>CM038673.1:672658482-675193224 GCA_021605145.1 Aegilops bicornis | reverse complement strand
CCTTTGCCTTCTGCAAATTCTCCTGAGCAAGCTTCAAATCGAGGTTGAGCTGAATCTGCCTTTTCTCTAACTCAGTATAGCGAGCCACAAGCTCGCAAGATTTCTACAAAGAGTCAACCAACGAAAGACATCAAAGACAGATCACTTCCGAGTGACTAAGGAAAAATAGTAGCATTTCTAAGACTACGGTCGAATAAAAATATTCGACAGTAGTCTCGGGGATTACACCCAGCGGGTGCACTCAGCGTGCCCCCACTGGTTTACCAATTTGGTTCGATCAGTCGACCAAAAGAGGCAAAAAGGTTATGATTCTAAAAACATGGCTAATTGTCAGCGGTCAGCCGCAGTAAAAAAACAGTTCTTTAGACTATAGTCAATCGCTCATGATCGACCATAGTCTCGGGACTACACTGGGTGCACTTAGCGTGCCCCCACCGGTTTTACTGATTCCATTCGACTTGGTCCGTCCAGGTCGAGTGAAGAAGATCACAGCATAAAGACCATAGCCGATCGCACGCGATCGACCATAGTCTCGGGACTACACCTGGGTGCACTCAGCGTGCCCCCACAAAAGTTCAAACGACACACACACCCAGTGGGTGTACAGATATGGAAATCTCCAGAAGAAAGCAGTTTCAGATAGTATATCCTAACAAAGCAAGCGATGACTGACTTACTTGGACATTGCTCTGGAGAGCTGAACTGGCATCATAGGCCGCCTGACTTGCCTCTCGAGCCGCTTTCACCTGCTCCATCATGATCCCTGAATGGCGTATGGCCTCCTTAGCAGCACTTACTTGGTCTTCCGGGACGTGGTGTGTAGCAAAGAGAGATGGTGGATCAGCAGTCGACGAAGTGGGTCGGGCACTCGTCAGTGGTACAGCAAAAGATACAGAAGTCCGAGTGGGATTGCCTCCTCGAAATCAGCGTCTCAGAGTCGCCGCGACTTGAGCAGCCTTGCCGCGAGCACTTTCTTGTTCCTCCTCTTCCTCAATGGCGCTTCCTCGTCATCATCGGGGAGATCAATGACGTGAGGTGGAACTACAAGAGAGATCCAAGTAAACATGGAAGCCCAATCGACTAAAAAGCTCCGATCGGCTAAAAGTGGAACCTCGAGATCTTACCAAGATTGGAAGTGGCGCATCCTCCATTTCACGATCATCGTGCTTGGCTGAAGTCTCGGAGGTAGCGGCATTTGAAGATTTCAAGAGTCGGCTGATCAGTCATCAAGTCGACCAAAAGTTCACTCATGTTGAAAAGGAAATACAAGGTTACGATTGGTTACCCGGAGATGGTGGGGATGACCATTCGCATCTTGTGCAAGGCCTTCGCCCGGCTTTGACGACGCCGCTCGAGGTTGCTTGGCGGCTTCTCACCGGGCGCTGGAGAAGTTGTCCTAGGTCGCTTGGCCGACCGACCGTGGGCACAACAGCTTTATCATACCGCCGCCGCTCGTCAAGGCCAACTTGGACCTTCCCTCCGAGCGAGGAGGGTCGACATCTTCCTCCTCTTCTTCCTCCTCCTCCTCATCATCAGAGTCATCCTCCTCCTCATCCTCCTCGCCGTTGGACTCCCATTCCTCCGGACTCTCACCTGCACTTCCTTCTTCTTCTTCGGTTGTTTCCTGCGCCCCGTTGGGCATCGAGTACATCTCAATGGTGACCTAGAAGACAACAAAACAAGGTGAAAGTCAGTGGACGAAATTGACATCAAAACAGAATGAATGCAGCAGAATCACAGTCGGAGATAAGCGGTGATACCTTATGCAGTTGATAACTCTGGTCGAGTGGTGGAATCCTCCTAGCTCCGCGAGGGTTGTCTTTATTTCCTGTGATGGCAGTCATCCACTTCTCCAGTATGGCATCATCAACCTCCTCCGGATTAACCCGAGTGGTATCATCCGTACCAGAGTACATCCACATCGGATGACCTCGGTATTGGAGTGGCTGAATACGCCATCGGAGAAAAACCTCCAGGAGATCCATGCCGGTCACCCCATCGCGAATAAGCTGGACTACACACTCCATCAGCAGCTTTACTTGGGCCTTCTCCTCTGGTAACACCTTCAGGGAAGATGGCTTGTTCACTCGACTCATGGAGAAAGGAGGGAGCCCAGTCGATCGCCTGGCGTCGGCTGGTCTTGGCAAGAAACCAGGTCGATCGCCACCCTCTAACCGAGTCGGGGAGAGTCATAGCTGGAAAGGCGCTCTTCCCCTCATCCGGACCCCGAGTCCCCCACACATTTGGATTACTTGGGTCCTCTCGTCATTCGGGCTCGTTTTCTTCACCGTCCCGAGAGCGACGGTGAATATGTGCTTGAAAAGACCCCATGCGGTCGACAACCCAAGAAATTTCGCAGAGCGAAACGAAAGCAACAAGATACACAATGGAGTTTGGAGTGAAATGGTGGAGTTGCGCCCAAAAAGTTCGAAACCCCGGAAAAAAGGATTTGGCGGCAGAGAAAACCCCTATCTACGTGGGTGGCGGAGGACGCACTCACCCTCTTCAGTGCGGTTGCCACTCCGTGCGGAAGCCTCGCCGACCCATGGGGATCAGTCCTTCGTTGGCGATCGGTGAGATCTTTCTCGGTGATGGTCGATCGATCCAGCCTCCTTGGACCCAGCCTTGCGGCAGCTTGGACCGCTGAAGAGGAACCGCCTCGACCGGGCGCTCTCCCTTGGCCTTCGCCGCCTTCTTCACCTGCTCTGTATGGCGGCAGTCTTGTCCTTCACCATGGTCGCCGGGCGAGGAACGCATCGAGCCTCGGCCAAGTGCGCGGAGAGCGTGGCGACAAAGTTTTGGAGGCGGAGAGAGGAGAAGTCCGAAGACGACCGCTCAAAATGCCGGTCCAACGCTTTATATGGGGTCACTTCCGGTGGCTGACCGGTAGGCTCAGTAATCCGTCGCGATCCCGCAACAGGCGCGCGCACGATACGTGGCGAAAAAGGCGGCGCAAGGATCGAGGCGTCATCGTCTTATCCCATCCGAGTGCCGCGGTTTTCTCCGCTTCGCGCGCTTCCCGAAATTCGGATCCCGCGAAATCCGCTAACCGCAGAGCAACTCGTCAGATAACAGATTTCCTCAGATCCGCCGCCGAAATCCTCGTGTTCACAAAGTTCACTCGACAAACGTGAAGAATGGATCAAGGCGATCGAAAGAGAAGTTGATGCCATCACTAAAAGGTCGTTGATCCAGAGTAAGACGCACTCACAACACGAAGAACAGGTCGGAAAGATTATCAACTCCTTCCTCACTCAAACCTCGATCCATTCGAGGGCTAATGATGAAGTCATATACCCGGGGTAGGGTCATAGACCTGCCCAAAGGTACCCTCCACAAGGACATTCACAAGAGAAGCAGCCTTCCAGTCGATCTGGTAGACTTCCACTCGACAGATTCAAAGACACTCGACTATGAAGACCCACTCGACCACCAAGAGTCCAAGAGCCACTCGGTGTCCAAACGGTCTGTAGTTAAATAGTCTTTATGACCTTAATGACACTTTATGTAAGGCATTACCAGTAACGCCTAGCTTTAACGCACCTTAAACCCTCTACTACATGGGCTGGCTGGGGTCTGGCGCACTCTATATAAGCCACCCTCCACAGTAGAAGGGTTCGCACTTCGTAACACATACGCATATAATCCAGTCGACCGCCTCCGGGCTCCGAGACGAGGGCTATTACTTCCTCCGAGAAGGGCCTGAACTCGTAAATCCCTTGCGTATACAACTACTCCATAGCTAGGATCTTGCCTCTCCATACCTACCCCCATTCTACTGTCAGACTTAGAACCACGACACCTGCTTCTTGGCAGGGATCATGTGCGCAATGTCCACACTCAGGTACCCTGATACGTCTCCAACGTATCTATAATTTTTGATTGCTCCATGCTACTTTATCTACTGTTTTAGGATTTATTGGGCTTTATTTTCCACTTTTATATTATTTTTGGGACTAACCTATTAACCGGAGGCCCAGCCCAGAATTGTTGTTTTTTTTTGCCTATTTCAGTATTTTGAAGAAAAGGAATATCAAACGGAGTCCAAACGGAATGAAACCTTCGGGAACGTGACTTTCTAACCGAACATGATCCAGAGAACTTGGAGTGCAAGTCAAGAAGCAACCGGAGCCTCCACGAGATAGGAGCCCCCCCCCTATAGGGCGTGCCCCCTGTCTCGTGGGCCCCTCGGGCAGCCACCGACGTACTTCTTCTTCCTATATATACCTACGTACCCCGCAAACATCCAGGGGCACCACGAAACACAATTTCCACCACCGTAACCTTCTCTATCCGCGAGATCCCATCTTGGAGCCTTCGCCGGCACTCTGTCGGAGGGGGAATCGAGCACGGAGGGCCTCTACATCAACATCCTTGCCCCTCCGATGAGTTGTGAGTAGTTTACCACAGACCTACGGTTCCATAGTTATTAGCTAGATGGCTTCTTCTCTCTTTTTGGATCTCAATACAATGTTCTCCCCCTCTCTTGTGGAGATATATTCGATGTTATCTCTTTTTGCGGTGTGTTTGTCGAGATCCAATGAATTGTGGGTTTATGATCAAGTTTATCTATGAATAATATTTGAATTTTCTCTGAATTCTTTTATGTATGATTAAGTTATCTTTGCAAGTCTCTTCAAATTATTAGTTTGGTTTGGCCTACTAGATTTATCTTTCTTGCCATGGGAGAAGTGCTTAGCTTTGGGTTCAATCTTATGTGTGTCCATACCCAAAGGATGTAAAGGGTTGCAAGGCACGTATTGTATTGTTGCCGTCAAGGATAACAAGATGGGGTTTATATCATATTGCATGAGTTTATCCCTCTACATCATGTCATCTTGCTTAATGTGTTACTCTGTTCTTATGAACTTAATACTCTAGATGCATGCTGGATAGCGGTCGATGTGTGGAGTAATAGTAGTAGATGCAGGCAGGAGTCGTTCTACTTGTTATGGACGTGATGCCTATATACATGATCATGCCTAGATAATCTCATAACTATGCGCTTTTCTATCAATTGCTCGACAGTAATTTGTTCACCCACCGTAATACTTATGCTATTTTGAGAGAAGCCACTAGTGAAACCTATGGCCCTCGGGTCTATCTCTTATCATATTTGTTTCCAATCTACCTTTATTTGCATCTTTACTTTTTGCATCTATATTATAAAATACCAAAAATATATTTATCTTATCATACTATCTTTATTAGATCTCACTTTCGCAAGTGGCCGTGAAGGGATTGACAACCCCTTTATTGCGTTGGTTGCGAGTTCTTAGTTTGTTTGTGTAGGTGCGTGGGACTTTTGAGGAGCCTCCTACTGGATTGATACCTTGGTTCTCAAAACTGAGGGAAATACTTACGCTACACTTTGCTGCATCACCCTCTCCTCTTCGAGGAAGACCAACGCAAGCTCAAGACGTAGTAAGAAGGATTTTGGCGCCGTTGCCGGGGAGGTCTTCTCTCAAGTCAAGACATACCAAGTACCCATCACAAACCTATCTCCCTCGCATTTACATTATTTGCCATTTGCCTCTCGTTTTCCTCTCCCCTAGTTCACCCTTGCCGTTTTATTCGCCCTCTCTTTCCCAATCTCTTCTCTCTTTTCCGTTTGCCTTCCCGTTGCCATGGCCGAATCAAAAAGAACTACGGGTTTTCTCCCTAGTTCTAGTACCTTGGATAACCCCTCTATCCTCTCTAAGCTCATAAATAATGACGCTATAGAAAGACCCACCGGGGTATCCAATGAGAGCTTGAATAATGTTGATGAGGATGACTCTGGAATTTTTCTCTATTTACTTAATGAGTCTTTAAAGGATGCTTGGGATAGGTTACTTAGGATTCAGGCTAGCTATGTGCCACAATATCAAATTGAAATTTACTTAAAAAGTTTTTATGTTAGCTTGCCCGCTTCCTTCAAACAAGTTTTAGACGCTATCTTTGAAGAAGGTTTTCTTGAAGGGGATGCCATAGATACCTATGAAAAAATGAAAACCATATTTGGGCATCCTATGAATGATAAGGTTGAATCAACCACTCTCTTGTGCTTTTATCGTAATGAAATTATTAAAGAGATGAAATCTAGTTTAGAAGCAAACTTCCGTAACATGCTTAATCTTGCTTCTTCCATTAATGGCCATGTGCTTAACTTAAATAGAAGAATGAATGCCATAGAAAGGAGATCCTCCTCTCCTAGTGCCAAAGATGGCACCCGTTAGATCTATCCTTGCTTTTATGCCTAGCTAGGGGCGTTAAACGATAGCGCTAGTCGGGAGGCAACCCAATTTTCTTTATGTTTTTTGTTTTTGTTTCTATTTAGGAATAAATAATCCATCTACCTTCTGTTTAGATGTGATTTTATCTTTTAATTAGTGTTTGTGCCAAGTTAAACCTATTGGATCTTCTTAGATGATAGTTATTTGATCTTGCTGTAATTTCCAGAAACTTTGCGCTCAATGCCCGAATTGTTAAAAATCACCAAAACATGATA
Organism: Aegilops bicornis; assembly: GCA_021605145.1. NCBI lineage: Eukaryota > Viridiplantae > Streptophyta > Magnoliopsida > Poales > Poaceae > Aegilops > Aegilops bicornis. Next base: position 675,186,734 of record CM038673.1, on the reverse strand, counting down.
AAATAGTGATTCCAATTGCTGATGATCAATAAACAAATTTTCTAGGTCGTATAATTTTGGTAGATGTTTTGGAGTTCCAGAAGTTTGCGTTAGTTACAGATTACTACAGACTGTTCTGTTTTTGATAGATTCTGTTTTTCGTGTGTTGTTTGCTTATTTTGATGAATCTATGGCCAATAAAATAGTTTATAATCCATAGAGAAGTTGGAATACAGTAGGTTTAACACCAATATAAATAAAGAATGAGTTCATTACAGTACCTTAAAGTAGTCTTTTGTTTTCTTTCTCTAACGGAGCTCACGATATTTCTATTGAGTTTTGTGTTGTGAAGTTTTCAAGTTTTGGGTAAAGCTTTTATGGACTATGGAATAAAGGGTGGCAAGAGCCTAAGCTTGGGGATGCCCATGGAACCCCAAGATATTCAAGAATATCCAAAAGCCTAAGCTTGGGGATGCCCATGGCACCCCAAGATATTCAAGAATATCCAAAAGCCTAAGCTTGGGGATGCCCGGGGAAGGCATCCCCTCTTTCGTCTTCGTTCATTGGTAACTTTACTTGGGGCTATATTTTTATTCACCACATGATAAGTGTTTTGCTTGGAGCGTCGTGTATTATATTAGTCTTTGCTTTTTAGTTTACCACAATCATCCTTGCTGTACACACCTTTTGAGAGAGCCACACATAAATTGGAATTTGATAGAATACTCTATGTGCTTCACTTATATCTTTTGAGCTTGATAGTTTTGCTCATAGTGCTTCACTTATATCTTTTGAGCGTGATAATTTTTGCTCTAGTGCTTCACTTAGATCTTTTAGAGAATGGTTGTATATTTGTTTTAAAGAAACTATTGATCTCTCATGCTTCATTTAAATTAGTTTGAGAGTCGTTAATAGCATGGTAATTTGCTTAAATATTAATATACAGCGGCGGAGGCAGCGTATAGCCGTTGGGTTCAACTGAACCCAACGAGTTTTCTCTGCCACGTATATGTCCACAGGTACTGACTATTATGAACCCAGTAATTTTTTAAGGATGCACCCATCGGAAAGTAGCTACATCGCACAAGCAAAGTCTTTTAGCCCATTTAAGATATTCTAACTTGATTAGCCCAGCCCAGAAGCCTAAAAATAACCATGATTAATTGATCGATTCCCATGGCTTTTCCCCTTGTAGATATCCCAGGTCTGTGCGTACATATCCAGCGGGCCGCCGCAACTCCCCCATCGATCTTGTCTCTCGTCCCCCTGGCGTCCTATTTGTTCGCTCGCTGATCGATTGCCAGAGTCACCGCCGACAGCGGCATGTCCGAAACCAAATTTGAGGTATGGAAGATTAGATCACCACTGCTTTGCTCTTCTTTGCATATGCCTAATCTAATCTAATCTAGTAGTTTATTTCGGCAATGGATTTTTCCCTAATTTTTAATTGACTTTTCCTGAACTAATCTAGGTTACGGAGCGATACTCCATGAAAGAGAAATATACCACCAAATTCAGATAATGACTTCAAAGGCACTGTAAGTAAAGTCCAAATGTTGTTGTTGAAGGTATTCTCCCAAACTTTCTATCCAGAGACACACTATATTATATAATTTTGATTTTACAAAAATGAATGATCTTGGTCTTGAACTTCACACTTATATCAACAATGTGTTAGTACATGACAAGTTCGTCAATTTGCACAGGAGTGCTGATCTTGCTCAATTACTCATGCACACAGATAATCATATTACTTTTCTTTGGTGTATAAACCTCTGAAACTAGTACTGATATTGCTTGTTGCCACAACATATGTGGGCACATGCTTTTCAATTATGAATGGTATTAAGAAATAATTGTAGAATATATTAATTCATGAGTGGTCATTTAATTTCCATGTGAAGAAAGATACTCCCTCTGTTTCTAAATATAATCCTTTTTAGAAATTTCCCTAGGGACTACATGACATATTTTAGAGTGGAATTCATTCATTTTCCTTAGTATGTAGTCCATATTGGAATCTCTAAAAGGCTTATATTTAGGAACGGTGGGGGTATCTTTCTTTTAGCTACCATTAATAATGCTGATATGTTTTCTCTGAAATGTGAGTGACTTTACATTCTCTTTAATTTTTATGGTACTTATTTTAAAAATATCGAAGTGACTTGTCATTTTTTCGCTGTCTTCAGAAGATCAGAAGTTGCACCCAAATCTATAAAACTATTTTGGTACTACTCTATAACAATAAGTAAACAAGTGATTTTATAACGTTGTCCAACAATTATGTTCTTGTACTCTCCCGTTTTAATGCAACAACTATATGTGATATTGTATTTTTTAATATAGTATGCTGTCTTTGAGCGTTATACTCTAGTAGTAAAATGATACGAATTTAGCTTTACACTTAGTTAAGTCATACAAAATCGTCACAATGACTTAAAGAGTGAAACCATTGGCCAAATTTTCTGGCTCCGCCCCTGTTAATATACTTGGTATTCAAGATATGTGAAACTTTCTTTTGAGTGCGTTGAATACTAAGAAAAGTTTGATGCTTGATAATTGTTTTGAGATATGAAGATGGTGATATTAGAGTCATGCTAGTTGAGTAGTTGTGAATTTAAAGAATACTTGTGTTGAAGTTTGTGATTCCCGTAGCATGCACGTATGGTGAACCGTTATGTGATGAACTCGGAGCATGATTTATTTATTTGTTGTCTTCCTTATGAGTGGCGGTCGGGGACGAGCGATGGTCTTTTCCTACCAATATATCCCCCTAGGAGCATGCGCGTAATACTTTGCTTTGATAACTTCTAGATTTTTGCAATAAGTATATGAGTTCTTTATGACTAATGTTGAGTCCATGGAATATACGCACTTTTTCCCATCCTTCCACCATTGCTAGCCTCTCTAATACTGCGCACTTTTCGCTAGTATCATACACCTACCATATATCTTCCTCAAAACAGCCACCATACCTACCTATTATGGCATTTCCATAGCCATTCCGAGATATATTGCCATGCAATTTTCCACCGTTCCGTTTATTCTGACACGCTCCATCATTGTCATATTGCTAGCATGATCATGTAGTTGACATCGTATTTGTGGCAAAGCCACCGCTCATAATTCTTTCATACATGTCACTCTTGATTCATTGCATATCCCGCTACACCGCCGGAGGCATTCATATAGAGTCATATTTTGTTCTAAGTATCGAGTTGTAATTCTTGAGTTGTAAGTAAATAAAAGTGTGATGATCATCATTATTAGAGCATTGTCCCAGTGAGGAAAGGATGATGGAGACTATGATTCCCCAACAAGTCGGGATGAGACTCCGGCCGAAAAATAAAAAAAAGAGAAAAAAAGAGGCCATAAAAAAGAGAAAAGGCCCAAAGAAAAAAAGAGAGAAAAAAATATGAGAGAATAAGAGAGAAGGGGCAATGTTACTATCCTTATACCACACTTGTGCTTCAAAGTAGTACCAAGATCTTCATGATAGAGAGTCTCTCATTTTGTCACTTTCATATACTAGTGGGAATTTTTCATTATAGAACTTGGCTTGTATATTCCAATGATGGGCTTCCTCAAATGCCCTAGTTCTTCATGAGCAAGCGAGTTGGATGCACACCCACTTAGTTTCTTTTGTTGAGCTTTCATATACTTACAGCTCTAGTGCATTCGTTGCATGGCAATCCCTACTCACTCACATTGATATCTATTGATGGGCATCTCCATAGCCCGTTGATACGCCTAGTTGATGTGAGACTATTTTCTCCTTTTTTGTCTTCTCCACAACCACCATTCTATTCCACATATAGTGCTATATCCATGGCTCACGCTGATGTATTGCGTGAAGATTGAAAAAGTTTTGAAAATGTTAAAGTATGAAACAATTGCTTGGCTTGTCATCGGGGTTGTGCATGATTTAAATATTTTGTGTGGGGAAGATGGAGCATAGCAGGACTATATGATTTTGTAGGGATAACTTTCTTTGGCCATGTTATTTTGAGAAGACATAATTGCTTAGTTAGTATACTTGAAGTATTATTATTTTTTATGTCAATATGAACTTTTGTCTTGAATCTTTTGGATCTGAATATTCATACCACAATTTAGAAGATTTACATTGAAATTATGCCAAAGTATCACTCCGCGTCTAAAATTCTCTTTTTATCATTTACCTACTCGAGGACGAGCAGGAATTAAGCTTGGGGATGCCTGATACGTCTCCAACGTATCTATAATTTTTTATTGCTCCATGCTACTTTATCTACTGTTTTAGGCTTTATTTTTCACTTTTATATTATTTTTGGGACTAACCTATTAACCAGATACCCAGCCCAGAATTGATGTTTTTTGCCTATTTCAGTATTTCGAAGAAAAGGAATATCAAACGGAGTCCAAACGGAATGAAACCTTCGGGAACGAGATTTTCTCACCGAACGTGATCCAGAGAACTTGGAGTGCAAGTCAAGAAGCAACCGGAGCCTCCACGAGATAGGAGGGCGCCCCCCCCCTATAAGGCGCGCCCCCTATCTCGTGGGCCCCTAGGGCAGCCACCGACGTACTTCTTCTTCCTATATATACCTACGTACCCCGAAAACATCTAGGGGCACCACGAAACACAATTTCCACCACCGTAACCTTCTGTATCCGCGAGATCCCATCTTGGAGCCTTCGCCACACACTGCGCGAAGGGGAATCAAGCCACGAGGGCCTCTACATCAACATCCTTGCCCCTCTGATGAGTTGTGAGTAGTTTACCATAGACCTATGGGTCCATAGTTATTAGCTAGATGGCTTCTTCTCTCTTTTTGGATCTCAATACAATGTTCTCCCCCTCTCTTGTGGAGATATATTCGATGTTATCTCTTTTTGCGGTGTGTTTGTCGAGATCTGATGAATTGTGGGTTTATGATCAAGTTTATCTATGAATAATATTTGAATTTTCTCTGAATTCTTTTATGTATGATTAAGTTATCTTTGCAAGCCTCTTCGAATTATTAGTTTGGTTTGGCCTACTAGATTGATCTTTCTTGCCATGGGAGAAGTGCTTAGCTTTGGGTTCAATCTTGCGGTGTCCTTACCCAAAGGATGTAAAGGGTTGCAAGGCACGTATTGTATTGTTGCCATCAAGGATAACAAGATGGGGTTTATATCATATTGCATGAGTTTATCCCTCTACATCATGCCATCTTGCTTAATGCGTTACTACTGTTCTTATGAACTTAATACTCTAGATGCATCTTTGGATAGCGGTCGATGTGTGGAGTAATAGTAGTAGATGCAGGCAGGAGTCGGTCTACTTGTTATGGACGTGATGCCTATATACATGATCATGCCTAGATAATCCCATAACTATGCGCTTTTCTATCAATTGCTCGACAGTAATTTGTTCACCCACCGTAATACTTATGCTATTTTGAGAGAAGCCACTAGTGAAACCTATGGCCCCCGGTTCTATCTCTTATCATATTTGTTTCCAATCTACTTTTATTTGCATCTTTACTTTTTGCATCTATATTATAAAATACCAAAAATATATTTATCTTATCATAATATCTTTATTAGATCTCACTTTCGCAAGTGGTCGTGAAGGGATTGATAACCCCTTTATTGCGTTGGTTGCGAGTTCTTAGTTTGTTCGTGTAGGTGCGTGGGACTTTTGAGGAGCCTCCTACTGGATTGATACCTTGGTTCTCAAAACTGAGGGAAATACTTACGCTACACTTTGCTGCATCACCCTCTCCTCTTCGAGGAAAACCAACGCAAGCTCAAGACATAGCAAACCCCGCCTCACAGAGGATGCCACCCACTTTCCTTGAGAACCGGATCCGGACATGGCTGGAAAAGTTGGTGGCGGTGGGGAGGATTGAAACTTGGGCACTGGAGCTCAAGGATGGGAAGGCTGAGGAAGGAAGAAGGCGTGGGGTGAAAAGAAGGGATATTTATCCGTATATATAGGCCGTGAATATCAAGCCCCCCCCCCCCCCCCCCCTCAAGCCTTAAAATTCGCCTATTCCCAAGGGATCGTGTGAATGGCACGGTTGGATTACCCAAACCCGTATTGATGAGAATCCCGCAATAAGGGGACATGATCTCTGCTATGACAAGACGTGTCAATGGAGGCTGCATCTCAAAATACGAAGCGGGAGGCCAAAAAACGGTTCGAAATAATACATAGTCCAGACATAACATTTCGCCAAAAAAGCTGTCAGTGGACATACCTTATTTTGATAAAGTATTGTGCCCTTGTGGTTGAGGGTTGTAACTATTATTTAGAGCCGGATACAGTTCTCTTGTTCAGAAGACTTTTTTGAAGTATTCGGAGGAGGAACCCACCTTGCAATGCTGAAGACAATCTGTGTACTGAACACATCGTCATCAAAAGACTGGTTCACGGGCTACTAAGGGAGTCCTGGATTATGGGGTCCTCGGGTGTCCGGGCTATGTGACATGGGCCAGACTGATGGGCCGTGAAGATACAAGGTAGAAGGCCTTCCCCCATGTCCGGATGGGACTCTCCTTTGCATGGATGGAAAGCTTGGCGTCTGAATGTGTAGATTCCTTCTTTTGTAAACCAACTCTGTGCAACCCTAGGCCCCTCCGGTGTCTATATAAACCGGAGGGTTTAGTCCGTAGAGGCTATCACAAATCATATAGGCTAGACATCTAGGGTTTAGCCATTACGATCTCAAGGAAGATCGACTCTTGTAACCCTTATATTCATCAAAGTAAATCAAGCAGGAAGTAGGGTATTACCTCAATCAAGAGGGCCCGAACCTAGGTAAACATCGTGTCCGCTTTGTCTCTTGTTACCTTCGATCCTCGGACGCATAGTTCGGGACCCCCTACCCGAGATCGGCCGGTTTTGACACCGACAACGGCCGCGTCACGGCCAAAGCCACAGTGCCCCCGTGCCCCTATCTTCTTCCCCAACCGCCTCATGTGCTCGTCTTCGAGCTTCACAGTGTCCGCGTGAGCTCTGAAGCGCTGCCCCCTCCTCGCTGGCGCTCCTCGTCGCCGTGCGCCGCTTCCAGAGAGCTCCGGCGGAGCCACGTATTCCCTCCCCTCCGGCTATAAATTCGGACCCCTCCAGCCTCTCCGGGCACTCCCAGCTCGCCACCCAACCTCCACAAACCGGTAGCATAGCCGCAGCCCGGCCAGGCAGGCCTCTGGCCGCTGTCCCTAACCAGAGCTCGTCGGTGATCCCCATAGCCCCTCCTCCTCACTCCCCCCTCGAGCTCAACCAACTCCTCAGGCGACTCCCTAGTGGTGTTGGGGAACGTAGTAATTTCAAAAAAATTCCTACGCACACGCAAGATCATGGTGATGCATAGCAACGAGCGGGAGAGTGTTGTCCATGTACCCTCAGGCGATCCAAGTACCGAACGCACGGCACCTCCGAGTTCAGCACACGTTCAGCTCGATGACGTCCCACGAACTCAGGATCCAGCATAGTGTCGAGGGAGAGTTTCGTCCGCACAACGGCGTGATGACGGTGATGATGAAGCTACCGGCGCAGGGCTTGTGTAACATCTCAAATTTTCAATTTGGAATGTTATACATAGAGCATCATTGCATATCATATTTTTCCTTGCATTTTGGTCGACCCTAGAAAATTCTACACAACTCATAGACCCACGGGGAGAGTTGGGGATTTTCGTTACTTTCATATTTGAGTTTTCTCAAATTTTGAAAATAGGATCATTTGATTTTAATTATTTTATCTTCAATTATTTCTATTACAAAAATATGAGAGAGGGAATAAAATGACTTTCCCAAAATAAAGAAATAATGAAGATTTAATAATAAAATCAAATAAGATTTTATTTTGGAGTTTTCCGCCTTTTTATTTGAATTTACGAAAAATGCGCGTTTCAAAATTGCATTTAGGCCCCAAATAAATGTTCATTAAATCCGGCTTGATTTTAGAAGCCGGGGAAATTTTATTTCGGGAATTTTGGAGTCCGTTTGGTACTTCTTTTTACTTTTTTCTATGAGTTATTTATTTAAAAACGCGACCGCCTTTACGGGTCGTGCAGCGGGACTCCGCTCGGGCGCCAGATATAAGCTGCCCACCCGGCGCCTCAGCCACCCGAGCCCGCCCAGCTCAACCCTAGCCGCCCCAGCCACAAGTAGCTGGCCGAGCCAAGACGCCGCCCGAGGTTCGCCGTCGCCTCGATTTCCTTGCCAGTTTTAAAAAAAACGATCAGTTTTCTTCGTTTTTTCGGTTTTTTTTTCATTTTTTTATTTTTTATTTTTTTTTATTTTTTTTAATTTTTTAAGTTTTTTTCGGTTTCGGTTAATTAACGAACGTCCGTTCGTTAACCCGTTCGTCGTTTTTCTTTTTCTCGGATTTAATCCGTGATTTTTCTGATCGCGATTCCAGATCCGATTTTCGTTTTAGTATAACTTTTCGCTCGTTTATCGGAATCAGGCGATTCAAGCGCCTGGAGTTTTGTCTCGAAACCCACTTTCCGAATAATCTACTTAAACAAGTTTTTGCATCTATAAAGTTTGACCTAGATCCAGATTAGTAAAACGAAGCTGTTTTCTCCGCCGTTTGACTTTCGTTGGTTCGTTTGATTTGATTCTTTTTGCAAACCGGAGTTCTTAAGCTGAACTACCTGGTTAGATCTATTCGAGTTTTATCTGTGCATTAGATGAGTACTTATTGTATGCTTGTTTGTTTGTCTGCGATAGATTACCCGGAGTGCGCCGCTTGTTACTTCGAGCCTCTAGGTTCCGCGGATCATCAGCAAGGCAAGTAACACTTTGATCATACTCTTGTCATACCCAGTTTTTATGCATTAGATTTATTCCTCAAACACTTGCATGATTAGGATCTAATTAAATTGTGGGTTATGGGAAGTAGATGAGGTAGTACCTATTACCTGTTTTATTATCAAACCTTTGGGAGTTACTTCTACGTTTGCTTATTATGTTATGCTATGCTAGTAGACGTGGATTGGGTGAGTGTATGCATGACAGATGTGAGATTGTTATTTAATGGTTTATTTAAGGTGGCAACTTAAACACACATCTGGTTGGATTGAGGCACCTGGTTTCTATCAAGACTTGCCTGTATTTCTTCGGACCGCCACCTGTGCTCAATGGGATCATGAGATTATTCAAACTAGAAACTTCCGTGTGCAGCCACAAGCCATTATGGGCTCTGGCGTAGTTGACTAAGTTGTGCGAACTCTTACGGGTAGACTAGCAGATGTAGGGGTTGTAGGTTGGTACGGTCTACCCACATGTAAGGTGCTAGCGCTTCTGAAAGACTATGTCTCGGTCATCCGTCTCTCAAACACCCTGTAGTGAGAGAAACCAACGGAGGCGATCGAGTCTTGTGGGGAAAAGTGCACAAACCTCTGCAGAGTGTCTAAACTAATCATGGTTAGCCGTGTCCCCGGTTATGGACATCTTGAGTATCTAGTACCTGGATATCATGTGAATCTCATCATGTTACTTCTAATTATTATTGGTTGGTTTGTTAATGAGTACTTTTAATTGGGATTGAGGATGCTGTCAACCATTCTCAATGTTTCACAACCACCATGATAGTTAAATAAATTTATTCCTTTGCAGTAGGGAAAAATTGGCTTTATGCAAAAACTGTAACCTTAGAGCTTTCCACCAGCCATATATGCATGTAGTATAGGATATTCATTCCATTATTCTCTATGTGTTACATTGCCAGCATATTCCATGTGCTGACCCATTTTCGGGCTGCAACGTTTCATGTTGCGAGACTTTTCGGGACGACGAGTAAGGTGCTTAGGTCGTGGTTCTATACTCGATGATGCCGTTGGAGTTGATGGACTCGCTTATTCTTCCAAGCCTTCCGTTGTTATCGTTATTAGATGGCCTTAAGCCATATTTATTTTATTAAGTTCTCTCTTGAGACATTCGATTGTAATAAGTGTGTGATTGCTACTCTGTTATAAATCCTTCGAGTCTTGTGTGGTGTCGACATCGATCCAGGGGATGACACCGAGCACGAGATCGACTGTTTGAGGTCTGGGTCGCTCTGAGAGATGGTATCGAGCACACTGTTGTAGGACACGACCATTAAGCTAAAGCCCTGGATCACTACTCCCTCTTCTCATTTCTGACTCCTCATCTTTTCTACTCTTTTAGGATGACGGAAGCGAGGATCAAGTTCACCCAGCCAGATGAGGATACACCCTTTCGACGACACCTGAAGGAAGTCACTAAGTACATAAACATAGGATTACCAAGCTTCACCGGGACCTACAATTCCACTTTACCCGAAGAAGAGCGCTGGAAGATTCAAGCTCAAGTTCCCGGAAGGACTTTTGCACCAATACGGAGCCCATAGAGTGTGTTTTCAATGCACCAACCGAGTGCAGGAAAGAGCATGGCAGCTCACATAACCATGGGGCGCATTGGAGAAGTTTATAAAGAAGACCTCAAGGATACTATCTACCAGATTTGCGGGCGCCGAGATGAACAATGGGAGATAGTTGGCACTAAGAAGGATCGATCCATTGCAGCTTTCATCCAGAGTTAAACCATGCACATTCGACGCCAGAGAACCAGATGTCTTGCGCAGACATGATGGAGTTGAAGACAAGAAAGCCAAGATTATCGAACTAGAAGGAGAACTGAAGGCCACTCGCAAGGACTACATGGAGGAGATTGTAGCTCTAGTGGGACAAAACGGCGATCTTAAGGAGAAGATTGAAGAACTTATGGTAAATTTAGCACCCGGAGGAGAAGATGAAGATATCACCTGTCCAGAGAACTACATCATTATCGACGACACCGATTCCGATCCTAGTGATGATGATTACGAAGATGAAGCTGGAGCAGATATCATGGAGTCTTCATCGGAGCAGTTTTTCTAGTTGACCACCATAACAGTAGTAGATTACCCCCATGTTATATTAGTTTTAGTTTCAGCACTTTGTAACGATAGATAGACCGTTGTATGCCCTTGTTTGAATTGATTGGAGTGATATTGTGTGATTTTTCTCATGTGCATATGGGTAGTGTTTCTCTCTAGACCTCATTCTATTCTAAATTCTCGTCTTTTCTTAAAACCCTCAGATGCCTCCGAGACGCGACCCCGGATTTGCTTTCCCGCCAGAGATCACTCAGTTGATTCAGCAGCAGAATGCCTTGATTCAAACATTGGTACAGAACCAAGGCACAACAACAACAAAAACAACAACAACAACAACAACAACAACAACAACAACCCGCCACCACCAGCACCTGTTGACCATTTGACCCGTTTCTTAAGGCTGAATCCGCCGGTGTTTTCTAGTAGCACCGAGCCGATTGTTGCAGATGATTGGCTCCATAAGATAGGGAGGGAGTTGACCACTGCAGGATGTAGAGATGGAGAAAGGGTTAAGTTTGCTGCATATCAGCTTGAAGGACCCTGACAACATGGTGGGAGAATTTATGACTACTTACCCAAAGAGACACCTTTGTCACATGGGATCAGTTTGACCAAGCTTTCCATTACTACCCATGTTTCAGCAGGAGCTATGGCCATGAAGAAGCGTGAGTTTCGCAACTTACGCCAAGGAGGACGGATAGTTGGCCAAGATGTAGATGATTTCAAGAAGCTAGCATGTTATGCCCCGGATGACGCGTTACTACGGACGCAGCAAGCGGAGAAGTTTCTAGAAGGACTGAATGATGAGCTGAGCATGCAGTTGATGGTAGCCACTTTCAATAACTACCAGAGTTAGTAGATCGATGCGCTTATGATTGAAGGAAAGCAGCAGCAGATTGAAAATCGCAAGAGGAAGTATGGACGGGGAAGAATAACTCGAGCTCACAGAAACTTCGCTTACCCTCAAGACAGGAGGACAATTTCAGCATACCCATGGAGGAGGTAGCTCGCACAACCATAATGGCACCAAGAATGGGAACGGGAATGGAGGAAGCAATGGATGTAACCGCACCAACCCGTCAACACCATCCAAGGTAGACTGAGCCACATCACTTGCTTTAAGTGCAAGACTGGACATTATGCAAACGAATGTCCGTAGCCGAATGGAAATGGCAATGCAAGCTCGGGAAAGAAGCCGAACCCTTTCAATAAAGGACAAGTGAACCACATTACCCTGGAGGTGGTTCAAGCTCAGCCAGATGCAGTAATAGGTAAGTTTCTGGTTAAGTCATTTACTGCAGTTGTTCTTTTCGATACTGGTGCATCGCATTCATTCATATCAAGGGGATTTGTGGATAAGTACAAATTACCAACCCAAGCCCTTAGGTCACCCATGCTAGTAACCTCACCCGGAGCAGAATACATGGCTAGTATATGGTGTGATCGACTGCCATTAAGGATTGGACACTATGTTTTTCCCTCTGACCTAATAGTTCTGGAATCCCAAGGATTGGATGTGATATTAGGCATGGATTGGTTATCAAAGTATGGAGGAAACATAGATTGCGCCAGTAAGTCAATTTTGCTTACCACCCCAGAAGGAAGGAGAATCAAGTATGTATCACGGCATGAGCCGAGGAAAGCACATGTAAATTCCTTATCAGGAGTTGTGCAGGAAGAAGTACCAGTGGTAAGGGATTTCCGGACGTGTTTAGGAAGAGTTGCTGTGCATGCCACCGGATAGAGACATTGAGTTTCGATTGAACTCTTGCCAGCACCGGGCCGATATCTAAGAGACCGTATAGGATGCCAGCCCAAGATTTGGCGGAAATTAAGAAGCAGATTAAGGAGTTACTGGATAAAGGTTTTATTCGCCCAAGTTCTTCGCCTTGGGGATCACCAGTACTTCTAGTGGAGAAGAAAGATCGATCCTTAAGAATGGTTGTTGATTATCGTGGATTGAATGAAGTGACCATTAAGAACAAGTACCCGCTGCCGATGATCAATGACTTGTTTGACCAATTGCAAGGAGCTAAGGTGTTTTCAAAGATCGATTTGCGATCAGGGTACCATCAGTTGAAGATTCGAGAGCAGGATATACCTAAGACGGCTTTTACCACCAGGTACGGGCTGTATGAGTACACCGTTATGTCATTTGGTCTGACTAACGCACCTGCCTATTTTATGAACATGATGAACAAAGTGTTTATGGAGTTTTTGGATAAGTTCATCGTGGTGTTCATTGATGATATTTTGGTTTACTCGAAGAATGAAGAGGAACATAAGGAGCATTTGCGTTTGGTACTCGAGAAGCTCAGAGAACACCAGTTATATGCCAAGTTCAGCAAGTGTGAGTTTTGGTTGAAGGAAGTTGGATTTCTTGGACATGTTATATCCGGAGAAGGTATAGCAGTAGACCCCACTAAAGTTGTCACCGTAAGAAACTGGGAAGCACCAACAACAGTTGGAGAGATCCGAAGTTTCCTTGGACTAGCAGGATATTACCGGAGATTCATTGAGAATTTCTCAAGGATTGCGAAGCCTATGACAGAATTGTTGAAGAAGGATACCAAGTTCATTTGGACCGAGGAGTGTGAAGCTAGTTTCCAAGAGTTGAAGAAACGTTTGGTTACCTCACCAGTGTTAATTCTGCCAGATCGGACCAAGGATTATGAGGTGTATTGCGACGCTTCACGTCGAGGACTTGGAGCAGTGCTTATGCAGGAGGGGAGAGTTGTTTCATATGCTTCACGACAGCTTAAGCCTCATGAGCTAAATTATGCTACGCATGATTTGGAGTTAGCAGCCGTAGTGCATGCATTGAAAACATGGAGACATTTGCTCATTGGAAATCATTGTGAGGTGTATACGGATCACAAGAGTTTGAAATACATTTTCACGCAGAAGGAGCTGAATCTCAGGCAAAGGAGATGGTGGGAACTCATCAAGGATTATGATATGAGATTGCATTATCACCCCGGAAAGGCTAACGTTGTAGCAGACGCGTTGAGCCGTAAGAGTCACGTCAACACACTAATGACGGAGAAATACCAAAGGAGTTAGCCGAGGATCTACGAGAGCGATGTTTGGAAATAGTTCCGAGAGGCTATGTAGCAGCACTGGAGATTCAGTCAACTTTGATGGACAAGATCAGGGAAGCTCAGAAGACTGATAAAGAGATTGCCTCTATAAAGGAGAGAATGAGCGAAGGAAAGGCTAAGGGATTTCGTGAGGACGAGCATGATACCCTATGGTTTGAGGACCGTGTTTATGTGCCCAATGACCCGGAGATCAGGAAGTTGATTTTGCAAGAGGCACATGATTCACCATATTCGATTCACCCAGGAAATACCAAGATGTATTTGGTTTTGAAGAATACTTTCTGGTGGACCGGAATGAAGAAGGATATTGCAGAGTACGTGGCAGTTTGTGATGTATGTCGAGGGTGAAGGCGTAACATCGAAGCAGCAGGATTGTTACGGTCATTGCCTATACCCGAATGGAAGTGGGATAAAGTAGGAATGGATTTCATCACGGATTGCCCAGACTCGTTCGAGCTATGACTCGATTTGGGTTGTAGTCGACCGTTTGTGAAGGTAGCTCATTTCATTCCAAAGAAAGACTACCTATAGCAATTGCCAAATTGGCTAAGATATACATGACCAGGATTGTATGCTTGCATGGAGTTCCGAGGAGTATCGTATCGGATAGAGGAACCCAATTTACCTCAAAGTTCGGAAGCGATTGCATGAAACTTTGGGAACCAGGCTGAGTTTAGCATGCCTTTCGATCCACGACATGATGGACAAACCGAGAGAGTTAACCAGATTTTGGAGGATATGCTTAGAGCTTGTGCTTTGGATTATGGATCAAGTTGGGATGACAATTTGTCAGATGCTGATTTTTCTTATAACCACCGTTACCAGACCAGTCTGAAGATGTAACCTTTCGAAGCCTTGTACGGAAGGAGGTGCAGGACCCCGTTGTTGTAGGATGAAGTTGGAGACCACCAGTTGTTTGGACCAGATTTGATTAAGGAGTCTGAACAGAAAGTAAAGTTGATTCACGATAGGCTCAAGGTAGCCCAGTCAAGACAGAAGAGTTATGCAGATTCAAAACGCAAGGAGACAGAATACGAAGTCGGAGACGAGTTTATCTTGAATATCCCCGCCGAGGAGTTAAGCATTTTGGAGTTAAAGGAAAGTTAGCACCTCGATTTGTTGGACCTTATCGTGTTTTGGAACGTATGGGAGAAGTTGCGTACAAGTTGGAATTACCCGAAGGATTTTTAGGAGTTCATGATGTGTTTCATGTTTCTCAGTTGAAGAAGTGTCACGCTGAGATGGCTGATATACCACTGAGAGATACCGTGCCACTAGAAGCGATTCAGTTGAATGATGATTTGACCTATGAGGAGAAACCGGTTAAGATTCTGGATTATGCCAGCAGAGTCACCCGCAGCAAGGTCATTAAGTTTTGCAAAGTTCAGTGGAGCCACCACACTAAGGATGAAGCCACCTGGGAGCGAGAGAAAGATTTGCTTAAAGACCACCCTCACCTATTTTCTAGCCAACCCGAATCTCGAGGGCGAGATTCATCTTAAGGGGGTAGGTTTGTAACATCCCAAATTTCAATTTGGAATGTTATACATAGAGCATCATTGCATATCATATTTTTCCTTGCATTTTGCTCGATCCTAGAAAATTCTACACAACTCAAGGACCCACGGGGAGAGTTGGGGATTTTCATTATTTTCATATTTGAGTTTCCTCAAATTTTAAAAATAGGATCATTTGATTTTAATTATTTTATCTTCAATTATTTCTATTACAAAAATATGAGAGAGGGAATAAAATGACTTTCCCAAAATAAAGAAATAATGAAGATTTAATAATAAAATCAAATAAGATTTTATTTTGGAGTTTTTCGCCTTTTTATTTGAATTTAGGAAAAATACACATTTTTCAAAATTGCATTTAGGCCCCAAATAAATGTTCATTAAATCCGGCTTGATTTTAGAAGCCGGGGAAAATTTATTTCGGGATTTTTGGAGTCCGTTTGGTACTTCTTTTTATTTTTTTTCTGCGAGTTATTTATTTAAAAAAAACGCGCACCGCCTTACGGGCCGTACCCGAGCGGGACTCCGCTCGGGGGCGCTGTATATAAAGCCGCCCCCCCTCCCCCGGCGCCTCAGCCCACCCGAGCCCGCCCCGCGCCCCAAACCCTAGCCGCCCCAGCCCGCCGCCGCCTCGGTTTTCTGCGGTTTTTTTTATTTTTTTTTATTTAATTTTTATTTATTATTATTTATTTTTATTTTTTTATATTTTTTTTCGGTTTCGGTTAATTAACGAACGTCCGTTCGTTAACCCGTTCGTCGTTTTTCTTTTTCTTGGATTTAATCCGCGATTTTTCTGATCGCGATTCCAGATCCGATTTACGTTTACTATAACTTTTCGCTCGTTTATCGGAATCAGGCGATTCAAGCGCCTGGAGTTTCGTCTCGAAACCCTCTTTCCGAATAATCTACTTAAACAAGTTTTTGCATCTATAAAGTTTGACATAGATCCATATTAGTAAAACGAAGCTGTTTTCTTCCGCCGTTTGACTTTCGTTGCTTCGTTTGATTTGATTCTTTTTGCAAACCGGAGTTCTTAAGCTGAACTACCTGGTTAGATCTATTCGAGTTTTATCTGTGCATTAGATGAGTACTTATTGTATGCTTGTTTGTTTGTCTGCGATAGATTACCCGGAGTGCGCCGCTTGTTACTTCGAGTCTCTAGGTTTCGCGGATCATCAGCAAGGCAAGTAACACTTTGATCATACTCTTCTCATACCCAGTTTTTATGCATTAGTTTTATTCCTCAAACACTTGCATGATTAGGATCTAATTAAATTATGGGTTATGGGAAGTAGATGAGGTAGTACCTATTACCTGTTTTATTATCAAACCTTTGGGAGTTACTTCTACGTTTGCTTATTATGCTATGCTATGCTAGTAGACGTGGATTGGGTGAGTGTATGCATGACAGATGTGAGATTGTTATTTAATGGTTTATTTAAGGTGGCAACTTAAACACACATCTGGTTGGATTGAGGCACCTGGTTTCTATCAAGACTTGCCTGTATTTCTTGGACCGCCACCCAGCTCAAAGGGATCATGAGATTATTCAAACTAGAAACTTCCGTGTGCAGCCACAAGCCATTATGGGCTCTGGCGTAGTTGACTAAGTTGTGCGAACTCTTACGGGTAGACTAGCAGATGTAGGGGTTGTAGGTTGGTACGGTCTACCCACATGTAAGGTGCTAGCGCTTCTGAAAGACTATGTATCGGTCATCCGTCTCTCAAACACCCTATAGTGCGAGAAACCAACGGAGGCGATCGAGTCTTGTGGGGAAAAGTGTGCAAACCTCTGCAGAGTGTATAAACTAATCATGGTTAGCCGTGTCCCCGGTTATGGACATCTTGAGTATCTATTAAATGGATATCATGTGAATCTCAACATGTTACTTCTAATTAATATTGTTGGGTTTGTTAATGAGTACTTTTAATTGGGATTGAGGATGCTGTCAACCATTCTGAATGTTTCACAACCACCATGATAGTTAAATAAATTTATTCCTTTGCGAGGGAAAATTGGCTTTATGCAAAGCTGTAACCTTAGAGCTTACCACCAGCCATATATGCATGTAGTATAGGCTATTCATTCCATTATTCTCTATGTGTTACATTGCCAAAGATATTCCATGTGCTGAATTTTTGGGCTGCAACGCTTTCATGTTGCAGACTTTTAGACGCATTTAGTAAGGTGCTTAGGTCGTGGTTCTATACTCGATGATGCCGTTGGAGTTCATGGACTCGCTTATTCTTCCAAGCCTTCCACTGTTATCGTTATTAGATGGCCTTAAGCCATATTTATTTTATTAAGATCTATTTTGAGACATTCGAATGTAATAAGTGTGTGATTGCTACTCTGTTATAAATCCTTCGAAGTACTGTGTGGTGTCAAGATTATCGATCTGTGGATGACACCGAGTACGTAGATCAAACTGCTTGAGGTCCAGTCGCCATGACTTCACCTAAGAACTGCAACTATATGACCGAGGTGGACTATGGTGGAGGGGGGCACCGCACACGGCTAAGAGATCAATGATCAACTTGTACGTCTAATGGGTGCCCCCTTCCCCCGTATATAAAGGAGTGGAGGAGGGGGAGGAGACCGGCCTCCTAGGCGCGCCCCAAGGGGAGTCCTACTCCCACCGGGAGTAGGATCCCCCCCCCCTTCCCTAGTTGGATTAGGAGATAAGGAAGGGGGAGGAAGGAGGAAGGAAAGGGGGCCCGGCCCCCTTCCCAATTCGGATTGGGCTTGGGGGCGCCCCCTCCTTTGCTCCTTTCCCCTCTCTCCCACTAAGGCCCAATAAGGCCCATATACCTCCCGGGGGGTTCCGGTAACCTCCCGGTGTTCCGGTATATTCTCGATCTCACCCGGAACCATTCCGATGTCCAAATATAGTCTTCCAATATATCGATCTTTATGTCTCGACCATTTCGAGACTCCTCGTCATGTCCGTGATCATATTCGGGACTCCGAACTACCTACGGTACATCAAAACACATAAACTCATAATATCGATCGTCACCGAACGTTAAGCGTGCGGACCCTACGGGTTCGAGAAGTTTGTAGACCTTACCGAGACACGTTTCCGGTCAATAACCAATAGCGGAACCTGGATGCTCATATTGGCTCCCACATATTCTACGAAGATCTTTATCGGTCAAACCGCATAACAACATACGTTGTTCCCTTTGTCATCGGTATGTTACTTGCCCGAGATTCGATCATCGGTATCTCAATACCTAGTTCAATCTTGTACCGGCAAGTCTCTTTACTCACATTTAAATGCATCATCCACGCAACTAACTCATTAATCACATTGCTTGCAAGGCTTATAGTGATGTGCATTACCGAGAGGGCCCAGAGATACCTCTCCGACAATCGGAGTGACAAATCCTAATCTCGATCTATGCCAACTCAACAAACACCATCGGAGACACCTATAGAGCACCTTTATAATCACCCAGTTACGTTGTGACGTTTGGTAGCACACAAAGTGTTCCTCCGGTATGCGGGAGTTGCATAATCTCATAGTCATAGGAACATGTATAAGTCATGAAGAAAGCAATAGCAACATACTAAACGATCAAGTGTAAGCTAACGGAATGGGTCAAGTCAATCACATCATTCTCTAATGATGTGATCTCGTTCATCAAATGACAACTCATGTCTATGCCTAGGAAACTTAACCATCTTTGATTGACGAGCTAGTCAAGTAGAGGCATACTAGTGACACTGCTTTGTCTATGTATTCACACATGTACTAAGTTTCCGGTTAATACAATTCTAGCATGAATAATAAACATTATCATGATATAAGGAAATATAAATAACAACTTTATTATTGCCTCTAGGGCATTTTTCCTTCAGTCTCACACTTGCACTAGAGTCAATAATCTAGATTACACAGTAATGATTCTAACACCCATGGATTATTGTTGCTGATCATGTTTTGCTCGTGAGAGAGGCTTAGTCAACGGGTCTGCAACGTTCAGATCCGTATGTATCTTACAAATCTCTATGTCTCCCTCCTTGACTAGATCGAGGATGGAATTGAAGCGTCTCTTGATGTGCTTGGTTCTATTGTGAAATCTGGATTCCTTTGCCAAGGCAATTGCACTAGTATTGTCACAAAAGATTTTCATTGGTCCCGATGCACTAGGTATGACACCTAGATCGGATATGAACTCCTTCATCCAGACTCCTTCATTTGCTGCTTCTAAAGCAGCCATGTACTCCGCTTCACACGTAGATCCCGCCACGACGCTTTGCTTAGAGTTGCACCCACTTACAGCTCCACCGTTCAGTATAAATACGTATCCGGTTTGTGACTTAGAGTCATCCGGATCAGTGTCAAAGCTTGCATCGACGTAACCATTTACGACGAGCTCTTTGTCACCTCCATAAACGAGAAACATATCCTTAGTCCTTTTCAGGTATTTTAGGATGTTCTTGACCGCTATCCAGTGATCCACTCCTGGATTACTTTGGTACCTCCCTGTTAAACTAATAGTAAGGCACACATCAGGTCTGGTACACAGCATTGCGTACATGATAGAGCCTATGGCTGAAGCATAGGGAACATCTTTCATTCTCTCTCTATCTTCTGCAGTGGTCGGGCATTGAGTCTGACTCAACATCACACCTTGTAACACAGGCAAGAACCCTTTCTTTGCTTGAGCCATTTTGAACTTCTTCAAAACTTTATCAAGGTATGTGCTTTGTGAAAGTCCAATTAAGCGTCTCGATCTATCTCTATAGATCTTGATGCCCAATATATAAGCAGCTTCACCGAGGTCTTTCATTGAAAAAGCTTGTTCAAGTATCCTTTTTATGCTATCCAGAAATTCTATATCATTTCCAATCAACAATATGTCATCCACATATAATATTAGAAATGCTATAGAGCTCCCACTCACTTTCTTGTAAATACAGGCTTCTCAAAAAGTCTCAGATAAAACCATATGCTTTGATCACACTATCAAAACGTTTATTCCAACTCCGAGAGGCTTGCACCAGTCCATAAATGGATCGCTGGAGCTTGCACACTTTGTTAGCACTCTTTGGATCGATAAAACCTTCAGGTTGCATCATATACAACTCTTCTTCCAGAAATCCATTCAGGAATGCAGTTTTTACATCCATTTGCCAAATTTCATAATCATAAAATGCAGCAATTGCTAACATGATTCGGACAGACTTAAGCATCGCTACGTGTGAGAAGGTCTCATCGTAGTCAACTCCTTGAACTTGTCTAAAACCTTTCGCGACAAGTCAAGCTTTATAGACAGTAACATTACCGTCAGCGTCAGTCTTCTTCTTGAAGATCCATTTATTCTCTATGGCTTGCCGATCATCGGGCAAGTCAACCAAAGTCCACACTTTGTTCTCATACATGGATCCCATCTCAGATTTCATGGCTTCAAGCCATTTCACGGAATCTGGGCCCATCATCACTTCCTCATAGTTTGTAGGTTCGTCATGGTCAAGTAACATGACCTCCAGAACATGATTACCGTACCACTCTGGTGCGGATCTTACTCTAGTTGACCTACGAGGTTTGGTAGTAACTTGATCTGGAGTTTCATGATCATTATCATTAGCTTCCTCACTAGTTGGTGTAGGGATCACATGCACTGATTTCTGTGATGAACTAATTTCCAATAAGGGAGCAGGTACAGTTACCTCATCAAGTTCTACTTTCCTCCCACTCACTTCTTTTGAGAGAAACTCCTTCTCTAGAAAGGGTCCATTCTTGGCAACGAATGTTTTGCCTTCGGATGTGTGATAGAAGGTGTACCCAACAGTCTCCTTTGGGTATCCTATGAAGACACATTTCTCCGATTTGGGTTCGAGCTTATCAGGTTGAAGCTTTTTCACATAAGCATCACAGCCCCAAACTTTAAGAAACGACAACTTTGGTTTCTTGCCAAACCACAGTTCATAAGGCATCGTCTCAACGGATTTAGATGGTGCCCTATTTAACGTGAATGCAGCCGTCTCTAAAGCAGAACCCCAAAATGATAGTGTAGGATCGAAAGTATGTCTAGAGGGGGGGTGATTAGACTACTTGACCAAATAAAGACTTATCCTTTTCCCAATTTAGTCTTTGGCAGATTTTAGCTATCTTAGCACAAGTCAAGCAATCTTAACACAATTCAAGCAAGCATGCAAAGAGTATATGAGCAGCGGAAAGTAAAGCATGCAACTTGCAAGAATGTAAAGGGAAGGGTTTGGAGAATTCAAACGCAATTGGAGACACAGATGATTTTGTCGTGGTTCCGATAGGTGGTGCTATCGTACATCCACGTTGATGGAGACTTCAACCCACGAAGGGTAACGGTTGCGCGAGTCCACGGAGGGCTCCACCAATGAAGGGTCCACGAAGAAGCAACCTTGTCTATCCCACCATGGCCGTCGCCCACGAAGGACTTGCCTCACTAGCGGTAGATCTTCACGAAGTAGGCGATCTCCTTGCCCTTACAAACTCCTTGGTTCAACTCCACAATCGAGTCGGAGGCTCCCAAGTGACACCTAGCCAATCTAGGAGACACCACTCTCCAAGAAGTAACAAATGGTGTGTTGATGATGAACTCCTTGCTCTTGTGCTTCAAATGATAGTCTCCCCAACACTCAACTCTCTCTCACAGGATTTGGATTTGGTGGAAAGAATATTTCAGTGGAAAGCAACTAGGGGAAGGCTAGAGATCAAGATTTATATGGTAGGAATGGAATATCTTGACCTCAACACATGAGTAGGTGGTTCCTTCTCAGAAACAGCAAGTTGGAAGTGTAGGTTTGTTCTGATGGCTCTCTCCACGAATGAAGAGGAGGTGGAGGGGTATTTATAGCCTCCACACAAAATCTAACCGTTACACACAACTTGCAAAACTCGGTGGGACTGAATTGATAAACTCGGTTGGACCGATTTAGCAAATCTAGTGACCGTTAGGATTTTTGGTGGGACCAACATGCAACTCGGTAGGACCGATATTGTTGGGGTTAGGGCATAACGTAATCTCGGTGAGACCAATTTTGGTAATAAGCTGACCAGAGAGTTGGTCAGGTAAACTCGGTGGGACCGATTCGCTCATTTCGGTGAGGCCGAAATGTTACAAAAAGGAAACAGGGAGTTTACATTGCAATCTCGGTGGGACCGATCGCTCATCTCGGTGGTACCAAAACGTTAAGAAGGGAAACAGAGAGATTACAATCCCATCTCGGTGAGACCGAGATCCCTATCGGTGAGACCGATTTGCCTAGGGTTTGTGGTAGTGGCTATGACATCTGAACTCGGTGGCGCCGGGTAGAAAGAATCGGTAGGGCCGAGTTTGACTTTTGGTTTACGTCATATGTGGATATGAGAAAGTAGTTGAGGGTTTTGGAGCATATCACTAAGCACTGTAGAGCAACAAACTCATTAAGCAGCACCTCATCCCTCCTTGATAGTATTGGCTTTTCCTATAGACTCAATGTGATCTTGGATCACTAAAATATAAAATGTAGAGTCTTGAGCTTTTGAGCTTGAGCCAATCCTTTTATCCTTAGCATTTTGAGGGATCCACTTTTCTCATCCATGCCATGCCATCCATTGAGCTGTTCCTGAAATATTCATCTTGGAATGATGTTAGCTCAATGAGCTATATGTTGTTAGGAATTACCAAAACCACCTAGGGATAGTTGCACTTTCAATCTCCCCCTTTTTGGTAATTGATGACAACATATAGATCAAAGCTTCGACAAATGATAATAAGTGTGAAAAACATTGTCATTTTAAGAAGTATGTGATAAGCAAGAGCTCCCCCTAAATTTGTGCATAGTTAAAGATTTGCTTTGGACTGCAAATGCATAAGGAGTTAGGCTCATGGGTAACTCTTCCATGTCACATACATCTTAGTGGAGCGCTCAAAATGATAATGATTGAATACATGCACTCATCACCAAGCAAAGTGAATGATCATATAGAGATAAAAAGGATAATGTCATGCAACAAGCATAAATGTAGCATATGATCAAACACATGATCATCCAGGTATCACACAGACATAAAGTATCTCAAACAAGCAAATAAAGTTCAACCACCAAAGCAAGAGAGAATAAAAACCAACACTCTCTCTCGAAGCCTATGATCTATACATTTTTCTCCCCCTTTGACAACAAGTTACCAAAAAGTTCATAGAAAATGCATAGCACTAAATCGTCTCTCAGGCTTGATCTTCAGGTGATGGTGTAGACAGAACGCCAAGGACGAAAGCATCAGTTGATGTAGATGGAGCTGGAGGTGCTGGTCCTGAAGCTGGTTGCACTGGAGCTGTAGCTGGTGCAGATGAAGTGGCTCTGGTGTCTGTCACTGGCATTGTAGCTAATCTCTGAGCTCTAGGCACTCTGGCAAATGCATCTGTGATTGTCTTGCCCTTCCTCTCCTGCATATCATCCTGAAGCTGCTCAACAACAGACTGGATCTCAGTGACCTTCACATCCATGTCATACAAATTCTGCTCTATGATCCTCTCCAAGCTCTCCTGGTTTCGAGTCAAGGTGGCCAACCCCTTCTCAATCCTCAGAGTGGATGCAATCAAGTAGCCAAGTTGATACTGTTTTCTCTTCATAAAGTAATGAGATGCCTCTTCCATTGTTGGCATCTTGGCAGCCTTCTCTGTCCTTGCCTTCTCCTTCTTAGCTTGTGCTTGCACTGAAGATGGTTCATCTTCATCCATAACCACTTGGTTGTCCTCAAAGTCTGGATAGATAGGCATATGCTCCTTATCCAACAGGTATGTTCCTGTGCCCATCTTGGAGTTAATCAGCTCCACGGATCTGTGGGGCATATCCACAACTTCTTTTCTCGGGTCAAGAGCTGTCCTCTTGATAGTCTCAACTATAAGGCTCATGACCTTGAACTTCTGTGGCACATCAAATAGGTGTAGCAAGTTTATTGCATGGCCTCAGATCATGTTGTGGTCACCTGACTTGGGCAAGAGAGTATGCCTGAGGATCCAGTTAATGGTTGGCAGTCCTGACAGAAGATAATGTACTGATCCAAACTTGTGTGATTCTATTGCAGCATCTGGGATCTCCTTGTACATATGTGCCATAGAGTTGTGATCCATCTTCTTCTTGGCATAGACATCCAAGTCATCCTCTTCCTCCTTAGGTGCATTGATCAGATTTGCCCATTCCTCAATAGTTGATTGGTACCTTGTACCTTCAGACAT
Source organism: Aegilops bicornis (assembly GCA_021605145.1). Lineage (NCBI taxonomy): Eukaryota > Viridiplantae > Streptophyta > Magnoliopsida > Poales > Poaceae > Aegilops > Aegilops bicornis. The sequence goes on along the minus strand of CM038673.1, from coordinate 675,162,051 downwards.
CCATACTATCCTGCCATCTGGATAGAAGTGTGCTGTGGAGTAGAATTGCATTATGAGCTCCTCATTCCACTTTGTGAGCTTCTGCCCAACAAAGTCTGCAACTCCACAAGCACTGAAACTGTCATACACACCATTGTCCTTCATGTAGGTCCAGTCCACCCACCTCATGTCACACACTATTGGCTTCTTGTCCAACAACATTGTCTCATGGAAATCCTGGTGTTCCTTTGTGTGGAACCTGTAGTCAACAGCAGTCCTCCTTCTGGTGGCATATGGATCTGACTCTCTCCATAGCCTCAATCCTGAGTCTCTCCTGATCTTCATGTTCTCAGCTACAGGATGAGCATCATTATGATCTGGATTTTTTGGCTTCAATTTTCTCAAGACATGTGCCTCATCATCTTCTTCCTCAAAGAACAATTTCAGGCATTGGAGCCTTGTTCTTCTCAAATTTGGAATGTTTCTAGTACTCCTCGTTGGTGCAATCTTGGGCTTGGAGGCAGCTTTGGGTGCTTCTTTGGGCTTTGATGATGCAGCCCCTGACCTAATAGCATCACCCATAAGCTTCTGAGCCTTGGGTGCTGGTGCAGCAACCTCTTCTTCTTCCTCCTCTTCCATCATGGAAGGCTTTCCAATAACTCTGGCCATGGTCTTCTTGACCCTTTCCTTCCTTTTCTTCCCTTCTGCAGCAGCCTCTTTGGGTTGAGATTCCAAAGATTCTTGAGTGGAGGCTCTGGCTTTAGACATGGGAATCGTTTTTGGCAGGTACTTTGGTCTTCATACCAGGCTTGGTGGCAGCAGCTGTGTCATACTCCATCTTGAGCACTTTCTTCTTGGAAGTGGCCTCATCCTCTACTGCCACATAGTCTTCATCCTCAGATTCTGAGGTTTTCTTCTTTCTTGTCCTGGTGGCAGCCTTGGGTAAGTTGCTTGGAGTGCTCCTGCTACCCTCATCAGAGCTGCTAGAGGGACTAGTGCCCTCACTCATCTGAATCTGCTCCTCTTCCCTGTTCTGGTTGTCACTTTGATCAGACATGTTGCACACACTGGCTGCAGAACCTATGAATAGATATAGATGAGATAGAGTGGATGAGCATCACAAAATACAGAGGGTTTTGCAAAAGAATGAGTCAAAAACTTACTTTTAGTTTTCCACAGAAAGCATTTCGGATCAACCGATTTGCAATTCTCGGTCAGACCGAGAATCACTTGTGAAATGGCCTTAGCCGAATCGGTGGAGCCGAGTTCTGCAACTCGGTGGGTCCGAGATGGTTTCATGAAACCTAACCCTAAATTTTCAATTCACTTCTAAACTATGGATTGTTTTGACTGGATAGAATAGTTTCAATCGTGGCAAGAATCATGATGAACACAATGTGCTAGGAATCGGACGGGATAGCACCGTGATCGAGTCCATACCCTAGCTTGGCGATGAACTCGCCACGGCGGCAACGGCGGGGTGAATTCCGTTGACGGCGGGCGGAGACCAGCGATCGGAGGCGGTGGCGACGAGGAGGACGATCCGGAGACCACGGAGGCAGAGCGAGCTATCTTGTGGCGAAGGGGTTTGGAGAAATTTTCCAATTTTTGCCCGTGAGTATATATAGCCCGACTGCCGGTGTGACCGAGTGGAACAACTCGGTGGCACCGAGATGCATAACTGATGAAGCATAAAGAACTCGGTGTGACCGAAAAGTTCAAATCGGTTGCATCGAGATTGAAAACCTAGATCGACTTAGTGATCTCGGTATGACCGAAATGGAGGAATAGGTCAGACCGAAATGCACAAAGAAGTTTTGAGAGTTTAAGTCTATGACGAATCGGGGACTCCGAGTGCTCCTCACACAGAGTGGTTCGAATCTGGCTTGATCAAATTTTGTGATGCAACATGAATAGAGTTTGAGACGAGAAGAGCATATATAGCTAGAGAAGGTTCTTAGGCATTCTTGTCCATCCACTTGGCAAAAGAAAAAGAAACCAATCAATCAAACAACAAGTGGATGTCCTCGAATGAGTAAAATATGCAACCAACATGCCCACACAATAAAATAGCAAGTGAAATATGTGACAAAGCATGCACAAACAATTCTAGCATCTATCAAACAATTGGCGATGACTAGGTCATCCATATATGAGTATATTGACTTAGGAGTCAAATGAGAACATTTGATCATAGGTCATACTCATTGTTTAAGCTCAAGTGGGGTTACCACTTTTACATAATGCATTGATGTGTTCACACCATTAGAGTTGCTTTAGCTCAATTTTTAGAGTAAAGCCCCCCCTAGATGTGAGATCCCCCCTTAGAGGGATGAACTAACCTTGGGTTTTGTCGATGATGACTTCATGTAGGTGTTGAAGATGTGGATTCTCAATGTTGATGAAGATCATTTGGAGCAATCCTTTGTAGTGAGTTTCACTTTCAATACCTACACGGGTTAGTCCCACAAGGAACAAACAAGGATATCCATAGACATAGAGTGATGCACACACAATATGATGTCTATGAAAGCATTAGATTACCTTGTCCCTTGTCTTACCAACAAGGGGGTCTGTGACTCCTTGAAGTAGTGCAAGATGTAGAAGTTGATTGCACTTGTTGTTGCCAAAATGATATGAGTGAAATATGTTGGCGGAGTCACCCTCAAGAACTCTCTAGTTCTTCTTCTTCGGGATCCACATCATCTTGATGGGAATCCCTGGAGTTGCAAATCGTACTTGATGAAGTAGAACTTATCGTAGTCTTGGGAACCCACTTGACCAAGGCCTTAGGAGCTTCTTCAAATGCATCAATCTCCTCTTGAAGCTTGTCCTTGCCTTTTTGCTTGTGGTCTTGTGGTGGAAGATCATCTTGAGCTTGTGTCCCCTTGAAGGAAGTAGGATCATACTTCTCTTGTTGAGGAACAAACTTCGTCTTGGGATATTGATCTTCTTCCCACTCAACTCCATTGGCATTGAACTTTCGTTCAAAACCAACACCTTGGTTCTTCCGGTGCCTTCCTTGCTTGCATACAATTTCCTCAAATTGCTTACTCCCGGCAAGGCTCTTGTAAACACCTTTCTCTATAATTCCCTTCAATAAGCTATTTTCTTTCTCAAGTGTAACTTGGCTAAGAGAATCATTAGTGGAATCAAGAGAACTACTAGAAGCAATAACATTTGATTTAGCATGATTATTGTTACTACTAGAGGAAGAATCCTTCTTGTTTTTGTTAATGGACTTGACTTGAGGCATGTAAGTAGATAAGAGTAAACGCTTGGCAATGTAAGAAGAACTTTTCTTATGAAGATCATCATTGATTGCCTTTAAGAACTCATGCTCTTGCTCAAGATTGAGCTTTTCAGAGCGTAACTTCTCATGAGTCCTTAAAAGTTCTCGATGATCTTCTAAGCTAGTTTCATGAGCTAACTTAAGAGTGTTTAGTTCTTTAGTTAGAAGCTCAATCTTCTCCTTATCATTGTCATTCGTTTTATCTTGATTAGCATGATTAATTGGCGTTTCTTCATAGTATTCATCACTAGAGTTGTCAACAAGTAAATCATCATCACCTAGCAAGTCATCTTCATCACTATTGAAATCAACATATTCGGGGTGTGTTACCTTTGGGCCTTTAGCCATGAAGCATCTTCCAATTCCTTCATTAGGTGAATCAAATATGTCATAGGAGTTGGTTGACACAAGTGCTAGACCGGCAACACCTTCATCTTGAGTATATTCGGAGTCGGAGTGATAGCTTCTCTCGGAGTGATTTTCGGAGTCGGAGCCGGACACCCATTCACCAACATGAGCATGATATCTTCGTGTGTAGCTCCTTGATGACTTGTCCCTCCTTTCCGAATCCTTGCTCCTCCGGGATGTTCTTCGTTCATAATGATCATCTCTACTCCTCCTCTCTCTTGGTGGTGATTCCTCTCTTCTACTTCTCCTCTTGGGTGATTATTCTCTGCTTTTGCGGGGTGCCGTACACTCATTGGAATAGTGTCCGGGTCTCCCACAATTGTAGCAATTGCGCTCTCAACTGGAAGATCTTTTGTCATTGTAGGACCTTGACTTGAAGCTTCTCTCTTTGCCTCTACTCTTGTAGAATTTGTTGAAGTTCTTCACCATTAAGCTCAATTCTTCATTGAAGGTTTGTTTCTCACTTGATGATGTGGGGGCTTCACATGAGGCTTTGTAAGCACCACTTGACTTGTTGTGAAGTTCCTCCTTATCCTTGAGCGACATCTCATGAGCAATAATTCTTCCAATGACTTCCGTTGGCTTGAGATCTTTGTAATTGGGCATCATTTGGATCAATGTGCACACGATATCATATTTTCCATCCAAGGCTCTTAGGATCTTCTTGATGATGAATCTGTCACCATCTCTTCACTTCCTAAGCCCGGCAATCTCATTTGTGATAAGAGCAAGCCTAGAGTACATTTCAAATGACACCTTCACCATCCTTCATTTTGAACTTGTCAAGTTGACTTTGGAGCACATCCAACTTGGATTCCTTGACGGAGTCGGTACCTTCATGCATATCAATCAAAGTGTCCCAAATTTCCTTTGCATTCTCAAGACGGCTGATTTTGTTGAATTCTTCGGGCACAATCCGTTGAAGAGGATATCACAAGCTTGAGCGTTGTATTGCAGCATCTTCAACTCTTCCAAGACTAGCTTCACGGTTCGGTTCTCTCCCATCAAAGAATTCACCTTGCAAGCCAATACACGCAATAGCCCAAACGGCGGGGTTATGTCCAAGAATGTGCATTTTCATCTTATGCTTCCAACTAGTAAAATTAGTACCATCAAAGTAAGGACCTCTACGCTGATAATTTCCCTCGCTAGACGCTATACTCTCCTAGGTTGTGAAACCAAGGCTATGACTACCAAAATCTATGGAAATCAAAGCAAATGGAGACCAAAGCTCTGATACCACTTGTAGGATTGAAAGTATGTCTAGAGGGGGGTGATTAGACTACTTGACCAACTAAAGACTTATCCTTTTCCCAATTTTAGTCTTTGGCAGATTTTAGCTATCTTAGCACAAGTCAAGCAATCTTAACACAATTCAAGCAAGCATCCAAAGAGTATATGAGCAGCGGAAAGTAAAGCATGCAACTTGCAAGAATGTAAAGGGAAGGGTTTGCAGAATTCAAACGCAATTGGAGACACGGATGTTTTTGTCATTGTTCTGATAGGTGGTGCTATCGTACATCCACGTTGATGGAGACTTCAACCCACGAAGGGTAGCAGTTATGCTGAGTCCACGAAGGGCTCTACCCACGAAGGGTCCACGAAGAAGCAACCTTGTCTATCCCACCATGGCCGTCGCCTACGAAGGACTTGCCTCACTAGCGGTAGATCTTCATGAAGTAGGCGATCTCCTTGCCCTTACAAACTCCTTGGTTCAATTCCACAATCTTGTCGGAGGCTCCCAAGTGACACCTAGCCAATCTAGGAGACACCACTCTCCAAGAAGTAACAAATGGTGTGTTGATGATGAACTCCTTGCTCTTGTGCTTCAAATGATAGTCTCCCCAACACTCAACTCTCTCTCACAGGATTTGGATTTGGTGGAAAGAATATTTCAGTGGACAGCAACTTGGGGAAGGCTAGAGATCAAGATTCATATGGTAGGAATGGAATATATTGGCCTCAACACATGAGTAGGTGGTCCCTTCTCAGAAACAGTAAGTTGGAAGTGTAGGTTTGTTCTGATGGTTCTCTCCATGAATGAATAGGAGGTGGAGGGGTATTTATAGCCTCCACACAAAATCTAACCGTTACACACAACTTGCCAAACTCGGTGGGACCGAATTGATAAACTCGGTCGGACCGATTTAGCAAATCTAGTGACCATTAGGATTTTCGGTGGGACCGATATGGTTAGGGTTAGGGCATAACATAATCTCGGTGAGACCGATTACACAAACTCGGTGAGACCGATTTTGGTAATAAGCTAACCAGAGAGTTGGTCAGGTAAACTCGATGGGACCGATTCGCACATTTCGGTGAGACCGAAATGTTACAAAAAGGAAACATGGAGTTTACATTGCAATCTCAGTGGGACCGATCGCTCATCTCGGTGGTACCGAAATGTTACAAAGGGAAACAGAGAGATTACAATCCCATCTCGGTGAGACCGAGATCCCTATCGGTGAGACCGATTTGCCTAGGGTTTGTGGCAGTGGCTATGACATCTGAACTCGGTGGCGCCGGGTAGAAAGAATTGGTAGGGCCGAGTTTGACTTTTGGTTTAGGTCATATGTGGATATGAGAAAGTAGTTGAGGGTTTTGGAGCATATCACTAAGCAATCAGAGAGCAACAAACTCATTAAGCAACACCTCATCCCTCCTTGATAGTATTAGCTTTTCCTATAGATTCAATGTGATCTTGGATCACTAAAATATATAATGTAGAGTCTTGAGCTTTTGAGCTTGAGCCAATCCTTTTATCCTTAGCATTTTGAGGGATCCACTTTTCTCATCCATGCCATGCCATCCATTGAGCTTTTCCTGAAATATTCATCTTGGAATGATGTTAGGTCAATGAGCTATATGTTGTTAGGAATTACCAAAACCACCTAGGGATAGTTGCACTTTCAGATAGCGGTAAATTAGTAAGAGACATCATAAATCGCACCATATCTAATAAAGTGCGGTCACGATGTTCGGACACACCATTACGTTGTGGTGTTTCGGGTGGCGTGAGTTGTGAAACTATTCTGCATTGTTTCAAATGAAGACCAAACTCGTAACTCAGATATTCTCCTCCATGGTCAGATTGTAGAAACTTTGTTTTCTTATTACGATGATTTTCCACTTCACGCTGAAATTCTTTGAACTTTTCAAATGTTTCAAACTTATGTTTCATCAAGTAGATATACCCATATCTGCTCAAATCATCTGTGAAGGTGTGAAAATAACGATACCCGCCGCGAGCTTCAATATTCATTGGACCACATACATCAGTATGTATGATTTCCAATAAATATGTTGCTCGCTCCATTGTTCCGGATAATGGAGTTTTAGTCATCTTGCCCATGAGGCATGGTTCGCAAGTACCAAGTGATTCATAATCAAGTGATTCCAAAAGTCCATTAGAATGGAGTTTCTTCATGCGCTTTACACCAATATGACCCAAACGGCAGTGCCACAAATAAGTTGCACTATCATTATCAACTCTGCATCTTTTGGCTTCAATATTATGAATATGTGTATCACTACTATCGAGATTCAATAAAATAGACCACTCTTCAAGGGTGCATGACCATAAAAGATATTACTCATATAAATAGAACAACCATTATTCTAAGATTTAAATGAATAACCGTCTCGCATCAAACAAGATCCAGATATAATGTTCATGCTCAACGCTGGCACCAAATAAGAATTATTCAGGTCTAAAACTAATCCCGAAGGTAGATGTCGAGGTAGCGTGCCGACGGCGATCACATCGACTTTGGAACCATTTCCACGTGCATCGTCACCTCGTCCTTAGCCAATCTCCTCTTAATTCGTGGCCCCTATTTCGAGTTGCAAATATTAGCAACAGAACCAGTATCAAATACCCAGGTGCTACTGCAAGCATTAGTAAGGTACACATCAATAACATGTATATCACATATACCTTTGTTCACCTTGCCATCCTTCTTATCCGCCAAATACTTGGGGCAGTTCTGCTTCCAGTGACCATTCTCTTTGCAGTAGAAGCACTCAGTCTCAGGCTTAGGTGCAGACTTGGGCTTCTTCACTTGAGCAGCAACTTGCTTGCCGTTCTTCTTGAAGTTCCCCTTCTTCCCTTTACCCTTTTTCTTGAAACTGGTGGTCTTGTTAACCATCAACACTTGATGCTCCTTCTTGATTTCTACCTCCGCAGCCTTTAGCATTGTGAAGAGCTCGAGAATTGTCTTATCCATCCCTTGCATGTTATAGTTCATCATGAAGCTCTTGTAGCTTGGTGGTAGTGATTGAAGAATTCTGTCAATGACACTATCATCAGGAAGATTAACTCCCAGTTGAATCAAGTGATTGCAGACATTTTGAGTATATGTTCAGTGTAAGTACTATTCTCCTCCATCTTGCGGTGTAGAACTTATTGGAGACTTCATATCTCTCAATTCGGGCATTTGCTTGAAATATTAACTTCAACTCCTGGAACATCTCATATGCTCCATGACATTCAAAACGTCGTTGAAGTCCCGGTTCTAAGCCGTAAAGCATGACACACTGAACTATCGAGTAGTCATCACTTTGCTCGCCAGACGTTCTTAACATCATCAAGAGTATATGCAGCAGTTCGGCACCCAGCGGTGCTTCCAGGACGTAATTCTTCTATGCAGCAATGAGGATAATCCTCAAGTTACGGACCCAGTCCGTGTAATTGCTACCATCATCTTTCAACTTAGCTTTCTCAAGGAACGCATTAAAATTCAAAGGAACAGTAGCACGGGCCATTGATCTACAACAACATAGACATGCAAAATACTATCAGGTACTAAGTTCATGATAAATTAAAGTTCAATTAATCATATTACTTAAGAACTCCCACTTAGATAGACATCCCTCTAATCATCTAAGTGATCACGTGATCCAAATCAACTAAACCATGTCCGATCATCACGTGAGATGGAGTAGCTTTCAATGGTGAACATCACTATGTTGATCATATCTACTATATGATTCACGCTCGACCTTTCGGTCTCAGTGTTCTGAGGCCATATTTGCATATGCTAGGCTCGTCAAGTTTAACCTGAGTATTCTGCGTGTGCAAAACTGGCTTGCACCCGTTGCATGTGAACGTGGAGCTTATCACACCCGATCATCATGTGGTGTCTCGGCACGATGAACTTTCGCAACAGTGCATACTCAGGGAGAACACTTGTACCTTGAAATTTAGTGAGAGGTCATCTTATAATGCTACTTTCAATCAAAGCAGAATAAGATGCATAAGAGATAAACATCACATGCAATCAATATAAGTGATATGATATGGCCATCATCATCTTGTGCCTTTGATCTCCATCTTCAAGGCACCGTCATGATCACCATCGTCACCAGCGTGACACCTTGATATCCATTGTAGCATCGTTGTCGTCTCGCCAATTGTTTCTACGACTATCACTACTGCTTAGTGACAAAGTAAAAACAATTACAGGGCGATTGCATTGCATACAATAAAGCGACAACCATATGGCTCCTGCCAGTTGCCGATAACTCCGTTACAAAACATGATCATCTCATAAAATAAAATTTAGCATCATGTCTTGACCATATCACATCACAACATGCCCTGCAAAAACAAGTTAGACGTCCTCTAATTTATTGTTGCAAGTTTTACGTGGCTGCTACAGGCTAAGCAAGAACCGTTCTTACCTACGCATCAAAACCACAACGATATTTCGTCAAGTATGTGTTGTTTTAACCTTCAACAAGGACCGGGTGTAACATCCCAAATTTTGGAATGTTAATATAATTAATTGAATTGTTTGTTTGTTTGCTTGAGTGAATTAAACTTGAGTGAAATTTGAACCTTTTCAAAAACTTTTGAATGAGAGGGAATAAAATGACTTTCCCTTCTCCGTAAATTCAAATTCATCCTATTGAAATCAATGAGAGAAGATGACATGACTCCTTCAACTATAAAGAATTTGAACGGAGTTTTGCAATTTAATTCTTTCAAATATTTGCACTTGCTTCTCTATTTTTCTTCCCGAGAAATACCCGAAAAATAAATTCTTGCAAGCAAGAAAGAGCGGAGGAAAATGACCCTCCAAAATCAGGGGCATTTTTGAAAATATTTGAGCCAAAAAAACCAAAGTTTTTATTTAAAAATTATTTGCAAAAAGAAATAAAGCCTTTAGGGATTTTCTGAAAAACATTTTTTTTAAGTTTCCGTGGAATAATGCTCATCATCTACATTTTATTTTTCTGATAATTTTAGTATATAAAAACTCTTTATTCCGAATTGATTTGATTTCCTTTTTATTGTTTTAGTTTCCTAATTTTAAAAATAGGAATGAAATCGTTTTTATTAGGAAAAACCTGCTGGCCCATTAAGCACTTTCCTATTCTAGCCCAACAAGAGATCATCTCCTTCCTCTGTTTCCTCTCACGTTCTGAAGCTTTCCATATCCATGGAGACAGGAATCTCCACCTTCCCGATCTCCCTCGTCTTTCCATCCCAGCGCCTCCCGAGACCGCCTATAAAACCCCTCCCTCTCCTCGCTCCATTTTTCCCATCACCACGCCTCCCTGCCCGTAGCCTCCTCGCCACCTTCCTCCTTTTCCTGCCTAGAACGCTCACCAGAGCTCTCCTGAAACCTCCCCATCGCCCAGCGCCACCTCCCAAGCGCCGACCCCTCCTCCGCCACCCCACCCTCGCGGCGACCTCGCCCCCTCGCGGAGCAGCCCTCCACATCGCTGCCTCCTTCCTGCCATCTCTGCATCACGCATGTAACTCCCTTGTTGTTTTTTTTTCGTTTTCAGATTTATTTCCGTAACAGATTTAGTTCCGTTCTTGTTTAGCTTATAACTTTTGATCTAGAAGTACAATGATGCTGATTCTTTTTGCGTTAGATCACAATTTTCTTGTAGTTTCCAAAAATATATAATTTGTCTATGTTTGGATTTATAAAAATTGAGTTAGATCAGATTTGAATTAAAGCTTGTTTTGCTTATTCCGGGAGTTTAAAAAGAGGTTTTTAATTAATTCTTTTTGCTCCTGGTCTCTAGGACCTTTGTTTATCCAGTAGTATTTAGTATTTTAATTCTAGCTTAATTTAAATTAGGTTTTTAGCAAAACAGTACTGTTTTATTATTAGTTCTGTTTTAGCTTTTTCTTTATTGTTTTTATTAGTTTTAAATTATTTCTTTTTGTCACTTTTGACAAAATTAGTTGTGTTTCTGTTAGACAACAGGAAAATTTTTATTTTTATTTAAAAAATTTATTTTCCTTAGTTTTGTATGAAACCTTCTATAGGTCATAGTTAGAGTTTTATAAAAGCTTTTTATTTGTTTCTTTTTGCAAATAAAATTTTATGGAAAAATACTTTCTGTTAAATTAGTTATTTTACATTTTATTTTCTGTTAATTTATTAGTTTAGTATTTTAATTGTTGTTAAGTTTTTACTTACGGCAAAACTATATTAGATGTTTGTAGCAAAGTCATAGATCTTCGTTAGTAGTTTTTCTTTGTAGTTTTATTTGAAGTTTCTTTTGATTTTGTTTGAGTTTTATTATCGATTTTCCTTGCTGTTTTGATTGTTAATTCGAGTGCTAAAATTGTTTGCTAGGATGTTTGCTTATGTGAATGCTATGTTGACTATATAGATTTTCAACGGAGTGACGATTAGTTCTACCAAGTCATTTTCCGGCGTTGTTATCTTCATCAAGTATTACCGAGCAAGTTCACTTGACCATGCTTTCATACCTATGTTTTATTGCATTTAGTGACATCTTTGCAACCACCCCTCGGTAGTGTTATTGAATCCTTGTAGTTGAGTAGTATGCATGAGGTAGGAACCCATCCCCTGTTACCAAGGCCGGACGATATTTTATTTTAATGCTACGCTATAGTAGACAGGTGGTTTGGTATGAGTACTCGGGAGTGGTGTGAGAATGGAGGATTCTACGTCAATGACGACAACTCCATGATGGAATCTGCAAGGACTGCATCTTCAAGACCTCAAGACTTCAAGACTCGAGACAGAATTCAATACACACTACTGGGTGAAGGACGGTTGACGGGCACCCTGGAGAAACCAGTGGTTGGCCGGGATGCATGGAGAAGCGCCATGACATCTTGCGGAAAGCTTCACCCAGACCCAAAGAGACGGAAGAATACTTCATGCCCGAAAGCTTACCTGTGCAACCGCAAGTCATTATGGGCTCTGGCTTGGTTGACCTTAGTTGTGACTCTGGCTGGAACGGTACTAGCAGATGTAGAACTACGGTAGGATGGGTGGAGTACCGGACAGTGGTCAGAGGAACTCTTTGGAAGACCATGTTTCGGTCATCTTGTTCTCAAACACCTCAAGTGCGAACGTAAAGAGAGGGATCGAATCTTGCGGTAAAGTGTACAAACCTCTGCAGAGGGTTATAACCTAATCGATTAGCCGTGTCCCCGATTCACGGACAATTTGAGCATCCGGACTTGGATCTATCTCGGAACTCTCAACACCGGATTGATAACTTAATTGTGGGCAACATATGATGAATTTTGGGCTATGAGACATCGGTTGGCGGAACCATGTCATGATAGAAAACTCCATAGTACAGACTTCATTTATTCCTTTGATGTAGGGAAAATAAAATCAGCTTTTATGCAAACAAAACTCGAATCTGAGCCATAAAGCCATATTGCATATAGTATAGTTTTATCATCTGTTTTCTCAAATTGTGATCTTGCGGTACATTCAATGTAATCGACCTACACGGCTGCAACGTATCATGTTGCAGATATTTCCTCGACGAGAAAGAGTACGCACAGGGTTACGGTCTACACTCAACTCGCCGATGGCGTTGATGGGACTCCACACCCGCTTGATTGTTTCCGCTGAGTATTATGAGGTATATATCAGTTTTACGTTATTTATGCATGTGATTGCACTTTGATATATACATTGATGTACCGTGTGCCAAAGATACTGATCCGTGGATGGCACAAGAATACGAGGCTTGACCATCTGAGGTCGGGTCGCTACACTGGGCATAGCCACACTCGATTCAACTAAAGTTGGAGAAACTGACACCCGCCAGCCACCTGTGTGCGAAGCACGTCGGTAGAACTAGTCTCGCGTAATGTCGGTCCAGGCCGCTTCATCCAACAATAGCGCCGAATCAAAGCATGACATGCTGGTAAGCAGTATGACTAGTATCGCCCACAACTCACTTGTGTTCTACTCTTGCATATAACATCTACGCATAAACCTGGCTCGGATGCCACTGTTGGGGAATGCAGTAATTTCAAAAAAATCCTACGCACACGCAAGATCATGGTGATGCATAGCAACGAGCGGGAGAGTGTTGTCCACGTACCCTCGTAGACCGTAAGTGGAAGCGTTTTATCAACGTGGTTGATGTAGTCGTATGTCTTCACGATCCGACCGATCCAAGTACCGAACGCACGGCACCTCCGAGTTTAGCACACGTTCAGCTCAATGACGTCCCACGAACTCACGATCCAGCAGAGCGTCGAGGGAGAGTTTTGTCAGCACGACGGCGTGATGACGGTGATGATGAAGCTACCGGCGCAGGGCTTCGCCTAAGCACTGCAACAATATGACCGAGGTGGATTATGGTGGAGGGGGGCACCGCACACGGCTAAGAGATCAATGATCAACTTGTGTGTCTATGGGGTGCCCCCTTCCCCCGTATATAAAGGAGTGGAGGAGCGGGAGGAGGTCGGCCTCCTAGGCGCACCCCAAGGGGAGTCCTACTCCCACCGGGAGTAGGATTCCCCCCTTCCCTAGTTGGATTAGGAGAGAAGGAAGGGGGAGGAAGGAGGAAGGAAAGGGGGGCGGCCCCCTTCCCAATTCGGATTGGGCTTGGGGGGCGCCCCCTCCTTTGCTCCTTTCCCCTCTCTTCCACTAAGGCCCAATAAGGCACATATACCTCCCGGGGGGTTCTGGTAACCTCCCAGTGTTCCGGTATATTCCTGATCTCACCCGGAACCATTCCGATGTCCAAATATAGTCATCCAATATATCGATCTTTATGTCTCGACCATTTCGAGACTCCTCGTCATGTCCGTGATCATATCCAGGACTCTGAACTACCTTCGGTACATCAAAACACATAAACTCATAATACCGATCGTCACCAAATGTTAAGCGTGCGGACCCTATGGGTTCGAGAACTATGTAGACATGACCGAGACACGTTTCGAGTCAATAACCAATAGCGTAACCTGGATGCTCATATTGGCTCCCACATATTCTACGAAGATCTTTATCGGTCAAACCGCATAACAACATACGTTGTTCCCTTTGTCATCGGTATGTTACTTTCCCGACATTTGATCGTCGGTATCTCAATACCTAGTTCAATCTCATTACCGGCAAATCTCTTTACTCGTTCCTAATGCATCATCCTGCAACTAACTCATTAATCACATTGCTTGCCAGGCTTATAGCGATGTGCATCACCGAGAGGGCCCAGAGATACCTCTCCGACAATCGGAGTGACAAATCCTAATCTTGATCTATGCCAACTCAACAAACACCATCAGAGACACCTGTTGTCGGTGTCAAAACCGGCAGATCTCAGGTAGGGGGTCCCGAACTGTGCGTCTAAGGCAGATGGTAACAGGAGGCGGGGGACACAATGTTTACCCAGGTTCGGGCCCTCTCTGTGGAGGTAATACCCTACTTCCTTCTTGATTGATCTTGATGATATGAATATTACAAGAGTTGATCTACCACGAGATCGTAGAGGCTAAACCCTAGAAGCTAGCCTATGATTATGATTGTTCTTGTCCTACGGACTAAACTCTCCGGTTTATATAGGCCCTGGAGGGGCTAGGGTTACACAGAGTCGGTTACAAGGGAGGAGATCTACATATCCAAATTGCCAAGCTTGCCTTCCACGCAAAGGAGAGTCCCACCCGAATACGGGACGAAGTCTTCAATCTTGTATCTTCATAGTCCAACAGTCCGGCCAAAGTATATAGTCCGGCTGTCCGAGGAACCCCTAATCCAGGACTCCCTCACCTGTAGAGCACCTTTAAATCACCCTGTTATGTTGTGACATTTGGTAGCACACAAAGTGTTCCTCCGGTATTCGGGAGTTGCATAATCTCATAGTCATAGGAACATGTATAAGTCATGAAGAAAGCAATAACAACATAGTAAACGATCAAGTGCTAAGCTTACGGAATGGGTCAAGTCAATCACATCATTCTCTAATGATGTGATCCCATTCATCAAATGACAACTCATGTCTATGGCTAGGAAACTTAACCATCTTTGATTAATGAGCTAGTCAAGTAGAGGCATACTAGTGACACTGCTTTGTCTATGTATTCACACATGTACTAAGTTTCCGGTTAATACAATTCTAGCATGAATAATAAACATATATCATGATATAAGGAAATATAAATAACAACTTTATTATTGCCTCTAGGGCATATTTCCTTCAAGTGGTCCACTGGTGTTGTCCGAACCCATTGGAGCCCCTGGTGCAGTCCCACGTCGCCGTCGTCTTCAACTTCGGCGAGCTCCGCTTTTTGCAGTAGCTAGAGAAGCCCGTTCCGACCCCGTCCGATCACCTCTAGCCAAGCCATGGGTACAGGTAGGTGCGCGAGCATCTCCTCTATCCATCTATCCCTCTCGACCTGGCCGCCGAGCCCTCCTCGCCGGAGAATGCACCGGCAAAGCGCCGCCCGCCTCTGTTTTCTCTCCCTCCCTCCTCCGACCTGACACGTGGGGCCCGCTGTCAGCCTCACCACTCACGCCCGAAGCGGTATGAGTGGAGGCATATTCCAGGAATACCATCGACGTCACCCCTCTGGTTTTTCTTTTAATTCAATTTAAATCAAATCTTTGACCAGCCACAACTTTTAAACCATAAGTTCAAATGAGTTGATTCTTTTGCATTTTGTTTGTTTTAAGAAGTTCTGGCAGCTCATAATATCTGAGTTTCTTATCTACTATCTTGAATTTCTGGTGATTTTCAGAATGGTTCTTGATATTTTATTTTGTTGTTTTTAATTTTTTTTAAAGGGAGTAGATTGCCTTGAAGATAACCAGGAGGAGTGTGAACCTCCTCTGCACTAAGGCAAGCCACACCAACATTTGTATGGTGTCATTTCAATGTCTGTGATTTTTCCAACTTGAATATGAGTTATTTTCATGCATTTAATAAATTAAATGAATATTGCTTATGTTAATTACTTTGTCATGGTTGATATGCTTCGTTTCTAGTACTGATTGGATGCATGAACTAGTTTAAGGCAGTAGAAGAAATTTGGTTTGTGTGGTTATGTTTTTGAATATTATTATAGTATTTTATTTTGTGACAAATTGATTTTAATATATTTTGGCATAACCGAAATGATGAGTGTTTAAACCAGTGAAGTAAAATCAGTAAAACTTGATGATGAGTAGTGCAAGTAGAAAACTTAGATGATGTTGATCTGTTTACTTGAAGTTGCATGTGATGCATATCGAATAGTTGCATGTTCATGGCATGATGTGACTTGAGTTATTTTATTTAAACCTGATGTTAATTCAACTTGAACATAACGTTCATCGAGTCATGGTTCCACTGAATCGAGTTTTTCCCAGTGCAACCACATTTGCCTTTATGGGTAGGTCTTTATTCGGTCCATTGTCATGCCTCTGGTCGGTACCTCCAACGAGGGAAGGTTATGGTCGTGCGGTACCCTGGCCCGGTAAGCAGACATAACCTTGTGTGCCCGTTTGTTGTTATGATACCTTGTCCCCGTTTGGGACCGTTTTTGCCACGACGGTGGCCGTTGATGCCTTTGGTCGGCACGGGGCCACCCATGACTTATCCCAGAAGGGAGTTGGTCGGAGTGGCCGGGAGAGTGTCATGGCAATGGGAGGATTTTGTCAGAACGTCGTTGGTCCACTCAAATGGGAAGGCGAGGCCATGGGTTCCGTGGTGTGGGTAAAGTGCACTACCTCTGCAGAGTGTATTTAAATCTATCGATACTCGCATCCTCGGTTACGGACATAGCTCGTGAGTAAGTCACACCATGGATCAACATTAATAAGTAATCTTGCACACTAAATTATTATGCTTGGCACTGTTTATGTGATGATTTGTGAGCTCATGAGAATGATCATTGTGGGAACCAGAGTATTGGTTTCGGTTGTGATCTGGGTATGATCACCGTTCCGGTTACGAGGTAACCCGTCTGGTATGGGAGTCCGAGGGACTCGGTGCACAAGTTGTTTTCACTGCATGAGTAGTATGTTGCATTGCATTTAACCTGCTTAATTGTCATGATATTGTTTGCCATTATGCTTATGCTTGTTGTGATCTTGCAAGTACATTCAATGTACTGACCTGGCGTGTCATGCTAGCTTTCAGGAAAGTCGTATCAGATCGGAATGCTGCTCGTGTCTTGATCGTGTCCACATCGGTGTCCCTGTGCTATGAAGTTCCACTTCATCATCGTTCAGCTGCCGCGTAGTTATCGTGATTGAGGCCCCCTTTGAAAGATCGAGGATGTCGCCTAGAGGGGGGGGTGAATAGGCGCTTTAAAATAATTACGGTTTAGGCTTGAACAAATGCGGAATAAACCTAGCGGTTAATTTGTCAAGCACAAAACCTACAACAACTAGGCTCACCTATGTGCACCAACAACTTATGCTAAGCAAGATAAGCAACTATGTGATAGCAAGATATATGACAAAGAACAATATGGCTATCACAAAGTAAAGTGCATAAGTAAAGGGGCTCGGGTAAGAGATAACCGAGGCACGGAGGCGACGATGTATCCGAAGTTCACACCCTTGCGGATGCTAATCTCCGTTTGGAGCAGTGTGGAGGCACAATGCTCCCCAAGAAGCCACTAGGGCCACCGTAATCTCCTCACGCCCTCGCACAATGCAAGATGCCGTGATTCCACTAAGGGACCCTTGAGGGCGGTCACCGAACCCGTACAAATGGCAACCCTTGGTGGCGGTCACCGAACCCGTACACTTTGGCAACCCTTGGGGCGGTCACGGAACCCGTCAAGTTGCTCGGGCGATCTCCACACCTAATTGGAGACCCGACGCTTGCCCGGAGCTTTACACCACAATGATTGAGCTCGAACACCACCAACTGCCTAGGGCGCCCAAGCACCCAAGAGGAACAAGCTCAAGGGCACCAAGCACCAAAGAGTAATAAGCTTCTCAACTTGTAACTTCCACGTATCACCGTGGATAACTCAAACCGATGCACCAAATGCAATGGCAAGGGCACACGGAGTGCCCAAGTCCTTCTCTCTCAAATCCCACCAAAGCAACTAATGCTAGGGAAGAAAATGAGAGGAAGAACAAGAAGGAGAACACCAAGAACTCCAAGATCTAGATCCAAGGGGTTCCCCTCACTTAGAGGAGAAAGTGATTGGTGGAAACGTGGATCTAGATCTCCTCTCTTTTCTCTCAAGAACTAGCAAGAATCATTGGAGGGATTGAGAGTTAGCAAGCTTCGAAGAAGGTCAACAATGGGGGAAGAACACGAGCTCAAAGGATAAGGTTCAATGGGGAAGAAGACCCCTTTTATAGGAGGGGAAAATCCAACTGCTACCCATCGAACAGCTCAAGACAGAGCGGTACTACCGCTAAGGAAGGGCGGTACTACCGCTCCTACCTAAGCGGTACTACCGCTTAAAGAGAGAGGCAGGCCATCGGCCACAGAGCGGTACTATCATGAGTAGAGCGGTACTACCGCTTAGAGCGTACTACCGCCCATCGCCGCAACTAGTGCCGCAAAACCCGACACGAGAAAACATCGTCTCGAATCGAGGCCGTAGTAGGCGCGGTACTATCGAGGTAGTATAGTCGAAGCTCATGAGCGGTACTACCGCTCATCGGAGCGGTATTACATTGGGAGCGGTACTACCGCTCGTGGGAGCGGTACTACCGCTTGGGGCTTCGGCGGTACTATCGCTGTAGGTCATACTACTACCGCATTGGCGAAACCGGAACGAACGAGAGAGGGGCAGCTCCAAGGAAAACCAGAACTGCCATAACTTCTGCAAATGAGCTCCGAATAGAGCAAACTCAAGCTTGTTTGAAACAAGACAACGAGTAGCATCAAAACAGCGACCGAGAAGAACCTCCAACCGAGAAGAACCGGCATACCCTCCAACATCGAAAACAAAGGAGTGAAACAGCGACCGGTTATAGTAAGAAGAGGCAGGGGAGGTATGCTTAGAAAACAAAGGAGTGAAACCTCCAACCGAGAAGAACCGGCATACCCTCCAACATCGAAAACATCATAGAAGATGCATGAGAACTCCGTTTTCGATGAACTCAAGCTTGTCATAAAAATGACCATAAGCTCCAAATCTCACAAGGATAAGAACCAAACAAGAACCAAAAAGATGATGCAAGGATGTAATGGTTTGAGCTCTCTACGAACGATACGATCAAGCAACTCGTCGAGAGCCCCCTTGATAGTACGGCAAACGATCCTATAACCCGGTCTTCCACAACTACCATGAGACCGGTAAAATAGAAAACCTATCAAGGGCAAACCTTTGCCTTGCACATGGTCCACTTGAGCTAGATGATGACGATCTTGACTCCCTCAAGTTGGACCACCTTTCTTGATTGCATTGGCGGGATGAAGACTAGTTGATTGCTCCCCATACTCTACCGTGGGTGAGCCTCTTCCGCTCATCTTCACAAGTACATTGTCACCACAATGGACGGCAAGCTTCAAGCACATGATCACTTCGTGATGCATTACTTGAACTTGAACACCGCAACATAACACCACAAAGAACACTCACGAAGACCATGTGTTAGTACACAAAGCGTAATGGACAATGCTTACCATACCATGGGATCACTTGATCCCTCCGTACATCGTGGTACGCTTTGTGTGTTGAATCTTTCCAACTCTCTTAATTTGGATGATGTCTTGAAGGTGGACATGAATGATCACACAATCTTATTCTTCAAGACATGCTTGCAATAAGCTCAACACTCACATGACCAATCTTTGGATAATTCCTTGAAAAGCACCTTGGTCGACACAAAACTCTCCTTGAAACCAACACATGTACTCCAAGAAAAGCCTATGGACAAAACCTTCAAATAAACTCAAGGCAACCATTAGTCCATAGAGAATGTCATCAATTACCAAAACCACACATGGGGGCACCGCATGTCCTTTCACCCTTCATGTTCATTAAATAATGTACATATTGTTCAGTCGCACCGTGTGTGCTGCTTGGCCTCGATACTTGATGTAATATCGAACCTATGTTTCTGCTAGCATCATAAAGCGGTTGTTTTCTGTATCAAGTTGTTGTGTGTTGCCAGAAGACTTGATCTGTGGGCTGGCAATGCAAGGTAAACCGTTTGCTCTGAGCCGGGGTGCCACAACGCTCAGTATTAGAGCCGCGCTGACTGTAGGACACGCTAGACCGTCGATGCGCTAGATGAATGGTAGTTAGCTTAGTTTGAGTGCCGATAGTAATAAAAATTGATTGCTGCGTTGCATGCATTTTATTTGTTGTTATTACTAACCGTCTGATGATTGTGAGTGTAGATGGCTCCAGTTCCGTTCATGTACCAGTCTGAGCCAGCACCGTACACCTCGTCGCATCTGCTTCAGAACGTGTGGCGTCGACTCTACCCCGAGGGTGCTGATCCAGTGTATCAGGTGTATCGGGAGCACTTGGCCGATTTGTTGTACGAGTATTACAGGGACGTCACTTTACACCACAGTTCCCCTTCCGGCGCTTACACCCGTTCCTGTAAGGGTGGTTTTGCTTCCACGCCATCTCAGGCCATCGAGTTTGCTGCACTCGAGGCTCTTGTAGATTTGCGCTACAACGAGGTTCGCATGCAGGCCCACCCAAGCTTCTATTTCTACCCGTCTCTGCACGAGAACGGGCATATCCGTTTTCCTTTTATTGATCCGGTGTGCGATCGTCCTGCTAGCCACCTTCCTCGCTATATCACTTCCAGTTATCTCTTGATCTATGAGTTAGCCCAAGAGCTAACCCAAGCCTGGATAGCCCTTGCCGCTGCTCGGAATAGGAACCCTCCGCCTACCGTTGGATTCACTCTGTTTGTTCCTCCAGTCTCTGTTACTCCGGTTACTTCGGTGACCACTCAGGGTACCACGAACCCTTTGGCAGTAACCCCTTGTAGTGCCCCTGCTGCGTGGCCTTCCCTTGTCGCTGCTCCTACAGCCCCTATGCTCAGACCTC
Organism: Aegilops bicornis; assembly: GCA_021605145.1. Lineage (NCBI taxonomy): Eukaryota > Viridiplantae > Streptophyta > Magnoliopsida > Poales > Poaceae > Aegilops > Aegilops bicornis. The sequence continues at coordinate 675,141,157 of CM038673.1, read as the reverse complement.
ACCCCGCACCTGCCCCTGAGGGAGAGTCCTCGAGGCAGCGCCGTCGTGTCACTTTTAACCCGGAGGTTTCCACTATCAGCTCAGGATCTGAGTCCGGCTCAGTAGAGGAGCCCGCATCACCAGCCGAGCACTAGATCATTAGAGTATCCGCAGTCGTCAGGAGGTTGATGTACGGATGTAGTCGTACGTGTCATGATGCTTAGTTTCATGTATGAGGGTAGTCGAACCCGTCATGATGTTTTCTTTCGATGTATGAGTCTATGTACAATTATGTTGGAACCTGCTACCTCTTGAGCACTGCGTTGGTTTTCCCTTGAAGAGGAAAGGGTGATGCAGCAAAGTAGCGTAAGTATTTCCCTCTGTTTTTGAGAACCAACGTATCAATCCAGTAAGAGGCTACACGCCAGTCCCTCGCACCTACACAAAACAAATAAATCCTCGCAACCAACGCAATAAGGGGTTGTCAATCCCTACACGGTCACTTACGAGAGTGAGATCTGATAAATATTATAAGATAATATTTTTGGTATTTTTATGATAAAGATGCAAAGTAAAAATAAAGGCAATGAAAATAGCTAAGTGTTGGAAGATTAATATGATGGAAAATAGACCAGGGGGCCATAGGTTTCACTTGTGGCTTCTCTCAAGAGCATAAGTATTTTACGGTGGGTGAACAAATTACTGTTGAGCAATTGACAGAATTGAGCATAGTTATGATAATATCTAGGCATGATCATGTATATAGGCATCACGTCCGAAACAAGTAGACCGACTCGCCTGCATCTACTACTATTACTCCACACATCGACCGCTATCCAAAGCATGCATCTAGAGTATTAAGTTCATAAGAACAGAGTAACGCTTTAAGCAAGATGACATGATGTAGAGGGATAAATTCATGCAATATGATAAAAACCCCATCTTGTTATCCTCGATGGCAACAATACAATACGTGCCTTGCTGGCCCCATCACATCGGGAAAGGACACCGCAAGATTGAACCCAAAGCTAAGCACTTCTCCCATTGCAAGAAAGATCAATCTAGTAGGCCAAACCAAACTGATAATTTGAAGAGACTTGCAAAGATAACCAATCATACATAAAAGAATTCAGAAGATTCAAATATTGTTCATAGATAAACTTGATCATAAACCCACAATTCATCGGTCTCAACGAACACACCGCAGAAAGAAGATTACATCGAATAGATCTCCACGAGAGTGGGGAGAACATTGTATTGAGATCCAAAAGAGAGAAGAAGCCATCTAGCTAATAACTATGGACCCGAAGGTCTGAGGTAAACTACTCACACATCATCGGAGAGGCTATGGTGTTGATGTAGAAGCCCTCTGTGATCGATGCCCCCTCCGGTGGAGCTCCGAAACAGACCCAAGATGGGATCTCATGGGTACAGAAGGTTGCAGCGGTGAAATTAGGTTTTTGGCTCCTGTTTCTGATCGTTTGGGGGTACGTAGGTATATATAGGAGGAAGGAGTACGTCGGTGGAGCAATGTGGGGCCCACGAGGGTGGAGGGCGCGCCTGGGGGGGAGGCGCGCCCCTACCTCGTGGCTTCCTCTTTGATTTCTTGACGTAGGGTCCAAGTCCTCTTGATCATGTTCGTTCTGAAAATCACGTTCCCGAAGATTTCATTCCGTTTGGACTCCGTTTGATATTCTTTTTCTGCGAAACTCTGAAATAGGCAAAATACAACAATTCTGGGTTGGGCCTTCGGTTAATAGGTTAGTCCCAAAAATAATATAAAAGTGAATAATAAAGCCCAATAATGTCCAAAACAGAAGATAATATAGCATGGAGCAATCAAAAATTATAGATACGTTGGAGACGTATCAAGCATCCCCAAGCTTAATTCCTGCTCGTCCTCGAGTAGGTAAATGATAAAAATAGAATTTTTTATGTGGAATGCTACTAGGCATAATTTCAATGTAATTCTTCTTAATCGTGCATGACAACAGACCCACTAATAATGATCACAAGCACAAATTAGAGCCTAAGAAGGATGACAATTAGTGCAGAAGGCTCGTACTTGGCAGCAGACTCAGGTGGAGTACAAATCCAATTGGCAGCAGAATGTTAACAAGACCACCACTCAAGTCAAGAATGTCGTGACCAGCCCAGTGCACGGAGAATGTCAACGCAACAATTCCTGCTTCAATTGTGGGCAAACCGGACATTATGCCAGACAGTGCCCCAAGAACGGCAAGCCAACCGCCCCATTCAGACTGCAAGTCAACAACGTGTGACCATATTCTGTCCAGAAGACCATCCAAGGGCAAGTTCACCACCTCTCCGCAGACGAAGCCCAAGAGGACCCGGAAGTCGTCATTGGTATGTTTTCTGTTAATAGCATACTTGCAATAATTTTATTTGACTCTGGGGCTTCCCACTCTTTTATTTCGTGGAGTTTCGTTGCCCAAAACAAATTTCCTTGCTCGATTTTGGGAAAAAGTATGATGGTACAATCCCCGGGATCCGTGCTCAGAAGCAATCTGGTCTGCCGTAATTTGGATGTTGATATCAAGGGAGTCAGATTTCTAACCTCCTTGATAGTCATTGATTCTGCCAAGTTGGATATTATTTTGGGAATGAACTGGTTGACCCAATATCAAGTATGCATCAACTGTGCGACCAGAGAAGTCACTTTGACAAGTCAGGAAGGTCGAACCACAAAATTCTATGCCCGGAGGAGCATACCCAATAAAGAAATGGTTTTCACCGTTGTAGCTAAAGAATTGGAATTAATGCCTGTGGTTAGTGAGTTTCTAGATGTATTCCTTGAGGAACTACCAGGAATGCCGCCAGACAGGGAGCTTGAATTTGTAATCGATCTTGTGCCTAGGACCGCACCGATATACAAGAAGTATCGGATGCCTTCGTGAGAATTGCTGGAATTAAAGAAACAGCTTGATGAGATGCTTTAGAAAGGATACATCCGTTCGAGCTCTTCACCATGGGGATCACCCGCAATATTTGTGGACAAGAAAGACAGCAGTTTCCGGATGTGTGTGGATTACCGTCAGCTAAATGATGTCACTATCAAGAACAAATATCCACTACCAAGGATTGATGATTTGTTTGATCAACTTCGTGGGGCAAAAGTATTCTCAAAGATTGATTGAAGGACCGGATATCACCAGTTAAAAATCAAGAAAGAAGATATTCCTAAGACCGCGTTCACCACGCGATATGGTCTTTATGAATATAAAGTTACGTCTTTCGGCCTCACCAATGCCCCTGATTTCTTCATGCACATGATGAATAAGGTATTCATGGACTTCTTGGATAAGTTTGTGGTGGTCTTCATCGATGACATCCTTATATACTTGAAAGGTGAAGAAGAGCACAAGGAACACCTCAGAGCAGTTTTGCAAAGGCTCCGTGACCATCAGCTATATGTGAAGTTCAGCAAATGTGAGTTTTGGTTCAAGCAAGTTGGATTTTTGGGGCATGTGCTTTCAGCTGAAGGGATAGTCGTGGGTCCGATTAAGGTGAAAGACGTGCTTGAATGGACGGCACCCACGACAATATCCGAGATCCGGAGCTTCCTTGGATTAGCCGGATACTATCACCGCTTCATCGAAGGTTTCTCCAAAATTGCGAAGCCAATGACAGAGCTCCTCAAGAAAGATAAGAAGTTTGAATGGACTGAGGACTGCAAAAAGAGCTTCAATAAGCTGAAGACCAGACTAACAACATCACCTATGTTGACCCTTCCAGACATCTACCGCAGCTTTGATGTATACTGCGATGCATCCAGGAGAGGTATTGGATGTGTACTCATGCAAGATGGCAAGGTTGTAGCCTACTCATCCCGACAACTACGACCTCACGAACGGAACTACCCAACACATTATTTGGAATTGGCCGCAGTTGTGCATGCTTTGAAAATTTGTCGACACTACCTCATTGGAAAAAGGTGTCAGATATTTACCGACCACAAGAGTCTCAAGTATATATTCACTCAACCGGACTTAAACCTTCGACAGCGAAGACTGCTCGAGTTGGTAAAGGATTATGACCTTGGAATAAATTATCATCCGAGTAAATCCAACGTGGTTGCCGATGCCCTCAGCTGCAAGCCTGCCAGTCTGAATGCCATGATGGAGTCCTTGCCTCCCGAACTCTAGCAAGAGATTGCTCAACTTAACTTGGTTATTGTTAATGCCGATCTTGCAAATAAATTGTAATTAACTCCTACCCTCGAGGATGAAATCCGCATGGCCCAGACAGATGCATTAGCGCTACAACAACATGTCAAGCGTATGCTAGAAGGCAAGACTCGGGATTTCTCTAAGGATCAGCAAGGTACGCTAAGGTTTCGAGGACGGATTTGCGTGCCTGAGTAAGCAGACCTGAGGAAGAAGATTTTGGCAGAAGCGCACGAATCTCCGTATTCAATTCACACAGGGGGTACCAAATTGTACGAAGACCTTTGACAGATATTTTGGTGGGATGGAATGAAGAAAGACATCGCCTACTTTGTCGCTTGCTGCGATATATACAACAAGGTTAAGGCGGAACACCAGAAACCTGCCGGACTCCTTCAACCCCTACCCATCTCACAATGGAAGTGGGATGATGTCTATATGGATTTCATCATGGGCCTGGGCCTACCAAGGACTCATCGAGGCAATGATGCAGTATGGGTCGTGGTGGACACGCTAACTAAGGTAGCCCACTTCATTCCCATCCGAACCACCAACCAAGCCGATCAACTCGCATAGTTATATGTGTCCAGAATCATCAGTTTGCATGGAGTACCGAGAACAATCACCTCAGAACGAGTTTCTCTCTTTACCTCTGCATTCTGGTCACGTCTCCATCAAGCCTTGGGGACTGCCCTAAAATACAGCACAACCTATCCCCCTCAGACAGGCGGGCAGACTAAGCGAGTAAATCAGATACTTGAAGATATGCCCCGAGCATGTGCTTTGGCACAAGGACCCAAGTGGGAAGATTGTCTACCGTATGTTGAGTTCTGCTACAACAAGAGTTTCCAGACCAGCCTGAAGATGTCACCTTATGAAGCTCTGTATGGCCATAAGTGCCGCACTCCGCTAAATTGGTCTCAAACCGGAGATGGCCGTATTTTCGGAACAAATTTAATGATGGAAGCTGAAAAGCAAGTCAAGGAGATCCGAGATAGACTGCAGTTGGCTAAGTCCCAACAGAAGAGTTATTATGACGCAAAGCATTATCAGATTAGTTTTGAACCCGGAAAGCATGTGTACCTTCAAGTCACACCCATGAAAGGAGTAAAGAGATTTCAGACCCGAGGAAAACTGGCACCCAAATATATTGGTCCATTCCCAATTATGACCAGAATTGGCACAGTTGCTTATCAGTTGGAATTGCCACCGTAATTGTTAGAAGTGCACAATGTGTTCCATGTCTCACAGTTAAGAAGGTGTACCTCGCCACCGAAGAAAAGGACTGATATGGCAGAGATAGAGCTTGCTAAGGATTTGACTTATGAGGAAAGACCGCTCGGAATATTGGATGAGGCAGAAAGAGTCACTCGCAATAAAGTGATAAAGTTTTATAAGGTTCAGTGGGAGCATCACACCAAGGAAGAAGCAACCTGGGAAAGAGAGGAATTTTTAAGGAAAAACTACCCATAATTGTTTCCCCGAGCAACCGAATCTCGAGGACGAGATTCATCTTAAGTGGGGGAGGTTTGTGACAGCCAGGTTTTTGCCTTCTCTCTTTTTCCGGACTTCATTTGCCTCTGCTTTGAATTTGGGGTTTTTGAATCAATTCAAATGGACTTAAACACTTGGGCATGTCCTTGATTTTCACCCAAGTGACCCATCCCCCTCTATATCATCGTTTCCTTCTCTAAAAAATCCCAAAAATAACCCAAGGAATATTTTTCATAAAAGAAAAATATTCATTTTCTTCTCTGATATTCAATTCAGAAACATATGCTCCAAAGCAACCCTCATTTTTCTTGCACCCAAAAATCTGAGAAAATTCCCACATATTCTTTGGACCTTGGCACACCTCCCTGAGCAAAAATATTGCATATGCTTTTGGAATATTTTTGCTACAGAAAATCATTTCTTTTCTGGCCTCAAAATGCACTTTATACAGCAAGTGTATTTTTCCTTGATCCAATGAGGCTGAGTTTTCTTGAGCCTCATTACCCTCCTAAGAAAATCTTATCTCCAGAAGATTAGCCCTAATATCATTCTAGAAGCCCTCCAAACTTGGCGACCAAGTTTCAGTCCAGAAACGTGCCAAGAAGCTCAAGTCTCATCTGGTCGGCCTGGCAGTGTGCCATCATCCCTCTTAGACCAAACACTGCATGGACAACACACCGGACATGGTTTGGCATCATGTGGGCGTCGTTTTGACCATGCCAGCGTGGTGACCGCGTGAGGACAGGACTCTGGAAACGCGCCCAACGCGCTCTGCGTTGCGCCCGTGCATCTGTTCGTTGTGTGATCGTCTCAGAGCTCGCCGACGACTGCCGCACCGCGCCACTGCCTTCGTCTCATCACCATTGACCCCTCCCTGCCGCTCGCCGATGCCGGAGCAGCTGCAGTGGGCACGGGCACGTCGTTGCCAAAGCCACAGTGCCCCCGTGCCTCATGTGCTCGTCTTCGAGCTTCACAGTGCCCGCGTGAGCTCTGTAGCGCTGCCCCCTCCTTGCTGGCGCTCCTCGTCGCCGTGCGCCGCCTCCAGAGAGCTCCGACGGAGCCACGTACCCCCCTCCCCTCCGGCTAAAAATTTGGACCCCCTCCAGCCTCTCTGAGCACTCCCAGCTCACCACCCAACCTCCACAAACCCGTAGCATAGCCGCAGCCCGGCCGGGCAGACCTTTGGCCGCTGTCCCCGACCAGAGCTCGCCGGCGATCCCCACAGCCCCTCCTCCTCACTCCCGTGCCCCTCGAGCTCAACCCACTCCTCAGGCGACTCCCTAGTGGTCCACTGGTGCCGTCCGAACCCGTTGGAGCCCCTGGTGCAGTCCCACGTCACCGTCATCTTCAACTCCGGCGAGCTCCGCTTTCTGCAACCGCTGGAGAAGCTCGTTCCGACCCCGTCCGACCACCTCTAGCCAAGCCACGGGTACGGGCAGGTGCGCGAGCGTCTCCTCTATCCATCCATCCCTCTCGACCTGGCCGCCGAGCCCTCCTCGCCGGAGAACGCGCTGACAAAGCGCCGTCCGCCTCTGTTTTCTCTCCCTCCCTCCTCCGACCTGACGCGTGGGGCCTGCTGTCAGCCTCACCACTCACACCCGAAGCGGTATGAGTGGAGGCGTATTCTAGGAATACGCCATCGACTTCACCCCCTGGTTTTTCTTTTAATTCAATATAAATTAAATCTTTGACCAGCAACTTTGAACAACCACAACTTTTAAACCATAAGTCCAAATGAGTTGATTCTTTTTGCATCATGTTTGTTTTGAGAAGTTCTAGCAGCTCATAATATTTGAGTTTTTTTATCTGTTGTCTAGAATTTCTAGTGATTTTTAGAATGGTTCTTGATATTTTATTTTGCTGTTTTTTATTATTTTCAAAGGGAGAAGCTTGTCTTGAAGATAACCAGGAGGGGTGTGAACCTCCTCTGCACTAAGGCAAGCCACACCAACATTTGTATGGTGTCATTTCAATGTCCATGATTTTTCCAACGTGAATATGAGTTATTTTCATGCATTTAATTAATTAAATGAATATTGCTTATGTTAGTTACTTTGTCATGGTTGATAGGCTTAGTTTCTAGTACTGATTGGATGCATGAACGTTTAAGGCAGTAGAAGAAATTTGGTTTGTGTGGTTATGTTTTTGAATATGATTACAGTATTTTATTTTGTGACAAATTGATATTAACATATTTTGGCATAAGTGTTAAACCAGTGAAGTAAAATCAGTAAAACTTGATGATGAGTAGTGCAAGTAGAAAACTTTGATGATATTGATCTGTTTACTTGAAGTGGTATGTGATGCATATTGAATAGTTGCATGTTCATGGCATGATGTGACTCGAGTTATTTTATTTAAACCTGATGTTAATTCAACTTGAACATAACGTTGATTGATTCATGGTGCCACTGAATCGAGTTTTTCCCAGTGCAACCACATTTTCCTTTATGGGAAGGTCTTTATTCGGTTCGTTGTCATGCCTCTAGTTAGTACCTCCAACGAGGGAAGGTTCGGCATGCGGTACCCTGGCCCGGTAAGCAGACATAACCTTGTGTGCCTCTTTGTTGTTATGGTGCCTTGTCCCTGTTTAGGACCATTTTTTCCACGATGGTGGCCGTTGATGCCTTTGGTAGGCACGGGGCCACCCATGACTTATCCTAGAAGGGAGTTGGTCGGAGTGGCCGGGAGAGTGTCATGGCAATGGGAAGATTTTGTCGGAACGCCGTTGGTCCACCCGAATGGGAAGGCGAGGCCATGGGTTCCGTGGTGTGGGTAAAGTGCGCTACCTCTGCAGAGTGTATTTAAATCTATCGATAGCCGCGTCCTCGGTTACGGACATAGCTCGTGAGTAAGTCACACCATGGATCAACATTAATAACTAATCTTGCACACTAAATTCTTATGCTTGTCACTGTTTGTGTGATGATTTGTGAGCTAATGAGAATGATCGTTGTGGGAACCAAAGTATTGGTTAAGGTTGTGATCTGGGTATGATCGTCGTTCCGGTTACGAGCTAACCCGTCTGGTAAGGGAGTCCGAGGGACTCGGTGCACAAGTTGTTTTCACTGCATCAGTAGTATGTTGCATTGCATTTAACCTGCTTAATTGTCATGATATTGTTTGCCATTATGCTTATGCTTGTTGCGAGCTTGCAAGTACATTCAATGTACTGACCTGGCGTGTCATGCCAGCTTTCAGGCAAGTCGTGTCGGATCGGAGTGCTGCTCGTGTCTAGATCGTGTCCACATCGGTGTCCCTGTGCTATGGAGTTCCACTTTGTCGTCATTCCGCTGCCGCGTAGTTATCGTGATCGAGGCCCCTTCATGTTCATTAAATAATGTACATATTGTTCAGTCGCACCGTGTGTGCTGCTTGGCCTCGATACTTGATTTAATATCGAACCTATGTTTCTGCTAGCATCAATAAAGCGGTTGTTTTCTGTATCAAGTTGTTGTGTGTTGCCAGAAGACTTGATCTCTGGGCTGGCAATGCAAGGTAAACCGGTTGGTCTGAGCCGGGGTGCCACAACAAGCTCCACGTGTGTGGTATGAGCACCTTACCGAGTTGTTACAAGATCGTGGGTTTGAAATTGGGAAAATCGATCCCACTCTTTTTTACTAAGAAGGTCAAAGGGGATTTGTTCATATGCAAACTATATGTTTATGATATTATTTTTGGTTCTCCTAACAAATCTTTTAATGATGAGTTTGCCGCACTAATGACCGAGGAGTTTGAGATGTCTATGATGGGAGAGTTGACGTTCTTTCTTGGGTTCGAAGTCAAGCAAAGAAGAGAAGGAACTTTCATCAACCAAGCCAAGTATACCCAAGACATGCTCAAGAGATTCAATCTTGATGATGTCAAGATGGTCAAGTTTCTTATGCCCACCAAATGCAAGCTCGACATTGATCCCAATGATAAAGCGGTGGATCAAAAGGTATATCTCTCCATGATTGGATCCTTTCTTTTATCTTTGTGCATCTAGGCTGGATATTATGTTTAGTGTGGGAATGTGTGCAAGGTTACAAGCTGCACCTAAGAAAAGTCACTATGTGGTGGTCAAGCGAATCTTTCGATATTTGCTCATACCCCAAACTTTCTCTTATGGTACCCCAAAGGAGAAAGATTTGATCTCATGGGTTATTCGGACTAATCAATTCCTTGGTCTCTCTTTGGTGAGTTGGTCTTCAAAGAAGCAAAATTGTGTGTCTCTCTCATCCACCAAGGCCGAGTATGTTGTCCCCGCAAGTTGTTTGCACAATTGCTATGGACGAGGAAAACTTTAGATGATTATGGTGTCACTTGTGAAAAAATGCCTCTTCTATGTGACAATGAAAGTGCAACCAAGATCTTCCACAACTCGCTGGAACATAGCAAGACAAATCATATTGAGATTCATCATCATTTCATCCAGGATCACATCAAGCGTGGGGAGATTGATATTATCTACGTCAACACTCAAGAGCAACTAGCGAATATTTTCACAAAGCCTTTGGATGAAGCAAGATTTTTCGAGTTAAGGCATGAGCTAAATATCATTGATTCGAGCAATGTGGCTTGAATCTAGGCACACCCCACCGCATTCATCATATTATGTTTTTCTAGATGTAGGCATGTGCTCTGTCAATGAGCTCTCCCTCCCCCCATTATGCATGAATCGACCAATTCTTTCACATTAGCCATTATTGATGGCACTTGTGCTTCAAAGATGAGTTTTGGTCTTGGGCCCAAGGTTCAAATCTTCACATTGCCATACCAATTGAGTCAAACATAGGTGGCTCCGGCCACCGCTCCTCTCTCTCTCTTCGAGAAGAGGGTTGGTTTCCATTTGACCATATTTGATCTTGCTTAGTTTCATTTGGTCATAGGTGTTTGTATCCTCCAAGTATTGGCCTTTCTTGTTTGCTTGTTGCAATCTTGGAGTTTACTTCACCGTACTTCGGTGCCTTGTCTCCATCCCAAGCCTTCTCTTTCCCATAAACCATCTATTTCCAATTTGCACACAAGATTGATCTTGGCGTTGGTGACTATGATCGGGCAGTACAACCGGTTGTTGGGGCAGTCCAACCGCTCTGCCTCTTGGTTGTATCGTCCCAGCGATACAACCGGGGAGGTTCCAGCGGTTATACTGCTTTCTCTCCAGCCTATGCAGCTAGCCAGTACTATTGGGCGGTTACAGGCGGTACTATCGCTGCCTCCCTAGAAACAATAGTATTGCCCGTAACCCCACCGTCGTACCAGGGGCGGTACAACCACTCTTCGGAGCGGTACAACCGCTCCGCAGTCGAGGCATGTATTTAAGCACTCGGGCCAAAGGAGCATCTCTTTTTCCCCTTCGTGCCCGACCTCTTCTCCTACCCTAGCCGCCGGTTGCTGTCTCCCTCGCCCCAGTGTGCCCTCCGGCGCTCCAGATCTGTGGATCTCTCTCGGATTCGCTCCGTGGAGGCCTCGTCCTTCCCGGTATCTTTTCATGGATACCGGTAATGCCTCGTTTTCCCTTCTCCGAGGGTTTCAATCTTTGAATCCATAACTTCTAGGGCATTACTTGATATCCCATGTTTTTTTGGCAAAACTATTGGGTGGAAGAGATCTATATACTTCATGATATTGTTTGTGCATCTTTAGAAGTTGAAATATTGCAATTAGATTCACATCCCGCTTGTTCTTGATCTGAATGTTTTACTTGAGCATAGATCTATGTGGGATATAACTAGAGGTTTTCTTGATAAGATTGGCGTATCCGTCTTCTCACTTTGAGGGGGAGGGGGGTTGTAGATTCTTGTGAAACACACAATAATGTTTTTGGTGTTGTCATCCTCGCAATGGAAATTCGGCCATGTTGGAAGAATGATCTAATGCCCTATATATATGGAAGAAAGAATCCCACTAGGAAAAATAATGTTTTATATTCTTTAAGTTATATTTAGTTTTATTAAAATATTGCATATCAGTATAATGCTACATTCCTTTTCTCTTGTGATAACTGTTGGGTTGATAGTTACGCCATACCTTTCTTGTCTCAAGACAAGGATGGTAATATACACAATATGTGCATGTTTCTTGGTTTACTAAATTTTCATAATGGAATCATCAAATTTGTAAATCTCATCAACACAAAATAATGTTCGTTTGGCAAATTCTCTAGAAGGATAAACATGCGGATCACATGAAGATCATAGATCTGATAAGGTATGAAAACAGGATTGCCTGGTTACATGAATATATACAAATGTGCAAGTGTGCCTCGCCAAAATAATATGCATGTGGCCACTCTATATATATTCTGAGCATTCATGTATGATGTGCACTTGTATGTCCAATATTGGTAATATATATATGGGACAAATAGTGTTCTATTTTATTCCCTGGAGAGCTTATATGGAAATTATATTTATGTTCGTTGTTAGATCTGTAACAAAAGGAATCTGTAGGAGTGTTCTTGAAAATAAGTAAGCAGTTTGGAATAATCACTGAATAGTCAGAACAAAAATCCAAACCTGGAAAGCACTTCATATGTTGATTCAGCCCTCGAGTGAAACTTGAGTGGTATTATATGCCATTGTTAGCATTGCAAACGTATTATGCTAATTTACCATATACCTCCTATTGTATTGCAGAGAGAGAAGTACATGCCATCAGTAAAGGTCCAATCATGGTACGCCATCAAAAACAGTGTAACACTATGGGCATGGTGGATAATAATAAAAATGTCAAGGTAAAAGAAGAGAAAGATGAAAATATTAACACGAAAGAGAAAAGGAAGCAAAAGAAAGCTGAAGGTGATAAGAAAACAGAGGAGAAGCAAAATTCATCAGAGAGGAAGATGACTAAGAACAAGGAGGAGAAAGATAAGAAAATGAGAGTTGTTGATAAGAAGGATGATGAGGAGAAGGAGAGGGAGGATCGGATGAAAAGAAAGGAAAATGGGAGGAAGGCGATGTCACATAAGGAAAGAAAGGAGGAGAATGGGAATGAGAAAGAAGAGCAGGGGCAGGAAGGGAAGGAAGGAGAAATTGAGAAAGAGAAAGAGGAGGAACAAAAGGAGATAAATGAGCAGAAGGGGAGGAAGGAGAATGGTAAAGAGGAACATGATTCGAAGGAAAGGGGTCAGGAAGACCAAAATGACAAACAAAATTGCCCTCACTTCTTTAGGGCGCTCATATCCAATTCATTCATGGAGCACGTGGTAGGTTTTCTTGATTCATAACAACAAAGAAAGAGACTAACTCATTTTAGTTGTTCCATTTTTACCTCCCATATTTTTGTATGATTGTTTTGATGGTTATCTTTTCCATTGCAGTTCACTTTTAGGAATGGTGCTCTCTAATTTGATATAGTTAAAATTGTACATATATAATACATTTCACCCAAAAGATTATTTGTTCAATTTGTGAATGATATGTTTAAAACATGGACTATACAATGTTTTCTGTCATTGAGAAGGATAAAAGAGATAACATATCCAAATCTAAACTACTTCATGAAAGTTGATATTTTTTGTATTTACAAAAAAATGTAGATTGTGAATAAAACAGACATATGTAATATTTGCACAAAATATAATGCCAATTGAGTAGTGACTAATAGCTGGGATTGGACTATAGGAAGGCAAGATTAAGTGCCATATATGCATGTTTGGGTTGTGCTTGGCATGTGTTCAACCATTACTAACTAATTTTTATGATGACATATGTTGCAGACCATTCCAGCAGGATTCCACAAATACTTGGAAGATTGTACAGGAATGGTTTCCCTGAGAGGTCCAAGCGGGAATAAATGGCCCGTAGAGCTGGCTAAAATCTCCGGGGAGCTATGCTTTGCGCGTGGATGGAAGGAGTTTCTCTCCGACCATCGCGTCGGGTATGGCTACCTGCTTGTGTTCCGTTATGACGGGCAGTCACAATTCTCAGTGACGGTTTTCTTACCATCGTCCTGTGAGGCTCCGTATGCATCTCTCGCACAGCCAGAACACAAGGATATCGACGTGGCCGGAGAGGAAGAGAAAGGGCTCATAAGCACCAATGTAGATGATACTGCCCCGCAAGAAGAAGATGCTCGCTCTGGCACTAGTGTAGATGGTACACCACAAAATGAAGCTTCAGAAGTAGAAGAAGATGCTTCCGAAGATGAAGAGGCAGAGGAAGCTAAAGACGCATTATCAGAAACTCCAGAGAATGAGCAAGAATATGAACGTCGCATGTCCAGCGACGATGCTCTAGAACCAGAGCAACAACAGCAGGACGATCAACGCAAGACCGACGACGGTTTTGTGGTCGGGAAGAGGGCTAGGTTTAGGAAGGTTGATGATATCATGGCAGAAGTGAAACGATCCAAGAAGTCTAGGCCGGCGAAGGGGAAAAACTCTGAAGCCCCATCTGGTGATCCAGCTTCTGGGGGAACATCATCAAGCGACAGTTTGGCAGGTAATTAAGAAGAACCCACTGATCGATCGATCAATTTCAAAATAATTAGTACGCATAGTACATTTTATGTATATATTGGTATGAGATGGCTTTATTTTATAAAATGATTCGTATACTCTTGTTAGAGAGCTAACCTTTGTCTATGTGCACATCAAACTGTAAGTAGAATCGGAGCATCGTCCACCCATGAAGTCTAAGGCTGAGGGGATAAGGTCTCCATCTGGTGATTCAGCTTCGAAGGCAGCAGCATCAGGTGACAATTTGGCAGGTAATTCAGAATAACCATTGGATGGATCGATTTCAAATTAACTATATATTGTGATGGCTAAATGTTGTCACATGATTCATATGCTCTTGTTATCTAGCTAACCTGTGTGCACATTCATTGTATGCAGAGTTGGCCAGTCATCCATCAAAGGACTCCAAGGCCGAGGGAAAAAGCTCTACTGCTCCTTTAATTTTTCATACCAGGTCTGCTGCTTCAGCATCTAAAAGAGTTCCCCTCAAAAAAGTTTTGAAAGAAACAAAATCAAGTGACAATTGGGCAGGTAATGAATCAATTTCAAAATGAGTAGTACTTGTTTTGCACACACACACACACACATAGATGTTGTGTCATAGAGCTATCTATATACTCTGCTAGCTACATAGCAGTGGTCTTATACTTTAAAATGGTTCCTATCTATATGCTCTTGTCATCAAGCTAATGAACTTTACCCACATATAGTTCATACAGGTGTATTCACATCAGAATCCATGTGCACGGACTTAACCACATGGCACAAATCTTTTGGTAAAAGGCTTAGTAAGCAGAATCAATTCCCGATGTTCAACAAGAGCAATGGTGAAAACCAACCTGGCAGAGGTAAATCTCTTTCTTCCTTCCTACCTTCCTTCCTTCCTGTAAGTGCGCCATTTTATTTCTTCTAGTACTAATTAGAACAACTTGAAGTGAACTATCTTGATAGTCTGCATATTTATACTAGTTCTCATCGAGGTTATGAGAATGCCGGGATTAACATCACAAAGGCGTCCAGTAACTGAAAGGGAGAAGGAATACACCATGGAGAGGGCACGGAGGTTCAAATCCGAGAGGCCCTTCACCGTCAAGACAATGAAGCACAACGATGTCTATGCGTCGTACTTCATGGTAATTGATCAATTTAATTTCTCCTTTCGATACACATATTCAAATACTGCATTGCTCACTGGCTGATCGTATTCGAACGGCAACTGCAGATCATCCCGAACAAGTTCGTGAAAACATTTCTCCCCGAAGAGAGCAGGAAGATGACGTTTTGGGACCCACAGGCGAAGCCGTGGAAGGTGTGGTACGAGTACACCGGCGGTGAGTGTCCCCGCGCGGCTTTCAGCGCTGGGTGGGGTGCGCTGGCCATGGAGAACAACCTGGAGAAGTGGGACGTGTGCATCTTGGAGCTCCTGGACCAGGAATACAACATCAAGCTTCATGTCTACAAGGTCGTGCTGGAGATCACGCCTTGCGTCATTGCCCCAAAACAACACACATGCGAGTGATAATTCGCCCCAAAATGGTTTGGTCCAGTGTCGTTGATGATGGAGAAAGACCCGCTCTATCCCGTCGTTGTTAAACCATAAAATTAAGAATTATATTGTGTTTGTTGTTGAGGCTAATTACTGGATTATAAGGAAACGGTAAGCATGTAGTTCATACTTTCCTTTCTTCTCCATGTCCCAATCCCCTTCATAACCTAGGGTTTTCGTCGTTGCCGAATGGCCTTTATATAACTTTGAAATTTGGTAAAACCCCTCGAGCCACTGCGCCACAACAACCCAGTTGTATCGGATGGATCTCTTATCTCTTCCTCTCATTTGAATCGAAGCCCCCTTGGCGCGTTCGTTTGAACTCTGGAGATCCATCCAGATCATAATTGGTTCACTACGCTTGGTAAACCTACATTCTGTGTATCAGATCTAAGCTAGCGCAATTGAATATTTAACACATTTGCACCATTATGGTCTTCAATCGGCTTAGGATTCTAGACATAATCTGTGGTGCATCTTGATTTTGTATTGCTTCCCACCGCAAGAAATGGTGTATCCATGTTGCTAGTACTTTCTTCCTGAACGTTTTAGTTCACCATAGATCAACTTATGGGATGTAACTAGAGGTTTTAGCATGTTGATAACATTGACTTATCTTTCTTCTGATTTTGCGGGCATCTTAGACTCTTGTTATATTCCTAATGTTGTATTCAGTTAACCAGCTTTATTAAAATATTGGCGATTATTGTAATGCTACCTTTTTTGCAGTGATAGTCTTTGGATTGCTAGTTGATGACCACTTGGCCATGGGTGAGAGTCAAGCCATCATGTGTGTCAAGCGCTTCGCAGTCGGAATTGTGCAAGTGTTTGGCTCGGAGTATTTGAGATCTCCCAATGCTAAAGACGCCGCAAGGCTTTTGGAGATGAACAAAGCTCGCGGGTTCCCAGGTATGCTTGGCTCAATAGAGTGCATGCATTGGAGTTGGAAGAACTGTCCTAAGGCATGGCAATGGGCAATTCCACGGCCAGAAAAAGGGTTCCATTATAATCCTTGAAGCGGTGGTCGATCAAGAGACTTGGATTTTTCATACTTTTTTGGAATGCCTGGATCTTTGAATGATATCAACGTTGTTAATCGGTCACCACTCATGAATAATATTGCAAATGGTGAACTGCTACCGGTGCAGTTTGTGACAAATAGACATACATACAACTATGGCTACTATCTTGTGGATGTCATCTACCAAAGTGACAAACATTTGTGAAGCTGTTGAACAAAACGGAAGGTAAGAAAAATCTAGATTTCCACAATGCTCAGGCGGCGGCTAGGAAAGATGTGGAGAGAGCTTTTGGGATTTTGCAAGCCCAATTTGCTATTGTGGGAGGACCGGCTAGATTTTGGGATCAAAAGATCCTTTGGTACATCAAGCACGCTTTGTGTGATCATGCATAACATGATCATCGAGAATGAGCGTGGCCAAGATTTAGACTACTCTCGGTATGAGCTCTTGGGACATCCCGTGCGAGTGTGCCGGAGGGCTGCGAGGGTGGCCCAGTTTGTTGCCTCCTATCATGTCATTCGACGTGCCGAAACGCATGATGATTTTCAGAAGGATCTCATCGAGGAGTGATGGGCATGGAATGGCCGATAAAACGCATGATGATTTGTATGTTTGATGTTGTGCATTTGATGTTGTAGTGTCGAACTATTTGTTGTATTGGAAGATAGACTATTTGTCCGAGTTGTAGCAAAATTGAACTTTTATTGTTGGTTATTTTTTATGTGTTTGATCTTCTTGGTTTTGTTTGGAATGTCATATGTTGTTTGTGCTGGGTGCGCGCTGTTTTTTTGGCGTATACGGAGCGGCTTCGTGCTTATAATTTGTAGCGGTCATTTGGAGCTGCGCTCAAGAACCTGTTGGAGATGTTTAAATATATTTGCCAGTCAAAATTCTTGTCTTAGATTTGACAAGAATTTTGGGACGGAGGAGTACATACATAATCAGACTCTGCTTTTTCATTTATTTATGCGACGAATCACACTCTGCGTCACGACAGCAGTGCAGTGCAGGTGCAGCAGTGGCTTAAAACAAAAGCCGAGATCAGATGGGAAAGTTGGCGATTCTGTTATGCACAGCACAGGGGGCTGGTTAGGTAGGAGCTTTACCAAGCCTAACTAATCAATTGCTTGCTAGATCACCAGCCACTCGCCAACCGGGCAACCACCTTCCATCCACGAGCAGGAGAGATGGATGGATGGATCCCCCGTCGGTCCGCCCGCGTCCACTCCGGATATATTCGCACCGTCGTGGCCGCTCGTGGCACACCCAGCACCCCCGGCCGGGCCGGGCATCCAACGACGCAAGCAGTCCCAACGCTCGCTACGCGCGCCGCGCAACCACCCCGTGCCACCACCGGCATCCACTGTCCACTGCCCCAACGGCCAGCGATAATCAAACCACGGCACGGCACGGCAGGGAAGTGGTTCGGCCGGCCAGTGGCCACTCCCGATCTCACTAGCTACCCAATCACTAGTTAGGCCTTGGGTACCTGCGTGCGTACAACGCGGGAGCGGACCCGATCGCGACGACACTACCGGCACTAGGCGAGGCCGATGGCTCGAGGAACACGTGGGGAAAAGGCGAGCGCACGCAACGCATATCCAACGGGGACGGAGACGTGCCGCTTGCCGCTTAACGCCCTGGGAAAGACGCCGGCCGAGTCGCCGAACCCGAGCCGGCTGCAGCTGCGGAAAAGTCAAGTGCGGACGGAACGGACCAGCTCCATCGGCCCAGCCGGGGCCAGGCAAGGCGAGAGAGAGAGGCTTCCTGCCGACCCCGTACGGCGTAATCCTATACGTGGTCGAGTTTCGTCTGGGCAAGCGAACGACCGACCGACGACGGGCCGTGTTGATTGGTTTCGCTTGCAACGCGGGGCGTGACGTGCCCGGTGACGGACGACGCGCGTGGGAGGCGCCGAGGGTGTGAATGTGTGATCGGGTGCAGGTGTCATGCCGATACGTCAACGCTTAGCGGTGTGCTTCTTTATTAGCTCGAGATAACCATGCCTGCACGCTGGGTTAGTAGCCAGCCAAGTGGCCATGGGTGTGTGTGCTGGCATGGCAATGGCATGTGCCTTTCGTGAGAAAAAGGAACACAAGGGGGCTGCTAGCACGGCAAGCTTTTCCTCCCGTCGGTGCCTTGCGGAAAAATGAAGCAAAAATGGATAGGAATCCTCGTGTAAGAACTGTACTAGCATGTACATGTTGATTGCCAAACTTAGCACCTACCAGGCAAAAATGATCCTGCTGCAGAAGATCCACCACTTTGCCGAGCCAGCTCGAGCCGATGGACGGAAGCTCAGAGGCAGGCGACGGGCTATTTTAATTGACCCCGAGACGACCGGAGCGTTGGAATCTTCCAAGCACGTCCGGCACCGGTTGCGTGGTCTGAGGCGCTGGGCTGACTTGTTACCGGGTCAGTTCAGCGTGGATCGATTTCGCTGAACCGTCCTCCAGAAGAAGCACGAGGCGAAGACCGTGTCGGCTTTCTACACGCATGTGCCAAACGCTTCGTTTCCAGCACCGGAACCACTACCGTAGCCACCCCTTCATTTGACCCACTGTCATTTTGCGCTCCAGTGGCCCTAACAATCAAACCGTGAGGTCAGCACGCACCCATGCACCACCCTAGATGTTTCACCAAGACAAGCACAATTCGGATGTTGCACCCTACCCTAACAATTCAGCCTTTTTTACCCAAAAGATCGACATGTCACCTAGTACGTGCGCACTACGTATATATAGCTTCGAAATATTTTTAGAAGGAACCATCCAATGAGCGTGAGGGTCAAATACGCACGACAGCGGCAGCTCGACCAGTAAACTAATCTGGAAACGGCGTTAGCGGGCCGGGCCGGATCGGCTTTGCGTTCCGCAACCGACGGCGACCGCTTCCCGCAGTCCACAGTGACACCGCGGCCTCCTCGGTCCGACCAGTCCTCACTCTTCTTCGGAATCACACTCCCACCACACACACCCGCTCACTAGCTCCACTTGCCCTGCCTTGCTTGCCCGCCCGGCCGTGTCTTCCCCTCCACGTTGACCACGACTTTTTCGTTGCATGCGACCCACACCACCTCTCGCTCCACCACCCACCACATCGAGAACCCGAGTGACCCACAACCCAACCTTCGCCGCCACTCCACCGGTTCCTAACTAACCACCACCCCCTCCGGCCCCGCCCGTCAGCCGCACAGCACCGCGCCTCGTGCGCCCGGGCCGCACGATCGACCACGTTTCCATGCTCCACCTGCGACGCAACTTCCCACGCCGCCGGCCACCTCCTCGCCCCCACCGCTTTATAACCCTCTCACTCCACCACTCCCTCACACCACACCACACCACACCCAGCTAGAGCGAGGCGGACACCCAAGCAACCACACTCTCCCACCCCCAGCCACCGCACAAGGAAGAAGAAGAAGAGGTCTTCTCTCTCCCTGTTTTGCTTAGCTTCGTTTGTGACTGCCATGTCGTCGTCGGCCATGGAAGCGCTCCACGCCCTGATCCCGGAGCAGCACCAGCTGGACGTTGAGGCGGCTGCGGCTATCAGCAGCGCCACCAGCGGCGAGGAGAGCGGCCACGTGCTGCAAGGGTGGGCCAAGAGGAAGCGATCGCGCCGCCAGCGCTCCGAGGAGGAGAACCTCGCGCTCTGCCTCCTCATGCTCTCTCGCGGCGGCAAGCAGCGTGTTCAGGCGCCGCAGCCTGAGTCGTTCGCTGCGCCGGTGCCTGCCGAGTTCAAGTGCTCCGTCTGCGGCAAATCCTTCAGCTCCTACCAGGCGCTCGGAGGCCACAAGACGAGCCACCGGGTGAAGCAGCCGTCTCCTCCCGCTGATGCCGCCGCCGCTCCACTCGTGGCCCTCCCGGCCGTCGCCGCCGTCCTGCCGTCCGCGGAGCCGGCCACGTCGTCCACCGCCGCGTCCTCCGACGGCACGACCAACAGAGTACACAGGTGCTCAATCTGCCAAAAGGAGTTCCCGACCGGACAGGCGCTGGGCGGGCACAAGAGGAAGCACTACGACGGCGGCGTGGGCGGCGTCGCCGCCTCGTCCACCGAGCTTCTGGCCGCCGCGGCCGCCGAGTCCGAGGTGGGGAGCACCGGCAACGGGAGCTCCGCCGCCCGGGCCTTCGACCTGAACATCCCGGCCGTGCCGGAGTTTGTGTGGAGGCCGTGCGCCAAGGGCAAGATGATGTGGGAGGACGATGAAGAGGTGCAGAGCCCCCTGGCCTTCAAGAAGCCTCGGCTTCTCACCGCCTGAGCATCTAGCTGCTGCAGCTGCATGGATCCCATCGATCCATCCAAAGTTTTTGGTCCAGTCCAGTCCAGTGGTGAAATTCGTTCATTCGTTTGGTTAAATTTGTTCTGCTCCTGTACAGATTGAGTGAGTGAGTGATACTACATACATACTCCAGTAGCCATATACGTAGATATAGGCAGTAGATCTTGTTGGTTCTTGTAAGTTGTAACGACGGAGGAGTACTTGCTTCCTCTTGCAGTTGTTGTGTAGGCGTCAGTATATTGTACTAGTCGACAGTTCATACATACTCATACAGAGATTGGTCATGAACTAGCAGTACCGTGTAACATAAACATGGATGAAATTGGAGATTGTTGGAATTGATCAAAATTATGCACTTGTTTTATCAATTTAACTTCAGTGGCTCGATGAAACTTCAAATGATTGGCAGTTCTCCCACGTGTATTCCCTTTGCGTACACTGTAACTTGTATTCGCCACGAAGAAAGGCTGCTGTAACTTGCAAGAAAGCCTCGCAGAAACAACACTACTGTAACTTGCAAGAAGGAAAAAGAAACGGAAGCCTCTGCTTCATTTTTTTTTTGACACTTAGCCTCTGCTTCAGTTCATGGCAGCAGAAGCGGAGAAGTGTACTCAATCTCGCACGGACCGATCACCGGCCGCCTAGCAAGACTGCTCACCACGTCTCCGGCGTGGCGTGATTAGCTCTCGACGAATAATCAAATCCGATTCCACCGTCTGTGTTTAGCCGGGGAATTGCAGCGTGACATGTGCTGGCTAACTAGAAGGAGACTACGACTAGTGGTACAAGACACCGCTGGCTGCAAGTGGAAACAAACCTCGGGCCGGTTCGCAGCATCGTGCACGTCGACCGGCCGGCGGCCCAACTTGCCGCGCGGTGGATGGAAATGGCGACAGCGACGTCGGCCCGCCCGCCCGCCCGCCGGGGTTGATAGGCTTTTTCTCCGTGCCGACCTGCAGCTGGAGTGATCGCTTTCGACGCAACGGCCGGCCAGCGCCGCGGCCACCAAGTGTGCGCGGTACGTCGGCAGTCACCGGCCGGCCGCTCGCGTGGTTGGGTGGTCATTTCAGCTGGCGGCCGCCTCCTGTCCAGAGGGGGTGCTTCTTCCGGGCGCTCGCTTGATCGCGTATGGACTAGATGGATGGTCGCCGGTGGAGTACGTGTTTTCACATGACGGTGACGTTCTCTCCGGTCATGCAGTGGCCGCGTGATTTCGGCCGGCCTGCGTGCGACGGTGCGCAGCAGGCACGTCGTGGGGAGTTCGGCGCGTACGTGTCTGATCTGGATTGGTTTGCGCGCGTCACCGGCTCTGGGCTCCGGTCTGGCCTCTTTCGAGCATCGGTTGACGCCACGTTCGCCTGATGGCTGATATAGGTAGTCTGCCACGACGACTGGGACGTGCAGCACTAGTAGATATTATCGCGCCGTGTTCTGGATGCTTACCGGCCGTCATCAGCTGGGTCAGTGCGTCATTGTCGCTTCAGTCTTTTCCTTCTTTTTGAGATTGTTTTAGGGATTCCCATTTTAGGTATGTTTTGAGGGGAGATGTGAGCTCCTGGGTGCTCCAATTCCCCGCTCAGTTCTTTAGCGCTATTCCCCGCTCACCAGCCTGCACGCTCGAGGGAAACGGGCAAGGCCCAGTTAGATGGTGTTGATTTTTTTTCCTTTTTCATTTGTCTTTTTAGTTTGTTTTGCTGATTATGTTTTTTCCTTATCTATTTTATTTTAACTAAAGAAAAGCCATTCAAGGTCAGAATCGTTAAAAAATAAAAAAAATACCACCCCCACCGCCTCTATTTCAGTATGGTGCCCCACATGTGTTGCGATCATCCTCCTTACTCCGCTTGTTGCAGTGTTCATTTGATTGCGGCATGTGACGATCTCTGAGACTACACGACACACTTATCATCGAACCACGCCATCTCAAGTGAATGATAAATCTAATCTCGGCGAGCTGGAAGTGAGGGTCGCCCTCCACGAGCCCTTCCATGCACCTGGTCCATACACCACCCCGCATACCCCTGCTCGCTTTTGACGGTACGTACACTCACCTTGGCGAGACATATCTGCACCCGACAGGCAGAAATTATATTCAGCATCATTTACAGATGTTTGGGCAAATTGAGAAATCACTAATTAAGAGGTACCCATTGCAAAGGTCACTTCCATCTTCTCAAGTTGCGACGAGCGGTGCACTACATGTGCACCATGTGCGCCATTTCAATCTTCTCAAGTTGCGAAATCACTAATTAAGGGGCACCCATTGCAAATTCTACTCGTTTATTTTCTAAAAGGTGCATCTGAAACGCGAACCGTTTTAACCGCTGGATTTCTCGCGCCGAGATCTTTAAAGCTAGATCCCATGTTAATAGTTTTCAATAAATTTTTTATGAAAAGGAGAAAAAAAACCGAGCCCAAAGCATGATTTTCCCACTTTTTCCATTTCCCAAGAGGCATGCCTCCACGCACGCAAATCTGTGTATCTCTCGGAAGGAAAAAATTGCATTTTTTTTTTCTTTCGAAATGCATAGATACCCCTCGAGGAAGCAAACTTATGCAATCTCAAAGAAAAAAACATGTGCCTCTACGAGAAGCAAATCTATGCCTCTTGTGAAATAAAGAAAAAAGCATGCATTTTTTCTTATTCCGAGAGGCATAATTGTGCCTTTCGCGAAAGCAAAACTGTGCCTTCACGAGAAGCAAATCTGTGCCTCTTGCCGAAGAAAGAAAACGTATTTTTTTCTCTTTTCGAGAGGCACAACTCGCAGAAGGCAAATAGGTGCCTCCTTGAAAATCAAATCGGTGTCTCTTGTGGAAGAAAAAAATGTATTTTTTCCTTTTTCAAGAGTCACAACTATGCCTCTCGCGGAAGCAAAACTGTGCCTCCCCACGAAGTAAATTTGTGTCTCTCGCGGAAGAAAACAAACATGTTTTTCTCATTCCGAGAGGCACAATAACTCTCGCGGAGGCAAACCTTTGCTTCTCGCGGAAGAGAAAGAATGCTTTTTGACGTAATCTTTTCTTGAAATTGTTTTGGGTCCAAAACATAGGGAAAACCAAAAAAAAACCCATCTAAAACACGAAAATGTGTACAAACATTTTTAAAACAAATCTGAGGAAGCGCCCAACATGGTACATGTGCGACCGCGGAGAGCGCAAAGCTACCCCACAATTAGTTTTTTTAGCAAACCACACAATAAGTTTTTTAGCAAACCACACAATTAGTTGCTCTCCGTAAACTCGCGCACTTCCCCGTTCAACCTTGGGCTAGGTCCGTTACATACTTTTTTCATTGTCATTCGCTCGCGCGCGCTAGGTTCCTGATCGACTAGTCCACGTTTTTTGTCACCGGTTTCGAAACCTTCTAAAAGCTAGCCTCGGTTTTTAAGACGGTTTACCCAGCTTTTTCCGGCACGAGAACTGTGCAATTTTTTCTTTACTTTTGCTGCCTTTTCTTTTCTAATTTTATCAAATTCGTGAATATCAAATTTCTTTTGATTTTTTCCAGAATTCTCTCAAATTTCGTATAAAAATCAAATTGCGGGAAATGTTTTTGAAATTATTTTTTAAACCTTGTGAACTTTTTTTTCATTTTTTGAACTTTTTTTTGAAATAATGAGAATCTTCAAGTCTTGAACTCTGTTTCAAAGTCGTGAAATTTTTCCCAAATTTCACGAAGGGTTTTTCAAATTTATTGAAACCTTTTCCATTTTTGGAACTTTTTCTTTTTTGAATAGTCAACCATCAAGGGATGCTGGCCACCAGTTAATAAATTCAACCAACACGTAGTTTTTTTCATTTTAGCAGAACCAGCACACAGCTGCACCAACGCATTATCTACTATGTGTGACCGCCAGTTAGGTCAATTGTATACTTTTTTTAGAACGAAGGCTCGCGGAGAGCCCGACTTTGAATTAACAAAGCCATCAACCGGTCAAGAATTACAAACACACACAGACCACCTCGGCCAAACGATACAAGGGGACGGTCGGTGTCAAAACCGGCGGATCTCGGGTAGGGGGTCCCGAACTGTGCGTCTAGGCGGATGGTTACAGGAGACAAGGGACACGATGTTTTTACCCAGGTTCGGGCCCTCTCGATGGAGGTAATACCCTACTCCTGCTTGATTAATATTGATGATATGGGTAGTACAAGAGTAGATCTACCACGAGATCAAGGAGGCTAAACCCTAGAAGCTAGCCTATGGTATGATTGTTGTTCGTCCCACGGACTAAAACCCTTCGGTTTATATAGACACGAATAGGGTTAGGGTTACATGTAGTCGGTTACAATGGTAGGAGATCTACATATCCGTATCGCCAAGCTTGCCTTCCACGCCAAAGAAAGTCCTATCCGGACAAGGGACGAAGTCTTCAATCTTGTATATTCATAGTCTTGGAGTCCGGCCAAAGATTATAGTTCGCTATCCGGACCCCCTAGTCCAGACTCCCTCAAGAGCCTCTGAACCAGGCTTCAATGACGCATTTAGTCCGGGCGCATATTGTCTTCGGCATTGCAAGGCGGGTTCCTCCTCGAATACTTCATAGAAGGTTTTGAACACAAGGATGGTCCGCTCGCAAAACAAGTTCCACATACCACCGTAGAGAGAATAATTTTTGCACAGATCTGGCTGACGTATTCCGTGGCGTGACATCACACCACGGCCAGGCCTTTATACAAATCGTTTTCTTGTTCCACCTTAAGCGCGTTTAGCGGCGGTTTCCTTGGCACGCCTTATCAAAGCGTAGATCGTGCCCCTTATTCCGGGATTCTCATCAATACGGACGTGGGTAACCCAACCGTGCGTTAGGCACGCCTCCTCTATCGAAGGCGAGTCCCAATCGACCACGGGAGGGCTCTCAAGATTCAACCTCTTTATAATGAGACCAAGGCCCTCTTCTTTTTCCATCCTCCATCGAGTTCGCCTCGGCCGAGTTCTAACACCCAAAGCTTCAGATTTAGGCGCCGGACCTTCGACGATGTCCGCTCCGACCAGCTTGGCGATGGATGTCTTCTTCCGTCACGTAAGAAGATGTGCTAAAGCTGCGAGACGCCAGTATCTAACCGGGCGATATTTCAGATAGGCTGCCTGCTGCTCGGGCAGGTCATTCCCACTCCGAGCCCGGCGAGAGCGTGGTGTTTGTGTCCCACTTCCTTCGGGTTTAGGCTTCCCGACGGATCCCTTTGTGCGGGGGCTCATGTTTTATTTTGGGCTGGATTTCCATGACTTGAATCCGTAGTCCATCCTACATATCTCGTCATTCATTGTCGTATGTGAAGTCTTCCTCCATATTACCCCTCACTTTGGATTGTGGCTCAAGACCTTCAAGGTGGAGCCAAGATGATTGAGGGGCAACAAACAGAAAAGCGGAGGGGCGGTTATAAGCAAGTGTGCCGATGCTCCGTGGCCCGAGGGCTCTTTTCAAGAGGAGCTTGGTTTGTGGCAACGGGAGTGGTTTTATATCACCGCTCCCAGGGGCACCAGATGGGTGGCGCCACCTGCTTTTTGCTCAGGTCCACCACAGCGGCTGGCATCATGGGTCAACCGGGGGCTCGACTGGGGGCCGTCCAAGGACGTTCCACTGTTGCAGGGCCGTATTCGAGACCTCCAAGAAAGAGAGATCAATCTGGTTGTAACGGTGCAGGTTATGCTGATTCGGCGCCTTCTGCCCTGCAAACGTCGCCCCCTCCGTCTGTGGGAGTTTAATCCGGAGGGACCACGAGCTCTCCAACATTTTATGGGCGCGACGCCCATGGAGATGTACAAATTGTTCTTCCGATCACAAGAGAAGTGTCCGGACTTGACCGAGGACGCAGGTCTAAGCTGCAACCACCCAGATACTCAGGTAAGTAACCCTGTAACCGGACAGGCTGTTCATTCATTTATCATATATATGCCCTTTAAGGGAGCCGTTTCTTGAACAGGAGTGGATAGCCAAGGCAAAGTTGATAAGGTGTCCGGCTCCCCTCACAGAGACTTCTTCGGATCCCATGCTGACCAATATGTTGAAGGCCGCGCCTTTTAAAGAAGGCGAAGGGGGGAGCAGGGAAGCAAGTGCCTCCACGAAGGAGGCTTTCGAGGAAGGGGGGGATCAAAAGTCCCACCCTCCAAGGAGAGAAGAGGACCGCTTCGGAAGATTCGGAGGTCAAGGCCTCAAAGAGGGGAAAGAAATCTTCGTCAGAGAGTCCGGCGCTGGGAAGTACCCCAGCCGCACTATTCCCCAAGGGGATCAGCCCTCCAGCGAGCCGTAAGTAAAAAGAAGGGGTCCTGTGAATAAAGAACATCCCTGTGTTTATTTCTGAAGATAACCAAAATTGTACCTTGTAGTTCGGATCTCAGCCCTTCTCAGCAGAACTCGTCTTCGGGGGATCTTCTTCCGGAGATGATGGAGAGCGAAACGCCTCCACCTGTCGCACCTTCATGCGAGGCGGACGACCCGGATGTGTTGTCGCGGAGGGTTTCCCCGAGTCCGGCGGGGCCGGAAGGTCCGGCGCCAACTGGCGTGCGGTCGGAGGAGCTGAAGGATCTGCTGGGGCGAGCGGCTATCTCAAAAGATCACCGTGCACTAATGGGTACGGTGATTGAAAGAATTGCGTCCGCAGAGAGCGGATTGCATGAAGCCGTCAGAAGCTTACTGACGGGGTTCGAGGTACGCAAAAATGATGTACCTTCTGACAGTTATGCATATAGAATGCGCCCTGTATAGATAGTAGCCCCTGAGACTCGGTATGTTGTCAAAATTGACAACATGCCGAGGATCATAATCTCAGTTATAACATTGCGCCGCTCCTAAATAGGTGGCGGGCGTCCGTGGCCAGCCGGACTGATGAATTTGCCGAACTAAAGCGGCAACTTAACGAGGCGGATGCGGACATCGCGCTGGTCAATAAACGGTTTGACGAGTCACAAGGTATGCGACTTCTCCGCGCACACCTGGTAAGGGAGCTTGATGCCCATGCCTTACTACTTGTATGCTTTTGATGTAGACGGTGTCGCTGCTGTGGAGGAGCTGCGGGCGGAACTCGCCCGAGTGAAAGAGCAAGCCAGAAATAGTAATGCGGCCGCTTTAAGGGCGGCCGAAGAGCTAAAAGCCGAACTGGCTGCTCACTGCCGAAGCAAAGAGGAAATGGCCGATATGGCCATACAGTTGAAGAATACTACCGACCGCTGCGAGGTTCTTGAAAAAGAACGTCAAGCGAGCAAGAGGACCTGAAAAAGGCCACCGCCGAATCCAAGGATGCCTGCTCGCTATGAGAGCTGCCAAGGAGGAGCTGAGTCAGGTCGGGGCTATTGCGGCTGGAAAACCGTTTCTGCTGCGGAGGAAATATACGGATCCGAAGTATGCTCAATTGGACAAGTTGTGGAGTTCGGAGGATGCTTATCTGGACTTAGCGGCGAGCGCTGCGGACGCGATTGAGCACTTCCGAGGCCAGAAGGGGCACAGAAGGGAAGAGCTATATTGGTCGCAATTCCATAGTCCAGAGCGTCCTCTTTCGTTGACCGATGGTTGGCCGAATGGGCCGAGCTGAATCGATTATCGGACTTGCCATGAAGCATGTCATGACTCATTTGTGGCCAGGCGGACCCCAGCCGAAGAGTTATTTTGGCTTAGTGCAGCGGTTCCTTGGTGCGGTACCGCGTATCAACGCCATGAAGCGGTCGGCGTGCATAGAGGGAGCGCGGATGGCTCTTGCCCGTGTCAAGACATACTGGGCGGAGATGAAGGCCACCGACGTTGCGTCCCAAGACTCGGACAGGAGCCGAGTACCAGCCGAGCACTATTTTGAGGAAGTCCTGCAGGGCGCTCGTTTAATAGAGCCTTGATGCTCAAAGGATATTATGTTTAAATGACATGTATGATTTGTGAAAACAATGTTTCAAAGATAATATAAGAGCTTTTTATACTTGTGTGTTCAAGTATTAAAACGCCTCTGTCTGGCCGTTGATGTATATGTGTATATAACCGAAAGATGGCAGTCTTTGGTTTCAAATTTCCCCACGCACATAGTGCGGGGTGTTTAAAAAGGCGCATTTTCACACTTAATCCAACGTCTTGGTCCTGTGAAGGAGGTGATAAGCGTAGCAAACTAGGCAACCGGACTATAATGCTTTATCACTTTCACTTAGCCATAGGAGCTCGATGGTGGGGCTACTATATAGCCCCTAGGGACACCGCGCCTCTCCGAATTCGGGCGCGTATGTGCTCGACCGAAACGGCCCTTCGTCAATGCGGGGAATTCTAAACATTCCGTTGGGTCATCGAGTGGTTGACCAGTCTCACGCTATATCATGACATCGATTTTAGCTTTCTCCACCGAGGTGCTCAACCCAGCTCAGCAAGGGCACAATCGCGTTGGTTCTCCCGGCGCTACCTTAGCCGATATAACGGAACGTAAGGTACCAAAACATGGGAGCCGGGAAAACCCAACATTTGACCAAAGACATGATTCGGAGCCGATGCATATAAGGCCTAACTCGAGACGTCGAACACTCCCTAAGGTATTCGGTCTTTATGAAAACGGGCAGAATAATGCCCTAAGCCCTCGTGTCCAGTGCATCGCCAAAAATTCTGGTGAGGCCGATGCCAAAATGCCAGCCTCCTCCTCGGTTATAATAAGAAACCGGGGGATGTGTATCAACAAGAGACAGTAAAAAAGGTTTACGTAGGGTCTTAATCTGAAAAGAATCCTTGTGACGGGTCCCTGGTGCACGTCTGCTACTGTGTCTCCGTTCAGCCAGATTCGACGGGTGTAGCACGGTGTTCATCTCAGAAAAGAGAGGAACTTAGTTGAAAAGAAAAAATATCATGCGAGAAATGTACTTTAGATTAAATAAACAGAGTACGGTTCGGAAGGTGAATTGAGCTTTATTGTCTCTTGTTGTACGTGCGTGCAACCCCTTGTATGGGGGTATGCCGCTAGTAGGCGCCGGACTCGTCTAGCCGTGTCCGGGGTTTGAATGACCTATTCAGTGCTTTGATTAGCGGAGCCGGATTGGTGTGGGGCTGTCACAAAGCAGTCTCACGTTCTTCCGTGCTCGAGTAACACTTAATACTCTCTTTTAATGAGATGATGCCGCGTGGACCGGCATTTTAAGTGTAAGAGATGCATAATGCAAGATGTGCGTTAAAGTGGGCGAAAGCTTCACGCCCAAAGAGTGCTTGATAGCTACTTTCGAATGGGGCGATGTGGAAGGTTAACTTTTCGCGGAAGTTGTCGGATGAGCGAACACAACTTCTAGCGATGAGGAGCCCGTACAATGGGCATACAGCTGGCATTACCCCTTGGAAGGAGGTCTTGCTATGGCGAATTTTGGTTGGGTTTATCCCCATGTTGCGGATTGTGTCCTGACATAGCAGGTTTAAATCACTGCCGCTGTCCATTAGGACTTGCGTAAATTGAAGACCGTCGATTATAGGTTCTAGTATCAAGGTAGTCCATCCTGCGTTCCGGATACTTTCGGAGTAGTCCTGATGGTCGAAGGCAATTGGTTTTGACAACCAGTGTTGGGACTCATTGGGGTAGATTGTGCGGTAGCGTAATTGGTGGGTGCCGCTCTGCTTTTCCCTTTGTTACTTGAAGTAAGTTTACAGTTTTGACTTCGTGGGAAATTCTTTTGTTTTCCGGGGCTCTGCTTGTGGTGCTCGTCATCATCTTCACTTGGTGTGTCGAGCCCTTGTGTTCGGCATTGAGTCTCGCGGATCGCTTGAAGACCCAACAATCTCTGTGGGTATGGTTTGCGTGCTTCCGGAGTACTGTGGATTTGGCATATCTTGTCCAAGACTTTGTTTAAGTTGGATAGCTCATCGCTATTGTCCTTAAGGGGCAGTTTTTTATTGTTACGTCGTGAGCTTTTGATTCCGGCGTTGATCGCCGGCGCTCTTTGGACCGTTCCTCTTAATCCGCGCTGGTCCTTGCTGCATCGTGGTTTTCCATTTCCATCCCTTACCGGATGTTCTTGGGTTCTTTGATCGCATCTTGCCAGCCAACTATCCTCTCCCGCAAAAAGCGGGTCATGAGGCTTGTTAATGCATCCATGGTTCTCGGCTTCTCCTGGCCGAGGTGTCTGGCGAGCCATTCGTCTCGGACGTTGTGTTTGAAAGCTTCTAAGGCTTCGGCGTCGGGACAGTCGACTATTTGGTTCTTTTTGGTGAGGAACCTGTTCCAGAATTTGCGGGCTGACTCTCCGGGTTGTTGAGTTATATGACTTAAATCGTCTGCATCCAGAGGACGGACATAAGTCCCTTGAAAATTTTCCCGAAAAGCATCCTCGAGCTCTCCCCAACTTCCAATGGTATTTTCAGGGAGGCTTTTGAGCCAATGCCGGGCTGGCCCTTTGAGCTTGAGGGGTAAGTATTTTATGGCGTGGAGATCATCTCCTCTAGCCATGTGTATGTGGAGGATGTACTCCTCAATCCAGACTGTGGTATGTTGTTCCGTCGTGTGCCTCTATGT
Organism: Aegilops bicornis; assembly: GCA_021605145.1. Taxonomy (NCBI): domain Eukaryota; kingdom Viridiplantae; phylum Streptophyta; class Magnoliopsida; order Poales; family Poaceae; genus Aegilops; species Aegilops bicornis. The sequence goes on along the minus strand of CM038673.1, from coordinate 675,109,755 downwards.
TTACGGGTTTGAATCCTCACCGAATTCATGATCCACACCTCATCGGTGAAACACGAGTGTGCGGCACCCCTATATTTGGGTGTGCCGTGATGTTCGGATATTTGGCATGTTGCATTGCTTTGAAGAGCTCGCTTTCTCGGCCCATAGATGGACCTAACTGGGCCATCCTTTTGATGTGAATCCTTATCCGGATCGCGTACCGGCTTGTGTGCGGCGCCATTTGCCACTCTCTGTTTGCCATGGGGTCGTCCATCCGACCGGGTGGCCTTCTTGCTTTTTGATTGTGGGGGCTCTACGGCCTCCTCATCAAATTCGGGCAGTAGTTTTCTCTTTGGGTAGCTCTTTGTTCGGCGACTGTCGCCGTATTTGTCTGCGGTGTTGAGTACTTTGCTCCATCTGATTTTGAGTGCATCTTCCGCTGTTTTGAGCTTCCGCTTCTGCTTTTTCAGGCTACGTGCAGTGGCAACGAGCCTTTTGTGGAGGTTCTTCTGCTCCAACGATTTGTCCGGCGTGAGATCGTCCGGACTGTTATCTTCGCCGGGGACGGGTTGTTTATCCAAGTTGTCCTATTCGGACGGTTGCTCGATAGCATGTTCGTCGTCCACCGGTTCGCCCTGCTCTATGGCTGGGTCTTTGTCGAGGCGGGACTTGGTGCGGCGTTTATGTTGCCGTTTTGACTGCTTTTCGAGGGATTTATCCTTCGTAGTGTCCCGTTGTTCCTCGTCGTCACTTCCTTTAGGTGTATCCACCATGTATACATCATGGGATGAGGTGGTTGTCCAGTACCCTATAGGTGCTGGTTCATGGTTGTCTCCTACATCGTCGTCCGTACCGTCGATGTCTTCGGAGTCGAAATTGAGCACGTCGTTTAAGCTTTCGACTGTGGCTACAAAGTGGGCGGTGGGTGGGCGTTGAATTTCTTCGTCGTCCGCATCCCAACCTTCCTGTCCGTAGTTCGGCCAGGGCTCTCCTGATAAAGAGAGAGACTTTAGTGAAATCAGGATGCCGCCAAAGGGCGAGTGCTGAAAGATGTCTGCGGTAGTGAACTCCATGAACGGTGCCCAATCGGATTCGATTGGCGGCGGAGGGTTCGGAGTCCGGAGAGGAGTCCGGCGCCTTGGAGTCACGGTCTTCGCAAAGGACAGGGATGATGTTTGGCTCAATCGCCGTAGAGATTTCAGCCCCCGAGGTGGTGTCCAACCAACCATCCTCGATCGGCGAGATCGGCTCGAATCAATGGTCGGAGCCGGACACGATGACCTCCAGGACCTTTGTTCGGCAGAGTTAGATCATGCCCATCGAGATAGTGCGGCGCGCTTGGCTGCGGCTCGAATCCGTCGAAGATCGAGTCTCCACGGATGTCGGCCATGTAGTTTAAACTTCCAAACCTGACCTGATGGCCAGGGGCGTAGCTTTCGATCTGCTCCAGATGGCCAAGCGAATTGGCCCGCAGTGCAAAGCCGCCGAATACGAAGATCTGTCCGGGGAGAAAAGTCTCACCCTGGACTGCATCGTTGCTGATGATCGAAGGAGCCATCGGGCCTATAGGTGACGACACAGAGGAACTCTCAATGAAAGCACCAATGTCGGTGTCAAAACCGACGGATCTCGGGTAGGGGGTCCCGAACTGTGCGTCTAGGCGGATGGTAACAGGAGACAAGGGACACGATGCTTTTACCTGTGTTGGGCCCTCTCCATGGAGGTAATACCCTACTCCTGCTTGATTAATATTGATGATATGGGTAGTACAAGAGTAGATCTACCACGAGATCAAGGAGGCTAAACCCTAGAAGCTAGCCTATGGTATGATTGTTGTTCGTCCTACGAACTAAAACCCTTCGGTTTATATAGACACTGAATAGGGTTAGGGTTACACAGAGTCGGTTACAATGGTAGGAGATCTACATATCCGTATCGCCAAGCTTCCCTTCCACGCCAAGGAAAGTCCTATCCGGAAAAGGGACGGATTCTTCAATCTTGTATCTTCATAGTCTTGGAGTCCGGCCAAAGATGATAGTTCGGCTATCCGGACACCCCCTAGTCCAGGACTCCCTCAGGGACACTCTAGGAAGCTTACAACTCAACGGAACGCACAAGCTCAAAACGAATACAAGAAAAACAAAGCTCATTGCTTGTCTTAGCCGAAGACTACAACCAAACATACATCTACGGTAGGGACACACACAAGCACGACGAGGACCTGCATAAAATAGAGTGTAGAAGTGAGCCCGACCGACGTCCAGGGAGAAAGACACCACACATCCTCCGCCTCTCTCGCCACAGAGGGACCCTTCCCTCTCGCTAGGGATCGCAAGGCGCCACACCGTCGGACTTGAGAGACGCTCACCCTAGAGCAGGAGAAGTGCTAGCTTCGAGACCTGGAGCAGCCACAACACACATCTACTTGAACATTCAAGCACTCGCCGCGCCGCCACATCCTAGAACACCTGAGAACTGCAGGAATGCCACTGCTACTTCTTGAGCTTGCGTTGGTTTTTCCCATGAAGAGGAAATGGTCATGCAGCAAAGTAGAGATAAGTATTTCCCTCAGTTTGAGAACCAAGGTATCAATCCAGTAGGAGACAACGCACAAGTCACCGAATACCTGCACAAACAATCAAACAACTTGCACCCAACACAATAAAGGGGTTGTCAATCCCTTCACGGATTTATGATGAAAACCCCATCTTTTTATCCTCAATGGAAACAATACAATACGTGCCTTGCTGCCCCTACTGTCACTGGGAAAGGACACCGGAAGATTGTACCCAAAGCTAAGCACTTCTCCCATTTCAAGAAAAACCAATCTAGTTGGCCAAACCAAACCGGTAGTTCGAAGAGAATTACAAAGATATCAAATCATGCATATAAGAATTCAGAGAAGATCCCAATAATATTCATAGATAAGCTGATCATAAATCCACAATTCATCGGATCTCGGCAAACACACCGCAAAAAAGTATTACATCGAAAAGATTTCCAAGAACATCGAGGAGAACATGGTATTGAGAATCAAAGAGAGAGAAGAAGCCATCTAGCTACTAGCTATGGACTCGTAGGTCTGTGGTAAACTACTCATGCTTCATCGAAAGGGCAAGAGAGTTGATGTAGAAGCCCTCCGTGACCGAATCCCCCTCCAGCAGGGTGCCGGAAAAGGTCCCTAGATGGGATCTCATGGGTACAGAAGGTTGCGGCGGTGGAAAAGTGTTTCCATGGATGCCTCTGTTGGTATGGGGATATATGGGATTATATAGGCGAAAGAATTAGGTCAGGAGGTGCACGAGGGACCCACAAGGGTGGGGGCGCGCTCTCCGTCCTTGTGGCCGCCTCGTGGATCCTCGGACTTCATCTCTAAGTCTCCTCGTTGTCTTCTGGTCCAAGAAAAATCATCGTGAAGGTTTTATTGCGTTTGGACTCCGTTTGGTATTCCTTTTCTACGAAACTAAAAAATAGGAAAAAAAAACAGGAACTGGCACTTGACTCTAGGCTAATAGGTTAGTCCCAAAAAAAATATAAAATAGCATATTAATGCATATAAAACATCCAAAACAGATAATATAATAGCATGGAACAATAAAAAATTATAGATACGTTGAAGACGTATCAAGCTTAATTATTGCTCCTCCTCGTGTAGGTAAATGATAAAAACAAAATTTTTGATGTGGAATGCTACCTAACATATTTATCCATGTAATTTTTTTATTGTCGCATGAATGTTCAGATCCATATGATTCAAAACAAAAGTTTAATATTGAGATAAAACAATAATACTTCAAGCATACTAACAAGGCAATTATGTCTTCTCAAAATAACATGGCAAAAAAAAGCTTATCCCTACAAAATCATATAGTCTCGCTATGCTCCATCTTCATCACACAAAATATTTAAATCATGCACAAACCCGATGACAAGCGAAGCAATTGTTTCATACTTTTGGTGTTCTCAAACTTTTTCAACTTTCACGCAATACATGAGCGTGAGCCATGGACATAGCACTATAGGTGGAATAGAAGGTGGTTGTGGAGAAGACAAAAAGAAGGAGATAGTCTCACATCAACTAGGCGTATCAACGGGCTATGGAGATGCCCATCAATAGATATCAATGTGAGTGAGTAGGGATTGCCATGCAACGGATGCACTAGAGCTATAAGTTTATGAAAGCTCAAAAAGAAACTAAGTGGGTGTGCATCCAACTTGCTTGCTCACAAAGACCTAGGGCAATTTGAGGAAGCCCATCATTGGAATATACAAGCCAAGTTCTTTAATGAAAAATCCCCACTAGTATATGGAAGTGACAATATAGGAGACTCTCTATCATGAAGATCATGATGCTATTTTGAAGCACAAGTGTGGTAAAAGGATAGTAGCATTTCCCCTTCTCTCTTTTCTCTCATTTTTTTTATTTTTTTTATTTGGGACTTCTCTCATTTTTATTTCTTTCTTTCTTTTGGCCTCTTTTTTTATTTTTTGTCCGGAGTCTCATCCCGACTTGTGGGGGAATCATAGTCTCCATCATCCTTTCGTCACATGGGACAATGCTCTAATAATGAAGATCATCACACTTTTATTTACTTGCAACTCTATACTTAGAACAAAATATAACTCTATATGAATGCCTCCGGCGGTGTACCGGGATGTGCCATGAATCAGGAGTGACATGTATGAAAGAATTATGAATGGTGACTTTGCCACAAATACGATGTCAACTACATGATCATGGAAAGCAATATGACAATGATGGAGTTTGTCATAATAAACGGAACGGTGAAAAGTTGCATGGCAATATATCTCGGAATGGCTATGGAAATGCCATAATAGGTAGGTATGGTGGCTGTTTTGAGGAAGGTATATGGTGGGTGTATGGTACTGGCAAAAGTTTCTGTTCTTCAGCAAGATCAAATCAACTATCACCGTAAGCTATCCCAAAGGTCTTACTTGGCACAAACACTAATTAAAACATAAAACCACATCTAACCAGAGGCTAGATGAATTATTTATTGCAAAACAGAACCTAAAAAGCAAAAAACAAAAAAAAATTGGGTTGCCTCCCAACAAGCGCTATTGTTTAACGCCCTTAGCTAGGCATTGATAATTTCAATGGTGCTCACATAAAAGAGAAGAGTTAAAGCACAAAGAGAGCATCATAAAACACGTGACAAACACATCTAAGTCTAACATACTTCCTATGCATAGGCATTTTATAAGAAAAAAAATTATCAAGGCAAGCAAAAACTAGCATATGTAAGGAAGAAGAAAGAGACGATAGAAATCTCAACATGAAGAGAGGTAATTTAGTAACATGAAAATTCCTACAACCATATTTTCCTCTCTCATAATAATTACATGTAGGATCTTAAGAAAATTCAACAATATAGCTATCACATAACATATTCTCAACATGATCCACATGCATGCGAAGTTGACACTCTGCCAAAATAGTGGGATCAACATTAACTAAAGTCATGACCTCTCCAAACCCACTTTTATCAAAAATTTCATAAGATTGAACATTCTCCAAATATGTGGGATCTAAAGTTGACACTCTTCCAAACCCACTTTCAATATTTTTGCAAACATTATTATTAATATCATATTCATCATGGGGCTTAAATAAATTTTCAAGACCATAACAAGAATCACCCCAATCATGATCATCGCAACAAGTAGTGGACATAGCAAAACTAGCATCCCCAAGCTTAGGGTTTTGCATATTATGAGCACAATTGACATTAATAGAATCTATAATAACATCATTGCAATCATGCTTTTGATTCAAGGAACTATCAAGTATAGGTGCAATAGCAATAATCTCATGTTTAACATAAGGGGCTATAGCAAATTCATCTCCATAAATATTGGCATCATGGCCATAAGAACAGTAAGCATCATGTTCATCAAGGGATATTTCAATCAAATCATCGAAATCATAATTATCTATAGATTCATGTATATCATTATTTTCTTCCAAAGCAATGGTCATTCTCTCAATAAAGTCCTTAACATAGGCATTGTGATCATAGTTCTCATAGCAATATTTAAGTATGTCGGGATTTTCAGACTTGTAGAGAGTAATATCATACTTTTCAATCAAAGAATAAACTTAATGAGCACCCTTAAAAGCAACAAATTCTTCAATTTGTTCGATATCATAGTAACTGTAAACACCCTTTTCATAAGAAGATAAGATTTCATCATCATTAAACTCACATAGGTAGGGAAGGTGTTTTTTAGGGTTCTTAGGGCAACAAGTAAAATCATAAATTTCACAAAGATTCCAAGCATAACAAAGCAAACTGTTTATTTAATTCCATAAAAGTCTCCCTTTTTCAGACAAACGGTGACACACAAAATGATCATGCTCATCTAAAGATTTTCCCTCAACTAAACTAGTTGGGGTTTCAGCATGAGCACAAATAGATCGAAGATGATCCAAGTAGAACACTTTAAGTGGATCCATATCAATAGATTTTTAGCAAGCAAAGATGCAAGCAAATAGAAGGCACATGGAAACACAAACAAAAATACATACGGAAAGAAGGCGAAGAAAAAGGCAAATCTTTTCGAAAATTGTTTTAGAAGTGGGGGAGAGAAAACGAGAGGCGAAAGGTAAATAATGTAATGCAAGAGATGAGAGTTTATGATGGGTACTTGGTATGTCTTGAATTGGCGTAGATCTCCCCGGCAACGGCGCCAGAAATTCTTCCTGCTACTTATTGAGCTTGCGTTGGTTTTTCCCTTAAAGAGGAAAGGGTGATGCAGCAAAGTAGAGATAAGTATTTCCCTCAGTTTGAGAACCAAGATATCAATCCAGTAGGAGATAACGCACAAGTCACCGAATACCTGCACAAACAATCAAACAACTTGCACCCAACGCGATAAAGGGGTTGTCAATCCCTTCACGATTACTTGCAAAAGTGAGATCTGATAAAGATAGATAAACTATAAAGTAAATATTTTTGGTATTTTTGGTTTATAGACCGGAAAGTAAAAGATTGCAAAATAGTAGATCGGAAACTTATATGGTGGAAAATAGACCCGGGGGCCATAGGTTTCACTGGAGGCTTCTCTCAAGATAGAAAATAATACGGTGGGTAAACAAATTACTACCGAGCAATTGATAGAAAAGCGCAAAGTTATGACGATATCTAAGGCAATGATCATGAATATAGGCATCACGTTCGTGTCAAGTGGACCGAAATGATTCTGCATCTACTACTATTACTCCACACATCGACCGCTATCTAGCATGCATTTAAGTTCATAAAGAACGGAGTAAGACATTAAGAAAGATGACATGATGTAGAGGAATTAACTCAAGCAATATGATGAAAACCCCATCTTTTTATCCTCGATGGCAACAATACAATACGTGCCTTGCTGCCCCTCATCCTTTGGGAAAGGACACCGCAAGGTTGAACCCAAAGCTAAGCACTTCTCCCATTGCAAGAAAAACCAATCTAGTTGGCCAAACCAAACTGATAGTTCGAAGAGAATTACAAAGATATCAAATCATGCATATAAGAATTCAGAGAAGATTCAAATAATATTCATAGATAAGCAAATAATAAATCCACAATTCATCGGATCTCGGCAAACACAACGCAAAAAAGTATTACATCGAATAGATCTCCAAGAACATCGACGAGAACATGGTAAGAGAGAGAAGAAGCCATCTAGCTACTAGCTATGGACTCGTAGGTCTGTCGTAAACTACTCACGCTTCATCGGAAGGGCAATAGAGTTGATGTAGAAGCCCTCCGTTATCGAATCCCCCTTCGGCAGGGTGCCGGAAAAGGTCCCTAGATGGGATCTCATGGGTACAGAAGGTTGCGGTGGTGGAATAGTGTTTTTGTGGATGGCTTTGTTGGTTTGGGGATATATGGGAATATATAGGCGAAAGAATTAGGCCAGGAGGTGCACGAGGGGCCCACAAGGGTGGGGGGCACGCCCTACCCCCTGGGCGCGCCCTTCGTCCTTGTGGCCACCTCGTGGCTCCTCCGACTTCATCTCCAAATCACCTGGTTGTCTTATGGTCCAAGAAAAATCATCGCGAAGGTTTTATTCCATTTGGACTCCGTTTGGTATTCCTTTTCTGCGGAACTCAAAAACATGGAAAAACAGGAACTGTCACTGGGCTCTAGGTTAATAGGTTAGTCCCAAAAATAATATAAAATAGCATATTAATGCATATAATACATCCAAAACAGATAATATAATAGCATGGAACAATAAAAAATTATAGATACGTTGGAGTCGTATCAGCCACCAAGAGCGGCTACTAAAGAAAGGTAGCAAGGGCATCAAGTAGAACCAAAAGGCCACCGAGGAGCATTGCGAGGCAGCCATTGAAAAAGAGAACCGGGGTTCCACCACTGGCGAGGCGCAGGTCTAGCCGAGTAGGGGAACCCTATCCCCTACCGCCGAGTTGAGGCGCCGCACCACCGGAAGTGGACCAGACGCGACACCGGCAGAGAACACCACCCATGAGGGAAACGGGGATGCCTTCAGCCATGCAGAACCTCGCTGACACCGCCATCACCGGACAACCCGAGCACCCCAAAGCTCTGACTTTTGAACCCCTCACCCGAACGCAATCTTCCCCAGGCGGCGCCCCCATGAAAGACAAGACATACAGCGCACCGTTGCCGCCCAATCCAAGCCGGATTTTAGGCTTTCACCCGGGGGGAGGAACAAGGGTGGAAAGGGAAAGGACCTCTGCAACACCTCTAAGGAGGAAACATGGTGTCACTGACGTCCTTGCCGCTGAGTCGGCCAAGCTGACCAACGGTTTCCCGTGGCCCAAAACCAAACCACCAGTCACCCACCAACACCAAGATTGGCACTCGAAGGGAAGCCGACCGAAAGCGGCGGGGATGAGGGGGACATGGGAAGGGAGCCAAACCTCATATCTGACGAGGAGGGTAAGAACTCCGTGCCGCTGCTGCCACCCGCAGGCATCTCACCACCCGCGTTGTTGAGGCCGCCGCCCAGAGAACACCAGCGAACGACGCCAGCCGAGATGGCAGCGCCGCTTTGCCAAGGAGGGTCGCCGCCCCAGATCCGAGGTCCTCCTCGAGGGAAGGAGCAACCGAGGCCTCACCGCCATCATCACCGATAGCCACGAGAGCGAATCCGACGACTTCCACAAGTGGCGACGAGGGAGGGAGGGTAAGTATTGCATGATGATTATGTTTTCCTGATCATGGGCATGTCTATGGAGGCAACTTTGAGGACACATTGTTAGAAGAACACTTGTGTTGAATCGACCAAAATTGATCTTATGCTATTAGATACATTTGTCAAAATTTAATAGTTTTATAACACATAGAAAGTTAGCATTTGTATAATTCCTTAGACCATGAGAGTATCGAGTTCCTTCATGCTTGCTTCATGAAGTTTGGGGTTAGTTAAACGTCATTTGTAACAAGGTGGCTATTACAGTGACTTTCGGGTTCATGGAAAAGTATGACGAGGTACTTGATATCTCAAGATTGGGATTTGCTCCTCCGACGATGGAGAGATATTATTCGCGCCCTCTTGGTGTTATGGTATGCATCATTGTTTGGCCAGACACAACATGATTTGATCATGGGATGTCGAAACATGGGAACAAGAAAAGAGAACAAAACCGATAACGAGGTAACTAACATAGTGAAACAAGTTGTTGATTCACAAGGATGCCATTATGTCTCACCCCGGGTGTTTGTAACATATCACAAAGCAACAGGAACAACATTCCGTAACTGCGGGTTCACTCGAATATTCATTCGTGTGGTATAGGGGTCAATATGGATGTCCACGGTTCCCCTATTGATCATTGGTCAGAAAGAGGTCTGGTCATGTCTATACTTCAATGAACCTATAGGGTCACACACTTAAGGGTCATCTATCTGCTAAGTAATAGACAGGGAGTCAGAGAGATTGTTTCTGGATTTTTTTTGGAGATGACGGGAAAAGTTTCAGAGAGAAAACCAGAAATGTTTCAGGGTCATCGTAAGTGTTTCGGAGATAAAAACTTCATACCAGAAATGTTCCGGATCGCGTCCAGAATTATTTGAGGGGGTGCTGGAAATGTTCTGGACCTTCGAGAGTTTTTCTAGATTAAACGGTCATGAAAAAATCTTGTCCCAGTCTGAGGGGACAAGATCCCACGAATCATGGGATGATGTAGGAAACACTATTGCCATGTTTGGTGGCTTTATTTGAAAGCCGCCTTTTGGGGTTTGGTACATGATACGTCTCCGACGTATCTATAATTTATGAAGTATTCAAGCCATGTCTACAACAATTTTATATGGTTTTGGTATGATTTGCATGGAACTAACCCGGACTGACGTTGTTTTCAGCAGGACTACCGTGGTGTTATTTTTTTGTGTAGAAATAAAAGTTCTCCAAATGCAACAAACTTTTTGACAAATTTTTTTGGAACAAAAGAGGCACTAGAAGCTTTGTAGGAGGACCAGAAGGTGAAGGAGGTGAGCACAAGACACCTGGGCGCGCCAGGAGGCCCAGGCGCGCCCAGGTGGGTTTTTCCCACCTCGAGGCCCATCTTCACGTGATTCGAACGCTGAAAAATCCTATAAACAGAGAAACCATCAGAAATAACCCTAGATCAGAAGTTCTGCCGCCGCAAGCCTCTGTAGCCACGAAAGACCAATCTAGACCCCGTTCCAGCACTCCACCGGAGGAGGAAATCATCACCGGTGGCCATCTTCATCATCCTATAGCCGCCATGGTGAGGAGGGAGTAGTCCACCCCCGGGGCTGAGGGTTTGTACCAGTAGCTATGTGTTTAATATCTCTCTCTCTCTCTCTCTCTCTCTCTCTCTCTCTCGTGTTCTTGAGATATCACGATCTTGATGTATCGCGGGCTTTGTTAATATAGTTGGATCATAGATGGTGTTTTCCCCTCCCTATCTTGTTGTGAATTGAGTTTTCCCTTTGAGATTTCATTTTATCAGATTGAATACTTTTATAGATTTGAGAGCACTTGATGTATGTCTTGCTATGAATACCTGTGGTGACAATGGGGTATCATATTGATTCACTTGATATGTGTTTTGGCACTCAACTCGCGGATTCCCGAGGTGACATTAGGGTAATCTATGCATATGGGTTGATGCACGTTCTCGTCTTTGTTTCTTCGATAGAAATCTGGGGGCACTCTTTGAGGTTCCTTGTGTTGGATAGAGTTTTATGAATCTAAAATTGTTTGATGCAAATCGTATAATCAACTCCCGGATACTCGCGGTGAAATTGGAGTATCTAGATGACATTAGAGTTAGTTGATGTGTATCATATGGTGTTATTTTAGTACGAACTCTTGGTTAGATTGATCGGGAAGAATAGCTTGGTGTTATTTTAGTACGAACTCTTGGTTAGATTGGTCGGGAAGAATAGCTTGGTGTTATTTTAGTACGAACTCTAGGATAGATTGATCAAAAAGAATAACTTTGAGGTGGTTTCGTTCCCTGCAAACAATTTCTTTTTATGTTCTCCACTAGATAGGAACTTTGGACTGATTCTTCATCGCACGTTGAGGGATGGTTATATGATCCAATTATATTAGTATTGTTGAGAGATTGCACTAGCGAAAGTACGGACCCTAGGCCTTGTTTTCAAGCATTGCAATACTGTTTGTGCTCACTTTTGTTACTTTCTACCTTGCTATTTTTTATTGTTCCTATTACAAAAATCAATATCTACTATCATTACCACACTTGTATCACCATCTCTTCGCTGAACTAGTGCACCTATACAATGTTCTTCAATACAATGTTCTCCTCAATGTTCTTGGAGTTCTATCCGATGTGATCTTCCTTTGCAGTGTGTTTGTTGGGATCCGATGAATTGTGGGTTTACGATAAGTATTCATGAGAAGTAGTTGACTCTTTTTTGAACTTTATTATGCATGATTTTTGTTTGTATTTCTCTCCGGCTTATCCGTTTGGTTTGGTCAACTAGATTGATTTATCTTCAGTGGGAGAGGTCTTTGTGATGGGTTCAATCTTGAGGTGCTTTATATCCCAGTGACAGAAAGGGACAAGACACATATTTGTATTGTTATCATTAAGGGTAAAACAACAGGGTTTATTCATATTGATTGAGTTTACTTTGTCTACATCATGTTATCTTGCTTAAGGCGTTACTCTGTTTTTATGAACTTAATACCATAGATGCATGCTGGATAGTGGTCGATTGGTGGAGTAATAGTAGTAGATGCACGCAGGAGTTGGTCTACTCGCCTCAGACGTGATGCCTATATACATGACCATTGTCTTGAATATCGTCATAACTATGCGCTTTTCTATCAGTTGCCCAACAGTAATTTGTTCACCCACCGTATGCTGTGTGTTCAAGAGAGAAGCCTTTAGTGAAAACTATGGCCCCCGAGTCTACTTTTATCATATTATAAAAACCAAAATCCCCTTACTGCAATTTTAGTTCTTTTATTTTATTTTACAATTTATCTATCTACCACTACGAGATTTGATCCTTGCAATTAACGAGTTCAAGGGGATTACAACCCGACCAAGTTGGGTGCAAGTATTTGCTTTCATGTGTGCAGGTGGTGTTCACGAGGCTTTGCGGGATTCTCCTATTCGTTCGATAAACCTTGGTTCTCACTGAGTGAAATACTTATCTCTACTGTACTGCATATCCCCTGCTCTTCAGGGAAAATCTCAACACAGCTCACAAGTAGCAAAAAGAATTTCTAGCGCCATTGCCGTGGAGACATCATCAAAGCCTATCAAGTACCTTCGCACAAACTATCATCGACTTGCTCTACTTTTTATTTGCCTTTGCCCCTCATTTTTATCTCCCTCACTTCTCATAAAAAATACAAAAGGCAGACAAAAAAATATTGCTCGTTTGCTTGCTTTGTAGCTATGTCTCAAGAAAACACAAAGTTGTGTGATTTTTCTAATACTAATAATAACACCAGCCATGAAGGCGCTCTCTTAAAATCAATCACACGGTACAAGTTCCCCGAATACTTGTGGGCACCGAAAAAGTTGGGACGGTGCAGTAAAAACGTGGGCCTCTTCTCTCGGCCTTTACCACGCCAGTTCATGGAGAGCAACTAGTTAGAGGGTAACCCTTGGAACCACCCCCACAAAGGTCACAATAGTGAAGCGCAGCGGCGAACAAGAGCACGCCGTGTGTCATCCTTAGTGTAGTCCAACGATGTAGCATACGAGTGCTCTGACGACGCAACACATGTGTGTGCCATTTGCGATTCCCTAGTGTGCTCGGACGATGCAACACAGGCGGTACTCCATGCAAAGCGCAGGCACACAGGGTGGAGCGCATTTGTGCTTTCCGCGAAGCATCCAGAAATAAAAGAAGGATGGATGCCCGAGGCTTCTCAGCGATTTGAGCCTTTTGGCCGTCGGATCGAAAGTCCCTCACGATACTGACCGTCCGATCTCGGGCCCGACCGCCGTGCGCCGTGTGATCTCGAACCCGATCGACCTGGGCCGTTGGATAAAATTTCAATGGCAACAAAACGTAAATACTTTGCCCCCACCAGGGTATTTCCGTCTTTTCGCATCCGAGGAGAGGGGTGTCGATAGGGCACCCAGTGCGTCGTCCTCTCTGCTCCTCTCCTCACTTTCCCCTCCTCCTCTTTGCTCCCCACTTCACATGCGCCGCCGCCGCCCGTTCCCTCGCCCTCCCATGCCGTCGCGCCGCCCGTGAGTGCTCCATCGCCGACTTCCACCTTTTCCCTCTCCCTCCCCTACATGGGCCTCTTCCTTGTTGGCGGCCAGATCTACCATGGCTACAACCATGGAAGCAGGCGGGGCTTGGATCCAGCGCGCCCGTCGAGCTGGGCCCCGACAGTCGCCTCCTTCTCCATAACCAGCGCTGCTGCATGGAGAGGAGGATTGAGGGTGTACCCACCGCTTGGAGGGTCGAGGGTGCGGCGGATCTGGCGCTGGGGCTCGTTGGTGGCGGTGGCGGCCATGGGCGACCTCCCGCCCGCCTCTCCTCCCCTCAAACCCTAGCCCGCGCCTCTCCTTGCCCGCCGCCCGCCGCCCGCTGCCCGGGCACCCATCCGGACCTCACGCCGCCCTCCTCCTCTTCCTTCTCGGCCTTCTCGCGCTCACGGAGGGCAGCACGCAGCCGCTGCTGCAGGTGGCGCGCCGCCTCCGCCGCCCGGCAGAGAAGCGGCGGCCCGCCGCAACCAGCGACCGGGGAGCTCCTTGGAGAGAAGTCGTTCCCCTAGGAGAAGAAGGTAAGGAGGACACGCTCCTCCATCAAGGGATGGCCGAGGTGGCCGCGCTGCTTTGGGTGGCGGGTCGCCTCCGTCGTCAACAGGAGGGGGTCGCGGCAGCCTCCCGGCGACCAAGAGCTCCCCGGGAGGCGGCCGTTCCCCTGAGAAGGCGTCCCTCCGTCAAGAGATGCTTTCGGCGTCGGGAGAGGACGTGACGTCTGCTCCTGCTCCTGCTCGACCGATTCCAGATCGAGGGATGTCTGCTTCTGCTCGCTACGGACGCCGCCCCCCGGCCACACAGGTCATGTCTCCTTCCTGCACCTGCAAAATGTGTCAGGAAAGTCACAAACTTATTCACCTTCTGTTTTCTCAGTCATTTTGTGTGTAGAAGTAGTAGTGCATAACATCTCAATACAGTAATCTCCTTAGGCTGTAGATGGAAAGGGTTGTAGATGGAAAGGTTACTTTCCTCGATGAACTCGTGTGGTATGTGGTGGAATCTGCGGATGGAAATCATTCAGTCTATTTTTCTTGAGGGATGAAGCATCAAGTCCCACCTATTTTTCCAGTGTAGATTCAGTACAACTTGTTGGGATGTCTTGCATATATAGTGGGACACTTCCCTGGGCATTCAAAAAATGATTGTACAATCTGGTAGAGCATGGAACCAAACTCTAATCTCTGAAAACTAATGAACAAACACTAGTTTGATAAGGATAGACCCACAATCATTAGGTGGAAAAAGGGGTTGCTGGCTGATTTAGAAATCCTAAAATACAGGATCAAGACTGGTTTGATAAGGATAGACCCACAATCCCTGTTGTAGTTTGCTCTGTTTTTCTTTTCTTTCCTCGGTCGTTTTTTAGGGCCCAAAATATCCATTACCATGGAAATATGTAAATAACTCTGTAAAAACACCTTTTCTTTAATACATAACAGTGGGAGTCTCTCCTGCTGCTTTCATTGCTAAAAAAAGTTCAGGCAATTGAAGTACCTCGGGTATATCCCACCCCCCTTTTCTGCCTCCGGTGCTCAGGTTGGTCACCAGAACATAGTTCATCGCAAATGCTCGATCACCAAAGTACCCTGTCACAGCACCAATGTGCAATAGTTTCAGCTTGTAGGCTTTACTTGTTTGAATCAGTAGTACTATCAGCTTGTTTTGGTTGTATGCTTGAACATAATAAATCAAGTTTGTATTTATGTGTGGTAACAAATAAATAAGAGAAGCATTCCTGTAGGCTTTACTTGTGCTTCGGAATTTGTAGTATTTTCAGCTTCTTTTGCTTGAACAGAATAACTCAAGTTTGTATGCGGTAACAAATAAATAAGATAAGCATTTGTTATGTTTGAAGCAAAAATAGACTATACAAGCTAGGTTGATTTTTGTCCTACCATACAAAATTAATGAGACAAACCGTTAGTTTTCAATCTTGCTTATGCATTTCTTGTGTCTTATCTTATAGTCGTCGTTGCTATATGCTTTACTTTAATAACAAATGGACTCTCTTATGTTGATCTCGAGAGAAAATTGTTTCTCAGTTTTTCTTAGATGTACTTTGATCTGCTGTGAGTCTTGTGGTCGCAATCAGTATATTTCTTTTGGCTAAATTATGAGTTGTCCTGAATCCGATGTTATTCGCACAACTAGGAGCGGGTGGAGATGAAATGGGGCCAGATGATCCCGCGGCAACAATAGCAGATCTAAATTTGTGTTGCTAGGGTGCATACTGACCTGACTTCGAGGAAAAACATGGAGATTCAAGTGCCATTTTTCTTGCCAATTCCATATTTCAGCAGGACGCCTCTTCCTTTTTCAGCAGCAAGCCTCTGCGTCATTCAGCAGGCCTATGTTTCGGAATAGTCATAGAAGATGTTTTTTAGATTATTTATTTGGAAGCATATATTGCTTATACAACTGAAATCTCCTCTCTTTCAGCCTCTATGCCGCACTACCGCCTATGAGGATGAGGGTTCCCATGCACATTGTCATGGGGCTCTGCGAGAGTGGTGAGCTACACCGAGCGCGCGTGCCGCCGCCATCATCAACACCATTGTCAAGGTGGTCCATGTAAGGCTGCTTGCTTATCTTGGCTGTTAGTTGCTGCTTACAAGTACAATTGTAGACTTTATACTGGTTTCTATGACATATATTGGTTCAACTATGAAATGAATTGTTGGCTATTATATTCAATCCTATGTACAGGTTCTTGGCTAACACTAGCATGTCAAAGCTCCATTTAAAATGATGTGGTTTTGCAGAACTAAATCTGTTTATTAGTTGGAAGCATCTTTTATGGAGATGTGGGGACGAATAAATCTGCTTCTAATCTCCATAAAAGATGCAAATCTCCATAAAAGATCGGGATGCTGAGAAAGATCTAAATCATGAATAGCATGGATCCACAACTACAGAGCTAATTGTGAGAGGGAGCGGCGCATGTGGGAAAGGCGCACTCCCTTCTCTTTCGCTCTTCATATGTACTCTTTCCCGATTTAGATCTTTCTCAGCATCTCATGCCACGAGTCAAAATGAGTAGTACTACTCATGTACATTCTGGTTTCACTATGTCGTGCTCATTAGCTTTGCTAGGTAGCAATGATTATAGCTCCTGATTTCTGCATGTCTTTCTTTCCTATTGTGCACTTTTCTATGGTTGCATTGCTAAGAGCCTTTATTTTTTTCCTTCTGTTCTTCGCTAATATATTCTTCTTAATTGGTTTTTTAATTATCAATATAGGCCTTTAATTTGTGTGCACCTAATATTAAATCCTGAACAAAGTGAAATGATGTAGTGTTTGGGAAACACACCTATGATCTGGATTATTAACCGTTTGATTCCTTCAGGTGATGGGGCAGCCGTCAACATGGGCCTGCTGAAGAACGGTTGGGCGGTGAAAAGCGCAACTCCGACGCAGTTCCTCGCCGGTTGGACGGCGTTCAGGCGCAACCACAGTGCCCACTGAGTACTGCCTCAGCTACAACCTCCCACGGTGAGCTCCATCTTCCTCCTACTCATCTGCTTCGGCTACTGTATTGGACATGGCCATGGCTATATTGATGTGGTGCTTGTCTGGTTGATGCTCTATGCCCTACTCATGCATTGGTCCCTACTTGAGCTCTGTAGTTGTGGATGCATGCTATTCTAGGGTTTGCAGGCTGCTGTACTTGTTGAGTTGCTATCATAGGAGCTCATGTGATGATCTGGTTTACATCTGGATGCCCTGGTCGTATAGCCATGCTCCTGGATTTGCTAAATTGATAAGTGGCGTGCGTGCTAGGGGGATGATGATTAACGGCTGAAATAAGTGTGCCTTTGAGCAATCGAGGTACCTGTGGGTATCAAGTTGGATCCTCCCTCTTGTCTCTAGAATCCTTTTTGATCATGTGATACTTGTTGTTACGCCTTGGATGGTCATTCTTGTTGAGTGATAACCAGGGTAGCTCCACTGTATGAACAGATTGATCTGGCGATTAGAGATGACGGGGGTAGGTTATATGATTGAGGAAAGGCGAATCTGAGCCCACTATGCAATGAACCCTGAACCCTTTTTTCCAGAATTCACGAGCGTTCCTACAAGCTTTCAGAAAAACAAGACCCGGCGAAACATCTGGCTCCTAAGCGATTAGCGCATGGTGACCGCCCGATCGATTTGCTTGATGGAGTTCTGGCCGTCGGATCGTGCCGCTGGATGACCTCGTCCGTTCGATTGAAATCTCGTCCCCATGTAGCATGTTTGATCCCGCCTGTCTCGCGCATCGGTTACTCCTTCCGTCTGACCGGATCTCGCTGACCTGTGGAGTCCCGGTGGGTGGGCCGCGTCCATCAGTGAGCGGGTGCGCGGGTGCGGCCGGTGCGTCCATTCACGCACGCGCCGGCGGTAAATATCCCGCGCCACCGCACGTAATAACGTGCCCCCGCCGAGGGTATTTTGGGTATTTCACCTGGTGGGTATCTACGTGTTGTTGGGTGGATGGGTGCTTTCTCTCCTTTTGGTCCTCACTTCACCGATTGGGTGAAACCCTAGCCGCCACTATCCTCTGCTACAACCTCCCTTGGTGAGCCCCGTCTTCCTCCTGCTCCCCTGCTTCAACTACTATATGGGACATGGTCGTGGCTGTGTTGATGTGGCCCTACTCTTGCATCGGTTCCTACTTGAGCTTTGTAGTTGTGGATCCATGCTATTCTAGGGGTTTGCAGGTTGTTGTTCATGTTCAGTTGCTATCGTAGGAGCTCTTGTGGTACCCTGGTTTACATTTGGGTGCCCCGTTCCTATAGCTATGCTCCTGGATTTGCTAAATTGATCAGTGGCGTTAAGTGCTAGGCGATGATGATTAACCTGTGGGTATCAAATTGGATCCTCCCTCTTGTCTCTAGAATCCTTTTTGATCCTATGATACTTGTTGTCCTTGGATGGTCATTCTTTGTTGAGTGATAACCAGGGCAGTTCTACTGTATAAACAGATTGATCTGGTGATAAGAGATGATGGGGGTAGGTTATATGATCAAGGAAAGGCGAATCTGAGCCCACTGTGCAATAAAACTGCAGCTACCTCCCCTACTGTGTGTGATATTGAAGGCAAAAAAGAACTTTTCATGTCTTGCTACTTTAAAATTCCAAAAGGTTCTTTCTTCCTTTGCTGGTTACTTAACCATGATTTTTTTTGCTTTGGTTCTGATTGAGATACTAAAGGTTGTTTATATATGAAAAGAACATACACTTATAGTTTTGTATGCCTCAACTGTAGCTTAGGATCCCGTGTTTTATGCTTTGCCTAATTAAGAATAACTTTGATCAATAATAGTGGTTCTTTCTTTCTGATTTGAACTGAGAGAGGGCCATTGATTCCTGATTTTAAGGTGACCCCATTTTTTCTATGCCTCATGCTCATGCTGCTCTATGTTCCCTTTTAAAAATCCCGGCTGGCATGCCTCGCCTCCACCTCCCACGGCCCTGACCCAGGGTTTGATTGGCGATTGGCGAGCTCGCTGCCGTCGGCCTTGGACGAGGAGATTTGGCACACACACAAGAAGGAGCTGCGCCTCTGCACACCCCAGGTATAGCAGATCCCCATCCCTGCCTTTTCTAATTTCCTCATTAATAATTTGTAGTGGTTGTAGTATCGGGGAGACAGTGGATTAGTATGCTATCATTTTTTTTAATCCTGAAGGGAGCCTGGACTCGCCCCCACCGCCTGGACTCGCCGCCACCGCCGCCGGCGCGCCTGGATTCGACCGCGACCGTCCCCTCCAGCACCAGCAGCACCAGCACCAGCCTCTCCTCGCAGCCGCAGATAACCCAGCTGCATCCTCTCCTCATTCTTCTTCAACCTCTTCCATTTTTAATCTTCAGATGCTTGCTGCTTGGTGCTCTAATGTTGTTTGCTTGCACTAAGTTATTGGATCTGATGCTTGCTGCTTTCTGCTCTTTGCTTGTGCTGCTGGGTGCTGGCTGCTGTTGTTCTTGATAGGAATTGATTGCTTGTTGTTGGCCTGATAGGTACCAAACCATGGCATCTGCGAGTGGCACAGCCGGTAGCCAATCATCCGTGGGTGAGAGTGAAGGGCGTCCGGGTTCTGGTGCTGCAATTGGGAGCCAAATGGCATTGCAAATTGGGTGAGCAAAGCAAAAGTCTTTACTCTTTTGATGTGTTCATATTGTCTTCTGGTTATTTCTTCTATTTTTCTAATCTTCTTTGCTGTTTGATGTGTTCTGCAAGATGCAACTTGCAATGACGAGGATCAATCAAGCACTTGATAAAAGAGCCACCAAATGGGGCAGTATTCTCTATTCTCTACTCTTTTTCTTTAATTTTCTGTCTTAATTCTATATTATATGTCATATTTTTATTTTATTTTATATATACTCACTGTATCCCTGAATGGCTGTTTTTGGAAAATGTCGTATCCCGTATCCCCGTGTGCGTATCCCCGTCCTTCCGTCCCCGTGTCCGTGCTTTTTAGGTCATGATTTAGCTGACCAGTAGGCTTTTCTTCTGTGTTCGGAGAAGAAAGAAGCTGGTAGATAATATAGAACCAAAGTAGTCGATCCTATATTTACACGAATCTAAAGGTGGTCATGATTCAGCTGACCAGTAGTCTTTTCTTCTGTGCTTAGAGAAAAAAGAAGCTGGTAGATAATAGAACCAAAGTAGCCGATTCTCTTGTGTATGTTTGTAAAAAACAAATAGAATGGCTACTTCGTGACCTGAAGATTGCTGTCATGTTTTTGTGGGCTAGCTGCACTGTCGCCAATACTTGCGAAACCACAAGATGATGTACAGAATGCGTAAGCACTAAAGATTGGGATTGCCTAGGCCTTACTCTAATGTACTAAAATCGTTACAAGTTGCGATTTAAAGGATCATGATGTATTACAGAAAAATCTTAAAATACTCATGACTTTGTTAGTCAAGATCGAGATTTCTACATAATTACTATGTTTGTCCATATTGATTCTGATTTTAGAGGGCATACATGTTTTGGTAGGAAGTGTATTGTTCCTTGTTTTTCCTGATATATACTGATTGTTGAAGAACTATTGTTCCAGATTATGAAATCCATATTTAATGGATTGATCGATAGTTGTCTTGTACATGGTTACATAGCAAGCATACGTGTTACCAGCCCATCTATTACTCATAGACTCACAATAATCTGCTTCTTCTAAGTTATTGGTCATCAATAAGTTGTTGTTAATATTACTATCTTCTCAGGACATGCAAAGCACAACAGCAGACAGCAGACGACATCTCCTCCGAAGCTAGACATGGCAAGGTATACTAAATAAACCTTGCCTCGGCTCTAGGATGTAATGTTCCATATACCAGATCATTAAACCATATGTTGGGCTATCAAACAGCAAGCAAGCTGGGAAACAGACTGTGTGTGGTGCTCGCAAAGGTTTATTTGGAAAATGCAAACGCGACTATGAAGAGTAAAGATGTATTTAAAAAATAGTACCTTCTCAATACTTTTGATGTACTCTGGTCTGAGACCTGTCTTTGGCATTTTTACGGGTTAGGTTCAGATGAATCACCATGTGCGACGCAACGGCCATCTGATATATCTTCCAAGATAGTTGTGTCCTTTTTGTAACTACAGTATGTAATGAGCACTCATAGTTCTATGTGTTTGACTGTTTGGACTATTAAGCTGGTTATGCAAGTGACATGTTACATGTGTTTTACACATGTCTTGTTCGCTTTGCACACGATAATCGAACAAGCCTTTGTATGGTTACAGATAATTGATGTTCTAGAGATGCTTGGTCCTTTTCTCAATAGTCTGAATTTTTTTACATTCTTCGTAACATTTGTTCCTGCAAGTGCCTGAAACAAAACATCTAATGGCCAGTCCTTTGACCAGAATGACTGAGATAACTTGAACGCATGTTTCTGACATTTCAGTCGTAGTATATAGTAGTTAGTTTGCTCTATGCCACCTTTTTTTCACTTATTCTTCCAGCAAACATATATATTTTTGTGTCTGTCGTTTGTAAGCTCATAAAGACGGCGAATCAAATCCGTGCTGCCTATATGTATGTGTGCTGATTTTTTGTAAGGTTTATGTGTATGACTCTGATTATGAAAGGTAGGAGGCCCATATATAAATAGAGTGCACAAGCCAGATGTCTTCCCAGGCATCTATCCTACCTTTTCAGATCGCCTACTCCAAATTAAACAGGGTTTTGTTGGTAGTTTGTGAATATATTTTTGAAATAACGAATGAGTTCTAAAATTCCGAATTAAGCTTGGCATTATCGCTTGACCAAAACGTTGGGACCGGCACCTTGCGCACCAAGGCGCGATCCCGATCTAGTAACTATGCTCCCTGCGGTGAGCCGGTGAAGCACGTGCAACTGAGAGAGAGAGAAAATGTGAAGCACATGTGCTTCGTCCAATAAGGTGTGCTTCACAGTGAAGCGTGGGCGTTCTCCAGCAGGTGGAGCACGGGCGTACGCGATAACGGAGAAAAGTTGGGGCACATGTGTAATAGCGCTAATAAAGAGCGCTACGGCCAAATTGCTCACTAGCAATCAAATTAGGCTGGCCCATTAGCTAGTATACATGTAACTTCATTGGGAACCAGTTTTGTGAAACTTCTGGAACCTTTCCCCTAGTTTTGGGAAGGTTCAAAAGTTTTGAATTCATATTCTTATGAAATCCCAAATATTCTTTGAAATCAGAAACACTTTTCAAATTTGCAGGTAAATTTTCAAATTAATTATCTGTTGCGGAATTTATGAAATATTTAGATTTGTTAACCTTATCAAATTTACAAACATTGCTTGAATTTGTGAACATTTTCAAATTTGAAGATGTTTTCAACTTGATGAGCATTATTTTAAATTTTGTGATTTTTTAAAATTCTCTCAAATTTTTGAAATTCGTGAATTCTTTTGAATTGCTAAACTTTTTTTAGTTCATGACATTTTTTCAAATTCAAGAACAAATTTATAAATTCATAAATATATTTATGTGCATGAATATCTTTTTCCAAATTATCAACATTTTTTGAATATTTTTTAAACTACGTACAATTTAGGATTTTTGTGCAGTAGGAAAAAAAGAGAAAGAAAACAAAAGACAAAACCAAAATAAATCCAAAAATGTACGTATGCTACTACATGTAAGCTAGCGGTAGGAGGTAATCATGATCCAGTCCAAACTAGTATCTGATTGTGACACCCCTCCCCACACGACACCAGCGTCGTGCCTTGGGGATACGAGTAGCGACTAGGGTTTCCCCATCGCACCGCCTCTTCCTTACCATCCCTCCCTCGCCACTACCCAAGGAGGTCTCCGAAATCTCTCTCGTGGGCGCCGGTGATGGTAGCGGCGAGGCCTCGGTCACTCCTTCCCTCGAGGAGGACCTAGGATCTGGGGGGGCGACCCTCCTTGGCAAGGCGGCGGCGCCATCTCGGCTGGCGTCGTTCGCTGGTGCTCTCTGGTCGGCGGTCTCGACCACGCGGGTGGTGAGATGCCGACGGGTGGTGGCGGCGGTGCTGAGTTCTTCCCCTCCTCGTCAAATCTGAGGTTTGGCTCCTTTCCCCTGTCCCCCTCATCCCCGCCGCTTCCAGCCGGCTTCCCTCCAGGCGCCGGTCTTTCCATATTGGTGTTGGTGGGTGACCGGTGGTTTTGTTTTGGGCCGCAGGAAACGGTGGTCGGCTTGGCCGGCCCGGCGGCAGCGACGTCCTTGACACCGTGTTTCCTCCTTGGAGGTGCTCTAGAGATCCTTCCCCTTTCCACCCCTGTTCCTCCTCCCGGGTGAAAGCCCAAAATGTGGCTTGGATTGGGCAGCGAGGGCGCGGTGTGCGTCATGTCTTCCTTGGGGGCACCATCTGGGGGAGGGTTGTGTTCAGGTGAGGGATTCAAAAGTCAGAGCTTTGGGTGGCTCGGGTTGTCCGGTGACGGCAGAGTCAGCGAGGTTCTGCATGGTTGAAGGTCTCGGCATTCTGGGAATGGTGGTCCCCAGACTTGCCTGCCTGCGGCCCACGGCGTGGCTCTGGGAGTGGGCCCGTACGGCCCATCTTCACCAACAAGCATCCAAGACCCTCGCGAGGCGGACGACACAAGACCTCTTCGGGAGCGGCCTCACCAGGCTGGCTCGCGAGGGGCGGAGAGATCAAGGCAAGGCAAACCTCGCGAGGTTCCAGTGACGTGAGCCATGACGATCGAGACCAGGCAGGCGCCAGTGCGCACAGTGTCCTTGTTTCCTCTTTGGTGCTAAGGAGGCAAGCACAGGCGAGGAGTACCGAGGCGTCAAGCAAAGGTTTCCACATCGGTGCAACAAGACCAAGACCCACAGGACGGCAAGACGGAGGTCACCATGGAGCCCAAGGCGGCGTCACCGCCAGAGAATTTTGCAGGCGAAGACTGCTTTTGTCAGGATAACTTATACTAGTTGTTCCCTTTCAAATTGGTTGTTATCGGATCCCTTCCCGCTCAATATTTGGGGAGAGGACCAGGGCCTCTATAAATAGGATTAGCCACCACAGTAGGAGGCAACTTGAACTGAGCCTTAGCCATCTCATCTTGGACTAGATCCAACCCATCCACACATCCACCAAGCACAAGAACACCCCGCCTCAGGAGGCTGTTCTTCCCCTTGTACTGTTCATCATCAGCCCGAGAGGCAATCCACCACAGCACACTGGAGTAGGGTATTACACCGCAACGGTGGCCCGAACCAGTATAAATCTTGTGTCTCTTGTGTTGTGAGTTCGTCGAGCTAGCCTTAGAGATTGTAGCGAAGTTAAGGGCGTGATCCGGTAGGGGGAGATCTTCGTGCGCACCCCAATGTTCGAACCTTAAGGGTTTTGCCGGAACCCGAGATCCGACATTTGGCGCGCCAGGTAGGGGTGCGCCGAAGCTTTCCTTCCGTCGCTTCGCGTCCCATTGCTTAAATCATCTCCATGGCGGGCCTTCGAAAGCTTCCTTGGCGCCGGGCTGCCCTCGCCACCCGCGTTGCTCAGACGGCTCCCGTCGGCGGGCCACCCCGTCGTTCTCCGTCGCCAGCCGCCAACGCCGCCACCGGGGAACGAGCAGCAAGCATCCTCGCTGCACCCCTCGGTACGGCGGGACGGTCGCACCGCCACTCCATCGCTGACCCCGGCCAGCTCGCCGTCTCACGCCTGTCGTGCTCCCACGGACACACAAGCCGCGCTGTGCATGGCGCACAAACTCCTGCTCTACTGCCCCATCGACGACCTCTACGAGGACTGGCTCGACCGCATCGCCGAGCTAGTCAGTGCCGCAGGGGGCTCCCCTATGCCGTCCCTCTCGCTGCCTCGCCATCCGCTAGCCGCGGGCGACATGGCTCATGGAGCACCTCCACCACCTCTGCCACAAGACGGCGCCCTCGCGCCAAGGTGTGCGGCTCCCCGGCGTGACCCACCGCGTCGGGCGCCCGTGCGTGAAGAAGGAAGCTGCCAATAAGTCCCTCGGCCGCAAGAAAACGCTCCTGCGCTCCCGACGCCACTACGACGAGACCGTACGCCGCCTGCGGTAGCGGTGTGCGGACATCGAGGCCACGCTCCGCATAAGCAATTAAAGGGTTCCGGTGACCCCCGCGGGCTGCCGCGCCTTCACCCCTGAGCTGCGTAGCATCGCTTGGTCAGGCAAGTTCAAGCCAGACCTGCCTCCACGCTACGACGGCACCCCCGACCCCGCGGAGTTCCTACAGCTCTACGAGCTGAGCATCGAGGCGGCCAACGGGGACGAGAAAGTCATGGCGAACTAGTTCCCCATGGCTCTCAAGGATGGTGCCCGCTCCTGGCTCCTGAACCTACCTCTAGGCTCGATCTCCTCATGAACGAGATGCACGACCGTTTCGTCGCCAACTTCCAGGGCACTCGCGACCGCCCGCTGGCCGCGGGTGACCTGCGCCGCGTCAAGCAACAACCAGGAGAGACCCTCCAAAAGTACATCCAGAGCTTTAACAACGTTCATCTCAAGATCCCCAAGATGACGGACTAGGCCATCATCTCTGCGTTCTCCGATGGCGTCCGTGACGTCAAGATGAAGGAGGAGCTCGCCATCCACGAGGAGTTGTGCACATCCCTGGAGCTGTTCAACCTGGCGACAAAATGCGCAAGGCCTGAGGAAGGGCGCCTTTCCCTTCTTGAGCTCCCAGCTGCCGACCTGGAGGAGAAGAAAGCCAAGGCCAAGGACATGAAGCGCAAGGGAGCGGCCGTACTCGCGGCAGAGCCCGACACGAAGCACGGCAGGGACCAGCCTGAGTCATCCAAGAGCACCCAACCATTCCGCGCCTTCCACAACGTGCAAAGTCACAACACAAATGATTGTCAAGAGCTCAGGGCCATTCGCGATGGACGCTTCGGTCGACGCCCCGAACGCAACGACTGGGGTTACGGCCGAGGAGGAGGACGTGGCGGAGGACGCTGGGACGATCGGGGCCCGCGCCAGGAGTTGCGCAACCAGCCTCGTGAGGACCGCTGGCAGGATCAACCTCGCGAGGGCGCCTGGAGGGATCAGCCTCGCGAGGACCGTCCTCAGGGCAATGCTGGGCTTCCTCCGCTGCCGCCACCACCAAGAAGGAACGACGACCATCATCGGGGCGAGGCGGGGGCTTCGGAGCCGCGTGCCATCGCTTGCATCTGGGCGGAGCTCAAGCCCGACCTCACGGCGCATCTTCAAGCAGTTTGCCCGCGAGGTGAACGCAGTCCTCCCCAAGCTCGAGGCCACATGCCCGCTCAGGTGGTCCAAGTGCGCTATCACCTTCAGCTCAGCAGACCAGCTCAAGTGTGCGGCCATTGCTGGCGCTCTCCCGATGCTCTATTCACCCTTCATCAGCAACGTGCAAGTCACCAAGACTCTCATCGACAGCGGCGATGTGATTAATGTCCTGTCCGTCGAGATGTTCGACAAACTTCAAGTGCCTTACGATAAGCTTCAGCCTACCAATACTTTCTCACGAGTAACTGACGGCTCCACCACCCCGATAGGGCAGGTCCGCCTCCCAGTCACCTTCGGGCAGCGCGACAACTACCGCACCGAGCTCATCGACTTCGATGTCGCCCACATTTGTCTGCCATACAATGCAATCCTCGGGTACCCAGCCCTGGCCAAGTTCATGGCGATGACCCATCACGGCTACAACGTCCTCAAGATGCCAGGAAGTGGCGGAATCATCACGGTCCCCTGCGAAGAAAGAGATGCGGTGTGCTCCCTCGAGCGTGCCTTCCAAGCTGCGGCAATCGACGACCCAGACGGCAAGGGTGAGTACCCTCCTGAGGCCATCCCCAAGAAGAAGAAGAAGCAGCTGCTCCGCACAGGGCCTCAGGCAAGCGGTGCCTCAAGCGGTGCCACGACTGGATCAGCGCCCGCACCTGGGGTGCCTCCCTCCATCGCATAGGAAGGCGCGCCCGGCGCCCTCCTCGGGCAAGGCACGGGGGCTCTCTTCTGGAGGGCCTCAGACCTTGCCAACATCACGAGGGAGGCGCTCGTGCACCATTTGGAGGAGTGCTTTGCGGCACAACTCCCTCAGGAGGACACAGGGCAAGGAGCGCCCAATGCTCAAGAGTTCATTACCAAGACCATTCAGGAACTGCAGGATGCGAGGGCCATGCGCGGCGATCGCCACTCACCTGGCGCAGCCCCCCATCCAGGCGAGGATGTCGGGCTGCGCGTCTGCATCAACGTCCCAGGGCTCAACAGGGCCGTGTCTCAGGAGCTCCTCTGGCCTTCGCACGTGGGACGCTGCGAGGGCCCACCGCACAGCTACGTTCGCATGCCTTTTGGTCTGCCGAGCGTGGCTTCCGCCTTCTAGCGCAACCTGCGGAGCATCCTGACGGCTCAGGAGGCTAGGCACCACGTAGTCCTGGAGGAGATGGAGACGGTCCTCAAGGAACCGCCTGGACCCCCAGAGCCTCCTGAGGCTCAGGGCCCCGGTGGATCGTGAGCAGCAACCCCTGCACCACGCATCTTCAGCTTCCCCAACACCCCTTCATCAACAGAACCAGGTGACATTTTCCAAGTTCATTTAGTTGGGAGCGTCCTCAGGGCTGCATCATTCCCAGGCCGCGTGGGTCCGTCCCTATGGCATGTACCCCTTTTTATGTCTTTAGCCTACTTTGTTGGGGGCGCCCCTCGGGCTGCATCATCCCCAAGCCGCTTGGGCCTGACCCAATGGCATGTACCTCCCCTACATTTACTTAAGTCAGTTTGCTTCCCATGCTTAACCTGCTTGACTATCACCTGCTTGATTATCACCTACCCCGGGAGCTGCTCACTCTGGCACGACGCTTGTGCTTGGGTCTGTCCCTGCAACATCGACAAATCTGAGCGGCTGAGCTCTGGCCACGCGCGCCACCTCATCAGGCCCTCAGTGCCTCCATTCTCTGGTGAAGCGATCAGCGGCCGCTCGGCTAACATAATGGCAATCTGCGCCCTACCTCGTGCTGATTTGCAGGAACCACCTGAGGACCACGGCAGGCGGCACCGCGGGCTCCCTCTTCTCCCATGCAATCCGCTTTCGTGTTAAAGGGGGGGCTCCTGAGCATCGCGACTCAGGAGCTCTTACTGGCTCTCCAGCCCTCACCCCTGGCCTTGACCACGGCATCGCGACCTGGCATACCAGCGGAAGCTGAGATCGTTCGAGGGCCGGGACCTGAGGACGTAGAGCACGAAGGAGAGCGTGGGAGGAGAGGAAGACTCGTATGGGCCAGACCTGGCTAAGCTATGACCACCTATGCACGAGCTTGGTGCCTCGCGAAGGACCGAACCTGGACTGCCAAGATAAGTTTCACGCTGGGGTCAACCAACCACTCCGGCATAGGGTTCTCACTCGTGTTGCCCCGCTACGGTGACGTAGCCTCCCTTTCCTGCCTCTCGGCGGTCGCTTGGGCGCTAAAGGGGACCTTCTGAGCATCGCGTCTCAGGGGCTCTTACTGGACCTTGGGCCGCTCACCTCCTGGCCTTGACCACGGCATCGCGACACAGCATACCGGCTGACGGTGAAGCCTGCCTGGGGACCGGGACCTGTCGGCGTAGAGCACCAAGCCGTCGCAGGGCTGGAAAGGGAAAACCGAGCCGGAACGGGACATGCACATGCACAATTTTATAATAAGGATAATATCAACAAAAGATATTGCGGACCCTTTACACGGCCCCGCGGGGTACCTCTCCATTCTTCAAAGGAAACAAAAGGAAAAAGCTTCAAGGAGTCCTATCTACACGCGCCCCCATGGCTGACGCCATCATCAACAGTCGGCCACCACAGGCCAGCGCCAACCTCATCCAGATCAGCGGCGGCGGCGGCCAGACGCTGCAACCCCGCTTCGAGCTCGGCGAGAGCTTGGAGGCACGTAGTTGTCGTCACTCGTCTCCGGAGTCTCGTAGAGCTCGGGAGAATAGCTGGACTCCCAAGCGTCACTGCTTTGTCTCGGAGGAGCTGCCGGCAGCAACAGCAGGCCCCCTGCCCTGCTGCGGCGCCGACTGATGGCCCCTCCGGAGCACTCCAGCGGCCTGCGTCGAAGACCTTGAAGAACAGCATGGAGGCGCCGTCGTACTCGAAGTGGATCGCAGGCGCCCTCGACGCGGCACACTCGTGCGACCTCGCTGACCTACGGTCATGAAGATCTTCCCCGAGGAGACGGCTTCAACCTCCGCTCTAGTCGTCGGTGCGTCGATGTCGGCGTGCTGCAGCCAAAGCTCGAGGGGTCCCCTCGGCGGCATCTCGGCAAAGAAGAAGGAAGGGAAGCGGATCCAAGTGCTCGGAGGCATCGCCGCCCACAGCACAAGCTCGCGCGAAGAGTCCACGACATGGACTCCAGGGGCAGCGACCTGTGCCACCGCGGTACAACGCCTGTGGCCGCGGCGTGCACGGCGCCGCTCGTCGCCTCTTCCTCCTGAGCCCTCGGCTTGGGCGTACAGGGGTAACGGATACCCAGGAGGAGGCCGCTTGCACCAAGGCCTCGTTACCACCTGCATCGCCGCCGCGTCGCGGCGGTGGACCGGGCTCTTCTTCGGCGGGAGCGGCCCCGGCTCGTCGCGGGGAATCTTTCCTTTCTCCGCAGCAGAAAACCTTCGGATGGGCGCCATTGGTGTCGGCAATGGAGCAAAGGAGGGGAAGCGAGCGGAATGGGAAGAGATGGGCGACGGGGGCTTTGCCCCCCTCCCCATTTATAGCCAGAGAAGGCCAACCAGCACCCCCCACGATCACAGGTAATGATGGTTTTTCCTTGCATGCATGCGACAGTGACTCGTCCAGTCGGGCGGTTACCGAGGCAGCATGGGGAAGCGGAGACGCCCACGTACAATCAACCGCCACGCGTCAACCAAGGCCGCAGGCTATTGGGGCCCGCGGCGCTCCGCACTTGCCCTTTGGCTTCGCCTCGAAGCCAAGTCCGAGCGCGCCTTGGGCCCGGGGGCTACTGTCGGCGTTCCAGGAACGGGGGTCCCCAGACTTGCTCGCCGGCCCACGGAGTGGTTTCATGAGTGGGCCCAGACGGCCCATCTTCACCAACAAGCATCCAAGACCCTCGCGAGGCCAAGCCTCATGAGCGGGCGACCACACAGGACCTCTTGGGCGGCCTCACGGGCTGGTGGCGAGGCGGAGAGATCAAGCGAGGCAAACCTCGCGAGGTTCGATGATGTGAGCCATGACGATCGAGACGGTAGGCGCCCGGTAGGCGTCGGCAAGACACCTGATGTCCTTGTTTCCTCTTTGGTGCTAAGGAGGCAAGCGCATGCGAGGAGTACCGAGGCATCAAGCAAAGGTTTCCACATCGGTGCAACGAGACCAAGACCCACAGGACGGCAAGACGGAGGTCACCATGGAGCCCAAGGCGGCGTCACCGCCAGAGCCTTTTGCAGGCGAAGACTGCTTTTGTCAGGATAACTTGTAGTAGCTGTCCCCTTTCAAATTGGCCGTTGTTGGCTCCCTTCCCGCTCAATATTTGGAGAGAGGACCAGGGCCTCTATAAATAGGATTGGCCACCACAGTAGGAGGCAACTCAAACTGAGCCTCAGCCATCTCATCTTGGACTAGATCCAACCCATCCACACATCCACCAAGCACAAGAACACCCCGCCTCAGGAGGTTGTTCTTCCCCTTGTACTGTTCATCATCATCCCGAGAGGCAATCCATCACACCACACTGGAGTAGGGTATTACACCGCAACGGTGGCCCGACCCAGTATAAACTTGTGTCTCTTGTGTTGTGAGTTCATCGAGCTAGCCTTAGAGATCGTAGCAAAGTTAAGGGCGTGATCCGGTAGGGGGAGATCTTCGCGCGCACCCCAGTGTTTGAACCTTAAGGGTTTTGCCGGAACCCGAGATCCGACAGAAGGTGTTCATGTTTTCTTCATGGGCGGTGTTCTCTGCCGGTGTCACATCTGGTCCACTTCCGGCGGTGCGGTGCCTCGACCCGATGGTAGGGGATAGGGTTTCCCTACTCGGTTGGACCCGCGCCTCGCCGGCGGTAGAACCCCGGTTCTCTTCTTCAACGGCCGCCTGGCAATGCTCCTCGGTGACCTGTTGGTTATACTTGATGCCCCATCGACTTTCTTGATTACTGCGCCTTGTGGCTTTCCTGCAGTTCTCGGGTGTTCTAGGATGTGGCGGCGCGGCAATTGCGGAGTCCTCGAATGTTCAAGTGGATGTGTGTTGCGGCTGCTCCAGGTCTCGAAGCTAGCACTTCTCCTGCTCTAGGGTGAGCGTCGCTCAAGTCCGACGGTGCGGCGCCTTGCGATCCCTGGCGAGAGGTAAGAGTCCCTTTGCGGCGAGAGAGGCGGAGGATGTGTGTTGTCTTTTTCCTTGGGCGTCGGTCAGGCTCACTTCTACAATTTGTTTTATGCAGGTCCTCGTCATGCTTGTGTGTGTCCCTATCCTAAATGTTTGTTTAGCTGTAGTCTTCGGCTAGGACAAGCAATGAGCTTTGTTTTTCTTATATTCTTTTTGAGCTTGTGCGTTCAGTTGAGTTGTAAGCTTCTTAGAGCGTCCCCTTGTATCGTTTCACCGACGTGGTCTGTGTGTATTTGTAATTCCTGATCGGTTGCTGGCTTTATTAATTCAAAATCGGGCTCTCCGTGAGCTTTCGTTCTAAAAAAAGTATACAGTTTGAACTAACCGGTGGTCGCACGCGGTAGATAGTGCGCCGGTGCAACTGCGTGCTGGTTTTGCTAAAAAAACTGCGTGTTGGTTGAATTTATTAACTGGTGGCCAGCAACCCTTGACGGTTGTCTATTCGAAAAAGAAAAAGTTCCAAAAATGGAAAAGATTTCAATAAATTTGAAAAACCTTCATGAAATTTGGAAAAAAAATTCACGACTTTGAAACAAAGTTCAAGACTTGAAAATTTGCATTATTTCAAAAAAAGTTCAAAAAATGAAAAAAAAAAGTTCACAAGGTTTAAAAAAATTCAAAAACATTTCCCGCAATTTGATTTTTTTTTACGAAATTCGAGGGAATTCTGAAAAAAAATCAAAAGAAATTTGATGTGAAAGTTGACGAATTTCATAAAGTTAAGAAAGAAAAAGGAGAAAAAGTAAAGGAAAAATTGCACAAATCTCGTGCTGGAAAAAGCTGGGTACACCCTCCTAAAAAAACTGATTGTACCTTTTAGAAGGTTTCGAAATCGGTGACAAAAAAACGTGGACCAATCGATCAGGAACCTAGCGCGCACGAGTGAATGACAATGAAAAAAGTATGTAATGGACCGAGCCCAAGGTTGAAGGGGGTATGCGCGAGTTTACCGTTAGCAACTAATTGAGCGGTAGCCCTGCGCTCTCAGCGGTCGCCACATGTTGCGTGTTGGGCGCTTCCTCAGATTTGTTTTTAATTTTTCTGTACACGTTTTCATGTTTTAGATGGTTTTTTTTGTTTTCCCTATGTTTCGGACCCAAAACGATTTCGGAAAATGTTATGTCAAAAAGCATTCGTTTTCTTCCGCGAGAGTTACTGTCCTCTCGGAAAGAGAAAAATCATGTTTTTTTTCTTACGCAAGAGACACAAATTTACTTCACGTGGAGGCACAGTTTTGCTTCCGTCAGAGGCATAGTTGTGGCTCTTCAAAAAGAAAACATACATTTTTTTCTTCCACAAGTGACACAGGTTTGATTTTCGTGGAGGCACATGTTTACTTCCTGTGAGTTGTGCCTCTCAGAAAGAGAAAAAAAATTTCTTTCTTCGGCAAGAGGCACATATTTGCTTCTTGTGGACATAGTTTTGCTTCCGCGAAAGGCACAACTATGCTTCTCGGAATAAGAAAAAAATGCATGTTTTTTCATTTTTATTCGCAAGAGGCCTAGATTTGCTTCTCGTAGAGGCACATGTTTTTTCTTTGAGATCGCGCCAGTTTGCTTCCTCGAAGGGTACGTCTGTGCATCTCGAAAGAAAAAAAATGCATTTTTTTCCTTCCGAGAGACACACAGATTTGCGACGCATGGAGGCGTGCCTCTTGGGAAATGGAAAAAAGTGGGGAAAATCGTGCTTCGGGCTCGGTTGTTTTTTCTATTTTTTCAGGAAAAATTTGTTCAAAACTATTAACATGGGATCTAGTTTTAAAGACCTCGACATGAGAAATCCAGTGGTTAAAACGGTTCGCGATACGGATGCGTGGTTTAAAAAATAAACGAGTAGGATTTGCAATGGGTTACTCCTTAATTAGTAATTTCGCAACTTGAGAAGATTGAAATGGCACACATGCATTGCACCGCTCGTCTCAACTTGAGAAGATGGAAGTGACATTTGCAATGGCTACCCTTTAATTAGTGATTTCGCAATTTGCGCAAGCAGCTGTAAATGGCACTGAATAGGATTTCAGTCTGATTGGTGCAAAAAGGGCCCCGTGTGTTGCAAAAAAAATCACAATCTTCAATGGCCATGACCATATTTTGTTGCATCACCGAAATACACTATCACTGTCAATTTCGTGAAATCATGAACAATTTTTGAAATCGTGAACATATTTTAAATCGCCAATTTTTTTCAAATTCATGATCAATTTTACCAATTTTGAAACATTTTCTAAAATCCATTTTTTTGAATTCATGAATATTTTATACTATTTCCAAACATTTTTTAAACAATTTCCTTTAATCGGCGAACATTTCAAGAATCAACAAATATTTTTTTGGAAATTGGCGAAAGAAAATTTGAAATTCACGAAGGTGTTTTGATTTAAATAACATTTTTTGAATCTGTGAACATTTTATGAATGCATAAACTAATCCATAAGTCACGAAACAATTTTTGAATTTTTAGGGTATTTATCCGTTAATGAACATTTTTGAATTGGCAAAACTTTGTTCAATTTCATAAGCATTTTTAATGCACAATGTTTTTTAAAATAATAATGAACATTTTTTGATTTCCCATGTTTTGATAATTTCAGTCATTTTTTGTAAAATCACGAACATTTTTTGAGTCCACAAACATTTTAGGATTTCTTACACATTTTATTGAGAATTCTTATTTTTTTCAAATTTTTAGTTTTTTTGAAGTCCCAAACTATCTATATATAAAAACAAAAATATAAAAAACGAAATTTAGAAAGTAGGCCGCCCGGACATGGGCCGGCCCAAATTGGCTTGTACTGTCGTCTCCCTGCGCAGGGTGCAGTATAGGAGGTCCCTGCTACATGGGCCGGCCCATGCGTGGAATTTGCTGTGTAAAACGTTTTTTTAATCACTTATTGATCGCATTGTTGGGTAATATTTTGCAACTTAATGGATAATTTCCTTGACGTACCACCAAAAGCAATAGCCCCTTTATTATTAGGTACTAGCAAACATGCATGTGCGTTGCACCGGAAGAAAAAATAGTCCCTCATGCACACACACCCGACGATATCAGCATATTTTTTGAAATATTTCACGATGCTGCACGACAAAGCGTAATGCTTTTTCGTGTACTCAAGGTGTTTTCGATTTATTAGACTACCAAAATATCTACATAGCTGCTACTATCTTTTTACGCCTTTGTTGTCGTTCCTCCTTAGTGATTTTCAACAAATATTTGCATTGGGATGAAAATAGAGAGGTACTCCCTCCGTCCTAAAATAAGTGTCTCAACTTTAGTACAACATATTACTCCCTCTCTCTCCGTTTACAAGGCGTGCGTGTACCCTTAGATCGTCAATTTGACCAACCTAATACAAGTCAAATATTACAAAAAATATACCAATATGAACTTCATATGTTCTATTTTTAGACGGTATAATTTTTGTGTTATATAGTTTATATTAGGGTGATAAAATTGACAATCTAGGTATACGTGCAGGACTTATAAACTGAGACGGACGGAGTAGTAGTTTAGTGTACATTATTGTATATGGGTCGTTTATTGTGCACTGTCTTGAAATAGAGAGGATAATTATATACTTGTTGTAACCTTTAGCATATGGTAGCTGCTTGGAATCAACATCCCTGTGGTGCCAATAATAGCTTTTGTGCCAACTTAAATGGTGCAGGAACATATGTAATAGGGCTGCTTGGAATCAACATCCCATATAGTACCAATAATAGCTTTTGTGCCAATTCAAATGGTGTAGGAACATATATAATAGGCATTTTCAAAATACCTCATATGAAAAGAGTATTAATTAAGATTGCATCCTAAATCAAATTTTAGAAATGATACATTTTTCTGAGTAATTTTCATATATAACATGTAAGATTTTGAGTTAGGATTCAAAAGATATGAATATTTTAAAAAAGATATGCTTCATAAAAGAAAAATTAAACCAAAAAAGAAAGAAAATTGCGCTCACCATGAATCAAACTCAGGTCTATTGGGTGGAAGCGTCGGGCTCCAGCCATTGCGCTGCTTGCCTGATAGTAGAATATTGCTTGGCCACTTGCTTATAAACCAAGTTCGGTGTAATGAATTGTAAAAGAAAAAACGGATCGTTTTCCCACTTACCGGTGGCAAAAGCGCTAGATGCTTTATTATTAGATGGAGATAGATAGATATAGATATAGATTTGGAAAACATTAATTATGCAAATTTCTCAAAATCATTTTACTTTATTTTTATAATAGTTCATGACATATTTTTAGAATTGTAAGAGTGTGTAATTTTTATTAGTGGCTGTTTAAAATGTCCACGTGCTCCATAATAATGTACCTTAAGTTTGTAAGAATATTAAAAAATAAAATTTGTTATGTACCCAAAAAATGTTTCGCACCACTCATAAAATAATGTTCACACATTTAAAATATGTTTCTGCCTTTTTTTAGAAAAGCCTTTAACAACGTACAAAAAATCCGCATAGTTTTGAAAAATGTTCTATATCATTCAAATAAAATATTCAACACGTATTTGTAAATTTTTTAACACGCATTCAAAAAATGTTCAGAAACATATATTTAGAAACTGTCGAACATGTATTTGGAAGTGTTAAACATGTATAAATCTTATTTTTATTCCAGAAATGTAAAATGTAGATAAAGCAATTCTATTTGGAAAAATGTTAAACATGTATTTAAAAAATGGTCATGATGTAAAAAAATGTACAATGTGTACGAAAAATGTAGACAGGTGTTAAATAAAATCAAAGAAATCTTGATGAAACCAGTGAAAGAAATAAAGAGAAACAAAAAAAGAAAAAAACCTGAAGAAAATCGGTGCAAACAATGACAATTCGATAAGAAACAACACAGAAAGAAAAACAAACCTGTGTCGGCATCTACTGTATTGGCCGACCTAGTAGGATTGTGTTGGAGGAGAGCCGGAGCTCTGCCTCGCATTAGGCGATAAATAGTGATGTTGAGTCCTGAAATGGGCCCGTGCGAGCGGTGGTTCCTATTATGCATTTAACATGGAGAATAGCTGAAAACGTGCACCCCAGGTCATTTATTTTCACGGCTTTTGAGTTCGCCTATTTTGGGCATTTCCGACCTGCAAAACCTACGTCACTACCACAACAAGAAGAGGCGGGTCGCTCATCCCGGCGATCTTGTGCGCCGGGCGCGCGACGAAGGCGGCGACAAGGTCCGTCACGGTGAGCCCTTTGCGCGCCGTCATTTGGGCGATCCGGCTGCAGATGTTCAGCACCTCCCGCGGAGGGTTCTTGGGCTGGTGGCCCCAGTTCTTCTTGGCAAATGGCGCTCGTCGACGAACGGCGTCGGGTTGATGCAGTCCACCTTTGGGTCGATGTTGCGCACGTAAAAAAACATGTTCTGCCACTTCTTGGCGGAATCTTCAATGGGCATCTTGGGGAACGGCCCGTTCGTCCACGCCGTGACAACGGCGGCCCCGCAGTCAGACATGACGCCGACCGCCGGCCCCTGTTGCTTGAGGAAGAAGAGGCGGGCCCAGAGCTCCATGTCCGGCACGCCCAAGTAGCTATCGCAGAGCGTGGCGAAGCCGGCGAGCTACAGCACAGCGTTGGCGTCGAGGTGGCGCGGTTGCAGCCCGAAGAAGTTGAGGACGGAGCGAAGGAAGAGGCTCGTGGGGAGGCCGAACCCGCGCACGAAGTACCACGTACTCGCCCTCCTACGGTGCAGGCTCCATCTCCTCGCCCACCGCGCGCGCTGCTGATGACCCACAAGTATAGGGGATCTGTCGTAGTCCTTTCGATAAGTAAGAGTGTCGAACCCAACGAGGAGCAGAAGGAAATGATAAGCGGTTTTCAGCAAGGTATTCTCTGCAAGCACTGAAATAATAGGTAACAGATAGTTTTGTGATATGATAATTGTAACGAGCAACAAGTAACAAAAGTAAATAAAGTGCAGCAAGGTGGCCCAATCCTTTTTGTAGCAAAGGACAAGCCTGGACAAACTCTTATATAGAGAAAAGCGCTCCCGAGGACACATGAGAATTATCGTCAAGCTAGTTTTCATCACGTTCATATGATTCGCGTTCGGTACTTTGATAATTTGATATGTGGGTGGACCGGTGCTTGAGTGCTGTTCTTACTTGAGCAAGCATCCCACTTATGATTAACCTCTATTACAAGCATCCGCAACTACACAAAAGTATTAAGTTAAACCTAACCATAGCATGAAACATATGGATCCAAATTAGCCCCTTACGAAGCAACGCATAAACTAGGGTTTAAGCTTCTGTCACTCTAGAAACCCATCATCTACTTATTACTTCTCAATGCCTTCCTCTAGGCCCAAATAATGGTGAAGTGTTATGTAGTTGACATTCACATAACATCACTAGAGGCTAGACAACATACATCTCATCAAAATATCGAACGAATACCAAATTCACATGACTACTAAT
The DNA here is from genome assembly GCA_021605145.1 of Aegilops bicornis. Taxonomy (NCBI): domain Eukaryota; kingdom Viridiplantae; phylum Streptophyta; class Magnoliopsida; order Poales; family Poaceae; genus Aegilops; species Aegilops bicornis. The sequence continues at coordinate 675,071,833 of CM038673.1, read as the reverse complement.
AGCAAGACTTCTCCCATGTCCTCGGGAACAAACGTATCTACTCACAAAGCATATTCATGTTCATAATCAGAGGGGTATTAATATGCATATAGGATCTGATCATATGATCTTCCACCAAATAAACCAACTAGCATCAACTACAAGGAGTAATCAACACTACTAGCAACCTACTAGTACCAATCCCGGACTTGGAGACAAGAATTGGATACAAGAGATGAACTAGGGTTTTGAGAGGATATGGTGCTGGTGGAGATGTTGATGGAGATTGCCCTCTCCCGATGAGAGGAGCGTTGGTGATGACGATGGCGATGATTTCCCCCTCCCGAGGGAAGTGTCCCCGGCAGAACAGCTCTGCCGGAGCCCTAGATTGATTCCGCCTCGTGGCGGCGGAGTCTCGTCCCGAAAGGTTGCTTATGATTTTTCCTCGACGAAAGACTTCATATAGCAGAAGATGGCCACCGGAGAGCCAACAGGGGGCCCACGAGGTAGGGGCGGCATACTGGTAGGGGCGCGCCTCACCCTCGTGGGAAGGTGGTGGCCCCCCTGACGTATTTCTTCCGCTCAATATTTTTATTATTTTCAAAAATAGCTTTCGTGGAGTTTTAGGACTTTTGGAGTTGTGCAGAATAGGTCTCTAATATTTGCTCCTTTTTCAGCCCAGAATTCCAACTGCCGGCATTCTCCCTTCTTATGTAAACCTTGTAAAATAAGAGAGAATAGGCATAAGTATTGTGACATAATGTGTAGTAATAGCCCATAATGCAATAAATATCGATATAAAAGCATGATGCAAAATGGATGTATCAACTCCCCCAAGCTTAGACCTCGCTTGTCCTCAAGCGGAAGCCGATAACGATAAATATGTCCACATGTTTAGAGGTAGAGGTGTTGATAAAACAAAATACGGACATGAGGACATCATGATTATTCTCATAACAGCAACATATATGGATATTGTCATATGATTTCTTATGCTCAAGTAATAATCTATTCACAATGCAAAGTATGAATCCGAAACTTTATTGAGAACTAACAAACTATAATCTCAGTCATTGAAGCAATTGCAATTTATCATAACATCAGAAAGAGTCTATGTCAGAGCTTTCTAGCAAGTCCACATACTCAACTATCATTTAGTCTTTCATAATTGCTAACACTCACGCAATACTTGTGGTTACGGAGTCTTAATGGAACCTGAGATAAAGATAGGGGCTTATAGTTTCGCCTCCCAACCTTTTACCTCAAGGGTAATGTCAACAATAATAGTTCATGCTAACCCATATCCAATTAGATATATCTATCAGGATCTTTCCAACACCCTGTGCTTGCCAAAGGATAAAATAAAAAGGAAAGGTGAAGATCACCATGACTCTTGCATAAGGTAGAAGATAATAGTAAAAGATATGCCCTTTGCAGAGGGAAGCAGAGGATGCCATGCACTTTCAGGTTTGGATGCACAAAATCTTAATGCGAAAGAACGTCACTTTATATTGCCCCTTGTGATATGAACCTTTATTATGCAGTCCGTCGCTTTTATTTCTTCCACGTCACAAGATCGTATAAAGCTTATTTCCTCCACACCAATCAATCATACATATTTAGAGAGCAATTTTTATTGCTTGCACCGATGACAACTTACTTGAAGGATCTTACTCAATCCATAGGTAGATATGGTGGACTCTCATGGCAAAACTGGTTAAAGGGTTTTTGGAAGCACAAGTAGTATCTCTACTTGGTGCTAAAAATTTGGCTAGCATGGGGGGGGGGGGGAGGGAAGCTCAACATGTTGGATGATCCATGACAATATACTTTATCTCGGGTATAAGAAAACATCACCCATTACGTTGTCTTCCTTGTCCAACATCAACTCTTTAGCAAGTCATATTTAATGAGTGCTCCCAATCATAAAAGATGTCCAAGATAGTATATTTATATGTGAAACCTCTCTTTCTTTATTACTTCCTATTAATTGCAACGATGATCAAAACTATGTTTGCCAACTCCCAACAATTTTTAATCATCATACTCTTTCTATGTGAAGTCATTACTCTCAATAAGATCAATATGAACTTTTTATTTATTTTTATTCTTTTTCTCTTTTATTTTATTCACTCAAGATCATAGCAAGATAATCAAGCCCTTGACTCAACACTAATCTTTATTATAAGCTCACTGACTCGATTACAAAGAGAGATCATAAAGCAAAACTCAAAACTAGATCATGCCATAAACTTTTATTCTACTAAATCAAGATACTACTAATAGGACCGAACTAAGAAAAACTGTAAAGATAGGAGTGTGATGGTGATACGATATCGGGGCACCTCCCCCAAGCTTGGCAGTTGCCAAGGGGAGTGCCCATACCCATGTGATTATGTCTCCTTCTTTGGTGATGGTGATGTGATATTCTTGGCGATAATGCCCCTCGGGATACGATTCTCTTCCCCGAGCTTATTGAGTTGCCGCTTGAGATCCATTATCTCCTTACGAAGCTTTCCTGTAACGGCCAAAGCTCCTTGCACCCAAGGGTGTTGCATAGCTGCGGGAGAACAAGTGACACTCTTCTTCATATTTTCATAAGAAAGAAATCTAACATTGGAAGGGATAACCGAGTTTGGAATGGCTGAGCTCTGTAGTTCCCCCATCGTGAACCCAGCTTGTAAGCGAGAAGTGACTTCTTGATCATCCATGGCATCTATCCTCATCAAATCAGCCTCCGTCTCTTCCTCCGTTGCTGGCCCAAAGTGGCCAGCATCGCTGTTTGTCCTTGGTCTCGATGCCGGGTGAGACACCTGGCTCTCCCCGACTGACTCTTGAGAAGACATCTTGCTCTAATCTGCAACAGGAACAACTTGAAACAAGAACAGAGGATAATTGCGTGATACGATGGTCAAAACCTCCGGGAGAATATATAATGAATTTTTTACCGACCAAAATACGTATCGTGCAAGAAAACGGAGTCCGGAGAGCACACGAGGTGCCCACGAGGTAGGGGGGCGCACCATGGGGGTAGGGCGCGCCCTCCACCCTCGTGGAGCCCTCGTGTCCTTCCTGGACTGCTTCTTATTTTTCTATTTTTCTAAATATTCCAAAACGGAGAAATATTGCCTTAAAAACTGTTTTGGAGTCGGTTTACTTACCGTACCACATACCTATTCCTTTTCGGAATCAAACGTTAGGAAAGTGCCCTTATATATTCCTCCAGGTTACGGTTTCAATAACATTGGTTTCAACATTTATAGGATTACACGAGATATAATGTTTGATTCTTTGACCGTTCACCACCTTCGGATTTGTGCCTTCGAAGTTGTTAATTTTTATGGCACCGAAACGATAGACCTCCTCGATAACGTAAGGGCCTTCCCATTTAGAGAGAAGTTTTCCTGCAAAAAATCTTAAACGAGAGTTGTAAAGCAATACATAATTACCTACATTAAACTCACGCTTTTTATCCTTTTGTCATGCCATCTTTTAACTTTTTCTTTAAACAACTTGGTATTTTCATAAGCTTGGGTTCTCCATTCATCAAGCGAGCTAATATCAAATAACCTCTTCTCACCAGCAAGTTTGAAATCATAATTGAGCTCGTTAATAGCCCAATAAGCCTTATGTTCTAGTTCGAGAGGTAAGTGACATGCTTTTCCATAAACCAATTTATACGGAGACCTACCCATAGGATTTTTACATGCAGTTCTATAGGCCCATAATGCATCATCAAGTTTCTTGGGCCAATTATTTCTAGATCGATTAACAGTCTTTTGCAAAATTAATTTGAGTTCTCTATTACTCAATTCTATGATTAACGTCATACTTAGCAAGCATTTTACGGAAAGCACCATGAATAAAATGTGAACCACCATCAGTCATTAAATATCTAGGGACTCCAAACCTCGAAAAATAACTTCTTTAAGCATTTTAATAGAAGTGTTATGATCAGCACTACTAGTTGGAATAGCTTCTACCCACTTAGTAACGTAATCAACAGCAACTAAAATATGTGTATATCCAATAGAGGCAGGAAAAGGTCACATATAATCAAAGCCCCAAACATCGAATGGTTCAATAACAAGTGAATAGTTCATAGGCATTTCTTGACATCTACTAATATTACCAATTCTTTGACATTCATCACAAGAAAGGACAAACTTATGGGCATCCTTGAAGAGAGTAGGCTAATAAAAACCGGATGCAATACCTTATGTGCAGTTCTATCTCCAGCGTGGTGTTCTCCATAAGCCTCGGAGTGACACTTGCGTAGGATCTATTCATGTTCATGCTCAGGTACACAACGTCTAATAACACCATCTAATCCTTATTTATAAAGATGTGGGTCATCCCAAAAGTAATGTCTCAAGTCATAGAAAAACTTTTTCTTTTGCTGGTATGTGAACTAGGTGGTATAAATTTAGCAACGATATAATTAGCATAATCAGCATACCATGGAGTAGTACGAGAAGCATTTATGACATTTAATTGCTCATCGGGAAAGCTATCATCAATAGGTAGTGGGTCATCAAGAACATTTTCTAACCTAGACAAGTTATGCATAGCGGGGTTCTCCGCTCCCTTTCTATCAACAATGTGCAAATCAAATTCTTGTAGCAAGAGAACCCATCTAATAAGTCTAGGCTTAGCATCTTTCTTTTCCATAAGATATTTAATAGCAGCATGATCTGTGTGAATAGTTACTTTAGAATCAACAATGTAAGGTCTGAACTTATCACAAGCAAATACAACTGCTAAGAATTCTTTTTCAGTAGTAGCATAATTTCTCTGAGCATTGTCTAGAGTTTTACTAGCATATTGAATAACATTTAATTTCTTATCAACTCTTTGCCCTAGAACATCACCTACAGCATAATCACTAGCATCACATAATTTCAAAGGGTAAATTCCAATCAGGTGGCTGAACAATAGGTGCAGAGATCAATGCTTTCTTAAGTATTTCAAATGCTTCTACGCAATCATCATCAAAGACAAATGGTATATCTTTTTGTAATAAATTAGTCAGAGGCTGAGAAATTTTGGAGAAGTCCTTAATGAACCTCCTATAAAAACCGGCGTGACCAAGGAAACTTCTTATACCTTTGATGTCCTTGGGACATGACATCTTTTCAATAGCATCAACCTTGGCTTTATCAACTTCAATACCTCTTTCGAAACTTTATGCCCCAAGACAATACCTTCATTAACCATAAAGTGACACTTTTCCCAATTCAAGACAAGATTAGTTTCTTCACATCTCTGCAAAACTCGATCAAGGTTGCTCAAGCAATCATCAAAAGAGGATCCATAGACGGAGAAATCGTCCATGAAAACCTCATAAATATTTCACAAAAGTCAGAGAATATAGCCATCATGCATCTTTGAAAGGTAGCAGGTGCATTACATAAACCAAAAGGCATACGTCTATAAGAAAAAGTACCAAAAGGGCAAGTAAAAGTAGTCTTTGATTGATCATTGGCTGACACAGGTATTTGAGAGAAACCAGAATAACCATAACCATCTAGAAAGCAAAAATGTGTATGTTTGCATAATCTTTCTAGCATTTGATCGATAAAAGGTAAGGGGTAATGATCCTTTTTAGTAGCTTTATTTAATTTGCGGAAATCAATTACCATCCTATAACCTATAATAATTCTTTGCAAGATCAATTGATCTTTATCATTAGGAATGACGGTAATTCCTCCCTTCTTAGGGACACAATGGACAGGACTTATCCATTGACTATCAGCAACGGGATAAATTATACCTGCCTCAAGGAGCTTTAGAATTTGTTTCCTTACCACTTCTTTCATTTTAGGATTCAACCGTTATTGATGATCACGAACTGGTTTGGCATCTTCCTCCAAATTTATTTTATGTTGACATAGAGTGGGGCTAATGCCCTTAAGATCATCAAGAGTATATCCAATAGCAGCACAATGCTTCTTCAGAGTTTTCAATAATCTCTCTTCTTCCTGCTCTGAAAGGTTAGCACTAATAATAACATGATATATATTTTTCTCATCAAAATAAGCATATTTAAGAGTATTAGGTAACGGTTTAAGCTCAAACACGGGATTACCCTTGGGTGGAGGAGGATCCCCTAGGATTTCAACAAGCAAATTGTGTTTCAAAATGGGTTCCTGTTTAAAGAATACTTCATCTATTTCCCTTCTTTCATTCATAAACATATCATTTTCATGGTCTAGCAAATATTCTTCTAAAGGATCACTAGGAGGTACCGCAATAGAAGCAAGACCAATAATTTCATCCTTACTAGGCAATTCCTCTTCACGGTGTTGTCTACTAAATTTAGAGAAATTAAACTCATGAGACAAATCACCCAAACCAATAGTAACAACATTCTTTTCACAGTCTATCCTAGCATTAACTGTGTTCAAGAAGGGTCTACCAAATATAATGGGACAAAAGCTATCTTGTGGGGAACCAAGAACAAGAAAATCAGCAGGATATTTAGTTTTCCCACACAAGACTTCAACATCTCTAACAATTCCCATTGGTGAAATAGTATCTCTATTGGCAAGTTTAATTGTGACATCAATATCTTCTATCTCAGCAGGTGCAATATCATGCATAAATTCTTTGTATAAGTCGTAAGGTATTGCACTGACACTAGCACCCATATCTCACAAGCCATGATAACAATGATCTCCTATTTTAACAGAAATAATAGGCACGCCTACCACAGGTCTATGTTTATCTTTAGCACAAGGTTTGTCAATTCTATCAGTTTCACCGCAGAAATAAGTAACATGCCCATCAATATTATCAGCCAAGAGATCTTTAACAATGGCAATATTAGGTTCAACTTTAACTTGCTCAGGAGGTGTATAAGTTCTAATATTGCTTTTACAAATCATAGTTGAAGCTTTAGCATGACCCTTTATCCTAACAGGGAAAGGTGGTTTCTCAACATAAGAAGTAGGAACAATAGGATCATTATAAGTGATAGACTTTTCTTCAACTTTAACAGGTGCAACTACTTTTACTTCTATGGGAGGATGATATTTAAACCACTTCTCCTTGGAGAGATCAACATAAGTAGCAAAAGATTCACAAAAAGAAGCTACTATCTCAGAGTCAAGTCCATATTTAGTGCTAAACTTACGGAAAATATCGGTATCCATAAAAGATTTAACACAATCAAACTTAGGTGTCATACCTGACACCTTACCTTCGTCGAGATCCCAATCTTCAGAGTTGCGTTTAATTCTATTCAATAAGTCCCATTTGAATTCAATAGTCTTCATCATAAAAGAGCCAGCACAAGAAGTATCGAGCATGGATTGATTATTTCGAGAAAGCCGAGCATAAAAACTTTGAAGAATTATTTCTCTTGAGAGCCATGGGGCATGAATATAACATTGATTTAAGCCTCCCCCAAGCTTGAGCTATGCTTTCTCCTTCGCGAGGCCAAAAATTATATATATAATTGCGATCACGATGAACAAGATGCATATGATAAAATTTCTGATGAAATTCCAATTTCAATCGTTTGTAGTTCCATGATCCCGTATCATCACATAGCCTATACCATGTCGATGCATCTCCCTTAAAAGATAAAGGGAAGACCTTCTTCTTAACAACATCATCGGGTATACCTGCAGGCTTAAATAATCCACAAACTTCGTCTACATATATTAGGTGCTCATCAGGATGCTTTGTTCCATCTCCTGCAAAAGGATTAGCTAGCAGTTTTACTAACATACCCGAAGGAACTTCAAAGGGAACATTCTCATTTTCATTTTCATTTTCATTTGCAATAGGTTAAGTAGGTTGAGGAGCAATTCTTTGCTCTACTGGTCGGGGTGAAGATACCCCGAACAAGCCCCTCAGAGGATTACTTTCCATAGTAACAAGTGACAGTAAATTTCAGCACACTATATAAATTTTTCCTTACCAAATTCCACCTACCAAAGGCGCTTCACTCGCAACGGCGCCAGAAAAGAGTCTTGATGACCCACAAGTATAGGGGATCTATCGTAGTCCTTTCGATAAGTAAGAGTGTCTAACCCAACGAGGAGCAGAAGGAAATGATAAGCGGTTTTCAGCAAGGTATTCTCTGCAAGCACTGGAATAATAGGTAACAGATAGTTTTGTGATAAGATAATTGTAACGAGCAACAAGTAACAAAAGTAAATAAAGTGCAGCAAGGTGGCCCAATCCTTTTTGTAGCAAAGGACAAGCCTGGACAAACTCTTATATAAAGAAAAGCGCTCCAGGGACACATGGGAATTATCGTCAAGCTAGTTTTCATCACGTTCATATGATTCGCGTTCGGTACTTTGATAATTTGATATGTGGGTGGACCGGTGCTTGGGTGATGTTCTTACTTGAGCAAGCATCCCACTTATGATTAACCTCTATTGCAAGCATCCACAACTACACAAAAGTATTAAGTTAAACCTAACCATAGCATGAAACATATGGATCCAAATTAGCCCCTTACGAAGCAACGCATAAACTAGGGTTTAAGCTTCTGTCACTCTAGAAACCCATCATCTACTTATTACTTCTCAATGCCTTCCTCTAGGCCCAAATAATGGTGAAGTGTTATGTAGTTGACATTCACATAACACCACTAGAGGCTAGACAACATACATCTCATCAAAATATCGAACGAATACCAAATTCACATGACTACTAATAGCAAGACTTCTCCCATGTCCTCAGGAACAAATGTAACTACTCACAAAGCATATTCATGTTCATAATCAGAGGGGTATTAATATGCATATAGGATCTGAACATATGATCTTCCACCAAATAAGCCAACTAGGATCAACTACAAGGAGTAATCAACACTACTAGCAACCCACTAGTACCAATCCCGGACTTGGAGACAAGAATTGGATACAAGAGATGAACTAGGGTTTTGAGAGGAGATGGTGCTGGTGAAGATGTTGATGGAGATTGCCCTCTCCCGATGAGAGGAGCGTTGGTGATGACGATGGAGATGATTTCCCCCTCCCGGAGGGAAGTGTCCCCGACAGAACAGCTCTGCCGGAGCCCTAGATTGGTTCCGCCAAGGTTAGCCTCGTGGCGTGAGTCTCGTCGAAAGGTTGCTTATGATTTTTCCTCGACGAAGGACTTCATATAGCGTAAGATGGCCACCAGAGAGCCAACAGGGGCCCACGAGGCGGGCGCGCATACAGGGGGGTAGGCGCGCCCACCCTCGTAAGGCGGTGTGGTGGCGCCTGACGTATTTCTTCCGCTCAATATTTTTATTATTTCCAAAAATAACTTTCGTGGAGTTTCGGGACTTTTGGAGTTGTGCAAAATAGGTCTCTAATATTTGCTCCTTTTCCAAATTTCGAATTCCAAGCATTCTCCCTCCTTATGTAAACCTTATAAAATAAGAGAGAATAGACATAAGTATTGTGACATAATGTGTAGTAATAACCCATAATGCAATAAATATCAATATAAAAGCATGATGCAAAATGGACGTATCAGCTGCCACCACCGTCGCCGGCGGCAGGCGCTTGGTGCCGCGAAGATACTAGATATTGGCCTCGGTGGTCTTAGAGCCCTCCCAAGATCCTTTCGGCCGCACCATCGGCGGAGCTCTCCGGGAGCATGGGCGCGTCAATGGAAAAGAAGCGCGGCGTGTGCGTTGCGAGCAAGTGCCCGAGCGACAGCTGGGCACTGCGGCTAGCGTGCGCTCAAAGCTCGCAGGAGAGGAGGAAGACGAAGGGAGAGCGCGGGAGTGTGCAAGGGCGTCGCCGCCACGCCCTCCCTCCGTTTTATAACCGCGAAAAATCGTGGGGAAGTGGGATCGGTTGTGCCCATGATCCCACTTCCCCGCATCACACGGGCACGTTTCCTGTAGCGACCCGACCTCAAACGGTCAAGCCTCTGTGTATCCGTGCCATCCCTGGATCAGTGTGCTGGCACACACAGTACATCGATGTATATACCAAAGTGCAATCACATGTATAAATAATGTAAAACTGATATATATATACCTCATAAGTCTCAGCGGAAACAATCAAATGGGTGTGGAGTCCATCAACGCCAACGACAAGTTGAGTGTAGATCGTAACCCTACAATGTAACTCTTACCCGTCGTAGAAATTGCTGCAACATAAGCCGCTGCAGCCCTATAGGTCAGTACATTGAATGTGCTGGAAAGTCACATCATAAGAATAATGAACCTATTTGTACATGCAATTTGGCTGGTGGAAAGCTCTAAGTTTAGTTTTTGCATAAAGCTAGTTTTTCCCTAGAATAAAATATATTGTTCTATCACTACAATATAGCATAGGATGAGTTAGCAAACCCAACGCAATCCAATCCCAAGTTTCATTTAAAACCCAACTATTTAATTAAAGGTGAGGAGATTTCCCGGTATTATCACTACTAGATGCTCAAGTTGTGCGTAACCGGGGACACGGCTAATCGATTAGGTTTTAGCACTCTGCAGAGGTTTCCGCACTTTTCCCCACAAGACTGGATCGCCTCCCTTGAAATTCTCGCACTGCCTGGTGTTTGGGAACAGGATGACCGAGACATAGTCTTTCGAAAGTATTTCCCCTTAACCCACGGATGGTAGGTACACCTACTCATTCTACATCTGCTAGCCCATCCCTAAGGGGTCACACTAACTACTCAACTAAGCCAGAGCCCATATTGGCTTGTGGCTGTACACATAAGCTTCTAGACATGAGAATACGATTGATCTCTTTGAGCCTGGGCGGCCGACCACTAGTGGTGCACCACCATGGATTAACCATGCATGCTCCCACTGTACTTCGCCACCATTCAAACCAAATAACACCCAGGTAGTTCATTTACAAGTCTTAGTCCTGCTTACTACTTTGCCACTCATGTCTCACTATGTTCGCTTCCCAAACCACGTCTACATTTAGCGAGTCAAAAATAAACTTACACGGTGGTGACAAGGATGTATAGATCAGACCTACCTCAAATGAACTACTAGGTAACGGCATAGCCATCTGGCAACAATAAATCCTACCATGCAATCCTACCACAAAAGGACTAAGTGCATAATATAAACATAGGTAATTGAAAGAATGGTCAAATGTGAACTTGCCTGATAATAGTTGATGAAGATTATATCGCTCTCAGAAATTTACTTGATAGAACTATTCGTCACTCTCCGATGAAAAATCTATTAAGTCAAACATTGCATTCACATAAGCAATCATTTCAGAGAACCAAATAACATGCAACATGAAAATACTCGGAAAAACCAAATGAAAATCCAACACACTCAACCATCACAAAAGTATTCTAAGTGCAAAACAACATATGACATGAGGTTCAAAAATGTGATGTGAACTATGGTGCATACACGTCATAGTAGTAAAACTATCTTGGACAGATCCTAATTGCATGAAAAATATGTGACAATGGTCCAAGTTATAGGATTTGGCTACGGTGACAAAGTGCAAAAAGAATCAACTCAATCGGAGCTACGGTTTAGGAGATATGGCCATTTGAAGTTTGGATTCAAATCTGAATAATTTCAAATTTGAATCTGACAAAAGTTTACAAAAATGATACCACAGGATAGATCTAAACAATATGAAGAATTTGTCGCTGGTTTCATCTGGTTTGGATCTACGGTTAAAAAGTTGTGAGTACTCGAAGTTCAGGGACTAATCGTGATAATAGGGACTAAAAAGTGAGGAAAACATAGCGATCAGATCCCTGGCCATGTGGCGGCTTGTGGCTAGCCGAGTAACGTTCACCGCGGAAGCTTATATGACGAACGGCCATTAAATAAAGAAAAACAACTATCGCGACTAAACTAAAGAAAACCAACAATCAATTTTAATCAAAACCGTTCGGTTTAAACGAACCGCGGTTAACCGATCTAATACTAATAAAATAATTAAAAAGACAAACGAGAGGCAGCTCGTCTTAGGGTAGCGACGGCGACGTACAGGAGACGGCGGCGCTCGCATTAGGCGGCGGACAGGGCGGCGGCTGCGGTGGCCTCCGGCGGCGGGGAAGAAGGCGAACGGGACCGGCGCAGAGTGGGCGGTCCGGTGGTGGAGGAGGCGCGCGTCGGGTGGCCGAGACGGGCGAAGCGAAGGGCGGCGGCTCTGTGCTCCGGCGAGGACGCAGGTTTTCGGGGCGGCGTCTCCAGCAAACCTAGGGGCAAAGCAACATGTCAACGAGGTGCGGTAGATCGAGAGAATGAGATTGACAGAGAGAGTGGAAGCGGGGGTGGTCTACAGGCGACAAAAACGACGCCGAGGTCCTTCGGCTCCGGCGAGATCCAACTGACGAAGGCGGTGGCTGTGATGAGCGATGGGGCGAGCGAATTGGCAGAACAGAGAGAGGGGGTCTTGGGGGTTTTATAGGTGCGGTCAGGAGTGCTCGGGGCTGCGGGATAAGGCTTATCCCGAGGGCAATGGCGCCGGTGGTTGCGGAAGCACGAGCGCGTGCTCTATCCCGAGCGGAGCGAGCGGGAGGTTGGGGACGACGCGCGGGCCCCATGCGTCAGCGGCAGCAGCAGGTAGCGAGCGAAGGGAGGAGCGGGCGGCTCGTGCGTGTGGCGCTGGGATGCTGGCCTCCTGGCGCTTGCGTGGCTGGCCGCTGGCTGCCCTAGCGCTGCGGCTAGGCCTTGGCCTCGCTGGCCTGTGGCTGGGCCGGTGGGCTCGCGCGCGCGTGTTTTTTTTAAAACAGAAAGAAAACTCCAACAGAAGTAAATTAAATAACAAGTATACTTAGGCATATCATATACCAAAATGATCAGAAAAATACCAAGAATAAGGTGAATTTTTTTTAAAGTTCAAATAAAATCCAAAAAAATCATAAAAGTCAAACAGTGCTACTGTTGCATTTAAAATAATAAAAATATTTTTTTTAAAATAGATTTCAAAATTATTTTCTCCTAATTTTATATTGAAAGGAATCATTTTACCCTTATTACCATTTATTTATTTTTAGGAGAAAAATAATTTGAATTAAAACTAAATAACTCTCAAGAGGATTTGAAATTTGGAAGTTCAAATAACTTCAAAGTGACTTTCAAATCATTTCTTTGAAACTTCCAACTCTCTTTCTTCAAATTTGAAGAAGTCATTTTATCTTCCCTCATGAACTCATTGAGTTGCTTAAAGTTTCTAAATTTGAAATATTTCAAATGGAATTCAAATCATTTTCAAACCCCCTTTTATTTATTTAAATTGAAGAAGTCATATTATCTTCACTCTAGGGTTTTGTGATGAAATGAATTTGAATTCATGGAGATCAAAATGCAAGATGATTTTTTTGGGAAAGTCCTTTTATTCCATCTCATTCAACTTTCAATTTCCACTTAGTTTCACACAATCAATCACACAAAAATCAAACAAACAATCACAATTATTTATTTAATATAACATTCCAAAATTTAGAATTTTGGGATGTTACATTTCCCGCACGACTTAACTGCGTGGAGAAGTGCAACCACCCGCCGCTGCCACAATAAATACCCCACGCGCGGGCCGAAGGCGCGGCGTGGAGGGGCCCAGCCCGCCGTTGCGTCCCATCACATGCGTGGCCTGGCAGGGTCTCGCCCGCTGCTGTTCACCACGTGGCGCTGCATCGGGCCGCGGAAGTGAAGGAAATATGCGCTAAAGGCAATAATAAAGTTATTATTTTATATTTCCTTATATCATGATAAATGTTTATTATTCATGATATAATTGTATTAACCGGAAACTTAGTACATGTGTGGATACATAGACAAAAAAGAGTGTCCCTAGTATGGCTCTACTTGACTAGCTCATTAATCAAAGATGGTTAAGTTTCTTGACCATAGACATGTGTTGTCATTTGATGAACGGGATCACATCATTAGAAAATGATGTGATGGACAAGACCCATCCGTTAGCTTAGCATTACGATTGTTTAGTTTTATTGCTATTTCTTTCTTCATGACTTATACATATTCCTCTGACTATGACATTATGCAACTCCCGGATACCGGAGGAACACCTTGTGTGCTATCAAAGGTCACAACATAACTGGATGATTACAAATATGCTCTACAGGTGTCTCCGAAGGTGTTTGTTGGGTTGGCATAGATCAAGATTAGGATTTGTCACTCTGTGTATCGGAGAGGTATCTCTGGGCCCTCTCGGTAATGCACATCACTATAAGCCTTGCAAGCAATGTGACTAATGAGTTAGTTACGGGATGATGCATTACAGAACAAGTAAAGAGACTTGCTTAACGAGATTGAACTAGGTATAATGATACCGACGATCGAATCTCGGGCAAGTAACATACCGATGACAAAGGGAATGACATATATTGTTATGCGGTTTGACCGATAAAGATCTTCATAGAATATGTAGGAACCAATATGAGCCTCCAGGTTCCGCTATTGGTTATTGACCGGAGATGTATCTCGGTCATGTCTACATAGTTCTCGAACCCTTAGGGTCCGCACGCTTAACGTTTGATGACAATTTGTATTATAAGTTGTGTGTTTTGGTGACCGAAGTTTGTTCGGAGTCCCGGATGAGATCATAGACATGACGAGGAGTCTCGAAATGGTCGAGAGGTAAAGATTGGTATATTGGAAGGTTATGTACAGACACTGAATGGTTCCGAAGAGGTTCTGGGATTTTCGGAGTACCGGGAGGTTACCGGAACCCCCCGGGGAAGTTAATGGGCCTCATGGGCCATAGTGGAGAGAGGGAGGCAGGCCACAAGAGGTGGCACGCCCCCCCTGCCCAATCCGAATTAGACAAGGGGTGGGGGCGCGGCCCCCCTTTCCTTCTCCCTCTCCCCCTCTTTCCCCTTTCCCCTCTCCGTTGGAAGGAAGGGGGGTCGAATCCTACTAGGAATGGAGTCCTAGTAGGACTCCCCCCATGGCGCGCCACCCCTAGGACCGTCCACCTCCTCCTCCCCTCCTTAATATACGTTGGCGGGGGCACCCCCCTGGCACATCAATTGTTCTCTTAGACATGTGCGGTGCCCCCCTCCACAGTTTACTCCTCCAGTCATAACGTCGTAGTGCTTAGGCGAAGCCCTGCGCGGATAACATCACCATCACCGTCACCACGCCATCGTGCTGACGGAACTTTCCCTCGACCCTCTGCTGGATCAAGAGTTCGAGGGACGTCATCGAGCTGAACGTGTGCTGAACTTGGAGGTGCCGTACGTTCGGTACTTGGATCGGTTGGATCGTGAAGACGTTCGACTACATCAACCGCGTTAACCTAACGCTTCCGCTTTCGGTCTATGAGGGTACATGGACACACTCTCCCCCTCTCGTTGCTATGCATCTCCTAGATAGATCTTGCATGAGCGTAGGATTTTTTTTTTGAAATTGCATGCTATGTTTCCAAACAGTGGCATCCGAGCCAGGTCTATGCATAGATGATATGCACGAGTAGAACACAAAGAGTTGTGGGCGATAATAGTCATACTGCTTACCACCAATGTCTTACTTTGATTCGGCAGTATTGATGGATGAAGCGGCCCAGACCAACATTACATGACCACGTTCATGAGACCGGTTCTACAGACGTGCTTTGCACACAGGTGGCTGGCGGGTGTCTGTTCCTCCAACTTTAGTTGAATCGAGTTTGACTACGGCCTATCCTTGTTGAAGGTTAAAACAACACACTTGATGAAAAATTGTTGTGGTTTTGATGTGTAGGTAAGAACGGTTCTTGCTAGAAGCCCGCAGCAGCCACGTAAAACTTGCAACAACAAAGTAGAGGACGTCTAACTTGTTTTTGCAGGGCATGTTGTGATGTGATATGGTCAAGACATGATGTGATATACGTTATTGTATGAGATGATCATGTTTTGTAGAAGTTATCGACAACTGGCAGGAGCCTTATGGTTGTCGCTTTATTGTATGAAATGCTATCGCCATGTAATTGCTTTACTTTATCACTATGCGGTAGCAATAGTTGTAGAAGCAATAGTTGGCGAGACGACAATGACGCTACGATGGAGATCAAGGTGTCAAGCCGGTGACAATGGAGATGGAGATCAAAGCACCAGATGATAATGGCCATACCATGTCACATATTTTGATTACATGCCATGTTTATCTTTTATGCATCTTATTTTGCTTAGTACGGCGGTAGCATTGTAAGATGATCCCTCACTAAATTTCAAGGTATAAGTGTTCTCCCTGAGTATGCACCGTTGCTACAGTTCATCGTGCCGAGACACCACGTGATGATCGGGTGTGATAAGCTCTACGTTCACATACAAAGGGTGCAAGCCAGTTTTGCATGTGCAGAATACTCGGGTTAAACGTGACGAGCCTAGCATATGCAGATATGGCCTCGGAACACTAAGACCGAAAGGTCGAACATGAATCATATAGTAGATATGATCAACATAGAGATGTTCACCGTTGAAAATTACTCCATCTCACGTGATGATCGGACATGGTTTAGTTGATATGGATCACGTGATCATTTAGATGACTAGAGGGATGTCTATCTAAGTGGGAGTTCTTAAGTAATATGATTAATTAAACTTTAATTTATCATGAACTTAGTCCTGACAGTATTTGCATATCTATGTTGTAGATTAATAGCTTGCGATGTAGCTCCCCGTTTATTTTCGATATGTTCCTAGAGAAAAATAAGTTGAAAGGTGATAGTAGCAATGATGCGGACTGGGTCCGTGATATGAGGATTATCCTCATTGCTGCATAGAAGAATTATGTCTTTGATGCACCGCTAGGTGACAGACCTATTGCAGGAGCAGATGGAGACATTATGAACGTTTGGCAACCTCAGTATGATGACTACTTGATAGTTTAGTGTGCCATGCTTTACGGCTTAGAATTGGGACTTCAAAAACATTTTGAACGCCACAGAGCATATAAGATGTTCCAAGAGCTGAAATTGGTATTTCAGACTCATGCCCGAGTCGAGAGGTATGAGACCTCTGACAAGTACTTTTCCTACAAGATGGATGAGAATAGCTCAACTAGTGAGCATGTGCTCAGAATGTCTGAGTACTACAATCGCTTGAATCAAGTGGGAGTTAATCTTTCAGATAAGATAGTGATTGACAGAGTTCTCTAGTCACTATCACCAAGTTACTAGAACTTCGTGATGAACTATAATATGCAAGGGATGACGAAAACAATTCCCGAGCTCTTCGCAATGCTAAAATCGGCGAAGGTAGAAATCAAGAAAGAGCATCAAGTGTTGATGGTTAACAAGACCACTAGTTTCAAGAAAAAGGGCAAAGGAAAAGAAAGGGAACTTCAAGAAGAATGACAAGCAAGTTGCCACTCCCATGAAGAAGCCCAAAGCTAGACCTAAGCCTGAAACTGAGTGCTTCTACTGCAAAGGAAATGGTCACTGGAAGCGGAACTACCCCAAATAATTGGCGAATAAGAAGGATGGCAAAGTGAACAATGGTATATTTGATATACATGTTATTGATGTGTACTTTAGTATTGTTTATAGTAACCCCAGGGTATTTGATGCCGGTTCAGTTGCTAAGATTAGTAACTCGAAACAGGAGTTGCAAAATGAACAGAGACTAGTTAAGGGCAAGGTAACGATGTGTGTTGGAAGTGATTCCAAGGTTGATAAGATCACCATCGCATACTCCTTCAACCTTCGGGATTAGTGTTTAATAAATGTTATTTGGTGTTTGCGTTGAGCATGGATATGATTGGATCATGTTTATTGCAATACGATTATTCATTTAAGTCAGAGAATAATTGTTGTTCTGTTTACATGAATAAAACCTTCTATGGTCATACACCCAACATAAATGGTTTATTGAATCTCGATCGTAGTAATACACATATTCATAATATTGATGCCAAAAGATGCAAAGTTGATGATGATAGTGCAACATACTTGTGGGTAATCGCCGCTTAGGTCATATTGGTCTAAAGCGCATGAAGAAACTCCATGTAGATGGGCTTTTGGAATCACTTGATTATGAATCATTTGATACTTGCGAACCATGCCTCATGGGCAAGATGACTAAAACTCCGTTCTCCGGAACAAGGGAGTGAGCCAATGACTTATTGGAAATAATACATACCGATGTATGCGGTCCGATGAGTGTTAAGGCTCGCGGAGGGTATCGTTATTTTCTGACCTTCACAGATGATTTGAGCAGATATAGGTACATCTACTTAATGAAACACAAGTATGAAACATTTGAAAAGTTCAAAGAATTTCAGAGTCAAGTGAAGAATCATCGTAACAAAAAAATAAAGTTTCTACAATCTGATCGCGGAGGCGAATATTTGAGTTATGAGTTTGGACTTCATTTAAAACAATGTGGAATAGTTTCACAACTCACGCCACCTGGAACACCACAACGTAATGGTGTGTCCGAACGTCGTAACCGTACTTTATTAGATATGGTGCGATCTATGATGTCTCTTACAGATTTACCGCTATCATTTTGGGGTTATGCATTAGACACAGCTGCATTCACTTTAAATAGGGCACCGTCTAAATCTGTTGAGATGACACCATATGAACTGTGGCTTGGTAAGAAACCTAAGCTGCCGTTTCTTAAAGTCTTGGGTTGCAATGCTTATGTAAAAAAAAACTTCAACCTGATAAGCTCGAACCCAAATCGGAGAAGTGCGTCTTCATAGGATACCCAAAAGAAACTATTGGGTACACTTTCTATCACAGATCCAAAGGCAAGATCTTTGTTGCTAAGAATGGATCCTTTCTAGAGAAGGAGTTTCTCTCGAAAGAAGCGAGTGGGAGGAAAGTGGAACTTGATGAGGTAATTGTACCTTCTCTCGAATTGGAAAGTAGCCCATCATAGAAAACCGTTCCCGTGATGCCTACACCAACTAGAGAGGAAGCTAATGATAATGATCATGAAACTTCAGATCAAGTTACTACCGAACCTCGTAGGTCAACCAAGGCATGTTCCGCACCAGAGTGGTACGGTAATCCTGTCCTGGAAGTCATGTTACTAGACCATGACGAACCTACAAACTATGAGGAAGCGATGATGATCCCAGATTCCGCAAAATGGCTTGAGGCCATGAAATCTGAGATGGGATCCATGTATGAGAAGAAAGTATGGACTTTGCTTGACTTGGCCGATGATCAGCAAGCCATAGAGAATAAATGGATCTTCAAGAGGAAGACGGACGCTAATGGTAGTGTTACTATCTACAAAGCTCAACTTGTCGCAAAAGGTTTTCGACAAGTTCAAGGTGTTGACTACCATGAGATTTTCTGACTCGTATCGATGCTTAAGTCTGTCCGAATCATGTTAGCAATTGCCGCGTTTTATGAAATCTGGCAAATGGATGTCAAAACTGCATTCCTAAATATATTTATTAAAGAAGAGTTGTATATGATGCAACCAGAAGGTTTTGTCAATCCTAAAGGTGCTAACAAAGTGTGCAAGCTCTAGCGATCCATCTAGGGACTGGTGCAAGCATCTCGGAGTTGGAATATATGCTTTGATGAGTTGATCAAAGCATATACTTTTATACAGACTTGCGGTGAAGCTTGTATTTACAAGAAAGTGAGTGGGAGCACTACAGCCTTTCTGATAAGTATATATGAATGACATATTGTTGATCCGAAATGATGTTCAATTTTCTAGAAAGCATAAAAGAGTGTTTGAAAGGAGTTTTTCAAAGAAAGACCTCGGTGAAGCTGCTTACATATTGGGCATCAAGATCTATAAACATAGATCAAGATGCTTGATAAGACTTTCGATGAGTACATACCTTGATAAGATTTTGAAGGAGTTCAAAATGGATCGGTCAAAGAAGGAGTTCTTTCCTGAGTTATAAGGTATGAAGTTGTCACGGCCGGTTTTCCGGGTATTAAATTCTAGAAAATGGCCGTTGTGCTCACCAGCCCCAGGATTACTGTTAGCTGATGAGGCACCAACTTGATACGGAAATTCCAAGCAAAATACAAATATGTAGTACAAAACCATTCTGGCCTATGAGTACAACAAATGGTTTCTAGTGGTTGATGGCGGAAGCGGTTTGTGGATCATCAGCGTCTATGGGACTCCATTTCCCACAGGAACAGCTGACCAGGATAACTCCTATCTTCGCGAGGCTGCTATCACCATTGCGTAAGTTTCCGGGCTGTCATCGCAACGCTCCTCTCCACGCAAGAAATCTGACCAAGACAATAGCCAGGGACAAGCCAGTGAGTACTTTGAATGTACTCGCAAACATTATGAACACAAGTATTATATAACAACCGATAATCATGCTCTGAAAATATTCTATGATCACAACGTCAGTCATAAAAATAAAATCCTTGATGCATGCAAGCAGGTTATTAATATGTAACAATGAATATGTAATGACAGGGTAGGAATAAAATGCACCATTCGGATGTGCAGGCGGCGTCTCGAATTGATGGTAAATAACGAGCATGCCTCGATCGAGGCGTCGAGCGACACCACATAAAGGGCTTATAAAGTAAAATAAATAACAAGCATGCCACGATCAGGCGTCTTAGCGACACCACATAAAGGGCTTATAAAGTAAATGAATAACAAGCATGCCACGATCAGGCGTCTCGGCGACACCACATAAAGGGCTTATAAAGTAAATAAATAACAAGCATGCCACGATGCAGGCGTCTCGGCGACACCACATAAAGGGCTTATAAAGTAAATAAATAACAAGCATGCCACGGTCGAGGCGTCTCGGCGACACCACATAAAGGGCTTATAAATAATCACAAAGTGAATATCCGGGAGGTAGAACCATCCTGTGGATACTCAATAATTCAAATAATATAACGGTTAGTCCATAACAGAATCAATAATCATGGTCCTCACAAGTCACAAGTCGGAATCCAAGTTCTGGTTTAGCAGTTTCTCCTAAGACCGACACTAAGACCGACACTTGACCCATCCTGCATCGTAATCCTTAACCATGGACACGGCTATTCGAATAGGTTTAATCTCTGCAGAGGGTGTACTCTTTACCCACGAGTAACGGATTCCTTTAGTCCATCGGGACTAATTCCGTCTATGGTCTTTTAGTTGAAAACACACCTAACTTGCACACACCAGCTTAACTTACCGGTGTCTGGAATCACCCACGACGCCTGTCAAGCAAAACTCTAAGTGGGGAGGCTACAACCTCGCGTAGCATGGGATCAAATTTATATCGCTGGCTCCAAGGGGTGGCCTCCCTCTCGATCTCAACCGAAACACCCATGCCCCGGACCAGGTGGCTCGCCTACCAGCTACAACCGGTATCTTCCACCATGGCCTCTCTCATGCGGTGTGTGCTAGAAAGGGGTTGACGACTTCTTGAACTGCACCCTACTTGTTGTAGAGAAAAACGGTAGTACGAAACAAGTATGGGGGTTACTGGAACAAGACTCGATCTATGGTCGACTCAGGAGGTTTAAGTATTCCCTGCATGATTAGCATAACGAATGTATTTCATCCAACAGACAGAATCACCACTCATCATACCCCTCATGCCATGCCGGACACACTCGTCTCGACGAGGAACTAGGGACAAGCTCGGGTCTACCCAAGACAAAGACTTTCCCGTTTTCCTTCCGGTAGGCACGAAAGGCATACGAGGATGATCATTATCACAAGCATGTCCATTTCCAACAGCAAGGAAATTTCCAATAAGCATTCATGCAAATGATCATATCTCCACATAAAATAACGAGTTTTACGTATCGAGGTGGTGTCATAATCGTGACAGACCATGCATGAAAAATATTATGCCAGGGTTCAGAATGCTTCCCTTCAAGTTGTGGAGGGGTGAGGTGCTCCCTCAAAACTTTTGAAAGCTTTCTCCTCTCTCCAAAAATCCTATTTAATTTTTTGTTGAATCAATATATAGTTTCAAAAACAGTACCAAAAAGTTGTCTGAATTTTTTTGAAATAAATCTTAAAATAAATTAGACAATATTTGAGAGAGGTAGGAAAAAGAATCAATTCATTTGGAGTTATATTTAAAAAGTTATAGGCAGTCAAAGTTGTGGTCAAAATCTGTTTTTAAAAATAAAACAGAATAAAAAAAAGAAAACGCTTCGAACAGGTATACGTCGAATACGTACTTTGCCCTTTACGCCTTCACTTAACCCACGTGGACCGGTGCGGTGGGTCACTGACAGTGGGCCTGCCTGGCCCACTGGTCAAGTTTGACTAGTCTCTCCTCCCTCCTCTTCCTCTGCCCGAGCGGAGGCGGGACTCCGGCGATGCTCGCCGGCGAACGGCGGCACCGTTCGGGAAACCGAGGCCATCCGCAGGCTCAGGGGGTCAAGGCGGTCCTATCGATGGTTGACTTTCTGGCGGGGACGGAAGGAGTCGCCGGCGGCGAGCTTCGCGGCGGCCGGTGGCTTCGGTGGCAAAGTGGGTTTCGGGCTACGGTGGCTTTCCGTCGTAGCTGGGGGTCTGGGCGGCTCCGCAAGATGAAGTGGAGTCGTTTGGTGGCGTTGGGAGGGCCAGGGAGGCTCTGGTTGTGCCGATTAGAGCCGGGAGGCGGCGGTGGCCGAACTGGCCGGAGAGGGTGAAGACGGCCTTTTCCTCTTCAATTGATGGCAACGGGGGCACTAGGAGGATGGTGTGAGGCTGCCTTAGTGCTCGGAGGAGCTCGGGGCCTCCTTTTATAGCACATCCATGTCGGTTCGCGGCGGCCGTGGATAATCTCGTCGGCGGACCGCCCTACTGTGCTGCAGGGCGACGTGGCGGTGGCTGGCTGGGTCCAGGGGCTAACGACGAACGCTCCACTGTCTAAGGAGGCGAGCTGGCGCGCTGCGGAGGTTTGGGTGGCACCGACCGTGGCAGAGACACGCTGCGGACGCCGGCGTGCCGCCAAGGCGCTCTGACAGCGGTGCTGTAGGGCACCAGTGGATGGTTGGCGTGATCTGGTGAGTAGTCGAGTGTGTGGCGCGGCTCTGCAGAGCGGGCAAAAGCCAGGGCGCCACGCGGCGGCTCGGCCACGACACGTGCAAAACGCGCGCTCTGGGCGCGCCCAGAGCAGGCCCACCAGGTGCTCGACGAAATGCCCGTGCATGCCATAGAGCTTGGGTGAGGCTGGCAATTAGCAGACCTAGGTTAGGAGTAGCTAGGATTTTATTGGACAAGGTGGCTAGGCAAGGGAAGCAGGTTCATAGTGCAAACAAAATCTCATGCCAAAACTGGTCATGCCCATAAGGTGTTTGACAGAATGCCACATGCTCCTAGGCATTTTCTTGGGGTGGCCCAATTCTCCAGGTTAGTGCCTCTTTGGGAGAAAAAGAGAGTGGTAAGGTCATTTGGGCAAAAGAAGAAACTTGCTAGTGCAAGTTTTGCAAATCTTCAGTTTTGGACAGAAAGGACAGGGCATGATTGCAAGTACTAGAATTGCTCAGATGACTCCAACCTCCTGGACTTAAGGATATTGCAGGATGGGTTATAAGTAGGAAAAGGAATCACAGCAAAAGGAGCAAGTCAAAATATAGCTGTAGTACAATTCATCAAGTTGGACCAGAATGAAAAAGAGGTTGATACACTCAATTTTTTCAAAGGACACCACTGGGTTTTTGCAAAAAGTTGAGTAACACACTCCTATTAACATCCCATAATATTGGTAGAAGTTTTAAAGAAATATTTAAATAGGTTGTAGTGCAAAAGTGAGATTTGACCAGATTTGAAAACTTGGTGTAGAACTCAAAATATCCAAGGAATGAAATATATTTTTGCATAAAAGTGTTTTAGAAACATCACATGACATATCCAAATTTTGGTGGAATTTTTGAATGAATTTATAAAAGGGTTGCAGTGCAAATGGGACCCTAAACTTATGAAAAACCAAATTAGAGAAATAAAGCTCAGGGGAAAATAATTATATAAATAATCCCACTGATAAAAGGATTGTTTTATTTGAGAGGGTAAAAGAGTCCAATAAAATTGGGAAGTTTTTCACTTGAGGTAAAAACTCCATAAAAATAAAGGGAAGAAAGGTTCTGAAATCAAAAGAAAATCCAGAAAACCAAAGTTTAAGTTTCCTGGAAAAAATTTAATTAATAAAACAAGGTTAAATTTTTTGGGGTGTTACAACACTACCCCCCTTAAGATAAAATCTAGTCCTCGAGATTTATTAAGAGCTGTTTTGAAAAAAAAATAGTCCACGGTTACGTGTTTTTGCAAGCCGTGTATGCGTTCGAGTAGTTGTGAGTCTGCTGCCGTGGTGCTGCGTGAATAAAGATAATCCATGTCGTGAGAAGATACACGATGCAGCAACTCAGGGAAAAGAAATCTCACTCCAGGATTTTTTTGCGAGAGAAAATAGTAAATTAAGCGTCAAACCGCAACAAAAACTACTCAAATTAATAGAAACCAAATAATTTACTCGCTGCGCAAACTCGGGGTACCACGCATAAGCTTCAACTTATAAATAAATGTTGCAATAATAAACACATCAGCGACGTCTATAATGCAAACGGTAACTGGACGGGGTCCCGAAAAGCGTCTGCATCGGGATGCACTCCTCTTCTATCGGGGAAAGCGGATTGACCAGCCGATGAATGTGTCTCTCCTGGTCGGGCCTCAGTGGTCTGCCGATGGCAATCTGAGGATTTAAATCCGCGAGACTCTGGAGATATCCCATTACTCGCTGGGTCAAACATTCTTGAGTGATGACGTACTGGACCAGGTTGGCCAGTACTGGGTCTCTCTCAATCCGTCCACCGGGAAAAGATGTTACTTCTCCGGGTGCTGCACGGCTCGGAAAGTAATAATATCCCCTTTCACTGGCATAGGGTTCCGCGAATCAAAGGCGAGCAAGCGCTTCGTGTGCAGCCGCTTCTATGGCCATTAGTGGAGCTGGCATAGATTTCCCCACGAAGGAAACTTCCGTTGGGTCTTGGTTTGGATTTACAGGAGGAATGTGTACTACTGCCCAATATTTCGAGGTGGATGGGGTGATTCTCGATTTGAACAGCTCGTACTGGGGGGGCTGGGTAGAACCCATGGTACTGCAGGTAAAATCCCACGATATTTTGATAAAACTACCCGGGGTTGCATTTGGGGTTCTCAGATAAATACTAGGGCTCGACATGGCAAGAAATGGTTGTGAGGATGGTGCACAAGGTGAGGGGTGCTCGGCAAGGTCACGAGGTGGCCTTCTTATAGCACTGGAGCTGGGTCATTTTATCGTGGTGAAAGGTAATTAATTTGCCAGCTCAGCTCCAAGGGTCGGGGTCAAAGCCATAGATACACATATCTCACAAAAGTGACGTGTTACTGTGGGGGTTGTCGGGGTGGTTTTGGTAGCTGTGCCCGGAAAAATATGCAACTGCGTGCTGACATAATTATGCAAGGTTACTATCTAAAACAGAGGCACAACAACATGCTGCGTGAATTCACAAGGTCACATGATTACAATGCGAGGATACACTGAGACTCGACACTACTTGGTGACTTAGCCTACCTCGTTTATATCCAAGCGGGCTTGCCTTGTGGATGTCGAGGCTTCTCCACGGGTCTCACCGTCGGGATTAGCTGGAGGTGGTTGAGGGACTGCAGGGTCGGGGTGGCGATGATGACTATTGCAGGGATTGTTAGCCACAATCCCGTTGGAGTGTGCTCCCAAAAGGCGACGAAGCACTTCTGGGGTCATCAAAGCACCTTGGTTGATAGCTGTGGGTGACCTCAAGGTCTCGATCGGGTGTCCGAACAGCACGACTGGGTTGTCGGTGTCGGGCTCGTTCTCTCCTCTCGCCGGGGCTCGACGAACCAGCTCTCCACGAGCTGCGATAAGATCAATGGTGATTTGATCGAACAGTTCCTCTAGTGCACGTACATATTGCACTAGGTGCAACAACGTAAGATCTGTCTCGTGATCTCTGTTGGCAACCTGGGGTGGTCTACCATACCCTTCACGTCTGGGGTAGTAGTAGAACGAGCAACAGTTAACTCTGGGCGAGAACTGCCGGAGTTGAACTATAGCCTCTCGAGCAGCTAGCTGGATGGCTTTTGGCTCGAAGGAAGTTGTCCTTCCGGTGAACCTGTAGGGGCGTTCTGGCGACAGACCCTTACCGTAGATGTCTTGTGATGGCCCAGAATTGGCTCTCATCGCTCACGGGTCCTTGGTACACAACATATTCTGGGGGCTCTTCTAACGCATAGGCACGACGGGTGAGGTTTGCGAGTATGGTCACAAAACCTCCAAGGTTGGTTGCTGTGGTTTCATTGTGCACGACGGGGCCAGGCATTATGGCTCGGTTTGGGGTAGGGCTGTGATGTGCTGGTTTGAGGCTAGCGTGTCCTTTTTATAGAAAAAGGGGACGGAGTCTTCCTTCGCACGCTTGCGAATGAGACATTATAGTCGTCGGTCACTGGCGCGTGATCGACGGGCTAGGTTGATAGGTTGGGCACCGACTGCCAAAAGTGTCGAGGTCACTATGTGGCTATCTTGCACGAGAAGCTTGGCTGGGTTAGGTTAAGGTCTGGTGGTTTGGCTTACCTAGGTTTTTCGACCTGGCTAAGATAGGATTAGCCAATGGTCAGCCTGGCTCAGATACCAAGTTTGTCACGACCGTTTTTCCGGGTATTAAATTCCAGAAAATGGCCGTTGTGCTCACCAGCCCTGTGATTCTGTTAGGCGATGAGGCACCAACTTGATACAGAAATTCCAAGCAAAATACAAATATGTAGTACAAGACCATTCTGGCCTATGAGTACAACAAATGGTTTCTAGTGGTTGATGGCGGAAGCGGTTCGTGGATCATCAGCGTCTATGGGACTCCATTTCCCATAGGAACAGCTGACCAGGATAACTCCTATCTTCGCGAGGCTGCTATCACCATTGCGTAGGTTTCCGGGCTGTCATCGCAACGCTCCTCTCCACGCAAGAAATCTGGCCAAGACAATAGCCAGGACAAGCCGGTGAGTACTTTGAATGTACTTTCGCAAACATTATGAACACAGGTATAATATAACAACCGATAATCATGCTCAAAATATTCTATGATCACAACGTCAGTCATAAAAATAAAATCCTTGATGCATGCAAGCAGGTTATTAATATGTAACAATGAATATGTAATGACAGGGTAGGAATAAAATGCACCATTCGGATGTCTGAAGCAACGTCTTGAATTGATGGTAAATAACGAGCATGCCTCGATCAAGGCCCGAGCGACACCACATAAAGGGCTTATAAAGTAAAATAAATAACAAGCATGCCACGATCAGGCGTCTCGGCGACACCACATAAAGGGCTTATAAAGTAAATGAATAACAAGCATGCCACGATCAAGGCGTCTCGGCGACACCACATAAAGGGCTTATAAAGTAAAATAAATAACAAGCATGCCACACGATCAGGCGTCTCAGCGACACCACATAAAGGGCTTATAAAGTAAATAAATAACAAGCATGCCACAGTCGGGCGTCTCAGTGACACCACATAAAGGGCTTATAAATAATCACAGTGAATATCCAAGAGGTATAACCATCCCAGGGATACTCAATAATTCAAATAATATAACGGTTAGTCCATAACAGAATAATAATCATGGTCCTCACAAGTCACAAGTCAGAATCCAAGTTCTGGTTTAGCAGTTTCTCCTCCGAAGACCGACACTAAGACCGACACTTGACCCATCCCAGACTGTAATCCTTAACCATGGACATAGCTATTCGAGTAGGTTTAATCTCTGCACAGGGTGTACTCGTTACCCACGAGTAACGGATTCCCTTAGTCCATCGGGACTAATTCCGTCTACGGTCTTTTAGTTGAAAACACACCTAACTTGCACACACCAGCTTAACTTACCGGTGTCTGGAATCACCCACGGCGCTTTGTCAAGCAAAAATCTAAGTGGGAGGCTACAACCTCGCGTAGCATGGGATCAAATTTATATCGCGCTCTAAGGGGTGGCCTCCTCTCGGTCTCAACTGGAAACACCCATGCCCCGGACCAGGTGGCCTGCCTACCAGCTACAACCGGTATCTTCCACCATGGCCTCTACATGCGGTGTGTGCTAGAAAGGGGTTGACGACTTCTTGAACTGTACCCTACTTGTTGTAGAGACAAGTGGTAGTCTGAAACAAGTATGGGGGTTATTGGAACAAGACTCGATCTATGGTCGACTCAGGAGGTTTAAGTATTCCTGCATGATTAGCATAACGAATGTATTTCATCCAATGCAGAATCACCACTCATCATACCCCTCATGCCATGCCGGACACAGTCGTATCGACGAGGAACTAGGGACAAGCTCGGGTCTACCCAAGACAGAGACTTTCCCGTTTTCCTTCCGGTAGGCACGAAAGGCATACGAGGATGATCATTATCACAAGCATTTCCATTTCCAATAGCAAGGAAATTTCCAATAAGCATTGATGCAAATGATCATATCTCCACATAAAATAACGAGTTTTACGTATCGAGGTGGTGTCATAATCATGACAAACCATGCATGAAAAATATTGTGCCAGGGTTCAGAATGCTTGCCTTCAAGTTGTGGAGGGGTGAGGTGCTCCCTCAAAACTTTTGAAAGCTTTCTCCTCTCTCCAAAAATCCTATTTTAATTTTTTTGAATCAATATATAGTTTCAAAAACAGTACCAAAAAGTTGTCTGAATTTTTTTTAAATAAATCTTAAAACAAACTAGACAATATTTGAGAGAGGTAGGAAAAAGAATCAATTCATTTGGAGTTATATTTAAAAAGTTATAGGCAGTCAAAGTTGTGGTCAAAATCTGTTTTTAAAAATAAAACAGAATAAAAAAAAGAAAACGCTTCGAACAGGTATATGTCGAATATGTACTTTGCCCTTTACACCTTCACTTAACCCACGTGGACCAGTGCGGTGGGTCACTGATAGTGGGCCCGTCTGGCCCACTGGTCAGGTTTAACTAGTCTCTCCTCCCTCCTCTTCCTCTGCCCGAGCGGAGGCGGGACTCCGGTGATGCTCGCGGGCGAACGACGGCACCGTTCGGGAAACCGAGGCCATCCGCGGGCTCAGGGGGTCGAGGCGGTCCTATCGGTGGTCGACTTTCTGCGAGGGACGAAGGAGTCGCCCGTGGCGAAGCCATGGCCGGTGGCTTCGGTGGCAAAGTGGGTTTGGGGCTATGGTGGCCTTCCGTCGCAGCTGGGGGTCTGGGCGGCTCCGCAAGATCAAGTGGAGTCGTTTGGTGGCGTTCGGAGGGCCGGGGAGGCCCTGGTTGTGCCGAACAGAGCCGGGAGGCGGCGGTGGCCGAACTGGCCGGAGAGGATGAAGACGGCCTCTTCCTCTTCAATTGATGGCAACGGGGGCACTAGGAGGATGGTGTGAGGCTGCCTGAGTGCTCGGAGGAGCTCGGGGCCTCCTTTTATAGCACATCCATGTCGGTTCGCGGCGGCCGTGGATAATCTCGTTGGCGGACCGCCCTACTGTGCTGCAGGGCAACGTGGTGGTGGCTGGCTGGCTCCAGGGGCTAACGACACGCAGCTCCTTTGTCTAAGGAGGCGGCTGGCCGCGGTGGTTTGGGCGGCACCGACCGTGGCAGAGACGCGCTGCGGACGCCGGCGTGCCGCCAAGGGGCTCTGACGGCGGTGCTGTAGGGCACCAGGGGATGCTTGGCGTGATCTGGTGAGTAGTCGAGTGTGTGGTGCGGCTCTGCAGAGCG
The DNA here is from genome assembly GCA_021605145.1 of Aegilops bicornis. Classification (NCBI taxonomy): domain Eukaryota; kingdom Viridiplantae; phylum Streptophyta; class Magnoliopsida; order Poales; family Poaceae; genus Aegilops; species Aegilops bicornis. The sequence goes on along the minus strand of CM038673.1, from coordinate 675,042,275 downwards.
GGCAAAAGCCAGGGGCGCGACACGGCGGCTCGGGCGCGGCACGCCCACCAGGTGCTCGGCGAAATGCCCGTGCATGCCATAGAGCTTGGGTGAGGCTGGCAATTAGCAGACCTAGGTTAGGAGTAGCTAGGAGTTTATTGGACAAGGTGGTTAGGCAAGGGAAGCAGGTTCATAGTGCAAACAAAATCTCATGTCAAAACTGGTCATGCCCATAAGGTGTTTGACAGAATGCCACATGCTCCTAGGCATTTCTTGGGGTGGCCCAATTCTCCAGGTTAGTGCCTCTTTGGGAGCAAAAGAGAGTGGTAAGGTCATTTGGGCAAAAGAAGAAACTTGCTAGTGCAAGTTTTGCAAATCTTCAGTTTTGGACAGAAAAGACAAGGCATGATTGCAAGTACTAGAATTGCTCCAATGAGTCCAACCTCCTGGACTTAAGGATATTGCAGGATGGGTTATAAGTAGGAAAAGGAATCACAGCAAAAGGAGCTAGTCAAAATATAGTTGTAGTACAATTCATCACGTTGGACCAGAATGAAAAAGAGGTTGATACACTCAATTTTTTCAAAGGACACCACTGGGTTTTTGCAAAAAGTTGAGTAACACACTCCTATTAACATCCCATAATATTGGTAGAAGTTTTAAAGAAATATTTAAATAGGTTGTAGTGCAAAAGTGAGATTTGACCAGATTTGAAAACTTGGTGTAGAACTCAAAATATCCAAGGAATGAAATATATTTTTGCATAAAAGTGTTTTAAAAACATCACATGACATCTCCAAATTTTGGTGGAATTTTCGAATGAATTTATAAAAGGGTTGCAGTGCAAATGGGACCCTAAACTTATGAAAAAGCAAATTAGAGAAATAAAGCTCAGGGGAAAATAATTATATAAATAATCCCACTGATAAAAGGATTGTTTTATTTGAGAGGGTAAAAGAGTCCAATAAAATTGGGAAGTTTTTCACTTGAGGTAAAAACTCCATAAAAATAAAGGGAAGAAAGGTTCTGAAATCAAAAGAAAATCCAAAAAACCAAAGTTTAAGTTTCCTGGAAATTTTTTAATTAATAAAACAAGGTTAAAATTTTTGGGGTGTTACAGAAGTTGAGTAAGACTCAAAACCCTACCACGGCAGAAAATAGAGAGAGAATGAAAGTCATTCCCTATGCCTTAGCCATAGGTTCTATAAAGTATGCCATGTTGTATACCAGACCTATTGTACCTTGCCATGAGTTTGGCAGAGGGGTACAATAGTGATCCAGGAGTAGATCATCGGACAACGGTCAAAATTATCCTTAGAGGACTAAGGAAATATATTTATCGGTTATGGAGGTGACATAGAGTTCGTCGAAAAAGGCTACGTCGATGCAAGCTTTGACACTGATCCGGATGACTCTGAGTCTCAATCTGGATACATATTGGAAGTGGGAGCAATTAGCTAGAGTAGCTCCGTGTAGAGCATTGTAGACATAGAAATTTGCAAATTACATACGGATCTGAATATGGCAAACCCGTTGACTAAACTTCTCTCACAAGCAAAACATGATCACACCTTAGTACTCTTTGGGTTTTAATCACATGACGATGTGAACTAGATTATTGACTCTAGTAAACCCTTTGGGTGTTAGTCACATGGTGATGTGAACTATGGGTGTTAATCACATGGTGATGTGAACTATTGGTGTTAAATCACATGGCGATGTGAACTAGATTATTGACTAGTGCAAGTGGGAGACTGAAGGAAATATGCCCAAGAGGCAATTGTCGGATCACGGGTTCCGGCAAAACCCTCAAGGTTTGAACACTGCGGTGCGCACAAAGATCTCCCCCTACCGATCCACGTCCTAGCTTCGCTAAGATCTCACGGATTAACTCAACGAGCTCGTAACACAAAGAACACAAGATTTATACTGGTTCGGGCCACCGTTGTGGTGTAATACCCTACTCCTGTGTGGTGGTGGTGGATTGCCTCTCGGGCTGAGGATGAACAGTACAAGGGGAAGAACAGCCTCCTGAGGTTGAGGTGTTCTTGTGCTTGGTGAACTTGCGTGGGTGAGGATTCGATGCCTCCTACTGTGGTGGCTAGTCCTATTTATAGAGGCCCTGGTCCTCTCCCCAAATATTGAGCGGGAAGGGAGCCAACAATGGCCAATTTGAAAGGGGACAACTAGTACAACTTATCCTGACAAAAGCAATCTTCGCCTGCAAAAGGCTCTGGTGGTGACGCCGTCTTGGGCTCCATGGCGACCTCCGTCTTGCCGTCCAGCTGGCCTTGGTCTCTTTGCGCTGAGATGGAAACCTTTGCTTGATGCCTCGGTACTCCGCGCCTGTGCTTGCTCCCTTAGCACCAAAGAGGAAAAAAGTACACTGTGCTCGCTGGCGCCCGCCTGGCGCCCGCATGGTCTTGATCGTCATGGCTCACGTCACGTGAACCTCGTGAGGTTTGCCTTGCCTTGAACTCTCCGCCCCTCGCGAGCTAATCTGGTGAGGCCGCTCCCGAGGAGGCCGTGTGTCGTCCGCCTTGCGAGGCTTGGCCCCTCGCGAGGGTCTTGAATGCCTATTGGTGAAGATGGGCCGTATGGGCCCGCTCGCAGAGCCACGCCGTGGGCCGCATGCAGGCAAGTCTGGGGACCCCCGTTCCCAGAACGTCGATAGTAGCCCCCAGGCCCAAGGCGCACTCGGGCTTGGCTTCGAGGCGAAGCTGAAGGTCAAGTGCGGAGCGCCGTGGGCCCAATAGCATGCGGCCTTGCTCGACGCGTGGCGGTTGATTGGACATGGGCGTCTCCGCTTCCCCATGCTGCCTTGATACCCGCCTGGCTAGCCGGCCACCGCAACCTACACAGTTATTCTTCCATCGCCTGCACCGTACTCCTCCGATTCCTCTGCTTCCCCGGGACTCCGCCCACTTTCCGATCTGACCTGAGCTCTACCCACTCCATCGCCATGGCGCCGAAACAAGCGGATAAGGGGAAGAAGCCTCTATCTTAGACAAGTGCGCCTTTGGCTGTTTAGCCTGCAGTTGGCCGATCGCTGGTGCTCAATGATGAGGCCATGGGCAAGGTGCGTCTCATGCTCGCCACTAGCTTCAATGAGTGGGGGAAGACGGTGGCTTGGCCTGCGTCTCGTGCTCGCATTGACCGGGCAGCCACCGAGGTCCCGTTCTTCATCGACTCCCTTTGGGCCGGTCTGACCCCTCCTTTCTCTGCCTTCCTCAACGCAATGCTGGAACACTATCAGATCAACATGCTGCACCTTGACCCCCAATCCGTGACCCTTCTTGCCGCCTTTGCCTTTGTGTGTGAGGCCATGGTGGGCATTGCCCCTTCCGTGGCCCTTCTTCGCCACTTCTTCTTGCTGCATCTGATTGACCCCCGACAGAGCTCGGGATGCCTGAGCTTCCATGCCGTGGCTGCGACGGCAGGCGTGGGGATCGACTTCGAGCTTCCTCCATCCACGAGCGGGTTTCGGACACGGTGGGTGTTTGTTGATGTCGGAGTGCTCAGCCCTCTGCTCCACCCTTCGCTGGCGCCTGCCGTCCCCAACTCCGGTTGGAGCCATGAGAAGCTCGCGAGCCCCTGCCTTGTCCCTGTCTGGCTCAGGCTGAAGAGGCTGAAAGATCACGGCGTGTCTGCGCCTATGGTGGTGTAGGAGTTTGTCCGACGCCGAATTGCCCCGCTTCAGCGCCATTCCCGGCCGATGTGGGCCTTGCTCAACAACAAGGATCATATGAGGTTTCAGGAGTCCGAACTCCCTCCTGAGACGCGGCAGACGGTGCTTGGGGTCTTGGCGGGCGTCCCGTTGCCGGACGACATGCCTGGGAAGAGTTGTCTATTGTACCGTTGCTCGAACAAGGAGGAGTTTGTGGAGCACATGCCTTCCTTCGACGAGTGGGAGCTGCGCCCATACGGCCTGGTGGGGCCCCGCGAGAACCCCGTCAACGTGGTTCCCCTCTTCGCTGCTGGCGCCGAGCTCGCCCCGAGTGTGGAAGCAGGGGGGCAAGCACTGTCCGAGGCCGGTGGCCCTAGCACCACAGTGTTGATGCCACCCGGGGCTCCCGAGGCATTGCCCTCGAGAGTCCGCGATTCTTGTCCTAGGGCGGCAGCTGCGGGGGTGATGCATCGTGCGACTCTTGAGGCCGAAGCTCCCGGGACCTCGGCAGGTCGCTGCGAAATGGCGCCCGATGGCTCTCCTCAGCTTGGCGCCCCTGAGGCTGCCCCTTCAAGCGCTTCTCCTGCCGCACCTCATACTGTCCGCCATGTCCAACGCTTTGGTCGGCTCTGCATGGACTTCGAGGAGCTCCGGAAGAGGCAGAGGTCCCCGAGCGGCAGCGGTGGCATTTTCGGGCCGTTGAAGCGGAGGAAGTACATCGATTGACAAGTAAGTACTGCATCTTTGTGGTTTCCTGAGTGTTGGTTTCCTTCCTGACGGTGGTCCTTCAGGGTCCCTTCCGCCAAGGCTGCTGCATCTCCTGAGGAGCAGCCTCCTCTTTCCTCGACTCCCTCGCTGGCCTTGAGCGCCTGAGCCCGCACGCCGCCTCTGGCGCTGGGTCGATTGGAGGCGCTTCGCCTCCTGGCGCCTTGAGCCTGGCCTAGTCGCCCCTCCTTTGCGGCCTTGCTTGGAGCTTGGCGGGCGTGCCCAGAACCCCTCCTCTGGTCATGGACGGTGGCTGGTTGGCTTCGGTCTTCGGCTCCTCTTCAAGCAGCGATCCCCGACTCGCCCAGGCCCCTCGTGAGGCCTGGATGGCCTCCGGGTACGCGCCAGCCCCCAGCCCCCTGTTGGGAGGGGGCGTGCCGCTTCGGGCCCCTCCTGCAGCCCCCGCGGTGGAGGACGAGATGGTCCGTGCGCTCGAGTTCAAGCACGGACGGAGCGCTGTTTGTCATGAGCTCTTCCAGGAGGTGATGGGCGCGATGAACCGGCTTGGTGAAGAACTCGCGGGCGTCAGCGTGCGCCTCGTGGCCGGGAGTCTTCGGCTGGCGGAGGAGCGACACAAGTTGAAGGTGGCCATCAACCTCGGGCGTCACCAGCGCGAGCTTGATAACGCGAAGGCTGAAGCTTCTCTCAAGGTCTCTCGTAGGCTTGCTCCCGAGCTTTGGAGGAGGCTCGCGAGGCTGACCGCCGTCACGAGGCTGCGGAGAAGCGCGCGTGGGAGCTCGATGTTGGGGAACGTAGTAATTTCAAAAAAAAATCCTACGCACACACAAGATCATGGTGATAGCAACGAGAGGGGAGAGTGTGTCCACGTACCCTCGTAGACCGAAAGCGGAAGTGTTAGCACAACACGGTTGATGTAGTCGTACGTCTTCATGATCCGACCGATCAAGTACCGAACGCACGGCACCTCCGAGTTCAGCACACGTTCAACTCGATGACGTCCCTCGAACTCCGATCCAGCCGAGCTTTGAGGGAGAGTTCCGTCAGCACGACGGCGTGGTGACGATGACGATGTTCTACCAACGCAGGGCTTTGCCTAAGCACCGCTACGATATTATCGAGGTGGATTATGGTGGAGGGGGGCACCGCACACGGCTAAGAGATCAAGAGATAAATTGTTGTGTCTATGGGGTGCCCCCCTCCTCCGCATATAAAGGGGGGAGGAGGAGAGGGCCAGCCAAGGGGAGGAGGCGCGCCAAGGGGGGCAATCCTACTCCAAGTAGGTTTTGCCCCCCTTTCCTCTTCCAACTAGGAGAAGGGGGAAGGAGGAGGTGGAGAGAAGGAAGGAGAAGGGGGGCCGCCGCCCCCTTCCCTTTCCCAATTCGGATTGGGGCAAGGGGGCGCCGCGCCACCTCCTGGCCTCCCTCTCTCCTTTTCACTAAGGCCCATAAGGCCCAATTGCTCTCCCGGGGGGGGGGGGGGGGGGGGTTCGGTAACCCCCGGTACTCCGATATATATCCAATAACCCCCGAAACCATTCCGGTGTCCGAATATAGTCGTCCAATATATCAGTCTCCATGTATCGACCATTTCGAGACTCCTCGTCATGTCCGTGATCACATCCGGGACTCCGAACAACCTTCGGTACATCAAAACACATAAACTCATAATATAACCGTCATCGAACTTTAAGCGTGCGGACCCTACGTGTTCGAGAACTATGTAGACATGACTGAGACATGTCTCCGGTCAATAACCAATAGCGGAACCTGGATGCTCATATTGGCTCCCACATATTCTACGAAGATCTTTGTTGGTCAAACCGCATAACAACATACGTTGTCCCCTTTGTCATCGGTATGTTACTTGCCCAAGATTCGATCGTCGATATCTCAATACCTAGTTCAATCTCGTTACTAGCAAGTCTCTTTACTCGTTCTGTAATACATCATCCCGCAACTAACTCATTAGTTGCAATGCTTGCAAGGCTTAAGTGATGTGCATTACCGAGTGGGTCCAGAGATACCTCTCCGACAATCGGAGTGACAAATCCTAATCTCGAAATACGCCAACCCAACAAGTACCTTCGGAGACACCTGTAGAGCACCTTTATAATCACCCAGTTATGTTGTGACATTAGGTAGTACACAAAGTGTTCCTCTGGTAAACGGGAGTTGCATAATCTCATAGTCATTGGAACATGTATAAGTCATGAAGAAAGCAATAGCAACAAACTAAACGATCAAGTGCTAAGCTAACGGAATGGGTCAAGTCAATCACATCATTCTCCTGATGATGTGATCCTGTAAATCAAATAACAACTCTTTGTCCATGGCTAGGAAACATAACCATCTTTGATTAACGAGCAAGTCAAGTAGAGGCATACTAGTGACACTCTGTTTGTCTATGTATTCACACATGTATCATGTTTCCGGTTAATACAATTCTAGCATGAATATTAAACATTTATCATGAATTAAGGAAATAAATAATAACTTTATTATTGCCTCTATGGCATATTTCCTTCAGTCTCCCACTTGCACTAGAATCAATAATCTAGTTCACATCGCCATGTGATTTAACATCAATAGTTCTCATCTTTATGTGGTTAACACCCATAGTTCACATCGACATGTGACCAACACCCAAAGGGTTTACTAGAGTCAGTAATCTAGTTCAAATCGCTATGTGATTAACACCCAAAGAGTACTAAGGTGTGATCATGTTTTGCTTGTGAGATAATTTTAGTCAACAGGTCTGTCATATTCAGATCCACAAGTATTTTGCAAATTTCTATGTCTACAGTGCTCTGCACGGAGCTACTCTAGCTAATAGCTCCCACTTTCAATATGTATCTAGATCGAGACTTTGAGTCATCCAGATCAATGTCAAAGCTTGCATCGAAGTAAGTCTTTGCGACGAACCTTTTGTCACCTCCATAATCGAGAAACATATCCTTATTCCACTAAGGTTAATTTTGACCACTGTCCAGTGATCTACTCCTAGATCACTATTGTCGGGTGGTAGGTGCGACATATGCCAACGGGTGGCTTATCATTGTGGGAGCCAATAAGACGTCGCTGGTGCCTGGAAACGGGATGAGGCGAAGACATGCACGCCGTGAATCTTACCCAACGGGGCTCTCAATGGAGATAACACCCCTACTGCTGCTCTGCGGGGTCTCTGCATGATCACTAGGTGAACAAGTAGCTACAAGAGGCTCCTTGAGTTGTTTCGGTGAGAGGAAAAAGAAGGGCACGACTAGCTCTCCTCTTCCCTCTATATCATGTCTAAAACTCTAAGAGATCAACCCTTTGCATGGGTGCCCTGGGGGGTTTATATAGGCCTACCCCCCGGGGGTACAATGGTAATCTGGCTGGGCGCGGGCCCTAGCCGTCAGTGTCACGCCACGGCTTCTCCGCCCGGCCGCTGGGCTGCCTGTTGGTGGGCCCTTGGCTTCCTGGTCGACAAGCTGGCCCGCTGGGGCCTTGTCGGGGGCTGGTCTTGTTGCCTCACTGATGATGAGGGCTTTGTCGAGGTAAGCATGGCTACAGTGCCGCCGCTTTGGCGGCGATCACTGTAGCCTTACCTCATCTTGTCTCCTTAATGAGGCGCCTCCTTCGAGGGAGGGAGCAAGCCGGCTACGGGGAGCCGGCCATATCTCAGGCCGACTGGAGGAGGCCTGGCCGCCTTCGGGTATCTCTCTGACTGGAGGGGCCTGCCGCCCGCGGGCCGTGCTGACAACCTATTGCGTGTGCCATCATGGTCAACATGGCAACAGTGCCGCGCCGGACGGGTGATGGCCGCCCCGTACGGCGCACTATGGCCATGCGCGCTCCGGGATTCGGGAGGGCACGCTTCACTGTAGCCACGCCCCGTCTCATCGCCATTATGTGGGTGCAGAGTTTGAGGGTGCGGTCCTGGCCGCCTGCTGGGGGGCCGGCTTCTTGGAGTCGGCCTTCTCGTGGCCGGCTTCTTGGAGTCGGCCCTCTTGTGGCCTTCCTCCTGTAGGTTTTAGGGCCGGGCCGCCTCCCGGTAGCCGTCCTGAGAGACAGCCGGCTGAGGGAAGGCGGCCCCGCGTCTTGGATGCTTGAGGGCTCGATCGGCCCGTAATTTTTTCGGAAGTGCCAGGGGGAGCCGGCTAGGCTACCCGTGGTCATTTACTCCGACAGTAGTCCCCGAAGCTGGTTGAGCTTCGAGGCTGAAGAGAGGACGAGAAGCTCGATCAGCTTCCTACACTAAAGAGCCGGCAGCTAGGAGCCGGCTTTGAGTAGATGCGTGGTCTCTGGAAGGTTTGGCAGCTTGAAGGCAGGAACCAGATGGCACGCGAGCCGAATCGTGCGCTGACCGCCTGTCACTTGCGCGCCACATGGCAACCATCAGCAGGGAAGGCCTGCCAGCCCACGCTCGTGATGGGACGTCGCCGTAGGCCGGGGCCCGCCACTCCTAGGCCTCGGCCCATGTGCAGATCTTCTGCGGCCCGAACGGACCGCTCACTTTCCCGCGGCGGTTTTAGCACGCCTTTAGGGCGTGATAATCGCGGGACGTGGGGGAGTGGGCGCAGTTAATCCCACGTCCCCCCATGCCTCGCCTCCTCGGCTCCGCCGCACGAGCCTATAAGTAGGGGGAGGAGGGGGAGCGGCAGACGCTCGCACGCTCGCCCTCGCTCCACCCTTTCTTCTTCTTCCTTCTCCTTTCCTCCGCCGCCGCAGCGCCTCACCACCGCGCTATCTCGCCGTCGACCTTCTTGGCTCGCCGTAGCTCCACCGCGGCTGGTTTGTGCATCCTTCATCGCTTCCTCGTCCCCATGGTGCTATCCAGTTCTTGGGATGGTTCCAACGTCCATGAGGACCACATCGACTGGCTCCGCAGGACGCGGCGGCTGTCGGGCACGGGTTACATGCGGGCCCGCCTCGCGCAGGAGACGGAGGTCTCGCCGGCGTCGGAGGAAGACGAGCGGGTAATCTTCCGCTCGCACTGCATGTGCGGCCTCGGCCTGCCGGCGAGCGGGTTCTTTCGCTCCTTCCTCGAATTCTACCATCTCCAGCCGCATCACCTCACCCCCAACACGGTGATGCTGTTGTCGGCCTTCGTCACTCTGTGTGAGGGTTTTCCTCCCCACCCTCGAGCTCTGGGGGGAGTTTTTTCAGTGCAAGCTCGGCACCGTCACCGCGGGCGTGCCCGCCCCCTGTGGCGCCTTCATCGCCATGCGGAGGTCGAGCGACAACAACCCGTTTCCGCCCATTCCGCTGATCCAGTCGGTGAAGCTCTGGCAGCAGTCCTACTTTTACATGAAGAACATCGCCCCGCAAGGCGACTTCGTCAATCTGCCGGCTTACGTAGCCGGCCCGCCGGCTGGGAGGCAGCCTTCATGGTCCTTCCGAGCCAGGTCGCTGTCTCCGGCTGGGGCTGCTGTCGTCGCCCGGCTTCGGGTGATGGTCCAGTCGAAAGGCCTGGTCGAGGCCGACCTGGTGGCCGCCTTCGTGGAGCGCCGGGTGCTTCCGCTCCATGGCCGGCCGCACATGATCTGCCAGATTCGCGGCCGCTTCGACCCAAGCCGGCTGAGCACCAGGGAGATGCCTCATGATGAGGTATCTTACATGGTGAACTACATCTCCAACTGCAAGCTCACCGAGGACTGGCGGTACGGCAAGGAGCCGTACTCTCGAGCCGATCCCCCGCCTTCGATAAGTTTCCCCTTTCTTCTTCTCTTGTTGCCGGGCTCATAATGGCCGACTCCTGACCAGCCGGCTTATTTTTTGGCAGAGCCCCCTTCTTTGACTAGCGGCCGGAGCCACGGGGCCAGAGCGCCAATTTATGCCCGACCGCGTGGCGACGACGTGGACGATTCGAACTTGGGGGCTGCCGCCATGGACGACGCCGTCGTAGGAGGAGGCGGCGAGGCAGGCGGCCCCGAGCTCGGAGCCGGCTTCGGGGACTGGCCGGATGACGACGATGCCGAAGTTGTTCCGCGTCGTCAGCCGGTGTCCGATCACCAAGGGGCGGGCCCATCTACTGCGCCAGCTGCCCGGGGCGGCGCGTAGAAACGCCGGGGCGCGCCGACTCTCTTCGGCAGCCGGCCGAAGAAGCCCAAGGGTTCCACGGCGGCGACCAAGCGGGACGAAGCGACCGCAAGGTGGTGAAGCAGCCGCAGGCGGTTTCGGCGTGAGTATCGATTTTCCCACACTTTTCTTTCTTTTCTTTGGATGAGACTCTTCTGAGCCTTTTTCTTGATTGGTCAATCAGGGCGCCGCTTTCCCTCGAACGGGTTCCCGCCGCCTCCATAGTCGGACCGGCGGGAGGGTCTTCGAGCTCCCACCACGTGGATCCCCGCGCCGACCTCATGGAGGCAACAGAGCGGAACATGCGGGAGGCGCGGGAGGAGCGGGAAGCGGAGGAGCGGAGGGCTGCCCAGGAGGCGAAGGGGAAGTCGGCCGAGGCGCAAACCGACGCGACGGCCAAGGCTCAAGCGGAGGCCGCGGCTGCGGAAAGGGAGGCGGAGGCCCTGCGTAACCAACCTCCGCAGCTCATCATCCCCATCCGCACCGTGGCCCCCAACATCCCAGTGCCTCAGTCGGAGGAAGTCGGCCGTGACCGGCCGGTGATGGAGAGCGAATAGGGCGACGTGATCGTTCTGGAGGGAGAGGCGATGCCGTCGGTGCCGACTGGAGCGGGCCAAGGTGGCCGACCTGTCGCGCCGCCCGAAAGCAGTACCGAGGCGAGCCGGCTGTGGGGGCGGATCTCGTGGTTCAGTCGCCGCCTCATCGGCGCGCAAGGGAGGCGACCTCAGCGCCGGAGCCGCAGAAGGTCACGGGAGCCAGCTCGACGACTCAGGATCTGGAGGCGGCCAGCACCATCACGTCTGAGTGGACACCCAGCGGTGGGACGGCTGAGCTGAACGTGACGGTGTAGGAGGTCCGGAGCCGGCTTCAGGCCCAGGCCGCCTCGTTGAAGCGGTACACTCAAGAATTCCTCACAACGCGGGCGGTCATCCGGGTGAGTCCTCCAGCCTTGGTCGATTGCTCTCTTGATTTCCTCCGTAAGCGCCAACAGCACTCCATCGGGTGTAGTCCCCGAGTTTCGAGTCGGCCGAAAGCAGGCGGCTTGGAACTTCTAGTAGGCTTCGATTGCTATCTTGTTCTTATTCGCACCTCCGTCCTGTTTCCAGGAATATCATAACCTCCACGCGGCTGCCTTCAACTTCCAGGCCCAGGAGCTGAACCAAAAGACCGCTGATCTGACTGATAGCCGGAGTGAGTGCTTCGTTTCTTTTATCTCACGTGGGGGCGCGTCAGTGCACCCACTGGGTGTAGTCCCCGAGATTCAGGCCGACTGCTGAGCAGTCAGGTCGGATCTTTCCTGACGACTTCTTCTTTATTGCTTTTTTCTTTTTTCTCCATGTTTGCAGGGGCCAACGCCGACTTGAGGGCGCAGCTAGGCGGGATCCAGACTGCCCTTCGTGCCAAGGAAGCTGAGTGCAACGCCTTGGCCCAGGAACGTGACCGCCTAGCCAAGAAACTGGCCGACCAGGAGGAGAGCCATAAGGCGGCCCTGAAGAAGGCGCAGGACAGCGAGGCCGCCCTCAAGGATGAATAAAAGACCGAGGAGGCAGGCTGGGCCGAGGCGAAGCAAGCACTGAGCGAGGGCTATGGACGGGTTGAGGATTTGATGGACGGTAGGCCGCCTTCCTCTTCGTCCCTTTGCTTGCCCCTTGTCCTCTGTTTTATCTTCTGATTTTGTGCTGCTTCTTTCTTCTTTGTGCAGATTACTTTCCCGGTTACTCCGTCGCCGCCTCCCAAGCCATCGAGGCCCACCGCGAAGCACGCTGGCTGGCAGGGGTCGAGATCGCGCCGGACGCCAGCCGGACACTTGAGGAGCAGCTTCTGGCGATTCAGGCCCGTCTGCAGCAGGCTCACCGCATGCTCCGCCGTCTTCAGCGTGCCGGGGCACAAGTGCTGGCCACCCTCTGGCCCGGCGTGGCGGTTCCCCGCACCCCAAGTCGGACTGCCGACTGGCTGGAGGTTGCAGTCGGCCGTTTCGAGGCCTGGAAGGCTTCCGCCGCTCGGTCCGGCACCAGGCGGGCGCTGGAGTTCGTCCGAGCCTGGTATCCTGGGCTGAGCTTGGCCCAGCTGAGCACCTGGCGGCAGGAGGCCGATGAAGAGCTAGTGGCGGTGCGGCCGGCTATCATCCAGCGTGCCTCGGCAATCGCCGACTACACCGACACCAGCGCCTTTGCTCCTGAGGTAAACGATGACAGCGTCGCTCAGCCGGAGGAGTGGTTCGGGTTGAACCCGGCGGAAGGTGAAGACTCGGCGGAGGAGATCGCTTCCAGCGATGAAGGCGAAGATGAAGAAGGGGAGGGTAGCGAAGATGTCGTGCCAGACGGCGAAGCTACCAGCCAGCTTCAGCCTGATCGTGCCTCCAGCAACGAGGCGCGCGCGAGCGTGCCGTCTGCCAGAGGTGATGATCAAGCCGAGACCCGCCAGCCGGCCACTCCTCCGGCCGGCACTGCCGCCTCCACCGACCTGCCCGACTCGCCCGTCGTTCCCTTGGCCTGATCTGCCGTCCTTGCTTTCCTGCTTGTTACTCTTTGAACAGCTATTTATTAAATTCGCAGCTTGCACCTAATCGGGGGTGTATTCAAACTATGTTGAATGCTGGCCTTTCGAAGGCCTTTTGTGTAAATATAATCATGCATGTGTTTGGCTTCCATTCATGTTTGCTTTTTATCCTTAGGCTGTTTCCTTTGCCTCCTTCCCTTTGTCTCCGCCTTCCCAGCCGGACAGCTGCTCTGCAGTCTTTGGCTGGGGAGGAACTTGGTCGTTTCTTGGGAAGACAAGTACTCGAGCTTTCTTGGATTGTAGCATGGTGAATTGGAAGCCGGCCAGCTGCCTGCTCTGGCAGCCGGTCAGCGGGGGGGGGGGGGGGGGAGCCGACGTTTGTTATATAAGTTCGTTAGTCCTTAGCCGTTTTTCATGTGGGCATCCTTTCCTGCCTTTGACTCTTGCCAGCCGGGCAGCCGATTCTTTGAGCTGCGGCTTTCGACAAGAGAGGGCTTTGGTGCCGGCACACTACTTGTCTGACTGCAGGTGGAACTTGAATATAACTCAAGGCGACAAGTCCCCGGGCCGACTGGTCGAACCCGGTGCCGGACGAGAAGAATGAATGTAGTGACCTAATCATAGGCATGATACTCATCATTCATAGATAAAAGAGGGTAGTCCCCGAGTGCTCCTCGGGGGGCCCATTATCTCATACTTAGTACAAAAGGTAGCGTGATACATACTGCAGTTTAACTGTAAAATCTTTGGAGGAGGTTGGCATTCCATGGCCGTTCCGACTCCTTGCCGGAATCATCTCTCTTTCGTGCCTTCGGCTTCTGCGCGTTGATCAGGTAGTAGGAGTCGTTTCCTAATGCCCTGCTGATGACGAAGGGGCCTTCCCAAGGGGCCGAGAGCTTGTGTTGGCCGACTGTTCGCTGGATCAGCCGGAGCACAAGGTCACCCTCTTGGAAGGATCTTGGCTTGACCTTCCGGCTGTGGTAGCGGCGCAAACCCTGCTGGTAGATGGCGGACCGGCTGAGGGCTAACAGCCGGCTTTCTTCCAGCAGGTCGATGCCGTCTTCTCGTGCTTCCTTGGCCTCCGCCTTCGTGTACATGGTCACCCGAGGCGAGTCGAACTCGATGTCAGTTGGGATGACAGCCTTGGCACCATATACAAGGAAGAAAGGGGTGAAGCCGGTTGACTTGTTCGGGGTAGTGCGCAGACTCCAGAGGACGGCCGGCAGCTCATCGAGCCAACAGCCGGCCGAACGCTCCAGTGGCACAACCAATCGGGGCTTGATGCCGGAGAGGATGAGGCCGTTTGCTCGCTCGACTTGGCCGTTTGACTGCGGGTGGGCAACGGACGCTAAGTCCAGTCGGATGCCCTGTGTCGCGCAGAAACGTGCCAGTGCTCCCTTGGCAAAATTCGTGCCATTGTCGGTGATGATGCTGTGTGGCACGCCGTACCGGGTTGTAATATCTGCGACGAATGTCACAGCAGTCGGCCCATTCAGCTTCTTGATCGGCTTCGCTTCAATCCACTTGGTAAATTTGTCCATCGGCGACGAGCAGATGTGTCATGCCACCGCGCGCCGTCTTGAATGGGCCCACCATATCCAGTCCCCAGACGGCAAAGGGCCAGGCGAGGGGAATGGTCTTGAGTCTGGCGGCAGGTGTTGCTTGGAGCTGAAGACCTGGCACCCTTTGCAGTATTTGACTAACTCCTTGGCGTAATCCAAAGCAGTCGGCCAAAAGAACCCATGGCGGAAAGCTTTGGCAACGAGTGATCTTGAGGTCACAGGTGGCCGTGATTCGCCTTTGGTGAATGTCCTTGAGGATTGCTATGCCTTCTTCTCGGCTCGACGCTACTGAAGACTCGGTGACACTGCGCCTGACGAGCTCTCTGTTAACAATTGTGTATGCTCCTTCTCGGCGTTGGACTTGTCTTGCCGCGATCTCGTCAGTCGGCAGTTCTCTGTTTACCAGGAAGTTGAGGATGGGCTGGGCCCATGATGGAGCTGTGACTTCTTCTATTGCCAACATGGCTACTGCGACCAGGGCGGGTGGGCTGGGTGGTGAAGAGCTGGAGTCGGCCACCTCCTATTGTGTTGATGTAGTCCCCGGGCCGACTGCCGTAGTCCCCGGGCCGGGTTATGAAGTCCCCGAGCCGGGTGCGACTATGGCAGTCCCCGAGCCGCCTGTTGAAGTCCCCGGGCCGCCTATCGAAGTCCCCAAGCCGCCTGCTTGGTTCCTCAAGCCGGATCTGACTGCGTCGGGGTTAGGCGGCACGAAGATGGAATCGGATTCTGGAGACGGCTTGATAGATGGCTTGAGGAGGCGTTGGAGAGAGACGCCGGTTGGTATAGCTTGTCGAGTTAAGCCTATTCGTGCCAGGGCATCTGCTTGCTCGTTGTCGGCCCGTGGTACGTGGAGGAACTCGCATCCTTCAAAATACCCGCTGATTTGCTGAACGAGGAAGCGGTAGCTCACCATGTTTGCGTCCTTGGCATCCCAATCGCCAGATGATTGCTGGACTACCAAACCCGAGTCGCCATAGCACAGGATCCGGAAGATGCCGAGCTTTTTGGCTAGCCGGAGTCCGTGTATGAGCGCCTCGTACTCGGCCACATTGTTGGAGGCGGCAAAAAGAATTTGCAATGTGTATCTGAGCTTGTCGCCTTTGGGAGAGGTGAGGATGATGCCAGCTCCCAAGCCGGTGCGCATCTTGGACCCATCGAAGTGCATCCGCCAATGAGTGGAGTCGGGGCGGTGGCAATCTTGGGTCTCGCCAATGACGAGGAAGTCGGCCAATGCTTGGGACTTGATGGCAGTGCGAGGCTGGTAGAAGATCATGTAAGGAGCCAGCTCAATGGCCCATTTTGCCACCCGGCCAGATTCATCCCGGCTGCCTATGATCTCGGCGAGCGGGGTAGTGCACACGACCGTGATGGGGTGCTCTTGAAAGTAGGGCTTGAGCTTCTTGGCGGCAAAGTACACACCATAGCACATCTTCTGGTAGTGCGGGTAGTTCTGCTTCGAGGTGGACAGTACTTCACTTAAATAATACACCGGCCTCTGGACTGGCTGAGCTTGGCCTTCTTCCGGGCGCTGAACCACGATGTCGGTGCTGACCACCCGACCGGTAGCGGCAATGTAAAGCAGCATGGGCTCTTTCTCAGTCGGCGCCGCCAAGACAAAGGCGTGGCGTACAAGATCTTCTTCACCGTGGAAAGCTTGGTCGGCTTGGTCGTTCAACTCGAAGTGAGTGGTCTTCTTCATGAGTCGGTAGAGGGGGAGAGCTTTCTCTCCAAGCCGGCTGATGAAGCGGTTCAGGGAAGCCAGGCATCCGGTAAACTTCTGGACGTCTCGTAGTTTAGTGGGAATCTCCATTCTCTCAATGGCTTTGATCTTCACTGGGTTGCATTCGATGCCGCGTTCGGAGACCAGGAAGCCTAGAAGCTGGCCGGCTGGTACTCCAAACACGCATTTCTCGGGGTTGAGCTTGGTCTGAAACCGGCGCAGGTTCTCAAACGTCTCCTTGAGGTCTTCCAGCAAGGTGCCGCGGTTCTCCGTCTTCACCACAATATCGTCTACATAGACGTGGGCATTTCTGCCGAGTTGCTTGAGGAGGCATTTACGCATGCAACGCTGAAAAGTGGCACCGCATTTCTCAAGCCGAATGTCATAGTCGCAGCGTAAAGCTCGAATGGTGTGATGAAGGCTGTCTTTAGGCGGTCACCGGATCCAACTTTATCCGGTGGTAGCTCGAGTAAGCATCCAAGAAACTCAACAGCTTGCATCCGGCTGTGGAGTCTATCACTTGATCAATCCTTGGCAGGGCGAAGGGATCTTTGGGGCAGGCTTTGTTGAGGCTAGTGTAGTCTATACACATGCGCCACTTGTTATTCTTCTTCAGCACGAGGACCGGGTTGGCGAGCCATTCCGGAAAGAACACCTCCATTATGAAGCCGGCTGCCAGAAGCCGGGCTATCTCTTCTCCTACAACCCTTCTCTTCTCCTCCGACAGTCGGCGAAGGGGCTGCTTGACTAGTTTTGCATCTGCTCGGACGTGTAGCTTGTGCTCGGCGAATTCCTTCGGAACACCCGGCATGTCCTTGGGGGACCATGCAAAGATGTCCCGATTCTCACGGAGGAAATCGATGAGCTCACCTTCCTATTTGTTGTCCAGGTTTGCCCCAATGATGGCAAACCTTTCTGGGTGCTCCGGGTCCAGAGGTATCTTCTTCGTTTCTTTGGCCGGATGGAAAGAACCTTGGGCATCACACTCCTTGGGGTTGGGGGACAGGGCCGGCTGCTTGCCGGCCATGGCCAGGACTCGGTCCAGCATCCTCTTTTCTTCAGCGATCACAAGGGACTCGGCCAGCCGGCTGCTGGCTGCCGCACACTCGGAGGATTTCTTGTAATCGCCGGCTAAGTGGGGCACAACCATGAACTTGGCCAGGGCAGGTCAGCCAAGCAGTGCATGGTAGGGGCTCTCGAGGTCCACCACTTCAAACCAGACCGCTTCTCGGCGGAAATGATCCTTGTCCCCAAAGAGAACATCTATCTTGATCTTGCCGATTGGTGAGTAGGACAGGCCGGGTACAATGCCATGGAACACGGTCCGACTAGGCATGAGCTGCTTCGTCTTGATGTTTAGCTTCTCCATGGTGTCACGGTGCAGGATGTTGATGCTGCTCCCGCCTATCAAAGACGCTGGACAATCGGGCAGCACGCCTGTTCATAGAGGGTGGCGCCCAAAACCAATGCATAAGAGCCGGAGACGGCATCACCTTCGGGTGGTCGGCCCGGCTCTAGCCGATGGGCCTTCGACCGGTGCATGTACTCGTGGTTGTTGGAGGCGACCACGTTGACTTCTTGGTGCTGTCGGCGCCGGCTGCGCCGGTCTTCGGGCTGGCTTGTAAAGACGACGTAGGCGGCATGCTCGCCGGGGAACTCGTCTTGAAAGGCTCCGACTGCTGGTCAAGCGGCCGGCTGTTGAGGAGCCAGAGGCGGCTGACCAGCAGGCGGAGGCGGCACCAACCCTTCGCCTTTGGAGATTCGCGTGAGCCAGTGGCATTTCCGGGTCGTGTGGTTGGACGGCTTCGCGCCACTGTGGAACTTGCATGGGGCATCAAGGGCCTGCTCGTAGGAGAAAGCCGACTGCCAAGCCGGCTCGCCTTCGCTTTTTGGCGCAGCCGCCCTTGAGTTGTTCGTCTTCGATCGTGACCACCGCCGACCGGTTGAAGGCGGCATGGGGCCCTTGCGCTTGTTGTCGTTTCTGTACGGGCGTCGGCTGGAGTCCCCACCGGCGCCTTGGGAGCCAGGTTGAGTACCTTCCGGAGGCGCCCACTGGAGCTCGGTTTTCATTAAGGAGTCGGCGGCGTGCATTTGTTCCGCTATGAGCAGAAGCTCGTCGAGGGTAGTCGGCTCGTCGCAGAGGAGTTTGTGCTTGAGGAGGGTGTCTTCTCGGCACCTGGCAGTGAAGTACTCTATGGCTTGAACCTCGTGCACCCCCTCGTAGGAATTGCGGAGCTCGGCCGAACGCATGAGGTAGTCGCGAGTTGATTCAGTGGGTCCTTGTACGCACAAGGAGAGCTGTCGGGGCTTGGGAGCCCGCTTGTAGGTGCTGGTGAAGTTGCGGATGAAGGCTTCTGTGAAGTCTAGCCAGCTGTTGATGCTGTAAGGCTTGAGGCTGTTGAGCCAGGTACGCGCCGTGCCTTGGAGCATGAGGGGGACATACTTCACGGCAACACGCCTGTTGCCGTTCGCTATGCTAACCGCAGTGGAGTAGTCGATCAACCAATCCTCCGGCTTCACAGAGCCGTTGTACTTGGGCGTGTCTCTTGGGAGCGAGAACCCTTTGGGGAAGGGCTCGTCGCGGATACGGGGGCTGAAGCAAGGCGGGCCGACATCGTCTTCTTCTTCCAAAGACTGTGGATCGCGCTTAGGCGGTCGATCCGATGGCGGCGTCGTTGCTCGCCGACTTCTTCGCGGGCGGCCTAGTCGGCCGCCGAGAGTCGGATGCGTGATGTGCGGCGGGTGGGATATCTCCCCACGAGGCGGAGGAGGAGGCGGGTTGCCTCGTCGCTCCACGGCTCGAGGGCGGCCTTCTGCGTCGCGCTCGATGGAGATCCGGGTTCGGCTGCGGCTGGCAGCCGCCTCCTTTTCTTGCTGCGCGCGGGTGTTGCCCGCAGTCGGCGTCCGTGACGTTGCGCCGTGCTCTCGGCACGGGGGAGGAATTTCTGCACGGACGCCGGCTCCGTGCCGCTCTGCAGCTGCATCGATCAGCTGCTGGATGCGTCTGGTCATGTGGGGGAGTTCTTCGGCCCACCCATTTAGTTCGCTTCACGGCTACCGGGCGGCGCATAGATTCTCGAAGGGAGTGGCGTAAACTGGGCGGTCTGCTCCCAGCATGTCGGCGATGGCTGCGCCACACTGCTTGATGACGCCGATTCGGCTTGGCCCGTCAGGAGGCGGCGTGCCGAAGGCGGCGCGGTCGACTTTGCGCTGGTGAGCCTCAGTGAGGCGTCCCATGGAGGCGATCTTCTGGCCCTCCGCAATGAGGGCGAGGCGGCGTGGCTCTAGTGTCTCGGTGTCGGCGTCAGCCGGGAGGGGGACGGACAAGTCGTGGATCGCCGCTTGCAGGGCATCATGGGCGTTCTCGCCAGAGGCGACGCCGTGGCTGATGGCACTGCCACAGCTGTCGGCTCGGGGGAGCGGGTCGTTGAAGATCACAACGTTGGTGGGGAAAGCGTCAAGCGATGCCGTGTCGGAGTCGACAAGCATCGGGTCGGTGGATCCAACCGGCTCCAAATCTACAGCAGGCTCGCTGGAGACGTGGAGTTGGTCGAGGAGGCTGACGAGATGGCTCTCGAGGTAGCCTGTGCCTGCGTCGGAGGCGGGCTCGTCGGAGATGCGAGCCTCGCCAAGAAGATCAGCGAGGCAGCTCGCTGCGCAGGCGTCAGCGAAGCCTTGCAGCGCGTCGAGGCAAGCGCCATCGGGTGTGCCGGGCTGGCTATGCTCGCTGGGAAGGAAGAGGGTTCCCGTCCAGAACAGGTCTTCGGACGATGGTGCACCTGGCCCCATGGTGGGCGCCAAATGTCGGGTGGTAGGTGCGACATATGCCAACGGGTGGCTTATCATTATGGGAGCCAATAAGACGTCGCCGGTGCCTGGAAACGGGATGAGGCGAAGACATGCACGCCGACGAATCTTACCCAGCTTCGGGGCTCTCCGTGGAGATAACACCCCTACTGCTGCTCTGCGGGGTCTCCGCATGATCACTAGGTGAACAAGTAGCTACAAGAGACTCCTTGAGCTGTTTCGATGAGAGGAAAAAGAAGGGCACGGCTAGCTCTCCTCTTCCCTCTATGTCGTGTCTAAAACTCTAAGAGATCAACCCTTTGCATGGGTGCCCTGGGGGGGTTTATATAGGCCTACCCCCCAGGGATACACTGGTAATCCGGCTGGGTGCGGGCCCTAGCCGTCACTGTCTACGGTCGCCGGCTTCTCCGGCCGGGCCCAGACCGGTGGGCCTCGCCGCTCCGGCTTTCGTCGACAAGCTGGCCCCATCGGCTGGGGCCTTGTCGGGGCTGGTTATCGCTGCCTCACTCGATGATGAGGGCTTTGTCGAGGTAAGCATGGCTACAGTGCTGCCGCTTTGGCGGCGATCACTGTAGCCTTACCTCATCTTGTCTCCTTAATGAGGCGCCTTCTTCGAGGGAGGGAGCAAGCCGACTCTGAGCCGGCCATATCTCGTGCCAACCGGAGGAGGCCCGCCGCCGGGTATCTCTCTCGATCAAGGGGCTCGCTACCATGGGCCGTGCTGACAACCTGTTGCGTGTGACATCATGGTCAATATGGAAACAGTGTCGCGCCGGACGGGTGATGGCCGCCCCGTACGGCGCACTGTGGCCATGCGCGCTCCGGGATTCGGGAGGGCTCGCTTCACTATAGCCACGCCCCGTCTCATCGTCGTTATGTGGGTGCAGAGTTTGAGGGTGCGGTCCTGGCCGCCTGCTGGGGGGCGGCTTCTTGGAGTCGGCCTTCTCGTGGCCGGCTTCTTGGAGTCGGCCTTCTTGTGGCCGGCTTCTTGGGGTCGGCCCTTTTGTGGCCTTCCTCCTGTAGGTTTTAGGGCCGGGCCGCCTACCGGTAGCCGGCCTGAGAGACAGCCGGCTGAGGGAAGGCGGCCCTGCGTCTTGGATGCTTGAGGGCTCGATCGGCCCGTAATTTTTCTGAAGTGCCAGTGGGAGCCGGCTAGGCTACCCGTGGTCATTTACTCCGACAACTATTGTACTCTCTTGCCAAACTCAGTGTAGGGTTTACAATAGATCTGGTACACAGCATGGCATACTTTATAGAACCTATGGCTGAGGCTAGGGAATGACTTTCATTCTCTTTCTATCTTCTGCCGTGGTCGGGCTTTGAGTCTTACTCAACTTCACACCTTGCAACACAGGCAAGAACTCATTCTTTGACCGTTCCATTTTGAACTACTTCAAAAACTTGTCAAGGTATGTACTCATTGAAAAAACTTATCAAGCCGCCTTGATCTATCTCTATAGATCTTGATGCTCAATATGTAAGCAGCTTCACCGAGGTCTTTCTTTGAAAAAACTTCTTTCAAACACTCCTTTATGCTTTCCAGAAAATTCTACATTATTTCCGATCATCAATATGTCATTCACCTATACTTATCAGAAACGTTGTAGTGCTCCCACTCACTTTCTTGTAAATACAGGCTTCACCGCAAGTCTGTATAAAACTTTATGCTTTGATCAACTCATCAAAGCGTATATTCCTACTCCGAGATGCTTGCACCAGTCCATAGATGGATCGCTGGAGCTTACATATTTTTTTAGCACCTTTAGGATCGACAAAACCTTCGGGTTGCATCATATACAACTCTTCTTTAAGAAATCCATTAAGGAATGTAGTTTTTGATATCCATTTGCCAGATTTCATAAAATGTGGCAATTTGCTAACATGATTCGGACAAACTTAAGCATCGCTTCTGAAAGTGAGAAAATCTCATCGTAGTCAACACCTTGAACTTTGTCAAAAACCTTTTTCAACAAGTCTAGCTTTGTAGATAGTAACACTACTATCAACTTCCGTCTTCCTCTTGAAGATCCATTTATTTTCTATGGCTTTCCGATCATCTGGCAAGTCAACCAAAGTCCATACTTTGTTCTCATACATGGATCCCATCTCAGATTTCATGGCCTCAAGCCATTTTGCGGAATCTGGGCTCATCATCGCTTCCTCATAGTTCATAGGTTCGTCATGGTCAAGTAACATGACCTCCAGAACAGGATTACCGTACCACTCTGGTGCGGATCTCACTCTGGTTTACCTACGAGGTTTGGTAGTAGCTTGATCTGAAGTCACATGATCATCATCATTAGCTTCCTCACTAGTTGGTGTAGTAGTCACAGGAACAGATTTCTGTGATGAACTACTTTCCAATAAGGGAAAACTTTGTTTTTGCCACTCTAGTTTTTGCCCACTTTGCTTATGCCACTCTAGAATTTGACATTTCACTTTTGCCACTCTTAGCTTTTAACAATATATCACTTTTGCCATTCCGTGGCAAAAATATAATTTTCCAAGTGGCAATTGTGATACATGTCAAATGCTAAGAGTGGCAAAAGTGAAATGAAAAATTATCGTTTTTGCCACGGAATGACATTTGTGATGTATTATCAAAAGCTAACAGTGGCAAAAGTGAGATGTCAAATTCTAGAGTGACATAAGCAAAGTTGGCAAAAACTAGAGTGGCAAAAACAAAGTTTTCCCTTCCAATAAGGGAGCAGGTACGGTTACCTCATCAAGTTCTACTTCCCTCCCACTCACTTCTTTTCGAGAGAAACTCCTTCTCTAAAAAGGATCCATTCTTAGCAACGAATGTTTTGCCTTTCGATCTGTGATAGAAGGTGTACCCAACTGTCTTCTTTAGGTATCCTATGAGGACACATTTCTCGGATTTGGGTTTGAGCTTATCAGGATGAAACTTTTTTACATAAGCATTGCAACCATAAACTTTAAGAAACGACAACTTCGGTTTCTTGCCAAACCACAGTTCATGTGGTGTCGTCTCAACGGATTTAGATGATGCCCTATTTAACGTGAATGTAGATCTATACCTATACTAATTACAGACTCCCAAGAAATTCCAACGTTAATTAGAATTTATGAGCCGTTAATCTGATGGGACCGAGTTATAACCGTGTAGATTTACCATTGGATTAAAATACTAACAACCAAGAGGACTCCTTTCACCGTAATATTCACGTGGAGTTTAGAACGATATGTTCAAAAGAAAAAAATCTCGAACGAGATCAAATAATCAATCTCTCCTAGACCCGTTTCTTCTTCACGTCATGCAGCCGCCTCCATCAAAAGCCTATAGGCGCAATCCACTACTACGGCGACATGCGCTTCCTCCTCCACATTTTCTTTCTTTCATCTTCTAATCTATTTTCTACAGTTAAACACATCGTGCGCGTGCGTTGTGTTTCCGGCCGGCGGCAGCAAAGCTTAATCAAATGCATGCTCGATAGGTGTATGCTCAAGTCGAGCGTGCATGATCACGTCGAAGGATTTGTCATGTACGTGTTTTAGAATCCGCTGCTGCAGGTCAGTACGATCAAGAACCTCTTGCCATGATTTGTGTCTCACGGGCGGCGTGCTAGCTGCCGGAAGAAATCTTTGTTACATGTACCACTGTGCGTACATACGTACTGATGTATCTATAGCTGGAATCAATCAACATGCCTGGGGAGTCAACTTGGCTATGTGTGTGTGCCTGACTGCATGTGGGTTCTTTACATGTGAGTCACAACTCAGCAAACTACAATCTTGCTCCTTCTATCTATAACCACTGATTTTAAATGTGATGTTCATCTCCAGATTTTCCCCGTGGATGCTGAGATGGCATACCTGTTGCAGGAGCACATCTAGCCATTGGAGACAAGCAATACTTCGCCAAAACATTACCAACAACAACATCGTTGGATCCAATAGTGACATCGTCCACGCCTATTAATGTGATTCGCTCCTCACCACAGGTACTCACACCCCAATAGAAGCACCATTCTATATCTATAGTTGTTTATGCATGAAACGAGTCATATATAGCATGCACGCGGCATGCCTCATGGCTATGTACTTCTGTACAAATGATGTGTTGGGCGGGAATTTGCTCAAATATGGTAATATTGCCCATTATAGATCTTTCTGTTTGTTAGTTACATTGCAAGATAATTGGTCTACTTGATTGCTTGACCCAAAAAAAAATATAGTCAAGAACTGACTAAAAGTGGAACGAGTCTTTTCGGTTCTAAGTTCCCAATTATTATTCAGATGATATGGTATGTAGTTTGGGCACTTTGTACGTCTGCATATATACATGACAAATTGTGCATGTTGTCTTCCAGTTCAAAACATACAAAAAATGTAGAGATAGATAGATCTTCGTATGCTACATCTGCAAGATTAATATTTGACATCATGGACACTTCAATACTTCTCTTTTGACAGGTAATATAATGTTCGTTTACATCCCTGCTAAGTGAGAAATTTTCAAGGGATTTTGTGTGGATTTTGTTTGTCTTTGTTTTATCCCATAAGAAGAATATTGGGCAAGAAATTCATTTGAACATGTGGGAAATTGTGTCTTTATGTAGCCCAAAAAAACAAATGAAATCTCTCCATAATAAATTTGGAAATATCCTGAATTTTTCCTACATATAAATTGCAACTACATATATGTAGCATTTACTAAAAATATTTTTTTGCGAGTGATGCAAACTAAAACATATATGTATAATGTATGTGTGGAACTGAAATAATAAACATCCACCCATTGGCCTATCGGTGCAACATACAAATAAAAGGATTTTCTAATAAATTTTAGAGTTATGGAGTACACACCTACATGTACATTTTCTGGAACTTAAAAACAATTGATTTGTTTGTTTTCTTTAACCAAGCTCAAAGGAGCCATTCGATTTTCTGCACAATATCATGATATATTTGTATCACTGGGTTTTGTACAGTGAACTTGGCAAGCACATGAACTTTTTTTAATCACTCTATCAATGAAAATATGATATTAATTTTATCCTTGGAAAATAAATTTACCACAAGTCTATCTATCTATACCTACTAATTAGGCACTCCCTAATAAATCCCATGTTAATTAGCAATTAGAAGCCGTTCATCTGGTGGGACCCAGTTATTACGGTGTAGATCTTTCGATTTATCTTCACGTCCAAAACATTATTTAGGAAAACAAGGTGAACCGAGAAGACTCCTTGCACCATAATCTTCCTGTAGAGTTTTCAAGGAAAAAAGATGAACCGATAGAAAATTCCTTTCCTCATAGTCTTTTCATAGGGTTTCCAACATTTTCATATTATATATAGATCTCCTCCTGAACCCTCTCTCTTCTTCGACTTAGCCTGTCACATCGCTGCCGCTGACTTCTGTCAAAAATTGTCTGGACACGCATGATCCGTTGGCACCATGGAGAGTGCATCCTCCTAAACAAATCATGCATGTTTACCCTGCGTTTGTGTTTCTGGCCGGTAGATTAATCAAGTGCATGTTTGATTTGGAGGTTTTGTACGTGTATAATTAAGGGCGATTGAGTCAAGCCTTCTTTTGTTTTTTGCCAGAGATTGTGCCAGCTTTCTATGTATGCATCTGGCCGGACGAACATGATACGCCGTGCGCCGACGTGCTCGCCAGTACGATGACGATCTGGTCTGAACTTTTGATCAATCATGTCTCTTATGTGGCTGTGCTTAGCGGACGAAGAAAACAATCTTGGTTACCTGTACATGTACATACGCACCTAGCAACTAGCACATCTGGCTGGAATTGATCAACCTGCTTGGGAAGTCAGCTTAGTTACGTGCACGCGCATTTGATATTCATTTCTTTCTCTCTGACCAAAACTCTCGACCTTCTCATTCTCACTTTACTAATGTCCTTGCATCTAATAGTTTTCTCCAGTTTTTCCCCGCGGATATCTGAAATGGCACCATTGCCCAGCTGGAGGAGCTAAGTCTTTACTGGGACATACAAGATAGCGGCCAGCAGATCTAGCCACTGGAAACAAGAGGCAACTCCTGAAAACAATAGCAATATCAGCATCGTTTTGTCCAGCGATGACATCTCTCTACTCACATCAGGTATTTTGGTCCACAATGGTAACATTTTCCAATAAATATTTCTCTTTGTTAGTTTCTTTCCAAGATAATTGTGCGGTTGATTGCTTGACCAAAGCATTTAAAGGCACAAACTGAATAAAAGTTCCCAACTACTCCCTCTGTTCCAGAATATAAGTGCATTTTTGACACTGAGTATCATTTAGTTGATATCTTTTGTAGTTGGACACTTGACCATCTGCACATATAAGTGGCAAATTGTGCATGTCCTCCCAATAAATAAGAAATGAAAATTATAGAATAAAAAAATATCGTACAGTGTAGCTTCCAGATTTGTATTTCAACTCATCAACACTTCAATACTTAAGTTGTAAGAGAAACAATATCCATATATTGCTTTTTTTCCTTCAGTGTCAGAATTTGATTATATATTGTTGGAAGTGAAGGCAGGTAATGTTAATTATTTACCGACCTAATGATGTGGTAAGAAATTCTGCAACTCAAATTTAGTTTTATAGCCATATTTAGTTATATATTATAAAAGGTTATATTAGTATTATCACACCTCATATGAATAACATAAATTACTATTTATTTTGGACACTGAAGGGTTCTTGGGATCATTTTGAGGGTCATAGTAGATTTTAAATGCAAAATCTTCATATAATAGAATCTTTTTTATATTTACTAATTGACGGCTCCATACAAACCTCCATATTATCCTATAAAAAAATTAACTAGAAGATCTAAATTCTAGGGTTGGGATCAAGCAAGTACCGTAGATTCAGTTTGGTTGAGTCCTAAAAGCTTACGATTACATATTCTGTTGTAGATGCTTCAGTTGTAGAATCATTAGTTTAGGCCGATGACTCACCTTACAAAGTAAAGCACAAGTCGAAAGGTCTCAGGCGTCCCATGGTCCCAGCATTTTTACATGTTGAACATTACGTGGTCCTCGATGTCTCTAATCAAGATACATCAATGATCATTGTCGGCTTGGTGTGTGGATTTCTAAAACACTAATATCTGAACTAGCGGATTTCTACTGGAAGATGTTTGGCGGCAGGAACAAACAGAAATGCAAATTGATGATGGACTAATGGTAGTTTACATGTTTTTGCATGACATCTCACGTGTGTCATCTCAATCGCATAACATAATTGTGCGGAGTGTTTTCTTTTTGCACCATGTGCGACCCATTGATGCCTCAAGGCCTCACCTATATGCATGTATGTACTTATATATCGTATTCATGCATGTAACAATTTTTGATCTTACACGTGGCCTATGATTTTGTAGCAATGATATATTACTAATGATAGGATACCTTTTCAATATATCATTGTTACTGTATGAAAATACATTGAACACTCAAGTTCACAAAAAAGTATCACATTGGAAAAAATATACAAGACACATATCTATCTAGATTACCTAATGGTCAAATCACTTGCATATATTCGGAATTACCGATTTCTTCAATTTCATATACATATAAATGCTAAAAGTAAAATAAATTACGTAGATTTAATTTAATGGAGGGCACCAACCGCGAGGTATCTATTTTATTTAAACCACATGATGATGCAATTTTGTGCACTTTAATATTCATATATTTACATCTACCTTATAATCTATATTTTGTTTTTTTCTAAAATTGTGTCCTGGCTTTTGTAGTTGTGTTAGCCTTTGCAACAATTTGGGACACATATCATTTTTCCTAAACTTAGCTATGTCAAATTTAGCCATGACTGAAACATGGTTGAAGTATGCATGCATCTGTACATGTCCAGTAAAAAGACAAAATAAATACATCATAAAAATGACAAATACAACACTATACATAGTAGTGAGAATATGTCGAGTTACATAGGAACCATTGGAATAAGAATTTTATCATTGTTAATAGGGGTCTAACAAAGAAAAATTCCACGAGAAAGTATAACCATGAAACAATTTTTTTTAAATGCATTATTCGTTATTATCCTTTTGTGGACCAATAATACTTATTTAGTACCAATATTCCAAAATTATATTATTGCATTTTTACAAACTTTACTTACAACAACAAGAACTATCGTTTAGATACTGATTTTATGGCCTTCAAATTGCTAGCCCGTGCAAGTGCACGGGTTGACGACTAGTGTCTTTAATGCATAACCCCCAAACGATAGTGGTAAATCGGTAAGAGACATCATAGATTGCACTATATCTAATAAAGTACGGTTACGACGTTCGGACACACCATTACGCTGTGGTGTTCCAGGTGGCGTGAGTTGTGAAACTATTCCGCATTGTTTCAGATGAAGACCAAACTCGTAACTCAATTATTCTTCTTTATTTTCTTGTTACGATGATTTTCCACTTCACTCTGAAATTCTTTGAACTTTTCAAATGTTCCAGACTTATGTTTCATTAAGTAGATATACCCATATCTGCTTAAATCATCTGTGAAGGTGAGAAAATAACGATACCCGCCGCGAGCCTCAACATTTATTGGACCACATACATCTGTATGTATGATTTCCAACAAAGCTGTTGCTCGCTCCATAGTTCCAGAGAACGGCGTTTTAGTCATCTTGCCCATGAGGCACGGTTCGCAAGTACCAAGTGATTCATAATCAAGTGGTTCCAAAAGTCCATCAGCATGGAGTTTCTTCATGCGCTTTACACCAATATGACCTAAACGGCAGTGCCACAAATAAGTTGCACTATCATTATTAACTTTGCATCTTTTGATTTCAATATTATGAATATGTGTATCACTATGATCGAGATCCAACGAACCATTTTCATTGGGTGTGTAACCATATAAGGTTTTATTCATGTAAACAGAACAACAATTATTCTCTAACTTAAATGAATAAACATATTACAATAAACATGATCAAATCATATTCATGCTCAACGCAAACACCAAATAACACTTATTTAGGTTCAACACTAATCCCGAAAGTATAGGGAGTGTGCGATGATGATCATATCAATCTTGGAACCACTTCCAACTCACATCGTCACTTCACCCTTAACTATTCTGTGTTCATTCTGCAACTCCCGTTTCGAGTTACTACTCTTTAGCAACTTAACTAGTATCAAATACTGAGGGGTTGCTATAAACACTAGTAAAGTACACATCAATAACATGTATATCAAATATACCTTTGTTCACTTTGCCATCCTTCTTATCTGCCAAATACTTGGGGCAGTTCCGCTTCCAATGACCAGTCCCTTTGCAAAGAGAAGCACTTTCGGGCCTCGTGCTTAGGTCCAGACTTGGGTTTCTTCACTTGAGCAACAACTTGCTTGCCGTTCTTCTTGAAGTTCCCCTTCTTCCCTTTGCCCTTTTCTTGAAACTTGTGGTCTTGTCAACCATCAACACTTGATGCTCTTTCTTGATTTCTACCTTCGTCGATTTCAGCATCGCGGAGAGCTCGGGAATTACTTTCGTCATCCCTTGCATATTATAGTTCATCACGAAGTTCTAGTAACTTGGTGATAGTGACTCGAGAACTTTGTCAATTACTGTCTTATCTGGAAGATTAACTCCCACTTGATTCAACCAATTGTAGTACTCAGACAATCTGAGCACATGCTCACTGGTTGAGCTATTCTCCTCCATCTTATAGGCAAAGTACTGTTAGAGGTCTCATACCTCTCGACACGAACATGAGTATGAAATACCAATTTCAACTCTTGGAATATCTTATATGCTCCGTGGCGTTCAAAACATTTTTTGAAGTCCCGGTTCTAAGCCGTAAAGCATGGTGCACTAAACTATCAAGTAGTCAGCACATCAAGCTTTGCCAAATGTTCATAACGCCGACATCTGCTCTTGCAATCGGTCTGTCACCTAGCAGTGCATCAAGGACATAATTCTTCTGTGCAGCAATGAGGATAATCCTCAGATCACGGATCCAATCCGCATCTTTGCTACTAGCATCTTTCAACTTAGTTTTCTCTAGGAACATATCAAAAATAAAACAGGGGAGCAGAACGCGAGCTATTGATCTACAACATAGATATGCTAATACTACCAGGACTAAGTTCATGATAAATTAAAGTTCAATTAATCATATTACTAAAGAACTCCCACTTAGATAGACATCCCTCTAATCATCTAAGTGATCACGTGATCCATATCAACTAAACCATGTCCGATCATCACGTGAGATGGAGTAGTTTTCAATGGTGAACATCACCATGTTGATCATATCTTCTATGTGATTCACGCTCGACCTTTCGGTCTCAGTGTTCCGAGGCCATATATGCATATGCTAGGCTCGTGAAGTTTAACCTGAGTATTCCGCGTGTGCAACTGTTTTGCACCCGTTGTATTTGAACGTAGAGCCTATCACACCCAATCATCACGTGGTGTCTCAGCATGAAGAACTTTCGCAACGGTGCATACTCAGGGAGAACACTTATACCTTGAAATTTAGTGAGAGATCATCTTATAATGCTAACGTGGATCTAAGCAAAATAAGATGCATAAAAGAAAAACATCACTTGCAATCAATATAAGTGATATGATATGGCCATCATCATCTTGTGCTTGTGATCTCCATCTCCGAAGCACCATCATGATCACCATCGTCACCAGCGCGACACCTTGATCTCCATCGTAGCATCGTTGTCGTCTCGCCAACTATTGCTTCTACGACTATCGCTACCGCTTAGTGATAAAGTAAAGCAATTACAGGGCGATTGCATTGCATACAATAAAGCGGCAACCATATGGCTCCTGCCAGTTGTCGATAACTCGGTTACAAAACATGATCTTCTCATACAATAAAATCTAGCATCATGCCTTGACCATATCACATCACAACATGCCCTGCAAAAACAAGTTAGACGTCCTCTACTTTGTTGTTGAAAGTTTTACGTGGCTGCTATGGGCTGAGCAAGAACCGTTCTTACCTACGCATCAAAACCACAATGATAGTTCGTCAAGTTAGTGCTGTTTTAACCTTCTCAAGGACCGGGCGTAATACACTCGGTTCAACTAAAGTTGGAGAAACCGACACCGTGAGCCACCTATGTGCAAAGCACGCCGGTAGAACCAGTCTCGCATAAGCGTCTGCGTAATGTCGGTCCGGGCCGCTTCATCCAACAATACCGCCGAACCAAAGTATGACATGCTGGTAAGCAGTATGACTTGTATCGCCCACAACTCACTTGTGTTCTACTCGTGCATATAACATCTACGCATAAAACCAGGCACGGAAGCCACTGTTGGGGAACGTAGTAATTTCAAAAAATATCATACGCACGCACAAGATCATGGTGATGCATGGAAATGAGAGGGGAGAGTGTGTCCACGTACCCTCGTAGACCGAAAGCGGAAGCGTTAGCACAACGCGGTTGATGTTGTCGTACGTCTTCATGATCCGACCGATCAAGTACCGAACGCACGGCACCTCCGAGTTCAGCACACGTTCAACTCGATGACATCCCTCGAACTCCGATCCAGTCGAGCTTTGAGGGAGAGTTCCGTCAGCACGACGGTGTGGTGACGATGATGATGTTCTACCGATGCAGGGCTTCGCCTAAGTACCGCTACGATATTATCGAGGTGGATTATGGTGGAGGGGGCACCGCACATGGCTAAGTGTTCAAGAGATCAATTGTTGTGTCTATGGGGTGCCCCCCTCCGTATATAAAGGGGGGGAGGAGGCGCGCCCAAGGGGGGCAATCCTACTCCAAGTAGGTTTTGCCCCCCCCCCCTTTCCTATTCCAACTAGGAGAAGGGGGAAGGAGGAGGTGGAGATAAGGAAGGAGAAGGGGGGCCGCCGCCCCCTTCCCTTTCCCAATTTGGATTGGGGCAAGGGGGCCGCGCGCCTCCTCCTGGCCTCCCTCCCTCCTTTCCACTAAGGCTCATAAGGCCCAATAGCTTCCCGGGGGGGTTCCGGTAACCCCCGGTACTCCGATATATATCCTATAACCCCCGGAACCATTTCGGTGTCCAAATATAGTCGTCCAATATATCAATCTTCATGTCTCGACCATTTGGAGACTCCTCGTCATTCTGTGATCACATCCGGAACTTCGAACAACCTTCGGTACATCAAAACACATAAACTCACAATATAACCGTCATCAAACTTTAAGCGTGCGGACCCTAAGTACGGGTTCGAGAACTATGTAGACATGACCGAGACATGTCTCCAGTCAATAACCAATAGCGGAACCTGGATGCTCATATTGGCTCCCACATATTCTACGAAGATCTTTATCGGTTTGCCGCATAACAACATACGTTGTTCCCTTTGTCATCGGTATGTTACTTGCCTGAGATTTGATCGTCGGTATCTCAATACCTAGTTCAATATCGTTACTAGCAAGTCTCTTTACTCGTTCCGTAATACATCATCCCGCAACTAACTCATTAGTTGCAATGCTTGCAAGGCTTAAGTGATGTGCATTACCGAGTGGGCCTAGAGATACCTCTCCGACAATCGGAGTGACAAATCCTAATCTCAAAATACGCCAACCCAACAAGTACCTTTGGAGACACCTGTAGAGCACCTTTATAATCACCCAGTTACGTTGTGACTGCGGTAGCACACAAAGTGTTCCTCCGGTAAACGGGAGTTGCATAATCTCATAGTCATAGGAACATGTATAAGTCATGAAGAAAGCAATAGCAACAAACTAAACGATCAAGTGCTAAGCTAACAGAATGGGTCAAGTCAATCACATCATTCTCCTAATGATGTGATCCCGTTAATCAAATAACAACTCTTTGTCCACGGCTAGGAAACATAACCATCTTTGATTAACGAGCTAGTCAAGTAGAGGCATACTAGTGACACTCTGTTTGTCTATGTATTCACACATGTATCATGTTTCCGATTAATACAATTCTAGCATGAATAATAAACATTTATCATGAAATAATGAAATAAATAATAAATTTATTATTGCCTCTAGGGCATATTTCCTTCACTCCAGGCCTGGAGTGCGTCCCTGGAGCAGCAGGTGGAGACGCGCAAAGCCGCCCTTGCGTCGCTGAGGGGAACGCCCGCCGAAGAAGAAGAAATCCGGATGCGCGAGGAGGCGTTGGCACTGGAAGCCATGGAGCGCAGCCTCGAGCTTGAGCGGTTGGAGACGTGGGAGCATCAAGTTGCCCAAGCGGAAGTTGCCGTTGGGGGACGCGAGTCCAAGGCTCAGGAGGAGGTCGATCGCCGGGTGGCCGAGGTTTGCGCGGGTCTTGAGGGTAGGCATGACCTGAAGCTGCAGCTTGCGGAGACGGAGGCTGCCGGTAGGGCCGCTGCCCTTAGGCCCAAGCTAGCTGAGGTAGAGAGGCGCGAGGAGGCCACAGCGGCCGCCCTGGCCACGACGCAGGCGGAGTTGGCCTCCGCCCGTGTCGAGCTGCTCACTCTTCAGAAGCGGGTTGATGACGCCGAGGACGTTGCGCGGCAGAACAGGGATGAAGTGCTTCAGCGGCGGACATTGGAGCACGAGCACGCCCCCTTGCTCCAGAGTCTCAGGAACAGGGCCAACACCGCGCTGGGCCATATCTGTGATGAGAATGCCCCTCATCCCCATACAGACGACTACGCCAGCCATCTTCGCTTCTTCTCTGACATGGTGACGCGTCTGGAAGCTCGATCTGATAGAGCTCGTCAGCTCGTGGAAGAGAGGAGATGTGGCCTCCTCGGGCGCGCGTTCTCCCGCGTCTTCAGCCATCTTCAGAACACCTTCCCCGACTTCGACTTTGATGCCGCCATTGCCCTCGTACCTGCAGCCATCCGGGGCGACCTAGCGCGATGGGTGGAGGACAACGTGGATGCGCTGGTCAGGGCCTTCGCTTCTGAGGACGACGCGGTGGTGGTCGCGGCACACGAAGGAGACATGGTTGACGATGGTGATGTCGGGGCCGGTGAAGGTGGAGGCGCCACCAGCGACGGCGACAGCGATGCCAGCGGTGCGTCTGAAGACGACCTGGGAGACGTGGCGAGTGACATATCCGGCTGATCCCGTGTTCCCCTGCTGTTTTACCCTGTATGCAAAAACTTGGGCGTGGCCCCTAAAGATTGTAAGAGCATTTTGAGAGTGGGAGCCCCTCGTGTCAACAAACCGCTCCCTTTATTCCTTTATGTCAAGCTGAGTGTGCGTGTTTGTGAATCCATGAGTCTGATGGAAAGTTTGCTGTTGCGGCTTACCTTAGCCGAGGCAAGCCCCGAATTGGATAGTGAGGTCGTGAACTCCCGAGGAACTCCTGTAGAGTCCGATGATTCGCCCGAGAGGGCCTCGCGAGAATCAAGTGCCGATCGTGGTATCGACGCACGCGGTGCGTAGGCGGCGCCCAGCCCCGCTCGCGAGGGGCCCGCGAGGGGGAGGCAGCCAGCGCGAGCTTCGGAATAAGGCAAGAACTAGGCAACAAGAAATCACTTGAATGAGAAAAAGGCAACCCCCGCACGCAATCAACAGAAATCCAACTTGAACTCAAATCCAAATCCAGAAGGCGGGGCTACAGAAAAGAGATCAAAATCAAATGGCCGCGTCCGGCGCCTAGTCTAGTCTTCTTGTCTTCAAGTCTTCTCACCAGCGCAGAGCTAAGTGCTGCCACTAGGACGTGGGAGGGAGCCCTCGAGGCCCGAGGGCGGCACTCCTGAAGCTCCGGGGCGTGTACAGCCCCACTCATTATTGCGTCCGAGTGTCACGGGCGGCGATCTTCATAGGCGTGAGGCTTACTTCATATCGCCAGATGAGGGCCCCGCCTTGCACCACCCTCTACCACCGTTGGGACGATCGGAGACCAGGACGGCACCAAAGGGGTAGAGGGGACGCCCGTGGCGCCCTCGACGACCACGGGTCCCCTGCCGGGGTAGGGCTCGCAGGCGCCTCCCCGGCAGAGGGCCTACCTCAGGGTAACGCCTTGATCCGTGCGACGCGGGGAGGGGCCTTGCTCCTGGCTCCTCCCGCAAGAGCCCCCAAAGGGGTCTCTCCTGATGGGGCGGACATCACCGTGCCGGAACCATCGCCTGGTGTTGTGACCTGGTTCAGCTGTGACTCATGGTTAGCGTAAGCTTGCCCCTGTGGGATTAGTGGTACCCTGTATCTGTTGTCGATGGCGCGGTTGGTGGGGCTCTCTGGCGGCTCCTGGAAGGCTTCAGCTCCTAATGCCTCCTCCTCCCATCCTGGTCCGAGGAATGAGCGGGGGTCGTCCTCCGGCGTGTACCCATGGTCCATCGTGCGGGGCATGTAGGCCTCTGAGGCTGCTGCCCCGAAGACCTCGCCGAAGTGCCCCACGCTCCATGTCGCCCGGCCTCTCACGCCGTCCTGAGGATGGCAAGGCAGCGCTCCGATGGGGCCATATGCGGCAACGCTCGCGCCCGCACCCATCTGGGGTGGTGCGGGCGCAACAGGACGCCCTCCACCGTGGATCGTGTTGATGTTGACGAGGCCCCCGGGCGCACCCGGGAGCACGTGGGCGCGGCGAGGCCCGCCGTGGGATCCAGCCGCCGCCTGAGGCGTGAGCTGATAGCAGAAGGGCGGTGCTCCGGTGGCCGCTGCGTCCAGTAGCTCGGCAACGCGTTCCAGCAGCGCGTCTCGGCCGCTCTCCATCAGTCGGCACCGCAGCAGCTCCCGCGCCACTGTGAGTGCAGCCCGCATGTTCGCCTGCTCCCGCCGTGTGTGTGGCGTCGTTGCCGCGGCGTGGCTTGCGGCCCTTGCAGCGGCTCGCGCTTGTCGCGGAGTAATGGTGGACGGCACCTAGCCGCGCCGCCCGCGCCCAACAACGTTAGGTGGCGCCCGAGCCGCCTTGAGCGCTAGGTTGAAGTCTTCCTGGGCAGGCGGCGCCGCCCGGCGGGCTAGGCTGCCCAGCGGTCAGCGTCAGCCCTCGGGTCGCTGGACATCGAAACCGCGGAGCGTCGGTGGATCAACTGATGGGGAAGAGGCTCCACAGCACCCCTACCTGGCGCGCCAAATGTCGGATCACGGGTTTCGGCAAAACCCTCAAGGTTCGAACACTGGGGTGCGCACGGAGATCTCCCCCTACCGATCCACGTCCTAGCTTCGCTAAGATCTCACGGATTAACTCGACGAGCTTGCAACACAAAGAACACAAGATTTATACTGGTTCGGGCCACCGTTGTGGTGTAATACCCTACTCTAGTGTGGTTGTGGTGGATTGCCTCTCGGGCTGGGGATGAACAGTACAAGGGGAAGAACAACCTCCTGAGGTTGAGGTGTTCTTGTGCTTGGCGAACTTGCATGGGTGAGGATTCGATGCCTCCTACTGTGGTGGCTAGTCCTATTTATAGAGGACCTGGTCCACTCCCCAAATATTGAGTGGGAAGGGAGCCAACAACGGCCAATTTGAAAGGGGACAACTAGTACAGCTTATCCTGACAAAAGCAGTCTTCGCCTGCAAAAGGCTCTCGTGGTGACGCTGTCTTGGGCTCCATGGTGACCTCCGTCTTGCCGTCCTGCTGGTCTTGGTCTCGTTGCACTGATATGGAAACCTTTTCTTGACGCCTCGGTACTCCGCACCTGCGCTTGCTCCCTTAGCACCAAAGAGGAAACAAGTACACTGTGCTCACTGGCGCCCGCCTGATCTCAATCGTCATGGCTCACGTCACGTGAACCTCGCGAGGTTTGCCTTGCCTTGATCTCTCCACCTCTCGCGAGCTAACCTAGTGAGGCCGCTCCCGAGGAGGTCATGTGTCATCCACCTCGCGAGGCTTGGCCCCTCGCGAGGGTCTTGAATGCCTGTTAGTGAAGATGGGCCGTGCGGGCCCACTTGCAAAGCCACACCGTGGGCAGCAGGCATGCAAGTCTGGGGACCCCCGTTCCCAGAACGCCGACAGTATTCCCAGAGCGCCGACAGCAATGTTAAAGTTGTTATTTTATATTTCCTTATATGATGATAAATGTTTATTATTCATGCTAGAATTGTATTAACCGGAAACTTAGTACATGTGTGAATACATAGAAAAAATAGAGTGTCCCTAGTATGGACCTACTTGACTAGCTCATTAATCAAAGATGGTTAAGTTTCCTGACCATAGACATGTGTTGTGATTTGATGAACGGGATCGCATCAATAGAGAATGATGTGATGGACAAGACCCAGCCGTTAGCTTAGCATTATGATCGTTTAGTTTTATTGCTATTGCTTCTTTCATGACTTATACATATTCCTCTGACTATGAGATTATGCAACTCCCGAATATCGGAGGAACACCTTGTGTGATATCAAACGTCACAACATAACTGGGTGATTATAAAGATGCTCTATAGGTGTCTCCGAAGGTGTTTGTTGGGTTGGCATAGATCAAGATTAGGATTTGTCACTGCGTGTATCGGAGAGGTATCTCTGGGCCCTCTCGGTAATGCACATTATTATAAGCCTTGCAAGCAATGTGACTAATGAGTTAGTTACGGGACGATGCATTACGGAACGAGTAAAGCGACTTGCCGGTAACGAGATTGAACTAGGTATAATGATACCGACGAACGAATCTCGGGCAAGTAACATACCGATCACAAAGGGAATGACGTATGTTGTTATGCGGTTTGACCGATAAAGATCTTCCTAGAATATGTAGGAACCAATATGAGCATCCAGGTTCCGCTATTGGTTATTGACCGGAGATGTGTCTCGGTCATGTCTACATAGTTCTTGAACCCGTAGGGTCCGCACGCTTAACGTTCGATGACGATTTGTATTATGAGTTGTGTGTTTTGGTGACCGAAGTTTGTTCGGAGTCCTGGATGAGATCACGGACATGACGAGGAGTCTCGAGATGGTCGAGAGGTAAAAGTTGTTATATTGGAAGGTTATGTACGGACACCGGAATGGTTGCGAAGAGGTTCGGGGATTTTTCGGAGTACCAGGAGGTTACCAGAACCCGAAAGTTAATGGGCCTCATGGGCCATAGTGGAGAGAGGGAGGAAGGCCACAAGAGGTGGCGCGCGCCCCCCTACCCAATCCGAATTGGACAAGGGGTGGGGGGCGTGGCCCCCCTTTCCTTCTTCCTCTCCCCCTCTTTCCCCTTTCCCCTCTCCGTTGGAAGGAAGGGGGGCGAATCCTACTAGGAGTGGAGTCCTAGTAGGACTTCCCCCCATGGAACGCCACCCCTAGGGCCGGGCACCTCCTCCTACCTTTTTTATATACGGGGGTGGGGGGCACCCCAACGACGCATCAATTGTTCTCTTAGCTGTGTGCGGTGCCCCCTCGATAGTTTACTCCTCCGTTCATAGCATCGTAGTGCTTAGGCGAAGCCTTGTGCGGATCACATCACCATCACCACGCCGTCGTGCTGACGGAACTCTCCCTCGACCCTCTGCTGGATCAAGAGTTCGAGGGACGTCATCGATCTGAACGTGTGCTGAACTCAGAGGTGCCGTACGTTCGGTACTTGGATCAGTTGGATCGTGAAGACGTTCGACTACATCAACCGCGTTAACCTAACACTTCCGCTTTCAATCTACGAGCGTACGCGGACACACTCTCCCCCACTCGTTGCTATGCACCTCCTAGATAGATCTTGCGTGAGCGTAGGAATTTTTTTGAAATTGCATGCTACGTTTCCCAACAGGAAGGCACGTCCTTCCCTCTCGAGTCAACATGCGGTTGGCATTTCGGTTTCTCGCCCTGGCCGGGATGCTGCGTTCC
Source organism: Aegilops bicornis (assembly GCA_021605145.1). Lineage (NCBI taxonomy): Eukaryota > Viridiplantae > Streptophyta > Magnoliopsida > Poales > Poaceae > Aegilops > Aegilops bicornis. The sequence continues at coordinate 675,003,560 of CM038673.1, read as the reverse complement.
GGCTTCGGGAAGCCGGCACACAGCGGGTGTTTCCGGGACCCGACGCCCGCGTGCTTCACCAACACAACCATCACCTTAGGGGGGATAAGCTGCGAAGGACCCCCTGCTCGGAGCCGGCGAGCCTTCACAGCTTCGGGGACTACTATCATGGGGATGGCCCCTGGGCAGGCAACACAACACGGATCCCCTTTTAAAAATCCAGGACTGACAAAGCCCACCATTCCGGCTCGCCCCCGCCCAGCTCCCCAGCATGGGTCGGTCGGGTGCCACGACCCGGTCAGTCGGCTGCCGCATGCTGGCCGTCCACGAGAAGTCAACCCCCAGAGGCAAGCAGGCGTGGCTACAACGTGCCCTCCTTTACGCCGGCCCCGGCAGCGCGGCAACGACGAACCCCACGGGCCCGCCCCGGGCAGGCGGTGTCCTGGAGGCGCAGCCCTGTAACGGGGCGGTGTTGACCGTCCCATGATGCCTGGCAAGGCGTGCCACAGTATCAAGCAGCTGGCCGTATCCGCGCCGGGTGGCCCCGGTATGGCCCGTACCCGGCGGACCCAACGAGTACTGCATCCGACGGACCCGATAGGCCCGACGGCCCCCACAGTTGGCTCCCAGAGGATGACACCAGAGCCCCACGCCCGTGTAATATTACCATTGTAACCTCGGGGGGGGGGGGCAGTCTATAAGACCCCCCTGATGCCCCTCCATGCAAAGGGCTGAGCATTATTAGAACACACGTCCACCCACATTCAGAGAGGCAGAGCATGAACTGGCATGTCTTCCTTCCCCCCTCGAATAACTCCAGGAGAAAACCTGTCTTCCTACCGCCATGTCGGTGTCAAAATCGGCGGATCTCGGGTATGGGGTCCCGAACTATGCGTCGAAGGCGGATGGTAACAGGAGGCGGGGGACACGATGTTTACCCGGGTTCGGGCCCTCTCGATGGAGGTAATACCCTACTTCCTGCTTGATTGATCTTGATGATATGAGTATTACAAGAGTTGATCTACCACGAGATCGTAGAGGCTAAACCTTAGAAGCTAGCCTATGGTCTGATTGTTGTTGTCCTACGGACTAAACCCTCCGATTTATATAGACACCAGAGGGGGCTAGGGTTACACAGAGTCGGTTACAAGGGAGGAGATCTACATATCAGTATTGCCAAGCTTGCCTTCCACGCCAAGGAGAGTCCCATCCGGACACGGGACGAAGTCTTCAATCTTGTATCTTCATAGTCCAACAGTCCGGCCAAAGGATATAGTCCGGCTGTCCGGAGACCCCCTAATCCAAGATTCCCTCAGTAGCCCCTGAACCAGGCTTCAATGACGATGAGTCCGGCGCACAGATTGTCTTCGACATTGCAAGGCGGGTTCCTCCTCCGAATACTCCATAGAAGATTTTGAACACAAGGATAGTGTCCAGCTCTGCAAAACAAATTCCATGTACCACCGTAGAGAGAATAACATTTCCACAAATCTAATCTGCTGATGCATTTCGCGGCATGTCATCACACCACAGCCCAGTCATTATTCAAACCGTTTTTCACAACCAGCCACGACACATATTGCGAGGTGGTTTCCTTGGCACGTCTTGTCAAAGCAGAGATCGTGTCCCCTTATCACATGATTCTCATCAATACGGATGTGGGTAACCCAACCGCGCCATCAATTACGGCGCTTGGGGAATAAGCGAGTTTTACTAGGTAAGTGGGGAGGCGCATCGCCTCTTCCGCCCTTACAAAGGGACATGGATTTAGGCCTCCTTTGGTTTGAAGGAATCTCATAGGAATTCTAGAGGATAGGATTTTTATAGGATTTTTTACTTTAGAGCCCTTTGGTTTATAGGAATGGATTCCTATTCCTACATAGGATTGGTTCCTATCCTCCACATTTCATAGGAAAATAAAAATGAGCCTAGACTCAATGGAAAAATTCCTTTGGTGTCAACCAAATGACATCTCATTTCCTATTCCTACTCATAGGATTTGATATACATGTCATCTCATTTCCTACAAAATTCCTATTCCTACGATAATCCTATCCTATGAACCAAAAGAGGCCTTACTATTTTCACCCACGCCTTCTTCCTCCATGCTCATCCATTCTTGCGCACTCGAGCTCCAGCGCCCAAGTTCGTGTTTTCCCCCTCAAACCACTCCAAGCATGTCCGGAGCGGGAGGCAAGTGGATGGTCTCCTCCGTCACGGAGGAGAACATCACAAAGCTACGGGGAGCTAGATATCTAACCGCGGATATCGCACACCGGCTTCCCGATGCGGGGCAGATCATCCCTACGCCGGAGCCCCATGAGAGGGTAGTTTTCCTTACCCACTTCATCCGCGGACTGGGATTTCCCCTCCATCCATTTTTCCACGGGCTCATGTTCTATATGGGATGGACTTTCACGATTTGGCACCAAATTTCATCCTCAACATCTCGGCGTTTATCGTCGTGTGCGAGGCCTTGCTCCGCATCCAACCACATTTCGGCCTGGGCTGAAGACCTTCAATGTTAAACCGAAGGTGGTGCTTGGCCAACAAGCGGAGTGCGGAGGTGCCATGGTGGGCAAAATGCCCAACGTCACCTGGCCGAAGGCTCCTATGTGGAGACCATAAAGGGATGGCAATCGGGGTGGTTCTACATCACCGAGCCGCGCGACACCAACTGGGTGGCGGCCCCCAAATTCCGATCCGGAATCCCCACGTGGCTCACCTCCTAGAAAGAGAAGGGCCTGTCCTGGGGTTCATCGGCAGAGCTGACCGGACTCCAAAAATGCATCAGAAACATGATGAGCAAGAAAATCAAGCTCGTCAACGTGGTCCAGGTCATGCTCTTCCATCGGATCCTCCCGTGTCAATGACGGGCATTTAATTTGTGGGAGTTCGACCCGGCCAAGCACTAGACGCTGCAAGAGCTCTACGACACGACGCACAAAGACGTCTGGAGGGTGCTGTTCAAGGGCGCCGAGGTACCGCCTCCCCTTTCCGAGGACCGTGGACTCAGCGCAAAGCGCCATGCCAATCCGGTAAGTTTTTATATCTCACAGGATATTCACTTGCCCCAGTTTAATCATGTGCGGGATCTAAGATTCCATGCCATTAACAGGACTGGGTAGAGACGGCGGAGCAGATCGATTGCCCAGCCCCCCTGCCTGAAGATCCTCCGGATGCTCTCCTAACGGAGATGCTGGTTCCGGCGCCTTACGAGGTGCCGGTGAAGAAGGCCAAGAAGAAGGCCACGGGAACCCGAAAGGGTCTCCGGCGCCAGGTTGTATCGGGCTCATCGTCGAATAATTCCAAGGCGCACTCCTCTCACGAAAATGAGGAGGAGGAAGAGGAAAGTTCTCCCCCCTAACCGGGGAGACAAGAAAAGGAAGGCCGCCCCAACCGGGGAGGCCGAAGGGTCCAAGAAGGGAAGGACCCTCCTTCCGAACATCTCCACGACGGCCGCCTATAGCGGCGACGAGTGGTTACCAGGGACAAGCCCCTGGCGAAATCGTAAGTACCCGGATACCATAGTAATTCACGGTATGTTCTATTGCACTGCTTCTCTTTACGCCGAACATGATTATGCAGTCCGTCCCGAGCCCATATCGACATATCTTCATCGGATGGTTCTTTGGACCCGTCAGATTTGAATAGCGATTTACTTCCGACCGCCTCCTCCCCTCGGCCTACGGACAACGTTGAGGTGTTGTCTCAAAGGGCACCGAGCCAAGGGGAGGTAGTCCCGGTGTCGGAGTAATGGGCCACGGGTAGGCTAACCCGAAATCCACAACCTTCCAAGACATCAGGGCTAACTGCGCCCCTCAAGACGCCAAGATGAAGGGCCGTCTTCCGGGAGCCGGCTGGAGGAACAGTCGGCTACCCATAAACGATCGAGTCCTAGAAGCAAGGTCAAGACAAGCCGACTCCTACCTGGCGGCTTCTAGGGAAGCCGGCCCCGAGGAGTCGGCCCACGACAACAACAAAGCCCATGCCCTCGTCGGCGGGACGGACGGGAATGGCTACAGTGTAGCCCATCCCTCCCTTTTTCCAGGGGATGGCGTACAGGCAAGATCGGAGATCTCCGCCAAGACGCAAGATCACATATACCATCCTCCGACATCATCATGAGCGGGCGGAGTCCTGCTCCCACGATGACCTGTCTGTACGGCCCAAGGATGATGGGCCCCACCAGTCAGCGAGAATCCAGAAGACGGCGAGAGCCCTACCAGTCGGACCCGAGGGAAGTCGGCCCCTAGGAGTCGGCCCGCCCCCTTCCTCGGGCCCCACGCACCATTAATCAGATGAGACAGGGAGTGGCTACAGTAATCGCCCGCCAGGCTACGGAGCTGTAGCCATGACCCCCTGACCAAGCCCGCATCATCAGAGACACGGAACAGTGATCAGCCGCCGACAAGACCCGGGAGCGGCGGATACGGCCTATCGCCCCCGCACCGAACCAGTCGGCGGGCCCCAGCAGTCGGCGGAGAAGCCGACGGCCGAAGAGACTGATGGTCGGGCCCTACGCCCGGCCGGATTACCATTGTACCCCTGGGGGTAGGCCTATATAAACCCCCAGGGCACCCATGCAAAGGGTCCCGAACCTGTTAGACTAGACCAGATCATAGAGGAAGGAGAGAGCTAGCCTTGCCTTCTCCTACCTCTAGCATACAGCTCAAGGAGCACCTGTGTATCCACTTTTGCCTTAGTGATTATGCGGAGACCCCGCAGAGCAAGATTAGGGGTGTTATCTCCTAGGAGAGCCCCGAACCTGGGTAAAGTACGCCGACGTTCGTGTCTACGCCTCATACCGCTTCCAGGCACCGGCGATGTTCTACACGCTCCCACCATGATAAGCCATCCTTTGGCATATGTCGCACCCAACCCCCGACACCTGGAGGCGCCTGGAGGCGACATTCCGGACCCTGGGCGCAAAGGGGGCAAGACTCCCATGGGTTCCAAGTTCGGCCCCCAATCGAACACCGCGCCGGAACCTCCAGCGGTTCCAGACTCCAGCAGGCGACCCTCTGTTAAGAGGGGCAAGCCGCCCGTTCCAGTGGCCTCTGTCCATCCAGAGGCACCGGACAACTTGCTGGAAGCGCTTCGCGGCGCTTCCATCGACGAAGAGCACCGCACTATCATGAGTGTGGTGATCGAGAAGGTTCAGTCCGCCAAAAACGGACTAACTGAAGCTTGTGCCAGCCTCCTAATAGGCTTTCAGGTAAGTAATCAAAATATAGGAAAATATTACCGCATAGACAGTAGCCCCTGATGCTCTGTTTGGCGTTCAAGAAGAAAAGCCGAATAGAGGATCAAATAATAATCACAGGAGTTTAATCAGAATATGTCTATGTGAATATGCAGGCTTCACTGCTGGCCACTTCCGCACGTACTGCGGAGGTCGCTGCACTGAAGCAGGACCTTGAGCGGTCCGAGGAAGAGATTGGCCTTGCCAAGAGGCAGCTCGAGGAGAGCAAAGGTAAGCAATACCTTGTCTATATATATTAAAAAGAAATTTGGTTGCAAAATAATAGGATCACCATGAATTTGTCAGGGGCCACTACCGAAGTGGCGACCCTGAAGAAGACGCTGTCCGAGGCCGAAGACAAAGCGGCCAAGGAGCGCATTGACCGAGAAAAACAAGAGGCCCGAGTAGGTGAGGTGCAGCAAGAGCTCCAAGCTCTCGTCAAGAAGCACGAGTCCTTGGAGCTTGACTCTAAGACGCGAGAGTCCGAGCTTGCGAAGGCCCTCAAAAGCGCAAAACATGCCAAGGCTGAAGCCCAAAAGGCCCTCCAGGAAATTGAGGCGGTTAAGAAGATAGCGGCCGGTAAGGCATTCATTATGCAAAGCAAGCATGTGAAATAAAATTTCTTTTTACTTACCCGAGTTCGGAGCTCTCCAGGAGCGTTCACAGATCTGCCTCAAGAAGGTGTCGATGTCATGGAGTTCTACCGGCCGAGGAGGGAACTCGACGGAGAAGTTGTTCTCGGTCCCAAAGATATCGGGACCGAACACCGATGGCCTTGAGCGACCAGCTGAAGCAACTGGTCGAGCTCCACAAGGCGGCCGAACAGGCCATGACGGGTCTTATAGTCCGGATGTGGCCTGGCGAGCCCCTGCCTGGCAGCTACTTTGGCCTGGTGAGGCGGCTTGTGAATGCCTGCCCCCGGTTTGAAGTCATCAAGCGGTCCGTCTGCATCGAAGGTGCACGCAGGGCCTTTGCCCGTGCGAAAGTGCACTGGGCGAAGATGGACGCCGAGAAGCTGGTGAAGGAGGGGCCACCGCAGGGCAAGGAGCATCGCCACCCCGAGATGTATTATGACAGTGTCCTGAAGGGTTCCCGCCTTGTGGCGGAGGAATGTGCTAAAGATTTAATTTTTGAATGAACGTGCTCATGTGATCCTTTAATGTGAAACTAGTTCATTTCCGCTATGCAACGCTTTTTGAATTTAAAATATTACCTTCTGTGCGGCCGTTTATAAAATCTGAGAGTTGGCTAGTCGTCGGCTTCTGCCCCCATGTAACTAGTACTGGGGTGTTTGGGATAAACCTGAGCACTCTTTTTCCCATTTTTGGGTCCTTTGAGGGAGGTTCTCAGCACAACGAACCAGGCAATCAGACTATAATGCTTTATCACTCTCACTTAGCCATAGAAGTCTACAATTTTAAATTTTGGCGAAGCCCCTAGTATTCGGAAGGCCGAACTTGGGGTGCTATATACGCCCAAGTCGGGCAAGGCCGACTCCTCGCCTGAAGCGGAAAAAGTCTTTTAAGGACTTGAGACCTCTCGAACAGCGACCAGCTCTCGCCTTATCATGACAGTCAATTTTCGGCTTTCTCTACTGAGGTGCTCATCCGGAAGAACCGGGACACAATCGCAGTAGTTCTCCCAGCGCTATCTTAGCCGATATAGTGGAACGTAAGGTACCAAAACATGGGACCCGGGCAATCCCAACTATTGACCCAAGACATGATTCGGAGCTGATGCATATAATGCTATAAGTTCGGGGTGCCGCACTGTCGAAAGTGTTCGGACTTCTCACGCCGTATTATGGGGTATACGAAAGCCCCTGGTGTACTGGCCATACCAGAATGTACGGGTGCAAATTGTTGTAAATAAACAGACAAGAAAAATGAAGGGTAATGCAATTATAGAAGCATACTGATACAAGTAGTGCAATAAGCAAAAAATAGGACTATTTGATATGTCCTATCCAAGGGCAAGCTGCGTACGGGTATTTAAAACAGGTATTTTGATTGTTATCAGAGACCACCTGGGGATTCCATTGAACGAATTAGCTTCTTGCCTCCTTGGTTGTTCCTTCCCGTAATGTGTCCGGCGATCATACTGCCGGAAAGGGCTTCCATAGAGTAAGGTCCTGAAAGAGAAAAAATAATAAAGGTATGCAGCCCCTAGGGCGGTTGAGCCGCATTGCGGGACGTGCCCTGATCGTGCCCCCACCTATGCCCATGGTATTTTTAGTGCGTAATTATGTACGCTGCTGCACCTAATTTCGCCGCTTGATCGGGACTAGGACGGGGCCGAATTGCTAGGCGAAGCTCAACGTGCCAAAGCGATCCTGCTGCAGGTTACTCCGGACTCGCTTGACGGTGTCCGGGGCTGTATCGCCGAATTGGCGGTTTGCCTTAAAAAGGCTGCTTTGTGCTTACATTGCAAGGGTCGCAGATGTGCTCCTCCGCGCGGAGCGAGCGCCTGTGTTTCCATTGACTGTTATGACCCCTAGGTCCCGGCATCTTGAGCTTGAGGTATGCGTAATGTGGTACCGCATTCAATTTTGCAATGCGGTTCGCCCGAGCGGTGCATGATAGCGCGCATGAACGGACGATATCGAAGATTAACTCCTCGCTTCGGAAGTTGTCCGGAGATCCGAAGACCGCTTTCAGTGTGATTGAGCCCGTGCAATGGGCCTCTACACCTGGGATGACACCCTTAAAGGTCGTTTTGGTGGGTTTGATCCTCGAGGGATCTATATACCCATTTTGCGCAATGTATCCTGATAGAGCAGGTTCAGGCTGCTGCCGCCGTCCATGAGGACTCGAGTGAGGTGAAATCCGTCAATGATGGGGTCTAGGACCAACGCGGCGGATCCGCCGTGATGGATACTAGTGGGGTGGTCCCTGCGATCGAAGGTGATCGGACAAGAGGACCATGGGTTGAACTTTGGGGCGACAGGCTCCATCGCATAGACGTCCCTTAGTGCACGCTTCTGTTCCCTCTTGGGAATGTGGGTTGCGTATATCATTTTCACCGTCTTCACTTGTGGGGGGAACCTCTGCTGTCCTCCCGTTTTCGGCGGCCGGGGCTCCTCCTCGTCATCGCTATGCAGCCCCTTGTCCTTATTTTCGGCATTCAACTTGCCGGCCTGCTTGAACACCCAGCATTCTCTGTTGGTGTGATTGGCTGGCTTATCAGGGGTGACGTGGATTTGACACGAGCGATCGAGTATGCGGTCCAAACTGGACAGGCCCGGAGTACTTCTTTTGAATGGCTTTTTCCGCTGACTGGATCTAGAGCCTCTGAATCCGGCATTGACTGTCGTATCTTTGGCGTTGTCGCCGTTGTTGCGGCGCGTGTCTGTTATGACGTGGCCTGCCGTTAGCATCTTTAGTATCCGAAGTGCCCGGATTCCTTGATGTGTTGTTGCTGCGAGCCAGCCAGCTATCCTCGCCCGTGCAAAAGCGGGTCATGAGTGTCGTGAGGGCTGCCATAGACTTCGGCTTCTCCTGGCCGAGGTGCCGGGCGAGCCACTCGTCATGGATGTTATGCTTGAATGCCGCTAAGGCCTCTGCATCCGGACAGTCGATGATTTGGTTTTTCTTAATTGCTTGGATGATTCCCCTGGCTGCTGAGTTATAGGTCTCAAGTCATCAGTATCCGGTGGTCGCACATAAGTGCCCTGGAAGTTGTCAAGGAATGCATCTTCCAAATCCTCCCAACTGCCGACGGAGTCTGCTGGCAAGCTATTCAGCCAATGTCGAGCTGGTCCTTTGAGTTTTAGTGGGAGGTACTTGATGGCATGTAGATCATCACCGTGAGCCATGTGGATGTGGAGGGGGAAATCCTTAATCCATACCACTGGGTCTGTTGTACCATCATACGATTCGATATTTACGGGTATAAAACCCTCCGGGAATTCGTGATCCATAACTTCCTCAGTGAAGTATAGGGGGTGTGCGGCGCCTCTGTGCCGGGCTATATCACGACGCAGTTCATATGAGTCTTGTATGCTGTATTCGGCCCAGCCGGATTTACCTTTAGTGTATCCGGCATGACGGTCATCGTCCCGTGTTGGTGCGCGCCCCCGTGACCCATATATCGATCTTGCATGTTTTGCCCTGCTTTCCAATACGTCTCGCAGGTCCTGCGTGTTGCCCCGGGCCTTAGTATTTTTGTTTGAGTGGTGGCGGGGTGCAGGCTGAACTTCATGCTGAAACGCCTCTCTGTCTCGGCCACGAGGTGGCCGGTCAGCCACATCGTACGCTGGTGATGTAGGTTTCAATGCTTCCTCCTCGAGTTGGGGTAGCGGCCCGCGCTTTGGGTAACTCTTGGAGGGTCGTTCGAGTTCGTATTCCTCGGCTGCAAGGACTTCAGTCCATCTGTCTGCTAGCAAGTCTTGATCAGCTCGGAGTTGTTGTTGTTTTTTCTTCAGGCTATTTGCTGTGGCTATAAGCCGGTGCTTGAAGCGCTCATGCTCGATGGGATCCTCAGGCACGATAAATTCTTCGTCGCCGAGGCTCACCTCGTCTTCGGAGAGAGGCATGTAATTGTCCTCCTCCGTTTCTCCATCCGCCTGCTCGGAGGGCTAGCTTGATCATCCTCCTACTCTAAATCTGGCTGGAGGGGATTGTCATCGTCTTCGGCACTATCTGGAGTGTTATTGTCTCTTGTGCCGGTATCATTCATTTTGCTATGGCGGGACTTAGAGCATTTTGTTATTGTCTCCTTCGTTGTCTTGTCGTCATTGCCTTCTTTGGGGGTATCCACCATATATATATATATATATATATATATATATATATATATATATCATATGATTAGGTGGCGGTCCAGCGCCCTGTGGGCGGTGGTTTGCTACCTCTTGAGCACTGCGTTGGATTTCCTTGAAGAGGAAAGGTGATGCAGCACAGTAGCGTAAGTATTTCCCTCAGTTTTTGAGAACTAAGGTATCAATCCAGTAGGAGGATACACGCGAGTCCCTCGTACCTGCACAAAGAAAATAACTCCTCGCAACCAACGCAATAAAGGGTTGTCAATCCCTTCACGATCACTTACGAGAGTGAGATCTGATAGATATGATAGGATAATATTTTTGGTATTTTTGTGATAAAGATGCAAAGTAAAATAAAAGCAAAGTAAAAAATCAAAGGAAATAACTAAGTGTTGGAAGATGAATATGATGAAGATAGACCCGGGGGCCATAGATTTCACTAGTGACTTCTCTCAAGAGCATACGTATTTTACGGTGGGTGAACGAATTACTGTTGAGCAATTGACAGAATTGAGCATAGTTATGAGAATATCTAGGTATGATCATGTATATAGGCATCACGTCTGTGACAAGTAGACCGACTCACCTTTGCATCTACTACTATTACTCCACTCATCGACCGCTATCCAGCATGCATCTTGAGTATTAAGTTCAAAGAAAACAGAGTAACGCCTTAAGTAAGATGACATGATGTAGAGGGATAAATTCATGCAATATGATAAAAACCCCATCTTTTTATCCTCGATGGCAACAATACAATACGTGCCTTGCTGCCCCTACTGTCACGAGGGTGGAGCAAAAGGGGGCCCACGAGGGTGGAGGGCATACACTGGGGTGGCGCCCCCTACCTCGTGCCTTCCTCTTTCGTTTCTTGAAGTAGGGTCCAAGTCTCCTGGATCATGTTCGGTGAGAAAATCACGTTCCCGAAGGTCTAATTCCATTTGGATTCCGTTTGATATTTCGTTTCTTCGAAACTCTGAAATAGGCAAAAAAACAGCAATTCTGGGATGGGCCTCCGGTTAATAGGTTAGTCCCAAAAATAATATAAAAGTGGATAATAAAGTCCAATATTGTCCAAAACACTAGATAATATAGCATGGAGCAATCAAAAATTATAGATACGTTGGAGACGTATCAGGCATCCCCAAGCTTAATTCCTGCTCGTCCTCGAGTAGGTAAATGATAAAAAAGATAATTTTTGATGCGGAGTGCTACTTGGCATAATTTCAATGTAATTCTTCTTAATTGTGGTACGGACATTCAGATCCGAAAGATTCAAAACAAAAGTTTAATATTGACATAAAAATAATAATAATTCAAGCATACTAACAAAGCAATCATGTCTTCTAAAAGTACCATGGTCAAAGAAAGTTATCCCTACAAAATCATATAGTCTGCCTATGCTCTATCTTCACCACACAAAGTATTTAAATCATGCACAACCCCAATGACAAGCCAAGAAATTGTTTCATACTTTTGACATTCTCAAAACTTTTTTCAATCTTCACGCAATACATGAGCGTGAGCCATGGATATAGCACTATATGTGGAATAGAATGGTGGTTGTGGAGAAGACAAAAAGGGGGAAGATAGTCTCACATCAACTAGGCGTATCAACGGGCTATGGAGATGCCCATCAATAGATATCAATGTGAGTGAGTAGGGATTGCCATGCAACGGATGCACTAGAGCTATAAATATATGAAAGCTCAACAAAAGAAACTAAGTGGGTGTGCATCCAACTCGCTTGCTCACGAAGACCTAGGGCATTTTGAGGAAGCCCATCATTGGAATATACAAGCCAAGTTCTATAATGAAAAATTCCCACTAGTATATGAAAGTGACAAAATGAGAAACTCTCTATCATGAAGATCATGGTGCTACTTTGAAGCACAAGTGTGGTAAAAGGATAGTAACATTGTCCCTTTTCTCTTTTTCTCTCATTTTTTAATATATTTTTCTCTTTTTTTGGGCCTTTTCTCTTTTTTTTATGGCCTCTTTTTTTCGTACGGAGTCTCATCCCGACTTGTGGGGGAATCATAGTCTCCATCATCCTTTTCCTCACTTGGGACAATGCTCTACAAATGAAGATCATCACACTTTTATTTTCTTACAACTCAACAATTACAACTCGATACAATTACAACTCAACAAATAAAAAAATGAGAGAAAAAAAGAGAAGGGGCAATGTTACTATCCTTTTACCACACTTGTGCTTCAAAGTAGCACCATGATCTTCATGATAGAGAGTCTCTCATTTTGTCACCTCCATATACTAGTGGGAATTTTTCATTATAGAACTTGGCTTGTACATTCCAATGATGGGCTTCCTCAAATTGCCCTAGGTCTTCATGAGCAAGCGAGTTGGATGCACACCCACTTAGTTTCTTTTGTTGAGCTTTCATATACTTATAGCTCTAGTGCATCCGTTGCATGGCAATCCCTACTCACTCACATTGATATCTATTGATGGGCATCTCCATAGCCCGTTGATACACCTAGTTGATGTGAGACTATCTTCTCCCTTTTTTGTCTTCTCCACAAACACCATTCTATACCCCATATAGTGCTATATCCATGGCTCACGCTCATGTATTGCGTGAAGATTGAAAAAGTTTTGAGAATGTCCAAAGTATGAAAAAATTGCTTCGCTTGTCATCGGGGTTGTGCATGATTTAAATACTTGTGTGGTGAAGATAGAGCATAGCCAGACTATATGATTTTGTAGGGATAACTTTCTTTGGCCATGTTATTTTGAGAAGACATGATTGCTTTGTTAGTATGCTTGAAGTATTATTATTTTTATGTCAATATTAAACTTTTGTCTTGAATCTTTCTAATCTGAATATTCATACCACAATTAAGAAGAATTACATTGAAATTATGCCAAGTAGCACTCCCATCAAAAATTAACTTTTTATCATTTACCTACTCGAGGACGAGCAGGAATTAAGCTTGGGGATGCCTGATACGTCCCCAACGTATCATTTTTTATTGCTCCATGCTATATTATCTACTGTTTTGGACCATATTGGGCTTTATTTTCCACTTTTATATTACTCTTGGGACTAACCTATTAACTGGAGGCCCAACCCAGATTTGCTGTTTTTTGCCTATTTCAGTGTTTCAAAGAAACGGATATCAAACGGAGTCCAAACGGAATGAAACCTTCGGGAACGTGATTTTCTCACCGAACATGATCTAGGAGACTTGGACCCTATGTCAAGCAACAAAGGGAGGGCACGAGGTAGGGGGGCGTGCCCTCCCCCCGGGCGCGCCCTCCACCCTCGTGGGCCCCCTGTTGCTCCACCGACGTACTTCATCCTCCTATATATACCTACGTACCCCGAACGATCAGATACAGAGCCAAAAACCTAATTCCACTTCCGCAACTTTCTATATCCACGAGATCCCATCTTGGGGCCTGTTACGGAGCTCCGCCGGAAGGGGAATCCACCATGAAGGGCTTCTACATCATCATAGCCTCTCCGATGAAGTGTGAGTAGTTTACCTCAGACCTTCGGGTCCATAGTTAGAAGCTAGATGGGTTCTTCTCTCTTTTTGGATCTCAATACAATGTTCTCCCCCTCTCTCGTGGAGATCTATTCGATGCAATCTTCTTTTTGCGGTGTGTTTGTTGAGACCAATGAATTGTGGGTTTATAATCACGATTTCTATGAGCAATATTTGAATCTTCTCTGAATTCTTTTATGTATGATTGGTTATCTTTGCAAGTCTCTTCAAATTATCCGTTTGGTTTGGCCAACTAGATTGGTAGTTCTTGCAATGGGAGAAGTGCTTAGCTTTGGGTTCAATCTTGCGGTGTCCTGTCCAAGTGATAGAAGGGGCAGCAAGGCACGTATTGTATTGTTGCCATCGAGGATAACAAGATGGGGTTTTTATCATATTGCATGAATTTATCCCTCTACATCATGTCATCTTGCTTACATGCGTTACTTTGTTTTCATTAACTTAATACTCTAGATGCCCGCCGGATAGCGGCCGATGAGTGGAGTAATAGTAGTAGATGCGTGTGAGTCGGTCTACTTGTCTCGGACGTGATGCCTATATACATGATCATACCTAGATACTCTCATAACTATGCTCAATTATGTCAATTGCTCAATAGTAATTCGTTCACCCACCGTAAAATACTTATGCTCTCGAGAGAAGCCACTAGTGAAATCTATGGCCCCCGGATCTATTCTCTATCATATCAATCTTCCATCACTTTATTATTGCTTTGCTTTTTTACTTTGCTTTTTATTTTACTTTGCATCTTTATACCAAAAATATTATCTATGAGATCTTACTCTCGTAAGTGACCGTGAAGGGATTGACAACCCCTAATCGTGTTGGTTGCGTTGAGCTATTTGTTTTGTGTAGGTACGAGGGACTTGCGCGTGGCCTCCTACTGTATTGATACCTTGGTTCTCAAAAGCTGAGGGAAATACTTACGCTACTCTGCTGCATTATCCTCTCCTCTTCAGGGAAATCCAACGTAAGCTCAACAGGTAGCACTGATGTAATTCGGCATGCATGCAATAACATTAACTAGGAATAAGCATGCAGAAGAACACAACAAAAGTATTAGGTCACCATATTGTTTAAGTTTACAACTCGATCCAGCAAAGTCATCAGAAGAACGAGAGTTCTAACTTGGTAAAAAAACACCCATATAATAGACCCGTTTGAAGTCTAACTCAAATTTCTCCCCCTTTGTCATCGAATGACCAAAAGGATCGAAAATGAAGACTAATGCCCCTGAAGAATATCAAGTTGATGAAGGAGCGCCAGCATCATTGGGGTCGTGTGTTGATGTTGGGCCTGCCGCAGTGTCGTCCAAGTCTTCATGTTCGTCGGTGTCGCGCGATGAAGAATGGGAGCTGGCCACCAAGGAAGGAACCTTGACCTTCTTGTATTTCTTCGGTGGAGGTGCAGACCAGTCAAAGTCTTCCTTGAGACCCATTTTCTTGGATCTTCTGCGCTATAGACATGAGACGTAACAGCCTGTGCGATTGAAGGTTTCATGGAGGTAGTAGTGGTTTTTCTTCACTGCATTGTGGGTAGCAGTCATGTTGTGAAGAATTGAACCAAACTGACGCTTGACCCATTTATGATTGCGATCAACCTTCTGATGAAGACTGAGGAGAAGCTCACGATCAGTCATCACCCTGGGTGCTGTGCCTTGAGGATTTTGCTTGGTTGTGTTGGCGGCAGAGTCATGGGTGGCAGAGTTATCATTGGTTGAGTAGGATGCAACCTTGCGAAATTGACCATCCAATGGACGAATGCCTTCATCTATAACAGTAGTGGCCTTGCCCTTGTCATCAGCTGAGGAAAATGTCCGTTTGCGGACTTCAATCGGAGGCAAGTAGCTGCAATGGTTCAGTGTATCAGTTTGTAGTTGAGTGAAGACCTTGTTCTGATGAATCTCATTATCCAAGGTGCATAAGGCTTCAGCTCAAACGGTGACATAGCAACTGTCGGTGTCAAAACCGGCGGATATCGGGTAGGGGGTCCCGAACTGTGCGTCTAGGCGGATGGTAACAGGAGACAAGGGACACGATGTTTTTACCCAGGTTCGGGCCCTCTCGATGGAGGTAAAACCCTACTCCTGCTTGATTAATATTGATGATATGGTTAGTACAAGAGTGGATCTACCACGAGATCGGAGAGGCTAAACCCAAGAAGCTAGCCTATGGTATGATTGTTGTTCGTCTCTGAGACTAAAACCCTCCGGTTTATATAGACACCGGATAGGGTTAGGGTTACATGTAGTCGGTTACAATGGTAGGAGATCTACATATCCAGATCGCCAAGCTTGCCTTCCACGCCAAGGAAAGTCCTATGCGGACACGGGACGAAGTCTTCAATCTTGTATCTTCATAGTCCAGGAGTCCGGCCAACGGTGATAGTTCGGCTATCCGGACACCCCCTAATCCAGGACTCCCTCAGTAGCCCTCGAACCAGGCTTCAACGCGATGAGTCCGGCGCATAGATTGTCTTCAGCATTGCGAGGCGGGTTCTTCTCCAAATTCCATATACTTGTTGAATAGTGTCCGGCTTCTGATAAATGCTGCGCTCCTTGGCTTCCACGCCCAATAATGGCCATCTTCCACGTGTTGAATGAATGCTAAAAGCCGTGGTATTTTTACACTTATCCCCTAGCCGCCGCAAATGAGCTGTCTCTATAAAAGGGACGAGGATCTAGATCCGAAGTCACACCATCCTCCCTCCGTGAGCTTTCATCGGAGCGCCCGACAAAAATCCATTCCATCATGGACACGACGCTCCTCCTCTCGCGCTCCCTCGCCTCGGCCCGGGAATTGGGAGAGATGCTCAGACCCGCATAGCGAGCTAGTGACACTCCAAACCAAGGGATTCCTTCCCCCGGCCTTCATGGTTCCGGTTCGAGCCGGACTCGCCACCTATAAGGGCGGAAATCAAGCGAAGAGTGTCCCCGATCCCTCCAAAGGAGAGCGGGTATGCTTTATCTCTTATCTAGTAAGAGGACTCGGATTTCCAATTCATCTGTTTCTCCGGGGGCTCTTGGAGTTCTACGGCCTCCAGTTGCACCACCTTACGCCTGCCTCCATTTTGCACATCGCGGGCTTCGTGGCCCTTTGCGAACTGTTCTTGGGCGTCGAGGCTCATTTTGTGCTGTGGAAGATATTATTCTGCCTTGTACCCCGTTCTCATGAGGGGTCAATATATCAAGTGGGCGGAGCCGAGCTGTGGCGCATCGCCGGGACCGGATATCTATACGGAACCCCGAAGAAGGCGTCCAAAGACTGGCCTTCGGAATGGTTTTATATAGAGGACATCCCGCTGCCGGATCCTGTTCGGATCGGTCTCCCGGAGTTCGGCAATGCTCCTTTGTAGAAACGTCTGAGTTGGCGCCTGCGGAGCTCCCAGAGGGAAGACGACAGTGACGTCCTTTACCTGATGAGCCGAATAAGATTGTTAGCTCATTCCAGACTGACCATGATCGGTGTCATGGCCACATGTATTATGCGGGGGGTGCAGCCGCTCCAGTATAGGGGCCACCCCATGTGGGATTTCAACGGGGAGGATGATGCCACCCGCCATGGCCGTAATGGGCCGGGATCGGTCACCGATCTGGTGAAGATCTTGTCCACGTTGTACAAGGGAGAAGAGGAGGATTTTCTCCGCGTCAGTCCATTGAACGGATTTTCTATGAAAAATCCTCGAAGCTGGGTAAGCGGACATTTCTTTTTTGTACATCCGATCCGTGTTCCCATGGTTAGGTATCTCATTTTGTGATTTTGACGCAGGAACTGCGCCTGGCCGTAAAATACATAAACAACCCATCTCCACAACCCGAGGATCCAGAACGGCTCCTCGATCCGGCCTCCCAAGAGGATCCGGACATATTGGTGGAACTGATTGATGGGGTATTTCACCAACTGAGCATCGATAATGCCTTGGTTGCCATTACGGCCGATTACCCCGGAATACTTCCAGCCTCATAGTTAACTGAGACCGAGGTCCCAATACTCTGATAATGACCCATCCGTGCTTATCTTTTATCACCGTATACCAATGGTGTTTCGCAGGGGGTGCCTTCGAGGCAGGAGGCCGAGCCCGCGGCGGCTAGCCAACAAGGGGCAGCACGGCCCCGCAAGCTAAAAAGAAGTGCGGTCGCGATCGAAACGCCGCTGCAATGGTATGGCGCGTCACCATACTCCCAGGATTGATTCCTGGAAGGCGTACTAACGCTGGTACTCTTTTCAGTAAAAAGAGCGCTCGCCGGACTGTGTCCGGAGAGGTTGACAATCGAGCCTCCGCCAGCCAGGCTCCAAAGCCGGGTCCAGAAGCGGAGGCGAGCACGAGGCGTGCGTCGGATGCTCCTCTGACAGAGGATGCCGACAGATTGTCCGCCACCAACTCCGAGGTGGAGATCACCATGAATCACAAAGGCGCCACGACAGTTCTTCGTGACGCATGTTTCTCCCAAGAGGCATTGAATGCCTTCAATTCGGGAGATGCACACCTCCGTGCCGCTCAAGATGGTCTAGCCAGAGCCACGGAGCAGTATGTAAAGGACATACAGGTGAGGAAATTTGATGGTTATATATGCCAGTAGCCCCCGAGACTTGAAATAGTTAGAATAACTGATTTAAGGATCATTTGTTATGCAGGATCTTACAAAAAAGAATACCCAACTGTCCCGGGAGCTTGAAGAATGCAAGGCCCAACTTGAGGCCGCACTAGCCGCTACAGGGGGAGCCACAGAGACCCCCGCTGGTAATATATGCTTCAAAAGATAGGTAGTTTGTGAAGTGCGGCGTGTGTGTAAATCTGACAATAATATTGCAGATGGCGCCGGACTAGATCCGGACAAGCAACAGCTCTTGCGCCGGTTGAAGGCGGCGAGAATGTGCTTACAAGGGTGAGGCAAGAGAAAAATAATCTCCAAGATGCCAACACCCAGCTGGATGAGGAACTAAAGGATGTTCGTGCCCGGTATGCGACTCCGTGAAGGAGAATCGGCGACTTCGTCGCGGCATTTATAGTAAGTGCTTGAGCGAACTTTGAAAAGGAGTTCGGCGAGGAAGTCAATTAACAGAGTTATGTCTGTAGGTATGCTCACGGGTCGTCCTGCAGAGGAAATGCCCGGTTCTACGGGTGACCTTCTTCCCGAGCTATTGCAACTGCACGAACGAGTTCGGCAGGTGATGAAAGGCGTTGCCCAGGCCTTGTGGCCATCTATCTCCCTGCCCGAAGGCCTTGGAGAGCTTGTAGAGAAGCTTCAGGGAGCACGGCGGCGCTTCCGACTATGGAAGATATCGGCCTGTCGTCAAGGCACCAGGGAGGCCTGGGCCATGGTGAAGACGCGGTACACGAAGGCGAACCCAAACCACATGGCCGAGGTCGGACCTGTGGGGCCCGATGGGAAGGAGATCCCTGTGAGCTTAGTGTACGGCCAAGTGGAGTTGGCCGCAAAGTATTCCCAGCAGGGTTGTAAACTAGACAGCCTATTAGATGGCATTGAAGAGAAATACAATCAGTCAATTTGACTATGTAATTTAAAATGACATGTAAAATGCCTTCTAGCCGGATTGTAGATCGTTTGTCGTAGCGGACCTTTTCGCTTCAACCTCTGGACCCAATAGTGCAGGTGTGTCCGAATACCCTCAGCGGTTATGTAAAATCGGGGCATGCGTGGAGACCAGCGTAGGGGTCATGAGTGCTTTATCGGACAAGTGCCCAACTAGTTATGTTATATTACATGGTTAGTAAGAAACATCTTCCAGGAGAATAGTTCCATTAGGGGTTCCTTTCCTGGGAGGCATGCCCTAAAGTGCATGTCCGGATTGCAAAAAGCGAGAAAAGCATCTGGGGCAGATAAATGAAAAATAAAAATCGTCTTTTAGTTCACCGACCGAATATTCCCTTAAGAACGCTTAGCTTCGGCTTCACCCGATCGAGGTACATGTCCGCTGACCCGGCGGTAACAATCGCAGAGGTGCTCCCTTTACCACCTAGCCGAACAATCGGGAACGAGGGGTAAGCACAGGAGCCAGCAACCCAGCTTGGCCAAAACTTAAGTCATATCGATGCATATAATGGTGAATAAAAGGTACATGCAGAAGTGTGACACATGTGTTGGGCATAAAGCCCGTATAAATAAGCACATTAAAGAAGCCCCAGTATAATGAGCGGATAGCGCGTCAAGTGTGTGCGAACAATGTGCAAACGAGCCTTTAACGGCTTCGGAAAAAAGGAGGGAGAAGGAGAGAAATAAAAGACAGCTTAAAGTATAAAATATAGACGGAGGAAGGAGACGAACTCAGAATCCGACGCTAGGCGTAGAATCTTCGGAGACGGGCTGCGTTCCATGGGTTCGGCTCGAGTGGTTATCCGATGCGTTTCGCAGACGGTACGCTCCGCCGGTCAGGACTTGGTCGATGATGAAGGGACCCTCCCATTTGGGCTTGAGTTTGTCCTTTTTCTTGTCCCACAGGCGTAGAACTAGTTCGCCAACATTGTAAGCTTTGGCCCGTACTTCCCTGCTTTGATATCTTCGAGCCTGCTGTTGATAGAATGCGAAACGAGCTTTTGCCACATCACGCTCCTCCTCCAAGGCGTCCAAGCTGTCCTGCCGATCGAGCTCGGCTTCTCTTTCTTGTACATGCGCACGCGAGGTGAGTCATGAATTATGTCGCAGGGCAAAACTGCCTCTGCACCGTATACCATAAAAATGGTGTGAATCCGGTAGTGTGATTCGGCGTGGTCCGCAGCCCCCAGAGTATGGAGTCGAGCTCCTCTACCCAGTGCGTGTTAGATTCCTTGAGGGACCGCACTAGCCTGGGTTTAATGCCGCTCATGATTAGATCGTTTTCTCGCTCGACTTGACCGTTAGTTTGGGGGTGATAGACTGAAGCGTAGTCGAGCTTGATGCCCATGTTTTTGCACCAGAGTTTGACCTTGTTGGCCGTGAAATTCGTTCCGTTATCAGTAATGATGCTATGGGGGACGCCGTAACGGTGTACTACCCCTGATATGAAGTCTATCACCGGTCCGGATTCGGCCGTCTTTACAGGCTTGGCCTCTATCCATTTGGTGAATTTATCCACCATGACCAATAGGTATTTTTGCTTGTGGGTTCCTCCTTTAAGGGGTCGAACCATGTCAAGCCCCCAGACCGCGAATGGCCAGGTGATGGGTATAGTTTTGAGGGCGGTGGGTGGAATGTGGCTTTGGTTAGGAAAAAGCTGGCAACCGACGCATCGTTGGACTAAGTCCTGAGCATCTGCCTGGGCCGTCGGCCAATAAAATCCTGTACGGAAGGCCTTGCCTACAAGGGCCCGGGCTGCGGCATGATCCGGTTGGAATATGCGTCGTACTCTTTAGGAAGTTCGGCTTCAGTCCATTCGGCGATGAAGTCAGCCAAAACTTGCGACTTAATAGCTTGCCGTGGCTTGTATGTTATGTCGAACGGAAGGAGCTCAATGGCCCATTTAGCAATCCGGCCCATTGCGTCGCGGTTGTTTATAATGTCATTAAGAGGTACTTCGGAGGCTACTGTTATCGAACACTCTTGGAAGTAGTGTCGCAGCTTCCGGGATGCCATGAACACCGCGTATGCTATATTTTGATTATGCGGGTACCGTGACTTGCATGGAGTTAGGACAGTGGACACGTGGTAAACTGGTTTTTGGAGAGGGAACTTGTGTCCGTCTGTTTCTCGTTCGACAACGAGGACCGCTCTTACAACTTGATGGGTTGCTGCGATGTATAATAGCATTGGTTCGCCCATGTTGGGTGCGGCCAGGACTGGATTTGTTGCCAATATGGCTTTGATTTCTTCGTGTCCGGCCGTGGCACCATCCGTCCACTCGAAGTGTTCGGTGCGCCAGAGGAGGCGATAAAGGGGTAATGCCTTTTCTCCTAAGCAGGAGATGAAGCGGCTTAGAGCCGCCACGCATCCAGTCAATTTTTGTATTTGTTTGAGGTCTTTGTGGATATCCAATTGTGATGAGCTCGGATCTTGGCTGGGTTTGCTTCAATTCCTCTACGGATACAATGAAGCCCAAGAGCTTTCCTACCGGGTAATAAAACGCATTTTTCCGGGTTGAGCTTGATGTCATATGTTCGGAGATTATCGAATGTGAGCCTCAAGTCGTCGACTAGGGTTTCGACATGCTTGGATTTGACGACCACATCGTCTACGCATGCCTCCACTGTTTTGCCGATCTGGTTTGCTAGACATGTCTGAATCATGCGCTGATATGTTGCGCCGGCGTTTTTGAGCCCAAAGGGCATTGTGTTGAAGCAGAAAGGGTCGTATGGAGTGATGAATGCCGTTGCGGCTTGGTATGGCTCTGCCATCTTAATTTGGTGGTAGCCGGAGTATGCGTCGAGGAAACACAATGAATTGTGTCCTGCGGTAGCGTCGATAATTTGATCGATGCGGGGGAGGGGGAAGGGATCCTTTGGGAAAGCCTTGTTAAGGTCCTTAAAATCGACACATGGGCGCCAGGATTTGTCCTTCTTTGGTACCATTACCAGGTTTGCTAGCCAGTCCGGATGTTTAATGTCTCTGATGAATCCGGCCTCCAATAGTTTGGCTAGCTCCTCTCCCATGGCCTGTCTCTTGGGTTCGGAGAAACGCCGAAGAGCTTGTTTGACTGGCTTGAATCCTTTTAGGATATTTAGGCTGTGCTCGGCCAGCCGGCGTGGGATTCCTGGCATGTCTGAAGGGTGCCAGGCAAAAATGTCCCAATTTTCACGTAGGAATTCTCGTAATGCGGCGTCCACATCAGGGTTTAATTGTGCCCCGATGGAGGCCGTTTTTGTAGGGTCCGTTGGATGGACTTGGAATTTGACTATTTAAATGCGCCGGTTTAAAAGAGGTGGACTTGGATCTCTTATCGAGTATCACATCGTCCCTGTTCACCGTGGAGCGCATCGCGATGTGCCGCTAGGGCTTTGATAGTGCCTCAAGGGCAAGTGCGGCTGTTTTATTTTCGGCATGAGCGCTATGTCCGGGTCACTAGCGAGAGTGATGATTCCGTTGGGTCCGGGCATTTTGAGCTTCATGTACACGTAATGGGGTATAGCTTGAAAAATTGTGAATGCCTCTCGCCCTAATAGAGCGTGGTATCCGCTGCTAAACGGGGCCACTTGGAATGTGACCTCCTCGGACCTATAATTTGCGGCGTGCCGAACACCACATCTAGTGTGATCTTTCCTGTACAGCATGCTTCCCGACTGGGGATTATTCCTCTAAAGGTTGTGCTGCTTTGCTCAATGCGGCTCCAGTCTATTTCCATTTTCGAAGGGTTTCCTCGTAGATGAGGTTTAATCCGCTGCCGCCGTCCATGAGTACTTTGGTAAGGCGAAAGCCGTCCACTATTGGACTGAGGACCAATGCGGCTGGTGCTCGGGCTGTTCGAATTTAGGTTTGTCACCGGGCGTTAAAGGTAATAGCCGTGTCCTCCATGGATTTATTGTTGCTATCTGGTAGACTTCGCAAGGTCATGGAGTGTTCGTTTCCGCATATTATTTGATGCGAAAGTCTCGAAGACTGTTAATACCATACTGGTATTGCTGGGCTGGTGCTCTGGAGCTAAGAGCTCTTTGCCACTTTCGGCCACCTGCCGTAGTATCCAACATGCTCTAAGGCTATGAGTTGGAGTGGCGCCCTCTGTGCTATGAATTTTGCAGGGTCCATTGAGCCATCCCTCCAGTACGGTTCCATGCCCTTTGGGGGGGTTTTGCTTTTTGGTATGTAACCCAGGTGCACGGTGATGATGCACCCTTTATTTTGGACTAGGGTCGTATTCGGGCGGATTATCCAAAAATTTGATTTCGGTTTTCAGCGCTCTCCATCTCGCAAGATACTTCGTACTATGGACGCCAAGTCAGCAAGCGTGTAATTTCAATGACGACTTATGGCGTTTAGGATTCCCTTGTCCGTGCAATTATTGCGTAAGAATGAGATTGTGTCCTCCTCGCGGCAATCCTTTATCCCGTCCATAACCGGGAGGAATCGCCCGATAATGATGTCTTGCTTTCACCGGGCTCTTGCCGGATTTGGGATAGGTCGCTTATGTTTGGGTGGGCGGGTGGAATTAAATTCCGAACCCCGTCCGATCTAAGATTCAGGGGCCAAGAAGTTTCCGAACTTGAAAGCTTGGGTTCTTGGAGGTTGTCCAATGAATCTAGCCCGCTGCTTGACTTTAAGTTCAGGGCTTGAGTGGTGTCCTCCCCTCCGGGGGAATCCGGCATGGAGGGGTCAGGAATCCGGACATAGCTAGTCCTTAAGGTAGGAGAAGAGTCGCCGTATTGTTCCTCTACCACAGCAACGTGGTGGGTAGCCTGGGGAGAGTTGATCTCTCTCAGATCGGTTTTAGGCCCGATCTGATCGTAGTCTGTAGCGACTCCCAGGGCGGCGATGCGATCCAAGAGCTCGTTCAAGGAAGAGAGCTCCATCGGATCTAACTGCTCGGCGAGTTCCGAGTTAACGTGAAGTTTGCTTTCGATGACCCGAGAAGTCATCGTCGGCGGTAAGAAAAAGGCGGTCATAAGAAAACCGCCTAGCCGGAGAGTTTGGCCGGTGGCCAAAGCTCCTTTAGCAACGGTGCCGTCTTTAAAGACGGGATGAGGCATCCTTCCTGACAGCAACGGCACAGAGGAACTCTCAATGAAAGAACCAATGTCGGTGTCAAAACCCGCGGATCTCGGGTAGGGGGTCCCGAATCGCGGCCTAGGCGGATGGTAACAGGAGACAAGGGACACGATGTTTTTACCAGGTTCGGGCCCTCTCGATGGAGGTAAAACCCTACTCCTACTTGATTAATATTGATGATATGGGTAGTACAAGAGTGGATCTACCACGAGATCAGAGAGGCTAAACCCTAGAAGCTAGCCTATGGTATGATTGTTGTTCGCCCCACGGACTAAAACCCTCCGGTTTATATAAACACCGGATAGGGTTAGGGTTACACGTAGTCGGTTACAATGGTAGGAGATCTACATATCCATATCGCCAAGCTTGCCTTCCACGCCAAGGAAAGTCCCATCCGGACACGGGACGAAGTCTTCAATCTTGTATCTTCATAGTCCAGGAATCCGGCCAACGGTGATAGTTCGGCTATCCGGACACCCCCTAATCCAGGACTCCCTCAGCGACATTGGCCAAAGTCCTCATGAAGAAATCATGGAAGTTGACTGGAATGCCATGAATGATATTGAAAAGCAGATTCTTCATGATGCCAACGACTTCTTCTTCATTCGAGTCGTGGCCCTTGATTGGACTCAATGTCTTCGTCAAAATGCGATAGACAGTCCGAGGCACATACAATAATTCCTTCACGAGGAATTTGGTTCGTGGGGCCTGACCTGGCTTCAATGGCTTCATCAGTACTTGCATGTAGTGATCTGTAAGCTCAGGTTCATTGTAGACGCAACGAGCAGCTTCAAGGGGAGGACTGAGTGGTAAGGCAGGAAGCAATTCAGTAGCTGGTGCCTTGTAGTGAGTGTTTTCAGACATACAGTCCAGCACCCAAGAATTCACATCTTCATAATCGCCGGTGATGTGCAGCGTCGCATAAAATTGAAGAATGAGTTCTTCATTCCAAGCACAGATGTCAGTGTAGAAATTTAACAGTCCAGCGTCGTGAAGAACACTGACGACTGGCACGAAGCACGGAAGAGATTCCATATCCACGTGAGGAATGTGCGCATGATCGAAGACTTTGTCCTTGTTGAACAGCAGTGAGGAATAGAAATTTCCCAGGCTGACAGTCCAGAAACGCCTCTTCCTAATGCGAGCAGAGTCATAGGGGTTGTAGTCAGTGAAGAATACATGCTCACCAAAGAAATCATCAGCCTTGAATTTTTGCTTCCTCGAGAATGGATCCTTTGGCTTGGGCAGAGGAGTGTCAGTGAGTTGCGTCACAACCTCAGGAATCGCAATCTCAGGTTCTTCAGGCTGAGGAATTTCTGGTTCCTCTTCGATGGCGATCTGCGTCTTGGATGTTCAAGAAGCAGCTTTCTTCAAAGACTAGTGGCTGGAGTTTCTTTACGTACAGACGAGGTGGGGTGAGTTTCTTCAGAGCCCATTTGAATAGTTTGTGCAGGGGACTGAGGAATTTGCTGTAAAGGTGTGAACAGTGGAGAGTTGGGATGCTGACTTTCCCAAAAATCATCATTCGTCAATGGAGTAGTACTCCCAATGTCCACGTCAGAATTGTGTTCATCTAATTCTTCAATGCTGGCCTCTTCAGCTGTGAACTGAGGCATAGGCGAGGAAACAACTGGTGTTGAAGGGATTTCATCCACTTCAATTTCTTCATCCATCTGCTCTGTCGAAGCAGCAGAAGGATTTTCTTCATCAGATCCTCTAGGGATCACATATTCCTCATCAAATGGAACAAGGTCCTTTCATGGCATGGCTGAGATCGGAACAGCATCAATGGGATTTGCAAACGAACTAGTCATAGACTTCATTTTCTTCAGAGCTGAAGAATTTGAAGTAGCCGATGCTTTCCTTTTCTTCACAGCTGACCCTCTGCAACCTTGGTCTTCTTCACATCTGATGCAGATGGAAGGATCGGAGATGGGGTAGGCGCAGGAGGAGCAGAGGAATCTGGTTGATTTTCTTCAGGCACAACTGGCGCAGCTTGCTCGATCTCTTCATTTTCTTCAGGAGCACCACTAGTGGATGCCCGCAATTTCTTCGGTAATTTGGAATGCAGTCATCAGCCTGGAACTCACATTTTCTTCATGATCGAAAATCATCGGCCAGTCTGGCATGTTCTTCAGTTGGCTGAGCAGATGCTTCAGCCTGAGGAATCTCCTGTTGCGTTGGAGCTGCAACATTGGAGGTGAACTTCTCAGTCAGTTTAACAAACCTGACCTTGGCTCCTTGCCAATCAGCATACTAAGCATAGAAATCATCGCTGAGGGCTTTGATTTCAGACTGGATCTTCACAAGATCATCAGTTGTCATAGAGACAACGTTGTTCTTCAGAAATTTCTCCTTCCTGTACTGCGCTTTCTTGATCTGCCTGGCCTTCTCATATTTCCATTTTTCTTCTTGGATGAAATGGGTCAGCATGTGACTTTGGCCAGGAGTCAACTTGAAATCAGGCATAGGAGTGTTTGGGTCCTTGTGCCAGAGATCAATATAGTCGAGGATCAACCTTGGATCCAAAAGCAGTGGCACATTTGTGTCTTTGGCTCTAGCGGCCCTGACTTGCCTATCTCTGATGATCTCAGCAAGTTCTTCATCATCAGCTTCGTCTTCTTTGGACGACACTTGAAAGGCGACCTGCTTCTTCTGAGGACTAGGGTGAGGAC
The DNA here is from genome assembly GCA_021605145.1 of Aegilops bicornis. Taxonomy (NCBI): domain Eukaryota; kingdom Viridiplantae; phylum Streptophyta; class Magnoliopsida; order Poales; family Poaceae; genus Aegilops; species Aegilops bicornis. The sequence goes on along the minus strand of CM038673.1, from coordinate 674,976,738 downwards.
CTCGTCCAGCAGTGGCCTTTGGCTTCAGCAGAGAGGGTCCCGTTGAAGAATTGGATGCAGCTGAGGAACTAGCTGAGACTCCTGAGGCAATGGAGATACCTGTAGTCCTTTGGCACATGGCAAGATGCACAGGTGCTGAGGACTTTGTCGGAGCAGCTGAGGACTTTGGAGGAGCTGAGGATTTTGGAGGAGCAGGAGCAGCATGAGGAATTGGCCATGAGGGCTTTGAGGATTCTGGCCGTGAGGGCATTGCTGAGGAACTTGGCCTTGAGGGCACTGAAGGTGAAGCACTTGGCTTACGTGCAGGCTTCTTTGCTATAGATTTCTTCGGCTTGACAGAGGCCTCAGTGGCAGCAGCAGATGTAGCAGAGTCTTCATTGAATTTCCTCATCGCTTCTTTTGCCTGTTTATTAACTTGGCCCGGGCGCTTGGCCCATTCTTCAGAAAGTCCTCACCGCTTGATCTTGGTGGGATCTGCTTCTTGGCAGTGCCAACGGAGGTCTTGAGCATGGAGGGTAACAAGAAATTTCTTCATGTATTTGGGAGTAACATATCTGTACTCCCTCCACTCTCTAGCCCATCTCCTCTCTATCTTCTGAATACACACCTTGCGCTGATTTTTATCTTCCTCAGGAGGTGTGCAGTACCCAGCATAGATATCATCAGGGATCTCAAATGCTGTGTTCACCTCAGGCTTCTTTCCTCCCTTCTGTGGCTTCTAACCGTCAGCCATTTTCTTCAGATGAGGTATTTGAACAATTGAATTCTCTGAAGAAGTATGCAACTTTTCTTCGAGGAACGCTGCAAATGAGTTAAGTTGATGCGAACCTAGTGATTCAGCAGCGGACATGAGTACCTGTGAACAGAGTATAGTTGCGAGGAATTTGGAGAGGTCATATGTGTTCTCAGAAGGTTTTGTAAAAAGAACAAGTTTGAGGAATTTGACCAGACAAGTCTTGAAGAATTTCACTGAGCGTTTTTAGTCTTAGATTCCAGAGTTGTACAGATCAGAAATCCGCACAATTGAGGAATCTCGAAGAGAAATTGCAGCTTCGAGAAATGAATCAAGAACAGATGACATGTGAGGTGTTTAGTGTGTGAGGATTTGAAGAAAAACACCTTTGAAGATCATTCAAATCAAAGAGGGCAGTAAAAGTAACTTTTAATTACCCTGGACGAAGAACACGACGAACTGTGAGGTGGAGAAGTGAAGTTCGTCAGTGCAGATTTTCCACGCCCTAACTCGCCGGAGGATGGCGGCTACGGCGGCGGCGGAGTGAAAATTTCCGCTGCCGGCGCGAGTACGACGGCGACGAGGTCGAGGCAGTGAAGCTCTTCCTCACCGGTGATGATGAAGTAGCGGCGGTGCTAGGGTTTGAGAAGCTCGAGCTGGAGAAGGAGGTCGAGCGGAGTAAAGGAAGTGAGGAAGGGGAGAGGGGGTATTTATAGCCACGGTGAAAAACTGTTCGCCCGAAGAATTTGGACGAACGTGCCCCTGACCCTTCTCATTCGCATGACATGTGTCACCCACGTACTGAGAAGTGGAGATCGTGTTAGATCGTGGGTGAATAGATAATTATATCGTGGGATGCGGAACGGTTTGAGCGGCAAAGCCGAAAATTTGGATAAGATAAGTTTTAATGTTTCGTTCGCAAATTCTTCAGCTGACAAGGACACAGTGAAGATTTTGAATGAGTTTCAAATAGAACGCAATGAAGAATTTGTGAATAGATTGGGTTGAGTATAGCATAGAGGGGGAAGGGTCCAATCACATTCACTTAGCAGAAAAATCAACTTGAAGAATTAGCCATAAGTGAATGCTGTAGAGGACATAAACTCATATATATATCACTCTCATTGTCACAGAGGAGAGGCACATTCTTCACGTTGACGCCGTAGTCCTTGAGAGTTTGCTTCATGCATAGCAGTTGAGCACAGCAAGAACCAGCAGCAATGTACTCAGCTTCAGCAGTAGACAATGATACGCTGTTCTGTTTCTTCGAGGACCAACAGACCAAAGATCTTCCAAGGAAATGACATGTACCAAATGTTGACTTGCGGTCCACACGATCACCAGCATAGTCAGAGTCAGAATATCCAATGAGATCAAAAGCCGAGCCCTTGGGGTACCATAATCCAAGTGTTGGTGTGTGAGCTAGATATCGAAGAATATGCTTCACAGCCTTATGGTGTAATTCCTTCGGTGTAGCTTGAAATCGGGCACGCACACAAACACTAAGCATTATATCTGGCCTAGATGCACATAAATACAATAAAGAGCCAATCATGGAGCGGTATACCTTATGATCGAAGTCAATACCATTTTCATGAGTGCACAGATGGCCATTTGTGGGCATAGGAATTTTGACGCCTTTGCAATATTGCATGCCGAATTTCCTCAAAACATCCTTGAGGTATTTCTCCTGAGATATGAATATGCCATTGTGCTGTTGACGAATTTGAAGACCTAAGAAGAATTTCAATTCTCCCATCATAGACATTTGATATTCTTCACTCATCATATAGGCAAATTCATCACTATAACGTTGGTCAGTACAGCCAAAGATAATATCATCAACATATATTTGGCACACAAACAATTCATCATCATAAGATTTAGTGAAAAAAGTAGGGTTGAGTGAACCGGGTTTGAAGCCTTTCTTCCTGAGGAATTCCTTCAAAGTATCATACCACGTCCGAGGGGCCTGCTTGAGGCCATAGAGGGCCTTGTTGAGTCTGAAGACTTTGTCAGGATTCTTTGGATCTTCAAAACCTGGGGGTTGAGCAACATATACTTCTTCCTCAAGCTTACCATTGAGGAATGCACTTTTCACATCCATTTGATATAGAGTGATATCATGATGGTTAGCATAAGCAAGTAATATGCGAATAGCCTCAAGTCTAGAACCAGGTGCAAAAGTTTCATCAAAATCAATTACTTCAACCTGTGTGTAGCCTTGAGCTACAAGTTGTGCCTTATTCCTCACCACAAGGCCATTTTCATCTCGCTTGTTGCGGTAGATCCACTTTGTGCCAATGATATTGTGCTTGCAAGAATCTGGACGTTTGACCAGTTCCCAGACGTTGTTGAGCTCGAACTGATGTAATTCTTCTTGCATGGCCTGAATCCACTCGGGGCTCCGTAAATGCTTCATCTACCTTAGTGGGCTCTGTGATAGAGACAAAAGCATAGTGCCCACAAAAGTTAGATAAATGTGAAGCTTTTGAGCGTGCGAGAGGACATGGTGCTTCAATGTCATCGATGATCTTTTCAACTTGCACTTCTTTTGCAACGCGAGGATGAGCTGGTTGTCGTCGAGGAATTTGATCAGCATTTTCTTCAACACCATTTTCTTCAGCATTTTCTTTAGCACCATTTTCTTCAACATTTTCTTCAGGTGCATTAGCTCGACGTTCCTCATGTTCTGGAATGAATTCTTCAGCAGATTCTTCGGTAGGAATGACATCCTCAGTAGCCTTGAACTTGATAGTTTCCTCAGGTGCTGGTTCATCTATCACAGAAGGTAGGGGCTCTCTTTGCGATCCATTAGTTTCATCGAAACGCACATCTACAGTGTCAACAACCTTGTGAAGAACGTTGTTGAAGACTCTGTAGGTGTGTGAGTCCTTTTCGTAACCAAGCATGAAACCTTCATGTGCTTTCGGTGCGAATTTAGAGTTGTGATGAGGATCTCTAATCCATCATTTAGCACCGAAGACTTTGAAATAACTCAAATTGGATTTCTTGTCAGTGAGGAGTTCATAGGCAGTCTTCTTGAAGAAATTGTGAAGATATACCCAGTTGATGATGTGGCACGCAGTATAAATTGCCTCAATCCAGAAGTGACGAGGCGTCTTGTACTCATCGAGCATAGTGCGAGCCATCTCAACAAGAGTTCTCTTCTTGCACTCCACGACGCCATTCTGCTGAGGAGTATAAGGAGCAGATAACTCATGAGTAATACTAAGTTCATCAAGATAGTCATCGAGACCAGAATTCTTGAACTCAGTTCCATTGTCACTTCTGATGTGCTTGATCTTCACACCAAAGTTGGTTGAAGCCCTCAAGGAAAATCGTTTGAAGACTTCCTGCACTTCATGTTTGTAAGTAACAATGTGTACCCATGTGTATTAAGAGTAATCATCAACAATAACAAGACCATATAGAGATGCATCATTAGTGACTGCTAATTTATGATTAGGACCGAAGAGATCCATATGAAGCAATTCAAATGGTCGAGTGGTGGTCATGATAGTCTTCGCTGGATGCTTGGCCTTGGTCATCTTTCCTGCTTCACAAGCACCGCATAGGTGATCCTTGAGGAACTTGACATTCTCAATGCCAATGACATGCTTCTTCTTCGCAAGCATGTGGAAATTCCTCATGCCTGCATGACCAAGTCGTCGATGCCATAGCCAGCCTTCTGAAGCTTTTGCGAGTAGGCACACGGCTGGTTGCGGTCCTAGAGAGAAATCAACAATATACAAGTCTCCTCCCCTAAAGCCTTCGAAGACTTTGGAATTGTCAGCTTCCATAACCACAACACAATGATACTTGCCAAAGACAACAACCATATCAAGATCGCAAAGCATTGAGACAGACATGAGGTTGTATCCTAAGGACTCGACAAACATGACTTTGTCCATGTGTCGATCCTTTGTGATCGCAACCTTACCTAGACCCAATACCCGACTTTTGCCTTTGTCTGCGAAGATGATATGCTTCAGATGCGATGGTGATAAGGGAGCATCCATCAATAGATTCTTGTCACCAGTCATGTGATTTGTACATCCACTATCGAGGACCCACTCAGTGGCTTTGGGTTGATCATCCTGCAGATGAATTAGTGCAGCTTACGAACTTCATATACTTCATCAGTGAAGAATATGACATCACAATTCATCAGATCAATTTCATCAAGTAATAGAATCGATAAAGCAGTATGAGGACGTGAGAAATGAAAGTTCATTTCTTCATGATTAGCCTGCGTCCTTTCAGGCGCTTTTCAGGTCTCAAGCAAATTTTTCAGACGTTGACGCACGTATGGAGACCTAACCCTACAGAAGAGATTAGTTCTTTTTCTTCACCACCCACATCTGAAGGGGTGGCAAAGATTTCATCACTCTGCAAGCTCCATACGAGAAAGGTGGCATAGAAGCCAGACCATTTCGTTTCACATAAGAGGGGTTAGGGTAAGCATTTGAATAAGCAGAGAAATTCTTCGAGGACTTATGAACATAATGATTAGAAGAATAATGCTCATATTCATAGCCCTTAGGTCTTCCCTGCGAAACAGAGTTGTTAGCACGATGATATTCATATGAGGACTTTGATCCTTTTGAGGAATTTGATCCACGTGAGGAATTTGGTCCATATGAGGACTTGGATCCATACGAAGAATTTGGTCCATATGAAGACTTTGATCTGGGGTTCCTATTCTTCACAGGTGGTGTCATGAGGACATTCACCTGAAGACTTTCAAGACACCTTTTGGGAACCCAGATTTTCTTCATAGGGAACCGTTCCTGCAGTTAGTGCCAACATATCTAGCAAATACTTCACCATTATGATTTTTGAACAGTTTATAGTTGGAGTCAAATGACTCATCAGAAGAATGAGAAGATTCACATGTAAAGCCAGATAGATTTGATGGATCAACTGGAGGTCCCTTTGCAGCAACCCATGAGGTTTTGGGTTACTGCTCAGGCTTCCAATATGTACCATCAGCATTGGGTTTCCTCTCAAAGGCAATACCCTCTTTCCTAGGGTTCCTATGGAGGATCTGCTTTTTAAGCACATCACAAAGAGTCTGATGCCCTTTGAGGCTTTTGTACATGCCTGTCATGTACAATTCCTTCAGCCCTGCATCGTCAGTGATACTAGCAATGTCCTCAGATGAGGAACTAGTGATAGCAGAGGCAGGTGAAGAATTTGTAACATTAGAAGCATTTGAACATTCAGGTGAAGAATTAGCAGATTCACGTTCAATGCATTTCAAACATGGAGGAACAAATTCTTCTTGAGCAGCGCTGATTTGTTGAGCAAGTAATGAATCGCGCTCCTTCTGAAGATCTTCATAACTCACTCTTAGCTTCTCAAGATCTTGCTTTCTCTGAAGAAATTCATAAGAAAGCTTCTCATGATCAGATAAGAGAGTGTTATGATGACCTTGAAGGTTGTCAAACCTGGTCTGAAGTCTCTAAAGATTTTCAGTCAAGGTTTTAGTGTGATCCATTTCTTCACCCAACATATCATCACTTTTGTCTAGCATGTTTTGAACCTTTTCAAAAGCCCTTTGTTGTTTCACAGCAATCTTAGCAAGTTTAGAATAGCTGGGCTTAAGATTTTCATCAGATTCATTCTCACTTGATTCAGAGGAGGTATATTTGAGTACCATGCTAGCCCTTTGCCATGAAGCAATAGGTGGGAGTGTAGTCATTATTGCCTTCATCAGCCTTGTTGGTGGGGTCATTTTCTTCAGTGTTGAAGATAGACTTGGCAGCGAATGCACGATGGCGAGGGCTAGGCTCGCCATGCCGGATTCGGACTCCTCAGATGCCTCCTCTTCCTCATTTTCTTCAGATTCAGCCTCAGAGTCCATTTCCTTGCCAATGAATGCCCGAGCCTTCTTGGAGCTGCTCTTCTTGTGAGATGAAGACTTTGTGGATTTTGATGATGAAGATTTTGAGGATTTCTTCTTTTCTTCGCATCATCGTAACTATAATCCTTGTATTTCTTCTTCTTTGATTCCTTTTCCCACTGAGGACAATCTTGAATGTAGTGTCCAGGTTTCTTGCATTTGTGACAAAGCCTCTTCTTGTAGTCACTGGATGAGGAATCATTGCTCCTTGAGGGTCTTCCAAAGTGACCACGTCTTGAGAACTTCTGGAATTTGTTCACAAGCAGTGCTAGTTCATGGCTCAGTTCTTCAGGATCACCAAGGCTGCTGCGAGAGGCTTCATCTTCAGACATAGAAACTGCCTTGGCCTTCAGTGCACGTGATCTGCCATAGCTCGAACCATAGATATCTCTGTTTTCAGCAAGCTGGAACTCATGAGTATTTAACCTCTCGAGGATATCAGCGGGATCAAGTGACTTGTAATCAGCTCGTTCTTGTATCATCAATGCTAGAGTATCAAATGAGGAATCAAGCGATCTCAACAATTTCTTCACCACCTCATGGTCGGTGATGTCAGTGGCACCAAATGCTTGAAGCTCAATTGAGATGTCAGTGAGGCGATCGAAGGTTTGTTGAACATTTTCATTGCCGAGACTTTTGAAGCGGTTGAAGAGATTGCGAAGAACATCAACTCGAGAGTCACGCTGAGTTGAAACTCCTTCATTCACTTTGGACAGCCTATCCCAGATAAGCTTAGCAGTTTCCAAAGCACTCACTCTTCCATATTGTCCTTTGCTCAGATGGCCACATACGATATTCTTCGCTTGAGAATTGAGTTGCTTGAATCTCTTCACATCAAGAGCTGCTCAAAGGAGGGTGAGACAGAGGGAACACCATTTTCCACAACATACCAGAGATCGTTATCAATTGCCTCAGGATGCATTCGCATCTTATTCTTCCAATAGGGGTAATCCGTCCATCAAAGGTAGGACACCCAGCAGAGACCTTGATCATACCTGCGGTCGACATAACTAAAACTCCAGGCGGTTAAACCAAAATCACACAGAACAAGGGAGTACCTTGCTCTGATACCAATTGAAAGTGCGTTATATCGACTAGAGGGGGGGTGAATAGGCGATTTTTATGAATCCTTCACTGAGGAATTTGCTGGTGAGGAAATTCCTTAGCAACGAACTGCTTGCAGCGAAATAAGTACTCAAAAGTAAACATAACAGATGACAAGCATAGTCATCATGATGAAATGAAGACAAGCACAGAGTACTGAAAGCGTAAACACATGATGAAGACAAACAGACTGAAGAAATTGAACTGAGGAAATTGAGAAAGTCTTCAGTCAAAGTCTTCAAACACAGATATGACAAGCACACAACACAGTAATGAGGAAATGAAAGAATTGAGGAAATAGAACCAGTTGGCTTGGTGAAGACAATGATTTGCAGACCAGTTCCAACTGATGTCTCAGTTGTACATCTGGTTGGAGCGGCTAGGTATTTAAACCTGAGGACACACAATCCTCACTGTATTCTCCTTGAGCTAAGGTCACACAGACCTCGCCCAATCACTCGTGGTAAGTCTTCGCATGACTTCCGGACCTTCACAAACTCGGTCACTCGGCAATCCACTATTCCTCTTGGATGCTCTAGACCATGACGCCTAACCGTCTGGAAGAAGCATAGTCTTCAAAGGTAACAAGCGCCGGATCCACACAGGATCAATCTCTTCAGTGATGCTCAATCACTTTGGGTTTGTAGGTGTTTGGGTTTGGGTTTTCCTCACTCGATGATTTTCGCTCAAAGTCCTCGGAGGATGGGATGCTCTCAAATGAAAAGTGTCAGTTCTCTCGGAGCAGCCAACCAGCTAGTGGTTGTAGGGGGCGGCTATTTATAGCCTAGGGAGTAGCCCGACATGATAAGACATAAATGCCCTTCAATGATATGACCGTTAGGTGGATAAGATATTTTGGGACAGCTGGCGCGCAGCACAGCAACGGTCGGAAATTTGAGGTTCAAATTCCTCAGGGCTATCATGTTCCTCACTGTGTAGGAAATCCACACTCGCGAATTCCTAACTCCTCAGTCAGAACAAATTCCTCAGAGACCAGAAGAGCTTCGTCTCTATCACTGAAGAATATGACTGAACTGTATGAGATTTCCAATGGCTTCACTTCAAGGGATTGGTAGGTGTAGGATTTTGAGTTGAGCATCACATGGAAATTTTTCCTTAGTATTTCCTCGACCCCCTTTAACAGTACGGTGTTTCCTATGACTCAAGAAGGAGAAAATGAAACTACGAAAACAAAAGTCTTCACGCTTCATGTTCCTCGCATGAATAGCAAGTCTTCAAGGTCACACCAATTTCTTCACTTTCAAAGTCTTCAGAAAGTCTTCAGAAATCCAAAGTCTTCAGTCGAAGAACTTTATTTTTAGGGTCGTCTTTCTCTGTAAATATCAAACTCCTCATAGACTTATAGACATGTGTACACTCACAAACGCATTAGTCCCTTAACCTATAAGTCTTCAATACACCAAAATCACTAAGGGGCACTAGATGCACTTACAGGCATGTTGACTTTTGCGTAGACTCCCCGGCAACGGTGCCAGAAATTCTTCTTGCTACCTCTTGAGCACTACATTGGATTTCCTTGAAGAGGAAAGGTGATGCAGCACAGTAGCGTAAGTATTTCCCTCAGTTTTTGAGAACCAAGGTATCAATCCAGTAGGAGGCTACGCGCGAGTCCCTCATACCTGCACAAAGCAAATAACTCCTCGCAACCAACACGATAAGGGGTTGTCAATCCCTTCACGGTCACTTACGAGAGTGAGATCTGATAGATATGATAGGATAATATTTTTGGTATTTTTGTGATAAAGATGCAAAGTAAAATAAAAGCAAAGTAAAAAGCAAAGGAAATAACTAAGTGTTGGAAGATGAATATGATGAAGATAGACCCGGGGGCCATAGATTTCACTAGTGGCTTCTCTCAAGAGCATAAGTATTTTCGGTGGGTGAATGAATTACTGTCGAGCAATTGACAGAATTGAGCATAGTTATGAGAATATCTAGGTATGATCATGTATATAGGCATCACGTCCGAGACAAGTAGACCAACACCTGCCAGCACCTACTACTATTACTCCACTCATCGACCGATATCCAGCATGCATCTTGAGTATTAAGTTCAAAGAAAACAGAGTAACGCCTTAAGTAAGATGACATGATGTAGAGGGATAAATTCATGCAATATGCTAAAAACCCCATCTTTTTATCCTCGATGGCAACAATACAATATGTGCCTTGCTGCCCCTCATCCTTTGGGAAAGGACATCGCAAGATTGAACCCAAAGCTAAGCACTTCTCCCATTGCGAGAAAAACCAATCTAGTAGGCCAAACCAAACTGATAATTCGAAGAGAATTGCAAAGATAACCAATCATACATAAAAGAATTCAGAGAAGATTCAAATATTGTTCATAGATAATCTTGATCATAAACCCACAATTCATCGGTCTCAACAAACACACCGCAAAAAGAAGATTACATCGAATAGATCTCCATGAGAGAGGGGAGAACATTGTATTGAGATCCAAAAAGAGAGAAGAAGCCATCTAGCTACTAACTATGGACCCGAAGGTCTGAAGTAAACTACTCACACTTCATCGAAGAGGCTATGGTGATGATGTAGAAGCCCTCCATGATGGATGCCCCCTCCGGCTGAGCTCCGAAATAGGCCCCAAGATGGGATCTCGTGGGTACAGAAGGTTGCGGCGGTGGAATTATGTTTTTGGCTCCGTATCTGATCGTTTGGAGGTACGCAGGTATATATAGGAGGAAGGAGTACGTCCGTGGAGCAACAGGGGGCCCACGAGGGTGGAGGGCATGCCCTGGGGGTGGGCGCGCCCCCTACCTCGTGCCTTCCTCTTTCGTTTCTTGATGTAGGGTCCAAGTCTCCTTGATCATGTTCGGTGAGAAAATCACGTTCCCGAAGGTTTCATTCCGTTTGGACTCCGTTTGATATTCCGTTTCTTCGAAACTCTGAAATAGGCAAAAAAACAGCAATTCTGGGCTGGGCCTCCGGTTAATAGGTTAGTCCCAAAAATAATACAAAAGTGGATAATAAAGCCTAATTTGTCCAAAACACTAGATAATATAGTATGGAGCAATCAAAAATTATAGATACGTTGGAGACGTATCATGGTTCCTGTTCGTCCCCTGCATCATCGTCCATACCATCGATGTCTTCGGAGTCGAAGTCGAGCATGTCGATTAAATCGTCGACAGTGGCTACTAAGTGGGTGGTGGGTGGGCAGCGAATTTCTTCGTCGTCTGCATCCCATTCTAGCTGGACATAGTTCGGCCAAGGTTCTCCTGACAAGGAGAGAGACCTTAACGAATTTAGCACGTCGCCGAAAGGCGAGTGCCGAAAGATATCCGCGGACGTAAACTCCATGATCGGCGCCCAATCGGATTCGATGGGCACGGACGCAGGCGGCTCAGAGCCTGTGGCCAGGGACGAATCCAATGGTTCGGCAACACGGCTCTCGTAAGGGATGAAGTCAGTATCCGGCTCTATCGCCGCTGAGAGTGTGGTCTCCTTGGCGGGGTCTATCCACCCGTCCTCGGATGGCGCAATTTTCTCTGGATTGAAGGCCGGGGTAGTTGCAGGTGTGATCTCCCGAACACTATCTGATGGCAGAGCTAAATCATGCTCGTCGTGATCGTGCGGTGCACCTGGCATGGGCTCGATTCCTTCGAATATCAAGTCTCCGTGGATGTCGGTAGTGTAGTTCAAACCTCCATACCGGACCTGATGGCCAGGGGCGAAGCTTTCGATCTGCTCCAGATGGCCAAGCGAATTGGCCCGCAGTGCGAAGCCGCCGAATACGAAGATCTGTCCGGGGAGGAAAACCTCACCCTGGATTACATCGTTGTCGATGATCGAAGGAGCCATCAAGCCTTGCGGTGACGGCACAGTGGAACTCTCAATGAAAGCACCAATGTCAGTGTCAAAACCGGCGATCTCGGGTAGGGGGTCCCGAACTATGCGTCTAAGGCGGATGGTAACAGGAGGCGGGGGACACGATGTTTACCTGTGTTGGGCCCTCTCGATGGAGGTAATACCCTACTTCCTGCTTGATTGATCTTGATGATATGAGTATTACAAGAGTTGATCTACCACGAGATCGTAGAGGCTAAACCCTAGAAGCTAGCCTATGGTCTGATTGTTGTTGTCCTACTGACTAAACCCTCCGGTTTATATAGACATCGGAGGGGGCTAGGGTTACACAGAGTCGGTTACAAGGGAGGAGATCTACATATCCATATTGCCAAGCTTGCCTTCCACGCCAAGGAGAGTCCCATCCGGACACAGGACAAAGTCTTCAATCTTGTATCTTCATAGTCCAAAAGTCCGGCCAAAGGATATAGTCCGGCTGTCCGGAGACCCCCTAATCCAGGACTCCCTCACCCCCCCGATGCCCCTCCATGCAAAGGGCTGAGCATTATTAGAACACACGTCCACCCACATTCAGAGAAGCAAAGCATGAACTGGCCTGTCTTCCTTCCCCCCTCGAACAGCTCCAGGAGAAAACATGTAACCACTTCATATCGACCATATTCAGCAGGATTAGGGGTGTTATCTCTACGGAGAGCCCCGAAAATGGGTACGTCTCGTGACACACACATGCGCGTGCCAACCTCGCCTCTGGAACCCACCGGTGCCCTGATAACCCACAAGCATAGGGGATCGCAACAGTTTTCGAGGGTAGAGTATTCAACCCAAATTTATTGATTCGACACAAGGGGAGCCAAAGAATATTCTCAAGTATTAGCAGTTGAGTTGTCAATTCAACCACACCTGGATAACTTAGTATGTGCAGCAAAGTATTTAGTAGCAAAGTAATATGGAAGTACGTAACGGTAGCAAAAGTAATATTTTTGGGTTTTGTAGTGATTGTAACAGTAGCAATGGAAAAGTAAATAAGCGAAGAACAATATGTGAAAAGCTCGTAGGCATTGGATCGGTGATGGAGAATTATGTCTGATGCGGTTCATCATGTAGCAGTCATAACATACGGTGACACAGAACTAGCTCCAATTCATCAATGTAATGTAGGCATGTATTCTGAATATAGTCATACGTGCTTACAGAAAAGAACTTGCATGACATCTTTTGCCCTACCCTCCCGTGGCAGCGGGGTCCTAATGGAAACAAAGGGATATTAAGGCCTCCTTTTAATAGAGTACCGGACCAAAGCATTAACACATAGTGAATACATGAACTCCTCAAACTACGGTCATCACCCGGAGTGGTCCCGATTATTGTCACTTCGGGGTTGCCGGATCATAACACATAGTAGGTGACTATAGACTTGCAAGATAGGATCAAGAACTCACATATATTCATGAAAACATAATAGGTTCAGATCTGAAATCATGGCACTCGGGCCCTAGTGACAAGCATTAAGCATAGCAAAGTCATAGCAACATCAATCTCGAGAACATAGTGGATACTAGGGATCAAACCCTAACAAAACTAACTCGATTACATGATAGATCTCATCCAACCCATCACCGTCTAGCAAGCCTACGATGGAATTACTCACGCACGGCGGTGAGAATCATGAAATTGGTGATGGAGGATGGTTGATGATGACGACGGCGATGAATCCCCCTCTTCGGAGCCCCAAACGGACTCTAGATCAACCCTCCTGAGAGGTTTTAGGGCTTGGCGGCGGCTCTGTATCGTAAAATGTGATGAATCCTTCTCTCTGATTTTTTTTCTCCCCGAAAGTGAATATATGGAGTTGGAGTTGAGGTCGGTGGAGCGTCAGGGGAACCACGAGGTAGGGGGCGCGCCCAGGGGGCAGGCGCACCCCCCACCCTCGTGGACAGGGTGTGGGCCCCCTGACGTGGATGTTTCTTCCGGTATTTTTCTTATTTTCCAAATAGATGTTCCGTGGAGTTTCAGGTCATTCCGAGAACTTTTGTTTCTGCACATAAATAACACCATGGAAAGTCTGCTGAAAACAGAGTCAGTCCGGGTTAGTTCCATTCAAATCATGCAAGTTAGAGTCCAAAACAAGGGCAAAAGTGTTTGGAAAAGTAGATACGACGGAGACGTATCAACTCCCCCAAGCTTAAACCTTTGCTTGTCCTCAAGCAATTCAGTTGATAAACTGAAAGTGATAAAGAAAAACTTTTACAAACTCTGTTTGCTCTTGTTGTTGTAAATATGTAAAGCTAGCATTCAAGTTTTCAGCAAAGATTATGACTAACCATATTTGCAATAACTCTCAGGTCTCATGTTTACTCATATCAATGGCATAATCAACTAGCGAGCCATAATAATAAATCTCGGATGACAACACTTTCTCAAAACAATCATGATATGATATAATAAGATGGTATCTCGCTAGCCCTTTATGAGACCGCAAAACATAAATGCAGAGCACCTTTAAAGATCAAGGACTGACTAAACATTGTAATTCATGGTAAAAGAGATCCAGTCATGGTCATACCCAATATAAATTAATAGTAATGGATGCAAATGACAGCTGTGCTCTCCAGCTAGTGCTTTTTAATAAGAGGGTGATGACTCAACATAAAGGTAAATAGATAGGCCCTTCGCAGAGGGAAGTGTGGATTTGTAGAGGTGCCGAACTCGGTTTTGAAATACAGATAAATAATATTTTGAGCGGCATACTTTCATTGTCAACATAACAACCAAGAGATGGCGATATCTTCCATGCTACACACATTATAGGCGGTTCCCAAACAGAATGGTAAAGTTTATACTCCCCCTCCACCAACAAGCATCAATCCACGACTTGCTCGAAACAACGAGTGTCTCCAACTAGCAACAGTCCCGGGGGAGTTTTGTTTGCAATTATTTTGATTTAGTTTGCACAAAGCATGGGACTGGGCATCCCGAAGACCAACCATTTTCTCGTGAGTGAGGAGCGGAGTCCACTCCTCTTGAGAATAACCCGCCTTGCATGGAAGATACGGACATCCCTAGTTGATACATGAGATATTCGAGCATACAAAACAGAATTTCATTAGAAGGTTTAGAGTTTGGCACAATTTACTTGGAACGGCAGGTAGATACCGCTTATAGGAAGGTATAGTGGACTCATATGGCACAACTTTGGGGTTTAAGGAATTGGATGCACAAGCAGTATTCCCGCTTAGTACAAGTGAAGGCTAGCAAAAGACTGGAAAGCGACCAACTAGAGAGCGACAACAGTCATGAACATGCATTAAAATTAATAAACATTGAGTGCAAGCATGAGTAGGATATAATCCACCATGAACATAAATATTGTGAAGGCTATGTTGATTAGTTTCACCTACATTTGTGAACATGTGCCAAGTTGAGTCACTTAAATCATTCAAAGGAGGATACCACCCCACTATACCACATCACAACCATTTTAATAGCATGTTGGCACGCAAGGTAAACTATTATAACTCAAAGCTAATCAAGCATGGCACAAGCAACTATTATCTCTAATTATCATTGCAAACATGTTTATTCATAATCGGCTGAATCAGGAACGATGAACTAATCATATTTACAAAAACAAGAGAGGTCGAGTTCATACCAGCTTCTCTCATCTCAGTCAATCCATCATATATCGTCATAATTGTCTTTCACTTGCACGACCGAACGATGTGAATAATAATAAGAGTGCACGTGCATTGGACTAAATTTGGAATCTGCGAGCATTCAATAAACAGGAGAAGACAAGGAAATATGGGCTCTTGGTTAAATCAACAATAATGCATATAAGAGCCACTTCAACAATTTCATTATGATCTTCTCCTATCGACCCCCAAAGAAAAGAAAAGAAATAAAAACTATGTACATTGGAAAGCTCCCAACAAGCAAAAAAAGGACAAGAAATCTTTTTGGGTTTTCTTTTTAATTATTACTACTACATCAAGAAAAGTAAACTAACTAAAAACTACACTATTTTTTTTGTTTTTCTTAAGGTTTTTCAAACACACAAGAAGAAAGCAAGAAAAATAAAATAAACTAGCATGGATATTACAGCGAAAGAGTATGAGCACCGACATCTAGTTAATGAGTGTGTGAACATAAATGTAATGTCGATTGGGAAATCATTACTCCCCAAGCTTAGGCTTTTGGCCTAAGTTGGTTTATTGCGACGGATGGCCTGGCGGATATCCATAGTTTTAGCCGGGGTCGTACTGAGATGCAGCGGCTATCGCCTCCTGAGCTGCAGCGTGGCGGCGAGCTGCCTCCGCCCTCCTCTTGTACTCATCTGCCTCCTCTCTAGTAATGAAATGTCTTCCTCTTGCCTGATAATCAAAGAAGGCAGGAGCGAGAGAAATGTCTGAACAAAGACGACGTCTGTCAAAGATTAAGCGATAATGGAGAGGTGATTCATTCCTCTCAACAAACTGGTGGTGAACCATAGCATTAAAGTCTAAATAAGCAGGAGGCAATTCAATATCATCCTCACGTGTGTCAACACCAAGAAAATCAGCTAAGCGAGTTGCATAAATTCCTCCAAAGAAATCTCCATTAAATCTATTATTATGCAACCTACGTGCAACAATGGCTCCTAAATTATAAGATTTGTCTCCTAACACAGCACTCCTAAGAATACTGAGGTCAGGAACACACATATGACATGCTTCATCTTTACCATGTATGCATCTACCTATGAAGAGAGCAAAATAATGTATAGCAGGAAAATGGATGCTCCCTATGGTAGCTTGTGCTATATCTCTAGATTCCCCAACAGTTATACTAGCAAGAAAATTTCTAAAATTCAGATTTGCGGGGTTCGCTAGCACTACCCCATTGCGGAAGTTTGGAAGCAGTGGTAAAATCCTCTAAGTCCATAGTATAAGATTTTTCATAAAGATCAAACATGATAGTAGGAGAATTACGTGAAGATGAAAATTCAAACCTCCTCACAAAGGAACTAGTGAGATAGTGGTAGTGGCGGCATATTTCTGCCTCGAAGCTCACAAGATCAGCGTTACGCAAATATGCGTTAAATTCTTCCTTGGTTCCCACTTGATCCATAAAATTTTCTGAAAGCCATTCACAAGGCCGCACTGGAGAGTCCCCTGGTGGTTCATCGTCAGCATCACGCATTGCAAGCCTGGGTCCTTGCTTCCTTGAAGAACCACATTGGAACATTTTCCTAAGCATATTTCTTCCTCTGAAAAATTTCTGAAAGTTTTAGTAACTTCAAATAAAAGTGAACCAAGCTCAACAAAATTGATAGCAACTACTCCTACAAGTGCCTAGAGCCTTTATCAAGCATTAGAACTACTTGGAACCATATAAATTTGACATGCAAGCTCAAGAACATGGTCACCTAGGCAACAAAAATTTGCAATGAATAAAGAACTAGAACAAAAACTAATTGGACCAATGGAGGAGCCACATACCAAGGAACAATCCCCCCAAGCAGTTTTGTGAGAGGTGCTTTGAGCAAGGAGATCGAAAATCGCAGCAAAATGAGCTAGAACTCGTGCTTGAGCTGGATGGTGATTTTTTGGGGAGGAAGAAGAAGTGTATGGGTGAAGGAATAAGTGGAGGGGAGCCACCATGGGCCCACGAGGTAGGGGGCGCGCCCAGGGGGTAGGGCGCGCCCTCCACCCTCGTGGCCAGGTGCTTGCCCCTCCTGCTACGTTCTCAGTGCCAGATATTCTCAAATATTCCAGAAAAAATCATACTTCAATTTCAGGGCATTTGGAGAACTTTTATTTTCGGGGTATTTTTATATTGCACGGTGCTACGTCTTGAGCTTGCGTTGGTTTTCCCCGAAGAGGAGAGGATGACGCAGCAGAGTAGCGTAAGTATTTCCCTCAGTTTTTGAGAACCAAGGTATCAATCCAGTAGGAGGCCACGCGCAAGTCCCTCGTACCTACACAAAACAAATAGCTCCTCGCAACCAACGCGAATAGGGGTTGTCAATCCCTTCAAGGTCACTTACGAGAGTGAGATCTGATAGAGATGATAGATAATATTTTTGGTATTTTTTGGTATAAAGATGCAAAGTAAAATAAAAAGGCAAAGTAAAAAGCAAAGAAATAATAAAGCGTAGGAAGATTAATATGATGAAAATAGACCCGGGGGCCATAGATTTCACTAGTGGCTTCTCTCAAGAACATAGGTATTTTATGGTGGGTGAGCAATTACTGTTGAGCAATTGTGAGAATTGAGCATAGTTATGAGAATATCTAGGTATGATCATGTATATAGGCATCACGTCCGTGACAAGTAGACCGACTCCTGCCTACATCTACTACTATTACTCCACTCATCGACCGCTATCCAGCATGCATCTAGAGTATTAAGTTAATGAAAATAGAGTAACGTCTTAAGCAAGATGACATGATGTAGAGGAATAAATTCATGCAATATGATAAATACCCCATCTTGTTATCCTCGATGGCAAAAATACAATACATGCCTTGCAACCCTTTCTGTCACTGGGTAAGGTCATCGCAAGATTTAACCCAAAGCTAAACACTTCTCAAATTGCAAGAACTACCAATCTAGTTGGCCAAACCAGACGGATAATTCGAAGAGACTTGCAAAGATAACCAATCATACATAAAAGAATTCAGAGAAGATTCAAATATTGCTCATAGATAATCTTGATCATAAACCCACAATTCATCGATCTCAACAAACACACCGCCAAAAGAAGATTACATCGAATAGATCTCCACAAGAGAGGGGGAGAGCATTGTATTGAGATCCAAAAAGAGAGAAGAAGCCATCTAGCTACTAACTATGGACCCGAAGGTCTGAGGTAAACTACTCACACTTCATCGGAGAGGCTATGATGATGATGATGTAAAAGCCCTCCATGGTGGAATCCCCTTCCGGCGGAGCTCCGGAACAGGCCCCAAGATGGGATCTCATGGATACAGAAAGTTACGGCGGTGGAATTAGGTTTTTGGCTCCGTATCTGATCTGTTGGGGGTACGTAAGTATATATAGGAGGAAGGAGTACGTCGGTGGAGCTTCAAGGGGCCCATGAGGCAGGGGGAACGCCCACCACCCTCGTGGCCGCCTCGTGGCTTTCTGGACGGAGGGTCCAAGTCTCTTGGATCTTATCTGATGAGAAAATCACGTTCCCGAAGATTTCATTCCGTTTGGACTCCATTTGATATTCCGTTTCTTCAAAACACCGAAATAGGCAAAAAACAGCAATTACAGGTTGGGCCTCCGGTTAATAGGTTAGTCCCAAAAGTAATATAAAAGTGGAAAATAAAGCCCAATATAGTCCAAAACAATAGATAATATAGCATGGAGCAATCAAAAATTATAGATACGTTGGAGACGTATCAGGCATCCCCAAGCTTAATTTCTGCTCATCCTCAAGTAGGTAAATGATAAAAAGAGAATTTTTGATGCGGAGTGCTACTTGGCATAATTTCAATGTAACTCTTCTTAATTGTGGTATGAATATTCAGATCCGAAAGATTCAAGAAAAAAGTTCATATTGACATAAAAATAATAATACTACAAGCATACTAACTAAGCAATTATGTCCTCTCAAAATAACATGGCCAAAGAAAGTTCATCCATACAAAATCATATAGTTTAGTCATGCTCCATTTTCGTCACAAAAGAATGCTCTCATCATGCACAACCCCGATGACAAGCCAAGCAATTGTTTCATACTTTAGTAATCTCAAACGTATAAACTTTCACGCAATATATGAGCGTGAGCCATGGACATAGCACTATGGGTGGAATAGAATAATAATGGGGGTTATGTGGAGAAGACAAAAAAGGATAAGGTCTCACATCAACGAGGCTAATCAACGGGCTATGGAGATGCCCATCAATTGATGTTAATGCAAGGAGTAGGGATTGCCATGCAACGGATGCACTAGAGCTATAAATGTATGAAAGCTCAACAAAAGAAACTAAGTGGGTGTGCATCCAACTTGCTTGCTCACGAAGACCTAGGGCATTTGAGGAAGCCCATCGTTGGAATATAAAAGCCAAGTTCTATAATGAAAAATTCCCACTAGTATATGAAAGTGACAACATATGAAACTCTCTATATGAAAAACATGGTGCTACTTTGAAGCACGATATATGACTCGCTATATGAAGAACAAGGTGCTACTTTGAAGCACAAGTGTGGAAAAAGAGATAGTAACATTGCCCTTTTTTTTTCTTGGGCCTTCCTTCTTTTTCTTTGGCCTTTCTCTTTTTTTGGGACAATGCTCTAGAAAATGATGATCATCACACTTCTATTTATTTACATCTCAATGATTACAACTCGATACTAGAACAAAGTATGACTCTATATGAATGCCTCCGTGATGTGCAGGATATGCAATGAATCAAGAGTGACATGTATGAAAGAATTATGAACGGTGGCTTTGCCACAAATACTATGTCAACTACATGATCATGCTAAGCAATATGACAATGATGAATGTGTCATGAAGAATGGTATGGTGGAAAGTTGCATGGCAATATATCTCAGAATGGCTATGGAAATGCCATAATAGGTAGGTATGGTGGCTGTTTTGAGGAAGATATAAGGAGGTTTATGTGTGAAAGAGCGTATCATATCACGGGGTTTGGATGCACTGGCGAAGTTTGCACCAACTCTCAATGTGAGAAAGGGCAATGCACGGTACCGAAGAGGCTAGCAATGATGGAAGGGTAAGAGTGCGTATAATCCATGGACACAACATTAGTCATAAAGAACTCACATACTTATTGCAAAAATCTACAAGCCATCAAGAACCAAAGCACTACACGCATGCTCCTAGGGGGATAGATTGGTAGGAAAAGACCATCGCTCGTCCCCGACCGCCACTCATAAGGAGGACAATCAAATAACACCTCATGTTTCAAATTTGTTACATAACGTTTACCATACGTGCATGCTACAGGACTTGCAAACTTCAACACAATCATTTCTCAAATTCACAACTACTCAACTAGCAGACTTTGATATTATCACCTCCATATCTCAAAACAATTATCAAGCATCAAACTTTTCTTAGTATTCAACGCACTCAAAAGAAAGTTTTACAAATCTTGAATACCAAGCATATTATTATTAAGCAAATTACCATGCTATTTAAGACTCTCAAAATAATCTAAGTGAAGCACGAGAGATCAATAGTTTCTTTAAAACAAATCCACCACCGTGCTCTAAAAGATATAAGTGAAGTACTCGAGCAAAACTATAAAGCTCAAAAGATATAAGTGAAGCACATAGAGCAAAACTATCAAGCTCAAAAGATATAAGTGAAGCACATAGAGTATTCTATCAAATTCCAATTCATGTATGGCTCTCTCAAAAGGTGTGTACAGAAAGGATGATTGTGGTAAACTAACAAGCAAAGACACAAATAATAGAAGATGCTCCAAGCAAAACACATATCATGTGGTGAATAAAAATATAGCTCCAAGTAAAGTTACCGATGGAAGTGGACGAAAGAGGGGATGCCTTCCGGGGCATCCCCAAGCTTTGACTTTTTGATGTCCTTGGGTTATCTTGGGGGTGCCATGGGCATCCCCAAGCTTAGGCTCTTGCCACTCCTTGTTCCATAATCCATCAAAAAAAGTTCACCAAAAACTTGAAAACTTCACAACACAAAACTCAGCAGAAATCTTGTGAGCTCCGTTAGCGAAAGAAAACAAAATACCACTTCAAGGTACTGTAATGAACTCATTATTTATTTATATTTGTGTTAAACCTACTGTATTCCAACTTCTCTATGGATTATAAACTATTTTACTAGCCATAGATTCATCAAAATAAGCAAACAACACACGAAAAACAGAATCTGTCAAAAACAGAACAGTCTGTAGTTATCTGTAACTAACGCAAACTTCTGGAACTCCAAAAATTCAGCCAAAATAGGAAGACCTAGGAAATTTGTTTATTGATCAGCATCAATTGGAATCACTATTTTATCTCGTTCTGGTGATTTTTAACAATTGTTTTCGTGAACCGAAAGTTGCTGGAAATTACAGCAAGATCAAATAACTATTATCCAAGAAGATCCTATAGGTTTAACTTGGCACAAACACTAATTAAAACATAAAACCACATCTAAACATAAGTTAGATGGATTATTTATTCCTAAATAGAAACAAAAACAAAAAAACTAAAAATAAAATTGGGTTGCCTCCCAACAAGCGCTATCGTTTAACGCCCCTAGCTAGGAATAAAAGCAAGGATAGATCTAGGGAGTGCCATCTTTGGCACTATGAGAGGAGGATCTCCTCTCTATAGCATTCATTCTTGTATTTAAGGTAAGAACATGGCCATTAATGGAAGAAGTAAGATTAAGCACATTACGGAAGTTTGCCTACAAACTAGACTTCATCTCTTTAATAATTTTGTTTTGATAGAAGCAAGAGAGTGGTAGACTCAACCTTATCATTTATGGGGTGCCCAAATATAGTTTTCATTTTTTCATAGGTATCTATAGCATCCCCTTCAAGAAAATCTTCATAAAAAATAGAGTCTAGAACTTGTTTGAAAGAAGCGGGCAATCCAATATAGAAACTTTTTAGGTAAACCTCAATTTGATATTGTGGTACATAGCTAGCCCGAATTCTCAATAACCTATCCCAAGCATCTTTTAAAGAGTCATCAAGTAAATAACGAAAAATTCAAGAGTCATCTTCATCAAAATTATTTAAGCTCTCATTGGTAACCCCGGTGGGTCTTTTCGTAGCATCATTATTTATGAGCTTAGAGAGGATAGAAGGGTTATCCAAGGTACTAGAACCCTGGAAAGGACCCTTAGTTCTTTTTGATTCGGCCATGGCAACAAGTAACCCAACACACAAGCAAACAGAAAAAGGCAAGCGAAAAGAGAGGAGGAGATTGGGAAAGAGAGGGCGAATATAACGGTAAGGGTGAAGTGGGGGAGAGGAAAACGAGAGGCAGATGGCAAATAATGTAATGCGAGAGATAAGGGATTGTGATGGGTACTTGGTATGTTGACTTCTGCGTAGACTCCCGACAGCGGCGCGAATTCCTTCTTGCTATGTCTTGAGTTTGCGTTGGTTTTCCCGAAGAGGAGAGGATGATGCAGCAGAGTAGCGTAAGTATTTCCCTCAGTTTTTGAGAACCAAGGTATCAATCCAGTAGGAGGCCACGCGCAAGTCCCTCGTACCTACACAAAACAAATAGCTCCTTGATACGTCTCCGTCATATCTATAATTTTTTATTGTTCCATGCCAATATTATTCAACTTTTATATACTTTTGGCAACTTTTTATACTATTTTTTGGGACTAACATATTGACGGAATCCAAACGGGATAAAAACGGACGGAGAATTATTTTGGAATATTTGTGATTTTTGGGAGGAAGAATCAACGCGACACAATGCCCGAGGTGGCCACGAGATAGGGGCCCACCACCCCTCCAGGGGGCGCGGCCCCCACTCTCATGGGCCACCCGTAAGGCGGTTGATGCTCTTCTTTTGCCGCAAGAAAGCTAATTTTACGAGAAAAATCTGGGCGAAGGTTTCAGGCCAATCGGAGTTACGGATCTCCATATATACACGAAACGGTGAAACAGAGCAGGGAGAGAATGCGAAGCAGAGAAAGCAGAGAGATAGATCCAATCTCGGAGGGCTCTCGCCTCCCAAGCCATGGGAGCCAAGGACCAGAGGGGAAACCTTTCTCCCATCTAGGGAGGAGGTCAAGGAAGAAGAAGAAGAAGGGGGCCTCTCTCCCCTTGCTTCCGGTGGCGCCGGAGCGCTGCCGGGGGCCATCATCATCACCGCGATCTTCACCAACACCGCCGTCATCTTCACCAACATCTCCATAACCTCACCCCTTCTATATTCCGCGGTCCACTCTCCCGCAACCCGCTATACCCTCTACTTGAACATGGTGCTTTATGCTTCATATTATTTTCCAATGATGTGTTGCCATCCTATGATGTCTGAGTAGACTTTCGTTGTCCTATCGGTGATTGATGAATTGCTATGATTGGTTTGAGTTGCATGTTTTATTATTGGTGATGTCCTATCGTGCCCTCCGTGTCGGCATAGCGTGAGGGATTCGATGTAGGGTTTGCAATATGTTTATGATTTGCTTATGGTGGGTTGCGTGAGTGGTGAAACACAAACCCGAGTAAGTAGGTTGTTTGCGTATGGGATAAAGGGGACTTGATGCTTTAATGCTATGGTTGGGTTTTACCTTAATGAATCTTTAGTAGTTGCGGATGCTTGCTAGAGTTCCAATCATAAGTGCATAGAATTCCAAGTAAGGGATGATATGTTAGCTTATGCCTCTCCCTCAAATAGAATTGCAATAGTGATTACCAGTCTAGTAACATAGTCAATTGCTTAGGGGAAATTTCACAACTCCTACCGCCAATTTTCCACACTCGCTATATTTACTTTATTCCATTTTTAATTAAACAGCCCCTAGTTTATATTTACTCGCTCTTTACTTTCTTGCAAACCTATCCAACAACACCTACAAAGTACTTCTAATTTCATACTTGTTTCCGGTAAAGCGAACGTCAAGCATGCATAGAGTTGTATCAGTGGTCGATAGAACTTGAGGGAATATTTGTTCTACCTTTAGCTCCTCGTTGGGTTCGACACTCTTACTTATCGAAAGAGGCTACAATTGATCCCCTATACTTGTGAGTTATCACTCCTCGCAACCAGCGCGAATAGGGGTTGTCAATCCCTTCACGCTCACTTACGAGAGTGAGATCTGATAGAGATGATAGATAATATTTTTCATATTTTTGGTATCAAGATGCAAAGTAAAATAAAAAGGCAAAGTAAAAAAGCAAAGCAATAATAAAGCGTAGGAAGATTAATATGACAAAAATAGACCCGGGGGCCATAGATTTCACTAGTAGCTTCTCTCAAGAACATAGGTATTTTACGGTGGGTGAGCAATTCTTGTTGAGCAATTGACAGAATTGAGCATAGTTATGAGAATATCTAGGTATGATCATGTATATAGGAATCACGTCCGTGACAAGTACTGACTCACCTTGCATCTACTACTATTACTCCACTCATCGACCGCTATCCGGCATGCATCTAGAGTATTAAGTTAATGAAAGCAGAGTAACGCCTTAAGCAAGATGACATGATGTAGAGGAATAAATTCATGCAATATGATAAATACCCCATCTTGTTATCCTCGATGGCAACAATACAATATGTGCCTTGCAACCCTTTACATCCTTTGGGTAAGGTCACCGCAAGATTGAACCCAAAGCTAAACACTTCTCTCATTGCAAGAACTACCAATCTAGTTGGCCAAACCAAACGGATAATTCGAAGAGACTTGCAAAGATAACCAATCATACATAAAAGAATTTAGAGAAGATTCAAATATTGCTCATAGATAATCTTGATCATAAACCCACAATTCATCGGTCTCAACAAACACACCGCCAAAAGAAGTTACATCGAATAGATCTCCACGAGAGAGGGGGAGAGCATTGTATTGAGATCCAAAAAGAGAGAAGAAGCCATCTAGCTACTAACTATGGACCCGAAGATCTGAGGTAAACTACTCACACTTTATCGTAGAGGCTATGATGATGATGTAGAAGCCCTCCATGGTGGATTCCCCTGCCGTCAGAGCTCCGGAACAGGCCCCAAGATGGGATCTCGTTGATACAGAAAGTTACGGCGGTGGAATTAGGTTTTTGGCTCCATATCTAATCTGTTGGGGGTACGTAGGTATATATAGGTGGAAGGAGTACGTCGGTGGAGCTTCGAGGGGCCCACGAGGCAGGGGGGCGCGCCCTCCACCCTCGTGGCTGCCTCGTGGCTTTCTTGACGGAGGTTCGAAGTCTCCTGGATCTTATCTGATGAGAAAATCACGTTCCCGAAGATTTCATTCCGTTTGGACTCCGTTTGATATTCCGATTCTTCGAAACACTGAAATAGGCAAAAAACAGCAATTCTGGGTTGGGCCTCCGGTTAATAGGTTAGTCCCAAAAGTAATATAAAAGTGCGAAATAAATCCCAATATAGTCCAAAACAATAGATAATATAGCATGGAGCAATCAAAAATTATAGATACGTTGGAGACGTATCACACGGATAAATCAGAAAACAGACAGAAAAATACTATTTTTACTTTATTTCAACTAAATAACAGAAAGTAGAAAGAGGGTACAGAGGGCTGTGCCTTCTAGTTTCATACATCTCATGCTCATAAAAAAGAATCCACTAACAAGGTTGATCAAGTCTTATTAACAAACTCATTCCGAATAACATGCAACCGGAGAAATTTCGAATAACACTATGTTACCTCAACGGGGATATGCACATCCCCAATAATAGGAATATCATATTTCTTTTTGGCAGTAGGAAGAGGAAATTCAAAACCTCCAAAGATAATCGATGGAATTTTTCCAATAGAGTTGATACTGTGGACTTGAGGTTGTTTCCTCGGAAAGTGTACCGTATGCTCATTACCATTAACATGAAAAGTGACATTGCCTTCGTTGCAATCAATAACAGCCCCTGCAGTATTCAAAAAAGGTCTTCCAAGAATAATAGACATACTATCGTCCTCGGGAATATCAAGAATAACAAAGTCCGTTAATATAGTAACGTTTGCAACCACAACAGGCACATCTCCACAAATACCGGCAGGTATATGATACGTCTCCGTCGTATCTATAATTTTTTATTGTTCCATGCCAATATTATTGAACTTTCATATACTTTTTGGCAACTTTTTATACTATTTTGGGACTAACATATTGATCCGATTGCCCGGTGCAGTTCCTGCATTTGCATGTTTTTGGTTTGTGGAATATCCATATCAAACAGAGTCCAAACGGGATAAAAACGGACGGAGCTTATTTTTGGAATATTCGGAAAATCTGGGAGAAAGATAAACGTGAAACGGTGTCCGAGGTGGCCACGAGGCAGGGGCCCACGCCCGTACCAGGAGGGCGCGCCCCCCACCCTCGTGGGCCACCCGTAAGGCGGTTGACACCCTTCTTTGGCCGCAGGAAAGCTAATTTTTGGTAAAAAATCACAGCGAAGGTTTCAGTCCAATCGGAGTTATGGATCTCCATATATATACGAAACGGTGAAAGGGGACGAGCAGGCGTAGAGAACGAGAGAGAAGCAGAGATAGATCCAATCTCGGAGGGCTCTCGCCCCTCACACGCCATTGAGGCCAAGGACCAGAGGGGAACCCCTTCTCCCATCTAGGGAGGAGGTCAAGGAAGAAGAAGACGAAGGGGCCCCTCTCCCCTTCTCTTCCGGTGGCACCGGAACACCGCCGTGGCCATCATCATCACCGCAATCTTCACCAACAACTTCACCTTCATCATCACCAACTCTTCCCCCCTCTGTGCAGCGGTGTAACCTCTCTCTTACCCGCTGTAATCTCTACTTAAACATGGTGCTCAACGCTATATATTATTTCCCAATGATGTATGGCTATCCTATGATGTTTGAGTAGATCCGTTTTGTCCTAATGGCTATTTGATGATCAAGATTGGTTTGAGTTGCATATTTTATTATTGGTGTTGTCCTATGGTGCTCTCCGTTCGCGCAAGCGTGAGGGATCTCCGCTGTAGGGTTTGCAATATGTTTATGATTTGCTTATAGTGGGTTGCGTGAGTGGTGAAACACAAACCCGAGTAAGTAGGTTGTTTACGTATGGGATAAAGGGGGCTTGATACTTTAATGCTATGGTTGGGTTTTACCTTAATTATCTTTAGTAGTTGCGGATGCTTGCTAGAGTTCCAATCATAAGTGCATATGATCCAAGTAGAGAAATTATGTTAGCTTATGCCTCTCCCTCAAATAAAATTGCAATAATGATTACCGGTCTAGTTATCGATTGCCTAGGGACAAATAACTTTCTCGTAACAAAAAGCTCTCTACTAAAACTAATTTAGTTGTGTCTTCATCTAAACAGCCCCTAGCTTTTATTTACGTGCTCTTTACTTTCTTGCAAGCTTACCCAAAAACACCTACAAAGTACTTCTAGTTTCATACTTGTTCTAGGTAAAGCGAACGTTAAGCGTGCGTAGAGTTGTATCAGTGGTCGATTGAACTTGAGGGAATATTCGTCCTACCTTTAGCTCCTTGTTGGGTTCGACACTCTTACTTATCGAAAGAGGCTAAAATTGATCCCCTATACTTGTGGTTTATCAAGACCTTTTTCTGGCGCCGCTGCCAGGGAGTCATAGCATGGGGTGAATATTCTCGTGTGTGCTTGTTTGCTTTATCACTAAGTAATTTTTATTTGTTGTTGTTAGTTGTTCTCTATCTTTAGTTATGGATATGGAACAAGAAATACCAAAAAAATTAGGTGTACTTGCTACTCATGGAGATGGGGAACCTCCTAATACCCTCGATGTTGGTTATGTGAAAGATATTATGTACTACTTTAATAATCCTGAGAAAAAGCCATTTAATTATGTAATGGGAGTAACGTTGGATCAACGTGAATAATTTAGGGATTATCGCTTAACACAAAAAGGGAAACTATTATGGGATCTAGTTCATATATTGAAGTGGTATGCTTGGCAACTATGCGTGAGTTATGATTATACTTGTTGCTCTAGGATGAAGGCTCCACACCTTCCCTTTTCATGCAAATTTAATGATAATAAAACCTTAGCTTCTATGCTAATGGTATATATGATTACTATGATGTGGAACAAATAGAAGAATTTGTTGCTTTTATGGGTGCTTATGAAATTGAATCTATGTGTAAAGAGTTTGAAGATTTTGATGATGTTGTTTATAGATCTGAAAATTTAGCTATCCTCAAATATTGCTATGAGAATTATGAATACTAATTCCGATATTAATGCACTTATTTAGAAAGTCTACGCTGTCCAAGAAGAGACTAATATTTTGCAGGAATCTATGGAAGAAGAAATTGATAAAACTATGAGCTCATTGGATGAAAAAGATGAGGAGGAGAGCGAAGAACAAAAGGAGGAAGAGCGGATTGATCACACGTGCCCACCTTCTAATGAGAGTAACTCTTCAACTCATACATTGTTTAATTCCCTTTCGTGCTTACCGAAGGATGATTGCTATGATGACTGTTATGATCCCTTGAATTCCTTTGAAATATCCCTTTTTGATGATGCTTACTATGCTTGTGGTCAAGATGCCAATATGAATTATGCTTATGGAGATGAACTTGCTATAGTTCCTTATGTTAAACATGAAATTGTTGCTATTGCACCCACGCATGATAGTCATATTACCTTTTTTAATTCTCACGACAACACTATATCGGAGAAGTTTGTGCTTATTAAGGATTATATTGATGGGTTGCCTTTTACTACTACACATGATGATTTTGATAGATATAATATGCATGTGCTTGCTGCTCCTACTTGCAATTATTATGAGAGAGGAACTATATCTCCACCTCTCTATGTTTCCAACACGATAAAATTGCAAGAAACTGTTTATACTATGCATTGGCCTTTACTTTGTGTGCATGAATTGTTCTTTTATGACATGCCGATGCATAGGAAGAGAGTTAGACTTTGTCATTACATGATATATGTTGCTTTGTGCTCACTACTAAATGCCAAATCATTGCTAATTAAAATTGGCTTTGATATACCTTGGGATCCGGTGGATTCACTACTTGAGCACTATATGCCTAGCTTAATGGCTTTAAAGAAAAGCGCTGCCAGGAGACAACCGGAAGTTTTAGAGAGTCATTTATTTCTGTTGAGTGCTTTCATATAGTTTAAAAACAACAAAAATAAAGAGGGGAACCCAAAACTTTTTCAAAAGGAAAGTGAAAGTGAGAAAGACAAGCATTGTTGAAGTGGGAGCTAGCCTTGAACTTTGTTCATGCTCACGGAAACTTTGTGAATCTTGATTACAGAAACTTCTCAATAAAAATAATTATCCCCTTGTACAATTCCATTGTATTATAAAAATAATGTTCCAAGGTTTGCCTTTAGGATGTTTACAATGCTTGTTGGTTTGTGCGGTGCAGGACAGAAACTTTGGCTGTAGTGCACGATTTTTAATTTTTTACTGGAACGTCAAATGGTTCTGATTCTTTCTACACTGTCTTTCTATACAAAATTTTTATTTTTCCTAATTTTTGAAGAATTTTTCAAGTATCAGAAGTATGGTGAATGTTCAGATTGCTAAATACTGTTCTGTTTTAGACAGATTCTGTTTTTGATGCATAGTTTGCTTGTTTTGATGAAACTATCAATTTATATCAGTGGATTAAGCCATGAAAAAGTTATACTATAGTAGACACAATGCAAAAATAAAATATGAATTGGTTTGCAATATTACTTAGAGTAGTGATTTGCTTTATTATACTAGCGGATCTTACCGAGTTTTTTGTTGAAGTTTTGTGTGGATGAAGTGTTCGATGATCGAGAAGGTCTCGATGTGAGAAGAAGGAAGAGAAGCAAGAGCTCAAGCTTGGGGATGCCCGAGGCACCCCAAGTAAATATTCAAGGAGACTCAAGCGTCTAAGCTTGGGGATGCCCCGGAAGGCATCCCCTCTTTCTTCAACAAATATCGGTATGTTTTCGGATTCGTTTCGTTCATGTGATATGTGCAAATCTTGGAGCATATTTTGCATTTAGTTTTTGTTTTTTCTTTTATGCACCATGCTGGTATGATATAGTCCTTGGTTGATTTATAGAATGCTTATTGCACTTCACTTATATTCTTTGAGTATGGCTTTATAGAATGCTTCATGTGCTTCACTTATATCATTTGAAGTTTGGATTGCCTGTTTCTCTTTACATAGACAACCGCCATTTGTAGAATGCTCTTTTGCTTCACTTATATTTGTTAGAGCTTGGGCATATCTTTTGTAGAAAGAATTAAACTCTCGTGCTTCACTTATATCTATTTAGAGAGATGACAGGAACTGGTCATTCACATGGTTAGTCATAAAATCCTACATAAAACTTGTAGATCACTGAATATGATATGTTTGATTCCTTGCAATAGTTTTGCGATATAAAGGTGGTGATATTAGAGTCGTGCTAGTTGAGTAATTGTGAAATTGAGAAATACTTGTGTTGAGGTTTGCAAGTCCCGTAGTATGCACGTATGGTGAACCGTTATGTAACGAAGTCGGAGCATGAGGTGTTTATTGATTGTCTTCCTTATGAGTGGCGGTCGGGGACGAGCGATGGTATTTTCCTACCAATCTATCCCCCTAGGAGCATGCGTGTATTACTTTGTTTCGATGACTAATAGATTTTTGCAATAAGGTGAGTTCTTTATGACTAATGTTGAGTCCATGGATTATACGCACTCTCACCCTTCCATCATTGCTAGCCTCTTTGGTACCGTGCATTGCCCTTTCTCACCTCGAGAGTTGGTGCAAACTTCGCTGGTGCATCCAAACCCCGTGATATGATACGGTCTATCACACATAAACCTCCTTATATCTTCCTCAAAACAGCCACCATACCTACCTATCATGGCATTTCCATAGCCATTCCGAGATATATTGCCATGCAACTTCCATCATCATCATATACATGACATGAGCATTTATTGTCATATTGCTTTGCATGATCGTAAGATAGCTAGCATGATGTTTTCATGGCTTGTCCGTTTTTTGATGTCGTTGCTACGCTAGATCAATGCACATCCCGGTACATCACGGAGGCATTCATATAGAGTCATACCTTTGTTCTAGTATCGAGTTGTAATATTGAGTTGTAAGTAAATAAAAGTGTGATGATCATCATTATTAGAGCATTGCCCCAGTGAGGAAAGGATGATGGAGACTATGATTCCCCCACAAGTCGGGATGAGACTCCGGACGAAAAAATAAATAAAATATTAAAAAAAGAAAGGCCAAAAAAAAGAGAAGGCAAAAAAAGAGAAAAAAAACAAAAAAATGAGAGAAAAAGAGAGAAGTGGCAATGTTACTATCCTTTTACCACACTTGTGCTTCAAAGTAGCACCATGTTCTTCATATAGAGAGTCTCTTGAGTTATCACTTTCATATACTAGTGGGAATTTTCATTATAGAACTTGACTTGTATATTCCAACGATGGGCTTCCTCAAATGCCCTAGGTCTTCATGAGCAAGCAAGTTGGATGCACACCCACTTAGTTTCAGTTTGAGCTTTCATATACTTATAGCTCTAGTGCATCCATTGCATGGCAATCCCTACTCCTCACATTGACATCAATTGATGGGCATCTCCATAGCCCGTTGATTAGCCGCGTTGATGTGAGACTTTCTCCTTTCGTGTCTTCTCCACATAACCCCCATCATCATATTCTATTCCACCTCTAGTGCTATGTCCATGGCTCGCGCTCACGTATTGCGTGAAAGTTGAAAAGGTTTGAGAAACGTCAAAAGTATGAAACAATTGCTTGGCTTGTCATCGGGGTTGTGCATGACGTGAATATTTTGTGTGGTGAAGATGGAGCATAGCCAGACTATATGATTTTGTAGGGATGAGCTTTCTTTGGCTATGTTATTTCAATAAGACATAATTGCTTGGTTGGTGTGCTTGAAGTATTATTGTTTTTATGTCAAAGGATAGACTATTGCTTTGAATCACTCGTGTCTTAATATTCATGCCATGATTAGACATATGATCAAGATTATGCTAGGTAGCATTCCACATCAAAAATTATCTTTTATCATTTACCTACTCGAGGACGAGCAGGAATTAAGCTTAGGGATGCTGATCGTCTCCGTCGTATCTATAATTTTTTATTGTTCCATGCCAATATTATTCAACTTTCATATACTTTTTGGCAACTTTTTATACTATTTTTGGGACTAACATATTGATCCGATTGCCCGATGTCGGTTCACATACATTTGCATGTTTTTGGTTTCACAGAATATCCATATCAAACGGAGTCCAAACGGGATAAAAACGGACGGTGCTTATTTTTGGACTATTTGGAAAATCTGGGAGAAAGATAAACGCGAAACGGTGTCCGAGGTGGCCACGAGGCAGGGGCCCACGCCCGTACCAAGAGGGTGCGCCCCCCACCCTCGTGGGCCACCCATAAGGCGGTTGACGCCCTTCTTTGGCAGCAAGAAAGCTATTTTTTGGTAAAAAATCACGGCGAAGGTTTCAGTCCAATCGGAGTTACGGATCTCCATATATATATACGAAACGGTGAAAGGGGACGAGCGAGCGTAGAAACGAGAGAAAGCAGAGATAGATCCAATCTTGGAGGGCTCTCGCCTCCCACGACATTGAGGCCAAGGACCAGAGGGGAACCCTTCTCCCATCTAGGGAGGAGGTCAAGGAAGAAGAAGACGAAGGGCCCCCCTCTCCCTTCTCTTCGGTGGCGCCGGAGCATGGCCCGTGTCCATCATCATCACCACAATCTTCACCAACAACTTCACCGTCATCATCACCAACTCTTCCCCCCTCTATGCAGCTGTGTAACCTCTCTCTTACCCGTTGTAATCTCTACTTAAACATGGTGCTCAACGCTATATATTATTTCCCAATGATGTAAGGCTATCCTATGATGTTTGAGTAGATCCGTTTTGTCCTAATGGATATTTGATGATCAAGATTGGTTTGAGTTGCATGTTTTATTATTGGTGTTGTCCTATGGTGCTCTCCGTGTCGCGCAAGCGTGAGGGATCTCCGTTGTAGGGTTTACAATATGTTTATGATTTGCTTATAGTGGGTTGCGTGAGTGACTGAAACAGAAACCCGAGTAAGTAGGTTGTTTACGTATGGGATAAAGGGGACTTGATACATTAATGCTATGGTTGGGTTTTACCTTAATGATCTTTAGTAGTTGCGGATGCTTGCTAGAGTTCCAATCATAAGTGCATATGATCCAAGTAGAGAAACTATGTTAGCTTATGCCTCTCCCTCAAATAAAATTGCAATAATAATTACCGGTCTAGTTATCGATTGCCTAGGGACAAATAACTTTCTCGTAACAAAAAGATCTCTACTAAAACTAATTTATTTGTGTCTTCATCTAAACAGCCCCTAGCTTTTATTTACGTGCTCTTTACTTTCTTGCAAGCTTATCCAAAAACACCTACAAAGTACTTCTAGTTTCATACTTGTTCTAGGTAAAGCGAACGTTAAGCGTGCGTAGAGTTGTATCGGTGGTCGATAGAACTTGAGGGAATATTTGTTCTACCTTTAGCTCCTTGTTGAGTTCGACACTCTTACTTATCGAAAGAGGCTACAATTGATCCCCTATACTTGTGGGTTATCAGTATAGCAGTTGATTTATCAGCCATTTGCAAAGATATTTCAGTAGGTGTCAACTTATTCAAGTCAAGTCTACGATATAAAGAGAGAGGCATAACACTAACACCGGCTCCAAGATCACATAAAGCAGTTTTAACATAGTTTCTTTTAATGGAGCATGGTATAGTGGGTACTCCTGGATCTCCTAGTTCCTTGGGTATTCCACCTTTAAAAGTGTAATTAGCAAGCATGGTGGAAATTTCAGCTTCTGGTGTCTTTCTTTTATTTGTAACAATATCTTTCATATACTTAGCATAAGGATTCATTTTGAGCATATCAGTTAATCGCATACGCAAAAAGATAGGTCTAGTCATTTCAGCAAAGCGCTCAAAATCCTTATCATCCTTTTTCTTGGATGGCTTAGGAGGAAAAGGCATGGGTTTCTGAACCCAAGGTTCTCTTTCTTTACCATGTTTCCTAGCAACAAAGTCTCTCTTATCATAACGTTGATTCTTTGATTGTGGGTTATCAAGATCAACAGCAGGTTCAATTTCTACATCATTATCATTACTAGGTTGTGCACATCATGAACATCATCATTGACATTTTCATTAGGTTCATGTTCATTACCAGATTGTGTTTCAACAACAGGTTCACTAGAAGCATGCAAAGTCCTATCATCTTTCTTTTTCTTCTTTTTAGAAAGACTAGGTGCATCAATATTATTTATCCGAGATTCTTGTTCAATTCTCTTAGGGTGGCCTTCAGGATACAAAGGTTCCTGAGTCATTTTACCAGTTCTAGTAGCCACTCTAACAGCATAATCATTTTTCTTACTATTTAATTCATTGAGAAAATCATTTTGAGCTTTTAGTACTTGTTCTACTTGAGTGGTAACCATAGAAGCATGTTTACTAATGAGTTTGAGCTCAAGTTTAACATTAGCCATGTAATTACTCAAGTGTTCAAGCGTATTGGAATTGTATTTCAATTTTCTACCAAAATAAGCATTGAAGTTTTCTTGTTTGACAATAAAATTATCAAACTCATCTAAGCATTAGCTAGCAAACTTAGTAGGAGGTATTTCAGCTTTATCATATCTATATAGAGAATTTACCTTTACTACCTGTGTCGGGTTATCAAGACCATGAGTTTCTTCAATAGGTGATGGGTTGAGATCATATGTTTCTTCAACAGGCGGTAAATTAAGACCATGTATTTCTTCAATAGGAGGTAAATTCTTAACATCTTCAGCTTTTATACCTTTTTATTTCATAGATTTATTTGCCTCTTGCATATCTTCAGGACTGAGAAATAGAACATATCTCTTCTTCGGATTTGGTTTAGGAATAGGCTCAGGAGCTGGCTCAGTCTTTGGCTCGGGAAGTGTCCAATTATTTTCATTTGTCAACATATTATTCAATAGAATTTCAGCTTCATCCGGTGTTCTTTCCTGAAAAGCAGAACCCGGCACAACTATCCATGTAATCTCTGGAAGCATCGGTTAGTCCATTATAAAAGATATCAAGTATTTCATTTTTCTTAAGAGGATGATCAGGCAAAGCATTAAGTAATTGGAGAAGCCTCCCCCAAGCTTGCGGGAGACTCTCTTCTTCAATTTGCACTATATATCCCTTAAAGCAGCTTGTTTCTTATGAGCAGGGAAACATTTAGCAGAGAAGTAATAAATCATATCCTGGGGACTACGCACACGACCAGGATCAAGAGAATTAAACCATATCTTAGCATCACCCTTTAATGAGAACGGAAATATTTTGAGGATATAAAGATAGCGAGATTTCTCATCATTAGTGAACAGGGTGGCTATATCATTTAGTTTAGTAAGATGTGCCACAACAGTTTCAGATTCATAGCCATGAAAAGGATCATATTCAACCAAAGTAATTATATCAGGATCAACAGAGAATTCATAATCCTTATTAGTAACACAAATAGGTGAAGTAGCAAAAGCAGGGTCAGGTTTCATTCTAGCATTAAGAGATTGCTGCTTCCATTTAGCTAATAACCTCTTGAGCTCAGATTCTATCTTTGCAAGCTAAAATAGCTAGAGAAGCTTCTTTGTCAAAAACATAACCCTCAGGAACAACAAGATAGTCTTCATCATCACTTTCATCAATGTTATCAGTTTCAATAATTTCTTTCTCTCTAGCCTTAGCAAGTTGTTCATCAATAAATTCACCAAGTGGCACAGTAGTATCAAGCATAGAAGTAGTTTCATCATAAGTATCATGCATAGCAGAAGTGGCATCATCAATAACATGCGACATATCAGAACGAATAGCGAAGCGAGGTTTAGGTGTCGCAAGCTTACTCAAAAGCAGAAGGTGAATCAAGTGCGAGCTAGATGGCAGTTCCTTACCTCCCTCGTAGTTGAGGGATAGATTTTTGTTTTCTCGTCTTTCAATTTCTTCATAGTGACCAGCAGATATAAATCCCAAGTGACTCAAAGAATAGAGCTATGCTCCCCGGCAATGGCCTTGAAAATTGTCCTGATAACCCACAAGTATAGGGGATCTCAATAGTTTTCGAGGGTAGAGTATTCAACCCAAATTTAGTGATTCGACACAAGGGGAGCCAAAGAATATTCTCAAGTATTAGCAGTTGAGTTGTCAATTCAACCACACCTGGATAACTTAGTATCTGCAGCAAAGTATTTAGTAGCAAAGTAATATGGAAGTAACGGTAACGGTAGCAAAAGTAATATTTTGGAGTTTTGTAGTGATTGTAACAGTAGCAACGGAAAATTAAATAAGCGAAGAACAATATGTGAAAAGCTCGTAGGCATTGGATCGGTGATGGAGAATTATGCCGGATGCGGTTCATCATGTAACAGTCATAACATAGGGTGACACATTACTAGCTCCAATTCATCATTGTGATGTAGGCATGTATTCCGAATATAGTCATATGTGCTTATGGAAAAGAACTTGCATTACATCTTTTATCCTACCCTCCCGTGGCAGCGGGGTCCTTGTGGAAACTAAGGGATATTAAGGCCTCCTTTTAATAGAGTACATGACCAAAGCATTAACACATAGTGAATATATGAACTCCTCAAACTATGGTCATCACCGGGAGTGGTCCCGATTATTGTCACTTCGGGTTGCCGGATCATAACACATAGTAGGTGACTATAGACTTGCAAGATAGGATCAAGAACTCACATATATTCGTGAAAACATAATAGGTTCAGATCTGAAATCATGGCACTCGGGCCCTAGTGACAAGCATTAAGCATAGCAAAGTCATAGCAACATCAATCTCAGAACATAGTGGATACTATTGATCAAACCCTAACAAAACTAACTCGATTACATGATAGATCTCATCCAACCCATCACCGTGTAGCAAGCCTACGATGGAATTACTCACGCACGGCGGTGAGCATCATGAAATTGGTGATGGAGGATGGTTGATGATGACGACGGCGACGAATCCCCCTCTCCGGAGCCCCGAACGGACTCCATATCAGCCCTCCCGAGAGGTTTCAGGGCTTGGCGGCGGCTCCGTATCGTAAAACTGATGAATCCTTCTCTCTGATTTTTTTCTCCCCGAAAGTGAATATATGGAGTTGGAGTTAAGGTCGGTGGAGCGTCAGGGGGCCCATGAGGCAGGGGGCGCCCCCCACCCTCGTGGACAGGGTGTGGGCCCCTGACATGGATTTTTCTTCCGGTATTTTTCTTATTTTCCAAATAGATGTTCCGTGGAGTTTCAGGTCATTCCGAGAACTTTTGTTTCTACACATAAATAACACCATGGAAAGTCTGCTGAAAACAGCGTCAGTCCAGGTTAGTTCCATTCAAATCATGCAAGTTAGAGTCCAAAACAAGGGCAAAAGTGTTTGGAAAATTAGATACGACGGAGACGTATCATGCCCTTGTGTCTATCCCCACTTTTAGCCATCCCATGGCATCTGCCATGAGATCACCACGACAATCCCCAAGCTTGTGGCTTTGCATATCATAAGCATAATCACTGTCATCATTAATAGTATGAATAGCACCAAAAGTATAACAATTACTATCATCATAATTTCCAATTTGGTGCCAAAAAGATTCTCAAGATTATAAGAAGTGTCACTATCTTCTCAATCATAATTATCACAACAAGTAATAGGCATAACAAAATCATCCTCAATAGTTCCTTCGGACATTGTTCCATAAGACAAAGAAGTAATATCATCATCAGTCTATCATCTTCCACAATTATTTTTGATTTATTCTCATGAGTCACAACAATAATAGGAGCAACATCATTTGGTAGCGATACCTCTTTACCTCTACTCTTTCTTCTTTTCTTCTTCTTCACCACATCATGTGTGGGTTTAATCAATTTTTTCGAGCTTCTTATTGATACAATTGGTTGAATAGGGAGATCCTTCTCGTCACCTATTTCATCATGTGAGACAATAGGATGGAAAGTGGAAATCTTCATCAGTATCCCTTTATATTCTATTGGTTTTCTCGTCTTTCTATAGTTGGCAATATAAGCATTATCATTGCAATTTACCACACAAAGTATATAGATTTCTTTCAAACTAGTTTCAACATGGTCTGTGAATATGAATGCTTCAAACCAACTATTTTTATGTGACAATTCTTCACACCCCAAAAATGAACAAAGTTCATTATAAAGTTCAATGGTGATCAAGTTATTGCTATATTTGGACACGATTCGATCATGAAAAAGTTTGCACTGGAAATTAAGATGACCAATACTATTGCAAAGTTCACAAGTGATGGGATGAAGAGAGCATAATTTTGTAGAAAATTCATTTTAAGCCACCTATTGGTTTTATCATGTTTACACTTCTTACAAAATCTATCATCCCTATAAGGCATGTCTTCACAAACTTTATGCACTCCACAAAAATTGACATGCTTATAAGAAACATTGTTGTCACGACTAGTGCAATCATCTTTAGTATTTTGTATATTCATAGAATCCATGCTAACAACATTGCAATCATGCTCATCATTCAAATATTTCATGCCAAACATTTTATTGAGTTCTTCTTCTAACAATTGAGCACAGTTTTCCGATCCATCATTTTCAAGAAATACATTATAAAGATGAATAATAGGAGGAAACCTCAATTCCATATTTTTTGTAGTTTTATTTTGTAAACCAAACTAGTGATAAAACAAGAAACTAAAAGATTCAATTGCAAGATCTAAAGATATACCTTCAAGAACTCACCTCCCCTACAACGGCGCCAGAAAAGAGCTTGATGTCTACTACACAACTTATTCTTGTAGACTCATGTTGGGCCACCAAGCGCAGAGTTTTGTAAGACAATAGTAATTTTCCCTCAAATGGATGACTTAAGGTTTATCAATCGGTGGGAGGCGTAAGATGAAGATGGTCTCTCTCAAACAACACTGCAACCAAATACAAGAAATCTCTTGTATCCTCAAGACACCCAATACAATGACAAATTGTATAGGTGCACTAGTTCGACGAAGAGATAGTGATACAAGTGCAGTATGGAGATTAGATATAGGTTTTTGCATTATGAAAATATAAAAACATCAAGATAGCAAGTGATAAAACGGAGAACAAACGGTATTGCAATGCTTGAAAACAAGGCCTAAGGTTCATACTTTCACTAGTGTAATCTCTCAACAGTGCTAAAATATTTGAATCATATAACAATCCATCAACGTGAGACAAAGAATCACTCCAAAGTTCTTATCTAGCGGAGAACATAAGATGAAATTGTTGTAGGGTATGAAACATCCTCAAAGTTATACTTTCTGATCAATCTATTGAGCTATCCCTATAAGTGTCACGAACAGCCCTAGAGTTCGTACTAAAATAACACCATATGATACGCATCAACCAACTCTAATGTCACCTAGATACTCCAATGTCACCACAAGTATCCGTGAGTTGATTATTCGATATGCATCAAACAACTTCAGATTCATAATATTCAATCTGACACAAATAACTTCAAAGAGTGCCCCAAAGTTTCTACTGGAGAAACTAGGAAGAAAACGTGCATCAACCTCTATGCCTAGATTACCCAATGTCACCGCAGGAATCCTCAAGTTGATTGATAAAACATATATCAATTGAATCAATAGAACACTGCATTGTCACCACGGGTATCGACATGCAAAGGCATACATCAAGTGTTCTCAAATCCAAAATATTCAATCCGATAATAGCGAAACCTCAAAGGTAAATATTCAATTCATCACAACAATATAGAGAGGGGAAAACACCATATTACCCAACTATATTAACAAAGCTCGCGGTACATCAAGATCATGCCAAATCAAGAACACGAGAGGGAAAGAGATCAAACACATAGCTACTAGTACATACCCTCAGCCCCGAGGGTGAACTACTCCCTCCTCATCATGGAGACCGCCAGGATGATGAAGATGGCCTTCAGTGATGATTTCCCCCACCGACAGGGTACCAGAACCGGGCTCCAGATGGGATCTATTTGGTACAGAGGCTTGCGGAAGCGGAGTCGAAGTTCTAGGGTTATATCTGGGTTTTTGTATTTATATAAATTTTTGGCGTTGGAATCACGCAAAGAGGGGCCACAAGGGAGCCACAAGGCACCAGCGTGGCCACCCCCTTGGGCGCGCCATGGTGGCTTGTGGGGCCCCTGTGGGTCTTTTGGTACTCTCCCGAAGCTTCCTGGGTCCCTTTCCTTCCAAAAAAAAATGTCAAAAAGTTTCGCTGCATTTGGACTTCATTTGATATGGATTTTTTGGAAAAAAAACAAAAGCAAGCGTAAAAGCAAGCCAAAGACCTTTGGGCACTAGGTCAATATGTTAGTCCATGAAAATCATATAAAAGACATATAAAAGTGCACCAAAATCATACAAAATTATAATAAACATGGCATGCATACTTCATAAATTATAGATACGTTGGCGACGTATCAGAGGCCAAGAGAGCAACTTGGTGTGGTGAAATCACCAACCACTCTATGTACAACGACTTCTTCTCTAGCTTCAAGGGTGCTGAACTCTCTAGCGGGGACAACTTCAGCTTCCACAATGTCTAGTGCCGCCTCGGGGACTTGAATTTGTGCAACTTGAGCTTAAGCTTGGATGTGAACATTTTTTGTTCTTCAGCTGAACTTGGACAGCTTCAACTTGAGCTTCGGCCTATACACTTGGTGCTGCAGTGGCGACTTGGGAAGCTTCGACACTAGCTTCTCGGCACCTGGGGTTGCAACAGAGGAATGGACAACTTTGTCTTCTGCTTGATCTTCATCAACAGTTGGTTCTCACCAGGAATTTGGACATCTTGCGCTCGATCTTCAACCACTTCCGCAATGGGCGAGCTATAACAACTTCAGAATCTTCAACTTTAGTGATAACGACCACATCGACAAGTTCTTCTACAACCGCAGCGATGGTGGGCGCTACAACAAGCCATTCTACAACTTCAGCTCGTGAGGTGGCGGCGAGCACATCAGATGCGCCTTCACACGTTGTTGGACCTTCAACAAAGGCTAGCGAAGAGCCTATCACACTAGCTTGCGCGATCAAGCGACTAGAGACATCGGCGATGGGTAGTTCTTTAAGACCAACACCCCCCGTCGGCTGTGATGATGTGGATTTGAACCGAGGAGAAGACCTAGTCTTGGTAAGACGAACCTTTTTCACAACATTCTTATGTTTTGTTTGGCTGCAAAAAATAAAAAAGGGGAGAAGGAAAATCAGTTATCAGACCCTAGTAATGAAAATTAACAGCCTAATTTGACTAAGTTATCTATGTTGAAGACACAAGTTCTCAGATGCTGGTAATGTAAATTACCAGACAATTTTGACTAAGTTATATATGTTGAAGAAAACAAGATATCATATATTATTGATGTAAATTATCGGCCTATTTTAACTAAGTTATCTATGTTGAATAAATAAGTTATCATGCTAGTAAGGTAAAATATCAGCCTATTTTTGACTAAGATATCTATGTTGAAGAGAAGAGGTGACACTAAAAAGGACCGAGAACGTGAGAATCACCTCGATGTCATATCACAATTCCTCATCTGCTGCAGTGCTTACATGAGACCTATTGCAAGCAAAATCGATACATCTTTTATATGAAAAAGAGAGG
This sequence comes from Aegilops bicornis, assembly GCA_021605145.1. Taxonomy (NCBI): domain Eukaryota; kingdom Viridiplantae; phylum Streptophyta; class Magnoliopsida; order Poales; family Poaceae; genus Aegilops; species Aegilops bicornis. Next base: position 674,934,811 of record CM038673.1, on the reverse strand, counting down.
GGAAATGGAAACTCGGAAATGAAAATACCTTGTTCTTGAGACACCGGGTGACGCCTTAGCCGTATCAACTTTTTTGGTAGATGCCCTGCATAAAAGAAGTCAAAAAAGTGGTTGGAGCAAAAAAAAAGTAGAAACAAAAGGGGAATAAATAGAGGCACAAGTTAGCATAAGTTATACTACCGGAAATACCATACAACAATAACTAAACCTACCACGCAGTGACCACTATAGTTACCATATAAAAAATTGTAAATAACAAAAGATAAAACTGAAACAAAGAAGTGAAAAATACAGTGATAGATCACCTACACGGATCTTGCTTCTTCCGAGTGGTGGTGGAATGATTTTTTACCGGTGCCCTTGTCAGCAACATGGATCCGAAGCTCTTGAACAATGAATTTCTTGGTACAAAATGTCAAAACCACCTTCCCCTAGTCTAAATCTGCATGTCATCCGAAATCCGTGCACTCACACACAATAAATCCGTCATGCACGGCCGGATTAAGCAATAAAACAACCATGTCATCCGAAATCATCCTGAGGGGTTAGAAACTCTAAACCCCCAAACATCACCACCACCCACCGCCGACCAAATCCGGATGAACCGACCTCAGCCCATACTTCCTCTGCCACTAGCCATCCCGCGAAAGCTAACAGCACCACTTTGTGCTCCAATGTCCAGAAACCGACGCAAACGCGAAGACAACCATAACCAGCGGAGAAAAGGAGGGGGGAATGGATTGCGCAAACAGAAATCAGGGGGGTGTGAATGTCATTGCTAACCGCCCGCCGCAAAAACAGACCACAGTCCCGCCGATTCAGCCGTGGATGAATGTGAGATGGAGAGTAATATGACGAATATGACCCACCTGACAGAGACATGCGAAGGGGGCACGGCTAGAAGCACGTGAGGCACCAGAGGAGCTGACCGTTCGATCCAGAATGGACGGGATCTGGGTCGTTTAGTTTTGTTACAAAATCCTTGTGGTTTACCAATTACAAAATTCGTTGATTAAGAGTTAACCACATAGTATGTGTTTTCGTTTAGTTGACCGGGCTAGTCATGATTCTCCCGAAAAACAGTTTCACTTTCACAGCTGAGGTCGTGACGGTTGCATCACACTACTCCCAGACCCAGTAGCTAGTCGCTGGCCTGGTGCATGCGCCCATGCAAAAAGTAAGCTCTTCTTGACTTTGAGCAGCGCTCGCTCGCTCGCCATTTGGCAGACGAGCCGACCACGGTACCAAGCTACTCCAACCGCTAGCGAATAGGATGAACCCGAATGATTAGTAGGTAAAAGACGGTGGACTTTAAATCCGGCGGTGGTCCTGACCGGCGCGACGACACCGTCGTAAATTCGGAGGCGGCTGTGTGTCGGTAGACAGTAACCGCCGGACGGACGGGCACAGTGCGGTGAAAGCCTTTACAGCACGCACGGCGCACGTCTCGACGCGACGGCAGTCGGTCGACCAGGGCACACCCACAGGCCACAGTGCACGCACCGGCCGGGGCCCCGGGCCTTCTCCTCCTCGTCAACATCCGCGCTTCATTTAAGCTTGGATCCACTTGGGAGACACACGACGGCGACCCGATGAGCAAGCGATCGCGGTCGATCTCTACGTATGTGGCGCACGGCGGCCACCTCCTGATAAATCCGGCATCCCTTTCGCGCTCGCCGCCGTGTGGAGTCCGTGCGCTCACGTCTGCTGGCTGCTCTGTGGAGTCAATTCGCCGTGACCCGCCGCCGGGGAAAGTCTTGGACATACTGCCAGGGAGTTCAGTCTGTTGCAGTATTACTAGCAATGACACCTGCAAATCTGTAGCGCCGGAACAGTATCAGCCGCCGGATCGTACTACTACCAGCATGCATCGCTCTCTGTGTGTCGATTGCACGGTACGGGGCCAATCATTACTCTGGTACGTCCGGTTTGGGCTTACGACCATAGCAGCCTGGACGTTGCTGATTCTAGCAGCAACGGTTTTCTGAACCAAACCGAGCCAGACACCCTGATAACATGTGTGAAAAACCCGACATATGTAGGGGGGAAAGATACTACCAGTACTATGTACGGAGTACTAAAAGACATAAAGTGGAATCATTACCGAATTTCACCCCACTAGCAAATGTCCCGGGCTCACTATCCTGCTCTGTTGTCGGCTGATCTGTGAATCCCCACGGTCGACCTCCAACTCCAATGGGGGGCCGGCCCGTGAAGCCAAGCCTGCGGGTTACAAACCACGCAGCGGAATCCAGAACAGGTCCGGAGTCGAGAGCACTGTCCCGGGCTCATCATCGAACCAACAAAAGCAGGATCTGACATGGACGGGGAAGGGGATGCGTCGACGCAGAGCGCCAAAAAAGCAGCAAATCTACAAAGCGGGCCGAAGTTTCAGTCAGTAATACCACGGAAAGCAAAAAAAAGCGGCCCAAAGGCACCGAAAAAGCCGCCAGGCTTTCACTCTGGTCTGTTACACTACTCAGCTCTGTCGACAAAGTTGCTGTTAAGCAGCAGCTCATGTTCTCTCGACCTGCAGAGCGCTGTAACCGCACATCTATCTGAACGTAAACAAGTTGAAACAGAGAGCACTCTACGTACGTACGGCAAAATGTGATGTACCGCATCCTTGGAGCTCAGAAGGTTCGGGAGGGAACACTGGCACGGCACGGTGCTCTGGAAGGAGCAGGCCGGACCAGACGGAGGAGAGAAAAAAACCCTACTACATGGTCTAATTAAGGAAAACTGAAAATGAAGCTAAAACTCTCTGGGGTCGACGAAGATGGAGCGCCCGGGCGGCGCCTTGGTCCAGTCGCCGAGCAGGCCGTGGTTGTAGCCGTCCGCGAGTCGCTTGATGCACCAGAGGTCCTCGGCGCCGAGCCGCGCCCAGTGTGGCACCCCGGTGCGGACGGGCTCGAGGGCGGCGACCTCGGTGGCCACCACGCCGCACCCGCCGCGTCGGGCCATGTTGTGCGCGTGCCGGCACAGCGCGCGCACCAGCCGCGGCGCCCCCGGCCCGGCGCCGCCCAGGCCGTAGAGGAAGTAGAGCCCGAACGGCGCGAAGAGGTTCGGGATGGAGGGTATCCGGAGCCACGGTGCCGCCCGGTCCACCAGCCGCGTCGCGCCGGCCGCGGCGCGCATCAGGCGGGGCGCGCCGCGAACCTCTAGGCGGAAGGCGTCCATGCAGTTCCACACGCTCAGCACTGCCCACGAAGCCGGCGGCGCGGCGAGGAACGCGTCGGCGTCCCCGTCCCAACTCGTGCCCGCCGGCAGTGCCAGGAACGTGCCGACTGACAGGGCGTTGGACAGCACTGCGTCGATGTCGGCGGGGAAGAACTCGACGGCGGCAAAGTGCCAGCGGTAGAGGCGCTCGGCGTCGCGGGGCTTGAGGCGCACGATGGACGCGCGCCGCGAGGGCTTGAGGGCGTGGCGAAACACCGGGTGCACGAGCAGCGACGGCGTGCGGAACTTGGAGTAGCCGCAGCGGGAGGTAAAGAGGCGCACGGACGCCTCGTTGTCCTGCTCCGTCGCCATGTACGAGTACTCCGCGCCCTTCTGCCGGAACCATTGCTCCATCCTCTCCACGAGCTTCCTCCCCACCCCTTTCCTCCTGCGCACCATCGCATTCCAAGTTAGAAACTGGTTCGGAAACCGGAAGCTGCATGTTTCTTTCTTGATGATGATGGTGTATTAGTGGTACGTACCGATGATTGGGTGAGACGCGGAGGCCGAGGATGTAGGCGACCTTGGTGTAGATGGGGCCGTTAGCGTGGGAGCCGCCGGAGACGACGGACTTGACGCAGCCGCGGACGAGGCCGATTATCTCCGCGCCGCCGCCGCTGCCGGTTGCTGTCTCCGCGACCTTTCCATATCAGGGCGGTTGAAACATGCGTTTCGAGTTAATTAGTTTTCGAGAGAGGCGGGAGTGGGCCAACGCCGAAGCGACAGGAAATTAAACGAGCGGAGGAAAAAGGCAAAACGGATATACAGTAAGTACGAACGGAGAAGGCAGCCATTGTTCTGTATGTAGGCACGTACGAATACGTACCAGCATGAGGAAGTCCGGCGAGTTGCGAATGCGGCAGAGCGGGTCGCCGAGGAGGTCCGTGAAGAGGCACATCTCGCCGCCGCCGCCGCCGCCGCTGGACCCCACCTCGCACTCCCGCTCCACCTCCTCCACGCCGCCGCGGTCGCGGACGTCGTCGTACTCCCGCACCGCCGCGTCATGCTCCTCCTCCGCCATTGCAGCTGCCGCCTCAACCATGGCCGACCGATCGAGCTCACTCTCCTGACTGTAAGCAGTGTAAGGATGGGTGGCAGGCAGGCAGGCAGACAGACGGCCAGGTTCGAGAGAAAGTGAGAGGTAGCAGAGGAGCTGAGGGCTTGGCTTGGCGAGACTGGATATATAGCTAGGCGGCGGGGCAGGCGAGGAGGGGAGGGCGCGGGTGTGAACCACGTGAGAGCGGGGGAAGGCGGAGGCGCTCTTTTGCGTGCCTGCCTGCCTGCCTGCCTGCCGCCGTCTCAGTTACCACGACGCATACACTGAAATGGTTATTAGGAATCGGTACGGCCGATTCGGAGAGTGGCCACTAGCCGCATCTTAAAAGCTTTGGAAGCGGAGGGTTTAATTGGGGAATAAAGGCTGTGGAGCTCGGAGCGACTCGCTCCGGGGCCGTAGGCTTTTTAATTGACGACGAGGAGGAAGGGCGGCTACGACTAGGATGGATCAGAGTAGCGATCTGGCCACAGGAAGCGCACGGAAGGAGGAGGGGAGAGGAGAGCGGGAGTGTGGCTGGGTGGCCACACTGCTTCTCAGTGCTACGATGCTGTACTGGTTGCTGTTTTTTTTTTGAAACGTGGCAAAAAAATTGGGTCATCAATTAATTAGGAAGAAGAGAATTGCTCAGTTAGTTAATAACAAAAAACCAGACCAAAAGCGCTACATATAGAACACATGTGGACTACTACCTGCTAAGAAAGAAACTCCATGACCCCACCGTCAGCCCGACCAAGATACATAATACTCGCATTTCAATGTCTCAAAGAAACCCTCAACAAAATCAAGGCTGAATACATAGGACGCCACCAAATCTACGAAAATGAGCCAGACGCACATGGAGGACGATGGGACCGAGTATCCTCCATTAAGCAGCCGCTGATGACGCCTTATCAATGGCGCCACTCTTCTTGCTATGGTCCTGAGAGCCTTCTTGATCTTTTTTCTTGTGCACGTAGAAACCTCCTCCGCTAGGAGGCAACCAACCGCCTTGACAGACCCAGGACAAGCTGCCGCCAAGGAGGCGAGCAAGCGGCCAAGTTGCCGATGTGACGGGGCTGCTACTTATATTAGATATTTTATCCTCGATCAACCACGGAGTTGGGGGCACCGCAAAAAGGCATATGTGGGCTGAACGAATCCTGACTACTACCCCAGTGACGATGAGAGTAGGAGCATCATTTGTGGTGAAAGAAAATGAAAAAAAGTCAACTTTATCATTGGATTGGAGATGCACCACCCAGGTGTCTTCCTCGGTTCGGAGCAAGTCCTGCCATTTACCTGCCACCTTCTCTTCGACATTCTGGGTGGATGGTGCGTCGACAAGCAAAGTTCAGTGGGAGCATGTGGTCTTCGGAGGTGCCGGTGTGGGTCAAGACGCGGTGTTGATTTCAGTTAGGGCAGGCGCTTGTGCTTTGTAGTGTTGTATGGTCGTTGGTGGTGTTTGTGCTGCCCTCGTTGTTCGCAGCGAGTGGTAGTATTCTTGTACTTACAATTATGCCTTCTATAAAGCTATGGTACGCCTAGGCGTACTATCAAAAAAAAATATAGGACCCCAATATACATCTAATGTCATATTTTTAGGGTTGACTCCCTTAGGTACATCGGACCGATCGAACGAATGGCAATTACTCGCCGCGGCATCATAATTTTCTGACAAATTTTTACACTTTATGGCAATTTTCATTTTAGAACATAGCAAATCCTTATACACAAACATGGCAAATTTATTTGTTTTCGCATGGCAAATCTGGGCGTTAGCAGGGAAATGTTAAAAATCTAACATCAAATTTTTAACATTTCCGTAACTTCATTGATGCTCTTCCCAAAAACAATAAACCTTTTTTTTGGGGTCCAAAACAACAAACTTAATTACATGTGTTTGTAAGTTTTGTAACTAGTCGGTGGAAATATCCGTGCACATAATCCTCAATCTGATTTAAGTTGGATTTTCTATATTTTCAGCATAACAAATGTTTCTGTTGTAGTCTTTCTTAGTACATTAGTATCCATCGTTACCAAGTGGTAGCTCCCGCACAGGCGCCTGTGGCGTTGTAGGGAGGTTTGGGTGCTTGATTTTGACGAATATCCAATAAAAACACCAACCACCTGCTTCATTCGGAACCCATTAACCACTTTAGCCACTAAAACATTATTAGTTTATTTACTCCTCCACTAGATTCGTGCCTATCATATCTGTCTCATAGGCAGGTGTATAACTTTTAAGTTTGTAAGAACGTGTGTCCCCTGTCACCTAAAAATTCAAAGAAAATATATATTGCTTAGGTATTCGATAAGATAATCATGTGTATGATTTTCCAAGTATTATTATGTAAAGATTTTTAAACAAACTTTTGCTCATAGTTTCTACCATCCTATGTTAAAAATTAGGAAATAATCCAAATATGTGCTTGACTTTAATAGCGTTTGTATGTAAGGGTTGGTTCATGGCAGCTCTAGGCTTAGGGCATTACAATGTGTCGCAAACCTTATCTTTAGGTGTCAAGTAGAACATTTGTTCAGATGGAAGGGAGAGAAAGAGAATGAACGATTATAATGGGAAAAAGTGATCTGTAATTTGTTTTTTCAATACCGTGTTGTCAAGCAATTTTTATTTAATTTTTCATATTTAAAAGATATTTGAGAACATGTTACACAATCATTGCTCTCCAATTCAGCGCTAAAATGTTTTTCTGGTTGTATATTCATTTTCATTATAAAATCAAAAGACAACAAGTTTGTTTTACTTTGAATTTAGGTTTTGTCCTTGCATGTAGGGAAAACAATATTTTGTTGTCGTTGTTGTCATTGTCGAATCTCTCCAAACAGAGTATGTTCGAAAATAACATATACAAGACATTTAGACAATCAAACAAGGGTGTTCAAACAAAGAACGCTACTCCCGTTGATCCCTTTTTTAGGCCCAACTCAGAAAAACAATCTTTTCTATAGGTAGTAGGTTTAAAAAAAAATCCAGACCAATGGATGTGGATCTTTACCCCCTCAAAAGGATAATATTTCCTCCTTTATTACACATTAATTAGTGAGAAACTGTACATGCACCTATGCATGTTCACTTGGCATTAGTTAACCGAAACCGAAACATCGAGGAGCAGTGGGAGAGAGAACACATGCTTTAGCTCAACTTTAGGAACGTCAATGCTATGCATACATCAAATTTCTATCCAAAACTAAAATTCAGTTTGTGGGTCATATCATGCATCATCTGTTTACTGTATTTGTCGTATGAATGTTGGACAAAAAATCTTTATAAGCAGAGCGGCTTCATTTCTGAAACACCCCCGCAGGCTATAATTACCGAGGACAAATCTATAGATCTGGTCGTAATTTGTTTTTACTTGTGGTGTTCTCGGTACTGTCATGAGATGGGAACGAGCATTCATGCATGGAGCTGAAATTAAAAGCTGAGGTTAGACGATTTAACTCATTGGGGAAATAAATCCAAAAATCTTCTTTTTTTGGGGGGGCAGAGAGAGCAGAGAGAGAGCATTTTCAATATTTTAAAATGAAATATTTAAAAAGTGTACAGATGACCTGAGACACGTGGGCCAGCACGAGCAGCCGGTTGAGGACGAGATGCCGTTGGGGTAGATATGCGCAGTAAACAAGAGCACAGCGCCGTCATTCTCATCCGCCGTTCCTCTCCGACCCATTGCCGTCACGATTCAATGTATGATATGATGCGCTCACAGAAATTTATCACCCCACCTTCTAATCACAGCATCACTTCAGGCCTTCAATATTCCTTTCCACTCATTCTCTCATCAAAGGTGCTTCAGTACTACTCCTAGTAACTGAAATATAAATGACTGTAGACGAAAGTGGCCAATAGTAACGTGCAGCAGCCATACACTGGTGACGAAAGCAAAGTTGTTGCCTCACGGTATGCTACGCCCCAAGTTTTGTTTTAATGTTGCTGTTAATGAACACAATAATTTTGGATTTCGATAACCAGCAAACGTTCGCTCGAAGGATATGGCAAATTATGTTGTCGTGATGACAGCAAATTTCTTTGCATGACAAATCGATCCGATTTGCCATGCTTGTTAAAGGATTTGGCCATAAAATCAATTTAGTTTGTCATGCTTTTTAGCGAACGACAGTACAATAAGGCCTAATTTGGTTGGAAGAGTAATATTTCCCAGGGCACTAATCCATCTCAGGGTAATTTCAATGGTCATTGGGGATCCCCTCCCACCATGGAGAGAACACCAGCTCAGTTTGGACAACTGGCGAGAGGGGAGGGAAGGGGGCAGGGGCGAGGGCATCACGCAGGTGGAGGCTGGAGGGCCTCGACTCACGAGCGAACAAACAAATAGAGGGTTTTCTCCCCGAGCTGTCGACACAGGAAAATCTACCCGGAGGTGGGCCGTGGAAAGGCCAGGGATATTCCTCCCTCGCATGCAACCAAATAGGGTGGTTTGCTTGCCGAGGGCCAACTCCACCCGTGGGTTGCCAAAGAGGAAAAGGCAGGGATCCCCGGGGGATCCCTTAGAACCAATGAGGCTTAAGGTTTCCAAAATCTTTTATTAAACTAACTCGACAATATTGTTTGCAGGACACTGGTGGGTTTCGGCAAGTTTGCTTTCTTGAGCGGGACTTGATAATGATCGATACTGAATAGCAGTATAGTGTCTTAAATCTCCATCCTATTCATATGATGGAACTCCCGTTAATTTCTGAGACTGACTAATAGGGATATACAGCGGCGCTATGGATTTGCTTCCGGTGCACTTGGACTTCATCCAATCCTGTAGCAACTAGCCAGTGCTACACTGCTACTACTATTCGAGATTATCTTTTGACCGACATAGGAGCCTGGCTTACGATCGATACACTATTGGCAGTATCTCCTTATGGTTATGGAGTACTAGTAGATATCATCTCTGACTGTCTTGTCGTATAGTCTCTGGATAGGGCGCATGCGCTAGGGTTTTTGTTCGTATTTTCTTGTTATGTTTTGTACAGTGCATAACGAGACGGTGAGAGGTGCTTCCTTTTGCTTTCTAGTGGGTGTGTACGAGGCGCTGTGGCTGATCGATCGATCCACCGGTCGATGGCAATCACTGCCGTCTCTTTCGTTCACCCTTGCACGTAAGCTTTTGTGATCTCTCAAAAAAGGGAGGCCCAGTTTCGGTCTGGATTTGTGGGGAGGAAGAGAGAAAAGGGTCACTGGTAGCAAGATATGAGATTTTCTCTCATTGTCGTATCTCATCGTTTTCCCTGAACGACCTTAATTTGATGTTTGCGCTAGAGAAAAAGGATAATATACGTTGCTTTAGTATATCCACAATGGTGCTTTATCGCTAGACAAAATATTTCTGATGCCTGGTGCGATGCTGAAAAGATTATGTATATTAGGGAATCCTCAACGCTGATCTGCAAATTTCCTTTCATATCCGTCTGTGAACAGAGGACTAGTCCGCGGACACGGATGCGGAAGGCCTCCATCCAACGCTGCCTGCATATAGATTATGTTGCTCCTCCTCCTCCTCCAAGAAAAAAAGTTAGGGTTCGTGCCTCTCGCCGGCACGGCCTTGAGTCCGCTCGTCTCCGGTGGCCCTAGGGCCATGGAGGTATGATGATCTGGCAAGGGCCGGGGAGGGCTCCGCTTTTAGTCAATTTTACAATCTTGTTAGGGTTTGTGTCCTACTCAGAAGGCGAGGCGCGGCGGCTCACGAAGATGGAATAAAGGTCTCCGGCCTAGCCCCATTTCGGCGGTGCGTTTAGCATCGTTGGTGGGCGGTGAAGGTGTGTCTCCGCAGATCTATCTTTGGTGGATTTGCTCGGATCTCGTCGTTGTTCGCTCACGCTCGTGTGTCTTCGGTTTGGATCCTTCCGACCTACGTTATTTTTCATCGGGCGGTTGCTGTTCTCGAGTCTTTGGTCCTATGAGGCCTTAGCACGACGACTTCCCGACCGTCTACTACAACAAGTTGTGCCCGGCCCGACGATGGAGGGCGATGACGGCGCGCCCGCTCGCTTCGGTGATTGTAGTCGTCGCTAGGTGGTCTACGAATCTAGATGTAATTTTTATTTCTGGTATTCGTTGTACTGCCATGATTGAAGATGAATAGATTGGAATTTTTTCCGCAAAAAAAAACGCTGCCTGCATACATCTCAAATGTTTTTTTCAATAAAGGGGATGAAATTCATGCAAACACAACAGATTTCATATAAACCGGACGAAATTCATTACATTTTGGACATATTTAACTAAAATAGCTAAAATTATGTGCACGTCCAGCCGCGCGGACCTCCATCCCCACAGCATGGATACACTACACTAGTCTACAGCCAACCGCGGCGGATCCCTTTGTCTTCCCCATATCCGACAGTCCGCTCGTCGGACTGCCATGAACCTCGGAGGTATATTCTTCAGCGCAAAGGGCAGCTTGCTTCACCATGTTCGGCAACGCCGGGCATCGGAGTGGAGCTGTTGCGATGTGCTTCAGCCGAAGGTGAAGGGGAAGATGATGGCCTGTGACCGGGCAAGACACCGGTTGTGTACGTCAACGTCGCCTCGGCGGTGGCTTTCATGGGACCCAAGGGGCGGTGGTCTCCCGTGTTCCACTTCTCCTTGATGACCTCAACGGGCGCGGATGTCGGTGTCAAAACCGGTGGATCTCGGGTAGGGGGTACCGAACTGTGCGTCCAAGGTCGATGGTTACAGGAGACGGGGGACACGATGTTTACCCAGGTTTGGGCCCTCTCTATGGAGGTAATACCCTACTTCCTGCTTGATTGATCTTGATGAATATGAGTATTACAAGAGTTGATCTACCACGAGATCGTAATGGCTAAACCCTAGAAGCCTAGCCTGTATGACTATGGTAATGAGTATATCCTTTCCGGACTATGCCCTCCGGTTTATATAGACACCTGGGGGGTCTAGGGTTACATAGAGTCGGTTACATAAGAAGGAATCTTCATAGTTGGTCGCCAAGCTTGCCTTCCACGCCAAGGAGAGTCCAATCCGGACACGAGTACAATCTTCGGCCTTCATGTCTTCACAGCCCACCATCCGCCCATGGATAATGTGCCGGACGCCCGAGGACCCCTTAGTCCAGGACTCCCTCAGTAGCCCCTGAACCTGGCTTCAATGTCGAGGAGTCCGGCGCGCAAATTGTCTTCGGCATTGCAAGGCGGGTTCCCTTCTTTTCGAACTCCAAGATAGTCTTCGGACGCGATGATAGTATCCGGACATGTCCCACACACCATACACAACCACAGAGAGAATATAATTTTACACGAATCCAATCCGCTGACAAATTTTTGCAGCATGAGATCACGCCCGACCGGTCATAATTCCGAACCGTTTTTGTGTCCGCTGCTCCACGTCCCGAGACGCGGTTGCCATTGGCACGTCTTGTCAAAGAAAAGATTGTGTCCCCTTATCATGGGATTTTCATCAATGCGGACATGGGTAACCCAACCGTGCCGTTTATACAGCCCTTGGGAATAGGCGAGTGGGGAGGCGTTCAATATTTATCGCCTTTATAAGGGATAAGGACTCCTCTTCCTCTCCCACGCCTTCTCTCTATCTCCGCCCTTCCAATCTCGAGCTCCAGCGCCCAAGTTCTCATCTCCTTTCCACTCGAGCTAGCACTCAACCATGTCCGAATCCAGAGGTCAGGGCAAGTGGATGGTCTCCTCCGTCAAGGAGGAGGACATTACTGAGCTTCAAGCGGCCGGATACTTGGCAAAGGAAATCGCCCACCGTCTGCCGGCCGAGGGACAAGTCGTCCCCACGCCGAAGCCCAACGAGAGGGTGGTATTCATCCCTCGTTTCTTCCACGGACTAGGGTTCCCACTCCACCCTTTCGTCCGCGGGCTAATGTATTATTACGGGATAGATTTCCATGATGTGTCCCCGAACTCCTTCCTCAACATCTTGGCGTTTATCGTCGTGTGTGAGGCCTTCCTCCGCATCCAAGCCCACTTCGGGCTGTGGCTCAAAGTCTTCAACGTGAAGCCGAAGGTGGTGGATGGCCAGCACGCAGAGTGCGGAGGAGCCATGGTGAGTAAGTTGTCCAACGTCTCCTGGCCGAAAGGCACTTTTGTGGATACAGTAAAGGAGTGGCAGAAACAGTGGTTCTACATCACGGAACCCCGCGGCACCACCTAGGCCGCACCGAATTCCGCTCCGGCGCTCCCATGCGACTCACCTCCTGGGTCGAGAAGAGTCCAAACTGGTGTTCGCCCGATGAGCTGATTGCGCTGCAGACGCGCGTTCAAAGCGTGATAGCCAAGAGCGTCAAGCTTGTCGATGTAACTCAGGTGATGCTGGTTCGCCGGATCCTCCCGTGCCAGCGCAGAAGTCACCCCCTGTGGGAGTTTAATCCGAAGAAGCATCAAACTCTGGTGAGGCTCTTCGGAACCACTCATGAAGGTGCCTGGAAGTTGCTCTTTAAGGGCAACGAGAAACCACCAGCCACAGATTCAGACCGTGGGCACGACATTAAACACCTCGCCAGTGAGGTATGTTATTTTTAACATATCCCCTACTTGTTTGTTTCGAGGATGATGTCTGAGCTTTTATCATTTGCTTTTTCAGGATTGGATGGAGAGGGCGAAGCGGATCCAGTGTCCGGCTCCGCTGCCTGAAGAACCGGTCATCCCGCGTGTGGCGAAGATGCTGGTGCCGGCACCATATAAGGCGCCGGAGAAGAAGGCCAAGGGGGCCAAAAGTGGCACCCGTCGTAAGGGCGCTTCGGATGTGATGTCCGAAGACGAAGAAGCCCATTCCTCCGTCCCTGAGGACGATGACGAGGAGGAGGAGGAGAAGAACCCTCCCCCTAAGGAGGACAAGAAGAAAAGGGGGGCCTCCACGAATCAGGAGGCGGGAACGCCCAAGAAGGGGAAGGGCGCCCTTGCGGTCAACAGCACGTGGGACGTTGACAGCAGTCCGGAGCGACGCCTCCGCACTAAGCCTCCGGCCGCATCGTAAGTACTATGACTCACGTATACAAGTGTACCCATCCTCTCCTTTTTATTGTTTTGACATGGTTAGTTGTGCTATTGCAGTCCGGCCCGTGACAACGTCCAGCGATCCTCATCTGGAGGTTCGTTGGATCCGGCGGAAATGGCCAGCATGTTGCCGCCGCCCGCTTATTCCCCCGAGGCCAAGGATGACACCCAAGTGTTGTCCCGGAGGACCGCTCCGAGCCGGGAAGGGGCCCAGGACGCTGTCTAGGAGGCGCCGCAAGGCGAGACCTCCGCCGTCGGACACATGGGGGAGCAGATCACCATGGAGACTGGCGAGGAGGGACGTATTCAATTCGGCCCTCAGCCGAATACGATTCTGGGGACCGATTCGGCCCCGGAATCTGGCGCACGCCTTCCTTCGAAGGAGGGGGTGTGCCAATTCCACCGATGGCCCCTGTCCAACCAGGGGCACCGGATAACTTGATGGAGGCGCTACGAGGCGCCTCCATTGTGGACGAGCACCGTGTCCTTATGGGTACAGTGATCGAGAAGGTTCAGTCCATCAAGAGCGGACTAAACAAGGCCTGCAACAATCTGTTGACAGGTTTTGAGGTAAGTCACGTAGAAAGAGAACACCCCGTGCTGACAGTAGCCCCTGAGACACTGTCCGGTGTTCGGAAAGAAAGGCCGGACAGAGGATCAACCCTTTGTAGGAGACTAACTTGATATGTATGAATGAGCAGGCGTCGTTGTTGGCCGCGACCTCGCATGCTGCCGAAGTCTCTGAACTGAAGCAGAGGTTGGAGCGGGCCGAGAACGAGCTCGGCGAGGTGAAGATTCAGCTCCAGGAGAAGCAAGGTGAGTGACGACTTGTTGTGTATTCGGAAAGAATAAGCGGTGAGTATTGACCGGAGTGTCATAATATGTGCAGGGGCGGCGACCGAGGTCGAGGCCCTGAAAAATGCCCTGGCCGAAGCCGAGGGGAAGGTTGTCCAGCAGCAAACCACCCGTAAGAAGCTCAAGGCCCGGGTCATTGAGGTCCAGCTGGAGCTCCAGGACACGGTGAAGAAGTGCGAAGCCTTGGAGCGCGAGGCGTCGGTTCAAGAGACCGAACTTACCAAGGCTCTCCAGAGCGCGGAGACTGCACGGAATGAGGCCCGAGACGCTCTCCAGGAGATGCAGGAGGCCAAGAAGGTCGCAGCGGGTAAGGCTTTTAACATGCAAAGCAAGTATGCGGAGAGGAAGTACCTTTTACTAACCCGGATTCGGAGTTGCCCAGGGGCTTTTGCAGATCTACCACGCAGCATGTTCGATCTTTGCGGAGTTCTTCCGAGCTGCAGAAGGGAATTCACGGAGAAGCTGTTCGGTCATGATCTTTGTGCCGTAACATCTGTGCCCTTTGTCGATCAACTGAAACAGTTGGTCGAGCTGCACAGGGTGGACGAACTGGCCATGAAGGATTTAATAATCTGGTTGTGGCCAGCCGAAGCTATACCTAGCAGCTATTTTGGCCTCATGAAGCGGGTGGTGGAAGCCTGTCCGCGGCTAGACATCGTCAAGCGATCAGTCTGCATCAAAGGTGCCCGCATGGCCTTTGCCCATTGCAATATGTGGTGGGCAAAGATGGACGCTGTTGAGGTGGCCATGGGGCCGCCAGAGGGCAAGGAGCACCGCACACCCGAGCGATATTTTGCGGATGTCCTAGAAGGGTCTTGACTTGCAGCAGCGCAGTGCGGGCAGGACATTGTTTTCAAATGAATACACTCGTGTTTTGTCCTTGCCTTGTATGATAAAAACAAAGCCGGTTTGTAATATAATGCTTGTTATGTTTTGATTGTTTCCTCCTGTGCGGCCGTGTTGTATGGAATCTGAGGGTTGGCTACCGTAAACCGCCCTCACGTAGGTAGTCTGAGAGGTGTTCGGGATGGAATCTAAACAATCTTTATCCAATTATATGGTCCTTGAAGGAGTTGTTTAGAAATCTAACCGTGCAATCAGACTATGCGGCTTAAACGCCTCACTTAGCCATAGGAGTTTTATAATAAAACATGGGCGCAGCCTGAGTATCTGAACAGTCTTTGTCGGTATGATCGGGAAGTACCGATCCTTCGCGGAATGAGGAAAAAATCTCCAACGATTTGTGACCTCCGAACAGCTGACCGGCTCCCGCCGCATCATGACAGTCAGTTTTTGGCTTTTTCTACTAAGGTGCTCATCCAGTTTAGACCAGGGCACAATCGCAGTAGTTCTCCCTTTACTACCCTAGCCGATGTAGTGGAACGTAGGGTAGTAAGCACAGGAGCCGGTCAACCCAACTATTGACCAAAGACATGATTTGGAGCCAATGCATATAATGCTAAATTCGGGGTGCCGAACTTATCTATGAGAACTGTTCGGTCTTTGTTGCCGTATTATGGGGCGATGGGGAGCCCCGGGCGAATATGAAACGTACCAAAGTGCACAGGTGCGAGAATATAAGTAATTAATGGCAAAGGAAAACAGAAAAAGAGCAGACGTAATATCTGGGGCCCCTTGACTTGGGCCGTGAACTGTTTCCATTATAGTTGGGTTAATGCGTCAAAGCGCATTTATACAAATAGTGCGAGAAGCAACCGGCTATTTAACATGCCATAACAAAAGGAGAGATGCCATAACCAAAGTGATCGTTGGATTGCCCTCTCGGGCTTCCCCTGTATGCATGTGCTCTGTGCCAATCTGGTGCACTTGTCCTTTGACATGACTAGTAATCAGGCCATCGAAGGAGGCCTGTATAAAAGAGACCTAAAAAAGGAAATAGTAAAGATAAAAGTTAGTCCGGGATCGGTGTAGCCGAACTATGGACTACAAGCTAGCTGTGCCTCCGTCGATGCCCATGGGATTTTGAGTGCGTAATTATGTACGCGTGGTGTGAATGCCGCTACCTCATCGGGACTGGGATGGAGGTCGTATTGCTAATCGAGCTCTTGACGAGCCAAACTGTCCTGTTGCAGTGTGGTCCGGGCCCTCTTGGTGGTGTCTAGGGGCTCGGCAGCCGGATTATAGTTCCGCTTGAGAAAGCCGCTCTGTACCTCTGCTGCTAGGGCGGCTGTGTGCTCCTTTGTACGGAGGGAGCGTTTGGTGTTTCCATTGACTGTTATGACGCCACGTGGATCGGGCATCTTGAGCTTGAGATAAGCGTAGTGTGGCATCGCGTTGAATCTAGCAAACGCGGTTCGTCCGAGCAGTGCGTGGTAGCCGCTGCGGATGGGGACGATATCAAAGATTAGCTCTTCGCTTTGGAAGTTGTCCGGGGAACCGAAGACCACTTCCAGCATGATTGAGCCCGTACAACGGGCCTCTACGCCTGGTATGACTCCTTTAAAGGTAGTCTTTGTGGGTTTCGTGAGGGATTAATGCCCATCTTGCGCACTGTATCCTGATAGAGCAGGTTGAGGCTGCTGCCACCGTCCATTAGGACTCGTGTTAGGTGAAATCCGTCGATGATTGCATCGAGAACCAGTGCGGCCGAGCCGCCATGGCAGATACTAGTTGGATGATCTCGACGATCGAAGGTGATCGGGAATGACGACCACGGATTCAATTTTGGGGCGACTGGCTCTACCGCGTAGACGTCCTGAGTGCGCTATGCGCTCCCGTTTGGGGATGTGTGTAGTGTATATCATGTTCACCGTGTTGACTTGAGGGGGAAATTTCTTCTGCCCCCCAATGTTCGGCTGCCGGGGCTCTTCGTCATCGTCCTCACTTTGTGATCCCTTTTCCTTGTTCTCGGCATTTAACTTGCCGGCCTGTTTAAAATCCCAACAATCTCTGTTGGTATGATTGGCTTGCTTGTCTGGGGTGCCATGTATCTGGCACGGACGGTCGAGTATGCGGTTCAAGCTGGATGGTCCCTCGCTGTTCCTTTTGTAGGGTTTCTTCCGCTGGCCGGACTTGGAGCCACTGAATCCGGCGTGAACCATAGTGTCATCAGTGTTATCGCCATTGCTCGGCGTTTGTGTCTATTGCGCCGGAGCTTGCCGGTGCTGTTTTTGGCCTCGGAGGGGCCTGCCTCGCTGGCTGTGGTTTTGCTACGAGCCAGCCAGCTATCCTCACCTGCGCAAAAGCGGGTCATGAGTGCCGTGAGGGCTGCCATGGATTTTGGCTTTTCTTAGCCGAGGTGGCGGGCGAGCCATTCATCACGATGGTGTGTTTGAAGGCCGCTAGGGCTTCAGCATCCGGACAATCAACGATCTGGTTCTTTTTGGTTAGGAACCTAGTCCAGAGTTTTATGGCTGATTCTCCAGGTTGTTGAACTATATGACTTAAGTCATCGACGTCTGGTGGCCGGACATAAGTGCCTTGGAAGTTGTCAAGAAAAGCTTCTTCCAAGTCCTCCCAGCTGCCGCTGGAATTTTCTGGCAGGCTATTTAACCAGTGTCTAGCCGACCCTTTTAGTTTTAGTGGGAGGTATTTGATGGCGTGGAGATCATCTCCTCGGGCCATATGGATGTGGAGAATAAAATCCTCGATCCATACTGCGGGATCAGTTGTTCCATCGTATGATTCAATATTGACGGGCTTGAACCCCTCGGGGAATTCATGATCCAGTACTTCATCTGTGAAGTAGAGAGGGTGTGCGGCGCCTCTATATCGGGCCGCGTTGCAGCACACCTCTGATGAAGTCCGCCTGTGGTTATCGGCCCGGGCGTGACTAGGTTTGTCATGTCCGAATAGGTAGCCGTCATCGCGAGTCGAAAGGCGTCCTCGCGATCCGTAGATTGATCTGGTGTGTCCTGCTCTACTGTCCAGGTCCTGCCGAAGGTCGTATGTATAGTCCCAAGCTGTTTTGTCTCTGTCTTTACGAGACGGTGGGGCGGGCTGCTGTTCGGCCTGAGTTGTCGTTGTATCCCGACCGCGGGGTGGTCAGTCCGCCACACTATCCCAACCACGTGGTGGTCGTTCCGCATTGCGCGAGGGAGGTATGGGCTCTGGCGCCTCCTCATCGAACTGAGGTAGCAGTCTGCGTTTCGGGTAACTCTTGGCTGGACGCTTGAGGCCGTATTCTTCGGCTGCCAGGACATCAGTCCATCTGTCAATGAGTAGGTCTTGATCAGCTTGAAGCTGCTGCTGCTTTTTCTTCAGGCTTCTTGCAGTAGCTATTAGCTGGCGCTTGAAGCCATCCTGCTCGAGGGGTGCCTCAGGCACGATGAAATCCTCGTTGCCGAGGCTCTCCTCATCCTCAGAGGGTGGACGGTAACTATCGTCATCCGGGTCGTTGGGCATGGCCTGTTTATCAGGGTTAACTTGCCCGTTGTCTTGTTCCTCCTGTTCAGATGTTGCTCCAACAGGGTCTTCATTGTTTTCAGCGTCGTCCGGAGTACTATTTTCTCCGGTGCCGGTGTTGCTGTCCTTTGAGAGACGTGACTTAGAACGGCGTTTAGGGCGCCGGTGCTTGGACTGTGTCTCAGAAGGTTTATTCGCAATTGGGTCTTCTTTGTCATCGTCGCTAGCTTTTTTAGGTGTGTCAACCATGTACACATCGTAAGAAGAGGTGGCCGTCCAACATCCAGTGAATGGCGGGCCTTGGCCTTTCTCCTTGTCGGCATCATCGCCCATACCGTCGATGTCTTCGGAGCCATAATCAAGCACGTCGGTTAAGTCCTCTACAGTGGCTATGAAGTGGGTGGTGGGTGGGAAGCGAAATTCTCCATCATCAGCCTCTAGTTCGAACCAGACATAGTTCGGTTGTGAATCCCCCGCCAAGGACAGGTTTTTTAATGAATCTAGAACATCGCCCAAGGGCGAGTGTTGGAAGACGTCTGCGGCGTTGAACTTGAAGATCGATGACTGATCCAGCTCGGTGTCCGCAGGCGTACGCGGTTTGGAACTTATAACCGGAAACGAGTCCGGAATTCCGTTGACGCGGATATTCCCAGGTGTTGAGTCTGTGTGCAGCTCCAACGCCGTTGTAACGCCCTCGATGCGGCTATATCTCCCACGTGTCGAAGCACGACTTAGAGGCATAACCGCATTGAAAGCAATGTCGCAAGTGAGGTAATCTTCACACAACCCATGTAATACATAAGGGAAAGAGATACATAGTTGGCTTACAATCGCCACTTCACACAATACATGAGTAAAACATTACATCATACAGATACAATCAAGGTCCGACTACGGAACCAAAATAAAAGAAGACTACCCCAAATGCTACACAGATCCCCGATCGTCCCAACTGGGCTCCACTACTGATCAACTAAAACGAAACAACACAATGAACAAGATCTTCATCGAGCTCCTCCTTGAGCTCGGGTCCATCACCTGCACGGTTTCATCGGCACCTGCAAGCTGGTTTTGGAAGTATCTGTGAGTCACGGGACTCAGCAATCTCACACCCGCGAGATCAAGACTATTTAAGCTTAAAGGTAGGACAGAGTAGTGAGGTGGAGCTGCAGCAAGTTTACTTAGCATATATGGTGGCTAACATACGCAAAAGAGAGCGAGAAGAGGAGGCAAAGCACGGTCGAACAACTATGATCAAGAAGTGATCCTAAACAACCCACGTCAAGCATAACTCCAACATCGTGTTCACTTCCGGACTCCGCCGAGAAGAGACCATCACGGTTACACACGCCGTTGGTGTATTTTAATTAAGATCAACTTCGGGTTTTCTACAACCGGACATTAACAAATTCCCATCCGCCACATAACCGCTGGCACGGCTTTCGAAAGTTCAAACCCTGCAGGGTGTCCCAACTTAGCCCATGATAAGCTCTCGCGATCAACGAAGGATATTCCTTCTCCCGGAAGACCCGATCAGTCTCGAATCCCGGCTACAAGACATTTCGACAAAGAATAAAACAAAACCAGCAAGACCGCCTGATGCGCCGACAATCCCGATAGGAGCTGCACATATCTCGCTCTCGTGGCAACACCGGATGAGACAAAGCTACGAGTAAAACCAATCCTCAAGTTGCCCTCTAAGGTGGCTCTCAAGCGGTTTCGTTCGGGCCAGCACTTAGAGAAGCACCGTCCGGGGGCTAAATAAAGATGACCCTTGGGCTCCTAAACCCAAGGGAAAAAGGACTGGTGAGGCAAATGGTAAAACCAATGTTGGGCCTTCTTTGGAGGAGTCTTATTCAAAGCGAACTGTCAAGGGTCCCATAAATCACCCGACCGCGTTAGGGACGCAAAATCCGGGAACATAATACCGATATGACGGAAACTAGGGCGGCAAGAGTGGAACAAAACACTGTGCATAAGGCCGAGCCTTCCACCCTTTTCCAAGTATATAGATGAATTAAGAATTTAAGATATATTGTGATATCCGTACAAGTAAACATGTTCCAACAAGGAACAACATCTCCATGTTCCAACAAGGAACAAACTTCATCTTCACCGCAACTAACAACGCTTATAAGAGGGGCTGAGCAAAGCGGTAACATAGCCAAACAACGGTTTGCTAGGAAAGGATGGTTAGAGGCTGACATGGTAATATGGGAGGCATGATAAGCAAGTGATAGGCATCGTAGCATAGGCATAGCAAAAGAGCGAGCATCTAGCAAGCAAAGATAGAAGTGATTTCGAGGGTATGGTCATCTTGCCTGAAATCCCGCAAGGAAGAAGAACGAGTCCAAGAAGAAGACAAACGGACGTAGTCGAATGAATCCTCACAACTCCGAACGAAACCGCAGCTAACGAGAGAAGCAAACCGGAAAGAAGCAAACAACATAGTAAACAACCATCACATAAACATGGCATGATGCACAATCAAGTATGATGCATGTCCGGTTTAAAGAGGCATGGCATGGCAATATGCACAAACAACACTACAAGTTAAGTGGAGCTCAATATGCAACGAGTTGCATATTGACGGAACACCACATCACTTATTTGGTTCTCTCCCGATTAGGTACTCAACAATATTAAATGTTATTAAACATGGCAAGAGTTGAAGCATAATGAAACTACCTATCTAGGCAAGTTTAAATGAGGCCGGAAACAACGAACAACAATTCCGGAAAAATCCCCATATGCAAATTATGGATTCGGTACAGATCTGACCTAAAGCATATTTTAGAGTTGTTAAACAGCAAAATAAAGTGTACCATGTTAAACTAGGCATTTTTCTACCCCATTTGCATATATAATTTATTTAAATCCGATTAACGGTTATTTAGTTATGAAATAAATCATTTTAGCATGGCATGATGCACAATCAATGCAAACAACAATTTTAAACATTTCTAATGTTGTTATCATGATGCGGATGACATGTGCAAGTTTATGCAATTTTTATGAAAATGTTAACATGAGCATGTTACGAAGCATTATGTCACCGTGGTGGATGAAAGGGGTGCCACGGCAACGAATCCGAAAATGGTGCCACGGCAACACATCGGTTCCGATAACTCGATTGAGATATCGGTACAAAGGAAAGCGTGGACGTGAGCGAGTCATGCAAGATGGTGGGGTGATCCCGATTACCGGGTTCCCACGGAACGGTGGCATGGCAAAAGAGGGGCATCGCAAGGATGATTCGATCACGGTCGGTCATCTCGGTGGTTATACCTTCGAAGCATGCGTTCGGGGCGGAAAACGCTTTCAGAGGGAAGTAGACGCTCGCGATGATCGCCGAGGGAAGTAGTCGACACGGCGTAGTGGAAGTCGTTGTTCACGTGGCGACGGTAGTTGTACACGCTGTAGATGTTTCAAGAGGGACTTGACGCATCCGATGTCTCCGGATCGAAGGTAGTGGTACTCGGCAATCCGAAGGGGTACTTGGCGCTTCCGGTTCGGTGGTCGTGGCACGTATGTAGGTGAACTCGACGGGTCAACAACCTCCGGTACTTGGCGAAAACCTGAAGATGGCCTTGGCGCCCCCGGTGTCTTCGGCCTTGACGTGAAGCGAGGCGGAAGCAGAGGACCGGAGGTCGCAGGACAGGCTGAGGCGAGGCCGCAGCAACCGTGAGGCGGTCGGTGAGGGGTGCACGGAGCGCGTCGGTCGCCGGAGTCGGGGCCGAGATGGACGGGTCGAGGGCTCCTCGGGCGACGGAGCCGACGAGGCGATGGCGCCGGTAGACGAGGAGGCAGAGCTTGAGGATCGGGCGCGGCGCTCGGGTGGAGCTTCGGCGACGAGGAGGCCACCGGGGGGTCCGGCCTGGTCGTTGACGGAGGGCGACGGGGATCGGGTTCGGCGTCGGCGAGAGGGTCGGGCGAGATGCCCTGGCGGCGGCGCTAGGAGGAGGAAGCAGGGCGCGGCGCCATGGTGGAAGCAGCAGCGAGGAGGTCAAGGCGGTGGTACGAGGGGCTCCTCCCTGTGACGGCGCTGGAGGGAAGGGATCGAGAGAGAGAAGGGATCGGGAGAACGCAGCAGAGGCGGAGGCAGAGGGAGAGATCGGCAGGGAGGGTCGGCCTAGGGTTAGAGGGGTGCGCTGGCCGGGCCTTGGGCCGGTCTCGAGGCTAGGCCGGCCTGGTGGAGGAGGAAGGCCAGGGCCGGCTGGGCCTAGCTCCTCTCTCTCTCTTTAAACTCTTAAAACAGAGAAAAGAAAGGAAAGGGAAGAAAAGAAAAGATTAGAGAAAGAGTTTGGGCACAGGGATTATTTTCCGAGCTCGCAAAAATGAGCTCGATCCAGGAAAATAAAAGAGGCATGATTGAAAGAATTGAATTCAAATTCATTTGAATTTAAATTGAATGATTGGAATGGAAGTGAGGGTTTGGGAAGGTCCAAAATGTTCGGATTTTGGTGGAGCTCCGAATATGATAAAAGAAATTTAGGGCAAAGTGTGGAGACCAAACTTGAAGTAGAAAGGGCACGAAATTATTTTGCAAGTGTGTTAAGATCAATTCCAAATAAATGGAATAATTATTATAGCTCCCTAATAATATTGGGACGATATGTTATAAAGAGAAGTCACCATGTGAATCCCTCGGTTTAAATGGATCGAGAAAATCCATACAATTTATTTAGTTGTGTTTTGAAAATTAATGATATGATGGCATGATGAGATGATGCAATGCAAGAGATGACATGATGAATGCACAAACAAAACAAATCGCACGACAAAACTCGGAAACCCCGGAAGGCAAATCAAGCTCCGGTCTTGGGGCCACAACACTCCACCACTACGAGAGGATCTCGTCCCGAGATCTAGGATGGCACCGGAGAAAAGCGGAAGAGGAAGAGGTAAAACTAAGTTGCTTCTTTGACAAACGAGTGAAACCGATGAACCTCGAGAGGTTGAAAACTTGAAAGAATAACACAATAGAGATGAACGAAATTGAGAACATTCCAGAGAAAATAGAAACAAGGACCACCATGTGAACCTTGGGGGTTGCAAAGCTATGAATGACGAGTACAATGGACAAGAAGGAATTGGAACCACTCTGGTTGAAACGAGATAAGAATGAACAAGAACGATATAATTTTGGCAGCTCTCCATTGAAAATGGAAGGAATTAGAATCATGAACTTGAGAAGATGGGATGATAGTTGATGAAATCAACAACACACTGCCTCCGGAACTATTGAAAGAATGGCACAAGGGGTAAGAAAGATTTCAGACAGCTCTCCGGTTGAGGAAGCAGGCAAAACTTGATAAGATGAGAGAACTCGAATGAAAACATGACACTCCGGTTAAATGGATAAGCAAGAAAAAGAACATGATCTTGACAAAAGAAGATGATGGGTCAAGAGAGCAACATCACAATGCTTCCGAACGAAAGAATAGAAGATGGATTACCGGGATAAAGGGATTGAGAAGAAAATGCCAACTTCTACCACAATTGAATTTGGAAGGCATCCTTGCTAAGAAGGTTAGAGCGGAGTTGTTGGAAAACCAACAACGAAAAGCACAAGCTTGTTGTGGGCTTATGGTAAACATATAAAAATTATGAGGCGAAGCTTCCGCCACCAACGGAAACAATTGATTGGATTGATATCAACAAGGAGGCGAGAAACTTATATCACCGGAGGACAAATGAAGAGCTTGGGTCATTTATAAGCACCATAAATAGCAACAATCCTTAGGGAAAGCTTTAGGTGAAATATAGCCCAAGATAACTGCAATGGAGAGATTGATGGATTTAAAATACCTCATTCTTGACAACATGTGAATCATGAAACACGAACTCAAATTGTCGAGAATGACGTAACACCACCTCAAATGATAAGGTAGAACGAATTGCACTTCGAAATGCAAGAAGAAGAATGCTTGAACTCCTCTAAACAAAACATGTGTTGAACACCATGTTCAATTTTGAGTATGGCTTGACGGATCATAACTCCGAGTGAAATCTTGAAGAACGATTGAAGAATGAAAAGAATCCTTGAGGAAGCACCATGTAGATCCTCCACGAAGAACTCCGTAAACAAAAGGATGATAAAAGAAAGAGAAGTTGACAACACAAGGTGAAGCCTTGCAGTGATAAGATGAAGCTTTGAAATGATATAACCGAGAAAACTTGGAACTCCGGAAAGAAAGATGAACAAATGAAATCACGAATTTTGATGAACCTCCGGAATAAGGAATTGAATTTACTCGATGAAACAAGAATAAGAATTACATTATGTTGATCCTTCACCAATTAAATTGATGACAAGCAACAGATTTGGCATACTACTTATTCCCGTAGAAAGGATTAAGATAGATATGGCGCAAACTTGTGAAGGTATTGATGGAACCACCGGTGGGATTTGGAAACAACAAATGAATTGATATGCTAAAGAAGGAAGTGAAATCTTGAACGAACCACCGTAAGAATTGAGAATGAACGTAGCAAAGGCACAATTCACCGGGAAGAATTAGAAAACGAATGAAGATATTTGAGGGATTTAGATACAAGTGAACGAATAGATGACGAGCTGATTGGAGAATACTTGAATGATGCACCGTAAGATTTGGAGAGTGAGATGTTGAGAATGAATAATTCTGAGATGATGGCTCGGATAATCAAACTGAAAAGATTTCTTAATTTCTCCGGATGGGTGAAAATTATTCTCAAAATCGAAATTAATTATGAGAGGATGGCATCAAGTTAGAACCATGAATCTTGAAGAGAAAGGAGCGAGATTTAAGAGAAACTCTTCAGATCTTCAAAATTCGAGAACCATTTACGAGAAACATCACCATGAATTATTGAAGCACTCGGAATGAAAATTAGAAAGGTTGAACCAACAATGAAAAGAATTTGAAAGAACTTGGAGAAAGCCATTTGACTGATGATAAATCATTCTTACGTCAAACTTCGAAAAGAATTTGGGAATAGCTCCGGGAAAATAAAAGAGTCAGGTAAGATCCTGGGAAAAGACCTGTGGGTTAGGGCCCACTCAAACGAACCACCGTTGAACAATTGTTTGAAACAGATATTGCACCGGTAGAATTAAATGGCTTGAATGAGATAGCATCCTCAAAAGAACTTGAGTGAATTGAGAATGGAAACTAGAATCTTCTGAGATATCTTCAACACTGGAACAATTGAATAGCGAGAAGTGGATGATTAAGAGATGCACCGACATGAGAAAGCATTTGAAACGATGAAAAGAATACGATCAACACTGAAAACTTGACTTAAATCCACCGGAGAAGAAAATTAGAATGGAACAATGATAAGGTTAAAGCTCCCTTAGCGTCTTCATGAGAAATCACCGGATAAAACATTAAAGGAAAAGAATGAAGAAACTTCACTCAAAAAAAAATGGATACTTGATTAAGAAATCTGAGTCCTTGAAGAAAAGGGTGGGAGGGCGGGAAATCAAAACAACTTGGGTCGGATGAAACGGACACCGTTGAGAAAAAAAAAACTTAGAATTGATCTTGCGAATGTTGAAATGATCGGATCCACTTGAAGAGAAGCACGCCGGTTGAGAAAAGAATTGACATGACAAGCTTAGTGATCAAGAAGGATTAGTATTCACATAGCAATATGAGAACACCAACTAGGAAAGGTATGGAATCAACACTTGGCATTGAAGCAACTTGAATACCACAAAACGGAACAAAAAACAAAGGATTTGGCTTGCAGAATAAGCCGGAAACAAACATATGATAGAGATTTACCCAATCCCATATCATGCATCTGTCGAAAAGATATTCTAGGAGCTACTTGAATTCCCACCTATAAACTCCCGAAACTTTCTGGTTATGCAATCTGGTGTTGGGGATACAGGGACACAAAATATATCACCCAAACTAACAATACCTAGATCCAAATTGTATCCATCCGTCAACACATAACCAAGAAATCCTCGGAAATCGTGGTACCTCGACCTTCAAAAACATCCGTTATACGAGTCATGGCAATACTCCACTCGCCACGATCGGGCTATCGGGGTTATCTCACCAACAATCGCACAAAAGAGATTTCGATGTCGGTAAAAACTTCAGGTATTCCAGAATCGCAACGATAAAATTGTGACGACAACACCTCGGAGCTCAACTCCCCGGACACCGCCACAACCCCTAAATGTCGGAGGCACCAAGAACAATGTTCTCGTCACAAACCCATCGGAACGATTCCAAGATACCGCGTGATCCTAAAAATTTTTAGTGAAATTTGAGGAGAGAAAAGTCAAAACTCTACGTCAGGATACCTCACCAGAGCGGCATTTAAGGGACTGAGGAGTAAAAAGAATCCTACTCTCGATATATATAATCCTAAGACTCAAAACATTTTTCCGTTCTAGACTCAACAACGCCAAAGAAACAATCAAGTAGGGGGCTCCTAAGTCGGGAAGGCTCGATTACCAACTTGTAACGCCTCGATGCGGCTATATCTCCCACGTGTCGAAGCACGACTTAGAGGCATAACCGCATTGAAAGCAATGTCGCAAGTGAGGTAATCTTCACACAACCCATGTAATACATAAGGGAAAGAGATACATAGTTGGCTTACAATCGCCACTTCACACAATACATGAGTAAAACATTACATCATACAGATACAATCAAGGTCCGACTACGGAACCAAAATAAAAGAAGACTACCCCAAATGCTACACAGATCCCCGATCGTCCCAACAGGGCTCCACTACCGAAAAACTAAAACGAAACAAAACAATCAACAAGATCTTCATCGAGCTCCTCCTTGAGCTCGGGTCCATCACCTGCACGGTTTCATCGGCACCTGCAAGCTGGTTTTGGAAGTATCTGTGAGTCACAGGGACTCAGCAATCTCACACCCGCGAGATCAAGACTATTTAAGCTTAAAGGTAGGACAGAGTAGTGAGGTGGAGCTGCAGCAAGCGACTAGCATATATGGTGGCTAACATACGCAAAAGAGAGCGAGAAGAGGAGGCAAAGCACGGTCGAACAACTATGATCAAGAAGTGATCCTAAACAACCTACGTCAAGCATAACTCCAACATCGTGTTCACTTCCTGACTCACGAGAAGAGACCATCACGGGTACACACGCGGATGGAGTATATTAATTAAGATCAACTTCGGGGATTCTACAACCGGACATGAACAAATTCCCATCGGCCACAGAACCGCGGGCACGGCTTTCGAAAGTTCAAACCCCTGCAGGGGTGTCCCAACTTAGCCCATGATAAGCTCTCGCGATCAACGAAGGATATTCCTTCTCCCGGAAGACCCGATCAGTCTCGAATCCGGCTACAAGACATTTCGACAAAGAATAAAACAAAACCAGCAAGACCGCCCGATGCTACCGACAATCCCGATAGGAGCTGCACATATCTCGTTCTCGTGGCAACACCGATGAGACAGGCTACGAGTAAAACCAATCCTCAAGTTGCCCCAAGGTGGCCCCGCAGGCGGCTCGGTTCGGGCCAGCACTTAGAGAAGCACTGGTCCGAGGGGCTAAATAAAGATGACCCTTGGGCTCCGGAAACCCAAGGGAAAAAGGACTGGTGAGGCAAATGGTAAAACCAATGTTGGGCCTTCTTTGGAGGAGTCTTATTCAAAGCGAACTGTCAAGGGGGTCCCATAAATCACCCGACCGCGTTAGGGACGCAAAATCCGGGAACATAATACCGATATGACGGAAACTAGGGCGGCAAGAGTGGAACAAAACACTGTGCATAAGGCCGAGCCTTCCACCCTTTTCCAAGTATATAGATGCATTAATAATATAAGATATATTGTGATATCCCAACAAGTAAACATGTTCCAACAAGGAACAACATCTCCATGTTCCAACAAGGAACAAACTTCATCTTCTCCTGCAACTAACAACGCTATAAGAGGGGCTGAGCAAAGCGGTAACATAGCCAAACAACGGTTTGCTAGGAAAGGATGGTTAGAGGCTGACATGGTAATATGGGAGGCATGATAAGCAAGTGATAGGCATCGTAGCATAGGCATAGCAAAAGAGCGAGCATCTAGCAAGCAAAGATAGAAGTGATTTCGAGGGTATGGTCATCTTGCCCGAAATCCCGCAAGGAAGAAGAACGAGTCCAAGAAGAAGACAAACGGACGTAGTCGAATGAATCCTCACAACTCCGAACGAAACCGCAGCTAACGAGAGAAGCAAACCGGAAAGAAGCAAACAACATAGTAAACAACCATCACATAAACATGGCATGATGCACAATC
The DNA here is from genome assembly GCA_021605145.1 of Aegilops bicornis. NCBI lineage: Eukaryota > Viridiplantae > Streptophyta > Magnoliopsida > Poales > Poaceae > Aegilops > Aegilops bicornis. The sequence continues at coordinate 674,906,055 of CM038673.1, read as the reverse complement.
AAGTATGATGCATGTCCGGTTTAAAGAGGCATGGCATGGCAATATGCACAAACAACACTACAAGTTAAGTGGAGCTCAATATGCAACGAGTTGCATATTGACGGAACACCACATCACTTATTTGGTTCTCTCCCGATTAGGTACTCAACAATATTAAATGTTATTAAACATGGCAAGAGTTGAAGCATAATGAAACTACCTATCTAGGCAAGGTTAAATGAGGCCGGAAACAACGAACAACAATTCCGGAAAAATCCCCATATGCAAATTATGGATTCGGTACAGATCTGACCTAAAGCATATTTTAGAGTTGTTAAACAGCAAAATAAAGTGTACCATGTTAAACTAGGCATTTTTCTACCCCATTTGCATATATAATTTATTTAAATCCGATTAACGGTTATTTAGTTATGAAATAAATCATTTTAGCATGGCATGATGCACAATCAATGCAAACAACAATTTTAAACATTTCTAATGTTGTTATCATGATGCGGATGACATGTGCAAGTTTATGCAATTTTTATGAAAATGTTAACATGAGCATGTTACGAAGCATTATGTCACCGTGGTGGATGAAAGGGGTGCCACGGCAACGAATCCGAAATGGTGCCACGGCAACACATCGGTTCCGATAACTCGATTGAGATATCGGTACAAAGGAAAGTGTGGACGGAGCGAGTCATGCAAGATGGTGGGGTGATCCCGACACGGGTTCCCACGGAACGGTGGCATGGCAAAGAGGGGCATCGCAAGGATGATTCGATCACGGTCGGTCATCTCGGTGGTTATACCTTGAAGCATGCGCTCGGGCGGAAAACGTTTCAGAGAGGGAAGTAGACGCTCGCGATGATCGCCGAGGGAAGTAGTCGTGACACGGCGTAGTGGAAGTCGTTGTTCACGTGGCGGCGGTAGTTGTACTGCGTTTTCGTAGATGTTTCAAGAGGGACTTGACGCATCCGATGTCTCCGGGATCGAAGGTAGTGGTACTCGGCAATCCGGCGGGTACTTGGCGCTTCGGGTTCGTGGTCGTGCACGTATGTAGGTGAACTCGACGGGTCAACAACCTCCCCGGTACTTGGCGAAAACCTGAAGATGGCCTTTGGCGTCCCTGGTGTCTTCGGCCTTGACGTGAAGGTGGAGGCGGAGCAGAGGACCGGAGGTCGCAGGACAGCTGGGGCGAGGCCGCAGCAACCGCGGGGGGCAGTCGGTGAGGGGTGCACGGAGCGGCGCTGTCGCCGAGTCGGGGCCGAGATGGACGGGTCGAGGGGCTCCTCCTGGCGACGGAGCTGACGAGGCGATGGCGCCGGGTAGACGAGGAGGCAGAGCTTGAGGATCGGGCGCGGCGCCTCGGTGGAGCTCGTCGGCGACGAGGAGGCCACCGGGGTCCGCCTGGTCGCTGACGGAGGGCGACGGGATCGGGTTCAAGGCCGGCGAGAGGGTCGGGCGAGATGCCTGGGCGGCGGCGCTAGGAGGAGGAAGCAGTGGCGCGCCATGGTGGAAGCAGCAGCGAGGAGGTCAAGGCGGTGGTACGAGGGCTCCTCCTGTGACGGGCTACTGGAGGGAAGGGATCGAGAGAGAAGGGATCGGGAGAACGCAGCAGGAGGCGGAGGCAGAGGAGAGATCGACAGGAGGGGTCGGCCTAGGGTTAGAGGGGTGCTTGGCTGGGTCTTGGGCCGGTCTGGAGGCTAGGCCGGCCTGGTGGAGGAGGAAGGCCAGGGGCCGGCTGGGCCTAGCTCCTCTCTCTCTCTCTTTAAACTCTTAAAACAGAGAAAAGAAAGGAAAGGGAAGAAAAGAAAAAGATTAGAGAAAGAGTTTGGGCCTGGGGATTATTTTCCCGAGCTCGCAAAAATGAGCTCGATCCAGGAAAATAAAAGAGGCATGATTGAAAGAATTGAATTCAAATTCATTTGAATTTAAATTCGAATGATTGGAATGGAAGTGAGGGTTTGGGAAGGTCCAAAATGTTCGGATTTTTGGTGGAGCTCCTAATATGATAAAAAGAAATTTAGGGCAAAGTGTGGAGACCAAACTTGAAGTAGAAAGGGCACGAAATTATTTTGCAAGTGTGTTAAGATCAATTCCAAATAAATGGAATAATTATTATAGCTCCCTAATAATATTGGGACGATATGTTATAAAGAGAAGTCACCATGTGAATCCTCGGTTTAAATGGATCGAGAAAAATCCATACAATTTATTTAGTTGTGTTTTGAAAATTAATGATATGATGGCATGATGAGATGATGCAATGCAAGAGATGACATGATGAATGCACAAACAAAACAAATCGCACGACAAAACTCGGAAACCCTGGAAGGCAACTGAAGCTCCGGTCTTGGGGCGTCACAGCCGTGGACTCCGTGGCTTCGGATGGCGCGATCTGCTCTGGATCTAAGGCCGTATCAGTTACAGGAACCATCTCCTGAATATGGTCTGATGACAGATTTAAGTCATGTTCATCGGAGCGAGGGGAAGCGATCGCCGTGGTCTCAAATCCGTTGAAGATCAAGTCTCCACGGATATCCGCGACATAGTTCAAGCTTCCGAATCTGACCTGGCGGCCAGGGGCGTAGCTATTGATCTGCTCCAGATGGCCGAAGCGAAGTTGGTCTGGCAAAGACGGGTCACCGAATACGAAAATCTGTCCGGGGAGGAAGGTTTCTCCTTAAACAGCGTCACTATCGACGATTGAAGGGGCCATCAAACTTTTCGCTGACGGCACAATGGAACTCCCAACGAAAGCACCAATGTCGGTGTCAAAACCGGCGGATATCGGGTAGGGGTTCCCGAACTGTGTTTCTAAGGTCGATGGTTATAGGAGAAAGGGAACACGATGTTTACCCAGGTTCGGGCCCTCTCTATGGAGGTAATACCCTACTTCTTGCTTGATTGATCTTGATGAATATGAGTATTACAAGAGTTGATCTACCATGAGATCGTGATGGCTAAACCCTAGAAGCCTAGCCTATATGACTATGGTAATGAGTATGTCCTTTCCGGACTACACCCTCTGGTTTATATAGACACCGGGGGGATCTAGGGTTACATAGTCAGTTACATAAGAAGGAATCTTCATAGTTGGTCGCCAAGCTTGCCTTCCACACCAAGAAGAGTCCAATCCGGACACGGGTACAGTCTTCGGCCTTCATGTCTTCACAGCCCACCAGTCCGGCCCATGGATAACAGGCCGGACGCCCGAGGACCCCTTAATCCAAGACTCCCTCAGCGGACATGCTGGACGCCGCTTCGCCGACCTTCGCCGGCACGGCCTGATCATGGACACGGATGGCGCAGTCGCAGGCACGGGAAGAGCGGTGTGACACGACGTCATCCACGTTAGGCACGATGCATGTGCCGCTATGGTCCACCGCTTGCCGGCATTGAGTAACACGCCACTCCTCAGCGAGCTGGCTTGGAGCGACGAGTTGCTCTACGATACGCTGGCTTGGAGCTTCTGCCCCCGCGAGCCTGTCTGCAACCGCCTAGAGCGTCGACGGAGGCGGAGCAGAGAGTTGTCTACCTCATATCCGATGGGCTCGACGGGCCACCCCGCTAGATTATATGCCGGAGAACTTGGCTTCCTGCTCGTCGGATGGCATGGGGCTTGTGGAGAAAATGGTGTGCAAGGAGGATGTCGCGACCAGACCCGAATGGATCTAGCGCTCTGCGCTCAGTGTCATCCCTGGATCAGTAATGCTGACACAACACAGTACTTCGAAGGATTTATAACAGAGTAGCAATCACACACTTATTACATTGTTGTCCACGAGGGAACTTAACACAATAATATGGCTTAAGGCCATCTAATAATCACAGCGGAAGGCTTGGAAAACGAGTGAGTCCATCAACTCCAACGGCATCACTGAGTATAGAACCACGGCCTAACACCTTACTCGTAAATGCGAAAATTCTGCAACATGAAAAGTTGCAGCCCGAAAACGGGTCAGCACATGGAATATGCTGGCAATGTAACACATAGAGAGCAATGAAGCAATAAGCCTATACTACATGCATATTTGGCTGGTGGTAAGGCTCTACGGTTACATTTTTGCGAAAAGCTGATTTTTCCTACATCAAAGGAATAATTTTATTTAACTATCATGGTGGTTGTTAAACATTGAGAATGGTTGACAGCATTCTCAATCCCAATTAAAAAGTACTCATTAAAAACCCAATAACTTTATTATTAGAAGTAACATGTTGAGATTCACATGATATTCAAGTACTAGATACTCAAGATTCGGCCCATAACCGGGGACACGGCTAATCATGATCAGTTTTTACACTCTGCAGAGGTTTCGCACTTTTCCCCACAAGACTCGATCGCCTCCGCTTGGTTCTCGTGACTACATGGTGTTTGAGAAGCGGATGACCGAGACATAGTCTTTCGAAGCGCTTAGCACCTTACATGTGGGTAGACCGTACCAACCTACATCCCCTACATCGCCTAGCCTACCCGTAAGAGTTCGCACAACTTAGTCAACTACGCCAGAGCCCATAATTGGCTTGTGGCTGCACACGTAAGTTTCTAGTTTGAATAATCTTATGATCCCTTAGGGCCTGGGTGGCGGTCCAAGAAATACAGAGCAAGTCTCGATAGAAACCAGGTGCCTCAATCCACCCAGATGTGTGTTTAGGTTGCCACCTTAGATAAACCATTAATTAACAATCTCACATCCGTCATGGATATTCACTCACCCAATCCACGTCTACTAGCATAGCATGGCATAATAAGCAAACGTAGAAGTAACTCCCAAGGTTTCATAAGTAAAAGCAGTAATAGGTACTACCTCAATCTACTTCCCATCCCACAATTTGATTAGATCCTAATCATGCAAGTGTTTGAGGGTTTGATCTAATGCAATAAACGGGGTAGTAGAAAAGGTATGATCAAAGTGTTACTTGCCTTGCTGATGATCCGCGAGTCCTAGAGATTCAAAGTAACAAGCGGCGCACTCCGGGTGATCTAACGCAGACAAACAACAAGCATACAATAAGTACTCATCTAATGCACAGGGAAATCTCGAATAAAAGGTCTAACCAGATAGTTCAACTTAAGAACCCTGGTTGCACAAGAATCGAATCACATAAAGCATCGAAAGTCGGAACTCGAGAGAGAACGACTCGGTTTAGCAAATCTGAAATTAAGTCAAAATTTCACAGTAGCAAAACTCTGTGAAAGCAGGGTAGTCGGAACGACGGTTTCGTTACGAAACTCCAGGCGCTTGAATCACCTGATTCCGATAAACGAGCAAGAAATAAAACAGATTTGAAAATCGGATCGTAAATCGAATCGAAAATTAACGGATTAAATCTGATTTAAAAGAAAACGATTTAACGGATTAAATAACGGACGTTCGTTAACAGAACCAATCCAACGAACACGTTCATTGAAACGAACGGGTCGGTGAACGTTCACTAAATAAGAAAACCGAAAAAAAAATAAAACCAATCTAGATTTTTTTAAAAAAAAACCGAACTTTTGCAAAAAAACCGGACCGGGTTTTCTAGAGAAAACCGGATCGGATCGGATCGGATCGGGTCGGCGCGAGGGGCTACCTCCGGCGGTCGCCATGGCTTCGGGGTGGGGTCGGGGTCGGGCGGGTGGCGGCCTGGCGAGGGCGAGGTGCTCGGCGAGGGGCGACGGCGGGCGTTCGGGCGACAAGGGCGGTCGGGCTGGGTGAGGGCGGGCGGGGTGAGGAGAGAGGGGGGGCGGGTTTTAAGGAGGGCGTCCGGTTGCTTGGGAGAACGGGTCCCGAAGTGAGCCGGACTCGGCAAGGCGGCGGCGTCTGTGGGGCGCAAGGCGAGGGGAGAGGAGGGAGGCGGGTGGCGCTGGGTCAGCTCGCTATCTGGGCCGGGCCTTGGCCCGAAGCGCGCTTTTTTAAAAAATTAAAACTAAACTAATTAAATAAAATATCAAACGAACTCCGATTTAAATAAAACAAATTTTCCCCGACTCCAAAAATGAGTCGAACAAAATGAACTTTTAAAACTGCAACATGCATAAAATTTTTAAATGCTCATTTTGCCTAAGCAAAATAAATCTTCCAAAACCAAATTTGATTTATTTATAATATCTTCATTTTTCCTAAATGTTGGGAAAGTCATATTATTCCCTCTCTTGAGATTTTTATAGGAAAACTTTATGAAGATAATTTTAAATAAATCCAAATGATCCTAATTCCAAAATTTGAGAAATCCCAAATATGAAAATAATGAAACTTCCAACTCTCTCCGAGGGTCCTTGAGTTGCGTGAAATTTCCTAGGATCGGAAAATGCGAGAAAATATGATATGCATGATGACCTAATGTATAACATTCCAAATTGAAAATTTGGGATGTTACAAACCTACCCTTTAAGATGAATCTCATTTCGAGATTCGGGTTGGCTAGAAAATAGGTGAGGGTGGTCCTTGAGCAAAACTTCCTCTCTTTCCTGGTGGCTTCATCCTCGCAGTGTGGTGGCTCCAATCGAACTTTGCAAAACTTGATAACCTTGTCATGGGTAACTCTGCTGGCATAATCGAGAATCTTAACCGGTTTCTCCTCATATGTCAAGTCATCCTTCATTGAATTGCTTCCAATGGTACAAAGTATCTCTTAACGGTACCTCTGCTATCTCGGGTGACATTTCTTCAATCGAGAAACATGGAATACATCATGAACTCCCCGACAGTCCTTCCGGTAATTCCAACTTATAAGCAACTTCTCCCATGCGTTGCAAAATCTTATACGGTCCAACTAAACGGGTGCTAACTTTCCTTTAACTCCAAAACGCTTAACTCCTCAAGCGGGGATACTCGAGATATACTCTGTCTCCAACTTCATACTCAATTGCTTTGCGATTTGAATCGGCATAGCTCTTTTGTCTGAACTGGGCTACCTTGAGCCTGTCTCGAATCAACTTAACTTTCTGTTCAGACTCCTTAATCAAATCTGGTCCAAACAACTGACGATCTCCAGTTTCGTCCCATAACAACGGTGTCCTGCACCTTCTTCCATATAAAGCTTCGAAAGGTGCCATCTTCAAACTGGTTTGGTAACTGTTGTTGTAGGAAAATTCTGCATACGGCAAATTATCATCCCAGCTAGATCCATAATCTAGGGCACAAGCTCTCAAAGATGTCCTCCAAAATCTGATTGACTCTCTCGGTCCGTCCATCGGTCTGGGTGGAAAGCTATCAATTCCAATCGGGTTCCCAATGTTTCGTGCAACTGGTTCCAAAATTTCGAGGTAAACCGGGTTCCTCTATCTCGATACGATGCTCCTCGGAACTCCGTGTAAGCACACAATTCTGGTCATGTATATCTTTGCCAACTTAGCACTGCTATAGGTAGTCTTGGTGGAATAAAATGAGCTACCTTGGTCAAACGGTCGACTATAACCCAAATCGAGTCATATCTGAACGAGTCTTTGGCAATCCTGTGATAAAATCCATGCCTAGTTTATCCCACTTCCATTCGGGTATCGGCAATGGTTGTAACAATCCTCGCCGCTTCGATGTTCTCGCTTTACTTTCTCGACATACGCCGCAAACTGCTACATACTCCGCAATATCCTTCTTCATTCCGGTCCACCGTAAAGTGTTCTTCAAATCCAAATACATCTTGGTATTTCCTGGGTGAATCGAATAGGGTGAATCATGGGCTTCTTGTAAAATCAACTTCACGATCTACGGGTCATTGGGCACATAAACACGGTCTTCAAACCATAGGGTATCGTGCTCATCCTCACGAAATCCTTTAGCTTTTCCTTTGCTCATTTTCTTCTTTATAGAGGCAACTTCCTTATCTCGCTTTTGGGCTTCTCCGATTTTGTCCATCAGCGTTGACTGAATCTCCAATGCTGCTACATAGCCTCTCGGAACTATTTCCAAACATAGCTCTCGAAGGTCCTCGGCTAACTCATTGGGTATTCCTCCCATCATTAGAGTATTGATGTGGCTCTTACGGCTCAATGCGCCTCACATTTACATTAGCCCTTCCGGGTGATACTGCAATCTCATGTCATAATCCTTGATAAGCTCTAACCATCTCCTTTGTCCGAGATTCAATTCCTACGTGTGAAAATGTACTTCAAACTCTTGTTATCCGTATATACTTCACAATGATTTCCAATGAGAAAATGTCTCCATGTCTTTAGGGCATGCACAACGGATGCTAACTCCAAATCATGAGTGGCATAATTCAACTCATGGGGCTTAAGTTGTCGTGAAGCATACGAAACAACTCTTCCTTCCTGCATAAGCACTGCTCCAAGTCCTCGACGTGAAGCGTCGCAATACACCTCATAATCCTTAGTCTGATCTGGCAATATCAAAACTGGTGAGGTAACCAATCTTTTCTTCAACTCCTGAAAACTTGCCTCACAGTCCTCAGTCCATATAAATTTGTTTTCCTTCTTCAACAATTCTGTCATAGGCTTAGCAATCCTTGAGAAATTCTCAATGAACCTTCGGTAGTATCCTGCGAGTCCAAGGAAACTCCGAATCTCTCCAACTATCGTTGGTGCTTCCCATTTGGTTACGGTCTCAACTTTTGTGGGGTCAACTGCTATCCCTTCTCCAGATATAACATGTCCGAGAAATCCAACTTCCTTTAGCCAAAAACTCACATTTGCTGAACTAGGCATACAACTGGTGTTCCCTCAGTTTCTCCAAAACCAATCGCAAATGTTCCTTGTGTTCCTCTTCATTCTTCGAGAAAATCAAATGTCATCAATGAACACCACGACGAACTTATCCAAAAACTCCATAAACACTTTGTTCATCAGGTTCATGAAATAGGCTGGTGCATTAGTCAGTCCAAATGACATAACGGTATACTCGTATAATCCATATCTCGTGGTAAATGCTGTCTTGGGTATGTCCTGCTCCCGAATCTTCAATTGATGGTACCCTGATCGCAAGTCGATCTTGGAAAACACCTTGGCTCCTTGCAAGCGATCAAACAAATCATTTATCATAGGTAGTGGGTACTTGTTCTTGATTGTTACTTCATTCAGTCCACGATAATCAACAACCATTCTTAACGATCCATCCTTCTTCTCCACTAGCAAAACGGGTGATCCCCAAGGTGAAGAGCTTGGGCGATAAAACCTTTATCCAAAAGCTCCTTAATCTGCTTCTTGATTTCCGCCAAATCCTGTCTTTGGCATCCTATACGGTGCCGCTTCGATATAGGGCCTGCTCTCGCAAATGACTCGATCAAAAACTCAATGTCTCTATCCGGTGGCATTCCTGGCAACTCTTCCGGAAATACATCAGGAAAATCCTTCACCACTGGTACTTCTTCCTGTACCACTCCTGATAAGCAATTTACTTGCGCTCTCCTTGGCTCGTGCCGTGATACATACTTAATCCTTCTTCCTCCTGGTGTGGTGAGCAAAATTGACTTTGTGGTGCAATCTATGTTTCCTCCATACTTTGATAACCAATCCATTCCTAATATCACATCCAATCCTTGGGATTCCAGAACTATTAGGTCTGAGGGGAAAACATAGTGTCCAATCCTTAATGGCAGTCGATCACACCATTTACTAGCCATATACTCTGCTCCAGGTGAGGTTACTAGCATGGGTGACCTAAGGGCTTGGGTTGGTAACTTGTACTTATCAACAAATCCCCTTGATATGTATGAATGCGATGCACCAAAGATCGAAAAGAACAATCGCAGTAAATGACTTAACCAAAAACTTACCGACATCTTGCATCAGCTGATCTTCAACCTCCTCCACTTCAATGTGGTTCACTGTCCTCTATTGAAAGGGTTGGGCTTCTTTCCGTAGCTTCCATTGCCATTTCCATTCTGCCTTCTCGATACAGTCATTGGCATAATGCCCGATCTTGCGGCACTTAAAGCAAGTAATATGACTCAGGTCTACTTTGGATGGTGTTGACGGGTTGGTGCGATTCGTCCGCTGCTTCCTCCATTCCCGCTCCCATTCTTGGTGCTGTTATGGTTATGCGAATTACCTCCTCCATGGGTATGCTGAAACCGAAATCCTGATTTAGGGTATAACGGGGTTTCTGCCGAGCTCGAGTTATACTTCCCTTGCCCATACTTCCGCTTGCAGTTCTCAATTTGTCGCTGCTTTCCTTCAATCATGAGGGCTCGGTCTACTAACTCCCGGTAGTTATTGAAACCGCTACCATCAACGGCATCTTGAACTCATCATTCGGTCCTTCTAGGAATTTCTCCTGTTTAATCGCATCAAGAGTAACGTCATCCGGGGCATAACGTGCTAGTTTACTAAAGTCATCCACGATCGCCAACAGTCCCTTCCTCCTTGGCGTAAGTTGCGAAACTCACGCTTCTTCATGGCCATAGCTCCTGCTGAAACATGGGCAAGGCGGAAAGCTTGTTGAAATTGATCCCATGTGATGTTGTTCTGAGGTAAGTGGTTGTGAAATTCTCCCACCATGCTGCTGCGGGTCCTTCAAGCTGATGTGCCGCAAACTTCACTCTTTCTCCATCCGTGCATCCTGCAGTGGTCAGCTCCCTTCCTATCTTGCGGAGCCAGTCATCTGCTACAATTGGCTCGGTGCTACTAGAATACACCGGTGGGTTCAGTCTAAGGAAACGAGTCAGATGATCCGCAGGTGGTGGTGGCGGTGGGTTGTTGTTGTTGTTGTTGTTGTTGTTGCCCTGGTTCTGCACCAATGTTTGAATCAGGGTATTTTGCTGCTGGATCGCTTGGGTGATCTCTGGCGGGAAAAGCGAATCCGGGTCGCGTCTCGGAGGCATCCGATGGGTTTAGAAAAGATGAGAAATTAGAATAGAATGAGGTCTAAGGAATCACTACCCAAATGCACATGAGCAAATACACACAAAATCACTTCATTCAATCAAACAAAGGCTTACAACGATCTAACTATCGCAAAAGTGCGTGTGCTATAATGTTTACATGGAGGGAATACTACTAATATGTGGGGGACTTCTACTAATTTGAACCGGTGGAAGACTCCATAATGTCTCGCCCAAATTTCGTCTTCAAAGTCGGGTTCACTTGGATCCGATTCGGTGTAAATCGATGTTGATGTAGTCGCTTGGGTGATTGACATACGGGTCTTCATTCCTCGAGCGCCAACTTCTTCTTGAGTTCTTCAATCTCGTACTTAAGATCGTTATTGTGCCTTGCTAGAGCTACGATCTCGTCCATATAGTCCTTGCGAAGTTGTCTTTAGTTCTTCTTCAAGCTCGATGATCCTTCCCTTTGCATTCTCGCAACTCCAACATATCATTGCACATCCGGTTCTCCTGGCGTCGAATGTGCTCGCTTAACTCCTGGATAAATGCTGCAATGGATCTATCCTTCTTGGTGCCGACGACTTCCCATTTGTCATCTCGGCGTCCGCAAATCTGGTAGATTGTGTCCTTGAGGTCTTCTTGATAAACTTCTCCAATGCGTCCCATGGTGATGTGAGCTGCCATGCTCTTTCCTGCACTCCAAGTTGGTGCAATTGAAAACACTATCTATTGGCTTGGTGATTGGGGCGAATGTCCTTCTGGAACGTGAGCGTGAATCTTCCAGCTCCTCTTCGTGCAGAGTGGCGTTGAAAGTCCGGTGAAGCTTGGTAGTCCAATGTTCGTGTACTTGGTAACTTCCTTCAAGTGAAATCCAAAAGGTGTGCCTTCATCCGGTTGGGTGTACTTGATCTTGGCGTCCTTCATCCTAAAGAGAGTAGAAAAGATGAGGAGTTAGAAAATGAGAAGAGAATAGTGATCTATGGCTTTATCTTAGTGGTCGTGTCCTACGGTGGCGTGTGCTCGATACCATTCTCTGTCATGACCAGCATCTGAATGGATCTAGCGCTCTGCGCCGGTCATCCTGGATCAAGAATGCCGACACAAAGACAAGATTTCAAGGATTTATAACAGAGTAGCAATCACACACTTATTACATTGTTGTCCACGAGGAACTTAACACAATAATATGGCTTAAGGCCATCTAATAATCACAATGGAAGGCTTGGAAAACGAGTGAGTCCATCAACTCCAACGGCATCACCGAGTATAGAACCACGGCCTAACACCTTACTGTCGTAAATGCGAAAAGTCCGCAACATGAAAAGTTGCAGCCAAAACGGGTCAAGACATGGAATATGCCGCAATGTAACACATAGAGAGCAATGAAGCAATAAGCCTATACTACATGCATATTTGGCTGGTGGTAAGGCTCTACGGTTACATTTTGCATAAAGCTGATTTTTCCCTACATCAAAGGAATAATTTTATTTAACTATCATGGTGGTTGTTAAACATTGAGAATGGTTGACAGCATTCTCAATCCCAATTAAAAAGTACTCATTAAAAACCCAATAACTTTATTATTAGAAGTAACATGTTGAGATTCACATGATATTCAAGTACTAGATACTCAAGATTCGTCCATAACCGGGGACACGGCTAATCATGATCAGTTTTTACACTCTGCAGAGGTTTATGCACTTTTCCCCACAAGACTCGATCGCCTCCGCTTGGTTCTCGTGACTACATGGTGTTTGAGAAACGGATGACCGAGACATAGTCTTTCGTAAGCGCTAGCACCTTACATGTGGGTAGACCGTACCAACCTACATCCCCTACATCAGCTAGCCTACCCAGAAGAGTTCGCACAACTTAGTCAACTACGCCAGAGCCCATAATTGGCTTGTGGCTGCACACGTAAGTTTCTAGTTTGAATAATCTTATGATCCCTTAGGGCCCGGGTGGCGGTCCGAAGAAATACAGAGCAAGTCTGATAGAAACCAGTGCCTCAGTCCACCCAGATGTGTGTTTAGGTTGCCACCTTAGATAAACCATTAATTAACAATCTCACATCCATCATGGATATTCACTCACCCAATCCACGTCTACTAGCATAGCATGGCATAATAAGCAAACGAGAAGTAACTCCCAAGGTTTCATAAGTAAAGCAGTAATAGGTACTACCTCAATCTACTTCCCATCCCACAATATGATTAGATCCTAATCATGCAAGTGTTTGAGGGTTTGATCTAATGCAATAAAACCGGGTAGTAGAAAAGGTATGATCAAAGTGTTACTTGCCTTGCCGATGATCCATGAGTCCTAGAGATTCAAAGTAACAAGCGGCGCACTCCGGTGATCTAACGCAGACAAACAACAAGCATACAATAAGTACTCATCTAATGCACAGAAATCTCGAATAAAAGGTCTAACCAGATAGTTCAACTTAAGAACCCTGGTTGCACAAGAATCGAATCACATAAAGCATCGAAAGTCGGAACTCGAGAGAGAACGACTCGGTTTAGCAAATCTGAAATTAAGTCAAAATTTCACAGTAGCAAAACTCTGTGAAAGCAGGGTACTCGGAACGGCGGTTTCGTTACGAAACTCCAGGCGCTTGAATCACCTGATTCCGATAAACGAGCAAGAAATAAAACAGATTTGAAAATCGGATCAGAAATCGAATATGAAAATTAACGGATTAAATCCGATTTAAAAGAAAACGATTTAACGGATTAAATAACGGACGTTCGTTAGCAGAACTAATCCAACGAACACGTTCATTGAAACGACCGGGTCGGTGAACGTTCGCTAAATAAGAAAACCGAAAAAAAAAACCAAGCTAGTTTTTTTTTTAAAACGAACTTTGCAAAAAAAAACCGGACCGGGTTTTCTAGAGAAAACCGGATCGGATCGGATCGGGCGCGAGGGGCTACCTTCCGGGTCGCACGTGGCTCGGGGGTCTCCCATGGCTGGTCGGGCGGGTCGTGGGTGGCGGCGAGGGTCACGAGGGCGGCGGGTGCTCCGGCGATTTAGGGGCGACGGCGGCGTTCGGGCGACAATGGGCGGCTCGGTCGGCTCGGGTGAGGGCGGCGGGGGTGAGGAGAGAGGGGGCGGCGGGTTTTAAGGAGGGGGGGCGTCCGGTTGCTTGGGAGGGGGCAACGGGTCCGGAGCTGACATCGGGCGGGCGGCGGCGGCGGACGCCGCCAAGCAAGGCGAGGGAGAGGAGGGAGGTGGGCCGGGCGCTGGGTCTGGCTGGGCCGGGCCTTGGCCTGTAAGGCTGCTTTTATTTTTATTTTTAAAATTAAAACTAAACGAATTAAATAAAATATCAAACGAACTCCGATTTAAATAAAACAAATTTTCCCCGACTCCAAAAAATGAGTCGAACAAAATGAACTTTTAAAAACTGCAACATGCATAAAATTTTGAAATGCTCATTTTTGCCTAAGCAAAATAAATCTTCCAAAACCAAATTTGATTTATTTATAATATCTTCATTTTTCCTAAATGTTGGGAAAGTCATATTATTCCCTCTCTTGAGATTTTTATAGGAAAACTTTATGAAGATAATTTTAAATAAATCCAAATGATCCTAATTCCAAAATTTGGGAAATCCCAAATATGAAAATAATGAAACTTCCAACTCTCTCCGAGGGTCCTTGAGTTGCGTGAAATTTCCTAGGATCGGAAAATGCGAGAAAATATGATATGCATGATGACCTAATGTATAACATTCCAAATTGAAAATTTGGGATGTTACAAAGGAGATGGGAGCAGAGTGTGGTGCAATTTTTGCCTGGCGTCTGGCATCGTTTAAATAGCGGTTGGAGGGCCGGAGCCAACCGGCGTTATGTTTAATGATGAGCATCTTGCGAATAGACGTGTGGCCGGAGTAGGTTTCTCGACACAGGCGCGAGTTTTAATGGAGGAAGTCGGGCAGTCTGTGGCCATTTGAATGCGGCTAGGAGACGTGTTCAGCCGAGCTAGCAGTGGGCGGCGCTCTCTCGGTCGGGGTGCCGCTTCAATGCCGACGGTGACATGTCGCCTACGTCTGCGCTGCCCTCCCATCCGATCAAATCGCGGGCATCAATTCTGGCCGCTGCATGCTTTGGGCTGGCATGAATGCGGTGCAAAAAATGGTGTGTGGGATGGAAAGTGCGGGAGGGCGGATGGGGGGTCTGGATGGGGCAGGACGGTCACACGTGGGCGTGAAATCGGTCCGAACGCCCGTAGAGCCCCCACGTTTGTTTCTGGTTTACGGGAAAAACACACCCAGACGGCCCTAGGGACCCATAAAGGCCCGCGTTGAAAAACCTCTACGGTCCGGATAGCGCGGTCCAGATGTATGCGGGCAGTTTGAGGGTCGCCGTTGGGCATCTCCAACATTAACCCTTAAAATAGACACATTATATGTCTATGGACTTGGACTCGTCCGTGACAAGGATACGCAACCGACCCTATCCTTAAATTTTTCACACCCATATTTTTTTAAAAGTATGCAACACTTAAAATAATAGCATATAAATTCTTTGGTTAGTGAAAAATTTCAAATGCGACACTAGTTCAAATGTAATATTACAATCAACTAAGTTTGAAAATAAAACACTTCAAACTTGAATTCAACTCGCACATATGTTCTAGTTGTCCCCTTTTAGTGTCCATAGATGTCAAATCAACTCTTTGTCAAACTGCTCATGAGTTGTTCGATATCGAATTTGTTGATGCATTTGCACAAACTCATCAAACATGGCCAGATTCTGCTTTAGAAGTTGGATAGTATCATCCAGGTTCTCAAATTCTAGACCTCCAGCGGCATCTTCACCCTCATTCTTCACGATCGTGTTGTGCATGATCACACAACATGTCATCACCTCCCACGAGATCTTCGGATCCCATATTTTTGCAGGTACTTGAACAACTGCAAAACTGGTTTGAAGCACTCCAAAAATTCTGATGACCCACAAGTATAGGGGATCAATTGTAGCTCCTTTCGACAATTAAGAGTGTCGAACCCAACGAGGAGCAGAAGGAAATGACAAGTGGTTTTCAGCAATGTAATGTCTGCAAGTGCTGAAATTGTAAGTAGCAGAGTAGTTTGATAGCAAGATAATTTGTAACGAGCAAGTAACGATAGTAGTAGCAAAAGTGCAGCAAGGTAGCCCAATCCTTTTGAGGCTAAGGACAAGCAAAGCATTCTTGAGAGTACACGGGAATTTCATCTAGCCACTTTCACCATGTTGGTTCAATTTGTGTTCACTACTTTGATAATTTGATATGTGGGTAGACCGGTGCTTAGGAGCTGTTTTTATTTGAACAAACCTCCTACTTATGATTAACCCTCCCGCAAGCATACGCAACTACGAGAAAAGTATGAAGAATAAATTCTAACCATAGCATTAAACTTTTGGATCTAATCGGTCCCTTATGGAATAGCGCATAAACTGGGGTTTAAGCTTCTGTCACCCTCGCAGCCCATCATCTAATTGCTACTCCACAATGCATTCCCTTAGGCCCAAATATGGTGAAGTGTCATGTAGTCGACGCTCACATGACATCACTAAGGGAATCACAACATACATACTATCAAAATATCGAACACATATCAAGTTCACATGATTACTTGCAACATGATTTCTCCCGTGACCTCAAGAACAAAAGTAACTACTCACAAATGATAATCATGCTCAAGATCAGAGGGGTATTAAATAACATATTGGATCTGAACATATAATCTTCCACCAAATAAACCATATTGTAATCAACTACAAGATGTAATCAACACTACTAGTCACCCACAAGCACCAATCTATAGTTACGGTAACAAGATTGAACACAAGAGATGAACTAGGATTTGAGATGAGATGGTGCTGTTGAAGATGTTGATGGAGATTGCCCTCCCCAAGATGGGAGAGTTATCGGTGATGATGATGACGATGATTTCCCCCTCCGGGAGGGAAGTTCCCCCGGCGGAATCGCTTCACCGGAGGGCAAAAGTGCTCATGCCCAAGTTCCGCCTCGAGACGGCGGCACTCAGTCCCGAAAGTCCTCTTTCTTTTTTTTAGGTCAAAATGACCTATATACCAGAAGATGGGAACCGGAGGTGGGCCTGGGTGAGCACAACCCACCAGGGCGCGCCTGGGCTCCCTGGCGCACTGATACGTCCATTTTGCATCATGCTTTTATATCGATATTTATTGCATTATGGGCTGTTATTACACATTATGTCACAATACTTATGCCTATTCTCTCTTATTTTACAAGGTTTACATAAGGAGGGAGAATGCGGCATTTGGAATTCTGGTGGAAAAGGTGCAAATATTAGAGACCTATTATGCACAACTCCAAAAGTCCTGAAACTCCACAAAAGTTATTTTTGGAAATAATAAAAAATACTAGAAGAAGAATCTACGTCAGGGGGGCCTCCACCTGTCCACTAGGTGGGGGCGCGCCCTACCCCTGGCGCCCCTGCCTCGTGGGCCCCTGTTGGCTCTCCGATGCCCATCTTCCAGTATATGAAGTTTTCGTCCAAAGAAAAATCATAAGCAAGCTTTGAGACTCCGCCGCCACGAGTGGAACCTTGGCGGAACCAATCTAGGGCTCCGCAGAGCTGTTCTGCCGGGGACACTTCCCTCCGGGAGGGGGAAATCATCGCCATCGTCATCACCAACGTTCCTCTCATCGGGAGAGGGCAATCTCCATCAACATCTTCACCAGCACCATCTCCTCTCAAACTCTAGTTCATATCTTGTATCCAATTCTTGTCTCTAAGTCCGGGATTGGTACCTGTAGGTTGCTAGTAGTGTTGATTACTCCTTGTAGTTGATGCTAGTTGGTTTATTTGGTGGAAGATCATATGTTCATATCCTTTATTCATATTAATACCCCTCTAATTATGAACATGAATATGCTTTGTGAGTAGTTACGTTTGTTCCTGAGGACATGGGAGAAGTCTTGCTATTAGTAGTCATGTGAATTTGGTATTCGTTCGATATTTTGATGAGATGTATGTTGTCTATCCTCTAGTGGTGTTATGTGAACGCGTCGACTACATAACACTTCACCATTATTTGGGCCTAGAGGAAGGCATTGGGAAGTAATAAGTAGATGATGGGTTGCTAGAGTGATGTAAGCTTAAACCCTAGTTTATGCGTTGCTTCGTAAGGGGCTAATTTGGATCCATATGTTTCATGCTATGGTTAGGTTTACCTTAATACTTTTGTTGTAGTTGCGGATGCTTGCAATAGAGGTTAATCATAAGTGGGATGCTCATTCAAGTAAGAACAGCACCCAAGCACCGGTCCACCCACATATCAAATTATCAAAGTACCGAACGCGAATCATATGAACGTGATGAAAACTAGCTTGACGATAATTCCCATGTGTCCTCGGGAGCGCTTTTCTCTATATAAGAGTTTGTCCAGGCTTGTCCTTTGCTACAAAAAGGATTTGGCCACCTTGCTGCACTTTATTTACTTTTGTTACGATAGTGAGAACAACAAGCGCAAGGCCATCTTGGCCTCGAAACCCCTCCTAGCACTCCCCCCTCCTTGCGCCGGTGGCCACTCCGGCCCCGGTGGCCACCCAGCTCCTACCAGTGGTCACTCCGGCCCTGGTAGCCACACTCCCCTCAAGATGGCGCCATTTGATCTCAACTTTGACCGTGGGAAGAAGTTTCAAATGGCGATGAGGTCCAAGTTTGGTGGATTCGGTGGTGTTCTCTCACGGCTTCCATCACAAGGAGTTCACCATGGTGGTCTCGTTTTGTCGTGCAACTTTCAAACTTGATGTGCACACGGTTAGTATCTCGCTTCTTGCCATGTTTGGTGGCTACGCTCAAGGTTTTCGCGTTCGTTATCTTCGAGATAGATTGTACAAGTTCTCAGTAGCTTCAAAGTCCGTGGGTTTTGAGATTTATAATGCGGGTAGAATCAAGGAAAAAGATTTTGAGGTTGTTTTTAACCTGTGGAACTTTGGTGGTCCGAACTGGTGCTGTGAGAAAGCTCTATACTATGATGAGCTTGACAAAGAATGGACTTTGGTCGGTAGGGCTGGCAGGGCCATTGTGCCTCACTCCGGTGATCACCGGAGTTACTCCGCGGTGGTTAGAGACGGTAGATCAGTTTTCGAGCGGTTATCGGGTCTCAATCATGAGGGCAGTTATCAGAGCATTAATCAAAATTCAACTTAGCAAAATTCTGCCCCGGCCAGTCCACAATTGGTGCACAATGAAGTGCAACATAATGTTGCACGCCATAATGTGGTTTGTCATGCATGTGGGGCTAACGGCCATTTTGCGCGTTTTTGCACTACCCCGAACCTGACTAGGCTATGGCCTTTTATTCCTTATAGTACATTTCCGAGCCCACCTGAAGATGCTTGGGCCGATGGCCAGGTTGAGTCATGGTTCCGCTGTGTTGGGCCGACGACACAGATTAGACAGGTCACATCATTTAAGGAGCTGGTCAAGGATTTATTCCAAAACTTTCAGCCGAGACCGTCGCCTACCTCCTCGCATTCCACTTCACCTGCCCACTCTGTCTGCCCCAACGTTGCCACTTCCACCTCCACCCACGCCTCGACAAGCTCGCCGGTGCTACCACCGGTGTCTCAGAGTGCTCTGGTCGCTTCCTTGCCAGAGCCGTGCGAGATGGCCAATATCCCAATCGATCCACAACCATTCATTCCGCATGGCTTTCAAGTTCAGGTGATTCCCGGAAGAACTGGGGTTTCTCGAGCCATTGTACCTCATCGTCCTAGGCGACACGAGGACTGGGCGATTGCCAACATTCACCCCCACCCAGATGAGGTATTCTTTCCCAATGTTCGTGATGTTCTGCAAGATTTTCTGCAAGAAGTGGCTCAAGTTGGATTCAGAGAAATTCAGCCATGCCCGTTTGGAGAGGCATACGTGCAGTTCAGACATGTCAGAGATCGGGATAGGCTCATTCAGCAGGGGCCTCATGCTTTCGGTGATGTCTTCATCTCCTTTACTAAACACAATGAGGGTAGAAATTGGCGCAGGGTTCATTTCAATAGGATCTGTTGGTTGCTGTTTGTGGGAGTTCAGTTTGATTTTTGTAACACTGAAGATATTGTGTCTACTATTTCTGAATGGGGAAAGATCATTAGCTGGGAGAAAGAAGATGCGCTTAAGGGTAAAATTCTAGTTAAAGCCAGAGTGACAGAACTAGATGAGATTCCTAAAAGCATACGTTGGTCTGAAGGAGAGAGATTTGAGGAGGATTCTTGGACTTGCTCTGTTGAAGTACTTCCGGAGGAAATGCTGGGAGGTGGACCTGCAGATGAAGACCCTATCCCACCTGAAGGTGTGGACCCACACCCCATACCACA
Source organism: Aegilops bicornis (assembly GCA_021605145.1). Classification (NCBI taxonomy): domain Eukaryota; kingdom Viridiplantae; phylum Streptophyta; class Magnoliopsida; order Poales; family Poaceae; genus Aegilops; species Aegilops bicornis. Next base: position 674,885,949 of record CM038673.1, on the reverse strand, counting down.
ACATGCAAATGATTTTCCAGGATTTCAGCCTGTGCCAGACCACAATATCCATGCTCAGAATGAGGACTGGGATGCTTGGGAAGAACAAGCAGAGAAGGAACAGCATTGGGCCTTTCCACAACTCGAGCCTTTCCGACCACAATGAAAGAAGAAGCTGTCATTCCTGTTTTGCCAGAGGAGGGTGCTCCTAATAGCAGCATTACAACAACTGTATCCTTGTCTGATGGTCTACTATCTCTAACTCACTCTGCAAGTGAAGAAGTCAATCAGGGAATTCAGGCCCCACAAGTTGGTCAAGGGTTGTTAAACATTGCATTGGCCTATAATGCAATTGAAGATGAGGAGGAACAGGTGCCTCAGAACAATTTGGAAAATGTTCAGCTTCAGAATCCAGGATTGGAGCCAGCATTGCTACCTCAGGTCCAGGATGAAGCACAACTGGATCTGCAGGTGGACCACATGAATGCTGGGATCATTGTTAGGGAAGTAAATGTAGTTGCTGAAATTCCTGTGCATGACAGAAACACAACCTGTCAGAGTGAGGCAGAAAAAGATCCTTCTCCCCTCACTATGCTTCCTGACGAGAAGGGCAAGGAAGATGTCCCAATTCCTTATGTTGGCACATCTAAAGATCATATCAATAAAGGTAACTATGGAACTTTCTCATTACCAAGCTCTCCTAACCTGCTTGACTTACATGAACTGCTCACAATCATGCTTTGGATATTATTGATGGAGCTCATTTAATGTCTCAAGAAGGTCTTGGACTCTGGATTAAGCATTTTGCACCAAAGAACTCAAGGAACTGAGAACACTTTCAAAATTGAAATACCAGTAAATTGGTTCAACTTCATAATAAATTTGTTGTTATCCCCTGATAAGTTTAGTTGGACAATGAAACTTCTAAAGTCTGATGTGTGGAAAATATTGACTGCCAATTGCAAACAAGAGGACACAATGCTATTTCATATACCTGATGGATGTTCTACTTCCCAGGCACCAACCTGCAAGGATTTCATCCTGGGGCTGGGAAAAGAAAATGAAGGTGTTAGTCCTGCAGCGCACTCTTCCAGTGGAGCAGGCAGTCCTCTGCAGCAAGTCTCCCCAAACAAATTTCTTCCACTTGGGGAGGCTATCTCAAGGAAAAGAAGGGACAAGGAGCCTCTGGTTGAAATAGAGGTAAGAAGGAGTGACAGGATTAAAAAAGATAACATAGGTTATAGGAGAAAATCTTGTGATACTAGATCCTGTTTGCCATGCAATGCAATCCCACGTGTTATTCAGAATTATGTGGTGAAAAACCTAACAAAGTCTTTCTGTAAGGTTGCTGATGAAGAGCTGCATGGAAAGCTGTCTAAGAAGCCTAAAAAGAAGGGGCAGGAAGAGGTGGCCAAGGTGTCCAAGGTCCTTTGGGCAGACAGACACATCCAAGATTGCTGATGATGACAAGGCCACAACAGATTAGGCTGGAATAGCAGAGTGTCCTGCTGTTCTCTTTTGGAATGTCCTTTCTTTATGTTTGCAAATAATCCTAAGACCAAAACTTGCTCCATAGTGCCTGATTATTCAGAAAGACATCTATTGTTCCTTGCCTGTAATGGATTGGTGTGCTACCTGTGCTGCTCTCTTATGGAGATAAAATGTGTTATTCCTTTTGTTGCTATCCTTTTGCTTATGAATTACTTGTTGCAATGCCATGGGAATCAATCAATTCATGTGCAGTGTTTGCATGATGGGTCTACTTGTATGACAACTGATTATTCAGTGAATCAATGTAAATTAAATGGGGATAGACACTGTGGGTTGGACCTGGGTGTTCAAGAACACATATGTCTGGTTTTCAATGAATAACAATGTAACCTCGGAATATCTTGAGCTGGAATGTGAGAGGTATTAATTCTCCAGAAAAGTGGTTAGCTATAACGCAAAAAGTTGAAGAAAGTGCAGCTGGGATTGTGTGTTTACAGGAAACAAAGAGAGAGATCTTTGACTTAGCATATATTCATAAAGTTTGCCCATAGAGATTCAATAAATTTGAATACTTACCTTCCATTGGGGCATCTGGTGGCATCCTCACAGCTTGGAATGGTGCCTTATTCTTTGGAGTATTGATGTTTCAAAATAAATTTTCTTTATCCATTCAATTTACCATAACACATCCTCCAAGTCATGGATTCTCACAAACATTTATGGCCCCTGCAATCATGAAGAAAAGATTGAATTCATTGAATGGTTTGGAAATATTGAAATGCCTAGTGATGTGGACTGGATTATCATGGGTGATTTTAATTTCATTAGAAAGCACGAAGGCGTAAATAAACACGGAGGTGATGTTAATGAAATGATTATGTTTAATGAAGCCATCGGTGAATTAGGTCTAATTGAACTCCCTCTCAAAGGCGGACAATTTAGCTGGAGTAACATGCGTGACAATCCTCTACTTGAGAAGCTAGATTGGTTCTTCACATCTGCTGCTTGGATGACTAGCTATCCAGACTTCACCGCCTTCCCATGGCTAAACCCATATCTGATCACCTCCCATGTATGATAAAAATTGGCACAACGATTCCAAAGTCCAAAGTGTTTAGGTTTGAAAATTACTGGCTCAACCATAGTTCCTTCAAGCATGTGGTTCATGATGCTTGGAACATCGATGGGTCATCTTGATTGTGCTAAAAAGATTAATGCTGAGTTCAAGAATGTCAGAAGAGCACTAAAACTTTGGGCTAAATCCTTATCATGCCACAAAAAGCATATTGCAGAGTTGAATGATATTATTTTCCTTTGGGACTTAATTGAGGAATACAGGGCTGAAAGATCGTGGATGTCGCCTAGAGGGGGGGGGGGTGAATAGGCGCTTTAAAATAATTACGGTTGAGGCTTGAACAAATGCGGAATAAACCTAGCGGTTAATTTGTCAAGCACAAAACCTACAACAACTAGGCTCACCTATGTGCACCAACAACTTATGCTAAGCAAGAAAAACTACTTAGGTGATAGCAAGATATATGACAAGAAACAATATGGCTATCACAAAGTAAAGTGCATAAGTAAAGGGCTCGGGTAAGAGATAACCGAGGCACGCGGAGATGACGATGTATCCCGAAGTTCACACCCTTGCGGATGCTAATCTCCGTTTGGAGCGGTGTGGAGGCACAATGCTCCCAAGAAGCCACTAGGGCCACCGTAATCTCCTCACGCCCTCACACAATGCAAGATGCCGTGATTCCACTAAAGGGACCCTTGAGGGCGTCACCGAACCTGCATAAATGGCAACCCTTGGGGCGGTCACCGAACCCGTACACTTTGGCAACCCTTGGGGGCGGTCACTCGGTACCCGAATCAAATTGCTCGGGGCGATCTCCACAACCTAATTGAGACCCCGACGCTTGCCTGAGCTTTACACCACAATGATTGAGCTCCTAACACCAATTAACTGCCTAGGGCGCCCAAGCACCCAAGAGGAACAAGCTCAAGGGTACCAAGCACCCAAGAGTAATAAGCTTCTCAACTTGTAACTTCCACATGTCACCGTGGAGAACTCAAACCGATGCACCAAATGCAATGGCAAGGGCACAGGAGTGCCCAAGTCCTTCTCTCCCAAATCCCACCAAAGCAACTAATGCTAGGGAGGAAAATGAGAGGAAGAACGAAAGAAGAACACGAAGAACTCCAAGATCTAGATCCAAGGGGTTCCCTTCACTAAGAGGAGAAAGTGATTGGTGGAAACGTGGATCTAGATCTCCTCTCTCTCTTTCCCTCAAGAACTAGCAGGAATCATTGGAGGGATTGAGAGATAGCAAGCTTCGAAGAAGGTCAACAATGGGGAAGAACGCGAGCTCAAAGATTAGGTCTCAAGGGGAAGAAGACCCCTTTTATAGGTGGGGAGAAAAACCAACCGTTATCCCTCACTCAGCTCAGACGACGCGCAGTACTACCGCCGCAGACTGCGGTATCGCTGTCGGCCTTGATCGGCAGATTATCTGCAGGTTGCGGTACTACCGCAAGTGCAACAACGCCAGATGAAGGCGCTGTTGCAGGGCAACGAATGGTAGAACCGCGGAGCGGTACTACATGCGCTACTTCACGGTACTACCGTAAGGCAGGCAGCACTAGTCAGAGAGAAAGCACGAAGTAAAAATTACTCCGCACCTACTTCCGCCGAGGGAGGACCTCAAGAAAATCCGACGCAGTACTACCGCACACGAAGAGCGGTACTACGCGTGAGGGCGCGGATGTAAAATTACATCCGCCCTACTTCCGCTCATCTTTGCTAAGCACGGCGAGAGGTCACAAGATTATCGCGTGCGACATCGATTATCACAGAGGGCACGGATGTAAAAATTACATCCGCCCTACTACCGCCGAGTAGCTGTGCACGGCACGAGGCCACGGTACTACCGCTTCCCACAGAGTTGTACTACCGTGAGCACTGCAGATTACTACGCGGTGGACTGCGGTACTCAAGCAGGGCTGCGGTACTACCGCTCGGAGAGCGATACTACCGCATGCCCCAGATTAGCAACACTAGGAGTCCTTCATTTTGCAGACAAGACAACAGAGGGAAACAATAAAACCAGAACTGCCATAACTTCTACAAATGAGCTCCGAATTGAGCAAACTCAAGCTTGTTGGAAACAAGACAACGAGTAGCATCGAAACATCGAAAAGATCATAGAAGATGCAAGTGAACTCCATTTTCGATGAGCTCGAGCTTGTCATAAAAATGACCATAAGCTCCAAATCTCACAAGGAGAAGAACCAAACAAGAACCCAAAAAGATGATGCAAGGATGCAATGGTTTGAGCTCTCTACGAATGATACGATCAAGCTACTCATCGAGAGCCCCCCTTGATAGTACTGACAATCGATCCTATAACCCGGTCTCCCAACTACCATCATGAGACCGGTAAAATAGAAAACCTATCAAGGGCAAACCTTTGCCTTGCACATGGTCCACTTGAGCTAGACGATGAAGATCTTGACTCCCTCAAGTTGGACCACCTTTATTGATTGAGTTGGCTCGAAGAAGACTAGTTGATTGCTCCCCCATACTCCACTATGGGTGAGCCACTCTTCCGCACATCTTCACAAGTCCATTGTCACCAAATGGACGGCAAGCTTCAAGCATTTGATCTCTTCGTGATGCTTCACTTGAATTTGCACACCGCAACCTAACCCCACAAAGAACTCTCCACGAATACCATGGGTTAGTACACAAAGCGTAATGGACAATGCTTACCATACCATGGGATCACTTGATCCCTCTCAGTACATCTTGTACGCTTTGTGTGTTGATCAACTTGATTCACTCTTGACTTAGTCTTGATCAACCTTGATTCTTTCCAACTCTCTTCATTTGGATGATGTCTTGAAGGTAATCATGAATGATCAAACAATCTTCTTCTTCAAGACATGCTTACAATAAGCTCAACTCTCAAATGACCAATCTTTGGATAATTCCTTGAATAGCACCTTGGTCGACACAAACTCTCCTTGAAACCAACACATGTACTCCAAGAAAAGCCTATGGACAAAGCCTTCAAATAAACTCAAGGCAACCATTAGTCCATAGAGATTGTCATCAATTACCAAAACCAAACATGGGGGCACCGCATGTTCTTTCTTGTCAGTGTTTGAAACAAATTGCAGGGACATACTGAAGGAATTCTTATTGACAGTGCTCAACAATCAGAAAATGTAATGGAAGCAAAGAGGGAAAATCAAAGGGGTCAAATTTGGGGATGAGAACACAAAATTCTTTCACACAAAGCCTCTATTAACCACAGGCATAAACAAATTGCTATGCTGGTAAACAAGGACCAAGTCGAAGTCACTGACCATGAAGGAAAGGCAGCAATTCTATGGGAGGCTTTCAAGAGTAGATTGGGGCAGACCATTGGGCATTCTATGCACTTTAATCTAGAGGACTTGTATGAAAATATAGTGGATCCTCTCATATTCACTGATTTGGAAAAACCTTTCACTATGGAGGAAATTGAGGATGTGGTCAAGAATTTGCCTAATGATAAATCACCGGTCACGATGGTTTCAATAATGAGTTTCTCAAGGCTTGCTGGGATATAATAAAACTAGATGTCATTGAACTTATAATGGCTTTTCATGCTAGAAATGTCAACCTTGAGAGCATTAATTCTTCTTTCATCACCCTAATTCCTAAAAAAGAAGTGCCACTCACTACAAATGACTTTAGACCCATTTCTCTGCTTAATGGGGTGCTCAAGATCATTACAAAACTTCTGGCAAATAGATTGCAAAGGGTAATACTGCAAATGGTGCATATCAATCAGTATGGCTTCCTCAAAGATAGGGTGATACAAGACTGCTTAGGATGGGCTTATTAATATATCCACTAATGCCACAAGTCCAGGGAGGAAATTTTAGTTATTAAACTGGATTTTGAAAAAGCATTTGATACAATTGAGCATGCAGCAATATTTGACATTTTTAAGGCCAAGGGTTTTGGTGACAGATGGATCCTTTGGATGAAAAGTCTATTCTCAACAGCAACATCTTCTCAGACATCGAATGGAGTCCTGTGAAAAATTCTACATCAAACGAGGAGTAAGACAGGAGATCCTTACTCTCCACTAATCTTTGTCTTTGGCCGGTGACACCATTGCAATCTATTCTTATGAGCAATGCGGATGAACTTACTCTATGCACCACTGCAAGTAAACTCTTGTCCACATTTCCCAATTGTGCAGATGTCAGATGACACTCTGGTGATTATGCAAGCAGATACTAGGTAGCTCTTCTGTCTGAAAGCTTTACTCAACACTTTTGCTTCTGCTACTGGACTCAAAGTGAACTATGGGAAGTCATTTCTGGTTCCTCTAAACATTGATGAAGACAGGGTTGAACTTTTCACAAACACTCTACAATGTGCTAGAGGACATTTCCCTTTCAATTACCTTGGACTTCCATTGGGAATTTACAAGCCCACTGTGGAATAATGTTTACCTCTAGTCAAATCAGTGCTATGATTGCTAAAAGGTTAGCAGGCATATCTATCTTCATGACACAGGCTGGGAAACTGCTGCTGGTGAAATCAGTGCTAACCTCTCTAGCAGTCTTCTTCATGACATGTCTGGATATTCCAATCACAATAAAGAAACAGATAGTAAAATACCTAAGACACTTTGTCTTTGGAGAGGGCCAGATATGGAAGACCGCAGACCTGCTTTAGTAGCTTGGACCATCGTGTGCAGACCCAAAGATCGAGGAGGCCTAGGTGTATTGGATATATATACCCATAACAAAACCCTGCTAATGAAAAATTTGCATAAATTTTTCAATGCAGACATATGTTTACCGTGGGTTAACTTGATTTGGGAAACCCACTATAATGATGGGAAATTGCCAGGTGACAACATGGTGGGTTCTTTTGGTGGAAATCAAACTTGGCACTTACGGATCATTACAAGGCTATTGCTAGATGTAATGTGGGAGATGGGGTTAATGCTTCTTTACGGGATGATCTATGGCAACATCTTGTACTCAAACACAAATTCCAAAGACTGTACTCCTTTGTGAGAAATCCCAGTTGAATATCCAAATGTGTATTGCGTATGAGTACCTTCAAGACCTTTTTTTCCTACCATTGACAACAGAGGCATATGAGGAATTCTTAGAAATAGAGGACATTTGCATCACTATGAGGCAATCTGAATTTTTGGGATCTTTAGACACGTGGAGTTATATCTAGGGAAATGAAATATATTCATCCATCAAGGCATATAAAGTGCTAATAGGTCACAAGCAAACACCTCCACATTTCAACTGGATATGGCAAAGCTCATGTCAGCCAAAACACAAAGTCTTTTTCTGGCAACTACTTCATGACAGAGTTAACACAAGGAACCTGCTTAGAAGGAAGAATTTTGTTACGGAAGCATACAAGCTGTCTGTTAGTAATGCTTGTCAACTGGTGGAAACACTTCATCATCTTTTCTGGGGTTGCCCATTTGTACAACAGATCTTTGGGACTTTATTTGTCCAACAAGAACACCAAATCTGTCGATCTTGGAAGCATTTCAAGATCTAAAGGACAAACTAAAGTACCCCTTCTACATGGAGATCATCATTCTTGGTGCATGGGCCATCTGGATAACCAGAAACAATAAATTTTTGAAAACATTGCTCCATCTTTTCAAGGATGGAAGTTCATTTTCCTGGAGGAGCTAAAACTTTTAAGGTTCAGAATGAAGAAGAAGCATGAGAATCATTTCAATCTCTGGCTTCAGACCCTGCTGTAATTTTCTTTTTTCTTTCTTTTTTCTTTTCCTTTTTTTATGTAGGCTTACCTCAAGCCTGTAAGACTACTTGTTTCTTTGCTCTATAATATAAAAATTGCAGTGGGGTTTTACCCTACTGTTTATAGTCATTTTTTTTACTTTTGTTACTTGTTGCTTGTTACCATTTATCTTATCACAAAACTATCTGTTACCTATTATTTCAGGGCTTGCAGAGAATACCTTGCTGAAAACCGCTTATCATTTCCTTCTGCTCCTCGTTGGGTTCGACACTCTTACTTATCGAAAGGACTATGATAGATCCCCCATACTTGTGGGTCATCACGCACCCAGGTGGGTTGTGCCCACCTGCACTACAAGAAATATGTCAACTAGTGACCTTCTGTGAGTGACCCTGGAAGAATTGGTCATAAATTTATGACCATTTTAGACCAATAGGTCAAAAGCTGTTGGGGGGATCCAAATCCTAACCTATAACGACCATTCTGGTCAGAAAGGTCATAATGCCATTAGAGGAAATGGTCGTAAAGCGGGAAGACGCATCCCTTGCCTCACGGCTAGCTGACAACGACCAATATAACATGGTCACTACACTTGAGTTTGAATGAATTAGGATGATTAGGCAGCCACCTCAGCAACCTCGCTTATGTGTCACTGTCTAGGTGTCATTTTTGCTTAAATGTTAATATTCAACAACAGACGGGGCACACACTGACATGCAGGACCCATTTGATAGATGGGGCCGAGTGCTTAATTCGCCCAAAAAAGAGGCGCGAGGCAGGACTCGAACCCACGACCTCGCGCTTGCTTCACTCGCTTGCTACCACTGGGCTAGAGAGGGACAGTTGCTCAGGTATGGGAATTTATCTATATATTATATAAAACTATGGCTCTCTCGTATCATTGACAAATGGGACCTTCCGACCAGGTGGCATCGAACAGAGCAACACTGACAGGCGGGAACCATTTGACAGGTGGGTGAGCCACTGGCAGGTGGGTGAGTGAGCGTTTAATTCCCTAAAAAATGTGCACTTTAATTCCTAAAAAATGTGCGCTAGCGGGGACTCGAACCCACGACCTCGCGTTGTTTAACTTGTTCGCTACCACTGGGCTAGAGAGGGATTGTTGCCCATCTAGCGGAATGGCTCTATATATTATATAGAACATTGGTTGTCTCTTGCCAAATCTAAGTTATTGACAAGTGGGGCCTATTCCCAGGATCGGACAGAGCCAACACTTAGCTAATAATTTCTAGGTCTTCCGACCAGGTGGCGGAGGGCTGCGGGCAGGGGCGTGTTCGGCGAACAAGGGAGGGGCCGGCGGCCGAAGCGACCAGTAGGGGCGGGGGCAGGAACGGCCTCGCTGCAGTTGACCTCGCTCACGGCCTCGCCGCAGGTGACCTTGCCCACGGCCTCGCCGCTCGCCTTGTCCACGACAGGAAATCGGGCGGCGTGAAGAAGCTGGCGGGGGTGGGCGGGCTGGCTGCTGTCAAGTGACCAGCGAGGCGTGGGCGACCTGCGGTGGTGGGGCGGGCGTGGGAGCAGCGCCCACGCAAGGAGAGGCTCGCCGAGCATGGGGGACTCACCGCCGCCGCAAGCAGACCTCACCCATGTATGCACTCCTCTCCTCCCCCCTCTCCTCTCCCTCTCTCCTCTCTGTTGATGTCATTGATTTGATGTAGATCTGTTAGGAGAATCTCCACACACACACACATACACTAATTTGATGTAGGTTTGTTGTAATCTTGGAAAAATCTCTTGGAAATGGCATTGATGAATTTGCTAGAAATTGTGAAGAGAATTTCTGTTGATGAAATTTTTAGGAGAATTGCTGTTGATGAAATTGTTAAGAATTCTGTTTTAATTTAGTCAATTCATAGTGGTAAATTATGTTGTCAGCTATCAATAGAACAAAGCTCTATGTTCTATTTTGTCCAAGAGTAAATTGCGTTGATGAAATTGATGTTGTTCTTTCCATGAAACAGGATCCTGAAATTGTTGTTGCTCTGTTCTAAATTCCTGATTTATTTTGTCCATGAGTAAATAATGAATGCTTTGAGTAAATAGGATCCTGATCCATTTCTTGATTCATGCCATGAGTAAATATTGAATGCTGATTTATTTTGTCCACCAAGTTGGACTAAAGTAGTGAGAAATTGGAAATAGTTGAATGTTGTGGTTAGGCAGTTAGCATATAAAGTTGGGTGCCATTACTTCCATCCATTTTAATTAATTAATGTTGATGCACTTAGATTGATTTTCTAAGTTGCAACAATTTGTTGTCTTTGGCAGATGGACATAAGCTGGATTAGAAAAGGAGTTAGAAAGTTTCCGAAAGAACATATGAAAGGAGTTGATGATTTCATGGCATTTGTTCGGGAAAAATTTGCCAATGATGCTCATATTCTTTGCCCATGCTGCGAATGCCTCAACCGTTCAAGAAAGGCTCAAGGAAGAGTGTAAGATCATCTGCTTCTCAATGGGATGTCCAGCACATATGATAGATGGATATATCATTGAGAACCTTTAGACACCAACCTCAACATTTTGAAGGCGATCTGAGGCCCCTCATATGATGGGTGGTGGTGATCTTGGCATTGATTTCATGGAAAAGGTTTTGCGAGATAATGTTGTTTTGGAGGAAGAGGATGGGCATGAAGATGATAGGATTCCTGACCTATTGAAGGATTTGTACGATGCTGAAGATCGTGCTGATGGACAGAAGTCGTTGTTTGCTGAGGTGTTAGAGGAGGCGAAGCGCGCAGCTCATGAAGGGGGTAAAATTTCAAGATTCACCTTCACCGTGAAGTTACTCCACATCAAGTCTTTCTACCAGATTATCAATGCCGCATTCAACGCAATACTCCGTCTTTTGAGCTTGTAATTCCCTGATAGTTGTGTTCCCAGATCTTATGATGAAGCATTGAGCATAATCCACAGGCTAGGGTTAGGTTATGTGTCAATACATGTGTGCCCAAATAACTGTGTCTTGTTTCAGAAGGATTTAGCAAAGCATGACAACTGTCCAAAATGCAATGCATCTAGGTGGAAAGATGCTGATAGGAAGAAGTCAATACCGGAGAAGGTACTAATGCACTTTCCCTTGATACCAAGGCTGCAGCGGATGTTCATCTCGAAGAAATCATCGCGTGAGGTCTGATGGCACAAGTCAAGCGGCAACCTTGTGGACTATGAGCTGAGCCATCCAAATGGACGGAGAGGCATGGAAAGAGTTTGACCGTATACATTTAGATTTTGCTGCAGATCCAAGGAACATAAAACTTGGCATTGCCACAGATGGGTTTAATCCGTTTGGGAACATGAGCACGTCTTATAGCATGTGGCCAGTTTTTGTGGTGCCGTACAACCTGCCACCATGGGCATGCATGGATCAGTCCAACTTCATGATGTCATTGCTTATCCCGGGTCCAGAGTCTCCAGGAAAGGATTTTGATGTCTTTATGGAGCCCCTCGTAGAAGAACTGCTCCAGCTCTGGACTGGTGTACCTACATACAATGCCTTGAGTCCGGAAGAAAAGTTCAATCTACATGCTGCAATCATATGGTCCATCCATGATTTCCCGGCTCTGCACACTACATGCAGGGATGATCACAGCGGGTTATCAGGCTTGTGTCCATTGTGACAAAGACCCTTCCTCAAAGAGAATAAGGAGCAAGATCTGCTATATTGGGCACCGCCGCTTTCTTCCCCAAAACCATCGCTGGCGAAGAAGCAAAGATTTTAATGGTGAGAATGAAACCCGTGACAAGCCAGCTGAATTCACTAAAGAAGAGCCGAGCACCAACTTGAAAAGGTGAAAGATGTGAGACCAGGAAAGCTGGCGAAGAAAAGAAAGCGTGAGGAAGGTCAATGTTGGGACCGGAGGTCTTGTTTGTGGGACCTGCCATACTGGGCTGATCTGAAATTAAGGCATAATCTCGATGTAATGCACATTGAGAAAAACATATGCGAGAATCTGCTAGGGATGTTTCTGAACATTGAAGGGAAGACAAAGGACACGGTTAGTTCTAGGCTTGATTTGGAGGACATGGGCATAAGAGAAGATTTGCATCTATAGCACAATGAAGATGTAGATTCATTTGAAATGCCACGAGCATGGTATACAATGAGTAAAGATCAAAAGCTTGCATTATGTGAATTCCTAAGAGCGGTGAAATTTCCATATGGTTATGCTGCTAACCTAGCAAAATGTGTTACTTCTGATGGATTCAAGCTTTCAGTACTGAAAACCCATGATTGTCACAACCTTCTCCAAAGGATTTTACCGGCGGGCCTCCGAGGAATCATGGACAAGGATATATATGAAGCGGTTGCTGAGCTGGGAAATTTCTTTAGAGAACTGTGTTGCAAAGCACTCAAGTTAACTGTCCTAGAAAGAATTGAAAAAGAAATCCCAATTATTCTTTGCAAGCTCGAGAAGATTTTCCCTCCAGCTTTCTTCACCGTGATGGTCCATTTGGCGGTGCACTTACCAAAAGAGGCAATGCTTAGAGGCCTGTGCAATACGGTTGGATGTACCCAATCGAAAGAAGGCTGCTTACTTGTAAGCGTTATGTGCGAAACACGGCAAGACCTGAAGGTTCTATTGCTGAAGCATATCTCGTTGACGAGTGCTAACTTTTTGCTCTAGATACTTTGGAGATGTGGAAACAAGATGGAACCGGCCGGGCAGAAATAGAGAGCGGTCTGATTCGCAAAGTGGTGATGTCTCTGTTTTCAACCATGGTGTGAACTTTCTTGGAGCCTCACAATACTTGGAGGCTGGTGATGAGTATGACAAGATGGTTTGGTTTGTGCTCCACAATTGCGCCGAGGTTCTACCATATATCGAGTACGTTATATCTTGTGCACTCATTATATTTTTTTTGCTTCGGTTGGCACCAGCCTAATGTTTTAATTCACATGTTTTGTTGGCATTGCAGGAAATGCAAGGAAGTGTTAAATCAGGAACAAAGCAATATACATGTTGATAAAAGGGTTGCCAAGGGGTTTGCTAATTGGTTTAAGAATCATGTGAGATCTTTAGCCACATGTTTTATGTTTTCTGTGTTATTCACCAATTGTTAAATACCATAGTTTGCTAAATGGTTTATTTGTGCAGATTGGAAAGTTGCATGAAGAGAAGAAGGTCAGTGATGATCTATTTGCTTTGGCATGCTTACCGGATAAGAGAGTGAGAGTGTATTCAGCATGCATTGCTGACGGTGTATGGTACCACACCGTTGACCGCGAGGAAAAAAGGAAGACACAGAATAGTGGAATCGTCCCTGAGGGGTCACATGATCGTGAGATCATTGACTTCTATGGTCAGCTGAGAAGCATCGTAGAGTTGTAGTACAACTCTAGTGGAGGCATCCATCGCTCGATTGTCTTATTTCGCTGTGACTGGTTTGAGCTTGGTAGCAAGAAGAAGAGAGACTCTTTTGTCAAATATGATGGCCACTTCAAATGCATCAACACCGCAAGGTGCTGGTATAAGAGTGATCCCTTTATTCTAACAACACAAGCAACAATGGTGTTTTATCTGCGAGACACTCTTTTGCACGGATAATGGCGAGTTGTGCAAAACTTTGAGCACAGAACACTTGTGGAGTGTGACCAAACAGAAGTGGAAAAGGGCCCCGTGATGGTGGACTAACATACCAAGATGATGACTCTACGGAAGTTCCGTTGCAAGTCGATGATGACTCTGTGGAAGTTTGATTGCAAAGCGAGTGCGAAGGACCGAACGCGATGTGATCGTTGGTGCTGCAACAGTTGAAGGCATCAAGAAAATAAGAAAGGTGGTAGCGGATGGACATGAGAGCGAGGATGAGGAAAACCGGACTGATCATACTTTGCTACAATATTGTAGTGATGATGAGGAAAACAGGAGTGGGCATAGAGTTCCTTGTTTTCGTATCGACGATGATGAGTAGCGAATGGACATGAAGGTAAATTTGGTCTCCTTGGTGATCCTTCTAACTCTCTGTTGTTTTCCTTCTAGTGCATATGCATGGTGATCCTGATGTACTACAATTATCTCCAGGTAGCAAAATGCTTGAAGATCTTGATGGCTGTAGTGGTGTGATCCTGATGGCTGTAGTGGTGTGATCCTGATGGCTGTATTTGATGCAAAATGCAAAACATTTGATTTCCTTGTGTAAGAATTTGATGTGATGCTGATGGTTGTAGTATTTTGTAAGCATTTTGGATGCAAAACACTTGTTGTGCATTTTGGATATTAAAGTGAAGTTGTGTTCTGATGGCATGGAGCTGTTGTGTTCAGAATGTTGTCAAAATGTTGTCTTGTAATGCAAAAGATTGCAAAAATGATCATATAGAAGATTTTTTGAACATCTTTAGTTCAAGTTTTGGTCAGATCATACAGAATGTTGTCTAGTAGTTTTTGTGATCATTTAGTAGTTTTTTTGAACTGAAGATTGTCGGGGAGGCTGATCTGACCCACGAGCACCTATGGGACCGGCGGACCGAACCCCTTTCGGTTCGGCAGGGGGCGGAGGTCGCACGAAGAGCAGATCGAGGCGAAGCACGCGAGTGGTTTTACCCAGCTTCGGAGCTCTCCGGAGAGATAATACTCCTACTGCTGCATGTCTGAGTGTATTGAGTTCTTGCTCAGGAGCGCTGAGTGCTACAGTACACACAAGCTGCTAACGAGCCTGAGCGTGAGTGTCGAACCGACCCTTCGAACCCCCCTCTACGTTGCGCATGGGCCTCCTTTTATATGCTCAAGGGGTCTCCGACAGGTGGCAACGTAGACAAGGGTAAAAATGGAAAAGGAGTGGTTGGTACAGCTACCTGTACAGTGTACAGTGTATCATACCTAACCCTGACGGCAGGGGACAAAGGCATTAAATGCCCGTCTACGTCGCCCTAATAGTGCAGAAAGGGACCGTCAGGGGTGCCACCACTTGCCATGATGGTTGCATGTCTGCGCCGCTTGCCATCCAGCGCTCACCGGTGACGCCTGACCTCTTGCCTGTGGCGCTACCGAAAGCTCCCAGGGCGACACGTTAGTGGATGTGCTGGAGCGTAGGTACAGAGGTGGTCTGCCGCGGCAAGCGCCTTGCCGCGGTTGTTGTCTTGTCGCATCCGGAAGCTTGTCGCTTCGCCGGGCCTTCCCGGCAAGCTCCTCTTGCCGGGGCCTTGTTTCCTAGGTGCCTTGGGTGGCCTTCCCGGCAAGCTCCTCTTGCCGGGGCCTCGTCTCCTTGGCTTGAATACTTTGTTCTTGAATGGCTCCAAAGGAACCACGGAGGACCTTGGCGGTCACCCGGTAAGCCTTGCCGGAGGGCTGCAGAATCGCCGGGCACAAGTTCGGGATACTAGGGTACCCCTACTCTAGTACACCGACAGGAGCCCCGGCTTGGGCCACACACGGTGCAGCCGAGCTGTTGGGCGGGCCCAAAACAGGCACCTGAGCACATGCGGCTGGGTCACACCATAACTCACCCCGGACCCACCACGCCCTCCACAGGCAGCGGCGCCCGAAATGCGGCGTCGTGTGAGAGATCGTGGGGCAGATCGTGGGTGGTTTCTTTATTCGGAAGCGGGCGTCCGCCCCTCCCTCTTTATAAGCAGGGGAAACAGGGGCAGGTCGCCCACCTTGCCGATTCTGTCCAATCTCAAAAACCACCGCTGCTCCCCCTTCTTCCCAAAGTGAAGAAGCGGCGCTCACTTCATCGCCACTAGCATCACCAACGCCGTCGATCTCCTCCACCGCCTCCGCTATGGCTCAAAGCCGACAAGGGAAGGCCGTGAAGTCGGCTGGCCGAGGCGTTGATGGCTCACGGCGCCACAAAGGAGTGGGCAATCTCCCCCAGTTCGCCGCGAGGGAGCCGAGGAGAACTACTACCTCTTACGGTCGACGGAGACACTGAGCGCATCCAGCAAGACGAAGGTACTTCCACTGCTGCCCGGAACTAGCTCGAGCGGATATCCCTTCTTGGCGCTCTTCTTCTCATCGGGCTTTGCCCGCCTTTCTCTGAATTTTTCTGTGACATCATGAACACCTACGGGTTCCGCCTCCTTGATTTCACCCCCAATGCTGTTCTGACCATGGCAGTTTTCGCAAATCTCTGCGAAAACTTTGTCAGAGTCCATCCAAACGTAGCCGTTTTCCGCCACTTCTTTATGCACCGAGTTGAGAGAGGGGAGCCTCTTGCCGGAGGAATCGCTTGGATCTCGAGGATCGGCAAGAAGGAAGCCTATCTAGAGGGAGAGCTCCGTAGCAAATGGGAGGAATGGAGGGCAGATTGGTGCTTTGGATTGTCGAGGAGAACCGCAGCCATTTACCGCCAGCGCCAAACCCCCAATAGTCTTGGACAGCGATTGGAGCAACGTGGCACCGGAAGATGCTAGGCTGAAGATTGCGATCACCGGATCCTGCGCCTCGGGCTTGCCGGGCTCACTTGTAAGAGGCACCGTTAGCGCCAGACTTTCTTCGCCGCCGCGCCGCCCCCTTTGCGAGAGAGGAGGAGACCCGCTGGGAGTTTGAACGCAGCGGCAGATATCATGAGGCTGCGCCCAGGCCTCAACTTCAACTTCACCGTCTTGGAACTTGACGCGATGCTCTTGGAGCTGTTCAAGCCCGATCACGATCATCCGTAAATGTTCGAGGTTGCGAAGGGTGTCGTTCATTGTGCAACAATTCCTCGCTCGACCGCATCCGTGCAATGATGCTGTTGCAGCGACTCGCATGGAATTGTTCCAACCTGGCAAGAGCCTGCAGATGACGTCGTGCGAGTGTTCTTTGACAGCCTGGTAGAAGTGCCGGTCCGCCCCGATGAACAGAGGGGCCTCACCCGCGACACCACCGATGATGAGATGCAACGCATCGCCACCAGGCTGGAAGAAGCGGCAGCAGCCGCTGCCGCGGGCGAGTTCGGATTCACCGTGGAGGAGGCAGAGGCAGCAGAGGCGGCAAGCCTTGTCGAGCGAAGGAGTTTGCGGCGAGGAGGAGCTTGCCGAGCACGAAGTCGAGTCGGCGAGCCACGAGGGCGCCTCCTCCACCTTCAAACAGCTTGCCGCGAGCGGAGCCCCCAGCTCCACCAAGAAGGCGTCTTCGCAAGGCCGGAGGCGTGCGCAGGCGGGCAGACGAGGCAGACCCAGCGGCATGGCGCGGCCTCCACCCGGCGGCAAGCACTGTTGCTGGGAGCACCTCACGCCCCTGCTGACAAGCTGGGCGGGGCCCTCGCAGACCACCGGTTCTGCTCCCGCTAAGCGGCCAAGGAACCTACTCCTCCGCCTCGTGCGTCGGGAGGCGGGCCAGAATTTGATCTCTCCGCTCAGCTCCGACGAGGAAGAAGAAGAGTAAGATTCTTTGCAGCATTTGTAGTTCTTGACTTGTTGCTTTGTCTTGTATTCGATTTGCTTCACTCTGAACCCATTCCTTTTCGTGACGCTGGCCCAGAGAGCGTCGAAGAGAGTTAAGGCCCGGTGGTTGTCGTCAAGGACGAACCCACCGCATGACAGCGAGGCGCGTCCGAGACCACTTTGCCGGACGCGGCAACTCTTCCTCAAAAGCAGCCCCAGCGCAGCCCCCAAAGCATAAGTATATGGTTTACTTCCGCTTGTTAGGCGTGCGTGGGTGTCCTTTCTTTGCCGATATCGACCGCTGATTTGTGTAGGAGCAGAGCAGCCTTACCAGAGTGCCACAAGCCGCTCCTGACATGCCTTCTGCTTCGACTACACCGCGAAGGGAGGATTCCCCGGCAAGGAAGCGTTCTCCGGCAAGGGAGGCTTCTCTGGCAAGGGGCAGTTTTCCGGCAAGGGACAGCACCAGAGATCCTCTGGTGGCGGAGACCATGACTGTAGAACTCAGCACAGGTAATCCTCTTGCTTGAAAACTTTCCTTGTGTTCTTCTTCTTCTGATTTTCTTTATGAATATTTGCTTGACTTTTCTTCATTTTCTGGTCGTTAGATCCATCTGCCACAGAGCCGATGGAGACCGAGGCCGCCCGGCGAAGGACGCCATGTAATCGGCGATAGCGTTGTCATCGGAGAAGAAGCCGGGCGCGGCACGAGCCCGCCGTGAAGAGGCCAGCCGCCGCCGCCAGAGCCGGCGAGGTCCGCGTCAGACCGACGACCCCGAGGCTGCGGAGCGTAAGCGCCACGCCGACCACCGATCCCTCCGCCATGCGGCAGCTGTCGGGCTCGAAGAGCCCCAGCCGGCGCCTATTTGAAGGCAGCGATGGCGTCTTCATCAAGCTCCCATGGGAGTCGAGCTCAGGCGCCGGCGAAGGAGAAACTTTTGATGAAGAGCTGCTCGCCTCCGCTGGATCGACGCTGGTTGACGCCAAGCAGCAGCAGCGGCGGCAATCTGAGGAGGAGTACTGCGGAGGCTCTTTGTCGCTCTACCGCGCCCGACAAGCCAAGCTGGAATCCCGGGAAGTGCTTGTCGCGAAGGCGGGAGCAGACATCGAGAAGCGCGCGGAGGAGCTCCGGGGCCTCAACCAAGAAGCTCTCCGGGCCTTGGCAGAGGAGCGGGAGCAACTCACCGAGGAGCGCAAAGCCTTCCTCCTCGAGAAGGCCGAAGCTGAGGAGCAACAACGGCTTGCCGCCGAGAAGCTATCTGCGCAGGAAGGCGAGTTGGCGCAGAGGAAGGTTTATCTTGACAGCCATGAGAGGATCTAGCCACGCGAGAGCAAACATTTGGCGGGGCTCTCAAGGAAGCAAAGGATCTTGCCGCAATGCCGAGGCCGCCAAGAAGGAGCCGGAGACGAAGGTGATGCAGGCTGGAGGCCAATCTCAAGGAGAGCGGTGAGGAGCTTGCTGCACTCAAGCATGAGCGCGAGAAGGACGCCTACACTCTTGGCGAGCTGCAGGGCCGTCTCGCCGAGAGGAGCAAGGAGCTCAGCGCCGCCAAGGACTCCAACGCAGATCTCGAGTTGAAGCTGACCACCTTGAATCAGGCGCTGGATGGCGCCAAGGAGCAGGAGGTGGCCTTGAAGGAGAAGATCAAGGTCGATGAGGCGCTGCTGGCGAGTCCTGCCGCCGCCCAGAATACCTTTAGGGAAAATGTGGAGCACTGGACCGAGGGTCTCGTGGATATTCTTTGCTGACCATCGGCGGGGAGAGGCTGGCGCGGTTTGGGGATGGTGGACCTTGGGTATTCCTCCGATGAGCACCTCCAGCCCGGCGTAAGCTCAGCTTGTTCTTCAAAGGCATGGTGACGGCCCTCCAGCGACTCGGGAAGAAGTCCCAAAGCAGGTGGCCGAGGAGTCGCGCCAGATCTGCACGGGAGCTCTTCAAAAGGTGGCGATGAAGGTGGCCTTCCGCAATCCAGGCCTCAACCTCACCAACGTCCTCAAGTCCTTGCACGGATGCTGATGTGGAGGCGCTCAAGACCCTTGTCGCACCCATCGTGGACAGGGTGAGCGGAATCAAGAGGGTTGAGGGCGATCGTGTAGATTAGGCCGCCCGCTTTCTCTTTTTCTTGCCGCTGCTGGTCATGTTATGAAAACGATCTATTAGAGCTACGACAAGCTATCTTGTAATATAACTCTATTTCGGATAGCAATTGCTATGTTATTTCCTTTACTTGGTTCCTTCCTTTGTATGTTTTGCCCCACGCTTTTAGGGAACTTGTCACAGCAGCACTGGGTCATGAAAGGCGCTGAGTGGACGTCGGCTGTCAAGCGGTGCCGCTCCGACAAGCAACCTTGTCGCAACTAGTCGCAGCTCACTTAAGTTGTTGAGCAGACTCGACACAAAGTAAGGGCGCAACTAGCTACGAGTTGGTTCCTCCGCGCATGTGTTTTCCATACAAAGTACGGTCGTTCGAGGAAGATAACTTAAAATTTTAAAACTGATTGCTCAAACTTTAGCAACTTAGCTTTTCTGTCGCTTTGCTTCCGGTAAGGCTAGACTTCCTTGAGCGACGCTTGGTCCACACCATTATCTTCTCCTTTCCCCGGCAAACTTGTGGGCGAGGGAACCTTCCTTTCTTTGAGAAAGAGAAACAAGAGAAAATAAAGATATGGAGCCTTATGGCTCGTTATTGCTTACCGGGGGTAGGTGCTGCACAAAATGTCAGATAATGCATGCAAAATAGAAGTAGAAAGCATGAAATTGACAAGATGTGCGAAGCACATTAGCTTTACTTATGCACGGGGTCTGCGCCCGGCTTTGTCTGAAAGGAATACATGCAACATCGGCAAGACTTGTACAAAGGTGGTTGCCGGAACGGGTTCCGCAACCGCGCCTCACGGATAAAACTTACGAAGATGCTCAATGTTCCAGGAGTTGCTCACCGAATGCCATCTTCGGTCTCAAGGCATGACGGCGCCAGGCCTAGTGACTCGTTTCACCCGGTAAGGGCCTTCCCACTTTGGCGTCAACTTGTTGGAATTCTTGGCGGACTGAACTCGCTGAAGAACAAGGTCGCCTTCCTCGAGACTTCTGGCATTAACTTTGCGGCTATGGTAGCGGCGCAAAGCTTGCTGGTATCGAGCAGCTCGTATAGCAGCCTGAAGATGATCCTCCTCAAGGAGCAGCGCGTCATCTTGTCGTAGCTGCTCTTGCTCAAGCTCATCATAAGCGAGCACTCGAGGTGATCCGTATACGAGTTCCGTGGGGAGAACTGCCTCCGCTCCATAGACTAGAGAGAAAGGTGTCTGGCCAGTGGCTCTATTTGGCGTCGTCCTGATCGACCAAAGAACCACCGGCAGCTCCTCAATCCAGTTTCTTCCGCACTTGTGCAGCACAGCCGAAATTACGGTCTTGAGCCAGCGCGACACTTCAAGATTCGCCCTCTCCGCTTGACCGTTACTTCTCGGATGAGCAAGCGAAGCGAAGCGGAACCTTGGCGCCAAGATCTTGGACGTCTTGCATGAAGGCGCTGCTCGCGGAATTGGCGATGTCGTTGTCGGTGATGATCCTGTTAGGGATTCGAAACGGCAAACAATCGACCTAAAGAACTTGATCACGATCAGGTTGTCACCTTCCTCATCGCTTCCACTTCCGCCACTTTGTGAACTTGTCGATTGCAACGCATAAGTACTCAAAGCCCCGACAGCTTCGGGGAAAGGGGCCGAGGATGTCGAGCCCCTGCATCAAAAATGGCCGGGATAAAGGGATCGTCTGGAGAGCTTGAGCTGGCTGGGTGTATTCGCTTGGAATGGAACCGCACGCTTCACACTTGGTTACTTGTGCGGTTGCATCCTGGAGGGCTGTCGGCCAAAAGAAACCTTGCCGGAACGCTTTGCCGACAAGTGCTCTGGCGCCAATGTGGTGACCACAGATGCCTCCATGTATCTCTGCCAACAGCTTTTGTCCGTCTTCCCGGTGAATACACTTCAATTTCACACCGTTGAGTCTTCTTCGCATGCTGTGTTGTCGACAAACTGATACATACTTGACCGCCGGGCTACTCTTTCCGCTTTTTCTTGCTCTTCGGGAAGTTCTCTGTCTGAAGGAAATGGACAATCTGTTATGCCCATCTTTGGAGCTTGCGGCTCAACAACAAGGACTAAAGGCACATGTCTGCTGCGGAACATCCGCTTACGGCGAGAACTCCGCGGCTCAGCCGGAGCTTGACGTTCTCGCAAGCTTGCCGGAGCAAAACTTGTCGGGAGCGTCGCTTCAACGAAACAAACCCTAGGGCTTGTCGGAGCAGCATCGCTCCTCAAAGATTGGTGTTGATCTTGGGGACCTTCTTGGCAGCGGCCGAAGCTCTGCGGAAAATAGTCACCAGAGACCAACTTCCTCTTCTTGCTCTGTCCGGTTGATGGCGTTATGACGGTTGAGTCAGCTTGAGCACAAAAATCCCTGGTTCCAGAGGTAACTTAAGTGCGGCGACTTCGACGAGCCATCGGCAATGTTGTTACGAGCTCTTGGAATATATTCCATCAGAGGCCGTCAAAGTGCTCTTCTAGCTTTCTCACTTCACAACATAAGCTTCCATCAACGGACTCGATAACTCTTGTTCACTTGGCGGATGACAAGCTGTGAGTCACCCCGACAATGAGCTTCTTGATCCTAAGGTCTCATCATGATCTCGAGACCGCAAGCAAACCTTCATACTCTGCAGTATTGTTTGTTGCTTGCTCCTTGGGAAAGTGCATCTGGACTACGTACTTGAGGTGCTCTCTGGTGGGTGCAACAAGTAGCACGCCCGCACCGGCGCCTTGCAGCGAGAAGGCACCATCAAAGTTCACCAGCCACTCTTTGCTTGCTTCCTTGACGGGGATGCTTGTTTCTGGAATTTCTTCATCCTGTGTTGGCATCCATTCTGCTATGAACTCCGCCAATGCTCTGCTTTGGATAGTTGAAGTGCTCTCAAACTTGAGGCCAAAGCTTGACAGTTCCCAAAGTGCCCACTCGACAATCCCGCTGTTGCTTACGGATTTTGCGTTATCCTCTTCAGAGGAAAACGAGTGACGACTGTGATCTCATGTGCCTGTAAGTAATGGCGCAGCTTTCTCGAGGCCATGAGGAGGCCGAAAAGCAATTTCTGCACACCAGAGTACCTTGACCTAGCCCCCTGCAGAAGGGCACTGACAAAGTAAACTGGGCGCTGCACCATTCTTTTCTGCACCTTCTCATGCGTCTGCGTGGATCCGTCCTTGTCGGGACCAGAGCTTGCCAGTGAAGCCCCCTGCTCGTCGCTAGATGCATCTGCCATGGTTTCTAGCTCATCATCCGCCTCCCTCTCCGCTACTAACGCAGCACTAACCACTTGATTGGTTGCCGCTATATATAGCAGCAATTTCTCTTGTGGCTTAGGTGCGACAAGTGTTGGAGTGGAGGACATGTATCTCTTCAAGTCCTGCAGCACAGCCTCTGCTTCCGGAGTCCATTTCATCGGACCTGCCTTTTTCAAAATTTTGAAAAATGGCAGGGCGCGCTCAGCAGACCTAGAGATAAACCTGCTGAGTGCAGCTACGCAACCGGCAAGTCTTCGTACATCCTTGACGCGCTTTGGTGCTTCAATCTGCTCAATGGCCTTGATCTTGTCGGGATTGGCTTCAATTCCCCGCCGAGACACGAATAACCCGAGAAGGAGGGGACTCCAAACACGCACTTCTCGGGGTTGAGCTTGAGGTTGATCTTGCGCAGATTTGCAAAGGTTTCGTCTAAATCTTGAATCAGAGTCGCCTTGTCCTTGCTTTTGACCACTATGTCATCCATGTAGGCTTCCACATTTCGTGCATTTGCGGCTCAAAAGCGTCATGGACTACTCTTGCAAATGTTGAACCAGCATTCTTTAATCCGAAAGGCATACGTACGAAACAATATGTGCCACATGGGGTGATGAATGCGGTCTTCTCCTCATCCTCTTCTTCCATGAAGATCTGATTATATCCTGAGTATGCATCCAGAAATGAAAGCAAATCACATCCGGCCGTGGAGTCAACAATCTGGTCGATGCGCGGCAAGGGAAATGGGTCTTTGGGACAAGATTTATTGACATCGGTAAAGTCGATACAAAGCCTCCATTTCCCGCTTGCCTTGCGTGCAACTACAGGATTGGCCAACCACGTAGGATGGAGCACTCCTCTGACAAGGCCTGCTGCTTCCAATTTCTTGATTTCTTCTGCGATGAATTCTTGGCGCTCCACTGCCTGTTTCCTAACTTTCTTCTTGACGGGCCGCGCATGAGGACAAACGGCAAGATGTGCTCAATTACTTTCCTGGGAACACCGGGGATGTCAGACGGTTGCCACGCAAACACGTCGACATTCGCCCGCAGGAAAGCAACGAGCGCGCCTTCCTATTTAGGGTCGAGAGTGGCACTGATGGTGAAGTTACCACCGTGCCGCCCTCCTTGGCGGACACCTTCTTGGTCTCTGGTGGAGCTGCCATCGCCTTTCTTACACTTTCCGGTGCAGCTCGATGGTGCGTCCTCGAAGGTAGCGCAGCACCAAGAGGTGCGCTTGCCGGAGTGGGCATCGAGCTCTTGCCGGACTTGATCTTCTTCTTCGCCCGGAGCTTCAGCCGCAAGTGGCTTGCAATCTGGCTGCACCGCCGCTTCTCGGTAGATCTTGTCGGCGCAAATAAGAGCATCCTTCTTGTCGCCAGGACAGAGATGACACTTATCGGGCCCGCATCTTCAAGAAGTTGTATGCATAGTGAGAGGCCGCCATGAATTTGGCGAGTCTTTGGACGGCCAAGTATCCCATTGTAAGGCAATGGAAAGTCGACAATGTCAAAGTGACCCTCTCGGTCCTGAAGTACAATTCGCTGCCAAATGTCACCGCAACGTGATCTTTCCCTTCGCTTGCTCCTTCCGGATTGATTCCTTGAAATGTGCGGTCTCTTCGAGCTCGCCATCGTGGATCCGGAGTTTCGGAGCACCGCGGAGGAGATCAGGTTCAAGCCGGCCCGCCATCAATTAGCATCTTAGTGACCTTGAGGTTGCGGATAGTTGGTGAAACCAACATCGGCAAGCACCCGACCGCGATTACGCGATCGGTGGTCCTCAATATCAAAGATGATAGGCGTCTGGACCATTTCGTAGGCTTGCGTGACTTGACGGATGGTTACGCCGCATTGACTTCCCGCATCCACCGCTTGAGCCGGGCGGTGTGAAGTATGCAGAAGCACCGCCACAACGCACAGGCCTCTGTGGCTTTACGGAACTCCTGCTCATCGGTCTCGCCATCATCCATGTCTTCATCATCGCCGCCGTCTTCATCCTTGTCGCGGCCGCTGGGAGGTCTGTCTCCTTGCCGCTGCTTGGCCTTGCCACAAGGCGTCCTCCTCGGCCGGGACGTTTCTTGCTAGCTCCTCCCGCACCTTCCCGGGCCTTCTCCTTGTCGCGCCGTTCGTATTCAGCCTTCTGCTGCTCGACACGCTGCTCGACCTTTTTGCAGCTCTGGAGGTCATGGCCCTTGGTGCGGTGGATCTTGCAAAGATCGCTTTGTTGGAGCCGTTCCGCTTGTCGGCGACCGCCACAACTGGCAGTTGGTGCCGGCAACCTCCTTGCCGAGCTACCAACTTTGGCTTTCTTGGCGCCACCTCCGCTTGCGGACTGCTCAACAACTAGCACATCTTTGCCTTTCTTCTTCCTGTTGTTCCGCCGTCGGTTTTTCTTTGCCGGGCGGTCTCCTCACTATCGATCCTCCTGCTTCAGATTCTCTCCGGGAGTCTTCTCCCTTCCTCAAGACGTGCACACTTGTCGGCCAGTGGCATATAGCTCATCGACGCCTCGATCTTGCACATCGCCATCTCCTCCGCATCATGCGGTTTCGCACGCTCGATGGAACGCGGTTGACAAGGGCAGGGTGGACATCCGGGATGTTGTCAGTCTGTGGTGAATCTTCCGAATGTACTTGCGCAGGGGCTCTCCTTCCTTCCGGGCGCAGCGATGAAGGTCGCTTTCTTGGCCAGGGGGCTTGTGGCCGCCTGTAAAGGCGCCAACAAACTGATGGCATAGATCTGCCCAAGAGGATATGGAGTTGTCCGGCAAGTGCATGAGCCAGAAACCGACAATGGGCTTGAGCACCAGCGGGAAGTAGTTGGCCAGGATCTTGTCGTCTCGCCCCCCGGCAGCTTGCACCGCGATGGTGTAGATGCTGAGGAACTCCGACGGATGCGTCTTGCCGTCGTACTTCTCCGAATGCGTCGGCTTGAAATTCTTCTTCTTTGGGCCATCGACTTGCCGCAGCTCACGAGTGAACGCAGGGCAACCTACCGCGTCACAGACGGCAAGTCGCTGGTTCTTCGGGCGCATGCATGTCGACAGAGGGCCTGGCGCTGGTCGGATTGACGCCGCTTCTCTTCGGCGCCGATGCGAAGTTCGAGCATCTTCTTCTTGCTTTCGTTCGTGAAGAACTTGGCGCTGATCGCGACGAGCTCGTGGATCCGATGACACGGTGGAGTCGCTGTCGAGGTGGATCCGGCGAGTCGGCGATCTTGGCCTTCGGGGCGGAGAGTGCATGGTGGTTGCACCCCCACCGGTCTCTGCCGCCACCGCTCGTGTTTGGCAGTCCCGCCAAGTTAGCGATGCACTCGGCTGCCGCGAGCGTCGCCGTTGGCAAAGCCGATGAGACTCTGAATGGTGGCCCTCCATTCATCGACCTTGTCGGCTGTTGGAGGGTAATCTAGGAGCAGTTGTGCTCTCGCCAATGCTTCTGCTGGAGTGGTGGGTGGCAGTGGCGAACGGCGCGAGGAGCGGGATATGCTCGGACTTCTAACTATGTTAGAAGGAGCAGTACCATGTCCAGGCGACCGTGCCTCGCTCGCGCCAAAGATGTTGGCGTGCAGTATGCCGGTCTTGAGCATCCCGAGATCCACCAGCTCGATCTTGGTCCAACGAGCGTATGGCATTGTGAATACCATGACGCTTGCCGGCCCCGCCGCCTCTGAGACGGGCGCGGTGCATGTACGGACGCTGAGGTCTGCGCAGCCTTGTCCTTGGACTTGGCAGCACCGTGGGCTCCCGTCGACTTCCATTCTTCGCCGGCGTCTACCCCACCGCCCGCTTGCTCCGGTGGTGGTGGGTTCGACGCAGACGGAATATCTGTCGCGAAGCCTTCTTCTTCGTGGCATGTCGATGAAGATGATGAAGATCTTGCTCGTGTGGGCGCCGGATCAGGTTCACACAATCTCGACGCCCCCTACCTGGCGCGCCAAAGATGTCGGGGAGGCTGATCTGACCCACGAGCACCTATGGGACCGGCGGACCGAGCCCCTTTCGGTTCGGCGGGGGGCAGAGGTCGCACGAAGAGCAGATCGAGGCGAAGCACGCGAGCGGTTTTACCCAGCTTCGGAGCTCTCCGGAGAGATAATACTCCTACTGCTGCATGTCTAAGTGTATTGAGTTCTTGCTCAGGAGCGCTGAGTGCTACAGTACACACAAGCTGCTAACGAGCCTGAGCGTGAGTGTCGAACCGACCCTTCGAACCCCCCTCTACGTTGCGCATGGGCCTCCTTTTATATGCTCAAGGGTCTCCGGCAGTGGCAACGAGGGCAAGGGTAAAATGGAAAAGGAGTGGTTGGTACAGCTACTGCATAGTTTACTGATGTATCATACCTAACCTCGACGGCAGGGGACAAAGGCATTAAATGCCCGGCTCACGCCGCCTCTAACAAAGGCGTAAAGGGACCATTGGGCGCCACCGCTTGCCACGATGGCTGCATGTTCAAGGCCGCTTACATCAAGGCTACCGCCGGTCAAGACGTTTTCTGCCACGCTGCTACCGGAAAGCTCCTGTATGCGACACGTTAGTGGATGTCTTGGAGCGAGGTACAGAGGTGGTCTGCCGCGCAAGCGCCTTTGCCGCGGTTGTTGTCTTGTCGCATCCGGAAGCTTGTCGGCCGCTGGCCTTCCCGGCAAGCTCCTCTTGCCGGGCCTTGTTTCCTAGGTGCCTTGGGTGGCCTTCCGGCAAGCTCCTCTTGCCGGGTGTCGCCTCCTTGGCTTGAATACTTTGTTCTTGAATGGCTCCAAAGGAACCACGGAGGACCTTGGCGGTCACCGGTAAGCCTTGCCATGAGGGCTGCAATCGCTCAGGCACAAGTTCGGGATACTAGGGTACCCCTACTCTAGTACACCGACAAAGATGCTATTTTCACTGAATTTTGCTTCAACTGAACCCATTTCATTGTGAGCAAAAAAATATGCGCCAGCGGGGACTCGAACCCACGACCATGCGCTTGTTTCACTATGTTTCTACCACTGGGCTAGGACGAGACTATTAGTCTTCCACTCTATGCCAACCCTTTTGAATATATCAAACTAGTCAAGTATCAAGCACACACCTCACTGACAAGTGGGCCACTCGACCCACTCGCTGACAAGTGGGCCATTCTGCTATTGTACCCAAGCTACCCAAAATATGCGCATGGCCAAAAAATATGCGCGCGGGGGGGGGGGGGGGGCGCGAACCCACGACCGTGCGCTTAGTTCACTTGGTTTCTACCACTAGGCTAGGAAGAGGTTGTTAGTTTTGTACTCTATGCCCACCCTTTTCAATATATCAAACCACTCGCTGACAATTGGGCCCACTCCTCCTCCTATCCACTCTTTTCCCCACTCCCCCTCTCCACTCCTCCTCTCCACTCGACCCGCTCCTCCTCTCCGCCGCTGCCGGCTCCTTCCTCTCCCACCGCCGCCGACTCCTCTCTCTTCGTCGCCGACTCTCCTGAGGTATGAATCCGCTTCCTCTTCCTATCCCTAGATTGGATTTACTGTTATGATTAGATTTGGGTTCTTGCCGCCGCCTATTAGATTAGGGTTTTATTAGGGTTCATACAAATTTTGCGCTATTTTAGGCCTCCCCTTCTCCTCCCGCGCCTCTGCTCGTCTGTTGGTCCGACGCCTCCCGTGCGGCTTCCCTGCGCCGCAGGTGACCACTTCTCCTCGGACTCCGGCGTAGGTAAGCCATCCGCTTCATATCCTCACCTTTCTCTACTGCTTTGTGTGGTAAGTTGTATGGGGCTATGCTTGGTTGATGAAAATTTGGGTTTTTCATATCCATCAGCGCCATGTTATTTTTCTAGGGTTTGGGGTTGTGCTTGAATTTCTATGTGTGGTGGATGATGGTGGATTTAGTATGCTCTGTTGGTGGATTTAGTGTGGTTGAATTGCTATGCTGTTGTAGATTACTATGTTGTTGCTGTTGGTAGACTACTGATAGTGTGGAGATGAAGGACAATGTAATTAACTGAATTCTGTGGTAGACTGTTGTTGTTGTTGAATTATGTTGGTAGTGTGGTACATTGAATTATGTTGGTAGTGTGGTAGACATTATTGGTAACGTTGTTAACTAAATTCTGTTGCTTTTGAATTCTGTTGTTGCTGTTGCTGTAATTAATCAATTCGATTAAAGGTGGTAGACTGCTGTTACTAGTTGTGGTTATTCTTGTTGTCAAGTCTTGTGCTGCAGTGGGATGCCTGCATATGCAGTTGCAGTGACCTGCATGAACATGGGCAGAGTAGTAGCAGCAGTAGATGCCAACTTTTGATATGCATGGATTCTTGCTTGTTTATATTCTTTTAAACTGAACATGCTCAAGTATGGAAACATTACATTCTTGTCCAGCTTAGTGGCCAAGAAACATTACATTTATGAGTGCACATGCTCAAGTTTGTGTGTCTGTTGATGTTTTTTCCATCAAAAATGTTGATGGGTGCTGTTGATGTTGGTGTTGATGTTCTTCTTCTACTCATTGCCCCTTTGCCAAGATAGGGTAGGAGCAAAATGAGGCCATTGCCATTTATAGTAAATATTCGAAATTGAGGCCCTGGCAAACACATGTATTAAATATTCTACTGTTTTGAAGTGCTTGTTTCCTATTTATGTCCAGTCCTGTTTATGATAACTTGTTGTTTAATTTACAATGCTGCTTTTCAGATAAGTGAGATGGTTGGCTTGGAAGGTTTCAAGTTCTTCGAGATCGTAATTGAGGAATCTTGCAGTAGGCAGGTATGTTTATCATCACTCATTTCTTTATCATCACTCTGTTGTCTAGTGCTTGATTGCCACAATTAACCACTGCTTGACCCTCGATGCAGAGGCTGCCTGACAAGTTTGTGAAGATGCTCGCCGGCCATGAGCCCCACAAAGTGAAGCTGTGGGAGGCCGGCAACAGGCTTCACAGGCTGTGGGACGTGTTGGTGGTGTTCGATGGTGAAGGCCACATGTACCTAGGGCTCGGCTGGGAGCATTTCGCCCGCGTCCATGAGCTATAGCTCAGGTACTTCCTTGTCTTCCGCTACGACGGCGGCGCCATGTTCACCGTGAAGATGTTCGACAACACCATGTGCCGCATGTACTACCAGCACGACGACGATGCCAGTAAGCTCTCTGCCTCTCTTCTTCCTATCCTTTTGGTTTCCTCTACCAAAGACGACGACAAAGACCATGTTCACACTTTGTTGCATTTGGCTGCAATGGGAGCAAAGAAGGGGATGACGAGGAGCAGAGTGGGCAAGAACAGGAGCACATCGGGGATGACGAGGAGCAGAGTAGGGAGGTGCAGCCTATTCTGGTGACGACGACCTTGCTATGGTGGTGGCTGACGACGACCTTGCTATGGTGATGGCTGGCGACGACCCTGCTATGGTGGTGGCTGACGACGACCCTGCTATGGTGGTGGCTGACGACGACCCCGCGATTGTGGTGCCTGGCGCTGACCTCGCGATGGTGGTGCCTGACGATGACCTCGCGATGGTAGTGGCGCCGGCGATTCCACAGTTGGGCGACAGGACCATGCCAATTGTGGCAGAGGAGTACATCCGCGTTGGGATTCGCCATTCTGAGCGCATCAGGTTGATGAAGGAGAAGAAGGAGGAGTGAAGATGTTAAGAAAATGAAGTGGCAATGTTAAGCATGTTAGGTTTAAGCTTGTTAGTTTAATCTGAACATGTCAATGTTAAGTATGTCAGGTTTAATTTTGTGCATGCTCATGGATGATGTATGACAGTGTCATCTAAACATGTCAATTTCTTAGCAATGAATATTCAGTTTGGTAATTGATGGGAATTGAAATTTTTTATGCATGCTCATGGATGAAAGATAAAATTATGAGTTTTTGTGCAAGCTCATGTATGAAACAATATAAGTTTCATTTTTTGAATGCTAAAAACATGACTCAAACCCTAGCCACGGACGACCGCCATGACGAAATCTGCCGGTTTTTGAAAACACCGTAAGAAATTCAAAACCCGTTTTTCATTTTTTGAACGCTAAAGACATGCATTTTTCGTGAAGCGGCTACAAGGTAGGCATTTCATCACAGAATCGACAACAGATTGGCACGGCTCAAACCCTAGCCACGGACGGCCGTCGCGACGAAATCGGCCGGTTTTTGAAAACACCATAAAAAATTCAAAAAAAATCAAAAAAATGGGAGACCTCTGCTTCGCATCATGAAATGTGGCCTACCAACTAGCAAAAATACTAAACTTGCAATACGGATGTTTTCTTGAAAAAGTGTTCTAAAAAACGACCTACCATGAACGAAGATTCATGGCTTTCAAGCCAAACTAGCAATGATATGGTCGCATTCGATGAATAGTTTCTGATAATATGCCCAAATTTGGCGCATGCCTCCGTCTTGTGATGGCAAACAATGTTGCCAAAGTGAGGTTCCAACTTGTTTAACAAGAAAAACCGTTTTTCATTTTTTGAATGCTAAAGACATGCGTTTTTCGTGAAGCAGCTACAAGGAGGGTCACCCCAAATGGCGCCATTCCATGTCTATCTCAAAGTAGACCCTATTTTATGGGCGTTCGCCAAAAAACATGCATTTCCGACCCTCGTAGCTACTCCCGGCAATTCAGACCACCTTCGGTAGATTCAAATTGAACCGGCTAGAATTTGAACTGCGGGTCCTCCATAGCTTACCCGTTATTTTCACTAAAAATGCTTTTTAGCTTCACAGGTAGGCATTTCATCACAGAATCGACAACAGATTGGCACGGCTCAAACCCTAGCCACAGACGGCCGCCGCGACGAAATCGGCCGGTTTTTGGAAACACCGTAAAAAATTCAAAAAAAAATCAAAAAAATGGGAGACCTCCGGGTCACATCATGAAATGTGGCCTACCAACTAGCGAAAATACTAAACTTGCAATACGGATGTTTTCCTGAAAAAGTGTTCTAAAAAACGACCTACCATGAACGAAGATTCATGGCTTTCATGCCAAACTAGCAATGATATGGCCGCATCCGATGAATAGTTTCTGATAATATGCCCAAATTTGGCGCATGCCTCCGTCTTGTGATGGCAAACAATGTTGCCAAAGCGAGGTTTCAACTTGTTTAACAAGAAAAAACGTTTTTCATTTTTTGAATGCTAAAGACATGCATTTTTCGTGAAGCGGCTACAAGGAGGGTCACCCCAAACGGCGCCATTCCATGTCTATCTCAAAGTAGACCCTATTTTACATACGGTCGCCAAAAAGCATGCATTTCCGACCCTCGTAGCTACTCCCGGCAATTCAGACCACCTTCGGCCAATTCAGCTTAAACCGACTGGAATTTGAACTGCGGGTCCTCCATAGCTTGCCCGTTTTTTTCACTGAAAATGCTTTTTAGCTTCACAGGTAAGCATTTCATCACAGAATCGACAACAGATTGGCACGACTCAAACCCTAGCCACGGACGGCCGCCGCGACGAAACCAGCCGGTTTTTGAAAACACCGTAAAAAATTCAAAAAAAATCAAAAAAATAGGAAACCTCTGCATCACATCATCAAATGTGGCCTACCAACTAGCAAAAATACTAAACTTGCAATACATATGTTTTCTTGGAAAAGTGTTCTAAAAAACGACCTACCATGAACGAAGATTCATGGCTTTCAAGCCAAACTACCAATGATATGGCCGCATCTGATGAATAGTTTCTGATAATATGCCCAAATTTGGTGCATGCCTCCGTCTTGTGATGGCAAACAATGTTGCCAAAGCAAGGTTCCCTTGTTTAACAAGAAAAATTGTTTTTCATTTTTTGAATGCTAAAGACATGCATTTTTCGTGAAGCAGCTACAAGGAGGGTCACCCCAAACGGCGCCATTACATGTATATCTCAAAGTAGACCCTATTTTACGGACAGTCGCCAAAAAGCATGCATTTCCGACCCTCGTAGCTACTCCCGGCAATTCACACCACCTTCGGCCGATTCAGCTGGAACCGGCTGGAATTTGAACCGCGGGTCCTCCATAGCTTGCCCGTTATTTTGGCCAAAAATGCTTTTTAGCTTCACAGGTAGGCATTTCATCACAGAAGCGACAACAGATTTGCACGGCTCAAACCCTAGCCACGGACAGCCGCCGCGACAAAATCGGCCGGTTTTTGAAAACATCGTAAAAAAATTCAAAAAAATCAAAAAAATGGGAGACCACCGCGTCACATCATCAAATGTGGCCTACCAACTAGCAAAAATACTAAAGTTGCAATACCGGTGTTTTCTTGAGCTACTCGGTATGATTTTAACCATGATTTCTACAAAGTTTACAAAAAACCCTAATTTTTTCTGCCCCCAAACACAAAAGAATTTCCCTCCCACAACAAAATTTTCCCTCCACCAAAATTTCCCTCTCCCAAAATTTCCCTCCACTCCCTCTCCCACTACCAGCGGGTCCCACCACTCCCTCTCCCACTAACACGCGGGATCCCCTCCCCTCCCCTCCCCGCCCGCAACCCTATCCCACTCCCCATTCCCCATCCCGCAACCCTCCCTTCTCTGCTCCGCCGCCGAACGCCGACGAACCTAGCTCCCTCCCCTGCTCCGCCCCTCCATTCCCCACCTCCCAACCCCGACGAATCCCCCTCCCCTCTCCCCTCTCCCCACCCCGCAACCCTAGCCCCTCCTCCTCTGCTCCGCCCCGCCCCGCTCTGCTCCCCGACGACGAATCGCCGCTCCGCTCCTCTACATCGACGACGGTGGCGACAAGAGGGTAGACGCGAGCGACGACTGCGACAGGAGCCACCGCTGCATCATCTACAACACGACGACAAGTACTCCCCTCGTTAGGGTTAGGATTTTCTGGTGGTTCGGTGGATCTCATGGTGCATCTTCTAGGGTTAGGATCTCATGGTGCATCTTCTAGGGTTAGGATCTCCTGATGGTTAGGGTTAGGATCTCTTGGTGGTTAGAGTTCTTCTTCATGGGGATGGGGATGGGGATGGATTCATGGGGTTAGGATTCATGGGATGATATCCTTCTTGTTCATGGGGTTAGGGTTCATGTCGTTGGTAATGTGATTTTGAGATGGGGATGGATTCATGGGGTTAGGGTTTTGTGGGGAGGTGGTTCTTTAATCTAGATTTTGTATGCTCTATTTTGATTTTGCATCCTCACAATGTCGTTGCTTGATGCTTTGTGTTGTCATGTGGATGCCTTGTGGCAGCTCATCCATGGCCTTGTTTGTCATGCAGGTCATTGAGCAGCATCAGGAGGAGGAGCTCAAGCACGGCTACCACAAAAGCAGTTTTTGTCCATCTCCATCTCCCTCTCCCTCTACTGCCAATCCTTGTTATGGTTTGTTAATCTTTACTTGTCATAGTGTATTACTTAAGAGCCATTTGCTTTGTTAATCCTTGTTATGCTTTGTTAATCTGTAGTCATAGCGATTTTCTTGCTTGATGACATTGAAGTTGATGCCTATAAGAGGTTGTTTGTAGCCATACTAATAGTTAACATGATGTAGTAGTTTTCTCTTTGGAATCCCTAGCAGGTACTAAAGTTTTGGATTATATTGCATATTCCTTTTAAATTTACTTGGCTAGTTTAGTGCCACCTCTTGAGTTAAATAAGAACCTGGAGTAAGCTATTGTGTTGTAATTGTTGTGCCATTGTGTGAAGTATTAATATCCATTTGCATCTTCGCAGAAATGGCTACATGTTCTTTGAGAAATCTTCCTTTGAAGCCTTCTCCCTGTTCTGTATTTGCTAGAACAAGGATGTTATTCTTTTTGGGTGTTCGATTTGTTTTGCTTGCTGGGGCACTCTGTTATTTGTTCTTGATTATGGTCACCGCTAGATCTAAAGCTCTGTAGTTGTTGTTCCCATGCTATCTAGGGTTTGTAGGTTCCCATTCATGTTTGGTTTCTATCCTGTGAGCTCCTGCCATGCTTTGGTTTACATATAGAAAGCTTTACGCTCCTTGTACTACTAGAGTAGTTCATGTAGGTGTGATATATGCTCTCTAGGTTGGTCTAGTTAATTCATGGGGTTCATTACTAAATGATTAAGTCCATCTGCCATTACTGTGAGCTATACTAATACTAGCACGAGACATTGCCATTCCTGCGAGCTATACTAATACTAAATGATTAAGTTCATCTGCCATTCATGGTGTACCTGATAGTGTTGTCACAGTACCAATCATATACTGTAGACCATTGTGCTATACTAATACTAGCACGAGACGTTGTCAGATTTACCACATGATGTATATGTGATCATGTGGGGACTGGGGAAGGAAAGAGAGCGCGGGGTGGGCTCTATCAGCAGTACATGCTTAATTAGGGTTTCCATCAGCAGTACTTGCTAGTATTAGTATAACTTGGAGAAGAAGCTACTTGCTTGCTTATTAATTAGGGTTTGTATCAATAGTACTTTCTTGCTTCTCTTCAATTTCCTTCATTGCTTGCTTGTTTCTATCAGTAGCACTTTGCTTGCTTGCTTGCATTAGTAGCACTTATGCACTTTGCTTACTTGCTACTAGTGTACATGCATGCTTGTTTAGTGCACTTACATGTTTGCTTAATTAATAACACTAGTTCACTGTATTGTTGATCCATCAAGTTTGTTTCACATGTATTACATGTATGTGCATGATGGTCCAAATGCTTTCCTTTATTGATACAAGTGCATCATTTTAATTTATCCTCTTTGTGTCGATTGTTGTTTATTCTATTTTGCAAGCACCACCTCGAGATCATCCATGGAAAGGATGACAAGGTCAAACATGAGGCCAACCGTTGGTATGCAACTTGCTCCTTGTGGTTATACTGTCAGTTTCATAAAATCTATGTCTTAATATGCTAAGTGAAATGTATTGCTGCAATCTGAATAAGCTGGCTTAATTGTGCCTGTGTGCTGTTAGTCTTCCTTACCTGAATAACTAGGATTAAATGATAATAAATTTCATAAGATATGTTTTGCTGTCTGTCCATGCATTCCAAACATTCACCTAATAGTTATGTTTCCTTTATCATGCAAAGAAGAGCCTCTCACCGAGTACGAGAAGGTTAGGGCTAGAAATATCATGAGGAACAATTGGATGTTCGGTCCCTTGGCATCGGTGCAAGATGGCGTCGATGATTAGGAAAACAAATGGTGTACAAGAAGGTAGAAGTGATGAGGTTCAAGAAGGTAGTGGAGTTATCAATGATGACCAGTACAATCCTAAGGAGGATGAAGTTATTGATGGAGAGCACGTTGATGATGTTGTAGTGAACAAGACTGTTAAGGTGCAAACTCTGTCTTGCTTGGGGGTTGGGGTTCTTTTATGCTATGTGTTTCCTTGTGATCACATATTTCTCTTGTGATCTAATGCTTTTTTCCGTGCTGTTTATACGAGGTACTGAAGGAATCTAGGACGAAGAGGCCTGGTGTTAAGAAGACAACAAGAAGAAGAAGAAGAAGAGCTTCGAAACATCTGCTGCAATGCCTCCAGAAGGGTGATGGCCCCAGCTCCGGGACAAAAAAGAGGATCCTGGAACTGATGAACCTGCCCTTGATAGAGTCACAAGGCGAAAGCAAAGATGGCGATCGCGACGGACCATCAGGAAAGTCTGCCGCGCATGGACTCGAGACCTCGGTGCAAATGGGTGATGAGTTGCCGCCATGGATGAAGGAACCACCCTCAAAGCATGGATGGAAGTGGCAATGCGCCTAGATGAAGGAGGAACCATTTGCATTGACGAAGGTGCATCGTCTATTGGACTCGCCATTGTTGCACCTTCTATTGACAGGAATGTTGTCATCAATGAAGAAGAACAGCTTGTGCTTCAATCGTGCAAGTTGACCTTTGCAATGCTATCTTTTACTAGTGCATTTTCCAAATGGAATGATCATGTATGCTTTTGTCGATTCCTGCATTTGTCGATTTCTATTCTAATTTATGAGTTCAATTTCATTTTCAGATGCAATGACTACCAAGACTAGACTTAGAAAGGGCAAAGGGCTAGAGAGGATCACCAAGTCGCTTGGTAGCAAGGTGCCTATGCAAATTGTCAAGGGATGAAGCGCCCAGAGAAGCCTCTGCGGTCAGCAAGAAAGCTTGCTTCGAGTGTGGACTTGTTGCAAGAAGCCATCTTAGGTTCTTCCTCACTTCAAGCTATACAAAAAAAAATGCTAGTCTACTGGAGAACTACATTGGGAAAGTTGCTGTAAGCTACTTGTTTCATAGTTAATGTGCTATCTATTTTCTGTTACACCTATGCATGATCACTAATAGTGTTCCTACCTTGTTTGCTGTCTTGGTAGGCAAATTTTGAGATGAACACGGACTCGGAGACCATCAAGACCGCATGCAAAGATATTCTGTAGAAAAATTCAATGAACAGACGCCATCAGATCAAGAAGAAGTATTTTGATACCGTCACCGCAAATAAAGTCAGCATTAAGTCTCCGGTATCTGATCTGACGGATGGTGAATGGAAAGCTCTGGTGGAGATGTGGTCTACTCCAAGACACAAGGTTTGTCTCTGCTTTGTTTGATGCTTTATGTTCTACACATGATATGCTAGTGCTTGATCATGCTGAAAGTATGCTTTTTTTGTAGGAAACCTGTGTGTCGAACAAGATGAATCGAGAAAAAGTCGTGTACAATCAGAGAACTGGTTCCAGGCACTACACAGCACACATTTTTGCCACTGTGAGAACTTTTCTCTAGAGACCTTACCGCTTTGATCCTCGTTGAATAACATTTACGATTCTTGCTGAATAAAATTTTGATTTTTGTTGAAAAACATTTCAGAAAAGAAGAGCGTAAGGGTGAGGAGCTGTCTGCGATTGACTTGTTTAAGGCCACCCACAACAAAGAAGAAGCACGGGTTTTGAGCTACCAAGACTGCTATAGTAAGTCACTCCATGCTTTGTCCATGCCTGCTTTGATTCACAGCCAGCTTTGATGCTGTTTGATGCTTTGATGATTTGATCTTTGTTTGATTCGGAGCCAGTTCCATGCTTTGATGCTGTTTGATAGTTCCATGCTTATACTTCCATGCTAGGCTTAATGAAGATATCAGAACAGCTTAATGAAGATAGTTCCATGTTGTTTGATTCACACACGCTGTGTTCCATGCTTTGATGCCGTTTGATAGTTCAACAAAGATATCGAACTTCTTTGTAGCTATTTGTTGCATTTTTATGACATGATGAAATTTGATCTGAATGTTTGTCGGGAAGCCATCTTATATAGAACCACCATTCTAGGCTTAATGAAGCGATCATATTGTTCCAATTGCATGTCTCCAGGTCACTAGTCATCATCTTCTTGTATAGATTTTGTGTGCTGGTTTGGTTACTTCAAATAATCCATTTGTGTGCTGGTTTGGTTTCTCCACTAATGCCTATCATTTTCCTCCATATGCTAGCTTGAGATGGAAAAAATGAAGGACGCGCCGGTACCAGAAGGTGAAGAGCCAAAGTCTACTGTTCAAATTGTCGAAGAAGTGCTGTTGAAATCTGTCAAGAAAAGCACATTCCTCACGAATGTTGGGCTCCAGTCATCTAGGAACAACTCGCGCAAAGCAACTGCTGAAGTGGCTGCTCATGTTCGTGACCTTGAGCAGAAGCTGGAGAGGTCCGAGCTTCAAGCTGAACTGGTGCAAGAAGAATTGGTGGCAATCAAGATGAAGGCGGAAGAATCTGAAGCTGCACGCGACAAGGAACTTGAGTCGCTGCGCAAGAAGTCTCAAGAATGGAAGAGAAGTTAGCCCACTTGATGGCTCTCTTTGGAGCTAAGGTAGTTTGATGGATGTGCTGTGAACCTCTTTGTCTTTGAGCTAAGGTAGTTGTTGCATTTTGAACCTGTGAACCCGGGAGCTGAGCTGAGAGCTGTTGCATTTTGTTGCATTTTGCTGTTTAAACTAGAGATGTGAAGTTATGTGATCCTGTGAACCTGGGCCTTTCTGTGAAGTTATGTGATCTTGTGAACCTGGATCACTTGTGGATCATTTTGTTTATTTTCTGTGAAGTTATGTGGATCACTTGTGCACCTGGGCTTGTGGATCACTTGTGGGTCACTTGTGCACCTGGGCCTTTCTGTTTATAGTTATGCAAAATGAGAACCCGGGCTCTAAAAAGGCCAAGGCCCAAACAAGAATTAGACCAAAAAGGCTTGGGCCTAAAAAAGAAATGAGTGTAAGAAAAAAATTATAAAAGGCTGCATAACAGAAAATAAAAGCCAAGGCCCAAATTCGAACTAGACTAAAAAGGCTGTGGCCCAAAACAATAGTGGACTATAAAAAATTCATCAGAAAAAGGCTCCATTCCCAGAAAATAAAAGGCCAAATTATTGGGCCAGGCCCATGCACATAAGCAAAATAAACAGAAAAAAAATTAAACGGGCCGAATTATTGGGCTTGGCCCATGTAGACGGCTGAAATGGACCGGGCTTATTCTATTTTACGACCTTTTCATTTGGTCGTAATTCTGCCACGTCAGCTTGCCACGGTGGATCTGACGTGGTGTGGTCGGATTGCTAGTGACCAAAATAATTGGTCGTTAAATCTATGACCTTTTTTTGGTCATAAACGTCTACGACCATTCCAGAAGAAAAGTCGCTATAGTCTTAACGATGGCCAGCTTTTGACCTTATGGTTTTGGTCACAAAAAGGTCACATATTGAAAACAGTGACCATTCAGTGACCAATAGTGGTGGTCACAAGTTGACATATTTCTTATAGTGCTGGTGGGCCCCCTATGGTAGTTATTTGCTCCAATATTCATCATATATTTGATAAAAAATCTCCATGAAGTTTCAGCTTGTTTGGAGTTGTGCAGAATAGGTGGCCTGATGTTGCTTTCCCAGGTCCAGGTTTCCAGCAGTAGGAATTCTCCCTCTTTGTGTATACCTTGCATATTATG
Source organism: Aegilops bicornis (assembly GCA_021605145.1). Lineage (NCBI taxonomy): Eukaryota > Viridiplantae > Streptophyta > Magnoliopsida > Poales > Poaceae > Aegilops > Aegilops bicornis. The sequence continues at coordinate 674,846,160 of CM038673.1, read as the reverse complement.
AGAGAAAAGGCATTAGAATTACTCCAAAAAGCATTATTATGGATAAAACATCATAAATAACAGTAGGAAAACATGAAGCAAAATGGACGTATCAATGTCTCGCTGCATCCTTTCAAACTCCTTCTTGTCTTTTTGCGAAGTTTCTCTAGATATTAAGAGCATATCTCCAAGACCGGCCCTCAAATCTCTCATAAACATCTGACCGAGCTGTGTGCCATCCAATGGCTCAAAATTTATTGCCAAGATTTTACCGATCCAAAATTTATGTTATTATAACTCTGCTCAAAATAATGCAAGTCTTTCTAAACTTTCAGTGGTGCACGTTTGCTTATATTGCTCATATGTATCCCCTCATTATGCATTTATCTTATGCCTACATATTTACCTAGAAGGAAAAGAACGAAAGTTGTACATATAATAAAGTGAACCATTGATATTTTACCTACGCTGTTAAAAGCATCTTTGGATTCAGGGTATGTTCAACTTATGTGTGCTACTTGACAGGTCATATACTCAAGAAATGTTTATTTTTCTAAATTAATCTTGATACTCTAGTGCTTTAGAAATCAGTGTCGAGTTAGTTGCTTGATTCTTACACTCCGAGGACTCCACCAAGTTCTATGTATTTTGAGGTATATTGTGGGTAATGACACGTATAAATAATAAAAAACATTAAGGGGTAGCAAATAATTTGTATAGCAATGTGATACTTATTATTTACTTGTCTAGGGTAAAATCCAATGGCTATAAAACAATTTTTTGCTAACATCCACAAATAAATAAAAATATAATTGTTTTTGACATAAGAAGTAAGCTCTAGCACATTTAGTTATTGGAGTGGATGTACGACCCAGCCACCTAAATTTTAGGCCTCACACACGTGAGTTTGATTTCTTATTATTTAAAAAGACACTCTAGGGGTTTCACTTACCTATTTCCTTAAAAAAATGTTTTTGCCAAAAGTATAATTTTATGTTAGCACATAAATAATAATGATGATGATGATGAAAATATGTATTTAATATACATAAACTTTGTTGCGCCATTAAATTTTCTTGTTACACCTAGAGAAATATTACTCAAATATATATAAAAGGTGTATGGATATAAATAGTAAATAAATTTAGCGACAAGATTGGGTATGAGGCAGTAAAAAAATAGTACAAATATCCATTTTTGGAAATGAAGGTTATTGAGAAAGTCTTTAGGTTTTGTTTCGCATGAGGGGTTGGGATTTGGAGGGGATTTGGTGAATCCTTCTCCGTCACCTAATCCTCTCATCCCCACAAATCCCCTCACACACGATCCACATATCATGAAAATAGGATCTTCACAACACCCCAAAATAGCCATAACACAAAACAGATGCAAAGTTGTAATTGCCTTCGGCTATTTGGCCTGCACAAAGCACCCAATTTACCAACTAAGTAATGTGCTATCTAGCAAAAATGGAAGTTCATTAAACTTACCATCATAAAAGCCACCTAGCAAATCAAAGGAAGGGGACTGTTTGATCTGGAATTGCTTATTTCTAGCCATGGTTGTAGATAACTCAAATAAATGCTCAAACATGGACTACACAAAAACAACATTGAGTACGAAAGAAACATGGCGCAAGTTACAAGTTACAAAGACGAAATGGAGTAAATTAGAACTTACAATGATCATATTGTGCCAAAGATATGGGTCGGCCTCTATCATGTATGTGTGAAAGTTCCAACTAGCACCACTTTGTTTCTAGGCATCCTTGACAAGCCCGTAGTGACTCTTCATCTCTTTATTCTTTCTTAAATTTAAAGCTTTGTGAAATTTGTATGGCCATATCTTTAATGGAATATTGCTTCCATTCTAGTCCATGATTCACTCGGCCATCCGTTTTTATCTCTGTGGCAAGAATTGTTGTGTTCATGGAGTAACTTTACCAAACATTTTTAAAGAGCTGGGTTCCACTTCATTCTTGGCTTTTTGGCTCCACGAGGACAAATTTATGTTTCTCAAAAGAAAGTTTACACTATATAGTGATAAACTACCATGAGCTAGCTACTATTCAAAATGAGAAATATTAATGCACCAAGTTTTATCATGGATGAAGTTACATGTTGAGATGAAGCATCAAAATACTTATTGGAGGAGTCTTTTTTATCTTGGGTGATGGCTTGTTTGTACCAAGTGAAGCTTTTCTTGCAGTAGCTTTCATCAAATTGTAGTTACCATTTTGTATACACATCTGAATTGCAACAAAGATTAAATTATTACGTGATAAAGATGGTAAAAGTTAATTATTACATGATAAAGATACACATCACAATGTTGGCTATTCATATTGATATGCATCCAACATTTGCATTGCAATTTCACTCCTCAAACTGTTCCCTAAGCCATCGTTCCCATAGTTATTTTCATCACCATTTGGGAGATCAACAAAAGCATTTTTTTGCTATGTTATTGGGCTGGTTGTTAGTATGTCCTGACTGTATTTATAATTTTATTGTTCCATGCTATTATTATACTACTTTTATATAGTTTGGCATCAATATTTATTATATTTCTGGAATAACCTATTAATCCAATGCCCAATGTTAGTTTTTGTTTTCTGCTTGTTTTTTTGGACTTTCAGAAAAATAAATTTTCCGGAGCCGAAAAAATTCAGAAAAATGATGACAATTATTTTTGGACCAGAAGAGACCCGGGTGAAAGATCGTGGATGTCGCCTAGAGGGGGGGATGGTGAATAGGCGCTTTAAAATAATTACGGTTTAGGCTTGAACAAATGCGGAATAAACCTGGCGGTTAATTTGTCAAACATAAAACCTACAACAACTAGGCTCAGCTATGTGCACCAACAACTTATACTAAGCAAAATAAACAACTATGTGATAGCAAGATATATGACCAGAGACAATATGGCTATCACAAAGTAAAGTGCATAAGTAAAGGGCTCGGGAAAGATATAACCGAGGCACGCGGAGACGACGATGTATCCCGAAGTTCACACCCTTGCGGATGCTAATCTCCGTTTGGAGCGGTGTGGAGGCACAATGCTCCCCAAGAAGCCACTAGGGCCACCGTAATCTCCTCACGCCTCGCACAATGCAAGATGCCGTGAATCCAATAAGGGACCCTTGAGGGCGGTCACCGAACCCGTACAAATGGCAACCCTTGGGGCGGTCACCGAACCCATACACTTTGGCAACCCTTGGGCGGTCACCGGTACCCGTCAAATTGCTTGAGCGATCTCCACAACCTAATTGGAGACCCGACGCTTGCCGGAGCTTTACACCACAATGATTGAGCTCAACACCACCAACCGTCTAGGGCGCCAAGGCACCCAAGAGGAACAAGCTCTAGGGTGCCCAAACAGCCAAGAGTAATAAGCTTCTCAAACTTCACTTCCACGTATCACCGTGAAGAACTCAAACCGATGCACCAAATGCAATGGCAAGGGCACACGGAGTGCCCAAGTCCTTCTCTCCCAATCCCACCAAAGCAACTAATGCTAGGGAAGAAAATGAGAGGAAGAACGAAAGAAGAACACGAAGAACTCCAAGATCTAGATCCAAGGGGTTCCCCTCACTTAGAGGAGAAAGTGACTAGTGGAAACGTGGATCTAGATCTCCTCTCTCTTTTCCCTCAAGAACTAGCAAGAATCATTGGAGGGATTGAGAGCAAGCTCGAAGAAGGTCAACAATGGGGGAAGAACACGAGCTAAAAGGATAAGGTTCATTGGGGAAGAAGACCCCCTTTTATAGGTGGGGAAAAATCCAAACGTTATGCTCACAGCCCGCACCGAGCGGTACTACCGCTCCAAGGAGCGGTACTACCACTAGGGCGGTAGTAGCCCTTTGAAACACAACAACGAGGAGGCAAAAGGCCAGAAGAATCGTCGGAGCGGTAGTACCGCTTGACCTCACGCAGTACTATTACCGCTTAGGGGTAGCGGTACTATCGCTAAGGGTAGCGGTACTATCGCTAAGGGTAGCGGTACTACTGCTTATGAAGCGGTAATAAAATTACATCTGTGCCTACCATCGCTGGACTTGTGACGAAGTTTTTGGTCCCGAGCGGAAGTAGCCACGGAAGTAGCGGTAGTACTGCTCCAAGCGGTAGTACCGCTCCCAAGGGCGGTAGTAAAAATTACTTCCGCTCCTGTCCATGGTAGTACCCGCAGCCTTTTCGTAACACCAAACCGACACAACTTCTGCAAACGGACTCCGAATTCGACGAAACCAAGTTTGTTGGAAAGCTAGCGACAAGGGCTAACACATCTTGATAGAAATATCAATAAGAAGCAAATGAGAAAATGCCAAAAATAAAATGGTGAGAACCCTTCCTCGGATAAGACCGGTAAAACCTCCAACACCGAAAACATCATAGAAGACGCATGCAAACTCCGTTTTCGATGAACTCAAGCTTGTCATCAAGATGACCATAAACTCTAAGACTCACAAAGAGAACCAAACAACAACCAAGAAACATGATGCAAGGATGCAATGGTTTGAGCTCTCGATAGTACGGCTATCGATCCTATAACCCGATCTCCCAACTACCACCATGAGACCGGTAAAATACAAAACCTATCAAGGGCAAACCTTTGCCTTGCACATGATCCACTTGAGCTAGATGATGACGATCTTGTCCTCCTCAAGATGGACCTTTCTTGATTGTGTTGGGTCGATGGAGACTAGATGATTGCTCCCCCATACTCCACTATGGGTGAGCCACTCTTGACACATCTTCACAAGTCCATTGACACCACAATGGATGGAAAGCTTCAAGCACTTGATCTCTTCGTGATGCTCCACTTGAACTTGCACACAACAATCTTGATGACGATCACCACTTGATGTCATCCTCTCCATGGGTTGAGTGATATCTTCCTCTTGACGCAAGCCCATGAACATGTACCTAACCCCACATAGAACTCTCACATAGACCATGGGTTAGTACACAAAGCACAATGGACAATGCTTACCATGCCATGGGATCACTTGATCCCTCTCGGTACATTTTCTACGCTTTGTGAGTTGATCAACTTGATTCACTCTTGACTTAGTCTTGATCAACCTTGAATCTTTCCAACTCTCTTCATTTGGATGATGTCTTGAAGGTAAATATGAATGATCACACAATCTTCTTCTTCAAGACATGCTTGCAATAAGCTCAACTCTCACATGACCAATCTTTGGATAATTCCTTAATAGCACCTTGGTCAACACAAACTCTCCTTGAAACCAACACATGTACTCCAAGAAAAGCCTATGGACAAAACCTTCAAATATAACTCAAGGCAACCATTAGTCCATAGAAATTGTCATCAATTACCAAAACCAAACATGGGGGCACCGCATGTTCTTTCAATGGCCAGGGGGTGGCACCAGTTGCCCATGTCGGCAGACCACAAGGGCCACCCCCAAGGCTGATTGAGGTGGTCGCATGGTATCCCTGGACCTTCGTTCCACCACCTCTTGGTCTATGATACGTCTCCAACGTATCTATAATTTATGAAGTATTCATGCTATTACATTATCTTTTTTGGATGTTTATGGGCTTTACTAAACACTTTTATATTATTTTTGGGACTAACCTATTAATCGGAGGCCCAAATTTCAAACTGTTGTTTTCTTGCCTATTTCAGTGTTTCGGAGAAAAGGAATATCAAACGGAGTCCAAACAGAATGAAACCTTCGGGAGAGTTATTTTTGGAACGGAAGCAATCCAGGAGACTTGGAGTAGACGTTAGGGTAGCTTCGAGGAAGCCACGAGGTAGGGAGGCGCGCCCTACCCCCTGTGCGCGCCCCCACCCTCGTGGCTCCCCTGACCTACTTATTTCGCCTATATATGTCCATATACCCTAAAAACATCGGGGAAACACAATAGATCGGGAGTTCCGCCACCACAAGCCTCTGTAGCCACCGAAAACCAAACGGGGCCTTGTTTCGGCACCCTTCAGGAGGGGGGATCCCTCACGGGTGGCCATCTTCATCACCCCGGCGCTCTCCATGACGAGGAGGGAGTAGTTCACCCTCGGGGCTGAGGGTATGTACCAGTAGCTATGTGTTTGATCTATCTCTCTCTCAATCTCTCTCTCTCGGGTGCGGGAGGTGATACGATCATGTTGTATCGCAAGCTTTGCTATTATAGTTGGATCTTATGATGTTTCTCCCCCTCTACTCTCTTGTAATGGATTGAGTTTTCCCTTTGAAGTTATCTTACCAGATTGAGTCTTTAAGGATTTGAGAACACTTGATGTATGTCTTGCATGTGCTTATCTGTGGTGACAATGGGATATCAAGTGATCTACTTGACGTATGTTTTGGTGATCAACTTGCGGGTTCCGTGACCTCGTGAACTTATGCATAGGTGTTGGCACACGTTTTTGTCTTGACTCTCCGGTAGAAACTTTGGGGCACTCTTTGAAGTTCCTTGTGTTGGTTGAATAGATGAATCCAAGATTGTGTGATGCATATCGTATAATCATACCCACGGATACTTGTGGTGACATTGGAGTATCTAAGTGACATTAGAGTTTTGGTTGATTTGTGTCTTAAGGTGTTATTCTAGTACGAACTCTATGATAGATCGAGCGGAAAGAATAGCTTTGTGTTATTTTACAATGGACTCTTGAATAGATCGATCAGAAACGATAACTTTGAGGTGGTTTCATACCCTACAATAATCTCTTTCTTTGTTCTCCGCTATTAGTGACTTTGGAGTGACTCTTTGTTGCATGTTGATGGATGGTTATATGATCCAATTATGTTATTATTGTTGAGAGAACTTGCACTAGTGAAAATATGAACCCTAGCCCTTGTTTCCTAGCATTGCAGTACCGTTTACGCTCACTTTTACCACTTGTTACCTTGCTGTTTTTATATTTTCAGATTACAAAAACTTTTATGTACCATCCATATTGCACTTGTATCACAATCTCTTCGCCGAACTAGTGCACCTATACAATTTACCATTGTATTGGGTGTGTTGGGGACACAAGAGGCTCTTTGTTATTTGGTTGCAGGGTTGCTTGATAGAGTCCATCTTCATCCTACGCCTCCCACGGATTGATAAACCTTAGGTCATCCACTTGAGGGAAATTTTCTACTGTCCTACAAACCTCTAAAGTTGGAGGCCCAACAACGTCTACAAGAAGAAGGTTGTGTAGTAGACATCAAGCTCTTTTCTGGCGCCGTTGCCGGGGATGTGAGTGCTTGAAGGTATATCTTTAGATCTTGCAATCGAATCTTTTTGTTTCTTGTTTTATCACTACTTTAGTTTATAAAAGAAAATTACAAAAAAATGGAATTGAGGGTACCTCATATGCTTCATCTTTTTAATATCTTTCATGAAAATAAGAATTCTGATAATTGTGCTCAATTTCTAGAGGAAGAATTACATAGAATGCTTGGCATAAAATATGTGAATGATGAATATGATTGCAATGTTGTTAGTATGAATTCTTTGAATACCCATGATGCTAATGCTATGCAAAGCCACAAGCTTGGGGATGCTATGTTTGATGAAGATGATATTTTTTGTCCCCCAAGTTTTTATGGGCAAATTTATTATGATGAAAGCATGCCTCCTGTTTATGATGATTATTGTGATGACACGTATGCTATAAAGAATAAAGATAACCATGAAACTTGTCATCATGATTTTAATTTTCAATTGGATTATGCTTCACATGATAGTTACTTTGTTGAGTTTGCCCCCAGTATTCCGAATAAGAAGAATTTTGCTTATGTGGAGAGTAATAAAAATTATATGCTTGTGCATCATGAAAATAGTGCTTTATGTGATAGTTATATTGTTTAATTTCATTCATGAGGCTACTGAAATTTATTATGAGGGAGGAACATATGCTTGTAGGAATTGCAATAATATCAAGCTTCCTCTCTATGTGTTGAAAATCTTGAAGTTATGCTTGTTTTGCCTTCCTATGCTAGTTGATTATTGTTCCCATAAGTTGTTTGCTCACAAAATCCCTATGCATAGGAAGTGGGTTAGACTTAAATGTTCTTTCCATGTGTTTTCATGATGCTCTCTTTATGTTTCAATTCTTATCTTTTATGTGAGCATCATTGAAATCATCATGCCTAGCTAGAAAGGCATTAAAGAAAAGCGCTTGTTGGAAGACAACACAATATTTACCCCTACTGTTTTTGTGTGTTCACATGATTAATCTACTGTAGTAATCATGTTTTATAGCTTTTGTTCAATAAAGTGCCAAGTAGAACCTTTGGGAAGACTTGGGTGGAAGTTAATGTGATCTTGCTATAAAAACAGAAACTTTGCGCTCACGAGTTTAGCTGCCATTTTTTACAGAAGAGTGCTTTTAAGTTCATTCTTTTTGCAGAAGATTAATAGATAAATTCCTCAGGTACACCAATTTATTTCAGAATTTTTGGAGTTCTAGAAGTACACGTTTGATACAGATTACTACAGACTGTTCTGTTTTTGACAGATTCTGTTTTCTATGTGTTGTTTGCTTATTTTGATGAATCTATGAGTAGTATCGGAGGGTATGAACCATAGATAAGTTGGAATATAGTAGATATTACACCAATAGGAATTTAGAATGAGTTCACAACAGTAACTAAGTGGTGATTTATTTTCTTGTACTAACGGAGCTTACTAGTTTTCTGTTAAGTTTTGTGTTGTGAAGTTTTCAAGTTTTGGGTAAAGATTCGATGGACTATGGAATAAGGAGTGGAAAGAGCCTAATATTGGGGATGCCAAGTCATCCCAAGGTAATATTCAAGTACAACCAAGAGCCTAAGCTTGGGGATGCCCCGGATGGCATCCCTCTTTAAATCTTAGATCCATCGGTAACTTTACTTGGAGCTATATTTTTATTCACCACATGTTATGTGTTTTGCTTGGAGCATCAATTTATTTTGTTAGGATTTGCTTGCTGTTATTTAGAACAGTGTTTTGCATCTTTTATTTCAATAAAAGTGGCATTGATAGCCTTTACTATGCCTATTTTACAAATCTACATGTTGCTGTTTGAAAACAGAAAGTTTACCGCTATTGCAAAAATTCCCTAGAAAAATAAGAATGTGATAAATGTTGAAACCTTTTGCATAATAAGCTCTGATAAATTTACTACAGTGGGAATTTTCTTTCATAATTTTTGGAGCTAGGGAAGTATGGATCTTGCTGCATTCTTTAAAGACTGTCCTGTTTAGGCAGATTGCTGTTATGTTTGCATTGTTTGCATATGTTTGCTTCTTTAATGATTCTATTTGAGGATAGGACTATTAAATATGCAGAGGCATTTAGTATTCAATGTTTAATAATAATTTTAGTGATTTGCTATAGTATAGTATGATAAGGTTTTTGCATTGGTTTATACTAACTTATCTCACGAGTCCTTGTTGAGTTTTGTGTGGATGAAGCTTTTGAGATTTAGGAAGACCGTGATATGGGAGGAATTAAGGAGACACAAAAGCTCAAGCTTGGGGATGCCTAAGGCACCCCAAGATAATATTTCAAGAAGTCTCAAGCATCTAAGCTTGGGGATGCCCCGGTAGGCATCCCACCTTTCTTCTTCAACAATTATTGGTTAGTATCGGTTGAGCCTAAGTTTTTGCTTCTTCACATGATGAGTGCCATCATTGAAATGTCGTGTTATTTTGTTTTGGTTTCTGTTTGAATAATATCCCAAGATCTGAAATTCTTAAATGAGAGAGAGTCTTCACATAGCTACATAATTATTTAACTACTCATTGATCTTCACATAACTTTTTGGAGTAGTTTGTCATTTACTCGTGTGCTTCACTTATATCCTATGAGTAAATAGTTGAATGATTTGAATGTCATAAATCTGAAATTATATATGTTTCATATGCTTATCCCATGGGGAGTAATGACTTCACATATAAGAAGTAGAGGTGGTAAATTTATTGAAGGTTAGCAAACATTGTATTGGTCACTTGAACAATTCATGAAAGAATATTGTAGGAAGAGAGATTTCACATATAAATATACTATCTTGGACATCGTCTATGATTGTGAGCCCCATTAATTATTTTCAAACCTGAGCAAATTAGTTGAAGTTGGACAAGGAAGACAACATAATGAGTTATGCTTGGGTATATTTGTATAGAAGTTATATTGTTATGGATCCTCTAACATGTGGTGCTTGCTATTTAGAATCTTTTGCTAGCCAAAATATCTGTACTAAGCGGAATACTGCTTGTGCATCCAAATTCCTTGAACCAAGTTTCTTCCATGAGTGTCCACCATATCTACCTATATGCGGTATTTACCTGCCGTTCCAAGTAAATTTGCATGTGCCAAACTCTAAACCTTCAAATAATAATCTGTTTTGTATGCCCGAATCGCTCATGTAGCGACTAGCGGCTGTCGATATCTTCCATGCTAGGTGAGTTATTCTCACGATGAGTGGACTCCGCTCATCATTCACGAGAAAATGGCTGGTAACTGGGATGCCCAGTCCTATGATCAAAAGATCAAAAACAAAATCGAAAATAATTTAAACAAACTCCCCCAGGATTGTTGATAGTTGGACGGCACCGGTTGTTTCGGACAAGCCGTGGAGTGTGATTGTTGGTGGAGGGGGAGTAAAATCTTTACCTTTCTGTTTGGGAACTGCCTATAATGTATCTAGTATGGAAGATATTGGGAAATCTTGGTCGTTATGTTGACAATGAAAGCATACCTCTCAAAATTATTTTCATCTCTGTTTTAGCTTCGAGCTCTGGCACCTCTGCAAATCCCTACTTCCCTCTGCGTAGGGCCTATCTTTTACTTTTATGCAAGAGTCAGTAGTATTCCTTCTCATTCCAACCAACTTTTTAGTTGGCAAGCAACATGTGGTGGATAAATATGTAAGCATATATGGCCATTCAAATATATTTGATCATGAATTATTGTTGTTGACAATTATCTATATGATAAATAAGTTGGGAGGCAAAACATTAAGCCCCTATATTTCTATGTGTTCGATGGATGCTATTTGTTCTAAAAATATGCTTTGAGTGGTAGCAATCATGGAAGACTATATGATAGTTGAGTATGTGGGGTTTTCTAAATCAAAGCTCTTACATAGACCTGAAAATAAGATGAATTGCAATTGTTTGATGACCGAGAACACAGTTTGTTAGTTTTCAAGAAAGTTTATGGTCTATGCTTTAACATGTGAATAGCTTGTTACTTGATCATGAAAAGTTTTATGAGTTGAGCTACTGTTATGACATATAATGATGCTAGAAAAGGTGATTGAAATTATCATTAATCAAACTTGTGCACCTGCTTGCATTCACACTTCATAAATTATTTCTTTTATCATTTACCTACTCGAGGACGAGCAGGAATTAAGCTTGGGGATCTTGTCGTCTCCAATGTATCTATAATTTATGAAGTATTCATGCTATTATATTATCTGTTTTGGATATTTATGGGGTTTACTAAACACTTTTTTATTGTTTTTGGGACTAACCTATTAACCGGAGGTCCAGCCCAAACTGTTGTTTTCTTGCCTATTTCAGTGTTTCGAAGAAAAGGAGTATCAAACGGAGACCAAACGGAATGAAACCTTCGGGAGAGTTATTTTTGGAATGGAAGCAATCCAGGAGACTTGGAGTAGACGTCAGGGAAGCTTCGAGGAAGCCACGAGGTAGGGAGGCGCGCCTACCCCTGTATGCGCGCCCCACCCTCGTGGGCCACTCGTGGCTCCTGACCGACTTCTTTCGCCTATATATGTCCATATACCCTAAAAAATCGGGAAACACAATAGATCGGGAGTTCCGCCCGCAAGCCTCTCAGAGCCACCGAAAACCAATCGGGACCCTGTTAAGCACTCCTACGGAGGGATCCTCACCGATGACCATCTTCATCATCTCGGCGCTCTCCATGACGAGGAGGGAGTAGTTCACCCTCGGGGCTGAGGGTATGTACCAAGAGCTATGTGTTTGATCTCTCTCTCTCTCTCTCTCGTGTTCTTGAGGTGGTACGATCTTGATGTATCGCGAGTTTTGCTATTATAGTTGGATCTTATGATGTTTCTCCCCCTGTACTCTCTTGTAATGGATTGAGTTTTCCCTTTGAAGTTATCTTATCGAATTGAGTCTTTAAGGATTTGAGAACACTTGATGTATGTCTTGCATGTGCTTATCTGTGGTGACAATGGGATATCACGTGATCTACTTGATGTATGTTTTGGTGATCAACTTGCGGGTTCCGTGACCTTGTGAACTTATGCATAGGGGGTGGCACACATTTTCGTCTTGACTCTCCCGTAGAAACTTTGGGGCACTCTTTGAAGTTCCTTGTGTTGGTTGAATAGATGAATCTGAGATTGTGTGATGCATATCGTATAATCATACCCATGTATACTTGTGGTGACATTGGAGTATCTAGGTGACATTAGGGTTTTGGTTGATTTGTGTCTTAAGGTGTTATTCTAGTACGAACTCTATGATAGATCGAACGGAAAGAATAGCTTCGTGTTATTTTACTATGGACTCTTGAATAGATCGATCAGAAAGGATAACTTTGAGGTGGTTTCGTACCCTACAATAATCTCTTCGTTTGTTCTTCACTATTAGTGACTTTGCAGTGACTCTTTGTTGCATGTTGAGGGATGGTTATATGATCCAATTATGTTATTATTGTTGAGAGAACTTGTACTAGTGAAAATATGAACCCTAGGCCTTGTTTCCTAGCATTGCAATACCGTTTACGCTCACTTTTACCACTTGTTACCTTGCTGTTTTTATATTTTCAGATTACAAAAACCTTTATCTACCATCCATACTGCACTTGTATCACCATCTCCTCGCCGAACTAGTGCACCTATACAATTTACCATTGTATTGGGTGTGTTGGGGACACAAGAGACTCTTTGTTATTTGGTTGTAGGGCGTTGCTTGAGAGAGACCATCTTCATCCTACGCCTCCCACGGATTGATAAACCTTAGGTCATCCACTTGAGGGAAATTTGTTACTGTCCTACAAACCTCTACACTTGGAGACCCAACAACGTCTACAAGAAGAAGGTTGCGTAGTAGACATCAGTCTACGCGGCTGTATATATACTAAAAACACATGTTATTTAACCCTAGTTTTTCCTAATGCCTTAGTTCCCAATCCGAGGCAATCTTTTTTTGGCCCTTTTCCGGCACTCTAACGGAGGGGGGATTAATCTTCATCAACCTCTCCATCATCTCTTGCTACTTTTATGATGATCTAGGAGTAGTCTAGCCTTCGTGATGAGGGTTTGTACCAGTAACTATGTGATCTATATCTCTCTCCCTTGATTATGTTTGTTTTGATGATGATTGTTATCATGGGCTTTGTTAATGGAGTTTAATTATGTGATATTTCCCTTGATATTATCTTTGTGGTGAACTGGATATTTCTGTTGGTGTGATTTTATTTATGTTGGGTTGAATCTTTTTGGAATCGATGAGATTATATTATGCATGTCTAGTATAAATTTTGGTAGTGACATTGGGGTAACTTTACGACTAATAGGTTAGAATGATAAAGATGATATGGTGTTGTCGTAGTATAATTTCTGAGGTAGCGTGAGGTGACATTGGCCTATCTCAAAAGATTAAGATTGGAAATATGATTTTGAGGTGGTTGGCTATTTGTGCACCTACCCGATCCCATCCTACTACTTCATCCGATAAAAGAGAGGAACTTTGGCTTAATTCATTACTGCATCTTTTGAGGTTATATCATGTAGTTTAACTATGTTAATGATGTTGCAAGTTAGCACTAGTGAAACTACAAGCCTTAGGCCTTGTTTCCAAGCATTGAGACATCATGTTACTCACTTTTACTAATGTTTTCGTTGATGTCCTATTTTATTCCAGAAATACAAAATATTGATACCATCCAAACTACCAATCTATCACCCAAATTATCAATCTCTTCGCCGGATTAGTGCACCTACACAATTAACAATTGTATTGGGTATGTTGGGATACAAGAGACTACTTCTATTTGTTTGCAGGGTTGTTTGAGAGGGACTACTTTCAACCCTACATCTACCACGGATTGATAAATTTTAGATCATTCATTTGAGTGAAATTTGCCGTTATCCTACAATCCTCTTCTTTGGAGGCCCAACACAGTCTTTGAGAATATAAGTGTGTAGAAGACATCGGTTATCAAGCCAAGCCTCGTCACCATTATGCATTATGATGATAGAAGAACTGCAGCTGCTGCTGGAATTTTCATTTGGTTCTCGATTGAACGAAGTGTGCCAATATGAAGAATTGGGGAGCTCTTTTTAAGAACTCCTAGGACCCTTTCCACATGCTTGCAAAGAACTGCACATCGATGATTGAACAATTCCCTCTATTTTTGTGGTCGATGGCATCCATTCCCTAATTCCTTAAAATTGTACCAAACATTCTGATAAGGTGCAAGTTGTGATTTAGTATTTCCATAACCCCCATCAACCAAACAAACCTTTCCATCTGGTACTCTAAAGCCTTTTCTCATCGCAGACTGGAGAAATCCGGTGTGTAGAGGAACCTGCGTATCCACATGATACAAAAATGATTCTTAGGTCAAAGTCACATGCAGTCATGACATTATGACTAAGGTTTCCCTTCCTATTTCAAAATGGAGAGGCATTCTCAGGGTGTTCTCATTATAGGTACATGAGGCCCATCAATGGCTCCTATACAATTCTGAAAAGGAACCGATTGTAGGTCAATAAAGAACTGTGAGGTAGATAAGATAAGAATTGTGGAAGTGTTAAAAATGAAAACTTGGAAGTAAGGATAGAATATTGGTGCTTTTTGTGCAAGCAGTTCATCGTTGTTGGGAGGCTTCAAAAATCAACTAGCTAAGACAGAGATCATGTCAAATAAATCCTTGAATGTACTCATGAAATGTACAACCACTATGCTCAAGTTCTAATTGGACATCTTAATAAGATTCATTGTGTCATACCACAAATAGGAAAGATGCTTTCTTGGATTCGATACCAACTTTTCTCTTCTAAGATAAGATGCCAAAGCCCTTAAGATATGTGGTCCCCTCCTATAAGTTGTCAGGTAGCTCTTGACATGCCCGGTAAAGATATCATTAACATGCTTTGTGCCATATAAGATGGACTCATGTCACTACTTTTTCTCAATTGGTCCTCTATTACACATTCAGTGCAATGTTGGCCAAACATCAACAACATGTCATCATCATCCTCCCCTCTCGTCTTCCTAATTCAATCAGGAATCTGGGCATTTAGCAACAAGACTACAAGAGCTATCAAATAAGGTATAGTACATATAGACGCAAAGAAAGAAGTGCATAAGTACTACATGCAAATATGTTCTACATACGGAGAAAGATGTCTAGTGTATACATCAGAATAATATTCCTGGGTGACCAGAAAAATAAGGAAAATATACATCATCACGGGAAATTAGTAGAAGGCATGAGAGGAACAAAGAAACACCAAAGGGCAGTCACCAGTGCCCCACTCGGCCCCACCATGAGGCTAGGGTTTGTGCCACGTGGACCTATAGCATGGGCCTCTTGGGGCACTTCGCCGCCGCCTCTCGCTCATGGCTCTGTAATAACACCCTGATTGCAATCGTAATTATGGTGGAATTTTTACGACACCGCCTCCACGTGTTCTGAGGCGATCCAATCTAGAGTCCTTTTCCCGTACTCTGTCGGAGCTATCTACATCAACTTTGTTGCTCTGATGATCATGTGTTGGTAGTGCTCCTTGGACCATAGGTCAATAACAGGAGCTATGTGGCATCTCCCTTCTCTTGTTCTTCAATAACTACATCACATTAGCTACCCTACATGATTGATCAATCAGATGTAATTCCCGGTGTCATGAATTTTCACTTTAGAATCTGATTATATTTATATGGATTTTTATTTGGTTTATTTGGATTCTTTGTTGCAAGATTTCAATACATATATGATCTGATTTATCCGTCTTTTTCATTGGCCATACTTAGATGAATGATCTCTAAGAGAGAGTTGTGTATATTGGTCGGGCTTAACTTTGCAAGTAATCTATCTCAATGACAAAAAGGATAAAAATCCTTGTAGTGTGTTACTTCCACTAAAGATAAAAATATAATTTCCTAGTTGTCTTGGTGATGAACTGGAGGTAAAGAAAATATACTATCAACATTATGTCATCTTGCTTAATGTAATGCTCTATTTTTATCTTAAATTCATGTTGGGCAGCGATCTTGGAGTAGAGTATTAGTTATAGATGCAATTAGATAACAGTATATAGACATAAGGATGTAATGCCTATGTGCAATCATGGCTAGTATGATTGATCATCAACACTGCAATTTAATCGATACACAACTATAGTTTTTTCTACCACACCTATGTTACTTTGGAGAGATGCCACTAGTTGAATCTCGATCCTTTGTTTCTCATAAATACAACCTCATTTACTTTATTTTTTATTTAATATTCCAAATTTTATGTCCTTTGTTGATAAACTCGATACATTAAATAATGTAACTAGCAAAGATAGTGAGATTGACAATCTCACTAGTCTAAGTTGGGGACCACGAGAAGTTCTCCAGTTGTGTGCGGGGTTGATCATCGGCTTGTAGGGGAACTCTACATATTTGATATCGTGGTCTACAAATAGTGAGGGAGGATTCTTTCGATACTACAAACATTTGCTCTTCAGGGCCCAACAAATATTCATCTAACATGCACATCAATATTAGCCAGGGATATAATGATACAATCTTCTTCCCCCATACAAAATTCCAGTCAAACGGCTATTTGGAGACAATCCTTAACCTCGTGTTTAGCTCCAACACGAATCAAATTCCTTGCCTTATGGATAACTTTCTAGAATTGGTACCCTCTTTTGGCACAGATTAATCGAAGGAAGGATGTGTCTACCCAAGTACTTTTTCCCGACCATGTCAAGCCACAACCCTCCCTCTTATTGTGGATCTTCCCGGCCAGCTTCGCTACAAGGCACCTATTCAAGTGTTCATGGGTCTAGAATTTGTGATCTCGAGTCCTCCTTGCCATCTTAGGTAACAAATAATGCTCCACCAGATATTCTAGCTCTTTTCTTTCTAACCAAATGAACCTCAATCCAAACTTATCAAAATCTACATGGACCCTATCCCGGAGAAGGTGGCACATAGGCATTAATAAGCATCGTCTTCCACTTGAATACAAGTTCTTGCATTTTCATGATTCAACCCACTCAGATACGTTCTCAGAAAGGAAGCGAAAACTGGTAATCGTAAACTTCCTAGGCGAGATGTCCCTAGGCGAGATGTTCCTAATCGTAAACTGGCTATCCAACTTATAGTTCATCTTATTAGTGGCTTGGTACAGCTCCTTGAGGTTACGTCCTATAACAATAGCCCCACTTGTATGAAGTTGACTTTTGAGTCATGACATGGACTCAAAGCACAACAATAAGAATTTGGGGTTCATGATATCCAAGGGATTGTGACGACCAAGGATCAATATGGCATCTGCATATTGCAGCCACAGAAATCCCTCGAGAAAAGGTGCGTGCTACCTATTGAGCACTGCGTTGGTTTTCCCTTGAAGAGGAAAGGGTGATGCAGTAAAGTAGCGTAAGTATTTCCCTCAGTTTTTGACAACCAAGGTATCAATCCAGTAGGAGACCCCGTTCGAGTCCCACGCACCTACACAAACAAATAAGAACCTCGCAACCAATGCGATAAAGGGGTTGTCAATCCCTTCACGGTCACTTATTTAGAGTGAGATTCGATAGAGATGATAAGATAATATTTTTGGTATTTTTATGGTAAAGACTAAAAGTAAAGAAAGCAAAATAAACGGTAATAGAAATAACTTGTTGACGGGAGATTAATATGATGGAAAATAGACCCGGGGGCCATAGGTTTCACCAGTGGCTTCTCTCAAGATAGCATAAGTATTACGGTGGGTGAACAAATTATTGTCCAGCAATTGATAGAATTGAGCATAGTTATGAGAATATCTAGGTATGACCATGTATATAGGCATCACGTCCGTGACAAGTAGACCGACTCCTGCCTGCATCTACTACTATTACTCCACACATCGACCGCTAGCCAGCATGCATCTAGAGTATTAAGTTCATAAGAACAGAATAACGCTTTAAGCAAGATGACATGATGTAGAGGGATAGACTCATGCAATATGATACAAACCCCTTCTTTTTATCCTCGATGGCAACAATTCAATACGTGTCGTTTCCCCATCACATCCTTTGGGATCGAGCACCGCAAGATTGAACCCAAAGCTAAGCACTTCTCCCATTGCAAGAAAGATCAATCTAGTAGGCCAAACCAAACTGATAATTCGAAGAGACTTGCAAAGATAACCAATCATACATAAAAGAATTCAGAGGGGATTCAAATATTGTTCATAGATAATCTTGATCATAAACCCACAATTCATCGGATCTCGACAAACACACCGCAAAAGAAGAGTTACACCAAATAGATCTCCAAGAGAATCGAGGAGAACTTCGTATTGAGATCCAAAGATAGAGAGTAGAAACCATCTAGATAATAACTATGGACCCGAAGGTCTGAGGTAAACTACTCACACATCATCGAAGAGGCTATGGTGTTGATGTAGAAGCCCTCCATGATCAATGCCCCCTCCGGCGGAGCGCCGGAAAAGGCCCCAAGATGGGATCTCACGGGTACAGAAGGTTGCGCCGGTGTAAATAGGGTTTTGGCTCCGTTTCTGATGTTTCCAGGGTATATGAGTATATATAGGCGAAGGAGGTCGGTCAGGGGAGCTACGAGGGGCCCACGAGGGTGGAGGGCGCGCCTAGAGGGGTAGGCGCGCCCCCTGCCTCGTGGCCTCCTCGTTCGTTTCTTGACGTCCACTCCAAGTCCTCTGGATCACGTTTGTTCCGAAAATCACGTTCCCGAAGGTTTTATTCCGTTTGGACTCCGTTTGATATTCCTTTCCTTCGAAACACTGAAATAGGCACAAAAAAAACAGCAACTCGGGCTGGGCCTCCGGTTAATAGGTTAGTCCCAAAAATAATATAAAAGTGTATAATAAAGCCGATTAAACATCCAAAACAGAATATAATATAGCACGGAACAGTAAAAAATTATAGAAACGTTAGAGACGTATCAAGCATCCCCAAGCTTAATTCCTGCTCGTCCGTGAGTAGGTAAATGATAAAAACAGAATTTTTGATGTGGAATGTTACTTCGCATAATTTTCAATGTAATTCTCTTATTTGTGGTATGAATATTCAGATCCGAAAGATTCAAGATAAAAGTTTAATATTGACATAAAAATAATAATACTTCAAGCATACTAATAAAGCAATCATGTCTTCTCAAAATAACATGGCCAAAGAAAGTTATCCCTACAAAATCATATAGTCTGGTTATGCTCTATCTTCACCACACAAAATATTTAAATCATGCACAACCCTGATGATAAGCCAAGCAATTGTTTCATACTTTTGGTGTTCTCAATCTTTTCAATCTTCACACAATACATGAGCGTGAGCCATGGATATAGCACTATAGGTGGAATAGAATGGTGGTTGTGGAGAAGACAAAAAGGAGAACATAGTCTCACATCAACTAGGCGTATCAATGGGCTATGGAGATGCCCATTAATAGATATTAATGTGAGTGAGTAGGGATTGCCATGCAACGGATGCACTAGAGCTATAAGTGTATGAAATCTCAATAATGAAAACTAAGTGGGTGTGCATCCAACTTGCTTGCTCACGAAGACCTAGGGCAATTTGAGGAAGCCCATCATTGGAATATACAAGCCAAGTTCTATAAAAAAAATCCCACTAGTATATGAAAGTGACAACATAGGAGACTCTCTATAATAAAGATCATGGTGCTCCTTTGAAGCACAAGTGTGGAAAAAGGACAGTAGCATTGTCCCTTCTCTCTTTTCTATCATTTTTTTGTTGGGCCTTTTCTCTTTCTTTATGGCCTTTTTTCTCTTTTTTTTTATTTTTTTCGTCCGGAGTCTCATCCCGATTTGTGGGGAATCATAGTCTCCATCATCCTTTCGTCACTTGGGACAATGCTCTAATAATGATGATCATCACACTTTTATTTACTTACAACTCAATTATTACAACTCAATACTAAGAACAATGACTATACGAATGCCTCCGGCGGTGTACCGGGATATGCAATGAATCAAGAGTGACATGGATGAAAATTATGAACGGTGGCTTTTCCACAAATACGATGTCAACCACATGATCATGCAAAGCAATATGACAATGATGGAGCGTGTCATAGTAAACGGAACGATGGTAAGTTGCATGGAAATATATCTCGGAATGTCTATGGAAATGCCATGATAGGTAGGTATGGTGGCTGTTTTGAGGAAGGTATATGGTGGGTGTATGATACCGGCGAAAAGTGCGCGGCAGTAGAGAGGCTAGCAATGGTGGAAGGATGGGAGTGCGTATAATCCATGGACTCAACATTAGTCAAAAGAACACATATACTTGTTGCATAAATCTATTAGTTATCAAAACTAAGTACTACGCGCATGCTCCTAGGGGGATAGATTGGTAGGAAAAGACCATCGCTCGTCCCCGACCGCCACTCATAAGGAAGACAATCAATAAATAAATCATGCTCCGACTTCATCACATAACGGTTCACCATACGTGCATGCTATGGGAATCACCAACTTTAACACAAGTATTTCTCAAATTCACAACTACTCAACTAGCATGACTCTAATATCACCATCTTCATATCTCAAAACAATTATCAAGTGTCAAACTTCTCATAAAATTTGATGCACTTATAAGAAACTTTTTACTAATCTTGGATGCCTATCATATTAGGACTAATTTCACAATTAAAGCAATTTACCATGCTGTTTTGTAGGACTCTCAAAATAATATAAGTGAAGCATGAGAGAACAATAGTTTCTATAAAACAGACCATCGCCGTGCTCTAAAAGATATAAGTGAAGTACTAGAGCAAAAACTATATAGCTCAAAAGATATAAGTGAAGCACATAGAGTATTCTAATAAATTCTGAATCATGTGTGTATCTCTCAAAAGGTGTGTACAGCGAGGATGATTGTGGTAAACTAAAAGCAAAGACTCAAATCATACAAGATGCTCCAAGCAAAACACATATCATGTGGTGAATAAAAATATAGCTCCAAGTAAAGTTAACAATGGACGAAGACGAAAGAGGGGATGCCTTCCGAGGCATCCCCAAGCTTTGGCTATTTGGTGTCCTTAGATTTACCTTGGGGTGCCTTGGGCATCCACAATATTAGGCTCTTGCCACTCCTTGTTCCATAATCCATCAAATCCTTACCCAAAACTTGAAAACTTCACAACACAAAACTTAACAGAAAATCTCGTGAGCTCCGTTAGCGAAAGAAAACAAAACACCACTTCAAGGTACTTTATTTAACTCATTCTTTATTTATATTGGTGTTAAACCTACTGTATTCCAACTTCTCTATGATTTATAAACTCTTTTACTAGCCATAGATTTATCAAAATAAGCAAACAACACACGAAAAACAGAATCTGTCAAAAACAGAACAGTCTGTAGTAATTTGTAACTAACGCAAACTTATGGAACTCAGAAAAATCTACCAAAATAGGAAGACCTAGATAATTTGTTTATTGATCTTCTTACATTGGAATCATTATTTTATCACGTTCTAGTGATTTTTAACAATTGTTTTCGTGAACAGAAAGTTTCTGGAATTTTCAGCAAGATCAGATAACTATCAACCAAGAAGATCCTATAGGTTTTACTTGGCACAAACACTAATTAAAACATAAAAACACATCTAAACAGAAGCTAGATCAAAGATTTATTCCTAAAAAGAACCAAAAAGCAAAAAAATAAAATAAAATTGGGTTGCCTCCCAACAAGCGCTATCGTTTAACGCCCTTAGCTAGGCATAAAAACAAGGATAGATCTAGGTATTGCCATCTTTGGTAGGCAATCCATAAGTGGCTCTCATAACAGATTCATAAAGTAATTTTATTTTATTTCTAGGAAAGTGTTCCATACCTTTCCTTAATGGAATTGGAATCTAATATTTCCTTCCTTCATATCAATAATTGCACCAATCGTTCTAAGGAAAGGTCTTCCAAGAATAATAGGACATGAAGGATTGCAATCTATATAAAGAAATATGAAATTTAAATGCACATAGTTCCTATTTGCAACAATAAGAACATCATTAATTATTCCCATAGGTTTCTTAATGGTGGAATCCGCAAGGTGCAAGTTTAGAGAACAATCATCAAATTCACGGAAACCTAACAAATCATACAAAGTTTTTGGAATCGTGGAAACACTAGCACCCAAATCACACAAAGCATAGCATTCATGATATTTAATTTTAATTTTAATTGTAGTTCCCATCATCATAAAGTTTTCTAGGGATAGAAACTTCCAACTCAAGTTTTTTTTCATAAGATTGCATCAAAGCATCAACGATATGTTTAGTAAAAGCTTTATTTTGGCTATAAGCATGAGGAGAATTTAGCACGGATTGCAACAAGGAAATACAATCTATCAAAGAGCAATTATCATAATTAAATTCCTTGAAATCCAAGATAGTGGGTTCATTGATATCTAAAGTTTTATCTCTTCAATCCCACTTTTACCAAATTTTGCATCAAGATCTAAAAACTCCGAATTTTTGGGACGCCTTCTAACTAAAGTTGACTCATCTCGGTCCCATCATTATCAAGATTCGTATTTCAAAACAAAGATTTAATAGGGGACACATCAATAACTTTTAGATCTTCATCTTTATTCTCATAAAAAAATTCCGGTTTAGCGGCCATCTTATTAACTAAGGTGGCCTGCTTATCCGAGATTTCTGCTATTAATTTTTCAAGTTGAGCAATCTGAGATTTCAAACCATAAAATTCCTTAGACATATCATCGAGCTCTTTATTCATGTACCCCATAAAGCTTTTTTGTTCCTTGTGCTCGTTTCTAAAGAAATTATTATGCCCAAATTGTAAAGTCATAAAACTTTTGACGTTGCTTTCAATCTCTTCTAACCTTTTAAGGTGAAGATCACCAAATCTAGGTAGAGCCATCGTGCCAAGCAAGAAATCCAACACAAAAGCAAACAAGAGGCGAGCGAAAAAGAGGTGACGGAAAAAGAGGGTGAATAAAACGGCAAGGGTGAAGTGGGGGAGAGGAAAACGAGAGGCAAATGGCAAATAATGTAATGCGAGGGATAAGAGTTTGTGATGGATACTTGGTATGTCTTGACTTGTGCATAGAATCCCCGGCAACGGCGCCAGAAATCCTTCTAGCTACCTCTTGAGCACTGCGTTGGTTTTCCCTTGAAGAGGAAAGGGTGATGCAGTAGAGTAGTGTAAGTATTTCCCTCAGTTTTTGAGAACCAAGGTATCAATCCAGTAGGAGACCATGCTCGAGTCCCACCCACCTACACAAACAAATAAGAACCCCGCAACCAACGCGATAAAGGGGTTGTCAATCCCTTCAAGGTCACTTACAAGAGTGAGATCTGATAGAGATGATAAGATAATTTTTTTGGTATTTTTATGGTAAAGACTAAAAGTAAAGAAAGCAAAATAAACGATAATAGAAATAACTTGTTGACGGGAGATTAATATGATGGAAAATAGACCCGGGGGCCATAGGTTTGACTAGTGGCTTCTCTCAAGATAGCATAAGTACTACGGTGGGTGAACAAATTATTGTCGAGCAATTGATAGAATTGAGCATAGTTATGAGAATATCTAGGTATGATCATGTATATAGGCATCACGTCCGTGACAAGTAGACCGACTCCTGCTTGCATCTACTACTATTACTCCACACATCGACTGCTGTCCAGCATGCATTTAGAGTATTAAGTTCATAAGAACAGAGTAATGCTCTAAGCAAGATGACATGATGTAGATGGATAAACTCATGCAGTATGATATAAACCCCATCTTTTTATCCTCAATGGCAACAATTCAATACGTGTCGTTTCCCCTACTGTCACTGGGATCGAGCACCGCAAGATTGAACCCAAAGCTAAGAACTTCTTCCATTGCAAGAAAGATCAATCTAGTAGGCCAAACCAAACTGATAATTCAAAGAGACTTGCAAAGATAACCAATCATACATAAAAGAATTCAGAGGAGATTCAAATATTGTTCACAGATAATCTTGATCATAAACCCACAATTCACCGGATCTCGACAAACACACCGCAGAAGAAGAGTTACATCAAATAGATCTCCAAGAGAATCGAGGAGAACTTTGTATTGAGATCCAAAGAGAGAGAAGAAGCCATCTAGATAATAGCTATGGACCCAAAGGTCTGAGGTAAACTACTCACACATCATCGGAGAGGCTATGGTATTGATGTAGAAGCCCTCCGTGATCAATGCCCCCTCCGACGGAGCGCCGGAAATGGCCCCAAGATGGGATCTCACGGGTACAGAAGGTTGCGGCGGTGGAAATAGGGTTTTGGCTCCGTGTCTGATGTTTCCAGGGTATATGAGTATATATAGGCGAAGGAGGTCGGTCAGGGGAGCTATGAGGGGCCAACGAGGGTGGTGGGCGCGCCCAAGGGGTAGGCACGCCCCCTGCCTCATGGCCTCCTCGTTCATTTCTTGAAGTCCACTCCAAGTCCTCTGGATCACGTTTGTTCCGAAAATCACGTTCCCGAATGTTTTATTCCGTTTGGACTCCGTTTGATATTTCTTTCCTTCGAAACACTGAAATAGGCAAAAAACAACAATTCGGGTTGGGCCTCCAGTTAATAGGTTAGTCCCAAAAATAATATAAAAGTGTATAATAAAGCCCATTAAACATCCAAAACAGAATATAATATAGGATGGAACAATCAAAAATTATAGATACGTTAGAGACGTATCAGTGTGGGAAAATTCATCTAGTTTTTTATGCTCCCCGATATTTAGCTCAAGGTTAAGCTAAATACTAGAAGCACACAGAAAAATATACTCAACTAAAGCAGGGCCTAATTCTTGTGCCAAGTTCAAAAGGACCCGTGAATAAACATGTTTGTCTAAATGCAAACACTAGAATCGCACAAAGAGTATAGTTAATCCAAGCAAGCCAAATTCTTGTATCAAGGTCTAAAAGACCCATGAAAGAAATGCTTCACAAAGTTATTTCGTCCTAGCTGCTGGCGACAAAGGGGGATCCCTAGCCACCGCCGCGGGACCCTCCCCCCTGCCGATCAACCCCCGCGTCGCCACCGCCGGAAGGACGGCCGACGAAGCTGCGCCGGTCCCTGGGATGGTGGCGGCATGGCAGATCCTCCCTCCTCACACGTTGCGCCATGCGCCCTTCCTCCCCAAAATAGCGGTGCGCTCCGGTGGGTGGTTCTTTCCATGCCCCCCTGTCGGGCCGGCCGGCTCGTGGTTTGGTCATGGACATGGTGGCGGCAGGGCTGCCTCCTCCCCCCTGTGTTGCGCCTCCCGTCCATCAACCTCCTGAAATTCAACTCGTGTGATGCGGTGCCCACCACTCTGACTACCCCTTCCTTGTTGGTTCGGTTGGTGTTCGATCTGGACATGGCCTTGGAAGTCTCCGATGGTGCACACCTCCCTCGATCTGTGGTGGCGGCTCCGGTGTGGCAGTTGTTGTGACAATGGTGGTCGTTTCCTCTACAATGGCTGCTGTTGGCGGTGTGCCGCCCTGGTGTCATGCTGTTAGTGTGGTGCCTCATAGATCTTTGTGGACAGCTCTGGCCATGACAGTCTCTGGATATGTGGGGTTGCGGTGATGAACTGGCCTTTTGTGTGCGGTGCGGGCTGCCGACGTTGTGATCCTCGGTTGGTGGTGGTGATCTAGATCCGATTGACGGATGGTGGTGACTGTAGATTGTCCTGCAGCGACTTCCTCTGATTCTGACAGCATGGGTCATCGAAAAGACTTCAGGAGGTTTTATCTCTTGTTCTGGTGGATGACTTTAGTGCCGAGTTACAAATTATGGATGAAGACTTGATGCAGATAGATGTTTGTGAAGTGGCGGCAGTCCAATTGTAGTTGTTGGGATTGCGAAAAAGCGGTGGCGACAACACATGCGTCTTTGATGGTGGTGCTGTGAGCACCCGGTCTCGAGCTCCGAGGCGAAAGCCTAGGCCAGACCCGAGTGGTTATACCTGGCAATCGCGATGTTCTTTATGTCGTTACCTTGTTGGAGGCATTGTTCAGATATGTTCGAACTGATTCCCCAGGGTGAAAACTTTGACACTAACCTTTGTGGTTGGATCCGACGACGATGATGCTTGAGTGTCATTTCCTTTCTGAAGGCGTTGCTGTTGAAGATCCTCTTAATCCATGTGGCGTCAATGGTTGGTGCGGATTGAAGGAAATATGCCCTAGAGGCAATAATAAAGTTGGTATTTATATTTCCTTATATCATGATAAATGTTTATTATTCATGCTAGAATTGTATTAACCGGAAACTTAGTACATGTGTGAATACATAGACAAACAGGGTGTCCCTAGTATGCCTCTACTTGACTAGCTCGTTAACCAAAGATGGTTAAGTTTCCTAACCATAGACATGTGTTGTCATTTGATGAACGGGATCACATCATTAGAGAATGATGTGATGGACAAGACCCATCCGTTAGCTTAGCATAACGATCGTTTAGTTTTACTGCTATTGCTTTCTTCATGACTTATACATATTCCTCTGACTATGATATTATGCAACTCCCGAATACCGGAGGAACACTTAGTGTGCTAACAAACGTCACACGTAATTGGGTGATTATAAAGATGCTCTACGGGTGTCTCCAAAGGTGTTTGTTGAGTTGGCATAGATCGAGATTAGGATTTGTCACTCCGTGTATCGGAGAGGTATCTCTGGGCCCTCTCGGTAATGCACATCACTATAAGCCTTGCAAGCAATGTGACTAATGAGTTAGTTGCGGGATGATGCATTACGGAACTAGTAAAGAGACTTGCATGTAACGAGATTGAACTAGGTATGAGGATACCGACGATCGAATCTCGGGCAAGTAACATACCGATGACAAAGGGAATAGAGTATCTTGTTATGCGGTTTGACCGATAAAGATCTTCATAGAATATGTAGGAGCCAATATGAGCATCTAGGTTCCGCTATTGGTTATTGACCGGAAATCTAGACCTGAAAAAGCTACGTCAGGCTACCTATTCTGCACAACTCCAAACAAGTTGAAACTTCACGGAGATTTTTTATCGAATATTTGCAGAATATTGGAGAAAATAAGTACCAGAGGGGGCCCACCAGGTGGGCACAACCCACCTGGGAGCGCCAGGGAGCCCAGGCGCGCCCTGGTGGGTTGTGCCCTCCTCGGCCCACCTCCGGTGCCCATCTTCTGGTATATAAGTTATTTTGACCTAGAAAAAATAAGGAGAAGAATTTCTTGACGGAGTGCCGCTGTCTCAAGGCGAAACTTGGGCAGGAGCACTTTTGCCCTCCGGCGGAGCAATTTCGCCAGGGGAACTTCCCTCCCGGAGGGGGAAATCATCGTCATCATAATCACCAACAACTCTCCCATCTTGGGGAGGGCAATCTCCGTCAACATCTTCAACAGCACCATCTCATCTCAAACCATAGTTCATCCCTTGTGTTCAATCTTGTTACCGAAACTATAGATTGGTGCTTGTGGGTGACTAGTAGTGTTGATTACGTCTTGTAGTTCATTACTATATGGTTTATTTGGTGGAAGATTATATGTTCATATATATTATGCTATTTAAATCTCCTCTGATCATGAGCATGTTTATCATTTATGAGTAGTTACTTTTGTTCTTGAGTTCACGGGAGAAATCATGTTGCAAGTAATCATGTGAATTTGATATGTGTTCGATATTTTGATAGTATGTATGTTGTTATTCCTTTAGTGGTGTCATGTGAACGTCGACTACATGGCACTTCACCATATTTTGGGCCTAAGGGAATGCATTGTGGAGTAGCAATTAGATGATGGGTTGCGAGAGTGACAGAAGCTTAAACCCCCAGTTTATGCGCTATTCCGTAAAGGACCGATTGGATCCAAAAGTTTAATGCTATGGTTAGAATTTATTCTTAATACTTTTCTCATACTTGCGGATGCTTGCGGGAGGGTTAATCATAAGTAGGAGGTTTGTTCAAGTAAGAACATCACCTAAGAACCGGTCCACCCACATATCAAATTATCAAAGTAGCAAACACGAATTAAACCAACATGATGAAAGTGACTAGATGAAATTCCCGTGTGCCCTCAAGAATGCTTTGCTTATCATAAGAGACCGTTTTGGCCCGTCCTGTGCCTCAAAAGGATTGGGCTACATTGCTGCATATTTGTTACTACTATTGTTACTTGCTCGTTACAAATTATCTTGCTATCAAACTACTCCTCTACTTACAATTTCAGCACTTGCAGACATTACCTTACTGAAAACTACTTGTCATTTCCTTCTGCTCCTCGTTGGGTTCGACACCCTTACTTATCGAAAAGAGCTACAATTGATCCCCTATACTTGTGGGTCATCACACATCACCAACACCGTCGCCACGCCGTCGTGCTGACGGAACTCTCCCTCTATCCTCTACTGGATCAAGAGCTCGAGGGACGTCATCGTGCTGAACGTATGCTCAACACGAAGGTGCCATACGTTCGGTACTTGGATCGGTTGGACCGTGAAGACGTTTGACTACATCAACCGCGTTACTAAATGCTTCCGCTTTCGGTCTACGAGGGTACGTGGACACACTCTCCCCGCTCGTTGTTATGCTTCTCCTAGATAGATCTTGTGTGTTCGTAGGATTTTTTTTGAATTACTACCTTCCCCAACACTGACATCCGAGCCAGGTCTATGCGTAGATGATATGCACGAGTAGAACACAATGAGTTGTGGGCGATAATAGTCATACTTCTTACCACCAACGTCTTACTTTGATTCGGTAGTATTGTTGGATGAAGCGGCCTGGACAGACATTACATGACCGCGTTCATGAGACTGGTTCTACCGACGTGCTTCGCACACAGGTGGCTGGTGGGTGTCAGTTTCTCCAACTTTAGTTGAATCGAGTTTGACTACGACCGGTCCTTGTTGAAGGTTAAAATAACACACTTGACGAAAAATCGTTATGGTTTTGATGCATAGGTAAGAATGGTTCTTGCTAGAAGCCCGTAGCAGCCACGTAAAACTTGCAACAACAAAGTAGAGGATGTCTAACTTGTTTTTGCAGGGCATGTTGTGGTGTGATATGGTCAAGACATGATGAGATATAAATTGTTGTATGAGATGATCATGTTTTGTAAAGTTATCGGCAACTGGTAGGAGCCTTATGGTTGTCGCTTTATTGTATGATATGCAATCGCCATGTAATTGCTTTACTTTATCACTAAGCGGTAGCGATAGTCGTAGAAGCAATAGTTGGCGAGACGACATCGATGCTACGATGGAGATCAAGGTGTCAAGCCGGTGAAGATGGAGATCAAGGTGTCAAGCCGGTGAAGATGGAGATCAAGGCGGTGCTTTGGAGATGGAGATCAAAGGCACAAGATGATGATGGCCATATCATGTCACATATTTTGATTGCATGTGATGTTTATCTTTTATGCATCTTATTTTTCTTAGTACGACGGTAGCATTATAAGATGATCCCTCACTAAATTTCAAGGTATAGGTGTTCTCCCTAAGTATGCACCGTTGCTACAGTTCGTCGTGCCGAGACACCACGTGATGATCAGGTGTGATAAGCTCTACGTTCACATACAACGGGTGCAACCCAGTTTTGCACATGCAGAATACTCGGGTTAAACTTGACGAGCCTAGCATATGCAGATATGGCCTCGGAAGACTGAGACCGAAAGGTCGAACGTGAATCATATAGTAGATATGATCAACATAGTGATGTTCACCATTGAAAACTACTCCATCTCACGTGATGATCGGACATGGTTTAGTTGATATGGATCACGTGATCATTTAGATGACTAGAGAGATGTCTATCTAAGTGGGAGTTCTTAAGTAATATGATTAATTGAACTTTAATTATCATGAACTTAGTACCTGAAAGTTTTTACATGTCTATGTTGTTGTAGATCAATGGCCCGTGCTACCGTTCCTTTGAATTTTAATGCGTTCCTAGAGAAAGCTAAGTTGAAAGATGATGGTAGAAACTACACAGACTGGGTCCGTAAATTGAGGATTCTCCTCATTGCTGCAGAAAATAATTATGTCCTGGAAGCACCGCTAGGTGCAAGACCCGCTGCAGGAGCAACTCCGGACGTTATGAACGTCTGGCAGAGCAAAGCTGATGACTACTCGATAGTTCAGTGTGCCATGCTTTACGGCTTAGAATCGGGACTTCAAAGACGTTTTGAAAGTCATGGAGCATATGAGATGTTCCAGGAGTTGAAATTAATATTTCAAGCAAATGTCTGAATTGAGAGATATGAAGTCTCCAATAAGTTCTATAGCTGCAAGATGGAGGAGAATAGTTCTGTCAGTGAACATATACTCAGAATGTATGGGTACCACAACCACTTGACTCAACTGGGAGCTAATCTTCCTGATGATAGTGTCATTGACAGAGTTCTTCAATCACTGCCACCAAGCTATAAAAGCTTCATGATGAACTATAATATGCAAGGGATGGATAAGACAATTCGCAAGCTCTTCGCAATGCTAAACGTTGTGGAGGTAGAAATCAAGAAGGAGCATCAAGTGTTGATGGTTAACAAGACCACTAGTTTCAAGAAAAAGGGCAAAGGGAAGAAGGGGAACTTCAAGAAGAATGGCAAACAAGCTGTTGCTCAAGTAAAGAAGCCCAAGTCTGAACCTAAGCCTGAAACTGAGTGCTTCTGCTGCAAAGGGACTGGTCACTGGAAGCGGAGCTGCCCCAATTATTTGGCGGATAAGAAGGATGGCAAAGTGAAAGGTATATTTGATATACATGTTATTGATGTGTACCTTACTAATGCTCGTAGTAGCGCCTGGGTATCTGATACTGGTTCTGTTGCTCACCCTCGTTTTGTGTTGCTGAGACATGCGCCTAAGGAGAAATTGCCACCGAGTGACGTGCCAGCGCGCACTTATTTTGTCACTGGCACACACGCTCTCGTGGGTCTATCACTGAGAAATCCCTTTTCGCCTATTTGCAACTCGAAACAGGGGCTACGGATTAAACAAAGATTGGCTAAGGATGAGGTGACGGTGCGTGTGGGAAATGGTTCCAATGTCGATGTGATCGCCTTCGGCACGCTAGCTGTACATCTACCTTCGAGATTAGTTTTAGACCTGAATAATTGTTATTTGGTACCAGCGTTAAGCATGAACATTATATCTGGATCTTGTTTGATGCGAGATGGTTATTCAATTAAATCAGAGAATAATGGTTGTTCTATTTATATGAGTAATATCTTTTATGGTCATGCACCCTTGATGAGTGGTCTATTTTGGTTGAATCTCGATTGTAGTAATACTCATATTCATAATATTGAAGCCAAAAGATGCAAAGTTAATAATCATAGTGCAACTTATTTGTGGCACTGCCGTTTATGTCATATTGGTGTAAAGCGCATGAAGAAACTCCATGCTGATGGCCTTTTGGAATTACTTGATTATGAATCACTTGATGCTTGCGAACCGTGCCTCATGGGCAAGATGACTAAGACTCCGTTCTCCGGAACAATGGAGCGAGCAACTAACTTGTTGGAAATAATGCATACTGTTGTATGCGGTCCAATGAGTGTTGAGGCTCGCGGCGGGTATCGTTATTTTCTGACCTTCACAGATGATTTGAGCAGATATGGGTATATCTACTTAATGAAACACAAGTTTGAAACATTTGAAAAGTTCAAAGAATTTCAGAATGAAGTGGAAACTCATCGTAACAAGAAAATAAAGTTTCTACGATCTGGTCGTGGAGGTGAATATTTGAGTTATAAGTTTGGTCTTCATTTGAAACAATGTAGAATAGTTTCGCAACTCACCCACCTGGAACACCACAGCGTAATGGTGTGTCCGAACGTCGTAACCGTACTTTATTCGATATGGTGCGATCTATAATGTCTCTTACCGATTTACCACTATCGTTTTGGGGTTATGCTTTAGAGACGGCTGCATTCATGTTAAATAGGGCACCATCTAAATCCATTGAGACGACACCATATGAACTGTGGTTTGGCAAGAAACCTAAGCTGTCGTTTCTTAAAGTTTGGGGCTACGATGCTTATGTGAAAAAAGCTTCAACCTAATAAGCTCGAACCCAAATCAGAGAAATATGTCTTCCTAGGATACCCAAAGGAGACTGTTCGGTACACATTCTATCACAGATCCGAAGGCAAGATATTCGTTGCGAAGAATGGATCCTTTCTAGAGAAGGAGTTTCTCTCGAAAGAAGTGAGTGGGAGGAAAGTAGAACTTGATGAGGTAATTGTACCTTCTCCCGAATTGGAAAGTAGTTCATCACAGAAATCAGTTCTAGTGATTCCTACACCAATCAGTGAGGAAGCTAATGATGATGATCATGAAACTTCAGATCAAGTTACTACCGAACCTCATAGGTCAATCAGAGTACGATCCGCACCATAGTGGTACGGTAATCCTGTTCTGGAGGTCATGTTACTTGACCATGATGAACCTACGAACTATGAGGAAGCGATGATGAGCCCAGATTCTGCGAAATGGCTTGAGGCCATGAAATCTGAGATGGGATCCATGTATGAGAACAAAGTGTGGACTTTGGTTGACTTTCCCGATGATCGGCAAGCCATAGAGAATAAATGGATCTTCAAGAAGAAGACTGACGCTGGCGGTAATGTTACTGTCTACAAAGCTCGACTTGTTGCGAAAGGTTTTCGACAAGTTCACGGAGTTGACTATGATGAGATTTTCTCACCCGTAGGGATGCTTAAGTTTGTCTGAATCATGTTAGCAATTGCCGCATTTTATGATTATGAAATTTTGCAAATGGATGTCAAAACTACATTCCTTAATGGATATCTTAAAGAAGAGTTGTATATGATGCAACCAGAAGGTTTTGTCGATCCTAAAGGTGCTAACAAAGTGTGCAAGCTCCAGCGATCCATTTATGGACTGGTGCAAGCCTCTCGGAGTTGGAATATATGTTCTGATAGTGTGATCAAAGCAGATGGTTTTATACAGACTTTTGGAGAAGCATGTATTTACAAGAAAGTGAGTGGGAGCTATGTAGCATTTCTAATATTATATGTGGATGACATATTGTTTATTGGAAATGATACATAATTTCTGGATAGCATAATTTTTTTCAATGGAAGACCTCGGTGAAGCTGCTTATATATTGGGCATCAAGATCTATAGAGATAGATCAAGACGCTAAATTGGACTTTCACAAAGCACGTACCTTGATAAAGTTTTGAAGAAGTTCAAAATGGACCAGTCAAAGAAAGGGTCCTTCCCTGTATTACAAGGTGTGAAGTTGAGTCAGACTCAATGCCCGACCACTGCAGAAGATAGAGAGAAAATGAAAGTCATTCCCTATGCCTCAGCCATAAGTTTTAACATGTATGCAATGTTGTGTACCAAACCTGATGTGTGCCTTGCTATAAGTTTAGCAGGGAGGTACCAAAGTAATCCAGGAGTGGATCACTGGACAGCGGTCAAGAACATCCTGAAATACCTGAAAGGACTAAGGATATGTTTCTTGTTTATGGAGGTAACAAAGAGCTCGTCGTAAATGGTTACGTCAATGCGAGTTTGACACTGATCCGGATGACTCTAAGTCACAAATCGGATACATATTTATAATGAATCATGGAGCTGTCAGTTGGTGCAGTTCCAAGCAGAGCATCGTGGCGGGATCTATGTGTGAAGCGGAGTACATAGCTGCTTCGAAAGCAGCAAATGAAGGATTCTAGATGAAGGAGTTCATATCCGATCTAGGTGTAATACCTAGTGCATCGGGTCCAATGAAAATCTTTTGTGACAATACTGGAGCAATATCCTTGGCGAAAAAATCCACATTTCACAAGAGAACCAAACACATCAAGAGACGCTTCAATTCCATCCACGATAAAGTCAAGGAGGAAGACGTAGATATTTGCAAAATACATACGTATCTGAATGTTGCATACCCGTTGACTAAGCCTCTTCCACGAGAAAAACATGATCAGCACCAAGACTCCATGGGTGTTAGAATCATTACTATGTAATCTAGATTATTGACTCTAGTGGAAGTGGGAGACTGAAGGAAATATGCCCTCGAGGCAATAATAAAGTTGTTATTTATATTTCCTTATATCATGATAAATGTTTATTATTCATGCTAGAATTGTATTAACCGGAAACTTAGTACATGTGTGAATACATAGACAAACAGAGTATCCCTAGTATGCCTCTACTTGACTAGCTCGTCAATCAAAGATGGTTAAGTTTCCTAACCATAGACATGTGTTGTCATTTGATGAACGGGATCACATCATTAGAGGATGATGTGATGGACAAGACCCATACGTTAGCTTAGCATAATGATCGTTTAGTTTTACTGCTATTGATTACTTTATCACCAACGATCGAATCTCGAGCAAGTAACATACCGATGACAAAGGGAATAACGCATGTTATTATGCGGTTTGACCGATAAAGATCTTCGTAGAATATGTAGGAGCCAATATGAGCATCCAGGTTCCGCTATTGGTTATTGACCGGAGATGTGTCTCAGTCATGTCTACATAGTTCTCGAACCCGTAGGGTCCGCACGCTTAACGTTCGATGACGATTTGTATTATGAGTTATGTGTTTTGGTGACCGAAGTTTGTTCGGAGTCCCGGATGAGATCACAGACATGATGAGGAGTCTCGAAATGGTCGAGAGGTAAAGATTGATATACTGGAAGGTTATATACGAACACCGGAATGGTTCCGAAGACGATCGGGGATTTCTCGTAGTACCGGGAGGTTACCGGAACCCCCTGGGAAAGTTAATTGGCCTATTGGGCCATAGTGGAGAGAGGGAGGCTGCCACAGGAGGTGGCGCTCCCCCCCCCCCCAGCCCAATCCGAATTGGACAAGGGGTGGGGGGGCGCGGCCCCCCTTTCCTTCTCCCTCTCCCTCCTTTCCCCTTTCCCCTCTCCGTTAGATGGAAGGAGGGGGCGGGGGGCGAATCCTACTAGGAACGGAGTCCTAGTAGGACTCCCCCCTCTTGGCGCGCCCCCCTTGGGCCGGCATTCTCCTCCCCCCTCCTTTATATACGTGGGGAGGGGGGCACCCCAAAGACACAACAGTTGTTTCTTAGTCGTGTGCGGTGCCCCCCTCCACAGTTTACCACCTCAGTCATATTATCGTAATGCTTAGGCGAAGCCCTGCGCGGATCACATCACCAACACCGTCGCCACGCCGTCGTGCTAACGGAACTCTCCCTCGACCCTCTACTGGATCAAGAGCTCGAGGGACGTCATCGTGCTGAACGAGTGATGAACACGAAGGTGCCGTACGTTTGGTACTTGGATCGGTTGGATCGTGAAGACGTTCGACTACATCAACCGCGTTACTAAACGCTTCCGCTTTCGGTCTGCGAGGTTACGTGGACACACTCTCCCTGCTCATTGCTATGCTTCTACTAGATAGATCTTGCGTGTTCGTAGGAATTTTTTTGAATTACTACGTTCCCCAACACGGATATGGTCTCTATTGTAGTTTGTCGATCGCTGATCTGATCGCTTTGGGGCTTTTCTTTTTTCTTTTCCTTTTTTCCACGCCTACGCATAGCTTTTGGTCTTAGGACTTTGCTAGTTGCTGGTGTGTTTTAATGCGTGTGTGTGTTAAGTTGGCTGTGTGCATCTTAGTTATGGAGAGGCCGGGTGTGTGCTCATTATATTGTATCGTCTTGATGCTTTTTTGAGTCAATAAAATCCACCCTTTGTCAAAAAAAAGTTCATTCGTCCTCTATGGAATTTGTGTAGCCATGGCTCTTTAAAATCTGACAAAATAATTCCATACACCATGTCCAAATTTCAAAACTTCTGTTTGTTATGCTAAAATAATTCATAAATGTGAGACGGAAGGGAGTATATAGGTAACACTTTTTTTTTGCGGGTAGGCCAAATTCACACCTTGGGCATCGAATGAAATCTTTGCAAAATCCACGGTTGCTCCAAAGACTTTCCAACAGTCTCGCCAATCAAGCAAACGAATGACTAGTCAAACTGCACGTCAAAGATTCTGCTCACAACTCTCACATTCAGAGGCTAGCGACCAGAGCAGATCAAAGGACAAGCTCAGGACAGCCGCCTCGGTCGGTCCATCGTCCCACATAGCTAGATTCTACCTGTCTTATTTTATCAGACTCCCCATAAAACCGTTAGCGAGTTTACCAGACACGAGATCGAAAATGGGTGTCGCTGTCGTCCTGGGAACGGAGAGAGTATCCCTCTGGAAAGCTCACACACTCACATGGACCATATGAGCCTCCAAGAATCCCAATTTTAAAACAGCAAGCATCGATCGGGCCGACACCAGTAGGCAGCCAGCCAGCTGGGAGGCAGCGTCGCGCTAATCCTGGGTTAGTGTCCTAACTAATCCTGTGGAACCCGCTCGAAATCCACACTGATTGAGTGGTATTCTACGATTGATCTCGTGGTAGTACGTTTGACTCCAGTGTGCATGCAATATAGTCGCATGGCTAGCTACGTAGCTAGGTTACCTTTTTAAGTGGCTCGAGGCGTGCATGGATTAGGTTAATCCGGGCGGTACTACTAGCTGGGGTCCAGGACTGGATACACACTGTACTTCCATATGCCCCGAGTGTCCGGGACCATCACCGGCCAGCACTAGCTGCACTTGTCTAGTGCCAGTAGCTCTGATCATGCATCGAGAACATCGATCGAAATTGACCCGGGAGCTCGCGGAATCCGTTCGATCGATCACACACGCCACACTAGGACGGACGTACACTAGGTCAGTATCGTTCAACTGATCGAAACGCAAAGTTAATGACACCCACGTCTTGCGGGCTTGGTCGGTCGGTTCCAGCGCATGCGTCCCGTACTGCCAGTGTCTTGTTACACGTTTCTTTAGCGCCACTACGGGCACTAGCCACACTATTACATGTGTACACTCCACCGATGAACGAATGGTTTGCTTGCAAAACCCTAGGGTAATTAATTTGATAATTTGGCAGTAGCTGCTAGCTGATTGTATACGCCTGGCAAAGTTGATACGATCCGATTTGTCTCGGACAAGACGATCGCATTGTGCCGGTCGATCCTCGGACAGTTTCCAATGATATGGCGCGCAGGAGGCTTCTCATGGGGGACACGGCCGCAGCGCCAGCGTCCTCGTGTTCACCTCACGCTGGAGTTGGCGTCGTACATACATACCTGGCTCGACCGCTCCCATTTGATTTGTTCCCCCGATCGAATTTTATCACGTTGTGCCGGCCGGGCCATGCATGGATTGATTCGCTTCGATGATCGGGTTGGTCAAATTAATGGTCGTTTGTCGTTGCAGCAGCAGCGCTAGCTAGGGTACGTACGTGGTTGTTAACTTGCATGCGGCAGCCGGGCCAGATTATTCAGTGTGCCTAAGAAATAATCTACTACTAATGGTAAGCTCGTTGTCACATTCTGCGCCATGGAACTAGCGAGCCGTGGCAACAAAAGTATTGCCGTCACTAGCTGGCTAGGTTTGGATAGATCATGTGACTGTTTTTCTTTTCAGTGAGAGAGAGAGAGCTCAAATGTAATAGTGGATTAGGTGTCCTGTTGGGATCAGAACAATCAATCAGCAGGGGCTCGAGTAGTGATCATGAGACGAGACGCACG
Source organism: Aegilops bicornis (assembly GCA_021605145.1). NCBI lineage: Eukaryota > Viridiplantae > Streptophyta > Magnoliopsida > Poales > Poaceae > Aegilops > Aegilops bicornis. The sequence continues at coordinate 674,808,405 of CM038673.1, read as the reverse complement.
TCGTACTGTCATCCTTGACGAATGGACGACCGACCGAGAGGACGTGCCAATTAATCGGGTCGACGACAATGCGATGTGATGCCTTAGTCGCGACCGATGGTCGATGGAGATGGGCACGCACCGGCACCGGCACCGTCATCCATCGACCGCGCGCCCCTTTACTCTTAAGAACGTGGCCACCATATCAGTATCTCACCGGCCTTGGTCCCTCGCCGTGCCATCGTCCTCGCCGGCCGGCAAAGCTATACTTTATGGACCCGGACCGACATGCCTCTCCCTGACCCTCAGCTCGTTGCATGTCCGCCGGCGGCTGCCGCGTGCATACATTTGATAGTACTGGTGCATGGGCTGTCGAACCTTCCCTGCCTGTTCAACCTACGTTCTACGCACGCAACAAACTACGACGTACGTACGCCTGCACTCATCACAAGGAAAAGAAACGAAATTTCCAGAGAACCAACGTACCCCCTTCTCCAATCACAATAGATGTAGCATTGCCCGCGACAGCGTAGCGGCCGGTGGAACGTAATTCTCGACCGACCAACGTAGGGGTACACTATTATTCAGTCATCGGTGCACCGGCCCCGCGCAGCGCATATGCATGCATGCATGCATGCCGCCTTTTGTCGGGATGCGTTAATCTCCATCGTGTCAATCGTCCTAGAAAATGCATTCTTTCGGGATCATCGTTTACGAGTTTAGAGTATAGTCAGCTAAGAGGATCATCGTACCAAGTCCAAGAAAGCTTATTCATAAAACTATGTCTAGCTAATTCATCAGTCACACTACTGGCTTCTGGAAGACAATGTAGAAATCCAAAGATCAAGCCATGATTACAACACTGATGGGCCCAATATTCTTTTGACAATGGCCGTGCTCGGTTCTCTTTGCTGGAAAGGCCCCATTACTTGGGCCTTTTCGACAACTGGAGGAGTGGTTTCCCTCACAAATAAAAATAAAAATTGGAGGAGTGGTGCCTTCTGGCATGATGTTTGCATTGGTGAATGCTCACTCAAAACCAAAATTTGGTATCTTTTTGTGATTTGTCAACAGCAAGACTCTTCAATCGTTCAGGTCTGAAATTGTCTATTTTGATGCTAACTTTTAGAAGATGTATGAGTGATTAACTATTAGATTTCCTCATCATTACGTGGGGAGTTGTTTTGACAATTGAGATTGATTTGCTTGTTTGGTATCTTGAGCCTTTTGGCTTTTTCCAGTCAAGTCATTTTACAAGAGGATAAATTTTGCAGGGGTAGTTCACTCCTTTAAAGATTGTATTTGGAAAATTAAAATCCCTCCCAATATTCATGTATTTCTGTGGCTGATCTTTAATAATAAAACGTTGTTCAAGCATAAAGATGATTGAATAGTAACAAATCTAGAATTTCAAGCTTTTTGAAATGAAGTAGGTAACTACTAACCTTGTCAAATCGACAGTATTAACCGGCCTCAAACTTATATGATATTGAAGTCTGATTGGACCAACAATAGGCTAGCACTAGTAGAAAAGGGGGCAATGGTCCAGGCCGGGTCAGCCTATTAGTACCGGTTCAATCCAGAACCGGGACCCATGGGGGCATTGGACCCGGTTCGTGAGCCCCGGGAGACGGCCGGGCCACGTGGGCCATTGGTCCCGGTTCATCTGGACCTTTCGGGCCCGGATAGTGGGACGAACCGGGACCAATGGGCCTCGCTCTGACCCACCACCATTGGTCTGGTTGGTGGCTTGAACGGGACCAAAGGCTGCCCTTTAGTCCCGGTTCACGCCACCAACCGACCAATGAGGTGCCTATATATACCCCTCGCTCATGACAGAGCACTTCACCGCCTGTTTTTCTGCCCGGCCGTTGGAGAGCTTTGTGGTGCTCTAGCTCACCTCTTATGCACACGAGGTGTTCGATGGAATGCCCGAGCCACACTACTTAACTTTCTCCTCTCCAAGCTCGACCTCCAAACTCCATTTTCCTCAATATTTGTCTAGGTTTAGCGGTGCATCACGTCCGTCTCCGTCTTCACACCGCGTCGATCGCCTGCGCCGATCTCATCGCTGGCACCACCGTGGTGAGCCTCTTGTTCTTATCTTCTTTACGAAAGGAAAAATATTCTTACTTGTATGTTTAGATAGATACTTGTATTATTTTCTTACTTTTATTATTGCATCTTATATAGTGCGATGGTTTTGGTATCCGCCCCGTCGGCCCTCGTCCCATCTATGATTCGGATGTGGTATATATTATCTTTTCATAACTATTGGTTCATTTATTGTTTATGAAAATTATGCCGATAACGTGACATAGATTTTATTTATCTAGGAGGTTGTTGAACCAGAAATTCCAACCGACCCTATTGTCAAGAGGTTAAATTTAGTTGAAGAAGAAAACAATTTCTTGAAGGAAAAAATAAGAAAAATTGAGGAGGAGAAGATGATATTGGAGTTGCATGTTGCGGATGTAAATCGATGATCACAAGATCAAGATGGATGCAATGCGCTTGAAGATTAGAAAGATTAGAAAATATGCCATTCATACCGAGGCTTGGTATCATTATGCAGTTGGATCAGTTGTTACCATGGTTGCGATTATGATCGCATTTGTTTACGCATTGAAATGTTTTACACAGTTTCAATGTATGGTTTAATTAATTTAGATGCTCTGCAGAGCTTTATGTTGTTAGATGAGAACTATGTATGTACTTTGATTTTAATGTGATGATGAACTTCTATTAATTTGATCACTTAATTATCTATTCATGATGTTCTGTAATGATTTTTGACACACTTAATTATATATAATGCACGCAGACGAACCGGTAATGGATGTCCGCTTTGATGCAGCCACCGAGAGGGGAAATGACACATATTATGGTTACATAATGGACATATGGAAACAAAATAAATAATGCAGAAAACAAAACAAAAAAACTGGAAACAAAATAAAAATAGCAACAATAAGTATTTTCTTGTAAGTAGAAACAAAATAAAATAAATAAAGCAACAAAGAAAACAAAAAAACAAAAAAAGTGTTTTCAAATTTGAAAACTAATAGCACTAAAAGAAAGTTTATATTTTTTCTAAAACTAAAAGCAAAAGGAATTAAAAAATAAAGCAAAAAACAAAAGAAAATAAATAATGCAAAAAACAAAACAAAAAAACTGGAAAAAAATTAAAAAAACTGCCACCTATTGGGCCAGCACGGCGTGAATACGAATAGAAACCCAACTTTGGGCCAGATTCAGCCCTTGAAGGCCCAATAGGCCCACAGGCAGCACAGTGTGATATTAGGCCCGTAAGCCTGCATTTGAGAGGAGCTCGAGAGGGTAGCCTCAGTGGGGCTTATAAACCACTCTGAGCCCCTCTCAACTAGCGAGGTGGGACTAAACTTTTGGTCGCGGGCAGCGCAAGGCCTTTGGTCCCGGTTGGTAGGACCAACCGGGACTAAAGGAGGGCATTGGTCCCGGTTCGTGGCACCAACCGGTACCAATGCCCTCCTTTAGTCCCGGTTGATGCCACCAACCGGGACCAAAGGCCAATTTTCGGCAGCCCAAAGGGCGGGAAGCGGCGGCCTTTGGTCCCGGTTGGTGGCACCAACCGGGACTAAAGGGGGCATTGGTCCCGGTTGGTGCCACGAACTGGGACCAAAGGCCTGGGTATACAAGTAGCACTTAGGAAAAATTGATGAACTCATCGCCAGTTGCCCCCCGGCCCACCAGACGACGCCGAGCTCATCGACGCCGCCAGGCTGCCCAGATCGACGTCGTCCGCTGCCCCGACGCCGCCCGCCACCCATGCCGTCGCCCCGCCCACTTCGCGTCGCCGTCGCCCGTGCCTCGCCATCGCCGACGTTGTCCCTGAGCCAGCGCGCCCCTGCCCTCACCCCCGAGGGCGCCTTCACCGTCGGCCGTCCCCGAGCCTTCCTCGTCGCCGACGCCCCCTGCCCCATTCGCCACCGCCTCTGCCTCGGGCGGCCCGCCCAGCGTCGCGCCTCGACGCCGTCCCCTGCCTCAAGACGCCACCGCCTCGCCTCAGGCCGGCCCCGACCTCGCCCGTCGCCACGCCGCCCATAGTGAGCCCCAGCGCCTGCCCACCCCCGCCACCACCGCCCATAGCCATGATGCTTTTTGCATATATGTTGATGATATATATATATATATATATATATATATATATATATATATATATATATATGTATGTATGTATGTTTTACTTTCCTTGCAAAAAAAATATATGTATGTATGTATGCTTTTTTTGCTAGCTAGGAAATTATGTATGCTTTTTTTGTATATATGTATGTATGTATGCTTTTTTGTATGTATATATGTATGTCTGTATGCTTTTTTGTATGCATATATGTTGATGAAATATGAACAATGCATTAGGCAAAACCTTTACTTTTTGAAATTTTCTATTTGAACATTTAAAAAAACAAGCAATACTAAAAGAATGAGAGGAAAAGGAAAATAAGAAGAGGAAGAAAGGAGGAGAAGAGGAGAAATAAATAAGAAGAGAAAAGAAGAAGAAGAGGAGAAGAAGAAAGGAATAGAGCGAGAAGAAAAAATATATTCTATTTTTATTCTTCTCCTCTATTCCTTTCTTCTTCTCCTCTTTTCTTTTTTTCTTCGATCTTCTCCTCTATTCCTTTTTCTTCTCCTCTTTTATTTCTTCTTTGTTTTCTTATGTTTTATCGGGTCTGCCATCGCCGATAACTTCAACACATGGGGGGTCGATATACCCCCTCCCCGATAATATTATTTTCATGTACGTATGTCGTGTCGATATAAACTCCCGATAACTTCAACACGTGGGGGGGGGGGGGGGGTAGATATACCCCTCCCCGATAATATTATTTTCCCATGTACGTATGTCGTCGTTATCGATATAAACCCCTCCCGATAACTTCAATACATGGGGGAGGGGGGTCGATATACCCCCTCCCCGATAACATTATTTTCCCGTGTATGTATCTCGTCGTTGTCGATAGTACCCCCTCCTTGAAGCGTTCTCGAGGCCACCCCAAACCCTAGCTAGAGAAGCAGCGTCGAGGCCACTAATTAATATGATTCTCATCGTGATTAGCTAGCTAGTTCTACGTTTGCCACTAGCTAATATCCATCTGTCATGTTTGAATAATAATTGCCATGTTGTAAATATTTGTAGAAACTATGGACACCCCCCGAGACGAAGCACAAGAAGCGTTGTTGGGGGACATAATCACACAAGGAAGTGATGCCGTCTTCTCGTTTCTGAACGACACCGATGGTCTGGAAGGACAGGGTGAAGAAGCAGACTATGATTATGATGGCTCCGGTGACCCAATGACGGTGCAAGAAGGAGACCGTGAGGACGGCTCCGGTGACCCAATGACGGTGCAAGAAGGAGACCATGATGACGGCTCCGGTGACCGAACCGAGTGCAGCTAGGTATATATATTAGTTAAGCCTGCCGACTAGCTAATTGATGCATTCATTGTTTTGGTATATGTACACATATTAATTAACTCTCGTCTTCCTTATTTTTTTCTAGCCCTCCGGATCGAGCACAACTTCGGTAAGGAGACGAGGCCCGAAGAAAAAGTTGAGCTCGGATGAAAGGTTTGAGATCACAGCAATAGCGCGCGATGGTGAACAGATTGAACCCATCCGGACAAAGAACGCATTTGCTGCTCAGTGCGGGGTTATTGTTAGGGACATGATTTTTCTAGCCCTCCGGATCGAGCACAACTTCGGTAAGGAGACGAGGCCCAAAGAAAAAGTTGAGCTCGGATGAAAGGTTTGAGATCACAGCAATCGTGCGCGACGGTGAACCAATTGAACCCATCCGGACAAAGAACGCATTTGCTTTCGGTCGCGGGGGTTCTTGTTAGGGACAGGATCCCGATCAGCATCCACCAATGGTATAAGCCTAAGAACGAAGACCACGAGGTGTCTTATGTCAATGATATGCGTAAAGATGATCTTTGGACCGAGTGAAGGCAAATTTCACCCTACCGCCAGAGGAGGATCCGGAGAAGCAAGTTATAGAGCAATTAATCAAGTCTTTTGCTCTTAAGAAGATGGCAGGCCTATTCAGGAGGTGGAGGAAAGAGCTGAAAAAGTTTGTCGACAAAGAAGAGACACCAGAATTCATCGGAAAATATGAGAAGATCAGAGATCACTGGCCCACATTTGTGGCCCACAAGACATCGGAAAAGAGTAAGAATTTGTTGGCGACAAAAGCAAAATGCTGCGAAGAAGAAGTTTCACCATCGCACGGGGTCAGGTGGCTACCTCAAAGCCTGGCCTAAGTGGGCCAAGGCTGAGAATGGTCTGCTTGATAAAGAAATCGAACCAGAGACAATGAACTGGCCAGACCGTTGCCGGACTTGGTTCTTAGGGGCTGGCGGAACCTTGGACCTCAGACGTGGGAAGTGCCGTTGACGGACGAGCAGCGAAAATACCATCAAGAGGCTTCGGCACTATATCAATGCAACAGCAGCAAGGGACGTTCGTTCCAGAAAGCGAGAACGACGAGCTCACAATGGCCCTCGGGAATCCTGAGCACCCTGGACGGACACGAGGCACGCCAGGCTCCATTCCGTGGAAGGTTGGTTTTCCGGACGCAGGGGGTTACAAAACCCAGGAGAAGAGGAAGAAAGTGGAGCATAGCCAACTGCAGGCGCTGCACGCAAGGGTACAAGGGCTAGAGGAATGAGAAGCAGATCGCAGCAAATGACCTGTCGAAGCTTCCCCCGTAGCTACCCCGCCATCTCAGCGGAGAAGCAGCGTGGCTTCCACCGAGGTGCTTCAGCCGGAGCATGTCTTGACGGCTCCTGCTAGCTACCCCGTGGATTTTGTCACGGAGTCTCAAAATTACCACCTTATGGCGCAATGGCAGAACTTAAAAGTCAAGGCGGCTGTCGGCCAAGTTCGACCTTCTGAACCCGGCGCAACTTTTCACTGTCGCTCGATTCCAGAAGGATATGCTAGGGTGACGGTGGACGAACTAACAGAGGGATTTGAGGACCTCCAGCTTGACCACCCTACCGGTGAAGGGGAGACTCGGCTGGGCTATGCTCTGAAGACTCCATGCCTATGGCGGAAGGTGTTCATCAAGCTTCCGAACTGGACGCCTCCTCCTCCTCCTCCGGCGAGTCAGGGCACTCCGCCTCCTCCACCGCCTCCTCCTCTGGCGAGTGACGAACAGGGCAGTCGGCCTCCTTCTCCGGCGCGTGGTGGCACTCCGCCTCCTTCTCCGCCTGCGCCGACGCGCCCGAGCAACCAGCAGCCTCCTCCTTGTCCGCCTCCTTCTCCGCCTGCGTCGGCGCGCCCGAGCAGCCTGCAGCCTCCTCCTTCTCCGCCTCACCAACAAGGGCACAAGAGACCCGCCGCTGCCCCGGCTTCTCCGGCGCATCGTAGTCCTTCTCCTCCGCCTCGTAAGCAAGCACGAAAGAAGACAGCCGCAGCCGCTCGCTTCCGGTGTCTAGCAAGAGCCCAGAGGCGGGAGGCAATACAAATACGGTCCACCTCTGAAGCCTCTAGAGAAGTTACCGTTTGAGATGACCGTGGAGGAAAACAAGAAGATCGTGCGGATCAAGTGAAGGACTTCTTTGAAGGGTTGAAAGCGCAGAGACATCCACCTCCGGAGGAGAAGATAGATCCGATGAAAGTGAAGCGTACTCTGGCTGCCCTGAGGAAACCACCAAAGTCTCCGCTGAAAGGCAACTATGAGCGCATCCTTGAAAAGTCATTTGTCCAAGCGAAGCGGTCTGGAAGTACTGTCACTGATCAAAGGTTAGCAGAACGACGAGCTAGGAAAAAATTGCCCAGCTCGGCGAACAAGCGAACCAATCGCTCCCCCCGCTCCAGGTGTCCGAAGATAGCGTCGCTAATGATCCGGGCGGGATGGTGCCGGGTTATAACAATCCTGCAGATTACCTGCCCGACGATGTACATTATGATTTCTTGGAGGCGGACGAACACAGATACGTGTCTGGGAAGCCTCTCGTCAAAGATGAAAGATCTCTAACAACGATGATGTTCAGAATCCATAATTGGTACATGAAAACCTGCAGAGAGTCTGAGGGGAGGAATATTTTGATGCTGAGAGTTAGAGAGGAGCATGACCTCGTTGGAATTGAACGGTTGAATGTTCCATTTGAGGAGTTCTTCGCGTTTTTCAATCTAAAGGCCCTCGATAAATTAATGGTCACTTGCTACTGCCTGTAAGTAGTATTACTTCTTTCATTAATTAAGTCTCTATATATAGGTCAGCTCTTTCATTGCATGTATTTTTAATTATCCTCACTATATTAATTATTCAGATTGAAGATCGCTGAATTGAAGAAAAGACAAGTCGGTGATATTGGGTTCATTAACACAAATCTCATAGATGTATATATGGTTAAATCTCATGCCAAAGATACCGAGGCCAAGCTGCTACAATCGTTTCTATTAAATCAAAACAAAGCTATAATACTCTTCCCTTACGAAGTCAAGTGAGTATTATTATCTTGTGCATCCCTTATTAGTCGAGGTTGTAGTAATGTAATTGATGAGTTATGCATGCTTGCGCAGGTTCCACTATATTCTGCTAGAGATTAAGCTTGAGCAGGGACAAGTAACTGTCTTAGACTCGAGACGAAAAGATCCCACGGAGTACGCGGACTTGACTGAAATTCTAGAGAAGTAAGTTAAACCGATCATTATCGCACCATATCGGCAACTTTGTTCATTTCGTGATATCAAGTAATTGTTTTCTTTGTCTGGCAGTGTTTGGGAAAAATTCACCTCAAAAACTCCGGGACTGCCGAAGAAGCTGCAATTTAGATACCCAAAAGTAAGTACTATAGTAGCATGTTCCACGCATCTCCTAGTGATTCAAGCGCTAGTTTCATCAATACCATTTAGCATGCTTGCTAATTATCAGTTTGATTGACCTCTATTCCTTGTAAAGTGGTTGTGGCAGGAACAAGGGAATGATTACTGTGGATACTACATTTGCGAGTCCATCCGCCACACGACCTGTGAGCGGGGCTACTCTGACAAACAATATGAAGTGCGTAAATAATAATATTCACAATTTTATTTTATTATCATCATTTGTGTTCAGTTTCATTTATTCATATATATGTATTGACCCCCTTCTTCAAATTAGATGTTTCGGATGCGGGATGAACTACTACCACCGGATCGTATGCGAGCAATTCAAGAGGAATTGGCGGCATTCTTTCTTGACCACGTGATCGCTAAAGACGGAGAATACCATGTGGACCCTTAGTTTGTTTGGAATTAGGAGATTATATTGTAAGAGATAATTATATTGTATATATGTAGCCAGTAGCGTCGGATAGATATACGAGAACTTGTTGTTCGAGCAATCTCTCAGAGAAGGAGAGGTGGTCAATATCACTTCTCTCTGTATGCATATGTTCATGACGATCTTCTGTTTCCTTCATTTGCTTACTAGCTAGCTAGAGTGTCTAGTCCTCTGTATACTTATATATAGTACTTAGCGTCGACCAAGCACGGAGATAAGAGAGGACAATTCTCTCTATTAATAGCTAGCTAACACAAACACCTAAATTAACCCCCAAAAATCCCCTAACCCCCCCCCCTTTCAAAACTAAAAACAAAAACACCAGCCCTTTGAAATCTTGTGGCGTGAAAGCCTTTTGGTCCCGATTTATGTCACCAACCGGGACCAAAGGCCCCCCCTGCCTGGGCTGCCCGCAGTGGCCACGTGGATGCCCATCTGTCCCGGTTCGTGTAAGAACCGGGATTAAAGGTGGGAGGCATTAGTAACGACCTTTTAGTCCCGGTTCAAGAACCGGGACTAAAGGCCCTTACGAACCGGGACAAATGCCCTGTTTTCTACTAGTGTAGCTAGAAACATATTTCTTACTCGCTCAAAAAATAGCAGAAATCAATCATGCAACCTCTCCATCCCTATCCATCGATCCCCTTCTTCATTGCGCTCTTTTCATGTTCCTTGAACTTCTCCTCTATCGACGATCTTACAGTCACAAGGGTATGTGGATAAATAAGGGGGGATTGGTGAGAGGGATCCAGGGGTTGGTCAATATAACAAATATTTACGTACACAAATTCATGCCTCCTTGGGGATAATAACCTTACTCCTCTTTGGCTTGTGTTGATATGAGAAATGTTATGACGCTAGTCTAGATGAGGCCAAAGACTAGTCAAGAATTGAGGGTTGTGTTCTCGAGGCTTGTTGCGATCTAAGACGATCTGAGACTTTAGAGATATTTAGGTGTATGTGGTCTAGATCAGTTTGTAGGGCTAAATGTAGTTTGGTCTTCCACCGGGGCGCTTGATACCAGAAGCACTCTAGAGGCGAGACTTACTTCCTCTGGCCTGGCTTATTCATCTCATGTTTCAGGGTCAACTTTGTCTATAGATTTGACTATAAACATACAAGTCATATGCCATAAAAGATATTGCTAGATTCGTATGTGAAAGAAGTTTACAATGACACCGAATACGTTGACAGTTGAACGGCTGTCTGGCTGGGCTTGAACTTTTCTCTTTCTCTACGAACAACCAGCATATCTTTCACATTGGCCATCAGCAACTTTGCATGACAGAAAAAGAGAAAGGCCTCAACCGATGAAAGAATCATGGTACCATCCTACAATAAATTTGATCAGGCCTGTAGCTAGCAACCAGAAAAACATCATTTTTAGCAAAAGATTATACTCTATGATGGCTCCCCCCTCCACCACCCCTCTGGCGACTCCCAGGGCGACTCCTCTGGCTATCCATGGTGCTCTAACCTTGTGAATCCCTCTGGCCAAGATGGTGCCCCCTCTCCTGGATCTCTCTCCGGGAGTGGAAATTGCCAACAAGGTTAGAGCCAGATTCTCCACTTCAGTTCATTGCCTCGATCCCAACCACGCTTTCCACCTAGTGGTTTCATTTAGCCATTCTTCCTTCCTCCTTAATGTTGAAAACGTTGATTAGTCCTAGAGGCTTGCACTGGGGGATCTCCATCCCACCTCAATGTTTCTCTCATCCGTGGTCAAGTTTTTAAATTCTCTGTTATTTCTAAGGCGGTTGGATTTATGATCTATCGCTTAAGATCTTTTAAATGCCCCAATTTTTCATGTCATTTTCACCTTTGGGGGTTTGGTGGACCATCGTGGATTAGAGAATACAATCTTTGGCTTTACGAGCTTGATCACGAATGGACTACGGTCTCTAGATCCCATCCTGGTCATCTCTCCGGTGCAAATTCTGTTCCCATCAGCGCACGGCGGCCAGCCAACCCATCTCCATGCTCCACTCCGGCGGCTACCAACAATACCCCGTCATCATCGGATCACGTGCCAACGGCGAGCGGGATTATCTCCATTCAAAATTCTATCCCCGAAAACCCAACTTCGAGGCCACCTGAAACTTCACAGCCCACCACCACCCCACTTTTGTCTGGAGCCCAGCCCACTTCCATCATCAACCCCCGGCCCAATCTAGCCCACCACAATGTACGTGGCCCACCTGGCCATCAACAAACTTCTCTTTTATCTTTCTGTGGTAAATGCTTATCATCTGGTCACCTTCGTATTGACTGCAAAAATCAGTTTAGATGCCGATCTTGTTTTCGTTACGGGCATATATCTCGTTTATGTTTCTTATCCAAAACCAAAACCCTTGTCTATCAGGTTAAATCCCACCAAACTCCGCCTCGCCCTCCCACGCCCGTACCCGATAACCCTCACGACGACTCGTCTCCCCCAAACCCCACCCTCCCCTCTATTCGACCGCCTGCCCGCCAAACCCCTGTTCTCCATTACACCCCTGCTCTGCTCCGTCGTGTTTCTCCATTGTCGCCCCAACTTCCTCAGCCAACATGGCCACCTACCCTTGCGACCCCCTTCCACTCCTTCCCCCGGGCACTGCCATCATGGATGCCCATGGAAACCGCCGTCGTCGATCCTTCCATTTCCTTGGCGGAGAAGCTCTGGTCCAATCGGGAGATTGGGCCATCATCTCCCTCGACCTGCCTCCAGATCCCAACCAGTTCGACACGGTCGCCATGCTCATTCGTCACTATCTTGACCATGAGCGTGGCTTCCGCATTGTTGAAATTTCAAGGTGCGGCATGGGAGCCGCTCTCGTCCGCTTCCAGCATGCCTGCGACATCGACACTGCTATCGCCAATAGTCCCTACTTCGTAGGCGACTCGACACTACGTGTTATCCGTCATGACCGAGGTATAAATTATCGAGACTGCACCTTCTCCCATGATGTTTGGATCATGATGGTCAATTACCCTCTTGAGGCATGGAGACCTGATAAATTATGTTAATCTGTCAGTGGGTTTGCCAAGTTTTTAGTTTGGAATAGAGATATGTCCAATAGAGCTCGTATTTTGGTCAAGATTAGAGTGCCTGATCTTTTGGAAATACCTGCAGTCATGTCATATGTGAAAGCCTAGATGATTATGGCCATGGGAAATCTTGGACTAGTGTTGTGTATATTTTGTCAACTGAACTCCTTGGTGCTATGGGTGGCGATGAAGACCCGATCCCCCCTGACGGTGTCTTGCACCCCATGCCACATGCTCCATTTGGTGGTATATGGCACGATGCTGATTTTGTCCATAATGAAAACCCGCATGCAGCGCTTGCAGCCCACCATGCTCCTTAAGATGATCATGAGGACATACCCATGGTTCACACCCCGCCACAAGACCCTGAGATTGCTCATCAGGATCAACCTTTTCAACCTGCAGCTTGATGTCATTGATGTTTTTTGCTCGCATGACATGATGTCAAAAATTATCTCCTCACACTTTTGATGTTCTTGAGATGCTCGATGGTGTTGCCGTGGTCGATACCGTGTCCAGTTGATCAATGTTGATGATGCCCATGGTCCTGTGAAGAAATGCCTACTGACTGTTGTTACTGAAGCCCCACCTGAACCTATGATCTCCACTGCCATGATTTCTGAAGAGCTGGATATTTCTGAAACTTCTGCTGTTGCTCTGTCACCCAGACATGAACCTGACATGTCACCTGCCATGCTAGATTTCATGGCCAGTAACCCAAATTCTCCATCTGCTGAACCAACTGCTCCTCCCGCCATTCCTCCAAACATGTGGTCAACAAAAGAAAGAAGGCCAATGCTCCACTTGATGTAAATGATCTGCGCCGTAGCCGTCGCCTTCTTTGATGCGAGTGTGGGATTCAAGAACGAAGCTGCTGCAAACAAGGCCAAAAACATCAGTAACTGCCAGAAGAATCTCAACACTGAATTTGAGCATGAAGTCAGAGACCCAACCGCTCCACCACCACCAGAACTGCCAATTGGAACAATCCAAGCTCTTGCCACTAAGGAGTGACTGATCCCTCCCGAGGAGGTTTCTGATGAGAAGCTGATGACCAAGGTGGACCATGAATGAAGTACCTAGATGCTATATTTGGTCTTGTTTCTACAAGATCAATGCTGGAATTAGACAGTGTGTTTATTTTATCTGCTTTTGGGCTATATTATCTGTTTTTATTAAGAACCTGGTTTGTAAGGAGCTAGACTCCATTTTATTTGCTTGTGAGTGGAACATCATGCACTATTTATATTATGTTTCAAGTGGTGCAGATGGTCATGGAGTATGTACCGCTGCTACTTAGCATTATGTTTTATCGCATCTTAAGGCTGTCATATTTCATCATTTCCTATGATTGTTGCAATGTTTTTTTGGATTTGATTAAGTCTATCCAAGACAATCACCCTCCTACTATTTTGATCAATGAGTAGAAACTGGAACATACTAAATTGGAATGTCAGAGGGATAAATTCTCAGATTAGATGGGATGATATTAGAGCAAAAATTGAAGAAAGCAATTGTGGCATTATTTGCTTGCAAGAAACTAAGAGAGATTATTTTGACCAAGCTTATCTCAGAAATTTTTCACCAAGAAGATACAACCAATTTGCTTATACTGCCTCTGTTGGCCTATCAGGAGGAATTATTACTATATGGAATGGCAGTCTTTTTTCAGGATCTGTTGTCAGCCAAAATACCTACCAAATCACTGTGAGATTATCATCCAATCTATCTGGCAATATTTTTTACATCAGCAATATATATGGACCCTGCCACAATGATGACAGAACTGAATTTTTTGACTGGCTGAGCAATATTGATGCCTCTCAGATGGATCATTGGATTATTATGGGTGATTTCAATCTAATATGGAGCCCACTTAACAGGAACATACCTGGAGGAGACACCAACAATATGCTTATGTTTAACAGCTTACACCAACAACAGGATCTTGTGGAAATACCTATCAAGGGTAGGAATTTCACCTGGTCTAACATGCAGGACTCTCCACTGCTGGAAAAGCTTGACTGGATTTTTACTTCTGCCACCCTGACTTTCCCAAATACTTTGGCACACCCACTTGCTAGAGTCACTTCAGATCATATTCCTATTCACATTCAGATAGGCAGTGATATTTCAAAATCTTCTATATTCAGATTTGAAAATTATTGGTTTGAATTTGATGGGTTCTATGAGACTGTTATTCAATGTTGGAACAGAAATCAACAATTGACAAACTCTGCCAAGGATATTGCTGCAAGGTTCAAATGTCTCAGAATGGGTTTAAAAAAATGGAGCAAAAATCTGTAAAAACTTAACTCTAATATATCTGCTTGTGACTATGTTCTATCTATGATTGATGGCATTGAAGATAAAAGGAATCTGAGCATTATTGAAGCAAACTTCAGAATTACTATCAAGAATCACATAGCCAAGCTATTGGAAGTAAAAAGAATATATTGGAAATCCAGGTTTAAGATGAGAAGTATTCATCTTGATGATGAAAATACTGAATTTTTTCATGCCATGGCTACCCAAAGCTACAGGAAGAACTTCATAACTTCTCTTCTAGATGAAGATGGGACCCCTTTCCAAAATCATGACCACAAGGCTGCCATTATTTGGAAATCATACAAAGATAGACTTGGGAAAGCTATCAACCCACCTATGCTATTCAATCTTGAGGAAATTATTCAGCCTAAAGATCTATCTGAACTTGAGGCCCCTTTTTTCATGGATGAAATTGACCAAGTTATTAAAGACATCCACTCGATGAGCACCTGGACCTGATGGTTTTAATGGCTTATTTCTGAAGAAATGTTGGCATATCATCAAGCAAGATATTTACACTATGATTTGGGATTTTTTTGAAGGAAACATTGATATTCAGAGTATTAATACTGCTTTTATTATTCTCATCCCAAAGATTTCAAACCCTATTGGCATGAATGATTTCAGGCCCATTTCCCTGGTTAGCCTTCCTCTCAAAATCATCACAAAGTACATGGCCAATAGAGCTCAGAAAATCATTACCTCTATCATTCATCAGAATCAATATGGTTTCATTAAAGGGAGAAATATCCAGGACTGCTTGGGATTTGCTTTTGAATACATTCATCTATGTCATCAATCAAGGAAACCTATCATCATACTCAAACTTGATTTTGAGAAAGCTTTTGACAAGATTGAATACAATGCAATTATTGCCATGTTGAAAGCAAAGGGTTTTGGTCCAAGATGGATAAATTGGGTAACTAATATACTCAATACTGCATCAACATCTGTCCTGTTAAATGGTGTTGCTGGGAAAAAAATTATATGTAAAAGAGGAGTCAGACAAGGAGATCCTCACTCTCCTCTTCTATATATCATTGCTGCCGATCTACTTCAGTCTATTATTAATGCTGCCTGGGCAAATGGTGAACTCACTCTCCCCACAAATTAGGCATATGGTCTTGACTACCCTATTATTCAATATGCTGATGATACTCTATTGATCATGCCTGCTGATGAAGAGCAACTCTGTCATCTCAAATACCTACTTAATCTATTCAGTATGTCCACTGGGCTATTTGTTAATTATAGCAAATCATCCATGATCCCTATAAATATGGATCAACATTCCATCAACAACCTTGCTAACTCTTTTGGTTGTAAAGTTGAAAGCCTTCCTTTCACCTATCTTGGACTTCCTATGGGCACCACCAAACCCTCTGTTCATGACATCATACCAGTTATATCTAAGATTGATAAGAGATTATCAGGG
The DNA here is from genome assembly GCA_021605145.1 of Aegilops bicornis. Lineage (NCBI taxonomy): Eukaryota > Viridiplantae > Streptophyta > Magnoliopsida > Poales > Poaceae > Aegilops > Aegilops bicornis. Next base: position 674,792,320 of record CM038673.1, on the reverse strand, counting down.
GTTGCCAGATTCATGAACCATTCTGGGAGACTCACTTATGTCAACTCTGTTGTTGCTTCCATGCCTATTTTTGCCATGTGCTCTCTTAAAGTCCATGTTACCATTCTGGACCATGTGGATAAATCAAGCAGAAATTTCCTTTGGTATCGAAATGAAATCAATAAAGGTGGTAAATGCCTGGCCAGCTGGGAGATGATATGCAAACCCAAACAACAAGGAGGACTTGGGGTTTTGAACCTTAGAGAACAAAATAAAGCCCTTCTCATAAAACATTTGTTCAAGTTCTATAATAAAGTGGATGTCCCATGGGTTAAATTAATATGGGAAGCTCACTACCATAACAATGATGTTCCTCATTACAAGAGAAGCAAAGGACCCTTTGGTGGAAAGATTGCATGAAAATGTATGACCTTTTCAGGGAAATGACCACTTGTGACATCAAATCTGGTTGCACTAATCTGCTATGGGATGACATATGGAATGGTGATATTAGGAAAATTAAATACCCCGAGCTTCACTCTTTTACTCAAAAGGAAAACATATCTATCAAAGAAGCCAAGGAATTAGAGGACCTTTACAGCCTGTTCCAACTTCCTCTTTCCATTCAAGTCCACCATCAATTCCACCTTCTATCTGGAGAGCTAAACAATATTAGAAACTCAGAGGACAAGGACACATGGACCTTCAACTGGGGTAACAATAAGAACATCACAAAGAAGATCTATGGATACCTTATGAATGGTGAAGATGCAGCTGCCACCTTTAAATGGCTATGGAAATCATGCTGTCTACCAAGACATAAATTTTTCTGTTGGCTTATACTAAATGACAGAATAAATACATGTGATCTTTTGACCAGAAAAAGCATGCACCTCGATTCCACTATATGTGTCCTATGCAACAATGAAAACTATGAAGACAAGACTCATCTTCTATTTACTTGTCCATTTAGTCAAGGTTTCTGGTGGAACATTGGGTTTGAATGGAATTCGGATATGGAGATCAACAATATGATTAATGATGCTAAACACAGATATAAAATTGACCACTTCATGGAAATCATGATTCTTGGATGCTGGAGCATATGGAACCAAAGGAATGGGATGATCTTTGCAGGGATTCCTTGCTCAATAAATGAGTGCAAGAATGACTTTGTCAGATATTTCAAAATGACCATGCTGAAGGCTAAACCCACTCTAAAAGAGGGCATGTCCTCATGGATAGACAATATTTAATTTTTCCATCATCTCTGTACTTTTCTTTCCCTAGTTTGTACCTACTTGGTTGTCCCCCCAACAACCACTTGTTTATGTAATTTGGATACTCTTTTAATAAATGAAAATGACTCACAGTAGGGGGGTTACCCTACTGTTCTTTGGTCAAAAAAAAACGCAGAAAAACATGATGATTTGTTCAAAAGAAAGACAAAAGTGGGCCGGCCAGTACTCGCGGCATGTCCTGCATGCAGCCCGTTTGACCTTTCGCGTGATGTTGAGTTCCAAGTCCACAAGGCAGAAAGGCCTTCCCCATGCGAGAATGGCACAAGTGTACCAAGGGGAAGGAAGTTATGCTTTCTGAAAGTGAAGGGAGGTTTACCGCTTTTTCTGAACGCGGAGACTGAAACCATCGCCACGCTAATTGTTTGTGGATTTAGCACTCTCTTTTTTGTCTCAAACTTTGACGACAACTTGGTTCTACTGAAACCGCTTCATCGTCATACGGGTCCGGTCCCAGACGGCCGAGGTATTCTCAGCAGAACAGACAGAGGGAACATCACAGATAAAAACGACAGATCAGCACCACCAACACCGGCCAACCACTACGTGCCGAGTGCCGACCGTAGTGTGAACCGGACCCCGGCCCTATCCTACACTGTACGGCGCGCTATTGCCGCGAACGGGCGGCCCGCCTGGATCGATCGATCGATGATTTGGCCGCACGCACGTACCAGCACGTAGATGGAAGGCCGGGACCAGGTGCTGGGGCTTCTACCGTGCCAGGAGGAGAGACACCGGAGATGGGGTGCGTTGACACTCTAGTCCGTACGTACTCCCATGCATGCTTGGCCGGTCTGCATGCATGTATACAGAGGATGCCAAACTAATCATGCATAGGGGCGGGCTCTGGGTGTTGCCTCGTGCTTTCTAATCCCTCGTGTAGGCTTTTGAGGGACCACGGCGAAGTCCGTGTCACGCACCGTGCGGCCCATGCCCAAGTGACCGTTTTCTTTGTGGGCACACCGCACTTGTCACACCGGGGGCATCGAGGAATCAGCAAAAACCTTGATCCAGACCTGGTTCAGCACATTAGCCGTTGCAGGTCTCGTTCCTTTTCTGGTTAGCGGTAAGGGCAACTACAATGGGATCACCAAATCGCATGTAAATATTCGGATCAGATGGTCCGGACACTGGAGGCCAATCCAACAACGGTCATTAAATTTGCCCGAACCAGTCATGACATCCGAAATCTTCAAACCGGCATCATATATAGAGTTGTTGGCCTCCGGACGTCCACAATGTAGAATTCCGACATCCACCCAAAACTGAGGCGAAACCCGTGCATTTGGACAATCCCACCACTGTTTTCACGCGAAAGCCTTCCCTTTCCCACCGCCTCCGCCCAATCGCCGCCACCCCTCACCCCTCCCGCCCGTTCCAACCCGTTCCGCCGATAGCCGCAGCGATGGAGCAGTAGGAGGAGCCAATGAAGTTGCTTGTAGTCCTACCGGACTCGGATGCGGCCGCGTACAAGATCCAATCTGCAGAACGTAACGACCGGTGTGTCAAGGCGAAGAAGAGGGTCGGAGATGCAGTGCCGACCGGCTAGAGCGTAGAGCCTAAGCCAAAGCACAATGCTAGGCCGTTGCCGCTTGGATAATCACAGCCCTAGCCCTCCCAGCTGAAGGCGCCATACTACTACGCCGCCGAGATCCTCGGTCCGCCCAGCACGCAACAGTTCTTGTAGCCTCCTTCAGCTCCGGCCATCGGAGTCATTCACTATCGACCTCAACACCGAGTGCGTCTTCTCGGAGTTCTCGACGCTTGTCCGATCGCGACTGTCGGCTATGGAGATCTCGTCCATCGATGTCCGATCACTGTTTCTCGGAATGTCTCAACCAAGTGCGAGGACGCAATGGAGGATGAGACGATGAACATTATCCATGACAGAGGCAGACACGAAGACAGACAAGTGGGCGACTCCCAGCTTGAAGATCAAACGCAGCCGGACACCCAATATATGTGCACCTAGTAGTCGGACATGGATCCGGACGACTACTGGTTGCTGAGTGCCGACCCAAAGAAATAGAGGGAGAAAATTTCTCCATCAAGGAGGATGATTTGTTGTCCGAGGCATGCTTGGCCACTGATATTGATTCGTTTCATGGCACAAAGCAAAAGGGCGAGTCGTTTCAGCAAAGCGTGCATGAATGGTTTCATGACCAAAAGTGTTACAATCCCTACCACATGGAATTGAACCATAGTCATAATTTGAAGTCTCCGTCCATCGATGGTGCAACATTAAAGAGGCCATCAACAATTGTTGTGGCTTTTACAAGCAAGTGCATAATCGGTGGTCAGGTGGCGCAACACTCCAATAGCAATAGGTTTTGTGGCTTGTTGCACCATGTGTTGGTCATTTGGCTGGATTTGCTCAATGATGCAACTTGTTGACCAAGTTATTGTCTTCCATTGCAACCTCGCACGTGCGTGTGTCGGGGTTGAATCCGGCGGATCTTAGGTAGGGGGTCCCAACCTGGTGATATTAACTTGACGGTAACAGGAGGAACATGATGTTTTACCCAGATTTGGGCCCTCTCGAAGAGGTAAAACCCTATATAGGTCATGCTTCTGTTATATTGATTGGGGATGGGGTAAAAAGTACATGATGATCTACCTCGATATTGAGGTACAAAGTACATGTCTATATAAGCTGATGTCTCTAACTTAACCCTATGGACTAAACCCCTCAGCTTATATAGACATTGGGGTACCTAGGGTTACATGTAGTTCGATTACATTTAAGGATAGACATGTCAACGATTCAAACGTGTCCTAAAGTGTGCGTCAAGTCTTCGGAGGATTCCATCTTAGGTATGTCGTGGGTCATGGCAAATATGTCCCATTCTTTGGTTGTCTGGGGTCCTCGGCCAGGCCCAATGACTGGCAGGCCAACGTGGTTAGCACCCCCTAGCCCAGGACACCGAAAGTAGCCCCTGAACCAGTCTTCCAAGACGACGATAGGTCCTCGGAGGGCTCGTCCTCCACTGCAGATCTTTGGCCTTGCAAAATGGTTCCTCGTTATTTGCATCTTCCTGTATTGCGGCCGTCTTTTAATGTGAGAAGTTATATACCTCAGAAGCTCCCTGAGAAGTGCTTTTATTTCCATCGAATCAGAGGACCCTATCCCTGCCTTAGTACAACAAAGTTTTGTAGTGCTAGCGTAGTGGGTCGATTGGCTTGTGACCTGACAACTTTTGACTAAAAACCGAACCGCCACCACGTACAATAGAACTGAAGGGTTCCATCGTCGGTCATTATGCCGAGTTTATCGTGGCCTGAGGCCGCTGCTAGTGGCACGTACCATCAATAAAGGGATCGCGCTCTGGATATTCGGCGGCATTATTAACAAAATCCTTCGACTCGCTCACGCACATAATTCACGTCGTGCCGGGAAGCACCGAAATTACCACGCAACATTGTGTCCTTTGGTATTTTTTACTGGCTTATATAGGGATGCAGATGAATCCAATTCATTCCACGCCTTCCCCATTGCTCTCTATGCCCTGATCTCTCAAGCCCCAGCGCCCAGAACACTGAGCTCAAACTGACCCTCTCCATCCTTTCCCCACTTCCTTCCTGGCGATGTCCTGGACTAGGGAGTACTGACCACATCATCTCCCAGCTAGAGGGTCGGGCCGAGGAACCCCATGGCGGTTCACTAACGAGCTGCTTCGGGCATCCCATGACATATATGAGGAAGATTTCACAAGACTTGGTGATCAAGGCAAGGACTCCTCTCCATCAACGTATTTGACTAGGACTCTTGTTATCTTAGGCCTTCGATCCATTATATAAGCCAAGGTCGGGCTAGTCGATAGAGGATATTCCGGGTCATTAGAATCATACACAACACTCTCGTGGTAGATACTTGTACTATGCACAATCCCCCATATCAATACAATAAAAGGAGAACGTAGGGTATTATTTCTTCGAGAGAGCCTGAACCTGGATAAAATCATGTGTCTATGTTACCATCGCTCCAAGACGCCTAGCTTTGGACCCCCTACCTCGAGATATGCCGGATTTAGCACTGACATTGGTGGCCAATACAAGTCCCTGCTGGTAGTCGCCACGGGGCGATGGGAATTCATATCGGCTCCGGCGCGATCGACATGTCGGAACCGAGCTTTATTGTCGACGTCGGCATTTTCCTCGCCGGCTCGACTGGTCACCTCATCTGGACCAAAAATTACGCTCCGCGTCAGATCATAAAGATTGGATGAGTGCTCTTATCAGCTTCAACTCTGATCTCTATTAAGATGTAGAAATCGTCCTTTAAGCTCGGGGGCTCAACGTCAACATTACCCTCGGGTGATCATGCAGTTTTTCTGGACAGCGAATTAGTATTCGCCGTCCCTGCCTCCTCAAGCTTCGCTTTGACGATTGCTTCGATGGAATTGTGCGGAATTGAGTCTAGAACAACCCTGTAAAATTTTGGTGTGTTCCGATGGAGGAATCTCCAATAATCTCCGATATACCATAGCCCTGTCGAATATGGACGGAACATGGATGAGTTAAAGTCGAGGAGTCCATCATTAATCTTGGACATCCTTTGGAAGATCCAACCATTCTCCGACAGCGTAATTTATATATAGACCACCCCTCAAAATTTCAGCTCGATCCGACCGTTCAAACTCCCGGAAACGGCTGATGAGTGCATTAATTTTTGGATCTATTTTCTGTGAAATGAATCCGAACCAAATTCGATATCAAACATCCTTTTTGAAGGAAATTTTTCTAGGGTATTGTGTTCTGATCTCAAACACGTGCCAACAATTTTGAGCCTTTTCCGAGGTGCTCTTCACCGTCGCGCCGATGTTAAACCATCCCACTTCGTTGCTCCATGGATACCGAGCTGCGCTAGACGGGTCATCACTTCGTCGAGCCAACGTCAAGCACATCAGATCATCACCTCGGCAAGCCAACCAAGAGTTCGGCATCACGAAGGCCAAATAATTTCCAAGACATCATTGTCGCCCCATGGATTTCACGGGGTGGGCACACCGGTATCCCGTGCGGTCAATTCACAAGCCGGCATCAACCGCGTCACAAAATTTCACCTGCGTCCGCATCGCCTACCATCACCTCATCGAGCCGACATCCACTTCGCCGGCCTGCTTTGACACGATGGCTGACGTGGGTGCTCCTACATCATGTAACCAACCTGCCTCGTCACCTCGACTAGACCGGGGGCTTCGCCATCGCTTCATCGACATACTCTGGGGGCTTGATACGTCCATTTTGCATCATGTTTTCCTACTGTTATTTATAATGTTTTTGAAGGAAATATGCCCTAGAGGCAGTAATAAAGTTGTTATTTACATTTCCTTATATCATGATAAATGTTTATTATTCATGCTAGAACGGTATTAACCGGAAACTTACTACATGTATGAATACATAGACAAACAGAGTGTCACTAATGCCTCTACTTGACTAGCTTGTTGATCAAAGATGGTTAAGTTTCCTAAACATAGACATGAGTTGTCACTTGATTAACGGGATCACATCATTAGAGAATGATGTGATTGACTTGACCCATTCCGTTAGCTTAGCACTTGATCGTTTAGTATGTTTCTATTGCTTTCTTCATAACTTATACATGTTCCTATGACTATGAGATTATGCAACTCCCGAATACCGGAGGAACACTTAGTGTGCTACCAAACGTCACAACGCAACTGAGTGATTATAAAGGTGCTCTAGAGGTGTCTTCGATGGTACTTGTTGAGTTGGCATAGATCGAGATTAGGATTTGTCACTCCGATTGTCAGAGAGGTATCTCTGGGCCCTCTCGGTAATGCACATCACTATAAGCCTTGCAAGCAATGTGACTAATGAGTTAGTTGCGGGATGATGCATTACGGAATGAGTAAAGAGACTTGCCGGTAACGAGATTGAACTAGGTATTGAGATACCGACGATCGAATCTCGGGCAAGTAACATACCGATGACAAAGGGAACAACGTATGTTGTTATGAGGTTTGGCTGATAAAGATCTTCGTAGAATATGTAGGAACCAATATGAGCATCTAGGTTCCGCTATTGGTTATTGACCGGAGATGAGTCTCGGTCATGTCTACATAGTTCTCGAACCCGTAGGGTTCGCACGCTTAACGTTCGGTGATGATCGGTATTATGAGTTTATGTGTTTTGATGTACCAAAGGTAGTTCGGAATCCCGGATATGATCACGGACATGATGAGGAGTCTTGAAATGGTCGAGACATAAAGATCGATATATTGGATAACTATGTTTGGACATCGGAAAGGTTTCGAGAGAGTTCGGGCATATACCGGAGTACCGGGGGGTTACCGGAACCCCCGGGGAGTATATGGGCCCTAATGGGCTTTCGTGGAGAGAGAGAGAGAGGGGCAGCCAGGGCAGGCCGCGTGCCCCCTCCCCCTCTGGTCTGAATTGGACTAGGAAGGTGGGGGGCGCCCCCTTTCCTTCCTCCCTCTCTCCCCCTTCCTTCTCTCCTAGTCCAACTAGGAAGGGGCGGGGGGAATCCTACTCCCGGTGGGAGTAGGACTCCTCCAGGGCGCGCCATAGAGGGCCGTCCCTCCCCTCCTCCACTCCTTTATATACGGGGGAGGGGGCACCCCATAGACACACAAGTTGATTATTGATCTCTTAGCCGTGTGCGGTGCCTCCTCCACCATAATCCACCTCGGTCATATCGTTGCAGTGCTTAGGCGAAGCCCTGCACCGGTAGCTTCATCGTCACCGTCATCACGCCATCGTGCTGACGAAGATCTCCCACGACACTCAACTGGATCGAGAGTTCGTGGGACGTCACCGAGCCAAACGTGTGCAGATTGCGGAAGTGCCGTACTTTCGGTACTAGGATCGGTCGAATCGTGAAGACGTACGGCTACATCAACCGCGTTGTCATAACGCTTCCGCTTACGGTCTATGAGGGTACGTGGACTACACTCTCCCCTCTTGTTGCCATGCATCACCATGATCTTGCGTGTGCGTAGGATTTTTTTTGAAATTACTGCGTTCCCCAACAGTTTTTATGCTTAATAATACTATATTGAGTAATTGTAATGCCTTTTCTCTCATAATATGCAAGGTTTACACAAAGAGGGAGAATACCGGCTGCTGGAATTCTAGACTTGAAAAAGCTACGTCAGAGATACCTATTCTGCACATCTCCAAATGACCTGAAAATTTACGGAGAATTATTTTGGAATATATAAAAAATATTAGAGCAAATAACTACCGGAGGGGTGCCACCTGGTGACCACAATACACCAAGGCGCGCCAGGCCCCCCAGGCGCGCCCTAGTGAGTTTTGGCTAGCCCAGCCCATCTTATGGTACATAATGTATTTTGACCTAGAAAAAAAATAAGGAGAGGACTTTTGAGACGGAGCGCTGCCGTCTCGAGGCGGAACTTGGGCAGGAGCACTTTTGCCCTCTAACGAAGCGATTTCGCCGGGGGAACTTACCTCCTAGAGGGGGAAATTGAAGCCATCGTCATCACCAACAACCCTCTTATCTTTGGGAGTCCAATCTTCGGCAACATCTTCAGCATCACCATCTCCTCTCAAACCCTAGTTCATCTCTTGTGTTCAATCTTTGTACCGAGACCTCAGATTGGTACCTGTGGGTGACTAGTAGTGTTGACTACATCTTGTAGTTGATTACTATATGGTTTATTTGGTGGAAGACTATATGTTCAGATCCATTATGCTATTTAATACCCCCTCTGATCTTGGGTATGAATATCATTTGTGAGTAGTTACCTTTGTTCCTGAGACCACGGGAGAAGTCATGTTGCAAGTAATCATGTGAATTTGATATGTGCTCGATATTTGGATGATATGTATGTTGAGATTCCCTTAGTGGTGTCATGTGAATGTCAACTACATGTAACTTCACCATCTTTGGGCCTAAGGGAATGCATTGTGGAGTAGTTATTAGATGATGGGTTGCTAGAGTGACAGAAGCTTAAACCCTAGTTTATGTGCTACCTCGTAAGGGACTGATTTGGATCCATATGTTTAATGTTATGGTTAGATTTATATGTTAATACCTTTCTCGTAGTTGCGGATGCTAGTGAGGCAGTTAATCATAAGTGGGAGGTTTGTTCAAGTAAGAACAACACCCAAGCACCGGTCCACCCACATATCAAATTATCAAAGTAGAGAACACAAATCAAACCAACATGAAAGTGGCTATACGAAATTCCCGTGTGCCCTCAAGAACGCTTTGCTTATTATACGAGACCCTTTTGGCCTGTTGTTTGCTACAAAAGGGATTGGGATACCTTGCTGCACTTTATTTCGTTACCATTACTTGCTCATTACAAATTATCTTGCTATCAAACAACTCGTTACCGACAATTTCAGTGCTTGCAGAAATTACCTTGCTGAAAACCACTTGTCATTTCCTTTTGCTCCTAGTTGGGTTCGACACTCTTACTTATCAAAAGGACTACGATTGATCCCCTATACTTGTGGGTCATCAAGAATCTTTTCAGGCGCCGTTGCCGAGGAGTGAAGCGCTCTTGGTAAGTGGAAATCGATAAGGAAAAAATTATACTACGTGCTGAAATTTACTGTTACTTGTCACTATGGAAAATAATCCTTTGAGGGGTTTGTTTGGGGTATCTTCACCTCGAACGGAAGCACAATTAGTCCCCCCTCAACCTATTGCACCTATTGAAAATATTGGTTATGAAATTCCTTCGTGTATGATAGATCAACTGCTAGCTAATCCTTATGCAGGAGACGGAACCAAACATCCTGATATGCATTTGATACATGTGGATGAAATCTGGGGATTATTTAAGCTTGAAAGTTTACCCAGAGATGAAGTTAAGAAGAAGGGTGAGGGAGTCCTGGATTAGGGGGTGTCCGGATAGCCGAACTATCACCGTTGGCCGGACTCCTGGACTATGAAGATACAAGATTGAAGACTTCGTCCCGTGTCCGGATGGGACTTTCCTTGGCATGGAAGGCAAGCTTGGCGATATGGATATGTAGATCTCCTACCATTGTAACCGACTCTGTGTAACCCTAACCCTATCCGGTGTCTATATAAACCAGAGGGTTCTAGTCCGTAGGACGAACAACAATCATACCATAGGCTAGCTTCTAGGGTTTAGCCTCCTTGATCTCGTGGTAGATCCACTCTTGTACTACCCATATCATCAATATTAATCAAGCAGGAGTAGGGTTTTACCTCCATCGAGAGGGCCCGAACCTGGGTAAAAACATCGTGTCCGTTGTCTCCTGTTACCATCCGCCTAGACGCACAGTTCAGGACCCCCTACCCGAGATCCGCGGTTTGACACCGACATTGGTGCTTTCATTGAGAGTTCCTCCGTGTCGTCATCCTTAGGCCCGATGGCTCCTTCGATCATCAACAATGACGCGGTCCAGGTGAGACTTTTCTCCTGGACAGATATTCGTATTCAGCGGCTTTGCACTGCGGGCCAATTCACTTGGCCATCTGGAGCAGATCGAAAGCTACGCCCCTGGCCATCAGGTCAGATTTGGAAGTTTGAACTACATGGCCGACATCCGCGGAGACTTGATCTTCGACGGATTCGAGCCACAGCCAAGCGCGCTGCACTGTCTCGATGGGCACGATCTAGCTCTGCCGCCAAACAGTGCCCTGGAGGCCGCACCAGCGTCCGCTCCGTCCCTTAGCTCGGAGCCGACTCCGCCGATCAAGGACGAGTGGTTGGACACCGCCTCGGGGGCTACGATCTCTACGGCGATTGATCCGAACTCCATCCCTGTCCTTTGCGAAGACCGTGACTCCAAGGTGCCCGACTCCTCTCCGGACTCCGAACCCTCCGCGCCCCTGCCAATCGAATCCGATTGGGCGCCGGTTATGGAGTTCACTGCCGCGGACATCTTTCAAAGACTCGCCCTTTGGCGACATCCTGAATTCACTAAAGTCTCTCTTTATCGGAGAGCCTGGCCGGATTACGGTCAGGAAGGTTGGGATGCGGACGACGAAGAAATTCAACGCCCACCCACCACCCACTTTGTAGCCATTGTCGATGATTTAACCGATATGCTCGACTTCGACTCCGAAGACATCGACGGTATGGACGGCGATCTGGAGACGATCAAGAACCAGCGCCTCTAGGCACCGGAAGGCCACCTCGTCATACGGCATATACATGGTGGACATCCCAAAAGATGGGAACGGTGATGGAACAACGGAGGATGACCCTCCCGAAGCAGCCCAAGCGCTGGCGTCGAGGCGCCGCTCTAAATCCCGCCACAAAGAAAAGCGGTGATTCCGCACGGGAGATAATAACACCGGGTAGTGTCAAGAAGACAACCCCGTCCCAGCAGGATTCAAAGACAGGGAGGAGGGAGAAGCCAGCCCTCATGATAGAGCGGCAGCATGGGGAGGTGGAGGACGATAATTATATGCCTCCCTCAAGACGAGGCAAGCCTCGACGACGGCATTTAATTTTTCGTGCTCGAGGACCCGCCCGAACAGGAGGCGTTTCAAACGCAGGCTTATGGCCACGGCAAGCAGCCTCAAGAAAAGCAAGACAACTTAGAGTTGACCAAGACTTGCTAGCTGACAGATGGACTGAAGTCCTCGCAGCCGAAGAGTACGAACTCGAACGCCCCTCCAAGAGATACCCAAAATGCAGGCTGCTACCCCAATTAGAGGAAGCAGCACCCAAACCTACATCACCAGCGGACGATACAGCCGACCGGCCACCCCGTGGCCGCGACAGAGAGGCCTCTAGACCCTCCATTCAAGCTGCACCCCGGCGCCGCTCGAAAAGTACCAAGGCATGGGGAAATGCGCCAGACCTGCGAGACATATTGGAGGACAAGGCAAGGCAAACAAGATCGATCTACGGATCGCGTGGGCGCCCCATGACACGTGATGATAACCGTCACGCCGGATACAAAGAACTCCGCCGGGCTGAACCACGATGAGACAAAGCTCATTTGAGCTGCGTAGTGATATAGCCCAATACAGAGGCGCCGCACACCCACTATGCTTCACAGACGAAGTGATGGATCATCAAATCCCCGAGGGTTTCAAACCCGTAAACATCGAATCATACGATGGCACAACAGATCCTGCGGTTTGGATCGAGGACTACCTCCTCCATATCCATATGGCCCACGGTGATGATCTACACGCCATCAAATACCTCCCACTCAAGCTTAAAGGACCAGCTCGGCATTGGCTTAACAGCTTGCCGCCAGAATCAATTGGTTGTTGGGAGGACACGGAAGCCGCATTCCTTGATAACTTCCGGGCACATACGCATGCGACCACCGGGCGCCGATGACCTCAGCCACATAATTCAGCAACGGAAGAATCGGCGGAACAATTCTGGACATGGTTCCTAACCAAGAAAAATCAAATCGTTGACTGTCCGGATGCAGAGGCCCTTGCAGCCTTCAAACGTAACATCCGCGATGAGTGGCTAGCCCGGCACCTAGGACAGGAAAAGCCGAAATCCATGGCAGCCCTCACAACGCTCATGACCCGCTTTTGCGCGGAAGAGGACAACTGGCTAGCTTGTAGTAACAACTTGACCAAAAACCCTGGTAGTTCGGATACCAAGGACAGCAATGGCAGGTCGTGTCGCAACAAGCACAAGCGCCGCATTAACGGCGATAATGCTTAAGATACGACAGTCAATGCCGGATTCAGAGGCTCTAAACCCGGTCAGCGGAAGAAGCCGTTCAAAAGAAACACTCAGGGCCCGTCCAATCTGGACCGAATACTCGATCGCTCGTGCCAAATACATGGCACCCCCGAAAAACCAGCCAACCACACCAACAGGGATTGTTGGGTCTTCAAACAGGCAGGCAAGTTAAATGCCGAACTCAATGACAAGGGGCTGCATAGCGATGATGAGGAGGAGCCCCGGCCGCTGAACAATAGAGGACAGAAGGGTTTCCCCCCACAAGTGCGGACGATGAACATGATATACGCAACCCACATACCAAAAGGGAGCGGAAGCGTGCGCCAAGGGACGTATATGCGATGGAGCCAGTCGCCCCAAAGTTCAACCCATGGTCCTCCTGCCCGATCACCTTTGATCGAAGGGACCACCCCACTAGCATCCGCCACGGCGGATTCGCCGCATTGGTTCTTAACCCAATCATTGACGGATTTCACCTCACTAGAGTCACGATGGACGGCGGTAGCAACTGAACCTGCTCTATCGGGATACAAAGGCGCAAAATGGGCATAGACCCCTCAAGGATTAAACCCACAAAGACGACCTTTAAAGGCATCATACCTTGTGTAGAGGCCAATTGTACAGGCTCAGTTACACTCGAAGTGGTCTTCGGATCCCCGAATAACTTCCAAAGCGAGGAGTTAATCTTCGATATAGTCCCATTCCGCAGCGGCTATCACGCACTGCTTGGACGAACCGCATTTGCAAAGTTCAATGCGGTGCCGCACTACGCATACCTCAAGCTCAAGATGCCAGGCCCTCGAGGAGTAATTACAGTCAATGGAAACACCGAACTCTCTCTCCGAACGGAGGAACATACGGCGGCCCTTGCGGTGGAGGTACAAAGCAGCCTCTCACAGCAATTCTCGAGTCCGGCTATCAAACGTCCGGACACCGTCAAGCGCGCCCGGAGTAACCTACAACAAGACCGCCTGGCACGATTCGAGCAAGCGTAGCAATCCGGCCCCCACCCCAGCCCTCGCGAAATTGCGAAGCCAGTACTACGCGTACATAACTACGCTCTGGAGATACCATGGGCATAAGGGGAGGGGCACGACCACGGCACGCCCAGAATGCGGCTCAACCGCACCAGGGGCTCCCGATTGTGTCATTCCTTTTTGTTTCTTCTTTTCTTTTTCAGGACTCCGTTTTGCAGAAGCCCTTTCCGGCACTAGAATTGCCGAACTCACGATGCAACAGCCAGGGAAGCAGAAAGCTACGTCGAGTGTCCAGGTGGTCTCTACTACGAGCAGTATACCTGTTTTACATACCATCCCGCAGCTTACCCCTGGAGGGGGACATGTTAAATAGTCCCATCCCTTGCTTATCGCACTATTTGTATCGCTCGCTTTTATTGCAGTACCTTTTTGAATAAACAATACATAGCTTTTGCCTATTATTGCACTCTTTTCTTTATCTATATATATGCTCATTCATGACATGTTGCACCCGTACACTTTGGTACGACCAATACACCAGGGGCTTAAGTACCCCAAAAATATGGTGTGATAAGTCCGAACACTTTCACAAGTGCGGCACCCTGAACTTATAGCATTATATGCATCGGCTCCGAATCATGTCTTGGGTCAATAGTTTGGTTTGCCCGGCTCCCATGTTTTGGTACCTTACGTTTCGTTATATCGGCTAAGGTAGCGCTGGGAGAACCACTGCGATTGTGCCCCGGTTGAGCTGGGTTGAGCACCTCAGTGGAGAAAGCTAAAACTGACCGTCATGATAGGGCGAGAGCCGGTCGCTGTTCGAGAGGTTTTTCGGGTCCCTAAAGACTTATGCCGCTTAGAGCGAGGAGTCGGCATTGTCCGGCCAAGGCGTGGATAGCGCCCTGAACTCGGTCTTCCGAATACTAGGGGCTTCGCCGAAATTTAAAATTATAGAATTCTATGGCTAAGTGAGAGTGCTCAAGCACTATAGTCCGGTTGCCTTGTTCGCTATGTTGAGCGCCTCCTCGAAGGACCCAAGAATGGGAACAAGAGCGCTCAAGTTTATCTGAATACCCCAAAGACTCGTGGCATGGGGGCTGAAGCCAACGACTTGCCATCTCTCAAATTTGATAAACGGCCGCACAGAAGGTAATATTTTAAATTCACAAGCGTTTTTAGCGCATATGAACAAGTTTTCAGCGTACAGGATAACAAATGCAAGTCTATTAAAAAATTACATCTTTGGAGCATTCACCCGCTATAAGGCGGGCACCCTTCATGACGCCCTCATAGTACATTTCGGGCTTGCGATGCTCCTTGCCCTTCGGTGGCCCGTCCGTCACAAGCTTCTCCGCATCCAGCTTGCCCCAGTGCACCTTAGCATGGGCAAGGGCCCGACGGGCACCTTCAATGTAAACGGAGCGCTTGACGACTTCAACACATGGACAGGCGTCCACCAGCCGCCTCACTAGCCCGAAGTAGCTCCCAGGCATGGCTTCCAATGGCCACAACCGAATTATGAGGCCCTTCATGGCCTGTTCGGCGACCTTGTGGAGCTCGACCAGCTGCTTCAGCTGGTCGCTCAGGGGCACCAGATGTCCGGCCTCAAAGATATCGGGACGAGAACACCTTTTCCGTCGAGCTCCCTCCTTGGCGCGGTAGAACGCGGCAGCATCGGTTTACACTACGGGGCAGATCTGCGAATGCTCCTGGAGAGCTCCGGATTCAGGTAAGTAATAGGTAATTCACTTTCACATGCTTGCTTTGCATAAAGAATGCCTTACTCGCCGCTATCTTCTTTAGTGATTCAATTTGTTGGAGGGCTTTTTGGGCTTCGGCCTTAGCGGCTTCGGCACTCTCAAGAGCCGAGGCGAACTCGGACTCTCGAGTCTTCGAGTCACGCTCCAAACTCTCGTGTTTTTCCACGAGAGCCTGGAGATCTTGCCGCACCTCCGCCACCCGCGCCTCCTGCTTCTCTTGCTCGGTGCGCTCCGCGGCTGCTTTGCTTTTCGTCATGGACACCGCTTCCTTCGTGGTCGCCACCTCGCTCGTGGGCCCCTACAATGCCCATGTTAGTCCTGTCATTTTTGCAACCACATCCTTTCTATAAGGTATTTCTTTAATAAGGTATTACTTACCTTCCTTGTCCTCGGGCTGCTTCTTGGCAAGGCCGAGCTCGTTCTCGGACCGCTCGAGGCTCTTCTTCAATGCATTGACCTCTGCAATCAGTGCGGCAGAGGTCAGCAGCGCAGCCTGCATTCCCATATTGACATACTTATGTTAGACTCCTGCGTATATCTTTCTAGATCCTCAGTCCAGCTTTTCTTTCCGGACACCGAACTAAGCATCAGGGGCTACTGTCTATGCGGTAATATTTTTTACATATTCTAAACTTACCTCAAAGCCTATTAGAAGGCTATTACAGGCTTCAGTCAGCCCGCTCTTGGCGGACTGAACTTTCTGGATCACCACACTCATAACAGTGCGGTGCTCCTCGTTGATGGAGGCTTCGTTAAGCGCCTCTAGCAAGCTATCCGGTGCCTCCGGATGGACGGAGGTCACCGGCGTCGTAGTCTTACCCTTCTTACGAAGGGGCCGCTATTTGACTTCGGAACCACTAAAGGTTCCGGTACGGAGTCCGGCACAGGGCCAGACTTAGAGCCCTCTGGGTCGCCCCCTTTGCGCCCGGAGTCCGGGAGGTCGCCTTGCGGCGCCTCCAGGACCACCTCCTCCTAGCCGGGCCACTTTTGGTACTCCACCGCGGTGTCGTCCGCGTCACGAGGGGAGGAAGCGGTCGGAAGTGAAGTGCTATTCACATCCGACGAATTCAGGGAGCCGCTCGATGAAGCGGCGAGCTCATCCTTGGGCGGGCTGCATGGTTATATTCGGCGTTAGAAGACAAGATGTCGACAAATAAAAAGTCATGAGCTATTCCGGAGTCCGAACACTTACGATCTCGCCAGGGGCTTGGCCCTTGTTGGCCACTCCTGCTCGTCGTTGTCGGCGTTGGTGGAGAAGTCCGGAGGGAGGATCCTTCCTTTTTGGACCCTCCGGCCTCCCCAGTCGGGGTGGCCTTCCTTTTCTTCTCTCCCCCCGCTGGGGGAGAGGCTTCTTTTTCCTCCTCCTCTTCCTTAGAGGAGGATTCCGCCTCAGAGTTGACGGACGATGAGTCCGACAACACCTGGCGCCGGGAGCTCCTTCGAGTTCCCGTGGCCTTCTTCTTGGCCTTCTTCTCCGGCACCACGTGAGGTGCCGGAGCCAACCTTTCAAATCCCAAGGGCGTCGCTGGGTCTCGGCAAGGGGGCCAGACAGTTAATCTGTCCGGACGTCTTCACCAGTCTGTCACAGGTTAGGGAGTTTTAGATCCCGCATAGAGTCAAACTATGAAAAAAGAGTCCCATAAAGGTTAAAATAACTTACCTCGCTGGCTAGACGCTGTGAGCTGAATCCGCGATCTTCGGTAGCGGATGTGGGAGCTTCGGCGCCTTTGAACAACACCTTCCAGGCATCTTCGTACATAGTGTCGAAGAGCCTTTTCAGAGTTTGGTGCTGTGCCGGATCGAACTCCCACAATTTGAGGGCCCGTTGTTGGCATGGGAGAATCCGGCGGATGAGCATCACCTGGATTACTTTGACAAGCCCGAGATTCTTGTCCACCAAGTTTCGGACGCAGGTTTGGAGTCTGGATAGCTCGTCCGAATCACCCCACATCAGGCCCGTCTCTTTCCATGATGTGAGCCATGTGGGGAAGCCAGATCGGAATTCGGGGGCCGCCGCCCATTGAGAGTCACGCGGCTCGGTGATGTAGAACCACCCCGATTGCCACCCCTTTATGGTCTCCACAAAGGAGCCCTCGAGCCATAGGACTTTGGCCATCTTGCCAACCATGGCACCTCCGCACTCTGCTTGGCGGCCGCCCACTACCTTCGGCTTGACATTGAAGATCTTCAGCCATAAGCCGAAGTGGGGCTGGATGCAGAGGAGGCCTCGCACACGTCGATGAACGCCGAGATGTTGAGGATGAAATTCGGGGCCAGATCGTGGAAGTCCAGGCAATAGTAGAACATGAGCCCTCGGACAAATGGGTGAAGTGGAAAACCTAGTCCGCGGAGGAAGTGGGTGAGGAACACCACTCTCTCATGGGGCCCGGGGGTGGGGATGAGCTTCCCCTCGTTGGGGAGCCGATGCGCGATGTTGTCGGACAAGTATTCGGCCTTCCGCAGCTTTTTGATGTGCCCCTCCATGACGGAGGAGGCCATCCACTTGCCTCCCGCTCCGGACATAGTTGGAGAAGGTTGAGGTAGGGTGTGCAGACTTGGGCGCTGGAGCTCGAGTGCGTGAAAATGGATGAGCAAAGGAGGAAGAAGGCGTAGGTGAAAGGTGGATCCTTATCCCCTTATATGGACGGATGAAGCTATGCGTCCCCCGCCAGCCTGGTAAAAACTCGCTTATCTCCCAAGCGCCGTAATCAATGGCGCGGTTGGGTTACCCACGTCCGTATTGATGGGAATCCCGGAATAAGGGGCACGATCTCCGCTTTGATAAGACGTGCCAAGGAAACCGCCTCGCTAAACGCGTTGAGGTGGAACAGTAAAAAACAATTCGAATAAAGGCTTGGTCGTGGTGTGATGTCACGCCACGGGATACGTCAGCAGATCTGTGCCAAAGTTATTCTCTCTACGGTAGTACGTGGAACTTGTTTTGCAGAGCCGGACACTATCCTTGTGTTCAAAATCTTCTATGGAGTATTCGGAGGAGGAACCCGCCTTGCAATGCCGAAGACAATATGCGCGCCGGACTCGTCGTCATTGAAGCCCTGCACAGGGGCTCTTGAGGAGTCCTAGATTAGGGGTGTCCGGATAGCGAACTATCACCGCTGGCGGACTCTGGACTATGAAGATACAAGATTGAAGACTTCGTCCCGTGTCCGGATGGGACTTTCCTTGGCGTGGAAGGCAAGCTTGGCGACACAGATATGTAGATCTCCTACCATTGTAACCGACTCATGTAACCCTAACCCTATCCGGTGTCTATATAAACCGGAGGGTTCTAGTCCGTAGGACGAACAACAATCATACCATAGGCTAGCTTCTAGGGTTTAGCCTCCTTGATCTCATGGTGGATCCACTCTTGTACTACCCATATCATCAATAAATCAAGCAGGAGTAGGGTTTTACCTCCATCGAGAGGGCCCGAACCTGGGTAAAAACATCGTGTCCCTTGTCTCCTGTTACCATCCGCCTAGACACACAGTTCGGGACCCCCTACCCGAGATCCGCCGGTTTTGACACCGACAAAGGGTTTTCCTTTATCTTTGAAGGTAAAAGCATTGACATTGTATAGGCTATGCGATGGTGTTGGATCTTGGAACTGGAACCGATTCAAATTGGAATTTCACCAAAAAATATTATCCTATGCATCTAGTTCACCGTGATCGGAATTATATATATAATTTTTGGCCTCGTGAAGGAGAAAGTATCGCTCTAGCTTTGGGGAGGCTTAAATCAATTATATTCATGCCTCAATCATGAGCTCTCAAGAGAAATTCTCATTTTTTTCTCGTGATGATCAATCCCATGCTCAATACTTCTTGTACTGGTTCTTTCATGAAGAAGACTATTGAATTCAAGTGGAATCTCCTGGAAAGAATAAAATGCAACTCTGAAGATTGGGAACTCGACGAAGGTAAAGAGTCATATATCAAGCTTGAGTTTGATTATGTTAAATCTTTTATAAATACGGATGCTTTTCACAAGTTTGGCACCAAATATAGACTTGACTCTAAGATAGTAGCCTCCTTTGTGAATCTTTTGCTACTCATGTTGATCTCCCTAAGGAGAAGTGGTTTAAATATCATCCTGCTATTAAAGAAGAAATTAAAGAACCGATCATAGTTAAAGTTGAAACTATTATTTACAATGCTGATCCAGTTGTGCCTACTGCCTATATTGAAAAAATACTTTCCATGTTAGGATAAAGGAACATGCTAAGGTATCAGCTGTGGTTCGCAAAAGTAACATTAGAGCACCCAAACCTTGTGAACAAATTAAAGTAGAACCTAGTGTTTATACGGTTAAAGATCTCTTTGTCAAATTTTTTGATGGGCATGTTATTTACTTCTGTGATGAAGTTGCTAGAATTGCCAAACCTGATGAAAAAAATAAACATAGACCTGTGGTTGGCATGCTTGTTGTCTCAGTTAAAATAGGATATAATTGTTACCATGGTTTATGTGACTTAGGTGCTAGTGTGACTGCTATTCCTTTTACCTTATATCAATAAATTATGAATGACATAGCACCCGCTGAAATAGAAGACATAGATGTTACTATTGAACTTGCTAATAGAGACACCATCACACCAGTTGGGATTGTTAGACATGTTGAAGTCTTGTGTGGGAAAATAAAATATCTTACTGAGTTTCTAGTCCTTAGTTCCCACAAGATGACTTTTGTCCCATTACTTTGGTAGACCTTTCTTGAACACCGTCAATGCTAAGATAGATTGTGAAAAACAAACTGTCAGTGTTAGTTTTGGTGATGTGTCTCATGAGTTTAAATTATCTAAATTCCGTAGACAACCTCGAGATAAAGAATTACCTAGTATTAAATTCTCTAAATTCCGTAGACAACCTCGGGATAAAGAATTACCTAGTAAGGATGAAATAATTGGTCTTGCTTCTATTGCCATGCCTCCTACTGATCCACTAGAGCAATATTTGCTCGACCATGAAAATGATATGAACTTGCGTGAAAGAAATGAGATAGAGAAAATATTCTTTGAACCGCAACCTCTCCTTAAACAAAATTTGCCTATTGAAACTCTTGGAGGTCCTCCTCCACCTAAAGGTGATCCTTTGTTTGAATTAAAACAATTGCCCGACACTTTGAATTATGCTTATCTTGACGAGAAAAATATATATCATGTTATTATTAGTGCTAACGTTCCAGAACATGAAGAAGAAAGATTATTAAAAATTCTGAAGAAGCACCGTGCTGCTATTGGATATACTCTTGATGATCTTAAGGGCATTAGTCCCACTCTTTGTCAACACAAAATTAATATGGAACCTGATGCTAAACCCGTTGTTGATCACCAACGACGATTGAATCCTAAGATGAAAGAACTGGTGAGAACTAAGATACTAAAACTTCTCGAGGCAGGTATAATCTGTCACATAGCTGATAGTAGATGGTTAATTCATGTTCATTGTGTCCCTAAGAAGGGAGGTATTATTGTTGTTCCTAATGATAAAAATGAACTTATCCCACAAATAATTGTTATTGGCTACAGAATGGCAATTAATTTTAGAAAATTAAATAAAGCTACTAGAAAAGATCATTACCCTTTACCTTTTATTAATCAAATGCTAGAAAGATTATCTAAGCACACACACTTTTTCTTTCTTGATTGATATTCTGGTTTTTCTCAAATACTTGTTTCACAACCTGATCAAGAGAAAACACATTTACTTGCCCTTTTGGAACCTATGTTTATAGACGTATGCCCTTTGGTTTATGTAATGCACCTGCTACCTTTCGAAGATGTATGACTGCTATATTCTCTGATTTTTGTGAAAAGGTTTTCATGGATGATTTTTCATTTACGGAACTTCTTTTGATGATTCCTTAAGCAACCTTGATCTAGTTTTGCAGAAATGTGAACAAACTAATCTTGTCTTGAATTGGGAGAAGTGCCACTTTATGGTTAATGAAGGAATTGTCTTGGGACATAAAAATTTCAGAACGAGGTATTGAGGTGGATAAAACTAAAAGTCGATGCAATTGAGAAAATACCATGCCCTAAAGATGTTGAAGGTATTCGTAGTTTCCTTGGTCGTGAGGGTGTCTATAGGAGGTTTATTGAAGACTTTTCTAAAACTTCTAGGCCTCTTACTAATCTTTTACAAAAGGATGTTCCATTTGTTGATGATGATTGTGTAGAAGCCTTTGAAACACTTAAGAAAGCCTTAACTTCTGCGCCTATTGTTCAACACCTGATTGAGCCTTTTGAAATTATGTGTGATGCTAGTGACTATGTTGTTGGTGCTATTGTAGGACAAAGAGTTGATAAGAAATTAAATGTTATCCATTATGCTAGCAAAACTCTATATAGTTCCCAAAGAAATTATGCTACTACTTGAAATAAATTTTTAGCAATTGTGTTTGCTTGTGATAAATTCATATATTACATTGTTGATTCCAAAGTAATTGTTCACACTGATCATGCTGCTATAAAATATCTTATGGAAAAGAAAGGTGCTAAACCTAGACTCATTAAGTGGGTTCTCTTGCTACAAGAATTTGATTTACATACCACTGATAGGAAAGAAGCTGAGAACCCCGTAGCAGATAACTTGTCTAGGTTAGAAAATATTCTTGATGACCCACTACCTATTGATGATAGCTTTCCTGACGGACATCTAGCTGTATTAAATGCTTCTCATAAAACTCCTTGGTATGCTGATTATGCTAATTATATTGTTGCTAAATTTATACCACCTAGTTTCACGTACCAACAAAAGAAAGAATTCTTCTATGACTTAAGAAATTATTTTTGGATGACCCACATCTTTATAAACAGGGAGTAGATGGTGTTATTAGATGTTGTGTACCTGATCATGAACAGGAACAAATCCTGCAGAATTGTCACTCTGAAGCCTATGGAAGACATCATGCAGGAGATAGAACTGCTCAAAAGGTATTGCAATCTGGTTTTTATTGGCCTACTCTTTTCAAGGATGCCCGTAAGTTTGTCTTTTCTTGTGATGAATGTCAAAGAATTGGTAATATCGGTAAGCGTTAGCAAATGCCTATGAATTATTCACTTGTTGTTGAACCATTTGATGTTTGGGGTTTCGATTATATGGGACCTTTCCCTTCCTCTATTGGGTATACACATATTTTGGTTGCTGTTGATTATGTTACTAAGTGGGTAGAAGCTATTCCAACTAGTAGTGCTGATCACAATAATTCCATTAAAATGCTTAAAGAAGTTATTTTCCCAAGGTTTGGAGTCCCTAGATACTTAATGACTGATGGTGGCTCACACTTTATTCATGGTGCTTTTTGTAAAATGCTTGCTAAATATGATGTTAACCATAGAATTGCATCACCCTATCATCCTCAATGTAATGGTCAAGTAGAACTTAGCAATAGAGAAATAAAGTTAATGTTACAAAAAACTGCCAATAGGCCCCGAAAGAATTGGTCTAAGAAATTAGATGATGCACTTTGGGCTTACAGAACAGCTTATAAAAATCCTACACTACTGGAATTAGGATCTTTGCCATCAGCCAGCTCTTTGCTGTCAGCTAGCTGACGGCAAAGAACGTCTTTGCCATCAGCTTACATAAAACTGACAGCAAAGAATGAGCTGACGGCAAAGATCATGTTTGTCGTCATCCTGCTCTTTGTCGTCTACTAACTGACGGCATAGAAGATTTGCCCTAAACTAGCAGACGACAAAGAGGGTGGGCGGCCCACTAACGAGAACGACCAAACCGCCACTTTGTTTGCCGTCTGCTAGCAGACGGCAAAGAAAGTGGCCAACCTAACGGCCGTTTCCCCCGGCCCCACCCCACTAACTAGGCTCTTTGCCGTCTGCTAGCAGACGGCAAAGAGCTGTGACCTAACTAAAAAGCAGCCAGCACCCGCACCCCACCCCTCTCTCTCTCTCTCTCTTCCCTCACCTGATCGGCGCCGCCGCCCCCATGCCCGAGCTGCCCCGACCCCCACCGCTCCCGCCTCCCCCGACCCCAAGGCCGTCTGACGCCATACCGCCTCGGCGCCATTGAGCCTTGGCCCGCCGGCGCCCCGGTGCCGCTCCGTCCAGCTGCCCTCAGTGAGGTTCTTCACCTTTTTTCTTTCTTTTTTTCTTGCTATTTTTTTATTAATGTTGTACTGTTAGTAATTTAGGTTAGTTGATTTAGTTGTTTTTTTAGATTAGTAGATTTTAGGTTAGTCATATTTTAGGTTATTAGTACATTTTGTGAGATGAAAAAAAAGAACAAAAGAAGAAAAGGTAGAAGTGGAGAGGAAAAAGGAAAATAAGGAAAATGAAGAAGAAAAGGAAGTCAAGAGGAAGAAGCAAAATAAGGAAGAAGAAGAAAAAGAAGGAGAGGAAAAAGGAAAATAAAGAAGAAGAAGAAGAAGAAGAAGAAGAAGAGGAGGAGGAGGAGGAGGAGGACCGACACCGCACCCCGACCCCGACATGACTCCACCGACACCCCGACCCTCGACACGACACCCCGACACGGAACCCCCGACCCTGACACAGCACCCCGACCCCGACACGACACCCCTGACACCCTGACCCCCGACACCTCCCGAAAAAGGTGCTCTTCGGCTTTCCAGAGGCCGACGGGGTCATATATTTGTGAATTATGAGTTAGGTCATATATTTTTCGATTTTGTTATAAAAACATCATATTTGTGAATTATGAGTTAGGTCATATATTCGGGTGGTTTTAAATGTGCAGTTGTTTCGTCGCTGCGAGGGTCTGGTGTTCGATGACCTCCCTGTGCGTTCGACGAGCTCTGCCCCTGCGTTCGTGGGTGAGCACAAATGACATCTCCTCCTCCCCCCTTCATTTCCTCTGTTCTGGTCTTCATGCCGATGAAACTTGCTAGCTATAGGTGTCTTCAATCATCAGTATGCGTGACCACTATGCGTCTCCTGTTCGAAAGGGTTACATCTATAAATATGCATGCATTTGCATATTTATAACCATGATTCTTTCGAATTGTCCGACGTTATCCATGGACAGCCTGACTATGTGTAGATTGGGTTTGTTTACCCATATGCTCTGCTCCGGATTCGATGCAGAATTTCATCAGTGCCTCCTTGTTGTTCTCCAGGTACACATCCTCTCTTCTTATTGCCAAGACGTGTATCAGGAGAACAACAGGGAGGTGCTGCCGAAATTTTGCGTCGGATCCGGAGCAGAGCATGGGAAAACAAAACCAATCTACACATACTCGGGTGGGATTAGGATCTATCTTTAGCTATTAGCGTCTAGGTTGCATGGACGTAATAAAAGTGACAAACTCCATTAACTAATGAATATATACATGCTAATATATATATATATATTTATTATGTGTCTAGTAGCTAGGCAAGATGAGTGATCGTGCGTGGATGTACACCGGTCACACTAGTCAGAAAGACATGACCATTGAATGGTTAACAAAAACCAAGGGATTTCTGAGAGCCGCATTTGCAAATGGCCAGAGGACAACCTGGTGCACCTGTGCCGGGTGCGACAATTGGCACAAGAGGACAGAGGATGAAATAGGCAAACACCTGCAGAAGAGGGGTTTTACGCCACATTATACGGTGTGGAAATTTCATGGCGAGTCTGCCCAACGTGCCAGAGCTGAGGTGCTTCGTCGTTGCACCGACGAGCATGGTACCGGGATGGAAGACATGGTGTAAGACTTTGATGATGCTCGGTGAAGGAAATATTCCCTAGAGGCAATAATAAAGTTGTTATTTATATTTCCTTATATCATGATAAAATTTTATTATTCATGCTAGAATTGTATTAACCAAAAACTTAGTACATGTGTGAATACATAGACAAACAAAGTGTCACTAGTATGCCTGTAACTGACTAGCTCATTGAATCAAAGATGGTTAATTTTCCTAGCCATAGACATGAGTTGTCATTTGATTAACGGGATCACATCATTAGAGAATGATGTGATTGACTTGACCCATTCCGTTAACTTAGCAATTGATCATTTAGTTTGTTGCTATTGCTTTCTTCATGACTTATAAATGTTCCTATGACTATGAGATTATGCAACTCCCGAATACTGGAGGAACACTTAGTGTGCTACCAAATGTCACAACGTAACTGGGTGACTATAAAGATGCTCTACAGGTGTCTCCGATGGTGTTTGTTGGGTTGGCATAGATCGGGATTAGGATTCGTCACTCCGTGTTTCGGAGAGGTATCTCTGGGCCCACTCGGTAATGCACATCACTATAAGCCTTGCAAGCAATGTGACTAATGAGTTGGTTGCGGGATGTTGCATTACGGAACGAGTAAAGAGACTTGCCGGTAACGAGATTGAACTAGGTATTGAGATACCGACGATCGAATCTCGGGCAAGTAACATACCGATGACAAAGGGAACAACGTATGTTGTTATGCTGTTTGACCGATAAAGATCTTCGGAGAATATGTAGGAACCAATATGAGCATCTAGGTTCCGCCATTGGTTATTGACCGGAGATGAGTCTCGGTCATGTCTACATAGTTCTCGAACCCGTAGGGTCTGCACGCTTAACGTTCGGTGACGATCGGTATTATGAGTTGATGTTTTTTGATGTACCGAAGGTTGTTAGGAGTCCTGGATGTGATCACGGACATGACGAGGAGTCTCAAAATTGTCGAGACATAAAGATTGATATATTGGACAACTATGTTTGGACTTCAGAATGGTTCTGGGTGAGTTCGGGCAATTACCGGAGTACCGGGGGGTTACCGGAACCCCTCGGGGACTCTAATGGGCCATATGGGCCTTAGTGGAGAGAGAGAGGGGCGACCAGGGCAGGCTGCGCCTCCCTGCTGGGTCCGACTGGACTAGGGAAGGGGCGGCGCCCCCCTTTCCTTCTCCCTCTCTCCTCCTTCCTTCCTCTCCTACTCCAACTAGGGAAGGGGGGAATCCTACTCCCGGTGGGAGTAGGACTCCCCTTAGGGCGCGCCATGAGAGGGCAGGCCCTCCCCCTCCTCCACTCCTTTATATACGGAGGAGTGGGGCACCCCATAGACACACAAGTTGACAGTGGTCTTAGCCGTGTGCGGTGCACCCCTCCACAGATTCCACCTCGGTCATATCGTTGTAGGGCTTAGGTGAAGCCCTGCGTCGATAACTTCATCATCACCATCATCACGCCGTCGTGCTGATGAAGCTCTCCCTCAACACTCAACTGGACCGAGAGTTTGTGGGACGTCACAAGCCGAACGTGTGCAGATCGCGGAGGTGCCGTACTTTCGGTACTAGGATCGGTCAGATCGTGAAGACGTACGACTACATCAACCGCGTGGTCATAACGCTTCTGCTTTCGGTCTACGAGGATACGTAGACAACACTCTCCCCTCTCGTTGCTTGATGTTCTACTACGCAACCTTCTTCTTGTAGACGTTGTTGTCCTCCAAGTGCAGAGGTTTGTAGGACAATAGCAAATTTCCCCCAAGTGAATGACCTAAGGTTTATCAATCCGTGGGAGGCGTAGGATGAAGATGGTCTCTCTCAAGCAACCCTGCAACCAAATAACAAAGAGTCTCTTGTGTCCCCAGCACACCCAATACAATGGTAAATTGTATAGGTGCACTAGTTCGGCGAAGAGATGGTGATACAAGTGCAATATGGATGGTAGATATAAGTTTTTGTAATCTGAAAATATAAAAACAGCAAGGTAAATAATGATAAAAGTGAGCACAAACGGTACTGCAATGCTAGGAAACAAGGCCTAGGGTTCATACTTTCACTAGTGCAAGTTCTCTCAACAATAATAACATAATTGAATCACATAACTATCCCTCAACATGCAACAAAGAGTCACTCCAAAGTCACTAATAGCGGAGAACAAACGAAGAGATTATGGTAGGGTACGAAACCACCTCAAAGTTATTCTTTCCAATCAATCCATTGGGCTATTCCTATAAGTGTCACAAACAGCCCTAGAGTTCGTACTAGAATAACACCTTAAGACACAAATCAACCAAAACCCTAATGTCACCTAGATACTCCAATGTCACCTCAAGTTTCCGTGGTTATGATTATACGATATGCATCACACAATCTAGATTCATCTATTCAACCAACACATAGAACCTCAAAGAGTGCCCGAAAGTTTCTACCGGAGAATCAAGACGAAAACATGTGCCAACCCCTATGCATAAGTTCATGGGCGGAACCCGCAAGTTGATCACCAAAACATACATCAAGTGAGTCACGTGATATCCCATTGTCACCACAGATACGCACGACAAGACATACATCAAGTGTTCTCAAATCATTAAAGACTCAATCCAATAAGATAACTTCAAAGGGGAAACTCAATCCATTACAAGAGAGTAGAGGGGGAGAAGAAACCTAAGATCCAACTATAATAGCAAAGCTCGCAATGCATCAAGATCGTGCCAATTCAAGAACACGAGAGAGAGAGAGAGAGAGAGAGAGAGAGATCAAACACATAGCTACTGGTACATACCCTCAACCCCGAGGGTGAACTACTCCCTCCTCGTCACGGAGAGCACCGGGATGATGAAGATGGCCACCTGTGAGGGTTCCCCCCTCTGGCAGGGTGCCGGAACAGGGTCCTGATTGGTTTTTGGTGGCTACAGAGGCTTACGGTGGCGGAACTCCAGATCTATTCTGTTCCCTGAAGTTTTTTAGGGTATATGGAGATATATAGGCAGAAGAAGTACGTCAGGGGAGCCACGACGGGCCCACGAGGGTGGAGGGCATGCCCCCTACCTCATGGCTTCCTCGTCTCTTTCCTGACGTGCACTCCAAGTTTTTCTGGTAGCTTTCCTTCCAAAAATAACTTCTCCAGTTTGTTTCATTCCGTTTCGACTTCGTTTGATATTCCTTTTCTTTGATACACTGAAACAAGGAAAGAAAACAGGAACTTGCACTGGGCTCTGGGTCAATAGCTTAGTCCCAAAAGTAATATAAAAGTGGATAATAAAGCCCATAAACATCCAAAACACATAATATAATAGCATGGAACAATAAAAAATTATAGATACATTGGAGACGTATCAGCATCCCCAAGCTTAATTCCTACTCTTCTTCGAGTAGGTAAATGATAAAAAGGATAATTTTTGATGTGGAGTGCTACTTGGCATAATTTCAATGTAATTCCTCTAACTTGTGGTATGAATATTCAGATCCGAAAGATTGAAGACAAAAGTTTAATATTGACATAAAAATAATAATACTTCAAGCATACTAACTAAGAAATTATGTCTTCTCAAAATAACATGGCCAAAGAAAGTTCATCCCTACAAAATCATATAATTTAGTCATGCTCTATTTTTGTCACACAAGAATGCTCTCATCATGCACAACCCCGATGACAAGCCAAGCAATTGTTTCATACTTTAGTAATCTCAAACTTTGTAAACCTTCACACAATACATGAGCGTGAGCCATGGATATAGCACTATGGGTGGAATAGAATATGATGATGGGGGTTATGTGGAGAAGACAAAAAAGGAGAAAGTCTCACATCAACGAGGCAAATCAACGGGCTAAGGAGATTCCCATCGATTAATGTTAATGCAAGGAGTAGGGATTGCCATGCAACGGATGCACTAGAGCTATAAATGAATGAAAGCTCAACAAAAGAAACTAAGTGGGTGTGCATCCAACTTGCTTGCTCACGAAGGCCTAGGGCACTTGAGGAGGCCCATTGTTGGAATATACAAGCCAAGTTCTATAATGAAAAATTCCCACTAGCATATGAAAGTGACAAAACAAGAGACTCTCTATCATGAAGATTATGGTGCTACTTTGAAGCACAAGTGTGGAAAAAAAGGATAGTAGCATTGCCCCTTTTTTTGGGCCTTCTTTTTTTTCTTTGGCCTTTCTCTTTTTTTATTGGGACAATGCTCTATTAAATTATGATCATCACACTTCTATACAACTCAATTATTACAACTCGATACTAGAACAAAGTATGACTCTATATGAATGCCTCCGGCGGTGTACCAGGATATGCAATGAATCAAGAGTGACATGTATGAAAGAATTATGAATGGTGGCTTTGCCACAAATACTATGTCAACTACATGATCATGGTAGCAATATGACAATGATGAATATGTCATGATGAACGGAACGATGGAAAGTTGCATGGCAATATATCTCGGAATGGCTATGGAAATGCCATAATAGGTAGGTATGGTGGCTGTTTTGAGTAAGATATAAGGAGGTTTATGTGTAAAAGAGCGAATCATATCACGGGGTTTGGATGCACCGACGAAGTTTGCACCAACTCTCAATGTGAGAAAGGGCAATGCACTGCATCAAGAGGCTAGCAATGATGGAAGGCTGAGAGTGCGTATAATCCATGGACTCAACATTAGTCATAAAGAACTCACATACTTATTGCAAAAATCTACAAGTCATCAAAACCAAGCACTACGCGCATGCTCCTAGGGGATAGATTGGTAGGAAAAGACCATCGCCGCCCCCCGACCGCCACTCATAAGGAGGACACTCAAAGAACACCTCATGTTTCAAATTTGTTACATAACGTTTACCATACATGCATGCTACAGGACTTCCAAACTTCAACACAAGTATTTCTCAAATTCACAACTACTCAACTGCCACAACTTTAATATCACTACCTCCATGTCTCAAAACAATCATCAAGCATCAAACTTCTCTTAGTATTCAACACACTCATAATAATTCTTTCAAATCTTGTATACCTAGCATATTAGGATTATTTAAGAAAATTACCATGCTATTTAAGACTCTAAAAATAATCTAAGTGAAGCATGAGAGTTCATCTATTTCTTCAAAATAAAACCACCATTGTGCTCTAAAAGATATAAGTGAAGCACTAGAGCAAAAGACAAACTACTCCGAAAAATATAAGTGAAGATCAATGAGTAGTCGAATAATTATGCGACTATGTGAAGACTCTCTCATTTAATAATTTAAGATCTTGATATTTTATTCAAACAGCAAGCAAAGTTAAAGAAAATAATATGAAGCTCCAAGCAAAACACATATCATGTGGTGAATAAAAATATAGCTCCAAGTAAAGTTACCGATGAAAGAAGATGAAAGAGGGGATGCCTTCCGGGGAATCCCCAAGCTTAGATGCTTGGTTATACTTGAATATTACCTTGGGGTTCCTTGAGCATCCCCAAGCTTAGGCTCTTGCCACTCCTTATTCCATAGTCCATCGAATTTTTACCTAAAACTTGAAAACTTCACAACACAAAACTTAACAAAAAACCTTGTGAGCTCTGTTAGCGAAAGAAAACAAACACCACTTCAAGGTACTGTAATGAAATCATTATTAATTTATATTGGTGTTAAACCTACTGTATTCCAACTTTTCTATGGTTCATAAACTATTTTACTAGCCATAGAGTCATCAAAATAAGCAAGCAACACAATGAAAACAGAATCTGTCAAAAACAGAACAGTCTGTAGTAATCCGTAACTAACCAAACTTATGGAACTCCAAAAATTCTAGAATAAATTGTGGACCTGAGGAATTTGTCTAGTAATCATCTGCAAAAAGAATCAACTAAATAGCACTCTCCAGTAAAACGTTGAAGCTAATCTCATGAGCGCTAAAGTTTCTGTTTTTTTACAGCATGATCATAAAGACTTCACCCAAGTATTCACAAAGGTTCTACTTGGCACAAACACTAATTAAAACACAAAACCACATCTAAACATAACCTAGAACAAAAAATTATTGCTAAATAGGAGCAAAAATGTAGCGACCCGACCTCAGATGGTCAAGTCTCTGTGCTTCTGTGTCATCCCTGGATCGGTAATGCTGACACACACATTACTCGAAGGATTTATAACAGAGTAGCAATCACACACTTATTACATCGAATGTCTCAAAAGAGAACTTATTACAATAATATGGCTGAAGGCCATCTAATGTGATAACAGCGGAAGGCTTGGAAGATAAAGTGAGTCCATCAACTCCAACGGCATAATCGAAGCCGCACGGCAACGACCTACAATCCTTACTCCTCGTCTGAAAAGTCCGCAACATAATACGTTGCAGCCCGAGAACGGGTCAGCACATGGAATATGCTGGCAATGTAACACATAGAGTAATGAAAGAATAAGCTATACTACATGCATATATGGCTGGTGGAAAGCTCTATGGTTACAGTTTTGCGAAAAGCCAATTTTTCCCTACCTCAAAGGAATAAATTTTAATTTAACTATCATGGTGGTTGAAACATCATTGAGAAGGTATAACCCCAACTCAATGATCCCAATTAAAGTGATTAACAACCCAGCAAAATTAATTTCGAGTGATGAGATACATGTGAATACTCAAGTACTAGATACTCAGAATTGTCCATAACCGGGGACACGGCTAACCATGATTAGTTTGTACACTCTGCAGAGATTTGCGCACTTTTCCCCACAAGACTCGATCGCCTCCGTTGGTTTCTCGTGACCGCATGGTGTTTGAGAGATGGATGACCGAGACACGCCTTCGTAAACATTAACTCTCTACTCGGATAGATCATACCAAACCTATAAAACCCACTACCGCTGATCTACCTCTTGAGAGCTTCATGTAACTTACTCAACTATGCTAGAGCCCATAATAGCTTGTGGCTGCACACGGAAGTTTCTAGCATGAATAATCTCAGTTCCCTTTGAGCCCGGGTGGCGGTCCATAGGAAGATCACACGGGTACCCCGGGATTTCCAAAAAAGACAACACTGGGTTCCTGTGTGCCTCAATCCACCCAGATGTGTATTTAAGTTGCCACCTTAAAGTAAACCATTAATTAGCAATCTCACATCTGTCATGAATATCTCTCAAACCCAAACCACGTCTACGAGCATAGCATGGCAATATAAGCATAACGTAGAAGTAACTCCCAAGGGTTTGAAAGTAACATGGCAATAGGTTCCTACCTCATCATCTACTTCCCAACCCACAAATTAATGACATCCTAATCATGCAATGTTTGAGGATTGAGCTAATGCATAAAACTGGGTATGAAAAGGTATGATCAAGTGTTACTTGCCTTGTCGACGATCCGTGAATCCTAGAGACTCAGTAGTAACACGCTTCGCACTCTGGAAATTCTATCGCAAGCAAACAATACATACATAAGTAAACAAGCAAAGATGCACAAACGAAACTTCAACTGAAAGAGGTTGACCAGAGAGTTCAACTTAAGAACTCCGGGTTGCAAAAAGAATCAAAGCAAACGGAACAACAAAACTCAAACGTCGAAAGAAATAGGGTCCGTTTACTAATCTGAACTAGGGTCAAATTTTACAGAGATAAAAACTGGTTTAAGTTGGTTATTCGGAAAGAGGGTTTCGAGATGAAACTCCAGGCGCTTGAATCGCCTGATTCCGATAAACGAGCGAAAAGATAAACAGGTTTGAAAATTGGATCAGAAATCGCGATCAGAATAACAGCAGAATAAATCTGATAAAAGAGAAGCGACGAACTGCTAAACGAACGAACGTTCGTTAATGTAAACTAAGCGGTGAATGCGCTCGTTAGAACCAACGGACGAACGGACGTTCGTTAAATAAAACACCCGACGAAATCAACCGATCTATATAAAAGCGATCTAGGGTTTTAAAACCGAAGGGTTTTCTTTAAAAACCGTGGCGGGTCGGGTACCTCCGGCGAGGCGCGTCCCGGGCGGGCGGCTCAGTGGTTCCGGGTGGGGCGGCGAGGGTAGGTCGGCGGGCTCGGCGAGAGGGCGGCGACGGCGCTGGATCGGGCTCCGAGCGGCCTGGGCTCGGCTCCAGAGGTTTCGGGCGGCGGCTCGGGTGGTGGCGGGGTGGTGGTGTGGCGGCGGGGGCGGCGGCGGTATTTATAGGAGGGCGGGGGCGGCGGCTTGGGGAAGGGGGCGGGCGGCTCCGGCTTGGGGAAGG
The DNA here is from genome assembly GCA_021605145.1 of Aegilops bicornis. NCBI lineage: Eukaryota > Viridiplantae > Streptophyta > Magnoliopsida > Poales > Poaceae > Aegilops > Aegilops bicornis. The sequence goes on along the minus strand of CM038673.1, from coordinate 674,758,761 downwards.
GGGCGCCCGGGGTGGAGTCCGGCTCGGACTCGCCTCTCGGCATCCGTGCCAGCCTGTGTGTGAGGCGGCGGCCAGCCAGCGGCTTTGGCTCGGCTCGGCCTTGACCCATCAGGCTGGGTCCATTTTTAAAACATTCCTACCGAAAGAAAAATTCCTAGGAAAATAAATAAAAATCTAAAAATTCCAAAACAAGTTTTCTCCGTCTAAATAAAATATTTAGAGCTAGAGGAACTTTTCTTGGCCCCTAAAATGCAACTTTTTAAAGCATGCAAATTTTTCTAGGGTAAATAAAATTCCAAATAAAATCAAATAAAATCCCAAAAATGATTTTAACATTTTTCCTCCGTTATTTCAATTATTTTGGAGAAGTCACATTATCTCCCTTCATTTATTTATTTAAAATGAAATAGTTTTCCGGAGAGAAAATAATTAAAATCCAATATCCTCGTCTTTCATTATTTGATAAATTCAAATATGAAAATCGAAAAAAAATCCCCAACTCTCTCCGAGGGTCCTTGAGTTGCTTAGGATTTTCGAGGATGGCAAACGAATATGCAATAAAATATGATATGCATGGATGACCTATGTATAACATGCCAAATTGAAAATTTGGGATGTTACAAACCTACCCCCCTTAAGATGAATCTCGCCCTCGAGATTCGGGTTGGCTAGAAAATAGGTGCGGATGGTCCTTGCGAATATCCTCTTCTCGCTCCCAGGTGGCTTCCTCCTCGGTGTGATGGCTCCACTGAACTTTGCAAAAAATTGATCACCTTGTTGCGAGTGACTCGGCTATCAAACTCGAGAATCTTTACTGGCTTCTCCTCATAAGTCAAGTTATTATCCAATTGTATCGCCTCCAGGGGCACTGTATCTTTTAACGGTATGTCGGCCATCTCAGTGTGGCACTTCTTTAGTTGTGACACGTGAAACACATCGTGTACTCCTAACAGTCCTTCGGGTAACTCCAGTTTGTAGGCAACTTCTCCCATTCGTTCTAAAACACGACACGGTCCTACAAATCTTGGGGCTAAATTTCCCTTTACTCCAAAACGTTTCACTCCCCTCAGGGGTGATACTCGCAGATAGGCTCTGTCTCCAATTTCATAGGTTACTTCCTTGCGTTTTGAATCTGCGTAACTCTTACATCTAGACCGAGCAATCTTTAGCCTGCCTCTCGATCAGTTTAACCTTCTCCTCCGAGTCTTTGATCAAATCTGGTCCAAACAACTGACGGTCTCCAACCTCATCCCACATCAAGGGTGTTCTACATCTGCGTCCATACTGAGCTTGAACGGTGCCATCTTCAACCGGCTCGGTGGCTGTTGTTGTATGAGAATTCTGCGACGGCAAATTTTCATCCCAACTAGATCCATAATCTAGCGCACAGGCTCTCAACATGTCCTCCAAAATCTGATTGGCCCTCTCTGTCTGTCCATCCGTCTGTGGGTGGAACGCGGTACTAAACTCCAATCTGGTACCCAAAGTCTGGTGTAGTTGATGCCAAAATTTGAAGTAAACTATGTTCCTCTATCTGATACGATACTCCTCGAAACTCCATGCAAACATACGATCCTGGTCATATATATCTTGGCCAACTTGGCACTTGTATAAGTTGTTTTCACTGGGATAAAGTGAGCTACTTTGGTCAACCGATCCACTACTACCCATATTGAATCATATCCTGCTTTGGTTACGGGTAATCCGGTGATAAAATCCATGCCAAGTTTGTCCCACTTCCATTCGGTATTGGCATAGGCTGCAACAGTCCTGCTGGCTTTTGATGCTCGCCTTCACTCTACGGCATACATCACAAACGGCTACATACTCGGCAATATCCTTCTTCATACCAGTCCACCGTAAACGTTCCTTCAAGTCCAAGTACATCTTGGTGTTTCCGGGTGAATCGAGTATGGTGAGTCATGGGCCTCTTGAAGTATTAACTTCACGATCTCAATTGTTGGGCACATAAATCCGATCCTCAAACCACAAGGTCTCGTGCTCATCCTCGCGAAAACCTTTGGCTTTTCCTTTGCCCATGTTTTCCTTTATCTCCGCAATCTCTTTATCCTCCTTTTGAGCGTCTCGAATCTTGTCTAACAAGGTCGACTGAACCTCCATTGTCACAAGAAAACCTCTTGGAACAATCTCCAATCAAGTTCCATAACATCCTCTCGCTAACTCCTTTGGCAGTCCTCTACCTTCAAGGATATTGGCATAACTTTTCCGACTCAAAGCGCCCGCTAGGACGTTGGCTTTTTCCCGGATGATAGTGTAGCTTCATGTCGTAATCTTTTATAAGTTCCAGCCATCTCCTCTGGCCCCGAGGTTTAACTCCTTCGTGTGAAAATGTACTTTAAACTCTTATGATCCGTGTACACATCACAACGGTTTCCCATGAGATAATGTCTCTGTGTCTTCAACGCATGTACTACATTGCTAACTCCAAATCATGCGTGGCATAGTTCAACTCATGAGGTTTCAGTTGTCGTGAAGCATACGAAACAACTTTTCCGTCCTGCATAAGAACACATCCAAGTCCCAAGCGAGAGGCATCACAATACACTTGAAACTCCTTATGTACATCTGGCAATGTCAGCACTGGGCTGTAGTCAACCGTTTCTTCAACTCTTGGCAGCTTGTCTCACAATCCACTGTCCATTTGAACTTGGTATCCTTCTTTAGCAATTATGTCATTGGTTTAGCAATCTTGGAAAAATTCTCAATGAATCTCCGATAATACCTCGCCACCCAAGGAAATCGCGAATCTCGCTAAGCTGAAGTGGGTGCCAACCACTTTCGATGGATGACTGAATTTTACTGGGATCTCTGCTATACCCTCTCCACGATATAACATGCCCAAGAAATCCAACTTCCTTTAACCAAAACTCGCACTTGCTGAATTTGGCATATAACTGGTGTTCCCTGAGTTTGTCAAGAACCAAACGTAGGTGTTCTGCGTGCTCCTCTTCGTTCTTCGAGTAAACCATAATATCATCGATAAACACCACAACAAACTTGTCCAAATACTCCGTGAACACTTTGTTCATCATACTCATGAAATAGGCAGGGGCGTTAGTCAGTCCAAACGACATGACCGTATACTCATATAATCCATATCGTGTGGTGAATGCTGTCTTTGGTATATCCTTCTCTCGGATCTTCAACTGATGGTATCCTGATCGTAGATCAATTTTAGAAAACACCTTAGCTCCTTGCAACTGATCAAACAGATCATTAATCATCGGTAAGGGATACTTGTTCTTTATCGTTACTTCATTCAGAGCTCGGTAATCAACAACCATCCTTAGGGATTTATCCTTCTTCTCCACCAAAAGTACTGGTGCTCCCCAAGGTGATGAACTTCTTCGAATGTAACCTTTCTCCAATAGCTCCTTGATCTGCTTCTTAATTTCCTCCAGATCATTTGCGGGCATCCGATAAGGTCTCTTTGAGATTGGCCCTGTACCTGGTATTAGTTCTATCAGAAACTCGATGTCTCGATCCGGTGGCATGCCTGGTAACTCTTCCGGAAAGACATCTGGATAATCCTTCACTACCGGTACTTCCTCTTGTACAACTCCCGTGAGGGTATTCACTTGGCTCCTCCTAGGCACATGCCTAGATACATACTTAATCCTTTTTCCTCCGGGGTGGTAAGATAGATTGACTTGCTAGCACAAATGATAGTTCCTCCAAACTTCGACATCCAATCCATACCTAATATCACATCCAATCCTTGCGACTCCAAGATAATTAGGTCAGACGGAAAAACATGTGTGCCAATGATTAGGGGGTATCTGGGTGCACCATCTGCTAACCATATACTACTGCCCAAAGTAGCTCACTAAAAGAGGGGTTCTAAGGGTCTGGGTTGGTAACTTAAACTTATCCACAAATCCTTGATATAAATGAATGCGATGCACCGGTATCGAAAAGAACAATAGCGGTAAATGATCGAACCAAAACTTACCTATTACCGCATCCGCCGCTCTTCAACTTCCTCCACGTTAACGTGGTTCACTTGTCCTTTGTTGAATGGATTGGGCTTCTTCCCAGCGCCCCATTTCCGTTTCCATTCTTTCCTTCAGGGCAGTCGTTGGCATAGTGCCCTGTCTTCCCGCACTTAAAGCAAATAACTTGGCTCAAGTCTCTCTTAGCGGGTGTAGCTGGGTTAGAGCGATTCTGATTATTGTTGGCTACATTTCCATTCCCATTCTTCACACCATTATGCGATCCTCCTCCAGTATGGTTATGTCCTCCATGGTTATGAACTAGTCCTCCCGAGTTCGGGGTTAAGCGAGGTTTCTGGTGAGCTCCTGAGTTATACTTCCCTTGTCCATACTTCCTCTTACGACTCTCAATTTGCTGTTGCTTTCCCTCAATCATTAGGGCCTTATCTACCAAGTCCTGGTAGTTGTTGAAAGTTGCCACCATCAACTGCATACTCATGTCATCATTCAGCCCTTCCATGAACTTCTCTTGCTTCGCGGCATCTGTGGCCACATCATCAGGGGCATAGCGTGATAACTTGCTAAACTCATCCACGTATTGGGCCACAGTACGGTTCCCCTGGCGTAAGTTACGGAACTCACGCTTCTTTATCTGCATGGCTCCAATTGAAACATGGGCCGTGCGAAAAGCTTGTTGGAACTGGTCCCAAGTGACATTGGCTATAGGAAAAGTAGCCGTGTAATTCTCCCACCATGCGGCTGCTGGTCCATCCAATTGATGTGCGGCAAAGTGCACTCTTTCAAAGATCCGTGCATCCTGCGGTGGTTAACTCCTTCCAATACGGGCGTAACTAGTCATCTGCAACTATTGGCTCGGTGCTCTTGGAAAACACCAGCGTTGTAACCTCGTAAAACGGGCTAAATTGTCCACCGGGCGGCGGTTGTTGTTGTTGTTGTTGTTGGCATTGCCTCGGTTACGAACTAGTAATTGCATCAAGGCATTCTCGCTGTTGGATCAACTGAGTGAGCTCCGTGGAAAAGCAAAACCGGGTCACGTCTCGGAGGCATCTGAGGGTTTAGAGGGGAGAGATTAGAAAAGAAAGAGGTCTAGTGAGAAAACACTACCCATATGCACATGAGGCAAAACACACATTCATTCAATCAAGCAAGCAAGGGCATACAAAACGATCTAGGACTATCGCATACGTGCTCAACTATTACTAGTTACATGGGGGAAAATAATACTAATATTTGGTGGTCGTCTAGAAATTTTGATCGGTGGAAGACTCCATGATGTCTGCTCGACTTCGTCTTCAAAGTCATCATCACTTGGATCTGAGTCGGTGTCGTCGATGATGATGTAGTTGTTCCGGACAAGCGGGTCTTCTTCCTCTTCTTGCTCCTCTTCCTTGGGTGCTGGTCCTCCCATGAAAACTCCAATCTTCTTGACTAGGTCGTCGTTCTTCTCCAAGAGTATCTTGATTTCTTCCTCATATCCATCGCGGTAGACTTGAGTTCTTCCTCCAATTCGATGATCTTAGTTTTCGCCTTCTTCAAATCCAAAGATGTCAACAAGACATCCGGGTTCTCATGACGTCGAATGTGCTGGTTTAGCTCCTGGATGTAAGCTGCAATGGATCTATCCTTCTTGGTGCTAATTACTTCCCATTGCTCGTCTCGGCGCCCATCTATTTGGTATATGGTGTCTTTAAGCTCCTTGTAGTAGACTTGTCCAATGCGTCCCATGGTAATGCGAGCTGCCATACTCTTTCCCAAACTCCAGGTTGGTGCATTGAAAACACATACTATGGGCTCCGTGCTTGGTGCAAACGTTCTTCCGGGAACTAGAGCTTGAATCTTCCAGCATTCTTCTTCTGGTAAGGTGGCGTTGTACGTCCCGGTGAAGCTTGGTATTCCAATATCCGTGTACCTAGTGACTTCCTTCAAGTGGCGTCCAAAGGTGTGTCTTCATCCGGTTGGGCAAACTTGTACTTCATCTCCGTCATCCTAAAGAGTGGAAAAATGGAGAGAGGTCAGAAATGAGTAGAGAGGAGTGACCTATGGTTTTATCTTAGCGGTCGTGTCCTACACTCAGCGTGTGCTCTGATACCATCTTGTAGCGACCCGATCTCAGATGGTCAAGTCTCTGTGTTTCTGTGTCATCCCTGGATCGGTAATGCTGACACACACAGTACTCGAAGGATTTATAACAGAGTAGCAATCACACACTCACTACATCGAATGTCTCAAAAGAGAACTTATTACAATAATATGGCTGAAGGCCATCTAATGTGATAACAACGGAAGGCTTGGAAGATAAAGTGAGTCCATCAACTCCAATGGCATAACTGAGCTGCACGGCAACGACCTACAATCCTTACTCCTCGTTCAAAAAGTCTGCAACATAATACGTTGCAGCCCGAGAACGGTCAGCACATGGAATATGCCGGCAATGTAACACATAGAGTAATGAAAGAATAAGCTATACTACATGCATATATGGCTGGTGGAAAGCTCTATGGTTACAGCTTTTGAAAAGCCAATTTTTCACTACCTCAAAGGAATAAATTTTAATTTAACTATCATGGTGGTTGAAACATCATTGAGAAGGTATAACCCCAACTCAATGATCCCGATTAAAGTGATTAACAACCCAGCAAAATTAATTTAGAGTGATGAGATACATGTGAATACTCAAGTACTAGATACTCAGAATTGTCCATAACCGGGGACACGGCTAACCATGATTAGTTTGTACACTCTGCAGAGGTTTGCGCACTTTTCCCCACAAGACTCGATCGCCTCCGTTGGTTTCTTGCACTGCATGGTGTTTGAGAGACGGATGACCGAGACACGGTCTTTCAGAAACATTAACTCTCTACTCCGGATAGATCATACCAAACCTATAAAACCCACTACCTGCTGATCTACCTCTTCGAGAGCTTCACGTAACTTACTCAACTATGCTAGAGCCCATAATAGCTTGTGGCTGCACACGGAAGTTTCTAGCATGAATAATCTCAGTTCCCTTTGAGCCTGGGTGGCGGTCCATAGGAAGATCACACGGGTACCCCGGGATTTCCAAAAAACAGACAACACTGGGTTCCCCAAGTGCCTCAATCCACCCAGATGTGTATTTAAGTTGCCACCTTAAAGTAAACCATTAATTAGCAATCTCACATCTGTCGTGAATATCTCTCAAACCCAAACCACGTCTACGAGCATAGCATGGCAATATAAGCATAACATAGAAGTAACTCCCAAGGGTTTGAAAGTAACAGGGCAATAGGTTCCTACCTCATCATCTACTTCCCAACCCACAAACTAATGACATCCTAATCATGCAATGTTTGAGGATTGAGCTAATGCATAAAAAATGGGTATGAAAAGGTATGATCAAGTGTTACTTGCCTTGCTGACGATCCGTGAATCCTAGAGACTCGTAGTAACACGCTTCGCACTCTGGAAATTCTATCGCAAGCAAACAATACATACATAAGTAAACAAGCAAAGATGCACAAACGAAACTTCAACTGAAAGAGGTTGACCGGAGAGTTCAACTTAAGAACTACGGGTTGCAAAAAGAATCAAAGCAAACGGAACAACAAAACTCAAACGGCGAAAGAAATAGGGTCCGTTTACTAATCTGAACTAGGGTCAAATTTTATAGAGATAAAAACTGGTTTAAGTTGGTTATTCGGAAAGAGGGTTTCGAGATGAAACTCCAGGCGCTCGAATCGCCTGATTCCGATAAACGAGCGAAAAGATAAACAGGTTTGAAAATTGGATCAGAAATCACGATCAGAATAACCGCGGAATAAATCTGATAAACGAAAAGCGACGAACTGCTAAACAAACGAACGTTCGTTAACAGAAACTAAACGGTGAACGCGCTCGTCAGAACGAACGGACGAACGGACGTTCGCTAAGTAAATAAACCGACGAAATAAACCGATGTATAAAAAAATGATCTAGGGTTTAAAAAAACCGAAGGGTTTTCTTCAAAAAAACCGGCGGCAGGGTCGGGTACCTCTGGCGAGGCGCGTCCGGCGGGGCGGCGGCTCCGGCGGGTTCCCGGGTGGGGCGGCGAGGGTAGGGCGGCGGCGGCTCGGCGAGAGGGCGGCGACGGCGCGGATCGGGCTCCGGGCGGCTCGGGCTCCGAGACTCAAGGGTTTCAGCCGGGCGGCTCGGGTGGTGGCGGGGTGGTGGTGTGGCGGGCAGCGGCATTTATAGGAGGGCGGGCGGCGGCTTGGGAAGGTGGCGGGCGGCTCGGCTTGGGAAGGGGCGCCCGGGGTGGAGTCCGGCTCGGACTCGCCCTTGGCGTGCAGAGACGGCGGCCACATGGGAGGCGGGCACATGGCTGGGTTTGGCTCGCTGGGCCTTCGCCCAGTCGGGTCCATTTTTTTTAAAACATTCCGCCGAAAGAATAATTCCTAGAAAAATAAATAAAAATCTAAAAATTCCAAAACAAGTTTTCTCCGTCTAAATAAAATATTTAGAACTAGAGGAACTTTTCTTGGCCCCTAAAATGCATCTTTTTAAAGCGTGCAAATTTTTCTAGGGCAAATAAAATTCCAAATAAAATCAAATAAAATCCCAAAAATGATTTTAACATTTTTCCTCCGTTATTTCAATTATTTTGGAGAAGTCATATTATCTCCTTTCATTTATTTATTTAAAATGAAATAGTTTTCCGGAGAGAAAATAATTAAAATCCAATATCCTCGTCTTTCATTATTTGATAAAATTCAAATATGAAAATCGAAAAAAAATCCCCAACTCTCTCTGAGGGTCCTTGAGTTGCTTAGGATTTTCGAGGATGGCAAACGAATATGCAATAAAATATGATATGCAGGGATGACCTATGTATAACATGCCAAATTGAAAATTTGGGATGTTACAAAAAAGCAAGGAACAAAAATAAGATCGGGTTGCCTCCCAACAAGCGCTAACATTTAACGCCCCTAGCTAGGCATGATGATTTCAATGATGCTCACATAAAATATAAGAATTGAAACATAAAGATAGCATCATGAAGAATATTACTAGCACATTTAAGTCTAACCCACTTCCTATGCATAGGGATTTTGTGAGCAAACAACTTATGGGAACAATAATCAACTAGCATAGGAAGGCAAAACAAGCATAACTTCACAACTTTAAGCACATAGAGAGGAAACTTGATATTATTGCAATTCCTATAAGCATATATTCCTCCCTCATAATAATTTTCAGCAGCATCATGAATAAATTCAACAATATAACCAGCACCTAAAGCATTCTTTTCATGATCTACTTGCATAGAAATTTTACTACTCTCCACATAAGCAAAATTCTTCTCAAGAATAATAGTGGGAGCAAACTCAACAAAATAACTATCATGTGATTGAAAATTAAGATCAAGATGACGAATTTCATGGTTATCATTATTCTTTAAAGCATACGTGTCATCACAATAATCATCATAAATACAAGGCATGCTTTCATCATAGTAAATTTTCTCATCAAAGCTTGGGGAACAAAAAATATCATCTTCATCAAACATAGCATCCCCAAGCTTGTGGCTTTGCATATAATTAGAATCATGGGTATTCAAAGAATTCATACTAACAACATTGCAATCATGCTCATCATTCAAAGATCTAGTGCCAAACATTTTATAGATTTCTTCTCCTAGCACTTGAGCACAATTTTCCTTTCCATCATTCTCATGAAAGATATTAAAGAGATGAAGCGTATGAGACAAACTCAATTCCATTTTTTGTAGTTTTCTTTTATAAACTAAACTAGTGATAAAACAAGAAACAAAAATATTCGATTGCAAGATCTAAAGATATACCTTCAAGCACTCACCTCCCCGGAAACGACGCAAAAAAAGAGCTTGATGTCTACTACGCAACCTTCTTCTTGTAGACGTTGTTGGGCCTCCAAGTGCAGAGGTTTGTAGGACAGTAGAAAATTTCCCTCAAGTGGATGACCTAAGGTTTATCAATCCGTGGGAGGCGTAGGATGAAGATGGTCCCTCTCAAGCAACCCTGCAACCAAATAACAAAGAGTCTCTTGTGTCGCCAACACACCTGAGGGAGTCCTGGATTAGGGGGTGTCCGGATTGCCGAACTATCACCGTTGGCTGGGCTCCTGGACTATGAAGATACAAGATTGAAGACTTCGTCCCGTGTCCGGATGGGACTTTCCTTGGCGTGGAAGGCAAGCTTGGCGATACGGATATGTAGATCTCCAACCATTGTAACCGACTCTATGTAACCCTAACCCTATCCGGTGTCTATATAAACCGGAGGGTTTTAGTCCGTAGGACGAACAACAATCATACCATAGGCTAGATTCTAGGGTTTAGCCTCCTTGATCTCGTGGTAGATCCACTCTTGTACTACCCATATCATCAATATTTATCAAGCAGGAGTAGGGTTTTACCTCCATCGAGAGGCCCGAACACAGGTAAAAACATCGTGTCCCTTGTCTCCTGTTACCATTCGCCTAGACGCAGAGTTCGGGACCCCTACCGAGATCCGCCGGTTTTGACAATCGAAATTGGTGCTTTCATTGAGAGTTCCTCCGTGTCGTCATCCTTAGGCCCGATGGCTCCTTCGATCATCAACAACGACGGTCCAGTGGTGAGACTTTTCTCCCGGATAGATCTTCAGATTTGGTGGCTTCGATGCGGGCCAACTCACTTGGCCATTTGGAGCAGATCGAAAGCTACGCCCCTGGCCATCAGGTCAGGTTTGGGAGTTTGAACTACACGGCCGATGTCGGTGTCAAAACCGGCGGATCTCGGGTACGGGGTCCCGAACTGTGCGTCTAGGCGGATGGTAACAGGAGACAAGGGACACGATGTTTTACCCAGGTTCGGGCCCTCTTGATGGAGGTAAAACCTCACGCCCTGCTAGATTAATATTGATGATGTGTGTTACAAGAGTGGATCTACCACGAGATCAAAGAGGCTAAACCCTAGAAGCTAGCCTATGGTATGATTGTTGTTCGTCCCCACGGACTAAAGCCCTCCGGTTTATATAGACACCGGATAGGGTTAGGGTTACACGTAGTCGGTTACAATGGTAGGAGATCTACATATCCAGACGCCAAGCTTGCCTTCCACGCCAAGGAAAGTCCCATCCGGACACGGACAAAGTCTTCAATCTTGTATCTTCATAGTCTTGGAGTCCGCCGATGATGATAGTTCGCTATCCTGACACCCCTAGTCCGAACTCCTCAAGAGCCTCTCAAACAGGCTTCAATGACGCATTTAGTCCGGCGCGCATGTTGTCTTTGGCATTGCAAGGCGGGTTCTTCCTCCGAATAATTCATAGAAGATTGTGAACACCAGGATAGTGTCCGATTCTGCAAAAATAAATTCCACATACCACCGTAGAGAGAATAGTATTACACAAGATCAATCTGCTGACGTATTCTGTGGCGTGACGTCACACCACTTCCAAGCCTTTACTCAAATTGTTTTTATTGTTCCACCTCGGCGCGTTTAGCGAAGCGGTTTCCTTGGCACGTCTTGTCGGGCAGTAGATCGTGTTCCCTTATTCCGGATTCCCATCAATACGGACGTGGGTAACCCAACCGCGCCATTGATTGTGGCGCTTTGGGAGATAAGCGAGTTTTACCAGGCCGGTGGGGACACATGTTTTGTCCGCCCATATAAGGGGATAAAGATCCAACCTTTACCTGCGCCTTCTTCCTCCTTGGCTTATCCATCTCCATGAACTCGAGCTCCAAATACCAAGTCCGCACTTCTCACCTCAACCTTCTCCAACTATGTCCGGAGTGGGAGGCAAGTGGATGGCCTTCTCCACACGGAGGGGCAGATCCAGAAGCTGCGCGACGCCGGATATTTGTCCAAAGAACATCGCCCATCGGCTCCCCGACGAGGGAGAGCTCGTCCCCAACCCGTGCCCCATGAGAGGGTGGTATTTCTTCCCCATTTCCTCCATGGACTGGGCTTCCCGCTTCATCCCTTTATGCGAGGGCTCATGTTCTACTACGGCCTAGATTTCCATGATCCGGCCTCAATTTCATCCTCAATATTTGGCGTTTATCGTCAGGCGAGGCCTTCCTCGCATCCAGCCCCACTTCGCTTGTGGCTCAAGACCTTTAGTGTCAAGCCGAATGTTGTGAAGGGCAGCCAAGCAGAAAAGCGGAGGCGCCATGGTGGGCAGGATGTCCCACGTTACGTGGCTGGATGGCACTTTCGTGGAAACCATCAAGGGTGGCAATCGGGTGGTTCTACATCACCGAGCCGCGACCCTGATTGGGTAGCGGCCCCAATTCAGATCCGCATCCCTACACGGCTCACCTCGGAAAGAGAGTGGCCGGACTTGTGGGGATTCGGAGGAGCTGACAGGACTCCAAGATTGTATCCAAGTCGGTGGACAAGAAGCTCAAGCTTGTCAACGTAGTCCGTGTCATGCTCATCCGCCGGATTCTCCCGTGCAATGATGGGGCTTCAACATGTGGGAGTTTGATCCGCGCAGCACTGCACTCGAGCGGGCTCTTCGACACTACGCACGAAGATGTCCGGAAGGTGCTGTTCAAGGGCATCAAGCTCCGCATCCTCTACCGAAGATCGCGGATTCTCGCCGCAGCTGGCCCAGCTGACGAGGTAAGTGATTTCACCACTTGTTTTCCATAGTTTGGCTCTATGCGGGATCTAAACTCCCTTTACCTTTGACAGGAATGGCTGGCGAAGGCCGAATGGATTATCTGTCCGGCCCCATTGCCAGAGGATCCAAATGGACGCCCACTAACGGGAGCTTGGCTCCGCACCCCACGTGGTGCCGTAGAAGAAGGCCAAGAAAACGCCACGGGACTCGGAAGAGTTCCCGTTTTCAGGTGCTATCAGGATGATGAATCCGAGGTCAATCCTCCCACCAAGGCGAGGAGGAGAAGAAGAAAGCCTCTCCCGGGGAGGGAAGAAAAGGAAGGCCTCCCCAACAAGGGAGGCCAAGGGTCCAAGAAGGGAAAACTCTTCCCCGGACTGCTCCGCCAACACCAAAGGATTTATTTATTTAGGATCTGGCCTCCAAGGGCCAAGCCTCGGTAGATCGTAAGTATCCGGACTCTGACTAACTTCAAGGTTTTTTCTTTTCGCCACATAATGTCTTTCTAATGCCGCATACAACCCCTCGCAGTCCGCCCAAGGATGATCTTCCTGCTTGCCGGCGGGTCCTTGGAGTGCGTCGGATATGGATTCCTTCCGACCGCCTCCACCTCGTGCCGCGGACTACGCCGAGGTGGGATCCCAGAAAGGGACCTACCAGGAGGAGGAGGCCCCGGAGGTGTCACAGGACACCCTCCCGGACTGTGCACCGGACTCGGCCTCGGAGGCCACAGTGGCTCCATAGTCCGGCGGGCGACCCCTTCGTAAGAAGGGTAAGACCACGACGCCGGCTGCCTCCGTCCAACCGGAGGTGCCGGATAATTTGCTGGAGGCTCTCAACGGCGCCTCATCGAAGAGGAACGCCACACTGTTATGAGTGCGGTGATTCAGAAGGTTCAGCTCGCCAAGAGCGGGCTGACCGAGGCCTGCAGTAGCCTTCTAACAGGCTTTGAGGTAAGAATTTTAGTATATGTAAAATGGTACCGCATAGAAAGTAGCCCCTGATGCTCGGTTCGGTGTTCGGAAAGAAAAGCCGGACTGAGGATCTTTTGAAAGATAAACGCAGGAGTCATAAAAAATATGTCAATATGGGATTGCAGGCTGTGCTCGACCTCCGCCAAGACCGATCATGGAGGTCAATAATTTGAAGAAAAACCTTGAGCGGTCCGAGAACGAGCTCGGTCATGCCTAGAAGCAGCCCGAAGAAAAAGAAGGTGAGTAATACCTTATGAAAATTGTACCTTACAGAAAAGGATTTGGTTGCAAGAAAAATGACAAGGATAACGTGGGTATTGTAGGGGCCACTAACGAAGTGGCTACCCTGAAGGAGGCGGTGGCATGGCCGAACGCAATGCGGCATGAGCGCACCGAGCGAGAGAAGCAAGAGGCGCGGGTGGTGGAGGTACAGCAAGAGCTCCAGGATCTCGTGAAAAAACATGAGAGCTTGGAGCGTGACTCGAAGACTCGAGAGTCTGAGCTTGCAACGGCTCTTCAGAGTGCCAAAGCCGCTAAGGCCGAAGCCTAGAAGGCCCTCCAGGAGATTGAGGCGGTGAAGAAAATAGCAGCGGGTAAGGCATTTTTCATGCAGAGTAAGCATGTGAGTCATAATGACCTGTGGCTTACCCGACCGGAGCTCTCTGTATGCGTTGGCAGATCTTCCTCATGGCGTGTCCGATGCTGCCAGATTCTACCGGGCCGAGGAGGGGAGCTCGACGGAGAAGGTCTTCGGTCTCGATATCTTGAGGCCGGACATTCAGTGCTTTAGCGACCAGCTGAAGCAGCTGGTCGAGCTCCACAAGGCGGCCGAACAGGCCATGAAGGGCCTCATAGTTCGGCTATGGCCTAAGGAGGCCATGCACGGGAGCTACTTCGCCCTAGTGCGGCGGCCGATGGATGCGTGCTGTGGGTTGAAGTTATCAAGCATTCCGCTTGTATCGAGGGTGCCTGTCGGGCCCTTGCCCGCATAAAGGTGCATCGGGGCAAGATGGATGCCCAAAAGCTCGTGGACGGACCCGCCACCGGAGGGCAAGGAGCATCGCACACCCGAGATGTATTATAAGAGTGTCTTTGAAGGGCGCCCGCACTATTGCGGGTGAGTGCTCCAAAGATGTAATATTTGAGTAGACTCGCATTTTGTTATCCCGTGCGCTTAAAAACTTAGTTCATATGCGCTTAAGCAACGCTTGTTAATTTAAAATATTACCTTCAGGCGGCTGTTTATCAAATCCGAGAGATGGCAAGTCGTCGGCCAAATTTCCCCCATGCCACGAGTCTTTGGGGTGTTCGGGATAAACTTGAGCGCTCTTGTTCCCATTTTTGGGTCCATCTAGGGAGGTGCTCAACACAGCGAACAAGGCAACCGGACTTATAATGCTTGAACACTCTCACTTAGCCATAGAATTCTATAATTTTAAATTTCGGCGAAGCCCCTAGTCTTCAGAAGGCCGAATTTGGGGCGCTATCCACGCCTTGGCCGGACAAAGATCCGGCTCCTCACTCTAAGCGGCATAAGTCTTTAAGGACTCGCAAAAACCTCTCGAACAGCGATCGCTCTCGCCTCATCATGACGGTCAGTTTTAGCTTTCTCCATCGAGGCGTTAACCCAGCTCAAGCTGGGCGGAATCGCAGATGGTTCTCCCAAAGTGCTACCTTAGCCGATATAACGGAACGTAAGGTACCAAAACATGGGAGCCGGGCAAACCCAACTATTGACCCAAGACATGATTCGAGCCGATGCATATAGTGCTATAAGTTCGGGTGCCGCACTTGTGAAAGTGTTAGGACTCATCATACCATAATGCGGGGAACATAAGCCCCTGGTGTATATTAGCTGTACCAAAGTGTACGGATGCAACATGTCGTGAATGAACATATGTATGAAAAAGAAATGCAATTATAAACAAAAGGTGCTGCATTGTTTTATTCAATAAGTGCTGCTACGAATGCAAAACGATACAAATAGTGCAATAAGCAAGGTATGAGACTGTTAAACATGTCCCCCTCCAGGGGTAAGCTGCAAATTGGTGTATAAAAATGCTCGTAATGGAGACCACCTGTATATTCGTTGTAGCCTTTATCCTTCCCTGGCTGTTGCATCGTGAGTTCGGCAGGTCTGCTGCCGGACATGGCTTCAGACAAACGGAGTCCTGTGGGTAAAAAGTAAAAGGTAAAAAAGAAAAAAGAAAAAGGAACGACACAGTTGAGAGCCCCTGGTGTGATTGAGCCGTAGTCTGGGTTTGTCGTGGTCGTGCCCCTCTCCCCATGCCCGTGGTATCTTCAGAGCGTAATGGTGTACGTGAAGGACCTGCTTTGACGTTTCGCAGGAGCTGGGGTTGGTGCCGCACTGCTACGCGTGCTCGGAACGTGCTGTGTGGTCTTGTTGTAAGTTACTCCGGGCGCTTGCTGTGTCCGGCCGCTTAACGGCCGGACTCGAGAATTGCTCAAGAGGCTGCATTGCACTTCGCCGCGAGAGCGCCATTGTATGTTCCTCCGCGGAGAGAACGTTCGATGTTTCGCTGACCGTGATGACTCCTCGAGGGCCTGACATCTTGAGCTTGAGGTATGCGTAGTGCGGCACCGCGTTGAACTTTGCAAACACGGTACGTCCGAGCAAGGCACGATAGCCACTGCGGAACGGGACTATGTCGAAGATTAACTCCTTGCTTCGGAAGTTATCCGGGGATCCGAAGACTACTTCCAGTGTAATTGAGCCTGTACAATTGGCTTCTACACCTGGTATGACGCCTTTAAAGGTTGTTTTGGTAGGTTTAATCCTTGAGGGGTCTATGCCCATTTTGCGACCGTATCCTGGTAAAACAGGTTCGAAGCTTTGCCGTCGTCCATCGAGGACTACGGTTAGGTGAAATCCATCGACGATTGGGTCTAAGACCAGTGCGGCGAATCCGCCGTTGCGGATGCTGGTGGGGTGGTCCCTTCGGTCAAAAGTGATCGGGCAGGAGGACCATGGATTGAACTTTGGGGCAACTGGCTCCATCACGTAGACATCCCGGAGTGCACGCTTCCGCTCCCTTTTGGGTATGTGCGTTACGTATATCATGTTCACCGTCCGCACCTGTAGGGGGAAACCCTTCTGTCCTTTATTGTTCGGCGGTTGGGTCTCGTCCTTGTCATCGCTATGCAGCCCCTTGTCATTGTTTTCGGCAACTAACTTGCCTGCCTGCTTGAATACCCAACAGTCCCTGTTGGTGTGGTTAGCTGGCTTTTCAGGGTGACGTGTATCCGCACAAGCGGTCGAGTATTCGGTCCAAATTGGACGGACCCGGAGTAGTTCTTTTGAATGGCTTTTTCCACTGACCGGGTTTAGAGCCTCACGAATCCGCATTGATTGACGATCCTCAATATTGTCGCCGCACGCGGCGCTTTGTTTTTGTTACGACGCTGCCCGCCATTTCGGTCCTTGGAGTCCGGACCGCCGTAATTGTTGCCGAGGTTGTTGCTGCATGCTAGCTAGCTGTCCTCACCCGCTGAAGCGGGTCATGAGTGATGTGAGGGCTGCCATGGATTTCGGCTTTTCCTGTCCTAGGTGCCGGCAAGCCACTCGTCGCGGATGTTATGCTTGAAGGCCGCGAGGGCCTCCGCATCCGGACAGTCGACGATTTGGTTTTTCTTGGTTAAGAACCGTGTCCAGAATTGTCTGGCCGATTCGTGTGGCTGCTGAATTATGTGGCTTAGGTCATCAGCGTCTGGTGGTCGCACATAAGTGCCCTGGAAGTTATCGAGGAATGCGGCTTCCTGGTTCTCCCAGCTCCCAATTGACTCTGCTGGCAAGCTGTTGAGCCAATGCCGGGCTGGTCCTTTAAGCTTGAGGGGGAGGTATTTGATGGCGTGAAGATCCTCACCGCGGGCCATGTGGATGTGAAGGAGATAGTCTTGATCCAAACCGCGGGTCTCACAGCCATCATAGGATTCAATATTGACGGGTTAAAACCCTTCGGGATTTGATGATCCATTACTTCATCCGTGAAGCATAGTGGGTGTCTTGGCGCCTCAGCATCGGGCGATATCACGACGGAGCTCAAAAGAGCTTTGTCTGCTTTGTTCGCCCGATCGGACTTATCAGGTCCGCGCGACGGTTGTCGCCACGCATCAGGCGCCCACGCCGATCCATAGATCGATCTTGATTGTCTTGCCTTGTTCTCCAATATATCTCGCAGGTCCGGAGCGTTCCCCTGTGGCCGTGTGCTTTTTGAGCGATGCCGGGGTACGGTTCTAGTAAAGGGCCTAGAGGCCTCTCTGTCGCGACCAGGGGGTGGTCGGTCAGCCGTATTGTCTCCTGGTGATGCGGGTTCGTAAGCTTCCTCCTCTAATCGGGGGAGCAGCTTGCGTTTAGGGTAGCTTTTGGAGGGGCGTTCGAGCTCATGCTCTTGACGCGAGGACTTCATCCATCCGTCGGCTACCAAACTCGATCAGCTCTAAGTTGTTGCTGCTTTTTCTTGAGGCTGTTCGTCGTGGCCATAAGCCTGTGTCTAAAACGCTCTTGTTCGACGGGATCCTCGGGCACGCATTTAATTCATCATCGTCGAGGCTTGCTTCGTCTCGAAGGGAGGCATATAATCCTCTACCTCTTCTTCTACCGCCTTCTCGTGAGGGCTGGCGTCTCCATCCTCCTGCTACCGGATCTTGCTTTGGAGTGGATTGTCTTCGCACCGTCCGGTGTATTGTTATCTCCGTGCGGAATCTTCATTCTTGCAGTGGCGGGATTTAGAGCGGCGCCACGACGCCGGGCGCTTGGGCTGCTTCTTGGAGGGTCATCCTCCGTTGTTCCATCGCCGTTCCCATCTTACGGGATGTCCACCGATATATGTTGTATGACGAGGTGGCCTTCCAAAGGCCCTCGTAGGGCGCTGGGTCTTGTTAAATCTCCGCATCGTCGTCCATATCGTCGATGTTTTCGGAGTTGTAGTCTAGCATGTCGGTTAGATCATCGACAGCGACTACCAAGTGGGTGGTGGGTGGGCTTTGAATTTCTTTGTCGTCCGCATCCCAACCGTCCTGACCACAGTCCGGCCAGGGCTCTCCTGATAATGAGAGGTACTTTAGCGAACTCAAGATGTCGCCAAAAGGTGAGTGCTGAAAGATGTCCGTGGCCGTGAACTCCATAACGGGTGCCCAATCGGATTCGATTGGCAAGGGCGCGGAGAGTTCGGAGTCCGGAGAGGAGTCCGGCACCCTGGAGTCGAGGTCTTCGCAAAGGACAGGGATAGAGTTCGGCTCGATCGACGTAGAGATTAAAGCCCTGAGGCGGTGTCCAACCACTCGTCCTCGATCGGGGAATCCGGCTCCGGATTAAGGGTCGGAGCGGATTCTGGTGCGGCCTCCTGTGGCACTGCTCGTTGCAGAGCTAGATCATGCCCATCAAAGCAAGGCGGCATGCTTTCAGCGGCTCGAATCCGTCGAAGATCAAGTCTCCGCGGATATCGGCCATATAGTTCAAACTTCCAAATCTGACACGATGGCGGGCGTAGCTTCGATCTGCTCCAGATGGCCAAGCGAATTGGACCGCGATGCAAAGCCGCCGAATCACGAAGATCTGCCCGGGAGAAAGGTCTCACCACAGGCTGCGTCGTTGTTGATGATCGAAGGAGCCATCGGGCCTATCGGTGACGACGCATAGGAACTCTCAATGAAAGCACCAATGTCGGTGTCAAAACTGGCGGATCTCGGGTACGGGGTCCCGAACTGTGCGTCTAGGCGGATGGTAACAGGAGACAAGGGACACGATGTTTTACCCAGGTTCGGGCCCTCTTGATGGAGGTGAAACCCTACGTCCTGCTAGATTAATGTGTTACAAGAGTGGATCTACCACGAGATCAAAGAGGCTAAACCCTAGAAGCTAGCGTATGGTATGATTGTTGTTCGTCCTACGGACTAAAGCCCTCCGGTTTATATAGACACCGGATAGGGTTAGGGTTACACAGAGTCGGTTACAATGGTAGGAGATCTACATATCCAGATCGCCAAGCTTGCCTTCCACGCCAAGGAAAGTCCCATCCGGACACGGGACGAAGTCTTCAATCTTGTATCTTCATAGTCTTGGAGTCCGGTCGATGATGATAGTTCGGCTATCCGGACACCCCCTAGTCCGGAACTCCCTCAACCGACATCCGCGGAGACTTGATCTTCGACGGATTCGAGCCACAGCCAAGCGCGCCGCACCGTCTCGATGGGCACGATCTAGCTCTGCCGCCGAACAGTGCCCTGGAGGCCACACCAGCGTCCGCTCCGACCCTTAGCTCGGAGCCGACTCCCCCGATCGAGGACGAGTGGTTGGACACCGCCTCGGGGGCTACAATTTCTACGGCGATTGAGCCGAACTCCATCCCTGTCCTTTGTGAAGACCGTGACTCCAAGGTGCCGGACTCCTCTCCGGACTCTGAACCCTCCGCGCCTCGCCAATCAAATCCAATTGGGCGCCGGTTATGGAGTTCATCGCCATGGACATCTTCAAGATTACTCGCCCTTTGGCGACATCCTGAATTCACTAAAGTCTCTCTCTTTATCAGAGAGCCTGGCGGACTATGGTCGGGAAGGTTGGGATGCGGACGATGAAGAAATTCAACGCCCACCCACCGCCCACTTTGTAGCCAATTGCCGAAAGCTTAAACGACGCGTTTGATTTCGATTCAAGACATCGACGGTATGGACGACGATGTAGGAGACAACCATGAACCAGCACCTATAGGATACTGGACAACCACCTAATCCCATGATGTATACATGGTGGATACACCTAAAGGAAGTTACGACGAGGAACAACGGGACACTAGGAAGGATAAATCCCTCGAAAAGCAGTCAAAACGGCAACGTAAACGCCGCACCAAGTCCCGCCTCGACAAAGACCCACATAGAGCAGGGCGAACCGGTGGATGACCAACATGCTATCGAGCAACCGTCCGAACAGGACAACTTGGATAAACAACCCGTCCCCGGCGAAGATAACAGTCCGGACGATCTCACGCCGGACAAATTGTTGGAGCAGAAGAACCTCCACAAAAGGCTAGTCGCCACTGCGCGTAGCCTGAAAAAGCAGAAGCGGAAGCTCAAAACAGCGGAAGATGCACTCAGAATCAGATGGAGCAAAGTACTCAACACCACAGAGAAATACGGCGACAGTCGCCAAACAAAGAGCTACCCGAAGCGCAAATTACTGCCCGAATTCGATGAGGAGGCCGTAGAGCCCCCGCAATCAAAGAACAAAGAGGCCGCCCGGTAGGATAGACGACCACATGGCAAACATGGAGCGGCAAGCGGCGCCAAGACACACCCGCACGCGATCCGCAGAAGGAGTCACATCAAAAGGATGGCCCAGTTAGGTCCATCTATGGGCCGAGAAAGCAAGCTCTTTCAAGCAATGCAACACGCCAAATATCCGAACATCACGGCACACCCAAATATAGGGGTGCCGCACACCCCCTGTGTTTCACCGACGAGGTGCTGGATCACGAATTCCCAGCGGGATTCAAACCCGTAAACATAGAGGCATACGACGGAACAATGCACTTCGAGTCTGGATTGAGGATTACATCCTCCACATACACATGGCCAGAGGAGATGATCTCCACGCCATAAAATACTTACCCCTCAAGCTCAAAGGGCCAGCCCGGCATTGGCTCAAAAGCCTCCCGGAAAATACCATTGGAAGTTGGGAAGAGGTCGAGGATGCTTTTCGAGCAAATTTTCAAGGGACTTATGTCCATCCTCCGGATGCAGACGATTTAAGTCACATAACTCAACAACCCTGAGAGTCAGCCCAAGAATTCGAACGGGTTCCTTACCAAAAGAACCAAATAGTCGATTGTCCGGACGCTTGAAGCCTTAGCAGCTTTCAAACACAACGTCCGAGATTTAATGGCTTCAGACACCTCGCCAGAGAAGCCGAGAACCATGGCTGCATTAACAAGCCTCATGACCCGCTTTTTGCTGGGAGAGGATAGTTGGCTGGCAAGATGCAGTACCAGCGACCCAAGTACATCCGAAATGAGGGATGGAAATGGAAAACCACGACGCAGCAAGGATCAGCGCCGGACAAAGGGAAGCTCTCGGCAGAACCATAAAAAAACTGCCCCTCAAGGACGACAGCAACGAGCTATCCAACCTAGACAAAATCTTGGACAAAATATGCCAAATCCACAGTACTCCGGGGAAGCCTGCAAACCATACCCACAGAGATTGTTGGGTCTTCAAGCAGTCCGACAAACTCAATGCCGAACACAAGGGGCTCGACACACCAAGCGAGGACGATGACGAACCCCACAAGCAGAGCACCGAAAAACAAAAGAATTTCCCACAAAAAGTCAAAACAGTGAACTCACTTCAAGTGACAAAAGGGAAAAACAGAGCGGCGCCCATAGAAACATGCGCCGCACGGTCTATCCCAGAGGAGTCCGAACGATGGTTGTCAAAACCAATCACCTTCGATCATCAGGATTATTCCAGAAGTATCCGGAATGCAGGATGGACTGCCTTGATATTTGATCCTATAATCGACGAACTCCAATTTACACATGTCCTAATGGACGGAGGCAGTGATCTGAACCTGCTATATCAGGACACAATCCGCAAAATGGGAATAGACCCAACCAAAATTCGCCATAGCAACACCTCCTTCAAAGGGGTAATGCCAGGCCTATATGCCCATTGTACGGGCTCCCTACTGCTAGAAGTTGTGTTCGCTCATCCGACAACTTCCGCCGCAAAAGTTAACCTTCCACATCGCCCCATTTGAAAGTAGCTATCAAGCACTCTTTGGGCGTGAAGCTTTCGCCCGCTTTAACGCAATACCGCATTATGCATCTCTTACACTTAAAATGCCCGGTCCACGCGGCATCATCTCATTAAAAGGGAGTATTAAGTGTTACTCGAGCACGGAAGAACATGGGACTGCCTTGACAGCCGCACACCAATCCGGCTCTGCTAATCAAAGCACCAGAATAGGTCATTCGAACCCCGGACGTGGCTAGACGAGTCCGGCGCCTACCAAATGCATACCCCAAAGATTAGGGCTGCACGCATGTACAACAAGAGACAATAAAGCTCAATTTTATTCACTTTTCGAACAGTACTCTGTTTATTTAATATAAAGTACATTTTTCACACGATCTTTTTTTATTTTCAACTAAGTTCTTCTCTTTTACAGATGAACAACATGCTACGCCTGGCCCGTGATACGCACAACGGAGACACAGCGCAGACGCGTGCAGAGGGACCCGTTGGAAGGATTCTTTTCAGATTAAGACCCTGCGTAAACCTTTTTTACTGTCTCTTATTGATACACATCCCCCGGTTTCCTGCTATAACCGAGGAGGAGGCTGGTGTTTTGGCATCGACAGCACCAGAATCTTTGCGCGTACCTGGACACCAGGGGCTTAGGGCATTATTCTGCCCGTTTTCATAAAGACCGAATACCTTAGGGAGTGTTCGGCATATCAAGTTAGGCCTTATATGCATCACCTCTGAATCATGTCTTTGGTCAAATGTTGGGTTTGCCCGGCTCCTGTGTTTTGCTGCCTTACGTTCCGCCAGGAGAACTACTGCGATTGTGCCCCGGTTCGGCCAGGTGAGCACCTCAGTAGAGAAAGCCAAAAACTGACTGTCATGATATAGCGTGAGACTGGTCAACCACTCGATGACCCAGCGGAATGTTTAGAATTTCCAGCGTTGACGAAGGGCCGTTTCGGTCGAGCACATACGCCGCCTCGAATTCGGGAGGCGCGGTGCCCCTAGGGGCTATATAGTAGCCCCACCATCGAACTCCTATGGCTAAGTGAAAGTGATAAAGCATTATAGTCCGGTTGCCTAGTTTGCTACGCTATCACCTCCTTTACAGGACCAAGACGCTGGATTAAGTGTGAAAATGTGCCTTTTTGCAAACACCCCCGCACTATGTGCGTAAGCCAAGGACTGCCATCTTTCAGGTTATATACACATATACATCAACGGCCGCACAGGAGGTGTTTTAATACTTGAATGCACAAGTATAAAAAGCTCTTATATTATATTGAAACATTGTTTTCACAAATCATACATGTCATTAAAACATAATATCCTTCGAGCACTGCGTCTCTATTAAACGAGCGCCCTGCAGGACTTCCAAAAAATACTGCTCGGCAGGTACTCGGCTTCTGTACGAATCTTGGGATGCAACATCGGTGGCCTTCATCTCCACCCAGTATGTCTTGACACGGGAAAGAGCCATCCGCGCACCCTCTATGAAGTCTGACCGCTTCATTGCATCGATATGCGGCACCGCACCAAGGAACTGCTGCAACAAGCCAAAATAACTCTTCGGCTCGGGCCTTTTCGGCCACAAATGAGTCACGACAGCCTTCATGGCAAGTCCGGACAACCTATTCATCTCAGCCCATTCGGCCAAACGATGGGTTAACGAAATTGGACGCTCCGGACTATGGAACTGCGACCAAAAAAGCTCTTCCACTCCGTGATCCTTTTGACCTCGGAAGTGTTCGGCCGCGTCTGCGGCACTCGCCGCCAAGTCCAGATAAGCATCCTTCCCACTCCACGGCCGGTCCAATTGAGCGTACTTAGGATCCGTGAATTTTCTCCGCGTCAGAAAGGGCTTTCCAGCCGCAATATCTCCGTCCCGATGTAGCTCCTCCTTTATAGCTCTCATCGCAGAGCGAGTATCCTTGGCCTCGGTGGCGGCCTTTTTCAGGTCCTCTTGTTTCGCTCGATCTTCTTTTTCAAGAAGCTCGCAACGCTCAGCAGCATTCTTCAACTTCACGGCCATCTCGGCCATTTCTTTCTTGCTTCGGCAGTGAGCAGCATGTTCGGCTTTTAGCTCTTCGGCCACCTTTAAAGCCGCCGCATCACTTTTTCTGGCTTGCTCCTTGGCTCGGGCGAGCTCCGCCCGAAGGTTCTCCATAGCAGCGGCACCATCTGCATTAAGCATACATGTTGTAAGGTATGGGCGTCAAGCTCCCTTACCAGGTGTCCGCGGAGAAGTTGCATACCTTGTGACTCGTCAAGCCGCTTATTAACAAGCGTGATGTCCGCATCCGCCACGTCGAGTTGCAGCTTGATTCGGCAAATTCATCACCGGGCTAGCCACGGACGCCGCCACCTACATAGGAAGAGCGCATATTACACTGGTTTATGATCCTCGGCGCGCCGTCATTTTTGTCACCGAACCAAGTCTCGTGGGCTACTACCTATACAGGCGCATTTTATATGCGTAATCGCCGAAGGTACATCATTTTGCGTACCTCAAAACCCGTCACAAGAACTTACGACGGCTTCATGCAATCCGCTCTCAGCGGATGAAATCCTTTCAACCATCGTACCCATTAACGTACAGTGATCTTCCGAGACAGACGCTCGCCCAAGCAGATCCTTCAGCTCCTCCGACCGTACACCCGTTGGTGCCGGACCCGTCCGGTGGCCTTTTTTGAAGGCCGGACACGAAGGACTTTGAGGGGACATACGGCTGCCTTCTGGCTCCGCCGGATTCGGAGAAGCCCTCCGCGACGACACCTCAGCGTCGTCCACCTCGCATAACGGTACGGCAGGCGGAGGCGTTTCGCTCTCCATCATCTCCGGATCAAGATCCCCTGAAGACGAGCTCTGGTGTGAAGGGCTGTGATCCGAAATACAAGGTAAATTTCGGTTAACCTTAAGAAATAAAATAGGGATGGTTCTCTTTTAAGAAAAAACGCCCCCTTTACTTACGGCTCACTGGAGGGCTGATCTCCTTGGGGAAATAGTGCGGACGGGGCATCTCCCGCCGCAGGACCCTCTGGTGAAGATTTCTTCCCCCGCTTCGAGGCTTTGGCCTCCGGATCTTAAGAAGCGGTCCTCTTCTCCCCTTGGAGGGAGGGATTCTCAATCCCCCCTTTCTTGATAGCCTCCTTCACGGAGGTAGTAGTTCCCTTGTTCCCCCCTTCGCTTTCTTCAAAAGGCACGGCCTCTAGCAACCTTGTTATTACAGGATCCGGCGTGGTCTCAGGGAGGGGGGCCGGACACCTGATCAGTTTTGCTTTCGCTATCCACTCCTGCTTAAAGGATAGCTCTTTTAAGGGCAAGTTTATGATAAATATGTGGATAGCATGTCCGGGTGCAGGACTACTTACTTGAGTATCCGGGCGATTGCAGCTCAGACCTGCGTCCTCGGTCAAGTCCGGACACATTGCTTGTGATCCGAAGAACAGCTGGTACATCTCCACGGGCGTTACGCCCATAAAATGTTGGAGAGCTCGTGGTCCCTCTGGATTAAACTCCCACAGGCGGAGGGGGCGACGTTTGCAGGGCAAGGTCCGACGAATCAACATGACCTGCGCTACTATGACCAGATTGATCTCTCTCTCTAGGAGGTCTCGAATACGGCCCTGCAATAGAGGTACGTCCTTGGACGGTCCCCAGTCGAGCCCTTTATTAACCCATGATGCCAGCCGCAGTGGAGGACCCGAGCGGAAGGCAGGTGGCGCCGCCCATTTGGAGCCCACAGGAGCGGTGATATAAAACCACTCCTGCTGCCATAAATTAAGCTCCTCTTGAAAAGAGCCCTCGGGCCATGGAGCATCAGCATTCCTGCTTATAACAGCCCCTCCAAGCACTCTGCCCGATGCCCTTGATCATCTTGGCTCCACTTTGAAGGTCTTGAGCCACAATCCAAGTGAGGGGTAATGCGGAGGAGGGCTTCACATACAACAATGAATGACGAGATGTGGAGGATGGACTCCGGATCCAAGTCATGGAATTCCAGCCCATAATAAAACATGAGCCCCCTCACGAAAGGGTCCGTAGGGAAGCCTAAACCCCGAAGGAAGTGAGACACGAATACCACGCTCTCACCGGGCTCGGGAGTGGGAATAACCTGCCCTTGGGCAGGCAGCCTATGCGAAATTTCGCCGGTAAGATACCTGGCGTCTCTCGCCTTTAGCACATCTTCTTCCGTGACGGAGGAAGACATCCACCGCCGCAGGTGTCGGAGCCGGACATCATCGAAGGTCCGAAGCGCCTAAATCTGGAGCTTTGGGTGTTGGAACTCGAGGCGAGGGGCGGATTCGATTGAGATTGAAAAAGAAGGGCGGGCCTTGGTCTCATTATAAAGAGGTTGAATACCAAGAGCCCTCCCCGCGACCGTTCAGGACTCACCTTCGATGGAGGAGGCGTGCCAATGGGCACGGTTGGGTTACCCACATCCGTATTGATGAGGATCCCGGAATAAGGGGGCATGATCTCCGCTTTGATAAGACGTGCCAAGGAAACCGCCTCGCTAAATGCGCTGAGGTGGAACAGTAAAAACGATTCGTATAAAGGCCTGGCCGTGGTGTGATGTCATGCCATGGAGTACGCCACGGATCTGCAAAGGTTATTCTCTCTACGGTGGTATGTGGAACTTGTTTTGCGAGCCGACACTATCCTTGTGTTCAGAATCTTCTATGAAGTATTCGGAGGAGGAACCCGCCTTTGCAATTCAAGACAATATGCGTGCGGACTTGCCGTCATTGAAGCCTGGTTCGTGGGGCTACCGAGGAGTCCTGGATTAGGGGGTGTCCGGATAGCCGAACTATCACCGTTGGCGGACTCCTGGACTATGAAGATACAAGATTGAAGACTTCGTCCCATGTCCGGATGGGACTTTCCTTGGCGTGGAAGGCAAGCTTGGCGATACGGATATGTAGATCTCCTACCATTGTAACCGACTCTGTGTAACCCTAACCCTATCCGATGTCTACATAAACCGAAGGGTTTTAGTCCGTAGGACGAACAACAATCATACCATAGGCTAGCTTCTAGGGTTTAGCCTCCTTGATCTCATGGTAGATCCACTCTTGTACTACCCATATCATCAATATTAATCAAGCAGGAGTAGGGTTTTACCTCCATCGAGAGGGCCCGAACCTGGGTAAAAACATCGTGTCCCTTGTCTCCTGTTACCATCCGCCTAGACGCACAGTTCGGGACCCCCTACCCGAGATCCGCCGGTTTTGACACCGACAACACCCAATACAATGGTAAATTGTATAGGTGCACTAGTTCGGCGAAGAGATGGTGATACAAGTGCAATACAGATGGTAGATATAAGTTTTTGTAATCTGAAAATATAAAAACAGCAAGGTAACTAATGATAAAAGTGAGCACAAACGGTATTGCAATGCTAGGAAACAAGGCCTAGGGTTCATAATTTCACTAGTGCAAGTTCTCTCAACAATAATAACATAATTGGATCACATAACTATCCCTCAACATGCAACAAAGAGTCACTCCAAAGTCACTAATAGCATAGAACCAAACGAAGAGATTATGGTAGGGTACGAAACCACCTCAAAGTTATTCTTTCCAATCAATCCGTTGGGCTATTCCTGTAAGTGTCACAAACAGCCCAAGAGTTCGTACTAGAATAACACCTTAAGACACAAATCAACCAAAACCCTAACGTCACCTAGATACTCCAATGTCACCTTAAGTATCCGTGGGTATGATTATACGATATGCATCACACAATCTCAGATTCATCTATTCAACCAACACATAGAACCTCAAAGAGTGCCCGAAAGTTTCTACCGGAGAATCAAGACGAAAACGTGTGCCAACCCCTATGCATAAGTTCATGGGCGGAACCCACAAGTTTATCACCAAAATATAGATCAAGTGAGTCACGTGATACCAATTGTGACCACAGATACGTATGGCAAGACATACATCAAGTGCTCTCCAATCATTAAAGACTCAATCCGATAAGATAACTTCAAAGGGGAAACTCAATCCATTACAAGAGAGTAGAGGGGGTGAAGAAACATAAGATCCAACTATAATAGCAAAGCTCGCAATACATCAAGATCGTGCCAAATCAAGAACACGAGATAGAGAGATCAAACACATAGCTACTGGTACATACCCTCAGCCCCGAGGGTGAACTACTCCCTCCTCGTCATGGAGAGCGCCGGGATGATGAAGATGGCCACCAGCGAGGGTTCCCCCCTCCGGCAGGGTGTCGAAAAAGGGTCCCGATTGGTTTTTGGTGGCTACAGAGGCTTGCGGCGACGGAACTCCAGATCTATTCTGTTCCCCGAAGTTTTTTAGGGTATATGGAGATATATAGGCGGAAGAAGTACGCCAAGGGAGCCATGAGGGCCCCACGAGGGTGGAGGGCGCGCCCTAGGGGGGTGGGCGCGCCCCCTACCTCGTGGATTCCTCGTGTCTTTCCTGACGTGCACTCCAAGTTTTTCCGGTAGCTTTCCTTCCAAAAATAACTTCTCCAGTTGGTTTCATTCTGTTTCAACTTCGTTTGATATTCCTTTTCTTCAAAACACTGAAACAAGGATAAAAACAGGAACTGGCACTGGGCTCTGGGTCAATAGGTTAGTCCCAAAAGTAATATAAAAGTGCATAATAAAGCCCATAAACATCCAAAACACATAATATAATAGCACGGAACAGTAAAAAATTATAGATACGTTGGAGAAGTATCATTGCTATGCATCACCTAGATGTATCTTGCGTGTGCGTATGACTTTTTCTAAAATTACTACGTTCCCCAACAGTGGCATGAGATCCAGGTCTATGCGTAGATGTTATATGCATGGCTAGAACACAAAGAGTTGTGGGCGATAATAGTCATACTTCTTACCAGCATGTCATACTTTGATTCGGCGGTATTGTTGGATGAAGCGGCCCTGACCGACATTACGCGTACGCTTACGCGAGACTGGTTCTACCGACGTGCTTTGCACACAGGTGGCTGGTGCGTGTCAGTTTCTCCAACTTTAGTTGAATCGAGTGTGACTACACCCGGTCCTTGTTGAAGGTTAAAACAGCACACTTGACGAAAAATCATTGTGGTTTTGATGCGTAGGTAAGGACGGTTCTTGCTCAGCCCGTAGCAGCCACGTAAAACTTGCAACAACAAAGTAGAGGACATCTAACTTGTTTTTGCAGGGCATGTTGTGATGTGATATGGTCAAGACATGATTCTAAATTTTATTGTATGAGATGATCATGTTTTATAACACAATTATCGGCAACTGGCAGGAGCCATATGCTTGTCGCTTTATTTTATGAAATGCAATCGCCATGTAATTGCTTTACTTTATCACTAAGCGGTAGCGATAGTCGTGATAGCAATAGTTGGCGAGATGACAACGATGCTTCGATGGAGATCAAGGTGTCAAGCCGGTGACGATGGTGATCATGACGATGCTTTGGAGATGGAGATCAAAGGCACAAGATGATGATGGCCATATCATATCACTTATATTGATTGCATGTGATGTTTATACTTTATGCATCTTATTTTGCTTAGTTCGGCTGTAGCATTATAAGATGATCCCTCACTAAATTTGAAGGTACAAGTGTGCTCCCTGACTATGCACCGTTGCAAAATTTCGTCGTGCCGAGACACCATGTGATGATCGGGTGTGATAATCTCTACGTTCAAATACGGGTGCAAGCCAGTTTTGCACACACAGAATGCTCGGGTTAAACTTGACGAGCCTAGCATATGCAGATATGGCCTCGGAACACTAAGACCGAAAGGTCGAGCATGAATCATATAGTAGATATGATCAACATAGTGATGTTCACCATTGGAAACTGCTCCATCTCACGTGATGATCGGACATGGTTTAGTTGATTTGGATCACATGATCACTTAGATGATTAGAGGGATGTCTATCTAAGTGGGAGTTCTTAAGTAACGTGATTAATTGAACTATAATTTATCATGAACTTAGTACCTGATAGTATTTTGCATGTCTATGTTGTTGTAGATCATTGGCCCGTTCTACTGTTCCTTTGAATTTTAATGCGTTCCTAGAGAAAGCTAAGTTGAAAGATGATGGTAGAAACTACACGGATTGGGTCCAAAACTTGAGGATTATCCTCATTGCTGCACAGAAGAATTACGTCCTGGAAGCACCGCTAGGTGCAAGACCCGCTGCAGGAGCAACGCCGGACGTTGTGAATGCCTGGTAGAGCAAAGCTGATGAGTACTCGATAGTTCAGTGTGCCATGCTTTACGGCTTAGAACCAGGACTTCAATGACATTTTGAACATCATGGAGCATATGAGATGTTCCTGGAGTTGAAGTTAATATTTCAAGCAAATGCCCGAATTGAGAGATATGAAGTCTCCAATAAGTTCTATAGCTGCAAAATGGAGGAGAATAGTTTTGTCAGTGAGCATATACTCAAAATGTCTGGGTATCATAATCACTTGACTCAGCTGGGAGTTAATCTTCTGGTTGATAGTGTCATTGACAGAGTTCTTCAATCACTGCCACCAAGCTACAAAAGCTTCGTGATGAACTATAACATGTAAGGGATGGATAAGACGATTCCCGAGATCTTCGCAATGCTAAAGGATGCAGAGGTAGAAATCAAGAAGGAGCATCAAGTGTTTATGGTCAAAAAGACCACCAGTTTAAAGAAAAAGGGTAAAGGGGAGAAGGGTAACTTCAAGAAGAATGGCAAGCAAGTTGCTGCTAAAGTGAAGAAGCCCAAGTCTGGACTTAAGCCTGAGACTGAGTGCTTCTACTGCAAAGGGACTGGTCACTGGAAGTGGAACTGCCCCAAGTATTTGGCGGATAAGAACGATGGCAAGGTGAACAAAGGTATATGTGATATACATGTTATTGATGTGTACCTTACTAATACTCGCAATAGTACCTGGGTATTTGATACTGGTTCTGTTGCTAATATATCCAACTTGAAACAGGGACTACGGATTAAGCGAAGATTGGCTAAGGACGAGGTGACGTTGCGAGTGGGAAATGGTTCCAAAGTCGATGTGATCGTCGTCGGCACGCTACCTCTACATCTACCTTCGGGATTAGTTTTAGACCTGAATAATTGTTATTTGGTGCCAGCGTTAAGCATGAACATTATATCTGGATCTTGTTTGATGCATGACGGTTATTCATTTAAATCTGAGAATAATGGTTGTTCTATTTATATGAGTAATATCTTTTATGGTCATGCACCCTTGAAGAGTGGTCTATTTTTGTTGAATCTCGATAGTAGTGACACACATATTCATAATATTGAAGCCAAAAGATGCAGAGTTGATAATGATAGTGCAACTTATTTGTGGAACTGCCGTTTGGGTCATATTGGTGTAAAGCGCATGAAGAAACTCCATTCTGATGGACTTTTGGAATCACTTGATTATGAATCACTAAAACTCCGTTCTCCGAAACAATGGAGCGAGCAACAGATTTGTTGGAAATCATACATACTGATGTATGTGGTCCGATGAATATTGAGGCTCACGGCGGGCATCATTATTTTCTGACCTTCACAAATGATTTGAGCAGGTATGGGTATATCTACTTGATGAAACATAAGTCTGAAAAATTTGAAAATTTCAAAGATTTTCAGAGTGAAGTGGAAAATCATGGTAACAAGAAAATAAAGTTTCTACGATCTGATCGTGGAGGAGAATATTTGAGTTACGAGTTTGGTCTACATTTGAAATAGTGCGGAATAGTTTTGCAACTCACGCCACCTGGAACACCACAGCGAAATGGTGTGTACGAACGTCGTAACCGCACTTTATTAGATATGGTGTGATCTATGATGTCTCTTACTGATTTATCGCTATCATTTTGGGGTTATGCTTTAGAGACGGTTGCATTCTGTCAAGACCCCGATTCCAAGTCACATCGATCTAGCCGGTAACACCTCATATCACTTTGCGGCCTCACGCACGGTATTCCCACGGGTGTCGCCTTACCATGGCCCGGGACCGCTTGCGCCTTTTGGCTCACGTATATGATAGTGTCGCTAGCATCCATATGATAGAGAACCCGGGCCGACATGGCTAGTCGTGAACCCAAAGCGGCGCTAACCAATGGGGACAGGCATACATGAATCACATCGAACATGTTGGTCATCAACGTATGAATCCGGGCTATAGCACTGGGCTAACAGGACTCCGGTAACCCGGGCTGTAGCAGGCTAAGCAGGACTCCGAATATCACCGCGTGACATTTCCCCAAAGGGACAGACATAGGAATGAAGAGAAACACATGCCGGCCAGTCAAGTGTCCAAGCAGTAGTGCTGGGCTAGCAGGACTCCGGTGAACTGTCAGAGCGGACTACTATCGCTCACGAAGCACTAGACTACATTTCCCCATATGAGAGGCTGCCAAGGATAAACAACTAGATTGTCGGATCCCACACATACCAAGCATTTCAAACATACACACAATATGCTCAATATGTGTAAATACAACATGGCATCACAACATAACTCTACGACTCAAATATTTATTCATTAGGCTCCGAGGAGCGAGATATTACAATCATGGGTCTCATGACCCAACACTCGTGAGCATACAAGTCAAGGCACAAGCGGAAGCTTATGATGTCTGGTTACAGACATCTATAAATGAAAAAGGCTGTGAAGCCTGAATTTCTTCCAGATCCTGCAGAGGGAACTAGATCGTAGCTGAGGTATCAAGCTAAACGTCAAGGCCACGCTGAACTACTAGCGAGGCCGACGCCTCTCGCAAAACATAAAATAAGAAAACGTGAGTACAAATGTACTCAAAGAAGACTTACATCAGATCTAACTACATATGCATCATTATCAAAAGGGGTGGTGGAGTTTAACTGCAGCAAGCCAGCTTTGACTCGGTGGCTATCTGAACTACATTTAATCGCAAGTAACTCTTTTGAGGTGGCACACGAGTCCACATATTCACCATATCAATACACCACTATGGATCCGCTCCCGTGTCCCTACGAGAACGCCATCCATAGAACTCACGCTTATATTGCGAGTTTTAGAGTATCCACTTTCACTTGTCTATGAACTATGCAAGGGTTCCAAGTTTCCATATCCGAGGAATCCGCTATTCGAATAGATAATGATAACCCCGCAGGGTGTACTTCTTCACACACGCCTCGCCACTTATCGCCTCAGACATCGTCATGCACCTCGGCAACCTTCAAGCGGAAGCCGGGCGAGGGAGTCGGCCACGACCGACTAACCACACAAGTCTCTCGTCCGTGTTTATCGCCTATTCGTGTTCCATCCGCAAGGAGATCCGCCGGTGTCGCTCACGGCCCCAAACGATGTGTGCAGGGTTCCCAAGCCCACCAACCGGGTGCCACTTGGTACACCGGGCCATTATGCCTAGTCTGTCCCAAGCCCACCTGTACCGGGTGCCACTTGGTAGACTACTAACACCACCTACAAACAGGAAACTAGTTGCAACTCTGACAGAGATCAAGTTGATTAATAAGTCGAGAGGGGTCGAGTTACGGAACCCAATGTGTGGTAGTAACTGCTCATGGATCACAAACACGTAACTCAGTTCTCGAGGACGGCTGCAACGAGACAACCCACCATGTACTCCTACATGTCCTCTCATCGCTACCTTTACCAAATCGTGTTCACACACTTAGCTCACACACAGTAGGACATGTTCACCACTTTCCAGTTCATTCCCGATGAATCAGACCTAACACAACTCTAAGCAATAGCAGGCATGACAAACAAGCATGAATGAGTAGGCACATCAGGGCTCAAACAACTCCTACTCAAGCTAGTGGGTTTCATCTATTTACTGTGGCAATGACAGGTCATGCAGAGGATAAAGGGGTTCAGCTACCGCAGCAAGGCAATGATGAATCGTTGTTGTCCTAATGCGGTAAAAGAGAGCAGGAGCGAGAGAGTGGGATTGTATCGGAATGAACAAGGGGTTTTGTTTGTTCGGCACTTCGAAGATACCATTGAGTCTTCATCGGTGTCAACGATCACAACGCTTGTCGGTACAACGCTCACCGAGGGGAAACAACACCGCCAAACAGAGAAGAAACACGATCAATGCAATGCACAATATGATGCATGCTATGACATGGCAATATGAATGTGTTTTGGGCTAATGCAAGCTAGAACAGGTTGAGATGAGTCCATTTGAACCAAAGATTCAAATGCAAACCCATTTTAAAAGGTCATATTAGTGCATTACCTTGTTTCACCTAAACATCAAGGTTAAAGTTTTCTAACATGCATGAAAATGGTACAGATGGATAGATTGCATTTTTCTGATCATTTTTCATATATAAATTGTTTGATTTGGAGCTACGGTTGATTTTCTATGAATTTTGGAAGTTTTGGTTATTTTCTGGAATTTCCTGATCTTAATTTTATTACTGAATGAATTAACTGCGTCAGCCTGACGTCAGCGTGACGTCAGCGAGTCAACGGCCAGGTCCAGGTCAAACCTGATGTGCGGGGTCCACACGTCAGTGACACAGGAACTAATCCCGGTCAAATCCAGCGCTGACTGGGGTTTGACCACGGGTGGGGCCCACTATCAGTGGCTGTAGGTTGTTTAGTTAGCTGGGTTAGCTCCTAATGACGGAGCCACGTCGGCTCGCCGGAGTTTGGCCGGCGGCGACCATTCCGCGCGGCGGAGCTGCTACTGGGCGGCGCTGGGGGCTGCGTTTAGGTGCGGGGAGACCACCAGAAGGGAGCCCGTGCTCTTCCGCATCCAACGGGGCAGGAAGGAGCGGGCGGGGTGCGCTGTACTCGCTGGAGTCGAGCTCACGGCGGCGGCTGGAGTTCGGGCGAGCTCGGGGTCTGTGTTAGGGAGCACACCAGAGGGTGCGGATGGGTGCTATGGCCTCCTGGGGGTGCACTGAGCACGGCTGCGTGCTCGTTTGCAGCTCTAGGCAACGGTGGCTACGGCGGCGACATGGCCGGCGGCGAAGAGCTCTCGGCTCCGACGGGTATCGGTGTTAGAGGAAGAAAAGCGAGTCGGGGAGAGGGGAACGACAGAAGAGCTCACGGCGGTGCAGCGATGGCATCGGCGAGCCTGGGAGGCACCGAGCGAAGCGGAGCATCGAGGATCTCCGGCCGGGCGATGGAAGCGGAAGACGGTGGCGCTGCCGCTTCAGCGCCCCGTCACAGAAGCGCGACGAAGAGGTAGCAGGCGATGAGGCGGAGCCAATGGGCTTGGCGGTTGGTCGAGTGACGGCCAGAGAGCACGGTGGTAGTGAGCGGCGGCAACGGTGTGCGGCGGCGAGGGCAGCGCTCGGGCGCGGTGAGAGAGAGCGAGGGAGAGAGGCCCAGGGAGAGAGGAGAGGGCCAAGGGTTGCGTGGTGTCGCCTAAATCATCGAGGAGGAGCCAGGAAGGCTAGGAGGGAGGAGGTGGAGGCCTCGGGCGCGCTGGCGTCGACACGCCTCTGCCTACTGGCAGAGGTGGAAGAAGACCAAGGCGCCCTTGGTGGGCTGGGCTGATTCAGCTGGGCCACCAGGTGAGTGGGCCTCAGGTAAGCGTCAGGTAAGTCCTTCTCTCTCTCTCTTTTATTTGTTTTAGTTTTCTATTTCTTACAGAGCTTTAGGGCTTTATTTAAAATACCAGAACAAACCCAAAAATCAAGGAACTGCTCATGGATATTGTTTAGAATATTACCAACAGCAAACATTTTAGTTCATGATTATTTGGACATTTAAAATATTTTATAGCATTCAAATGCCCAAATGCAAATAGAGTATGATTTAATCCAGAGCCCAAATATGTCATGGAAAAATGTGCATCACCGGTTCTCGTTTCAAAGATTTTCCAAGAATGATGAACATTTTTGGAAGCCATTTGGATTTCTGGAAATATTTTGGTTGAACCTAGTGAATTCCTTTAATGCTAGGGTTTAGGTAATCCCCATTTCAAGTTTCATAACATTTAAACATGATGCATGGATGCTAAAGCAAAAACAAGCAAGGCCTGAACTGGGGATGTGACACATTCACGTTAAATAGGGCACCATCTAAATCCATTGAGACGACACCTTATGAACTGTGGTTTGGCAAGAAACCCAAATTGTCATTTCTTAAAGTTTGGGGCTGTGATGCTTATGTGAAAAAGCTTCAACCTGATAAGCTCGAACCCAAATCGGAGAAATGTGTCTTCATAGGATACCCAAAGGAGATGTTGGGTACACCTTCTATCACAGATCCGAAGGCAAGACATTTGTTGCTAAGAATGGATCCTTTCTAGAGAAGGAGTTTCTCTCGAAAGAAGTGAGTGGGAGGAAAGTAGAAATTGATGAGGTAACTGTACCTGCTCCCTTATTGGAAAGTAGTTCATCACAAAAATCAGTTCCTGGGACTAGTACACCAATTAGTGAGGAAGCTAATGATGATGATCATGTAACTTCAGATCAAGTTACTACTAAACCACGTAGGTCAATCAGAGTAAGATCCACACTAGAGTGGTACGGTAATCCGGTTCTGGAGGTCATGTTACTTGACCATGACGAACCTACAAACTATGAGGAAGCGATGATGAGCCCAGATTCCGTGAAATGGCTTGAGGCCATGAAATCTGAGA
The DNA here is from genome assembly GCA_021605145.1 of Aegilops bicornis. NCBI lineage: Eukaryota > Viridiplantae > Streptophyta > Magnoliopsida > Poales > Poaceae > Aegilops > Aegilops bicornis. The sequence goes on along the minus strand of CM038673.1, from coordinate 674,721,863 downwards.
TGGGATCCATGTATGAGAACAAAGTGTGGACTTTGGTTGACTTGCCCGATGATCGGCAAGCCATAGAGAATAAATGGGTCTTCAAGAAGAAGACTGACACTGACGGTAATGTTACTGTCTACAAAGCTCGACTTGTTGCAAAAGGTTTTCGACAAGTTCAAGGAGTTGACTACGATGAGATCTTCTCACCCGTAGTGATGCTTAAGTCTGTCTGAATCATGTTAGCAATTGCTGTGTTTTATGATTATGAAATTTGGCAAATGGATGTAAAGACTGCATTCCTGAATGGATTTCTAGAAGAAGAGTTGTATATGATGCAACCCGAACGTTTTATCAATACAAAGGATGCTAATAAAGTGTGTAAGCTCCAACGATCCATTTATGGACTGGTGCAAGCATCTCGGAGTTGGAATAAACGTTTTGATAGTGTGATCAAAGCATATGGTTTTATACAGACTTTTGGAGAAGCCTGCATTTACAAGAAAGTGAGTGGGAGCTATGTAGCATTTCTAATATTATATGTGGATGACATATTGTTGATTGGAAATGATACAGAATTTCTGGATAGCATAAAAGGATACTTGAATAAGAGTTTTTCAATGAAAGACCTCGGTGAAGCTGCTCATATATTGGGCATCAAGATCTATAGAGATAGATCAAGAAGCTTAATTGGACCTTCACGAAGCACATACCTTCATAAAGTTATGAAGAAGTTCAAAATGGATCAAGAAAAGAAAGGGTTCTTGCGTGTGTTACAAGGTGTGAAATTGAGTCAGACTCATTGCCCGACCACTGCAGAAGATAGAGAGAAAATGAAAGTCATTCCCTATGCTTCAGCCATAGGTTCTATCATGTATGCAATGCTGTGTACCGGACCTGATGTGTGCCTTGCTATTAGTTTAGCAGGGAGGTACCAAAGTAATCCAGGAGTGGATCACTGGACAACGGTCAAGAACATCCTGAAATACCTGAAAAGGACTAAGGATATGTTTCTCGTTTATGGAGGTGACAAAGAGCTTGTCGTAAATGGTTGCGTTGATGCAAGCTTTGACACTGATCCAGATGACTCTAAGTCACAAACCGGATACTGACGACCCACAAGTGTAGGGGATCTATCGTAGTCCTTTCAATAAGTAAGAGTGTCGAACTCAAGGAGGAGCAAAAGAAAATGACAAGCGGTTTTCAGTAAGTTATTCTCTGCAAGCACTGAAATTATTGGTAACAGATAGTTTTGTGATAAGGTAATTTGTAATGGGCAACATGTAAAGAAAGTAAATAAGGTGCAGCAAGATGGCCCTGTCCTTTTTGTAGCAAAAGACAAGCCTGGACAAACTCTTATATAAAGGAAAACGCTCCCGAGGGCACATGGGAATTATCGTCAAGCTAGTTTTCATCACGCTCATATGATTCGCGTACGGTAGGTGGACCGGTGCTTGGGTGCTGTCCTTCCTTGGACAAGCATCCCACTTATGATTAACCCCTATTGCAAGCATCCGCAACTACAAGAGAAGTATTAAGGTAAACCTAACCATAACATGAAACATATGGATCCAAATCAGCCCCTAACGAAGTAAGACATAAACTAGGGCTTAAGCTTCTGTCACTCTAGCAACCCATCATCTACTTATTACTTCCCAATGCCTTCCTCCAGGCCCAAACAATGGTGAAGTGGCATGTAGTCGACGTTCACATAACACCACTAGAGGAAAGACAACATACATCTCATCAAAATATCGAACGAATACCAAATTCACATGACTACTTATAACAAGACTTCTCCCATGTCCTCAGGAACAAATGTAACTACTCACAAATCATATTCATGTTCATAATCAGAGGGGTATTAATATGCATAAAGGATCTGAACATATCATCTTCCACCAAATAAACCAACTAGCATCAACTACAAGGAGTAATCAACACTACTAGCAACCTATAGGTACCAATCTGAGGTTTTGAGGCAAAGATTTGGTACAAGAGATGAACTAGGGTTTTAGAGGAGATGGTGCTGGTGAAGGTGTTTATGGAGATTGACCCCCTCCCGATGAGAGGATTGTTGGTGATGACGATGGTGATGATTTCCCCATCCCGGAGGGATGTTTCCCCGGCAGAACAGCTCCGCCGGAGCCCTAGATTGGTTCCGCCAAGGTTCCACCTCGTGGCGGCGGTGTTTCGTCCCGAAAGCTTGCTTATGATTTTTCCTGGGTAAAAGACTTCATATAGCACAAGATGGACACCGGAGGCCTGCCAGGGGGCCCACGAGGCAGGGGGCGAGCCCAGGGGGTAGGGCGCGTCCCCCACCCTCGTGGCCAGGGTGTGGGCCCCCTCTGGTACTTTCTTTGCTTAGTATTTTTTATTAATTCCTAAAATAACTTCCGTGGAGTTTTAGGAGTTTTGGAGTTGTGCAGAATAGGTCTCTAATATTTCCTCCTTTTCCAGCCCAGAATTCCAGCTGCCGTCATTCTTCCTCTTCTTGCAAACCTTATAAAATATGAGAGAATAGGCATAAGTATGGTGACATAATGTGTAATAACAGCCCATAATGCAATAAATATCGATATAAAAGCATGATGCAAAATGGACGTATCAACTCCCCCAAGCTTAGACCTCGCTTGTCCTCAAGAGGAAACCGATAACGATAAATATGTCCACATGTTTAGAGATAGAGGTGTCGATAAAATAAAATACGGACATGAGGGCATCATGATCATTATTATAACAACAACATAAATATATATTGTCATATGATTTCTTATGCTCAAGTAATAATCTATTCACAATGTCAAGTATGAATCAGAAACTTCATTGAAAACCAACAAACTATGATCTCGGTCATTGAAGCAATTGCAATTTATCATAACATCGAAAAGAGTTAATATAAGAGCTTTTCAGCAAGTCCACATACTCAACTATCATTTAGTCTTTCATAATTGCTAACACTCATGCAATACTTATGGGTATGGAGTTTTAATCAGACACAGAGAAAGATAGGGGCTTATAGTGTTGCCTCCCAACCTTTTACCTCAAGGGTAATGTCAACAATAATAGTTCAGGATGATTTACATCCAATTGGATATATATATCATGATCTTTCCAACACAATGTGCTTGCCAAAGGATAAAATGTAAAAAGGAAAGTTGAAGATCACCATAACTCTTGCATAAGGTATAAGACAAGAATAAAAGATAGGCCCTTCGCAGAGGGAGGCAGAGGTTGTCATGTGCTTTTAGGGTTGGATGCACAAAATCTTAATGCAAAAGAATGTCACTTTATATTGCCACTTGTGATATGGACCTTTATTATGCAGTCCGTCACTTTTATTGCTTCCATATCACAAGATCGTATAAAGCTTATTTTCTCCACACTAATAAATCATACTCCCTCCATTCGGAATTACTTGTCTCGGAAATGGATGTATCTAGAACTAAAATACATCTAGATACATCCATTTTTGCGACAAGTAATTCCGAACGGAGGGAGTACATATTTAGAGAGCAATTTTTATTGCACTCAACTATGACAACTTACGTGAAGGATCTTACTCGATCCATAGGTAGATATGGTGGACTCTCATGGAAAAACTAGGTTTTAGGATATTTGGAAGCACAAGTAGTATCTCTACTTGGTGCAAAGAATTTGGCTAGCATGAGGGGGAAAGGAAAGCTCAACATGTTGGATGATCCATGACAATATACTTTATTTCAGATATACAAAAACATAACCCATTACGTTGTCTTCCTTGTCTAACATCAACTCTTTAGCATGTCATATTCTAATGAGTGCTCACAATCATAAAAACTGTCCAAGATAGTATATTTATATGTGAAAACCTCTCTTTCTTTATTACTTCCTATTAATTGCAACGATGACCAAAACTATGTTTGTCAACTCTCAGCAACTTTTATTCATCATACTCTGTATATGTGAAGTCATTACTCTCCATAAGATCAATCTGATGTCTTTATTTATTTTTATTCTTTCTTTTTCTTTTATTCCCTCAAGATCATAGCAAGATAATCAAACCCTTGACTCAACACTAATCTTTATTATATATAGGTCACGGACTTGATTACATAGAAGGATCATAAAGCAAAACTCAAAACTAGATCATACTAAAACTTTATTCTACTAGATCAAGATATTACTAAAGGATCGATCTAAGAAAAATGGTAAAGATAGGAGTGTGATGGTGATACGATACTGGGGCACCTCCCCCAAGCTTGGCAGTTGCCAAGGGGAGTGCCCATACCCATGTGATCATGTCCCTTTCTTCGGAGATGGTAATGATGGAGTTGTTGATGATGTAAATTGTGCTTTCAGCTTCTTCATATTGTAATTGAGGAGAGCAATTTCCTCCTTTAAATCATCGACCTCCGATTCCAGCTTCAAGATCTTGTCACATAAATCTCCTTTGCTTTTCTACCGAAAACGAGAAAGAATAGATCGGTTGTTAGACAGTTTAGCCCTCTTAGAGAGACTAGACTTCTTGAACTTCACGTGCATATTCCCAGGTTGAGGTAGAGGGACATCCTCCTCCTCCGAACTTGAATCATTGGTCCTTATCAAATGAGCATCTTCCTCCTCATCCGTAGTTCGACCACAAGGAGATAGATCCCCATAGGTCTTTGGGTCAGCAATGAGGTGTGAGACATACCTCTCTCTGTCAGAATCCTGAGATGACATCTTGCTCCAGATCTGCTACAGAAACAGCTCGAAACAAAAACAGAGGATATTTTCGAGGTACGGTGGTCAAAACCTTCGGGAGATTATATAATAAATTTTTACCGACCAAAAGAAGTATCGTGCAAGAAAACGGAGTCCGGAGAGCACACGAGCAGGGGGGCACGCCCAGGGGGTAGGGCGCGCCCTCCACCCTCGTGGGTGCCTCGTGTCCTTCTTGTACTACTTCTTATTTTCCTATTTTCTTAAATATTCCAAAACAGAGCAAAATTGCCATTAGAACTGTTTTGGAGTCGGTTTACTTACTGTACCACATACCTATTCCTTTTCGGAGTCTGAAACATTCTAGAAAGTATCCCTTATGTATTCCTCCGGGGTTACGGTTTCTATAACATTGGTTTCAACATTAATAGGATTACCTAAGATATAATGTTTGATTCTTTGACCGTTCACCACCTTTGGATTTGTGCCTTCGAAGTTGTTGATTTTTATGGCACCGAAACGATAGACCTCCTCGATAATGTAAGGACCTTCCCATTTAGAGAGAAGTTTCCTGCAAAATATCTTAATCAAGAGTTGAATAGCAAAACATAATCACCTACATTAAACTCACGCTTTTGTTTCCTTTGGTCATGCCATCTTTTAACTTTTTCTTTAAACAGTTTGGCATTCTCATAGGCTTGAGTTCTCCATTCATCAAGTGAGCTAATGTCAAAGGCCTCTTCTCACCGGCAAGTTGGAAATCATAATTAAGCTCTTTAATAGCCCAATATGCCTTATGTTCTAGTTCGAGAGGTAAGTGACATGCTTTACCATAAACCATTTTATACGGAGACATACCCATAGGATTTTTATATGCAGTTCTATAGGCCCATAGTGCATCATCAAGTTTCTTGGACCAATTCTTTCTAGATCTATTAACAGTCTTTTGCAAAATTAATTTAAGCTCTCTGTTACTCAATTCTACTTGGCCACTAGACTGTGGGTGATATGGAGATGCAATTCTATGATTAATGTCATACTTCGAAAGCATTTTACGGAAAGCACCATGAATAAAATGTGAACCAGCATCAGTCATTAAGTGTCTAGGGACCTCAAACCTTGGAAAAATAACTTCTCTAAGCATCTTAATAGAGGTGTTATGATCAGCACTACTAGTTGGAATAGCTTCTACCCACATAGTAACGTAATCAACAACAACTAAAATATGTGTATACCCATTAGAGGAAGGAAACGGTCCCATATAATCAAAGCCCGAAACATCAAATGGTTCAATGACAAGTGAGTAATTCATAGGCATTTTTTGACATCTAGTAATATTACCAATTCTTTGACATTCATCACAAGACAAGACAAACTTACGGGCATCCTTGAAGCGAGTAGACCAATAAAAACCGTATTGCAATACCTTGTGTGCAGTTCTATCTCCAGCATGGTGTCCTCCATAAGCCTCGGAGTGACACTTGCGTAGGATCTGTTCCTGTTCATGCTCAGGTACACAACGTCTAATAACACCATCTACTCCTTCTTTATAAAGATGTGGGTCATCCCAGAAGTAATGACTTAAATCATAGAAAAACTTTTTATTTTTTGGTATGTGAAGCTAGGTGGTATAAATTTAGCAATAATGTAATTAGCATAATCAGCATACCATGGAGCAGTACGAGAGGCATTTATGACAGCTAGTTGTTCATCGGGAAAGCTATCATCAATAGGTAGTGGGTCATCAAGAACATTCTCTAACCTAGATAAGTTGTCTGCAACGGGGTTCTCAGCTCCCTTTCTATCAATAATATGCAAATCAAATTCTTGTAGTAGGAGAACCCATCTCATAAGTCTAGGTTTAGCATCTTTCTTTTCCATAAGATATTTAATAGCAACATGATCGGTGTGAACATTTACTTTAGAATCAACAATGTAAGGTCTAAACTTATCACAAGCAAATACAACTGCTAAAAATTATTTTCCAGTAGTAGCATAATTTCTGTGGGCACTGTCTAGAGTTTTACTAGCATATTCGATAACATTTAATTTCTTATCAACTCTTTGTCCAAGAACAACACCTACAGCATAATCACTAGCATCACACATAATTTCAAAGGGTAAATTTCCATCAGGAGGCTGAACAATAGGTGCAGAAATCAAAGCTTTCTTAAGTATTTCAAATGCTTCTACACAGTCATCATCAAAGACCAGAGGAATACCTTTTTGTAAGAGATTAGTCAGAGGCCTAGAAATTTTTGACAAGTCCTTAATGAACCTCCTATAAAAACCGGCATGACCAAGGAAACTTCTTATACCTTTAATGTCCTTGAGACATGGAATCTTTTCAATAGCATCAACTTTAGCTTTATCAATTTCAATACCTCTTTCAGAAATTTTATGCCCCAAGACAATACCTTCATTAACCATAAAGTGGCACTTCTCCCAATTCAAGACAAGATTAGTTTCTTCACATCACTTCAAAACTCGATCAAGGTTGCTCAAGCAATCATCAAAAGAGGTTCCATAAACGGAGAAATCATCCATGAAAACCTCAACAATCTTTTTGCAAAAATCAGAGAATATAGCCATCATGCATCTTTGAAAGGTAGCAGGTGGATTGCATAAACCAAAAGGCATACGTCTATAAGCTAAGGTACCAAAAGGGCAAGTAAAAGTGGTCTTTTCTTGATCCTCTTTTGACACAGGTATTTGAGAGAAACTAGAATAACCATCTAGAAAGCAGAAATGTGTATGTTTGGATAATCTTTCTAGCATTTGATCAATAAAAGGTAAAGGGTAATGATCCTTTTTAGTAGCCTTACTTAATTTGCAGAAATCAATTACCATCCTATAACCTGTAACAATTCTTTGTGGGATCAATTCATCTTTATCATTAGGAACAACAATAATACCTCCCTTTTTAGGGACAGAATGGACAGGGTTACCCACTGACTATCACCAACGGGATAAATTATACCTGCCTCCAGAAGCTTTAGTATTTCTTTTCTTACCACTTCTTTCATCTTAGGATTTAACCGTCGTTGGTGATCAACAACTGGTTTAGCGTCTTTCTCCTATTTTATTTTGTGTTGGCATAAAGTGGGGCTAATGCCCTTAATATCATCCAGAGTATATCCAATAGCAGTGCGGTGCTTCTTCAGAGTTTTCAATAATTTCTTTTCTTCATGCTCTGAAAGGTTAGCACTAATAATAACAGGATATATCTTCTTTTCTTCAAGATAAGCATATTTAAGAGTATCAGGTAATGGTTTAAGCTCAAACACGGGATCACCCTTGAGTGGAGGAGGATCCCCTAGGATTTCAACAGGCAAATTGTGTTTCAAAATAGGTCCCTATTTAAAGAATACTTCATCTATTTCTCTTCTTTCATTCATAAACATATCATTTTAATGGTCTAGCAAATATTGTTCTAAAGGATCATTAGGAGGCACGACAATAGAAGTAAGACCAATAATTTCATCTTTACTAGGCAATTCCTCATCACGGGGTTGTCTACAAAATTTAGCAAAATTAAAGTCACGAGACATATCACCCAAACCAACAGTAACAACATCCTTTTCGCAGTCTATCCGAGCATTAACAATATTCAAGAAGGGTCTACCAAATATAATGGGACAAAAGTTATCTAGTGGGGTACCAAGAGCAAGAAAATCAACAGGATATTTAACTTTCCCGCACAAGACTTCAACATCTCTAACAATCCCTACTGGCGAAATAGTATCTCTATTGTCAAGCTTAATTGTAACATCAATTTCTTCTATCTCAGCAGGTGCAATATCATGCATAATTTCTTTGTATAAGGAATGAGGTATTGCACTTGCACTAGCACCCATATCACATAAGCCATGATAACAATGATCTCCAATTTTAACAAAAATAACGGGCATGCCTACAACAGGTCTATGTTTATTTTTAGTATCAGGTCTAGCAATTCTAGCAGCTTCATCGCAGAAGTAAATAACATGTCCATCAATATTATCACCCAAGAGATCTTTAACTATAGCAATACTAGGTTCAACTTTAATTTTCTCGAAGGGTTTGGGTGTGTTAATATTACTTTTGTTGTCCATAGTTGAAGCTTTAGCATGATCCTTTATTCTAACAGGGAAAGGTGGTTTCTCGATATAAGTAGTAGGAACAATAGGATCATTATAAGTGATAGTATGTTCTTCAACTTTAATGGGTGCAACTACTTTTACTTCAGTGGGAGGATTATATTTAAACCACTTCTCCTTAGGGAGATCAACATGAGTAGCAAATGATTCACAGAAAGAAGCTACTATCTCAGTGTCAAGTCCATATTTAGTGCTAAATTCACGGAAAACATCGATATCCATAAAAGATTTAACACAATCAAACTTAGGTGTCATACCTGACTCCTTACCTTCGTTGAGATCCCAATCTTCAGAGTTGCGTTTAATTGTTTCTAATAAATCCCATCTGAATTCAATAGTCTTCATCATAAAAGAACCAGTACAAGAAGTATCGAGCATGGAGCGATTGTTGTCAGAAATCCGAGCATAAAAATTTTGATTAGGAATTTCTCTTGAGAGCTCATGATTGGGGCATGAATATAACATTGACTTAACCCTCCCCCAAGCTTGAGCGATGCTTTCTCCTTAGCGAGGAAAAAAATTATATATGTAATTACGATCATGATGAACAAGATGCATAGGATAAATTTTTTGATGAAATTCCAATTTCAATTGTTTGTAGTTCCATGATCCCATATCATCACATAGCTTAAACCATGTCAATGCCTTTCCCTTCAAAGATAAAGGGAAGACCTTTTTCTTGATAACATCCTCGGGCATACCTGCAAGATTAAATAATCTACAAACTTCATCCACATAGATTAGGTGCAAATCGGGATGTAATGTTCCATCACCTGTGAAAGGATTGGCTAGCAGTTTCTCTATCATACCCAAAGGAATTTCAAAGTAAACATTTTTAGTAGGTTTAGTAGCTTGAGGAGCAACTCTTTGCTCTACTGGTTGGGGTAAAGATACACGAACAAGCCCCTCAGAGGATTACTTTCCATACTAACAAGTGACAGTAAATTTCAGCACACTATATAAATTTTTCCTTACGAAATTCTAGTTACCAAAGGCGCTTCACTACCCGGCAACGGTGACAGAAAAGAGTCTTGATGGCCCACAAGTGTAGGGGATCTATCGTAGTCCTTTTGATAAGTATGAGTGTCGAACCCAACGAGGAGCAGAAGGAAATGACATGCGGTTTTCAGTAAGGTATTTTGTGCAAGCACTGAAATTATCGGTAACAGATAGTTTTGTGATAAGGTAATTTGTAATGGGCAACAAGTAAAGAAAGTAAATAAGGTGCAGCAAAGGACAAGCCTGGACAAACTCTTATATAAAGGAAAACGCTCCTGAGGACACAAGGGAATTATCGTCAAGCTAGTTCTCATCACGCTCATATGATTCGCGTTCGATACTTTGATAATTTGATATGTGGGTGGACTGGTGCTTGGGTGTTGTCCTTCCTTGGACAACCATCCCACTTATGATTAACCCCTATTGCAAGCATCCGCAACTACAAGAGAAGTATTAAGGTAAACCTAACCGTAGCATGAAACATATGGATCCAAATCAGCCCCTAACGAAGCAACACATAAACTAGGGTTTAAGCTTCTGTCACTCTAGTAACCCATCATCTCCTTATTACTTCCCAATGCCTTCCTCTAGGCCCAAACAATGGTGAAGTGTCATGTAGTCGACATTCACATAACACCACTAGAGGAAAGACAATATACATCTCATACAAGTATCGAACGAATACCAAATTCACATGACTACTTATAGCAAGACTTCTCCCATGTCCTCAGGAACAAACGTAACTACTCAGAAATCATATTCATGTTCATAAACAGAGGGGTATTAATATGCATAAAGGATCTGAACATATGATCTTCCACCAAATAAACCAACTAGCATCAACTACAAGGAGTAATCAACACTACTAGCAACCCACAGGTACCAATCTGAGGTTTTGAGGCAAAGATTTGGTACAAGAGATGAACTAGGGTTTTAGAGGAGATGGTGCTGGTGAAGATGTTGATGGAGATTGACCCCCTCCCAGTGAGAGGATCGTTGGTGATGACGATGGTGATGATTTCCCCTCACGGAGGATGTTTCTACAGAACAGCTCCGCCGGAGCCCTAGATTGGTTCCGCCAAGGTTCCCCCTCGTGGCGGCGGTGTTTCATCCCGAAAGCTTGCTTATGATTTTATCCAGGGTAAAACACTTCATATAGCAGAAGATGGACACCGGAGGCCTGCCTGGGGGCCCACTAGGCAGGGGGGCGCGCCCCCACCCTCGTGGCCAGGGTGTGGGCCCCCTCTGGTACTTTCTTCGCTCAGTATTTTCTATGAATTCCAAAAATAACTTCCGTGGAGTTTCATGACTTTTGGAGTTGTGCAGAATAGGTCTCTAATATTTGCTCCTTTTCCAGCCCAGAATTCCAGCTGCCGGTATTCCCCCTCTTCTTGTAAACCTTATAAAATAAGAGACAATAGGCATAAGTATGGTGACATAATGTGTAATAACAGCCCATAATGCAATAAATATCGATATAAAAGCATGATGCAAAATGGACGTATCAGATACATATTTATATTGAATGGTGGAGCTGTCAGTTGGTGCAGTTCTAAGTAAACCGTCGTGTCGGGATCTGCGTGTGAAGCGGAGTACATAGCTGCTTCAGAAGCAGCAAATGAAGGAGTCTGGATGAAGGAGTTCATATCCGATCTAGGTGTCATACCTAGTGCATCGGGTCCAATGAAAATCTTTTGTGACAATACTGGTGCAATTGCCTTTGCAAAGGAATCCAGATTTCACAAGAGAACCAAGCACATCAAGAGACGCTTCAATTCCATCCGCGATCAAGTCAAGGAGGGAGACATAAAAATTTACAATATACATACGGATCTGAATGTTGCAGACCCGTTGACTAAGCCTCTCCCGCGAGCAAGACATAATCAGCACCAAGACTCCATGGGTGTCAGGATCATTACTGTGTAATCAAGATTATTGAATCTAGTGCAAGTGGGAGACTGAAGGAAATATGCCCTAGAGGTAATAATAAAGTTGTTATTTATATTTCCTTATATCATGATAAATGTTTATTATTCATGCTAGAATTTTATTAACCGGAAACTTAGTACATGTGTGAATACATAGACAAACAAAGTGTCACTAGTATGCCTCTACTTGACTAGCTTGTTGAATCAAACATGGTTAAGTTTCCTAGCCGTAGACATGAGTTGTCATTTGATTAACGGGATCACATCATTAGAGAATGATGTAATTGACTTGACCCATTCTCTTAGCTTAGCGCTTGATCGTTTAGTTTGTTGCTATTGCTTTCTTCATGACTTATACATGTTCCTATGACTATGAGATTATGCAACTCCCGAATACCGGAGGAACACTTAGTGTGCTATCAAACGTCACAACGTAACTGGGTGACTATAAAGATGCTCTATAGGTGTCTCCGATGGTGTTTGTTGGGTTGGCATATACCGAGATTAGGATTTGTCACTCCGTATTTCGGAGAGGTATCTCTGGGCCCTCTCGGTAATGCACATCACTATAAGCCTTGCAAGCAATGTGACTAATGAGTTAGTTGCGGGTGATGCATTACGGAACGAGTAAAGAGACTTGCCGGTAACGCGATTGAACTAGGTATTGAGATATCGACGATCGAAACTCGGGCAAGTAACATACCGATGACAAAGGGAACAATGTATGTTGTTATGCGGTTTGACCGATAAAGATCTTCGTATAATATGTAGGAAACAATATGAGCATCTAGGTTCCGCTATTGGTTATTGACAGGAGATGAGTCTCGTTCATGTCTACATATTCTCGAACCCGTAGGGTCCGCAAGCTTAACGTTCGGTGACAATCGGTATTATGAGTTTATGTGTTTTGATGTACCGAAGGTTGTTTGGAGTCCCGCATGTGATCACCGACATGACGAGGAGTCTCGAAATGGCCGAGACATAAATATTGATATATTGGACGACTATGTTTGCAGTTCGGAATGGTTCTGGGTGAGTTCGGGCAATTACCGGAGTATCGGGGGGTTATCGGAACCCCCCGGGGAGTCTAATGGGCCATATGGGCCTTAGTGGAGAGAAAGATGGGCGGCCAGGGCAGACCATGCGCCCCCTCCCCCTTGAGTCTGAATTGGACTAGGGAAGGGGGGGGGGCGGTGCCCCCCTTTCCTTCTCCCTTTCTCCTCCTTCCTTCCTCTCCTACTCCTACTAGGGAAGGGGGTAATCCTACTCCCAGTGGGAGTAGGACTCCCCTTGGGGCGCGCCATGAGAGGGCCGACCCTCCCCCTCCTCCACTCCTTTATATACAGGGGAGGGGGGCACCCCATAGACACACAAGTTGACGGTTGTCTTAGCCATGTGTGGTGCCCCCCTCCACAGAATCCACCTCCGTCATATCATTGTAGTGCTTAGGCGAAGCCCTGCATCGGTAACTTCATCATCACCATCATAACAGCGTCGTGCTGACGAAGCTCTCCCTCGACACTCAGCTGGATCGAGAGTTCATGGGACGTCACCGAGCCGAACGTGTGCAGATGCGGAGGTGCCGTACTTTCGGTACTAGGACCGGTCGGATCGTGAAGACGTACGACTACATCAACCGCGTTGTCGTAACGCTTCCGCTTTCAGTCTATGACGGTATGTGGACAACACTCTCCCCTCTCATTGCTATGCATCACCTAGATGGATCTTGCGTGTGCATAGGATTTTTTTTTTGAAATTAGTACGTTCCCCAACACTCGGGACTCGAACGATGAGATGGAGGAATCTGCAATGGCCTTCAATGAAATGTTGGAGTCTTCAAAACGTCCTCTCCACGAGCACACTGAGCTTTGTCAGCTGGATGCCATCTCACAAATAATGGCTCTGAAGGCTCAATTCAACTTGGGTAGAGAATGCTATGACGCGATGATGACAGTATTTGGACATTTTCTACCGAAAGGCCATGTACTACCTGCAAACTTGTACCAGTCAGACAAAATCCTCCGTGCTCTTAAGATGTCCTATGAGAAGATACATGTCTGTGATAAAGGAAGTGCCTTATTTAGGCTTCATTATGCAGAATTGAACTATTGTCCCATTTGCAAGTCATCCAGGTATGTTGTGGTAGACAACGGTATGGGTGAGAAGACGCAGACCAAAATTCCCATTAATGTTCTTCGGTATATTACAATCGTACCAAGACTTCAACATCTTTTCATGGTTGAAGAGACGGCCAGATAGATGACATGGCACAAAACGGGCAAAAGAACCCAACTAGACGCATATGGGAAGCTGATGATGGTGCACACATCAGACGGTGATGTGTGGGAGCGCTTCGATGCATTACATGATGACAAAGCGGAAAATCTGAGGCATCCTCGAGTCGCCATCAACACAGATGGGTTTAGTGTGTTTGGTCTGACGGCAGCCCAATACAGTTGTAGGCCCGTATTTTTATTCCACTCAATCTCCCCCTAGACAGATTATGCAAAGAAAGAACATTTTCCTGACGTTGGTAATTCCAGGGCCCAAGTATCCGGGGAAGAATATGAATGTGTACATGCAGCCGCTGAAGGACGAATTGCAAGAAGCCTGGGATAATGGGTTCAAGACATACGACGCCTTTAGCAAACAAGACTTCATAATGTGTGTCTGGTACATGTACTCGATGCATGACTTGCCGCGTATGCGCTATTCGTTAGCTAGTGTGTGCATGGAAGGTTCCCGTGCCCCACATGCAAGGGAGCTCTTCAGTTTCGTTGGCTTTAGGCCGGTCACAAGTTTTCTTGCTTGGACTTGCATAGATAATTTCTGGATCCTCACCATAAGTTCAGGAAAGACAAGCAGAACTTCATCAAAGGTAGAGTTGTCAAAAACTCTGCACCACCTCTGTTGATAGGCCAAGAGACCCTGGATCAGTTAAATGCTCTCGAGCCAGATCCAGAGTGTCCATGGTATTTCAAGGGGTATAATTCGGAACAGCCTAGACTCACAAGACATGCTTGTGGGATCTGCCTTACTTCAAAGAGCTCCTTTGCCCACACAACATCGACATGATGCACACTGAGAAGAATATCGCCGGTGCACTTTTTGGTACATTGTTCGGCATAGATGGGAAGTCAAAGGATAATACTAAGGCTAGAGTCAATCAGGAGGCGCTATGTCATAGACCGTTACAAAACAACAACCACCGAAAGGACAGCAGAACTGGACAAAGCCAAAGGCATGGTTCAATCATGGAAGGCCGGCTATGAGGTAAATTATATTGTGGGTGAAAATGTTGTTGATGTTCCCCGATGGGTATGCAGCAAATCTAAAGAGGGGAGCGAGTCTTGAAAAATTGTAGATATTTGGTCTCAAGAGTCAAGGTTGGCACATATGGATTGAGTGGGTAATGCCGGTGATGTTGCGTGGCTTCATCCCTGAGGATGAATGGCTAATACTGGCAGAGCTCCGAGCTATTTCTTCCATGTTCTTTGTGCGAAAGAACTATCGCCTGGCCTGCTAGAAGAAATGGAAGAGTTGGCGAGTTGATCTACAAGTTAGAGAAGATATTTCCGACGGGCTTCTTTAATCCAATGCAGCACTTGATTTTGCATCTCCCAACCGCGGCAAGATTGGGGGGGGGGGCGTGCAAAAACGTTGGTGCTACGCAACTGAGAGGATGCAGAAGACGCTTTGAGCAAAATGTAAAAATAAATGTAGAATTGAAGCATCGATGGCCGAGGCATTCATTACTGACGAGGCGGCAAACTTCGTGACAGCACACTACGAAGCCAGAAATCGTCATTTGCATAATCCAAAGCCTCGACGCGATGCTGGCGACCCTAAAAAGGGTGGATCCAACCTCAGCCTATTCAAAAGGGGATCTTGCACCAACCGGTGCTTCTAATTCCTTAACGTTGGATGTCGAAGAATGGCGGACCATTTCGTTGTATATCTTCAACAACCTAATAGAAGTGCGGCTGTACCTCGAGTAAGTTCTCGGTACATTGTTTCGCAACTTCTAATTCCTTTGAACTGCTCTTATTCCCGGATAAATTTGATAGAATCGATACGTCGCCAAATTCTCGTATGGAGCGGTGATCCAAAAGGATTCTGTCAAAGAGTATGAGCTTCTCGCAAAGCATGGAGGCGGCTATCCCGGTTTCATCTCTTGGTTCAAACAAACGGTAATTTCCATTAGACCATTTCATTTCTTCGTCTAATTTGTAGCTAATGCAACAATCCCTTTCGTATGAAACTTGTAGGCTAATTTAGAGTTTATGGACGCCGAATTGAGACAAATCGCTAATGGTTTTGACTTTAAGGTCCGTTCATTTGACAAATACGACATCAACAGGTATCGCTTTCGTACCTATGGCAAAGAGCTATCTATAGCCGACCGAAAATCTACAAATTGTTGTGTCTCTGCTATCGGCGAAGGAGATACCGAGTATTACAGAAGAGTTGAAGCAATTTATGAACTTCAATTCTATGGTGCAAACCCACCAAACGTCGGATTCTTCAAATGTTATTGGTTCCAGCTGAAGGAGACTAGAAGGACTCATGAACATATAGGGATAGTGGAAATCAAACAAAGCACTCATTTGGATGTTCCCGATGTCTATATTATAGCTCAACAGGCAACCCAAGTTTTCTATCTACCATCGGCCTGTCAAAGTGATCCAAATCTCAATGGTTGGGATGTCGTTTATGATGTGTCGCCACGTGTTAGACCACCTCCTCCCAATGAATAGGATTATGAACCTCACATTGACCCAGACACATATGAAGGAGAATTCTTCCAAGAAACACGTCTTTCCAAAAAAACATTTCCAGAACCGCTCTACTTCACCCCAGAACATTGAAGTAGACAGCGACAGTGAACCCGACTTCACCCCTGAGCCGGAACAAGAAGAGCCTGAACTAGAAGAGGTTACTAATGCGGATGACCTGTCAATTCTTGACCGATTACGTAAAGGTGGCCTTCCACATGATGATGCATTTATTAATGATGAAGATGAGCACGTCATTACTGATAGTGATGATGATGATGCATTTATTGATCCTAGAGCATTTATTGAACCCGATGATCCAGATTATTATTAGATATTCAATTTTTTATGTTGTACTTGATTTATATAGTTACTTTTCTGATTGTATGATTTATATAGTTACTTGTATGATTTTCTTACTTTGTATGATTATTTTTTATACATAGTGCCATGGTCTTCATATCCGTCCCCTTTGGCCCTTGCCTGCTTTACGATTCTAATGTGGTAAATTCTATTTTATAACTATTTGTTGCATTTCGCATTTATGACAATTATGGCCATCAAGTTGACATAGAGATATTTTAATCTAGGAGGTATGTGAACCAGAAATTGCAACCGACCCTCTTGTCGAGAAGTTAAATTTAGTTGAAAAATAAAATGAGTATTTGAAAGAAAAAATTAAAAGAATTGAAGAAGATAAGATGAAATTGGAGTTGTGTGTTATCGATGTCGTCGATGATCACAAGATGAAGATGAATGCAATGCGCTTGAAGATGGATGCAATGCGCTTGAAGATTAAGAAGATTAGAAAATATGCCATTGATAATGAGGCTTGGTATCATTATGTCGTTGGATCAATTGTTACCTTAGTTGCGATCTTCATCGCATTTGTTGTGACGAGGGTAAGTTTTCTCTAGTGTTTTGCTTAACAAATGTATACTTAGCTTATTTTCCTCCTAAATGGCATAATTACCTAAGTTAGATAAAAAATGAGCTATACTTAAGTAAGTTGGCTCAAAAATGGCATCACCACCTAGGTTAGCACAAAAATGACCAATACTTACCTTATTTTTCTCCAAATTGACATAATAAGCTTAGTTGACCTATACTTTACCTAGGATAGCTATAAAATGACCTATACTTAGCATTTTTTCCTCCTAAATGACTTAATATGCTTAGTTAGCTAAAAATGGCATAACTACCTAGGATAGCTCAATAATGATCTATACTTAGCTTACCTCGTTCATTTATGACATAATTAGCTTACTTAGGTAAAAAAATGGCACAATAACCTTGGTTTAGCTCCAAACTGTCGTATAATTAGTTTATTTTCCTCCAAAATGACAAAATAACCTTAGCTAGCTCCAAATGACCAATTTTAACTAGGATAGCTCTAAAATTACCTACACTTACCATTTTGTCCCCCAAAATTAATAAATATACTTAGTTAGCTAAAAAATGGCATAACTACCTAGGTTAGCTAAAAAATGACCTATACGTAGCTTCTTTAGTTCATTTATGACATACTTAGCATACTTAGGTAAAAAATGGCATGATAATCTTTGTTACCTCCAAAATGACATAGACTTAGCTTATTTTCCTCGCAAATGACATAATAACCTTACTATGCTCCAAAATGACCTATTTACCTAGCTTAGCTCTAAAATGACCTACACTTAGCATTTTTACCTAGCTTAGCTAAAAAAAATGCCATTTTTACCTACCTTAGTTAGAAAAAGAAGAAGATAAAGAAGATGAGAGGAGAAAGAGAAAGAGAAGAAAAATTCTTCTTCTTCTTTTTCTTCTTCTTCTTCTTCTTCTTCTTCTTCTTCTTCTTCTTCTTCTTCTTCTTCTTCTTCTTCTTCTTCTTCTTCTTCTTCTAGCTAGTCTTCTTCTTCTAACTTTCTTCTTCTAACTTTCTTCTTTCCCAATTTGCAGATTTGCTTTAGATGAGGAAGCTTGCATTGATGGAGTCTACTCTTCTCCTTGTGCTTCCTTTTTGTTTTGATTTTGTAGGATGAACAATGTGAAACTTGCTACCTATATATGTATATGGATGAAACCAATGTATGATTGTTGTTGGATATGTTGGCTAGCTATATATGTTGCATATGGACTTTTGATTTGGTATGTATATGTGTTGGATGATCATATCCATATGGAAGGGATACGATTTGGTATGTATATGTGTTGGTATGCTTGTTGAAAGTATTTTCAAATGTGTGTATATATATATATATATGAAATTATGTGAAATTGATTGAATTTAAGAAAAAACAGGGGCTATACTGGCACTTTGCCGTCTGCTGGCTGATGGCAAAGTGCTTTGCCATCAGCCAGCAGACGACAAAGCTGCCACGTGTTAGCTACCTGTGCAACCTAGGGTGCACTGGGCTTGCCTATATGGCATGCTTTGCCGTCTGCTGGCAGACGACAAAGATCTTTGCATCTTTGCCATCTGCCAGCAGACGGCACAACATGCCACATGTCAGCTACCTGGGGGGCATCTGGGCTGGCCTATTTGGGCACTTTCTTGGCAGATGACAAAGCACGTCCCCCTTAATGGACCTAAGCTGCCACGTGTGCCATCCAAGCCCTTTGCCGTCAGCTGGCGGACGGTAAAAACCTTAGCATCTTTGCCGTTCGCCAGCAGACGACAAAGAGCCCTTTGTCATAGTTTGTTCAGCTGGTTGTGTTGCCGTCTGCTGGCTGACGGCAAAGGCCTTTGTCAGGCAGTTTTGCCTTTGCCACCGTGGCGCATTTACAAAGTGCATGATTCCTGTAGTGCTATGGGTATGTCTCCATATAAAATGATTCAGGCAAAAGCTTGTCATTTGCCTCTTGAATTAGAACGTAAAGCTTTTTTGGCAATTAAAGAACTCAATTGTGACTTCAAACTTGCTGGTGAAAAGAGGTTACTTGATATTAGCTCATTAGATGAATGGAGTACCCAAGCTTATGAAAATGCCATCAAAGAAAAAGTTAAAAGATGGCATGATATAAGAATCCAAAAGCGGGAATTAAAAGTTGGAGAATATGTTCTTTTGTACAACTCTCCTTTTAGATTTTTTGCAGGAAAACTTATTTCCAAATGGGAAGGACCATATATTATCGAAGAAGTTTATCGCTCTGGAGCTATCAAGATTTATAATTCCGAAGTTACTAACCCGAAGGTGGTCAATGGACAAAGAATTAAACACTATATCTCAGGTACGCCTATTAATGTCGAAAGCAATATTATCCAAACCATGACACTTGAGAAACACATAAAAGAAACCTTCTAGAACATTCTAGAATCCTGAAAAAGAGGAGGTACGTGATATAGTAAGTAAACGGACTCCGAAAAATCCGCAAAAATATTTTCTGCCAGTTTTGGAATATTTTTTTTTAGGAAAATAAGAAACAACCAGGAAGGCAACCGAGGTGAGCATGATACACCAGGGCACGCCTGCCTTCCATGGCACGCCCTGGTGGGTTGTGGCCCCCTTGGGCACTTTGTCGACTTCATATTCCTTCCATATTCTTGCTTCCCTAGATTAAAAAATATTTATATATACCCCCAAACGATTTGACCACCGCGTCGTGGAGAAATCCTCTGTTCTTTTTTCCTGTTGTGTTTCTATTAGATCCGTCAAGCCAGGCATCATGTCTTCTCCCTTCCCCAACAACGTAGAAGAAGATGCCTGGCTAATGAAGATGGAACTGAAAAGAGAGGGACCAAAAGAAGCCATCAAGGAGGACAAGGGCAAGGAAGCTTCGGTGGACCAGCTCAAGCAAGAGGACAAGCTATGCTGGCAGAAGAAGAAGAAGAAGAAGAAGAAGACATGCTTCATCCATACTACAATCATCTCACCCCTGCTGAAATTGAAGCCTTTAGGGCCTTTGAAATGTCTCGTGTTCTAAATAAATTCTCACTAATGAAAATATCCTGTTGCAAGAGCAAAACCTCGCCCTCTGGAGCATCATTCGCAGATTGAGTACCTACTGAGCCTGAAGTGTGACGCTACTACCTCATCACCACCACCTTCATCATCTTCCCCACCAAAGGAGACTTAAGTACATGGGTATGGGCACTCCCCTTGGCTTGTGCCAAGCTTGGGGGACATGCCCTGGTATCGTATCGCCATCTCTTTTATTACCTTTACCTATTTTAGTTCAATCCTTAGCTATTTCGTGATTTAGTTGAATAAAAGTTTAGTATGATCTATTTTCAAGTGTTGGTTTCGTAATCTATCTATCTATGTAATCGAGAGTGAGTTATATAAAAAAATAATATAAGTTTTTTTACTTCTTTACTTTTATGTTCCAATCAAAATAAAAGGAAATAAATGAAAAAGATCATATGCTAATCTTATGGTAAGTAATGACATCACATAACGAAAAGTATAAGTGGTAAAATTTGTTGGAAGTTGACAAACATAGCATTGGTCAATGATGCAATTCATGAAAGAATTAATAAGGGAAGAGAAGATTCACATGCAAATACGCTATCTTGGACATCCTTTATGATTGTGAACCCCCATTAAATATTATATGTTGGGGGTGGTGGCGGCGGCGGCGCTGCAAACCCTCGCTCATTCCTATGCGTTGACGGCACGATTCATCCTTGGGAATGACTGTTAACTAGTCACCGAGTGAAAGAAGCCCCCTACTTGATCGTATTATGAGTTTTAATATGTTTGGGCCTAGCCTTTTAGTTAGGCCATTTGTCGTGGGCCTATTGTCGGCATTCCCCCGACACGACGCTCTAACAGAAGACAAGCACACCTCAAACGAAAAAAGAAAAACAGAAGAAGGCAAGCTCAAGACAATAGCCTCGGATGGTCATTAAAGCGAAATTCTACTTGTTACTTTTTTAGTCAGACCTCCAAGAAACTGTTAGTGAGTTACCAGACATGAGGTAGTGAACCACCATGGTTGTCGTGCCGGATATAAGACTAGCAACAATGGGAGTAACTTCAGCAGTAACATCGAGTCCAACTCAGCAAATTTTCTTATGTGCCAATGTGTTAATGAGGAGAGAGGTAGTTTGAGTAACTTAGCTACTCCCTCCTTTCCGGTTTATAGGGCTCATCTAAAAAATTCGTTTTTCTGTTTTATAAGTCACTAGTAGAAAACAGGGCTTTGGTCCAGGCCAGAAAAGGGCATTAATCCCGGTTCTCCTATGAACCGGGACCAATGGGTGCATCGGTCCTGGTTCGTGAGGCCAGGGTGCCAGCCGGGCCTCGGGAGCCATTGGTCCCGGTTCGTCTGACCCCTTTGGTCCCGGTTCCAGACACGAACCGGGACCAATGGGCCTCTCTCCTGGCACAGCACCTTTAGTCCCGATTGGTGGTGGAACTAGGACTAAAGGTCTGTCTTTTGTCCCGGTTCTAGCCACCAACCTGGACTAAAGAGATGCCTATATATACCCTCGCCCCCTGCCCGCTCACTCCTCTGTTTTTTGGCCGTGTGGGAGGTATGTGCATGCGCTGCTTTGTCTCCCTTCTATGCATGCACATGAGGTGTTTGATGATGACCAAGCCACACTTCAGCTTTCTCCTCTCCAAGCTCTACCTGCAAGCTCCATTTTCCCCAAGATTTGTCTAGGTTTGGTGGTCCGTCCCGTCCCGTCCCCGTCCTCACCGCTGTCGATTGCCCACGCCGATCTCGACGCCGACACCAACGTGGTGAGCCTCTTGTTATTATCTTCTTTTTAAAAGAAAAAAAATTCTTACTTGTATGATTTAGATAGATACTTGAATAATTTCTTACTTTTATTATTGTTTGTTATTATACAGTGGCATGGTTTTGGTATCCCCCCCGTCGGCCCTCGTCATGTCCATGATTCGGATCCGGTATATTATCTTTTATTATTATTTGTTTCATTTAGTGTTTATGACAATTATACCAACGAATGTGACATAGATGTTTTTATCTAGGAGGTATGTGAACCGTAAATTCCACCGACCCTCTTGTTGAGAGGTTAAATTTAGTTGAAAAAGAAAAAAATACTTGAAGAAAAAATTGAAAAGAATTGAGGAAGAGAAGATGGAATTGGAGTTGCATGTTGTGGATATCGTCGATGATCACAAGATCAAGATGGATGCAATGCGCTTGAATATTAGAAAGATTAGAAAATACACCATCAATACTGAGGCTTGGTATCATTATGCCATTGGATCAATTGTTACCTTAGTTGCGATTATGATCGCATTTGTTGTTGGATTGAAATGTTTTACATAGTTTCAATGTATGTTTTAATTAGATGCTCTAGAGAGCTATATGTTGTTCAATGAGAACTATGTATGACCTTTATGTATGTATGTATTTATTTATTTAGTAATAACATTTGATCACTAATGTACTTTGGTTTTAATGTGATGATGAACTTGTATTAATTTGGTCACTTCTCTATTCATGATGTTCTGTAATGGTTTTTGATACACTTAATTATATAATGCATGCAGATGAACCGGAAATGGATGTATGGTGACAGACGCACCTCCGAGTACATTGAGGGCCTGCATAATTTTCTCGAAGTGGCTGAGGCAAAAAAGAAGAATGGTTTTATGTATTGTCCATGCCATGTCTGTGGCAATACGAAGGATTCCTCTGACTCAAAAACCTTTCACGTCCACCTACTTGAGAAGGGTTTCATGCCACACTATAATGTTTGGACCAAGCAAGGAGAAAGAGGGGTTATGATGGAAGACAATGAATAAGAAGAGGATGATGACAACCATCCCCCTGAATACAGTGATACTGCAACGGGGGAAGCTGAAGATCAAGAGGAACCAGACGATGTGCCCGATGATGATCTTCGTTGGGTCGTTGTTGATGCAAAGAGACAATGCCAAAGTGAAAGGGAGAAGTTGAAGTTCGATCGCATGTTAGAGGATCACAAAAAATGGTTGTACCCAAATTGCAAAGATGACAACACAAAGCTCGGTAACACACTGGAATTGCTGCAATGGAAGGCAGACAATGGTGTACCTGACAACGGATTTGGGAAGCTACTTGTCGTGGAATTGTCACGGCAGATGTCCTAGTGTGAGGACTTAGTCATGAGGCCAACGCATCTATGTGGTAGCTTGAGAGGGTTTGAGCGGAATCGAGAAATGCAACACAAGACAAGGGTTTAGACAGCTTTGGGCCCCGGGAAACATCATCCGGTAACAACCCTACATGCTGTTTGTGGCTAGGTCTCATTATCATCACGAGGGAGTCACCGTAAACCGACTCTCCTAGTTATGTCTAGCCCTAAGGTTTTCTCTCCCTCCCTCTTGGGGTGCCCCGCCCCTCCTTATATAAGTTGAAGGGGCGGGTTACATGTAGAGTCCAACTCGGATTAAGACTTAAACTATTCCGACTTCTCTTCATGGGATTCTTAACGTCTTGAGCTTCATAACATCTTGAGCTTATTAACCCCAGGCGACTCTGTCTGCTGGGTTATGACTGTCTGCCGGGTTATGATTGTCTGTCCGGTTATGATCTGGTTTAACCCCTGCCGAGTTATCATCTGACTTAACACCTGCCAGGTTATCGTCTGACTTAACTCCTGCCGGGTTATCATCTGACTTAACACCTGCCGGGTTATCATCTGACTTAACTCCTGCCGGGTTATCATCTGACTTAACTCCTGCCGGTTTATCATCTGACTTCACTCCTGCCGGTTTATCATCTGACTTAACTCCTGTCGGGTTTCAAGTACCAGCCGGGTTATCACTCCGGCCGGGTCATACCACGGGGTATATCCCCGACATTAGCCACCGGTTTAATTTGGATTTATCCATGTTAAACTGATTCTGATCATCCTTAAGTCCTTGTCATTTCCTTCTTCTAGAAAATCCGGGTTAATAAGCCAGCTTCATAATCAATTTGCTGACATTGGTTTGTCACAGAGAAATATTGTGAAGCATAATTCATTTGACTCAGCTCCCAATGCTTAACAAAAATATTGGTCCTTGAAATCCTCATCTGATCTTCAGCCGGTTTAAGGATGTAGAACTTGCCAGTTTATAAAAATTGATGACACCGGGTCATAATTGTAGTTAACATCAAGCTTGAAAATATACCTCTTATATACCTATCACTTGTAGCCCCCAAGTCTTAAGAAGGTAGAGTAGCAACAACTTAAGACTTGCTTCAATATAAATGTCACAACCTTGTAAACATCCGATTTCTTCATCTCAGTCATGAGTCATAAATTGAGTATTCCACATATGTAGCCCCCAAGTGCCGGGTTGTCATGCTTGCAGCAACCTGGGACTTGAAATTGCCTTATGCTCATAAAAACTTCAACCAGTGTAGCCCCCAAGGGCCGTGTCATTATGCCATAATGAGCAGGGACTTTGTAAATATAATCATGTAGATTTGAGCAGTGATGTGTAGCCCCCAAGAGCCGTCTCATTAAGGTAATACTGAGCTGGGACTTGATATATACTTCAATGAAAATAACATCTTATAATGTAGCCTCCATCGTAGGGCTTGAACCCACGTCCACAAGGTTAAGAGCTTTGTGCTTTACCAACTGAGCAATGAACCCTTTAATATAATGGATTTAACTTGTGTACCTTGAATTGTTTATAGGAGCAATTGGTAGCCCCCAAGGGCCGGCTCATTATGATGTGATGAGTCGGATCTTCAATAAGGCTAGTAAAAATTGACTTTGCATTAGCCCCCAAGTGTCATGGTGCATGCTTGCAGTGACATGAGACTTGCATTTTTTATGTAATCTCAACTTGAATAATGTAGCCCTATAGTGTCGGGTCGTAATCCTGCAGTGACTCAGGACTATTCCTTCCATTGTAGAATAAATCACATCCATCGATAAAATAATATCTATTGCGCTAAAGCGACTTTGAAAACCTCAATCATAATACTGGTTATTGATAACCATAATAAAAATCCAGCCATGTTGGCTATTAAAGATTTGAATAATATACCCAATGATTTATAAGCGCATGATTCCAATGGCGCAATCCAAATATACTGGCGACTTATAGTCGAAAGCCAGGCAGGGTTAATAAACACCGGATGTTATCTTATCTCATACTGGCGACTTATAGTCAAAAACCAGGCCGGGTTAATAAACACGGGATAAATTATACTCATAAAGCATTATAAACCAAAAAAGGCAAGAAGGATTTAAATAGTCATAATTGTGGTATTGCACCGATCAAGAGGGTTTAAGCTTTGGTTCGAATACGACCAAAGCCCCCAAGTGATTTCCCTGGCGGCATTATGCCTATCAAGAGGTGTAGCTATGGTTCGAATACGACCAAGCCGCCAAGTGATTTCCCTGGTGATTTCCCTGGTGGCCTTATGCCTATCAAGAGGTGTAGCTATGGTTCGAATACGACCAAGCCCCCAAGTGATTTCCCTGGTGATTTCCCTGGTGGCCTTTATGCTGATCAAGAGGTGTAGCTGTGGTTTGAATACGACCAAGCCCCCAAGTGATTTCCCTGGTGGCCTTACGCCGATCAAGAGGTGTAGTTGTGGTTCGAATACGACCAATCCCCCAAGTGATATTGTGAGCTGTGCTCAAGGGGCACCTATGTTTGAGCCGCGCTTTTGCAACAGACTCTCTTTGGTCCCTTTAATTTTTCCTGAGAACTCGAACTTGCGAGAGATTATTCTTTTGAACTGGAAATTCTTAAACCGGATATGAGAGCTTCAAAGCTTTGTGGGAGACAGCTTTCCCTTGAGCCGGATTTTAAACCGGAATCCTTTTTTTAAGCTGGAAACTTTATGACGGCCTTTAAATTTGCACCAATATGGCAGTTTAGGGTTCTGCATTAAATAACTTTGCAAGCCAGAGTAATTGCTCTTTTAAAGAAAGCAATATATAATAAAAACATATACTGGATGGATTTCACCTGATATATTAGGCCAGAAATTATCCACCGCGGAGTTGATCATCACCATAGTGAAAGTATGTATCCATCGAGCATCACAGCACGGACAAGCGCTAATGCAAAAGTGACGTCAGGCGTGCCCCTTATGCGATACCTTTGTAATGAATAATGTTCCTGCGAAAAAATATGACAGACCAGAGTTATTGTTCCTTTGAAAATAACAATTTTTAATAAACTTAGATGAATATCACGTGATGCATTGGGACGTCCGATTTTGTTTGCGTGTCCAGAGTTTAACCGGGACATACGGAGACTAGCAGCAGCTTACTGCACACCGCCTCTCTCATGTGTATGCTTCAAGTTGCGTCGTGCAGATGAGCCGATGAACGCTAGCACTGCCTCTGTAGTACCTCTGTTTTTTGAGACCATCCCCCGCTTCTTTTCCACGGGCCAGTGTCCTTGCATGGAGGTGCTCAGAGGCGGAGGACCCGTCCGAACGGGTCATTGAAATGCTCAGAGATCGAGGCGACTCACGCATGACGGGGCGCCTCCAGGTAACAGGGCCCGATGCAATACAGGGCGACGCGAGATGCGGTAGTAGCGGTTCACACACAACTGTGTGTGGATATAAAGACGGGCCCAGCGCGAGTAGAGCCAGCGACGCAGCGGGTTATGGCAGCAATGGCGGATTATAGCAGCATCGAGTCCACAGAAGTAATGGTAGCAGCCGGCAGTTTAACGCAGGCCACGGACGGAGCAAAGTTGGGGACGCGGCCGGTGGCTCTCATTACAGTGAGTAGTCGGTGCAGCAGCAGCGGGTGATGCGCGTCTGCCATGGTCGATCTTGATCAGCTCACAGAGGCGTTGGTGGAGCCCTGGCCGGTTTAGTGCGAAAAAAATGACTCGCGAACATCGGGGCCGGACCGCGGCAGCCCAAGGCGGAGGCCAGTCCGGTTTAACAAATGCAGGGTGGGTCACTCGATGGCGGTTCGAGGAAGAGCACGGCTGGTCGTAGCGCGGCCATTGACTCAGCGACCGGCAGCTTGGAACAAACCGCGGCAAAGGCGGCTCGGAGACAAGCGGATGGAGCGAGGCCGTGACCCGGGGCGACGCGGCGCCACGGCGGCCGACTCGGCGAAAACCTGGGCGGGGAAGAACGGGTGCGGCCTGTGGAGACTGGCTCGATGAAGAACGAGGTGCTCGAGGGTGACCCGGAGATGATGGATTCTGCGGCGGTGAGGTGAAGCACGCCAGTAACTCGCCGGTGACCCGCCACCCGTCGTCGGGTTGCAACGAAGAGTGAGGCCGCAAAGCAGCAGAGGCAGCTCGATGCAGTCAACCCAGGCCGGGGTCGTATCCGGCGCTTGATGTGAAGGTAGCAGCTCGGCAATTCAATGTAAGGTCGTGAGGGCAGCTCCGGGCACGGCCGTTTGACGCGTCGACCACGGCAGACGCAGCCCAATGCAAAGACGAGCCCGGTTCGTTGCGGGCGGCACCAGCCGGCGGCTGGAATGGCTGGGCCGGCCTGCAGCAGCCCGAGGCAGAGTTTAACCCGGAGCAGAGAGGGGGGCCGGCGGCTGTGGTTGAAATGGCTGCGGCTCTCGGCGGCGTCTCGGCGGATCAGCACGAGGCTGTGGGGGCGAGGCCGGCAACTCGTCAGAGCCGGGGCAGAATCGACGGCTCAGGAAACGGGTCACGGTGAAACCCGGCACGGGGGAGCGACGGCAGCCCGGAGCAACAGGCGATTTGATCCAGATCGAGGCCATGACGATAATTTGAAGGTAAGCAAGGCCGAGTCCTCCGGCATCTCGAAGACGGCTGTAAGTGGTGACTTGGAGCGACACTTCAGACTCACAGGCATCGCTTCCCGGGTGCGAGGCAGAGGGCACGGTAGGTCCGGGGCGGTTTAGCGCGGCTCAAAGACGCATCAGCAGGGGAGTCCCGGAATGATTTCGAGCAGCAGCGGACAGTCATGGTGACTCGGCAGGGCGGCTCATAGCGGCGGGGTGGCTTCGCGCTGCTGCAATTTAGGCAGACTGACAAGGCGGAGGCCGGCGACTCACGGCGACGTCTTGGCACGGACAAAGCAGAGGCAGAGATCAACGACGGCTTCAGCGGGGGCACTGGCAGGTTACGGGTCTGGCAGCTTAACAGGGCGGCTTGGACAGTGTGGTTGAGCAGCGGTGTTGCGGTGAAACGGCGAGCGGCTCGGAGCGAAATAAGCACCACGGAGGCGAGCGTAGCGTGATGCACAAAAGTAGAGAACGGCGGCCATGGCCGGTTCAACACGGGAGTGATGGCGTCTCATTGAATCAACGATAACTAGGGCGACTCGCGGAGGAGACCGGGCAACTTGATGCAGCAGGGCCAGCGTGACACAGGGCGTCACCGGCCAGCTCAAGATGAGAGGCAGCAACAGCGTCCAGCCATGGTGGAGCCACAGCAGAGGCGCAACACGGCAAGTTACGGTGGAGGTAGCGACAAACCGACAACTCAACGTGTGGTGGCGGTTTGAGAAGAAGTCGGATCGGCTGGAAACAAGCAGCCTAAGACGACAGTTCGCCGCGGCAGAGTCAACTCGTCGTCCTGGGCGGTTCAACAACAGCGGAGGCGTGCTACCTCTTGAGCACTGCGTTGGTTTTCCCCTGAAGAGGAAAGGGTGATGCAGAAAAGTAGCGTAAGTATTTCCCTCATTTTTGAGAACCAAGGTATCAATCGGTAGGAGGCTACGCGAGTCCCTCGTACCTACACAAAACAAATAAATCCTCGCAACCAATGCGATAAGGGGTTGTCAATCCCTACACGGTCACTTACGAGAGTGAGATCTGATAGATATGATAGGATAATATTTTCGGTATTTTTATGATAAAGATGCAAAGTAAAATAAAAGCAAAGGAAATAACTAAGTATTGGAAGAATAATATGATGAAGATAGACCCGGGGGCCTTAGTTTCACTAGTGGCTTCTCTCAAGAGCATAAGCATTTTACGGTGGGTTAACGAATTACTGTTGAGCAATTGACAGAATTGAGCATAGTTATGAGAATATCTAGGTATGATCATGTATATAGGCATCACATCCGAGGTAAGTAGACCGACTCCTGCCTGCATCTACTACTATTACTCCATACATCGACCGCTATCCAGCATGCATCTAGAGTATTAAGTTCATAACAACAGAGTAACGCCTTAAGCAAGATGACATGATGTAGAGGGATAAATTCATGCAATATGATAAAAAAAACCCATCTTGTTATCCTCAATGGCAACAATACAATACGTGCCTTGCTGCCCCTCATCCTTTGGGAAAGGACACCGCAAGATTGAACCCAAAGCTAAGCACTTCTCCCATTGGAAGAAAGATCAATCTAGTAGGCCAAACCAAACTGATAATTCGAAGAGACTTGCAAAGATAACCAATCATACATAAAAGAATTCCGAGAAGATTCGAAGATTGTTCATAGATAAACTTGATCATAAACCACAATTCATCAGTCTCAACAAACACACCGTAAAAGAAGATTACATCGAATAGATCTCCACGAGAGAGGGGGAGAACATTGTATTGAAATCCAAAAAGAGATAAGAAGCCATCTAGCTAATAACTATGGACCTGAAGGTCTGAGGTAAACTAGTCACACTTCATCGGAGAGGCTATGGTGTTGATGTAGAAGCCCTCCATGATCGATTCCCCTTCCGGCGGAGCTCCAGAACAGGCCCCAAGATGGGATCTCGTGGGTACAGAAGGTTGCGGCAGTGGAATTAGGTTTTTGGCTCCGTATCTGATCGTTTGGGGGTACATAGGTATATATAGGAGGAAGGAGTACGTCGGTGGAGCAACAGGGGGGCCACGAGGGTGGAGGGCGCGCCCTAGGGGGGCAGGCGCGCCCCCCTACCTCGTGGCTTCCTTGAAGCTTCCTTGACTTAGGGTCCAAGTCCCCTGGATCATGTTCGTTCCAAAAATCACGTTCCCGAAGGTTTCATTCTGTTTGGACTCCGTTTGATATTCCTTTTTTGCGAAACTCTGAAATAGGCAAAAAAACAGCAATTCTGGGCTGGGCCCCCGGTTAATAGGTGCTACCTCTTGAGCACTGTGTTGGATTTCCCCGAAGAGGAGAGGATGATGAAGCAAAGTAGCGTAAGTATTTCCCTCAGTTTTTGAGAACCAAGGTATCAATCCAGTAGGAGGCCACGCACAAGTCCCTCATACCTGCACAAAACAATAGCTCCTCGCAACCAACGCGATTAGGGGTTGTCAATCCCTTCACGGTCACTTACGAGAGTGAGATCTGATAGAGATGATGAATAATATTTTTGGTATTTTTGATATAGAGATGCAAAGTAAAAAGTAAAAGGCAAAGTAAAAACAAAGCAATTATTAAAGTGATGGAGATTGATATGATGAGAATAGACCCGGGGGCCATAGGTTTCACTAGTGGCTTCTCTCAAGAGCATAAGTATTCTACGGTGGGTGAACAAATTACTGTTGAGCAGCTGACATAATTGAGCATAGTTTTGAGTATATCTAGGTATGATCATGTATAAAGGCATCACGTCCAAGACAAGTAGACCGACTCCTGCTGCATCTACTACTATTACTCCACTCATCGACCGCTAACCAGCATGCATCTAGAGTATTAAGTTAAAAAAAGAGTAACGCCTTAAGCAAGATGACATGATGTAGAGGGATAAATTCATGCAATATGATAAAATATCCCATCTTGTTATCCTCGATGGCAACAATACAATACGTGCCTTGCTGCTTATACATCCGGGAAAGGACACCGCAAGATTGAACCCAAAGCTAAGCACTTCTCCCATTGCAAGAATTACCAATCTAGTTGGCCAAACCAAACGGATAATTCAAAGAGACTTGCAAAGATAACCAATCATACATAAAATAATTTAGAGTAGATTCAAATATTATTCATAGATAATCTGGATCATAAACCCACAATTTATCGGTCTCAACAAACACACCGTAAAAAGAAGATTACATCGAATAGATCTCCACGAGAGAGGGGGAGAACATTGTATTGAGATCCAAAAAGAGAGAAGAAGCCATCTAGCTACTAGCTATGGACCCGAAGGTCTGAAGTAAACTACTCACACTTCATCGGAGGGGCTATGGTGATGATGTAGAAGCCCTCCGTGGCGGATGCCCCCTCCGGCGGAGCTCCGGAACAGGCCCCAAGATGGGATCTCGTGGATCTGAGGAAGTTGCAGGCGGTGGAATTAGGTTTTTGGCTCCTGTTACGATCGCTTGGGGTACGTAGGTATATATAGGAGGAAGGAGTACGTCGGTGGAGCAACAGGGGGCCCATGAGGCAGGGGGCGCGCCCTAGGGGGGGGCGCTCCCCACCCTCGTGACCGCCTCTTTTTTTCCTTGGAGTAGGGTCCAAGTCTCCTGGATCACGTTCGGTGAGAAAATCACGTTCCCAAAGGTTTTATTCCGTTTGGACTCCGTTTGGTATTCCGTTTCTTCGAATGACTGAAATAAGCAAAAAAAAAAAACAATTCTGGGCTGGGCCTCCGGTTAATAGGTCAGTCCCAAAAATAATATAAAAGTGGAAAATAAAGCCCAATATAGTCCAAAACAGTAAATATGGTAGCATGGAGCAATAAAAAATTATAGATACGTTGGAGACGTATCAGGCATCCCCAAGCTTAATTCCTGCTCGTCCTCGAGTAGGTAAATGATAAAAAGACAATTTTTGATGCGGAGTGATACTTTGGCATAATTTCAATGCAAAGCTTCTTAATTGTGGTATGAATATTCAGATCAGAAAGATTCAAGACAAAAGTTCATATTGACATAAAAATAATAATACTTCAAGCATACTAACTAAGCAATTATGTCTTCTCAAAATAACATGGCCAAAGAAAGTTATCCCTACAAAATCATATAGTCCGGCTATGCTCCATCTTCCCCACACAAAATATTTAAATCATGCACAACCCCGATGACAAGCCAAGCAATTGTTTCATACTTTAACATTTTCAAAACTTTTTCAATTTTCACGCAATACATGAGCGTGAGCCATGGATATAGCACTATATGTGGAATAGAATGGTGGTTGTGGAGAAGACAAAAGGAGGGAAGATAGTCTCACATCAACTAGGCGTATCAACGGGCTATGGAGATGCCCATCAATAGATATCAATGTGAGTGAGTAAGGATTTCCATGCAATGGATGCACTAGAGCTATAAGTATATGAAAGCTCAACAAAATAAACTAAGTGGGTGTGCATCCAACTCGCTTGCTCACAAAGACCTAGGGCATTTGAGGAAGCCCATCATTGGAATATACAAGCCAAATTCTATAATGAAAAATTCCCACTAGTATATGAAAGTGACAAAATGAGAGACTCTCTATCATGAAGATCTTGGTGCTACTTTGAAGCACAAGTGTGGTAAAAGGATAGTAGCATTGTCCCTTCTCTCTTTTTCTCTTATTTTTTTATTTGGGCCTTTTTCATGGCCTCTTTTTTTTCATTTTTTTATTTTTCGTCCGGAGTCTCATCCCGACTTGTGGGGGAATCATAGTCTCCATCATCCTTTCCTCACTGGGACAATGCTCTAATAATGATGATAATCACACTTTTATTTTTCTTACAACTCAACAATTACAACTCGATACTTAGAACAAAGTATGACTCTATATGAATGCCTCCGGCGGTGTACTGGGATATGCAATGACTCATGAGTGACATGTACGAAAGAATTATGAAAGATGGCTTTGCCACAAATACGATGTCAACTACATGATCATGCTAGCAATATGACAATAATGGAGCGTGTCATAATAAACGGAATGGTGGAAAGTTGCATGGCAATATATCTCGGAATGGCTATGGAAATGCCATGATAGGTAGGTATGGTGGCTGTTTTGAGGAAGATATATGGTGGGTGTATGATACCGCGTGAAAAGTGCGCGGTATTAGAGAGGCTAGCAATGGTGGAAGGATAGGAAAAAGTGTGTATAATCCATGGACTCAACATTAGTCATAAAGAACTCATATACTTATTGCAAAAATCTAGAAGTTATGAAAGCAAAGTATTACACCCATGCTCCTAGGGGGATAGATTGGTAGGAAAAGACCATCGCTCTTCCCCGACCGCCACTCATAAGGAAGACAATCAATAAATAAATCATGCTCCGAATTCATCACATAACGGTTCACCATACATGCATGCTACGGAATCACAAACTTCAACACAAGTATTCTTTAAATTCACAACTACTCAACTAGCATGACTCTAATATCACCATCTTCATATCTCAAAACAATTATCAAGCATCAAACTTTTCTTAGTATTCAACGCACTCAAAAGAAAGTTTCACATATCTTGAATACCAAGTATATTAATATTAAGCAAATTACCATGCTATTAACGACTCTCAAAATAATCTAAGTGAAGCATGAGATATCAATAGTTTCTTTAAAACAAATCCACCACCATGCTCTAAAAGATCTAAGTGAAGCACTAGAGCAAAAATTATCACGCTCAAAAGATATAAGTGAAGCACTATGAGCAAAACTATCAAGCTCAAAAGATATAAGTGAAGCACATAGAGTATTCCATAAAATTCCAATTTATGTATGGCTCTCTCAAAAGGTGTGTACAGCAAGGATTATTGTGGTAAACTAACAAGCAAAGACGCAAATAATACAAGACACTCCAAGCAAAACACATATCATGTGGTGAATAAAAATATAGCTCCAAGTAAATTACCGATGGAAGTAGATGAAAGAGGGGATGCCTTCCGGGGCATCCCCAAGCTTTGAATTTTTGGTGTCCTTGGATTATCTTGGGGGTGCCTTGGGCATCCCCAAGCTTAGGCTCTTGCCTCTCCTTGTTCCATAATCCATCAAAATAATTTACCCAAAACTTGAAAACTTCACAACACAAAACTCAATAGAAATCTCGTGAGCTCCGTTAGAGAAAGAAAACAAAAGACTACTATAAGGTACTGTAATGAACTAATTCTTTATTTATATTGGTGTTAAACCTACTATATTCCAACTTCTCTATGGATTATAAACTATTTTACTAGCCATAGATTCATCAAAATAAGCAAACAACACACGAAAAACATAATCTGTTAAAAACAGGACAGTCTGTAGTGATCTGTAACTAACGCAAACTTCTGTAACTCCAACAAATCTACCAAAATTAGACGACATAGAATTTTTTTATTGATCAGCAGCGTTGGAATTAGTATTTTATCACGTTCTGGTGACTTTTAATAATTCGTGCACTGAGCGCAAAGTTTCTGGAAATTACAGCAAGATCAAATAACTATCATCCAAGAAGATCCAATAGGTCTAGCTTGGCACAAACACTAATTAAAACATAAAACCAAATCTAAACAGAGGCTAGATGGATTATTTATTCCTAAACAGAAGCAAAAGAAAAAAAAACTAAAAATAAAATTGGGTTGCCTCCCAACAAGCGCTATCGTTTAACGCCCCTAGCTAGGCATAAAAGCAAGGATAGATCTAGGTAGTGCCGTAGTAATAAGATAGATCGGTGAAACTCATTTCATATTCTCTACGTTCGGCAGAAATGTTTCTTTGAGGCAAGCAAAAGTAATCAAAAGGGCTAAATTTAATAGGACAAAAGTCCCCAAGATCAATTTTAGGAGGTATAGGTTCCTCTTTCGACCCTTCGTATTGCACAACCAATTCATCATTATAAGCGTTCTTCTGACAGAACTTGGTGAGCCTATACTCAAGAGAGCATCCTAGCTCATTATTTCGAATAGCCAAACCATCATTAAGTTCAAAAATTCTATCAATTAAAATATTGGTAGGTATGTTTTTTCTAAGATTTTCATTGAAATCAACATAATCGATAGATTGAAAACGCATTATTTCTTCTTGATCAAAAAGGATAGATTCTATGGGAGGACGGCCAGCGTCCACCCTATAATCTTGTAAAGATTTCTTTGGCTTCTTTTATTATAAATCTAAATTCATGAGCCAAAAAGATAGTAGCGGCACGCTTAACAGAGGAGTGTTCAATATTAGAAAATTCTAGAAAAATTCTTTGTATAGAAGGGTGCATATGCATAAATTGCCTTTCAAGTTCAACGATAAGAATGGCAATAGCGTCCACAAGGCTACTAGTTCTATGGAGAATAGAACCACCCATAGAGGGTAAAGCACCGGCACAATTAAAGAAATCTTGAGTAACTCCCTTATCAGTAATATTACCACTACCGATTCGAAATCTTTTTGTATGATAGGTAGGGGATTCTTCAGCAGGAGCTTCAGAATTTTCTGTGATATTATTATTGGCCATATCGGCAATAATTTCCCCAATTTCAGACATAACGACAAGTGAGCAAACTAACACACGAGCAAACAAGTGGACGAGGAAAAGGCAAACGGGAAAAAGAGGAGGATATTGGGAAAGAGAGGGCGAATAAAACGGCAAGGGTGAAGTGGGGGAGAGGAAAACGAGAGGCAAATGGAAAATAATGTAATGCGGGAGATAGGGATTGTGATGGGTACTTGGTATGGTGCTTGACTTGCTCTTGCGTGAGCCTCCCCGGCAACAGCGCCAGAAATTCTTCATGCTACCTCTTGAGCACTGTGTTGGATTTCCCCGAAGAGGAGAGGATGATGCAGCAAAGTAGCGTAAGTATTTCTCTCAGTTTTTGAGAACCAAGGTATCAATCCAGTAGGAGGCCATGCACAAGTCCCTCGTACCTGCACAAAACAATAGCTCCTCGCAACCAACACGATTAGGGGTTGTCAATCCCTTCACGGTCACTTACGAGAGTGAGATCCGATAGAGATGATAAATAATATTTTTGGTATTTTTGATATAGAGATGCAAAGTAAAAAGTAAAAGGCAAAGTAAAAATAAAGCAAGTATTAAAGTGATGGAGATTGATATGATGAGAATAGACCCGGGGCCATAGGTTTCACTAGTGGCTTCTCTCAAGAGCATAAGTATTCTACGGTGGGTGAACAAATTACTATTGAGCAATTGACAGAATTGAGCATAGTTATGAGTATATCTAGGTATGATCATGTATATAGGCATCATGTCCAAGACAAGTAGACCGACTCTGCTGCATCTACTACTATTACTCCACTCATCGACCGCTATCCAAAGCATGCATCTAGAGTATTATGTTAAAAGCAGAGTAACGCCTAAGCAAGATGACATGATGTAGAGGGATAAATTCATGCAATATGATAAAAAACCATCTTGTTATCCTCGATGGCAACAATACAATACGTGCCTTGCTGCCCTTATACATCCGGGAAAGGACACCGCAAGATTAAACCCAAAGCTAAGCACTTCTCCCATTGCAAGAATTACCAATCTAGTTGGCCAAACCAAACGGATAATTCGAAGAGACTTGCAAAGATAACCAATCATACATAAAAGAATTCAGAGAAGATTCAAATATTATTCATAGATAATCTGGATCATAAACCCACAATTCATCGGTCTCAACAAACACACCACAAAAAGAAAATTACATCGAATATATCTCCACGAGAGAGGGGGAGAACATTGTATTGAGATCCAAAAAGAGAGAAGAAGCCATCTAGCTACTAGCTATGGACCCGAAGGTCTGAAGTAAACTACTCACACTTCATCGGAGGGGCTATGGTGATGATGTAGAAGCCCTCCGTGGTGGATGCCCCCTCCGGCGGAGCTCCGAAACCGGCCCCAAGATGGGATCTCGTGGATACAGGAAGTTGCGGCGGTGGAATTAGGTTTTTAGCTCCTTTTCTGATCGTTTGGGGGTACGTAGGTATATATCGGAGGAAGGAGTATGTCGGTGGAGCAACAGGGGGCCCACGAGGCAGGGGGCGCGCCCCCCACCCTCGTGACCGCCTCTTTTGTTCCTTGGAGTAGGGTCCAAGTCTCCTGGATCACGTTCGGTGAGAAAATCACGTTCCCGATGGTTTCATCCCGTTTGGACTCCGTTTGATATTCCGCTTTCTTGAAACACTTGAAATAGGCAAAAAACAAGCAATTACAGGTTGGGCCTCCGGTAATAGGTTAGTCCCAAAAATAATATAAAAGTGGAAAATAAAGCCCAATATAGTCCAAAACAGCAAATAAAGTAGCATGGAGCAATAAAAAATTATAGATACGTTGGAGACGTATCAATAGGTTAGTCCCAAAAATAATAGAAAAGTGAATAATAAAGCTCAATAATGTCCAAAACAGAAGATAATATAGCATGGAGCAATCAAAAATTATAGATACGTTGGAGACGTATCAAGGCGCAAGGTGGCGGAGGCGCCAGCTCACCAGTCTCAGCAGCGGAGCCAACCGGGCCTCCAGGTAGGCCGCGATGAAAGCAGCCGCTTGCAAGCGACAACAGCGGTTTGTAGTAGAAGAAATGAACCGGTGGGGCGGCTCAAGTCATGCCACGCGGAGCGGAGGCAGGCCAGGTATCCTCTCATCGGATCGTGTGGAGCGGCAGCACTAGCAACCAATCACATCGGCCCGTGGCTGATCAGTAGGCGGGTCAATTTTGCCTTCCCATGAAAAGTAGGAACGACGAGACGCCTTCGGTTTGGCCTTCCGCCGCTCCATGGAATTTCCTTGGGACTCGCAATGCCACGGGGAAAATTTTCTTCTGTCTCGGTCTCGGCGAATCTTCATGGTGCGTTCGTGTTGGACACCAGCGACACGCGTCATTGCTCCAAAAAATATTCGATCTGGCGTTGAACCGACAATTTTTCGGTGGCGTATCCGACACAATTCTAATTTCTCTTGGACCAAAACCTCGTCGTACATCGAGCTCCAAGGTTACTCATGATTCTGAGCATAACATGGTGAATTCGCCGGCTCTGACCAAGTCGTCCCATGCCGGGCTATCCCGTGAGATTGCTTCATGCCAACTCTTCTTCATCCGGTTTAAACACGAACTCCATGAACCCTAGATGAGATCCCTTCAAGAACTCAACACCATCATGCGTGGCCCCACGGTGGGCGCCAACTGTCGTGGAATTGTCACGACAGATGTCCTAGTGTGAGGACTTAGTCGTGAGGCCAACGCATCTATGTGGTAGCTTGAGAGGGGTTGAGCGGAATCGAGAAACGCAACACAAGACAAGGGTTTAGACAGCTTCGGGCCCCGGGAAACATCATCCGGTAACAACCCTACATGTTGTTTGTGGCTAGATCTAATTATCATCATGAGGGAGCCGCCGTAAACCGGCTCTCCTAGTTATGTCTAGCCCTAAGGTTTTCTCTCCCTCCCTCTTGGGGTGCCCTGCCCCTCCTTATATAAGTTGAAGGGGCGGGTTACATGTAGAGTCCAACTCGGATTAAGACTTAAACTATTCCGACTTCTCTTCATGGGCTTCTTAACGTCTTGGGCTTCATAACGTCTCAGGCTTATTAACCCCAGGCGACTCTGTCTGCTGGGTTATGATTGCCTGCCCGGTTATGATTGTTTGTCGGGTTATGATCTGGCTTAACCCCTATCGGGTTATCATCTGACTTAACACCTGCCGGGTTATCATCTGACTTAACTCCTGCCGGGTTATCATCTGACTTAACACCTGTCGGGTTATCATCTGACTTAACTCCTGCCGGGTTATCATCTGACTTAACTCCTGCCGGTTTATCGTCAGACTTAACTCCTGCCGGTTTATCATCTGACTTAACTCCTGTCGGGTTATCAAGTACCAGCCGGGTTATCACTCCGGCCGGGTCATACCGCGGGGTATATCCCCGACACTACTGAAAATAATGAAGAAGAAGCTTCCAAAGGATAACGAATTGCCCGACAGTACGTACGAAGCAAAGAAAGTTCTATGCCCTCTAGGATTGGAGGTGCAGAAGATACATGCATGCCCTAATGACTGCATCCTCTACCACAGTGAGTATGAGGATTTGAACGCATGCCCAGTATGCGGTGCATTGCGGTATAAGATCAGACGAGATGACCCTGGAGATGTTGAGGGCGAGCGCCCCAGGAAGAGGGTTCCTGCCAAGGTGATATGGTATGCTCCTATAATACCACGGTTGAAACGTCTGTTAAAAAACAAAGAGCATGCCAAGTTGATGCAATGGCACATAGGACTGTAAGAAAGACGGAAAGTTGAGAGCATCCGTTGATGTATGTATGGATTTTGTATGTATGTACATGCAGATGTATGGATGATCCATGGATGTATGCATTGATGTATGATATTTTTTGTTCATATAATTTTTTTGTCCATTGATGTATGCTTTTTTGTTCATGGAAAGTTTTTTTGTTCATAGAAAGTTTTTTTGTTCATAGAAATTTTTGTTCGTGATGATCTTGCTAAAACTCATATTAAGTTTACTAAGTTTTACTTTTCCTAAATCAGGGAGAGGCAACTTTACTAAATGTTCATGATTTTTTTGTACATAGAAATTTTTTGTTCATAGAAAATTTTGTTCATGATGATCTTGCTAAAACTCATATTAAGTTTTAATATATGAGCAATGATGTATGTATGATCCATGGATGTATGCATATTGTTTTACTATATCGGGGGGAGGCAACTTTACTTAATTGGCATGATGATCTTACTAAGTTCTACTTTGCCTAAATTGGGGAGAGGCAACTTTACTAAATGGGCATGATGATAATGAAATTTACTAAGGTTAATTATGGGAGAGAGGGAGTAACAACTCATATATTCAAAATTTACTCCCGTTCCGCTCGCCCGACCAACTCTGGAGGCCACACATACCCCGATAACTTCGACATGAGGGGGTGGGGGCGTCGTTAAAACATAACCTCGATAACTTCGACATGAGGGGGGTCGTTAAAACATAACCCCGGTAACTTCGACATGAGGAGGGTCATTAAAACATAACCTCGATAACTTCGACATGAGGGGGATGTTGGACAGGCATGAGAGAGGCGGTCCGCAAAGTATCCTCTCTCGAAAGATATATAGGACGACTCATCAGACATGAGGTGGAGGAGTCCTCGATGATGTTTGCCACTAATCCATTGCTCATATGCATATGATTCCTTGTTGCGATATTAACTCCATGTTTGCCACTAATCCATCTCTCACGTTTGTATATTGCCATGTTGTAATATTTGCAGAAACTATGGACAGAGACTTAGAAAAAGAAGAGTTGTTGGGGGATATAATCCGCGAAGGAGGTGATCGCTTGTCGTTTCTCAATGACACCGATGGTCAGGAAGGAGAGGATGACGATTCCGGTGATCCAACAATGGAGGAGGAAGGAGATCATGACGGCTCCTGTGGCCTAATGGCGGAGGAAGGAGATCATGATCACGACTCCGGTGACTGAACGAAGGAGGGAGCCTTAACTGTTGCGAAGTCCGGCGAGGTATTAATTAAGCCTCTGCTGACTAGATGCACTAATTGTTTTGTATGTACATATATTAATGCTTCTTTCTTGTTTTAGCCCTCCGGATCGAGCCAAACTTTGGTAAGGAGACGAGGCCCGAAGAAAGGTTGCGCCAGGATGAAAGGTTCACGATCACAGAAGCGCTCGAGATGGCCAACCAATTGCTCCCAAGCGGACCAAGGACACATTTGTACATCAGTGCGGAGTTGTTGTTAGGTACAGCGTCCTGATCAGCATCCAAGAATGGAACAAGAAGAAGGACCCTGAAGTTTCTTATGTCCAGGATAGACTGAAAGATGATCTTTGGACCTTGCAGATGACAAATTTCAGCCTACCGCTAGAGGAGGATCCGAATAACCTAGTTATAGAGCGAAAGGTCAAGGCGTTTGCTCTTAAGAAGATGGCATAACTATTCAAGAACTGGAAGAAAGAGTTGAACAAAAAGTTTGTCGAGAAAGACGAGACTCCATAATTTATCGGTCAATATGAGAAGATATGATATCACTGGCCCTCATTTGTGGCCTACAAGAAATCAGACAAGGGTAAGCAAAGGTCACTGACAAACAAGCAAAATGATGCAAAGAAGAAGTCACAACATACCACAGGGTCAGGTGGCGACAGCAAAGCCCACCCATTGTGGGACAAAGCTGAGCAATACATGCTTGCTAAAGGGGTCCAACCAGCGACATTGCACTGGCCAGATCGGGCAAGGACTTGGTTCTTTGGGGTTGGGGGAACTTTGAACCCAGAATCAGGGAAGTGTGTTTGGATGAAAGCTCAACTTGCAATACCCATCAAGAAGCTTGATGAAGCAATCCAGGCAACGCAGGAAGGGAGGTTCCGGCCCGACAGAGAGAAGGACGAGTTGACAGGCTCCATTCCGTGGGTGCATGGGTTCCCCGACAGTGGTGGTTATAGAAGCCGACAGATAAAGAAGCAAGAGGAAGCAAGAAATGCAGAAGATCAATGTAACATTAGAAAAACTAGAGGAACTTGAGAGCCAGCGAGCTACCGACCAACCATCTTAGCGTCACGAAGATCCTTCCTTCGACACTGCCACTGAAG
Organism: Aegilops bicornis; assembly: GCA_021605145.1. Classification (NCBI taxonomy): domain Eukaryota; kingdom Viridiplantae; phylum Streptophyta; class Magnoliopsida; order Poales; family Poaceae; genus Aegilops; species Aegilops bicornis. The sequence goes on along the minus strand of CM038673.1, from coordinate 674,680,104 downwards.
CTACCCCACCATCTCAGCAGAGAAGCAGTGTGGCTTCCACGGAGCTTGCTCAGCCTGGTATCATGGCTCCTCGCTACCCCGTGGATAGTATCACGGAGGCTGAACATTGTGTGCTAATGGCGAAATGCCATAACCTTTACTTGAAGGTGGCCCTAGGCTCTGTCGTACCTCCTCGAGCTGAGGGAACTTTCCATTGCCGTCCAATTCCACATGGCTATGCTATTGTCACGGTGGATGAAAGAATGGAGGGATTTGAGGGGCCGGAGCTTGACTACCCTACAGGTGAAGGGGATATTCTTCTGGAAAATTCCTTAAGGAGTAACTACGTATGGACAAAGGAGAACATCAAGCATCCAAACTGGACGCCGCCTCAACAGACTCAGCCGGATGTACCTCCTCAGCAGAGTCCTCTTTCGCCTCAGCTGTCTCCGGTGCGTTAGCAGACTCCGCCTCCTCCTCCCCCGCCTCCTCCCGGTAGCGGCGTGCCTCCGCCTCCTCCCGTGCAACCAGCGGACTCCGCCCGCCTCGGGCGGAAGAGAGCAACCCGCCGCTACAGTGACTAGCGATCTAACAGGTGGGAAGAAATTCAAATATAGTCCAAGCCTCAAGTCTCCTCCAAAGTTACCATATGGGAGGACTGACGAGGAAAACGTGGACATCGTGGAAGCCGAAGTGCATGCCCATTTTGAACGGAAGAAATGTCCACCTCTGAAGGAAAAAATAGATCCGGTGAAAGCAAAGCGCACTCTGGATGTCCTTAAGAGATCCAACTACGACCACTGTATTGAAAGGACATATGATGAAGCGCGGCGGTCGGGAAGTACTACCAGTGCTGCAAGAGAAGCAAAACGAAGAAGTGGGAAAACAATTCCCTAGCTCGGCGAACAGGAGAAGTAATCGTGCCCCCCCCCCCCCCGCTCAAGGTGTCTAGCGATATCGCTAATCCGGGGCTACTGCCCGGTACCACTCTTGGTGATTATGTGGGCGATAATGTACAGTTTGAAACGGCTGAGGTAGTAGAGATCTTTAGATACGAGCACGGGAAGCCTCTCGTCAAACCTGATCAGCTCCCGCATCTACCAACGATGATGCGAAGATTGCATAACTGGTACTTGGAAACCTGCATCAAGGATGGGACCGACAGTATATTACTGGCAGTTAAAGATGAGCACGAATTCACTGGAGTTGAGGTGATGCCTGTTGAATTTTGGAATTATTTTAGTTATTCAATCAAGACGCCCTCGACAAACAACTCATGAGTTGCTATTGTCTGTAAGTATTACTTTTGTAATTGAGTCTCTAGCTAAGCTCGCTCATTGCATGTATATATAATTATCCTCACTATATTATGCAAATTGAAGATCGTCGAATGCAAAAGAGGACAAATATGTGACATTGGGTTCATTAGCCCAAATGCCGTAAATGAATGGACGATAGAAAACAGAGCCAAAGAAACTGAGGATAACTTGCTAAAAGCGTTCCTTCGACATCAAAACAAAAGGGAAATACTCTTTCCTTACAACTTCAAGTGAGTGTTACTGTCTTGTGCATATTCGGTTTCGCTTACTCGAGGTTAAGTAATGTAATTGAGTTATCCGTGCGCAGGTTCCACTTTATTCTGCTATCCATTAAGCTTGACGGGGGAGTAGTAACTGTCTTAGACTCGAGACGTAAAAATCCAAAGGCTTATGCGGACATGACTGCAATGCTCCAGAAGTAAGTTCAATCATTATCGCACCATACCGGCAACTTTTGTTCATTTCCTGATATCAAGTAATCATTTTCTTTGCCGGGCAGTGGTTGGAAAATTTTCACCGCAATGGTTCCGGGTCTGCAGAAGGAGCTGCGATTTACATACCCAAAGTAAGTAGTACTAGCTAGTTCCGCGCATCTTTCATTGATTCTAGTTTCATCATTACCATTATCATGCTTGCTTATCAGTTTGATTGAAATGTATTCTCGTAAAGTGCTTGCGGCAGGAAGGCGGGAATAATTTATGTGGATACTACGTTTGCGAGTTCATGCACCACTTGACCTCTGAGCGGGGCTCCTCTGACCAACAATTTGAAGTACATAAACAGTATCACAATTCTATTTTATTACCATTAATTGTGTTGAGTTTCATTCATATATATGTATTGACCCCTTCTTTAAATTAGATGCGGGAAGAACTCCTACCACATGATCGCATACGAGCAATTCAAGAGGAATTGGCGGGATTCTTTCTTGTCCACGTCATACATGACAAGGGAGAATACCATATGGAATTGCAGCGTCGGATAGATTAACGAAAACTTGTTGTTTGACCAAGAACGGAGAAAGAGAGGTCACTTTTCTCTATATATGTTCATGACGATGTTGTGTAATTAATGGTTCATTCATTTGCTTACTAGCTAGCATCGAGTTCTCTCTATATGTAGTAGCTACCGTCGACCAAGCATGGACAAAGAGAGGTCACTTTTCTATATATGTAGTAGTTAGCTAACACAATATGAAACCCCTAAACCCTTCAAAACCCCTAATTAACCCCCCCCCCCCACCTTAAAAAACCCAGTGCATGCGAGCTGCTGACGCGTGGTTGCCTTTTAGTCTCGGTCGGTGTTACCAACCGGGACTAAAGGTCCTCCTTCCTGGGCGCCCCACAGCGGACACGTGGAGCTCCTTTAGTCCCGGTTCGTAAGCCAACTGGGACTAAAGATTTTGGGCATTAGTCCCGACCGTTTTGTCCCGGTTCTAGAACCGGGACTAGTGCCATGTTTTCTACTAGTGAGTCTCAATTCTACTAGTAGTACTTACCATCACATGTTTGGATTTCGACGTGCATTAAATCACCCCATGCAAGCAGTATCAAGAGAAAACTCACCAATGCATGTAGGAGTTCATGAAAATTTAGTGGTCATGCATGCATTCGTTCTAATTAATGCATCAGTAAACATAACTTTTTAAGAAAAACAAGCGTAATAATTAAGTACTTGTGCAAACTACGAAATTAATTCTACCACTCACCGTCTACCTTGGTTGGAGAGATTTTGAAATTGAGCCTTATAAGGCTAGCCATAGTGGGAGTAACATAGCAAGTAACATAGCCCATCCAAAAAAAGTTTGCTTACATAGCATATATGTAATGAGGAGAGAGATGGTTGGAGTAACATAATATGTTACTGTAACATAACACATCCCAAGGCAAAATGAGTCTACATCTTAATAAATGATGGCTTGCATGATACCACATACATGTTACTTCCTACTATGAAGGTGGTAACATAGACTAATAACATATGCATGTTATTAGTCTAAGTTACTCCCCACTATGACCAGCCTAAACCAGAAAGGAGGGAGTAGTTACTGTAACATCACTTGTCTTAATGCAATATGAGTCTATAACCTAATAAATGAAGCTTTACATGACACCACACTTATGTTACTACCCACTATGAAGGTAGTAATATAGTCTAGGGATATGTGTATGTTACTAGTGTATGTTACTCTCCATGGTGGCTAGTCCTCGATCCCTCTGGAAAGCTCACATGGACAATATGAAACATCTTCTCCCTCCAAGAATCACAATTTTAAAACGACAATCATCAGTGACCACTAGGTATCTAGCAAGCAGCCTCGCTCTAATCCTGGATTAGTGCCCTGTTAAACACCGATCTCGTGGAGCACGGATTAATTAAATACCCTAGTCAAAGTTAATCCTCACATTTCTTCACTGGTAACCTAGAGCGTGGTGCTTTGAGTCCACGCTCCACACTGTGCAAGTGCCATACGAAGAGTACTGCAAAGGGGAAAGTATCAGGTACTCCCATCCTTGGAGTACTCCCGATGCTTCAAGTTTAAAGAAACCACTCATAAATGTTTTAAAAAAATTTAGAAAAAAATATGAATGTTCACAAGGAATGTAACTACAACCCTTAAAAATTTCAGGTCCAATCTCGAAGTGCACATTAAAAAAAAAAGTGAAATCTGACATGAATAGCGTAAAGAAAAAGACAAAATCAGCACTGACACTATTCACATCTGGATTTCACATTTTTTTCTTAATGTACATTTCGAGTTTGGACCTGAAATTTTTAGGGGTTGTAGTTACATTCCTTTCAACTATTCACATTTTTTTCTGAAATTTTTGGAAACATTTAAGATATGTTTTTGAACATGGATGGGAGTACTAAATATTTTCCCTACTGCAAAGCCAGGTTTTTATGTGGCTCGATGCGTTCATTGCTTAGATTAACCTTGCGGCATTAATTATGGTCCCAGGTTGGAGCATGCATATCGATTGGGTCGCACGGCAGATCTACCGTAGCCGCTACCCAAGTGTCCTGGACCATCGCCAACTTTGCGTTAGTCTAGGTTTCATCAAGCATCGAGACCATCGACCAAATTTTGACTTTGGAACTGGTCTATACTCCGTTCAAGATCCATAGATCGCCACTTCATGAGCGTGCTGAATGCAAAGCTAATGAGCCCGGTATCTCCTGGGCTTGGTCGGTTGTGAATGTGATCAACACACTTACACACACACACACAGTACGTATTGGTCAGTGTCTTGTTACGTTTCTTTAGTGGAGCAGTGTACGTGAAATGAAATGAGACGATCCGATTTGTCTCGGACAAGACGCTCAATCTCGTATTATGCTGCTGCTGGTCGATAGTATCACGGTGTCGCATTCTGGCGGGTGGTTTACAAGCGGAGACATGGACGCAGAGCCAGCCTTCTGGTGTCCAGTGGTCGGACGGCTTGTATGCATGCCAGTTGGAGCAACTCCCGAACGACAGGCTGATGGAATTTTATCACGTCGCATGGCGGTGCATTGATTCGCAAGCTTCTCGGGTTAGAAGAACTAATCAGCAGTAGTGCTAAGCTGTGGCCAAATTATTGAATTGCCTAACTGGACGCATAGTCTAGTAATCCTATTCCTGTGACCTCGTTGCCACATTCTGCACCACGTACAGTAGCAAGCGCCAGTGTATTTTTCTTTTCTTTTTTCCATTGATAGATCTGCCAGCGGGGACACGCGAGAAAACAAACCATCAAGGGCATCTTCAATGTAACGCGGATCTCAAACCGTCCGCAACCGTTCAAATAGCACGGTTCAAACGTATTTTGTCATCCAATACGGTTTTGCATCTGTTCGCGGGCCAACCTGAACGTAGATTTTTTCCTCAAACCGAAGATAGAGTGGGGGTTTTGTGGGCGTCCGGACCGTTGCCACGTTCGCGTCTAGCAACCATGGCTCACCCAAAACCCTCCTCCCTCGCCAGTGTGCGTTCCAGCCTGACGCCAGCTGCTCGCATTGACGCCGGCTCAGAGTGGACGCAACCTCTCAATACCGGCATTGAAGCGGCGCGCCGGCCGAGAGAGCGCCGGCCGTTGCACATCCGGCTGAACACGCCTCCTCGCCACATTCAAATGGCTATAGATTGCCTGCATACCTCCATTAAACCCGCGCGTGTGCCGAGAAACCTACTCCAGCCACATGTCCGTTTGTGAGCCAGCCGACATTAAACACAACGCCAGTTGACTCCCCATGTCAACCCGCTATTTAAACGAGGCCGGACGCCGTGTGAAGAATCCCACCACACCTCCGCTCCTCATCTCCTCCTTGCAACATGTTCTCCACAATCACCATGTCATCCGGCGAGCGAGAAGAGGAGTTCTCCGCAATAAAAGCTGGCTAGGTGGCCCGCCGAGACCACCAGATACGAGCCAGGCAACTCACCGCTCATCCTGGCCTGTGGCCGCGCCATCCGTCGTCAACGTTTGTGAAACCGCGCCCTGCCAACGGAGAAAGAAGTCGGCTTTGCGGAGATCGATGAGGCGGCGGCCAACACGTTCGCGGCCGCCGCCAACATCCAGGAAAAGTAGAACATGGGAGGCCGCCGCTGCTTGGTTCCCACGAAGGGCACCGCCGATGCGTCACCGACGTGTACAGCCAATGTCTTCGCCGCTTCGCAGGCCACCGTCGTCCCTAGCCCCTAAAACCAACCCTGATCTGTGCTTCACAGAAGCGGAGGCCACCTTTCCCCTCCGGCTGAAGCATATCCCTCTGATGCCACTCCGATGAGCGGTGCTGCCGAACAAGATGGAGGCGATTCTTCTCCTCCCATTGAAGCATATCTCTCCAGGGCTCCTGGCATTCCGGCAAGCGGGCTGCCGGACGTGGGGAAGACATGTCGTGGGAGTGGAGATCCGCTGCGGCTGGCATTTCAGATTAGGTTTAGCCTAGTCCGGTATAGTTTAGCTAAAATATGTCCGAAATGTAAATGTTTTCGTTCGGTTTGAATGAAAATCATTGGGTTTACATGTATTCTCCGATTATTTGAAAACTTGTTTAAATTGTATGCGGATAGCATTGGATGACCAGCTCCCACATCCGAACTGGAGACCAGACCAGGTGTCATTAATGAAAAGAGGCGAGGTCTACGGTAGAGGAAGGCTAAAGCTTCAAGAGCGCCTTGTCACTAGACCAACATAAATGGAACTTATCCGGGGACTGGTCCCCCGCCCCCCCCCCCCCCCCGTCAGTGTATGGATGTGGGAGTCAATTTGCGGGTCAGAATTGGAGTTGCCCTAAGACCAACTACAACCATCGTTACCTAAATTGAGTTGCCAAACACCCATGGAAGCGCCCGGATGAGTTTGTGGAAGGTGGCCAGTCAGACCCAATATTGCAACTCCAACAACCATTGTAGAACCGACTGAAACACCAAGCGGGGGTTGGTAATTTCACCCTTGTGATCCCGAGGGTGAAATTATCATTTGGGTCCTCGAGCCCAGCCAATAGCCAACGGTCGGAATTCAAACGCACCTGGCAACTTTACTTGAGGAACAAGCAAAGTTGACTCCTCTGCTAGAGCAATTTCCTTGTAGCATAGAAGAACTTCGTCTCTGGCTGGCAAGTAATTATTTATCGCATGAAGAGATTTCTCTCGCCTCACTTGGGAAATTTTGCAGTTAAGCGTCATACAGACATAAGTCTCAAAACTCTGGTCACTCTTAATAGTGCGGTGGTCCTATGACCCAATGAAAGAAAAATGAAGCAAAAAAATAAATGCTACGTCTTCACTTCATCTTAATTCCTATGCTGCAATCATTTGCTCTCGGATGCCTCGCGTACCAATTGCTTCGACTCGGCAAAAATTTTGGGGGTCATCTCCGACGCACAAACTCTTCGATAGCAATCTTCTCGATTACCTTAGCATTCTTCTCTGCTTCGCAGATAATAATCTTTTGAGTTTATAGCAAACTTCTCTGAACTCCAGGGACATGATCTCTCTGTGTGTGATGTCTACTACGCAACCTTCTTCTTGTAGACTCGTGTTGGGCCTCCAAGCGCGGAGTTTTGTAGGATAGTAGCAAATTTCTCTCAAGTGGATGACCTAAGGTTTATCAATCCGTGGGAGGCGTTGGATGAAGATGGTCTCTCTCAAACAACCCTGCAACGAAATAACAAAGAGTCTCTTGTGTCCCCAACACACTCAATACAATGGTAAATTGTATAGGTGCAATAGTTCGGCGAAGAGTTGGTGATACAAGTGCAATATGGATAGTAGATATAGGTTTTTGTAATCTGAAAAAATAAAAAACAGCAAGGTAACTAAAGATAAAAGTGAGCACAAACGGTATTGCAATGCTTGGAAACAAGGCCTAGGGTTCACACTTTCACTAGTGCAAGTTCTCTCAACAATGATAACATAATTAGATCATATAACAATCCCTCAACATGCAACGAAGAATCACTCCAAAGTTCCTATCGTGGGGAACATAAGATGAAATTGCCTGTAGGGTATGAAACCACCTCAAAGTTATTCTTTCCGATCAATCCATTGGGCTATTCCTATATGTGTCACAAACAGCCCTAGAGTTCGTAGTAAAATAACACCATATGACACACATCAATCAACCCTAATGTCACCTAGATACTCCAATGTCACCACAATTATCCATGGGTCAATTATACGATATGCATCAAACAACTTCAGATTCATAATATTCAATCCAACACAAAGAACTTCATGAGCATCCCGAGATTTCTACCGGAGAAAGGAATATGAAAACGTGCATCAACCCCTATGCATAGATTACCCCAATGTCACCACGGGAATCCGCAAGTTGGTAACCAAAACATACATCAAGTGGATCAACAGAACATCCCATTGTCACCACGGATATCCCATCGCAAGACATACATCAAGTGCTCTCACATCCAAAGATTCAATCCAACATAACAATACCATATGATCCATATGATCCAACTATAGTAACAAAGCTCGCGGTACATCAAGATAGAGAGGGAAGAAACACCATATGATCCAACTATACTAACAAAGCTCGCGGTACATCAAGATCGTGCCAAAACAAGAACACGAGAGAGAGAGAGAGAGAGAGAGAGAGAGAGAGAGAGAGATCAAACACATAGCTACTGGTATATACCCTCAGCCCCGAGGGTGAACTACACCCTCCTCGTCATGGAGAGCACCGGGATGATGAAGATGGCTACCGGTGATGATTTCCCCCTCCAGCAAGGTGCCGGAACGGGCTCCCGATTGGTTTTTCGTGGCTATATAGGCTTGCGGCAGCGGAACTCCCGATCTAGGTTTATTTCTGGAGGTTTTGGGATTTATAGGAAGTGTTGGCGTCGGGAACAAGTCAAGGGGGCCCATGAGGCGATGACAAGGCAGGGGACGCGCCCTCCACCCTTGTGGTGGCCTTGGGACTCCTCTCCGATATCTTTTCGTTCCAGTATCTTTTATATTTTCCAAAAATATTCTCCGTAAATTTTCAGCTTTTTTGGACTCCGTTTGATATTCCTTTTCAGTAAAACTCAAAAACAAGGAAAAATAGAAACTGGCACTGGGCTCTAGGTTAATAGGTTAGTCCCAAAATCCTATGAAATAGCATATAAATGCATATAAAACATCCAAGATGGATAATATAATAGCATGGAACAATAAAAAATTATAGATACGTTGGAGACGTATCAGTGTGCACTAGCAAACACATTATTGATGCACTGTTTCTGTCCAACAATCTCCAAAACTCTCGGGGCACTCAATTACACCAACCCGTGATTTTGAATAGGCAGTCCAAAGTCCGAACAGACGACCCCAGGTGCACAAAACAAGACAATCTAGGTTGTGGCCATGGCTGGTTTGACCGTCAATACAATTTTTTCCAAGACGGAGGCAAAAGATTTGAATCATTGATTACTTAAGCAGAAGAGAGTTGCTCAGTTAATCAACAGAAAACCGGGACAAAATCAAGTTGTGAACATCAGTTTGAACTGGAACCGATGGTGCGTGGCAGAAATCATCTCCGGATCAATGGAATGGATTAGACCAGGAACTGGTGAGGGAGTCATGGACTAAGGGGTCCTCGGGCGTCCGGCCTGTTATCCATGGGCCGGACAGGTGGGCTGTGAAGACATGAAGGCCGAAGACTGTACCCGTGTCCGGATAGGACTCTCCTTGGCGTGGAAGGCGAGCTTGGCGACCAACTATGAAGATTCCTTCTTATGTAAACGAATCTATGTAACCCTAGATCCCCCCGGTGTCTATATAAACCGGAGGGTGTAGTTCGGAAAGGATATACTCATTACCATAGTCATACAGGCTAGGCTTCTAGGGTTTAGCCATTACGATCTCGTGGTAGATCAACTCTTGTAATACTCATATTCATCAAGATCAATCAAGAAGGAAGTAGGGTATTACCTCCATAGAGAAGGCCCGAACCTGGGTAAACATCGTGTCCCCTGTCTCCTGTAACGGACCTTAGACGCACTGTTCGGGACCCCCAACCCGAGATCCGCCGGTTTTGACACCGACATTGGTGCTTTCATTGAGAGTTCCAATGTGCCGTCAATGAAAGGTTTGATGGCCCATTTGATCGGCTATAGTGACGCTGTCCAAGGAGAAACCTTCCTCCCCGGACAGATTTTCATATTCGGCGGCTTCGTACTGCGGGCCAACTCGCTCGGCCATCTGGAGCAGATCGATAGCTACGCCCATGGCCACCAGGTCAGATTTGGAAGCTTGAACTACGTCGCGGATATCCGTGGAGACCTGATCTTCAAAGGATTTGAGAGCGCGGCGATCGCTCCCCCTCGCTCCGATGAACATGACTTAAATCTGTCAACGGACCATATTCAGGAGATGGTTCTTGTAACTGCTACGGCCTTAGATCCGGAGCATATTGTGCCATCCGAAACCGCAGAATCCGCGGTGTTGGAGCCGCACACGGACTCGGCACCTTGCAATGTCTGCGTCAACGGAATTCCGGACTCTTCTCCGGCTATAAGTTCCGAACCACGCACGCCTGCGGGTGCAGAGCTGGATTGGTTATCGATCTTCAAGTTCAGCGCCGCAGATATCTTCCAACACTCGCCCTTGGGCGACGTTCTAAATTCATTAAAAAGCCTGTCCTTGGCGGGGGACTCACAGCCGAACTATGTACGGTTCGAGCTAGAGGCTGATAATGGAGAATTTCTCTTCCCACCCGCCACCCACTTCATAGCCACTGTCGAGGACTTAACCGACATGCTTGATTATGGCTCCGAAGATATCGACGGTATAGATGATGATGCCGACAAGGAGCAAGGCCAAGACCCGCCATTCACGGGACGTCGGACGGCCACCTCTTTGTACAATATATACATGGATGATACACCTAAAAAAGCTAGCGATGATGACAAAGAAGATCCAGTTGAGAATAAACCTCCTGAGACACAGTCTAAGTACCGGCGCCCTAAATGCCGCTCTAAATCACATCGCAGCAATGCTGGCACCGGAGAAAATAGTACTCCGGACGACGCCGAAAACAATAAAGACCCTGTTGGAGCAAGATCCGAACAGGAGGAACAAGAAAACGGGCAAGCCAGCCCCGATGAATAGGCCCTGCCCAGCGACAATTCGATGGACGACAACTACCTTCTGCTCTTCGAAGATGAGGTAAGCCTCGGCGACAAAGACTTCATCGTACCCGAAGAACCCCTCGAGCAGGAGAGCTTCAAGCGCAGGCTAATAGCTACTGCAAGGATCCTGAAAAAGAAGCAGCAGCAGCTTCAAGCTGACCAAGACCTACTCAACGATAGATGGACCAAAGTCCTGGCTGCCGAAGAATACGGCCTTAGTGTCCTAGCCAAAAGCTACCTGTGACGCCCCCGATTCAATCGTACACTAATCATACACGCAAACGTGTACGATCAAGATCAGGGACTCACGGGAAGATATCACAACACAACTCTGAAAATAAAATAAGTCATACAAGCATCATACTACAAGCCAGGGGCCTCGAGGGCTCGAATACAAGTGCTCGATCATAGACGAGTTAGCGGAAGCAACAATATCTGAGTACAGACATAAGTTAAACAAGTTTTCCTTAAGAAGGCTAGCACAAACTGGGATACATATCGAAGAGGCGCAGGCCTCCGCACAGGATCCTCCTAACTACTCCTTGTCGTTGTCGCTGGGCTGCACGTAGTAGTAGGCACCTCCGGGTAGTAGTCGCCATCGACGGTGTCGTCGCCTCACAGGATCCATCGTGCGGTCGCAGCAATCGAGTAGAGATAGGGGGGAAAAAGGGGAAACAAGGCAACCGTGAGTACTCATCCAAAGTACTCGCAAGCAAGGAGCTACACTACATATGCATGGATATATGTGTAAAGGGCCATATCAGTGGACTGAACAGCAGAATGCCAGAATAAGAGGGGGATAGCTAATCCTGTCGAAGACTACGCTTCTGGCAGCCTCCGTCTTGCAACATGTAGAAGAGAGCAGACTGAAGTCCTCCAAGAAGCATCACATAGCAATAATCCTACCCGACGATCCCCTCCTCGTAACCCTGAGAGAGAGCGACCACCGGGTTGTATCTGGCACTTGAAAGGGTGTGTTTTATTAAGTATCCGGTTCTACTTGTCATAAGGTCAAGGTACAACTCCAAGTCGTCCTGTTACCGAAGATCACGGCTATTCGAATAGATTAACTTCCCTGCAGGGGTGCACCACATAACCCAACACGCTTGATCCCATTTGGCCGGACACACTTTCCTGGGTCCTGCCCGGCGGCGGAAGATCAACACGTCGCAGCCCGACCTAGGCTCAACAGAGAGGTCAGCACGCCGGTCTAAACCGAAGCGCACAGGGGTCTGGGCCCATCGCCTTAGCACACCTGCATGTTGCATGGGCGGCCGGAAGCAGAACTAGCCCCCTTAATACAAGAGCAGGCCTACGTTCCAATCCGGCTCGCGCCGCTCAGTCGCTGACATCACGAAGTGCTTCGGCTGATACCACGACGCCGGGATACCCATAACTACTCCCGCGTAGATGGTAAGTGCGTATAAATGGCCAGACTCAGATCAAATACCCAGATCTCGTTAAACGTGTTAAGTATCCGCGAACGCCGACCAGGGCCAGGCCCACTTCTCACCCAGGTAGTCTCAACCTGCCATGTCGCTCCGCCTCAAAGATCCACTCGCGGGTGCTCCACAAGCCTAATTCGACTTTTAGTCACCACATGTATCATGTATAAGTATATAGGATATACCCGTGATCACCTCCCGAGTGATCACGGCCCGATAGTATAGCACAGAAGACGGACAAGAATGTAGGGCCACAGATGGAAATACTAGCATCCTATACTAAGCATGTAGGATTGCAGGTAAAAGTAACAATAGTAGTAGCAAGGACAGGCTATGCATCAGGATAGGTATAACGGAAAGCAGTAACATGCTACACTACTCTAATGCAAGCAGTATAGAGTAGAATAGGCGATATCTGGTGATCAAGGGGGGGGGGGGGCTTGCCTGGTTTCTCTGGCAAGAGAGAGGGGTCGTCAACTCCGTAGTCGAACTGGGAAGCAGCAGCGTCGGTCTCCGTGTCTAGCGGAAGAAGTGAGGGGGAACACAATAAATAACAGAGCAATCAAAGCATCACAAAGCGTAACATGGCAATATGCGGTCTAGAGTGACCTAACGCGGTACTAGGTGGTACCGGCGAAGGGGGGAAACATCCGGGAAAGTATTCCCGGTGTTTCACGTTTTCGGGCAGATGATCCAGAGGGGAAAATTTGCGTGTTTGCTATGCTAGGGATGTGTGGTGGACGAACGGGCTGCGTATCCGGATTCGTCTCGTCGTTCTGAGCAACTTTCATGTACAAAGTATTTTCATCTGAGCTACGGTTTATTTTATATGATTGTCTAAAGTTTTAAATCATTTTTAGAATTTATTTAATTATTTGATTCTAACATATCCAGAATAGTGCATGCTGACATCATCATGACGCCGATCAACAGGAGTTGAGTCGACCGACGTGGGTCCTGCTTTGTCATTGTCTTAGACTAACTAAGCAGGTTTAATTAGTTTAATTAAGTCATTATGTTAATTTAACAGATTTAATTAAGTTAATTAATTATCTAATTAATTAATTAATATTTTCTAATTAATTTTCTAATTCCTTTTTTTTAAATGGGGGCGTGGGGCCCATATGTCATAGGCCCATGGCCATAGTGGGCACGGGCTGGCGCCGAGGGCGCCTGAATCGGGCGAAGCCCGGCATCGCTCAGCGAGGCCATCGGCGGCTGGGCGCAGCTGTCGAAGCAAGCAATCATGGGCGTAGCGAGCGAAAGCGGTGTGCACGGTGACGCGGGCGAAGGCGTGTAGGCGCGACGTACGGGCGCGGGCGGGACAAGGCCACGGTGAGCGCGATGAGCGCGAGCGCTCGCGAACGTGGGTGGAGGCAAGGACGCCGAGTAGGGCGATGACGAGCACGACGCGTTCAGTACGGGGGGGGGGGGGGGAGAGGGAGCACGGGGCGGTGCTCACGTTCGATGCAGGGAAGGGGGCGGCGTGGCTCGATGGCGTCCGGCGAGGAGGAGGATGGGGACGAGCGACGGTGGGGAGGCAGTCCGACGGGGAGGTTCGGCGAAGGCGCTTCGGGACGGCTTCGGGCGACGGAATCGGGGTCGAGGCGGCGATGACGGGGCGGCGCTGGCAAACGACGACGGTGAGGCGGACCAGGGCGGCGAAGTGGTGCAGAGCACGGCGCCGCGGGGTGGACGGGTCCGTGCGGCGCCGCGGAATGACGACGACAAGGCAGTCCGGTAGGAGGGAAGGGGGCAAGGTGGCGTGTCCGACGAGGACGGCCCCAGGGTTGGGTGCTGGCGACGGAGGCGTGGGGCAGCGGATCGAAAGTCGTCGGGCGAAGCGGCGGGCGCTGCCCGATCCAATCGGGAAGGGAAGAGCGTGGGGGGGGAAATGGAGGAGTGGGGCGACGGTAGCGGGCTAGGGTTTCGGGGTCCAGGATAAGGGAGTGGGGTGGGCGGTTGGGCCTTTTGGCCCGATGGCTCATTGCTAGCTGGGTCATTCGCCCAGGGGAGGGTTCTTCCTTTTTTTGCTTTCATTTTGTTCCTTTTCCTTTTATTTATTTTCTTTTACTGTTTTAATTCAACTTAGGGCATATAAGTATTTTATAAATTTGTGTTTTCTTTACTATAATTACCTATGTATTATTTGGCACTAACCGAACATTTTTGTTTTGATGTTTGAAAACTTTTGATGTTTGACAATATTTAAATTTTGAATTTGAAAGTTTCGAACCGACGCGAGATTATTAGCAGTAACCGAGGTGACGTGTCCTCATTAACGCGGGATTACTGTAGCCTAATTATCCGGGCGTCACAAATCTCCTCCACTACAAGAAATCTCGTCCCGAGATTTAGGAGCGGGAGTAAGGGGGAATGGCTTTTGTTACGAAATTTTGACGAGTGTCCTTGGTCTTGGTTGCTCTTCTCGAAGAGGTCGATCCATTACATTGATGTCTTCATTTCTCCGCTTCAGGTCATCATGGTGAAGTCGTCCTTTGCTTCAGGAACTCCAACGTACTTACGAATAGGTAAGGGGCAGCTTGACTACGACAGAATGCTTGTGAGGGAAACAATCTAGGGTTAACCCATGAATGAGCATCATATATCTCTTGAGTTGAACATATAAAACACATCGAGAGTAAAGTTGGAAGGTCCAACAAGAAGTTTCAGGCAGCCAGGCAATCATTCAATGTCTAGTCAGAAGGTGAAAGGGGTTTCAAGCAACGTAATAATTATTGTTTCCGATGCCAGAATTGATGATCTCATCGGAAGGTGGCCCATGAATTACATACGAGTCCACGCGGGAGGAATAACTTTGAGAACAGGGGGTGTACAGGAGAGTCAGGTTTCGATCCCGGGACCTGTGGGTTATGGGCCCACCATGTGGTTCAAAAGTAGGAAGGACGCCGACATATTGCACGGTCATGGTATCAAGGCATGGCAGAGGATAGCCTGTCAGTTATGTTGGCAACAACGTTGGTACCAAGGGCGTAGGGGCTTAAGAGAACTATTTTCCTGCTCGTTGAACGAGGCAGACCAATAGGCAAAGTTCTCGTCCATCGGTGGTTACCGGAATGTTATCAACCATATTAACAGGGTCTTACTGACAGAGTGGTTCAATGAGGTGCTTACCTAAGCAGTACAATATTACAGCTTAGATCATATAGATCACAAGAAAGGTTAAACCAAACAATGGAAAGGAAAATATGATTATCAGTTTAAACAGAACAATGGAAAGGAAAATGTGTTGAAACACATATTTCAGGAGTATTCCCTTCCCAAGGACAAACATAGCATGATGCCCATGACAGGATATAACATAGAAAACCATTTAGGTAATGGGAGAGAATTTTCATGGCATTATCCATACAACGGTGTTAGGGTAATTAAGAAAGAAACATTTAGCATTGGGCTTCAAATGTTCTTGTTGAAAATCGGAGTACTACAGACTTGCTTTGAGATAGCATTGACATGGGTTTCAAGCAAAGGTCGGATTTTGGATACACAAAGGATCCATCATGATGAACTTATTAAACAAGTCATTCAATTTCCTCATGAGAGAATGGTTAACCTTGTTAAAAAGGAAACGATAACACTAGGTCCTCCGGCCAGGTGTGCTAGGCATGACATCACCTTACCGAGTCATAAGAGGACCGATGTTATAACTCTTAAAAGTATGTTCCAATCATCATATCTGACCGAGATTCAGTTCGGATAGGTGGCAGGATAACTCAGACTCACGATGCCTGAGAAGAAAGGTGCAACACAAATTGACGAGATGACATCGAAGATTCTCGGGAAATGAACTATGGAATCGAGTTCCGAAACAAGAGTTCATCATTAAATCAAGAAGAGGATGAGGGGGGTGACTGATGGACTCAGCGATAACTCATCGAGGTATCCAAAAGATGGATCTCCACAATTATGTGGATAAGGAGATAACATTTGTCATATCAAATTATATAAGGAAGTAAGCTCGAGGAAGACATAGACAATTAAACATTGGTTGAAAGGTGCGCCCGAAATATGGGTTGGGTTGCACGACCAATGTCAGAATGGTGATTCAATAATTAATAGTCTAAGAAAGAACGGCCGACCATTAAGAGGGTTGCTAGAAGGGCAGAATCCAAACACCGTTCACTTGTGGGTACCCCGGTTGGAATCAACACGAGGACCAAGAAAGAATGGTGATGGTGAGAAGTATCATTATAGCAAGAATTCTGAAGAGGTGGAGCAATCCTCACAACATTCTTGACATCAAAGATGGTAATACTCCGCGGTAGAATCATAACATAAGTAGGATAGAAAGGAACTCAAGGAACAACACAAAACAGGAACAATTTTTGTGTTGGAGGGAATGCAATAATGTTGTGGATGATAACCCAAACCATCGAGGGCAAAGGATGCTATTTCTCATCAAGAATTCGATAGATATCTTGGAAGACCCCAGAATGTTGATGATGATCACGACACATTTGTCGAGAGGTTTCGAGAAGATGTAACTGATCGGTGATGACATCAAGTCAACAGAAATGATGAAGCCAAAAGTCATTGGAACCATGGGTACGACACAAACCCGAAATCAAGCTTGCTGTTCAAGGACAAACGGTATGACGAGGAAGATCGATTGTAAGATTAGCTCACCATCGAAATTTGTGCTCCGAGAAGAAGGACCCGGTAGCACAGTTAAAATTTAGCATGATAATGATATAGCCGATCAGGCTAGGAATGATGTGATCGGGTACAAACTCATACTTATAGAAGCTTACCGAAGAGTTGTTGAACCGTAATGCGGACTCGGTTCAGTTATTGGTGTCTTTGAGTGTTTAGTAATTCAGAGCCCGTGAAAAATTGGAATCAGTGGGAATGTAGCACTTGATGAAGAACTCATAAGAAGTTATGCAGTTCCATGATAATCTCGAGATACCAGGGGGGTAATACTCGATGACAGATCAAAGTAGAGGTTGGACTGGGGTATTGCTCTACAGAAGACAAGTCCTTAAACTTGTCCGAGAAACGGAACAAAGAAGAACAATCATGGCCGGAACCACGGTCGCAAAAGACCAAGCATAGCTAAGAGAATAAGTTATAACAAGGGGATTATTATTACTACGAGAAGCTTCCATGATAAGTTCCACCTCGGGTCCATGGGCATGAACACAAAGTTCAAGGTCGACTCCCACTTCTCCAATACACAACTTCTCATTTACTACTCTCGTTTAAGAATGTTTAAAGTTTGAAAGTTTAACTGACGGAATACCAGGAGGTTATGACCCACGAAGACTTTTGGGTTCACAAAATTTAAGGAAGGTATATGTTCAACCCATCGGGGCATCTTAGAAACATATACCACAATCTTTAGGAGTAATTAACTCAAACTCGAAGGCAGAGCATGGTTGAGAAAGCAGATGATACAATTTACCAAAGGCATTATGTATCCGAGTAAAGGCTCACAAGGTTATTGAATATGAAGGGCGTTGTCAGATAAAATCCAACAAAGGATCTGGTGGTCCATAAGGGATATGATGTGAGTATCGGTACTCAATAAGAGGAAGAAATAATGCAAATGCATCGGATTACAGAACATCGTAATAATTCGATGCTTAGATAACAAAGGACTTATGATTTTCAAATCAAGGGATCGTAAGCAATGTTATGATTAGGGATGGATAAGTTGAATAGCCTTAGGGGTACAATCGACGGCAATTGGATTGGTTGAGAACCAGCTCAGTCTGAGCCGGAAAGATAATTTAAAAGGATCAACTGATGATTGCGTGCATTCGCACGTATTGAATCAACAGACTCAAAAATGATGGTGACAAAGGATGCCAATATGATTACTATACTTATGGGATTAATCATAATGAAAGCAAACAAGAAATTCCAGAGCAATAGGTTGCTGAGGATTTTCGGAATTTCGAATGGTATTTCGAAGACTTTTGTGTAACCGTAGGGGTATTCAGGTGACAAAGAACAGCAAGGCAGTAAGCTCAAAGGATTATCAAAACAACGACGAGTTTTTCAGGGTATCTTGTAATAACAAGACCAACTGGGGATGATGGTAAGAATAACAACTGAAAGTAGTTATCCATAAGGGTTTACGGTGGAAGGGGAATTGCAAACGCGATGAACACAAGTTCTCGAGTTAACAGCGGAGAGCATCTTCAGGGTCTTCTGGTGCAGCAGACGATCATCAGTAATAAGGGGCTCTCCGGGTGAAAGTGATAACAAGATCCTAATGTTAGATTTAGTAAAATTCATTTAACCCGAATAGAGGAGAGATCAGAGTCCCAGAGCAAAGGTCGAGGAGTAAAAGATCCTAATACCACCCAATGGCGACGTGGGCCCATGGGCTGCACAGCCATGTTAGTAAAAGTTTTTGCAACGTCTAGACTCGACTTCGGCCAAGGAGTTGGAAAGGGGGATTCCTTGTAACATCCCAAATTTTCAATTTGGAATGTTATACATTAGGTCATCATGCATATCATATTTTTCTCGCATTTTCCGATCCTAGAAAATTTCACGCAACTCAAGGACCCTCGGAGAGAGTTGGAAGTTTCATTATTTTCATATTTGGGATTTCTCAAATCTTGAAAATAGGATCATTGGATTTATTTAATTATCTTCATAAAGTTTTTCCTATAAAAACTTAAGAGAGGGAATAATATGACTTTCCCAATATTTAGGAAAAATTAAGATATTATAAATAAATCAAAATTTGGTTTTGGAAGATTTATTTTGCTTAGGCAAAAATGAGCATTTTAAAATTTATGCATGTTTGCTGCTTTTAAAGTTCATTTCTGCTCGACTCATTTTTAGGAGTCGGGAAAATTTATTTTATTAAAATCGGAGTTCGCTTTGGTATTTTTTTAATCCGCTTTTGTTTTGTTTTAAAAAATCACGCTGGGCCAAGGCCCGGCCAGCCCAGCCAACGCGCCGCCCACCTCCCTCTCTCCTCACAAGACGCTTGCCACATGGTGCCCGCCAGACGCCACCCGCCGCCTGTGTCCGGGTCGGACACGGACGCCGCCGCCTGGCCCCTTCCCAAGCCGCCAGCCCCCCTTCTATTTATACCGCCCCCCCTCTCTCTCACCGAGCCCGGCCACGCTTAAGGACGCCGCCGCCGTTCGCCGTCGCCGGAGCCACCGCCGCCGACGCCGAGCCCCTGTCGCCCTCGCCGCCCCTCCCGAACCCCCCGGAGCCCCGCCGGAGCCCCGCCGGCGAGCCGCCGGAGGTAGCCGCCGCCACAACCCCCGATCCGGTTTTTTTTAAAAAGACCCGATCCGGTTTTTTTAAAGATGTTCGGTTTTTTTAAAAAAAACCTAGACGGTTTTATTTTTCGGTTTTCTTAATTAACGAAAGTTCACCGAATTCGCTCGCTTCAATGAACGTGTTCGTTGGATTAGTTCTGCTAACGAACGTCCGCTATTTAATCCGCTCGCTGCTTTCTTTTAATCGGATTTAATCCATTATTTTTCAGATTCGATTTCGATCCGATTTTCAAATCTGTTTTATTTCTTGCTCGCTTATCGGAATCAGTGATTCAAGCGCACGGAGTTTCGTTTAAACCGCCGTTCGACTAACCTACTTACACAGAGTTTTGCTACTGTAAAATTTTGACTTAGTTTCAGATTTGCTAAACCGAGTCGTTCTCCCTCGAGTTCCGACTTTCGATGCTTTATTTGATTCGATTCTTTTGCAACCGTGGTTCTTAAGTTGAACTATCCGGCTGGATTTGTTATTCGAGATTTCCCGTGCATTAGATGAGTACTTATTGTATGCTTGTTGTTTGTCTGCGTTAGATCACCCGTGAGTGCGCCGCTTGTTACTTGAATCTCTAGGACTCGCGGATCATCGACAAGGCAAGTAACACTTTGATCATACCTTTTCTACTACCCAGTTTTATTGCATTAGATCAAACCCTCAAACACTTGCATGTTTAGGATCTAATTAAATTGTGGGATGGGAAGTAGATTGAGGTAGTACCTATTACCTGTTTTACTTATGAAACCTTGGGAGTTACTTCTACGTTTTCTTAATTATGCCATGCTATGCTAGTAGACGTGGACTGGGTGAGTGATATCCATAACAGATGTGAGATTGTTAATTAAGGTTTATGTAAGGTGGCAACCTAAACACACATCTGGGTGGATTGAGGCACCTGGTTTCTATCAGACTTGCCTCAGTATTTCTTGGACCGCCACCTGTGCTCTAAGGGATCATAAGATTATTCAAACTGGAAACTTCCGTGTGCAGCCACAAGCTAATTATGGGCTCTGGCGTAGTTGACTAAGTTGTGCGAACTCTACAGGCAGACTAGCAGATGTAGGGGATGTAGGTTGGTACGGTCTACCCACATGTAAGGTGCTAAGCGCTTCGAAAGATCGTGTCTCGGTCATCCGCTTCTCAAACACCATGTAGTGCGAGAACCAAACGGAGGCGATCGAGTCTTGTGGGGAAAAGTCATAAACCTCTGCAGAGTGTATAAACTAATCATGATTAGCCGTGTCCCCGGTTATGGACATCTTGAGTATCTAGTACTTGAATATCATGTGAATCTCAACATGTTACTTCTAATAATAAATGTTATTGGGTTTTAATGAGTACTTTTTAATTGGGATTGAGGATGCTGTCAACCATTCTCAATGTTTAACAACCACCATGATAGTTAAATAAAATTATTCCTTTGATGTAGGGAAAAACCAGCTTTATGCAAAAATGTAATCAGAGAGCCTTACCACCAGCCATATATGCATGTAGTATAGGCTTGTTGCTTCATTGTTCTCTATGTGTTACATTGCCAAAGCATATTCCATGTCTTGACCCGTTTTCGGGCTGCAACTTTTACGCTGCAGACTTTTTCTGCAGACGCATTTAGTAAGGTGTTAGGTCGTGGTTCTATACTCAGTGATGCCGATGGAGTTGATGGACTCACTTGTCTTCCAAGCCTTACTCATTATTATTAGATGGCCTTAAGCCATATTATTGTATTAAGTTCCCTTGTGGACAACGATGTAATAAGTGTGTGATTGCTACTCTGCTATAAATCCTTCGGCATCTTGTGTGGTGTCGGCATCGATCCAGGGATGACACTGAGCACAGAGCACTAGATCCATTCGGGTCTGGTCGCTACATTCCTACAGGCAGTCGGCTCTGATACCAACTTGTGACGCCCCCGATTCAATCATACACTAATCATACACGCAAACGTGTAAGATCAAGATCAGGGACTCACGGGAAGATATCACAACACAACTCTGAAGATAAAATAAGTCATACAAGCATCATAATACAAGCCATGGGCCTCGAGGGCTCGAATACAAGTGCTCGATCATAGACGAGTCAGCGGAAGCAACAATATCTGAGTACAGACATAAGTTAAACAAGTTTGCCTTAAGAAGGCTAGCACAAACTGGGATACATATCGAAAGAGGCGCAGGCCTCCTGCCTGGGATCCTCCTAACTACTCCTGGTCGTCGTCAGCGGGCTGCACGTAGTAGTAGGCACCTCCGGTGTAGTAGTCGTCATCGACGGTGTCGCTCGCCCTGGGCTCCATCGTCTCGTCGCAGCAATCGAGTAGAGATAGGGGAAAAGTGGGAACAAGGCAACCGTGAGTACTCATCCAAAGTACTGCAAGCAAGGAGCTACACTACATATGCATGGATATATGTGTAAAGGGCCATATCAGTGGACTGAACTGCAGAATGCCAGAATAAGAGGGGGATAGCTAATCCTGTCGAAGACTACGCTTCTGGCAGCCTCCGTCTTGCAACATGTAGAAGAGAGCAGACTGAAGTCCTCCAAGTAGCATCACATAGCAATAATCCTAGGGAAAACTTTGTTTTTGCCACTCTAGTTTTTGCCCACTTTGCTTATGCCACTCTAGAATTTGACATTTCACTTTTGCCACTCTTAGCTTTTAACAATATATCACTTTTGCCCTTCCGTGGCAAAAATAAAATTTTCCAAGTGGCAATTGTGATACATGTCAAATGCTAAGAGTGGCAAAAGTGAAATGAAAAATTATCGTTTTTGCCACGGAATGACATTTGTGATGTATTATCAAAAGCTAACAGTGGCAAAAGTGAGATGTCAAATTCTAGAGTGACATAAGCAAAGTTGGCAAAAACTAGAGTGGCAAAAACAAAGTTTTCCCATAATCCTACCCGGCGATCCCCTCCTCGTAACCCTGGGAGAGAGCGACCACCGGGTTGTATCTGGCACTTGAAAGGGTGTGTTTTATTAAGTATCCGGTTCTACTTGTCATAAGGTCAAGGTACAACTCCAAGTCGTCTCATCAAGATCACGGCTATTCGAATAGATTAACTTCACTGAGGGTGCACCACATAACCCAACACGCTTGATCCCATTTGGCCGACACACTTTCCTCGGGTCATGCCCGCCGCTGAAGATCAACACGCCGCAGCCCCACCTAGGCTCAACAGAGAGGTCAAGACGCCGGTCTAAACCTAAGCGCACAGGGGTCCGGGCCCATCGCCTTAGCACACACGCATGTTGCGTGGGCGGCGGAAGCGTAATCTAGCCCCTTAATACAAGAGCAGGCCTACGTTCCAATCCGGGCGTGCCGCTCGATCGTGGCGTCACGAAGTGCCGGTGATACCACGACGCCGGGATACCCATAACTACTCCCGTAGATGGTTAGTGCGTATAGACCAAATGGCCAGACTCAGATCAAATACCCAGATCTCGTTAAACATGTTAAGTATCCGCGAACACCGACCAGGGCCAGGCCCACCTCTCACCCAGGTAGTCTCAACCTGCCCTGTCGCTCCGCCTCAAAGATCCACTCGCGGGTGCTCCACAAGCCGACCCGACTTTAGTCACCACATTTATCATGTATAAGTATATAGGATATACCCGTGATCACCTCCCGAGTGATCACGGCCCGATAGTATAGCACAGCAGATTTGACAAGAATGTAGGGCCACAGATGGAAATACTAGCATCCTATACTAAGCATGTAAGATTGCGGTGTAAAGGTAACAATGAGTAGCAAGGACAAAGGCTATGCATCGTGATAGGTATAACGGAAAGCAAGAACATGCTACACTACTCTAATGCAAGCAGTATAGAGTAGAATAGGCGATATCTGGTGATCAAGGGGGGGCTTGCCTGGTTGCTCTGGCAAGAGAGAGGGGTCGTCAACTCCGTAGTCGAACTGGGCAGCAGCAGCGTCGGTCTCGGTGTCTAGCGGAAGAAGTAACGGAGGGGGAACACAATAAATAACAGAGCAATCAAAGCATCACAAAGCGTAACATGGCAATACGCGGTCTAGAGTGACCTAACGCGGTACTAGGTGGTACCGGCGAAGGGGGGAAACATCCGGGAAAGTATTCCCGGTGTTTCGCGTTTTCGGGCAGATGAACCGGAGGGGAAAAGTTGCGTGTTTGCTATGCTAGGGATGTGTGGTGGACGAACAGGCTGCGTATCCGGATTCGTCTCGTCGTTCTGAGCAACTTTCATGTACAAAGTATTTTCATCTGAGCTACGGTTTATTTTATATGATTTTCTAAAGTTTTAAATCATTTTTAGAATTTATTTAATTATTTAATTCTAACATATCCAGAATAGTGCATGCTGACATCATCATGATGTTAGCATGACGTCAGCAGTCAACAGGGAGTTGACCTAACGTGTGGGTCCCGTTCGTCATTGTCTTAGACTAACTAAGCAGGTTTAATTAGTTTAATTAAGTCATTATGTTAACTTAACAGATTTAATTAAGTTAATTAATTATCTAATTAACTAATTAATATTTTCTAATTAATTTTCGAATTCCTTTTTTTAAATGGGGGCGTGGGGCCCATATGTCATAGGCCCATGGCCATAGTGGGCACGGGCTGAGGGCGCTGAATCGGGCGAGCGGCAACCTTTCGGGCGAGGCCATCGTCATGCGGGCGTAGCTTGGCAGAAGCAAGCAGCGAAGCCTGCCCCAGCGCTGCGTGGTGCACGGGTGGCATGGGCGCAAGGCGTGTAGGCGCGACTGGTCGGGCGGACAAGGCACCAGGAGCGCTGACAGCGCGCGGCGCGTGACGGGTGGAGGCAAGGACGCCGAGTAGGGACATGACGAGCGCGACGCGTTCAGTACGGGGTGGAGAGGGAGCACGGGGCGGTGCTCACGTTCGATGCACGGAAGGGGCGGCGTGGCTCGATGGCGTCCGGCGAGGAGGAGGATGGGGACGAGCGACGGTGGGGAGGCAGTCCGGCGGGGAGGTCCGGCGAAGGCGCCCGGGATGTCTTGGGCGATGGAGTCGGGTCGGCGGCGGCGATGACGGGCGGCTGGCAAACGACAGCGGCAATAGGCGGACCGGGCGGCAAAGTGGTGCAGAGCACGGCGCCCTTGGGTGGACGGGTCCGTCTTGGCGCCATGGTATGTGGCGACGAGGCAGTCCGGTGGGAGGGAAGGGGCGGCGGCGTGTCCGACGAGGCAGCGCGCCAGGTTGGTCTTGGCGACGGAGGCGTGGGGCGGCGCGGGATCGAGCGTGGTCGTCGGGGCGAGCGGCGGGGCGCTGCCCCGATCCGATCGGGGAAGGGGAGAGCGGCGTGGGGGGAAGTGGGGGAGTGGGGCGACGGGTAGCGGGCTAGGGTTTCGGGGTCCAGGGATAAGGGGAGTGGGGGTGGGCCGGTTGGGCCTTTTGGCCTGATGGCTCTTGGCATTAGTTGGGCCATTCGCCCAGGGAGGGGGGTTCTTCCTTTTTTTTGCTTTCTGTTTTGTTCCTTTTCCTTTTATTTATTTTCTTTTACTGTTTTAATTCAACTTTGGGCATATAAGTATTTTATAAATTTGTGTTTTCTTTACTATAATTACCTATGTATTATTTGACACTAACCGAACATTTTTGTTTTGATGTTTGAAAACTTTTGATGTTTGACAATATTTAAATTTTGAATTTGAAAGTTTCGAACCGACGCGAGATTATTAGCAGTAACCGAGGTGACGTGTGCTCATTAACGCGGGATTACTGTAGCCTAATTATCCGGGCGTCACACTACCCGAAGCATAGATTGCTACCTCAGTTCGATGATGAGGCGTTGGAGCCCGTAGCATCATCACACAATGCGGCTGGTCGTCGACAACTCTGTCCGCATAAAGAGGCAACCCAAGCCGAACACCAGACCACCCCACCTCGCCGTAAAGGCAAGAATAACACAGCTCATGGTTGTACAGACGACCTTCGACGGGACTTGGACAGTAGAGCAGGACACGCAAGATCGATCTACGGATCGCGAGGGCATGCCTCGACACGCGACGATGGCTACCTATTTGGACGTGACAAACATAGCCACGCCCGAGCCGAAAACCGCAAATGAACTCCTTTGGAGTTACGTCGTAGTGTGGCCCTACATAGAGACGCCGCACACCCTCTTTGCTTCACTGATGAAGTAATGGATCATGAATTCCCCGAAGGATTCAAACCCGTCAATATTGAATCATACGACGGAACAACCGATCCCGCGGTATGGATAGAAGATTTTATCCTCCACATCCATATGGCCCGTGGAGACGACCTCCACGCCATTAAATACCTCCCACTAAAGCTAAAAGGGCCAGCTCGGCACTGGTTAAATAGCATGCCTGAAAATTCCATAGGCAGCTAGGAAGACTTGGAATAAGCCTTCCTTGACAACTTCCAAGGAACATATGTCCGGCCACCGGATGCCGATGACCTAAGTTACATAGTCAAAAAGAACCAAATCTTCGACTGTTCGGACGCGGAAGCCCTCGAAGCCTTCAGACACAGCGTCCGGGACGAATGGCTTGCACGCCACCTCGGTCAAGAAGGACCTAAATCCATGACAACCCTTGCTGCTCTAATGACCCGCTTTTGCGCGGGAGAAGACAGCTGGCTCGCTCGTAGAAGCAACAGCGCCAGCGACCCGGGCACTTCCGAAATCCGAGACAACAACGGCAAGCCACGACGAAGCAAACACAACAGTCGCAATGATAATGAAAGATCACGCGACACAGCGGTCAACACCGGATTCAGCAATCCCAAGCCCGGTCAACGGAAGAAGCCATTCAAGGCGAACCGAGATGAACCATCCAACCTAGACAAGATATTGGATCGACCCAGCCAGATTCACGGCCACCCCGATAAACTAGCTAATCATACTAACAGAAACTAATGGGTCTTTAAGCAGGCCGGCAAGCTCAACGCCGAACACAAGGGGAGGAGGCCGCCAGGTGACAGGGATGACGGAGAGGTTCACCAACGAAATACCGGGGGTCAGAAACAATTTCCACCCGAGGATCGACTACTCCCGAAGCGAAAATAGCAGTCCGGCTTCCGCGGCCCACCTCGTACACCTGCAAAATTTGTACCGCGCATACATCACTATGCACTCAAGATACCATGGGCATTGGTGGAAACACACTACAGACAAGCCTGCAAGCATTCCCGTAACACTTTTTATCTATTTTCTTTTTATTTCTTCTTTCACTATCTCTTAAAAACAGGTGACGAACATGGCAAACATCTAAAACTGACTCTATCGGAGTTCGGATCCGTACACTCACCTAAGGGGCTACTTCCATCAAGGATTCCCCTCGCCGAGGACAGGCGGCGCAGACGCTTGGCTGTGGAGGTCCAAAATAACTTTTTGTAGACCGCACTCTTTATTTTGAGCCTGTACTATGCCTCTTCCTCCGCCTCCGACCCTGAGCATGCCAAATAGCCGTGGTTGTGGTCTTTATATATATAAAGTAATCATTGGCATATCGCTCAGGTCCCAGTAAACAGTATATGAACTAATTGATACATCTCCAACGTATCTATAATTTATGAAGTATTCATGCTATTATACTATCCTTCTAGGATGTTTTATATGCATTTATATGATATTTTATATGATTTTTGGACTAACCTATTAACCTAGAGCCCAGTGCCAGTTTTCTGTTTTTTCCTTGTTTTAGAGTATCACAGAAAAGGAAAACTAAACGGAGTCCAATTGACGTGCCACTTGACGGAGATCATTTTTTGGACCAAAAGAAGCCCACGGAGTACCAGAAGCAGGCCAGAAGAGTCCCGGGCTGCCCACGAGGGTGGGGGGGCGTGCCCACCCCCCTAGGGCGTGCCCTCCTACCTTGTGGACAGCCCGGAGACCCCCCCTGACGTGAAATCAATGCAACACTCTTCTATATATACCCAAACTTCCAGAAAGAAACCTAGATCGGAAGTTCCGCCGCCGCAAGCCTCTGTAGCCATGATAAGTCAATCTAGGCCCTCTCTGGAACCCTGCCGGTGGGGGCCATCATCACCGGTGGCCATGGAGGAGTATCCCGGAGGGGCCATCATCACCATGAAGGCCAAGGACCAGAGGGTGGAGGCCATGGAGGAGGAAGCACAAGGGGGAGAACCTCTCCTCCTCTCTTCCGGTGGCGCCCAGAGTGCCATCGGGAGGGAAATCATCGCCACGGTGATCGTCTTCATCAACATCACCATCATCATCACCATCCTCATCTCTTTTACGCGGTCCACTCTCCCGCACTTTTTGTAATCCCTACTTGAACATGGCGCTTTATGCTACATATTATGATCCAATGATGTGTTCCCATCCTATGATGTTTTGAGTAGATATCTTTTGTCCTTGGGTTGATTGATGATATAGATTGGTACGAGATGTATGTTTTATTTTGGTGCTGTCCTATGGTGCCCTCCGTGTCGGCATAAGCGTGAGGGATTCACTGTAGGGTGTTGCAATATGTTCATGATTCGCTTATAGTGAGTTGGTGAGTGGTGAAACACAAACCCGAGTAAGAGGGATTGTTTCGTATGGGAATAAAGAGGACTTGATGCTTTAATGCTATGGTTGGGTTTTACCTTAATGATCTTTAGTAGTTGTGGATGCTTGCTAGAGTTCCAATCATAAGTGCATATGATCCAAGTAGAGAAAGTATGTTAGCTTATGCCTCTCCCTCATATGAAATTGCAATGACGACTATCGGTCTTGTTAACAATTGCCTAGGACAATTCCGCACACCGATCCACCATTATTCCACACTCGCTATTTATATTATTCAGGAGTATATTCTAACTTTATGATAGCAACACGTACTTTTATGTTTTAGCTCTCCGATATCATGCAAAGTTATCCTCTTCATACCCACAACGTAGTTTTATTTCCCATTTCTAGTTGGAAGTAAACGTCCGGTGCACGTAGAGTCGTATCAGTGGCAGATAGGGCTTGAGAGAACATTGATCTTACCTTTAGCTCCTTGTGGGTTCGACACTCCATACTTATCACTTCCACCTTTGGAAAGTGCTACGATGATTCCTTGCACTTGGGGATTATCATTAATCATCCGTGTTGTTTTGCCAATGAATATGTCTCCTATGGTTGTTTCACAGATATTCCTTGGCATAACCTGCCAGGGGCTCGGTATGGGAACAAATGAGTTGCCAGCAAAAGTCCGAACATCTCTATAGCGTACTTCGGCGTCGCAAGTTTGGCCTTATAGGCATCAGCTCCAAATCATTGTCTTGGGTCAACTCCTGTGCTTGCTACCCTATGTTCCGCTCCATCGGCTAGGGTAGTAAAGGGAGAACTACTGCGATTGTGCTTCCGGTTCATCTGGTAAAGTACCTGAGTAGAGAAATCCGAAAACTGACTATCATGATGCGGCAAGAGCTGGACAACCACTTGACGACTTATTGGAATCTTTAGCGATTCTCCGTGTCACACGAGGGATCTTTTTCAGATCAAATATGTAAGGCACCATATTATAATATGGCGCATACATACCAGGGGCTATGTCGTAGCCCCACCATAAAACTCCTATGGCTAAGTGAAAGTGTTAACGCCCTATAGTCCAATTGCCTGGTTTGCCGCATTATCACCTCCTTCATGGACCAAGATGTTGGATAAAGAGTGATTAAATGCTTTTCCGAACATCCCCGTACTTCCTACGAGGGGGCTGAAGCCGATGACTGGAAAACTTTCAGATTATATTAAAACGACCGCACAGGAGGAATACAAGCTTTCGAGCAAAACATAAAAATAGATTAACTATAATATTGTCTTTTACAATTCTCATACACCTCACTCGAACATTATGTCTTTCGAGCACTGACCCTCTATCAAGCGGGCGACCTCTGGGATGTCTTCAAAATAATGCTCCGGTTCAGGACGGTCCATGCCCTTGGGTGGACTCTTCACCGCAACATCGATGGCCTTTATCTTCCCCCAGAATGTCTTGACTCGGGCAGAACCCAGCCGTGCACCCTCAATGCACGTCGACCACTTCACAGCGTCAATACGCGGCACCGCGTCAACAAGCCTTTGCACCAAACTGAAGTAGCTATTCATAATGTGCCTGGGCCATTACAACCGGATTATGACGTTCTTCATGGCAGCGCCGGATATCCTATGAAGCTCGGCCATTGGGACGTCTGTTCATTCAACAGAGGGTGCTTTGATGCGCCAAAGCGTGACCGTAAAAGCTTCGCTATGCGTACTCTCGCACTTAATAATACTGCGCCGCATCGGAAGAACTCTTCGGCAAGTCTAAAAACTCGTCCGGAGAACTCCACACTCGGTCAAGCTGAGCATAGTTCGGATCGCCGAACTTAGTCTGTAGCAGAAAGGGTTTACCAGCCGCAATCTCCCCAGCTTGCCGGATCTCCTCACGGGCTGCTCTGGATTCCGACCGCGCTTCTCTCGCCTCTTGTAAGGCCTTGACCAGTTCAGCCGTTTGGGCTTCATTCTCCTTCTCCAGAAATTCACAGCGGCCAGTAGAATTTTTCAGTTCGAGCGCCATCATGGATATCTTCTCCTCCTCTTGGCGCCGTGCAGCTTGTTCGGCTTTTAACTCAGCCGATGCCTTTTCGGCAGCCGCATGGCTACACCAGGCCTGCTCCTTGGCCCGGTCCAGCTCCACTCGAAGAACTTCAACAGAGGCAGCGCCATCTGCAGCCATGCATATTCCAGAATATAGATTTTAGCATCATGCTTATACCACAAAAAATGTATGGGGATTGCCCCGAATACATACCTTGCGACTCGTCAAGACGCATATTGATCAACACAAGGTCATCCCCTGCTACATCAAGCTTCCGCTGCAACTCGGCAATATCCATAGTCTGGGAAGTAGCTAAGGGGGAAACAGCATGCGTTCAAGTTCATCAGATCAGTCCTTGACTAATTCTTTTCGATCCTCCGTTCGCTTCCTAGTGGAAGCCAACCCGAGTCTCAGGGGCTACTACCTATACGCAGGTGCATTTTTGCAAATAAAACATAGCTGAAAACATTATATCACAAACCTCGAAACGTTTTAGCAGGCTCATGAAGGCTTCATTCAATCCGCTCTTCGCGGACAAAATCTTCTCAAACACTGTACCCATCAAGGTACGTTGTTCCCCCGAGACAGGTGCTTTTCGCAACATGTCTCACATATATCTAGAGCTTCCGGGTCTCCGGAAGCCGCTCTAGGAGCACAACCATCCTTTGAAGGAATCCGTTCACCCATCTCCAGAATCACCGTCGGCTGTGAGCCAGACAGTCCGGGGCCTTTATTATCAGCCCCAGAATCCCTGACGGTCGGAGATCCACCTTCAGTACTGCCTCTTTTATCCCCTGCGTAGCTTGTTGATCAAGAAAAACCCTCCGCGATGACACTTCAGAGTCGTCCGCCTTATTAGGCGAGGAGGTTGGGGGAGGCGTCTCGCTCTCCATCATCTCTGG
Organism: Aegilops bicornis; assembly: GCA_021605145.1. NCBI lineage: Eukaryota > Viridiplantae > Streptophyta > Magnoliopsida > Poales > Poaceae > Aegilops > Aegilops bicornis. The sequence continues at coordinate 674,649,041 of CM038673.1, read as the reverse complement.
GAGGAGACCTCCCGAAGAAGAGGATTACCCAGAAAAACTCGGTGCCGACCTGAAATGCACGGACATGTTACGTATATCTTCGGTAACGACAAAGGAGTGGGACGCTATCAAAGTACCCCGGATTCACTTACGGTTTGGTCGAGGGCTTGTCCCCATGTTGGAGCTGTTCAACGGCATCGCTTTCCAAACCCAAGCCGCTCGACGGTGGCATCTTGCCCCTCATGGGAGACCGCCCCTCCCAACCTTCAGAGGCGGCCCTTTTCCTCCTTCTCGGAGAAGGGATACTGGGTCCTCTTTCGCCTCTGTCTTCAGGCGAGGAAAGGTCGATTTCTTCGGACTCAGTATCCGACTTACCTCCGGAACAAAGGTCATCTCGGGTCTTCTCACTCTCCTCTTTACCCTCCCTTGCCGGCGCCTGGTATGGTGTCAAGGCCAGCATCCTTGTTAACATAGGATTAGCTGAGTCTTCAGGAAGGGGAGCCGGACACCTATTCCGTTCCACTTTCTTTATCTAGCCCTGAAAAAGGATGATTCGGTCACTGTCATACCACTTGGTGTCTGATTATGAGGTGTTCGGCGAACGGGTACTTACCGGGGTGTCCAGACGGTTACAGTCTAGGCCGATATGTTCGGTGGTGTCCGGCCATTGCTTTCGTTTCCCGAAAAATAATCTCCACATTCCTTCGTGCGTAGTGCCGAAAAAGTGCTGAAGAGTCTGCGGCCCTTCTGGATTGAACTCCCACATGCAGAGAGGCCGCCGCTGGCACGGCAGGGTCCGGCGGACTAGCATTACTTGAACAACGTTGACGATATCGATGTCTCTCTCAATGAGGCTTCGGATGCGACTTTGCAAAGCCCGCACCTCGTCCGTTGATCCCTAGTGCAACCCCTTATTAATCCATTATGCAAGCTGAATTGGGGGCCTGGATCGAAATACGGGCGTAGCTGCCCACTTGGAGCCACGAGGCTCGGTGATATAGAACCACCCCTGCTGCCATAAATCGGAAGATTTGGCAAAGGATCCTTTCAGCCAAACAGCGCTAGCAAGCTTGCTCACTATGGCACCATCGCACTCTGCCTGCTCCCCCACTATCACTTGCGACTTCATATCGAAGGTCTTGAGCCACAAGCCGAAGTGCGAAGGAGTTCGGAGGAAGGCTTCACACGTGACGATAAACGCCAAGATAAGAAGAATAGGGTCCGGGGCCAGATCGTGAAAATCTAGCCCATAATAGAACATGAGCCCTCGGACGAAGGGATTAAGTGCAAACCCTATCCCGCGGAGGAAGTGGGACATGAACACGACCCTCTCGCCGGATCTGGGGGTGGGAATAACCTGCCCCTCGGCAGGAAGCCGATGAAGGATTTCTGCGGTCAGATACCTCGCCGCCCGAAGCTTTGCAATATCTCCCTCCGTGACAGAAGAAGCCACCCACCGGCCTTGACGGCTGGATCCGGACATGATTGGAGCTTGTGGCGATTGAAACCCGGGTGTTGGAACTCGGGGTAGCAAGGGTTGAGGAAGAAGCAAGCGTGAAAGAAAAAAGACGGGTCTGTACCCCTATATAAAGGCCGCGAATATCGAACGTCTCCTCCTGGGCCTCAAAACTTGCCTATTCTCAAGGAGTTGTACCCAAGCGATCGTTGGGTTACCCACGTCCGGGTTGATAAGAATCCCTTAAAAAAGGGGAGACACGATCTCCGCTTGGATAAGACATGCCAATAAAACCAAGTCTCGAGACGTGGGACGACGGGCTAGCTAACGGTTCCAAATTAATGGCCGAGAAGGTGGGATGTCATATTACCAAAGAGTTGTCAGCGGATTGGACTCGTGAAATATTATATCCTCTACAGTTGTGTATACAAGTCCGGATACAATCATTACATCTGCAGACTATCTTGGAGTTCGGAAAGGGGAACCCGCCTTGCAATGCCGAAGACAATTTGCGCGCCGGACTCCTCGTCATTGAAGGTAGGTTCAGGGGCTACTGAGGGAGTCCTGGACTAAGGGGTCCTCGGGCGTCCGACCTGTTATCCATGGGCCGGACTGGTGGGATGTGAAGACATGAAGGCCGAAGATTGTACCCATGTCCGGATAGGACTCTCCTTGGCGTGGAAGGCAAGCTTGGCGACCAACTATGAAGATTCCTTCTTATGTAACCGACTCTATATAACCCTAGACCCCCCCCCCCGGTGTCTATATAAACCGGAGGGTATAGTCCAGAAAGGATATACTCATTACCATAGTCATACAGGCTAGGCTTCTAGGGTTTGGCCATTACGATCTCGTGGTAGGTCAACTCTTGTAATATTCATATTCATCAAGGTCAATCAAGCAGAAGTAGGGTATTACCTCCATAGAGAGGGCCCGAACCTGGGTAAACATCGTGTCCCCTGTCTCCTGTAACCATCGACCTTAGACGCACAGTTCGGGACCCCCTACCCGAGATCCGCCGGTTTTGACACCGACAACCGGGAGCACTTAAATTTAACTAATAACTTGTCACAAAACCAACCAGCGATGATCCAGGCATTCCAACCTAACTAGTATATGCGATGATTTCTTCTCTCTGGTTTTTTTCTCTCCAAAAGCAAATATATAGAGTTGGAGTTGGCGTCGGAGGAGCTCCAGGGGGCCCACGAGGTAGGGGGCGCGCTTTAGGGGGGCGCCCCCACCCTCGTGGACAGGGTGTGGGCCCCCTGGTCTTCATCTTTGGCAAGGATTTTTTATTATTTTTTCTAAGATGTTCCGTGGAGTTTCAGGTCATTCCGAGAACTTTTCTTTTCTGCACATAAAACAACATCATGGCAATTCTGCTGAAAATAGCGTCAGTCTGCGTTAGTTCATTCAAATCATACAAGTTAGAGTCCAAAACAAGGGCAAAAGTTTTTGGAAAAGTAGATACGACGGAGACGTATCACCTCTTCCAATGAAATGGTGTTGCTAAGTTTGCTTCATTTAATTAGCTATACTCAAAATTGTCTTTTCACCTAGGTACACGCGCTTAGCACCGTTTCTTCCTTGGGTCACCAAACTAGTCTCTCTCTTCTTGATTAACTTGCCACATCAGACTTTATGCCTATGTGGCAAGCTTAAGCACCTGTAGGAGCAAGTAAAAGTAAGTACAATAGTGCGCTTTACATGGAATTTTTGCGTATGTGGAGGAAAGAGAGGCAAGGAAAAAGTGGAGAAGTGGGCTCTCATGCAAGAGCCAACCTCTACTACATGGTGGAGCATTGGGAGAGGCACCTGTATGGAGGTGGTCAGGAATTAGGAGACTCACGCCGGTCGTAGCGCCGCAGTTAAAATGATAATGGCAAGTTAAATCACGGGGCCCCACCTGTCCAGCAGTAACTCGCTGTCAAATCACACAGCCCTACGTTTGCAGCAGCCTACTCCCTCGTCTTCTCTCGTCTCTGTCAAGCCGACTAGGCCCCACCTACCGTGCAGGAAAAGCCCCGCCCTCGACTTTTAAATAGTATACAGTATTACTAATTTTGTATCCATGGATTGCACCCGCGCCATGGAGCAAAGCGTTTAGAAAACGGCGGTACACATGTACGGAGTATACAGCACGCCCGTCGCGTTCGCGTCGCAACCCAGACGGTCGGTCGGTCTGGCACGCTGCTCTCCGAATGGAATGCGTGTCATATTGCGTTTGCACACACATGTGGGACGACAATTGAGAACTGACCATAGGCACACTCCCCGGCCCCGCAAGTCGGGTGACTTAATAGAAGAGGGAGACGAGCGATAGTACTGGAGAAGTGTTGTACTACGTTGGTGCCTGGACGATCCCTGCAAGACACGAAAGATCAGTTCGTCCATGCATGTGACCAGACTCCAGCAGACACGCCTGGATTGGCTATCGTCTACATATCGTGCAGGCTGTGTTGTACATGGTTGTAGTTGTGGTGAGAAATCTAAAAAAAGGTTTCTTGTCATCTCGCAAAATTAGGTGTCATGTGCTTCGAATCACTGCGAGGGTTAAACAGCGACAACTGAGTTGGGCTAGTCATTGGGGGCACATGCACGAATAGTAACTACTCGGCTGCCATCTAGGTCAAGCCGGCTATGTTAATTCGGACATCTATCGGCGGACCCCTTTTCTACGAGTTTATCTTTAATTTGAGCTTCGTTCCTCGTCTAGTTTGTCCGTCAGGATTCATGTTGTCTCCTTTGGGCAGTGAGGTTATGATTTCTTGTCATGTGGCATTTTTTCATGTTATATGTTATAATCCGGCGCTTGGATCAAAATGATGACAAGCTGCGCCTCAGACCACGTGCATGAAGACTTCTCGACAGTCATTGACGAGGTCAAGCCGGCTCCGGTAGACAAAAGAAAACCAGTACTACTCCACAATATATGCAGGAGCCTCCGTGCTTGCTTGCTAGTGTTGCTCTCTTCACATTGTCTCGGCCTCTCCAGATCTAAACACGACAGTGGTGGCCACGCTCTCTCTCTCTCTCTCTCTCTCTCTCTCTCTCTCTCTCTCTCTCTCTCTCTCTCTCTTTCTCTGCTCACCGCTGGTCACAGATCTAGCCGGATCCTCTCCGCCAGGGAAGGTGAGAAGGTGCAATGTTCACGCAGTCCTCCTTGGCGACGGCTCTTACCCACTGCTGGGCGCGTCCCGATCAGCCTGCCTTGTCGTTCTCTCCCAAGCACCGCTGGCGAGGGAGGGCCTCCGACCCCTTCTTCCTTGCTGCCGTAGTGTGGGCAGATCCGGCCTCCCGCTGCCCACCTAGCGACATCCCGGCGACCATCAGGTATAACTTCCTTCAAAACCGGCCTTTCTCTACTTCCTGAGCTCCTGACGTCGCTGCATTTGTATCTTTTACTATTTCTCAGGCCCCCTCGTAGATAGGATCGATTGGCTGTTTGAAAACCACCTAATTTTTTACGTTTAAGAGGTAAAACTAGTTCATGCACTCGAATCTAGTACTACTTGGTCCAAATAAGGAAGAAAGGGGGTGGGGGTGGGGGATGATTTGTTACCTAAATTTAGGACTTGGTCGAAAGAGGAAATAATGGGGGCGAAAAGTAGCAGAGACTGGCTATCCAACTGGTCTCTAGGTCTAATAGGGAAATAAAGGGAAACACAGTACAAACTCAATATAAACCCGATCTATTGGTTGAAAAAGGAAAGAAAGTGGGGACTGGGGGACAAGTCAACAGAGTAAGTCCAGCACTAGATTTGCTAGCCTCACATAGTATAAGGTGGCTATACCAAACAATAATGGGACCAACCCAGATATCCTGTTTTGATTTTTGTTGCCCCAAGCCACTCTTATGTAATGCCACTGGTAAAATGTAGCGATCGCCGTTAAAAAGTAAGGACACGTTAAACCAATGTTGTTTTCAATGTAATGCCCCGATAATATGAACCAATGGCACTTCTTTACATGTCCCGCTAAAATTTCCCATTAAGATAAGTTGGTTCTTTTCGTTAGAAATGCAAGCATCTGGTCCGCCTACTCTCCGTGCCCAAAGTAATGTCATATTTAACGGTTGTCATAGTTAATCCTAATGCCCACACTAATATCTAGCAATGCCACTGCTTTAGAAATTGCTACTGTCCATGTAGGATTGCCATTCAGATAAGGAACATGCTTCTTTTCATTTGATGCATGTTTCATCACTTGTTAGTCACCCTCCTTTCCACCTTTTTTGTGCAAACAGAGATATATATTTCATGCTCGATCTTAGTTGAACTGCACAAATGATATCCAAATTATAGTTGAGCATTCCAGGAGCTTCACAACCAACCTTGATGTTGCTCAATTTTATTGCAAGTAATGAAGAAGAAGCTCTGTGGTTTTCGTTTTCTGATGGAAATGGAACCGCGGATGGAGCCCTTTTCTTAAAAAAATTGAAGAAGCTGCTAGCTCATGGGACATTGCTTCATTTTAGGTGAACTACGCCAAAAGGTCCCTTGAATTGAATCATCCATGTTGGTGACTGAAAGAGCCAGCTTCAGCATCCCAGTCTAAGCACCCCCGGCCTCCATCCTTGCGGCCTTGACGGTACACCTCGTTTGCCACACCTTTCGACCCTAGTGTCCTTGATAAAATGAAGTAATAATACAGTTAAAATAGAGCGAGTGGCATCTCTATCATTTCATTTCCAATGTAGATAAAGAAAGTGCTTCTCTTTGTTAATTTATGTTTCATCAACTAGTCCCATTGTTAATGTTTAAGCGTTTACAAAGCTGGGGTGCTTAATTTTAGTTGATATGTACAAAAATAGAGATTGAATGTCTCAAGGCGCATCCTTGTACTACCGTTGTACTGATGTTCATCCTTTGGCGGAAAGGTGTATCTGGGAGACTTGGGACGATGTCGATATGAGGCGTGCGAATGAGGCGTCATGAGGCCCATCTCGCCCTCGCAGCATGGCATACTATGATACTATCGCAATAGTTTCTTCTATTTATTTTGTGTGTTTCACCAACTAGTTCCACTATAATGTAATCACGCTTTTTCATTATCTTTGCAAAGAGGGTTATTCAGCTGCATTTTGGTGGAACTGCACAAATGTACGTATGGAACCGGCATATATGCAGAGTGCGAGGTGTGCCAAGTAAAAATTACCGACACCAACCATGCTGCAAGCACGCATTGGCATCCACCACCACCGATTGGGATGTGTGGCGCTCTTTGTGGGCCGGATCTTTCTCGGCAGCAAATCCTCTAACCAAATACTAGTAGCTTATATTGGCAGTTTTCTAGGGAGTACTCTTTTACGAAAGAAGCACCAATCTATTTTTCTTTATTTGTACCTTTGTGTCACAACTTTGACCCAAAGGTCCAGAGCTATTTTAGGGTGATTGGCGTAGTACTCAAGACTGATTGTAAGCATGATTTTGATGCGACACACTGATTGTAAGCATGAGCAGGTGGAAGATTAGGTTAGTGCGAAGCTTACCTTAAACCCTACCGCCGCCGTTGAAACGAGGCGAGCGCCGAGGGAACCGTGGAGAACGGCGGGGAAGTGACGTTGTGCCATCCGGCCTCCTCTTGTGGTGGGAGAACGAATACTCCTGTGGCTCCGGCTGGCTCTTCACCCTCACGAACGGCACACCATACTCGATCGATTCGTTATCCTCTGGGTGCTCGACCTCCGACCTGTACACCCACCACCTCCGCCTGACTGTCGCCTCAGGCGAATCTGTCTGCTCCATCGCCCAGAGGAGATAGTCGATGAACTCGGAGGACTGCGGCGTGACTGCCGCCGAGGAGTACATGTACATCGCCGCCCTCATCGCTGGTGTCTCGCTCTTTCGCATGCATTGCCACATGGCCCGCACCGTCCTCGAAATCTCCCATTCATTGTCAAACCAACTAAGGATCTCCTTCAACCTGGCTAACTTTGCCTGGTCGCCGCCGGTGATCTGCTTGATTCGCTGCTGCATCCTCTCCATAGATGTCCTTCTGAGTGGTCCGTGAAGGAAATATGCCCTAGAGGCAATAATAAAGTTATTATTTATTTCCTTATTTCATGATAAATGTTTATTATTCATGCTAGAATTGTATTAACCGGAAACATAATACATGTGTGAATACATAGACAAACATAGTGTCACTAGTATGCCTATACTTGACTAGCTTGTTTATCAAAGATGGTTATGTTTCCTAGCCATGGACAAAAGAGTTGTCATTTGATTAACGGGATCACATCATTAGGAGAATGATGTGATTGACTTGACCCATTCCGTTAGCTTAGCACTTGATCGTTTAGTATGTTGCTATTGCTTTCTTCATGACTTATACATGTTCCCATGACTATGAGATTATGCAACTCCCGTTTACCGGAGGAACACTTTGTGTGCTACCAAATGTCACAACGTAACTGGGTGATTATAAAGGAGCTCTACAGGTGTCTCCGAAGGTACATGTTGGGTTGGCGTATTTCGAGATTAGGATTTGTCACTCCGATTGTCGGAGAGGTATCTCTGGGCCCACTCGGTAATGCACATCACTATAAGCCTTGCAAGGATTTACCTTGAATTAGTTAGTTGCGGGATGATGTATTATGGAGCGAGTAAAGAGACTTGCGATGCGAAGATTGAACTAGGTATTGAGATACCGACGATCGAATCTCGGGCAAGTAACATACCGATAACAAAGGGAACAACGTATGTTGTTATGCGGTTAGACCGATAAAGATCTTCGTAGAATATGTGGGAGCCAATATGAGCATCCAGGTTCCACTATTGGTTATTGACCAAAAACGTGTTTCAGTCATGTATACATTGTTCTCGAACCCATAGGGTCCGCACGCTTAAGGTTTCGATGACATTTATATTATGAGTTTATATGCTTTGATGTACTGAAGGAGTTCGGAGTCCCGGATGAGATCGGGGACATGACGAGGAGTCTTGAAATGGTCGAGACGTAAAGATCGATATATTGGACGACTATATTCGGACTTCGGAAAGGTTCCGAGTGATTCGGGTATTTTTCGGAATACCAGAGAGCTACGTGAATTCGCCGGGGAGTATATGGGCCTTATTGGGCCATATGGGAATAGAGGAGAGAGGCCAAAAGGAAGGAGGCCTGCGCCCCCCCTCTGGTCCAAATTGGACTAGGGTGCAGGCCCCTTTTCCTTCTCCCTCTCCTCCTCTTTCCTTCTCTCCTACTCGAACAAGGAAAGGAGGAATCCTACTCCCGGTGGGAGTAGGACTCCCCCCTTGGCGCGCCCTCCTCCTTGGCCGTCCGCCTCCCCCCTTGCTCCTTTATATAAGGGGGCAGGGGGGCACCCCAGAGGCACAACAACAATTTATCCCTTGGATCTCTTAGCCGTGTGCGGTGCCCCCCTCCATCATAGTCCACCTCGATAATATCGTAGCGGTGCTTAGGCGAAGCCCTGCGACGGTAGAACATCAAGATCGTCACCACGCCGTCGTCTTGTGGAACTCTCCCTCGACACTCGGCTGGATCGGAGTTCGAGGGACGTCATCGAGCTGAACGTGTGCTAGAACTCGGAGGTGCCGTAGTTTCGGTGCTTGATCGGTCGGGCCGTGAAGACGTATGACTACATCAACCGCATTGTTCTAATGCTTCCGCTTTCGGTCTACGAGGGTACGTGGACACACTCTCCCCTCTCGTTGCTATGCATCACCATGATCTTGCGTGTGCGTAGGAAATTTTCTGAAATTATTACGTTTCCCAACAGTCCGGTGCTAGCTTTGGAAGATGGGAGAAGAGACGGTGGTCTTGCTATAGAGAAGAGGGAGAGGCGAGACGGTGGTTTTGGAATGGATATGATGGAGAGGAGAGGAGGTGGCTTTGCAATGGAGAAGATCAGAAGAGGGAGAGGCGAGACGGTGGTTTTGGAATGGAGATGATGGAGAGGAGAGGAGGTGGTTTTGCAATGGAGAAGATCAGAATAGGGAGAGGCGAGACGGTGGTTTTGGAATGGAGATGATGGAGAGGAGAGGAGGTGGTTTTGCAATGGAGAAGATCGGAAGAGGGAGAGGCGAGACGGTGGTTTTGGAATGGAGATGATGGAGAGGAGAGGAGGTGGTTTTGCAATGGAGAAGAGGGAGAGGAGCATGCGGTAGCGATTTAGGATTGGACGAGAGGGCCGGCGCGCTGTGACTGCATCAAAATCAAAATCAATTTACCCTTCAATTAAGAAAGCGACCCCACATTAACTAGTCTCCCTTTTATTCTGGGTCATAATTGACCATGATTTTCACACATAAAATATATGTTATACGTTGCAAAAATAATATGATTTGAAAGTACATTCAGATACGAACCAAACAATACAATTTTTGGTGACATGCAGTCACATTTTGCTTGTCAAATACAGTACGTGGTCAAACTTTGACCCAAAATACACAAAACAACAAAAAAAATACTTCCAAGAACAGCGCCACTCTTCCGCTCTTCTCCTCTTAAACCACCGCCGCTCCTCTCCTGTTCCAATCTAAATACAGCGCCGCTCCTCTCCTCTTCCATTTCAAAACCACCGCCTCGTCTCTGTTCCAGGTCAAAACCAGCGTCCTCCTCTCCCGTTCTAATCCAAAACCAGCGCTGCTCCTCTCCTCTTCCATTCAAAAACCACCGCCCGGCAGTGAAGGTGCTGTGGAGAAGTAGATCGATGGAGGAGTACAACCGATATGTGAGGATCGCAGACGGCGACCACTGTGAGGCTAGCTAGGATGTTGGAGATACAGTCTTGGTTTGACAACAAGGACCAACTAAGCGGCGGCGACATCCATGGCCAAATATCTGCAATAGAGCGAAAAGGCGGCGATACTCCCGGAGGAAATCGCCGAGTACATAGAGCTGCTCCTCCGGGCCATGGAGCAAACAGATTCACCGAATCCGATCGTGAGGGAGCGGTGGTGGGAGTATCGATCCCAGATGGAGCATCCACCAGAGATTGAACGATCGAGCATCTCCAGAGTGCCGTTTGTGAGGGTGTCCTGCCAGAGCGAGCCGGTGGAGTCTTCGTTGATCGAACCCAACTACAAGAGGAGAAAAGCAGTTGGCCCGATGACGCTTCCCCGCCATCATCTCCCTCGCCGTTCATATCGTCTCACGGGGCGGCCCCGAGGAATAGGAGGGGGCTGCCCCCCCCCCAGCCCAATAGTCGGGCAGGTTGTGAATTGTCAGGAGGAGCTTAGGGTTGTCAGTATTTGCAGGTTGTGAATTGTGTTTTGTGTTGTGTATTTTGAGAGTACTTTCAGATATGAATGTCTTTTGAATTTCAGATTTGCAGTATTGAGCATATGAAGTATTTTATGAATTCTAGAGATCTATTTTAGCACTTAAAAATGTAGTTTCATAGGAGTATAAAAGTGCAGGCAATGTGATTCTCGTGAGAACAAAGCGCAAGTTTTAGTTTCAGATAAGAAACTGCAAGTTCAGTTTCAGATAAGAAATCGCAACTTTCAGAGAGGCGAGCAATTATATAAACACGGCCTTTTCAAACAGGGTTACCATCATGTTGGAAGTTCTATTCATGGTCGAAAATGGAACTACCAGCCAGTTAACATCATGCTGATCAACATTCATGCATAGCACATCTTCATATGATGCACAGTCAAAATGCCCACACAATGTCGAGTGTGCGAAACACGAGAAAAGCGAGGGGCCGAAGTTTTGGCAAGTGTTGGACGTGGTTTTGAGCTGCCCCGTCTAGGCTTTCATTTTTAACATGCGCAGCCCACGACCTCGGATGGGAGGTCCATAGGCCTGTATGTATTTTCTTAGGGCCGTCATGTATCGACTGGCCTATGGACCTCCCATCCGAGGTTTTATTTTTGGCAGCCCAATTTATGTATTTTTTTGAAGAAAACGCAGAGGTCTGTTCTAATTTAAATATAGCCAGGTCCAACTTATGTTTCCCTTCTAACTATATTATATATATTTAAATTATTTTATATGTTATTATATATTATTTTTATTGTATCATATATTTAACAGATACTTACATATGTAAGAAAACAATATCCCACATCTTATTAACTTATAAAAATAATTTCTTAACAAATAAAATCCTGAATTATTTTGGCACGAAAATCCTAGTGATTGTGTACAAAAGCTTGGTAAGATTTAAGGACGAATGTAATAACATCACTTATTATTTAAATATATTTATAACAAAATGCTCAGCCCCTTTATATTTTTTGATAACATTGCTGGCCCAACCCAATGTTATAATTAGAATCAACCCAGCAAAATCGTCTATTTCGAGAAAGTGCAAATGGCCTGTAATTTTTTAGGAAATAAAATAAATGGGCCGCATGGACGCTACATTATTTGTTCACCCAGCCCAGCTAATGGCTATAATTCAAAAAAAAGATCAAGTTGACTGTAAATTCTACCGCACAAAAAAAGTCTCTAAATTCTGAAAAAATGGGTTGAATACGTGCCACATTTTTGGAGGCTGAAATGTGGGCCAATAGGTCGAAGCCAACGCAAGTCGTTGTCAATTTAGTCAACAAATGATTCTGACATGTTAGCCGTTGGATTTACATCCAATGGCCGGCATCCATCTTCAATCTCTCGTCTTCTTCCTCCAGCGCCGCCGGGACTACCTCCCGCCTCCTGCTGCTAGCAGCTCTGCTTCGCTATGAAGCGCTACTCCATCGTTGGCCAGGCCATCCCTCCACCCCTCCACACCTCCTGTTCTTCTCCACCGACTGCCGAACCACACCGCACTAGAACCAGTTAACCCTCGTACACCTCTCCGTCTGCGACTCTACTCCCGCGTCTTCCCATCTCCGGCTCGTTGCTATCCGGGGCCTCGCCGTCGTCCACCACCTTGGAGGCGCTCGGCACGGCGTGGTCAACATGGTCAACGAACAACGCCATCTGAAGTAGACTGTGCATGGAGAGGCTGACAGCTGGGCCCACGGCGGCACACAAGGAAATGCCTCCTTATTACGCGCAAAATAATGATTCCTCCACCTGACATCTGGGACCCCCCGGAAGGGCCTCTGTATTTCGCGAAAAAACATGCACCCCGTTGACATGTCGGATCCGCCAGCTATCTTCGCACGCAAGGAAGTGCCTCCTTATTACGCACAAAAAAATGAATACTCCCCCTGCCAGCTGGAACCCAGCATAGTGGGAGGCTGACTTGTGGGCCTACCAAGTTGACGGGGACGGAGGGCTTTGTCAACTTAGTCAATATGAACGATTCTAGCTCCTGTTACCATACGATGTTCATCCAACGGCCGTAGTGCTTCTTCAACCTCTGGTCTTCTTTCTCCAGCCGCCCAAACCAGCGCCGGTCGTGCCGCGTGCTCCTGCCTCCCGTGGCCGGCTATGATGCCGCGGAGGCCTCACCGCCCCTACTACTCCCACCGCTGGCCAGGCCATCCCTCTACTCACCCACACCCCCTGTTATTCTGCGGCGACAGAAGCCTCACACCGCAGCCGAACCAGTGAACCCTCGTACTCCTCTTCGCGTGGGCATCCACTGTTGCGTCTTCCCCGGCTCCGAGTCGTCCCCTTCCTAGTCCTCGCCGTCGTTCAGCGCCGTGGTGCTCTCGGCACGGCGTGGTCAACGTGGTCAAGGAACGACTTCCATCGGACGTGGGCTGTACGTGGAGAGGCTGACAGCTGGGTCCATGGCCGCTGGAAGGAAGTGCCTCCTTATTATGCGCAAAATAATGATTCCTCCACCTGACAGCGGGGACCCACCGGACGGGCCACCGTATATCGTGAAAAAAACGTTTCCCCATGACTGCTAGGACCCACCAGCTACATCTTCGCACGCAAGGAAGTGCGTCCGGGCAAAAAAACGATTCGCCCCGCTGACTGCTAGGACCCACCAGCTACATCTTCGCATGCAAGGAAGTGCGTCCGGGCAAAAAAAATGATTCGCCCCCTGACTGCTGGGACCCACCAGCTACACCTTCGCACGCAAGGAAGTGCGTCCGGGCAAAAAAAACGATTCGCCCCCCTGACTGCTGGGACCCACCAGCTACATCTTCGCACGCAAGGAAGTGCGTGACAGTCGGGACCCACCTGGTCGAAGCGTACGTAGCGTTGTCATTCTGGTCGCGAACGTGTACGTACATATATACCGGTCGATGCAGAGGTGCGCATGTGTCGTAGTAGAGGCGCGCACGTAGCATGTACACGTACGTACAGCGGCCAGGGTGCAAGAAAGAAAATACAGCCACGCGTCACATTACATGCAGACGCGGTCTCGAACGCCTACTCACGCATACGTACATGGCTGGGTCGGAACGGAGAAGCCGCATCGTCGTCGTGTTCATTGGGAGGCAACGGAATGCGTCGTGTTCATCGGGAGGCAACAGAACGCGTGGGAGCCAACCGGCTGGGTCGGAACGGAATGCGTCATCGTGTTCATCGGGAGGGCTTGGACGGAACAGGTAATGGAAACGAGGCCTAGCGTGACGCTGGCGGAGAAACGGACCTCCTACGTTAGGAACGGGGTCCTTTTGATCAGGAGGGTGTGACGTCTTGCGCAAAGCGGAGAAGCGGACCTCCTACGGTCGAAATGGGGGTCCTGTTGATCGAGAGGGGTGTGGCGTACCGCAAAACGGACGAAAAGTACCTCCTACGGTCGAAACGGGGGTCCTGTTGATCGATAGGGGTGTGGCATACTGCAAAACGGACAAAACAGACTTGTGTTGGAGCGCTCTGGTCGAAACGGGGGTCCTGTTCATCGGGAGGGTGTGGCGTGCCATAAGCAGGACCCCACGGGATACTATTCATCTCCACCGTCGACCTCCTCCGGCCTCCACGGGCTACCGTTGACCTCCTCCGGCCTCCACGGGCTCCTGTTCATCCAGCCTCCACCGCCGCTACTCCATCGGCTCTTGTTCAACCACCCCTCCACCGTCTCACTGTTCATCCAACCCTCCACACTTCGGGGTCTGTTCAACCACCCCTCCACGGGCACCCCTCCACCGCTCATCGCTCATCCAGCCCTCCACCACACCACCACGGGTCCTGTTCATCCAGAGGAAACGCCACCGCTCAATCGATCATCCAAACCCACCCCCCCACAACGCTCACTCTTCATCCAATCGATCGGGTTGATTAGCAGCGATGGCGAAGAATCGCTCAATCGGGTTCGATTAACGACCATCGATCGATCGCTCGGGTTCGATAACGCGTAGCTGCGGTGCAATCGCCGGGTTCGATTAGAGCCCAACACCTCGCCGGGTTGATTAGAGCCAACGCCTCGCACACACGCAGCAGCGTCGTGTCACGAGAAAGCAGCGCATCAATCGGCCCCCGACCTCCCACCGTGAACCGGGAACTCCCGAAATTTTCCTCCCCTCGCTTCTACCACGGTTTTTTCCGTCATGGACGGCCCAAAGAATGTCATGCGATTGCGTCTCCGGCCCACCAGATTTAAAAGCCCATTTTACATCATGATTTTTGTCATAGAAGTAGGAGCCCACCACATCTATGATGATACCGGGTTTTGTCACAATTATCATCATAGAAGTGTCATATGTATGACAGAAAAAATTCGTTCGACCCAAAATGTCACGGATGTGTCTTTTTTTTGTAGTGATGGTCCCCGTTCGAGCCGGGCTCGCCACCTATAACGGTGGGGAGCAAGCGGAGATCTCCCCTAGCCCATCCATGGGAGAGCGGGTATGCCTCGTCCCTTACTTATTAAGAGGGCTTGGATTTCCAATTCATCCATTCCTCCGTGGGCTACTGGAGTTCTATGGCCTCCAGCTGCATAATTTCACTCCCGCCTCCATATTACACATTGCTGGCTATATCGCCCTTTGTGAGCTGTTTCTGGGCGGCAAAGGTCATTTCGAGCTATGGAAGAGGCTATTCTACCTCATACCCCGTACACAGGAGGGGTCACTGTACCAAGTGGGCGGAGCCGAAATATGGCGCATCGCCGGGACCGGATACCTGTCCGGTACTCCGAAGAAGACATCCGAGGACTGGCCTTCTGAGTGGTTTTATATGGAGGGCGTCCCCCTTCCGGGCCCTATTCGGATGGGCCTCCCTAAGTTCGACAACGCTCCCCTGAAGAAACGCCGCAGCTGGCTCCCTCAGAGCCCTCAGGAGGAAGATAACGGAGAAGTCCTTTACCTGTTGGGCGGATAAAATGCCGGCTCAATCGGGGTGACAATAATCGAGGTTATGTCAATATGTATAATGCGGGGGGTACAACCACTTCATTATCGAGGGCACCCCATGTGGCACTTTAACGGGGAAGATGATGCCACCCGCTGCGGGCGTAAGGGGCTGGACTCAGTTGCTGCTCTAGCAAAAATTATGTATGATTTGTACAAGGGAGAGGAAGAGGAGTTCATCCGCATTAAACCACGGGATGGATTCTCCATGTACAACCCTCCAAGCTGGGTGAGCCGTCACTTTTTACTCCCAACCTTCCCGCATTCTTCGTCATAAGTACTTACCTTGTCGTTTCATGGCAGGAACTGCGAAAAGCTATAAGGGATGTCCACAACCCGCCTCCACAACCGGAGGACCCTGACCGGGCCCTCGATCCCGGACTCGAAGAGGATCCAGACTATTTGTGGAGCTGATCGACAGGACATTCTATCAATTGAGCTGTGATGATGCCATGGTGGCCGTCATAGCCGACTATCCTGGGCTACTCCCTGCATTGCATGTATGTAAAACCAGAATCCCAACTTCCGAGAAGGATCCCCTTTTCTGCACTTCACCTGCCGTACACATATGGTGTCTTACAGGGAAGGCCCTTGGGACGCCATGCCGAACCTGCAGTGACTCGCCAACAAGGGGCACCGAAGCCGGGTAGGCTAAAAAGGAAGGCGGTCAGGACTGAGATGCCGTCGTAGAGCTATGATACAGAACCTCGCTCTGGGGTTGTTGTCTTTTAAAATAAAATAACGTCCACGTTTCCTAGTAGGAAAAACGCTCGCCGGACTATATCCAAAGAGGTTGCCGATCACGCCTCCACCAGTCGGGCTCCAGGGCCGGACATAGAGGCGGAAGCTAAAACGGGGCGAACGCCGGATGCTCCTCCCACAGAGGATGCGGGTAGATTATCCGCTACAAATTCCGAAGTGGAGAGCGCCATGAATCACAGGCGACGTCGGGCCGTACTCCGTGACGCTTGTTTCTCCCAAGAGGCGTTTGATGCCTTCAACTCGAGGCAGCGTACATACATGCTGCTCAAAATGGTCTTGCCAGAGCCACGGAACAGTATGTAAAGGATATACGGGTAAGAAAATCTGATGATTATATATATCAGTAGCCCCTGAGACTTGAAACACTTGACACAACTGATTTAAGGATCATTATTTTTGCAGGTTCTTACAGAGAAGAATACCCAATTGTCTCAAGAGCTGGAAGAGTGCAAAGCCCAGCTACGGGCGCGATTCTTGCCGTTGAAGGAGTCCGAGAAGGCCCCCTCTGGTAACACTTGTTTCCATTGCAAAGAATGACAGGTACCAGATAGTATGCGGCATGCATGCAAATCTAACAATAGATGTTGCAGATGACTCCAGAGTGAATCCGGAGGCTGTGCCGGGGGATGCACAACGTGCTAATCGACAGCTAAATGATGGCGAGTGCGTGCTTACGCGGGTTAGGCAGGAGAAAAATGATCTCCAAGACGCCAATATCCAGCTGGGCGTGGAATTGAAAGATGTTTGAGCCCAGCTTGCGGACTCCATGAAGGAGAATAAGCGGCTTCGATGCGGCATTTTCAGTAAGTGCTTGAACGAACTTTTGAAAGAGTTCGGCGAGGAAGCCGGCTAACAGAGTTATGTCTGCAGGTAAGCTGACGGGTCGTCCCGCGGAGGAGATGCCCGAGTCTGCGGGTGATCTTCTACCAGAGCTCTCACAACTGCATGAACAAGTTCAGTAGGTGATGCAGGGTATTTCCCAAGCCTTGTGGCCATCCGCCTCCCCGCCAGGAGGCATGGGGGAGCTTATAGAGAAGCTCAAGGGAGCGCGGCGGCGCTTCTGATTATGGAACATATCAGCCTGCCGACAAGGTGCAAGCGAAGCCTGGGCCATGGTGAAGACGCGATATACCAAAGCTGACCCAAACCACATAGCCGGGGTCAGACCTGTGGGGCCCGATGGGAAAGAGATCCCCGTCAATTCGGCGTATGACCAAGTAGAATTAGCCACAAAATATTCCCAACAGGATTGTAGGCTAGACAGCCTGTTGGATGGTATAGAGGAAGAATTTAGTCAGTCTAAGTGACTGTGTACTTCAAGTGACATATATTGTCCCTAGTCGGATTGTAAATCATTTGTCATGGCGGACCTTTTCGCTTCGACCTCTGGACCCGATAGTCCGAAGTGTATCCGAATACCCGCTCAGGTATGTAAAAACCGGGGTACACGTGGAAACCAGGCGTAGGGGTCATAAGTGCTTGAAGAGACAAGTACCCAACTAGCTATGTTATATTGCATGGATAGTAAGAAACATCTTCCAGGGAGAATAGTTCTGTTAAGGGTTCCTTTCCCTGGGTACGCATGCCCTAATGTGCATGTCCGAACTGTGAAAAGAGACGTAGGCTGTAAACATCTGGGGGCATGTACTAAAATAAATAAAAGTTATCTTTTGTTCACCGACCGAGTATTCCCTTAAGAACGCTAGCTTTCGGCTTCACCCAGTCTGAGGTACACATCCTGCTGACCCGGTAGTAACAAACGCAGAGGTGCTCTCCTTATGCCCTAGCCGAATTAACGGGAACGTAGGGCATAAACACAAGAGCCAGGCAACCCAGCTTGGCCAAAACTTAAGTCATATCGATGCATATAATGGAAAAAAAAGGTACATGTGGAAGAATAACACATGTGTGGGGCATAGAGCCCGGAGAATAGTTATATCAAGCTTCTGTATAAGAAGCCCCCAGGTATAATGAGCGCGGTTAGCGCGTCAAGATTGTGTAGTTGAGACACAATTGAGCCTTTTAAGGCCTTGAAGAAAAAGGCAAAAAGAAAGAGATAAAAGACAAATAATGGATATGTAAAAAATTGACGGAGGTAAGGAGACGAACATAGAGTCCGGAACTAGGCGTAGAACCTTCGGAGTCTGGCTGCATTCTATGGGTTTGGCTCGAGTCGATTGTCCAATGCATCCTTCAGACGGTACGCTCCACCGGTCAGAACTTGGTCAATAATTAAGGGACCTTCCCATTTGGGCTTGAGCTTGTTCTTTTTCTTCTCCAGTAGGCGTAGAACGAGTTCGCCAACGTTATAGGTTTTGGCCCGTACTTCTCTGGTTGGTACCTTCTAGCCTGTTGCTGATAGAATGCGGAGCGGGCTTTTGCCACGTCACGCTCCTCCTCCAGGGCGTCCAAATTGTCCTGCCGATCAAGCTCAGCCTCTTTTTCTTCATACATGCACACTCGATGTGAGTCATGAATTATGTCGCAGGGTAGTACCGCCTCTGCGCCGTACACCATAAAAAACGGTGTGTATCCGGTAGTGCGATTCGGTGTGGTCCGCAGCCCCCATAGTACAGAGTCGAGCTCCTCTACCCAGTGCGTGTTTGATTCCTTTAAGGACCGCACTAATATGGGTTTAATGCCGCTCATGATAAGACCATTTGCTCGCTCGACTTGACCGTTAGTTTGTGGATGATAGACAGAAGCATAATCGAGCTTGATGCCCATGTTGCTGCACCAAAGTTTTACCTCGTCGGCTGTGAAATTCGAGCCGTTATCGGTGATGATGCTGTGGGGGGTGCCATAACAGTGTACCACCCCGGATATGAAGTATATCACTGGTCCGGATTCGGCCGTTTTAACAGGTTTGGCTTCTATCCATTTGGTGAATTTATCCACCATGATCAGTAAGTATTTTTTCTTATGGCTTCCCCCTTTGAGGGGTCCGACCATATCAAGCCCCTGCACCGCAAAGGGCCAAGTAATGGGGATTGTTTGGAGAGCGGTATGCGGCATATGGCTTTGGTTTGCAAAAAGCTGGCAACCAATGCAACGTTGGACCAGATCATGTGCATCTGCCTGGGCCGTCGGCCAATAGAAACCTATACGGAAGGCCTTGCTTACATAAGGGTCCTGCGGCGTGGTGGCCGCGGAGTCCAGCATGGATTTCTGCCAAAAGTTTCCGCCCTTCCTCTTCGGAGATGCACCTTTGAAGGACTCCGGTAGTGCTTTTCTTATAAAGCTCTCCCTCGTGGACCTTGTAGGCTTTAGACCACCGCACTATGCAGCGTGCCTCGTTTTGGTCCTCATGTAATTCCTGCATAGTTAGGTAGGCCAAGAATGGTTCTGTCCACGGGGCCATGACAGCCATTATCACGTGGGCTGAAGGTGTTATTTCGGTGGCAGAGCCTCCGATGTCGAAGTGTTGATGTCGATGTTGTGGCCGGGTCTGGACTATTGTTACCGGTTTCCCCTTCTATACCACGGATGGCTTAAACAGCCTTTCCAAGAAGATGTTAGGTGGGATAGGGTCGCGCTTAGCGCCGATGCGGGCGAGGATATCCGCCGCCTGATTATTTTCCCGAGCCACATGGTGGAATTCAAGACCCTCGAACCGAGCTGACATTTTGAGGACGGCGTTGCAATAAGCCGCCATTTTTGGATCATTGGCATCGAAGTCTCCATTTATTTGAGATATTGCGAGGTTCGAGTCCCCACGCAACTCCAGGCGTTGAATGCCCATGGAGACTGCCATCCGGAGACCATGTAATAGGGCCTCGTATTCGGCTGCGTTGTTGGAGTCTGTGTATAGTATTTGGAGTACGTATTGGACTGTATCTCCAGTGGGGGACGTCAGGACGACGCCAGCCCCCAGACCAGCTAGCATTTTAGAGCCGTCGAAGTGCATAATCCAATTGGAGCACGCGCCGTACTCTTTAGGGAGTTCGGCTTCTGTCCATTCGGCGATGAAATCAGCCAGTACTTGAAACTTAATGGCTCGTCGTGGTTTGTATGTTATGTCGAATGGGAGGAGCTCGATAGCCCATTTAGCAATCCGGCTCGTGGCATCGCGGTTGTTTATTATGTTGTTGAGTGGCATTTCAGAGGCCACCGTGATTGAACACTCTTGAAAGTAGTGTCGTAGTTTTTGGGATGCCATGAAAACCGCGTATGCTATCTTTTTGATAATGTGGGTACCGTGATTTGCATGGAGTGAGGACGGTGGATACATAGAATACCGGCTTTTGAAGCGGGAATTTATGTCCATCCATCTCTCGTTCGACGACAAGCACTGCGCTTACAACTTGGTGTGTTGCCGCTATATTTAGCAGCATTGGTTCGCTGACGTTAGGTGCGGCCAGGATTGGGTTGGTGGTCAAAACGGCTTTTATTTCCTCTAATCCGGCTGTGGCCGCGTCCGTCCACTCGAAGTGTTCGGTGTGTCGCAGGAGGCGATAAAGGGGTAGTGCCTTTTCTCCTAATCGGGAGATGAAGCGGCTTAAAGCAGGCACACATCCAGTTAGCTTATGGATTTGCTTGAGGTCCGTTGGGATGGCCAACTGTGACAAAGCTCGGATTTTAGCCGGATTTGCTTCGATTCCTCTGTTGGAGACGATGAAGCCCAAGAGTTTTCCGGCGGGCACGCCGAAGATGCATTTTTTCGGGTTGAGCATAATGTCGTATGTTCGGAGATTATCGAATGTGAGCCTCAAGTCATCTATTAAGGATTCGACGTGTCTTGTTTTAATGACCACATCGTCTACGTATGCCTCCACTGTTTTGCCGATCTGTGTTTCCAAGTATGTCTGAATCATGCGTTGATAGGTTGCACCGGCGTTTTTGAGCCCGAAGGGCATTGTGTTAAAACAGAAGGGGTCGTATGGAGTGATAAATGTCGTTGCGGCTTGATCGGACTCCGCCATCTTAATTTGGTGGTAACCGGAGTATGCATCGAGGAAGCACAATGAGTTATGTCCTGCGGTAGCGTCGATAATTTGATCGATGCAAGGGAGGGGGAAGGGATCCTTTGGGCACGCCTTATTAAGGTCCTTAAAGTCGACGCATAGGCGCCAGGATTTGTCCTTCTTTGGTACCATCACCAGGTTTGCTAGCCAGTCCGGATGTTTTATTTCTCTAATGAATCCGGCCTCCAGTAACTTGGCTAGCTCCTCTCCCATGGCTTGTTGCATAGGTTTAGAGAAACGTCAAAGAGTCTGCTTGACCGGCTTGAATCCCTTTAGAATGTTAAGGCTATGCTTGGCCAGCCAGTGTGAGATTCCTGGCATGCCTGAAGGATGCCAGGCGAATATGTCCCAATTCTCGCGCGAGAACTCCCGTAGCGCGGCGTTTACAACGGGGTTTAACGGTGCCCCGATGGATGTTGTTTTTGTAGGGTCCGTTGGGTGGACTTGGAATTTGACTATTTCATCCGCTGGTTTAAAAGATGTGGACTTGGATCTTTTGTCGAGTATCACGTCGTCCCTATCCACTGTGGAGTGCAGTGCAGTTAATTGCTCTGCCGCGAGGGCTTCGGATAATGCCTCGAGGGCCAGTGCGGCTGTTTTGTTTTCAGCGCGGAGTGCTATGTCCGGATCACTAGCTAGAGTGATGATTCCATTGGGCCCAGGCATTTTGAGCTTCATGTACCCGTAATGTGGTATGGCATGGAAGATCGTGAATGCCTCCCGCCCTAGAGGGGCGTGGTATCCGCTACTGAACGGGGCCACTTGAAATGTGATTTCTTCGGACCTATAATTCTCCGGCGTGCCGAATACCACATCTTGTGTGATTTTCCCAGCGCATCGTTCCTCCCGACTAGGGATGATTCCTCTGAAGGTCGTGCTGCTTTGTTCAATGCGGTTTCTGTCTATTTCCATTTTTTGAAGAGTCTCCTCATAAATGAGGTTTAATCCGCTGCCGCCGTCCATGAGCACTTTAGTAAGCCGAAAGCCGTCCACAATTGGACTAAGGACCAAGGCAGCTGGTGCTCGGGCTGTTCGGAATTTAAGTTCGTCACTGGCATTGAAGGTGATAGCCATGTCGCTCCATGGATTTATTGCTGCCACGTGGCAGAATTCGGCAAGGCTGCGGAGTTCTTGCTTACGCCTATTATTTGAGGCGAAGGTCTCGAAGACTGTCAATACTGTATTGTTGTTATCCACGGGATGGTGCTCTTCGGTATTTTTAATGAGGAGATCCTCACCGCTCTTGGCCACCTGCCGGAGTACCCAACATGCTCTAAGGTTGTGTGGGTGTATGGTATCCGCTGTACTGTGAATTTTGCATGGCCCATTAAGCCATCCCTCCAATACGGTTCCACGCCCTGTAGTGGGCTTTTGCTTCTTTGTAATTTAGTCGGGCGACTTATGAAAGTGCACCCTTTTTGTTTGGACTGGGGGTTTTGTCAGAGCCGGATTATCCCAAAATTTTGTTTGGGTTTTCTGGCGCTTTCCATCGCACAGTACTTCCGTACTATGACCGCCAAGTCAGCGAAGTGTGCTATGTCACGGCGACTTATGGCGTTGAGGATTCCCTTGTCCGTGCAATTATTGCAAAAGAATGAAATTGCGTCTTCCTCACGACAGTCCTTGACCTTGTTCATTACAAGGAGGAATCTGGCCCAATAGTGATGCACTGCCTCCTGGGGCTCTTGCCTAATGTGGGAAAGATCGTTTATATCTGGGTGGGTGGGTGGGTGGATTTAAGTCCGAACCCTGACCCGATCTAAGACCCAGGGGCGGAGGAGTTTCCGATCTTTGAAGTTCGGGCTCTGGGATGTTGCCCAATAGGTCTAGCCCGCTGCCTGATTCTAGGTTCAGGGTTTGGGCGATGTCCTCCCGTAGACGGGTATCCGGCTCGGAGAGCTCGGGAATCCGGACATAGTTTGTCCTCAAGATAGAGGAAGAATCGCCACATTGCTCCTCCACCACCGCTATCTGTTGGGTGACCGGCGGAGAGTTAATCTCCCTTTGGTAGGGTTTAAGCCCAATCCGATCATAGTCCATAGCGACTCCCAAAGCGGCGATGCAATCTTAGAGTTCGTTCAAAGAGGAGAGCTCCATTGGATTCATCTGCTCGGTAAGTTCCGAGCCGATGTGGAGGCTGTTTTCGATGACCCGAGAAGTCATCGTTGGCCTGGCGGCCGAACGGGCGGTCATGACGAAGCCACCTACTCGGAGAGTTTGTCCTACAGCCAGGGCTCCCCCAGAGGTGATGTTGTCCCTGACAACAAGACGAGCCATCCTTCCTTATGATGATGGCACAGTGGAACGCTCAATGAAAGCACCAATGTCGGTGTCAAAACCGGTGGATCTCAAGTAGAGGGTCCCGAACTGTGCGTCTAAGGCGGATGGTAACAGGAGGCGGGGGACAAGACTTTTACCCAGGTTCGGGCCCTCTCGATGGAGGTAATACCCTACTTCCTGCTTGATTGATCTTGATGCTATGAGTATCATAAGAGTTGATCTACCACGAGATCGTAGAGGCTAAACCCTAGAAGCTAGCCTATGGTATGATTGTTGTTGTCCTACGGACTAAACCCTCCGGTTTATATAGACACCGGAGGGGCTAGGGTTACAGAGTCGGTTACAAGGAGGAGATCTACATATCCGTATTGCCAAGCTTGCCTTCCACGCCAAGGAGAGTCCCATCCGGACACGGGACGAAGTCTTCAATCTTGTATCTTCATAGTCCAACAGTCCGGCCAAAGGATATAATCTGGCTGTCCGAGGACCCCCTAATCCAGGACTCCCTCAGTAGCCCCTGAAC
Organism: Aegilops bicornis; assembly: GCA_021605145.1. Classification (NCBI taxonomy): domain Eukaryota; kingdom Viridiplantae; phylum Streptophyta; class Magnoliopsida; order Poales; family Poaceae; genus Aegilops; species Aegilops bicornis. Next base: position 674,624,906 of record CM038673.1, on the reverse strand, counting down.
CAGGCTTCAATGATGATGAGTCCGGTGCACAAATTGTCTTCGGAATTGCAAGGCGGGTTCCTCGTCTGAATATTCCATAGAAGATTTTGAACACAAAGACAGTGTCCGGCTCTGAAAAACAAATTCCACATACCACCGCAGAGAGAATAATATTTCCACAAATCCAATCTGCTGACGCATTTTGCAACATGACATCACACCATGGCCCGGTCATTATTCGAACCATTTTTCACAACCAGCCACTGCACATATCGCGAGGCGGTTTCCTTATCACGTCTTGTCGAAGCAGACATTGTGTCCCCTTATCACGGGATTCTCATCAATACGGGTGTTGGTAACCCAATCGTACCCGTTGGTATGACTCCTCGATTTTAGGCAAGTCCCAAACGGCCAGGCGGAGGATGCTTGGTATTCGCCCTCTTTATAAAGAGGCCAAGGCATGTCCTTTTTCTTCTCGCACTCAATCGAATCCTTCCCCCACCTTGAGTTCCAACACCCAAGGCCCAGGTCAGGCGCTTCGGACCTTCAACCATGTCCGGATCCAACCTTCAAGGTCGGTGGACGCCCTCCTCCATCACAGAGGAAGACATCAAGAAGCTAAGAGAGGCTAGGTATCTGACCGCCGAGATCTCGCACAGACTACCTGCTTGAGGGCAGGTCATTCCCACTCCCGAACCTGGCGAGAGCGTTGTATTCATCTCTCACTTCCTCTGAGGGCTAGGCCTTGTTCTAGATCCCTTTGTTCGGGGGCTCATGTTCTATTACGGGCTGGATTTCCATGACCTGGCCCCGGATTCCATCCTTCACATCTCGTCGTTCATCGACGTGTGTGAGGCCTTCCTCCATGTCACCCCGCACATCGGCTTGTGGCTCAAGACCTTTAATATAGAGCCGAAGACGATTAATGGGCGACACGCAGAATGCGGAGGAGCCGTAATAAGCAAAGGCACCGATGTTCCATGGGCAAAGGGTTCCTTCCCGGAGGTATCCAACTTATGGAAACGAGAGTGGTTTTACATCACAGCCCCCCCGCGGTACTAAGTGAGTGTCTGCCCCTGCCTTTCACTCGGGCCCCCCACCACAACTGATGTCATGGATCAACAAGGGGTTGGACTGGGGGCCAGTAAATGATGTGCCGATATTGCAGAGTCCCATCCGAGATCTCCTCGAGAGAGATGTCAGCCTGGTCACAATAATGCAAGTCATGCTAGTTCATCGAGTCCCGCCTTGCAAACGTCGACCCCTCCGTATGGGAGTTCAACCCGGAAGGACCGCGAGCTATTCAGCACTTCCTCGGCATGACTCTCGAAGAGATGTACAAATTGTTCTTCGGATCACAAATAGAGTGTCCGGACACCTCCGAGGATGTGGGTCTGAACTGCAATCGCCCAGACACTCAAGTAAGTAATTCCGTGGCCGAACACGTAGTTTTCTAATTTATCACAACATCATTCTAAAAAGTCGCCTTTTGACCAGGACTGGATAAAAATGGCGAAGATGATCAGGTGTCCGGCCCCCCTTCCCGAGGGCTCACCGGATCCTGTACTAGCCAGGATGCTTGAGCTCGCGCCTTATCAAGCGCCATCAGGGGAAGGTAAAGGGAGGAACAAAGAGGCCGAGAGCAAGCCTCACTCACTATTCATCCAAACCGGGGGAATTAGTGCCTCCGCGAAGGAGGATAACCGGGGGGAAGAATCTAAAATTCCCTCTCCCCAGGGAAGGAAGAGGACCGCCTCCGAAGACTTGGAAGTAATGGCCTCCAAGCGAGGGAAGAATCCTTTTTCAGAGGGTCCTACCCCGGAGGGCATCCTTACCGCACAGTACCCGCCAGGGGACCAGCCCTCTACCGAATTGTAAGTGAACGAAAGTACTTTATAGTAAATATGTCCTGCTTCATTTCCGAGAACGATAACTGAGGCGTGTGTCTTGTAGTTTGGATTGTAGCCCTTCTCGATAGAGTTCGTCTTCAGGGGATCTTCTTCCGGAGATGATGGAGAGCGAAACACCTCCCCGTGCCTCCCCGCCTCGTGAAGCAGGCGAACCTGAGGTGTCGTCACGGAGGATTTATCCTGATCCGCCAAGGCCGTGGTTAAACCTTCGCCGATCAAGTCTGTGGTATTCGGCTCCTAAGGAGAGCCATAGAAAGAGTCTGGAACCGTCCGGTGTGCGATCGGATGCACTGATGAATCTTCTGGAGCAAGCGACTGTCTCGGAAACGCATCGTGCTCTAATGGGCACGGTGGTTGAGAGGATTTCATCCGCGAAAGCGAGTTGCATGAAGCTTTTATGAGTCTGCTGAAAGGCTTTGAGGTACGTGAAGTAATATATATTTTTTGGACGATACCGCGCATGCTAGGTGTGTCCTATGCAGTTAGTAGCCCCTGAGACTCTGGTTGCTGTCGAAAAAGACGGAAAATAGAGGATCATAGTCCCAGGTAATAACCGTGCTGCTTTCATGTGCAGGTGGCTGCGGGTCCGGTGGCGGGCCGAACTGGTGAGTTTGCCGAAATGAGGAGGCAACTTGATGCGGCAGATGCCGACATCGTGCTTGCAAACAAGCGGCTTGATGAGGCACAGGGTATGTATTCTCCTAGAATCAATACATATTAAGAGGAGCATGATGCTAGTATCTATAATATGTTGTGACTGTAGATGGAGTTGTCGCCGTGCAGACCCTTCGGGCCGAACTTGCCCGAGCCAAGGAACAAGCCAGGAAGAGTGATGTGGCCGCCCTAAAGGCGGTCGAAGAGCTAAGAGCCGAACAGGCTTCCCATTGCCAGAGCAAAGAGAGAATAGCCAAGATGTCCTTTGAGTTGAAAGACGCCGCCGACCGTTACGAGCTTCTTGAAAAGGAAAGCCGAGCGAAGGCGACGGACCTGCAAAAGGCCATGGTAGCAGCCAAGGAAGCCCGCTCTAAAATCAGAGCGGCGAAGGAGGAGCTGCGTCAAGCTGGAGATATCGCGGCTGGGAAGCCCTTTTTGTTGCGGACGAAGTTCGGAGATCTGAAGTATGCCCCTCTCGGTCAATTATGGAGTTCTGCGGACGCATACGTGGATTTGGCAGCGAGTGCTGCTGATGCGGCCGAGTTTTTCAAAGGTCAAAAAGATCGTGAAGTTGAAAAGTTGTTCTGGTCGCAGTTCAATGTTTCGGTGCGGCCGCTGCTGTTAAATGAGCGAATGACCGAGTGGGCCAAGCTCCATAGGTTGTCCGGGCTTGCCATGAGGTCTGTTGTGGATCATCTTTGGCCGGCAGGACCAAGGCCAAATAGTTATTTCGGCTTAGTGCAACGATTCCTTGGTGTTGTGCCGCATATCGACGCTATGAAGAGGTCGGCGTGCATAGAGGGTGCGCGGATGGCTTTTGCCCGTGTCAAGACATACTGGGCAGATATGGAGGCCACCGCAATTGCAACCCAGAGTTCGGCCTTAGGCCGATCATCGCCGAGCACTACTTTGAAGAAGTTCTCGAAGGCGCTCGTTTAATAGAGGCTCAGTGCTCGAAGAGTAGCATGTTCTAGTGACATGTATCCCCATTATAAGGACAATGTTATTTTAATTATAAAGGTTGTGTTTATACTTTTGCCTGAAAGTATTATTATGCCTCCTGTGCGGTCGTTTATGTATATATATATATATATATAATCCTGAAAGTTTGCAGTCGTCGGCTTCAGCCCCCAAGCATATAATGCGGGGGTGTTCGCAAAAGCGCGTCTTCACACTTGATCCAACGTCTTGGTCCATTAAGGAGGTGGTAGCGCGGTGAATGAGGCAATCGGACTATATTGCTTTAACACTTTCACTTAACCATAGGAGTTTGACAGTGGGGCTACTATATAGCCCCTGGTATTTCCGCACTCATCCGAATTCGGGGCGCGTACGTACATGACCGGGAAAACCGGCCCTTCGTTAATGCAGAGGAATCCCGAAGATTCCGCTAAGTCATCGAGTGGTTGACCAGTCTCGCGCTTTATCATGATAGTTAGTTTTCGGCTTTCTCTACTGAGGTGCTCGTCCAGATGAACCAGGGCACAATCGCAGTAGTTCTCCTGGTGCCACCTTAGCCGATAGAGCAGAACGTAAGGTAGCAAAACACGGGAGCCGGGCAAACCCAACATTTGACCAAAGACATGATTCGGAGCTGATGCATATAAGGCCAAACTCACGACGCCAAACACTCCCTAAGGTATTCGGTCTTTATAAAGTATACCAGGCTGGATAACGCCTTTGATAATGAACCCCGAGTGTCCAGGTACGTGCATTAGTCTAATGTGGCAAAATGCCAATAACGTCAGCATCCTTCTCGGCTATACTGAGTGTCCGGAGGATTTGAAGCAACAAAAGACACTGAGAAAGGTTTACACAGGGTCTTAATCTAAAAAGAAACCTTTGAGCGGGTCCCTGCTGCATGTATATGCCTGTGTCTTCGTTGTGCCGTATCCTGGAAGGGTGTAGCACGATTGTCATATGTAAAAGAGAAGAACTTAGGTGAAAGTTGTCGTGCGCAAAATTGGTTATTCTCAATAAACCATTAAAATTCAAGGTAAGTAAAGTTGAGCCGAACTAGTCCTTTTTACACGCGGGAAGCCCCTGGTACCGCCTATGGGAGTATAATCAGCAAACCAATCTCAGGTATATCTAGGCTGTTACAGCTAGTGATGCGCCGGACTCGTCTAGCCGTGTCCGCGGTCTTGACGTCCGATCATTTATTCTGGTTGGAGAAGTCGTTTAGTGTTTGGCTGTTAAAGCCGCCGCATATTCTTCCGCGCGTAAGGAACATTCAATATTTCCTCTAATTGTGATGATGCCACGTGGACCAGGCATCTTGAGCTTGAGAGAAGTGTAATGCGGTACTGCATTAAAACAAGCAAAACCTGCTCTTCCGAGTAGTGCTTGATAGCCACTTCAGAATGGAGCGATGTCGAAGATTAACTTTTCGCTTCGGAAGTTGTTGGGAGAACCGAATACAACCTCTAGCACTAGAGAGCCCGTGCAGCGGGCCTTTGGGCCGGGTATTACTCCTTTAAAGGTAGTATTACAGTGGCTGATTTTTGTCGGGTCTATCCCCATTTTGCGGACTGTGTCCTGATATATCAGATTCAGGCTACTGCCACCGTCCATGAGGACTTGGGTGAGATGGTATCCGTCAATAATTGGGTCTAGCACCAAGGCAGCCAATCCTCCATGCCGGATACTTGTCAGGTGATCCCTGCAATCAAAGGTGATTGGGCGGGCCGACCAAGGGTTGAACTTGGGGGTGACGGGCTCTACGGCACATGTGTCTTGGAGTGCATGTTTGCCCTTTCTTTCTGTTAAGTGAATCATGTTCACTATTTTGACCTCTAGTGGGAATTTTTTTCTTTCCCCAGTGCTTTGCTGACGAGGCTCATCCTCGTCTTCACTTGGTGTCTCCCTCCCCTTGTGTTCGGCGTTTAGCTTGCTGGCCTGCTTGAAGACCCAGCATTCTCTGTGGGTGTGATTCGCAGGTTTGTCGGAGGTGTCGTGAATCTGGCATAATTTGTCTAGAATCTTGTTGAGGCTGGACGATCCATCTCTGTTGCCTTTGAAAGGCTTCTTCCGTTGATCGGGTAGAGAGCCCCTGAATCTGGCGTTTACCGCTGTGTTGGTTGGGCTGTCTTTGTTATTTCGACGCTTTCTTTTATTGCGTCGTGGTTTTCCATCACCATCCCTGACTTCAGATGTGCCTGGGTCGCTGGTGCTACGACGAGCCAGCCAGCTATCTTCGCCCGCGCAAAAGCGGGTCATAAGGCTTGTTAAGGCTTCCATTGTCCTTGGTTTCTCTTGGCCGAGGTGTCTGGCAAGCCATTCGTCGCGAACGCTCTGTTTGAAAGCTGCTAAGGCTTCGGCGTCTGGGCAGTCGACGATTTGGTTCTTCTTAGTGAGAAATCTGTTCCAAAGCTTTCGGGCTGACTCTCCGGGCTGTTGAATTATGTGACTTAAATCATCTGCGCCCGGAGGTCGGACATAAGTCCCTTGAAAATTGGCCCTAAAAGCATCCTCAATCTCCTCCCAACTTCTTATTGAATTTTCGGGGAGGCTCTTCAGCAAGTGCCGAGCTGGTCCTTTCAGCTTGAGGGGCAGGTATTTAATGGCGTGGAGGTCGTCTCCGCGAGCCATATCGATATGGAGGATGAAGTCCTCAATCCGCACCCTGTGGTCCTGCCGTTCGTCAGACGCCTCTATGTTCACGGGCTTGAATCCCTCTGGAAATTCATGATCCGGTACCTCATCGGTGAAGCATAGGGGGTGTGCGGCACCCCTGTATTTGGATGTATCGTGGCGTTCGGACGGTTGTAGTGTTCGTTTTGATTTTGTGTCGGGGCGCGCTTCCTAGATCCATATATGGACCTGGTCATACCGGAATTTTGGCGCAAGTCCTCATTAAAATCGTGTGTCGACTTATGTGCGGCCCCGTTAGCCGCCCTATCGCGGCCACGAGGTGGTCGATCCGGCTGATCGGCCATTTTCTTCTTCGGTTGTATAGGCTCTACAGCCTCATCGTCGAACTCAGGAAACAGCTTGCGCTTTGGATAGCTCTTTGTATGGCAGCTACCACCACACTTTTCTTCAGTGTCGAGCACTTTGTTCCATCTACTGTTGAGTGTATTCTGCGCGGCCTTAAGCCTTTGCTTCTGCCTCTTCAGACTCCTCGCGGTGGCAATAAGCCTTCTATGGAGGTTCTCTTGTTCCAAGTGTCTTTCTGGGATGATGTGTGCGTCGTCGTCCGAACTGTTTTCCTCTCCGGAGAGAGGTTGATGAGTTTTGTCCTCGGTGTCGACGTGTTCGGACAGCTGCTCCGTACTATGTGCGCCGTTCGCTAGTTCATCCTGCTCTATCGCTCGGTCAATGTTGTCGTCTCCTCTGGAGTCGACTGGGGTGTTATTTTCTCTTGCGTTGTTATCGCTGTTTTTGCCGAGGCGGGATTTTGAGAGGCGCCTACGCCGGCGCTTTGGTTGCTTCTCGAGGGAGCTATCCTTCGCTGCATCCTTCCGTTCCTTGTCATTGTTTTCTTTGGGTGTATCCACCATATATATATCGTGTGATGGGGTGGCTGTCCAGCGCCCTGTGGGCGGTGGTTCCTGATCGTCTCCTGCATCGTTGTCCATACTGTCGATGTCTTCAGAGTCGAAATCGAGCATGTCGGTTAAATCGTTGACAGTGGCCACTAAGTGGGTGGTGGGTGGGGAGCGAATTTCTTCGTCGTCCACATCCCATTCTAGCCGGACATAGTTCGGCCAAGGTTCTCCTGACAAGGAGAGGGACCTTAATGAATTTAGCACGTCACCGAAAGGCGAGTGCTAAAAGATATCCACGAAGGTAAACTCCATGATCGGTGCCCGATCGGATTCTATAGGCAAGGATGTAAGCGGCTCGGAGCCCGTGGCCGGGGACGAACCCGACGGTTCGGCAACAGGGCTCTCATGGGAGGTGAAGTCAGTATTCGGCTCTATTGCCACTGAGAGTGCGGCCTTCGTGGCGGGGTCTATCCACCCGTCCACCGATGGCGCAATTTGTTCCGGATTAAGGGCCGGAGTAGTTGCATGTGTGATCTCCCGAACACTGTCCGACGGCAGAGCTAAATCATGCTCGTCGTGATCATGCGGGGCACCTGACATGGGCTCGAATCCGCCGAAGATCAAGTCTCCACGGATGTCGGCAGTGTAGTTCAAGTTTCCAAATCTGACCTGATGGCCAGGGGCGTAGCTTTTGATCTGCTCCAGATGGCCAAGCGAATTGGCCCGTGGTACGAAGCCGCCGAATACGAATATCTTTCCGGGGAGGAAAACCTCACCCTGGATCGCATCATTGCTGGTGATTGAAGGAGCCATCAAGCCTTACGGTGACGGCACAGTGGAACTCTCAATGAAAGCACCAATGTCGGTGTCAAAACCGGCGGATCTCGGGTAGGGGGTCCCGAACTGTGCATCTACGGCGGATGGTTACAGGAGGCGGGGGACACGATGTTTACCCAGGTTCGGGCCCTCTCGTTGGAGGTAATACCCTACTTCCTGCTTGATTGATCTTGATGATATGAGTATTAAAAGAGTTGATCTACCACGAGATCGTAGAGGCTAAACCCTAGAAGCTAGCCTATGGTATGATTGTTCTTGTCCTGCGGACTAAACCCTTCGGTTTATATAGACATCAGAGGGGGCTAGGCTTACATAGAGTCGCTTACAAGGGAGGAGATCTACATATCCGTATTGCCAAGCTTGCCTTCCACGCCAAGGAGAGTCCCATCCGGACACGGGACGAAGTCTTCAATCTTGTATCTTCATAGTTGTAGCGACCCGACCTCAGATGGTCAAGTCTACGTATACATGTCATCCACGGATCGGTAATCTTGACACACACGATTACTCGAAGGATTTATAACAGAGTAGCAATCACACACTTATTACATCGAATGTCTCAAAAGAGAACTTATTACAATAATATGGTGAAGGCCATCTAATGCGATAACAATGGAAGGCTTGGAAGATAAAGTGAGTCCATCAACTCCAACGGCATAAGCGAGCTGCACGACAACGACCTATAATCCTTACTCCTCGTGCGAAAAGTCTGCAACATAATACGTTGCAGCCCGAGAACGGGTCAAGACATGGAATATCTTTGGCAATGTAACACATAGAGTAATGAAAGAATAAGCTATACTATATGCATATATGGCTGGTGGAAAGCTCTATGGTTGCAGTTTTGCGAAAAGCCAATTTTTCCCTACATCAAAGGAATAAATTTATTTTAACTATCATGGTGGTTGAAACATCATTGAGAAGGTATAACCCCAACTCAATGATCCCAATTAAAGTGATTAACAAACCAACAATGTTAATTTAGAGTGATGAGATACATGTGAATACTCAAGTACTAGATACTCAGAATTGTCCATAACCGGGGACACGGCTAACCATGATTAGTTTGTACACTCTGCAGAGGTTTAGCACTTTTCCCCACAAGACTCGATCGCCTCCGTTGGTTTCTCGTGACTGCATGGTGTTTGAGAGACGGATGACCGAGACACAGTCTTTCAGAAACATTAACTCTCTACTCCGGATAGATCATACCAAACCTATAAAACCCACTACCTGCTAATCTACCTCTTCGAGAGCTTCACGTAACTTACTCACCTATGCTATAGCCCATAATAGCTTGTGGCTGCACACGGAAGTTTCTAGCATGAATAATCTCAGTTCCCTTTGAGCCTGGGTGGCGGTCCATAGGAAGATCACACGGGTACCCCGGGATTTCCAAAAAATAGACAACCTTTGGGTTCCCTGTGTGCCTCAATCCACCCAGATGTGTATTTAAGTTGCCACCTTATAGTAAACCATTAATTAACAATCTCACATCTGTCGTGAATATCTCTCAAACCCAAACCACGTCTACAAGCATAGCATGGCAATATAAGCAACACGTAGAAGTACTCCCAAGGGTTTGAAAGTAACAGGGCAATAGGTTCCTACCTCATCATCTACTTCCCAACCCACAATTTAATGACATCCTAATCATGCAATGTTTGAGGGTTGAAACTAATGCATAAAAACTGGGTAGGAAAAGATATGATCAAGTGTTACTTGCCTTGCTGACGATCCGTGAATCCTAGAGACTCGTAGTAACACGCTTCGCACTACGGGAATTCTATCGCAAGCAAACAACGCATACATAAGTAAACAAGCAAAGATGCACAAACGAAAACTTCAACTGAAGAGATTGACCGGAGAGTTCAACTTAAGAACTCCGGTTTGCAAAAAGAATCAAACCAAACGGAACAACGAAACTCAAACGGCGAGAAAAACAAGGTCCGTTTGCTAATCTAAACTAGGGTCAAATTTTATAAATATAAAAACTGGTTTAAGTTGATTATTCGGAAAGAGGGTTTCGATACGAAACTCCAGGCGCTTGAATCGCCTGATTCCGATAAACGAGCGAAAAGATAAACAAGTTTGAAAATTGGATCAGAAATCACGGTCAGAATAACCGCGGAATAAATCTGATAAAAGAAAAGCAACGAATCGTTAAATGAACGAGCGTTCGTTAATGTAACTTAAACAGTGAAAGCGTTCGTTAAAACGAACGGGTGAACGGATGTTCGTTAAATAAATAAACCGACGAAAATAAACTGATCTATATAAAAAACGATCTAGGGTTTTATTAAAAAAACGAAGGATTTTCTAAAAAAACATAATAAACCGGGCGGCGGCGGGTCGGGTACCTGAGGCGCGTTCGGGCGAAGCGGGCGGTTCAAGTGGTCCGGCGAGGGGCGGGTCGGTCGAGGCGGCAGCGACGACGAAAAGGCGGCGGTGACGGCTGGGCTCCGGGCGGCTCTAAGCCTCGGGCAAGGGGCGGGTGGTGGTGGCGAGTGGTGGTGGTGGGTGGTGGCGGTGGTATTTAAAGGGGCGGGCGGCGGTGGCTTGGGAAGGGGCAGGCGGTGGCGACTTGGGAAGGGGTCGCCTGGGTGGAGTCCTGCTCGGACTCCTCGGCGTCCGTGCCTCGCAGACGGGCGATGGAGGAGGCGGCGGCGCTCGCGGGCCGGCCTGGCTCGGCTGGGCCTTTGGCCCAGTCGAGCGCGGGTCCGTTTTTTTTTTAAACATTCCGCCGAAAGAAAAATTCCTAAAAAAAAAATCTAAAAATTCCAAAATAAGTTTTCTCCGTCTAAATAGAATATTTAGAACTAGATGAACTTTTCTTGGCCCCTAAAATGCAATTTTTGGAAAGCGTGCAAATTTTTCTAGGGCGAATATAATTCCAAATAAAATCAAATAAAATCCCAAAAATGATTTTGACATTTTTCCTCCGTTATTTCAATTATTTTGTAGAAGTCATATTATCTCCCCTCATTTATTTATTTAAATTGAAATAATTTCCCGGAGAGAAAATAATTAAAATCCAATATCCTCGTCTTTCATTATTTGACAAAATTCAAATATGAAAATTGAAAAATCCCCAACTCTCTCCGAGGGTCCTTGAGTTGCTTAGGATTTTCGAGGATGGTAAACGATAATGCAAATAAAATATGATATGCAAGAATGACCTATGTATAACATGCCAAATTGAAAATTTGGGATGTTACAAACCTACCCCTTAAGATGAATCTCGCCCTCGAGATTCGGGTTGGCTAGAAAATAGGTGCGGATGGTCCTTGCGAATATCCTCTTCTCGCTCCTGGTGGCTTCTTCCTCGGTGTGGTGGCTCCTTTGAACTTTGCAAAACTTGATCACCTTGTTGCGAGTGACTCTGCTATCAAACTCGAGAATCTTTACTGGCTTCTCCTCATAAGTCAGGTTGTTATCCAATTGTATCGCCTCCAGGGGCACTGTATTCTTTAATGGTATGTCGGCCATCTCAGCGTGGCACTTCTTCAGTTGTGACACATGAAACACGTCATGCACTCCTGACAATCCTTCAGGTAACTCCAGCTTGTAGGCAACTTCTCCCATCCGTCCCAAAATACAGTGCGGTCCTACAAATCTTGGGGCTAACTTTCCCTTTACTCCAAAGCGTTTCACTCCCCTCGGGGTGATACTCATGATATACTATGTCTCCAATTTCATAGGTTACTTCCTTGCGTTTTGAATCTGCATAACTCTTCTGCCTAGACCGAGCAATCTTTAGTCATCTCGATCAGTTTAACCTTCTCCTCGAGTCTTTGATCAAATCTGGTCCAAACAAGCGACGGTCTCCAACCTCATCCCACATCAATGGTGTTCTACATCTGCGTCCATACTGAGCTTGAACGGTGCCATCTTCAAACTGGCACAGTAGCTGTTGTTGGATGAGAATTCTGCGTCTGACAAATTGTCATCCCAACTAGATCCATAATCTAAGCGCCTGTGCTCTCAACATGTCCTCCAAAATCTGATTGACTCTCTCGCATGTCCCGTCCGTCTGCATGGGTGGAACGGTACTAAACTCCAATCTGGTACTCAAAGTCCGGTGTAGCCGATGCCAAAACTTTGAAGTAAACTGTTCCTCTATCTGATACGATACTCCTCGGAACTCCGTGCAAACATACTATCCTGGTCATATATATCTTGGCCAACTTTGCACTTGTATAAGTTGTTTTCACTGGGATGAAATGAGCTACTTTGGTCAAACGATCCACTACTACCCATATTGAATCATATCCTGCTTTGGTTACGGGTAATCCTGTGATAAAATCCATGCCAAGCTTGTCCCACTTCCATTCGGGTATTGGCATAGGCTGCAACAGTCCTGCTGGCTTTTGATGCTCTGCCTTCACTCTCTGACATACATCGCAAACGGCTACATACTCGGCAATATCCTTCTTCATACCAGCCCACCAGAAACGTTCCTTCAAGTCCAAATACATCTTGGTGTTTCCGGGGTGAATCGAGTATGGTGAGTCATGGGCCTCTTGAAGTATTAACTTCGATCTCCGAATTGTTGGGCACATAAATCCGATCCTCAAACCACAAGGTATCGTGCTCATCATCGCGAAAACCTTTGGCTTTTCCTTTGCCCATCTTTTCCTTTATCTCAGCAATCTCTTTATCCTCCTTCTGAGCGTCTCGAATCTTGTCTAACAAGGTCGACTGAACCTCCATTGTTGCAAGAAAACCTCTTGGAACAATCTCCAAATTAAGTTCCATAACATCCTCTGCTAACTCCTTTGGCAGTCCTCTACCTTCAAGGATATTGGCATAACTCTTCCGACTCAAAGCGTGCCTTTCTGACGTTGGCTTTTCTGGATGATAGTGTAGCTCCATGTCGTAATCTTTTATAAGTTCCAGCCATCTCCTCCATGCGAGGTTTAACTCATACGTGTGAAAATGTACTTTAAACTCTTATGATACATGTACACATCACATCGGTTTCCCATGAGATAATGTCTCCGTGTCTTTAACGCATGTACTACGGCTGCTAACTCCAAATCATGCGTGGCATAGTTCAACTCATGAGGCTTCAGTTGTCGTGAGGCATACGAGACAACCTTTCCTTCCTGCATAAGAACACATCCAATTCCCAAGCGAGAGGCATCACAATACACTTGAAACTCCTTATGTATATCTGGCAATGTCAGCACTGGGGCTGTAGTCAATCGTTTCTTCAACTCTTGGAAACTTGTCTCACAATCCTCTGTCCATTTGAACTTGGTATCCTTCTTTAGCAATTCTGTCATTGGTTTAGCAATCTTGGAAAAATTCTCAATGAATCTCCGATAATATCCTGCCAGTCCAAGGAAACTGCGAATCTCGGCCGAAGTGGGTGCCAACCATTCGATGTTCGACTGAATTTCTTTGGGATCTCTTGCTATACCTTCTCCTGATATAACATGCCCAAGAAATCCAACTTCCTTTAACCAAAATTCGCACATGCTGAATTTGCCGTATAACTGGTGTTCCCTGAGTTTCTCAAGAACCAAACGTAGGTGTACTGCGTGCTCCTCTTCGTTCTTCGAGTAAACCATAATATCATCGATAAACACCACAACAAACTTGTCCAAATATTCCATGAACACTTTGTTCATCATACTCATAAAATAGGCAGGGGCGTTAGTCAGTCCAACCACATGACCGTATACTCGTATAATCCATATCGTGTGGTGAATGTTGTCTTCGGTAAATCCTTCTCTCGGATCTTCAACTGATGGTATCCTGATCGTAGATCAATCTTAGAAAACACCTTAGCTCCTTGCAACTGATCAAACAGATCATTAATCATCGGTAAGGGATACTTGTTCTTTATCGTTACTTCATTCAGAGCTCGGTAATCAACAACCATCCTTAGGGATTTATCCTTCCTCTCCACCAAAAGTACTGGAGCTCCCCAAGGTGATGAACTTCTACGAATGTAACCTTTCTCCAATAGCTCCTTGATCTGCTTCTTAATTTCCTCTAGATCATTTGCGGGCATCCGATAGGGTCTCTTTGATATTGGCCCTGTACCTGGTATTAGTTCTATCAGAAACTCAATGTCTCGATCCGGTGGCATGCCTGGTAACTCTTCCGGAAAAACATCTGGATAATCCTTCACTACAGGTACTTCTTCTTGTACAACTCCCGTGAGGGTATTCACTTGGCTCCTCCTAGGCACATGCCTAGATACATACTTAATCCTTTTTCCCTCTGGGGTGGTAAGATAAATTGACTTGCTAGAACAATCAATACTTCCTCCACACTTCGACATCCAATCCTACCTAATATCACATCCAATCCTTGCGACTCCAAGATAATTAGGTCAGACGGAAAAACATGTGTTCCAATGATTATGGGTAACTGGGTGCACCATCTACTAGCCATATATTCTGCTCCAGGCGAGCTCACTAAAAGAGGGGTCCTAAGGGTCTGGGTTGGTAACTTAAACTTATCCACAAATCCCCTTGATATGTATGAATGCGATGCACCAAAGATCGAAAAGAACAATAGCGGTAAATGACTGAACCAAAAACTTACCTATTACCGCATCCGGTTGCTCTTCAACTTCCTCCACGTTAACGTGGTTCACTTGTCCTTTGTTGAATGGATTGGGCTTCTTCCCAGTGCTTCCATTTCCGTTTCCATTCCTTCCTTCAGGGCAGTCATTGGCATAGTGCCCTGTCTTCCCGCACTTAAAGCAAATAACTTGGCTCAAGTCTCTCTTAGCGGGTGTAGCTGGGTTAGAGCGATTCTGATTATTGTTGGCTGCATTTCCATTCCCATTTTTCGCACCATTATGCGTTCCTCCTCCGATATGGTTATGTCCTCCATGGTTATGAACTAGTCCTCCCGAGTTCGGGGTTAGCGAGGTTTCTGGTGAGCTCTGAGTTATACTTCCCTTGTCCATACTTCCTCTTACGATTCTCAATTTGTTGCTGCTTTCCTTCAATCATTAGGGCCTTATCTACCAACTCCTGGTAGTTGTTGAAAGTTGCCACCATCAGCTGCATACTCATCTCATCATTCAGTCCTTCCATAAACTTCTCTTGCTTCGCGGCATCCGTGGCCACATCATCAGGGGCATAGCGTGATAACTTGCTAAACTCATCCACGTCTTTGGGGCACGCGTCACGGTTTCCGGGCGTAAGTTGCGGAACTCACGCTTCTTTATCTGCATGGCTCCAGTTGAAACATGGGCCGTGCGGAAAGCTTGTTGGAACTGGTCCCAAGTGACATTGGCTATAGGAAAAGTAGCTGTGTAATTCTCCCACCATGCGGCTGCTGGTCCATCCAATTGATGTGCGGCAAAGCGCACTCTCTCAGCATCCGTGCATCCTGCGGTGGTTAACTCCCTTCCAATACGGCGTAACCAGTCATCTGCAACTATTGGCTCGGTGCTACTGGAAAACACCGGCGGTTGTAACCTCGTAAAAGCAGGCTAAATTGTCCACTTGGTGGAGGGTTGTTGTTGTTGTTGTTGTTGGCATTGCCTGGTTACGAACTAGCAATTGCATCAAGGCATTACATTGTTGGATCAACCGAGTGAGCTCGGTGGGAAAGCAAAACCGGGGTCACGTCTCGGAGGCATCTGAGGGTTTAGAGGGGAGAGTTTAGAAATAGAAAGAGGTCTAGTGAGAAAACACTACCCATATGCACATGAGGCAAAACACACATTCATTCAATCAAGCAAGCAAGGGCATACAAAATGATCTAGGACTATCGCATACGTGCTCAACTACTACTAGTTACATGGGGAAAATACTACTAATATTTGGTGGTCATCTAGAAATTTTGATCGGTGGAAGACTCCATGATGTCTGCTCCAGCTTCGTCTTCATAGTCATCATCACTTGGATCTGAGTCGGTGTAAATCGATGATGATGTAGTTATGCGGACAAGCGGGGTCTTCTTCCTCTTCTTGCTCCTCTTCCTTGGGTGCTGGTCCTCCCATGAAAACTCCAATCTTCTTGACTAGGTCCTCGTTCTTCTCCAGTAGTATCTTGATTTCTTCCTCATATCCATCGCGTGTAGACTTGAGTTCTTCCTCCAATTCGATGATCTTAGTTTTCTCCTTCTTCGAATCCAGCATGTCAGCGCACATCTGGTTCTCATGACGTCGAATGTGCTGGTTTAGCTCCTGGATGTAAGCTGCAATGGATCTATCCTTCTTGGTGCTAATTACTTCCCATTGCTCGTCTCGGCGCCCACATATTTGATATATGGTGTCTTTAAGTTCCTTGTTATAGACTTCTCCAATGCGTCCCATGGTAATGTGAGCTGCCATACTCTTTCCCAAACTCCATGTTGGTGCATTTAAAACACATACTATGGGCTCCGTGCTTGGTGCAAACGTCCTTCCGGGAACTAGGGCTTGAATCTTCCAAAGCATTCTTCTTACGGTAATGTGGCGTTGTATGCGTCCGGTGAAGCTTGGTATTCCAATATTCAGGTACCTAGTGACTTCCTTCAAGTGACGTCCAAAGGTGTGTCTTCATCTGGTTGGGCAAACTTGTACTTCATCTCCGTCATCCTAAAGAGTGGAAAAATGGAGAGAGGTCGAAATGAGTAGAGAGGAGTGACCTATGGTTTATCTTAGTGGTCGTGTCCTACACTCGGCGTGTGCTCGATACCATCTTGTAGCGACCCGACCTCGAGATGGTCAAGTCTACGTGCTACATGTCATCCACGGATCGGTAATCTTGACACACACGATTACTCGAAGGATTTATAACAGTAGCAATCACACACTTATTACATCGAATGTCTCAAAAGAGAACTTATTACAATAATATGGCTGAAGGACATCTAATGCGATAACAGCGGAAGGCTTGGAAGATAAAGTGAGTCCATCAACTCCAACGGCATAACTGAGCTGCACGACAACGACCTATAATCCTTACTCCTCGTCTGAAAAGTCTGCAACATAATACGTTGCAGCCCGAGAACAGGTCAGCACATGGAATATCTGGCAATGTAACACATAGAGTAATGAAAGAATAAGCTATACTATATGCATATATGGCTGGTGGAAAGCTCTATGGTTGCAGTTTTTGAAAAGCCAATTTTTCCCTACATCAAAGGAATAAATTTATTTTAACTATCATGGTGGTTGAAACATCATTGAGAAGGTATAACCCCAACTCAATGATCCCAATTAAAGTGATTAACAAACCAACAATGTTAATTTAGAGTGATGAGATACATGTGAATACTCAAGTACTAGATACTCAGAATTGTCCATAACCGGGGACACGGCTAACCATGATTAGTTTGTACACTCTGCAGAGGTTTGCGCACTTTTCCCCACAAGACTCGATCGCCTCCGTTGGTTTCTCGCCCGCATGGTGTTTGAGAGACGGATGACCGAGACACGGTCTTTCGAAACATTAACTCTCTACTCCGGATAGATCATACCAAACCTATAAAACCCACTACCTGTTGATCTACCTCTTCGAGAGCTTCACGTAACTTACTCAACTATGCTAGAGCCCACAATAGCTTGTGACTGCACACGGAAGTTTCTAGCATGAATAATCTCAGTTCCCTTTGAGCCTGGGTGGCGGTCTATAAGAAGATCACACGGGTACCCAGTTTCAAAAAAGCAGACAACACTGGGTTCCCAGGTGCCTCAGTCCATCCAGATGTGTATTTAAGTTGCCACCTTATAGTAAACCATTAATTAACAATCTCACATCTGTCGTGAATATCTCTCAAACCCAAACCACGTCTACGAGCATAGCATGGCAATATAAGCAACACATAGAAGTACTCCCAAGGGTTTGAAAGTAACAGGGCAATAGGTTCCTACCTCATCATCTACTTCCCAACCCACAATTTAATGACATCCTAATCATGCAATGTTTGAGGGTTGAAACTAATGCATAAAAACTGGGTAGGAAAAGATATGATCAAGTGTTACTTGCCTTGCTGACGATCCGTGAATCCTAGAGACTCGTAGTAACACGCTTCGCACTCCGGGAATTCTATCGCAAGCAAACAACGCATACATAAGTAAACAAGCAAAGATGCACAAACAAAAACTTCAACTGAAGAGGTTGACCGCAGAGTTCAACTTAAGAACTCCGGTTTGCAAAAAGAATCAAACCAAACGGAACAACGAAACTCAAACGGCGAGAAAAACAATGTCCGTTTGCTAATCTGAACTAGGGTCAAATTTTATAAAGATAAAAACTGGTTTAAGTTGATTATTCGGAAAGAGGGTTTCGATACGAAACTCCAGGCGCTTGAATCGCCTGATTCCGATAAACGAGCGAAAAGATAAACAAGTTTGAAAATTGGATCAGAAATCACGGTCAGAATAACCGCGGAATAAATCTGATAAAAGAAAAGCGACGAACTGTTAAACGAACGAACGTTCGTTAACAGAACTTAAACAGTCAAAGCGTTTGTTAAAACGAACGGGTGAACGGATGTTCGTTAAATAAATAAACCGACGAAAATAAACCGATCTATATAAAAAATGATCTAGGGTTTTATAAAAAAACCGGAGGGTTTTCTAAAAAAACATAATAAACCGGCGGCGGCGGGGTCGGGTACCTCCGGCGAGGCACGTCCGGCGAAGCGGGCTCCCGTGGTCCGGGCGAGGGGCGGGTCGGTCGAGGGGGCGGCGGCGACGACGAAAGGCGGCGGCGACGGGCGCTGGGAGGGCGGCGCGGCGACGACGCGGGGCTCCGGGCGGCTCGGGCTCCGGCGGGGCGGGGTGGTGGTGGCGAGTGGTGGTGGCGGGTGGTGGCGGTGGTAGTTAAAGGGGGCGGGGGCGGCGGTGGCTTGGGGAAGGGGCGGGGCGGCGGCGACTTGGGGAAGGGGTCGCCGGGGTGGAGTCTGGCTCGGACTACTCCTCGGCGTCCGTGCCTGACGCCTGTGTGAGGGAGGCGGCGGCGGCGCGGGCCGGCCTGGCTCGGCTGGGCCTTTGGCCCACTCGGGCGCGGGTCCGTTTCGTTTTTTTTAAACATTCCGCCGAAAGAAAAATTCCTAGAAAAAAAAATCTAAAAATTCCAAAATAAGTTTTCTCCGTCTAAATAGAATATATAGAACTAGATGAACTTTTCTTGGCCCCTAAAATGCAATTTTTGTAAAGCGTGCAAATTTTTCTAGGGCGAATAAAATTCCAAATAAAATCAAATAAAATCCCAAAAATGATTTTAACATTTTTCCTCCGTTATTTCAATTATTTTGGAGAAGTCATATTATCTCCCCTCATTTATTTATTTAAATTGAAATAAAAATTCCGGAGAGAAAATAATTAAAATCCAATATCCTCGTCTTTCAGTATTTGACAAAATTCAAATATGAAAATTGAAAAATCCCCAACTCTCCGAGGGTCCTTGAGTTGCTTAGGATTTTCGAGGATGGTAAACGAGAATGCAAATAAAATATGATATGCAAGAATGACCTATGTATAACATGCCAAATTGAAAATTTGGGATGTTACAATAGTCCAACAGTCCGGCCAAAGGATATAATCCGGCTGCCGGGGATATATGCAAGACCGCGGCAAGACCTTGCCGCCCCATCGCCGCCCCAGCTCAGCGGCCGACCCACCGACTGAAGCAAGTACCCACGTGGCAGTACGTGGCTCCTAATCCAACTAGTCAAGCACCTGCGTGGTGGCTTGCAGAATCTTTGTGAAGACCCTAGCACCACGCCAGCTCAGCAGCCTGCCGGCCTACATGGCGCTGCATGCCCCGTTGGCCTGGACGCGTGTCGGAGCAAGGCGGAGCGGCGACGGACGGGACGGGCCTCGTTACCGCCCCCGATAAAGCAAGTGGACACCTAAGTAGCGCATTTAATGCGTTTTGTCCTGTAATAACAGGCAATAAGCTTGTACTCTATACATACCTTTCCACCTCCTGTGTGCCACTGTGCCAGCCCCTTTGACTATAAAAGGAGGCCCGAGGCGTACTGAGGAGGGATTCAGATCTTTTGGACTAGACACGCACCATAGCTAGTTCAAGAGCTCAAGAACACTCAATTATACACCAAAGCATGACTAGGGTATTACGCATCCTCGCGGCCCGAACCTAGGTAAATCTCGTTGTGCTAGCTACTAGACCTGCTCTTTGCACAACCCCGCACCCGCCAACCGTAGAAGGGATCCCCGTGATCCCATAGGTGTCGTTTCCCACCGACACCAGGCAAGATACAACACCCACTTGCATGATGGCCATGCAGTAGCCATGGTTTTCAACTTGAATATTTAATAAAAGTTTGCTTGTTTTTATACAGTTATCATTGTTTCGGTGATGCTTATGGATTTGTGTTCACTTTCATGCTATGTTTTTATGCACCTGGTTATCATGTACTAGCTGCTAGTATTTCTGTCAAATGTCATGCTTGGTAGTAGTACATGTTGGTGTTGGTCATGTTCTTCGGTGCATGACTATTGTATGTTACCGAGTACCATGTTTATGCATGTTTCCTTTGCATCTAGCTGGTTATATGCTTACCTAGTAGTATTGTCGTTATCTTCTTGCATGGTGGTTATTTCCGATGCTAGTGGTCATGTTATGAGTAGTGTTATACTTGTGATATTCATGCTCGTCATTATTCCATGTTCATTCGGATATATGATGTATTGTTGTTGATATGCTTGAGAATTATGTTGCACATACATGCTCATGTTGGTATAATGCATTGTAGTTGCATCATGTTATTTTAATATGGCTCAGCTTATTGCATTCAAGTTTAACCGGATAATATTCAAACTTGAACAACTGTTGGTTGAGTCATGGTGCCACCAAATCGAGCTGACCAGTGCAACCACATTTGCCTATTATGGGAAGGCCCTGATGCGGTCTATTATCATGCCTCTCGTTGGTGCATCCAAAAAGGGAAGGTTATGCGTAGGCGCTACCTTGGCCGGGTAGGACGACATAAGTCTTATGTGCCCATAGTTGTTGTAGCCGGCTTGTCCTTGTTTGGGACCGTTTATTGTTTTGCCAGGACGGTGGCCGTTGGATGTCTTTGGTAGACATCGGGGCCACCCAGGACTTAGCCCAAAGGGGAGTTTGTTGGAGTGGCTGGGAGAGTGTGATGGCAATAGATCGGTTTTGTCGGATTGTCGTTGGTCCACCTGAATGGGAGTGCGAGGCCATGGGTTCCATAGTGTGGGTACAGTGTGCTAACCTCTGCAGAGTGTGTGTTTAAACTATCGATAACCGCGCCCATGGATAAGGGCCCAGTTCATAGTCGGTCACACTATGAGTCAACAGTAATAATAATGATGTGCTAAATAACAACCCCGGTTCGATGATGAGAAAGATATTGGTTGTGATCAAGAGAGGATCACGGAGGTATCATGGATACCGAAGTTGGTCGATCTTTATGTGATCGTGAGAGGATCACCGTGGTATCGAGGATACCGAGTTGTTGGATATTTGTGGTGTTATGCGAGAATCAAGGGTAAAGGTCAAGATCCTTATGGTCATGTAATGATTACTACAGTATTGTAATGCCAAGCTTGATTGGGTCCTGAGATGATCATGTGATTTCCATGATGGTAAGCTTGTGCATGTGATGGTTACGAGGTAACCCGAGCAGAGTAAGTTGGTGCATGATATCGTCATCATGTTGCATGCTAGTATCATCATGTTCATATGCTCCTATTGTTCTAGCTGTATAATGTTCATCTTGTTCATGCTATGTTGTTCTGATAGTATCATGTTAATCCTTGTTAACCTGTAATTGCCATGCTGTTGTCTGTCTTGATTGCTTTTGGTTGCTGTGAGCTTGCAAGTACATTCAATGTACTGATCTGGCGTGTCATGCCAGTTTGCAGGTCATGTTGGATTTGATTGCTTGTTTGCCGTGGATCCCTTGTTTGCGATCTAGGATAGGCGTTCTAGCCAGAGTCCCTATGGAGTGGAGTTCATCACCATCGTCGTTGTTCTGCTGCTAGAGTTATTCCGCTGCTTCATGTTGTTCTGGTCCTTGCATGGAGCAACCCGGGCAGGCGTAGTGTCGTCGTGCCGATGTAATCCCTTGTGCCCATATAGATTGTAATAAAGAGCTGATTTGTTCTATGCTAAGCAGTGTCGTATTCCAGAAGACTTCTCCTCGATCGCCGGGCTATAATACGGAGCGTTCCGGTTTCTCTGAACCGGGGTGCCACACCATGCTTGTCAACGGTCACTTGCCACATTTGTAGGGCATGTTTGTATGGTGCCCCAGGCCAGGGCGCCATGCTCGGTAGCATGACACCCCAGCCTAGGGCGACATGCCCCTTGAATCAACAAAATCGGCTGCCCTCCCCCCTCCAAACCCTCTCCCCCCCCTTTTCTCCACCCGGCCACCCCACTCACGCCCACAAAATTTCTCGAATCGGAGCTCCAAATCGGTGATTTATCCTCCCCTTCGACCCCTAAAGGTATTCTCCCTCATTCCTCCTCTTTTTGTTGGTTGAAATCTCCGCATTATGGTGACTTGGGGAAACCCTAGGTCATCTGATTTTGCATTTTTCATTGATGCATTTTGGTGTTTATAATTGTAGATGGCAAGGATCGTGAATGTGCATCATGTGGACTTTGTGTCCTTTGAGAAGGGAGGTGCGGAGTATGGTGAGCTGAAGAAGAAGCCAGTAGTGATGGTGTTTCCCACAAGTCCTAGCCTTGAGGAGGTTGTGGTTGAGCTTCGAAGAAGGTTGAATTGGTTGGAAGAAAGCGATGGAGTAGACTTAATCGGAAGGTATAATGTTGGGTATGGGCAACATATTCACTGAAAGATAATGCCTCTTGACTCCGAGTTTCATTAGGAAGCATATAAGGAGAATGTGTTGGCCTCACAAGATAAATCATTAGAGTTATTTGCCACAAAGGTTGTTCGTGCTTGGTTGCACATTGATTTGAATCGGTGTGCATCTTCATGTGATGTTAGAAGCCCGGTTCAATATTCAACACATGTCAATCCATATGTGCATGACTCAACAATGAGCCAACCTCCAATGACCCAACCTTTGAGCCCCATCGGGAATGACCAACTTGATAATGAAGACTTGCACATGGATGGTGATGAGTTTGAGGGTGATGACTCGGAGGCTTATCTTTGTGACCATTATGTTGGCGATGTGAAAGCAAAAATTGCATGGAAGAGGACATGGACCATGACATTCCATACAATAGGTCCTATACGGGGCACTCAGAGGACGAAGGCCAGGATGAAGAAATAGATGAGGATGGTTTGACGGCTGATACGTCCATTTTGCATCATGCTTTTATATCGATATTTATTGCATTATGGGTTGTTATTACACATTATGTCACAATACTTATGCCTATTCTATGTTATTTTACAAGGTTTACATAAGGAGGGAGAATGCCTAAATTTGGAATTACGAATGGAAAAGGAGCAAATATTAGAGCCCTATTCTGCACAACTCCGAAAGTCCTGAAACTCCACGAAAGTCATTTTGGGAAATAATAAAAAATATCCAGCGAAAGAAGTTCACCAGAGGGGGGCCCACCTGTCGACGAGGGTGGGGGGCGCCCTACCCCCCAAGGCGCGCCCCCCTACCTCGTGGGCCCCCTGTTGGCTCTCTGATGGCCATCTTCTGCTATATGAGGTATTTCGTCGAGGCAAAAATCATAAGCAACCATACAGAACGAAACTCCGCCGCCACGAGCCAGAACCTTGGCGGAACCAATCTAGGGTTCCGGCAGAGCTGTTCTACCGGGGACACTTCCCTCCGGGAGGGGGAAATCATCGCCATCGTCATCACCAACGCTCCTCTCATCGGGAGAGGGCAATCTCCATCAACATCTTCACCAGCACCATCTCCTCTCAAAACCCTAGTTCATCTCTTGTATCAAATTCTTGTCTCCAAGTCCGGGATTGGTACTAGTAGGTTGCTAGTAGTGTTGATTACTCCTTGTAGTTGATGCTAGTTGGTTTATTTGGTGGAATATCATATGTTCAGATCCTATATGCATATTAATACCCCTCTGATTATGAACATGAATATGCTTTGTGAGTAGTTACGTTTGTTCCTGAGGACATGGGAGAAGTCTTGCTATTAGTAGTCATGTGAATTTGGTATTCGATCGATATTTTGATGAGATGTATGTTGTCTAGCCTCTCTGGTGTTATGTGAACGTTGACTACATAACACTTCACCATTATTTGGGCCTAGAGGAAGGCATTGGGAAGTAATAAGTAGATGATGGGTTACTAGAGTGATGAAGCTTAAACCCTAGTTTATGCGTTGCTTAAGTAAGGGCTGATTTGGATCCATATGTTTCATGATATGGTTAGGTTTACCTTAATACTTTTGTTGTAGTTGCGGATGCTTGCAATAGAGGTTAATCATAAGTGGGATGCTTGTTCAAGTAAGAACAGCACCCAAGCACCGTCCACCCACATATCAAATTATCAAAGTACCGAACGCGAATGATATGAACGTGATGAAAACTAGCTTGACGATATTCCCATGTGTCCTCAGGAGCGCTTTTCCTTATGTAAGAGTTTGTCCAGGCTTATCCTTTTTGCTACAAAAAGGATTGGGCCACCTTGCTGCACTTTATTTACTTTTGTCACTTGTTGCTCGTTACAAATTATCTTATCACAAAACTATCTGTTACCACTTATTTCAGTACTTGCAAAGAATACCTTGCTGAAAACCGCTTATCATTTCCTTCTGCTCCTCGTTGGGTTCGACACTCTTACTTATCAAAAGGACTACTATAGATCCCCTATACTTGTGGGTCATCAAGACTCTTTTAAGCGGCGTTGCGGGGAGTGAAGCGCCTTTGGTAGGTGGAATTTGGTAAGGAAAAATTTATATAGTGTGCTGAAATTTACTGTCACTTGTTATTATGGAAAGTAATCCTCTGAGGGGCTTGTTCGGGGTATCTTCACCCTGACCAGTAGAACAAAGAGTTGCTCCTCAACCTACTGAACCTACTGAACATGAAAATATTCCCTTTGAATTTCCTTCGGGTATGATGGAAAAACTGCTAGCCAATACTTTTACAGGAGATGGAAAAAAAGCATCCTGATGAACATCTACTCCATGTGGATGAAGTTTGTGGATTATTTAAGCTTGCAGGTATACCCGATGATGTTGTTAACAAGAAGGTCTTCCCTTTATCTTTGAAGGGAGATGCATCGACATGGTATAGGCTATGTGATGACACGGGATCATGGAACTATAAACGAGTGAAATTGGAATTTCATCAGAAGTGTTATCCTATGCATCTTGTTCGTCGTGATCGCAATTATATATATAATTCCTGGCCTCGCGGAGGAGAAAGCATCGCTCAAGCTTGGGGGAGGCTTAAATCAATGTTATATTCATGCCCCAATCATGAGCTCCCAAGAGAAATAATTTTTCAAAGTTTTTATGCTCGGCTTTCTGAAAACAATCACACCATGCTCGATACTTCTTGTGCTGGCTCTTTTATGATGAAGACTATTGAATTCAGATGGAATTTATTGGATAGAATTAAACGCAACTCGGAAGATTGGGATCTCGACGAAGGTAAGGAGTCAGGTATGACACCTAAGTTTGATTGTGTTAAGTCTTTTATGGATACTGATGTTTTCCGTAAGTTTAGCACTAAATATGGACTTGACTCTGAGATAGTAGATTCTTTCTGTGAATCTTTTGCTACTTATATTTATCTCCCCAAAGAGAAGTGGTTTAAATATCATCCTCCCATAGAAGTAAAAGTAGCTGCACTTTCTAAAGTTGAAGAAAATATTGTCACTTATAATGATCCTATTGTTCCTACTTCTTATGTTGAGAAACCACCTTTCCCTGTTAGAATAAAGGATCGTGCTAAAGCTTCAACTGTTGTTCGTAAAAGTAATATTAAAGCTTATACACCTCCTGAGCAAGTTAAATTAGAACCTAATATTGCTATTGTTAAAGATCTCTTAGCTGATAATATTGATGGGCATGTTATTCAATTCTGCGGTGAAACTGCTAGAATTGCCAAACCACAATGCTAAAGATAAACATAAACCTGTGGTAGGCGTGCCTGTTATTTCTGTTAAAATAGGAGATCATTGTTATCATGGCTTATGTGATATGGGTGCTAGTGCTAGTGTTATCCCTTATGATTCATATAAAGAAATTATGCATGATATTGCACCCGCTGAGATAGAAGGTATTTATGTTACAATTAAACTTGCCAATAGAGATACTATATCAGCAATGGGAATTGTTAGAGATGTTGAAGTCTTGTGTGGGAAAACTAAATATCCTGCTGATTTTCTTGTTCTTAGTTCCCCACAGATAACTTTTGTCCCATTATATTTGGTAGACCCTTCTTGAACACTGTTAAGGCTAAGATAGACCACGAAAAGAATGTTGTTACTATTGGCTTGGGTGATATGACTCATGAGTTTAATTTCTCTAAATTTAGTAGACAACACCGTGAAGAAGAATTGCCTAGTAAGGATGATATTATTGGTCTTGCTTCAATTGTCGTACCTCCTAATGATCCTTTAGAACAATATTTGCTAGACCATGAAAATGATATGTTTATGAATGAAAGAAGGGAAATAGATGAAGTATTCTTTAATCAGGAACCCATTCTGAAACACAATTTACTTATTGAAATCCTAGGGGATCCTCCTCCACCCAAGGGTGATCCCGTGTTTGAGCTTAAACCATTGCCTGATAATCTTAAATATTCTTATCTTGATGAAAAGAAAATATATCCTGTTATTATCAGTGCTAACCTTTTAGAGCATGAAGAAGAGAGATTATTGAAAACTCTGAAGAAGCACTGTGCTGCTATTGGATATACTCTTGATGATCTTAACGGCAATAGTCCCACTCTATGTCAACATAAAATAAATTTGGAAGAAGATGCCAAACCGGTTCATGAACATCAACGAAGGCTTAATCCTAAGATGAAAGAAATGGTAAGGAAGGAAATACTAAAGCTTCTGGAGGTAGGTATAATTTATCCCGTTGCTGATAGTCAATGGGTAAGTCCTGTCTATTGTGTCCCTAAGAAGGGAGGTGTTACTGTTGTTCCTAATGATAAAGACGAATTGATTCCGCAAAGAATTATTACAGGTTATAGGATGGTAATTGATTTCCGTAAATTAAATAAGGCCACTAAGAAAGATCATTACCCATTACCTTTTATTGATCAAATGCTAGAAAGACTTTGCAAACTTACACATTATTGCTTTCTAAATGGTTATTCTGGTTTCTCTCAACTACCTGTATTGGCTAAGGATCAATCAAAGACCACTTTTACCTGCCCTTTTGGTACTTTTGCTTATAGACGTATGCCTTTTGGTTTATGTAATGCACCTACTACCTTTCAAAGATGCATGATGGCTATATTCTCTGACTTCTGTGAAAAGCTTTGTGAGGTTTTCATGGACGACTTTTCCGTCTATGGGTCCTCTTTTGATGATTGCTTGAGCAATCTTGATCAAGTTTTGCAGAGATGTGAAGAAACTAATCTTGTCTTGAATTGGGAAAAGTGCCACTTTATGGTTAATGAAGGCATTGTATTGGGGCATAAAGTTTCTGAAAGAGGTATTGAAGTTGATAAAGCCAAGGTTGATGCTATTGAAAAGATGCCATGTCCCAAGGACATCAAAGGTATAAGAAGTTTCCTTGGTCACGCCGGATTTTATAGGAGGTTCATTAAAGACTTCTCAAAAATTTCTCGGCCTCTGACTAATTTATTACAAAAAGATATACCATTTGTCTTTGATGATAATTGTGTAGAAGCATTTGAATACTTAAGAAAGCATTGATCTCTGCACCTATTGTTCAGCCACCTGATTCGAATTTACCCTTTGAAATTATGTGTAATGCTAGTGACTATGTTGTAGGTGTTGTTCTAGGGCAAAGAGTTGATAAGAAATTAAATTTTATCCATTATGCTAGTAAGACACTAGACAATGCTCAAAGAAATTATGCTACTACTAAAAAGGAATTCTTAGCAGTTGTATTTGCATGTGATAAGTTCAGACCTTATATTGTTGATTCTAAAGTAACCATTCACACTGATCATGCTGCTATTAAATACCTGATGGATAAGAAAGATGCTAAACCTAGACTTATTAGATGGGTTCTCTTGCTACAAGAATTTGATTTGCATATTGTTGATAGAAAGGGAGCTGAGAACCCCGTTGCAGACAACTTGTATAGGTTAGAAAATGTTCTTGATGACCCACTACCTATTGATGATAGCTTTCCTGATGAACAAGTAAATGTCATAAATGCTTCTCGTAGTACTCCGTGGTATGCTGATTATGCTAATTAAATTGTTGCTAAATTTATACCACCTAGCTTCACATACCAACAAAAGAAAAAGTTTTTCTATGATTTGAGACATTACTTTTGGGATGACCCACATCTTTATAAAGAAGGAGTAGATGGTGTTATTAGGCGTTGTGTACCGAGCATGAACAGGAGCAGATCCTATGCAAGTGTCACTCAAGCTTATGGAGGACACCATTTGGAGATAGAACTGCACATAAGGTATTGCAATCCGGTTTTGTTGGCCTACTCTCTTCAAGGATGCCCGTAAGTTTGTCTTATCTTGTGATGAATGTCAAAGAATTGGTAATATTAGTAGACGTCAAGAAATGCCTATGAACTATTCACTTGTTATTGAACCATTTGATGTTTGGGGCTTTGATTATATGGGACCTTTTCCTGCCTCTAATGGAGATACACATATTTTAGTTGATGTTGATTACGTTACTAAGTGGGTGGAAGCTATTCCAACTAGTAGTGCTGATCATAACACTTCTATTAAAATGCTTAAAGAAGTTATTTTTCCGAGGTTTGGAGTCCCTAGATATTTACTGACTGATGGTGGTTCACACTTTATTCATGGTGCTTTCCGTAAAATGCTTGCTAAATATGATGTTAATCATAGAATTGCATCTCCTTATCACCCACAGTCTAGTGGTCAAGTAGAACTGAGTAATAGAGAACTCAAATTAATTTTGCAAAAAGATCAATAGGTCTAGAAAGAATTGGTCCAAGAAACTTGATGATGCATTATGGGCTTATAGAACTGCATATAAAAATCCTATGGGTATGTCTCCGTATAAAAAGGTTTATGGAAAAGCATGTCATTTACCTCTCGAACTAGAACATAAGGCATATTGGGCTATTAAAGAGCTCAATTATGATTTCAAACTTCCCGGAGAGAAGAGGTTATTTGATATTAGCTCACTTGATGAATGGAGAACCCAAGCTTATGAAATGCCAAGTTGTTTAAAGAAAAAGTTAAAAGATGGCATGACAAAAGGATACAAAAGCGTGAGTTTAATGTAGGTGATTATGTATTGCTATACAACTCTCGCTTAAGATTTTTTGCAGGAAAACTTCTCTCTAAATGGGAAGGCCCCTACGTTATCGAGGAGGTCTATCGTTCCAGTGCCATAAAAATCAACAACTTCGAAGGCACAAATCCGAAGGTGGTAAACGGTCAAAGAATCAAACACTATATCTCAGGTAATCCTATAAATGTTGAAACCAATGTTACTGAAACCGTAACCTCGGAGTAATACATAAGGGACACTTTCCGGAACGTTTCATACTCCAAAAAGGAATAGGTATGTGGTACGGTAAGTAAACCGACTCCAAAACAATTTTTAAGGCAATATTTCTCTGTTTTGGAATATTTAGAAAAATAGAAAAATTAGTAGCAGTCCGAAGGACACGAGGGCCCCACGAGGTGGAGGCGCGCCCTACCTCCCCCGGGCGCGTCCCCCTACCTCGTGGGCACCTCGTGTGCCTTCCGGACTCCGTTTTCCTGCACGATACGTATTTTGGTCGGTAAAAATTCATTATATATTCTCCCGAAGGTTTTGACTCTCGTATCACGCGATTATCCTCTGTTTTTGTTTCGAGCTGTTGCTGCTGCAGATTAGAGCAAGATGTCTTCTCAAGAGTCAGTCGGGGAGAGCCGGGTGTCTCATCCGGCATTGGAACCAAGGGCAAACAGCGACGCTGACCACTTTGGGCCAGCAACGGAGGAAGAGATGGAGGCTGACTTGATGAGAGTAGATGCCATGGAGGATCAAGAAGTCACTTCTCTCTTCCGAGTTGGGTTCACGATGGGGGAATTACAGAGCTCAACTATTCCAAACTCGGTTATCCCTTCCAATGTTAGATTTCTTTCTTATGATAATATGAAGAGGAGTGTCACTTGTTCTCCCGCAGCTATGCAACACCCTTGCGTGCAAGGAGCCTTAGCTGTTATAGGAAAGCTTCACAAGGAAATAATGGACCTCAAGCAGCAAGTCAATAAGCTCGAGGAGGAGAATCGTATCCTGAAGGGCATCATCGCCAAGAATATTTCACCAACAACAAAGAAGGAGACATAATCACATGGGTATGGGCACTCCCCTTGGCAACCTCCAAGCTTGGGGGGGGGGGGGTGCCCCGGTATCGTATCACAATCACGTCTCCTATCTTTACCGTTTTTGTTAGTTCGATCCTATTAGTAGTATCTTGATCTAGTAGAATAAAGTTTATGGCATGATCTAGTTTTGAGTTTTGCTTTATGATCTCTCTATGTAATCGAGTCCGTGAGCTATATAATAAAGATTAGTGTTGAGTCAAGGGCTTGATTGTTTTGCCATGATCTTGAGTGAATAAAAGAAAATAATAAAAAGAGAATAAAAAGAAACAAAGAGTTCATATTGATCTTGTTGAGAGTAATGACTTCACATAGAAAGAGTATGATGATTAAAAGTTGTTGGGAGTTGACAAACATAGCTTTGGTCATCGTTGCAATTAATAGGAAGTAATAAAGAAAGAGAGGTTCATATATAAATATACTATTATTGACATCTTTTATGATTGGGAGTACTCATTAAAATATGACATGCTAAAGAGTTGACGTTGGACAAGGAAGACAACGTAATGGGTTATGTTTTCTTATATCTGAGATAAAGTATATTGTCATGGATCATCCAACATGTTGAGCTTGCCTTTCCCCCTCATGCTAGCCAAATTCTCAGCACCAAATAGAGATACTACTTGTGCTTCCAAAACCCTTAAACCAGTTTTGTCATGAGAGTCCACCATATCTACCTATGGATTGAGTAAGATCCTTCAAGTAAGTTGTCATCGGTGCAAGCAATAAAAATTGCTCTCTAAATATGTATGATTGATTGGTGTGGGAGAAGCTTTATACGATCTTGTGATGTGGAAGAAATAAAAGTGACGGACTGCATAATAAAGGTTCATATCACAAGTGGCAATATAAAGTGACGTTCTTTCGCATTAAGATTTTGTGCATCCAACCATAAAAGCGCATGGCAACCTCTGCTTCCCTCTGTGAAGGGCCCATCTTTTATTATTATCTTCTACCTTATGCAAGAGTCATGGTGATCTTAACCTTTCCTTTTTTACATTTTATCCTTTGGCAAGCACAATGTGTTGGAAAGATCCCGATTGATATATCTAATTGGATGTAGGGGGCATGAGTTATTATTGTTGACATTACCCTTGAGGTAAAAGGTTGGGAGGCGAAACCATAAGCCCTTATCTTTCTTTGTGTCCGACTAAAACTCCGTAACCACAAGTATCGCGTGACTGTTAGAAATTATGAAAGACTAAATGATAGTTGAGTAGGTGGACTTGCTATTAAGCTCTGACATAGACTCTTTCTGATGTTATGATAAATTGCAATTGCTTCAATGACTGAGATTATAGTTTGTCGTTCTCAATAAAGTTTATGATTCGTACTCTGCATTGTGAATGGATTATTACTTGAACATAAGCAATCATATGACATTACCTATATATGTTGCTGTTATGAGAATAATCATGATGCCTTCATGTCCGTATTTTATTTTTATCGACGCCTCTACCTCTAAACATGGGGACATATTTATCGTTATCGGCTTTCGCTTGAGGACAAGAGAGGTCCAAGCTTGGGGCAATTGATACGTCCATTTTGCATCATGCTTTTATATCGATATTTATTGCATTATGGGCTGTTATTACACATTATGTCACAATACTTATGCCTATTCTCTCTTGTTTTACAAGGTTTACATAAGGAGGGAGAATGCCGGCAGTTGGAATTCTGGGCTGGAAAAGTAGCAAACATTAGAGACCTATTCTGAACAACTCCAAAAGTCCTGAAACTCCACGGAAGTCATTTTGGGAATATCCAGCAGAAGAAGTTCACCAGAGCGGGGCCCACCTGTCCACGAGGGTGGGGGGCGCGCCCTACCCCCTGTATGCGCGCCCTACCCCTGTGGCGCGCCCTACCCCTGTATGCGCCCCTACCTCGTGGCCCCCCTGTTGGCTCTCCGATGGCCATCTTCTGCTATATGAGGTCTTTCGTCGAGGAAAAAATCATAAGCAACCTTTCGGGACGAAACTCCGCCGCCACGAGGCGGAACCTTAGCGGAACCAATCTAGGGCTCCGGCAGAGCTGTTCTGCCGGGGACACTTCCCTCCGGGAGGGGGAAATCATCGCCATCGTCATCACCAATGCTCCTCTCATCAGGAGAGGGCAATCTCCATCAACATCTTCACCAGCACCATCTCCTTTCAAAACCCTAGTTCATCTCTTGTATCCAATTCTTGTCTCCAAGTCCAGGATTGGTACTAGTAGGTTGCTAGTAGTGTTGATTACTCCTTGTAGTTGATGCTAGTTGGTTTATTTGGTGGAAGATCATATGTTCAGATCCTATATGCATATTAATACCCCTCTGATTATGAACATGAATATGCTTTGTGAGTAGTTACGTTTGTTCACGAGGACATGGGAGAAGTCTTGCTATTAGTAGTCATGTGAATTTGGTATTAGATTCGATATTTTGATGAGATGTATGTTGTCTAGCCTCTAGTGGTGTTATGTGAACGTCGACTACATAACACTTCACCATTATTTGGGCCTAGAGGAAGGCATTGGGAAGTAATAAGTAGATGATGGGTTGCTAGAGTGACAGAAGCTTAAACCCTAGTTTATGCGTTGCTTCGTAAGGGGCTGATTTGGATCCATATGTTTCATGCTATGGTTAGGTTTACCTTAATACTTTTGTTGTAGTTGTGGATGCTTGCAATAGAGGTTAATCATAAGTGGGATGCTTGTTCAAGTAAGAACAGCACCCAAGCACCGTCCACCCACATATGAAATTATCAAAGCAATTTAACGTGAATCATATGAACGTGATAAAAACTAGCTTGACGATATTCCCATGTGTCCTCGGGAGCGCTTTTCCTTATATAAGAGTTTGTCCAGGCTTATCCTTTGCTACAAAAAGGATTGGGCCACCTTGCTGCACTTTATTTACTTTTGTCACTTGTTGCTCGTTACAAATTATCTTATCACAAAACTATCTGTTACCACTTATTTCAAAGATTTGCAGAGAATAACTTCCTGAAAACCGCTTATCATTTCCTTCTGCTCCTCGTTGGGTTCGACACTCTTACTTATCGAAAGGACTACGATAGATCCCCTATACTTGTGGGTCATCAACGGCTAAAGAAGCCAATGCTTTCAAGAATATAATAGGCCGAGGTCACAAGACATCATTGTTTCATGACCTAAGCCTAGTCGATAAGGCGATTGTTGATGGTGGCACAAGTAAAATTCATTCACCAAGGTTAACTTCAAAGCGAGATACTGGGGCAAGTGTGTATGGTGTTAGTGAAGGAACAATATTTGAAAGCTTGGAAGAACTTCAAATATGGGTCAAGGACTACGCGGTTAAGTTTCATCGACCATTCCTTGTGGACAAGTCAAACTCCAAATTGTGTTATGTGGTAAAATGTGAGGAACACAAGAATCGTTGCCCTTGGGTTATCCGTGCAAGATGTGTCAAAGGTAGGCCGCAATGGAAGATTACAAGTTTTGTGTTTCACCACCGATGTAGTTGCAAGGATATTGATGATGCTAATGTAAAGGATGATCACCGTCAATTGACCTCAAATTCATTGCATATCAATTTTCACCCTCCATAAAGATACTCCCGACACATCCCATCAAGGCATTGATGGAGATGGTGAAGGAGGTTTTTGGGTACACGGTGAAGTACGGGGAGGCATGGAAGGTCATGCAAGCTGCCTTTGAGATATTGTATGGTGGTTGGGAAGAATCATACAACCGCCTCACGACGGTGTTGAAAACGATGGCGGCAGAAAATCTGGGAATGTACTATGTGTTGGGTTCTACGGTTGGGTGCGTCGACTGCAAATTAAAATTTTCCTACACGCAGAACATCCAGGAACATGCTACGGGAGATGGATCACAGTTTGTTACCACTAGACGCGCAGTGCCGTGCAGCGGAAGAAGAGTTGGGCAGCGCGTCCGCGTGGATCGTCTCCTCCTCGTCCAATCTCCCTCGAACAGCCGGTCGTGCGATCCCACGTATGAGTTCGCCGGAGCGGCGCAAGTGCACTGCCTCTAACGGTATTCGCGCATGCAGGAGGAACACCGTGCGGCGGACTGCTAGGTCCGATCACACAGTCGGCGGCGAGTGGAGGTGGCTATTCGCAACTCATGCAAACCCTAGTCGCAACACCGAAGTGATCAACTACATGAGTGTGCCGCACCTTCACTTTATATAGGCGTCCGTCGCAGGCTCAACACTTGGGCCTTGCACGGACCCTAAAGCCCAAAGTCTACTCGGTCACGTTCCTAGTCCAGTTCAGATCACATCCGACACTACAAGAAATATGTCAACTAGTGACCTTCTGTCAGTGACCCTGGAAGAATTGGTCATAGATCTATGACCATTTCAGACCAACTCGTCAAAAGCTGTTCGGGGGGCTCCAAACCCTAAACCATTGCGACCATTTTGGTCAGAAAGGTCGTAATTTCCTTACACGAAAAGGTCATAAAGCAAACAACGCTAGTCCGCTGCCTTATTTCTAGTTGTTAACGACCAATATAGATGGTCATAGCCTTGTAAATTGTGGTGGGTTGCTATGACTAGGCGCCACCTCATCAGTTTTGCCTATGTGTCATGTCCATGTGGCAGTTTTGCCATAGGTTGTGAAGCAACCTATATTTCTATCATTCCCAAAATTCCCAAAAAAATCTCATAAGTTCTTTGGGTCATATCTTCATCAAATATGTAAAAATCTTCCTTGCCTAGTTCAAAAATAATTCAAAAATATTCATTTTCCTATTCATTCGGAACAACAGTTTGTGAAGGAAGTACCACTTTGGCATGTCCGAATAGTATCCATTTCTACAGTGTTTTCCTATGCCCAAATAACCATCCTCCACCAAATGCCAGCTCAATCCATTCATTATTTTGAGCCCAGCTTCAACAATCGTATTTATGTCCAGTGTCGTAGTTTGCAAAGCAAGTACCACCTAGGCTCCTCCTTTTGAGCTGAAAATTTGTGAAGACGGTCTTCTTAGTAACTGACCATCCTCAGCCAAAACTCACGCCCATTAGCCATGTACATTTACCGTACCGCTAATCAAACACTTGGCTGCTAATTCATGTTTGAGCATCGATCGGTCTCCTCGTGAGAATCATATGTTGTAATTTTCTTCCTAGCACCTACCTGGGGAGTGCCCAACCCACTAGACATGCCTAGGCCACCCAGAACACATGGCAACGCCACGGTCATGCTGGTGACCACCTTGGCGGGCATGCGAGTTTACGCGCTCTAGAGTTGGGGCCCTCGGCCACCGCCCAAACTTCGATTTATTGCCACCAAACCATGTATTTATGATTAAATAGGTACTTATGTAACTAGAAATGATTTTTGGAAAAAATAAATAGCAAACTATGAGGCAGTTGCAGTTCAAATTTGACCCGCTTCCAGCTGAATCGGCGGAAATTTGTCTTTTTCATGAGAGGTGGATCAAAACTTTTTTCACCCAACCATTTTGTCAATTGTGCATTAAATATGTCCTAGTATTTTATAAAATTGATTCTGTCCAGTCTTGCAACAATTATTTGTGAGGTCCTTGTCACAGCCCTA
The DNA here is from genome assembly GCA_021605145.1 of Aegilops bicornis. Taxonomy (NCBI): domain Eukaryota; kingdom Viridiplantae; phylum Streptophyta; class Magnoliopsida; order Poales; family Poaceae; genus Aegilops; species Aegilops bicornis. The sequence goes on along the minus strand of CM038673.1, from coordinate 674,589,099 downwards.
GAGCTTGCTTGTAACTAGTGGCATTGCATCCATGCATCATGTTTAATTTTCATGAAATTTGAAATGGGGATTGCCTAAACCCTAGCATTAAAGGAATTCAAATAGGTTCAACCAAAAATATTTTTTCAGTGAATTCAAATGGCTTTAGAAAATGTTCATCATTTAGGAAAAATGCTATAAACCATAACCAGAGGTGCCGCATTTTCATGACATATTTGGTCACTTTGGATTAATTCATAAAGTATTTGCATTTGGGCATTTAATGCTAATAAATAGTTTAAATGTTCAAATAGTCATAAACTAAAATGTTTGATGTTTGTTATATTCCAAACAGTGGCATTGATTAGTTTCATGATTTTTGGGTTTGACCTAGTATTTTTAATAAAGCCAAACACAACTACAGAAAATAGAAAAGAGAGAGAGAGATAGTACTGCCATCGACTGGGCGCCCAACCGCCCACCTTCAGAGCAGCCCGGCTGGGCAAAGCCAGCCTAACCCACCAGGGGCAAGGTTGTCTTCAACCTTGCGCCCGATGGGGCGCGGCGTGTGCTCGCTGCGCCGCACGCGCGCCCTCCGAGTGCCACCTCCTGCCTCTCTGCTCGCTTCCCCGACCCCCCTGGAGATGCCACGTCCACTTCTCCCTCCGTCCCTATCCCCCTCTACTCTCTCTCCCTCCCGCGACCGTACGGAGCCCGTCGCCGCCGCTCACTGCCGCTGCGCCCACCGCCGTTCCCTTGCACCGTGGCCGTGACCCCGAGCTCCGCCCGGACCCCAAGCCCCTCTACGTCGACCCACTGAAGACTGGATGCCCAAGACGATGCCGCGACTTCTTCCCCGACCACGGCCGCCGTTGCTCGATTCACCGGCCACAGAGCGTCCCCGGCCTCGCCCTCGCGCTTGTTGGACTCGCGGTGAGCCGCTGAACCGTTCCCCTCTTCTTCCCATGTCGATTGGCCGCTCTAGCCGTTGTTTCCGCCGGACCCGAGAGCTTGCCGCCGCCGTGCCATGTCGTTGCCGTGGCCACAGTCACCCTCGCTCGTTTTTTAGCATGTCTCCGTGCTCACCGAGATCCCAGGAGGCCGTAGCACCAAGCCGTTCGCCCCGTCGTGCCCCGTAGCACCAAAACCGTGAGCACCCGAACTCCGGCCGCGGCCGATTTGGTCGCCGTCGTCGATCCCGACCACCGCAGCTGCTGCCGCCACCACCACTAGATGTGCGAGTCTTCCAGCTCACTGTAGCCGCAAACCCCGAGCAAAATGGTGCACCGTAGGCGAAACCCGAGCCCCTCCAGAGAGCCTGCGCGGCGTTACGGTCGCCGGCGTAACTCCGGTGTGACGTGGCAGTTTCATTAACCGCTAATGACCGCTCTAAACACCCCTTGAGCCACTGCCATGTGGGCCCCGAGCCTAATTAGATTAGTTTAATTTTACATTTAGATTAGTGCTAACCTGTGGACCCCACGTGTCAGATTTTGACTTAGTCAAGTCAACGTTGACCGGTCCCACCTGTCATACACCCAAACTAGCCTGAGACACTGACGTATGGGTCCCACATGTCAGTTTTGACCTGGGGCGCCCAGTTGACTTGCTGACGTCACAGTGACGTGGTGTTGATGCCATAAATCATTTTCTGGATTTATTCTTTTTAGGAAATTTCAAAAAATACCCCAAACTTCTAAAAATCATATAAAATCAACCGTAACTCCAAATCAAATAAATTATATATGAAAAATGATCAGAAAAATATGAAGAATCTGTTTATGCCATGATCATGCATGATTGAACAAGTTAACCTCACTGAATAGGATGAATCATGATTAGGGTAATTTATGAACTAGTATTTGGAGTTGGAGTTTAACCTTGTTTGAATTCCACTTCAATTAACTTGGCTTACTGCTGCATTAGCTCAAAACACCAGCATATTGCCATGTCATGATCATGCATCATATTGCTGCATTGCATTGATTGTGTTTCTTTCTTGTTTGTCGGTGCTTGTTCCCTCTTGGTAGGCGTATCCCGACGATGAGTTCGATGACACGGATGAAGAACTATATTATCTTCAGAAGTGCCGTGCAAGCAAAACCCCTTGTTCATTCCGATACAATCCCACTCTCTCGCTCCTGCTCTCTTTTACTGCATTAGGACAACAATGATTCATCTCATTACTTGCTGCGGTAGCTGAACCCCTTTATCCTCTGCATGACCTGTCATTCCACAGTAATTAGATGCAACCCACTAGCATGAGTAGGAGTTGCTTGAGCCATGTTGTGCCTACTCATTCTTGCTTGTTTGTCATGCCTGCTACTGCTTAGAGTTGAGTCAGGTCTGATTCATCTGGGATGAATCGGAGGTGTATGAACATGTCCTACTGCGTGTGTGAGCTAAGTGTGTGAACACGATTTGGTAAAGGTAGCGGTAAGAGGCCATGTAGGAGTACATGGTGGGTTGTCTCATTGCAGCCGTCCTCAGGAACTGAGTTCTGTGTTTGTGATCCATGAAACAGTTACTACCATGCATTGGGCCCGAAACCAATGGACCCTCTCGGCTTCTTAACCACTCTTGTCCTATGTCCGGAGTTGCAAGTAGTTTACGGTGTTTGTAGCATCTTGGGGCATACGCAACGCTGACCTTAGGGGTGGGTTGTGTTGCGGTAGGCACGTGTCTGTGTACCGATTCGCCTGCTTGGTGTCTCGGGAACCCTGCACACATCGTTCGGGGCCGTTAGTGGAAACCTCGGCCGGACTCCATGCGGATGGAACCCGAATAGGCGATAAACCTGGACTCGGGACTCGTGTGTTTAGGTAGGCTGTGGCCGACACCCACGTTGGGCTTCCGCTTGAAGGTTGCCGAGTACATGTCGTATAAACGGCGGTAAGTGATGAGAGCGTGTGTGAAGAAGTACACCCCTGCAGGGTTAATATGATCTATTCGAATAGCCGTGTCATGAAAAGGACTTACGGGTTGCCTATATCGGTTCATAGACATGTGACAGTGGATACTCTAAACTGCGCAAGATAAGCGTGAGTACTATGGATGGCGTTCTCGTAGGGAGACAGGAGCGGGTCCATAGTGGTGTATTGATATGGTGAATATGTGGACTCGTGTGCGCCACCTCAAAAGAGTTACTTGTAGTCGTAGTTCAGGATAGCCACCGAGTCAAAGCTGGCTTGCTGCAGTCAAACTCCACCACCCCCTGTGTTGATAATGTTGCATGTGTAGTTAGTTCTGATGTAAGTCTTGCTGAGTACATTTGTACTCACGTTTGCCTATTTTATGTTTTTGCAGAGAGACTTCAGTCTCGCTAGTAGTTCCGCGTGGACTTCGACGTTTAGCTTGTTACCTCAGCTACGATCTTGTGCCCTCGGCAGGATGTGGTAGATAGTCAGGCTTCTCAGCCTTCTTCATTTATAGTTATGCGTACTTTCAGACATGTTTAGCTTCCGCTTGTGCTTTGACTTGTATGTTTCGAGTGTTGGGTCATGAGACCCATGTTTGTAATATCTCGCTCCTCGGAGCCTAATGAATAAATATTTGAGTCGAGAGTTATGTTGTGATGCCATGTTGTATTTACACATATTGAGCATATTGTGTGTATGTTTGAAATGCTTGGTATGTGTGGGATCCGACAAACTAGTTGTTTATCCTTGGCAGTCTCTCATATGGGGAAATGTAGTCTCGTGCTTCTGAGCGATAGTAGTCCGCTATAGCCCGGTTCACGAGTCCTGCTAGCCCAAAGCACTACTGCTTGGACACTTGACTGGCGGCATGTGTTTCGCCGTTCCTATGTCCGTCCCTTCGGGAAATGTCACACGGTGATATTCGAGTCCTCGCTAGCTCTACAGCCCGGGATACCGGAGTCCTGCTAGCCCAGTGCTACAACCCGAATTCATACGTTGATGACTAACATGCTCGATGTGAATCATGTATGCCTGTCCCCATGGGTTAGTGCCGCTTTGGGTTCAGGACTAGCCATGTCGGCCCGGGTTCTCTGTCATATGGATGCTAGCGACACTATCATATACGTGAGCCAAAAGACGCAAACGGTCCCGGGCCATGGTAAGGCGACACCCGTGGGAATACCGTGCGTGAGGCCGCAAAGTGATATGAGGTGTTATCGGCTAGATCAATGTGACTTGGAATCGGGGTCCTGACAGTCCTTCACAAAAAAACCTCCTTTTGGGCACTCGAAAAATGGAAAATGGTTTTTTCGTCCAAAGAAAATGAAAACTTCCTTAGGCAGCATTGTTTGCCATTCCAATATGCACCCTTGTGCACAATATGAGATCATTTTAACAAACTATACCATGAATGTGGCCATAAGATTGATCATTTGGCTTGAAAGCCATTGATCTCCACACGTGATAGCTCGTTTCTGAGAACACTTTTTAAAAATAATTGCCGTATTACAAGTTTGTTATTTTTCCTAGGAACTTGGCCACATATAATCACACAATGCGGAGGTTTCCCAATTTTTTGATTTTTTAGAATTTTTTATGCCCGTTTCAAAATGCGGTCAAAACGGTGGGAATGACCGTTCCTAGCTAGTGGTTGAATCTTGGAATTTTTTTGGTGTTTCTATGATGAAATAGATACTTATGTACCTAGAAATGATTTTGGAAAAAATAAATAGCAAACTACAAGGCAGCTACAGTTCAAATTTGACCCGCTTCCAGCTGAATCGGCTGAAATTTGACATTTTCACGAGAGGTGGATCAAAACTTTTTACACCCAACCATTTGGTCAATTGTGCATTAAATATGTCCTAGTATTTTAGAAAAATGATTTGGTTAAATTTTGCAACAAATATTTGGGAGGTCCTTCACAAAAAAAACCTCCTTTTGGACACTCGAAAAATGGAAAATGGTTTTTCCGTCCAAAGAAAATGAAAACTTCCTTGGGCAACATTGTTTGCCATTCCAATATGCACCCTTGTGCATAATATGAGATCATTTGAACAAACTATGCCATGAATGTGGTGTAGCGACCAGACCCGAATGGATCAAGTCTCTGTGCTCAGTGTCATCCCTGGATCAAGAATGTCTTTGACACCACACGATGCAAGGATTTATAGCGAGTAGCAATCACACACTTATTACATCGTTGTCCACAAAGGAACTTAATACAATAATATGGCTTAAGGCCATCTAATAATAACAGTGGAAGGCTTGGAAGATAAGTGAGTCCATCAACTCCATCGGCATCACTGAGTATAGAACCACGACCTAACACCTTACTCGTCGTCTGAAAAGTCTGCAACGTGAAAGTTGCAGCCCGAAACGGGTCAGCACATGGAATATGCTGGCAATGTAACACATAGAGGGCAATGAAGGAATAAGCCTATACTACATGCATATATGGCTGGTGGAAAAGCTCTACGGTTACATTTTTGCATAAAGCTAGTTTTTCCCTACAAAGAAAGGAATAATTTTATTTAACTATCATGGTGGTTGTTAAACATTGAGAATGGTTGACAGCATCCTCAATCCCAATTAAAAGTACTCATTAAAAACCCAATAACATTTATTTGAAGTAACATGTTGAGATTCACATGATATTCAAGTACTAGATACTCAAGATGTCCATAACCGGGGACACGGCTAATCATGATTAGTTTATACACTCTGCAGAGGTTTGCGACTATTCCCCACACAAGACTCGATCGCCTCCGCTTGGTTCTCGCACTACATGGTGTTTGAGAGACGGATGGCCGAGACACGATCTTCGAAGCGCTTAGCACCTTACTTGTGGGTAGACGGTACACCTACTTTCCCCTACATCTGCTAGTCTACCCGTAAGAGTTCGCACAACTTAGTCAACTATGCGAGCCCATCATGGCTTGTGGCTGCACACGGAAGTTTCTAGTTTGAATAATCTTATGATCCCTTAGAGCACAGGTGGCGGTCCGAAGAAATATGAGCAAGTCTCGATGGAAACCAGGTGCCTCAATCCACCCGGATGTGTGTTTAAGTTGCCACCTTAGATAAACCATTAAATTAACAATCTCACATCTGTCATGGATATTCACTCACCCAATCCACGTCTACTAGCATAGCATGGCATAATAAGCAAACGAGAAGTAACTCCCAAGGTTTCATAAGTAAAAGCAGTAATAGGTACTACCTCAATCTACTTCCCAAACCCACAATTTAATTAGATCCTAATCATGCAAGTGTTTGAGGTTTGATCTAATGCAATAAAACTGGGTAGTAGAAAAGGTATGATCAAGTGTTACTTGCCTTGCGATGATCCATGAGACCTAGAGATTCAAGTAACAAGCGGCGCACTCGGGTGATCTAACGCAGACAAACAACAAGCATACAATAAGTACTCATCTAATGCACAGGAAATCTCGAATAAAAGATCTAACCAGATAGTTCAACTTAAGAACCCTGGTTGCAAAAGAATCGAATCAAATAAAGCATCGAAAGTCGAAACTTCGAGAGAGAACGACTCGGTTTAGCAATCTGAAACTAGGTCAAAATTTTACAGTAGCAAAACTCTGTGTAAGTAGGTTAGTCGAACGGCGGTTTCAGAACGAAACTCCAGCGCTTGAATCACCTGATTAGATAAACGAGCAAGAAATAAAACAGGTTTGAAAATCGGATCGGAAATCGAATCGGAAAAATAACGGATTAAATCCGATTAAAAGAAAGCGACGAACGGATTAAATAACGGACGTTCATAATGTAACTAATCCAACGAACACATTCATTGAAACGAACGGTTCGGTGAACGTTCGTTAATTAAGAAAACCGAAAAAAAATAAAACCATCTAGGTTTTGAAAAAAAAATCGAACAACGAACGAAAAACCGGATCGGGTTTTTCTAAAAAAAACCGGATCGGGGCGGCGGCGGTTGGCTACCTCCGGCTAGTCGCCGGCGGGGCTCCGGGGCTCCGGCGGGGCGGCGGTGGGGTCCGGCGGGGGTCGGGCGGGTGGCGGGTGGCGACGTCGGCGGCGGCGGCGACGCAGCGGCGGCGGCGTTCGGGCGGGCGGCGGCTCGGGTGAGGGCGGGCGGCTCGAGGTGAGGAGAGAGGGGGCGGCGGTATAAATAGAAGGGGGCTCGCGCCTTGGGGAAGGGGCCAGGCGGCGGCGACCTCGTGTCCGACCCGGACACGAGCGGCGGCGGGCGGCGGCGGCGGCGGGCGCTCACAGCGCGCGAGGGAGAGAGGAGGCGGGCCGGGGCGCTGGGCCGGCTGGGCCTTGGCCCAGGGGGGGGGCGCAGTTTTTTTTTTTAAAACAAAACTAAACGGATTAAAAAAAATACCAAACGAACTCCGAATTTAAAAAAATAAATTTTCCCCGACTCCTAAAAATGAGTCGAACAAAATGAACTTTAAAACGACAACCATGCATATTTTTTTTAATGCTCATTTTTGCCTAAGCAAAATAAATCTTCCAAAACCAAATTTTGATTTATTTATAATATCTTCATTTTTCCTAAATATTGGGAAAGTCATATTATTCCCTCTCTTAAGTTTTTTTATAGGAAAAATTTTATGAAGATAATTAAATAAATCCAATGATCCTATTTTCAAAATTTGAGAAATCCCAAATATGAAAATAATGAAACTTCCAACTCCCTCCGAGGGTCCTTGAGTTGCGTGAAATTTTCTAGGATCGGAAAAATGCGAGAAAATATGATATGCATGATGACCTAATGTATAACATTCCAAATTGAAAATTTGGGATGTTACAAACCTACCCCTTAAGATGAATCTCGCCCTCGAGATTCGGGTTGGCTAGAAAATAGGTGAGGTGGTCCTTGAGCAAAACTTCCTCTCTTTCCCGGTGGCTTCATCCTCGGTGTGGTGGCTCCTTGAACTTTGCAAAACTTGATAACCTTGCTGCGGGTAACTCTGCTGGCATGATCGAGAATCTTAACCGGTTTTTCCTCATATGTCAAGTCATCCTTCAACTGAATTGCTTCCAGTGGCACTGTGTCTCTTAACGGTACCTCTGCTATCTCGGGGTGACATTTCTTCAACTAAGAAACATGGAATACATCATGAACTCCTGACAGTCCTTCTGGCAATTCCAACTTATAAGCAACTTCTCCCATGCGTTGCAAAATCTTATACGGTCCAACGAAACGGGGTGCTAACTTTCCTTTAACTCCAAAACGCTTAACTCCTCGGCGGGGATACTCGAGATATACTCTGTCTCCAACTTCATACTCAATCGCTGCGCTTTGAATCGGCATAGCTCTTTTGTCCGGACTGGGCTACCTTGAGCACATCTCGAATCAACTTAACTTTCATTCGGACTCCTTAATCAAATCTGGTCCAAACCATCGACGATCTCCAGTTTAGGCCCCATGATAACGGTGTCCTGCACCTCCTTCCGCATACAAAGCCTCGAATGGTGCCATCTTCAAGCTGGTTTGGTAGCTGTTGTTGTAAGAAAATTCTGCATACGGCAAATTATCATCCCGGCTAGATCCATAATCTAGGGCACAAGCTCTCAAAGATGTCCTCCAGAATCTGATTGACTCTCTCGGTCATCCATCGGTCCGTGGGTGGAAAGCTGTCTTGAATTCAATCGGGTTCCAGTGTTTCGTGTAACCGGTTCCAAAATTTTGAGGTAAACCGGGTTCCTCTATCTGATACGATGCTCCTCGGAACTCCGTGTAAGCACACAATTCTGGTCATGTATATCTTTGCCAACTTAGCACTGCTATAGGTAGTCTTGACTGGAATGAAATGAGCTACCTTTGTCAAACGGTCGACTATGACCCAAATCGAGTCATATCCTGAACGAGTCTTTGGCAATCCTTGAGAAATTCTCAATGAATCTTCGGTAGTATCCTGCGAGTCCAAGGAAACTCCGAATCTCTCCAACTGTCGTTGGTGCTTCCCATTTGGTTACGGTCTCATCTTTTGTGGGGTCAACCGCTATTCCTTCTCCGGATATAACATGTCCGAGAAATCCAACTTCTTTTAGCCAAAACTCACATTTGCTGAACTTGGCATACAACTGGTGTTCCCTCAGTTTCTCCAAAACCAATCGCAAATGTTCCTTGTGTTCCTCTTCATTCTTGAAAAAATCAAAATGTCATCAATGAACACCACGCGAACTTATCCAAAAACTCCATAAACACTTTGTTCATCAGGTTCATGAAATAGGCTGGTGCGTTAGTCGATCCAAATGACATAACGGTATACTACGCAGATCCATATCTCGTGGTGAATGCTGTCTTGGGTATGTCCCGCTCCCGAATCTTCAATCGATGGTACCACGATCGCAAGTCGATCTTGGAAAACACCTTGGCTCCTTGCAAGCGATCAAACAAATCATTTATCATAGGTAGTGGGTACTTGTTCTTGATTGTTACTTCATTCAATCCACGATAATCAACAACCATTCTTAACGATCCATCCTTCTTCTCCACTAGCAAAACGGGTGATCCCCAAGGTGAAGAACTTGGGCGTATAAAACCTTTATCCAATAGCTCCTTAATCTGCTTCTTGATTTCCGCCAAATCCTTTGCGGGCATCCTGTACGGTCGTTTCAAAATTGGGCCTGTTCCTGGCAAAAGTTCTATCAAAAACTCAATGTCTCTATCTGGTGGCATTCCTGGCAACTCTTCCGGAAATACATCAGGAAAATCCTTCACCACTGGTACTTCTTCCTGCACCACTCCTGATAGGCAATTAACTTGCGCTCTTCTCGGCTGATGCCGTGATACATACTTAATCCTTCTTCCTCCTGGGGTGGTGAGCAAAATCGTCTTACTTGCGCAATCGATGTTTCCTCCATACATCGACAGCCAATCCATACCGAGAATTACATCAAATCCTTGCGATTCCGTAATGATCAAATCCGTCGGGAATACATGCCTTCCTATACTTAATGGCACTTGAAAACATCCTTGTGCGGCCATATACTCCGCTCTGGTGAGCTTACTAGCAAAGGGTTTTAAGAATCCGAGTAGGTAGGCTATACTTCTCTACAAATCCCCTTGATATGTATGAATGCGATGCACCGGTATCGAAAAGAACTAGTGCGATAAATGACTTAACCAAAAACTTACCGACATCGCATCGGGCTGATCTTCAACCTCCTCCACATCAATGTGGTTCACCTGTCCCCTATTGAAAGGGTTGGGCTTCTTTCAGAGCTTCCATTGCCATTTCCATTCGCCTATACGGGCAGTCATTGGCATAATGCCCGATCTTGCGGCACTTAAAGCAAGTAATATGACTCAGTCTACTTTGGATGGTGTAGACGGGTTGGTGCGATTCTGTCCGTTTCTTCCTCCATTCCAGATCCCATTATTGGTGATGTTATGGTTATGCTAATTACCTCATCCATGGGTATGCTGAAACTGAAAAAAAGATTTAGGGGTATAACGAGGTTTCTTGAGCTCCAGTTATACTTCCCTTGCCCATACTTCCGCTACGGTTCTCAATTTCTTGCTGCTTTCCTTCAATCATGAGGGCTCGGTCTACTAACTCCGGTAGTTATTGAAACTGGCTACCATCAACGGCATGCTGAACTCATCATTCAGTCCTTCTAGGAATTTCTCTGTTTAGCTGCATCGGTAGCAACGTCATCCGGGCATAACGTGCTAGTTTACTAAAGTCATCCACGCATCGCCAACAGTCCTTCCTCCTTGGCGTAAGTTGTAAACTCACGCTTCTTCATGGCCATAGCTCCTGCTGAAACATGGGCGGTCACGGAAAGCTTGCTGAAATTGATCCCATGTGGCGGTGTCTCTGTGGTAAGTGGCTGTGAAATTATCCCACCATCTTCTTGGGTCCTTCAAGCTGATGTGCTGCAAACTTCACTCTTTCTCCATTTGTGCATCCTGCAGTGGTCAGCTCCCTTCCTATCTTGCGGAGCCAGTCATCTGCTACAATCGGCTCGGTGCTACTGGAATACACCGGCGGGTTTAGTCTAAGGAAACGAGTCAGATGATCCGCAGGTGGTGGTGGTGGGTTGTTGTTGTTGTTGTTGTTGCCACAGTTACGCACCAATGTTTGAATCAGGTATTCGCTGCTGGATCAGTTGGGTGATCTCTGGCGGAAAAACAAATCCGGGTCGCGTCTCGGAGGCATCGATGGGTTTAGAAAAGAAGAGAAATGTAGAATAGAATGAGGTCTAAGGGGAATCACTACCCAATTGCACATGAGCAAATGCACACAAAATCACTTCATTCAATCAAACAAGGGCTTACAACGATCTAACTATCGCAAAAGTGCGTGTACTATAATGTTTACATGGAGGGAATACTACTAATATGTGGGAGACTTCTACTAATTTGAACCGGTGGAAGACTCCATAATGTCTGCTCCAGCTTCGTCTTCAAAGTCAGGTTCACTTGGATCCGAATCGGTGTCGTCGATGTTGATGTAGTCGCTTGGGCAATCGACATCTTGGTCTTCATTCTGAGCGCCAACTTCTTCTTGAGTTCTTCAATCTCGTACTTAAGATCGTTATTGTGTCTTGCTAGAGCTACGATCTCGTCCATGTAGTCCTTACGTGTAGTCTTTAGTTCATCTTCAAGTTTGATGATCCTTCTCTTTGTCTTCTGCAACTCCATCATATCATTGCACATTTGGTTCTCCTGGTGTCGAATGTGCTGATTTAACTCCTGGATGAACGCTGCAATGGATCTATCCTTCTTGGTGCCGACGACGTCCCATTTGTCATCTCGGCCTCCGCAAATCTGGTAGATAGTGTCCTTGAGGTCTTCTTGATAAACTTCTCCAATGCGTCCCATGGTGATGTGAGCTGCCATGCTCTTTCCCAGACTCCAAGTTGGTGCAATTGAAAACACTATCTATAGGCTTGGTGATTGGGGCGAATGTCCTTCTGAACGTGAGCTTGAATCTTCCAGCGCTCCTCTTCAGGCAGAGTGGCGTTGAAAGTCCCGGTGAAGCTGGGTAGTCCGATGTTCAGGTACTTGGTAACTTCCTTCAAGTGAAATCCAAAAGGTGTGCCTTCATCCGGTTGGGTGTACTTGATCTTCGTGTCCTTCATCCTAAAGAGAGTAGAAAAGATGAGGAGTTAGAAAATGGGAAGAGAATAGTGATCTATGGCTTTATCTTAGTGGTCGTGTCCCTACGGTCGGTGTGCTCGATACCATTCTCTGTAGCGACCAGATCCGAATGGATCAAGTCTCGTGTGCTCGATGTCATCCACGGATCAGTAATGCTGACACCACACAGTACTTCGAAGGATTTATAGCAGAGTAGCAATCACACACTTATTACATCGTTGTCCACAAAGAAACTTAATACAATAATATGGCTTAAGGCCATCTAATAATAACAGCGGAAGGCTTGGAAGATAAGTGAGTCCATCAACTCCATCGGCATCACTGAGTATAGAACCACGACCTAACACCTTACTGTCGTAAATGCGAAAGTCTGCAACGTGAAAGTTGCAGCCAAAACGGGTCAGCACATGGAATATCGGCAATGTAACACATAGAGGGCAATGAAGGAATAAGCCTATACTACATGCATATATGGCTGGTGGAAAAGCTCTACGGTTACATTTTTGCATAAAGCTAGTTTTTCCCTACAGCAAAGGAATAATTTTATTTAACTATCATGGTGGTTGTTAAACATTGAGAATGGTTGACAGCATCCTCAATCCCAATTAAAAGTACTCATTAAAAACCCAATAACATTTATTTGAAGTAACATGTTGAGATTCACATGATATTCAAGTACTAGATACTCAAGATGTCCATAACCGGGGACACGGCTAATCATGATTAGTTTATACACTCTGCAGAGGTTTATGCACTATTCCCCACAAGACTCGATCGCCTCCGTTTGGTTCTCGCACTACATGGTGTTTGAGAGACGGATGACCGAGACACCTTTCTTGAAGCGCTTAGCACCTTACTTGTGGGTAGACCGTACACCTACTTTCCCCTACATCCGCTAGTCTACCCGTAAGAGTTCGCACAACTTAGTCAACTATGCGAGCCCATAATGGCTTGTGGCTGCACACGGAAGTTTCTAGTTTGAATAATCTTATGATCCCTTAGAGCACGGGTGGCGGTCCGAAGAAATACTGAGCAAGTCCTCGATGGAAACCAGGTGCCTCAATCCACCCAGGATGTGTGTTTAAGTTGCCACCTTAGATAAACCATTAAATTAACAATCTCACATCTGTCATGGATATTCACTCACCCAATCCACGTCTACTAGCATAGCATGGCATAATAAGCAAACGAGAAGTAACTCCCAAGGTTTCATAAGTAAAAGCAGTAATAGGTACTACCTCAATCTACTTCCCAAACCCACAATTTAATTAGATCCTAATCATGCAAGTGTTTGAGGTTTGATCTAATGCAATAAAACTGGGTAGTAGAAAAGGTATGATCAAGTGTTACTTGCCTTAGCGATGATCCGCGAGACCTAGAGATTCAAGTAACAAGCGGCGCACTCCGGGTGATCTAACGCAGACAAACAACAAGCATACAATAAGTACTCATCTAATGCACAGGGAAATCTCGAATAAAAGATCTAACCAGGATAGTTCAACTTAAGAACCCTGGTTGCAAAAGAATCGAATCAAATAAAGCATCGAAAGTCGAAACTCGAGAGAGAACGACTCGGTTTAGCAATCTGAAACTAGGTCAAAATTTTACAGTAGCAAAACTCTGTAAGTAGGTTAGTCGGAACGGCGGTTTCGTAACGAAACTCCAGGCGCTTGAATCACCTGATTCCGATAAACGAGCAAGAAATAAAACAGGTTTGAAAATCGGATCGGAAATCGAATCGGAAAAATAACGGATTAAATCCGATTAAAAGAAAATGACGAACGGATTAAATAACGGACGTTCGTTAACAGAACTAATCCAACGAACACATTCATTGAAACGAACGGTTCGGTGAACGTTCGTTAATTAAGAAAACCGAAAAAAATAAAACCATCTAGGTTTTGAAAAAAAAAACGAACAACGAACGAAAAACCGGATCGGGTTTTTCTAAAAAAAACCAGATCGGGGCGGCGGCGGTTGGCTACCTCGCTTAGTCGCCGGGGCTCGGCCCGGGGCGGCGGTGGGGTCCGCGGGTCGGGCGGTCGGCGGGTGGCGGGTGGCGATGCCGGCGGCGGCGGCGACGGCAGCGGCGGCGCGGCGTCTCGGGCGGCGGCGGCGGCGGCGACGGCAAAGGCGGCGGCGGCGTCTTCGCAAGGCGGCGGCGGCGGTGAGGGCGGCGCGGCGGTGCTCGAGGTGAGGAGAGAGGGGGCGGCCGGTATAAATAGAAGGGGGGCTCCGGCCTTGGGAAGGGGCTGGGCGACGGCGACCTCGTGGCCGACGAGCGGCGGCGGGCGGGCGTGGCGGCGGCGGGCGCCTCCAGCAGCGGCTTGTGAGGGAGAGAGGAGGCGGTCAAGGCCGGGCGCTGGCGCGGGCCGGGTCACTGGCCGGGCCTTGGCCTGTGGGGCGCGCGATTTTTTTAAACAAAACTAAACTAAACGGATTAAAAAATACCAAACGAACTCGAATTTAAAAAATAAATTTTCCCCGACTCCTAAAAATGAGTCGAACAAAATGAACTTTAAAACGACAACCATGCATATTTTTTTTAATGCTCATTTTTGCCTAAGCAAAATAAATCTTCCAAAACCAAATTTTAATTTATTTATAATATCTTCATTTTTCCTAAATATTGGGAAAGTCATATTATTCCCTCTCTTAAGTTTTTTTTATAGGAAAAATTTTATGACGATAATTAAATAAATCCAATGATCCTATTTTCAAAATTTGAGAAATCCCAAATATGAAAATAATGAAACTTCCAACTCTCTCCGAGGGTCCTTGAGTTGCGTGAAATTTTCTAGGATCGGAAAAATGCAAGAAAATATGATATGCATGATGACCTAATGTATAACATTCCAAATTGAAAATTTGGGATGTTACATGTGGCCATAAGATTGATCATTTGGCTTGAAAGCCATTGATCTCCACACGTGATAGCTCGTTTCTGAGAACATTTTTTTAAATAATTACCGTATTACAAGTTTGTTATTTTTCCTGGGAACTTGGCCACATATAATGACACAATGCGAAGGTTTCCCAATTTTTTGATTTTTTTGAATTTTTTCTGCCCGTTTCAAAATGCGGTCAAAACGGCGGGAATGACCGTTCCTAGCTAGTGGTTGAATCTTGGAATTTTTTTGGTGTTTCTCTGAGTAAATAGATACTTATGTACCTAGAAATGATTTTTGGAAAAAATAAATATCAGACTACAAGGCAGCTACAGTTCAAATTTGACCCGCTTCCAGCTGAATCGGCCGAAATTTGTCATTTTCACGAGAGGTGGATCAAAACTTTTTACACCCAACCATTTGGTCAATTGTGCATTAAATATGGCCTAGTATTTTAGAAAAATGATTTGGTCAAATTTTGCAACAAATATTTGGGAGGTCCTTCACAAAAAAACCTCCTTTTGGGCACTCGAAAAATGGAAAATGGTTTTTCCGTCCAAAGAAAATGAAAACTTTCTTAGGAAACATTGTTTGCCATTCCAATATGCACCCTTGTGCACAATATGAGATCATTTGAACAAACCATGCCATGAATGTGGCCATAAGATTGATCATTTGGCTTGAAAGCCATTGATCTCCACACGTGATAGCTCGTTTCTGAGAACATTTTTTTAAATAATTATCGTATTACAAGTTTGTTATTTTTCCTGGGAACTTGGCCACATATAATGACACAATGAGAAGGTTTCCCAATTTTTTGATTTTTTTTACAACAAATATATGGTAGGTTCTTCACAAAAAAGCTCATTTTGGGCACTTAAAAAATGGAAAATGATGTTTTTTGTGCAAAGAAAATGAAAGCTCTATTTGGCAACATTGTTTGCTACTCCAAGATGCATACTTATGCGAAATAGGAGATCGTTTTGATAAACTATGCCATTGTTATGTTTTTTTGAAAAATATTCAAAGATTTGAGTTCAATGTTTTGAGATACAAGCGTGAGACAGCCGGCCAATGAGACGCAAGGAACCGCCTTCACGCGGATCACCAAATTGGAGCAATCTGAGCCATACATCGTGCGTCCATCCAACGGCGGAGCTTCTCCCGAGAAACAGAAACCCTAACCTACCCACTCACCCTCCCCTCGATCCCCCAGATCCCATCGAGGCAACCCCGCCGCCACCCACACCCACCCACCACTGCCACCGTAGCCTCGTCTCCTCCCCTCAATCCACCCTCGCGCCGGCACCGCAGCCTCGTCTCCACGATCTCGTACCGTCCATGCTTGCTCCGCAGCACCTCCGACGACCACGCCCGGAGCGCGACGGCGCCGCCGTTCCGAGCACTTACGGCGTCGGCCCGGCCCCCAAAACCCTCGCAGCGGCCACGCATCCAACCATCGGTCGCTGTTGCCGCTGCCGCCACGCGATGCCCGTGGGCATCTAATCCATGTCTCACCCACATGCCTGTGCCCCCAAGCGTCGTCCTAGGGTTCTGTTCTGCGGCTGACCGGAGTCCAAGCCATGGCGCGGAAGATGCTCAAGGACGGGGAGATGCCCGTCGTCGCTGACGGCGGGGGCATGGAGAGCTACGACTGTGACATGTTCATCTGAGATCCACTGCCTTCGTCCATCGAGCACATGAGGTAAATCTGCTCCCCCACTTTGTCCTAGCTCGCACCCACTGTGTGCTAGATCCCCCATTCTTGCTCTGTTTTGATTAGGCGCCACGGGGGAGCTTTGAAATAGAGTGGCTGCCAATTTCTACAGGAACTTGGAACCATGGCGACCATGACCAGCGAACAAATGGGGCCACCGGGTTCAGCATCACCGACTGACCATCAGCCCTTGGCGCTTGCTCAGGTCACCTCAATCTTCACCGCTCTCATGGCTAGCAGCTACTGTACTAGATAGATAGCTAAACACTACTCTGCAACTCTGCTAATAGTAGCTAAACATCTCAATACATCCAGTCCAAAATTGCAAAGAGCAATTTAGCACAAGGTCAACTATTGCCACTACCTAAGCAGCAACTATTTTGCTGCAGAATCCTCACGAGAGGATGACTATTTAGTCAGGCAACCAACCTTTTGCTACTGTAGATATATGAATATTTGGCTACTGCAAATGGAGTAGTCTAACCATGAAATGGTTGCTGCTGTAGTAGTCGAACCAGCCTGAAGCTATATGAAGTCTAACCAACAACTGTAGTGCTCCAGCCTGAAGCTATTCTGTATGCCTGAAGCTATAAATTTTTGTTACCTTGGCAAAAAATTCAGTTTACAAATTTTTGCAAATTCTGTATTTTGTAGTACTGTTTTGGTTGCCGTAGTTTTTCAAGAGCTTGTTAACTTGCTGATGCTTTCTTAATTATGTGCAGTTGCTCCACTGAAAGTTCTTTAGTGTATCTTATGCTTAGTGTTAATTCTTTGCAGCTACTCCACTGAACTACAGTACTGAAGTACTGCTTGAACTATTGCAATATTGTTTCCAATAGAGCAGTATTGGAGTATTGCTTCCGATTACTGGAGTAGCAAGTGCATTAGTAGTGTACTGCTCTTGTTTAGTAGTGTAGGAATTTAGTGTTCTTCTCTTCTCTAAAAGAACTTTACATTTACATACACAACATGCAAATCACTTCTGTTGACTACCCAAATCAATCCGACACATGCACATATTTTTCTCTGGACTGTGCAAGTTAGACGAACTACTCTTATTTAAACAAGTTGGGATCCATCACTACAATAGGAGTATGTTTGCATTTCACCTAGCTTGGGATCAATAACCTAGTCCTTAAGTAAATGTTTGATTACATCATGAGCTTTCCTACAAATTAGTTAGGTAGTGGTTTCAGCTGTTGCATTGTTGCTTATATTTGATATACTACACAATGTGACTGGAGTTTATTGTGATTTGCAGAAGATAGAATCTGAACGCCCTTCCCTGGTCGACGACACCCTTCCCTGGTCGACGACACCCTTCCGTTGTGGGCTCTCAGTAGGGCGGCGAACCACAAGATCCACACTCTTGTGGCCCTGTGACCCTCAAGCTTGACGGCTAGATCCCCTACGGCCAAGCCCTTCTATTGCTCTGGAAGCAGCTTGACCAATTATTTTGTGAGGCATCAAACACTGACATCTACTGGTAGTTTTTTTCTTCTCTATTGACTAGTTATCCGCGCATGTCTTGTTCTGAAGTGTGGAGTGTCAACTATTTCAGCAGCATCACATATTGCAAGTAACCTCTTTCTGTTTATGGAGTGTAAACAAAATAAGAGCCCACATACACTTGCATCTTTTCTGAACATTCAGCCCGTCTGTTTAGTCGAGCGAAGAAAAATGCAAGGACACCAAAAGGTGTGTAGATACACAGATAACAAATATGTGGTTCCATACTAGTTGGAACACTTTTGCTTAAATGATGTGCATGATGATTTATCCACCGCTGCACTTTGCTTTGAACAGTTGTTTCCGAGACATGTTGGGTTTTTCAAACCTTCTCTTGGGAGAAATTATACTTGTTAACTGATGTCCTTTTGCAAGAAAAAGAAAAGCTGATGTCCTGAATGAATGTAAAAATACTATAACAAGCCCTTCTTTGTTGCATTTAGGGGCATTGCAAGGCACTGCAATTACCTCGGAGATCTACTCTTGGCGATTAGCTGATTAGCTAACAGAAGGCCATGCCGTATTGTTATTGTAGACCGTGATGATCATGCAGAACTAAATGGCAAGTTCTTCTGTACATTGTTCTTTGATATCCAGTTTTGAATTGAAGTTGCATCGATCTCTAGCTTCGACGCCGCGTTGTGATCTAATCTGGTGCGTACAGGTGCTGCGGGCCAAGGATCTGAACGAGATGTTACCGGTGGTGGACGCAGAGGCGGGGCCCATGGAGGACGCCCCTCCACCACTGCTCCGACGCCATCCAGGTCTTCTTACCTTCAGTTTCTTCTTCTTCTTCCCGTACCCTCCATTCCTTTGACTGAGATGTGATGTGGTTTCCTGCCATGAATGAGCAGTTGTCGCGGATGGATGTAGGATGACCGACCATGGATGAGCAGCAGAAGCACCCCATGGTGAGCCCCTCCACCCCTTTGTTCCCTCTCGCTTTACGTGATGCTAGAGTTTGGCCTTGGTTCCATGGCTGATTACTTGCTGTACGCCACGTTGAGGACCGAGTGTTTGAGCTGATTTGTGTTGTTGGTGGTCATCTAGCTATTGATTTTCTGCTGCAAGTTAGAATGCCTAATGTTCTGTTCTACAAGTTAGAATGCCTAATGTTCTTTGATGATTAGTGGCAGTACATATTTGCTTTACTATTCCTAGCAGCTGCAGTTCATCTACCATAAACATATTGTGTACATTATGAACTCCCAAACATGAGACAAGTGATATGTATATGCAGCAGGGAATCGTCAACTTGTACAGTTTGTTTACTGGAATGTAACTTGTACAATTTTTACTTGAATATGTTCAGTTATGAAGTTGTGTAGTTGTTTTTTCTCATCAGTTCTAAAGCTGCAAGATTACTTTACTGAATTGTTGATGATGCTGAATGAATCTAGCTTGTTGGGTTCAATCTCTTGTTTAGATGGAATAGCACCCCATCACCTGTTGTTGTTGTTGTTGTTGTTGTTGTTTTTGTTGTTGTTGTTATTCACCCTATCCTTGTTGTTTTATTTTCTTGTTGGCAGATATTTTGAGTAAATTCAAGACGAAAGATGTTCAAAGAAGCTTCAAGACATTCTTATATAGCAAGTTATGTAATAATAGCTGGGTTATCTGGGAATTTAATGTATCTTCTCTCTGTTTGTGAATAAAATAGTAATTATGTATGTGAATTAATGTATCTTCTCTTTGTTTGTGAATTTCATGTATATTTCAGAATTACAATTTCTGTTTCATATGAAATAGTAATTATGTATGTGATTTGAAAATGTGTGCAATGGAAACATGACTCATGTGATCCACTTATCAAAATAATTTGAGCACATTTGAAATTATTGACGTGTGGGACCAGTGTATGATATTATGATATTTGGGACAAATGTAAAACAGTGGAAAATAAAATGGCAAAAAACAAAAGATCATGCGCTGTAAAAGGCCGCATCTAGAAATAAAAAGGCCGAATTGCTGGGCCAGCCCATGTAGCTAGCAAAAATTAATAGGAAAAATAAATATTAAAAAGGCTGAATTAATGGGCTTGGCCCATGTAGAAAACCGAATTGGACCGGGCTGAATCTTGTGCCACATCAGCTTGCCACGCTGGATGCCTACGTGGCCTGGGGAGGCTGCTAGTGACCAAAACGCCACAGTAGGAATATTTTGGTCGTAAACGTCCACGACCTTCTCACACAAAAGGTCGCTATAGTCAGTTAACGACCCTCAGCTTTTGACCTTCTGTTTTTGGTCAAAAAAAGGTCGCAAATGAAAAACAATGACCTTTCAGTGACCAATAGTCAAGGTCACAAGTTGACATATTTCTTGTAGTGCGACCAATGTCCTACGAACCGACCTCGTAGGTTCCTTCCCTTAAGCGCGCGACCCCTTAGGTTTAAGTCGGCTTGGTCACAGTTCGGATCACCTCCAACCTGCACGGTTGGTAGCGGCCTCTAGCAAGGCGTGCCGACCACCAAGCAGACTATGAAGCTGGTTACGCGAACCTGTACAACGTGTCACACTTATGTTCCCTTTGCCACACGATATATGTTGTCGGGATCAAGGCGAGACTGTCATCCTTGTGCTAGCCCGGCCTCTTTCTTGTTCCAGTGATACCGACCACAAACCGGATTATCTCATAATCCTTGTCGCATGGCCATGCTTATCCTGGTCAGATCACACGAGGGTCCCAGAGTATATCTCTCCTGATCGGAGGGGCAAATCCCATCTTGCTCGACCATGTCTCGCAGCATGGTACTGGACAAACCCGAAACCTACCTTTGTAACTACCCAATCACGGAGTAGCGTTTGGTCGGCCCAAAGCAAGTCTTTCACCATCCCGAGTACATGCGTTAGCTCAGGTCTTAGGATATAGAACGTATGTTGTACTAGAGACTCACAGATGACATATCGCTGCATCTCATAGTTGGGTCTGTCCGACTCGGACCTTATCTCGACTCGGATCCGACTACGTCGAATCCGAAATCCGACCAGACCTTTCCAAGTCCATATTATCCGGTTAGCATCCAATGCTCCATGGCTAGTGAGACCAAGCCATCGACCGTGTCATATGCCAGTCTAGTCGGCTGCGCGTCCACATAGCCCTTTCGACTAGGGACCTTTTAGGACAGTCATCATACAATGCATAGACCCACAAACAAGTCACATACTTGCTGATACACATCATTGATAATGTCCAAGGACTATCTTTATTCATAAACACATAGGAAATATCATCATACATGATTGCCTCTAGGGCATATCTCCAATACTATGTGGTGGAGCCACATGGCGTGAAAACAAGGATATACAACGATGCAACCGTTTGAATATTTGGACGTGCATTCTGCACTTTTGAGCCATGCATTAGGGCCTTCAAGTATTGTAGGCCGGTTATGTCCATGGATGGCACATTTCTGACTGGCCAGTTCAAGGGCACACTATTGATCGGTGTTGTTAATGATGGGGGTGACAAATTGGTTCCATAGGCTTTCGCTTTGGTGTCGGCGGAGAACAATCACAACTGGGAGTGGTTTCTTAGTCTAGTGAGGACCAAGGTAATTGGACCTCCAAAAGATGTTTGCATCATCTCGGACAGCCACCCAGGGATAGTCAATGCAGTGGAGATTGACATTCTAGGAAATCCTTGTGTGCACCATAGATGGTGCATGAGGCATTTTGTGTCTAACTTTTACCGGGCATGTGGAGACAAGGAATTGTCTGACCTTCTCCATGATTGTTTTCTCGCATTCACGGTTAGACATTTCAAGAAATTGTGGGACAAAGTTTATGCCAAAGCAAACAATGGTGGCAAAGATTTCCTAAATAGGAACCTTGCCGATAAAGGAAAGTAGGCATGGGCTTTTGATAATGACGGAGTGAAGTATAGTGACATGACAAACAACATGCCTGAATGTTTCAACATGGTGCTAAAGGGTTTTCGTGCATTGCCTGCGACAGCAATAGTAGAGTATACATTCCAGAAGTTGAATGCCTATTTTCATAAGTTGTTATCCAGGAAAAACAAGGCCAAAAATATGTATAGATATCCACCAAAGGTCGACGATTGGATGGAATACGAAGCAAGGAAGGTGGATTCACACAAAATCAAGTCCTTTGATAACATAGAATTGATTTACCAAGTTGATGGGCACAGTGGAATGCCACGTGATGGTGTGCCATATGGAGGTGGCTCGTTCAAGGTTTATCGTAAGAGGGGTGCATGCTCATGCGACAGGCCTACGTTGTATCATCTCCCATGCTCGCACTTGATGACTACATCCCGCAGTAGAAATTTGAGTGTCAATATGACCAAAAATGTAAGATTGGAAGAGTATTCAATCGATGCTGTTAAAAATACATGGGTTGCAAGGTTTCATCCCTAACTAGACCAATCTAATGGCTGGAATATCATGGACCCCCTCTATACCCCGATCCAGAAATGAAGGTGGTGACACGTGGAAGAAGGAAGACAAAGCGTTTCTTGGGTGACATGGATGATTGGGGTGCTGGATTCCGTAAGGAATGGGGGAGCCAACATTTCGCGGAGCCTTGTGATATCAGCCATTGTGGTGAATGTAACAATGAGGGGCACAATAATAGAGGTTGTAGAAAAAGAAAGAGATCAAAACGAGATGGTGATGGTGGTGTTGGCCGCAGTGATAGTGGTGGTGGCCGTAGTGATGGTGGTGGTAGCCGCGGTGATGGCAGTGGTGGTCGAGGACGTGGACGCGGTGATGGCGGCGGCGGTTGAGGACGTGGCCATGGTGGTGATGAAAGAGAACGTGGCCTTGGTGGTGATGGTGGTCATCAAGGACGAGGAGGACATGGTGGTGATGGTGTTGGTGCTCGAGGACGTGGCCGCAGTAATGGCAGTGGTGGTCGAGGCTTTGCTTATTGGCTTGGATGTTACGTGTCTGGAATGTGTTGAACTTATGTATGACATGATCCTTTTGTATGTCCCGCACTTATATGTGATGTGAACCGTTTGTATGTCCCGCACTGATGTCTACTATGCAACTTGTTCTTGTAGACTTGTGTTGGGCCTCCAAGCGCGGAGTTTTGTAGGATAGTAGCAATTTTCCCTCAAGTGGATGACCTAAGGTTTATCAATCCATGGGAGGTGTAGGATGAAAATGGTCTCTCTCAAACAACCCTGCAACAAAATAATAAAAAGTCGCTTGTGTCCCCAACACACCAAATACAATGGTAATTTGTATAGCTGCACTAGTTCGCCGAAGAGATGGTGATACAAGTGTAGTCATGACAGTAGATATTGATTTTTGTAATAAGAACAATAAAAACAGCAAGGTAGCAATTGATAAAAAGGAGCACAAACGGTATTGCAATGCTTGAAAATGAGGCCTAGGGTCCATACTTTCGCTAGGGCAATCTCTCAACAATGCTAATATAATTGGATCACATAACCATCCCTCAACGTGCAAAGAAGAATCACTCCAAAGTTCTTATCTAGCGGAGAACATAAAAAGAAATCGTTTCTAGGGTACGAAACCACCTTGAAGCTATTCTTTCCGATCAATTATCCAAGAGTTCGTACTAAAATAACACCAAATAATTTCAGATTCATAATACTCAATCCAACACAAACAACCTCAAAGAGTGCCCCAAGATTTCTACCGGAGAAACAAAGACAAGAACGTGCATCAACCCCTATGCGTATATTACCCCAATGTCACCTCGGGAACCCGCAAGTCGAGTGCCAAAACATATATCAAGTGAATCAAAATAATACCCCATTGTCACCACGGGTATTCATCTGCAAGACATATATCAAGTGCTCTCAAATCCATAAAAGTATTCAATCCGATAAAACAAAATCTCAAAGGGAAAACTCAATTCATCACAACAAGATAAAGAGGGGAAAACACCTTATGATCCCATTATATTAACAAAGCCCATGATACATCAAGATCGTGACATCTCAAGAACACGAGAGAGAGAGAGAGAGAGATTAAACACATAGCTACTGGTACAAACCCTCAGCCCCGAGGGTGGACTACTCCCTCCTCATCGTGGTGGCCATCGGGATGATGAATATGGCCACCGGTGATGATTTCCCCCTCCGGCAGGGTGCCGGAACAGGGTCTAGATTGGTTTCTCGTTGCATAAGTGCCTTGCGGCGGCGGAACTTCTGATCTAGGGTTACCCCGAGGGTTTTCGGAACATTTGGTGATTTATAGAACAAAGAGGGGGTGTGGGCGGCCACCGAGGTGGGCAAAACCCACCTGGGCACTCCTGGGCCCCCAAGCGCGCCTTGGTGGGTTGTGCCCCCCTCGGGACACCCCCTAGGTGCTTCTCTGGCCTACTGGATGTCTTCTGGTCCATAAATCCACAAAAAGCTTCGCAGTGTTTGGACTCCTTTTGATATTGATTTCCTCCGATGTAAAAAACAAGCAAAAACAGCAACTGGCACTGGGCACTGGGTCAATATGTTAGTCCCCAAAAATGATATAATGTTGCTATAAAATGATTGTAGAACACCCAAGAATGATAATATAACAGCATGAATACTTCATAAATTATAGATACGTTGGAGACGTATCAGCATCCCCAAGCTTAATTCATACTCGTCCTCAAGTAGGTAAATGATAAAATAAATAATTTATGAAGTGTGAATGCTAGCAAAGTGCATAAGTTTTATCAATGATAATTTAAATCACTTTTCCTAGCATCATAATAACAACTCTTTCTCAAAAAACTCATCATAGTAAAGTAGCAACCAATTCACATGTTAAGGTTCAAACAATGAATTCTCTTGAAACTCAACAACCTATATTCTTAGTCACCAAACAATTGCAATTGAACTTATTCAACAAAGTCTAAGTAAGGGCTCCACATACTCAACCATCATATAGTCTTCTATGATTTCTAACACTCACCGCATACACATGAGCAAAACGTTTCAATCGGACACATAGAAAGATGGGGGCTTATAATTTCACCTCCCAACGTATTCACCTCAAGGGTGATGTCAACAATAATAACTCATGCTACCCATATCCAACTGGATATATGTGCGTAGATCTTTCCTCACTACATTATGCTTGCCAAAAGAGAAAAATAAAAAAGGAATAGAGAGAAAAACTTTTACTCTTGCATGAAAGTAAATACATAAAAGTAAAAGGTAGGCCCTTCGCAGAGGGAAGCAGAGGTTGCCATGCGCTTTTTGTTTGTATGCTCAACCCCTTAGTGCAAGAGAACGTCACGTTATATTGCCCCTTATGATAGCAACCTTTATTATGGAGTCTGTCGCTTTTATTCTTTGCCATCACAAGTTCGTACAATGCTCAATTTTCTCTTACACTAAATGATCTAACACTTTTAGAAGCAATTTTTATTGCCTTATTGCACCGAGGACAACTTACTTGAAGGATCTTACTCCATCCTTAGGTAGGTATGGTGGACTTTTGAAAATAAGATTTGGATTTAAGGGTTTTTGGATGCACAAGTAGTATCTTGATGTCTACTATGATTCTTGTAGACACGTGTTGGGCCTCCAAGCGTCGAGTTTTGTAGGACAGTAGCAATTTTCCCTCAAGTGGATGACTGATCGCTCTCCGACTATAGCGCCAGTAAAGCTCCTGTCTGCTAGGACTACGTCGGTATTTCCCCAAAGAGGAAGGGATGATGTAGCACAACAAAGGTAGGTATTTCCCTCAATGATGAAACCAAGGTTATTGAACCAGTAGGATAACCAAGCAACACAATGTAAACATCACCTGCACACAAATAACAACACCTCGCAACCCGACGTGTTAAAGGGGTTGTCAATCCCTTTCGGGAACGATGCCAGAAATTTGTAATAGATTGAAATAATTGATCGCAAATAAAATAAAGTGCAGCAAAGTATTTTTGTATTTTTGGTTTAATAGATCTGAATAAAAATGCAAAGGAAAAGTAGATAGCAAGCAAATATATGAGAAAGAAGACCCCGGGGGCCGTAGGTTTCACTAGTGGCCTCTCTCGAGAAAAGTAGCAACGGTGGGTAAAAAAATTACTGTTGGCAATTGATAGAACTTCAAATAATTATGACAATATCCAGGCAATGATCATTACATAGGCATCACGTCCAAGATTAGTAGACCGACTCCTGTCTGCATCTACTACTATTACTCCACACATCAACCGCTATCCAGCATGCATCTAGTGTATTAAGTTCATGGAAAAATGGAGTAATGCAATAAGAACGATGACATGATGTAGACAAGATCAATTTATCTATTGCGTAGATATAGATCCAATCTTTTTATCCTTAGTAGCAACGATACATACGTGTCGGTTCCCTTTTTGTCACTGGGACCAAGCACCGTAAGATCGAACCCACTACCGGGCACCTCTTCCCATTGCAAGATAAATAGATCAAGTTGGACAAACAAAACCCAAATATCAGAGAAGAAATACGAGGCTATAAGAGATCATACATATAAGAGATCAAAGAAACTCAAATAACTTTCATGGATATAAAATGATATAACTGATCATAAACTTGAAGTTCATCGGATCCCAACAAACACACCGCAAAAAGAGTTACACCATATGGATCTCCAAGAGACCATTGTATTGAGAATTCAGCGAGAGAGAGAAAGCCATCTAGCTACTAACTACGGACCTGAAGGTCTACAAAGAACCACTCACGCATCATCGGAGAGGCACCAATGGAGGTGGTGAACCCCATCCGAGATGGTGTCTAGATTGGATCTGGTGGTTCTGGACTCTGCGGCGGCTGGATGAGTATTTCATCCACTCCCCTAGGGTTTCTAGATTTTTGGGGTATTCATAGAGCAAAGAGGCGGTCCGGCGGGCACCCGAGGTGGGCACAACCCACCAGGGCGCGCCTGGGCCTCCTGGCGCGCCATGGTGGGTTGTCCCCTCCTCGGGACTCCCCCCCTAGGTGCAACTAGGGCCCAACTTCTTCCTTTTGGTCCATAAAAATCATCGTAAAGTTTCGTGGCATTTGGACTCCGTCTGATATTGATTTCCTGCCATGCAGAAAACAGCAACTGGCACTTGGCACTATGTCAATAGCTTAGTACCAAAAAATGATAATAAAATGACTATAAAATGATTATAAAACATCCGAGATTGATAATAAAACTGCATGGAATAATAAAAAATTATAGATACGTTGGAGACATATCAATGGCCTAAGGTTTATCAATCTGTGAGAGGTGTAGGATGAAGATGGTCTCTCTTAAACGACCCTGCAACCAAAAACAAGAAATCTCTTGTGTCCCCAACACACCCAATACAATGGCAAATTGTGTAGGTGCACTAGTTCGGCGAAGAGATGGTGATAAAAGTGTAATATTGATGGTAGAAATATATTGTTATAATCTGAATAAATAAAAACAGCAAGGTACCAAATAGTAAACGGGCACAAAAACGGTATTGCAATGCTTAAAAACAAGGCCTAGGGTCCGTACTTACGCTAGTGCAATCTTCCAACAATGCTAATATAATTGGATCACATAACCATCCCTCAACGTGCTATGAAGAATCACTCCAAAGTTCCTATCTAGTGGAGAACATAAAACGAAATTGTTTGTAGGGTACGAAACCACCTCAAAGCTATTCTTTCCGTTCGAACTATTCAAGAGTCCGTACTAAAATAACACAAAGCTATTCTTTCCGTTCGATCTATCCTAGAGTTCGTACTAAAATAACACCAAATAATTTCAGATCCATAATACTCAATCCAACACAAAGAACTTCAAAGAGTGCCCCAAGATTTCTACCGGAGAAACAAAGACGAGAACATGCATCAACCCCTATGCATAGATTACCCCAATGTCACCACGGGATTCTGCGAGTTGAGTGCCAAAACATATATCAAGTGAATCAATATGATACCCCATTGTCACCACGAGTATTCATATGCAAGACATATATCAAGTGCTCTCAAATCCATAAAAATATTCAATCCGATAAAACAAAATCTAAAAGGGAAAACTCAATTCATCACAACAAGATAGAGAGGGAAAAACACCATACGATCCGACTATATTAACAAAGCCAGCGATACATCAAGATCGTGACATCTCAAGAACACGAGAGTGAGAGAGAGAGAGAGAGATTAAACAAATAGCTACTGGTACAGACCCTCGGCCCCGAGGGTGGACTACTCCCTCCTCATCGTGGTGGCCGTCGGGATGATGAAGATGGTCGCCGATGATGATCTCCCCCTCCGGCAGGGTGCCAGAACGTGCTCCCGATTGGTTTTCGATGGCTACAGAGGCTTGCGGCGGCGGAACTTCCTGTCTAGGGTAACTCCGAAGGGTTTCAGAATATTAGGGAATTTATAGTGCAAAGAAGGGGTACGGGAGGCCACTGAGGTGGGCACAACCCACCTGGGCATGCCAGGGGGGCCTGGCGCATCCTGGTGGGTTGTGCCCCCCTCTGGGCACCTCCCAGGTGCTGCTTTTGCCCATCGGGAGTCTTCTGGCCCATAAAAAATCTCTGTGGAGTTTCGCGGTGTTTGGACTCCGTTTGATGTTGATTTCCTGCCATGTAAAAACAAGCAAAAAACAGCAACTGGCACTGGGCACTGGGTCAATTGGTTTGTCCCAAAAAATGATATAAAGTTGCTATAAAATGATTGTAAAACATCCAAGAATGATAAAATGTTAGCATGAATACTTCATAAATTATAGATACGTTGGAGACGTATCGGCATCCCCAAGCTTAATTCCTACTCGTCCTCGAGTAGGTAAATGATAAAAGAAATAATTTATGAATTGTGAATGCTAGCAAAGTGCACAAGTTTGATCAATGATAATTTCAATCACTTTTCCTAGCATCATAACAACAATTCTTTCTTTCTCATAAATTTTCTCATGTTATAGTGGCAACCAATTCACATGTTAAGGTTTAAACAATGAACTCTCTTGAAACCCAACAACCTATGTTCTTAGTCACCAAGCAATTGCAATTCAACTTATTCAACGAAGTCTAAGTAAGAGCTCCACATACTCAACCATCATATAGTCTTATATGATTGCTAACACTCACCGCGTACACATGAGCAAAACATAACCGGACACATAGAAAGACAGGGGCTTATTGTTTTGCCTCCCAACGTATTCACCTCAAGGGTGATGTCGACAATAATAACTCATGTTTCCCATATTCAACTGGACATATGTGCCTAGATCTTTCCTCACCACATGATGCTTGCCAAAGGAGAAAAAATAAAAAGGAATAGAGAGAAAAACTTTGACTCTTTGCATAAAAGGAAATACTGGAAAGTAAAAGATAGGCCCTTCGCAGAGGGAAGCAGAGGTTGCCATGCGCTTATTTGTTTGTATACTCAATCCCTTAGTGCAAAAGAATGTCATGTTACATTGCCCCTTAAGATGAAAACCTTTATTATGTAGTCTGTCGCTTTTATTCTTTGTCATCCAAGTTCGTACAACGCTCAATTTTCTCTTACACTAAACGATCTCACAGTTTTAGAAGCAATTTTTATTGCCTTTTTGCACCGATGACAACTTACTTGAGGGATCTTGCTCAATCCCTAGGTAGGTATGGTGGACACTTGAAAAAAATTTGGGTTTAAGGGTTTTTGGATGCACAAGTAGTATCTCTACTTAGTGCGGAGTTTTTGGCTAGCAAAGATAGGGGCAAGCACCACATGTTGAAGGATCTATGACAATATGATTTCTATGTGAATATGGACAAACATAAACCATTACGTTGTCTTCCTCATCCAACGTCAACAACTTTGGCATATAATATTTTGATGCAGGCTCACAATCACAAAAGATTTCCATGATACTAATTATTTGCATGTGAAAGTTCTCTTCCTTATACTAATTATTTGTGAATTGCTTGTATGACCAATATTGTGATTGTCAAGCCTCAAAAGATTTCACTTTCTAAACCCAATGTGAAGCTACCACTAGGCATGATATGATTTCAACTTCATGACATTCAATTTATTCAACAATTTACTCATAGGATATAAGTGAAGCACAAGAGTAAATGACAAACTACTCCAAAAAGATATAAGTGAAGATCATGCGAGTAGTTAAGTAAATAGATAGCTATGTGAGGACTCTCTCTTATTTAAAATTTTCAAATCTAAGTATTTTATTAAAAAAGCAAGCAAAATGAAAATAAAATGACATTCTATGAATAGCACAGCTCATGTGAAGAAGCAAAAACTTAAGCTCAACCGATACTAACCGATAATTGTTAAAGAAAAAAGGTGGGATGCCTACAGGGGCATCCCCAAGCTTAGATGCTTGAGACTTCTTGAAATATTATCTTGGGATGCCTTGGGCACCCCCAAGCTTGATCTCTTGTGTCTCCTTCATTCCTCTCATATCACGGTTTTCCTAAATCTCAAAAACCTCATCCACACAAAACTCAACAAGAACTCGTGAGATAAGTTAGTATAAATCACTGCAAAAACCTTATCACTCTCTACTGTAGCAAAAATCACTAAAATTATTATTCAACATTGCATGCTAAATGCCTCTGCATATTTAATACTCCTATCCTAAAATAGAATCATTAAACAAGCAAACATATGCAAACAATGCAAACATAACAGCAATATGCCAAAACAGTACAGTCTGTAAAGAATGCAAGAGTATCAATACTTATTTAACTCCAAAAATTATGAAAATTTGTCAGATCTTACTGTGAAAAAAGTTTCAACATTTTATCACATTCTGACTTTTCTTAGTAATTTTTGCAACATCAATAAACTTTCTGTTTTGAAACAGCAACTCATATACTTGCAAAATAAGCATGGTAAAGGCTATCCTTGACATTTTTATTGAAAATAAAGATGCAAAACATTATTCCAAATAACAGCAAGCAAATCCTAACAAAAGAAAATGACGCTCCAAGCAAAACACATATCATGTGATGAATAAAAATGTTGCTCCAAGTGAGGTTACCGATACTGTTGGAGACGAAAGAGGGGATGCCTTCCGGGGCATCCCCAAGCTTAGTTGCTTGGATCCTCCTTGAATATTACCTTGGGGTTCCTTGGTAATCCCCAATCTTAGGGTCTTGTCACTCCTTATTCTCCTCATATCGACATCTCACCCAAAACTTGAAAACTTCAATCACACAAAACTTAATGGAACTTCGTGAGATAGGTTAGTATGATAAATAGCAAACCATTTCACATTGGTACTGTCAAAGACAATATTCATAATTGTTTCCACACAATTCCTACTATAATATATCATTTCCACAATTTATATTGAGCAATATAAGCCATAGAAACTAGAAAGCAAGCAAACTATGCATTGAAAACATAATGTATCAAAAACAAAACAGTGTGTAGTAATCTGTACTCCAACCATACTTCTGTTACTCCAAAAATTCTGAAAAATTCAGACCACGTGAGAAATTTCTATAATTAATCTTCTGCAAAAAGAATCGACTCAAAAGCACTCTTCTGTTAAAGATGAGAATTATTTTCATGCGCGCAAAAGTTTCTGTTTTTCAGCAAGATCAAATTAACTATCATCCAACATGATCCCAAAGGCTTTACTTGGAACTTTATTGAAACAAAAGCAATAAAACATGATTAATACAGTAGTATAATCATGTGAACACACAAAATAGTAGGTAAAAGTGTTGGGTTGTCTCCCAACAAGCGCTTTTCTTTAATGCCTTTTAGCTAGGCATGATGATTCCAATGATGGTCCCATAAAAGATAAGAATTGAAACATGAAAAAGAGAATTATGAATCAAATGGCAAGAACATTTAAGCCTAACCCACTTCCTATGCATAGGGATTTTGTGAGCAAACAACTTATGGGAACAAAAATCAACTAGCATAGGAAGGCAAAACAAGCATAACTTAAAAACTTTCAACACATAGAGAGGAAACTTGATATTATTGCAATTCCTACCAGAATAAGTTCCTCCCTCATAATAATTTTCAGTAGCATTATGAGGAAATTCAACGATATAACTATCACATAAAGCATTCTTTTCATGATGCATAAGCATAGAAATTTTGTTACTCTCCACATGAGCAATTTTATTCTCATCAATAATGGTGGGAGCAAACTTAACAAAATAACTATCATGTGATTGGAAATTAAAATCATGATGACAAGTTTCATGGTTATCATTATTCAATATGGCATACATGTCATCACCATAATCATCATATATAGGAACTTTGTTGTCATAATCAATTGCAACCTCTTCCAAAATAGTGGATTCCTCACTAAATAAAGTCATGACCTCTCCAAATCCACTTTCATCAATATAATCATCATAAATAGGAGGCATGATTTGATCATAATAAATTTTCTCATCAAAACTTGGGGGACTAAAAATATCGTCTTCATCAAATATAGCATCCCCAAGCTTATGCCTTTGCATATCATTAGCATCATGGATATTCAAAGAATTCATACTAACAAAATTAAAATCATGTTCATCATTCAAATATTTTGTGCCAAACATTTTATTGACTTCTTATTCTAACAATTGAGCACAAATTTCCGATCCATCATTTTCAAGAAAGATATTATAAAGATGATCAATAATATGATGCAACCTCAATTCCATTTTTGGTAGTTTTCTTTTATAAACCAAACTAGTGATAAAACAAGAAACTAAAAGATTCGATTGCAAGATCTAAATATATACGTACCTTCAAGCACTCACCTCCCCGGCAACGGCGCCATAAAAGAGCTTGATGTCTACTATGCAACTTTATTCTTGTAGACACGTGTTGGGCCTCCAAGCTCAGAGTTTTGTAGGACAGTAGCAATTTTCCCTCAAGTGGATGACCTAAGGTTTATCAATCCGTGAGAGGTGTAGGATGAAGATGGTCTCTCTTAAACGACCCTGCAACCAAATACAATAAATCTCTTGTGTCCCCAACACACCCAATACAATGGCAAATTGTATAGGTGCACTAGTTCGGCGAAGAGATGGTGATAAAAGTGTGATGTTGATGGTAGAAATATATTTTTATAATCTGAATAAATAAAAACAGCAAGGTAGCAAATAGTATACGGGCACAAAAACGGTATTGCTATGCTTAAAAACAAGGCCTAGGGTCTGTACTTTCGCTAGTGCAATCTCCCAACAATGCTAATATAATTGGATCACATAACCATCCCTCAACGTGCAATGAAGAATCACTCCAAAGTTCCTATCTAGTCTAGAACATAAGACGAAATTGTTTGTAGGGTACGAAACCACCTCAAAGCTATTCTTTCCGTTCGATCTATTCAAGAGTTCGTACTAAAATAACACCAAATAATTTCAGATCCATAATACTCAATCCAACACAAAGAACTTCAAAGAGTGCCCCAAGATTTCTACTGGAGAAACAAAGATGAGAACGTGCATCAACCCCTATGCATAGATTACCCCAATGTCACCTCGGGAATCCGCGAGTTGAGTGCCAAAACACATATCAAGTGAATAAATATGATACCCCATTGTCACCATGAGTATTCATATGCAAGACATATATCAAGTGCTCTCAAATCCATAAAAGTATCCAATCCGATAAAATGAAATCTCAAAGGGAAAACTAAATTCATCACAAAAAGATAGAAAGGGAAAACACCATATGATCCGACTATATTAACAAAGCCCGCGATACATCAAGATCGTGACATCTCAAGAACACGAGAGAGAGACAGAGAGGGAGACAGAGAGAGAGAGACAGAGAGAGAGAGAGAGAGAGAGAGAGAGAGAGAGAGAGATTAAACACATAGCTACTGGTACAAACCCTCAGCCCCGAGGGTGGACTAATCCCTCCTCATCGTGCTGGCCGCCGGGATGATGAAGATGGCCACCGGTGATGATCTCCCCCTCCGGCAGGGTGCCGGAACGGGCTCCTGATTGGTTTTCGGTGGCTACAAAGGCTTGCGGCGGTGGAACTTCCCGTCTAGGGTAACCCCGAAGGGTTTCGAAATATTTGGGAATTTATAGTGCAAAGAAGGGGTACGGGAGGCCACCGAGGTGGGCACAACCCACCTGGGTGCGCCAGGGGGGGCTGGCGCGCCCTAGTGGGTTGTGCCCCCCTCGGGGCACCCCCAGGTGCTACTTTGTCCCATCGGGAGTCTTCTGGCCCCTAAAAAATCTCTGTGGAGTTTCGTGGTGTTTGGACTCTGTTTGATGTTGATTTCCCGCGATGTAAAAAAACAAGCAAAAAACAGCAAATGGCACTGAGTCAATAGGTTAGTCCCAAAAAATGATATAAAGTTGCTATAAAATGATTGTAAAACATCCAAGAATGATAAAATATTAGCATGAATACTTCATAAATTATATATACGTTGGAGACGTATCATATCTCTACTTGGTGCGGAATTTTTGGCTAGCAAAGATGGGGGGCAAGCACCACATGTTGAAGGATCAATATAACTTCTATGTGAATATGAAAAAACATAAATCATTATGTTGTCTTCCTTGTCCAACATCAACAATTTTGGCATATAATATTTTGATGGGGGCTCACAATCACAAAAGATATCTAAGATAGTGTATTTGCATGTGAAAGTTCTATTCCTTCTATTAATCATTCATGAGTTGCTTATATGACCAATATTGTGATTGTCAAGCTTCGAAAGGTTTCACTTTCTAAACCCAATGTGAAGCTACCACTAGGCATGATACGAACATATAATTTCAACTTCATGATATTCAATTTATTCAACAATTTACTCATAGGATATAAGTGAAGCACAAGAGTAAATGGCAAACTACTACAAAAAATATATAAGTGAAGATCAAGCGAGTGGTTATGTAAATGGGTAGATATTTGAGGACTATCTTTTATTTAAAAACTTTCATATCTAAGTGTTTAATTAAAACAGCAAGCAAAAAGCAAAACAAAATAAAATGACAAACCAAGAATAGCACACATCATGTGAAGAAGCAAAAACTTAGGCTCAACCGATACTAACCGATAATTGTTGAAGAAGAAAGGTGGGATGCCTACCGGGGCATCCCCAAGCTTAGATGCTTGAGACTTCTTGGAATATTAACTTGGGATGCCTTGGGCATCCCCAAGCTTGAGCTTTTGTGTCTCCTTAGTTCCTCTCATATGACGGTTTACCTAATACTGGAAACTTCATCCACACAAAACTCAACAAGAACTCGTGAGATAAGTTATTATAAATCAATGCAAAACCTTATCATTCTCTACTGTAGCAAATCATTAAAATTATAATTTAACATTGCATACTAAATGCCTCTGCATATTTAGTACACCTATCCTCAAATAGAATCATTAAAAAGCAAACTTATGCAAACATAACAGCAATCTGCCAAAACAGAACAGTCTGTAAAGAGTGCAATATTCATCATACTTCCCTAACTCCAAAAATTCTTAAAAATTACCACACTATAGAAAATTTATTATAGCTCAACATGCAAAAAAAAATCAACCTTTTATCACATTCTGACTTTTCTAGAGAATTTTTGCAACACCGATAAATTTTCCGTTTTCAAACAACAACATGTAGACTTGCAAAATAAGTATGGTAAAGGCTATCCTTGACATTTTTATTGAAAAGAAAGATGCAAAAAATTATTCTCAATAGAATAAAGGAAATAAAAACAAAATAAAATGACACTCCAAGAAAAACTCATATCATGTGACGAATGAAAATATATCCCCAAGTGAGGTTACCGATATTGTTGGAGACGAAAGAGGGGATGCCTTCCGGGGCATCCCAAAGCTTAGTTGTTTGGATCTTCCTTTAATATTACCTTGGGGGTGCCTTGGGCATCCCCAATCTTAGGG
This sequence comes from Aegilops bicornis, assembly GCA_021605145.1. Taxonomy (NCBI): domain Eukaryota; kingdom Viridiplantae; phylum Streptophyta; class Magnoliopsida; order Poales; family Poaceae; genus Aegilops; species Aegilops bicornis. Next base: position 674,553,221 of record CM038673.1, on the reverse strand, counting down.
TCTTGTCACTCCTTATTCTCCTCATATCGACATCTCACCCAAAACTTGAAAACTTCAATCACACATAACTTAACGGAACTTCGTGAGATAGGTTAGTATGATAAAGAGCATACCATTTCACTTTGGTACTGTCAAAGACAAGATTCATAATTTTTTCCACACAATGACTACTATAGAATATCATTTCTACAATTTATATTGAGCAATATAAGCCCTAGAAACTAGGAAACAAGCAAACTATGCGTTGAAAACAGAATCTGTCAAAAACAGAACAGTCTGTAGTGATCTGTACTCCAAGCATACTTATGATACTCAAAAAATTCTGAAAAAATAGGAAAATGTAGAGAATTTGTTTATCTATCACCTATAAGAAATTCAGATAAAAATCACGTTCCAGTGAATTATCAAAATTCCTGGACTGGGCGCAAAAGTTTCTATGTTTGCACAGATTCAAGTCAACTATCATCCACACTATCCCAAAGGCTTTACTTGGCACTTTATTAAAACAAAAGACATAAAACATGATTACTATAGTAGCATAATAATTTTAACACAAAAAAACATTAGGTAAAAGTGTTGGGTTGTCACCCAACAAGTGCTTTTCTTTAATGCCTTTTAGCTAGGCATGATGAGTTCAATGATGCTCGCGTAAAAGATAAGGATTGAAACACAAAGAGAGCATCATGAAGCATATGACTAGCACATTTAAGCCTAACCCACTTCCTATGTATAGGGATTTTGTGATCAAACAATTTATGGGAACAAGAATCAACTAGCATAGGAAGGCAAAACAAGTGCAACTTCAAAACTTTCAACATAAAGAGAGGAAACTTGATATTATTGAGATATGTAAAAGCATAAGTTCCTCTCTCATAATGATTTTCAGTAGCATCATGAATGAATTCAAAAAAATAGCTATCACAAAGCATTCTTTTCATGACACAAAAGCATAGAAAACTTATTACTCTCCACATAAGCAAATTTCTTCTCATCAATAGTAGTGGGAGCAAACTCAACAATATAACTATCATGAGAGTGAAAATTAAAATCATGATGACAAGTTTCATGGTTATCATTATTCTTTATAGCATACATTTCATCACCATAATCATCATAGATAGCAACTTTGTTATCATAGTCAATAGAAGCCTCATCCAAAATGGTGGATTCATCACTAAATAAAGTCATGACCTCTCCAAATCTACTTTCATCATTATAATCATCATAAATAGGAGGCATGCAATCATTATAACAAATTTGCACATCAAATCTTGGGGGACTAAAAATATCATCTTCATCAAACATAGCACCCCCAAGCTTATGGCTTTGCATATCATTAGCATCATGGATATTCAAAGAATTCATACCAACAACATTGCAATCATGCTCATCATTTGTACCAAACATTCTATTGAATTCTTCTTCTATCAATTGAGCAAAATTTTCCTTTCCATCATTTTCACGAAATGCATTGTAAAGATGAAGAATATGATGCAACCTCAATTCCATTTTCTGTAGTTTTCTTTTATAAACCAAACTAGTGATAAAACAAGAAACTAAGAGATTCGATTGCAAGATCTAAAGATATACCTTCATCCACTCACCTCCCCGGCAAAGGCGCCAGAAAAGAGCTTCGTTGATAGGATGTGAGTGTCGCTTACCTAACCTCCCCGGCAACGGTGCCAGAAAAGAGCTTGATGTCTACTACGCAACTTTTTCTTGTAGACTTGTGTTGGGCCTCCAAGCGCAGAGTTTTGTAGGACAGTGGCAATTTTCCCTCAAGTGGATGACCTAAGGTTTATCAATCCATGGGAGGTGTAAGATGAAGATGGTCTCTCTCAAACAACCTTGCAACCAAATAATAAAAAGTCTCTTGTGTCCCCAACACAGCAAATACAATGGTAATTTGTATAGGTGCACTAGTTCGTCGAAGAGATGGTGATACAAGTGTAGTAATGATAGTAAATACTGATTTTTGTAATAAGAACAATAAAAAATAGCAAGTTAGCAATTGATAAAACGGAGCACAAACAGTATTTCAATGCTTGGAAATGAGGCCTAGGGTCCGTAATTTACCTAGTGCAATCTCTCAACAATGCTAATATAATTGGATCACATAACCATCCCTCAACGTGCAACGAAGAACCACTCCAAATTCTTATCTAGCGGAGAACATAAGAAGAAATCGTTTGTAGGGTACGAAACCACCTCGAAGCTATTCTTTCTGATCGATCTATCCAAGAGTTCGTAAGAAAATAACACCAAATAGTTTAAGATTCATAATACTCAATCCAACACAAAGAACCTCAAAGAGTGCCCCAAGATTTCTACTGGAAAAACAAAGACAAGAACATGCATCAACCCCTATGCGTAGATTACCCCAATGTCACCTCGGGAATCCGCGAGTTGAGTGCCAAAACATATATCAAGTGAATCAAAATAATACCCCATTGTCACCACGGGTATTCATCTGCAAGACATATATCAAGTGCTCTCAAATCCATAAAAGTATTCAATCCGATAAAATGAAATCTCAAAGGGAAAACTCAATTCATCACAATAAGATAGAGAGGAGAAAACACCATATGATCCGACTATATTAACAAAGCCCATGATACATCAAGATCGTGACATCTCAAGAACACGAGAGAGAGAGAGAGAGAGAGAGAGAGATAAAGAGATAGATTAAACACATAGCTACTGGTACAAACCCTCAGCCCCGAGGGTGGAGTACTCCCTCCTCATCGTGGTGGACGCCGGTATGATGAAGATGGCCACCGGTGATGACTTCCCCCTCCGGAAGGGTGCCGAAACAGGGTCTAGATTGGTTTCTCGTGGCTACAGAGCCTTGCAGCGGCGGAACTTCTGATCTAGGGTTACCCCGAGGGTTTTCAGAATATTTGGCGATTTATAGGATGAAGAGGGGGTGCGGGATGGCCACTGGATGGCTACTAGATGTCTTCTGGTCCATAAAAAATCCACAAAAATTTTCACGGTGTTTGGACTCCGTTTGATATTGATTTCCTGCGATGTAAAAAACAAGCAAAAAATAGCAACTGGCACAGGGCACTAGGTCAATAGGTTACTCCCAAAAAATGATATAAAGTTGCTATAAAATGATTGTAAAACATCCAAGAATGATAATATAACATCATGAATACTTCATAAATTATAGAGACATTGGAGACGTATCACGCACTAATATATGTCATGAGACTTTCTATTTCCCGCACTAATGTATGTCATGAAGTTTTGATGTCATATTTGTGTTGAATAATCTGTGGAAAAGTAAGTTAAAAAACAAGAACATTGCTTATGCAAGTAAAAAATCAATGTTCGGGATCATGGCACCCTGCACAAGGGTGCCATGCAAGTATATATAGCGCCATGGCGCGCTCATTTAAATACCATGACACCCTAAACATTAGAGAGAAATTTTTTGGTGATTTAGCCGTTTTTGCAATGCATGGCACCGTGGCCTAGGGCGTCATGCCATCAACTGGCATGGCACCCTGGCTTGGGGCGTCGTGCCGCCGACAGGCATGGCGCCCTGTATGGGGAGTCTTGCCGCCAACAGGCATGGCGCCCTAGGCTGGGGCGTCATGCTGCCTTCTGCTGGAGTTCTGGTACAGGTGTTTTTCTACATATTTTCTGATGCTACTGGTGGAGTTTTGTGCAGATGTTTTGCTAATGTTTCAAGAACATTAAGTGGAACAGAAACATAACATCACATAGTTCAAGACAAATGCATCAAGTTTCATACATAGTTCACGACAAATGCATCAAGTTTCCTACATAGTTCAAGACAAATGTTTTAAGTTTCATACATAGTTCACCACAAATGCATCAAGTTTCCTACATAGTTCAAGAAAAATGCATCATTTCCTTCATTTTCCACTCTTAGCCGGTGCAGCATCCTTCCCGGGGTCATGATGTCGAGCTCATTGCAATAGTGCAAATACATGATATTTGAATTGCCAACAAAACCTTCAACCTTATCCCACTTATACAACAAAACCTTCAACCTTGTCCCACTTATACGCCCATGTAGGCGTACGGTCCGGGTCATCATGATCATCCCATGGCTCATAACCAAGACCCACAGGCATTGGCCGCCCAACTGGCAAGCATTCCCAACTCCAGATCGACAAGAGAAGCATGGGACCACCGATATTAGCTTCCTTTGGCTTGGCGGTGTTCTTTGGATCCACGCCCCTACGTCAAGCATCATCCAACTACACACAAATAGTACATATGTCAGTAAAACTAGATAAAATTGAGCTCTGCAATACTGTTGCACCGTTTCATTATCAGCATCATCCGGGCACTTCCTAAAGTTCTTAGCAATCCAATGATAACTTGCACCGACAGACTTCCCTTGCACCCCTGGATCCCTCCTGATGAGTCCCACCATAGTCTCACGCCATCCCTCTAAATCTGTGCTAAAACAAATAGGCTCTCCTTTGATGGAAAGTCCAGTGATCATTGTAACATCCTGCAAAGTCACCGTCATCTCTCCAGCAAAGAAGTGGAAAGTATGTGTCTCATGGCGTCATCGGTCAATGAGTGACGTGATCGCACAGGGATTCATCTTCGGCATCGAACGAGACACGGGTGAGATAAATGGGAGAAGCCCAGTCTTCTGGATATACTCCGTGTATCGCTCGTCATATTCCATCTTGGCATGAACCGCACTAGACCTCAAGTGAAGCTGATCAAAAACCCTTCTTTCATCTGCCATGTACCGTCCACGATGAAATATAGATCGTACGATGGATGGATAAGAGAAGCCATCCTACAAAATTACAATGTATATCGTAAGCCTCCTTGTCATTTGTGAATATCCAGAGTAGTGGAAATACAAACAAACAAACATACATACATACATAAATACATACATACATACATACATACATACATACATGTGCAAATATCCATATCCATACAACAAATGGATACATATAGATGCAAATCTATACCAAAGCCAAATCATCCATGCAAGTGAACATGCATACACACATTTGCAAACAACCTTACTATTCTCTATGTCAAATTTGCTACCAAATACATAAAAACTAAAAAAACTACTATAAGTACCAAATGCTGATCATACCATACAAATCCCTACCCATACATTTCTAAGACAAGTGCAAATATCAACAAATTTTGAAAAATAGGATGAACTAGGGTTTCTACACATGGGGTGAATGCAAAAAAAATTAACCAATGAAAGAGGAGAAAGTTGGGGGATTACCTTGAGGATTGGGAGGGGAAGAAGATCCACCGGTTTTCACCTTCGATCTGTCCTTTTTCGCCACGGATTTGGAGGGGGGAGGGTGGGGCGATGTGCTGGGCGAGGAGACGCAAGAACAGAGAAAGAGCCCACTGGCTCGGCTCTGTAGCGACTCGCGTTGGCTAGGGGTCTTTTTTCATCGAAGGGGCATGGCGCCCCGACCCAGGGCACCATGGTCACCCGCACAGCGCTCCCTCCTGAGGCGTCATGCCACCATAGATGGGCCCAGGCATAGCCGACATGGTTGGTCAGCGCCTGTCGGTATCAAAACCGGCGGATCTCGGGTAGGGGGCCCCGGACTGTGCGTCTAGGTGGATGGTAACAGGACACAAGGGACACGATGTTTTTACCCAAGTTCGGGCCCTCTTGATGGAGGTAAAACCCTACTCCTGCTTGATTAATATTGATGATATGGGTAGTACAAGAGTAGATCTACCACGAGATGAGAGAGGCTAAGCCCTAGAAGCTAGCCTATGGTATGATTGTTGTTCGTCCTACGGACTAAAACCCTCCGGTTTATATAGACACCCGAGAGGGCTAGGGTTACACAGAGTCGGTTACAATGGGAGGAGATCTACATATTCGTATCGCCGAGCTTGCCTTCCATGCCAAGGAAAGTCCCATCCGGACACGGGACGAAGTCTTCAATCTTGTATCTTCATAGTCCAAGAGTCCGGCCTAAGGTCATAGTCCGGCCATCCGGACACCCCCTAATCCATGACTCCCTCAGTAGCCCCTAAACCAGGCTTCAATGACGATTTAGTCCGCGCCAAGCAGATTGTCTTCGCATTGCAAGGCGGGTTCCTCCTCTGAATACTTCATAGAAGATTTTGAACACAAGGATAGTGTCCGCTCTGCAAAATAATTTCCACATACCACCGTAGAGAATAATATTTACACAAATCCAATCACGACGATTTCAGAGTGTGACATTACACCACGGCCAAGCCTTTATTCGAATCGTTTTTACTGTCCCACCTCAGTGCACTTAGCGAGGCGGTTTCCTTGGCACGTCTTGTTGAAGAAGAGATCATGTCCCCTTATTCCGAGATTCTCATCAATACGGGCGTGGGTAACCCAGCCGTGCCATTAATTTATGGCGCTTGGGAGATAAGCGAGTTTTACCAGGCTAGTGGGGGCACATAGTTTCATCCGCCCATATAAGGGGATAAGGATCCACCTTTTCCATCTACGCCTCCTTCCTCCTTCGCTTATCCATTTTCACAAGACTCGAGCTCCAGCGCCTAAGTCCGCACACCCGCCTCAACCTTCTCCACCATGTCCGGAGCGGAGGCAAGTGGATGGCCTCCTCCGTCATGGAGGGGCACATCAAAAAGCTGAGGAAGGCTGGATACTTGTCCAATGACATCGCGCACCGGCTCCCCGACAAGGGGCAGCTCATCCCCACCCCCAGGCCCCATGAGAGGGTGGTGTTCCTCACCCACTTCCTCCGCGGACTAGGTTTTCCACTTCACCCATTTGTCCGAGGGCTCATGTTCTACTACGGCCTGGATTTCCATGATCTGGCCCCGAACTTCATCCTCAACATCTCGGCGTTCATCGTTGTGTGCGAGGCCTTCCTCTGCATCCAGCCCCACTTCGGCTTATGGCTGAAGACCTTCAATGTCAAGCCGAAGGTAGTGGGCGGCCGCCAAGTGGAGTGCGGAGGTGCCATGGTGGGCAAGATGGCCAACGTTACATGGCTCGAGGGCTCCTTCGTGGACACCATAAAGGGGTGGCAATCAGGGTGGTTCTACATCACCGAGCCGCGTGACCCTGAATGGGCAGTGGCCCCAATTCGATCTGGCATCCCCACACGGCTCACCTCCGGAAAGAGAAGGGCCTGTCATGGGGTAATTCGAAGAGCGGACCGGACTCCAAACCTGCGCCCAAGACCTGGTGGACAAAGAGGTTAAACTTCGTCAACGTAGTCCAGTCATGCTCATCCGCCGGATCCTCCCGTGTCAACGACGGGCTTTTAACTTATGGGAGTTCAACCCGCCCAAAGACCAAACTACGACCAGGCTCTTTGACACAACGCACGAGGATGCCTGGAAGGTGCTATTCAAGGGCGCCGAGGTTCCCCCTCCCATCACCGAGGATCGCGGATTCCGCGCAAAGCGCCAAGCCAGCGTAATAAGCTTATTTTACCCTTTACGTGATACTTGTTTTTCATAGTTTAACTCTATGCGGGATCTAAGCTCCCGTTCCTTTGACAGGAATGGCAGAAGAATACCGGACATATCGACTGTCCGACTCCTTTGCCCGAAGATCCAGCAGACGCCCACTAGATGGGGCTGCTGGTCCCGGCACCTTACGTGGTGCCGGAGAAGAAGGCCAAGAAGAAGGCCACGGGAACTCGAAAGAGTTCCCGGCGCCCGGTGGTGCCGGATTCATCGTCCGATGACTCCGAGGTGCACTCCTCCTCCGAAGACGAGGAGGAGGAATAAGAAGCCTCTCCCCCTCCAGCAGGGGGGGGGGATGAAAAGGAAGGCCGCCCCAACTGGGGGGGCCGGAGGGTCCAAGAAGGGAAGGACCCTTCCTCCGGACTACTCCACCAACGCCGACAACGGCGAAGAGGAGTGGCCATCTAGGGCCAAGCCCCTGGCAAAATGGTAAGTATCCTTATACCAGAATAACTCATGGCGTTCCTTTATCGCAGACAAAGATATCTTCCGACGCCGAATGTAATCATGCAGTCCATTGTGGCCCAGCTCGGCAACCGTCGAGAGGATCTCGGATTCGTCGGATGTGAATAGCCTTTCACTTCCGACTGCTACCTCCCCTCGTCCTACGGATGATGCCGAGGTGGAGTCCCAAAAGGGTCCAAGCCAGGAGGGGGTGGTCCTGGAGGCGCCGCAAGGCGACCTCCCGGACTCCAGGAGCAAAGGGGATAAAACCCCAAAGGGCTCTAAGTCCGGCCGTAGGCCGGACACCGCACCGGAACCTTCAACGGTTCCGGCATCTGGCAGGCGGCCCCCTACTAAGAAGGGCAAGCCTACGACGCCGGTGACCTCCGTCCAACCGGAGGCACCGGATAATCACTGGAGGTGCTTAACAGGCGCCTCGACGAGGAGCACCGCACTATTATGAGTGTGGTGATCCAAGGTTCAGTCCGCCAAGAGCGGGCTGAATGAAGCTAGTGCGAGCCTTCTAACAGGCTTTGAGGTATGTATTTAAGATATGTAAAAATATTACCGCATAGACAGTAGCCCCTGATGCTTAGTTTGGTGTTCAGAAAGAAAAGCCGAACTGAGGATCAAAAAGATATACGCAGGAGTCTAACATAAGTATGTCAATATGGGAATGCAGGCTCTGCTGCTGACCTCTGCCGCACTGACTACGGAGGTCAATGCATTCAAACAGAGCCTCGAGCGGTCCAAGAACGAGCTCGGCCTTGCCAAGAAGCAGCTCGAGGATAAGGAAGGTAAGTAATACCTTATGTAAGTATATAAAAAGATGTGGTTGCAAAAAATGACAGGACCAACGTGAGTATTACAGGGCCACAACCTGTGGCGACCTGAAGGAAGCGTTGTCCAAGGTCAAGAAAATGCGGCCGTGGAGCGTACTCCAATGAGAAAAGCAGGAGGCGCGGGTGGCGGAGGTGCAGCAAGAGCTCTGTGCTCTCGTGGAAAAACACGAGAGTTTGGAGCTTGACTCAAAGACTCGAGAGTCCGAGCTCGCCTCGGCGCTTGAGAGCGCCAAATCTGCCATGGCCAAAGCCCAAAAAGCCCTCCAGGAAATTGAGGCGATGAAGAAGATAGCGGCGGGTAAGGCATTCTTTATGCAAAGCAAGCACGTGAGAGTGAATTACTTGTTACTTACCCGAGTCCGGAGCTCGCCAGGATCATTCGCAGATCTTCCCCGGAGTGTGTCTGACGTTGCCGCATTCTACCGAGCCGAAGAGGTGAGCTCAACGGAGAAGGTGTTCTGGTCTCAGTATGCTGAGGCCGGACACCCGGTGCCCTTGAGCAACCAGCCGAAGCAGCTGATCGAGCTCCATAAGGTGGCCGAACAGGCCATGAAGGGTCTCGTAGTCGGCTGTGGCACTGGGAAGCCATGCACAGGAGCTACTTCGGCTGGTAAGGCGGCTGGTGGATGCCTCTCCAAGGCTTGAAGTCATCAAGCGCTCCGTATGCATCGAAGGTGCTCAGAGGGCCTTGCCCGTGCTAAAGTGCACTGGGGCAAGATGGACGCTGAGAAGCTTGTTACGGACGGACCACCGCCGGGCAAGGAGCATCGCAAGCCCGAGATGTATTATGAGGGTGTCCTGAAGGGTGCCTGCCGTGTAGCGGATGAGTGCTCCAAAGATGTAATTTTTCAGTAAACTCGCATTTGTGATCCTGTACGCTGAAAACTTGTTCATATGCGCTAAGCAATGCTTTTGAATTTAAAATATTACCTTCTGTGCGGCCGTTTATTAAATTTTAGAGATGGCGAGTCGTAGGCTTCGCCCCCATGCCACGCAATCTGGGGTGTTCGGGATAAACTTGAGCGCTCTTTTTCCCATTATTGGGTCCTTCGAGGAGGCGCTCAACAAAAATAACAGGCAATCGGACTATAATGCTTGAACACTCTCACTTAGCCATAGAATTCTATAATTTTAAATTTCATGAAGCCCCTAGTATTCGGAAGACCGAGTTTGGGGTGCTATCCACGCCTAGGCCAGACAAAGCCGACTCCTCGCTCTAAGCGGAATAAGTCTTTAGGGACTCGAAAACCTCTCGAACAGCGACCAGCTCCCGCCCTATCATGACGGTCAGTTTTAGCTTTCTCCACTAAGGTGCTTAGCCCAGCTCAACCAGGGCACAATCGCAGTGGTTCTCCCAGTGCTACCTTAGCCGATATAACGGAACGTAAGGTACCAAAACATGGGAGCCGGGAAAACCCAACTATTGACCCAAGACATGATTCGGAGCCGATACATATAATGCTATAAGTTTGGGGTGCCGCACTCATGAGAGTGTTCGGACTTCTCACACCATATTCTGGGGTACGTAAGCCCCTGGTGTATTGGCCGTACCAAAGTGTACGGTTGCATAATGTCATAACTGAACATATTTTTATAAAAAAGGAATGCAATAATAGACAAAAGCTATGTATTGTTTATTCGAAAAGTTTGTGGTAAAAGCAGAACGATACAAATAGTGCGATAAGCAAGAGATGGGACTATTTTACATGTCCCCCTCCAGGGGCGAGCTGCGGGATGATATGTGAAACAAGTATACTGCTCGTTATAGAGACCACCTGGACACTCGACGTAGCTTTCTGCCTCCCTGGCTGTTGCATCGTGTGTTCGGCGATTGTACTGCCGGATAGGCCTTCCGTAGAGTGGAGTCTTGAAAGTAAGAAAAATAATGACAAAATCGGGAGCCCCTAGTGCGGTTGAGCCGCATTTTGGGCATGCCATGGTCGTGCCCCTCCCCCTATGCCCATGGTATTTCCAGAGCGTAGTTATGTACGCGTAGTACTGGTTTCGCAGCCATGAGGGCTGGGGTTGGGGCCGCAGACGCTGGCGTTCGGAACGTGCCAGCGGTCTTGTTGTAGGTTACTCGAGGCGCTGCAGCGGTGTCCGGACGTTTAATAGCCGGACTGGAGAATTGCCTTGAGAGGCTGCTTTGTACTTCCGCCGCGAGGGCCGCCGTATGCTCCTCCATTCAGAGAGAGCGTTCGGTGTTTCCATTGACCCTAATGACTCCTCGAGGGCCTGGCATCTTGAGCTTGAGGTATGCGTAGTGCGGCACCGCATTGAACTTTGCAAATGCAGTTCGTCCGAGCAGTACGTGATAGCCACTTCGGAACGGGACTATGTCAAAGATTAACTCCTCGCTTCGGAAATTATCCGAGGATCCGAAGATCACCTCAAGTGTACTTGAGCCTATGCAGTTGGCCTCTACACCTGGTATGACGCCTCTAAAGGTCGTCTTTGTGGGTTTAATCCTTGAGGGATCTATGCCCATTTTTTGCATTGTATCCTGATAAAGCAGGTTCAGGCTGCTGCCGCCGTCCATAAGGACTCTAGTGAGGTGAAATCCGTCAATGATTGGGTCTAAAACCAATGCGGCGAATCCGCCTTGGCGGATGCTAGTGGGGTGGTCCCTTCGATCAAAAGTGATCGGGCAGGAGGACCATGGGTTGAACTTTGGGGCGACTGGCTCCAATGCATATCGCCCACGAGTGCACGCTTCCGCTCCCTTTTGGGTATGTGGGTTGCGTATATCATGTTCACCGTCCGCACTTGTGGGGGGAAGCCCTTCTGTCCCCTATTGTTCGGCGGCCGGGGCTCATCCTCGTCATCGCTGCGCAGCCCCTTGTCATTGTTTTCGGTGTTTAACTTGCCTGCCTGCTTGAACACCCAAAAATCCATGTTGGTGTGGTTGGCTGGTTTTTCGGGGTTGCCGTGTATCTGGCACGAGCGATCGAGTATTCGGTCCAAATTGGACGGGCCCGGAGTATTTCTTTTGAATGGCTTTTTCCGCTGACCGGGTTTAGAGCCTCTGAATTTGGCATTAATCGTCAGATATCTTGATTGTAGCCGCACGCGGCGCTTTTGCTTGTTGCGACGCGACCTGCCAATGATGTCCTTGGTATCCGAATTACCAGGGCTCTTGGTCATGTTATTATTACGAGCTAGCCAGCTGTCTTCTCTCGCGCAAAAGCGGGTCATGAGTGTTGTGAGGTGAGGGAGTCCTGGATCAGGGGGTGTCCGGATAGCCAGACTATAGCCTTTGGCCGGACTCCTGGACTATGAAGATACAAGATTGAAGACTTCATCCCGTGTCCGGATGGGACTTTCCTTGGCGCGCAAGGTAAGCTTGGCGATACGGATATGTAGATCTCCTCCCATTGTAACCGACTCTGTTGAACCCTAGCCCTCTCCGATCTCTATATAAACCGGAGGGTTTTAGTCCGTAGGACGAACAACAATCATACCATAGGCTAGCTTCTAGGGTTTAGCCTCTCTGATCTCGTGGTAGATCTACTCCTGTACTACCCATATCATCAATATTAATCAAGCAGGGGAGTAGGGTTTTACCTCCATCGAGAGGGCCCGACCACAGGTAAAAACATTGTGTCCCTTGTCTCCTGTTACCATCCGCCTAGACGCACAGTTCGGGACCCCCTACCCGAGATCCACCGGTTTTGACATCGACATTGGTGCTTTCATTGACAGTTCCTTTGTGTCATCGCCATCAGGAAGGATGCCTCATCCCGTCTTTAAAGACGGCACTGTCGCTAAAGGAGCTTTGGCTATCGGCCAAGCTCTCCGGCTAGGCGGTTTTCTTATGACCGCTGTTAAGCCGCTACCGGCGATGACTTCTCGGGTCATCGAAAGCAATCTTCACGTCAACTCGGAACTCGCCGAGCAGTTAGATCCAACGGAGCTCTCTTCCTTAAACGAGCTTCTGGATCGCATCACCGCCCTGGGAATCGCTGCAGACTACAATCAGATTGGGCCTAAATCCGATCTGAGAGAGATTAACTCTCCCCAGGTCACCCATCACGTTGCTGTGGTGGAGGAACAATGCGGCGACCCTTCATCTATCTTAAGGACTAGATATGTACGGATTCCCGATCCCTCCAAGCCGGATACCCGCGGAGGGGAGGACGACACTCTAGACCTGAACTTAGAGTCAGGCAACGGGCTAGATTCATTGGACAACATCCAAGAATCCAAGCTTCCGAGTTCGGAAACTCCTTGTCCCTTGAGCCTCAGATTGGGTGAGGTTTCGGATCTAATTCCACCCACCCAACCGAACATAGGCGATCTATCCAAAATTAGGCAAGAGCCCGAGAAAATAGTACATCATTACTGGGCCAGATTCCTCCTGGTTATGAACAGGATAAAGGATTGCCGCAAGGAAGACGCAATTTCATTCTTCTGCAATAATTGCATGGACAAGGGAATCCTCAACGCCATAGGTCGCCATGAAATTACACGCTTTGCTGACTTGGCGTCCATAGTACGAAAGTACTGTGCGATGGAAAGCGCCTGAAAACCAAGTAAGATTTTGGGACAATCCGCCTCGAATACAAACCAGTCCGAAATAAAAGGGTGCATTATTGCCAATCACCCGGGTTAAACACCAAAAAACCAAAAACCCCTATGGGGCATGGAACCGTCTTTGGAGGGATGGCTCAACGGACCTGTAAAATTCATAGTACAGAGGCGCCACACCAACTCATAACCTTAGAGCATGTTGGATACTCGGCGGTGGCCAAAAGTGGAAAAGAGCTTCTAACCCCAGCATCCACAGAGCACCAGCCCAGGGATACCAGTACGGTATTAATAGTCTTCGATACTTTCGCATCAAACAATATGCGAAAACGAACACTCCGCAGCCTTGCCGAAGTCTACCAAGTAGCAACAATAAATCCATGGAGTGACACGGCTATTACCTTTAATGCCAGCGATGAACCTAAATTCCGAACAGCCCGAGCACCAGCAGCATTGGTCCTCAGTCCAATAGTGGACGGATTTCGCCTTACCAAGGTACTCATGGACGGTGGCAGCGGATTGAACCTCATTTATGAGGAAACCCTTCGAAAAATGGAAATAGACTGGAGCCGCATTGAGCGAAGCAGCACAACCTTTAGAGGAATAATACCCGATCGGAAGCGTCTTTGCACGGGAAAAATCACACCGGATATGGTGTTCGCACGCCGGATAATTACAGGTCCGAGGAGGTCACGTTCCAAGTGGCCCTGTTTAGCAACGGATACCACGCTCTATTAGGGCGAGAGGCATTCACAATTTTTCAAGCTATACCCCATTACGGGTACATGAAGCTCAAAATGTCCGGGCCCAACGGAATCATCACTCATGCTAGTGACCCGGACATAGCACTCCGCGCCGAAAATAAGACAGCCGCACTAGCCCTTGAGGCACTATCCGAAGCCCTAACGGCCGAGGAACTGACTGCGCTGCGCTCCATGGTGAACAGGGATGATGTGATACTCGATAAAAGATCCAAGTCCACCTCCTTTAAACCAGCGGACGAAATAGTCAAATTCCAAGTCCACCCAACGGACCCTACAAAAATGGCCTCCATCGGGGCACAATTTGTTGGAAATATGCCCTAGAGGCAATAATAAAAGGATTATTATTATATTTCCTTGTTCATGATAATTGTGTTTTATTCATGCTATAATTGTATTATCCGGAAATCGTAATACACGTGTGAATACATAGACTACAACATGTCCCTAGTGAGCCTCTAGTTGACTAGCTCGTTGTAACGCCCCGGATTCGATGCGCCAGGTGTCCGCCAGTTATTCGCCGTCATTGCCATGTCATTTTCTTGTGTGTTGCATTTTGTCATGTCATCATGTGCATTTCATTTTGCATACGTGTTCATCTCATGCATCCGAGCATTTTCCCCGTTGTCCGTTTTGCAATCCGGCACTCCTATGCCCTCCGGCGTTCCCCTTTTGTCTCTCATTGTGAGCGGGTGTTAAACTTTCTCGGAATGGACCGAGTCTTGCCAAGCGGCCTTGGTATAGCACCGGTACACCGCCTGTCAAGTTTCGTGCCATTTGGAGGTCGTTTGGTACTCCAATGGTTAACCGCGTAGCCCGAAACCCCCCCTTTCTCTTTGCAGCCCAACACCCTTCCAAAGTGGCCCGAAACCCATCTAACTCCCCTCCATGCTCTGGGTCGTTCGATCACGATCGTGTGGGCGAAAACCGCTCCTCATTTGGACTCTCCTAGCTCCCTCTACATATATATATGTGATCCCCCACAAAATCCCAATCCAAACCCTAGAAATTCCCTCGCCACGGACGTTTCTTCCCCGACGGACATGTCCGCTCACGCCCGTCCAACCCCAGCTCACACGTGTCCCAGCGCCGCCATCCTCATGTGAGCCCCTTGAACCCATGGGGAGCCCTCCCGAACGCCCGAGCCGATCAGCGCCCGCGCCCTCACGCGCCAACCGCCATGGCCTGTGCCAGCCCGGCCGAGCCGCCGCCAGCGGCCGCCCGCCCACCGCCCGCGCCTCGTGACTCCGCCTCCTCCCTCGCCGCGATCCTCCGCCGTCGTCGCCTCCGTGGCTCCAGCGCCCTTGACGCCCGGCTCCTCGCCGACCCAGCGCGGCCTCGCCACCTCGCCGGGCTCCGGCGCCGCCCGGCCTCCTCCGCCCCGCGCCACACCCCTCCGGTCCGGATCCGGTGGGATCCGGCCGGATCTCGCTCCGCCCGGCATCCTCCGCCCCCTCTCCGACCTCCGGACGCCGTTCTCCCTCTTCTCCGGCCATCCCCGAGCTCACTCCGGCGAGATCTCCGGCCAACATCGAAATCCGTGCGGACCCGAGGTTGACCCCGAAATTCCTAAGTCCTTGATAATTGCATTATCATGTCATTTTCATCGCATCATAAATCCATGCATACGGCTCCGTTTTGTGCGTGTAATATGTCAAATTGTGCGCCTCGACGAGCACTTCATTTCGTTCCATTGTTCCATGTTCATTTGTGTTTGATGCCTGAATATTCGTTGCAAGAGTGCTATATGATGTTAATCTGCTGAAACTGTTATAACTTGATGATTTATCATTTTTGTTGTATTTGATGTGTGCATCTTATGAGCATGAGCTCTACATGTGTTTTGTGCTATGTCATGCCATCTTCACAGTGGTGCCATCCATTGATTTGTTTGGGTCTTGTAGTGAGTGCATCGAGCTTGTTAAGTAGGTTACTTGCTGTTGCTGTTTTGCTAGGATGATTCTGTTATATTATGATACTATGTAAACCTGCTTCTACAAGTCATTCTATGCATAATATGGAGATGTTCACTAAGGATGTTTTGTTATACATGTCCTGATTTATCCATCTGTGCCCTTTTTTTTGCAATTATAGTCTGCTGTAACTTGTTGTAATTTTGCTCTCAAATTGCTAAATAATGTTGCTGTTAGCCTGTTAACATTAAGTTTAATGTTGCCATGATTGTTGTTAGTGATCCATGCACTCTATGAACTTGCTCTTGCCATGCTTGGCTTAATAAACATGTCTTCTTATTGTTGGTTGCCTTTCCATGCCATGTATTGCTCTGTGGTGAGTGGTTCAATCTCACCAACATGTCTACTTATTGTTGTTCCTGCCATGTATGAATCTGTCATATTATTTGCCATGTTTACATGGGTGCCATCATATTTTCTGTGCCCTTTTGGCTCATGGTCAGTAAAGGACTTTTGTTCTATGAAATTAGTAGATTCATGCCATGCCTTTGTTTGCCATGCTAATTTCCTGTAGCATGTTGTTTGATAGCTCTAAACATTGCAATCTGATGTTATTTCTGCAAAGTCTGAAACTGTTAGTATTTGCAATCTTGCCATGTCATTTTGAGCATGTTCTAGTGATTTCTGGAGATAGCTCAGTGTTCATGTTTTGTCATGTTTTACCTGTACATCACGTCCGTGCCTTTTGTTACCATGTTAAAATGTTGTAGCTTGTTGTTTAGGTGCTTGCAATATGCCTAGTTGCTGTTTTGGACAGTTTGTCCTTTAAACTTGTATAGTGTATGTGTTGAACCGTTGCTCCATTTTGAGTGTGATCTATATGAAACTTGCTTGATTTTGCACGTAGATTCATATTATCATGTTGCATCCTTGTTTTGAGGTGTTTGCTTGATGTTTGGATGCATTTAGCATCAATGACATGTTCAACTTGTTTTACTCATATATTCTAGGCCGTAGCTCCGAATTAAATGAACTTTATATGTAACTTGACTAGAATTTCGTGTAGATCATCTTGGTGCATCTTAACTTGCTATTTAACAACTTTAACTTAAGGTTTATTCAGATCTGGAACAATTTCGAAATTTGCATATGAGGACTTACCGGAATTGTTCTATGTTGTTTCCGACCTCATTTAAACTTGCTTTGATGTGTTGCTCTTGTATGCATCATATCTTGCCGTGAGTAGCTTCATGTAGCCTTTTCATGCATCATACTTGGTTGTGCATCATTCCTTGTTCACATGTGGAGTGTTTACCATGTTGTGTGCTTCTCTCGATAGTTCCCGTTTCGTTGCGATCGTGAGGATTCGTTCGTCTACGCTTGGTTCGTCTTCATGGCTTCATCTTCTTCATGGACTCGTTCTTCTTCCTAGCGGGATTTCAGGCAAGATGACCGCTACCCTGGATCTCACTACTATCATTGCTATGCTAGTTGCTTCGTTCTATCGCTATGTTGCGTTACCTATCTTTTGCTCATCAAGCCTCCCATATTGCCATGAACCTTTAACCTTTGACACCCTTCCTAGCAAACCATTGCTTGGCTATGTTACCGCTTTGCTCAGCCCCTCTTATAGCGTTGCTAGTTGCAGGTGAAGATGAAGATTGCTCCATGTTGGATTATGTTTATGTTGGGATATCACAATATCTCTTATATTTTTAATGCATCTATACACTTGGTAAAGGGTGGAAGGCTCGGCCTTATGCCGGGTGTTTTGTTCCACTCTTGCCGCCCTAGTTTCCGGCCATATCGGTATTATGTTCCCGGATTTTGCGTCCCTAACGCGTTAAGTGATTTATGGGACCCCTTGACAGTTCACTTTGAATAAAAACCTCCAAAGAAGGCCCAACATTGGTTTTACAATTTGCCTACCACCTATACCTTTCCCTTGGGAGTAGCTAACCCGAGGGTCATCTTTATTCAGCCCCGGGCCAATGCTTGTCTAAGTGTTGGTCGAACTAGAGTCCTTTGCAGCGCCACCTTGGGGAAACTCGAGGGCTGGTTTTAGTTGTACGGTGTGCTCATCCGGTGTTGCCCTGAGAACGAGATATGTGCAGCTCCTATCGGGATTGTCGGCACATCGGGCGGTCTTGCTGGTCTTGTTTTATTACTGTCGAAATGCCTTGTAGTCGGGATTTCGAGACTGATCGGGTCTTCCCGGGGAGAAGGAATATCCTTTGTTGATCGCGAGAGCTTATCATGGGCTAAGTTGGGACACCCCTGCAGGGTTTGAACTTTCGAAAGTCGTGCCTGCGGTTATGTGGCAGATGGGAATTTGTTAATATCCGGTTGTAGTAAACTTGAAGTAAACTCTTCTAAAATACACCAACCGTGTGCATAACCGTGAGTGTCTCTTTTCGGGGTTGATCGAGAGGAGAACACGGTTTCTGGGTTATGTCTGACGTAAGTAGGAGTTCAGGATCACTTCTTGATCATTACTAGTTGTCGACCGTTCCTTTGTTTCTCTTCTCGCTCTCATTTGCGTATGTTAGCCACTATATATGCTTAGTCGCTGCTGCAACCTCACCACTTTACCCCTTCCTTACCCATTAAGCTTTGCTAGTCTTGATACCCATGGTAATGGGATTGCTGAGTCCTCGTGGCTCATGATTACTACACCAACTTGATTGCAGGTACAGGTTATGCGATGATCTTGACGCGAGAGCGGTGTTACTATTTTGGAGTTCTTCTTCTGCTTCTTCTTCGATCAGGGGATAGGTTTCAGGTCGGAAGCCTGGGCTAGCAGGGTGGATGTCGTTTGAGTTTCTATTATGTTTCATCCGTAGTCGTATGTTGACCTTGTATAAGATGATGTTGTATTCTTGCGGCATTTGTATGCCTTGTATGTATCCACATCTATTATGTAATGTTGATGTTATGATATCCACCTTGCAAAAGCGTCTTCAAGATGCGCTTCTATCCTTGGTGGGACCTTCGAGTTCCTTTAGGATAGGGTCGCATCTTGGGCGTGACACTCATTGATGAATAGATAGTCATGGTTTCCTGACTATGGACATTGGATGTCATTGATAACGCAATCAAATCATTAGGAGAATGATGTGATGGACAAGACCCAATCCTAAGCATAGCACAAGATCGTGTAGTTCGTTTGCTAGAGCTTTTCCAATGTCAGGTATCCTTTCCTTAGACCATGAGATCGTGTAACTCCCGGATACCGTAGAAGTGCTTTGGGTGTACCAAACGTCACAACGTAACTGGGTGACTATAAAGGTATACTACGGGTATCACCGAAAGTGTCTGTTGGGTTGACACGGATCGAGACTGGGATTTGTCACTCCGTATGACGGAGAGATATCTTTGGGCCCACTCGGTAATGCATCAACATAATGAGCTCAAAGTGGCCAAGTGTTTGGTCACGGGATCATGCATTACGGTACGAGTAAAGTGACTTGCCGGTAACGAGATTGAACGAGGTATTGGGATACCGACGATCGAATCTCGGGCAAGTAACGTACCGATTGACAAAGGGAATTGTATACGGGGTTGCTTGAATCCTTGACATCATGGTTCATCCGATGAGATCATCGTGGAACATGTCGGAGCCAACATGGGTATACAGATCCCGCTGTTGGTTATTGGCTCCGGAGAGCTGTCTCGGTCATGTTCCAAGATGATTCCTGCACTGTAGGGTCTACACACTTAAGGTTCGGTGACGCTAGGGTTATTAGGAAGACTTGTATGTGATTACCGAATGTTGTTCGGACTCCTGGATAAGATCCCAGACGTCATGAGGAGTTCCGGAATGGCCCGGAGGTGAAGATTTATATATGGGAAGTTGTCATACGGTCACCGAAAAGTTTCGGGGGCATATCGGTATTATCTTGGGGCCACCGGAGGGGTTCCGGGGTCCATCGGGAGGCCACCTCTTACGGAGGACCTTACGGGCTGTAGGGAGAAGGGAACCAGCCCAAGTGGGCTGGGCGCCACAACCCCTAGGGCCCATGCGCCTAGGGTTGGGAAACCCTAGTGGGGCGCCCTTGCTTGGGGGCAAGCCTCCCTTGGCCGCCCCCCCCCCTCTAGATCTCATCTAGAGGGGGCCGGCCCCCTTCCCCCTTCCCCTATAAATAGAGGGGTGAGGGGAGGGCTGCACACAACATCCAAGGCGCAGCCCCTCCCCTCCCCAACACCTCTCCTCCTCCGCGTGAGCTTGGCGAAGCCCTGCCGGAGAATCGCCACTCCATCACCACCACGCCGTCAGGCTGCTGTTGGAGCCTTCTTCCTCAACCTCTCCCTCCTCCTTGCTGGATCAAGGTGCGGAGGCGTCATCCGCTCCGTGCACGTGTTGAACGCGGAGGTGCCGTCCGTTGGCACTAGGTCATCGGTGATTTGGATCACGACGAGTACGACTCCCTCAACCCCGTTCTCTTGAACGCTTCCGCTCGCGATCTACAAAGGTATGTAGATGCACTCCTATCACTCGTTGCTAGATGAACTCATAGATGGATCTTGGTGAAACCGTAGAAAATTTTTATTTTCTGCAACGTTCCCCAACAGTGGTATCAGAGCTAGGTCTATGCGTAGTTCTCTTTGCACGAGTAGAACACAATTTGTTGTGGGCGTAGATGTTGTCAACTTTCTTGCCGCTACTAGTCTTATTTTGCTTCAGCGGTATTGTTGGATGAAGCGGCCCGGACCGACCTTACACGCACGCTTACGTGAGACAGGTTCCACCGATCGACATGCACTAGTTGCATAAGGTGGCTAGCGGTGTCTGTCCTCGCCCACTTTAGTTGGAGCGGATTCGATGAAAAGGGTCCTTATGAAGGGTAAATAGAAGTTGACAAATCACGTTGTGGCTTTTTCGTAAGTAAGAAAACGTTCTTGCTAGAACCCTGTTACAGCCACGTAAAAGATGCAACAACAATTAGAGGACGTCTAACTTGTTTTTGCAGCAATTGCCTTGTGATGTGATATGGCCAAAAGTTGTGATGAATGATGAATGATATATTGTGATGTATGAGATCATGTTCTTGTAATAGGAATCACGACTTGCGTGTCGATGAGTATGACAACCGGCAGGAGCCATAGGAGTTGTCTTAATTATTGTATGACATGTGTGTCATTGATTAAACGCCATGTAATTACTTTACTTTATTGCTAAACCATTAGCTATAGTAGTAGAAGTAATAGTTGGCGAGCAACTTCATGGAGACACGATGATGGAGATCATGATGATGGAGATCATGGTGTCATGCCGGTGACAAGATGATCATGGAGCCCCAAGATGGAGATCAAAGGAGCTATATGATATTGGCCATATCATGTCACTACTATTTAATTGCATGTGATGTTTATTATGTTTATGCATCTTGTTTACTTAGAACGACGGTAGTAAATAAGATGATCCCTCATAATGATTTCAAGAAAGTGTTCCCCCTAACTGTGCGCCATTGCTAAAGTTCGTCGTCTCGAAGCACCACGTGATGATCGGGTGTGATAGATTCCTACGTTCACATACAACGGGTGTAAGACAGTTTTACACATGCAAAACACTTAGGTTAACTTGACGAGCCTAGCATGTACAGACATGGCCTCGGAACACAAGAGACCGAAAGGTCGAACATGAGTCGTATGGAAGATACGATCAACATGGAGATGTTCACCGATGATGACTAGTCCGTCTCACGTGATGATCGGACACGGCCTAGTCGACCCAGATCATGTAACACTTAGATGACTAGAGGGATGTCAAATCTGAGTGGGAGTTCATTAAATAATTTGATTAGATGAACTTAATTATCATGAACTTAGTCTAAAATCTTTGCAAATATGTCTTGTAGATCAAATGGCCAACGCTCATGTCAACATGAACTTCAACGCTGCTCCTAGAGAAAACCAAGCTGAAAGATGATGGCAGCAACTATACGGACTGGGTCCTAACACGAGATCATCCTCATAGCTGCCAAGAAAGCATATGTCCTAGAAGGACCGCTAGGTGAAGCACCCATCCCAGAGAACCAAGACATTATGAACGCTTGGCAGTCACGTGCTGATGATTACTCCCTCGTTCAGTGCGGCATGCTTTACAGCTTAGAACCGGGGCTCCAAAAGCGTTTTGAGCAACACGGAGCATATGAGATGTTCGAGGAGCTGAAAATGGTTTTCCAAGCTCACGCCCGGTCGAGAGATATGAAGTCTCCGACAAGTTCTATAGTTGTAAGATGGAGGAAAATAGTTCACAAGGAGCACATACTCAGAATATGCAGGTTGCACAACCGCCTGTCGATTGAATATTAACCTCCTGGACGTGGCGGTCATTGTCAGAATCCTTCTATCGCTCCCACCGAGCTACAAGAGCTTTGTGATGAACTACAATATGCAGGGGATGGTGAAAACTATTCCTAAAGTATTTTCAATGCTGAAGTCAGCAGAGGTAGAAATCAAAAAGGAACATCAAGTGTTGATGGTCAATAAAACCACCAAGTTCAAGAAGGGCAAGGGTAAGAAGAACTTCAAGAAGGACGGCAAAGATGTTGCCGCGCCCGGTAAGCCAGTTGCCGGGAAGAAGTCAAAGAATGGACCCAAGCCTGAGACTGAGTGCTTTTATTGCAAAGGGAAGGGTCACTGGAAGCGGAACTGCCCCAAATACTTAGCGGACAAGAAGGCCGGCAACACTAAAGGTATATGTGATATACATGTAATTGATGTGTACCTTACCAGTACTCGTAGTAACTCCTGGGTATTTGATACCGGTGCCATTGCTCATATTTGTAACTCGCAGCAGGAGCTGCGGAATAAGCGGAGACTGGTGAAGGACGAGGTGATGATGCACGTCGGGAATGGTTCCAAGGTCGATGTGATCGCCGTCGGCACGCTACCTCTACATTTACCTACGAGATTAGTTTTAAACCTCAATAATTGTTATTTAGTGCCAAGTTTGAGCATGAACATTGTAACTGGATCTCGTTTAATACGAGATGGCTACTCATTAATCCGAGAATGATGGTTGTTCTATTTATATGAGAGATATGTTTTATGGCCATGCCCCGATGGTCAATGGTTTATTCTTAATGAATCTCGAACGTGATGTTACACATATTCATAGTGTGAATACCAAAAGATGTAAAGTTGATAACGATAGTCCCACATACTTGTGGTAATCGCCGCCTTGGTCACATTGGTGTCAAGCGCATGAAGAAGCTCCATGTTGATGGACTTTTAGAGTCTCTCGATTATGAATCATTTGACACATGTGAACCATGCCTCATGGGCAAAATGACCAAGACTCCGTTCTCCGGAACAATGGAGCGAGCAACCAACTTATTGGAAATCATACATACTGATGTGTATGCGGTCCAATGAGCGTTGAGGCTCATGGAGGATATCGTTATGTTCTCACTCTCACTTTGACGACTTAAGTAGATATGGGTATGTCTACTTGATGAAACACAAGTCTGAGACCTTTGAAAAGTTCAAGGAATTTCAGAATGAAGTAGAGAATCAACGTGACCGAAAGATAAAATTCTTACGATCAGATCATGGAGGAGAATATTTAAGTCATGAATTTGGTACGCACTTAAGAAAGTGTGGAATCGTTTCACAACTCACGCCGCCTGGAACACCTCAGCGTAATGGTGTGTCCGAACGTCGTAATCGCACTCTATTGGATATGGTGCGATCTATGATGTCTCTTACCGATTTACCGCTATCATTTTGGGGATACGCTCTAGAAACAGCTACATTCACTTTAAATAGGGCTCCGTCTAAATCCGTTGAGACGACACCGTATGAATTATGGTTTGGGAAGAAACCTAAGTCGTCGCTTTCTAAAAGTTTGGGGATGCGATGCTTTATGTCAAGAAACTTCAACCTGAAAAGCTTGAACCCAAGTCGAAAAAATGCGTCTTCATAGGATACCCTAAGGAAACCATTGGGTATACCTTCTACCTTAGATCCAAAGGCAAGATCTTTGTTGCCAAGAACGGATCCTTTACGGAAAAAGAGTTTCTCTCGAAAGGAGTAAGTGGGAGGAAAGTAGAACTCGATGAAGTACTACCTCTTGAACCGGAAAGTAGTGCAGCTCAGAAAATGTTCTGTGGTGCCTACACCGAATCGGAGAGGAAATTAATGATGATGATCAAGGTGCTTCGGATCAAGTTGCTCTTGAACTTCAGAGGTCCACAAGGACACGTTCCACACCAGAGTGGTATGGCAACCCCGTCTCCGGAAATCATGTTGTTAGACAACGGTGAACCTTCAAACTATGAAGAAGCGATGGCGGGCCCAGATTCCAACAAATGGCTTGAAGCCATGCAATCCAAGATAGAATCCATGTATGAAAACAAAGTATGGACTTTGACAAACTTGCCCGATGATCGGCGAGCGATAGAAAACAAATGGATCTTTAAGAAGAAGACGGATGCGGATGGTAATGTTACCATCTATAAAGCTTGACTTGTCACTAAGGGTTATCGGCAAGTTCAAGGGGTTGACTACGATGAGACTTTCTCTCCCGTAGCGAAGCTGAAGTCCGTTCGAATCATGTTAGCAATTGCCGCATACTATGATTATGTGATATGGCAAATGGACGTCAAAAGCGGCATTCCTTAACGGCTATCTTAAGGAAGAACTGTATATGATGCAGCCGGAAGGTTTTGTCGACCCTAAGAATGCTAACAAGGTATGCAAGCTCCAGCGATCCATTTATGGGCTGGTGCAAGCATCTCGGAGTTGGAACATTCGCTTTGATGAGATGATCAAAGCGTTTGGGTTTATGCAGACTTATGGAGAAGCCTGCGTTTACAAGAAAGTGAGTGGGAGCTCTGTAGCATTTCTCATATTATATGTAGATGACATACTTTTGATGGGAAATTGTATAGAACTTTTGGACAGCATTAAGGCCTACTTGAATAAGAGTTTTTCAATGAAGGACCTTGGAGAAGCTGCTTTTATATTAGGCATCAAGATCTATAGAGATAGATCGAGACGCCTCATAGGTCTTTCACAAAGCACATACCTTGATAAGATATAGAAAAAGTTCAATATGGATCAGTCTAAGAAGGGGTTCTTGCTGTCTTTGCAAGGTGTGAAATTGAGCTCGGCTCAATGTCCCACCACCAGAAGATATAGAAGAGATGAGTGTCATCCCTATACGTCAGCCATAGGGTCTATTATGTATGCCATGCTGTGTACTGCAGACTGATGTAAACCTTGCCGTAATTTTGGTAGGAAGGTACCAAAGTAATCCCGCAAGGAACACCGGACAGCGGTCAAGAATATCCTGAAGTACACGAAAAGGACTAAGGACATGTTTCTCGTTTATGGAGGTGACGAAGAGCTCCGTCAGAAGGGTTACGTCGACGCTTAGCTTCGACACGCATCCGGATGACTCTAAGTCACAAACCGGATACGTGTATATGTTGAATGGTGGAGCAAGAAGTCGGTGCAGCTGCAAGAAGAGCGTCGTGGCGGGATCTACATGTGAAGCAGAGTACATGGCAGCCTCGGAGGCAGCGCATGAAGCAATTTGGGTGAAGGAGTTCATCACTGACCTAGGAGTCATACCCAATGCGTCGGGGCTGATCAAACTCTTCTGTGACAACACTAGAGCTATTACACTTGCCAAGGAGCCCAGGTTTCACAAGAAGACCAGGCACATCAAGCGTCCCTTCAACTCCATTCGTGAAAATGTTCAAGATGGAGACATAGAAATTTGCAAAGTGCATACGGATCTGAATGTCGCAGATCCGTTGACTAAACCTCTTCCACGAGCAAAACATGATCAACACCAGAACTCTATGTGTGTTCGATTCATCACAATGTCTAGATTATTGACTCTAGTGCAAGTGGGAGACTGTTGGAAATATGCCCTAGAGGCAATAATAAAAGGATTATTATTATATTTCCTTGTTCATGATAATTGTCTTTTATTCATGCTATAATTGTATTATCCGGAAATCGTAATACACGCCCCGAATACATAGACTACAACATGTCCCTAGTGAGCCTCTAGTTGACTAGCTCGTTGATCAATAGATGGTCATGGTTTCCTGACTATGGACATTGGATGTCATTGATAACGCGATCACATCATTAGGAGAATGATGTGATGGACAAGACCCAATCCTAAGCATAGCACAAGATCGTGTAGTTCGTTTGCTAGAGCTTTTCCAATGTCAAGTATCCTTTCCTTAGACCATGAGATCGTGTAACTCCCGGAGTACCAAACGTCACAACGTAACTGGGTGACTATAAAGGTATACTATGGGTATCTCCGAAAGTGTCTGTTGGGTTGGCACGGATCGAGACTAGGATTTGTCACTCCGTATGACGGAGAGGTATCTCTGGGCCCACTCGGTAATGCATCATCATAATGAGCTCAAAGTGACCAAGTGTTTAGTCACGGGATCATGCATTACGGTATGAGTAAAGTGACTTGCCCGTAACGAGATTGAACAAGGTATTGGGATACCGACGATCGAATCTCGGGCAAGTAACGTACCGATTGACAAAGGGAATTGTATACGGGGTTGCTTGAATACTTGACATCGTGGTTCATCCGATGAGATCATCGTGGAACATGTGGGAGCCAACATGGGTATCCAGATCCCGCTGTTGGTTATTGGCCGGAGAGTTGTCTCGGTCATGTCTGCATGATTCCCGAACCCGTAGGGTCTACACACTTAAGGTTCGGTGACGCTTAGGGTTATTAGGAAGACTTTTATGTGATTTCGAATGTTGTTCTGAGTCCGGATAAGATCCCAGACGTCATGAGGAGTTCCGGAATGGTCCGGAGGTGAAGATTTATATATGGGAAGTTGTCATACACGGTCACCGGAAAGTTTCGGGGCATATCAAGATTGTACCGGGGCCACCGGAGGGGTTCCGGGGGTCCACCGGGAGGGGCCACCTCTTCTGGAGGACCTTATGGGCTGTAGGGAGAAGGGAACCAGCCCAAGTGGGCTGGGCGCCACAACCCCCTAGGGCCCATGCGCCTAGGGTTGGGGGGAAACCCTAGTGGGGGCGCCCCCCTTGCTTGGGGGGCAAGCCCCCTCCCCTTGGCCGCCCCCCCCCTCTAGATCTCATCTAGAGGGGGCCGGCCCCCTTCCCCCTTCCCCTATAAATAGAGGGGCGAGGGGAGGGCTGCACACAACATCCAAGGCGCAACCCCTCCCCTCCCCAACACCTCTCCTCCTCCGCGTGAGCTTGGCGAAGCCCTGCCGGAGAACTGCCACTCCATCACCACCACGCCGTCAGGCCGCTGTTGGAGCCTTCTTCCTCAACCTCTCCCTCCTCCTTGCGGGATCAAGGTGCGGAAAGCGCCATCCGCCTCCGCACGTGTGTTGAACGCGGAGGTGCTGTCCGCTCGGCACTTGGTCATCGGTGATTTGGATCACAACGAGTACGACTCCCTCAACCCCTGCTCTTCTTGAACGCTTCCGCTCGCGATCTACAAAGGTATGTAGATGCACTCCTATCACTCGTTGCTAGATGAACTCATAGATGGATCTTGTGAAACCGTAGAAAATTTTTATTTTCTGCAACGTTCCCCAACACAATTAAACCCTGATGTAGACGCCGCACTACGAGAATTCCTACGCAAAAATTGGGACATTTTTGCCTGGCACCCTTCAGACATGCCAGGAATCCCACGCCGGCTGGCCGAGCACAGCCCATCCTAAAAGGATTCAAGCTACCAAACAGGCTCTTCGGTGTTTCTCCGAACCTAAGAGACAAGCCATGGGAGAGGAACTAGCCAAACTATTGGAGGCCGGATTCATCGTAGATATAAAACATCCGGACTGGCTCGCAAACCTGGTGATGGTACCAACGAAGGACAAATCCTGGCGCCTATGCGTCGATTTCAAGGACCTCAACAAGGCTTGCCCAAAGGATCTCTTCCCCCTCCCCCGCATCGATCAAATTATCGACGCTACCGCAGGACACGATTCATTGTGTTTCCTCCACGCATACTCCGACTACCATCAAATTAAGATGGAAGAGCCTGACCAAGCCGCAACAACATTTATCACCCCATACGGCCCATTCTGCTTCAACACAATGCCCTTCGGGCTCAAAAACGCTGGCGCAACATATCAGCGCATGATTCAGACATGTCTGGCAAACCAGATCAGCAAAACAGTGGAGGCATATGTAGATGATGTGGTCGTCAAAACCAAGCATGTCGAAACTCTAGCAAACGACTTGAGGCTCACATTCGATAATCTCCGAACATATGACATCAAGCTTAACCCGGAAAAATGTGTTTTCGGCGTACCAGCCGGAAAGCTCTTGGGCTTCATTGTATCCGGTAGAGGAATTGAAGCAAACCCAGCCAAGATCCGAGCTCTGTCACAATTGGATATCCCAAAGGACCTCAAACAAATACAAAAATTGATCGGATGCGTGGCGGCTCTAAGACGCTTTATCTCCCGTTTGGGAGAAAAGGCATTACCCCTTTATCGCCTCCTCCGGCCAAGACCAACACTTCAGTGGGCCGGATGCCGCCATACGGACTTCGAAGAAATAAAAGCCATATTGGCAACAAACCCGGTCTGGCGCGCCCAACATGGGCGAACCAATGCTATTATACATCGCGGCAACTCATCAAGTTGTAAGCGCGGTGCTCGTCGTCGAACGAGAAACAGACGGACACAAGTTCCCCCTTCAAAAACCAGTTTACTACGTGTCCACTGTCCTCACTCCATGCAAGTCACGGTATCCGCATTATCAAAATATAGCGTACGCGGTGTTTATGGCATCCCGGAAGCTGCGACACTACTTTCAAGAGTGTTCGATAACAGTAGCCTCCGAAGTACCTCTTAACGACATTATAAACAACCGCGACGCGACGGGCCGGATTGCCAAATGGGCCATTGAGCTCCTCCGTTTCGACATAACCTATAAGCCACGGCGAGCCATTAAGTCGCAAGTTTTGGCCAACTTCGCCGCGAATGGTGAAGCGAACTCCCTAAAGAGTACGGCACATATTCCAACTGGATCATGCACTTGACGGCTCCAAAATGTTGGCTGATGCGGGGGCGGCGTCTTTTGACGTCCCCAACAGGAGATACTGATTCAATACGTACTCGAGATAATGTATACGGACTCCAACAACGCAGCGAATCTGAGGCCCTTCTACATGGTCTCCGGATGGCGGTATCCATGGGCATTCAACGCCTAGAGGTGCGCGAGGATTGAACCTTGCGATATCCCAAATAAATGGAGACTTTGATGCCAAGGATCCGAAAATGGCAGCTTATCGCAACGCCGTCCTAATAATGTCATCTCGGTTGAAGGGCTCAATTTCACCATATAGCTCGGAAAACAATCAGGCGTGAGACGTCTTGGCACGCATTGGCGCAAAGCGTGATGCCCCCCCCCCCCAATATCTTCTTAGATAGGCTGTTTAAGCCATCCGTATTATGGGAAGGGGAGTCCGGAAATAACAGCCCGGACCCAACAAAGACCGCCTCGACACGAACATTCTGACACAATTGGAGGCTCTGCCAACGAAGTAACATCTTCAGCCCACGTAATAATGGCACTCATTGCCCCGTGGACGGAACCATTCCTAGCCTACCTAACCAGGCAAGAACTTCCCGAGGACCAAAACGAGGCACGCTGCATAGTGCGGCGATCTAAAGCCTATAAAGTCCATCAGGGAGAGCTTTATAAAAAAAGCACCACCGGAGTCCTTCAAAGGTGTATCTCCGAAGAGGAAGGGCGGAATCTTACGGCTGAAATTCATGCGGACTCGGTGGCACCACGCCGCAGCCCGGGCCCTTGTAAGCAAGGCCTTCCATACAGGATTTTATTGGCCGACGGCGAGGCAGATGCTTTCAGGACTTAGTCCAACGATGCGTCGGTTGCCAGCTCTTTGCTAATCAATGCCACATGCCACCCACCGCCCTCCAAACTATACACATCACCTGGCCCTTTGCGGTCTGGGGGCTTGACATGGTTGGACCCCTTAAAGGAGGAACCCACAAGCAAAAATACCTACTGGTCATGGTGGATAAATTCACCAAATGGATAGAGGCCAAGCCTGTTAAGACGGCCGAATCCGGACCGGTGATAGACTTCATATCAGGGGTCGTACACCGCTACGGCGTCCCCCACAACATCATCACTGATAACGGCACGAACTTCACCGCCGACGAGGTCAAACTCTGGTGCAAAAACATGGGCATCAAGCTCGACTATGCTTCAGTCTATCACCCTCAAACTAATGGTCAAGTCGAACGAGCAAATGGTCTAATCATGAGCGGCATCAAACCCAGATTAGTGCGGTCCCTCAAGGAATCTAACACGTCTTTGGGTAGAGGAGCTCGACTTCGGTACTCTACGGGGGCTGCGGACCACGCCGAATCGCACCACCGGATTCACACCATTCTTTATGGTATACGGCGCAGAGGCAGTTCTCGCCTGCGACATAATTCATGACTCACCTCGGCGTGCGCATGTACGAAGAAAGAGAAGCCGAGCTCGATCGGCGGGACAGTTGGACGCCTTGGAGGAGGAGCGTGACGTGGCAAAAGCCCGCTCGCATTCTATCAATAGTAGGCCGAAGATATCAAAGCAGAAATGCACGGCCAAAACTTACAATGTTGGCGAGTTAGTTCTACGCCTGTCGGACAAGAAAAAGGACAAACTCAAGCTCAAATGGGAAGGTCCCTTTATTATCGACCAAGTCCTGACCGGCGGAGCGTACCGTCTGCGAGATGCATCGGATAACCGACTCGAGCCGAACCCATGGAGCGCAGCCCGTCTCCGAAGATTTTACGCCTAGCGCCGGATTCTGAGTTCGTCTCCTTTCTCTGTCTATTTTTTACACATTAGCTGTCTTATATTTCTCTCCTTCTCCCTCCTTTTCTCTTATGGCCTTTAAAGGCTCGTTCGCACATTGTTTGCACACACTTGACACGCTATCCGCGCTCATTATACCTGGGGGCTCTTTTAACAGAAGATTATTTATACGGGCTTCATGCCCAACACATGTGTCACACTTCCGCATGTACCTTTTATTCACCATTATATGCATCGATATGAGTTAAGTTTTGGCCAAGCTGGGTTGCCTGGCTCCTGTGCTTACCCCTACGTTCCCGATTGTTCGGCTAGGCGGTAAAGGGAGCACCTCTGCGATTATTCTTGTGACGGTCACCGGATGTGTACCTCATCGGGTGAAGCCGAAAGCTAGCGTTCTTAAGAGAATATTCGGTCGGTGAACTAAAGATGATTTCTCACTTGTTTATTTATCTTCCCCCAGGTGCTTTTCTACTTTTTTCGCAGTCCGGACATGCACTTTAGGGCATGCCTCCCAGGGAAAGGAACCCCTAACGGAACTATTCTCCCTGGAAGATGTTTCTTACTAACCATGTAATATAACATAACTAGTTGGGTACTTGTCTGTTCAAGCACTAATGAACCCTACGCCTGGTCTCCATGCATGCCCCGGTTCCTACATAACCGAGAGGTTATTCGGACACACTCCAGACTGTCAGGTCCCGAGGTTGAAGCGAAAAGGTCCGCCATGACAAACGATCTACAATCCGGCTAGAAGGCATTTTACATGTCATCTTAAATTACATAGTCAATTTGACTGGGCATATTCCTCTTCAATACCATCTAACAGGCTGTCTAGTTTACGATCCTGTTGGGAATATTAATGCCAACTCTACTTGGCCGTACACTAAGCTCACGGGGATCTCCTTCCCATCGGCCCCCACAGGTCCGACCTCGGCCATGTGGTTTGGGTCAACCTTCGTGTACCGCGTCTTCACCATGGCCCAGGCCTCCCTGGCGCCTTGATGGCAGGCCGATATCTTCCATAATCGGAAGCGTCGCCGCGCTCCCTTAAGCCTCTTTGCAAGCTCTCCAAGGCCTTTGGGCAGGGAGACAGATGGCCACAAGGCCTGGGCGACGCCTTTCATCACCTGCCGAACTCGTTAAATGCGGTTGTAAACTTCGAGAAGAAGATCACCCAGAACCGGGCATTTCCTCTGCAGGGCGACACTGTGAGCATACCTACAGACATAACTCTGTTAGTCGACTTCCTCGCCGAACTCTTTTTCAAAGTTCGTTCAAGCACTTACTAAAAATGCCGCGTCGAAGCCGTCGATTATCCTTCACGGAGTCCGACAGCTGGGCACGAACATCCTTTAGTTCCTCGCCCAGCCGGGTGTTGGCATCTTGGAGATTATTCTTCTCCTGCCTCACCCTCGTAAGCACGCTCTCGCCGGCCTTTAACCGGCACAATAGTTGTTGCTTGTCCGGATCTACTCCGGCGCCATCTGCAATGATATTGTCAGATTTACACACACGCCGCACTTCACAACATACTTATCTTTCAAAGCGTATATTACGGAGGGGTGCCTTGGCCTCCCTGCAGCCGCTAGGGTGGCCTCAAGTTGGGCTTTGCACTCTTCCGACTCACAGGACAGTTGGGTATTCTTTTTTGTAAGATCCTCAGATAACAAATGATCCTTAAATCAGTTATTCTAACTGTTTCAAGTCTCGGGGCTCTTGGCATATATAACCATCAAATTTTCTCACCCGTATGTCTTTCACATACTTTGCCCGTAGCTCTGGCTAGACCATTTCGAAGCGGCACGGAGGTGCGCATCTCCGCATTGAAGGCATCCAATGCCTCTTGGGAGAAACATGCGCCACGAAGAACTGTCGGCGATGCCTGTGATTCATGGCACTCTCCACCTCGGAATTGGTGGCGAACGATGCTTCGGCATCCTCTGTCGGAGGAGCGTCCGACGCACGCCTCGTGTTTGCCTCCGCTTCTGGACCTGGCTTTGGAGCCTGGCTGGTGGAGGCTCGATTGGCGACCTCTCCGGATATAGTCCGACGAGCGCTCTTTTTCCTGAAGAGAGCACGAGCGTTAGTATGCCTTCCGGGAATAAAACCTGGGAATAAGATGGCACGCCATACCGTTGTGCCGGCGTCTCAAACCGGACCGCACTTCTTTTCAACCTGCTGGGCCTTGCTGCCCCTTGTTGGCTAGCCACATGACTCGGCCTATACGCCTCAAGGGCTCCCCCTGCAAAACACCATTGGTATACGGTGATCAAAAATAAGCACGGATGGATCATTTTCAAAGTATTGGGACTTCGGTCTCAGTTACCTGTGAGGCTGGAAGTATTCCGGGGTAATCAGCCGTAATGGTGACCAAGGCATCGTCGATGCTCAGTTGGTGAAATACCCCATCGATCAGCTCCACGGATATGTCCTGATCCTCTTGGGAGGCCGGATCGAGGGACCGTTCCGGATCCTCGGGTTGTGGAGGAGGGTTGTTTATATCCTTCACGGCCCGGCGCAATTCCTGCGTCGAAATCACAAGATAAGGTACTTAACTATGGGAATATGGAACGGATGGTCAAAAAGAAGTGTCCGCTTACCCAGCTTGGAGGATTGTACATAGAAAATCCTTCCTGTGGATTGACGTGGAGGAACTCCTCCTCTTCTCCCTTGTACAATGCGGACAAGGCCTTCGTCAGAGCAGCAACCGATCTCGGCCCCTTACGGCCGCAGCGGGTGGCATCATTCTCCCCGTTGAAATCCCACATGGGGTGGCCTCTATACTGAAGCGGCCGCACCCCCCGCATAATGCATGTGGCCATGACTCCGATCATGGTCAGTCCGGAATGAGCTAACAACCTTATCCGGCTCATCAGGTAAAGGACGTCCTTGTCATTTTCCCTCTGAGGGCTCCGTGGACGCCTTGACTTAGGCGCTTCTTTAAAGGAGCATTATTGAACTCGGGGAGGCCGATCCGAACAGGGTCCAGCAAGGGGACGTCTTCTATATAAAACCATTCTGAAGGTCAGTCTTCGGACGCCTTCTTTGGGGTTCCGGATAGATATCCGGTCCCGGCGATGCGCCATAGTTCGGCTCCGCCCATTTGATATATCAACCCCTCCTAAGAACGGGGCACAAGGCAGAATAGCTTCTTCCACAGCGCGAAATGAGCCTCGATGCCCAAAAACAGCTCGCAAAGGGCTCTGAAGCCCATAATATGCAAAATGGAGGCAAAGCGTAAGGTTGTGGGCTGGAGGCCGAGAACTCCAGGAGCCCCCGGAGAAACGGATGAATTGGAAATCCGAGCCCTCTTATCAAATAAGGGACAAGGCATACCCGCTCTCCTTTGGAGGGATTGGGGACACTCTCCGCCTGCTTTCCGCCATTATAGGTGGCGAGTCCGGCTCGAACCGGGACCATGAAGGCTGGGGGAAGAAATCCCTTGGTTTGGAGCGTCACTAGCTCGCTGTGCGGGATGGAACATCTCTCCCAATATCCAGGCTGAGGACTGGGAGGGCGAGAGGAGCTGCGTCGACTGGCCATGATGGAATGGATTTCTGTCGGATGCGCTCCGATGAACGCTCGCGAAGGGAAGATGGTGTGATTCAGATCTGAATCCTCGTCTCTTTTATAGGCAGCTCATTTGCGCAGCTAGGGGGGTAAATGTAAAAACACCCTGGCTTTTCGCATTCGTTTGACACGTGGAAGACGGCCATTATTGAAGGAAATATGCCCTAGAGGCAATAATAAAGTTATTATTTATTTCCTTATATCATGATAAATGTTTATTATTCATGCTAGAATTGTATTAACCGGAAACATAATACATGTGTGAATACATAGACAAACAGATAGTCACTAGTAAGCCTCTACTAGACTAGCTCATTAATCAAAGATGGTTATGTTTCCTAACCATAGACATGTGTTGTCATTTGATTAATGGGATCACCTCATTAGAAGAATGATGTGATTGACATGACCCATTCCGTTAGCTTAGCACTTGATCGCTTAGTATATTGCTATTGCTTTCTTCATGACTTATACATGTTCCTATAACTATGAGATTATGCAACTCCGTTTACGGAGGAACACTTTGGGTACTACCAAACGTCACAACGAAGCTGGGTGATTATAAAGGAGTACTACAGGTGTCTCCAAAGGTACTTGTTGGGTTGGCGATTTCGAGATTAGGTTTTGTCACTCCGATTGTCGGAGAGGTATCTTCGGGCCTTCTCGGTAATACACATCACATAAGCCTTGCAAGCATTACAACTAATGAGTTAGTTGTGAGATGATGTATTATGGAACGAGTAAAGAGACTTACCAAAGAATCTAGATTGAACTAGGTATTGGATAGCGATCGAATCTCGGGTAAGTAACATACCGATGACAAAGGGAACAACGTATGTTGTTATGCGGTCTGACCGATAAAGATCTTCGTATAAAATGTAGGAACCAATATGGGCATCCAGGTCCCGCTATTGGTTATTGACCGGAGATGTATCTCGGTCATGTCTACATTGTTCTCGAACCGTAGGGTCCGCACGCTTAAGGTTTCGATGACGGTTATATTATGAGTTTGTGTATTTTGATGTACGAAGGAGTTCGGAGTCCCGGATGTGATCACGGACATGACGAGGAGTCTCGAAATGGTCGAGACATAAAGATTAATATATTGGACGGATATATTTGGACACCGGAAAGGTTAGGAGAAGTTTGGAGCTCGGGAGGTTACGGAACCCCGGGAGGTATATGGGCCTTATTGGGCCCATGTAGGAAGGAAGGAAGAAGGAACAAGGGAGGCGCGCCCCAAGCCCAATCCGGGTGGGGAGGGGCGGCCCCCTTTCCTTTCTCCTTCCCCTCTTCCTATTCCTACTACTAGTACTACTTCCTAATACTAGTACTCCTTCCTCCCTCCAAATAAGATAAGGAAAGAGAGGGAAACCTACTTGGAGTAGGTTTCCCCCCCCTATATGGCGCCCCCCTTGAGGCCGGCCACCTCCTCCCTCCCTCCTTTATATCTGGGGTAGGGGGCACCCTAGAGGACACAAGTTGATCCTTGAGATCGTTCCTTAGCCGTGTGCGGTGCCCCCTCCACCATATTCCACCTCGGTCATATCATAGCAGTGCTTAGGCGAAGCCTGCGTCGATGGGACATCAAGATCGCCACCACGCCGTCGTCTTGTGGAACTCCCTCTCCCGGAGCTTTGCCGGATCGGAGCCCGAGGAGCGTCATCGAGCTGAATGTGTGCCAAGAACTGGAGGCGCCGGAGTAACGGCGCTGGGATCGGCTGGATCGCGAGGAGAACGTCGACTACTTCCTCTACGCCAGATCGACTCGGAGGCGCCGAGTAACGGCGCTGGGATCGGCCGGATCACGAGGAGAACGTCGACTACTTCCTCTACGTTGTGATCGCTTCCGCTTTGGTCTACGAGGGTACGTAGACAATACTCTCCCTCTCGTTGCTATGCCATCACCATGGTCCTGTGTGTGCGAGGAAATTTTTGAAATTACTGCGTTCCCCAAGTGGCATCCGAGCCAGGTTTTATGCGTTGATGTCATATGCACGAGTAGAACACAAGTGAGTTGTGGGCGATACAAGTCATACCGCCTACCGCATGTCATACTTTGGTTCAGCGGTATTGTGAGATGAAGCGGCCGGACCGACATTACGCCAGACGCTTACGCGAGACTGGTTTTCACTGCTACGAGCACTCGTGCTTGAAGGTGGCTGGCGGTGTCTGTCTCTCTCACTTTAGTTGAACTGAGTGTGGCTACGCCCGGTCCTTGAGAAGGTTAAACGGAGTCTATTTGTGAAGTATCGTTGTGGTCTTGATGCGTAGGTGAGATTGGTTCTTGCTTAAGCCCGTAGCAGCCACGTAAAATTTGCAACAACAAAGTAGAGGACGTCTAACTTGTTTTTGCAGGGCATGTTGTGATGTGATATGGTCAAGACGTGATGCTATATTTTATTGTATGAGATGATCATGTTTTCTAACCGAAGTTATCGGCAACTGGCTGGAGCCATATGGTTGTCGCTTTATTGTATGAAATGCAAACGCCCTGTAATTGCTTTACTTTATCTCTAAGCGGTAGCAATAGTCGTAGAAGCAATAGATGGCATAAATGACAACGATGCTACGATGGAGATCAAGGTGTCGCGCCGGTGACGATGGTGATCACGACGGTGCTTCGGAGATGGAGATCACAAGCATGAGATGATGATGGCCATATCATATCACTTATATTGATTGCATGTGATGTTTATCCTTTATGCATCTTATTTTGCTTTGATTGACGGTAGCACTATAAGATGATCTCTCACTAAAATTATCAAGAAGTGTTCTCCCTGAGTATGCACCGCTATGAAAGTTCTTCGTCTTTGAGACACCACGTGATGATCGGGTGTGATAGGCTCTACGTTCAAATACAACGGGTGCAAAACAGTTGCGCACGCAGAATACTCAGTTAAACTTGACGAGCCTAGCATATAACAGATATGGCCTCCGAACACGGAGACCGAAAGGTCGAGCGTGAATCATATAGTAGATATGATCAACATAGTGATGTTCACCATTGAAACTACTCCATCTCACGTGATGATCGGACATGGTTTAGTTGATTTGGATCACGTAATCACTTAGATGACTAGAGAGATGTCTGTCTAAGTGGGAGGTTTTTAATATGATTAATTAAACTTTAATTTATCATGAACTTAGTCCTGGTAGTATTTTGCAAATTATGTTGTAGATCAATAGCTCGCATTGTTGCTTCCCTATGTTTTTTGTGTTCCTAGAGAAAATTGTATTGAAAAATGTTAGTAGCAATGATGCGGATTGGATCCGTGATCCGAGGTTTATCCTCATTGCTACGTAAGAATTATGTCCTTAATGCACCGCTAGGTGACAGACCTATTGCAGGAGTAGATGCAGACGTTATGAACGTTTGGCTAGCTCAATATGATGACTACTTGATAGTTTAGTGCACCATGCTTAACGGCTTAAAATCGGGACTTCAAAGACATTTTGAACGTCACGGACCATATGAGATGTTCCAGGAATTGAAGTTAATATTTCAAGAAAATACCCGAGTTGAGAGATATGAAGTCTCCAACAAGTTCTATAGCTAAAAGATGGAGGAGAATCGCTCAACTAGTGAGCATGTGCTCAGATTGTCCGGGTACTTCAATCGCTTGAATCAAGTGGGAGTTAATCTTCCAGATAAGATAGTGATTGACAGAATTCTCTAGTCACCATCACCAAGTTAGTAGAACTTCGTGATGAACTATAATATGCAAGGGATGACAAAAGTAATTCCCAAGCTCTTCGTGATGCAGAAATCGACGAAGGTAGAAATCAAGAAAAGAGCATCAAGTGTTGATGATTGACAAGACCACTAGTTTCAAGAGAAGGGCAAAGGGAAAGAAAGGGAACTTCAAGTAGAAAGACAAGTAAGTTGTCACTCCTGCGAAGAAGCCCAAAGCTGGACCAAAGCCTAAAACTGAGTGCTTACACTGCAAAGGAAATGGTCACTGGAAGCGGAAATGCCCTGAATATTTGGTGGATAATAAAGATGGCAAAGTGAACAAAAGTATATTTGATATACAGGTTATTGATGTGTGCCTTACTAGTGTTTATAGTAGCCCTGAGTATTTGATACTCGTTCGGTTGCTAAGATTAGTAACTCAAACAGAGTTCTGAATAATAACAGAGACTAGTTAAAGGGGAAGTGATGATGAGTGTTGGAAGTAGTTCCAAGATTGATATGATCATCATCGCACACTCCCTATACTCTCGGGATTAGTGTTGAACCTAAATAAATGTTATTTGGCGTTAGCGTTGAGCATAAATATGATTTGATCATGTTTATTGCAATACTGATTATTCATGTAAGTTAGAGAATAATTATTGTTCTGTTTACATGAATAAAACCTTCTATGGTCATACACCCAATGAAAATGGTTTGTTGGATCTCGATCGTGTGATACACATATTCATAATATCGAAACCAAAAGATGTAAAGTTAATAATGATAGTGCAACTTATTTGTGGCAATCGCAGTTTAGGTCATATTGGTGTAAAGCGCATGAAGAAACTCCATCTTGATGGGCTTTTGGAATCACTTGATTATGAATCATTTGATGCTTGCGAACCGTGCCTTTTGGGCAAGATGACTAAAAACTCCGTTCTCGGAACAATGGAACGAAGCTCTTGACTTGTTGGAAATAATACATACCGATGTATGCGATCCAATAAGTGTTGATGCTCGTGGCAAGTATCATTATTTTCTGACCTTCACAGACGATTTGAGCAGATATGCGTATATCTTCTTGATGAAACATAAGTCTGAAATAGTTGAAAAGTTCAAAGAATTTCAGAGTGAAGTAGAAAATCATCGTAACAAGAAAATAAATTTTCCGCGATCTGATCGTGGAAATGAATATTTGAGTTGCGAGTTTGGTCTTCAATTAAACAAAGTGGAATAGTTTCACAGCTCATGCCACATGGAACACCACAACATAATGGTGTGTCCGAACGTCAGAATAACCGCACTTTATTGGATATGGTGCGATCTATGATGTCTCTTATTAATTTACCATTACCGTTTTGGGGTTATGCATTAGAGACAGTTGCATTCACGTTAAAAAAGGGCACCATCTAAATCCGTTAAGACGACACTATATGAACTGTGGTTTAGCAAGAAACCCAAGTTGTCGTTTCTTAAAGTTTGGAGTTGTGATGCTTATGTGAAAAAGTTTTCACCTGATAAGCTCGAACCCAAATCGGAGAATGCGTCTTCATAGAATACCCACAGGTAACTAGTGGGTACACCTTCTATCACAGATCCGAAGGCAAGTTTTTTCGTTGCTAAGATGGATCCTTTCTAGAGAAGAAGTTTCTCTCGAAAGAAGTGAGTGGGAGGAAAGTAGAACTTGATGAGGTAATTGTACCTTCTCCCTTATTGGAAAGTAGTTCATCACAGAAATCAGTTCCAGTGATTCCTACACCAATTAATGAGGAAGTTAATGATGATTATCATGAAACTTCAGATCAAGTTGATACCAAACCTCGTAGGTCTTCCAGAGTAAGATCCGCACCAGAGTGGTACGGTAATCATGTTCTGGAAGTCATGTTACTAGACCATGATGAACCTACGAACTATGAGGAAGCGATGATGAGCCCAGATTCCGCGAAATGGCTTGAGGCCATGAAATCTGAGATAGGATCCATGTATGAGAACAAAGTATGGACTTTGATTGACTTGCTCGATGATCAGCAAGCCATGTTTAAATAAATGGAACTTCAAGAGGAAGACGGACACGTATAGTAGTGTTACTATCTACAAAGCTCGACTTGTCACAAAAGGTTTTCGACAAGTTCAAGGTGTTGACTACAATGAGATTTTCTCAAGCTGTAGCGATGCTTAAGTCTGTCCGAATCATGTTAGCAATTGCCACATTTTATGAAATCTGGCAAATGGATGTCAAAACTACATTCTTTAATGGATTTATTAAAGAAGAGTTGTATATGATGCAACGAGAAGGTTTTGTCAATCCTAAAGGAGCTAACAAAATGTGCAAGCTCCAATGATCCATCTATGGACTGGTGCAAGCATCTCGGAGTTGGAATAAACGCTTTGATAGTGTGATCAAAGCATATGGTTTTATATAGACTTTTGGAGAAGCCTGTATTTACAAGAAAGTGAGTGGGAGCACTACAGCATTTCTGATAAGTATATGTGAATGACATATTGTTGATCGGAAATAATGTAGAATTATTCTGCAAAGCATAAAGGAGTATTTGAAAGGAGTTTTTCAAAAAGGACCTCGGTGAAGCTGCTTACATATCGAGCATCAAGATCTATAGAGATAGATCAAAGACGCTTGATAAGTTTTTCAATGAATACATACCTTGACAAGATTTTTGAAGTAGTTCAAAATGGAAATACCAAAGAAAGAGTTCTTGCCTGTGTTACAAGGTGTGAGATTGAGTAAGACTCAAAACCCGACCACGGCAGAAGATAGAAAGAGAATGAAAGTCATTCCTATGCATCAGCCATAGGTTCTATAAAGTATGTCATGTCAGTGTACGGATCTATTGCATACCCTACCACTAAGATTGGCAAGGGAGTGCAATAGTGATCTAGGAGTAGATCAATGGACAGCGGTCAAAATTATCCTTAGTAGAATAAGGATATGTTTCTCGATTATGGAAGTGAAAAAGGTTAAATCGTAAAGGGTTACGTCGATGCAAGTTTTAACACTAATCTAGATGACTCGAGTCTCAATCTGGATACATATTGAAAGTGGGAGCAATTAGCTAGAGTAGCTCCGTGCGAGCATTGTAGACATGGAAATTTGCAAAATACTTACGGCTCTGAATGTGATGCACCGTTGACTAAAATTATCTCACAAGCAAAAACATGATCACACCTTAGTACTCTTTGGGTGTTAATCACATAGCGATGTGAACTAGATTACTGACTCTAGTAAACCCTTTGGGTGTTGGTCACATGTCGATGTGAACTATGGGTGTTAACCACATATGGATGTGAACTATTGATGTTAAATCACATGGCGATGTGAACTAGATTATTGACTCTAGTGCAAGTGGGAGACTCAAGGAAATATGCCCTAGAGGCAATAATAAAGTTATTATTTATTTCCTTATATCATGATAAATGTTTATTATTCATGCTAGAATTGTATTAACCGGAAACATAATACATGTGTGAATACATAGACAAACAGATAGTCACTAGTAAGCCTCTACTAGACTAGCTCATTAATCAAAGATGGTTATGTTTCCTAACCATAGACATGTGTTGTCATTTGATTAATGGGATCACCTCATTAGAAGAATGATGTGATTGACATGACCCATTCCGTTAGCTTAGCACTTGATCGCTTAGTATATTGCTATTGCTTTCTTCATGACTTATACATGTTCCTATAACTATGAGATTATGCAACTACCGTTTACGTGATGAACACTTTGGGTACTACCAAACGTCACATCGTATCTGGGTGATTATAAAGGAGTACTACAGGTGTCTCCAAAGGTACTTGTTGGGTTGGCGTATTTCGAGATTAGGTTTTGTCACTCCGATTGTCGGAGAGGTATCTCTGGGCCTTCTCGGTAATACACATCACATAAGCCTTGCAAGCATTACAACTAATGAGTTAGTTGTGAGATGATGTATTACGGAACAAGTAAAGAGACTTACCAGTAACGAGATTGAACTAGGTATTGGATACCGACGATCGAATCTCGGGTAAGTAACATACCGATGACAAAGGGAACAACGATGTTGTTATGCGGTCTCGACCGATAAAGATCTTCAGAGAAAATGTAGGAACCAATATGGGCATCCAGGTCCCGCTATTGGTTATT
The DNA here is from genome assembly GCA_021605145.1 of Aegilops bicornis. Classification (NCBI taxonomy): domain Eukaryota; kingdom Viridiplantae; phylum Streptophyta; class Magnoliopsida; order Poales; family Poaceae; genus Aegilops; species Aegilops bicornis. Next base: position 674,511,035 of record CM038673.1, on the reverse strand, counting down.
GACCGAGATGTATCTCGGTCATGTCTACATTGTTCTCGAACCGTAGGGTCCGCACGCTTAAGGTTTCGATGACGGTTATATTATGAGTTTGTGTATTTTGATGTACCAAGGAGTTCGAGTCCCGGATGTGATCACGGACATGACGAGGAGTCTCGAAATGGTCGAGACATAAAGATTAATATATTGGACGGATATATTTGGACACGGAAAGGTTAGGAGAAGTTTGGAGCTCCGGGAGGTTACCGAACCCCCGGGAGGTATATGGGCCTTATTGGGCCCATGTAGGAGGAAGGAAGAAGGAACAAGGGGGGCGCGCCCAAGCCCAATCCGACTGGGGAGGGGGCCGCCCCCTTCCTTTCTCCTTCCCCTCTTCCTATTCCTACTACTAGTACTACTTCCTAATACTAGTACTCCTTCCTTCCCCTCCAAATAAGATAAGGAAAAGAGAGGGAAACCTACTTGGAGTAGGTTTCCCCCTCCCTATGGCGCGCCCCCCTTGAGGCCGGCCACCTCCTCCCTCCCTCCTTTATATACGGGGGTAGGGGGGCTCCCTAGAGGACACAAGTTGATCCTTGAGATCGTTCCTTAGCCGTGTGCGGTGCCCCCCTCCACCATATTCGACCTCGGTCATATCATAGCAGTGCTTAGGCGAAGCCCTGCGTCGGTAGAACATCAAGATCGTCACCACACCGTCGTCTTGATGGAACTCCCTCTCCCGGAGCTTTCTTTGGATCGGAGCCCGAGGAGCGTCATCGAGCTGAACGTGTGCCAAGAACTCGGAGGCGCCGGAATGCTTGGCGCTGGGATCGGCTGGATCGCGAGGAGAACGACGACTACTTCCTCTACGTTGTGATCGACTCGGAGGCGCGAGTAACGGCGCTTGGGATCGGCCGGATCACGAGGAGAACGTCTGACTACTTCCTCTACGTTGTGATCGCTTCCGCTTTGGTCTACGAGGGTACGTAGACAATACTCTCCCCTCTCGTTGCTATGCCATCACCATGGTCCTGTGTGTGCGTAGGAAATTTTTTGAAATTACTGCGTTCCCCAACAATTATTGGGCGTGGAAGCCAAGGAGCACAATATTCACAAGAAGCCGGGCACTATTCAACAGGTACACAGAATTTGGAGAAGAACACGCCTTGCAATGCCCGTCATTGAAGCCTGGTTCGCGGGCTACTGAGGGAGTCCTGGATCAGGGGGTGTCCGTATAGCCGGACTATAGCCTTTGGCCGGACTCCTGGACTATGAAGATACAAGATTGAAGACTTCGTCCCGTGTCCGGATGGGACTTTCCTTGGTGTGGAAGGCAAGCTTGGCGATACGGATATGTAGATCTCCTCCCATTGTAACCGACTCTGCGTAGCCCTAGCCCTCTCCGGTGTCTATATAAACCGGAGGGTTTTAGTCCATAGGACGAACAACAATCATACCATAGGCTAGCTTCTAGGGTTTAGCCTATCTGATCTCGTGGTAGATCTACTCTTGTACTACCCATATCATCAATACTAATCAAGCATGAGTAGGGTTTTACCTCCATCGAGAGGGCCCGAACCTGGGTAAAAACATCGTGTCCCTTGTCTCCTGTTACCATCCGCCTAGACGCATGCCGGGACCCCTACCCGAGATCCGCCGTTTTTGACACCGACATGAGGGCTGCCATGGATTTCGGCTTTTCCTGTCCTAGGTGCCGGGCAAGCCACTCGTCACAGATGTTATGCTTGAAGGCTGCAAGGGCCTCTGCGTCCGGACAGTCGACTATTTGGCTTTTCTTGGTTAGGAACCGTGTCCAGAATTGTCTGGCCGATTCCTTTGGCTGCTGAATTATGTGGCTTAGGTCATCGGCGTCTGGTGGTCGCACATAGGTGCCCTGGAAGTTGTCGAGGAATGCGGCTTCTGTGTCCTCCCAACAACCAATTGATTCTCACGGCAAGCTGTTAAGCCAATGTCGAGCTGGTCCTTTAAGCTTGAGTGGGAGGTATTTGATGGCGTGTAGATCATCGCCGCGGGCCATGTGGGTATGAAGGAGATAATCCTCGATCCATACCGCCGGATTTGTTGTGCCATCGTATGATTCGATGTTTACGGGTTTGAAACCCTCGGGTATTTGATGATCCATTACTTCATCTGTGAAGCATAGTTGGTGTGCGGCGCCTCTGTATTGGGCTATATCACGACGTAGCTCAAATGAGCTTTGTATACTGTGTTCGGCCCGGCCGGATTTACCATATCCGGCATGACGGTTATCGCCACGCGGTCGGGCGCCCACGCGATCCATAGATCGATCTTGTTTGCCTTGCCTGTCCTCCAATATATCTCGCAGTCCGGCGCATTTCCCGTGCCTTGGTATTCTTTGAGCGACGCGAGTGCGGCTTGAGTGGAGGACCGAGAGGCCTCTGTCATGACCACGAGGTGGCGGTCGGCCGCATCATGCGCTGGTGATGTAGGTCTAGGTGCTTCCTCCTCTAATCGGGGTAGTAGTCTGCGTTTTGGGTAGCTCTTGGAGGGGCGTTCGAGTTCGTACTTTTTTTGCAAGGACTTGATCCATCATCGGCTAGCAAGTATTGGTCAGCTCTGAGTTGTTGCTGTTTTTTCTTGAGGCTGCTCGCCGTGGCCATAAGCCTGCGTTTGAAACGCTCTTGTTCGACGGGATCCTCAGGCACGACAAATTCGTCGTCGTCGAGGCTTGCCTCGTCTTCGGAGGGAGGCATGTAATTATCGTCCTCTACCTCTCATGCCCGCTCTCTCATGAGGGCTGGTTTCTCCATCCTCCGCGCTGAATCCTGCTTTGGAGGGATTGTCTTCAACCGTCCGGGTGTTATTATCTCCGTGCGGAATCGTCATTTCTTTGTGGCGGGATTTAGAGCGGCGCTTGTTGGCCTTGGCGCTTAGGCTGTTTCTTGGAGGGTCATCCTCCGTTGTTCCATCGCCGTTCCCTTCTTTTGGGGTGTCCACCATGTATATGTCATCTGACGAGGTGGCCTTCCGATTGCCTGTAGGCGCTGGTTCTTGGTAAATCTCCTGCATCGGCGTCCATACCGCCGATGTCTTGAGTCGAAGTCGAGCATGTCGGTTAAATCATCGGCAGTGGTTCTGAAGTGGGTGGTGGGTGGGCTTTGAATTTCTTCGTCGTCCGCATCCCAACCTTCTTGGCCGTAGTCCGGCCAAGGCTCTCCGATAAAGAGAGAGACTTTAGTGAATTCGAATGTCGCCGAAAGGCGAAGTCTGAAAGATGTCATGACGATGAACTCCATGATCGGCGCCCAACCGGATTCGATTGGCGGTAGCGGAAGGTTCGGAGTCCGGAGAGGAGTCCGCACATTGAGTCACGAAGCCGCAGCGACAGTATGGTGTTCGGCCGATCGCCAGAGATTGCAAAATTTCGAGGCGGTGTCCACCACCCGCCCTCGATTGCGCGATCGGCTCCGAGCTAAGGGTCGGAGCGGACATAATGCTGACCTCGAGCACCTGCTCGTGGCAGAGCTAGATCATGCCCATCGTGACAAAGGCGGGCGCTTGGCGTGGCTCGAACCCGTCGAAGATCAAGTCTCCGCGGACGTCGGGCCGTGTAGTTCAAACTTCCAAATCGACCTGATGGCTGGGGCGTAGCTTTCTATCCGCTCCGGATGGCTAAGCGAATTGGCGCAGCGCCGAATCACGAAGATCTCGTCCCGGGAGAAAAGTCTACGGACCGCATCGTGGTTGACGATGGAGGAGCCATCGGGCCTAAAGATGACGACACGGAGGAACTCTCAATGAAAGCACCAATGTCGGTGTCAAAACCGGCGGATCTCGGGTAGGGGGTCCCGGACTGTGCGTCTAGTCGGATGGTAACAGGAGACAAGGGACACGATGTTTTTACCTGTGTTCGGGCCCTCTCGATGGAGGTAAAACCCTATTCCTCGCTTGATTAATATTGATGATATGGGTAGTACAAGAGTAGATCTACCACGAGATCGAGAAAGGCTAAACCCTAGAAGCTAGCCTATGGTATGATTGTTGATCGTCCCACGGACTAAAACCCTCCGGTTTATATAGACACCGGAGAGGCTAGGGTTACACAGAGTCGGTTACAATGGGAGGAGATCTACATATCCGTATCACCAAGCTTGCCTTCCACGCCAAGGAAAGTCCCATCCGGACACGGAACGAAGTCTTCAATCTTGTATCTTCATAGTCCAGGAGTCCGGCCAAAGGTCATAGTCCGGCCATCCGGACACCCCCTAATCCATGACTTCCTCAGTGCCCTTGCATGGCGCCCTTAACCAAGGCGTTATACTGTCTAGCATGGCGCACCGCGCACCGGCTGCGAGCGTCATGCAGGAAGGGCCATTTTGTGTTTTTTTTTATAGTGTGTTCATTTTGGGCTGAACTTTGCCCAAAGGGTCGGTTTTGTCGTTTTTCGCCCTAGCCGGGACATGAGAGTAAGAAGACAAGAAACAAAGCTTTGGAGGTGTAAAGCACTTGAATTGACAACACAAGGTAGTGTGAACCAGACCCTAAACTCTAACCCCTAGACGGGGCCGGCCGGCGTTGGTCGATGCTGCGGACGGCCGGCCGGGACACACAGGACCACCACATGTGTCGTGGCTTTATCGTACCAGGAGCGAGCAGGCACGTAACGCTGTCACGCGCAGGCAAGTACGTGTGGTGCCAGTGCCCAGATCTTGGTCTCCATGGACAGTGGTGCGTGCATGAGCCGTCAGACCCGTAGGACATGCGAGGCAAGGCCTGCTGCGTGCGCCCGCTCCCTCTACCTACCCTATAGCAAGCATCCTGTTTGCGTTGTTTAGGCAAGGGACCACGACGCGGGCGTTGGTGGCGCAACTGGCCAAGGCACCGTGCGGTAGAGCACCGGCCAACGCCGAGGGGCGCATGAGAACGTGTCCTATGGAAAACGTGCACGGGTACAGCCGATGCACGACGGCGTGTCCTGTTCAGCTATTTCGACTCTTTTTTTAATCACTTCAGACGTTTAAAATCGACGAGTCGTGTATTATTTTTCTTTTGAGCAAAACAATATGAGAATAGTGATGATGCCCAAGATTTCTGGGTAAGGATGTACTCCCTTCGTAAACTAATATAAAAGCGTTTAGATCACTAAATTAGTGATCTAAACGCTCTTATATTAGTTTACAGAGAGGGTATAACCCATTACTTTTGGACTTTTTACTGGCATGGATTCTTATTGATAAAAATAATAATTCGGAGCAGTCAACAGCGAATTAAGAATTAATTCAAATAAAAAAATGACATGACTTTTACATGCCGTTCAAGGCGGGTTTTTTTTCTGGATAAACCATGGATGCGCTATCAAAATCAAATAAACTCATTCTCTGTTAGTCTATATGTTTGACATGCTGTTTCAAAATTGTCAAATATGCCATGTTCTTCGCACGACGGTGCTGCAAATCACTATTGAACATTCTCCCGGGTGCTTTGAGAGCTTCTTACTGGGTCAAAATAGGGATGAGCCTGCACAGCAAAATGATAGATTTTTTAAGTGAAAAACAATGTAGAAATTGTAACATCTCGTATTGATCCGGCAAAATGATTCTTGGATGTATGAGCGGGAGAGATACCATGGCTTCCTTTGCTGTAAGCCTTTCCTGGTGGTCATAGCGAAGCAGCTTGTCTAGAAAATCGATAGCCTGCACAAGTAAAAACATGTCAATAACACATCCAATGAGTAGTGGACCAGGTTGATTAAAGGAACGTGAGTCACCTCGGGGCTCACTAAGTGTCTGTTCCCTGAGTCAACAAACTTCTCCCATGGCTTCTTCCTGTGTCTGCAGCCATAAATATATAGTTAGATCATGCTGTTATGTTAACTGTTTTTTTCTGAAAATAGTTCTCCTAAGGACAATCCAAATCAATCCATGACCTTCCAACAAGCATTTCAAGCTGTGGGTCAAGCCGAAGACCGTATTTTTCGAGGTAGCGGTGGAAATCTTCTGTCCCAAGAACCTACAGCAGCAGCATGTAGTGCATACATTAGTCGTATCAAACACTATCAATTCATTCAGAAAAATGGACTGCAGAAAGCAATAGATTCTTTGGAACAAGAGAAGCGAGTATCATAATTCATCTTGCCGTTAGGCCATAGCTATGAAACAGAATTACTAAATGTGTTGAACAACCATTTCTTCAGCGCATTGGAACAAGAGCAAACTGTTCAACTAAAACTGCTGACAAAAAATTACTGTAAAACTAAAACAACATATATGGTAGCCAGTCATAATGACCTTAAGGGCAATAGCACTCGTGTTAACAAGGCAGTGCAAACACCACAATTGCATAACGCAGTGCAATGAGATATGTAGTACTCCCTCCGATCCATATTAATTGTCACTGATATTTAAGCACTGTCGGCAATGTGTTGCACTAGGAGGAAAAACATGTATCATCTTGTTATTGTTGCATGTCTATTCAAAGCAACTCATTCCCAACAGAACAGAGCAAAGGCATATTTGCAATGAAGTCAAAGATGAAGCCAAGAGGCAAGCGAAGGGAGGAAAAGGACGCATCATCTTCTTGCAGTTGTTGTATGACTATTTAGGGGCCATAACAAACCCGTGGTAGAGCTAGAGGCATAACAGACATAGGAAAAGGAATGGAAAAAGACGATAATTTGTGTTCTAGTGATTGTGGTATGCCTATATAAGATCCATAACAACACAGCGACTTACCTCTAGCGATCACGAGGACTATTTAAGATTCATAGGAACACATGCCGTGTTAGAATGTATGTAATTGTGTATAACATAGTGGATGTCGAGTCAGGGGGAAGTGCAAAAGAAAAATGTGCGTCCATAGTTTGTTTATCTAAGGTCCGCAGCAATGCACAGGTACTCTACTAGCATGATCAATTTATAGTTCAAACATCTTGTAATTAAAGATGTCATTTCATAACAACAACAAAGCCTTTAGTCCCAAACAAGTTGGGGTAGGCTAGAGGTGAAACCCATAAAAGATGTCATTTCATAGCGTAAGAGTAAAATGCCAGTGAGAAATACTAGAACAGAAGTTGGCCGCTTTAAGAAGCTGCAAACATACCTTGGTTATTTTGACTAATTGTTGGTAGTTATCCTGACCATGAAAGAAAGGGTCCACACGGAATATCTGTTAAGAAAATCAGAATGTGTATCATTAGAAGTAAGTTAATAGAGATGATTGCCTGATCATAGACTTGCTCCTTACCATTGCTGCAAACATGCAACCAAGGCTCCACAAATCTAATGAGTAGTCATAGTCTAGCAAATCCACAAGTAATTCAGGGCCCTTATAGCATCTGTCAACAGCACAGGATGCAGTAAGCCATGGATAAAAAGAAGAAAAATAATAGAGAATATCAACCAGATAAACAGAAGAAAAATAATAGAGAATATCAACCAGCAGTTGCAACTATAGACACTAATAGAAACATTGGAGACGGTTACTTTGATCTTTATATATGCAGATGATACTCTAATGGCATAACCTACTGTGAATCCCTACACGACTCATTCCAATGAGTCAGGTAGGTGAATTTAAAATTGCTATGGGCAAAGCCAAGCAGGTCCAACATAAAGGAGATCTAGAATTCAGTCCCGTTTCATAAATCTGCTAAAGTCATACACAACAGAGGACCGTAGGAGGTCCACAAGTGAATGCAATATTAAAAATTTACATGCATAAGTGTACTTAAAAATTAAAATACCCTTACTAGCAAGTTGAATAAGTCTAATGACATCCAACTTCCAGAGCTTGTGGTACTAACCTTGAAGCAACTCTAACATTATATTCCATCCTAGGGTGGTAGAACTCAGCGAGACCCCAATCAATAAGACGAAGCTGGCGTTTCTCATGATCAATCATGATATTGTGGGGCTTGACATCTCGATGCATGATACCCCGTGAGTGAGAAAAATCTAGTGCCTACACAAACACCTGGAAAAAGTTAAAGACCATCAAATTACATGCTTGTTCAGTATGTTGCATCCAGTGTTGGCCACTGAAGTAGTGCAAACTTCAGCAAACAGAGTTGCTCTGCAAAACTGTGCCAGTGACATACTGATATGTTTGAATATTGCAAAATAGGTAGTAATATTGTAGGTCATGAGTGGTACACATTGACGCAATTCAACTTCCAAAAAAAATCAAAGGAAAGAAGCTAACTATGCTATTAACTCTCAAACAGTGTAGTTTGTAGAAAGAGATGTCACTCTTGGTCCACAGAAGTACTAGCATTTTTCAAAATACAGCTACAGAACAAGGGGAGGAAGGCAGCAATTATGAAATCACACTACAGATAAAAAGAATTCATGTATTGGGAAAATATTATTAGAATGAAACAAGCCACAATACTCTACAGTTTGCCGATTATGCAATATTAATATTTTTTAAATAAGAAAACAGAAATGCACCAAGAAAAATCAATATAGAAAAGAACATATGAATATTATCCATGTCAGAATACTTTCCCAGTTCAGATTCTTGCCTTTAATAATTCAAATATATAGTATCTGATATCGTAATCCGACAGTGTAGGGTAGAGCACTCTGAAGTCAGTATTGTTGACATATTCAAAGATCAGACTAGGCGTCTTTGAATCATCATCTCTGACAGCATCAAGTAGCTTTATAATGTTAGGTCCGCCATATAAGTTCTGAAGTATCTTTATTTCCCTCTTTATCTGCATCATCATAAAAAATTCAATAAGGTTTGGTAGTAAGACATATCAGGTAAATTACAAGATGCAATGACAGTACTTTGCAATGAAGCAAACAGATAACCAAACACATCAGCATAGGTGCATCATTGAACTGTATTTGGTCAAAGTGAGGCATATGCTAACACATTCTTAGCTCAAAAGGTTGTACGCCTAGAAACAACCAAGTAATTGGTAATCACTATTTCCCAAGTTAGATACAAGGGAAGAAACTTATATGGGAATAAGGATCAGAGCATGATCCTCCAATATGCAGTTAGATGGGCAATAGACCGAACACCGGATTCCAAAAAATTTCTTCGACCCAATTGCTAGGGTTAACAGCATCTGAAATTAAAATTGACCAGTAATCAGAACTTTTTTACGAAGGCCTAGAACAGAGTCGAGGACAGTTCTAAGTATGACCCTGAGAAGTTCTGAGGAGATAGTTTCAGGATGGCTTAACAATGAAAGGAAATAGAGATGACACATGGAAACAACGATCTACTACAGGACAACTCTTTTGTTCACAATCAAAATTTTAATTTTACTTTCTTGTCTTCTGATGCTGCTCACCAGTGGTCGGTGAAAACCCCCCACAAAAAGACTTAGCCTGCTGACTCACGCCGGACGCAGTGGTTGTTGAAGCATCCGCATCCAGCCTATGCACACAATAGCTCACTGGCCCATGAACACGTGACAAGGAGGGGGGGGGGGGTGTAGAGGGCCCTCTCCTACAAGGATACAAGGATCCCTTCACCAAAACCAGATGTGAGATTGGGAAGTGGAGGGAGGGGAGAAGAGGATGTTTGCTACCACCGATGGGGGAAGTGGTGCATGGGGGCTCTCAGAACTTCACATCTCTAATTTCTCACTGTTTCCATTGCATCTGCTTTCGCATGGTTAAAATCTAAAACCAAATATGTGCTTCATCTGAAATTGTTCAACACACACAATAACACAATAGTTCCATGGAGCCACGTTGTCACACCCTTCCACAACCTCCTGAATTATTACCAAACCACATCGACCAATGATAAGATTTATAAAACCATTTGTACGAAGCTAAGTTTGCACTATCCAACTAAAGATTGTGGCACCCTGGCCATCTTCAGATTTAGCATCGAACAATATCAGATTAATGACATAACACAACAACCACAGAGGCAGCATACTACCTTCTTCTTCCTCACGGGCTTGAGGATCTTGATGACGCACCTCTCTTCGCTCCCGGTCCGTAATCCCTCGAACACCTCGCTGTACTTGCCCTTGCCCACCTTCCGCAGCACCTCGTACCCATCCTGCTCCCTGCACGCAACGCAAGCAAGCAAAGCACGCCCGCAGAGGGCCAGCCAGCATCAGAGCGCGAACCCTAGCCAACAGCAAATCTGGAGTGTCAAGCACGGGCTCCCACCCCTCCCTTACCCCCACTCGATGTCGAGCGCCTCGTAGTCCCAGTAATCCTTGGGCCGCTGGGAGTTGGCGTCGGCGTAGACGCGCGCGATGGGGTGGCCCCGCGGGGTGGCGCGTGGCGCGGCCGATGGGCGGCATGGGGCGCGGCGACTCCTCGGCCGCGGCGGCGTAGGCGGCGGGCGAGTGGCGGCGGCGGTGGTGGTGGCCGTGGGAGTGGCGCGGGGCCGCGGTGGAGAGGAGGCAGAGCAGGAGCCGGTGGGGCGTCGCGGCGGCGGCGGCGGCGGAGAAGGGGGAGAGCGGGTGGAGGCGGCTGCGCAGGGCGCACCAGGCCATGTAGCAGTTACTTGACGGCGCGACAGGATGTGGACTGCTCACGCCTCACGCTGCCGGGGACGCGGAGCGTGAGAGAGCAGCGCGCCGCACGGCACGGGGCTCGGTCCAGCCCGCGAGGCCTGCGTATGCTAGTGGGCCGCTCGGTCCAGCCCGAGGCAGTCTTACGACCTTACCGGGAGCCGGAGGGCGGAGGGCAACACGCCGCCGGCTACGCCCCCCACCCGCTACACGCCGCCGGCTTCGCCTCCCCTACGACTTACGCTGGTGAGCGCGCGCGCAAGCTGCCATGGACGCTGGTTGTGGAGCTTAGCGGGGACCTCCGCGGCGCAACGCCTCCCGGGCGCAGGTCAAACCCTAGCTCTGATGCCCCCCATTTTCTTGCATTGTAGCTGTACGCTCTGCGTATGCATTGCTGCATTCCCGTGTGCGTCTCGGCCGTTTCTGTGAGGCTGGGGCAAAACCAGTAAGGTTTTGGCATGATGTTTTACAATATGGCCAGTATGGTGTGATGCATTTGAGATGCAGAGTGCCAGAGTGTAGATTCTACCAGTGCTCAGAAATCCTTGGAAATTTGGCACGGTAGTTATAGTTCTTGTCGCCGGAGCTTGATGGTTAAGCACGTGTTATAGATGAACCGTGGCCTGTGTTCCCTAATCTACCGTCTAGCATACAAATGTTGTCACTCTTGCATTTCTTGCTTGTGGAGTGCCTGATAGTATTGCACTTGACTACTTTTTTCTAGAACATGTGTACCTGACTACCTATGAGTGAATTGCATTTTTTTTTCAATGTTTTAAATAGTGGGCTATGGAAAATAGCGGCGGGCCTCCAAATCAGCTATAGCGGGCTATTTGTGAAGGCGACCATTTAGCAGCACCCTGCTGAAAAGGCTATATAGCTATAGCCGGTTTAAAACTATGATTTTTTTTACCCTCCAAGTTGGCACAAGTGTACTCCATTTATGAAAAATTCCACCAATGTGATGGATTTAAAATATAAATACCAAAATGTACATTGTTTAACCATTTGCCCGGCTCCACCGAAACTGGTCCACTCCTGTGGCTGCTGTCTGGGATGACACATTGGAGGCGTAGGATAGAAGTAAAATCGATTCAAAAAATATATAATTAAAAAATCTAGTGTAATGGAGAATAATTTTCTGAAATTTTACAGAGAAGAAACGACTAGAACTGAATGTAAAATCAGCATCAAAAATAATAACTAAACGGTTCCAGAGTGTGCATTTTGGTATTCAGGTTATAAATCTGGTATGTTGGTCTCAAATTCCTTAAATAAAGTATTCACTGCCACTCATGTCATATTAGAGGGTAAAAGGGGGAATTCGGTAAAAAAAAATATACTGCATCTATCAGTTTATGAACTGATATGCTGTCTTGTGTTGGTCATTATCGTCCTTCTTTGTTAGGCATATTACAGCAGCTACTATTCTCTGCTGGCTGTAAATGGAGCAGAACCTGGATCCTGGTCCTGTCGATAAATCAGTTCTTGTAGAGCAAGAGCTTCATAAATCTGAAGCTATATCTGTTGGGAAGGTAACAGTTTAGAGGTTTTCCTTATGTTTTTCTGTAAAGATGCTCCAGTAAGGTATTGACACTCTTCTGCTGTTGCCCACTTGGGCTAAAAAATGCAGGTGTACAAACCTATTAGGTTTATCGAACATGGCACAAGACTTAACCAATGGGAGGTGAAGCATGAGGGAATGCTTGTGATATTGCAGCGAGCTGGATTTTACCACCTGTGTTTCTTGAAGAGGGTTCAGTTGGACCATGCTTTGTTAAATGCTTTGGTCGAAGGTGGCGGCGTGAAACACAGACCTTCCACTTGCGGTTTGGGGAGATGGCCGTGCTCTTGAAGGATGTGGCCGTTCTTACTGGGCTTCGTAGATGGTACTCCTGTGACTGGCGCAACAGGCTGTCATTGGGAACAATTGTGCTTAGAGCTACTGGGCCAAGAACCTCCACAGATAAAAGGTGGTTCTATCAACATTGCGTGGTTGTATGACACTTTTAGTAACTTGCCAGAAGGGGCTAATCAGTCAGAAATAGAGCATGCTACACGGGCCTACATAATGTATCAAATTGGCTGCAGTTTATTTCCTGACCCAAGTGGGACCCGAGTGCACTTAAGATACTTGGCACTGCTTCGTGATTTTGATGCCTCAGGGGAGATGGCATGGGGGGCTGCTGTTCTTGCTCATCTCTACAGAGAACTTGGAAAGGCTAGCATGAAGGGCAAGGCTAACTGTTGTGCTTTTCTCACTCTTCTTCAGGTAGTATATTTCCCCAGCCATGCAGTACTTTTGCTTAGTACAGCAACTAATGGCAAATCAATACACATTGCAGATATGGGCATGGGAGCATATCCAGATAGGCCGTCCTGAAAGACTGGAGAATAAGTCTCTAACCGGCGATCAGCCCCTTGGATGCAGGTTTGTATTGTAAGTCATTCCCTTTGTTTTGCTTTATTTTATTCCCAGAAATGAACATCATTTTATAATCAGTTGGGACGTACCTTTCAAGAACCGTGAAAATGTCCGATCCATAGACCAGGAATTTTACAGGCATGGGCTTGATACTATAGAAGATTGTCAGGTACGAATGTATGACTTTTCATAACTAAAGAATAATACTACATCTTATCCATGTGCACACTATAAGGAGCACATTGCTACAGCTCATCTTTGCATGTTCTCTAGATAACATGGGACCCGTACAAACCAAGTCTGATCGATGGCCTGCCTGCGATATGCACAGTTGGATCTGCCGTTTGGCAATCAAGAACTCCATTAATCTGCTTCCAGATAGTGGAAATGCATGTGCCTGATCGTGTCTTACTACAATTCGGAATGATGCAGCACATTCCAGACGAAGTTGAGGCAATTGAGCGTGTTACAATGCAGGGAAAAACTGATGAGGATTGGTCTACCTACCATGATAGGTACATTAAGCAGTGGGATAACAGACTCCATTCAGTCGCTGGCCAGCAGATTGCCGTGAATTCAGACCCTACTCATGCAAGGAATTGTTACTTAGAATGGTACTGGCAGATTACACGTCGATGGATCTCCACTCCAGTTGAATGTCCGGTTATACCCTATCAGTTATCTGGGCACAGTGAGAAATCTCTGGTAAGAATTGTAGAATGAAATCTGTCACTTTGCTGTCTGTATTATATGTCTTTGACAAGTGTATTTGACCGCGAACAGGTTGATCTCGTAAATACGGTGCAGGGACGAATTAGAGCGTTGTTATCAGGTGAAATCGACGGGAAGACGGTCAAAGAATCACTTGAAGGTATTGATATGTATATTACTGCTGAAATAGAGAAGGCACGGTTTGCTATTACGCCACGTGCTAATGAACCAGGCTGCTTAAACTACACGGATCAACATATGGTTATGCCCTCAACTCCGCTGCAGGTTATGCAAATTGTTGTTCCAACTGAAATGAGAAATGTGGGTGTTGAGTCAGCAACGACCTACTCAGCTTCTGTGGATTTTGTTCAAGCTACTGTTACAAAGCTGGAACAAGTCACTGATGATTGCATGGAGGGAAATACCATACTACAATTGGACCAAATGAGGGGAATTCAACCTGCAGGAAGAACAGCTGCAGCTTCTCATCCTACAGGAGATGACACCACCAACCGGAGTGAGGATGTGCATCATCAGAAAGAAGATCCTCTTTCTGTGTCCATGACAGAAGTCAATCTGCGGGACATAATGAGCACGCCTGTAGAGGATGCTGTGACTGAGTTTATGAATACATCTCCTAAGGATGCTACACTGGAGGAGGCTTCAGATGCAGAAATGAAGAATGGAGAAGGTCATCTGCTAACTTCATGTGTGCTCATTGAGACCGTGGAGACGCAGGAGGATGTTGAGCCTATGGATAACAATAGGATCCGCAAGAAGGTTGATCATGAACCACAGGAGTGTGTTCATGCACCTGTGATTAACAGTGCAGATGAGGAGATTGTTCATGTATTCAGGAAAGTCAATTGCATGGACGCCACTCATGTTGATCCTGACAGCGTTGCAGGTCAGAAAACTGTGAGCAAATCATCAGATGGTCCAGAATCTTATAAGATCTTGGGTGTATCTTCACATTATGATCAACTGCAAAAAGTCACTAGTGCATCTGGAAAGGATGATATAGTTGATGACGTTGTGGACATGAGAACAGGCAGTAGTACAGGTCAGGGGGCGATTGGTGAACCTTTCAATGCCACTGGATTTGGAGAGAACTCAAATGCTTCCGAGAATAAGCTAAGTTCAATGCAAGAAGATGCTGGACCTCCATCAGGTTCTGAACAGGAAGAACCTGCTGCTGCCGCTTGCAGTGAGGGCCATGTTGTTGGTGCCGCACAAAACCTTATCGTGCGTGCCAATGTTGATTGCCAAATTGGGAACGACACTTTGGACCCTGCGATCCTGCAAAAAATTGCTGGCATACCTGTGCCCATCACTAGTGTTGGAGAGAAGCGTCTTAGTTCATTCACCGTCGAAGCAACGGGCACATTTGAAAAGGAGAAGTCCACTGGTGATGGGTCTCCTGATCAGTATGATGAAATATCTAGTAAAAGGAGGAAAGTGGCGGCTTCTTGGCATGAAAATGCAGGGACCGCGGATACTAAAATAGAGGAAGGTGCGGGAAGTGATGATCAAACTTGCCAGCATGTTAGAACTGGCAGCGCCCATATGATGGCGTTCACAAGAAGGAAAACAAACAGTGCACTGATGCAGTCTTCTCCCTGACTCCTAATCCTAATATCAGTAGTTGAAGCACTGTAGTATTTCTTGGAGGCCGGTTTTGCTTATGTACGTTGTTATACGGATGCGTACTGGAAATGAGCAATGTTTCTTTCCAATTTTGTAGTGTTGAATCTTGAGAAGTAGTTGGCCATATGTTCAGGCAGGTTTACGGGATTTCTGTGTTTTCAGGTACTCTATTTTGCATGCGCATTCCTATGCCTGTGGTTGGATGGTTAGAGGGACTGTGGTATCCCGTGGGGTTCAAATCGCAGTCTTTCGATTTATTCCTGGATTTATTTCGTGATTTCGACGCGATTCAGTTGGAGGAGACGTTCCGTCGACGACGAGGTCTTCTGATGACTTCAGAATTTCAAGATGATATCATTTCCGATCTTTTCGGAGGTGCTTTCATAGGGGTAGGGTAATGCGTGTAATGCGTCATAGGGGTGAGTGTATGCGGCGTGTATATGGCCAATATTCAGACTGATGTTCAAAAAAAAAAGCTTATGAACCAAAAAGGCTTCCTCGTGCTTGCCATTTAATTTCCCTGTCCTGATATATAATGACCCTAAACTTCAACACCAGCCACTAGGTCCAGATCACTCACGTGCAGAGGAGATAAGAGAGCGAGGGAGACGTTGTAGCGTGAGCAAGACACGCCAGCTAACCCAAATGCCAAATCACAAGGATTTTCCACCCCTCTAGCAAAGCTCCTTCCGTTGGTGTCGGTCGTGCCGTGCTCCTCTCCTCTCCTCTCGGCACCAACTGACGCCGTCCTTGGGCCGGCACGGCACTCGTCACGGTCCCTCCCTTGGCGCCGGCGAAGCTTCCGCTGCCGCTGATGTGACCGTGCGTGCAGCCGACCCAACGGCATGGAATGGGAGGGGAGAAATCTTCTCAGGTGGGCACGGCAGGCGCTGTCCCCAGCCTCCCTCTCCGTCGTGCCCGTGAGCGCAATCACGCACTCCAGTGCTGCATTTATGCCGCTCCGGGACATAAATGTTGCCCGTCTCTCGCTCGCCTTCAGGGCAGGTGCTTGGCACACCTGATTAGCACTGTGTGCATCGTCCCATTTGTTGCAACTCATCTTGGTCATAAACATGGTAAGGCCAATTCCAAAGCGGGCCCTTAAACCGCCCGCATCCGTTCAGACCGCGTGGTTCGGACGTGTTTTGCCATTTAATACGGTCCTGTATCGATCCGCCGACCGGTTTAGACGCGCTTTTTTCGCAAATTGGAAGCAAATTGGGAGGCTTTGTGGGAGTCCGGATAGCAGTCACGTCGGACTCCGGCACCTTGGGCTCACTCAAATCCCTCTCCCGGTCTCATTCTCTTCCACTCTGTCTCTACTTCTCCTTACTTTGCATCCACGCCCTTC
Source organism: Aegilops bicornis (assembly GCA_021605145.1). Classification (NCBI taxonomy): domain Eukaryota; kingdom Viridiplantae; phylum Streptophyta; class Magnoliopsida; order Poales; family Poaceae; genus Aegilops; species Aegilops bicornis. The sequence goes on along the minus strand of CM038673.1, from coordinate 674,494,448 downwards.
TCCTCCGACGCCGCCACTATACCTCTCCGGTTGCCACCCAGAAATTGCCAGATGTCCGCAACCACCACCCACACGGCCATTCACCCAGAATTCGTCCGTAGCCAGGTACCCTCCGCCCCACCGTCGACGACGTCCATGGCGGATACCACGCCCGGTAGGTGTTCGGTTAAATATCATTGAGCCTATTTTCAAAGTTCATGTCATTTTTTTTAGAGTACGAAGGATGGCGGTGTACTCGAGCACGGAGGATGAGTTGTTATGCGATGCGTGGTTGGCCGTATCCGCAGATTTCGAGGCAGGAGCGGAAGGGGGCTCTTCTGGCAATGTGTGGATGATTTATTTATTTATTGAAACGAGGTAAAAGATGTGCCATTTTCATTGATTAAGAAGAAGTGAGAATTTCCTGGTTAACTGACGGAAAACCGGCTAAAACCAAAACAACCCAACCCATAAACACATGGGCACCACCGGCCAACCTGGCCACCGACATGGAACAGACTCCACGGCGGCACATGCCAACAGATGGCCACACACATGAATAACTGACAGCTCTGACTTTGACGACGATCATCGCCCGAGAAATATGCAGGACTTGCGTTGATCGTGCTCGCCGCAAATGACCACCGAGCGCCTGTCATCGTCACCACCTGGACTCGCTCCACCGCAGCTCCGATTTCAAAGCAACAAGGCAACCCACGAAAGAGCACCTCGGACACGCCGGGAAGATCCGACTACCGAAGCCCGAGACGCGACCCAAGCTCCTCTCGACGCCATCATCGTTGCCAAACAGAAATCAGCGCCCCCGAAACAGCCGCCTCAGCAACCACGCGGCGAAGATGCCGCCATTCACCGCCGCGAAGATGTCGCCTTCCACCGGTCTCCAGTTGTAGCCGGTTCCGAGACGATGCCCCCAAGGAGGGAGAAGACGTGGAGACGCCTTCATCGCCCGATCCCGCGGATCTGAGGATTCCCTCCGGAGCCAAGGCTGCGGGGAGAAGCACCACACCAAAACGACGCTTCCAAGAAAGAGTGTGGCGCCCGTGGGCGTGACCGTCGCCGGATCCGGCAGAGGCCGGAGAAGGATTTCTCCCGGAGATGCTCAACCACCGCAAGCCCGAACTAGCCGGCCACCAACCTGTTGGGAACGTAGTAATTTCAAAAAAATTCCTACGCACACGCAAGATCATGGTGATGCAAAGCAACAAGGGGGAGAGTGTTGTCTACGTACCCTCGTAGACCGTAAGCGGAAGCGTTATGACAACGCGGTTGATGTAGTCGTACGTCTTCACGATCCGACCGATCCAAGTACCGAACACACGGCACCTCTGAGTTCAGCACATGTTCAGCTCGGTGACGTCCCACGAACTCACGTTCCAGCAGAGCTTCGAGGGAGAGTTCCGTCAGCACGACGGCGTGATGACGGTGATGATGATGCTACCGACGCAGGGCTTCGCCTAAGCACCGCTACGATATGACCGAGGTGGATTATGGTGGAGGGGGGCACCGCACACGGCTAAAAGATCAACTGATCAACTTGTGTGTCTATGGGGTGCCCCCTCCCCCGTATTTAAAGGAGGGGAGGAGGGGAGGGGCCGGCTTGTTGGGGAACATAGTAATTTCAAAAAAAAATCCTACGCACACACAGGATCATAGTGATGCATAGCAACAAGAGGGGAGAGTGTTGTCCACGTACCCTCGTAGACCGAAAGCGGAAGCGTTAGCACAACGCGGTTGATGTAGTCGTACGTCTTCACGATCCGACCGATCAAGTACCGAACGCATGGCACCTCCGAGTTCAGCACACGTTCAACTCGATGACGTCCCTCGAACTCCGATCCAGCCGAGCTTTGAGGGAGAGTTCCACAAGACGGCACGGCGTGGTAGCGATGATGATGTTCTATCGACGCAGGGCTTCGCCTAAGCACCGCCACGATATTATCGAGGTGGATTATGGTGGAGGGGCACCGCTGCGGCTAAGAGATCAAGAGATCAATTGTTGTGTCTATGGGGTGCCCCCTGCCCCTGTATATAAAGGAGCAAGGGAGGGAGAGGCGGCCGGCCAGGAGGAGGCGCGCCAGGAGGAGTCCTACTCCCACCGGGAGTAGGACTCCCTCCTTTCCTAGTTGGAGTAGGAGAAGGGGGGAAGGAGGAGGGAGAGAGGAAGGAAAGGGGCCCCCCTCCTTGTCCAATTCGGACTAGAGGGGAGGGGCTCATGGCCTGCCCTAGCCGCCCTCCTCTTCTCCACTAAGGCCCATGTAGGCCCATTAAACCCCGGGGTTCCGATAACCCAGTACTCGGTAAAATCCCGATTTCACGGAACACTTACGATATCCAAATATAGGCTTCCAATATATCAATCTTTATGTCTTGACCATTTCGAGACTCCTCGTCATGTCCGTGATCACATCCGGGACTCCGAACTATCTTCGGTACATCAAAACATATAAACTCATAATATAACCGTCATCAGACTTTAAGCGTGCGGACCCTACGGGTTCGAGGACTATGTAGACATGACCGAGACACGTCTCCGGTCAATAACCAATAGAGGAACCTGGATGCTCATATTGGACCCCACATATTCTACGAAGATCTTTATCGGTCAGACCACATAACAACATACATTGTTCCCTTTGTCATCGGTATGTTACTTGCGAGATTCGATGCCGTTCGTATCTCAATACCTAGTTAAATCTCGTTACCGGCAAGTCTCTTTACTCGTTCTGTAATACATCATCCTGCAACTAACTCATTAGTTGCAATGCTTGCAAGGCTTATATTGATGTTTATTACCGAGTGGGCCCAGAGATACCTCTTCGACAATCGGAGTAACAAATCCTAATCTCGAAATACGCCAACCCAACAAGTACCTTCAGAGAGACCTGTAGAGCACCTTTATAATCACCCAGTTATGTTGTGACGTTTGGTAGCACACAAAGTGTTCCTCCAGTAAGCAGGAGTTGCATAATCTCATAGTCATAGGAACATGTATAAGTCATGAAGAAAGCAATAGCGAGAATACTAAGCGATCGTGTGCTAAGCTAACGGAATGGGTCAAGTCAATCACATCATTCTCCTAATGATGTGATCCCGTTAATCAAATGACAACTCATGTCAATGGCTAGGAAACATAACCATCTTTGATCAACGAGCTAGTCAAGTAGAGGCATACTAGTGACACTCTGTTTGTTTATGTATTCACACAAGTATTATGTTTCCGGTTAATACAATTCTAGCATGAATAATAAACATTTATCATGATATAAGGAAATAAATAATAACTTATTATTGCCTCTAGGGCATATTTCCTTCAGTCTCCCACTTGCACTAGAGTCAATAATCTAGATTACACAGTAATGATTCTAACACCCATGGAGCCTTGGTGCTAATCATGTTTTGCTCGTGGAAGAGGCTTAGTCAACGGGTCTGCAACATTCAGATCCGTATGTATCTTGCAAATTTCTTTGTCTCCCACCTGGACTAGATCCCGGATGGAGTTGAAGCGTCTCTTGATGTGCTTGGTTCTCTTGTGAAATCTGGATTCCTTTGCCAAGGCAATTGCGCCAAGATTGTCACAAAAGATTTTCATTGGACTCGATGCACTAGGTATGACACCTAGATCGGATATGAACTACTTCATCCAGACTCCTTCATTTCTTTGCTCAAGCAGCTATGTACTCCGCTTCACACGTGGAATTACGCCACAACGCTTTGTTTAGAGTTGCACCAACCGACAGTTCCACCGTTCAATGTAAACACGATTCGGTTTTGCGATTTAGAATCGTCCGGATCGGTGTCAAAGCTTGCATCGACGTAACCATTTACGACTAGCTCTTTGTCACCTCCATAAACGAGAAACATATCCTTAGTCCTTTTCAGGTATTTCAGGATGTTCTTGACCGTTGTCCGGTGATCCACTCCTGGATTACTTTGGTACCTCCCTGCTAAACTTATAGCAAGGCACACATCAGGTCTGGTGCACAGCATTGCATACATGATAGAGCCTATGGCTGAAGCATAGGGAACATCTTTCTCTCTATCTTCTGCAGTGGTCGGGCATTGACTCTTACTCAACTTCACACCTTGTAACACAGGTAAGAACCCTTTCTTTGCTTGATCCATTTTGAACTTCTTCAAAACTTTGTCAAGGTATGTGCTTTGTGAAAGTCCAATTAAGCGTCTTGATCTATCTCTGTAGATCTTGCTGCCCAATATATAAGCAGCTTCACCGAGGTCCTTCATTGAAAAATTCTTATTCAAGTATCCCTTAATGCTATCCAGATTTTCTATATCATTTCCAATCAGTAATATGTCATCCACATATAATATCAGAAATGCTACAGAGCACCCACTCACTTTCGTGTAAATACAGGCTTCTCCAAAAGTCTGTATAAAACCAATGCTTTGATCACACTATCAAAGCGCTTATTCCAACTCCGAGAGGCTTGCACCAGTCCATAAATGGATCGCTGGAGCTTGCACACTTTGTTAGCTCCCTTTGGATCGACAAAACCTTCCGGCTGCATCATATACAACTCTTCTTCCAGAAATCCATTCAGGAATGCAGTTTTGACATCCATTTGCCAAATTTCATAATCATAGGTAATTGCTAACATGATTCGGACAAACTTAAGCATCGCTACGGGTGAGAAAGTCTCATCGTAGTCAATCCGTTGAACTTGTCGAAAACCTTTCTCAACAAGTCGAGCTTTATAGACAGTAACATTACTGTCAGTGTCAGTCTTCTTCTTGAAGATCCATTTATTCTCAATGGCTTGCCGATCATCGGGCAAGTCAACCAAAGTCCATACTTTGTTTTCGTACATGGATCCCATCTCAGATTTCATGGCTCAAGCCATTTTGCAGAATCTGGGCTCACCATCACATCTTCATAGTTCGTAGGTTCGTCGTGGTCTAGTAACATAACCTCCAGAACAGGATTACCGTACCACTCTGGTGCGGATCTTACTCTGGTTGACCTATGAAGTTCAATAACAACTTTGTAAGTGCATCTAGTGCCATCCCTAGTTAGTTTTGGAGTATTGACAACAAACCTGGTTGAGGGACTAATGTGTTTGTGAGAATTGCAGGATAGCACAGGTAGTAGTCCCTCATTGATTCGGTTTACCTACATGAGATGACCCCTAAAAATGTATGAAGACATTGAAGACAATGGTGGTATGTGAAGATATTCACATTGAAGACTATGACAAGAGAAGGCATTGCGTGAAGACTATGGAGCGCGAAGACCTAGTTGTTTCGTTGTTTCCTTTTCTTCTTTGTTGAGTCGTAGGAACCACCGTACTGTTAAGTGGGGTCCCAGTGAACAAAGTCGAGTGATCAAGTGATGCTCAACTAAAATCCTATGTCTTCGACGAAGACAATGAGAGCAAATCTTATCCAGAGCTGGATGAGTCGACTTTACTTGAAGCCCAAGTAAAGTTGTCGCGTGTGTTTGAAATCATTTGTTGAAACACGTGTCGGTTCCTTAGTGACTTCGAGGTCATTTCGGACAAATCAGGTCGGGTTGCCTAGTGGCTATAAATAGCCCACCCCCTACACCATAAATTGGTGGCTGCTCAGAGTTTGTACACGGCTTTTGTCGTTTGAGAGCAACCCACCTCAGAAGCTTTTGAGAGAGAGAAATCCTTGCAAGGACAAAGCCCAAACACCCAGAGCCAAAGAGTGTTAGGCATCACTGAAGTCTTTCTCGTCTCACAGCGTGACTGGAAGATTTGTTACACTTGAGGACTGTGAATCCTCCGGCCGGTTAGGCGTCGCGTTCGAGCATCCAAGAGTCATTGTGGATCGCCGGTGAACGAAGTCTGAAGGTTTGGAAGTCTACCTTGAAGACTTACCAGAGTAATTGGGCGAGGACTGGGTGTCCTTAGCTCAAGGGGAATAAGGTGAAGACGCGGTCTTCTGAGTTGAATCTCAGCCTCCCTAACCAGACGTACAGTTGTCACGGCAACTGGAACTAGTCCGACAAATGCTGTGTCCTCAACAAGTGACTGGTTCTATCCTCTCCCTCTCCTTACTTACAGTTTGTCTTCGTGAAGTCATTGCTTGTTTTCTTTACCTATTTGTCTTCACTGTGTGACTTCTATCGTTGTTTGGCTTCATACCATCTTCCATCCTGATCCGTACTACTTAGCTTCTATTAGTCTTTGCACTTTCACTTCATTGAATACTTGACTATGTCTTGCCTAGTGTAGTCTACCTTCCGTTGCATATCAATAGGTTCATTTCTATTGTTTGTCTTCGAAACTCTCATGTTTTGAAGACTTTCATAAAAATCACCTATTCACCCCCCTCTAGTCGATAACTAGCACTTTCAATTGGTATCAGAGCAAGGTACTCCCTTGTTCTGTGTGATTCGGTTTAACCACCTGGAGTTTTAGCTATGTCGACTGCAGGGATAATAAAAGTCTCCGCTGCTTGCCCCGCCTTCGATGGAACTCAATATCCCTACTGGAAAATAAGATGCGCATGCATCTTGAAGCCATTGATGTCGACCTCTCGTATGTCGTCAAGAATGGCGTTCCCAAGACTGGTGAAGGTCTCACCCCTGCTGATGTCAAGAAGTTCATTCAACTGGATTCTACTGCCAAGAACATCATCTGTGGTCATCTGACCAAAGGACAGTATGGTCGTGTGAGTGCTCTGGAAACGTCGAAGCTAGTCTGGGACTGGCTCTCCAAGGTCAACGAAGGCGTCTCAACCCAGAGAGATCAATGGATCAGCGTTCTTCGCAACCTCTTCAACCGCTTCAAGAGAAATGACAATGAGAATGTCCAGCTCACGTTCGTGCTCTTGGCCCCACTGAGATCACCAAGCATGAAATCGTCAAGACACTACCGAGATCACTTGACAGCTTGTTCGACACCCTTGCCTTCATGATACAAGAACGCCCTGACTTCAAGACACTCGATCCATCTGATATACTTGAGAGGCTCAACACACATGAGTTCCAGCTATCTGAGAAAAGAGATATCTATGGTCCCAACTACAGCCGAACTCGTGCTTTGAAGGCAAAAGTTGTTTCCTCATCTAAAGAAGAATCATTGCGATTCGATGATCCACGAAGACATTGGAAAGGAACTTGCTATGCTTGTGAAGAAGTTCGAAGTTCACTAAGAAGAAGGGCTTGAGAAAGTCTTCACGATCCAGCTCAAGAAATGATGAAGCTTCCACTCATGACTACAAGAAGAGAACATGTCACAAGTGCAAGAAACCCGGATACTACATCTCTGAGTGTCCACAGTGGGACAATGAGAACAACAAGAAGAAGAAGAGCAAGGAATATGATTCTGATGACAAGAAGAAGAAGAAATCCTCAAAGTCTTCTTCCAAGTCATCATCCAAGTCTTCATCTCATAAGAAGAGCTCATCTGGCAAGGCTCGTGCTTTTGTCAGCAAGGAGATGGATTCAGAGGAGGAGTCTGCTTTTGAGGAGGCGGAGGTGGAGTCTGAGGAGGAGTCCGACCTGGCGTTGCAAGTCCGGCTCTAGCTACTGACCTCACGTTGCCAAGTCCATCTTCAACATCGAAGACAATGGCTCCGGCCACCAACGTGAAGCTAATGACAAGGACGACTACTGCTCCCACCCTTTATCGCTTCATGGCACGTGGTGCCAAGGTAAAATCAATGCGATGGTTACTTTCAAACATCTAGTGAAGATGACTCGATTGTGAATCCAAACCCAGCTACAAAACACTTGCTAAAATTGCAACTGAACAATGTAAAGCTATGGAACATACTCAAAAACTGTTAGATAAAAGCGATGACACATTGAATATTTGAAATGACCCGTTCTCAGTCCTTAATTGAAGACATAAAAAATATTCATGTTAAGTACCAGGAACTTGAAAGTCGTCATGAAACGCTCTCAACAACTCATGAAAAGCTCTCCTATGATTATCTTCAAAGGAAGCAAGAGCTTGAGAAATCGAGAGTGACTCATGAAGATCTTCAAAAAGAGAATGAGTCACTTCGCGCTCAACAGATCAGTTCCGCTCAGGAAGGATTTGAACCACCATGTCTAAAATGCCTTGAGCGTGATAACGTACTTCTATTGCTGAATGTTCTCTGCGCTCTTGTTGCAATATCTTCAATCGCCGAGGATACCACTACTATTGTCGATGAAAATGCTAGGTTGAAGACATTGCTTGAAACAGGGATGTACAAAAGTCTCAAAGGGCATCAGACATTGTGCGATGTCCTCAAAAAGCATATTCTGAACTGAAACCCTAGGAAAGAGGGTGTTGGGTTTGAGAGGAAAATGAATGTTGATGGCTCCCTCTTTGGAAGCCCCGAGCAGCGGTACCCCAAAACCACATGGGTTGCTGCAATGGGACCTTCAGTGGATCCATCCACCTTATCTAGCTTCACTTGTTCTAACCCTATTATCATTGATGAATCCTTTGATGCAAATTATAAACTATTTAAGAATCAGAATGGTGAAGTGTTTGCCAGGTATATTGGTACTAACTGCAGGAACGGGCCACCTATGAAGATGATCTGGGTTCCCAAAAGTTGTCTTGAGAATCTTCCTGTGAATGTCATCATGACACCACCTAGGAAGAAGACAAATCCCAGACCAAAGGCTTCATACAGACAGAGGACTCACCTGAGTCACCCTAATGCCAATGTTTTGCAGGGAAATCATACTCAGACTTATGAATATGAGTGAGTTTCTTCAAACCACTATGTTCATAAGACTAAGAACTTTTCTGCTTATTCATATGAGTATCATTCATTTCCTGCAAGGCTATTTGCTAGGGCTCCAAAGCCAAAGTTCTCATATGCTGCACTTAGACTCATTGCTTCTAAGCCACCCCTGAAGAAGTGGGTGGTTAAGAAGAATTAACTTTCTTTTGCAGGGAAAGGTCCCCAGCCGGAAATCAAAGGCGTCTGATGCTATTGCTGGGGACCTAAAACATCTTGTAGGGCGCAAGATCAAATACCCAAATGGTCTCACTATGTATTTTGTTCCTGAATCATTTGCCAATCATCCTATCAGTCATAATCTTGATCTGAGCTTTGATAATCCTCTTGCTCGTCAAATGTTTATGCTTCACAATACTCTTGGTGAAGCCTATCCCCCTAACTGTACTGTAGGGTATGACACCTCATGCTTCAGAATGGATTATGGACAGTGGATGCACTAATCATATGACTGGTGGTCAAAGTCTTCTAATGGACTCAACCTTACGTCCATCTGACAAGAGTCACATCGCATTTGTTGACACTGGTAAAAGCAAGGTATTGGGTCTAGGTAGAGTTGCAATCTCAAAGGATCAGCACATGGATAAAGTGATGCTTTTTGAATCCCTTGGTTTCAACTTAATGTCTGTCTCAATGCTTTGTGACTTGAACATGATTGTGATATTTGGAAAATATCGTTGCCTTGTACTTATGGAATCTGACAAGTCTCTAGTCTTTGAAGGGTACCGAAAAGATGATCTATACAGGGTAGATTTCTCGTGGGGACACTGACTTGTCGTATGCCTTCTTGCAAAAGCTTCAGTCTTGGCTCGCATCGGAGGCTAGGGCATGCTGGCATGAGGAACTTACAAACTCTCGCAAAGAAGAAGCATGTCATAGGCATCGAGGGCGTCAAGTTCAAGAAGGATCACTTGTGTGGTGCCTGCGATGCTGGAAAGATGGCTAGGGCCAAGCATCCCTCGAAGACAATCATGACGACATCTCAACCCTTCGAGCTGCTACACATGGACTTATTTGGCCCTACTCACTACTCTACTCTCACTACAACTGCTTGTCTCTATGGCTTCGTCATTGTTGATGATTATTCAAGATATACATGGGTTCACATAATTCTCTACAAGACTGAAGTGCTGGATGTCTTCGACGGCAACCGCCAACCGTGCCATGAACAACTATGGCGTCAAGATCAAGCATATCAGGAGTGAAAATGGCACAGAGTTCAAGAACACCGGCCTCGGTCTGTACTTGGATACATTAGGCATCACTCATGAGTTCTCAGCTCCGTACACCCCTCAGCAGAATGGCATCGTGGAGCGCAAGAACACAACACTCATTGAAATGGCTCGGACGATGCTCGATGAATACAAGACACCCAGAAAGTTCTGGCCTGAAGCTATTGATAGTGCATGCCATGTCATCAACCGTGTTTATCTTCACAAGCTTCTGAAGAAAACATCCTATGAACTCCTCACTGGTAAGAAGCCAAATGTCAACTACTTCAGAGTATTTGGTGCTAGGTGCTGGATCAAGGATCCACATCACACTTCAAAATTTGCACCGAAAGCACATGAAGGTTTTATGCTCGGTTACGGAAAGGACTCGCACTCCTACAGAGTCTTCAACCTATTTCACTATAAAGTGGTTGAAGCTGTGGATGTGCGGTTCGATGAGACTAACGGCTCGCAAAGAGAGCACCTACCAAATGTGCTAGATGAAGTTCCACCCAGCGAATCCATCAAGCTAATGGGAACTGGAGAAATCATACCGTAAAGCACAGCCAGAAAAGGAACTTATCATTTCTGCACCTAATCAACCTGAAGACAATGCTCAGCCGAAGACAATCCTCCCAACGATGACAATGATCAATAAGAGCAAAATCTTCGTCCAGTTCATCCTCGTGTTGCAAATGAAGTACAGATTGAGAAGATAATTGATAGCATCAATGCGCCTGGTCCACTCACTCGTTCAAGAGCAACACAACTAGCAAATTTCTGTGGGCACTTTGCTTTTGTCTCAATATCTGAACCTAAGAAAGTTGCTGAAGCCTTCATGGAACCTGAATGGATTCAAGCTATGCAAGAAGAGCTTCAACAGTTCAAGCTAAACAATGTAAGGAACTTGTCAAGCGTCCCCCCATAAAGCACAACATAATAGGCACAAAATGGATATATCGCAACAAACAAGATGAGCATGGTCAAGTTGTCGTAAACAAAAGCTCGTCTCGTTGCTCAAAGATACACTCAAATTGAAGGGATTGACTTCGATGAAACATTTGCTCCTGTGGCTAGGCTTGAAGCTATTTGCATACTGCTAGCCTATGCTAACCATCACAACATCTTGCTGTATCAAATGGATGTGAAGAGTGCATTTATCAACGACAAGATTGAAGAAGAAGTGTATGTTGCACAACCTCCTGGCTTTGAAGATCCAAAACATCTTGATATGGTGTACAAGCTAAACAAGGCAATCAGATGGCCTCAAACAAGCCCCTCGCGCTTGGTATGACACGCTCAAAGACTTCATGAAGAGCAAAGGCTTCAAACCTGGTTCCCTGGATCCCACAATCTTCACAAAGACATATGATGGTGAACTGTTTGTGTGCCAAATATATGTGGATGACATTATCTTCGGCTGCACCAACCAGAAATACAGTGATGAGTTTGGACACATGATGCAAGAACAATATCAGATGTCCGTGATGGGTGAGCTGAAGTTCTTCCTTGGTCTTCAAATTAAATCGACAAAGAAATGGCATCTTCATATCTCAAGAGAAATACCTCAAAGGTTGTCTGAAGAAGTTTGGAATGCAAGACTGCAAAGGTTACATGACGCCAATGCCAACCAAGAGTCATCTGGGTCCTGACGCCAATGGTAAAGAGTTTGATCAAAAGGTATATCGCTCCATGATTGGTTCTTTACTTTATTTATGTGCATCTAGGCCAGATATTATGCTTAGTGTTTGCATGTGCTTTCGATTCAAAGCGGCACCAAAGGAATCGCATCACTTAGGCGTGAAGCGAATTCTTCGATATTTGGCTTACACGAACATTAGGATTATGGTATCCAAAGGGTTCGGAGTTTGATCTAGTTGGATTCTCGGATGCTGATTATCTTTGGTGACAAGGTGGATCGCAAGTATACATCGGGCACATGTCACTTTCGGGACGATCACTTGTCATTGGTCTTCAAAGAAGCGTAACTGTATCACTCTCCTTTATTAAATCTGAATACATTCTTCTTTGGATCGGTATTTGCGCTCAGCTTCTATGGATGAAGCAAACACTCAAGGACTATGGCATCCATCTGAATCAAGTACCACTTTGTCTTTGCAACAACGATAAGCGCCATCAAGAATGCCAACAACCCGATTCAGCACTTTCGAAGACAAAGCATATTGAAATTCGTCATCACTTTCTCGAGAGATCATGTCATGAAGGAAGATATTGATATCATACACGTCAACACCGAAGAGCAATCGCGAGATATCTTCACAAAGCCCTTGGATGAGAAAAGGTTTTGCAAGTTACGGTGTGAGCTAAATATCTTGGAATCCTCAAATGTCCTGTGATCGAGCACACATCCTAACACTTATGCATGTTGATGACTTAGATGTGCAACACACGAAGTGAAGTATATCTTCAATCAATGAAGACTTACATTCTAAGTGTGAATATATTAACGCGGAATTTGACTTCGGAGCGCCACGATAATTGTGCGTCGTGTCTGGGTCTAATACTTCCTATACGGTGGGTAACACCACCACCAAATTCTTCTATTTTGAAGTGTTTTTTGCAAGGCGTTACATTTGCTATGTCTTCACATTTGGTTTGTCTTCAATTTCAACTTGTCTTCATGATTATCTTCACTATGTTGATTTGGTTGCATTCTGATATATACATATATTAGTGTTCTGTCCTCTACAACATTCACTTATAGCTATGTCTTCTCGTTTGAATTTTTTGAACTAAGTGAATGTGATCGGACCCTAACCTCTCTATGCTTTGTACCACAAACTCTATCTATCCAAATCATATGCATTACATTTGAAAGCGTCGAATGTCTTCTCTGCGTCCTTGTCAGCAGAAGATACAGAGACAAACATTAAATCTGTTTTAAATGCTCAATTCTTATTGCCTAAAACCCGGAGAAGCCGGAACGATCATCCGACAGACCAGGCGGACGTGGGAACGTGGGACAACTCCCAATGTGTTGCATGTTCGCCACGTGTCCCTCAGATGTGAACTGCCAGGGGCACCTGCGTAATTGTGCTGTGTCGTCCCTTTCCCTATAAATACCCGTACAATCGCGGTCAAAATCCTTCTTCCACCTCTCCACCTCGACAAACCCTAGCGCCACCGCTAGCTCTCAACGACGCCGACGACGAAGCGCTTAGCTGCCGTGACCTCTCCGACACCGTCTTCACGCCGGCCGCGGACATCGTCTTCTCCGCCGCCGCCGTAGGTGTCCTCCGTCACCAAGTTAGGGCACGAAAGATTGAACCGCTCTGCCTCATCTTCTACTCCGTCTAGCAGTTCATCGTGTGGTAAATTAAAACCCTCATTTTACCGTCTTTTTGATCCTATAGATTCATCCTTTTTACCAAAAGTGGTTTCTGCCTCCACAAATTTGGATCTATCCTGTCTGCATCTCATATAATGCCTAGTATATTCACTTATGCTTCACACATAGTTAGATTCCTCACTTGTACTGTTGGGGATATAACTATTTGTGTAAGCCGCCCAGGAGGGGCTGGGTTACGTAAATAGTTACCAGACAGAAGCCCAAGTCCAAGCATGAAGATGGCGACTCAACAAGGAGCCTAAGGCCCACAGGCGACTTAAGGCCCGTTGTAGTAAGCCACCATAATGGCATGACTTGTATCATAAGGTAGACTTGATTAGTCACCGAGCCGGACACTGTTTATGAGCCGGCCGGGATTCTGTAAGCCGCAGGGCGTCAACCCGTGTATATAAGGGGACAACCCGGCAGCGGCTTAGGGCAAGAAACAACCAATCGAGAACCGGGCATAGCGTATCTTGCTCCCTAGTCATCGAAACCTCAAGCAATACCAACCCAACTAGACGTAGGCTTACCTTCACCGTAAGGAGCCGAACTAGTATAAACCCTCTCGTGTCCTTTGTCCCGATTAACCCCTTTAAGTTTCCTAGTTGCGATGGCTCCACGATTAAGTCCTTGCAAGAGGACATCTGTCGTGAAAATTCCACGACAGTTGGCGCCCATCGTGGGGCTAGCGCATGGTGGATTTGAGTTCTTGAAGGGTAGCTTCGAAGGGCTCAAGGGATACGCAGTGGGCCGGATGACCAAGAGTCGTCGTGGCAAGATCTGCATCGACAACGAAGGCTGGGGCCCCGACGCCGACTCAATTGAGTACGGGTACCGGGTCCCCTTTGGTGGAATTCATGTTTTCATCGGCCGGATTGGTGAGCCGGGCCCAGAGCCGGACATTGTCTTGACCTCATTGAGACGGCTCGGCGTGCGAGACCCGCCAGATTCAACCTATGATGAAGCGTGCCTTTGTGGGTTGTGTTCATGGAGAGGCACTTCGGAAGGATCTAAAGATGGCAAAGAGACGGCCGTCCCATCGGATGATGAGTCGTCCTCCGGCTCAACAGATTCTCATGTCAGGTCCAAGAAGGCATGCTAGGGGGCTGTTTTGACGCTCTAGCATTCCGGATTACTATGAGCCGCCAAGCTGGTGGAGTCTTCATGGCTGGTACCCAACCCGGCCAAAACTCGACGGCTGCGGCAGCAATAACGTCCGGGTTAGGAGCGGCCGGGGCAGGAGGCCCCGTGCGCCCGCCGGCTCAGGTGCTGGTAGATCTTATGGACAAGTTGACGGCCTTGTTAACCTCCACGGTTATTCCTGCAAATTCGGGTGAGCATAATGCGGAGGTAGCAAAGGTGCGTGAGGAGATAGCCCGGGCCAAGGAGGTCTTGGCGGCTGAGGACACCAGGCTAGCTGCGGAGTGGGCGGCTTTGGATGCACGGGCGCAGCGACTTCAGTCGGAGGCTTTCCACAACATGAATCTGAATGCATCCAATGAGGTGATGAGAAGGAGGCATCGAAAACCCAGTCTGTCTGCCTCCGACTACGATCCTCGGAATCTTTTCACGACACGGAGCTGGTCCTAGCAACCCGCCTGAAGCCAATCAATTTATGACACCCGGAGGGCCGGTTCAGCCTCGAGAGACAGCACCTCTTCACGGGAGCATGGCTCCTCCCCGATACATACCAACCCCTCTGGGCCACTTTTCTAACCCGATGGAGAACCTGATAGCAGCATCGGCGCGTCTGGCGGCTCTCCCAGTGGAGGGTGACGACCCGACGGCGGTGGAAACCCGGAGGGCTAGGGAGCTTCTTCAGACGGCCTTGGCACAGCAAGAGGCCTATTCTTACAGCAGGGATAGGATTCATTCCACTCCTCAGCCTTGGGTGGCACCTCGACCAAACCGGAGTCTGAGTTACAGCAGACACATGGAGTCAGAGGCTTTATCAAGTAATGTCCAGCGTCGCAACCAACCCATCGGCTATAACCCGGTGCAGGATCGATTGCGTCGGGGAGGATGAGCAGGCGGCTCAATTAGCGGCTCGTGACGGGCGGCGTATGATGGTTTCCCAGAGTATCCAATGACTTGTTGGAGCCGGGTGGCCACTAGAACCGGCGGTGTCCCTTATGCAGTGCC
Organism: Aegilops bicornis; assembly: GCA_021605145.1. Classification (NCBI taxonomy): domain Eukaryota; kingdom Viridiplantae; phylum Streptophyta; class Magnoliopsida; order Poales; family Poaceae; genus Aegilops; species Aegilops bicornis. The sequence continues at coordinate 674,479,016 of CM038673.1, read as the reverse complement.
GGCTCTTGAGATGTGCGTCTGCCCAAGGATTTCAAGGGTCCTCGAAAAGTGCCGAATTACACGGTCGACTTACAGCCGGGGGCATGGATTGAAAGCTACGAGATGGCCATGGAATTATTGGAAGTCAGCGACGCGGCAATGGCAAAGTATTTCACCATGATGTTAGATGGAACGGCCCGAACTTGGTTGAAAAGCTTGCCTCCCAATTCCATCAGTTCATGGGCCGAGTTAAAGGCCCGGTTCATCTAGAACTTTAAGGATACTTGCAAGCAATCTATGTCCATTGTGGACTTGACCAATTGTAAGAGGAGGAGGGTGAGTCCACAACTCATTGGGTGCGCCGGTCAAAGAAATAATACATTCATCTGATAAGATGGATGCCGTCTCTGCGGTACTTATGCTCCATCAGAATTGTCGTTTTGTGCCGCTGAAGCAGAAGCTGGGGCGCCTTAAGCGTGATTGCAATGACATGGGTACGCTGATGGCGGCTTTGGTTAAGTATGCCGATTCTGATACTACTGAAGATCCCGTGTCTGAGGAGGAAAAGACAAGGAAGGGAAAGAAGAACGACAACGGAAAGGGTCGTGACAACGGTAAGCAAGTCAAGGTGGTAACAAGCGTAAGTTTGACGGTAACCCGGCGTTTGTGGCCAATGCTAATGCTCAAGGTAATAACAAGAAGCGTAAGGGGAGAGGACCTCCTCGATCTGGTGGCTCAGTCCATCTCTTGAGCAGCTTACGAATGAGCCTTGTCCAAGACACGGTACTCGAGAAAATCCTGCCACCCACTTATGGAAGGACTGCGTGATCATGAAGGCGTTCAAGAATTCAAACATGTTTGATGGCAATCATGGGTCAGGCGGCGGTTCAGGAGCGGGTGGTTTCCATGGCCCGGGTGGCGGCTCAAGTTCCGGTTTTCAAGGTGGTCAAGGGGGCTATAATCGTGACGATCCGGTCAAGGAGGACAGCAGCGGCAGATCACCAAAGTTATCGAGCCATCCAAAACAGTTAAGCGGTGGGCAATACCATGTGTTTACCACTAACTTGTGTAAGCGTGACCAGAAGGTTCATAAAAGGGCTGTGAATTCGGTTGAACCGGCGATTCCCCGTTATCTGAGGTGGTCAGAACAGTCCATCATTTGGAGTAGAGAAGATCACCCCCTCCGGGTTGATAACCCGGGTCAGTTAGCCTTGGTGGTGGCCCCTCAGGTTGGTGGATATAAAGTCACTAAGGTACTCATGGACGGCGGAAGCGACATCAATATTCTCTATTATGAGACATTTCGCCCGTATGGGTCCGGTGATAAGGACTTGAGGACGTCCAACACTGTTTTCCATGGGGTGGTGCCCGTAAGTCGGCGTATCTGTTGGAAAGATTGAGCTGGAAGTGGCTTTTGGAGACGAATACGATTCCAGGGCTGCGAAGCTGACGTTTGAGGTAGTCAAAATCAAAAGCCCATATCATGCTCTGTTTGGACGGCTGGCTTATGCCAAGTTCATGGCACGGCCATGTTATGTTTATCTGCAGCTCAAGATGCCGGGTTACAAGGGCACCATCACTGTGCATGGGAGTCGAAAGGTGGCTTTGGAGTGCGAGGAAGGAGATGCGGCTTATGCTGAATCCGTTTGTGCTGAAGAGGATTTGAAGTTTTATCAAACTAATGTTGACCCGGCAGATATGACCTCTTTGAAGAAGCCAACCACAGAGCAAGACTCGGCTTTGAAATTTAAGTCGGCCGCCGAGACAAAACTGGTTGACTTCACTCGGTGACTCTTCCAAGCAGTTCAACATCAGTACCAATTTGGATCCCAAATAGGAAAGCGCGCTCATCGAGTTCATCCGTGAGAACCGGGACATCTTTGCATGGAAACCTTCTTGCATGTCGGGTGTCCCGAGAGAACTCGCTGAGCACACTCTTAATATTGATCCGAAGTATAAGCTGGTCAGGCAGTTTCTCCGGCGATTCAATGAGGAAAGGCGAAAGGCTATAGGGGAAGAGGTCGCTCGGCTCTTAGCAGCAGGGTTCATCGTGGAAGTTTTTCACCCGGAGTGTTGGCTAACCCGGTGCTTGTGCTCAAGAAAAACGGCACTTGGCGGATGTGTGTCAATTACACGGACCTAAATAAGGCTTGTCCGGCTGATCCCTTTGCTTTGCCCCACATTGATCAAATCATCGATGCCACTGTGGGTTGCGAGCGGTTGAGCTTTTTGGATGCTTACTCTGGTTATCATCAGATCAAGATGGCAGTTAAGGACCAGGAGAAGACGACTTTCATTACTCTGTTTGGAGCCTTCTGCTATGTGTCTATGCCATTTGGGCTCAAGAATGCCCAGGCAACTTATCAGCGGTGTGTGCAGAATTGTCTCCACAATCAGATTGGGCGCAATGTTCATGCTTATGTGGATGACATTATGGTGAAGTCCAGAGAGAAGGAAACCTTGATCTCCGATTTAAAGGAAACCTTTGATAATCTCCGGGTCTACAAGATGATGCTTAACCCGGATAAGTGCGTATTTGGTGTACTGCGAGCAAACTTTTGGGATTCTGGTCTCAAGCAGGGGCATTGAAGCTAACCCGAGAAGATCAAAGGCGATTATCTCTACGGCTAAGCCGGGCGTGCATCAATGATGTTCAATGTTGGCGGGTCGGCGTTGCGACTTTAAGCCGATTCATAAGCCGGCTAGGGAGAAGGCTTTACCATTGTATCGGATGATGAAGAAAGCATACACCTTTATGCGGGTGAGGCTGCCGATCTTTGCTTTTGAGGATTTAAAAAGACAATTGGCTGAGCCGCCGGTTCTCGCAGCTCCGATTGATAAAGAGCCATTGCTATTGTATGTTGCTTTGCTAACTCACGTCTTTGTTAGTGTGGCTATTGTGGTGGGCGTAAGGAGGCGGCAAGGAGCATCCGGTTCAACGGCCGGTTTATTACATCAGTGATGTGCTCATAGAGTCCAAGCAAAGGTATCCGCATTGGCAGAAACTGGTTTATGGGGTGTTCATGGCGAGCCGGAAGCTAAAACAATACTTCCTGGGTCATCCTATAACTGTGGTAAGTTCAGCCCCCTCGGGAGACATCATCCAGAATAGGGAAGCCACAGGACGAGTTGCCAAGTGGGCCATCGAGCTTGGGCCTCACGGTTTGAAGTATATGCCACGCACAGCTATCAAGTCTCAAGCCCTAGTAGATTTTCTTAATGATTGGACGGAGTTGCAGGCACCAGAGGAGAAGCCGGATAACATGTATTGGACTATTCACTTTGATGGGTCCAGACAGTTGGAAGGCTCGGGGGCTGGAGTTGTTTTAACTTCCCCTCGAGGTGACAAATTTTGTTATGTGCTCCGGCTTATGTTTCCTTGTACTAACAATGCAGCTGAATATGAGGCCTTACTCCATGGTCTCCGGATGGCCAAGGAGATGAATTTAAGCCGGGTAAGATGCTTGGGCGATTCCGACCTTGTGGCTCAACAGGTGTCAGGCACGTGGGATTCTAAGGATCCCCTTATGGCGGCTTATCATCGTGAAGTTGATGCGGTGGCTGGGCACTTCAAGGGTTATCAAGTAGACCACATTGATCGAAGGAAGAACGAGGCGGCTGATGCTTTAAGCCGGCTGGGGTCTCGGCGTAAGCCGGTGCCACCTAATACTTTCCTTGACGTTTTGCATAACCCTATACAGCCGAGTGCCTACAGAGGAAGAGCTTGCGATTGCACCCGGAGGCGCGGTGGTGGCGGCTCTCCATGCCATCCCGGACTGGACGGTTCCATACTTAGCCTATATGACACAGGGAGAGTTGCGGAAGGGCGAGACCTTGGCGAGACAAATCATCAGGCGGTCCAAATCCATGACGCTTGTTCACGGCGAGTTGCATCACCGCAGCATCACTGGGGCGTTTCAGCGTTGTGTATCACCTACGGAGGGTCAGGAAATACTTTGTGAGATTCATGAAGGTGATTGCGGTCATCATGCCGGTTCAAAGTCTCTGGTAGCCAAGGCTTTTCGTCATGGTTTTTATTGGCTGACGGCTCATGCTGATGCGGAGGATCTGGTCAGCAAATGTGACGGATGTCAAAAATTCTCAAGACGAGCTCATGTGCCGGCTCAAGAATTGAGGATGATTCCAATTACTTGGCCGTTTGTAGTGCAGGGGCTTGATATGGTTGGACCTTTCAAAAGGTCTAAAGATAAGAAGACACACACATTGGTCGCAGTGGATAAATTCACCAAGTGGGTTGAAGCGAGCCGGTTAGTAAGTGTGATGCAGCCACGGCGATTCAGTTCATCAAAAGGTGATCTTTCGTTTTGGTTTTCCACACAGTATTATAACTGATAATGGCACTAATCTCTCCAAGGGTGCCATGGAAGAGTTCTGTCAACAAGAGCACATCCGGCTCGATGTTTCGGTTGTTGCTCACCCCCAGTCTAATGGTCAGGCAGAAAGAGCTAATCAAGAGATCTTGAAGGGTATCAAATCCCGGCTCTTAGTTCCTTTACAACGAACTCCGGGTTGTTGGGTGGAGGAATTACCTTCTGTGCTATGGAGCATCAACACAACGCCCAACAGGTCTACTGGTTACACACCTTTATTCATGGTGTACGGAGCAGAGGCGGTTCTACCAAGTGACATCCGGCATGATTCACCCCGGGTGGCGGCTTACGTTGAGGCTGATAACGAAAAAGCTCAACAGGATGCACTTGACTTGTTGGATGAAGAGCGAGACTTGGCCATAGCCCGCTCAGCGATTTACCAGCAAGACCTGCGCCGTTATCACAGCCGCCGGGTTAGAAGCAGAACTTTCCAGGAAGGCGATTTGGCGCTCCGGCTCATCCAGGATCAAACTGATATGCACAAGCTATCCCCTCCTTGGGAAGGACCTTTTGTGGTCAGCAAGAATCTCAACAACGGTTCATATTACCTCATCGATGTTCGAGAGCACAAAGACTCACATAAGTCGGAGCAGGAGACCCGCCGGCCGTGGAACATAGCGCATCTCCGGCCCTACTATACTTAAGTCGCTGGCTTTCAGAGTATACTTATCTTTTCTTTTTAGCAATGTATATATATTATATAAAGCAATAAAGCAGGACCTCTTTCTTTTCCATCCTACAAGGTTTATGTTTCTTCTTGACCAGGTGATGGAAACGACTAACAGGGAGCGGATCATATCTGAATCCGGCTTTCCCTTTGGTCCGGCTTATGATCATATCTGAATCAAGCCATGGTCACTTCGGGGCTTCCTATTCAAACATAGGTCGTATTCGAACCAAAGAGAACATAGCTGTCGATACCCAATTGATTGGCACACTGCCGAACCCACTTGGGGGCTTCTTGATCATATTTGAATCATAGCTTAACCTCTTTGGGTCTGATGTGGATCGTATTGGGATCAGCGTCATTAAAAAACTCTCATGGTCACTTGGGGCTTCCTGTTCAAACATAGGTCGTATTCGAACCAAAGAGAACATAGCTGTCGATACCCATTTGATCGGCATCGCCAAAGCCATTGGGGCTATATGATCGTATCGAATCTTAGCTTAACCCCTCCGGAGCAGTTCTCTTGATCGTATTGAATAAGAGGCCTTTGAAAATCAGGTTTACTTTATTCTATAAGAGTAAATAATACTAAGGGCCGTAAACATTATATGTGCCAATTTTGAAGTTAAGTATAATATGCGCTTTTTGGGATCAAGTAAGCGGTAAGGTACGCCTTAAACCGGTGATACTTATGATGTTTTGGTTCCTACTCCGGGTTAACGTTATCTTACATGACCCGGATGTGGTGAGATGCCAAAGGAAAATTTTTGTTTTATACGAGTAAAGCGTAAAGCTTTTGGATGATTCAAGTAAGTGGTGCACATTCTTTGGCGGCTTGAGACATTGTTAAGCACCGCAAAACATGCGCGAAGGCATGACAGAGTTAAGGAGTTTTCTCTATCCTATTACAAGACTCCCCGAGTCTAAGGTAAGTGAAGCATTGTTTTGCAAAAGTCATAACACATCTGGCGGCTCATTCTTCTGGCTGGCTTGATGACTCCGGGTTATCCTTCCCCGCCTCTCCTTTGGTTGTTTTGTCCTGGAAGGTTGACGAGGTCCAGTCAATGCCGCTTAAGGCTTCAAATTCAGCTTCATCATCTATTAAGCTGGCCGGGTCAACTTCAGGAGCGAAGGTATGCTTACGAGTTGGAGGGGTCGGTGATGTCATCATAATGTGGAGTTGGAATCCTCCGGTTCTCATTGTCATAACCGGCTGGTATTTTGTAAGATCAATATCGTTGCCGATGATGGTGGCCAGGACGTCTGACTCTCACACCGGTAGTGAAGTATGATTGACTGAATGCAGAGCCGTCCTCCTTTAAGCTGGGGTATCCAAGAGCAACGTCGCTTAAATCTAGCTCTGGAGCCAATGCTTTGGCCCGGCTTAAGGCGGCTATGGCCCCGGATATACCATATGCTCTCCTTAACTCCTGAATCCGTTGAGGTAACACGGCAAGCCGCTTGAGTACATCTTGCAGGAGGTAAGGAGCATCATTTGATAAAGCCACAACGGCTAAAGCACGTTGTGACCCAGTGTATAGTTGTTCCACCAGAGTGTACACCGCCTTAAGCTTGACCAGCATATTCGCTTAAGGTTCATGCTCACTGGGCCTGCGTTTATACATATAAGGTGAGCCGAGTTAACAGTTAAAATAGACATCAAAGGAATTATTGTGATATTCGAGTTATACATCGTAACTTACCAAAGATTGCTTTGAGACCATTTGAGATATCCGGCGTTTAAGCGGACATCTCGGCGGTTGCCTCGGCAAGAGATGCCTCTAAGCTTCGGTCAGGAGTCACTAGTAAAGCCCTCTCTTCAACCCAAGTTTTCTTCTCCGATTCAAAATTTTTCTTCAGTTTCTCTTGTTCAGAGACACTGAATTCAAACTTGGAGTTGGCTTTTTGAGTTTCAAGCTCTTGGGTTTCAACTGACTCTTCATATCAGCAATCTCCGTCTCAAATTGACTGATGGCGGCCTGCATCAACATCAAGTTATGGTAAGAATCATGGTAAGATTACATTCAAGTCCCAACCACTTTACAAGTAAAGATACTTGGCACTTGGGGGCTAATGTATGCTTAAAGACTTTCTTAACCTATTTTACCGGGTCATGTATATTAAGTCCCAACCACTTTACAAGTAAAGATACTTGGCACTTGGGGGCTAATGTATGCTTAAAGACTTTCTTAACCTATTTTACCGGGTCATGTATATTAAGTCTCAAGCACTTTACAAGTAAAGGCACTTGACACTTGGGGGCTAATGTGTAACCTAAATTCAAAGTTTAATGCTATCACCGAGTTAAATATATTCAATTTAAGCCGGACAAAATTAACAGTAAGTAGATTTCTAAGTCTACAACATATTCATTCATAAGCAATAGACTTGGGGGCTGATATGGTAAGTAAGGATAAAGGTATACCTCAGATTTATGTTGTATTTGCTTCACCATGTCAATTTCTAGGTCACGGCTATTGTGCACTTGGTTCAAATAGCCCGAGACTATATCACCAATGCTTAGGTGAGTATAATCAGTGATGTCCTGTTTGGTTTTTCCGACGTTGGGAAAACTCCTCCTTAGCAAAGGCATCGAGCAAGGACGATGAGCTGGCCCGGTTCAACATATTGGCTTTTCAAGAATGCAACTTACGGTTCGATTAAATGCGGATCGGGCTAGGAGTTTTCGGCTTATCGAGAATCGTGAACGGCGTCTTCTGCGGCGGGTCGAAGGTTGACACCGAAATATCAAAAGCCGGTTCGGCGGTGGGCGATGAGTGGAGCTATCGAGGAACGGATGAGTCAATTGCGGTTCAGTGATCACCGGGTCTCGGGACAAATTATTCTTTTGGCCTTCTTGCTAGGCTTCACTTGCGTGTCGGTCACCAAAGTGGAAGGATGAGTACCAACGAATAAGTATGGGAAAACTTAAAGTAAGAAAGGTGGCATTATCCGGGAGCTGTTTTAAAAGCCGGCATGTTTGATTGCATCGACTCACCGGAAGACGGAGAGGTATCCTGATAATTGGAGTCGGATGAATTGAGGGGTCGACGAAATAAACCTGCCAAAGGATAAGCGAGCAAAGCGGAGATGACCTCAGTTCGATGCTTCCTAGTTATATCGGGTAAGCCGGAGGAGAGTTCTGCGTCTTGAGTGGCCCGAGTTTGCCTCCGGTTCTCAAATTGTCGTTGCTTCAAAAGAAATTGAGGATCTTGGTAAGCTAGAGGGTGTGAAAACCTTACTTTCTGGGTCACCCTTCGGATTTTTTGTGTTGGCAAAGGCTCTGAGTCGGAGGAAATTATAGTTACCTCTTCGCCAGCTGCTTGACTATTTCCAGTATCCTCCTGAAAGGATCAAATGTTAGTAAGGAATGGCAAAGGAGTTAAAGAAAATTGAAAAAGATTACCTCTTTCTCATCCGAAGAAGAGTCATCCAGTTTAAGCAGATCAAAGGCGCTGGGTCTCTTCTTCTTAGAGGTGCCCATCCTGGCGGTTTTTCTTTCAGTCTTCTTGGCCGCCCTGGCCTGTTTAGCAGCTTCATGGTCATACTTGACCTTCCAGAAGTCATCGCTGGCCTGTGGAAACAGATAAGGAATCATAAGTATAAGAAGGTAACATATAAAAGAGTATTTGTGAAGATTAGTAACTTATCATGAGGCCGGGTTCTTCTTACGAAGGAAGTAAGCGAAGGCATTATCGATTCTGATGCCTTCCTTCAACAGAGTTTGGACGGTAGCATCTATTGCATCATCTGATAAATCATCAGAGCTATGACGCATCGAGTCATCTTTTTCGCCTGTATAGGTACACATTAAGCCGGAGCGGCGGCTTAATGGTAGTATCCGCCAGGTGACCCAGAATCGAACCAGATCGATGCCATTTAAACCGTTCCCTAGAAGAGCTTTGATCTTCTTGATGGTGGGGTTGAGAGGCAAGCGTTCAACACCGGATAACTTATCTGCCAGTGGATGATTGGATTCGAGAGGCGGCGCGAAAGCCGGCGGTGGCTTCTCATCACCGGTGATGTATCTTGGCGATAGAACCACGTCTGGTTCCAGTCTTTCGGTTGACTTGGCAATTCAGCATAAGGGAAAAGACAATCTCTTCGCCGCTGGATGGAGATGCCGCCAAGCTCAAGACTCGGCCCGTTGGCACGTTCGTTTTGCCGGTTCAAATAAAAAAGTTCTCTGAACAAAAGCAGACCTGGTTCTTCTCGGTACACTTTGCAGAAAACTTGAAAATTGCAGAGGTTTGACACGGAATTGGGCCCGATGTCTTGAGGTCTAAGGTCAAAGAAATTCAAAACTTCTCTGAAAAATTTTGAGCCGAGAGGGGCAAATCCCCGGTTCATGTGATCCGTGAAAACTATCACTTCCTCGTCTTTTGGTTGAGGCTTTTATTCAGATGGGTCAGGAACACGATAAGACATGACTTCCTTTTTTGGCAAGTGACCGGACTTCACAAATTCAGCCAGCTTGCTTTCGGTGACAGTGGATGGAACCCAATTGCAGGTTACAGGAGCTTTGGTTGGCTTAGGCGCCATGACAACAGATTGACCTATTGCAAAATAAGAAGTTCCGGTTTAAATTTTAACCCAGAAGAAGATATTCAAATTGCTGAATGGTAGCGGCTTAAAGGGGCCTAATGACATAAGAATAATTGGGCAGCATTATTTAAGCCGCTACAGGTGTTAGCGACATTTCAAAGTTTTAAAGACCTGAGAAGGTGCCAAGGTTTACAGACCAAGTGGGATGTGTTTAAACCAGACATTTGAACAGTCATGTTGAAGGCATTTAACATAAGAAGTGTTCCGGGTGATAAAAACAGATTTCATAAGTTACAACTGTTATTCTGGATCAAATGGTCGTTCAGAAAGGAAAACTTTCTAGACCTAAAACATGATACAGAGAAGTTCATGCATCCTAATGAGGATTCTTTGCAAGAAAAGAAGATTTGCTAGCGTATAAAATGGATGCGGGATAGGTACCGCATGAGATTTATGCTACGGTGGGATCAAAAGAAGCCCCGGCAGAGGAAATACGAAGAACAGGGGATGAACTGCGAACTGTACAGAAGAACTATCAACCCTAGCATAGATACAAGATGCGAAAGGGAAACTTACAGTATTGGATCTGCTGCGGAGGGGCGCTGCCGTTCTCTGGTCGGATTCAAGTTGATGCAGCGGCCAAGGTCGATGAAGACGAGGGGTTCGACGGTGGCGGCGGCGGAGCTTGAGTGACATAGAAGAGAGGAAGAAGACGACTGGAAGGAGAAGAATGAAAAACCTAAAGTCGCGCCTATTTATAGGGAGAGGATAACCGAGACGGCGCGGGAAACAAGGAGATAAGAATTACTATCCAGCGGCCCCGACGCCTCGATTCTCGGAAGAGGCAATAAAGACAAAGATCCGTTGGGCCGATTCGGCGGAATTAAAGGGAAGATGACGTCATGACGGGTTAACACGGATCCAAAGAGTGACGTCACGCCGGGTTAAAGAAAGTCTTTTTTTGCGCAGCCTGAAGATTGAATATTTATGTTTTCAGTTATTTTAAGATTGACATGAACAGGTTCAAATCAATCTGGGGCCTAATGTTGGGGATATAACTATTTGCGTAAGCCACCCAGGAGGGGCCGGGTTACGTAAATAGTTACCAGACAGAAGCCCAAGTCCAAGCATGAAGATGGCGACTCAACAAGGAGCCTAAGGCCCACAGGCGACTTAAGGCCCATGTTAGTAAGCCGCCATAATGGCATGACTTGTACCATAAGGTAGACTTGATTAGTCACCGAGCCGGACACTGTTTATGAGCCGGCCGGGATTCTGTAAGCCGCAGGGCGTCAACCCGTGTATATAAGGGGACGACCCGGCAGCGGCTTAGGGCAAGAAACAACCAATCGAGAAACGGGCATAGCGTATCTCGCTCCCTAGTCATCGAAACCTCAAGCAATACCAACCCAACTAGACGTAGGCTTACCTTCACCGTAAGGAGCTGAACTAGTATAAACCCTCTCGTGTCCTTTGTCCCGATTAACCCCTTTAAGCTTCCTAGTTGCGATGGCTCCACGATTAAGTCCTTGCAAGAGGACATCTGTCGCGACAATTCCACGACATGTACTTATTCTTGGATTCGTACAAATCTGGAACCAACTCTCAACATATAAGTGAATGTCTTCACGCTATGAGGTCAATGTCTTCTAAACTGATTTATCTTCAAAATCTTCTGAGAAAGCATATGACCTCTTCCCCTTCCCTCGCATCTCTAATCTTTGTCACAGTACATGTCCGTGGGAGAATCCCTTTGGTTCTCATAGTACGCATTCATTTGCGTAATTCTTACAAAGATCACATCAACTCTCCCGGCCAGTTCTGTCTGCCGCCAGATGGAAGCCTTTGACAGTGTTGAAGCCATTCAGTCTGAACTTCATGGCAACAGAGAAGTCTGCAAGGAAGGGTGGCAGACAGCGCCGTGGGAACACCTCAAGAGATTTGCCTCCTGACCTCTATGAGTTGTACAAGACAGATCCACAGGAGGACTACAATCTGAAAAACCCGAATCCAATGGATTCGAAGATATTGGGCAGAACAATGGTACAAGTACAGGTTCGTGACCCAGGAATATGCCGAGAAGAATGCCATCAAGCGACCATGGGGAGGCATTTTGTACAAAAATCTTCCACCCAGGTCCAGAGCTGAAGCCATTGAATAAGGCTTCTACCCTTGCATGGTCCGTGGACCACAGCCTGCAGATGCCGACCCATCTTCATTGATATGGTGTCGTGATGACAATTTGTTCAAGCGCAACTTCCAGTTTGCCAAGAACTCTGCCAAAGAAAACAAGAAGTCGCGGGGATTAGACTTCAATCCAGGCCCCTCTGCTCCTCGTGCCGATGGCACACGCGAAGCTGAACCCAATCTTGTTGGGCCCTTCTACAACCTAGAAGGTCTCATCACTCATATTATGGTTCAAGGGACAGCCGTGGATGAGCCTGCAGACGGTGCTGATTACGACGGTTACCGCACCACCAAGCCAAAGAAGTGAAGAAACCTAAAGCTTGAAGCCTTCCTCGCACCAAAAGCTTCACGAGTGAAGCCTCGCCATCGCCTCCTCCTGCACCAAGTGTGCAGTCTCAAGATCTCTCACGCATCTCCAAGTCTCGAGAAGAAGAAAAGAAGCCTGTGCACACCACTGGTCCAGCTCCGACCCCTGCTGCTGTTCTGAGGAATGAGAATGACGCCATTGATCTGTCAAGTGACGACGATCTTGCTGATGACGCTCTTGAGGAGCTGATAAAGATCAAGCAAGAGGCGGAAATCTTCAATGATTTGCCTCTCTTTGATGTGGAAGTATTGAACAACTTCATTGATGAGTGGTTTGACACCCCCAATCTCAGCTTTGACGATCTGCAACTTCCCATTGTCCTGAGCATCTCCTTCCATGGCGCCATTGCTCCTGAGCTGGCTCTTGCTCAGAAAATTGTTGAGCTGAAGCACAAGATCGATTATGAAAAGGCTCAGTTCAAGAAGCACATGGCCAAGCTTAGCGTGACAGATGTCCAAAACTTCAAGGTCATGCTGCATGAGCTCAAGGAAGCATTTCACAAAGAAACGTGATGAAGCCAAAGGTTCTCATGAGCGCATGAAGATTCTTGCTGCCAAGTGTGTTCAAGCTTACAATGAAGTTGAGAAGCGCAAGGCACTTGGGCGTCCTGTCATCGACCCTAAGATGGCTGCCAAGCAGAACAAGAAGCCATCTGTGGACCAAACTGAACCATCCAGGCGGGAAGAACCTCGCATAGTCTTCCCAGCCAGTATGACAGGCGTGAAGCCTAAGGTCCCCACAGTGGCTTCATAGCTTCAGAAGACAAGGGCAGCTGAAGCCAAGGCCAGAAAGCGCAAGACCAAGAACACCACTGATCATGCTCCACCCACCAAGAAGCACAAGATCAAGAAGAGAGATTGGGCTGCTCCCGCAGAGCCCCTTGTCATCGAGCCAATTTCTGTTGCTCGTCCTGAATCTGCACAACAAGAACGTCGAATGATAGTTCATGAGCCTGCTTCCACAGAGGCTCCTGAAGCTGAAGACGTTCCAGCTTTTGACCCCACCGCAGCTGAAGACATTGGTCATCATGACAATATTGAAGATGATGAAGTCCTTCCTTAGATCGAGCACAACATGGTATCATCGCCTGTTCTTACGAACAGCGAACTCATCAGCATTGGTCGTCCATTGACGCCAATTGCTCAGAATGACTCATGGGCTGATCACCCACAAGAATCCCCACGTCAAGAAGAAACACCAGTTACTCCCCCAACTCAAATCACCACTCCAGTGATTGAAGATGAGGACTTTGTGGCCCAACCAACTCCATCTCCACAAGCGTCGCCAGCGTTTCGCAGGCTTCGCAAAGGACCAAGGCCACAAGTCACTCTGTCAAGTGTTCCAGAAGGAGAAGAGCGCCAATCCGTTTCGCGCCAAGTCTTTCCTGAAGCCTTTCCAACTGTGAACAACCACGAGACTGAAGCCAATATGGCTGAAGATATTTCGGTTGCATCAGCCGATGACCAAGAAGAACCAAGAGAAGAAGAAGCACGTGTTGCTACACCCCCTACCAACCAAGTTGTTCTCGAGGAGAACGTGTCTGACCCTCCAGCTACTCAAGTGGAGGTTAACAACATTGAGGCGGCCACCAACACCAATACTGAAGCCAATGACGTTGTCATGGCTGAAGCTAATGTGGCGCCTGAAGTCAATGGCGTGCCTGAAGTGATAGCACCTGAAGTCAATGCTGCACCTGATGCCAATCTACAGCCTGAAGTCACTGCCACTGCCACTGCCACTACTCCTGTACCGCCTCCCAGGCCACATACTATTGAGCAAGCATACAACTATGGTCAGCTGGTCACTGTCAGATGGCCTATTCTGGTTCCTCCTCCTGGTGGTGGTCCGCAATTTGACTATCATGTCACATACAGCACACTGTCCGAAGCCAAAGCCAAGACTGCCTGTGTTTCTGTGTAATCGCCACTTCACTGTGGTCCTTCAATGCAAATGGCTTCATTGCGCACAACACTTTCTTTGATAGTGCCAAGAACCCCTATTCCAAGCCAAGGATTTCATCAGATCGGTTCTGGAGCTATCATCAGCGCAGTTATTATTCATGTGTTCTTTATGATCAAGGGCGCATCTTTCCTCATATGCGTCTTGACTGTGAAGCCATTGCTGGATTGCCATGCCTTGAAGAAGCCATTGACTGCTTTCGTGATGATGGCTTGCTAAACTTTGTGACTGATAAGGAGCATTGGAATGAAGAACTTCTGCTTCAATTTTATGCTACCCTCCACATTCGCGGATACAACAGGGATCCAAAGACTTGGGTCCTTGAGTGGATGACAGGCAATGTCCATCATGAAGCCAAAGCTTTGGACATCATTGAGCTAACCGGCCTGCCCACTCTAGGAGAATTATATGAACCTGGTCGTCAGCTTCACCGCAATGTCTCTGGAGAGTATCTTCCACAAGCCAGAGCCCAACATGATCCAAATGCTGAGCATGATGAAGCCTCTGCCACATGACGTTGATTACCCAAAGGAGTTCTTTGTCGAAGATCTAGAGTATCTGCCACGCACTATTTATCACATCATCAGGCGAACTCTATGGCTGTCAAAGGACATTCTTCAAAGACAAAACTTGAAGGAGCAATGAAGACTTTGGTCTTTTATATCTTCAACGGCATCAGCTTCAATGCTCAAGACTTCTTTATCAGGCAGTTGGCTGCATCAGGCTCTGCTCTCTTTGGACTGAAGTTCTACGCTCCATGGGTCATGCGCCTCATCAAGCTACACTCAGCTGTCAACTAGCAGCCCTCTGCTCGCAACCATCTGATCTTTATGCCAGAGGTTGATATGTCAGTTGAAGCCATATACCCAGAGCCTGCCAAGGAGCCCGTTTGTCTTCACAATGCTGATCACCAAAGCTTCACACAACCCATTGAAGGAGTCCAGGCAGTCACTCGTGTTTATCCTTTGGCTGGCAATACACGCTTACCTCACCGTGCTCAAACTAAAGCCACTGAAAGCACTATTACTTAAAGGCCTCGGAAGCAATCTCGTGTTCTCAATGACCGAGAACTTCTCGTTGCCCTGCATCAGAAACAGAATAAGCATCACTTCTGGCTGAAGCGGCAGATGCAAAGCCTCTTGGTGGACATCAATCGCATTAGCGATCTTGCCACCAAGAATGCCTTTGTTACACATGAAACCTGTCAGAGGTCATGGAAGAGTTTGACATTGCTCAGTGCTGAAGAAGTTCTTCAAGACGATGGCTTCACTGAAAGATTCAAGTTTGACTCTGATTATTCCTCCTCCGCTGCAACGGTGAATGCCATAGTGATCGATGATCAATATGATGCGACTTCACCTCCTCCAACTTCACCGTGTATCGACACTTCACCAAGTTTGTCTGCACCGCCAAACCCCGATGCCGACCCTGCATCCTCTCCTACTCCTTCTGGGAACGAGTAGAGGCTCTATGTATTCAAACCTTTTTGGTCCTTACTGACAAAAGGGGGAGAAGCATATGAGTTGATAGTCTTCAAGCGGGTCCATATGGGCGGTTGCTTTATATTTTGCCTAGTGCTTACAACTCTCGCTTTTGATACATTTGGTTCTTTGAGTTGTAACACTTAAAGTTGATGGTTAAATGCACACGTTTTACGCTATTACGTGATGCGATGATAAATTCCGCATGCGATGATAAATCCCTTGCGAAGTCATATTGCAGACGCGTCCATTTTTCATTATGCATGTCATTATCTTCGTTTTATCAAATCATGCATGATGAATTGTCTTCATAAGTTGAAGAGGATCTCCACAAGTACAACCTGCCATGTGCATTTGCATTCCAAAAGCAAATTACTTATATGCACATCTTCAGGGGGAGCCTTTTGCTACTTATGAAGACATACCTTTATCCTTTACAATGTCACATACTTTTATCCCCATTGAAAACTTCAACCAGTTTGTCATCAATCACCAAAAAGGGGGAGATTGTAAGTGCATCTAGTGCCACCCCTAGTTGGTTTTGGAGTATTGACGACAAACCTAATTGAGGGACTAATGTGTTAGTGAGAATTGCATGATAGCACAGGTAGTAGTCCCTCATTGATTCGATTTACCTACCGGAGATGACCCCTAAAAATATATGAAGACATTGAAGACAATGGTGGTATGTGAAGATATTCACATTGAAGACTATGACAAGAGAAGACTTCTCCAAAACGCTTTGACAAGAGAAGGCTCACACTCACTTTCTTGTAAATACAGGCTTCTCCAAAAGTCTGTATAAAACCAAATGCTTTGATCACACTATCAAAGCGCTTATTCCAACTCCGAGAGGCTTGCACCAGTCCATAAATGGATCGCTGGAGCTTGCACACTTTGTTAGCTCCCTTTGGATCGACAAAACCTTCCAGCTGCATCATATACAACTCTTCTTCCAGAAATCCATTCAAAAATGCAGTTTTGACATCCATTTGCCAAATTTCGTAATCATAAAATGCGCCAATTGCTAACATGATCCGGACAGACTTAAGCATCGCTATGGGTGAGAAAGTCTCATCGTAGTCAATCCCTTCAACTTATCGAAAACCTTTCGCAACAAGTCGAGCTTTATAGACAGTAACATTACTGTCAGCGTCAGTCTTCTTTTGAAGATCCATTTATTCTCAATGGCTTGCCGATCATCGGGCAAGTCAACCAAAGTCCATACTTTGTTTTCATACATGGATCCCATCTCAGATTTCATGGCCTCAAGCCATTTTGCAGAATCTGGGATCACCATCACTTCTTCATAGTTCGTAGGTTCGTCGTGGTCTAGTAACATAACCTCCAGAACAGGATTACCGTACCACTCTGGTGCGGATCTTACTCTGGTTGACCTACGAGGTTTAGTAACAACTTTGTAAGTGCATCTAGTGCCACCCCTAGTTGGTTTTGGAGTATTGACGACAAACCTGGTTGAGGGACTAATGTGTTTGTGAGAATTGCAGGATAGCACAGGTAGTAGTCCCTCATTAATTCGGTTTACCTACAGGAGGTGACCCCTAAAAATGTATGAAGACATTGAAGACAATGGTGGTATGTGAAGATATTCACATTTAATACTATGACAAGAGAAGGCATTGCGTGAAGACTATGGAGCGCGAAGACCTAGTTGTTTCGTTGTTTCCTTTTCTTCTTTGTTGAGTCGTAGGAACCACCATACTATTAAGTGGGGTCCCAGTGAACAAAGTCAGAGTGACTGAAGTGATGCTCAACCAAAATCCTATGTCTTTGAGCGAAGACAATGAGAGCAAATCTTATTCAGAGCTGGATGAGTCAGCTTTACTTGTAGCCCAAGTAAAGTTGCCGCGTGTGTTTGAAATCTGACCGTTGGAACACGTGTCAGTTCCTTAGTGACCCAGGGTCATTTCGGGCAAATCAGGTCGGGTTGCCTAGTGGCTATAAATAGCCCACCCCCTACACCATAAATTGGTGGCTGCTCAGAGTTAGTACACGGCTTTTGTCGTTTGAGAACAACTCAGTTCCGAAGCTTTTGAGAGAGAGAGAAATCCTTGCGAGGACAAAGCCCAAACACCCAGAGCCAAAGAGTGTTAGGCATCACTGAAGTCTTTCTATCCGCGTGACCTGAAGACTTGTTACACTTGAGGACTGTGAATCCTCCAGCCGGTTAGGCGTCGCGCTCTAAGCATCCAAGAGTCATTGTGGATCGCCGGTGAACGAAGTCTGTGAAGGTTTGGAAGTCTACCTTGAAGACTTACCAGAGTAATTGGGCGAGGACTGGGTGTCCTTAGCTCAAGGGGAATAAGGTGAAGATGCGGTCTTTTGAGTTGAATCTCAGCCTCCCTAACCAGACGTACAGTTGTCACAGCAACTGGAACTGGTCCAAGAAATCCTGTGTCCTCGACAAGTGACTGGTTCTATCCTCTCCCTCTCCTTACTTACAGTTTGTCTTCGTGAAGTCATTGCTTGTTTGCTTTACCTATTTGTCTTCATTGTGTGACTTCTATCATTGTTTGCCTTCATACCATCTTCCATCCTAATCCGTACTACCTAGCTGCTATTAGTCTTTGCACTTTCACTTCATTGAATACTTGACTATGGCTTGTAGTGTAGTCTACCTTCCGCTGCATATCAATAGGTTCATTTCTATTGTTTGTCTTCGAAACTCTCATGTTTTGAAGACTTTCATAAAAATCGCCTATTCACCTCCCCCCCCCCTCTAGTCGATAACTAGCACTTTCAAACTTGATCTAAAGTTTCATGATCATCATCATTAACTTCCTCACTAATTGGTGTAGGTGTCACAGGAACCGGTTTCTGTGATGAACTACTTTCCAATAAGGGAGCAGGTACAGTTACCACATCAAGTTCTACTTTCCTTCCACTCACTTCTTTCGAGAGAAACTCCTTCTCTAGAAAGGATCCAAATTTAGCAACAAAAGTCTTGCCTTCAGATCTGTGATAGAAGGTGTACCCAATAGTTTCCTTTGGGTATCCTATGAAGACACATTTCTCCGATTTGGGTTCGAGCTTATCAGGTTGAAGCATTTTCACATAAGCATCGCAGCCCCAAAGTTTAAGAAACGACAACTTTGGTTTCTTGCCAAACCATAGTTCATAAGGCGTCGTCTCAACGGATTTTGATGGTGCCCTATTTAACTTGAATGCAGCCGTCTCTAAAGCATAACCCCAAAATGATAGCGGTAAATCAGTAAGAGACATCATAGATCGCACCATATCTAGTAAAGTACGATTACGACGTTAGGACACACCATTACACTGTGGTGTTCCGGGTGGCGTGAGTTGCGAAACTATTCCGCATTGTTTCAAATGAAGACCAAACTCGTAACTCAAATATTCTCCGCCACGATCAGATTGTGGAAAATTTATTTTCTTGTTACAATGATTTTCAACTTCACTCTGAAATTCCTTGAACTTTTCAAATGTTTCAGACTTATGTTTCATTAAGTAGATATACCCATATCTGCTTAAATCATCTGTGAAGGTGAGAAAATAACGATACCCACCGCGAGCCTCAACGTTCATCGGTCCACATACAACTGTATGTATGATTTCCAACAAATCTGTTGCTCGCTCCATAGTTCCGGAGAACGGCATTTTAGTCATCTTGCCCATGAGGCATGGTTCGCAAGTACCAAGTGATTCATAATCAAGTGGTTCCAAAAGTCCATCAGTATGGAGTTTCTTCATGCGCTTTACACCAATATGACATAAACGGTAGTGCCACAAATAAGTTGCACTATCATTATCAACTCTGCATCTTTTGGCTTCAATATTATGAATATGTGTATCACTACTATCGAGATTCAACAAAAATAGACCACTTTTCAAGGGTGCATGACCATAAAAGATATTACTCATATAAATAGGACAACCATTATTCTATGATTTAAATGAATAACCGTCTCGCATCAAACAAGATCCAGATATGATGTTCATGCTCAACGCTGGCACCAAATAACAATTATTTAGGTCTAAAACTAATCCCGAAGGTAGATGTAGAGGTAGCGTCAATCATGCCGCGATCACATCGACTTTGAAACCATTTCCCACGCGCATCGTCACCTCGCCCTTAGCCAATCTTCGCTTAATCCGTAGTCCCTGTTTCGAGTTGCAAATATTAGCAATGTAACCAGATTATCAAATACCAGGTGCTACTGCGAGCATTAGTAAGGTACACATCAATAACATGTATATCACATATACCTTTGTTCACCTTGCCATCCTTCTTATCCGACAAATACTTGGGGCAGTTCCATTTCAAGTGACCAGTCGGTTTGCAGTAGAAGCACTCAGTCTCAGGCTTAGGTCCAGACTTGGGTTTCTTCTCCTGAGCAGCAACTTGTTTGCTATTCTTCTTAAAGTTCCCCTTCTTCTTCCCTTTGCCCTTTTTCTTGAAACTGGTGGTCTTGTTGACCATCAACACTTGATGCTCCTTCTTGATTTCTACCTCCATGAGCCTTTAGCATTGCGAAGAACTCGGGAATCGTCTTATCCATCCCTTGCATGTTATAGTTCATCACGAAGCTCTTGTAGCTTGGTGGCGATGATTGAAGAATTCAGTCAATGACGCTATCATCCGGAAGATTAACTCCCGGTTGAATCAAGTGATTGTTATACCCGGACATTCTAAGTATATGCTCACCGATGAACTATTCTCCTCCATCTTACAGCTGTAGAACTTATTGGAGACTTCATATCTCTCAATCCGGGCATTTGCTTGAAATATTAACTTCAACTCCTGAAACACCTCATATGCTCCATGACATTCAAAATGTCGTTGAAGTCCCGGTTCTAAGCCGTAAGCATGGCACACTGAACTATCGAGTAGTCATCAGCTTTGCTCTGCCAGACGTTCATAACATCTGGTGTTGGTCCTGCAGTAGGTCTGGCACCTAGCGGTGCTTCCAGGACGTAATTCTTCTGTGCAGCAATGAGGATAATCCTGAAGTTACGGACCCAGTCCGTGTAATTGCTACCATCATATTTCAACTTTGCTTTCTCAAGGAACGCATTAAAATTCAACGGAACAACAAAGACGGGCCATCTATCTACAAACAACATAGACAAGCAAAATACTATCAGGTACTAAGTTCATGATAAATTTAACTTCAATTAATCATATTACTTAAGAATTCCCACTTAGATAGACATCCCTCTAATCCTCTAAGTGATAACGTGATCCAAATCAACTAAACCATGTCCGATCATCACGTGAGATGGAGTAGTTTCAATGGTGAACATCACTATGTTAATCATATCTACTACATGATTCATGCTCGACCTTTCGGTCTCAGTGTTCCGAGGCCATATCTGCATATGTTAGGCTCATCAAATTTAACTTGAGTATTTCGCGTGTGCAACTGTTTTGCAACCGTTGTATTTGAACATAGAGCCTATCACACCCGATCATCACGTGGTGTCTCAGCACGAAGAACTTTCGCAACGGTGCATACTCAGGGAGAACACTTATACCTTAATTATTTAGTGAGAGATCATCTTAAATGCTACCGTCAATCAAAGCAAGATAAGATGCATAAAAGATAAACATCACATGCAATCAATATAAGTGATATGATATGGCCATCATCATCTTGTGCTTGTGATCTCCATCTCTGAAGCACCATGATGATCACCATCATCACCGACGCGACACCTTGATCTCCATCGTAGCATCGTTGTCGTCTCGCCAACTTATGCTTCTACGACTATCACTACCGCTTAGTGATAAAGTAAAGCATTACAGAGCGATTGCATTGCATACAATAAAGCGACAACCATATGGCTCCTGCCAGTTGCCGATAACTCGATTACAAAACATGATCATCTCATACAATAAAATATAGCATCATGCCTTGACCATATCACATCACAACATGCCCTGCAAAAACAAGTTAGACGTCCTCTACTTTGTTGCTGCAAGTTTTACGTGGCTGCTACGGGCTGAGCAAGAACCATATCAAAACCACAACGATAGTTTGTCAAGTTAGTGATGTTTTAACCTTCTCAAGGACCGGGCGTAGCCACATTCGGTTCAACTAAAGTTGGAGAAACTGACACCCGCCAGCCACCTGAGTGCAAAGCACGTCGGTAGAACCAGTCTCGCGTAAGCGTACGCGTAATGTCGGTCCGAGCCGCTTCATCCAACAATACCGCCGAACCAAAGAATGACATGCTGGTAAGCAGTATGACTTATATCGCCCACAACTCACTTGTGTTCTACTCGTCCATATAACATCTACACATAAAACCAGGCTCGGATGCCACTGTTGGGGAACGTAGTAATTTCAAAAAAAATTCCTACGCACACACAGGATCATGGTGATGCATAGCAACGAGAGGGGCGAGTGTTGTCCATGTACCCTCGTAGACCGAAAGCGGAAGCGTTAGCACAACGCGGTTGATGTAGTCGTACGTCTTCACGATCTGACCGATCAAGTACCGAACGAACGGCACCTCCGAGTTTAGCACATGTTCAGCTCGATGACGTCCCTTGAACTCCGATCCAGCCGAGCTTTGAGGGAGAGTTCCGTCAGCACGACGGCGTGGTGACGATGATGATGTTCTACCGACGCAGGGCTTCGCCTAAGCACCGCTATGATATTATCGAGGTGGATTATGGTGGAGGGGGCACCGCACGGCTAAGAGATCAAGAGATCAATTGTTGTGTCTATGGGGTGCCCCTGCCCCGTGATATAAAGGAGCAAGGCAGTGAGGCGGCCGGCCAGAGGAGGCGCGCCAGGAGGAGTCCTACTCCCACCGGGAGTAGGACTCCCTCCTTTCCTAGTTGGAGTAGGAGAAGGGGGAAGGAGGAGGGAGAGAGGAAGGAAAGGCCCCCCTCCTTATCCAATTCGGACTAGAAGGGGAGAGGGCATGCGGCCTGCCCTGGCCGCCCCTCCTCTTCTCCACTAAGGCCCATGTAGGCCCATTAAACCCCCGGGGGGTTCCGGTAACCCCCGGTACTCCGGTAAAATCCCGATTTCACCCGGAACACTTCCGATATCCAAATATAGGCTTCCAATATATCAATCTTTATGTCTCGACCATGTCGAGACTCCTCGTCATGTCCGTGATCACATCCGGGACTCCTAACTATCTTCGGTACATAAAAACATATAAATTCATAATATAACCGTCATCCAACTTTAAGCGTGCGGACCCTACGGGTTCGAGAACTATGTAGACATGACCGAGACACGTCTCCGGTCAATAACCAATAGCGGAACGTGGATGCTCATATTGGCTCCCACATATTCTACGAAGATCTTTATCGGTCAGACCGCATAACAACATACGTGGTTCCCTTTGTCATCGGTATGTTACTTGCCCGAGATTCGATCGTCGGTATCTCAATACCTAGTTCAATCTCGTTACCGGCAAGTCTCTTTACTCGTTCTGTAACACATCATCCCGCAACTAACTCATTAGTTTCAATGCTTGCAAGGCTTATATTGATGTGCATTACCGAGTGGGCCCAGAGATACCTCTCCGACAGTCGGAGTGACAAATCCTAATCTCGAAATACGCCAACCAAACTAGTACCTTTCGAGACACCTGTAGAGCACCTTTATAATCACCCAGTTACATTGTGACGTTTGGTAGCACACAAAGTGTTCCTCCGGTAAACGGGAGTTGCATAATCTCATAGTCATAGGAACATGTATAAGTCATGATGAAAGCAATAGCAGAATACTAAACGATCGTGTGCTAAGCTAACGGAATGGGTCAAGTCAATCACATCATTCTGCTAATGATGTGATCCTGTTAATCAAATGACAACTCATGTCTATGGCTAGGAAGCATAACCATCTTTGATCAACGAGCTAGTCAAGTAGAGGCATACTAGTGACACTTTGTTTGTCTATGTATTCACACATGTATCATGTTTCCGGTTAATACAATTCTAGCATGAATAATAAACATTTATCATGATATAAGGAAATAAATAATAACTTTATTATTGCCTCTAGGGCATATTTCCTTCATATAGATCTTGGTGTTCAATATGTAAGCAGCTTCACCGAGGTCTTTCTTTGAAAAACTTCTTTCAAATACTCCTTTATGCTTTCTAGAAAGTTCTACATCATTTCCGGTCAACAATATGTCACTCATGTATACTTATCAGAAAGGCTGTAGTGCTCCCACTCACTTTCTTGTAAATACAGGCTTCACCACAAGTCTGTATAAAACTATATGCTTTGATCAACTCATCAAAGCGTATATTCCAACTACGAGATGCTTGCACCAGTCCATAGATGGATCGCTGGAGCTTGCACATTTTGTTGGCACCTTTAGGATCGACATAACCTTCTGGTTGCATCATATACAACTCTTCTTTAAGAAATCCATTAAGGAATGTAGTTTTGACATCCATTTGCCAGATTTCATAAAATGTGGCAATTTGCTAGATTCAGACAGACTTAAGCATCGCTACGGGTGAGAAAATCTCATCGTAGTCAACACCTTGAACTTTGTCAAAACCTTTTTCGACAAGTCTAGCTTTGTAGATAGTAACACTACTATCAGCGTCCGTCTTCCTCTTTAACATCCATTAATTATCTATGGTTTGCCGATCATCGGGCAAGTCAACCAAAGTCCACACTTTGTTCTCATACATGGATCATATCTCAGTTTTTTTGGCCTCAAGCCATTTCGCGGAATCTGGGCTCATCATCGCTTCCTCATAGTTCGTAGGTTCTTCATGGTCAAGTAACATGACCTCCAGAACAGGATTACCGTACCACTCTGGTGCAGATCTCACTCTTGTAGACCTACGAGGTTCGGTAGTAACTTGATCTGAAGTTACATGATCATCATCATTAGCTTCCTCACTAATTGGTGTAGGAGTCACAGGAACAAATTTCTGTGATGAACTACTTTCCAATAAGGGAGCAGGTATAATTACCTCATCAAGTTCTACTTTCCTCCCACTCACTTCTTTCGAGAGAAACTCCTTCTCTAGAAAGGATCCATTCTTAGCAACGAATGTCTTGCCTTCAGATCTGTGATAGAAGGTGTACCCAACTGTCTCCTTTGGGTATCCTATGAAGACCATTTCTCTGATTTGGGCTTGAGCTTATCAGGATAAAACTTTTTCACATAAGCATCGCAACCCCAAACTTTAAGAAACGACAACTTTGGTTTCTTGCCAAACCACAGTTCATATGTTGTCGTCTCAACGGATTTAGATGGTGCCCTATTTAATGTGAACGCAATTGTCTCTAATGCATAACCCCAAAACCATAGTGGTAAATCGGTAAGAGACATCATAGATTGCACCATATCTAATAAAGTACGGTTACGATGTTCGGACACACCATTACATTGTGGTGTTCCAGGTGGCGTGAGTTGCGAAACTATTCCACATTGTTTCAAATGAAGACCAAACTCATAACTCAAATATTCTCCTCCACGATCAGATCGTAGAAACTTTATTTTCTTGTTACGATAATTTTCTACTTCACTCTGAAATTATATGAACTTTTCAAATGTTTCAGACTTATGTTTCATCAAGTAGATATACCCATATCTGCTCAAATCATCTGTGAAGGTCAGAAAATAACGATACCCACCGCGAGCCTCAACACTCATCAGATCGCATATATCAGTATGTATTATTTCCAATAAGTCGATTGCTCGCTCCATTGTTCCGGAGAAACAGTCTTAGTCATCTTGCCCATAAGGCATGGTTACATAAGCATCAAGTGATTCATAATCAAGTGATTCCAAAATCCCATCACATGGAGTTTCTTCATGCGCTTTACACCAATATGACCTAAATGGCGATTGCCACAAATAAGTTGCACTATCATTATTAACTTTGCATCTTTTGGCTTCAATATTATGAATATGTGTATCACTACGATCAAGATCCAACAAACCATTTTCATTGGGTGTATGACCATAGAAGGTTTTGTTCATGTAAAGAGAACAACAATTATTCTCTAACTTAAATGAATAACCGTATTGCAATAAACATGATCAAATCATATTCATGCTCAACGCAAACACTAAATAACACTTATTTAGGTTCAACACTAATCCCGAAAGTAAAGGGAGTGTGCGATGATGATCATATCAATCTTGGAACTACTTCCAACACACATCATCACCTCGCCCTTAACTAGTTTCTGTTCATTCTGCAAATCCCGTTTGGAGTTACTACTCTTAGCAAGTGAACCAGTACCAAATGCCGAGGGGTTGCTATAAACACTAGTAAAGTACACATCAATAACATGTATATCCAATATACCTTTGTTCACTTTGCCATCCTTCTTATCCGCCAAATACTTGGGGTAGTTCCGCTTCCAGTGACCAGTCCCTTTGTAGTAGAAGCACTCAGTCTCAAGCTTATGTCCAGACTTGGGCTTCTTCACTTGAGTAGCAACTTGCTTGCCGTTCTTCTTGAAGTTCCCCTTCTTCCCTTTACCCTTCTTCTTGAAACTGGTGGTCTTGTTGACCATCAACACTTGATGCTCCTTCTTGATTTCTACCTCCGCAGCCTTTAGCATCGCAAAGAGCTCGGGAATTGTCTTATCCATCCCTTGCATATTATAGTTCATCACGAAGCTCTTGTAGCTTGGTGGCAGTGATTGAAGAATTCTATCAATGACACTACCATCCGGAAGATTAACTCCCAGTTGAATCAAGTGATTGTTATATACCCAGAAATTTTGAGTATATGCTCACTGACAAAACTATTCTCCTCCATCTTGCAGCTATAGAACTTATTGGAGACTTCATATCTCTCAACCCGAGCATTTGCTTGAAATATTAACTTCAACTCTTGGAACATCTCATATGCTCCTTGACGTTCAAAACGTCGTTGAAGTCCCGGTTCTAAGCCGTAAAGCATGGCACACTGAACTATCGAGTAGTCATCAGCTTTGCTCTACCAGACGTTCATAACATCTGGCGTTGCTCCTGCAGCGGGTTTGGCACCTAGCGGTACTTCCAAGATGTAATTCTTCTCTGCAGCAATGAGGATAATCCTCAAGTTATGGACCCAGCCCATGTAATTGCTACCATCATCTTTCAACTTTGCTTTCTCAAGGAATGCATTAAAATTCAACGGAACAACAGCACGGGCCATCTATCTACAACAACATAGACATGCAAAACACTATCAAGTACTAAGTTCATGATAAATTAAAGTTCAATTAATCAAATTACTTAAGAACTCCCACTTAGATAGGCATCCCTCTAATCATCTAAGTGATCACGTGATCCATATCAACTAAACCATGTCCGGTCATCACGTGAGATGGAGTAGTTTTCAATGGTGAACATCACTATGTTGATCATATCTACTATATGATTCACGCTCGACCTTTCGGTCTCCAGTGTTCCGAGGCCATATCTGCATATGCTAGGCTCGTCAAGTTTAACCCGAGTATTCTGTGTGTGCAAAATTGGCTTGCACCCGTTGCATGTGAACGTAGAGCTTATCACACCCGATCATCACGTGGTGTCTTGGCACGATGAACTTTGGCAATGGTGCATACTCAGGGAGAACACTTATACCTTGAAATTTAGTGAGAGATCATCTTATAATGCTACCGTCGATCTAAGCAGAATAAGATGCATAAAAGATAAACATCATATGCAATCAATATAAGTGATATGATAAGCCCATCATCATCTTGTGCCTTTGATCTCCATCTCCAAAGCACCGTCATGATCACCATCGTCACCGGCGCGACACCTTGATCTCCATCATAGCATCGTTGTCATCTCGCCAACTATTGCTTCTACGACTATCGCTACCGCTTAGTGATAAAGTAAAGCAATTACATGGCGATTGCATTTCATACAATAAAGCAACAACCATATGGCTCCACGCGATTGTCGATAACTCGGTTACAAAACATGATCATCTCATACAATAAAATTTAGCATCATGTCTTGACCATATCACATCACAACATGCCCTGCAAAAACAAGTTAGACGCCCTCTACATTGTTGTTGCAAGTTTTACGTGGCTGCTACGAGCTGAGCAAGAGCCCTTCTTACCTACGCATCAAAACCACAACGATTTTTCGTCAAGTATGTGCTGTTTTAACCTTCAACAAGGACCGGGCGTAGCCACACTCGATTCAACTAAAGTTGGAGAAAGCGGCCGCCAGACCACGTGTGCAAAGCACGTCGGTAGAACCAGTCTCGCGTAAGCGTACGCGTAATGTCGGTCCGGGCCGCTTGATCCAACAATACCGCCAAATCAAAGTATGATATGCTGGTAAGCAGTATGACTATTATCGACCACAACTCACTTGTGTTCTACTCATGCATATAACATTTACGCATAAACCTGGCTCGGATGCCACTGTTGGGAACGTAGTAATTTCAAAAAAAATCCTACGCACACGCAAGATCATGGTGATGCAAAGCAACGAGGGGGGGAGTGTTGTCTACGTACCCTCGTAGACCGTAAGCGGAAGCGTTATGACAACGCAGTTGATGTAGTCGTACGTCTTCACGATCCGACCGATCCAACTACCGAACACACGGCACCTCCGAGTTCAGCACACGTTCAGCTCAGTGACGTCTCATGAACTCACGATCCAGCAGAGCTTCGAGGGAGAGTTCCGTCAGCACGACAGCATCATGACGGTGATGATAATGCTACCGACGCAGGGCTTCGCCTAAGCACTGCTATGATATGACCGAGGTGGATTATGGTGGAGGGGGCACCGCACACGGCTAAAAGATCAACTGATCAACTTGTGTGTCTACGGGGTGCCCCCCTCCCCCGTATATAAAGAATTGGAGGAGGGGAGAGGCCGGCCCTCTCTATGGCGCGCCCTAGGGGAGTCCTACTCCCACCGGGAGTAGGATTCCCCCCCCCTTCCCTAGTTGGAGTAGGAGAGGAAGGGAAGGAGGAGTGGGAGAGAAGGAAAGGGGGGCCACCACCCCCCAAACCTACTCCAATTCGGCCTCCTGCCCAAGGGGGGCGCACTAGCCCCTTGTGGGCTCGTGTGCTTCCTTATTATCGCCCATAAGGCCCATAACTTCTCCCGGGGGGTTCCGGTAACCTCCCGGTACTCCGGAAAAATGCCCGAACCATTCGGAACCTTTCCGATGTCCGAATATAGCCTTTCATCTCGAGACTCCTCGTCATGTCCGTGATCTCATCCGGGACTCCGAACAACCTTCGGTACATCAAAACACATAAACTCATAATACCGATCATCAGCGTACGTTAAGCGTGCAGACCCTACGGGTTCGAGAACTATGTAGACATGACCGAGACACGTCTCTGGTCAATAACCAATAGCTGAACCTGGATGCTCATATTGGCTCCCACATATTCTACGACGATCTTTATCGGTCAAACCGCATAAGAACATATGTTGTTCCCTTTGTCATCGGTATGTTACTTGCCCGAGATTCGATTGTCGGTATCTCAATACCTAGTTCAATCTCGTTACCGGCAAGTCTCTTTACTTGTTCCGTAATGCATCATCCCGCAACTAACTCATTAGTTACATTGCTTGCAAGGCTTATAGTGATGTGCATTACCGAGAGGGCCCAGAGATACCTCTCCAATACTTGGAGTGACAAATCCTAATCTCGATCTATGCCAACCCAACAAACACCATCGGAGACACCTGTAGAGCATCTTTATAATCACCCAGTTACGTTGTGACGTTTGATAGCACATAAGGTGTTCCTCCGGTATTCGAGAGTTGCATAACCTGATAGTCATAGGAACATGTATAAGTCATGAAGAAAGCAATAGCAACATACTAAACGATCAAGTGCTAAGCTAACGGAATGGGTCAAGTCAATCACATCATTCTCTAATGATGTGATCCCATTAATCAAATGACAACTCATGTCAATGGCTAGGAAACTTAACCATCTTTGATACAACGAGCTAGTCAAGTAGAGGCATACTAGTGACACTGCTTGTTTATGTATTCACACATGTACTAAGTTTCCGGTTAATACAATTCTAGCATGAATAATAAACATTTATCATGATATAAGGAAATATAAATAACAACTTTATTATTGCCTCTAGGGCATATTTCCTTCAGTCTCCCACTTGCACTAGAGCCAATAATCTAGTTCATATCGCCATGTGATTTAACACCAATAGTTCACATCACCATGTGATTAATATCCATAGTTCACATCGCCATGTGGCCAACACTCAAAGGGTTTACTAGAGTCAGTAATCTAGTTCACATCGCCATGTGATTAACACCCAAAGAGTACTAAGGTGTGATCATGTTTTGCTTGTGAGAGAAGTTTAGTTCTACAGCCGGTGGGGGTTCCCCCGTGTCGCCAGAGCAGAGGTGACGCGGGGGTGGAGGAACCGTTTTAGTTCTACAGCCTTTTCCTGTGGATGATTCGTTTCACACGCGAAAGCACATTGCGCCCTAATAACATGCACATCATCCATGAACGCAAATGTGAAGTCGTTAGCATATCGATGGTACACCATCCAGACCACCGTCGTCAAGTTTTGTAAAGCAATTGATCAGTTGGAGGCAATGTGATCATTGCGTGTGGCAACCATGGAGATCGTAGGTTTTGCTTCTTCTTGCTCAACTTGGTGATTGATTCATTCATTCCCTCAATGTTGCTCTACTCAATTGTAGCATGTACGCGCTGTCGTGATGTACCATAGGTTAGAGGGCAGACCATTCACGCACATACAGGACGAAGCTCAAGGGCAGTATGTGTGGGACGACATGATCCGTTCATGAAAAACTTGTTGAACATCCTATTGGTGTTGTTGAATTTGAACTATTGTTGTACTAGACTCATTTGCATGTTATTTATGGATGATTTGTTCTATTTTTTATCCGAACTTTGATGAATGCCGTCATGTTTGATGGCTGGCTTCCGTATCAGTGTCCGTGGACAAATGCGGTGTCCGGTTTGTGGGTCAGTGTTGGAGATGCCCTAATACTAGTACTGCACTTTGTTGGCTCCCACTTGCTGTTGTTTTGTATTACAGCAAATGTTTTTTTTTCATAGACAATCTCCAACTTGTGAATGTTGATACTTCCTCATGGTACCTCTAGAGATCCATCAAAGATCATGGATGGGCCTTTCTAGCAAATCAGTCCCCAATAGAAAAGTGATGGCCTCACTCAACATGCCCTTTGCCTGTACCATTTAAAACGAGAGGAATGACCTCCTCACCAATGTCAAGAAGGAAGTCAAGCTATGGTTCACCATTGATGCTGGATGGCTTCTCCTGCTCCCGCCCCCGCTCCCCCTCCTCCCCCCACTCCACCACCCCTCCCTCCCCGCCGGCCAACCACCATCCTGGCTGATGTTCTGCTCCCATTAGCCACGTTCTGCTCACCTCTGATCCCGCCGGGCAAACGCCTCGATGACTCGCTGGTCCAGGATGCCATTCGCGCCACCCTCGGGGTTCGAAACACCATGGGTGCTGACTTCGAAGATCAATGCTGGTCAGCCATTCTCCAGCCCATTACCCCCTTCTGCCATAAGTGTTCAGGGATCCATCTCACCACCAAGATTGAGTTCGCCATCATGGACATCGACTGCCTCATGCTAGCCTGCTTCCTTCAGGGATGCTTGGGGGGGGCAGTCTGACATGTTCATGCCTCTCCAGCTTTCCTCATCGGAATTCCGCTTCACCGTCTCCTCCATCCCAGTTGCCTTGGCCATCCTTCGGAAGGCTGAAATCGTCTCCCCGCGCACCCATATCTTCTTCAGCACCTGCTCCGTCGTTGTTCTTGTCAGAGATGCAGCCGCGCCCCTCGCCCCGGACCTCCTGCCTCCACCCCCACAACCTCAGCCATCGTTGCCGCCATCTTCTCCTCGACCCGTCGTGCAGACGATCGACATCGGCGTTTGCTTTCAGCATGCTTTCAGCTTCATCCGCAAAACTCTTCAACTCGATGACTCCAGCGGCCTTGCCTTCCAGTCTGCTCTATGGCAGGCAAAATGGTCAATGGTCTCACCACCCAGACAACAATACTCCACACCACGATCCACCCTCGTATAATTCCACAACTGCCGGCTCCCCCTAGATCATTTTCTCGTTGCTGCCCTACTGCAAACAAGGTTTGGGGGCAGGGCTAAAACTTTCGTCGTCCATCAATATCGCCCTCCGCGTATTCATTCTGTGTCGCCTCTGCCGAGGCGCACCAATGGATCACCGCCTGCTCTCCCCTTTGCACACCATTCTTCTATGCCTCGATCATCGCTGCTCCTTCGCCGCCAACCACGTCGACCTCCCCCCCCTGTCTGCCTTGCTACATCAACTATGCTCTGCTGCGTCCCATGACCCATCATGTGGGTCGGATGACGCGCCGCCTGCAGTGCCCGGTGTGCTGGCAAGTTCGCTGGAGGCGACTCGGACGCCGCTCCGCTCTGCATCTGAGGTTAGGCCTTTCCGCCCTGGTTTTAGGTTCTTTAACCGTATTTTAAACATGTATCACACTGAGATCACACGGCCTATCTTTGCACCGCATCGTGCTCCACCTGTGCCTTTTTAGATAGTGTGTACCACTAAAACAATCAAACCTTCCGAGACACTCATAGCCTCTGCCCTAGACCACTTCTTTCCGGTTAAACCAGATTTCCAAGCAACTAGGTTAGCAGACTACATGTTCCGCTCCTCTGTGCTCACCAAAGAAGTGAGGTTTCAAATTTTGAATATGTCACCGTTGGACTTCAGCTGCTTTTCCCTATCCTTCTTTGACCAACTATCTACAGCCGCTGCTCACGCACAGGTAGATGTCGCTCGCCTCTACCCTGGAACGCTCAACCAGGCCATGCCTGATGACCGACCATCTACGCCTGCATCGATCCTTGGCCCGCACCCATTGACTTTGAACAACCAAGCCTACAGTTCAACGCCTGATACGTCTCCGTCGTATCTACTTTTCCAAACACTTTTGCCCTTGTTTTGGACTCTAACTTGCATGATTTGAATGGAACTAACCCGGACTGACGCTGTTTTCAGCAGACTTTCCATGGTGTTATTTATGTGTAGAAACTAAAGTTCTCGGAATGACCTGAAACTCCACGGAACGTCTATTTGGAAATAATAAAAAATCCTTGCAAAAGATGAAGACCAGGGGGCCCACACCCTAGCCACGAGGGTGGGGGCGCCCCCCCTAGGGCGCGCCCCCCTACCTCGTGGGCCCCCTAGAGCTCCTCTGCCTCAATTCCAACTCTATATATTTGCTTTCAGGAAGAAAAAATCAGAGAGAAGGATTCATCGCGTTTTACGATACAGAGCCACCGCCAAGCCCTAGAACCTCTCGGGAGGGCTGATCTGGAGTCCGTTCGGGGCTCCGGAGAGGGGAATCCGTCGCCGTCGTCATCATCAACCATTCTCCATCACCAATTTCATGATGCTCACCGCCGTGCGTGAGTAATTCCATCGTAGGCTTGCTGGACGGTGATGGTTGGATGAGATCTATCATGTAATCGAGTTAGTTTTGTTATGGTTTATTCCTAGTATCCACTATGTTCTGAGATTGATGTTGCTATGACTTTGCTATGCTTAATGCTTGTCACTAGGGCCCGAGTGCCATGATTTCATATCTGAACCTATTATGTTTTCATGAATATATGTGAGTTCTTGATCCTATCTTGCAAGTCTATAGTCACCTACTATGTGTTATGATCCTGCAACCCGAAGTGACAATAATCGGGACCACTCCGGTGATGACCATAGTTTGAGGAGTTCATGTATTCACTATGTGCTAATGCTTTGTTCCGTACTTTATTAAAAGGAGGCCTTAATATCCCTTAGTTTCCGCTAGGACCCGCTGCCACGGGAGGGTAGGACAAAAGATGTCATGCAAGTTCTTTTCCATAAGCACGTATGACTATATTCGAATACATGCCTACATTATATTGATGAATTGGAGCTAGTTACGTGTCACCCTATGTTATGATTTTTACATGATGAACCGCATCCGGCATAATTCTCCATCATCGATCCAATGCCTACGAGCTTTTCACATATTGTTCTTCGCTTATTTACTTTTCCGTTGCTACTGTTACAATCACTACAAAACACCAAAAATATTACTTTTGCTACCGTTACTTTTGTCACCGTTACCACTACTATCATATTACTTTGCTACTAAACACTTTGCTGCAGATACAAAGTTATCCGGGTGTGGTTGAATTGACAACTCAACTGCTAATACTTGAGAATATTCTTTGGCTCCCCTTGTGTCGAATCAATAAATTTGGGTTGAATACTCTACCCTCGAAAACGGTTGCGATCCCCTATACTTGTGGGTTATCAAGACTATTTTCTAGCGCCGTTGCCAGGGAGCATAGCTCTATTCTTTGAGTCACTTGGGATTTATATCTGCTGGTCACTATGAAGAACTTGAAAGACGCTAAGACAACAATTTATCCCTCAACTACGATGGGAGGTAAGGAACTGCCATCTAGCTCGCACTTGATTCACCTTACATTTTGAGTAAGCTTGCGACACCTAAACCTACTTACGCTATTCGCTCGATATGTCGCATGTTATTGATGATGCCACTTCTGCTATGCATGATACTTATGATGAAACTACTTCTATGCTTGATACTACTGTGCCACTTGGTGAATCTCTTGATGAACAAGTTGCTAGGGCTAAAGAGAAAGAAATTACTGAAACTGATTATATTGATGAAAGTGATGATGAAGACTTGCCTGTTATTCCTGAGGGTTATGTTTTTGATAAAGATGCTACTTTTGCTATTTTAGCTTGCAAAGATAGATATGAACTCAAGAGGTTATTAGCTAAATGGAATCAGCAATCTCTAAATGATAGGATGAAATCTGACCCTTCTTTTGCTACTTCACCTATACGTATTCTTGATAAGGATTATGAATTCTCTGTTGATCCTGATATAATTACTTTGGTTGAATCTGATCCTTTTCATGGCTATGAATCTGAAACTGTTGTGGCACATCTTACTAAATTAAATGATCTATCCACGATGAGAGATCTCGCTACTTCTATATCCTTAAAATATTTCCGTTCTCATTAAAGGGTGATGCTAAGATATGGTTTAATTCTCTTGATCCTGGTTGTGTGCGTATTCCCTAGGATATGATTTATTACTTCTCTGCTAAATATTTCTCTGCTCATAAGAAACAATCTGCTTTGAGGGAAATATACAACTTTGTGCAAATTGAAGAAGAGAGTCTCCCACAAGCTTGGGGGAGGCTTCTCAAGTTACTTAATGCTTTGCCTGATCATCCTCTTAAGAAAAATGAAATACTTGATGTCTTTTATAATGGACTAATCGATGCTTCCAGAGATTACCTGGATAGTTGTGCTGGTTCTGTTTTCAGGGAAAGAACACCGGATGAAGCTGAAATCCTATTGAATAATATGTTGACAAATGAAAATAATTGGACACTTCCTGAGCCAGCTCCTGAGCCAGCTCCTGAGCCAATTCCTGAGCCTATTCCTAAACCAACTCCGAAGAAAAGAGGTGTTCTATTTCTCAGTCCTGAAGATATGCAAGAGGCAAAGAAATCTATGAAAGAAAAAGGAATAAAAGCTGAAGATGTTAAGAATTTACCTCCTATTGAAGAAATGCATGGTCTTAATTTACCGCCTGTTGAAGAAACATATGATCTTAATCCACCTATTGAAGAACCTCATGGTCTTGATAACCCGACACATGTAGTAAAGGTAAATTCTCTCTATAGATATGATAAAGCTGAAATCCCTCCTACTAAAATTGCTAGCCAATGCTTGGATGAGTTTGATAACTTTATGGTTAAGCAAGAAGATTTCAATGCTTATTTTGGTACAAAATGCTTCTATGATTGAGCACTTGGGTGATTATATGGCTACTGTTAAAGGTGAACTTAAGCTTATTACTAAACATGCTTCTATGGTTACCACTCAAGTAGAACAAGTACTTAAAGCTCAAAATGATTTGCTCAATGAAATGAATAGTAAGAAAAATGATTATGCTGTTAGAGTGGCTACTAGAACTGGTAAAATGACTCAGGAACCTTTGTATCCTGAAGGTCACCCTAGGAGAATTGAACAAGATTCTCAGAGAAATAATATTGATGCACCTAGTCCTTCTAAAAAGAAGAAAAAGAAAAACGATAGGACTTTGCATGCTTCTAGTGAACCTATTGCTGAACCACACGAGAATCCAAATGATATTTCTATTTACGATGCTTGAAACACAATCTGGTAATGAACATGAACCTAATGAAAATGTTAATGATGATGTTCATGATGATGCTCAACCTAGTAATGATAATGATGTAGAAATTGAACCTGCTGTTGATCTTGATAACCCACAATCAAAGAATCAACGTTATGATAAAAGAGACTTTGTTGCTAGGAAACATGGTAAATAAAGGGAACCATGGGTTAAAAAACCCATGCCTTTTCCTATGAAACCATCCAAGAAAAAGGATGATGAGGATTTTGAGCGCTTTGTTGAAATGATTAGACCTATCTTTTTGCGTATGCGATTAACTGATATGCTCAAAATGAATCCTTATGCTAAGTATATGAAAGAAATTGTCACAAATAAAAGAAAGATACCGGAAGCTGAAATTTCCACCATGCTTGCTAATTATACTTTTAAGGGTGGCATACCAAAGAAACTTGGAGATCCAGGAGTACCTACTATACCATGCTCCATTAAAAGAAACTATGTTAAAACTGCTTTATGTGATCTTGGCGCAGGTGTTAGTGTTATGCCTCTCTCTTTATATCGTAGACTTGATTTGAATAAGTTGACACCTACTGAAATATCTTTGCAAATGGCTGATAAATCAACTGTTATACCTGTCGATATTTGTGAGGATGTGCCTATTGTGGTTGCAAACGTTACTATTTTAACGGACTTTGTTATTCTTGATATTCTCGAGGACGATAGTATGTCTATTATTCTTGGAAGACCCTTTTTGAATACTGCAGGGGCTGTTATTGATTGCAACAAAGGCAATGTCACTTTTCATGTTAATGGCAATGAGCATACGGTACACTTCCGACGAAAAAACCTCAAGTTCATAGTATCAACTCTATTGGAAAAATTCCATCGATTATATTTGGAGGTTGTACCCTCTTTCTACTTTCTGTTATTTAGTTGAAATAAAGTAAAAATAGTATTTTTTCTGTCTGTTTTCTGATTTATCCGTGCAATATAAAAATACTTCGAAAATAAAAGTTCTCCAAATGCCCTGAAAATGGAATATGAATTTTTCTAGAATATTTGAGAATATCTGGCACTGAGAACACAGCAGGAGGGGCAAGCACCTGGCCACGAGGGTGGAGGGCGCGCCCTACCCCCCAGGGCGCGCCCCCCTGCCTCGTGGGCCCACGGTGGCCCTCCTCCACTTATTCCTGCACCCATACACTCCTTCTTCCTCCCACAAACACCAATATCCAGCTCAAGCACGAGTTCTAGCTCATTTTGCTGCGATTTTCGATCTCCTTGCTCAAAGCACCTCTCACAAAACTGCTTGGGGAGATTGTTCCTTGGTATGTGACTCCTCCATTGGTCCAATTAGTTTTTGTTCTAGTGTTCTATTCATTGCAAATTTGTGCTGCCTAGGTGACCATGTTCTTGAGCTTGCATGTCAAATTTATATGGTTCCAAGTAGTTCTAATGCTTGATATAGGCTCTAGGCACTTGTAGGAGTAGTTGCTATCAATTTTGTTGAGTTTGGTTTACTTTTGTTTGAAGTTACTAAAAATTTCAGAATTTTTCAGAAAATAATGAAGAGATTTTTGAGGGGCTCATCGAGTCAAAGCTCGAAGGAAAAGCAAATTGAAGAAGCACAGAGGCCCAAATATAATTTGCCTCGCACCGTGGAGGTCCGGCCGTGTGAATGGCCTTCCGATGATTTCTTGAGAAAAGCCGGGATTTATGATGATTTCTATTCATTGGCTAAGAATGCTGGCCTCCCCGACTTCCTCCGCGACCAACGTCATTAGTATCTCTTACTCACCAATACTTTTGTGCAAAACTTCTACTATTTTCCTAAAGAAACACCTCCTTCAGTAGAGTTTCATTTATATGATGTTGTTAAGAAGATGCCACTAGATGAATTTTGCAAGGTTTGCAAAATACCCTTCGAGGGTACCTTAGATGAACCACATCGTAAAGATGTGGACGGGTTTATTGACACCATTACTGTGGGGGAAACAAGGAAGGTTTCCGATGCAAGAATCACTAGCATACATTTTCCTGTTTTATGCTACTTTGCCATATTTGCTAGTCATTGCTTGATTGGTCATGAAACCGTGGAAACCTTAGTGTTCCTGATATTATCATTTTGTTCCATGGTTTATTTTCTGATAACACTGTTAGTATGGGCGGTATTATTGCTAAACGGTTGAGTCTGAACCGTACGAAAGGTCCCATCTTTGGAGGTATTTATGCTTCACGCCTTGCTGCATATTATAACATACTCCCTCCGTCCGGAAATACTTGTCATCAAAATGGATAAAAGGGGATGTATCTAGATGTATTTTAGTTATAGATACATCTCTTTTTGGTCATTTTGATGACAAGTATTTTCGGAAGGAGGGAGTACCTATTAGGCTCTATGAGAAAGAAGAAAAATTTCTGCCCAGTGCTTATTTAGATTATAAGAGTATGTTAGCGCATGAATTTATTGTTAAGAATAAGGAAGGGGAGCTTAAATACAAATTGTTCTTTGATAAACATCACCCTGAGACTATTACCTTGCCTGCTCCTTCCTTGTTTAATTTATCTGAAGGTCCGTATCTCGTTCCGTGGGCGGCCATTTATGCTTACCGGAACCCTACACCAGCCCCGGAGCTGGAACCACAATTTGAGCCTCCACGACAGTCTGATTACTTTTGGGATCCGGAGATGACTGCCAGCCAGTGGCAGTCAGAGTCTTCTTCATCTCAATACGGCCATGGATATCCGCCAGGCCACCCGTGGCAATAAACCAACTTAGACCAAAAGCCTAAGCTTGGCGGAGTACGTATTTCCCACCGACATTACATTTATGTTCACACACACTCATTGCTAGATGTCGGTGCTCATACTCTTTCACTGTAATATCCATGCTAGTTTATTTTCTTTTTCTTGCTTTCTTCTTGTGTGTTTAATAACCTTAAGAAAAACCAAAAAATAGTTGTAGCTTTTAGTTAGTTTACTTTTCTTGTTGTAGTAGTAATAATTAAAAAGAAAACCCAAAAAGATTTCCCGTTCTTCTTTTGCTTGTTGGGAGCTTTCCGTGTAAATAGTTTTATTTATTTCCTTTTCTTTGGGGGTCGATAGGATAAGACCATGATTAAATTGTTGAAGTGGCTCTTATATGCATTATTGTTGATTTAACCAAGAGCCCATATTGCCTTGTCTTCTCCTGTTTATTGAATACTCTACCCTCGAAAACTGTTGTGATCCCCTATACTTGTGGGTTATCAAGACTATTTTCTAGCGCCGTTGTCGGGGATCATCACAAAAACCGGCGGTCCAACACATGCATGCACCATCGACACCATCCCACCATCACCAAAACCCTGTCATCACCTTACCGCGAATATATCCAGTTTACCTACCACTGTTGCATCACCTCTCACAGAAACAGAGGCGGCCGAACGCATGCAGGCTTCGATCTCCCCCACGCCATGCCTTTCCTTCTGCGTGCACGACCCCGTGACACCAGAACCTTTGACCATGGCTTCTGCACTGCTAGCCGACGACACCCACATGGATCGGGTCCATACACCATCTGTCACTGCAACTACGAGCCCACCACTAGTTCACGAACGCCACACGACTGCCCCTGCTCAACTTGCTTGCATGCCTCACGCCCATGTACCCAGCCTGCCTTCCCCCCAAAACATGGATGCACCGCCCGCGCCACTCCAATACCCTGTCAGCTTTCAGCACCCTCACACAACATCAGACAACTCTACCATGGACCGTGCTTTGAGTGTCAGAACCACGTCACTGCCAGATGGGACACCCACTCACAAGTCGTATAGGGACGCTCTGCTCTCTCCCTCTACCCACGCACCCCCTCTGCCTATAAATACTGCATGCATGGGACTCCACTCTCCATCATCCCTTTGCTCCTCTCCACCTCTCGTCTTTCGACGATGCTGCTACCGCTGCCTAGCTCTGGATCATCAGGTCCAACACTGCCGTGACCCTGTGAGGTGCGCAAGGTGTTGGTGCTACGGCCACAAAGCTCGTCATTGCAAGGTTGTTCACCTCCTCCAGCTCTTTCCACCCTTGCCAAGGAACCCCATGTCTAGCCCAGCCTTCGCCCTCTCCCCTTCTCCGGAGCCAGCTAACTCCATGGCCAACTTGTTCGTGCCTCCTTCCGCCACCGTCGCCGCCCCTGCTTTCCCTTGGACTCGCCATGCATCGGGGCCTGATGCTCCGCTCATTGGCATCCTAGTGGCATGCTCCATCCCACCCTCCGCCACACCACAACACCTCCCTGCGCTGGCCCAACCACTTCCATCGCTACCCACCCAAGCAAACATGGATGCTCTGCGTGCCCGCCTCAACGAGGCGCGTGCCACTGTTGGCTTCGCCCCATCACCTCCACCTGCTCGCGCGGCTAGGCGCATGGGGTCTGCCGGGTCGGAAGTTGCCCCGGTCCCTCTCATCGTCGCGCCTCCATGCCTCGTCAACGACGTCGGTCACATTGCCTTCGCGCACCTCCGCACGCCCGTCCACAACCCGACGTCTCTCATCTATGATGCCATCCTTTCACACGCCGGCAGCCCTAGCTTCTGTTGGGGAACGTAGAAGAAATTCAAAAATTTCTACGCATCACCAAGATCAATCTACGGAGATACTAGCAACGAGAGAGAGGGGAGTGCATCTTCATATGCTTGAAGATCGCGATGCGGAAGCGTTACAAGAACGCGGATGAAGGAGTCGTACTCGTAGCGATTCAGATCGCGGTTGATTCCGATCTAAGCGCCGAACAACGGTGCCTCCGCGTTCAACACACTTGCAGCCCGGTGACGTCTCCTACGCCTTGATCCAGCAAGGGGAGAAGGGGAGGTTGGGGAAGACTCCGTCCAGCAGCAGCACGATGGCGTTGTGATGGTGGAGGAGCGTGGAACTCCAGCAGGACTTCGCCAAGCACTACGAGAGACGAGGAGGAACAGAGGTAGGGCTGCGCCAAGAGAGAGTTCACCTCGTGTCTTTTGCAACCCCCAATACCTCAAGTATATATAGGGGAAGGGGAGGGGCTGCGCCCCCATCTAGGATTCCCTCCCTAGGGGTGGCGGCAGCCCCCAAAACCCATCTAGGGAGCGGCCAAGGGGGAGAGAGGGGGGGCGCACCTAGGGTGGGCCTTAAGGCCCATCTGGACCTAGGGTTTGCCCCCTACCACTCTCCCTACGCCTTGGGCCTTGGTGGGGGGGTGCACCAGCCCACCTGGGGCTGGTCCCCTCCCACACTTGGCCCACGCAGCCTTCTGGGGCTGGTGGACCCCCAGGAACCTCCCGGTGGTCCCGATACGTTACCGATAGTACCCGAAACTTTTCCGGTCACCAAAATGGGACTTCCCATATATAAATCTTTACCTTCGGACCATTCCAGAACTCCTTGTGACGTCCGGGATCTCATCCGGGACTCCGAACGACA
This sequence comes from Aegilops bicornis, assembly GCA_021605145.1. Lineage (NCBI taxonomy): Eukaryota > Viridiplantae > Streptophyta > Magnoliopsida > Poales > Poaceae > Aegilops > Aegilops bicornis. The sequence goes on along the minus strand of CM038673.1, from coordinate 674,437,814 downwards.
TTCGGTAACCGCATACATACTTTCCCTATAACCCTAGCGTCATCGAACCTTAAGTGTGTAGACCCTACGGGTTCGGGAATCATGCAGACATGACCGAGACGTTCTCCAGTCAATAACCAACAGCGGGATCTGGATACCCATGTTGGCTCCCACATGTTCCATGATGATCTCATCGGATGAACCACGATGTCAACGATTCAATCAATCTCGTATTCAATTCCCTTTGTCTACCGGTATAGTACTTGCCCGAGATTCGATCGTCGGTATCTCCATACCTTGTTCAATCTCGTTACCGGCAAGTCTCTTTACTCGTTCCGTAGCACATCATCCCGTGATCAAATCCTTGGTCACATTGCGCATATGATGATGTCCTACCGAGTGGGCCCAGAGATACCTCTCCGTCACACGGAGTGACAAATCCCAGTCTCGATTCGTGCCAACCCAACAGACACTTTCGGAGATACCCGTAGTGTACCTTTATAGCCACCCAGTTATGTTGTGACGTTTGGTACACCCAAAGCATTCCTACGGTATCCGGGAGTTGCACAATCTCATGGTCTAAGGAAATGATACTTGACATTAGAAAAGCTTTAGCATACGAACTACACGATCTTTGTGCTAGGCTTAGGATTGGATCTTGTCCATCACATCATTCTCCTAATCATTTGATCCCGTTATCAACAACATCCAATGTCCATGGTCAGGAAACCGTAACCATCTATTGATCAACGAGCTAGTCAACTAGAGGCTTACTAGGGACATGGTGTTGTCTATGTACCCACACATGTATCTGAGTTTCCTATCAATACAATTATAGCATGGATAATAAACGATTATCATGAACAAGGAAATATAATAATAATAACTAATTTATTATTGCCTCTAGAGCATATTTCCAACAGTCTCCCACTTGCACTAGAGTCAATAATCTAGTTCACATCGCCATGTGATTAACACTCACAGGTCACATCACCATGTGACCAACATCCAAAGAGTTTACTAGAATCAATAATCTAGTTCACATCACTATGTGATTAACACTCAATGAGTTATGGGTTTGATCATGTTATGCTTGTGAGAGAGGTTGTAGTCTACGGGTCTGCAATATATAGATCCCCATGTATTTCGCAAAACTTTATGTCATATCGTAGATGCTGCTACCACGTTCCACTTGGAGCTATTCCAAATTGTTGCTCCATTATACGTATCCGGTATCTCTACTCAGAGCTATCCGGATAGGTGTTAAGCTTGCATCAACGCAACTCTTTACGTCGAACTCTTTATCACGTCCATAACCGAGAAACATATCCTTATAATTTTGACCGCTATCTGGTGATCCACTCCTTGATCACCTTTGTACCCTCTTGCCAGACATGTGGCAAGGCACACATCAGGTGCGGTACACAGCATAGCATACTATGGAGCCTACGACTAAGCATAGAGGACGACCTTCGTCCTTTCTCTCTATTCTGCCATGGTCAGGTCTTGAGTCTTACTCAATACTTACACCTTATTACACAGCCAAGAACTCCTTCTCTGTTGATCTATTTTGAACTCCTTCAAAATCTTGTCACGATGCGTACTCATTTGAAAGTACTATCAAGCGATTTTGATCTATCCTTATAGATCTTGATGCTCAATTTTCAAGTAGCTTAATCCAGGTTTTCCCTTGAAAAACACTTTTCAAATAACCCTATATGCTTTCGGAAATTCTACATCATTTCTGATCAACAATATGTCAACAACCTAGACTCATCAGAAATTCTATCGTGCTCCCACTCACTTCTGTGGAAATACAAGTTTCTCATAAACTGTGTCTAAACCCAAAATCTTTGATCATCTCATCAAAGTGTATATTCCAACTCCGAGATGCTTACTCCAGTCCTTAGAAGGATTGCTGGAGCTTTGCATACTTGTTAGCATATTTTAGGATTGACAAAAACCTTCTGGTTGTATCACATGCAACCTTTCCTCAAGAAATTTTTTGAGGAAACAATGTTTTGACATCCTATCTGCAAGATTTCATAAATAATGCAGTAACTACTAATAAGATTCCAACAGACTCTTAGCATCACTACGAGTGAGAAAGTCTCATCGTAGTCAACTCCTTGAACTTGTCGGAAACATCTTAGCGACAAGCTGAGCTTTCTTAATGGTGACACATACCATCATTGTCTGTCTTCCCTCTTAGAATCCATCTGTACCCAACAGCCTTACGACCATCAAGTAGTTCTTCCAAAGTATACACTTTGTTTTCATACATGAATCCTCTCTCGGATTTTATGGCCTCGAGCCATTTGCCGAAATCCGGGCCCACCATCGCCTCTCCATAGCTCGTAGGTTCATTGTTGTCTAGCAACATGACTTCCTAAGACAGGATTACGTACTACTCTGAAGCAGTAGGCATCCTTGTCAACCTACGAGGTTTGGTAGTGACTTGATCCGAAGTTTCATGATCACTATCATAAGCTTCCACTTCAATTGGTGTAGGTGCCACAGGAACAACTCCCTGTGCCTTGCTACACACTAGTTGAAGTGACGGTTCAATAACCTCATCAAGGCTCCACCATCCTCCCACTCAATTCTTTCGAGAGAAACTTTTCCTCAAGAAAGGACCCGATTTGAGAAACAATCCCTATTGCTTTCGGATCTGAGACAGGAGTTATACCCAACTATTTTGGGTGTCCTATGAAGATGCATTTTTCCGCTTTGGTTTCGAGCTTATCAGCCTGAAACTTTTTCACATAAGCGTCGCAGCCCCAAACCTTTAAGAAATGACAGCTTAGGTTTCTCTAAACCATAGTTCATACGGTGTCATCTCAATGTAATTACATGGTGCCCTATTTAAAGTGAATGCGGTTGTCTCTAATGCCTAACCCATGAACGATAGTGGTAATTCGATAAGAGACATCATGATATGCACCATATCCAATAGGGTGCAGCTATGATGTTCGGACACACCATCACACTATGGTGTTCCAGGCGGTATTAGTTGTGAAACAATTTCCATAATGTCTTAATTGTATACCAAACTCATAACTCAGATACTCATCTCTATGATCATATCATATACATTTTATCCTCTTGTCACGACGATCTTCAACTTCACTCTGAAATTACTTGAACCTTTCAATAATTCAGACTTGTGTTTCATCAAGTAAATATACTCAACATCTAATCAAATCGTTTGTGAAGTAAGAACATAACGATATCCACTGCGTGCCTCAGCACTCATTGGACTACACACATCAAAATGTATTACTTCCAACAAGTTGCTTTCTTGTTCCATTTTACTAAAAACGAGGCTTTCAGTCATCTTGCCCATATGGTATGACTTGCATGTCTCAAGTGATTCAAAATCAAGTGAGTCCAAACAATCCATCTGCATGGAGTTTCTTCATGCATATACACCAATAGACATGGTTCGCATGTCTCAAACTTTTCAAAAACGAGTGAGTCCAAAGATCCATCAACATGGAGCTTCTTCATGCGTTTATACCAATATGACTTACATGGCGGTGCCACAAGTAGGTGGTACTATCATTACTATCTTATATCTTTTGGCATGAACATGTGTATCACTACGATCGAGATTCAATAAACCATTCATTTTAGGTGCAAGACCATTGAAGGTATTATTCAAATAAACAGAGTAACCATTATTCTCCTTAAATGAATAACCATATTGCGATAGACATAATCCAATCATGTCTATGCTCAACGCAAACACCAAATAACAATTATTTAGGTTTAACATTGATCCCGATGATAGAGGGAGCGTGCGATGTTTGATCACATCAACCTTGGAAATACTTCCAACACATATCGTCACCTTGCCTTTAGCTAGTCTCCGTTTACTCCGTAGCCTTTTATTTCGAGTTACTAACACTTAGCAACCGAACCGGTATCTAATACCCTGGTGCTACTAGGAGTACTAGTAAAGTACACATTAACATAATGTATATCCAATATACTTCTATCGACCTTGCCAGTCTTCTCATCTACCAAGTATCTAGGGTAATTACGCTCCATTGACCGTTCCTTATTACGAAGCACTTAGTCTCGGGTTTGGGTTCAACCTTGGGTTTCTTCACTAGAGCAGCAGCTGATTTGCCGTTTCATGAAGTATCCCTTCTTGCCCTTGCCCTTCTTGAAACTAGTGGTTTCACTAACCATCAACAATTGATGCTCCTTCTTGATTTCTACTTTCACGGTGTCAAACATCGCGAATATTTCAAGGATCATCATATCTATCCCCGATATGTTATAGTTCATCACGAAGCTCTAGCAGCTTGGTGGCAATGACTTTGGAGAAACATCACTATCTCATCTCGAAGATTAACGCCACTTGATTCAAGTGATTGTTGTACTCGGACAATCTGAGCACAAGCTCAACGATTGAGCTTTTCTCCCTTAGTTTGCAGGCTAAGAAACTCGTCGGAGGTCTTATACCTCTTGACGTGGGCACGAGCCTGAAATCCCAATTCAGCCCTCGAAACATCTCATATGTTTCATGACGCTTCGAAATCGTCTTCGATTGCCTCAACTCTAAACCGTTTAACATTACTGAACTATCACGTAGTTATCAAAACGTGTATGTCAGATGTTCGCAACATCCAGAGACGACGTTCGAGGTTCAACACACCGAGCGGTGCATTAAGGACATAAGCCTTCTACGAAGCAACAAGGACAATCCTCAGTTTACGGACCTAGTCCGCATAATCGCTACTATCAACTTTCAACTAAATTTTCTCTAGGAACATATCTAAACAGTAGAACTAAAGCGCGAGCTTACAACATAATTTGTAAAGACCTTTTGACTATGTTCAGGATAATTAAGTTCATCTTATGAACTCCCACTCAGATAGACATCCCTCTAGTCATCTAAGTGATTACATGATCCGAGTCAACTAGGCCGTGTCCGATCATCACGTGAGACGGACTAGTCATAATCGGTGAACATCTTCATGTTGATCGTATCTACCATACGACTCATGCTCGACCTTTCGGTCTCTTGTGTTCCGAGGCCATGTCTGTACATGCTAGGCTCGTCAAGTCAACCTAAGTGTTTCGCGTGTGTAAATATGGCTTACACCCGTTGTATGTGAACGTTAGAATCTATCACACCCGATCATCACGTGGTGCTTCGAAACAACGAACTTTCGCAACGGTGCACAGTTAGGGGGAACACTTTCTTGAAATTTTAATGAGGGATCATCTTATCTACTACTGTCGTTCTAAGAAAATAAGATGCATAAACATGATAAACATCACATGCAATCAAAAAGTGACATGATATGTCCAATATCATTTTGCTCCTTTTGATCTCCATCTTCGGGGCTCCATGATCATCATCGTCACCGGCATGACACCATGATCTCCATCATCACGATCTCCATCATCGTGTCTCCATGAACTTGTCTCGCCAACTATTACTTCTACTACTATGGCTAACGGTTTAGCAATAAAGTAAAGTAATTACATGGCGTTGTTCATTGACACGTAGGTCATACAATAAATTAAGACAACTCCTATGGCTCCTGCCGGTTGTCATACTCATCGACATGCAAGTCGTGATTCCTATTACAAGAACATGATCAATCTCATACATCACATATCATTCATCACATTCTGTTGGCCATATCACATCACATAGCATACCCTGCAAAAACCAGTTAGACGTCCTCTAATTGTGTTTGCATGTTTTACGTGGCTGCTATGGGTTTCTAGCAAGAACGTTTCTTACCTACGCAAAAACCACAACGTGATATGTCAATTGTTATTTACCCTTCGTAAGGACCCTTTTCATCGAATCCGATCCAACTAAAGTGGGAGAGACTGGCACCCGCTAGCCACCTTATGCAACAAGTGCATGTCAGTCGGTGGAACCTGTCTCACGTAAGTGTACGTGTAAGGTCGGTCCGGGCCGCTTCATCCCACAATACTGTCGAAACAAGATTAGACTAGTAACGGTAAGCGTATTGAACAAAATCAACGCCCACAACAACTTGTGTTCTACTCGTGCATAGAAACTACGCATAGACCTAGCTCATGATGCCACTTTGTTGGGGAGCGTGGCAGAAATTCAAAATTTTCTACGCATCACCAAGATCAATCTACGGAGATACTAGCAACGAGAGAGAGGGGAGTGCATCTTCATACCCTTGAAGATCGTGATGCGGAAGCGTTACAATAACGCGGATGAAGGAGTCATACTCGTAGCGATTCAGATCGCGGTTGATTCCGATCTAAGCGCCGAACAACGGCGCCTCCGCGTTCAACACACGTGCAGCCCGGTGACGTCTCCTACGCCTTGATCCAGCAAGGGGAGAAGGAGAGGTTGGGGAAGACTCCATCCAGCAGCAGCACGACGGCGTGGTGATGGTGGAGGAGCGCGGAACTCCAGCAGGGCTTCGCCAAGCACTACGAGAGACGAGGAGGAAGAGAGGTAGGGCTGCGCCAAGAGAGAGTTCATCTCGTGTCTTTTGCAACCCCCAATACCTCAAGTATATATAGGGGAAGGGGAGGGGCTGCGCCCCCATCTAGGGTTCCCTCCCTAGGGGTGGCGGCAGCCCCCAAAACCCATCTAGGGTGTGGCCAAGGGGGAATGAGGGGGCGCACCTAGGGTGGGCCTTAAGGCCCATCTGGACCTAGGGTTTGCCCCTTCCCACTCTCCCTGCACCTTAGGCCTTGGTGGGGGGGCACACCAGCCCACCTGGGGCTGGTCTCCTCCCACACTTGGCCCACGCAGCCTTCTGGGGCTGGTGGCCCCACCTGGTGGGCCCCCGGGACCCTCCCGGTGGTCCCGGTATGTTACCGATAGTACCCGAAACTTTTCCGGTCACCAAAATGGGACTTCCCATATATAAATTTTTACCTCCGGACCATTCCGGAACTCCTTGTGACGTCCGGGATCTCATCCGGGACTCCGAACGACATTCGGTAACCGCGTACATACTTTCCCTATAACCCTAGCGTCATCGAACCTTAAGTGTGTAGACCCTACGGGTTCGGGAATCATGCAGACATGACCGAGACGTTCTCCGGTCAATAACCAACAGCGGGATCTGGATACCCATGTTGGCTCCCACATGTTCCACGATGATCTCATCGGATGAACCATGATGTCAAGGATTCAATCAATCCCGTATTCAATTCCCTTTGTCTACCGTATAGTACTTGCCCGAGATCCGATCGTCGGTATCTCCATACCTTGTTCAATCTCGTTACCGGCAAGTCTCTTTACTCATTCCGTAACACATCATCCCGTGATCAACTCCTTGGTCACATTGCGCATATGATGATGTTCTATCGAGTGGGCCCAGAGATACCTCTCCGTCACACGGAGTGACAAATCGATCTCGATTCGTGCCAACCCAATGACACTTTCGGAGATACCCGTAGTGTACCTTTATAGCCACCCAATTACGTTGTGATGTTTGGTACACCCAAAGCATTCCTACGGTATCCGGGAGTTGCACAATCTCATGGTCTAAGGAAATGATACTTGACATTAGAAAAGCTTTAGCATACGAACTACACGATCTTTGTGCTAGGCTTAGGATTGGGTCTTGTCCATCACATCATTCTCCTAATGATTTGATCCCGTTATCAACGACATCCAATGTCCATGGTCAGGAAACCGTAACCATCTATTGATCAACGAGCTAGTCAACTAGAGGCTTACTAGGGACATGGTGTTGTCTATGTACCCACACATGTATCTCGAGTTTCCTATCAATACAATTATAGCATGGATAATAAGCGATTATCATGAACAAGGAAATATAATAATAATAACTAATTTATTATTGCCTCTAGAGCATATTTCCAACAGCTTCAGCATCGCCGGCTCATGGCGTGGTGCCTGCTGCGTCACCTTCGAGTTGGCAAGCATTCGAGATTACCTCATGAGCCTGGGCTCTCTTGAGTTCCGCGGCAACGCGATCTTGCTGGAGCCTGTTGAGCTGGCGGACCGCGCCTCCCCGGTCTTCGATCAGCTCATCGAGGTCCACGTGGTCGAATTCCCCCACGAGCTCTGGCATGACGCCGGCATCAGGTGGGCTCTCAGCCGCCTTGGAGACGTCTGCTCCGTCGACCATTACTGCCTCGAGGGCCGGGACTACACGGCTGTCCGCGCCCTCATCATGGTCGACCGCCGCCAACAGCTGTCGGACTCCCTCGCGATACAGGTGCCTCCGACCAACGATATCAAGATAGTCAAGATTACCAGGCTCGCCACGGTCCTCGACCGCATGGGACCCCTCGACCCATCACCGTTCTCCTCGGACTCCGACTCCGATTCGGACGGCTACCCCCGCGCTCATCACGTGCCGGACGCACCCGCTCACGGCGGTCTCGTGGAGCAAGAGCTGCCTCGCGGCCCCCCGTCGTCCCCTCGTTCCAACTTGGCGTCATCACAAGCTAATCAAGGCGGCGCCACCGAAGACTCGCCTCTGCATGTCTCATCCGGCGATGAGATCCAGACGGCGCAAGGCCAAGCCGTCACCATCATATCTTCTGATGACGACTCCGCCCCTCCCTCCCAGCGTGCCTCACCACCTGCGGCTTTCACTACTACGGCCGTCATCAACTCCTCTGCATCACCCGCCAATGTCACTCGACCTTCCCCACACCCGGCTGGCGCCGCTCGGGAGATCGCTCTGCCTCCGCCACCACATCCGGTTGGCGGCGACAACGACGGCGCTGCTCTCACTCCCTCCGCAAAGGCGCTCCCATCTGCGTTCCGTCCATACAACAGCTCAACTTTGTCATTCCTGCCACTCGATGCCTCCTCAATCATCTTCTCTGCCGGGGCATCCTCCTCTGGTACGCCAACAAAAACGCCATGCACAACCTTACCCCCCTCCTCCCCCCACCCCCCACTATCATCCTGCATTCCTGTGACCAACCTGCCCCTAACCACCCCCCTGGCGGACAATGCAGAATCCTCCACCCATGAGAGCGTGCTCCGCAAACTGCGCCACTGCGCCAAATGCTCTGTGGACAAGACCAAGAGCCTACGCCGGAGCTCGCGCTTGGCCGCCAAGGAACCCAAGGGGTTCACTGACATGACTTCGAAGGCGATTCGAGTCAAAGCCGCGCGTCTCACTGCCTCTGAAGTAACCAAAGCTCTCAAGGAAGCCATCCACGACGCCAAACTCGACATCCTCGACGCTCCACCCGCGCCTGCCGCACTGCTCGCTGAGATCGCCCAGCTTTGCGGTGTTAATGACTCGGCGGCCGCTGCAGTTGCCAAAGCTGACGACGATGACGACGTCGGCGGTGCTGCTGGTGTGCCATGATGTGTGCAACATCTGTTGCACGCCTCTTCGGCGCACTAACGACTGTCTGCCGTCCTCAACTACCCTATGCCCCTAGGGCCTACCTGAGGGAGTCCTGGATTAGGGGGTATCCGGACAGCCGGACTATACTTTGTCCGGACTATTGGAGCGTGAAGATACAAGACTCAAGACTCCGTCCCGTGTCCGGATGGGACTCTCCTTTGCGTGGAAGACAAGCTTGGCGATCCAGATAATATATTTCCTTCCTTGTAACTGATTCCGTGTAAACCCTAGCCCTCTCCGGTGTCTATATAAACTGGAGAGGTTGGTCCTTAGAAGACCGATCACGATCACAATCATAATCATCATAGGCTAGCTTCTAGGGTTTAGCCTCTACGATCTCGTGGTAGATCTACTCTTGTACTACTCGTATCATCAATATTAATCAAGCAGGGAGTAGGGCTTTACCTCCATCGAGAGGGCCCGAACCTGGGTAAACATTGTGTCCCTTACTTTCTGTTACCATCAGCCTAACACGCATAGATCGGGACCCCCTACCCGAGATCCGCCGGTTTTGACACCGACATTCGTGCTTTCATTGAGAGTTCCTTTGTGTCATCGCTGCAAGGCTCGATGGCTCCTTCTATCGTCAACAACACGGTCCAGGGTGAGACTTTTCTCCCCGGACAGATCTTCGTGTTCGGCGGCTTCGCGTTGCAGGCCAATTCGCTTGGCCAACTGGAGCAGATCGACAGCTACGCCCCTGGCCACCAGGCCAGGTTCGAAAACCTGAACCACACGGCCGATATCCGCGGAGACTTGATCTTCTACGGAATCGTGCCTGTGCCAGGAGCACCGGACAGTCACGATGAGCACGGCTTAGACCTGTTGTCGGACAATGCTCGGGAAATCACCCCTGCTGTAGCCCCGGACCTAAATCCGGAGCAGACTGCGTGGCCCAAGGACGGGTGGATAGACCCCGCTCCGCGGGCCGCACACTCATCGGCGGTAGAGCCGAACCCAGGCCTTACCTCTAAGGAAGCCTGCAACACCGAACCCCCGGACTCGTATCCGGCTGTAGGTTCCAGTCCGCGCGCTCCCGAGCCCGCCGAGCCTGGTTGGGCTCCGGTAATGGAGTTTACCGCCGCGGATATCTTCCAGCACTCGCCCTTTGGCAACATGCTGAACTCGTTAAAATCTCTCTCTTTGACGGGAGACTCTCGGTCGAACTATGTCCGGCTTGAGTGGGAAGCAGGCGACGAAGGAATTCGTCGCCCACCCACCACCCACTTCATTGCCATGGTCGATTAATTAACCGACATGCTTGACTTCGACAGTGAAAACATCGGCGGTATGGACGACGATGCAGGAGAAGAACAGGAACCACCGCTCACTGGGCAGTGGACAGCCACCCCGTCATACGATATATACATGGTGGATACGCCTAAGGAGGACGACGGCGACAATCCGGAAGATAAAACTCCCGGGCAAAAACCAAAACGACGGCGCAGACGCCGCTCCAAGTCTAGTAACAGTAAAAATAGCGACAATAGCGCTAGAAAGATCGACACCCCAGTCAACCCCGAAGGCAACAACGACCATACGGAGCCAGCGATGGAGCAGGATGAGACAGGTCATGCCGAACACAGCCCGGAGAGTCCGCCCGCAAGCTATGGAACAGATTCCTCACTAAGAAGAATCAAATTGTCGATTGTCTGGACGCCGAAGCCTTAGCGGCATTCAAGCACAGCATCCGCGACGAGTGGCTTGCCAGACACCTCGGCCAAGAAAAGCCGAGGACAATGGCAGCCTTAACAAGCCTTATGACCCGCTTTTGCGCGGGTGAAGATAGCTGGTTGGCCCGTAAAGGCGTCAGCGACCCAAGCACATCCGAAATAAGGGATGGCAACGGGAAACCACGGCGTAATAAAAACAAACGTCAAAACAAGGAAAAAAGCTCGGACAACACAACGGTCAATGCCCGATTCAGGGGCTCTCGACCCGATCAGCAAAAGAAGCCATTTAAAGGCAGTAAAGAGGGACCGTCCCGATGCGGCGAGTCTGGACGGTATGCCAAATTCATGGCACCCCAGACAAACCCGCGAACCACACTCACAGAGAGTCTGGGTCTTCAAGCAGGCCGGCAAATTAAATGCGAACACAAGGGAAGGAAACACCAAGTGAAGGCGAGGATGAACCTCGCCCGATCGAACGCCGGGGACGAAAAAATTCCCACTAGAGGTTAAAACAGTAAACATGATCCACGCGACTCACACATCCACGAGAAGGCCTGAGCAGCGGCGCTCGAGGCAAGTCTGTTGTAGAGCCCATCGTACCCACACCTAACTGCTGGTTGACTTGTCCGATCACCTTCGATCACACGGACCGCCTGACTAGTATTTGGTGTGGAGGATCAGAGGCCTTGGTGCTTGACCCAATAATCGACGGATACCATCTTACCCACGTCCTCATGGACGGCGGCAGTAGTCTCAATTTAATATACAGGGACAACATCCGCAGGATGGGGATAGATCCATCCAGAATTATCCAAAGCAACACCACCTTCGAAGGGGTAATACCAGGCGTTGAAGCCTACTGTAGGGCCTCCGTCGTACTGGAGGTAACATTCGGCTCCCCAGGCAACTCCAGAAGCGAAGAACTACTCTTCACCATCGCACCCTTCCAAAGCGGCTACCACACATTGCTTGGAAGAACGGCCTTCGCCCGCTTCAACGCAGTACCGCACTATGCCTACCTTACACTCAAGATGCCCGGTCCACGTGGCGTCATCACCGTTAACGGAAACACAGAGCACTCTTCATGCGCGGAGGAATACGCCACGGCTCTAGCGGCCTCCAATACTAGAAAGCATGACTGGTCGTTAAGACCACGGACACGGTTAGACGAGTCCGGAAGTCCGGATGAAACTGATCTAGGGCGCCATGTATGTAATCCCATAGAGGACACCAGGGGCTATAGATATTTAATACAGCCCCACCCTTGGCTCAACCTTATTGGCAGTCCAATGTTTTACATTTCTACTATCAATCGCATGCTTACACGAGTTTTCTTTTTTACAGACAACATTCGTGCAATACCCTTCCAGGACACGACACAATGGAGACAAAGGCGCAGACGTGCAGCAGGGCCCCGCTCAAAGGTTTCTCTTTAGATTAAGCCCCTGTGTAAACCTTTTCTATTGCCTCTTGTTGTTTACACATCCCATGGGTGCTATACCCACAGAGGACACTGCCGTTATTGGCATTTTGCCATGACAGACTAATGCACGTACCTGGAAATACAGGGTTTATAACAAAAGGGCATTCTTCAGCCTATTTTCTATCATAGTCTGAATACCTTCGGGAGTGTTCGGCGTCACGAGTTTGGCCTTATATGCATCAGCTCCGAATCATGTCTTTGGTCAAATGTTGGGTTTGCCCGGCTCCTGGGTTTGCCGCCTTATGTTTCGTTCTTATCGGCTAAGGCGGCCAAAGGAGAACTACTGCGATTGTGTCCTGGTTATTCCGGATGAGAACCTCAGTAGAGAAAGCCGAAAACTGACTGTCATGATACAGCGAGAGACTGTTCAACCACTCGAAGACTTACCGGAAACTTTAGGATTCCTCCGCATTAACGAAGGACCGTTTCCCGGTCATGTACACACGCGCCCGTATTCGGATGCACGCAAAAGTACTAGGGGCTACATAGTAGCCCCACCGTCAAACTCTTATGGCTAAGTGAAAGTGTTACAGCTATATAGTCCGGTTGCCTAGTTCGACGTGCGATCACCTCCTTAATGGACCAAGATGTTGGATCAAGTGTGATTATGCATATTTTTCACGAACACCCCCGCATTGTATGCGTGGGGGCTGAAGCCAACGGCTACTAACTTTCAGAATTACATATATACATAAAAACGGCCGCGCAGGAGGTACAAATAATACTTTCGGGCACAAAGTATAAATATAGCCTCATAATCAAAATAACATTGTTTTTACAATGACACGATTTGTCACTCGAACATGACATTCTTGAGCCTTTGAGCCTCTATTAAGCGAGCACCTTACATTACCTGCTCCAAGTAGTGCTCGGCGAATCCTGGCCTCCCGCCGGATTACAGGTCGCATAATGAGGGTGGCCTCCATATCTGTCCAATATGCTTTAACGCGGGCAAGTGCCATCCGTGCACCCTCTATACACGCCGACCTCCTCATGGCATCGATCTGAGATACGGCACCGAGGAATTGTTGCACCAAACCAAAATAAATGTCCGGCTTAGACCCCTTCGGCCAAAGATGGTCTATTACAGACCACATGGCAAGCCCGGACAACCTATGAAGCTCCGCCAAAGCAGCCATCTTCTCATTCAACGGCAATGGACGCGCGGGAGCATTGAACTGGGACCAGAATAGTCTTTCCACTTCTTTATTACCTTGATCCTCGAAAAAATTGGCGGCATCAGCGGTACTCTTCGCCAAGTCCGCATAAGCGTCTGCGGGACTTCAGCGTCGATCCAGGAGAGCATACTTCGGATCCAAGAACTTCATCCGCAACAAGTGGGGACTCCCAGCCGCGATTTTTCCGGCCTGTCGAAGCTCCTCCCGCGCATCCCTAACCTCGGTCCGCATCTCCTTGGCCGCATTAAGTGCCTTGTTCAGGTCAGCCAAATTAACCTGGTTCTCCTTTTCAAGGAGCTCATACCGGTCGGCGGCATTTTTCAATTCCACGGCCATTTCGGCTATCTTGTCTTCGCTTCGGCGATGAGCAGCCTGTTCGGCTCTCAACTCTTCGGCCGCCTTTAGGGCACCCGCATCACTAGCCCGAGCTTGTTCCTTGGCCTGGGCAAGTTCCGCCCTCAGGTCCTCCACGGCAGCAACACCATCTGCAGTCCAAGCATGTCGCATTAATATTATGCCCCTCTCATATTTTCCTATACAACATAATAAGGAAAGCAGAGCACATACCTTGTGACTCGTTCAGTCGTTCGTTCACCAGCGTGATATCGGCATCAATAGATCCAATTTGCCTCCTTAGTTCGGCAACTTCAACGGACTGTTCGGCGGCCATATCCTTCGATACCTGCGCATATGTACAGCGCAATCAGTACTTACACAATACGATCCTCCGTTTGCCGCCTAGGGCGGGCAACCAGAGTCTCAGGGGCTACTATCCATATGGAGCACACCTAGCGTGTGCCTCACAACCAAAAAATTGTGTATTTCTCACTACATACCTCAAAGCCTTTGAGCAAGCTCGTAAATGCTTCATTCAAACCGCTTGTGGCAGATGAAATCTTCTTGAGCACCGTGCTCATTAATGAGCGGTGCTCCTCCGAGAGCGCAGCTCACTCCAGAAGGCCCGTCAGTATGTTTGGCCGGACACCGAACTGTGCCGGACCCTCCTCATCGACCCCCGTGGGAGACGAACGCTCCGGGCTCAGGGCGGTGGACGGATTAGCCTCTGGCTTCGGCAAATCCGGACTCCTCCGTGATGACATCTCGGTGTCACCCACCTCAGGAGACGGAGAGGCTGGTGGGCTCTCACTCTCCATCATCTCCGGAGGAAGATCCCCCGAAGACGAACTCTGTTGAGAAGGGCTGCTAGTCGGACGACAAAGAATGGATCCTGGTTAGTGTACTCGGAGAAAGGTAGTACCTTTGAATTTACGGTTAACTTACAGCTCGTTGGAGGGCTGGCCCGTTGGCGGGCATGACGCGGTGAGGGTGCCCATCGGGGCAGAGCCCCCTGGTGATACCTTTTTCCCTTGCTTGGGCATCTCCGTCTCCAAGTCTGCGGAGGCGGCCCTCTTCTTCCCGCGCGGGGAGGAGGCTTTAGACTCCCCTTCCGACTATCCTCCTTAGGGAGGTAGCAATTCCCAGTTTGGATCTTGTGATGTGTGAAGTTCGGCTTCTCTGTTCTTCCCTTCGTCTTTCCCTGAGGGCATTTTGCTGAGCACCCGGCCAAGCATCTTGGCAATGGTTGGGCTAGGCGAGCCTTCGGGAAGTGGCGCCGGACACCTGATTCTCTCCGCCTTGCTGAGCCATTCCTGGCCACGGAGGATTTTCAGAATAATGACTATCACAAATATGAACGATGTGTCCGGTTTCAAGGTTACTTACTTGGGTATCTAGGCGATTGCAACTTAGGCCCGCATCCTCGGTGGTATCCGGACACTTTACTTGTGGTCCAAAGAATAATTTACACATCCCTTCGAGCTTCAGGCCGAAGAAGTGCTTAATAGTCCGCTGACCATCCGGATTGAACTCCCACATCTGGAGAGACCGGCGTTTGCACGGCAACATCCGTCGGATTAGCATTACTTGAATTATGCTGACAAGGTTAATGTCCTTCTCAAGAAGCTCCCGGATACGGCTCTGCAGTATTAGTACATCACTAGCGGGCCCCCAATTCCCTCCTACGTCGGTCCACAGCGCCAATTAGACGGAGGGCCCGGCGGAACTCGGGGGCGGCCACCCACTTTGTGCCTCTGGGAGCCGTGACGTAAAACCACCTCCGCTGCCATACATCGGATACTTCTGGGAAAGAACCCTCTGGCCATGGGGCATCGGCGTTCCTGCTTATTATGGCACCTCCGCACTCTGCATGTCGCCCCGCGATCATCTTCAGCGTCACATTGAAGGTCTTGAGCCATAAGCCGAAGTGTGGAGTGACGTGGAGAAAAGCCTCGCACACAATGATGAATGACGAGATATGGAGGATAGCGTCCGGGGCTAGATCATGAAAATCTAACCCGTAATAGAACATGAGCCCCCTCGCAAAGGGATCAAGGGTGAGGCCCAAACCGCGGAGGAAGTGAGGAACAAATACGATGCTCTCATTGGGCTCGGGTGTAGGGATGACCTGCCCTGGAGCAGGAAGCCTGTGCTGGATGTCGGCAGTCAGATATCCGACCTCCCTAAGCCTCGCAATGTCCTCCTCTTTGATCGAGGAGGCCACCCACCGGCCCTGAGAGTTGGATCCGGACATATTGGAGGATCTGGGGCGTTCGAGTTTGGGTCTCGGGCGCTAGAACTCGAGATGCGGAAGGGCGCAGGGGTGGTGGAAAAGAGGTATAGGCCTCGGCCCCTTTATAAGGGGGTGAATATCAAGAGTCCTCAGCGTGACCGCTTGAGACTTATCTAAAAAACACTCGGAGTCATACCAACAGTCGTCGTGGGGTGGCGCACGCCCGTATTGATGGAAGATCCCGTAATAAGGGAAACACGATCTCTGCTTTGGTGGGGCGTGCCAATAAAACCGCCTCGCAACGCGAGTTGAGGTGGGACAAGAAACACCGGCCCGTGTTGGGCCGGGCCACGATGCAGGGGCACGATGTACGAAAATTGTCAGCAGATCAGATTTATGTTATGCCCCCTACGATGGCGTGTGTCATTGTCAAAACCGGCGGATCTCGGGTAGGGGGTCCCGAACTGTGCGTCTAGGCGGATGGTAACAGGAGACAAGGGACATGATGTTTTACCCAGGTTCGGGCCTCTTGATGGAGGTAAAACCCTACGTCCTGCTTGATTAATATTGATGATGTGTGTTACAAGAGTAGATCTACCACGAGATCAAAGAGGCTAAACCCTAGAAGCTAGCCTATGGTATGATTGTTGTTCGTCCTACGGACTAAAACCCTCCGGTTTATATAGACACCGGATAGGGTTAGGGTTACCTGAGTCGGTTACCAAGGTAGGAGATCTACATATCCGTATCGCCAAGCTTGCCTTCTACGCCAAGGAAAGTCCCATCCGGACACGGGACGAAGTCTTCAATCTTGTATATTCATAGTCTTGGAGTGCGGCCGATGATGATAGTTCGCTATCCGGACACCCCCTAGTCCGGAACTCCCTCAGGAGCCCCTGAACCAGGCTTCAATGACGACGAGTCCGGCGCATGTTGTCTTCGGCATTGCAAGGCGGGTTCCTCCTCCGAATAATTTATAGAAGATTGTGAACACCAGGATAGTGTCCAGCTCTGCAAAAATAAATTCCACATACCACCGTAGAGAGAATAATATTACACAAGATCAATCTGGCGGCGTGATACGTGGCGTGCCGCCGCGCCACTTCCAAGCCTTTACTCAAATTGCTTTTATTGTTCCACCTCGGCGCGTTTAGCGAAGCGGTTTCCTTGGCACGTCCTGTCGAAGCAGAGATCGTGTTCCCCTTATTCCGGGATTCCCATCAATACGGACGTGGGTAACCCAACCACGCCATTGATTGTGGCGCTTGGTAGATAAGCGAGTTTTACCAGGCCGGTGGGGACACATGTTTTTGTCCGCCCATATAAGGGGATAAGGATCCACCCTTTCACCCGCGCCTTCTTCCTCCTTTGCTCATCCATTCCCGTGCACTCGAGCTCCAGCGCCCAAGTCCGCACTTTCCTCCTCAACCTTCTCCAACCATGTCAGGCGGGAGGCAGATGGATGGCCTCCTCCGTCACGGAGGGCACATCACAAGGCTGCGGAGGCCGGATACTTGTCCGGCTATATCACGCCAGAGCTGCCCGGTGAGGGCAGCTCATTCCAACCCAGTCCCCCATGAGAGGGTGGTATTTCTCCCCACTTCCTCCGCGGACTAGGTTTTCCACTTCATCCATTTGTCCAGGGGCTCATGTTCTACTACTACGGCACAGACTTCCACGACCTAGCCTCAATTTCGTCCTCAACGTCTCGGCGTTTATCGTGCGTGTCTGAGGCCTTCCTCTGCATCCAGCCCCGCCCGGCTTGTGGCTCAAGACCTTGATGTCAAGCGAAGGTTGTGAAGGGCAGCCAAGCAGAGTCGAGGCGCCATGGTCGGCAAGATGGCCAAAGTCCTATGGCTCGAGGGCTCCTTTGTGGAGACAATAAAGGGGTGGCAATAGGGGTGGTTCTACATCACCGAGCCACGACCACGAATGGGCGGCCCCAATTCAGATCTGGATTCCCCACACGGCTCTCGTCATGGAAAGAGACGGGCCTGAAGTGGGGGATTCGACGAGCTATCCGGACTCCTAACACGCATCCGGAACACGGTGGACAAGAATCGCAGGCTTGTCGGCGTAATCCAGTGATGCTCATCCGCCGGATTCTCCCATGCCAACAACGGGACTTCAATTTGTGGGAGTTCGATCCGCACAAAGACCGAACCTTGAGCCGGCTCTTGATACCACGTCTGAAGATGCTTGGAAGGTGTTGTTCAAGGCGTCGAAGCCCCGCATCCGCTAACAAAGATCGCGAGATATAGCTCGCGGCGTCAAGCGGCGAGGTAAGTTATTTACCCTTTACGGGACTCTTTTTCATAGATTGAATCTACGTGGGATCTAAAACTCCCTATTCTTGACAGGCTGGCTGAAGGCGTCCGGACAGATTAAGCTGTCCGGCTCCTTTCTGAAGACCAGCGGACGCCCGATTAGCGGGGCTGCTGGCTCCGGCCCCATGTGGTGCAGAGAGAAGAAGGCGAGAAGGAGGCCACGGGAACTCGAAGGAGCTCCGGCGCCAGGTGTTGTCGGATTACGAAGCAGAATCTTCTCACGAAGACGAGGAGGAAGAAGAAGAAGCCTCTCCCCGGTGAAGGAGAGAAAAGGAAGGCCGCCTAACCGGGAGGCCGGAGGGTCCAAGAAGGAAGAACCCTTCCTCCGGACTTCTCCACCAACGTCGACGACGACGAGGGGGATTGGCCTACAAGGGCCAAGCCCCTGGCGAGATCGTAAGTGTCCGGATACCCATGGCGTTTTATTATTGCAGAGTGTTCTGCAATGTCGAACAATCGTGCAGCCCGCCCAAAGGCGAGTTCGCCGATTCATCGAGCGGGTCCCTGGGCTTGTCGGAAATGGAGAGTACTTCGCTTCCGACCGCCTCCTCGCCTCATGCTGCGGACAACACCGTGGCGGGGCCCCAAAGGGGGCTTGGTCCCGAGGAGGTGGCGCAGGAGGTGCCACAAGGAAACCCCCCAGACTCCAGGCGCGTGGGGGGCAAGACCCCCAGGGGCTCTAAGGCTGACCCTTGTCCGGACTCCATGCCGGAACCTTCAATGGTTCCGGAGTCCGGCAAACGATCCCTTCGCAAGAAGGGTAAGACGCCGGTGTCCTTCGTCCATCCCCAGGGGCTCTAATGCTTGCTGGGGGCGCTCAACGGCGCCTCTATCGAGGAGGAGCACCACACTGTTATGAGTGCGGTGATCCGGACAGTTCAGTCCGCCAAGAGCGGGCTGACCAAGCTTATACCGATCTTCTAACAGGCTTTGAGGTAAGAAATTTCAATATATGTAAAATGGTACCGCATAGACGGTAGCCCACGATGCTCGGTTCGGTGTTCGGAAAGAAAAGCCGAACTGAGGATCTTGAGAAAGATAAGCAGAGTCATAAAAATATGTCAATATGGGATTGCGGTGTCTTTGCTGACCTCCGCCTTGACCGATGCGGAGGTCAATAATTTGAAGAAAAACCTCGGCGGTCCGAGAACGAGCTCGGTCATGCCAAGAAGCAGCTCGAGGAAAAAGAAGGTGAGTAGTACCTTATGAAAATTGTACCTTCTGAAAAGGATTTGGTTGCAAGAAAAATGACAAGGATAACGTGGGTATTGTAGGGGCCACTAGCGAGGTGGCGACCACGAAGGAGGCGGTGGCAGCGACCGAACGTAATGCGGTCATGAACGCACCGAGCGAGAGAAGCAGGAGGCGCGGGTGGCGGAGGTACAGCAAGAGCTCCGGGATCTCATGAAAAACATGAGAACTTGGAGCATGACTCAAGACTTCGAGAGTCTGAGCTTGCAACGGCTCTTGAGAGTGCCAAAGCCGCTAAGGCGAAGCCTACAAGGCCCTCCGGAGATTGAGGCGGTGAAGAAAATAGCAGCGGGTAAGGCATTTTTCATGCGAGTAAGCATGTGAGTGTTAATTACATTGCTTACCCGAATTCGGAGCTCTCGAGGCGTTCGCAGATCTTCCTCATAGCGTGTCCGATGCTGCCGCATTCTACCGGGCGAGGAGGGAGCTCGGCGGAGAAGGTCTTACGGTCTCGATATCGAGGCGGACATCCAGTGCTTATAGCGACCAGGTGAAGCGGTGGTCGAGCTCCTAAGGCGGCGAACAGGCCATGAAGGGCCTCATAGTTCGGTGTGGCCTAAGGAGGCCATGCATGGGAGCTACTTGACTGGTGCGGCGGCTGGTGGATGCATGCCCGTGGGTTGAAGTTATCAAGCATTCCGCTTGTATCGAGGGTGCCGTCGGGCCCTTGCCCGCAAAGGTGCCTTTGGGGCAAGATGGATGCCCGAAGCTCGTGATGCAGACCCGCCACGGAGGGCAAGGAGCATCGCACGCCCGAGATGTATTATAAGAGTGTGTTGAAGGGCGCTGCACTATTGTGGGTGAGTGCTCCAAAGATGTAATATTTGAGTAGACTCGCATTTTGTTATCACTGTGCGCTGAAAACTTAGTTCATATCGCTAAAGCAACGCTTGTTAATTTAAAATATTACCTTACGTGCGGCTGTTTATCAAATTTGAGAGATGGCAAGTCGTCGGCTTCAGCCCCCATGCCACAGTCTTTGGGGTGTTCGGGATAAACTTGAGCGCTCTTGTTCCCATTTTTGGGTCCATCTAGGGAGGCGATCAACACAGCGAACAAGGCAACCGGACTTATAATGCTTGAACACTCTCACTTAGCCATAGAATTCTATAATTTTAAATTTCGGCGAAGCCCCTAGTCTTCGGAAGGCCGAATTTGGGGCG
This sequence comes from Aegilops bicornis, assembly GCA_021605145.1. Lineage (NCBI taxonomy): Eukaryota > Viridiplantae > Streptophyta > Magnoliopsida > Poales > Poaceae > Aegilops > Aegilops bicornis. The sequence goes on along the minus strand of CM038673.1, from coordinate 674,416,823 downwards.
CTTGCGCGCCTTGGCCGGACAGTATCCGGCTCCTCGCTTTAAGCGGCATAAGTCTTTAAGGACTCGCAAAAAACCTCTCGAACAGCGACCGGTCTCTCGCCTCATCATGACGGTCAGTTTTAGCTTTCTCCACTGAGGCGTTAACCCAGCCGAACTGGGCGGAATCGCAGTGGTTCTCCGGTGCTACCTTAGCCGATATAGCGGGCGTAAGGTACCAAAACACGGGAGCCGGGCAAACCCAACTATTGACCCAAGACATGATTCGGAGCCGATGCATATAGTGCTATAAGTTCGGGGTGCCGCACTTGTGAAAGTGTTCAGACTCATCACACCATAACGCGGGAGACATAAGCCCCTGGTGTATATTAGCCATACCAAAGTGTACGGATGCAACATGTCGTGAATGAACATATGTATGAAAAAGAAATGCAATTATAAACAAAAAGGTGCTGCATTGTTTTATTCAATAAGTGCTGCTACGAATGCAGAACGATATAAATAGTGCGATAAGCAAGGTATGAGACTGTTAAACATGTCCCCCTCCAGGGGTAGGCTGCAGATTGGTGTATGAAAATGCTCGTAATGGAGACCACTGTATATTCGTTGTAGCCTTTATCCTTCCCTGGTTGTTGCATCGTGAGTTCGGCAGGTCTGGCGGAATGGCTTCGACAAGCGGAGTCCTGTGGGTAAAAAGTAAAAGGTAAAAAGAAAAGAAAAAGGCGACACACGTGAGAGCCCCTGGTGTGGTTGAGCCGCGATGCAGGTTTATCGTGGTCATGCCCTCTCCCCATGCCCATGGTATCTTGAGAGCGTAATGGTGTACGAAGGACCTGCTTTGGCGTTTCGGGGGCTGGGGTTGGGGCCGCATCGCTACTGGCGTGCTCTGAGCGTGCCAGGTGGTCTTGTTGTAAGTTACTCGGGCGGCGCTTAGCTGTGTCCGCCGCTTAACGGCGGACTCGAGAATTGCCTTAAGAGGCTGCATTGCACTTCGCCGCGAGCAGCGTATGTTCCTCCGTGCGGAGAGAACGTTCGGTGTTTCCGTTGACCGTAATGACTCCTCGAGGGTCTGGCATCTTGAGCTTGAAGTATGCGTAGTGCGGCACCGCGTTGAACTTTGCAAACGCGGTACGTCCGAGCAAGGCATGATAGCCGCTGCGGAGCGGGACTATGTCGAAGATTAACTCCTCGCTTCGGAAGTTATACGGGGATCCGAAGACCACTTCCAGTGTAATTGAGCCTGTACAATTGGCTTCTACACCTGGTATGACGCCTTTAAAGGTCGTTTTGGTAGGTTTAATCCTTGAGGGGTCTATGCCCATTTTGCTGCTGTATCCTGGTAAAGCAGGTTCAGGTTCTTTGCCGCCGTCCATCGGGACTACGGTTAGGTGAAATCCATCGACGATTGGGTCTAAGATCGGTCTGGCGAATCCACCGTGGCGGATTACGGTGGGGTGGTCCCTTGGTCAAAAGTGATCGGGCGGAGGACCATGGATTGAACTTGGGCAAGCTGGCTCCATCGCGTAGACATCCTCGATTGCGCTTCCGCTCCCTTTTGGGCATGTGCGTTGCGTATATCATGTTCACCGTCCGCTTTGTGGGGAAACCCTTACATCCTCCATTGTTCGGCGGTTGGGTCTCGTCCTCGTCATCGCTATGCAGCCCCTTGTCATTGCTTTCGGCAATTAACTTGCCTGCCTGCTTGAATACCCAACAGTCCCTGTTGGTGTGGTTAGCTGGCTTTTCGGGGGTGTCGTGTATCTGGCACAAGCGGTCGAGTATTCGGTCCAAATTGGACGGACCCGGAGTAGTTCTTTTGAATGGCTTTTTCCGCTGACCGGGTTTAGAGCCTCTGAATCCGGCATTGACTGTCGTATCCTCAATATTGTCGCCGTTAACGCGGAGTTTGTTTTTTATTACTGACGCTGCCTGCCATTTTGGTCCTTGAAGTCCGGACTGCCAGAATTTTCTTTGAGGTTGTTGTTGCGTGCTAGCCACTTGTCCTCACCAGCGAGGAGCGGGTCATGAGTGATGTGAGGGCTGCCATGGATTTGGCTATTCCTGTCCTAGGTGCGGGCAAGCCACTCGTCACGGATGTTATGCTTGAAGGCCGCGAGGGCCTCCGCATCCAGACGGTCGGCGATTTGGTTTTCTTGGTTAAGAACCGTGTCTAGAATTATGCGGCTGATTAAATGGCTGCTGAATTATGTGGCTTAGGTCATCGGCGTCGGTGGTCGCTTTATCGTGCCTGGAAGTTATCGAGGAATGCGGCTTCGAGGTCCTCCCAGCTCCCAATTGACTCTGGCGGCAAGCTGTTGAGCCAATGTCGGGCTGGTCCTTTAAGCTTGAGGGGAGGTATTTGATGGCGTGAAGATCGTCACCGCGGGCCATGTGGATGTGAAGGAGATAGTCTTGATCCAAACCGCGGGGTCTGTTGTGCCATCATAGGATTCAATATTGACGGGTTTAAACCCTTCGGGATTTGATGATCCATTACCCGTGCGTGAAGCATAGTGGGTGTGTGGCGCCTCTGCATCTTTGGCGATATCACGACGGAGCTCAAAAGAGCTTGGTCTGTTTTGTTCGGCCCGGCCGGACTTACTGTGTCCGGCGCGACGGTTGCCGTCACGTTCCGTGGGGCGCCCACGCGATCCATAGATCGATCTTGATTATCTTGCCTTGTCCTCCAATATATCTCGCAGGTCCGGAGCGTTCCCCTTTGGCCGTGTGCTTTTTGAGCGATGCCGGGGTACGGTTCTAGTGAAGGGCCTAGAGGCCTCTCTGTCGCGACCACGGGGTGGTCGGTCATCCGTATTGTCTCCTGGTGATGCGGGTTCATAAGCCTCCTCCTCTAATCGGGGAGCAGCTTGCGTTTAGGGTAGCTTTGGAGGGCGTTCGAGCTCATGCTCTTGACGCGAGGACTTGATCCATCTGTCGGCTAGCGAGATCTGATCAGCTCTAAGTTGTTGCTGCTTTTTCTTGAGGCTGTTCGCCGTGGCCATAAGCCTGCGTCTAAAACGCTCTTGTTAGGCGGGATTCTCGAGCACGGCGAATTCATCGTCGTCGAGGCTTGCTTCGTCTCGGGAGGGAGGCATATAATCCTCTACCTCTTCTTACGCCGCTCTCTTGTGAGGTGGCGTCTCCATCTTCTGCTTGGATCTTGCTGGAGTGGATTGTCTTCGACCTTTGTCCGGTGTATTGTTATCTCCGGTGCGGAATCTTCATTCTTGTTGTGGCGGGATTTGATTTAGAGCGGCGCCCAGCCTTGGCGGCGCTTGGGCTGCTTCTTGGAGGGTCATCCTCCGTTGTTCCATCGTCGTTCCCATCTTTTGGGATGTCCACCATATATATGTCGTATGGCGAGGTGGCCTTCCGGTGCCTGGTAGGCGCTGGGTCTTGGTAAATCTCCGGCATCGTCGTCCATACCGTCGATGTCTTCGAGTTGTAGTCTAGCATGTCGGTTAGATCGTCGGCAATGACTACGAAGTGGGTGGTGGGTAGGCGTTGAATTTCTTCGTCGTCCGCATCCCAACCTTCCTGACCGCAGTCCGGCCAGGGCTCTCCGGATAAAGAGAGAGACTTTAGTGAATTCAGGATGTCGCCAAAGGGCGAGTGCTGAAAGATGTCCGCGGCCGTGAACCCCATTACGGGCGCCCAATCGGATTCGATTGGCAAGGGCGCGGAGGATTCGGAGTCCGGAGAGGAGTCCGGCACCCTGGAGTCGAGGTCTTCGCAGCGAGGATGGAGTTCGCTCGATCGCCAGAGAGATTAAAGCCCCGAGGCGGTGTCCAACCACTCGTCCTCGATCGAGGAATCCGGCTCGGATTAAGGGTCGGAGCGGATTCGGTGCGGCCTCGAGGGCCTGACCGGTGCGAGCTAGATCATGCCCATCGAGGCGGTCACGGCCTTGGCTGCGGCTCGAATCCGTCGAAGATCAAGTCTCCGCGGATATCGGACGTATAGCTTAAACTTCCAAATCTGACACGGCCAGACGAGGCGTAGCTTCGATCTGCTCCGGATGGCCAAGCGAATTGGCTCAGCGGTGCAAAGCCGCCCGAACACGAAGATCTGTCCGGGAGAAAAGTCTCACCACAGGCTGCGTCGTTGTTGATGATCGAAGGAGCCATCGAGCCTATCGGTGGCGACACGGAGGAACTCTCAATGAAAGCACCAATGTCGGTGTCAAAACCGGCGGATCTCGGGTAGGGGGTCCCAGGCGTGCGTCTAGGCGGATGGTAACAGGAGACAAGGGACACGATGTTTTACCGAGTTCGGGCCCTCTTGATGGAGGTAAAACCCTACGTCCTGCTTGATTAATATTGATGATGTGTGTTACAAGAGTAGATCTACCACGAGATCAAAGAGGCTAAACCCTAGAAGCTAGCCTATGGTATGATTGTTGTTAGATCCTCTGGGACTAAAACCCTCCGGTTTATATAGACACCGGATAGGGTTAGGGTTACAAAGTCGGTTACAAAGGTAGGAGATCTACATATCCGTATCGCCAAGCTTGCCTTCCACGCCAAGGAAAGTCCCATCCGGAAACGGGACGAAGTCTTCAATCTTGTATCTTCATAGTCTTGGAGTCCGGCCGATGATGATAGTTCGGCTATCCGGACACCCCCTAGTCCGGAACTCCCTCAGCGTGTGAATGTCATTTTGCAGATCCGGACACGATTCCAGTGTTCGATAATTACTTTGGAGTAGTCGGAGATGGAACCCGCCTTGCAATGCCGAAGACAAGACTGCGCGCCGCACTCATCGTCATTGAAGCCTGGTTCAGGGGCTACTGAGGGAGTCTTGGATTAGGGGGTATCCGGACAGACGGACTATATACTTTGTCCGGACTATTGGAGCGTGAAGATACAAGACTTAAGACTCCGTCCCGTGTCCGGATGGGACTCTCCTTTGCGTGGAAGACAAGCTTGGCGATCCAGATAATATATTTTCTTCCTTGTAACCGACTTCGTGTAAACCCTAGCCCTCTCCGGTGTCTATATAAACCGGAGAGGTTGGTCCTTAGAAGGCCGATCACGATCACAATCATAATCATTATAGGCTAGCTTCTAGGGTTTAGCCTCTACGATCTCGTGGTAGATCTACTCTTGTACTACTCGTATCATCAATATTAATCAAGCAGGAAGTAGGGTTTTACCTCCATCGAGAGGGCCCGAACCTGGGTAAACATTGTGGCCCTTACTTTCTGTTACCATCAGCCTAAGACGCACAGATCGGGACCCCCTACCCGAGATCCACCGGTTTTGACACCGATACTACCCTTTCCTTTCCATGCCTGTACGGACTGGTTTTCCAAACTACTCCACCTATCCTTCCGTTTGCTGTAGACTTTGCTTTCGTACTCATAGTTTACTTCTGTCTAGGTGCCGGCCTTGTCTTTATGTGTAATGCTACCTTATCTATCTGTTCATGGAATGTAAGAGGGCTCGGTGACGAATCAAAATGCGTTGATATCCTTGCCGAACTTATCAACATTAGACCACACTGTGCACTTCTTTAGGAATCAAAATTAAACAAAATCAGCGATCGGAAATTTCAGTCCTTTCTACCACGATCCCTAGACCAAAAGATCTTCCTGCCGGCTGACGGCTCAGCTGGTGGAATCATCTCAGCCTTCAACTCCAATCACTTCTCCCTAATCTCGCACACCCATCACAACTTCTCAACGTCTATGTGTCTCTCCTCCCTTGATCACGCCCTACCTTTCGTCGTCACTAATGTCTACGCCCCATCCAGCCGCTCTTTAAAACAAGCCTTCCTCGATGAGCTCAACAAATCAAAGTGGATGACCACACGCCGTGGTTAATCGTTGGGGACTTCAACTTAATCGGATTCTCACACAAAAAAACAACTAAAACTTCCGCCAAAAGGAAGCTGATGCCTTCAACTCCCTAATTAATGAACTTGCTCTCATCGAACTCCCCCTCCTCGACGAACGCTTCACTTGGTCAAACAAAAGATCCTCCCCAACACTCGAACGACTGGATCGGGCTTTCTTCAATCTGGCTTGGGACAATGACTTCCCAAACACCACACTATCATCCCTGTCACGCATTACGTCCGACCATGTACCTCTAATCCTCCATATTCAAACCAACGTTCCCCGTCCCCGCCATTTCAGATTTGAATCAGCATGGACACTTAACCCGGCCTGCCACCAGATCGTCCAGAAATGTTGGGCCCCCAACCGCCTCTCGGCTCGCCGACTAACCTCAACTGCTACACTGTCCAATGCCATCAAATGCACGAGGGCAGCACTCAAAACCTGGGCCTCCAAGCAAACACCGGCCCATCAACGTGAGACCGCTACAAAACAAATCATCTTTCTCATCGATCTTAAGGAGGAAACTAGGCCTGTCTCGAATGCAGAAAAGCTGCTAAGGCAGGTCGTTACTGACACCTTGCACTCTGCCACTAGACAAAAAATGGCCTTTTGAAAACAACAGGGTAAGGTAAGGGCTGCCATTGGGGGGGAGGAGAATACTCAATACTTCCATGCTGCCGCCTCCCAGCGTCTGTGAAAAAATACAATCAAATATCTTATAGTTGACGGGACAGAGTTCCACTCTCATGCTCAAAAAGCAGCTATCCTAAAATACCACTTCACCGCAATCATCGGATCACCTCCACACACACGCTGGTCCTTCGACCCACAACGCTACTACCCCGAGCCTCTGCCACAACTGCTTTCCCTTCACTCCCCCTTCTCTGATGAAGAAATAAAAGACGCTTTCCTCCAAATGAACCCACTTGCAAGCCCTGGACCCGACGGTTTCGGCCCGTCGTTTTATCGGAAATTCTGGAACATTGTCAAACATCACATAAACTCCTTCATAACCGATTTTTAAAACCTCTCGGCACAAACGGAATGCCTAAACAGAGCACACATCATTCTCTTACCCAAAAAGGATCATGCTAACACACCAGATGCCTACCGTCCAATCTCCCTCCAAAACTGCCCAATAAAAGCAGCAGCAAAAATACTCACAAACAGACTAAAACCATTAATCCCACTCCTCGTACATGGAAACCATACTGGTTTTATCTCGGGTCGTTGCATCGCAGAAAACTTCGTCTATGCTGCGGATATCATCAGCACCTGTCACTCCAGAAAAGCCCCAACTATGGTCATTAAACTCGACTTCAGCAAAGCCTTTGACTCACTCTCCTGGGAATCCCTCGCATCCATTCTCAGATGCCGTGGCTTCCTGACAAAATTCTGTGACTGGGTTAATGATCTTCTCCATACTGGGAAAACTGCCGTCATGCTAAACGGGATTCCAGGGAACTGGATTCAATGCAAAAATGGCCTCAGACAAGGCGACCCTATATCGCCCTACCTCTTCATCATCGTTGTCGATCTGCTGCAACAGATGATCAACCATGACTGCAACCTTCTACATCTTAGCCACCCTCTATTCTCACACTTACCACCAACAATCTTGCAGTACGCCGATGGCACTCTAATCATCGCCAAGGCTTCAGCTCTAGCAGCCGCCCAGCTAAAAAACATTCTTCACCAGTTCGCGTTGGCAACTGGCCTCACTATAAACTACACAAAAACCACCTTTGTACCCATGCACGTCTGCCCTAATGTCGCTGCCGACATTGCCACCACTCTTCAGTGCACAACCTCCACCTTCCCACAAATCTACCTAGGTTTACCCCTAGCACCCACACGCTTGCCTGCTAACGCTTTTCTCCCAATCATAGAGCGATGTCGAAATTTTGTAACAGGATGGCGAGCCAAACTCCTCTCTAAGGGCGACAGACTCATCCTCCTGCCTGCTGTACTCGACTCCATCCTCGTCTACTTTATGTTTGTCTTCCTTATCCCAAAGAGTGTTCTAAAAACACTTGACTCGATTCGACGAGCCTTCTTTTGGGCTGCAGAGGAAACTTGCCCCTGTGCTCAATGCCTAGTTGTCTGGAAAAACGTTTGCAAACCAAAAAAGTATGAGGGCTTAGGCCTCAAAAACCTCCACCAGCAGAATAAATGTCTCCTAATGAAATTTTCTGTCAAAGCAATGCTACCAGACCAGACACCCTGGCTGGAATGGATTGATCTACAACACCCCAATGCCTTCATCGCCCCACATAATAATCAGTCCTTCCTTTGTGGTACTATTAACCACTACCTACCAGCACTACAGGCTATCTCATTTGTACTCACAAACTCGGGCACCTTAACATATTTTTTGTTAGATGTTTGGCTTTACCATGACCCGCTTGTTGTTGCCTTTCCCTGCCTTTTCTCACACACCACATCACCACTTGCTCGTGTGGCTACTGTTTTAAATCATGGTTTAGAATCTATACTGTGGAACCGCCCAACATCTAATGCTGCTGCCGAGTTGTGCTCCTTGTTGTCGCTTCTACAGGACTTTCAGCCTTCGCCGGAACCGGACGACCGCTACCTCAATGGCGGCCTGCGCTTCTCCACAAAGGCGGCATATGATCTTTCCGTGCAGGTGGACAGCTCGGACACTCACACTATACCCATATGGTCATCATGCGTCCCCAATAGAGTGAAGATTTTTGCCTGGCTATTATTTCGTGGTCGACTGAACTGCAAAGCCAATCTTCTTCGCAAGCATATTGTCTCCAACTCAACCTGCCCAAGATGTGGCTCCGATGGTGAAACTACTACGCACATCTTTCTGGACTGCCCGCTCGCACAGCGAATTTGGCAAAGGATTGGGTTCCGACCACCACACTGCATAGACGAACTATGGGACTGCAGCCTGCCTCCCCAAGTTGATGCAGTGATCTGGCACTCGATACTTCTAATCATTCTGTGGAAATTTGGTGCTCCAAAAACGCAGTGACTTTCAAAGAAAACCACCATAGTGTCTAAGAAACCAGAGCAGAAACAGGCTGCCTCTTCTTGGCATTCCTACCTCTCATCACGTTTACACGTGCTTATGTAATTCCCCCTTTGGGTCAAATGATGTCGCAAGAGTAGTGAATCTTTGTTGCTCGGTATGTTGTAGCACTATCCGTGTCCTGTTGTAACAAAAACTAAACTCTATTCATCTTCTTAACAGATGAATGAGGCAAATCATTTGCCTCTTTCTCAAAAAAAAAAGATTCGCAAACATGGTACTCCCTTCATTCCCTTGTACAAGGTCACTTCATTTTTCGTGTCAAACTTTGACTTATAATTTTGATCAACAAAATATGGGTTATATGCCATCAAAAATATATATCATCGTAAAGTTCTTTGAAATGTGCATCCAGTGAAATACTTTTTGTGGCATATAACTCACTTTTTGGTAAGAAATTAATGGTCAAAGTGAGACATGAAAATATGAAGTGGCCTTGTATAAGGGAAAGGAGAAAGTACTCCGTACTATACAAGAGAACTGAGTACCAGTGGAGGATTATATTGCATTTGCCATGGCGCGGAAGGTCATCGGATAAACAGGAACCCAATCTAAAACTAGCTACTATTAGACCTAATTGCTCATCTAATAAGACCAACAAAAGAAAGAAAGGAACTACAGCTATATATACACGTTGCCCCCTACATCTGTTCTGCATCACTGCATATTCAACTTAGCCAATCAGAACCTAGCCAAACACCACCATGACAAGAGCACCGGAACTTCATTAGACCGCATCGATCGATCGACCGACCGAGGTAACTTCCTCGAAAGTCATATGGCTCAGCGGGCAACCCGAGCAAGCCATCAGATATAGCAGCTCCACCTACGTAGGCTCTTCGGTTAGTGAGTTAAGCCTAGTGTCAACTACGAGTGCTTGAGCCTCCTGTGAGTTGTCTGTACTCGCTGCCCTTGTAGGCTACAGTACTTGACCTGTTTTTATCATAGTAGAGAGGTACAGATTAGAAGTGCTCTATAATTGTTGCATATAAAATGAAACTGAACCGAGCAGAGTGTACTACTTACGTGCATTGATGCGAGTGTGGACAGCAGTTCCCTGGACTGGTCCATTAGAGAACGCTCTTGCGTGGCGATTCTGGCAAGGTCAGACACCAAAATACTTGTCCCAGATAGCTGCAGGATGACATGAATTAAGCCAAATTAAACAATTAATGTATGAAGCACCACATAACAAATATTGCACGGAACATTCTATCGGAACTACTTCTATGCTCTCTATACTCTAGTTAATATGAAATCCTTCAAACGTATTTACATGCACCACCATACAAGCTGCAAGAAAGAATTGACTGTACAATGCTGCTAATGTTTGTTAACAAGATGCTTGCAGCTGCAAAGTGGCATGAATATGTAAACCTCTTCATGTAGCTCAACTAGAAAATAAGCCAAAGCGAATGTGCACAGTCCTCAGAGAATGGACAAAGTAAGATATCTTGCATTATTCCAAAGCTTGAAGGGCTATCAAAGACGATATGATCTGGGAGATGGTTGGCCAGAATTAGCCTAATCAACACAAACAAATTGACACCTGATACGCTCCAGCCAATCCAACCATCCATTCCGGATCACAAGACTTGTAAAACTTTTAATGTACCAAGTATATTTTGTAGGCATTACAATCATTCTTGCAAGGAAATGCATTGGTAGACATATGTGAAGCAAACAGTACCTTAGCCAGCAACGAACATATTGAACTTCCTATTGTTTGCATGATATCAATTGCAGATCCAACAGCATTTTTTACATCTTGGATATCGGCCTGCAGTTCAGGAGGTAGCAAATAAGGTCTGAGATCTAATCAACATAAGAGAAACACATGACAATAAGTTAGCAAGATGGCACGCTATTCCGACCTTTGCTCCATCGACAGGAAGGCACAGAATGGTGGCAGTTAGAGCTTCCACAATTCCAGATATTGAATCTGCATACTCCATCTCTAGTGAAGACCACTCCTCCAAATATGGCATCTATGTCAATTGAATTCGATCAGATTTCCAGAGTTATGCAAATTTATAATGAACTTCGATGCAAAAGGATATTATTCTAGTATACAAAATGACCTAATGGCTGTGCTGACCTAACTAGTTGATACCTATCACTTTATTAAGTCAAAGCTATTACCAGCTAATATGGATGATTGTGAAGCAGTGTAGTTATGAGTTCTGTATATTTGTCTAAACAAGTCAGTTAATTCATTAAGGTGGTTATGTTTATACCATGTATCAATGGCCAACTCTTATCTTAGTACAAGGTTCTCTCGGAACAATTTTTATTTATTTCAAGCTATTTCGGATCTTTCTTAATCTTCAAAAAGAACTAAATTCCGTAATGGAATGGTAGGATTAAAAAAAAGGAAGTGTGGAAAAAATGACAAGAAGATATTGGAACATTAATTTGAAAGTATCCCACTGCAGAAGCTACATACTGATCTTGTTCCCATCTCAACTTCATAGTTTGCATAAGAAAGGGCCATGTGCGATTTACTTAATAGAGGAAATAAGTAACAAAATGGCTCAGTTTGCTACTCCCTCTGTCCCAAAATAAGTGACTAAAGTTAGTACAAAGTTGAGACACTGGGGGGGGGGGGGGGGGGGGTATTAATTATCCCAATCATTATACGAACGAAATAATCATATTAATGGATCAATTGTACAAACTGCAAAGACTGGAAATCACTCAAAGCAGTAATTCATGTTTACAGCTAGCTGACCCTACAGTTCTTTCATGCACTTCTTGTCCTGTTGACAAAATAGTCTCTTGCTAACTATGCCCGGCAGGAAACTGCACCGCATATTTCAAAATAATGCAAAAATATCATGGGTACCAAAATTTAAGAAGTTCTTACCTGTCCCTTTAGAACCGTCATGAGTTCCCAATTGTTTCGGAATAATTGTAGCTGTAACCTTTTAAGAGCAACAGATTTGCGCATGCTTAGGGTAGTAATCCATGCATCACATAGGTCTTTCTGGTAAAAGAAAAGAAGAAATGTCAGCAAACAAACAAAGAAAAAGTAGTAGCAGAAATGGCAACATTTGACTGCTAAAGTCATCTGGCCAAAATGAATCCTTTCCTTATTTCTAAATGTAGGTTTTATTAGGATATCTATTTCGCAACTTCAGTTAAGCACTAAGATAATAAAGTTCACAGAATTCTACTAGTTCATGTATGAATGCACAGTTCAAACTTAAATTCTTAAATCATCGTAATTTCAGCATTAGATATGATATTCCATCTGTTTCGAAATACAGTGTTCATTTTGACTGTCCAAATCTATACTTTGACCAACAATTAATCCAATAGTAGGTTATGTTACACAAAATTGATACCGTTGTATTTGTATTCAAAAGCATTCCTTGTCATTGCAAGAAACAGAGGGAGAACACCTTGAGAAGTTTAAATATATTAATACTTTTTTTCTTTTATGGCTCCAACATACAGAAAGGATTTTCAAAGCTGTCAGTTCTTTCTTTTATCCTACCACTATCCTACATATTTGGTGCGCGAACTATTTTTCAGCTGAATAAGATCTGGTAACATGACTGAATATTATTGACAATTACACATAAATAGACAGGTTATCTTTAGCGTGAAAGCTGATCCCAGTAAAAATTACATATTGTGCACTATGTTATAAGCTATTGCATGAAAAATGCATGAGATTTACACTAACATTACATGGAATCAACTCCTGCTATAAGAGAACTACGTGTTGCCATAAAGTTTCGTAAGCCAGCTGTTCAGACTTGTTTTTACACACTAAATGTAAGTGGCCTTATATCAGGTAAAATTTAAAGTCTCGAGCTATTATCATATATACACATGAATATCACCAACTTCTATTTCTTGATGTTTGACAAGGAGAAAAGAATATGGCAATAATATTCAACACTGATTAGACACTTGGTATACCCATGATTTATGATTTTATTGATTAACAGGCACACTCACCTCTGCAGTCATCTTCTGTGAAGCAAGTGTGGCATCAGCCTGCGCATTTACACACCGCCACTGCAAATGTCGATTGCACAAGATTCTCAATAGGTGCTCCCCATCAACCTTACTACCCCCAACCCACCTCCTACCGTAACCAGACGAATTTCTTCCCTGCTGATCCCACGTTGACACACTCGTCCCCATGGAGTTCCTTGGGCGGGATGGACTTGACATTCTCCTCAATGAATTGCCCACAAGCTTACTTGGTGAAGACTGCCTAACTGGTCTGTTGAGTGGAGACGAAACAAACCCGTTCAACAGCGACTTCTTCACCGGCGCTGATCTTGGTGACAATGCCAATCCAGAATTATTATGTGTCACGTAGGGTGTGCCTGGGTCTGCAAAGCGATGCATCCTGCTGCCAGCAGCATCATGCAAGAACCGTGCAGGCACACTCATCCCCTTTGTGGATGGACGTGCTCTGTGAGCACCGCCATTGCCGGCATCCTGGGACTCAGAATTGCTCCCTGACGACAAGCTCTCTGTGTCCGATGACATCAAGTAGTCCCCGCTGTCAAACGAGGTGCGGCGCACCCCGTCGTCGAACGCCATGGACTGCCGCAGTGACCTGACAGCGGCCAGGACAGCAGCGCCCTTCTTGTCCAGGGAGCAGTCCAGGCTCTTGGTGAGCGGATTCCCCTCAAACCCGTGTGCCGACATTGGCCACCTCTGGTGGGTATGGCCCCCTTCGGACCCCTTGGCCCTCTCCGGCACCGCGCCCGCAGCAGGCCGCCTCCTCTCCGGCGTGGTGGAAGCCACCGGCGGAGCCGCGGGCCGCCGCACCGGCGAGGGGGACATGGCCGGCTTGGCCTTGCTGGTCTCGAGGAAGTAGGAGCGGCCCTGGAAGGCGACGGAGAGGCTCCTGGTGGTGGTGGTGGTGGTGGCCCCGTTGGGCCCCGCGGCCTCGGCGGCGGCGGCATTGCCCCCCGCCGGGCGCGGCCGGTCGACGGACGAGGAGCGCCTGGGCAGCGGCGACGCGAAGCGGCGGGAGGGCGTGGCGGCCGAGGTGGAGGTGGAGTTGGAGGAGGAGGTGGTGGTGGTGGATGTGGATGTGGATGTGGATGTGGAGGTGGAGGTGGACTTGGAGGAGGGCGCGAGGAGGTAGCGGGAGGGGACGGCCTTGGGGCGGGGCCTGGCGGGCCGGGCGTCGGCATTGGCGTTGGTGGATTTGGACGGGGAGAGCGCGGAGGCGGCGCGGCGGCGGTGCGGCGACGGCGAGGGGTTGGGCCGGGGCGCGGCGGCCGCGGCCCCGGCGGCCACCATGGCGGCGGGATCTCGCGGAATCTCGGCGCGGGGCTTGGCGTGGGGTTTGGGGTTTCAAGATGGGGAGGAGCAGGGGGAGCAGCGGCAGCGTCCGGGCCGAAGCGCTTCCAGGGAGTGAACTCGTGATGAGGCCGATTGAAACGGGGGAGGGGGGAGGGGAGGCGAGGGGTAAAGGGTGAAAAGCGGAAAGCGCCGGGGGTGGGGCGGGATAAAGGGCGTGGTGGTGGGTACGGGCCGGACGTGACGGCGGTGACGGGCAGTGGCCATGGGCGCGTTGCCGGCGGCGGCGGCGTCAATCCGTTCCGTCCCCGCCTCTTCTTTCCTTCCGTCCGACGGGGTTTGTATGCATGTGTACGTGTTATCCACCGCATGGCGTACAGTATAACGGGATCGTACGCCCATTTGTCATTTTTCTTCGTTTTGGACTATAGTCTGTTTTGTCTTTGGTCACTGTGAAACGGCCTATGGTGAACTATGTTTGGTCATACACACGAAACTTTGGTAGATCTAGGATGCAATAGAAACAAGTGTTAATTTTGTAGTTTTCTCGCTCAATCAGAATTACCTTGAGAGAGAAAATGTGGTTTGACCGCCGATTCTTTTAGAGGTTGAAGGGCTAGCCTGGACACAGCGTTTCTTTTTACTTTTCTTTTGCGGGGTTGGACACAAAGTTTCTGATCCCGTGCTAACATGAACCCGGGTGAGCAGTAAGCATCGATGAGTGTTTCACCTTTTTCGCAAAAATTCGTGATGGGATATAACATTTGTAGAGGTCTGGAAGAAAACAGAATCGATGCTCCAAAAAAACTATTTTTTAAAAGCATTTTGAAGCATCGATTTTGTTTTCTTACCCACACCTCCATCAATGTCATTTTGTCATGATATTATGTATCGGATGAAACACACATCAATGTTTGTTGCCAAAATTTTCAGAAATTTTGTAATAAAACTAGTAATCCCCCTAAAAAAAGAGAAGAGAAAACATGGCTCTACTCTTTTGTCATGTCCGATGAGGCAGAGGGTTAAGGGACTAGGGCCTCTTTTAATATGAAGGGAATTGCTTAGAGTGTCATGTCACTTGAATCTTATCAAATTTAAAAACTGCGGGATTTTAGATGTAACAATGTTTGGTAACATAGGGAAAAACGGAATTCTATCTAAAAGTTTTGAGTGGATGCAATTTTCTCCACAAAATAGAGTGCAGATGAATCCTAAGAAAAAATTTCCTAACAATGGCAATTCTATGAATCAAATGATCAATGCATGAAAAATCTCAATGAACTAAAATCATATGAAATTCCTTTAAAACAAAGGAGACCTTAGGGTTTGGGCAGTGATGCTCTTACCATATGTACACGATTTCGAGTTGGTATGCAAGTGAGAGTTTACATGATTTCGAGTGAAACATATGATTTCCATATGTACACGAAATCATGATACCCAACTTTACTTGATGTTAACCATCTGGAAATATAAATTCTTAAAAAAGAAAAATACTCTCCCTGGCGCATACTTAATACAGTACTTGTATTAAGTATGCGCCAATTAATTGGATCGGAAATAGTGTAATTAAAAAGAAATCCAAAAAAATGTCCTGGCGAACAGGTAAACCATGAATGCGCACATCTCGTATCAAGTGGTTTAGCTTGTTTATTTTGAAATTTCAGAATCAAGTGTGCTATGATCTGATTTCTTAACCATGGCGTCGACGTTTGCACATCCAAGTGAAGTGCATGCTGAGTACACCAAACGATCTTCGCTTGGCAAATGCTCGTATGTAGGCACCCCCACCATCTTTCCCGGTAAATTTTTCTTGTGCTCGGACAACAAAGAGGCTGCATGTGACTGGCTCGAGTTTGTCTACGACTACTAACTACCCGTGGAGACGGCGTAGGGAGACGGCCTGACACCATCATTTTCTTTGACAGCGCGAGGATTTAGGCTCCGATCGAGGCTTTAAACAAGTGCGTGGCCGAGGGAATTAGGGAAATGCGCTCCTCCGCCCTAGTTTATCCCATGTGTCAACGTGCGATTAGCCTCTCGGGCCCTGTCGCACGCACTAGCCTTGAACGGATGAAGGCTCACGATTCGGATAGATACACTATCCCTCGGCTCGGGTGAAAGTGGACAAATCTGATTATTTATTCAAACTTTAGCTTAAAATGAACGTAATTTAGAAATGTTTCATAAAATGATCCAATTACATGGTGCACGGGCGGAACGCCATGCTAGAAAGCACGACGCCCCAGCCCAGGGTGCCATGCTAGGTCAGGACGCCGGGCGACATGCAGATGCTAGCCGTTTTGTGATTTTTCTTTTAAAGCCGGTTTATTTTGTGCTGAAGTTTTTTAAAAAATAATGGTCAAACCCGCCTCGGCATAATAATTGAAAGGTTTTTTAACATCAAGATGCATAATAAAGCACCATATACACGCCGCATACACTCACCCCTATGAACGCATTACACGCATTACCCTACCCCTATGAGCACCTCCAAGAGACCGAGCCAAGATATCATCTTAAAATTTACTGAAGTCACCAGTAGGTGCCTCGTCGTCGACGGAACGTCTCCTTCCACCGAAAGCGCATCGCGAAAATCACGAAATAAATTCGGGAATAATGCAAAGACTGGATTTGAGCGCGATGGGTTGAGGATAACATTGTCGCTTTCAACTCAACCAATGGCGGGTTGATTCGCAATAATTGAAAGATTCAACCTGCTGAGAAGTGACAAGTGAGGACTGCAGCGATTGTTCGGCCTGAAACTAGCCTTTTGCGGTGCAGGACGATGATTCCTCCACGGAGAAAATGTACTGTGTGGCATCAAATTCACACGCGTAGAAACAAACTTGGTTCAAAGCATGTGCCTTCGAGTTGGAGATTTTTTGGCACGTACTAGCCGCCACGCAGCAACAGGGGAAATCGCTCGTGCATCAACAGTATGGATTTCATTTCATTTACCGGCAAACTGAGCAGTTGATGGTACATGACAAGAGACGAGGGCGGGCGTACACGCACGCAGGTGTCCGGCACGCAAATGTACGCAGGTGCTAGACAGGGCAGCTGGGGCACACAGGACGTCCGTGTAATAAACTGGGAGGAATATTTGAGTATGCACTACTTCTTTAATTCTTGGTTGTTTATGTTTGGTTTGTGACTAACTTTATCAAAGATTGTCACGCAAATTTGATCAATTTAGGGGGTGTTTGTTTCTAGGGACTTTTTGGTGTAGGGACTACAAAAAGTCCCTTTTAGGGATTTTTTAACCAAATAGAAAGGATTACTAGGGATTAAAAGTTGCTTTTTGAGACTAAGTGAATAAGACTCTCAAGGAGAGTCTTTTTTGAGACTTTTTGGCACTTTTCCAACAATTCCCCTCCCTGCACCCATTGCCCCGCCGCCTCATGGTGTTATTTGGTTGTTATTTTTTCTGTATACTAACGGTAACATGGTCTTTTACATGTCATTTAATAACCTCTAGGAAGGGACTAGGAATTTTTTAGTCCCTGGAAACAAACCGGGAGAGACTTTTTAGAGACTAGGGACTTTTTAGTTGGGACTAAAGACTTATGAACCAAACAGGGCCTTATATGAGTGTTTGGTTTAAGTCACACTTTAGGCAAGTCACACTAGGGCCCCCACATGAAATACACATAAAAAGTGTGGCAAGATTTTTTTAGGCTTGCCAACTTATAGATCTTATTTTGATGAATTAACTTTAGGCAAGCTTGACAAAAATATGTGGCAAAATATAGCAATGCAGGGCTAGAACCAACTAGCCCTACGTTCAGGTTGGGGCTAAATTTCGTGTTTTGACCCTTTTGGCATACAAATTCAGGATCTGACCCCGGTTGGAAAAATATCGAGATTTGACCCTTTCGCTACCGTCAGGGGTACTGGCGGTAGGGTTAGGCAGCCTACCGCCAGGGGCTCTGACGGTAGGGTGCAATGGAGGGGGACGGCGACCGTTTGCCCGAGCCGACGTGGATAAGTACCCTACCGCTGTGTAACTCGATGAGCTGTCTAACCCTCTGCCAAGACACTGGCGGTAGGGTCGTGAGTTTTGCCTCCCAAATTTTCTTTGACGAAATACCAAAGTGCCGCCGTAGTCTGTGCGACCCTACCACCAGCGGCCGTGGCGGTAGGGTCCTGTGTTTTATTTTTCCAAGTTCAGTTGCTTGCTTCTTTTCAAATTCAATATAACAGCAATATCACAGATAGATAAGCACAGCAGCAAAAAGTGTTTGCATATGAAATTATGATAACCTCACACTTATAGATAGTAAAATTGATGTATCCATTAAGTTCAACATATCAAAATAGGTTCAACTACTAACATAGGTAGCAATAACAGGACACCGAGTAGTTCAACATAAGACAACTACTTTAACTTAGCAAGTTCAACATCACTAGTTCCTCCCCCTCCCCCTCTTGGAGGCACGCTCCTCGTTTGTCTTTGAGCGACCCTTGTCCGGCTTCTTCGAAAGAAGAGGAACCGGTTTCTGAAACGGTGATGGGCTCAGAACATCCTGGTGCGGATTAGATACCCTCTTCGCCTGGGTTGGCTGAGTCGGTTGAGGTCCATCATCGTCGTCGTACTCCTCCTCATCACCTTCTTCGTCGTCACCTCCTTCCTCTTCTCCCTCTTCTTCCTCTTCCTCCTCGTCCACTTCCTCTTCTTCCTCGGTCTCGTTAACAAGGCGAGACGACGAGGCGGCATGGCTCGAGGAACCTCCTCCGGTGTGGCTTGATGAAGCTAGGGCACGTGTCGACCCACCAGGAGGAGGAACATGCACGTCAACCGAGGCAGCGCACCCAAGCATGCCCGCTAGCTTGCGGCAACGGTTAATGATCTTCTGCAATAACAAATATAGTAGAGTATGACTTGGATCAGGTTTAGGGTTGCAAATAAGTAAGAACATGTGGCATGGGTCAATTTTGCGTTCGCTCCAATAGAATGCTATGAGGCTTAAAGTTACCTTTGTCGCTTGATACGTCTCCAACGTATCTATAATTTTTTATTGCTCCATGCTACTTTATCTATTGTTTTGGACTATATTGGGCTTTATTTTCCACTTTTATATTACTTTTGGGACTAACCTATTAACCGTAGGCCCAGCCAGTAATTGCTATTTTTGCCTTTTTCGGTGTTTGAAGAAAGCAGAATATCAAACGGAGTCCAAGCGGAATGAAACCTTGAGCGTGATTTTCTCACGAACGTGATCCAGGAGGCTTGGACCCTACTCCAAGAAGTAACAGGCGGTCACGAGGGTGGGGCGCCCCTGCCTCATGGGCCCCTGTTGCTCCACCGACGTACTCCTTCCTCCTATATATACCTCATTACCCCAAACGATCGAGCAGGAGCCAAAACCTAATTCCACCGCCGCAACTTCCTGTATCCACGAGATACCATCTTGGGGCATGTTAGGAGCTCCGCGGAGGGCATCCACCACGGAGGGCTTCTACATCAACACCATAGCCTCTCCCGATGAAGTTTGAGTAGTTTACTTGAGACCTTGGGTCCATAGCTAGTAGCTAGATGGCTTCTTCTCTCTTTTGGATCTCAATACAATGTTCTCCCCTCTCTCGGAGATCTATTCGATGTAATCTTCTTTTTGCGGTGTGTTTGTTGAGATCGATGAATTGTGGGTTTATGATCCGGCTTATCTATGAATAATATTTGAATCTTCTCTGAATTCTTTTATGTATGATTGAGTTATCTTTGCAAGTCTCTTCGAATTATCCGTTTGGTTTGGCCAACTAGATTGGTAGTTCTTGCAATGGGAGAAGTGCATGGCTTTGTGTTCAATCTTGCGGTGTCCTTACCCAGTGACAGAAAGGGTTGCAAGGCACGTATTGTATTGTTGCCATCGAGGATAACGTACTGTATTGTATTGTTGCGGTGTCCTCTACATCATGTCATCTTGCTTAAGGCGTTACTCGGTTTTTAACTTAATACTCTAGATGCATGCTGGATAGCGGTCGATGATGGAGTAATAGTAGTAGATGCAGAATCGTTTCGATCTACTTGTCACAGACGTGATGCCTATATACATGATCATACCTAGATATACTCATAACTATGCTCAATTCTGTCAATTGCTCAACGATAATTTGTTCACCCAGTAGAATACTTATGCTCTTGAGAGAAGCCACTAGTGAAACCTATGGCCCGGGTCTATTCTCATCATAACAATCACCATCACTTTTATACTTGCTTAGTTATTACTTAGCCTTTTACTTTTCACTTTGCATCTATATACCAAAAATACCAAAAATATTATCTCTATCAGATCTCACTCTCGTAAGTGACCGTGAAGGGATTGACAACCCCTAATCGCGTTGGTTGCGAGGAGCTATCGATTTGTGCAGGTACGAGGAACTTGTGCGTGGCCTCCTACTGGATTGATACCTTGGTTCTCAAAAACTGAGGGAAATACTTAGGCTACTCTGCTGCATCATCCTCTCCTCTTCGGCGAAAACCAACGCAATCTCAAGACGTAGCAAGAAGGATTTCTGGCGCCGTTCTTGAGGAGTCTCATAAAAGTCAACATACCAAGTACCCATCACAATCCCTATCTCTCGCATTACATTATTTGCCATTTGTCTCTCGTTTTCCTCTCCCCCACTTCACCCTTGCCATTTTATTCGCCCCCTCTCTCCCAATCTCCTCCTCTCTTTTCCGTTTGCCTTCCCGTTGCCATGGCCGAATCAAAAAGAACTACGGGTTTTCTCCCGAGCTCTAGTGCCTTGGATAACCCCTCTATCCTCTCTAAGCTCATAAATAATGATGCTATAGAAAGATCCACGGGGTCACCAATGAGAGCTTGAATAATTTTGATGAGGATGACTCTGGAATTTTCCCTATTTACTTGATGAGTCTTTAAAAGATGCTTGGGATAGGTTACTTAGGATTCGGGCTAGCTATGTGCCACAATATCAAATTGAAATTTACTTAAAAAGTTTTTATGTTGGCTTGCCCGCTTCCTTCAAACAAGTTTTAGATTCCATCTTTGAAGAAGGTTTTCTTGAAGGGGATGCTATAGATACCTATGAAAGAATGAAAACTATATTTGGGCACCCCATGAATGGTAAGGTTGAATCAACTACTCTCTTGTGCTTTTATCAAAATGAAATTATTAAAGAGATGAAGTCTAGTTTAGAGGCAAATTTCTGTAACGTGCTTAATCATACTTCTTCCATAAATGGCCATGTGCTTAACTTAAATAGAAGAATGAATGCCATAGAAAGGAGATCCTCCTCTCTAAATGCCAAAGATGGCAATACCTAGATCTATCCTTGCTTTTATGCCTAGCTAGGGGCGTTAAACGATAGCGCTTGTTGGGAGGCAACCCAATTTTATTTTTAGTTTTTTGTTTTTGCTTCTGTTTAGGAATAAATAATCCATCTAGCCTCTGTTTAGATGTGGTTTTATATTTTAATTAGTGTTTGTGCCAAGTTAAACCTATTGAATCTTCTTGGATGATAGTTATTTGATCTTGCTGTAATTGCCAGAAACTTTGTGCTCAGTGCCCGAATTGTTAAAAATTACCAGAACATGATAAAATATTGATTCCAATTGCTGCTGATCAATACACAAATTGTACAGGTCGTCCAATTTTGATAGAATTTTTTGAGTTCCAGAAGTTTGCGTTAGTTACAGATTACTACAGACTATTCTATTTTTGACAGATTCTGTTTTGCGTGTGTTGTTTGCTTATTTTGATGAATCTATGGCTAGTAAAATAGTTTATGATCCATAGAGAAGTTGAAATACAGTAGGTTTAACACCAATATAAATAAAGAATGAGTTCATTACAGTACCTTAAAGTAGTCTTTTGTTTTCTTTCTCTAACGAAGCTCACGAGATTTCTATTGAGTTTTGTGTTGTGAAGTTTTCAAGTTTTGTGTGAATTCTTTTGATGGATTATGGAACAAGGAGTGGCAAGAGCCTAAGCTTGGGGATGACCATGGCACCCCCAAAATAATCCGAGGACACCAAAAAGTCAAAGCTTGGGGATGCCCCGGAAGGCATCCCTCTTTAAATCCACTTCCATCGGTAATTTACTTGGACCTATATTTTTATTCACCACATGATATGTGTTTTGCTTGGAGCGTCTTGTATTATTTGCGTCTTTGCTTGTTAGTTTACCACAATCATCCTTGATATACACACCTTTTTAGAGAGCCATACATGAATTGGAATTTGATAGAATACTCTATGTGCTTCACTTATATCTTTTGAGCTTGATAGTTTTGCTCATAGTGCTTCACTTATATCTTTTGAGCGTGATAATTTTTGCTCTAGTGCTTCACTTAGATCTTTTAGAGCACGGTGGTGGACTTGTTTTAAAGAAACTTGATCTCTCATGCTTCACTTAGATTATTTTGAGAGTCGTTAATAGCATGGTAATTTGCTTAATGTTAATATACTTGGTATTCAAGATATGTGAAACTTTCTTTTGAGTGCGTTGAATACTAAGATAAGTTTGATGCTTGGTAATTGTTTTGAGATATGAAGATGGTGATATTAGAGTCATGCTAGTTGAGTAGTTGTGAATTTAAAGAATACTTGTGTTAAAGTTTGTGATTCCGTAGCATGCATTATGGTGAACCGTTATGTGATGAACTCGGAGCATGATTTATTTATTGATTGTCTTCCTAATGAGTGGCGGTCGGGGACGAGCGATGGTATTTTCCTACCAATCTATCCCCCTAGGAGCATGCGCGTAATACTTTGCTTTGATAACTTCAATATTTTTGCAATAAGTATATGAGTTCTTTATGACTATTGTTGAGTCCATGGATTATACGCTCTTTTTCCCATCCTTCAACCATTGCTAGACTCTCTAATATCGCGCACCTTTCGCGGTATCATACACCCACCATATATCTTCCTCAAAACAGCCACCATACCTACCTATCATGGCATTTCCATAGCCATTCCGAGATATATTGCCATGCAACTTTCCACCGTTCCGTTTATTATGACACGCTCCATCATTGTCATATTGCTAGCATGATCATGTAGTTGACATCGTATTTGTGGCAAAGCCATCGTTCATAATTCTTTCATACATGTCACTCATGTTTCATGGCATATCCTTACACACGGAGGCATTCATATAGAGTCATATTTTGTTCTAAGTATCGAGTTGTAATTGTTGAGTTGTAAGAAAAATAAAAGTTTGATGATCATCATTATTAGAGCATTGTCCCAAGTGAGGAAAGGATGATGGAGACTATGATTCCCCCACAAGTCGGGATGAGACTCCAGACGAAAAATAAATAAAAAAAGAGGCCATAAAAAAAGGAGAAAAGGCCCAAATAAAAAAATGAGAGAAAAAGAGAGAAGGGACAATGTTACTATCCTTTTACCACACTTGTGCTTCAAAGTAGCACCATGATCTTCATGATAGAGAGTCTCTCATTTTGTCACTTTCATATACTAGTGGGAATTTTTCATTATAGAACTTGGCTTGTATATTCCGGTGATGGGCTTTCTCAAATGCCCTAGGTCTTCGTGAGCAAGCGAGTTGGATGCACACCCACTTAGTTTCTTTTGTTGAGCTTTCATTTACTTATAGCTCTAGTGCATCCGTTGCATGGCAATCCCTACTCACTCACATTGATATCTATTGATGGGCATCTCCATAGCCCGTTGATATGCCTAGTTGATGTGAGACTATCTTCCCTCTTTTGTCTTCTCCACAACCACCATTCTATTCCACCTATAGTGCTATATCCATGGCTCACGCTCATGTATTGCGTGAAGATTGAAAAAGTTTTGAAAATGTTAAAGTATGAAACAATTGCTTGGCTTGTCATCGGGGTTGTGCATGATTTAAATACTTTGTGTGGGAAAGATGGAGCATAGCCAGACTATATGACTTTGAAGGGATAACTTTCTTTGGCCATGTTATTTTGAGAAGACATAATTGCTTAGTTAGTATGCTTGAAGTATTATTATTTTTATGTCAATATGAACTTTTGTCTTGACTCTTTCGGATATGAATATTCATACCATGATTAAGAAGATTTACATTGAAATTATGCCAAAGTATCACTCCGCATCAAAAATTCTCTTTTTATCATTTACCTACTCGAGACGGCGAGGAATTAAGCTTGGGGATGTGATACGTCTCCAACGTATCTATAATTTTTGATTGCTCCATGCTACTTTATCTATTGTTTTGGACTATATTGGGCTTTATTTTCCACTTTTATATTACTTTTGGGACTACCCTATTAACCGGAGGCCCAGCCCGAGTGCTTGTTTTTTGCCTTTTTAGTGTTTCAAAGAAAGCGGAATATCAAGCGGAGTCCAAAGCGGAATGAAACCTTGAGCGTGATTTTCTCACGAGCGTGATCCGGGAGACTTGGACCTGCTCCAAGAAGTAACAGAGGCGGTCACGAGGTGGGGGCGCCCCTAGGCGTGCCCCCGCCTCGTGGGCCCCTGTTGCTCCACCGACGTACTCCTTCCTCCTATATATACCTCATTGCCCCAAGCGATCGGGCAGGAGCCAAAAACCTAATTCCACCGCCGCAACTTCCTGTATCCATGAGATCCCATCTTGGGGCCTGTTCCGGAGCTTCGCCGGAGGGGGCATCCACCACGGAGGGCTTCGACATCAACACCATAGCCTCTCCGATGAAGTGTGAGTAGTTTACTTCAGACCTTCGGGTCCATGACTAGTAGCTAGATGGCTTCTTCTCTCTTTTTGGATCTCAATACAATGTTCTCCCCCTCTCTTTTGGAGATCTATTCGATGTAACCTTCTTTTTGCGGTGTGTTTGTTGAGACCGATGAATTGTGGGTTTATGATCCAGCTTATCTATGAATAATGTTTGAATCTTCTCTGAATTCTTTTATGTATGATTGAGTTATCTTTGCAAGTCTCAACGAATTATCAGTATGGTTTGGCCAACAAGATAGGAAGTTCTTGCAATGGGAGAAGAGCATAGCATTGGGTTCAAACATGCGGTGTCCTTACCCAAAGGATGTAAAGGGTTGCAAGGCACATATTGTATTGTTGCCATCAAGGATAACAAGATGGGGTATTTATCATATTGCATGAATTTATTCCTCTACATCATGTCATCTTGCTTAAGGCGTTACTCTGTTTTTAACTTAATACTCTAGATGCATCTTTGGATAGCGGTCGATGACTGGAGTAATAGTAGTAGATGCAGAATTGTTTCGATCTACTTGTCACGGACGTGATGCCTATATACATGATCATACCTAGATATACTCATAACTATGCTCATTTCTATCAATTGCTCAACAGTAATTTGTTCACCCACCGTAGAATACTTATGCTCTTGAGAGAAGCCACTAGTGAAACCTATGGCCCCGGGTCTATTCTCATCATATCAATCTCCATCACTTTAATACTTGCTTTGTTTTTACTTTGCCTTTTACTTTTCACTTTGCATCTATATACCAAAAATACCAAAAATATTATCTCTATCAGATCTCACTCTATGAAGTGATCGTGAAGGGATTGACAACCCCTAATCGCGTTGGTTGCGAGTAGCTATCGTTTTGTGCAGGTACGAGGGACTTGTGCGTGGCCTCCTACTGGATTGATACCTTGGTTCTCAAAAACTGAGGGAAATACTTACGCTGCTGCATCATCCTCTCCTCTTCGGGGAAAACCAACGCAAGCTCAAGACGTAGCATCGCTTCCCTCAGCTTGTTGTCACCCTCCACGGTTCCGGGGTCAGAACTTAGCACATTCGAGCCGTTGAAAATGTTTCTGTTTAGCTCTGCGGCCTGGAAATCCAAGGATCATTAAAAAGTTAGCGGGAATGACCATGTCATCATCATTAGCTCGAATGCATTTCAACAAAACTTACCACTCTGATCATAAGGGGCGCATACTCCCTGAAATCACCTTGCATATCTCTGAGGTTTCCCTTGTATGCTTCATCCTTAGAGTCCTCCTCCTCCTGAAGTGATGCCATGTCCGCTTCCGTCCATCGTGGCCTCAGACGCAGACGAAACTTGATGCCATCGTCATACCAATTCATGTGCCTCTCATACACATTCCAGCAAATGCACGACCTCTCCCCATCTTTGCGGAGCGTCCTCTTGTCCCACATTGTCACAAAAGACTTGTGCTTTCGTCATTGATCCAATATCGGTGAGAATCTTGCTGCTCTTCCCGCATAGGGGCATAACAAGCAAAAAACACAAAAGACCATAAGAATGTCGAACTTAAAGAAATCACGGTAAAGAGATGGCAGCACATACTTGTGAAGGTCGTAACCGCCCGGTGTCGTGGGGCCTTGCCGGTGGTGTGTGTTACTGTACGCCAAATTGTGTCGCCACGCAGCGTTGTGGTAGGTGCCATTCGACGGCGTACACGCATATCGATGGGACAATGCACGGAATAGAAGGCGGTCCGCTTTCGCACATCTCGTTCAGCTTGAACCCCCAAGCTCTGTCGTGGTACGGCCACCAGTTAACCTATACAAAGATTGTTTAGCAACCGTGAAAGTATAAACATTTAAAACTATCTCGCTCATTGGTATACCTGAAAAGATGTCAGGTTGTCGAGCTCGTTGGTGAAGGCCTTGTACATCGCACTTCCCTTGCCCAAGAAGACCTTAACCTTGTCCCAAGAATAGGCGACAATAGGGTATCGAGAACGGTCACCATCCTCGCCATACTCCGTCCACTCTGTCTGTGGCAGTTTCTTAGGGCGACCAACCGGTAGCCGCTCCCAACTCCAAATCGAGAGGGCCCAGACACACCCACACATCCCAGATGTTTTCTCGGCCCACTGTGTTGCGTCATCCAACTGCAAACAAAAGTGATGATCAGATGACACAATTTAAAGCAATTTAAAGAACCACACGCATAGGTGATATGTATGACGTCTTACCGAACGGTAGAGGTACGCGAGGCCAGCGGACCCCCAGCTGTACCTTGCATCCCAGTCGGCCAGGAAGTCCAGGTACATCCATAGGGCGTTGTCCCCCGAGCAGTCAGGAAAGACCACCTCTATGAGAAGAAACCACAGGTAGGCCCTTGCATATTGCTCCACGGTCCTCGGATCCGCATCTTGCGGGCATTCAGCCCGGCGGTCTCGGAGCCATGCCAGTGCTGAAGGAAATATGCCCTAGAGGCAATAATAAAGTTATTATTTATTTCCTTATTTCATGATAAATGTTTATTATTCATGCTAGAATTGTATTAACCGGAAACATGATACATGTGTGAATACATAGACAAACAGAGTGTCACTAGTATGCCTCTACTTGACTAGCTCGTTGATCAAAGATGTTATGTTTCCTAGCCATAGACAAAGAGTTGTCATTTCATTAATGAGATCACATCATTAGGAGAATGATGTGATTGACTTGACCCATTCCGTTAGCTTAGCACTCAATCATTTAGTATTCTGCTATTGCTTTCTTCATGACATATACATGTTCCTATGACTATGAGATTACGCAACTCCCATTTACCGGAGGAACACTTTGTGTGCTACCAAACGTCACAACATAACTGGGTGATTATAAAGGTGCTCTCTGGTGTCTCCGAAGGTACTTGTTGGGTTGGCGTATTTCGAGATTAGGATTTGTCACTCCGATTGTCGGAGAGGTATCTTTGGGCCCTCTCGGTAATGCACATCACTTAAGCCTTGCAAACATTACAACTAATGAGTTAGTTGCGAGATGATGTATTACGGAATGAGTAAAGAGACTTGCCGGTAACGAGATTGAACTAGGTATTGAGATACCGATGATCGAATCTCGGGCAAAACATGCCGATGACAAAGGGAACAACGCATGTTGTTATGCGGTCTGACCGATAAAGATCTTCGTAGAATATGTAGGAGCCAATATGGGCATCCAGGCCCCGCTTGAAAGAACATGCGGTGCCCCCATGTTTGGTTTTGGCAATTGATGACAATCTCTATGGACTAATGGTTGCCTTGAGTTATATTTGAAGAGCTTGTCCATAGGTTTTTCTTGGAGTCCATTTGTTGGTTTCAAGGAGAGTTTGTGATGACCAAGGTGCTATTAAGGAATTATCCAAAGATTGGTCTTATGAGTATTGAACTTATAGCAAGCATGTCTTGAAGAAGAAGAGTGTGTGATCATTCATGTTTACCTTCAAGACATCATCCAAATGAAGAGAGTTGGAAAGATTCAAGGTTGATCAAGACTAATTCAAAGAGTGAATCAAGTTGATCAACACACAAAGCATAGAAGATGTACCGAGAGGGATCAAGCGATCCCATGTTATGGTAAGCATGGTCAATTACGCTTTGTGTACTAACCCATGGTCTTCGTGTGAGTTCTTTGTGGGGTTAGGTTGCGGCGTGCAAGTTCAAGTAGGATCATCACGAAGAGATCATATGCTTGAAGCTTGACGTCCATTGTGGCGACAATGGACTTGTGAAGATGTCTTGAAGAGTGGCTCACCCATAGTGGAGTATGGGGAGCAATCTACTAGTCTTCTTCGAGCCAACACAATCAAGAAAGGTGGTCCATCTTGAGGAGGAGAAGATCGTCATCATCTAGCTCAAGTGGATCATGTGCGAGGCAAAGGTTTGCCCTTGATAGGCTTTCTATTTTACTGATCTCATGGTAGTTGTGGGAGACCGGGTTATAGGATCGATTGCCGTACTATCAAGGGGGGCTCTCGATGAGTTGCTTGATCGTATCGTTCGTAGAGAGCTCAAACCATTGCATCCTTGCATCTTCTTTATTGGTTCTTGTTTGGTTCTTCTCCTTGTGAGATTTGGAGCTTATGGTCATTTTTATGACAAGCTCGAGTTCATCGAAAACAGAGTTCACTTGCATCTTCTATGATGTTTTCGATGTTGGAGGGTAATGCCGGTTCTTCTCTGTTGGAGTTTTCACTCCTTTATTTGTTAGGCATACCTCCCCTGCCTCTTCTTACTATGAAGAAGTTATGGCATTTCTGCTTTTCTCCCTTTCTGATGCGGCGGTAGTACTGCATGGGCGGGCGGTAGTACAACAGGTGCTATAAGCGGCGATACCGCTTGTAGCCCGGTAGTAATCTGCTGCGGTTTCGATGCTAGTGCCGCCTCGATTCGAGGCTCGTTTTTAAATGTCGGACTTTCACGGTACCTGCATGGCGAGAGTGGCGATAATGCCGCTCTCGGCGGTAATCTGCGAGGAGCAGTAGTACCGCTTAGGCTGATAGCGGTAGTACCGCTGGCCCAGTGATAGTACCGCTCGTCGGTGATAGTAAAGCCAGCGGTACTACCCGCTCGATTAGTGATAGTACCGCTACTGCTTTTCTATCGCCCCAAGGTTCATGTGTTGTTGCTCCTTTTCACTGCTTCTTCCGCCCGAGCGGTAGTACCGCTCATGTGCGGGCTGAGCACATAACGGTTGGATTTTCCCCCTCCTATAAAAGGGGGTCTTCTTCCCCAATGAACCTTATCCCTTGAGCTCGTGTTCTTCCCCCATTGTTGACTTTCTCCGAGCTTGCTAACTCTCAATCCCTCCATGGATTCTTGCTAGTTTTTGAGGGAAAAGAGAGGAGATCTAGATCCACGTTTCCACCAATCACTTTCTCCTCTAAGTGAGGGAACCCCTTGGATCTAGATCTTGGAGTTCTTAGTGTTCTCCTTCTTGTTCTTCCTCTCATTTTCCTCCCTAGCATTAGTTGCTTTGGTGGGATTTGAGAGAGAAGGACTTGGCACTCCGTGTGCCCTTGCCATTACATTTGGTGCATCGGTTTGAGTTCTCCACGGTGATACGTGGAAGTTACAAGTTGAGAAGCTTATTACTCTTGGGTGCTTGGTACCCTTGAGCTTGTTCCTCTTGGGTGCTTGGGCGCCCTAGACGGTTGGTGGTGTTCGGAGCTCAATCATTGTGGTGTAAAGCTCCGGGCAAGCGTCGGGGTCTCCAATTAGGTTGTGGAGATCGCCCCGAGCAATTTTATGGGTTCGGTGACCGCCCCCAAGGGTTGCCATTTGTATGGGTTCGGTGACCGCCCTCAAGGGTCCCTTAGTGGAATCACGGCATCTTGCATTGTCTTGGCGTGAGGAGATTACGGTGGCCCTAGTGGCTTCTTGGGGAGCATTGTGCCTCCACACCGCTCCAAACGGAGATTAGCATCCGCAAGGGTGTGAACTTCGGGATACATCGCCGTCTCCGCGTGCCTCGGTTATCTCTTACACGAGCCCCTTTACTTATGCACTTTACTTTGTGATAGCCATATTGTTATTTGTCATATATCTTGCTATCACATAGTTGCTTATCTTGCTTAGCATAAGTTGTTGGTGCACATAGGTGAGCCTAGTTGGTGTAGGTTTTGTGCTTGACAAATTAACCGCTAGGTTTATTCCGCATTTGTTCAAGCCTAAACCGTAATTATTTTAAAGCGCCTATTCACCCCCCTCTAGGCGACATCCTCGATCTTTCACCGCTATTGGTTATTGACAAGAGAGGTGTCTCGGTCATGTCTGCATAGTTCTCGAACCCGTAGGGTCCGCATGCTTAACGTCCGTTGACGATATAGTACTATGAGTTATGTATGTTGGTGACCGAATGTTGTTCGGAGTTTTGGATGAGATCACGGATATGACGAGGAACTCCGGAATGGTCCGGAAGTAAAGATATATATGTGGATAGTAGTGTTTGATCTCCGGAAGGTTAGGAATCCATCGTAAGGGGTTCGGATGTTTCTAAAATGTTTGGGCACGAGAACACTTTATCTGGGCCAAAGGGGAAAGCCCACGAGGTTTTGGAAAGCGCAAAAGGAAATTTTGCAGAGTTCAGGGCAGACGCCGGGTCCTGGCGTGCAGGTCGAGACGAGGAACCACAGCGTCTGGGTCGAACGCGAGGAACCTGGCGTCTCGCCGGAGTCCGAGAAGGACTCTTGCTTTTCGGGTGAAACCGACTTTGTGGAGGCTTTTACTCCAAGTTTCGACCCCAAGGCTCAACATATAAATAGAGGGGTAAGGCTAGCAACCAAGATACATCAAGAAACACCAAGCCGTGTGCCGGCAACCTGTAACATCCCAAAATTCTAAATTTTGGAATGTTATAATAAATAGATAGATTTGATTGTTTGTTTGATTGTTGTGTGATTGATTGACTGAAAGTGAGTGAATTTGAAACTTTTTGAAAGTTAAATGAGAGGGAATAAAAGGACTTTCCCAAACTTTCATTTTTCTTTTATGATCCTCGTGAATTTAAATTCTTTTCATCACAAAACCCTAGAGAGAAGATAACATGACCTCTTCCATTTTAAATAAATGAAAAGGGATTTGAAAAGATTTGAATCTCATTTGGAAACATTTGAAATTCTCAAACTTCAAGCAACTCAATGATTTTCATGAGAGAAGATAAAATGACTTCTTCAAATTATATGAAATATGAGTTGGGAGTTTTAAAAGAATTAAATTCAAAGTTCTCTTGAATTTATTTTCAATTTTGAGTTATTGGAGTTTTATTCAAATTATTTTTCTCCAAAAATAAAATATACAGAAATTAGGGTAACATGATTCCCTACAATAGAAAATTGGAGAGAAATAAATTTGAAGTCATTTGGGTTTTTTTAAAATGATTTTTCAGTGGATTTTAATAGAGAAGTAGCACTGTTTGAATTATTTGAATTTTTGTAGATTTTATTTGAAGCTAGAATAATGTTCATCTTGTAGGAAATCTTTTTCTGAAAATTTTGATATATTATATGCCTATATAAAAGTTTTAGTTATTTTGTTTTTATTATTTTATTTCTCTGAAAATTTGTAAAAAAACTCTTGAGCAGTGCGGGCGAAGCCCGGCCTTTGCTCTCTCTCCTCTCTCTCTCTCTCTCTCTCTCTCTCTCTCTCTCTCTCTCTCGCGCCCGAGCCGGCCAGCCCATTGTGCAAATCTCTCCATGAGTCACTGCCCGCCATGGCGGCCGCCGCCGCCTTGGCGTTCGTGCATAGGACTCTCCCCGCCGCCTAGCCCCTTGCCCACGCCACCCTCGCACCCTCCTTTAAAACCCGAGGCCCTGGCCCGTTCCTCTCCTCCCGAGCCATCGCCCGCCGCCTTGGGAGCTCCCGCCAAGACGAGATCTGCCGCCGTCGCCCGCTCCACCCGCCACTCCCGACCGATGTCGTCCACTCCATCTGACATTGCGCCCGCCGAAGCGCCAGACGCCTCGCCGCCACGAGAGACCCACGGAGCTGCCTCCCGCTTCGCGGTAAGCCCGGCGCCGCCGCGCCGTCTTCCTCGCCCGGCGGCGTCGCGCTTGCAGGTACCCCTCTTCGCCTCTCGTCGGTTGGATTCAGGATCCAGCGGATTAGATCCGTCCGTTTTTTTAATCTAGCGAACGGTTCATTCGTTAGAATTTCTTAGCGAACGCTCGCTTCTTCGTTATTTTCTTTTTCTGTTATTTTCGGTCAGGGACCCGTTTGTGATTAGTTTATTTATAGAATAGTCCTTGTTTTTCAAACAATCATTACTTTTTACTCGTTAGTCCAAACCCAACGAAACCAACTCCCACTTCTTCGTTACGATCTCCTCTATCCAGTAATCCAACTCAAACATGTTTCTGAAAGTTTAAAATTTGAATTAGACCAGATTTGAATTTGAACTTCGTTTGATCGTAACTTGAGTTTTATAACTCCGTTTGAGTCAATTCTTTTTGCAAATCGAAGATCTTGACCTAAACTTTCTGATAAGGCCAAATTCACATAATTTTGGTACTGTTAGAAATTGTTTTATGTTGCAAGAGTTATTTGTTTGGTTTGGTGTTTTCCGAATCGTCTTCTTCGTTCTTTCTGATCTTTTGAGTGATTGCTTATGTGTGGTTACTATTGATTGCTTACGATAGATTGACCGGAGTGTGACGAGTAGACCTACCAAGAGTTTTGAGTGCGAATCATCTTCATCAACATTGCAGGCAAGTTCACACTTTGATCATATCCCTTTTCATACCCAATTTTTATGCATTAGTTTCAACCCTCAAACATTGCATGAGTAGGATTGATAACATGTGGGTATCGGGAAGTAGTTGATGAGGTAGGAACCTATTGCCCTGCATTCAAACCTTGGGAGTTACTATTACGTTGCTTATATTGCTATGCTATGCTCGTAGACGTGGATTGGGTTTTGAGAGTATTCATGACAGTTGTGAGATTGTTAATTAATGATTTACTTAAGGTGGCAACTTAAACACACATCTGGGTGGATTGAGGCACCTGGGTATTCCAGGATTACTGTCTAGGCACCTGGGTAGACCAGGATTGCCTGTTTTTTTATGGACCGCCACCCAGGCTCAAAGGGATCATGAGATTATTCATACTAGAAACTTCCGTGTGCAGCCACATGCTATTATGGGCTCTAGCATAGCTGATTAAGTCGTGAGAACTCTTAAAGTGGTAGACTAGCAGATGTAGGGGAAAGTAGGTGTACCGGTCTACCCATCGTAAGGTGCTAGCGCTTCTGAAAGACTATGTCTCGGTCATTCGTTTCTCAAACACCATGTAGTGCGAGAAAACCAGCGGAGGAGATCGAGTCATGTGGGGAAAAGTCATAACCTCTGCAGAGTGTACAAACTAATCATGATTAGCCGTGTCCCCGGTTATGGACATCTTGAGTATCTAGTATTTGGATTTTCGTGTGAATCTCATCATGTTACTTTAATTAATTTTGTTGGGTTTAATGATGATGATTAATTGGGATTGAGAATGATGTCAACCATTCTCAATGTTTAACAACCACCATGATAGTTAAATAAAATTTATTCCTTTGCAGTAGGGAAAAATTGGCTTTTCGCAAAAACATTATAACCATAGAGCTTTTCCACCAGCCAAATATGCATGTAGTGATAGCCTTATTCATCATTATCCTATGGTGTGAATTTGCCAGTACATTCAATGTACTGACCCTTTGTGGCTGCAACGTCTCATGTTGCAGGATTTCTTACGACGAGTAAGCCATACGTTAGGGTTACGATTTCTACACTCAACTTTGCCGTTGGTGTTGATGGGAATCCACAACCTTGTTGTTACTTCCGCTATTTGGATTGAGGTAATAGTATTTACGTTACTTTATACATGTGATTTACCTCTGTTATAAATCCTCAAGTACTGTGTGTGTCAGCATACCGATCCAGGGATGACACTTAAGCACAGAGACTTGATCCATTCGGGTCGGGTCGCTACACAACCACGTCTCCTCTAGTTTATCCTCCGTCATAGTTTTCGTGGTGCTTAGGCGAAGCCCTGCGAAGATTGTTCTTCACCAACACCGTCACCACGCCGTCGTGCTGCCGGAACTCATCTACTACTTCGTCCCTCTTGCTGGATCAAGAAGGCGAGGACGTCAGCGAGCCGAACGTGTGTAGAACTCGGAGGTGTCGTGCTTTCGGTACTTGGATCGGTCGGATCGTGAAGACGTACGACTACATCAACCGCGTTGATATAATGCTTCCGCTTATGGTCTATGAGGGTACATAGACAACACCCTCCCCTCTTGTTGCTATGCATCACCATGATCTTGCGTGTGCGTAGGATTTTTTTTGAAATTAGTACGTTACCCAACAGTGGTATCAGAGCCAATTTTTATGCGTAGATGTTATATGCACGAGTAGAACACAAGTGAGTTGTGGGCGATATAAGTCATACTGCTTACCAGCATGTCACACTTTGGTTCGGCAGTATTGTTGGATGAAGCGGCCCGGACCGACATTACGCGTACGCTTACGTGAGACTGGTTTTACCGCTGTGCTTTGCACACAGGTGACTAGCGGGTGTCAGTTTCTCCATCTTTAGTTGAACCGAGTGTGTCTACGCCCGGTCCTTGCGAAGGTTAAAACAACACCAACTTGACAAACTATCATTGTGGTTTTTGATGCGTAGATAAGAACGATTCTTGCTAAGCCCGTAGCAGCCACGTAAAACTTGCAACAACAAAGTAGAGGACGTCTAACTTGTTTTTGCAGGGCATGTTGTGATGTGATATGGTCAAGACGTGATGCTATATTTTATTGTATGAGATGATCATGTTTTGTAACGAGTTATCAACAATGGCAGGAGCCATATGGTTGTCGCTTTATTGTATGCAATGCAATGCATACTGTAATGCTTTACTTTATTACTAAGCGGTAGCGATAGTCGTAGAAGCATAAGTTGGCGAGACGACAACGATGCTACGATGGAGATCAAGGTGTTGCGCTGGTGATGATGGTGATCATGACGGTGTTTCAGAGATGGAGATCACAAGCACAAGATGATGATGGCCATATCATATCACTTATATTGATTGCATGTGATGTTTATCTTTTATGCATCTTATCTTGCTTTGATTGACGGTAGCATTATAAGATGATCTCTCACTAAATTTCAAGATAAAAAGTGTTCTCCACAGTATGCACCGTTGCCAAAAGTTCGTCGTGCCCAGACACCACGTGATGATCGGGTGTGATAAGCTCTACGTCCATCTACAACGGGTGCAAGCCAGTTTTGCACACGCAGAATACTCAGGTTAAACTTGACGAGCCTAGCATATGCAGATATGGTCTCGGAACACTGAGACCGAAAGGTCGAGCATGAATCATATAGTAGATATGATCAACATAGTGATGTTCACCATTGAAGGCTACTCCATTTCACGTGATGATCGGTTATGGTTTAGTTGATTTGGATCACGTGATCACTTAGAGGATTAGAGGGATGTCTTTCTAAGTGGGAGTTCTTAAGTAATATGATTAATTGAACTTTGATTTATCATGAATTTAGTCCTGGTAGTATTAGCATATCTATGTTGTAGATCAATAGCTCGCGATGTTGCTCCCAGTTTAATTTTTATATGTTCCTAGAGAAAACTATGTTGAAAGATGTTAGTAGCAATGATGCGGATTGGATCCGTGATCTAAGGTTTATCCTCATTACTGCACAGAAGAATTATGTCCTTGATGCACCGCTAGGTGGCAGACCTATTGCAGGAGCAGACGCAGACGTTATGAACGTTTGGCTAGCTCAATATGATGACTACTTGATAGTTTAGTGCACCATGCTTAACGGCTTAGAATCGAGACTTCAAAGACGTTTTGAACGTCATGGACCATATGAGATGTTCCAGGAGTTGAAGTTAATATTTCAAGCAAATACCCAAGTTGAGAGATATGAAGTCTCCAACAAGTTCTATAGCTAAAATATGGAGGAGAATAGCTCAAGCGGTGAGCATGTGCTCAGATTATGCAGGTACTACAATTGCTTGAATCAAGTGGGAGTTAATCTTCCAGATAAAATAGTGATTGATGAATTCTCTAGTCACCATCACCAAGTTAGTAGAACTTAGTGATGAACTATAATATGCAAGGGATAACGGAAGCGATTCCCAAGCTCTTCGTGATCTTTGAAATCGACGAAGGTAGAAATCAAGAAAAACATCAAGTGTTGATGGTTAACAAGACCACTAGTTTCAAGAAAAGGGCAAAGGGAAGAAGGGGAACTTCAAGAAGAGCGGCAAGCAAGTTGTTGCTCAAGTGAAGAAGCCCAAGTCTGGACCTAAGCACGAGACTAAGTGCTTCTGCTGCAAAGGAACCGGTCCTTTGAAGCGGAACTACCCCAAGTATTTGGCGGATAAGAAGGATGGCAAAGTGAACAAAGGTATATTTGATATACAGATTATTGATGTGTATTTTACTAATGTTCGTCAATCCCTCGGTATTTGATACTGGTTCAGTTGCTAAGAGTAGTAACTCGAAACGGGAGTTGCAGAATAAACAGAAACTAGTTAAGGGTGAAGTGACGATATGTGTTGGAAGTAGTTCCAAGATTGATATAATCATCATCGCACACTCCCTATACTTTCGGGATTAGTGTTGAACCTAAATAAGTGTTATTTGGTGTTTGCGTTGAGCATGAATATGATTTGATCATGTTTATTGCAATACGGTTATTCATTTAAGTTAGAGAATAATTGTTGTTACATTTTACATGAATAAAACC
Source organism: Aegilops bicornis (assembly GCA_021605145.1). Taxonomy (NCBI): domain Eukaryota; kingdom Viridiplantae; phylum Streptophyta; class Magnoliopsida; order Poales; family Poaceae; genus Aegilops; species Aegilops bicornis. The sequence goes on along the minus strand of CM038673.1, from coordinate 674,379,700 downwards.
TTATATGGTTACACACCCAATGAAAATGGTTCGTTGGATCTCGATCGTAGTGATACACATATTCATAATATTGAAGCCAAAAGATGCAAAGTTAATAATGATAGTGCAACTTATTTGTGGCACTGCCATTTAGGTCATATTGGTGTAAAGCGCATGAAGAAGCTCCATGCTGATGGGCTTTTGGAATCACTTGATTACGAATCACTTGATGCTTGCGAACCATGCCTTATGGGAAAGATGACTAAGACTCCGTTCTCCGGAACAATGGAGTGAGCAACTGATTTATTGGAAATAATACATACTGATGTATGCGATCCGATAAGTATTGAGGCTCACGGCGGGTATTGTTATTTTCTGACCTTCACAGATAATTTGAGCAGATATGGGTATATCTACTTGATGAAACATAAGTCTGAAACATTTGAAAAGTTCAAAGAATTTCAGAGTGAAGTGGAAAATCATCATGACAAGAAAATAAAATTTCTACGATCTGATCGTGGAGATGAATATTTGAGTTACGAGTTTGGTCTTCAATTAAAACAATGTGGAATAGTTTCACAAACTCATGCCACCCGGAACACCACAACATAATGGTGTGTCCGAACGTCATAACCGTACTTTATTGGATATAGTGCAATCTATGATGTCTCTTACCGATTTACCACTATCGTTTTGGGGTTATGCATTAGAGACAGCTGCATTCACGTTAATAGGGCACCATCTAAATCCGTTGAGATGACTCCTTATGAACTATGGTTTGGCAAGAAACCAAAGTTGTCTTTTCTTAAAGTTTGGGGTTGCGATGCTTATGTGAAAAAGTTCCAACATGATAAGCTTGAACCCAAATCGGAGAAATGTGTCTTCATAGGATACCCAAAGAGATAGTTGGGCACACCTTCTAATCACAGATCCGAAGGCAAAATATTCGTTACTAAGAATGGATCCTTTCTAGAGAAGGAGTTTCTCTCGAAAGAAGTGAGTGGGAGGAAAGTAGAACTTGATGAGGTAACTGTACCTGCTCCCTTATTGGAAAGTAGCTCATCACAGAAACCGGTTCCTGTGACTCCTACACCAATTAGTGAGGAAGCTAATGATATTGATCATGAAACTTCAGATCAAGTTACTACTGAACCTCGTAGGTCAACTAGAGTAAGATCTGCACCCAGAGTGGTACGGTAATCCTGTTCTAGAGCTCATGTTACTTGACCATGACGAACCTACGAATTATGAGGAAGCGATGATGAGCCCAGATTACGCAAAATGGCTTGAGGCCATGAAATCTGAGATGGGATCCATGTATGAAAATAAAGTGTGGACTTTGGTTGGCTTGCCCGATGATCGGCAAGCCATTGAGAATAAATGGATCTTCAAGAAAGAAGACTGACACTGACAGTAATGTTACTGTCTATAAAGCTCGACTTATTGCAAAAGGTTTTCGAGAAGTTCAAGGGATTGACTACGATGAGACTTTCTCACCCGTAGCGATGCTTAAGTCTGTCCGAATCATGTTAGCAATTGCCGCATTTTATGAAATTTGGCAAATGGATAACAAAACTGCATTCCTTAATGGATTTATTAAAGAAGAGTTGTATATGATACAACCAGAAGGTTTTGTCAATCCTAAAGGTGCTAACAAAATATGCAAGCTCCAGCGATCCATTTATGGACTGGTGCAAGCATCTCGGAGTTGGAATATACGCTTTGATAAGTTGATCAAAGCATATAGTTTTATCTGAGACTTGCGGTGAAGCTTTGTATTTACAAGAAAGTGAGTGGGAGCACTACTGACATTTACGATAAGTATATGTGAATGACATATTGTTGATCGGAAATAATGTAGAATTATTCTGCAAAGTATAAAGGAGTGTTTGAAAGGAGTTTTTTCAAAGAAAGACCTCGGTGAAGCTGCTTACATATTGAGCATCAAGATCTATAGAGATAGATCAAGCCGCTTGATAAGTTTTTTCAATGAGTACATACCTTAACAAGATTTTGAAGTAGTTCAAAATGGAACAGTCAAAGAAAGAGTTCTTGCCTGTGTTACAAGGTGTGAAATTGAGTAAGACTCAAAACCCGACCACGGCAGAAGATAGAAAGAGAATGAAAGTCATTCCCTATGCCTTGGCCATAGGTTCTATAAAGTATGCCATGCTATGTACCAGATCTATTGTATACCCTAGACTGTTTTTGGCAAGGGAGTACAATAGTGATCTAGGAGTAGATCACTGGACAGCGGTCAAAATTATCCTTAGTGGAATAAGGATATTTTTCTCGATTATGGAGGTGACAAAAGGTTAAATGCGTAAAGGGTTACGTCGATACAAGTTTTGACACTGATCCAGATGACTCTAAGTCTGAATCTGGATACATATTGAAAGTGGGAGCAATTAGCTAGAGTAGCTCCGTGCAGATCATTGTTAACATAGAAATTTGCAAAATACATACAGATCTGAATGTGGCAGACCCGTTGACTAAACTTCTCTCATAAGCAAAACATGATCACACCTTAGTACTCTTTGGGTGATAATCACATAGCGATGTGAACTAGATTATTGACTCTAGTAAACCCTTTGGGTGTTGGTCACATATCGATGTGAACTAAGGGTGTTAACCACATGAAGATGTGAACTATTGATGTTAAATCACATGGCAATGTGAACTAGATTATTGACTCTAGTGCAAGTGGGAGACTGAAGGAATGCCCTAGAGGCAATAATAAAGTTATTATTTATTTCCTTATTTCATGATAAATGTTTATTATTCATGCTAGAATTGTATTAACCGGAAACATGATACATGTGTGAATACATAGGCAAACAGAGTGTCACTAGTATGCCTCTACTTGACTAGCTCGTTGATCAAAGATGGTTATGTTTCCTAGCCATAGACAAATAGTTGTCATTTCATTAATGGGATCACATCATTAGGAGAATGATGTGATTGACTTGACCCATTCCGTTAGCTTAGCACTCGATCGTTTAGTATTCTGGTATTGCTTTCTTCATGACTTATACATGTTCCTATGACTATGAGATTATGCAACTCCCATTTACCGGAGGAACACTTTGTGTGCTACCAAACGTCACAACATAATTGGGTGATTATAAAGGTGCTCTACAGGTGTCTCCAAAGGTACTTGTTGGGTTGGCGTATTTCGAGATTAGGATTTGTCACTCCGATTGTCGGAGAGGTATCTTTGGGCCCTCTTGGTAATGCACATCACTTAAGCTTTGCAAGCATTACAACTAATGAGTTTGTTGCGAGATGATGTATTACGGAACGAGTAAAGAGATTTTCCGGTAACGAGATTGAACTAGGTATTGAGATACCGACGATCGAATCTCGGGCGAGTAACATACCGATGACAAAGGGAACAACGTATGTTGTTATGCGGTCTGACTGATAAAGATCTTCTTAGAATATGTAGGAGCCAATATGGGCATCCAGGTCCCGCTATTGGTTATTGACAAGAGAGGTGTCTCGGTCATGTCTACATAGTTCTCGAACCCGTAGGGTTCGCACGCTTAACGTTCGTTGATGATATAGTACTATGAGTTATGTATGTTGGTGACCGAATGTTGTTCGGAGTTTTGGATGCGATCACGGATATGACGAGGAACTCCGGAATGGTCCGGAAGTAAAGATTGATATGTGGATAGTAGTGTTTGATCTCCGGAAAGGTTAGGAATCCATCGGAAGGGGTTCCGGATGTTTCTCAAAATGTTTGGGCACGAGAACACTTTATCTGGGCCAAAGGGGAAAGCCCATGAGGTTTTTGGAAAGCGCAAAAGGAAGTTTTGCGGAGTCCAGGGCCAGACGCCGGGGTCCCTGGCGTCTGGGTCCAGACGCAGGGAACCCTGGCGTCTGGCCCTGGAGTCCGAGAAGGACTCTTGCCTTTCGGGTGAAACCGACTTTTTGGAGGCTTTTACTCCAAGTTTCGACCCCAAGGCTCAACATATAAATAGAGAGGTAGGTCTAGCACCCAAGATACATCAAGAAACACCAAGCCGTGTGTCGGCAACCACGTCTCCTCTAGTTTATCCTCCGTCATAATTTTCGTAGTGCTTAGGCGAAGCCCTGCGAAGATTGTTCTTCACCAACACCGTCACCACGCCGTCGTGCTGCCGGAACTCATCTACTACTTCGCCCCTCTTGCTGGATCGAGAAGGCGAGGACGTCACCGAGCCGAACGTGTGCAGAACTCGGAGGTGCCGTGCTATCGGTACTTGGATCGGTCGGATCATGAAGACGTACGACTATGATACGTCTCCAACGTATCTTTAATTTTTGATTGCTCCATGCTACTTTATCTACTGTTTTGGACTATATTGGGCTTTATTTTCCAATTTTATACTATTTTTGGGACTAACCTATTAACCGGAGGCCCAGCCCAAATTGCTGTTTTTTTGCCTATTTCAGTGTTTCGAAGAAACGGAATATCAAACAGAGTCCAAAGGAATGAAACCTTCGGAAACGTGATTTTCTCACCGAACGTGATCTAGGAGACTTGGACCCTCCTCCAAGAAGTAATAGAGGCGGTCACGAGGGTGGGCCCCCCTAGGGTGCACCCCCTGCCTAGTGGGCCCCCTGTTGCTCCACCGACGTACTCCTTCCTCCTATATATACCTACGTACCCCCAAACGATCGAGCAGAGCCAAAACCTAATTCCACCGCCAAGCAACTTCTGTATCCACAAGATCCCATCTTGGGGCCTGTTCCGAGCTCCGCCAGAGGGGGCATCCACCACGGAGGGCTTCTACATCAACACCATAGCCTCTCCGATGAAGTTTGAGTAGTTTACTTGGACCTTGAGGTCCATAGCTAGTAGCTAGATGGCTTCTTCTCTCTTTTTGGATCTCAATACAATGTTCTCCCCTCTCTCGGAGATCTATTCGATGTAATCTTCTTTTTGCGGTGTGTTTGTTGAGACCGATGAATTGTGGGTTTATGATCCAGCTTATCTATGAATAATATTTGAATCTTCTCTGAATTCTTTTATGTATGATTGAGTTATCTTTGCAAGTCTCTTTGAATTATCCGTTTGGTTTGGCCAACTAGATTGGTAGTTCTTGCAATGGGAGAAGTGCATGGCTTTGGGTTCAATCTTGCGGTGTCCTTACCCAGTGACTGAAAGGGTTGCAAGGCACGTATTGTATTGTTGCCATTGAGGATAACAAGATGGGTTATTTATCATATTGCATGAATTTATTCCTCTACATCATGTCATCTTGCTTAAGGCGTTACTCTTTTTTTAACTTAATACTCTAGATGCATGCTGGATAGCGGTCGATGAGTGGAGTAATAGTAGTAGATGCAGAATCATTTCGGTCTACTTGTGTTGGACGTGATGCCTATATACTTGATCATACCTACCTATACTCATAACTATGCTCAATTCTGTCAATTGCTCAACAGTAATTTGTTCACCCACCGTAGAATACTTATGCTCTTGAGAGAAGCCACTAGTGAAACCTATGGCCCCCGGGTCTATTCTCACCATATCAATCCCCATCACTTTAATACTTGCTTTGTTTTTACTTTGCCTTTTACTTTTTGCTTTGCATCTCTATATCAAAAATACCAAAAATATTATTTATCATCTCTATCAGATCTCACTCTCGTAAGTGACCGTGAAGGGATTGACAACCCCTAATCGCGTTGGTTGCGAGGAGCTATCAATTTGTGCAGGTAAGAGGGACTTGTGCGTGGTCTCCTACTGGATTGATACCTTGGTTCTCAAAAACTGAGGGAAATACTTACGCTACTTTGTTGCATCATCCTCTCCTCTTCGGGGAAATCCAACGCAGTGCTCAAGAGGTAGCAAGAAGAATTTCTGGCGCTGTTGCCGGGGAGGCTCACGCAAGAGCAAGTCAACCATACCAAGTACCCATCACAATCCCTATCTCTTGCATTACATTATTTGCCATTTGCCTCTCGTTTTCCTCTCCCCCACTTCACCGTTGCTGTTTTATTCGCCCTCTCTCTCCCAATATCCTCCTCTTTTTCCCGTTGCCTTTTCCTCGTCCGTTTGTTTGCTCGTGTGTTGGATTTCTTGTTTGTCGCGATGGCTCAAGATGCTACCAAATTGTGTGACGTCACCAATACCAATAGTAATGATTTCCTTAGCACTCCGATTGCTCCCCTTGCTAATATTGAATCTTGTGAAATCAATACTGCTTTGTTGAATCTTGTTATGAAAGATCAATTCGCCGGCCTTCCTAGTGAAGATGCAGCTACTCATCTGAATAGCTTCGTTGATTTATGTGATATGCAAAAGAAAAAAGATGTCGATAATGATGTCGTTAAATTGAAGCTATTTCCTTTTCGCTTAGAGATCGTGCTAAAGCGTGGTTTTCATCTTTGCCTAAAAATAGTATTGATTCTTGGAACAAGTGCAAAGATGCTTTTATCTCTAAGTATTTTCCTCCCGCTAAGATTATCTCTCTTAGGAATGATATTATGAATTTTAAGCAACTTGATCATGAACATGTTGCACAAGCTTGGGAGAGAATGAAATTAATGATACGTAATTGTCCTACTCATGGTTTGAACTTGTGGATGATTATACAAAATTTTTATGCGGGATTGAATTTTGCTTCTAGAAATCTGTTAGATTCGGCCGCGGGTGGCACTTTTATGGAAATCACTCTAGGAGATGCTACTAAACTTCTAGATAATATTATGGTTAATTATTCTCAATGGCACACTGAAAGATCTACTAATAAAAAACTGCATGCGATAGAAGAAATTAATGTTTTGAGTGGAAAGATGGATGAACTTATGAAATTATTTGCTACTAAGAGTGTTTCTTCCTATCCTAATGATATGCCTTTGTCTACCTTGATTGAGAATAATAATGAATCTATGGATGTGAATTTTGTTGGTAGGAATAATTTTGGTAACAATGCGTATAGAGGGAATTTTAATCCTAGGCCTTATCCTAGTAATCCTTCTAATAATTATGGAAATTCCTACAACAACTCTTATGGAAATTTTAATAAGATGCCCTCTGAATTTGAGAATAGTGATAAAGAGTTTATGAATTCACAAAAGAACTTTAATGCTTTACTTGAAGAGAAATCGCTTAAGGTTGATGATTTGGCTAGGAACGTTGATAGAATTTCTCTTGAGGTCGATTCTTTAAAGCTTAGATCTATTCCTCCTAAGCATGATATCAATGAGTCTCTCAAAGCTATGAGAATTTCCATTGATGAGTGCAAAGAAAGAACCGCTAGGATGCGTGCTTCCAAAGATGCCTTTATTAAAGCGTGTTCTTCCAATTCCTATGAAAATCAAGATGATCTAAAAGTTATTGATGTGTCCCCCATTAAATCTTTGTTTTTAAATATGAATCTTGATGAAACTGAATATTATCTTCCTTTACCTAGAAGGCGTTCTAAGAATTCAGAGTTTTTAGATCTTGATGATGAAATTGATAAAAGTGGGATTGAAAGAAATAAAAACCTAGATGTCGCTAAACCCACTATATTGGATCTCAAGGAATTTAATTATGAAAATTGCTCTTTAATTGATTGTATTTCCTTGTTGCAATCCGTGCTAAATTCTCCTCATGCTTATAGTCAAAATAAGGCCTTTACCGGACACATTGTTGATGCCTTGATGCAATCTTCTTAAGAAAAACTTGAGTTGAAAGTTTCTATCCCTAGAAAGCTCTATGATGAGTGGGAACCTACTATTAAAATTAAAATTAAAGATTATGAGTTTCATGCTTTGTGTGATTTGGGTGCTAGTGTCTCCACTATTCCCAAAACTTTGTGTGATTTGCTAGATTTCCATGACTTTGAAGATTGCTCTCTAAACTTGCATCTTATGGATTCCACTATTAAAAAGCCTATGGGAAGAATTAATGATGTTCTTATTGTTGCAAATAGGAATTATGTGCCCGTAGATTTTATCGTTCTTGATATAGATTGCAATCCTTCATGTCCTATTATTCTTCGTAGACCTTTCCTTAGAACGATTGGTGCAATTATTGATATGAAGGAAGGGAATATTAGATTCTAGTTTCCCTTAAAGAAGGGTATGGAACACTTTCCTAGAAAGAAAATAAAATTACCATATGAATCTATCATGAGAGCCACTTATGGATTACCTACCAAAGATGGCAATACCTAGATCTATCCTTGCTTTTATGCCTAGATAGGGGCGTTAAACGATAGCGCTTGTTGGGAGGCAACCCAATTTTATTTTTAGTTTTTTGCTTTTGCTTATGTTTAGGAATAAATAATCCATCTAGCCTCTGTTTAGATGTGGTTTTATGTTTTAATTAGTGTTCGTTCCAAGCTAGACCAATTGGATCTTCTTGGATGATAGTTATTTGATCTTGCTGTAATTTCCAGAAACTTTGCGCTTAGTGCCCGAATTATTAAAAATGACAAGAACGTGATAAAATACTGATTCCAATTGCTGCTGATCAACAAACAAATTGTCTAGGTTTTCTAATTTTGGTAGAGTTTTTGGAGTTACAGAAGTTTGCGTTAGTTACAGATTACTACAGACTATTCTGTTTTTTATAGATTCTGTTTTTCGTGTGTTGTTTGCTTATTTTGATGAATCTATGGCTAGTAAAATATCTTATGATTCATAGAGAAGTTGGAATACAGTAGGTTTAACACCAATATAAATAAAGAATGAGTTAATTACAGTACCTTAAAGTAGTCTTCTGTTTTCTTTCTCTAACGGAGCTCACGAGATTTCTATTGAGTTTTGTGTTGTGAAGTTTTCAAGTTTTGGGTAAATTCTTTTGATGGATTATGGAACAAGGAGTGGCAAGAGCCTAAGCTTGGGGATGCCCATGGCACCCCCAAGATAATCCAAGGACACCAAAAAGTCAAAGCTTGGGGATGCCCCGGAAGGCATCCCCTCTTTCGTCTACTTTCATCGGTAATTTACTTGGAGCTATATTTTTATTCACCACATGATATGTGTTTTGCTTGAAGCGTCTTGTATCATTTTTGTCTTTGCTTGTTAGTCTACCACAATCATCCTTGCTGTACATACCTTTTGAGAGAGCCATACATGAATTGGAATTTGATAGAATACTCTAGTGCTTCACTTATACCTTTTGAGCTTGATAGTTTTGCTCATAGTGCTTCACTTATATCTTTTGAGCGTGATAATTTTTGCTCTAGTGCTTCACTTAGATCTTTTAGAGCACGGTGGTGGATTTGTTTTAAAGAAACTATTGAACTCTCATGCTTCACTTAGATTATTTTGAGAGTCGTTAATAGCATGGTAATTTGCTTAATGTTAATATACTTGGTATTCAAGATATGTGAAACTTTCTTTTGAGTGCGTTGAATACTAAGAAAAGTTTGATGCTTGATAATTGTTTTGAGATATGAAGATGGTGATATTAGAGTCATGCTAGTTGAGTAGTTGTGAATTTAAAGAATACTTGTGTTGAAGTTTGTGATTCCGTAGCATGCACGTATGGTGAACCGTTATGTGATGAACTCAGAGCATGATTTATTTATTGATTGTCTTCCTTATTAGTGGCGGTCGAATTACGGCGATGGTCTTTTCCTACCAATCTATCCCCCTAGGAGCATGCGCGTAATACTTTGCTTTGATAACTTCTAGATTTTTGCAATAAGTACATGAGTTCTTTATGACTAATGTTGAGTCCATGGATTATACGCACTTTTTCCCATCCTTCCACCATTGCTAGCCTCTCTAATACCGCACACTTTTCGAGAGTATCATACACCCACCATATATCTTCCTCAAAACAACCACCATACGTACCTATTATGGCATTTCCATAGCCATTCTGAGATATATTGCCATGCAACTTTCCAGCGTTCCGTTTATTATTACACGCTCCATCATTGTCATATTGCTAGCATGGTCATGTAGTTAACATCGTATTTGTGCCAAAGCCACCGTTCGTAATTCTTTCATACATGTCACTCATGTTTCATTGCATATCCCGGTACACCGCCGGAGGCATTCATATAGAGTCATATTTTGTTCTAAGAATCGAGTTGTAATTGTTGAGTTGTAAGAAAATAAAAGTGTGATGATCATCATTATTAGAGCATTGTCCCAAGTGAGGAAAGGATGATGGAGACTATGATTCCCCCACAAGTCGGGATGAGACTCCGGACAAAAAATAAAAAAAAAGGAAAAATGAAAAAAAGAAGGCCATAAAAAAGAGAGAAAAGGCCCAAATAATAAAATAATAAAAAAAAATGGGAGAAAAAGAGAGAAGGGACAATGCTACTATCCTTTTACCACACTTGTGCTTCAAAGTAGCACCAAGATCTTCACGATAGAGAGTCTCTCATTTTATCACTTTCATATACTAGTGGGAATTTTTCATTATAGAACTTGGTTTGTATATTCCAATGATGGGCTTCCTCAAAATGCCCTAGGTCTTCGTGAGCAAGCGAGTTGGATGCACACCCACTTAGTTTCTTTTGTTGAGCTTTCATATACTTATAGCTCTAGTGCATCCATTGCATGGCAATCCCTACTCACTCACATTGATATATATCGATGGGCATCTCCATAGCCCGTTGATCGCCTAGTTGATGTGAGACTATCTTCCCTCTTTTGTCTTCTCCACAACCACCATTCTATTCCACATATAGTGCTATATCCATGGCTCACGCTCATGTATTGCGTGAAGATTGAAAAAGTTTTGAAAATGTTAAAGTATGAAACAATTGCTTGGCTTGTCATCGGGGTTGTGCATGATTTAAATACTTTGTGTGGGGAAGATGGAGCATAGCCAGACTATATGATTTTGTAGAGATAACTTTCTTTGGCCATGTTATTTTGAGAAGACATAATTGCTTAGTTAGTGTGCTTGAAGTATTATAATTTTTATGTCAATATGAACTTTTGTCTTGAATCTTTCGGATCTGAATATTCATACCACAATTAAGAAGATTTACATTGAAATTATGCCAATGTATCACTCCGCATCAAAAAATCTCTTTTTATCATTTACCTACTCGAGGACGAGCAGGTATTAATCTTGGGGATGCCTGATACATACGTATCTATAATTTTGATTGCTCCATGCTACTTTATCTACTTGTTTTGGACTATATTGGGCTTTATTTTCCACTTTTATATTATTTTTGGGACTAACCTATTAACCGGAGGCCCAGCCGAAATTGCTGTTTTTTGCCTATTTCGGTGTTTCAAAGAAAGCGGAATATCAAACGGAGTCCAAACAGAATGAAACCTCCGGAAACGTGATTTTCTCACCGAACGTGATCCAGGAGACTTGGACCCCCTGTTGCTCCATCGATGTACTACTTCCTCCTATATATACCTACGTACCCCCAAACGATCAGAACAGGAGCCAAAAACCTAATTCCACCGCCGCAACTTCCTGTATCCACGAGATCCCATCTTGGGGCCTGTTCCGGAGCTCCGCCGGAGGGGGCATCCACCAAGGAGGGCTTCTACATCATCACCATAGCCCCTCCGATGAAGTGTGAGTAGTTTACTTCAGACCTTCGGGTCCATAGCTAGTAGCTAGATGGCTTCTTCTCTCTTTTTGGATCTTAATACAATGTTCTCCCCCTCTCTCGTGGAGATCTATTCAATGTAATCTTCTTTTTACGGTGTGTTTGTTGAGATCGATGAATTGTGGGTTTATGATCCAGCTTATCTATGAATAATATTTGAATCTTCTCTGAATTCTTTTATGTTCGATTGGTTATCTTTGCAAGTCTCTTCGAATTATCCGTTTGGTTTGGCCAACTAGATTGGTAGTTCTTGCAATGGGAGAAGTGTTTAGCTTTGGGTTCAATCTTGCGGTGTCCTTACCCAAAGGATGTAAAGGGTTGCAAGGCACGTATTGTATTGTTGCCATCGAGGATAACAAGATGGGGTATTTATCATATTGCATGAATTTATTCCTCTAATTCATGTCATCTTGCTTAAGGCATTACTCTGTTTTAACTTAATACTCTAGATGCATCTTTGGATAGCGGTCGATGAGTGGAGTAATAGTAGTAGATGTAGAATCGTTTGGTCTACTTGTCTTAGGCGTGATGCCTATATACATGATCATACCTAGATATACTCATAACTATGCTCAATTCTCATCAATTGCTCAACAGTAATTTATTCACCCACCGTAGAATACTTATGCTCTTGAGAGAAGCCACTAGTGAAACCTATGGCCCCGGGTCTATTCTCATCATATCAATCTCCATCACTTTAATACTTTCTTTGTTTTACTTTGCCTTTTACTTTTTGCTTTGCATCTCTATATCAAAAATACCAAAAATATTATTTATCATCTCTATCAGATCTCACTCTCGTAAGTGACCGTGAAGGGATTGACAACCCCTAATCGCGTTGGTTGCGAGGATCTATCGATTTGTGCAGGTACGAGGGACTTGTGCGTGGTCTCCTACTGGATTGATACCTTGGTTCTCAAAAACTGAGGGGAAATACTTATGCTACTTTGCTGCATCAGCCTCTCCTCTTCGGGGAAATCCAACACAGTGCTCAAGAGGTAGCAGACTACATCAACCGCGTTGATATAGCGCTTCCGCTTACGGTCTACGAGGGTACGTAGACAACACTCTCCCCTCTCGTTGCTATGCATCACCATGATCTTGCGTGTGCGTAGTAATTTTTTTGAAATTACTACGTTACCCAACAAGTGTTACACCGGATGTTCAGTTACTCTTGATGGAAGGGCAGTCGCCGATGAGGGCGGTAACCCTGTCCGACCAGTTCTTCCTATCCGCGCGCCCAATGAGAGGATGGCCCTTGATCGGTAGGGCCATGATCATAGCGAAGTCCTCGAGCGTCACCGTCATCTCACCACATGGGAGATGGAAAGAGTGTGTCTTGGGCCGCCAACGGTCCACCAACGCTGTGAGTGCCGTGTGGACAAGCGCCGGCGGCGTACGCTTGAACTGGAGCACGAAACCCAAGAGCCCGGCTCTCCTATAATATGGCTCGTAGAGGTTGTCGTAGTTCATCTCTTTGACCTTGGTGTGGCCCCTCATACGTAAGGGCGGAAGCATCTGTCAATGTGCACACGAAAATGGTTAGAAAACACTTTTGAAAAGGCAAAATTGTGATGCAACACGTTGATCGGTGCTATTTACCACTCCGTTCTCGATGTAACGGGCGCGATGACCGTTGTCGAATGCCGGGTCAAGCATAGTGTAATTAGTGCCGATCGCCGGACCAATGGGGGGCCTCCTGAAACACGAACACTTTGTTATGAACATATAATCATATCATATTAAACCGTTCAACTAACATAAATCATATCATATTCAACAAATGTAAAAAAATATTATGAATATGAACTGCGGTTCATCTTCAAACTACTTATTCTACCCTATTATGAATATGAACATTAACCAATCAATTTCAACAATTGTAAAAACATATATAAAAATTACCAACATATTCATCTTCAAACCACATCAGCACATCACCTCATCACCTCATCTTGTGCCAAATAGGTTCTATCCTCAAACTAGTTAACAAATCCAACATATTCAACCACATCACCACATCAACTCATCAATCATATTCAAACATATTTAACCACATCAAACATCAATAAATAATTCAAAAAATATTAACATGAACCATGGTTCATCCACTATATAAAATAGGCTCTATCATAGTCAACTTCAACCACATCACCACATAAATCATATTCAACTACATAAAACATCATATTACTCCTAATTAAACAAACCTAAAAAGAACAAAAATCAAAATCTACTAGATGAAATAGGGTTCATCTTGTGCCAAATAATGCGTCGAATCGAAAGCTTCTTAACTAAAACGAATTGGAGGGATTGAGAGAGCTTACTTTTCTCATTTCGGAGCCATCTCGATCCGCAAAAACCGTTCACAAACAAAGAAGATCGGATAGGGGAGTGGAGGGGATGAAAGAGGCCTTCCCCTCTCTGTTCTTGCGGGCGGCGGCAGGGGAGAAGAAGATGGGGGCTGGGTTTGTGGATGGGCCCCACGAGCCGGCCCTCGCGGGCTTATAACGGTTCGGCACTTAGCGCCATGGACATTGGCGATAGGATTGCACACCCTACCGCCGGGTGTCCTGGCGGTAGGGTCGACGGCACGAAACAGCAGCCGTTTGATGAGGCTAACGTGGATAAGTACCCTACCGCCAGGGCCCTTGACGGTAGGCTGTGTAACCCAACCGTCAGAGCCCCTGGCGGTAAGAAAAAGGGTCAAATCTCGAAAGAAATTTAAACCGGGGTCAGATCCTGAATTTGTATGCCAAAAGAGTCAAAACACGAAATTCGGCCTCAGGTTGGCTAGTACTGCTAATTTGTTTTATTGCGTCTAATAGTGTCACGTCACCACGGGTCAACAGAATCAGATTCTGTCTCGTGATCTCTGTGCGTGCATGGCATATACAAATTGTACCGCTCCCAGTGCTAGAACAGTTTCTTACATCACTGTGCTGGCTCACTTGTTTACTCCCACTTGCTTTCGTCGTCCTCTTCTGTGCAGCTTAGCATTACTTCCCTTTCAGGCTGGTAGTACATGTATAGGACTGTATATACGACTATAGGAGGCAGAAGCTACTGTAAACGACTGTAGAAGCTAGAGTGTGCATGTAATTAGAGAGCTGTTGTGTGGGCAGTGGCCCTAGAGAAAAACAGGGTTGAGCACTCAGCATTACGTTTAGTAGCCCTCACAAATTAAAAAAACACAGCACGTTTAGCTTCTCGTGCGACAAACATCGTGGTCGTGGGGCAACTGTACGGGGTTTCTAACCACCGAATCTCGCCGTCAAAGGTCCCCAGAACCACAAGTACTCCCACGTAGGGGTCCGGTCAAAAATCGAAGCGAGATAGTACTGCTACTCGAGCAGTACATCTGTTATTTATATGCGTGTTGCTGGTATTTGCTCCACTTTTCGCAGTGCCAATTGTAGGATCTGATAGTTTTAGCTGGGTTGTTTGATCGGGTGGCCAATCACTCTCGCAAATCTACATTTGTCTCGACGGCAATAGATTCCACCTGCACCTTGCTGGTGGAGCGCCTGCTGTCACCTTTCGCAGCTGCAGCGGATGAATCTCTTATTAAACTCTAATATAATCAACATCGCTTAAAAGGGCAAAGCCATTGTATTAGGAGGCACTGAGCAAGCAGCTGTCTCCATCCAGTCACGTACTGACCAACTAGAGACGGAAAAAAGCGAGTCCAAATTAACAAAGTTGACGTGCGTGGGGCCTCAGAAAATGAGTCCCGGTCCATGGCCATGTGTGGCAGTACGACGTTGCCCTGATCGACCGGCCGCTTTTCCGGCGACGGCGACGTACCACGTACGTACAGCTACGATCTCGATCCGCTGCTTTCCGTCAAGCCGCTTTGCTTTGCTTTTCTCGTCCAGCCCGGGCCCCGCGCGCGCGTGATGCGCACTGGCCTCCGTCTCCTTTCCGTAGAGTACACTACGGTTTTATCCGCATCCGCATCCGCACGACACGGCGACGGCGGCGGCGGGGCCGGAGAATACTGGATGCCGCCTGATCGTGCGGCTAATGATCACGCGTCGCGCGGCGCCGGAATAACCGTTAGACAGAAGACCGGCCCGTCTCCGGTGGCTCTGTGCCACCCTGACGTACGTGCACGGCCGTGCTCTGCGGCGCGTGTGATCTTTCGGGCTGCAATTGGCCGCCGCCGCCTGCCGGCCGGCCGGGGATGGATGGATCATGGATGGGACTTGGACACGAACGATCGACGTGCACTGAAGCCGGGAATCAAACGTGGAGACTTTGATCGGCTCCGGTGAGTCCGTGAGCGTACGTGCGTACGTACTTGAGCACGGCTCGAGTTCGACGTGCACCTGCACCTGAGCGACGGGATGCATGTCTAGCCTAGCCAGGCTCGACGAGCATTTTCAGCCAAGCCGATGAAAGGGAGGCGTCGGTAAATTCCAATATTCAGATTCCAACTCAACAGTCAACACTAGCGAACATATATACGTGCACGGGATGATCAGCTGAGCTATGCCGAGTCAGATATCTACACATTATGGCGGAGTGAATTGCAAAAAATATCGACACTTCAAGTAAGGTTTGCAGAAACCACACATTTACGGAATTGTGCCAAAAAGCATTAATTTTTTCCATAATGTTTTGCAAAAAACAATAGTTGACGGCTTTGGTCGTTTTGACGATGATTATGACAGGTGGGTCCCGAAAATGATGACGTGGCGTAACGGTTCGCAGGTGACACCGTTAAACCGGAGATTTTATACGGACGCCCTTCTTCAAAAACTTAAAAAGCAATTAGCCCCCTCCTCCTCGCGTCTTCTCTTCGGCCAACGTGCCATGGCCTGCCCTTAGCGCTGCCCTCTTCCCCACCAGAGCAGCAGCTGCCATGGGCGCCGGAGCACCGACAGCATCAACTTTTGAGGGCTAGCAGCATCAGCTTTTGCCGGGGCGAAGCTGCTGGGGGAGCGGGACACCGGAGCATTTCTTTGCTTCGCAGCCGGTCTTGCGGCGAAGGCGGCGGAGGGCACGACATGGGGCAACGATGAAGCTTCACGGTCGCGCCTCATCGACCCGCCATATCTGCGGGCATCTGGCGTGAGCATCACCATGGTAGTTGCAAGCTGCGGCCAGCGGCGCTGACTTGATCGGCCATCTTTGCGGAGACGGTGGCCTTGTCATGGCCGCTGCGACAGCGCCGGCGAGGCGATCGGCCATCTTTGCAAGGCGGGTGACGACGTGAAATCACAAGTGCTCTCTGGGTGATTTTGGTAATTAATGTCAACATATCTCTTGTTGGACTAACACTTTTACCTAGTATATTTCAGATAAATTCAACAATGTAGTGGCATGGACTAAAGGATGTGGAACCCCTTCAAGATGCTAAGGACAAAGGATTGGCTCAAACTTCAAGCACAAGACTCTATATTTTATATTTCAGTGATCCAAGATCACATTGAGTCTATAGAAAAAGCCAACACTATCAAGAGGGGATTAGGTGTTACTTAATGGCTTGCTTGCTCAAAGTGCTTAGTGATATGCTCCAAAACCCTCAACTACTTTCTGACATCCACATATGACCTAAACCAAAAGTCAAACTCGGCCCCACCGATTCTTTCTATCCGGCGCCACCGAGTTCAGATGTCATAGCCACTGCCACAAACCCTAGACAAATCGGTCTCACCGATAGGGATCTCGGTCTCACCGAGATGGGATTGTAATATCTCTGTTTCCCTTCGTAACGTTTCGGTCCCACCGAGATGAGCGATCGGTCCCACCGAGATTGCAATGTAAACTCTCTGTTTCCTTTTGTAACATTTCGGTCTCACCGAAATGAGCGAATCAGTCCCACCGAAGTTTACGACCAACTCTCTGGTTAGCTTATTACCAAAATCAGTCCCACTGAGTTTGTGTAATCGGTCTCACCGAGATTACGTTATGCCCTAACACTAACCATATCGGTCCTACCGAGTTGCATGTCGGTCCCACCGAAAATCCTAACGGTCACTAGATTTGGTGAATCGGTCCGACCGAGTTTCTCAATTCGGTCCCACCGAGATTGGTAAGTTGTGTGTAACGGTTAGATTTTGTGTGGGTGCTATATATACCCCTCCACCCACTCTTCATTGTGGAGAGAGCCATCAGAACGAACCTACACTTCCAATACACATTTTATGAGAGAGAACCACCTACCCTTGTGTTGAGGCCAAGATATTCCATTCCTACCATATGAATCTTGATCTCTAGCCTTCCCCAAGTTTCTTTCCACTCAAATCTTCTTTTCACCAAATCCAAATCCTGTGAGAGAGAGTTGAGTGTTGGGGAGACTATCATTTGAAGCACAAGAGCAAGGAGTTCATCATCAACACACCATTTGTTACTTCTTGGAGAGTGGTATCTCCTAGATTGGCTAGGTGTCACTTGGGAGCCTCAGACACGATTGTGGAGTTGAACCAGGAGTTTGTAAGGGCAAGGAGATCGCCTACTTCGTGAAGATCTACCGCTAATGAGGCAAGTCCTTCGTGGGCGATGACCATGGTGGGATAGACAAGGTTGCTTCTTCGTGGACCCTTCGTGGGTGGAGCTCTCAGTGGACTCATGCAACCGTTACCCTTCGTGGGTTGAAGTCTCGATCAACGTGGATGTACGATAGCACCATCTATCGGAACCACGACAAAAACTTCCGTGTCTCCAATTGCATTTGAATTCTCCAAACCCTTCCCTTTACATTCTTGCAAGTTGCATGCTTTACTTTCCGCTGCTCATATACTCGTTGCATGCTTGCTTGATATGTATTGAGAGTGTTAAACTTGTGCCTAAACTCCACTCCAACTTAAAGAAGTTAAAAACTGCAACTTTTGGTACTTAGTGTCTAATCACCCCCCCTCTAGACACCTCTTCTCGATCCTCTCAATTGGTATCAGAGCTTTGGTCTCCATTGCCTTGGTTTAAACACCTTTGGAGGAAGATGGATGTGTCTACTTTAGGGAGTCTTAGACATAGAGTGCCTATTTTTGATGGAGAATATTTTCATGAGTGGAAAAATGAAATGCTTGAGATTTTCAATGAATATCATTTGAACAAGTACATTGCTATCCCTTGTGCACCTCATATGGATCCCTTGCATCCCACACCCAAAGAGGATCTTGACATGATTCGCAATCTTAGAACCATCAATCTTATCATAAGAGGATTGCCCAAAAACTTGATTGCTGGTTTTCCTACTCTTGATTGTGCCTATACTATATGGAAATTTCTTGAGGAACGATTTCCAGATTATTCCTTAAAAAATTTAGATGAAATTCTTCATAAGTCTATTGCCTTGAGTAAGATGAATTCTAGTGATCCTAGCTTTGGTGATTGTCTATTTGAGCTTACAAATCTCATGCGTGCCATAGGAGATGTTGGAATCATTAGCAATATTATTTCCGAAGCTATTAGAATCCATAAAGACAATCATAGAAATGATCATTTGTCTAATGAATTACCCTCTCTAGGAATTGATCAATCACAGGATGATGTTGAACATGGATACTATGATGAGGATGATGATAGTGAATACGATTTTGATGATGCAATGAGACACTTTGGTCTTATGGCAAACCTTCGCGGCTACATGGCTGGAGGAAAGGAATGGGTCCTTGATAGTGGATGTACTGATCATATGACCGGAGATAAAGACATGTTTCGTGATCTTCTTTGAAAGCAATGACCCTCGAAAATATGTCACTTTTGGTGACAATTCAAAGGGTAAGGTGGTTGGCCTTGGTAAGGTGGCCATCTCACATGATAGCTGCATACAAAATGTCATGCTCGTTGAATCTCTTGGCTACAACTTACTTTCAATATCTAGACTTGCTGATTTCGGTTTCAATGACCTATTTACCGAAGTAGATTGCCAAGTGTTTCGTAGAGATAATCATAAAATGGTCTTTACCGGTGTACGTAGAGGTGATCTCTACATTGTTGATTTCACTAAAAAGGCTCAACCTGGAACTTGCTTTATTGCTAAATCTTCTAAAGGCTGACTTGTGGCATAGAAGACTAGGTCATGTTGGTATGCGAAACCTTGACAAGCTTATTAAAGGAAATCATATCCTTGGCGTTAACGATGTCATATTTGATAAGGATAGACTTTGCAGCTGTCACAGCCCCATAATTGTTTGTAATTAGTTGCATCTGCATCCATGCATCATGTTTGATTTCAAAGGAATTTTGAAATGGGGATGACCAAGCCCTAGCACTAAATCAATTCAAATAGGTTCAACTAAAAATATTTTTCAATGAACCCAAACGACCTTAAAAAATGTTCACCATTTTTGGAAAATCTGAAGCTTGATAACGAGAGATGTTGCACATTTTTCCATGACATTTGGATTATTGAATTAACTCATATTGTATTTGAATTGGGGCATTTAAATCCTACAAATATTTTAAATGCTCTAATAATTCTGAAACTAGTTGAGGGCTGTTGGGAATAATTTCAAAAGTGCCCAAAATATTTTTAGAATTACATAAAAATGATTTGGTGTTAAACTAAATCAAAACAGAGGCAAACAATAGAAAACAGAAACAAATTTAAATAGAGAGAGAGTTTTACCTGGCACTCACCTGGGCAGCCCACCTGGCCAGTCCACTTGGCGGCCCAGCCCACCAGGGGCACCGCTGTCTTCAACCTCTGCCTACTGGCAGAGGCGTGTCGACGCGCCCGTGCCTGAGCCTCCACCTCCTGCTTGCCACCGAGGCGCCCCCGACGCGTCTGGAGACGCCCCGCAGCCCCCTCTGCCTCTCCCCTCACTCTCTGTTCTCTCCCTCGCTCTCTAGCTCCTTCCTCGAGTGCGACCGAACGCCACTTCCGCCGCCGTTCGCACCACCGCGGCCACCGCCTCTCCCTCGCCCCCTGGAGCTGCCCACGAGCTCCGTCTAGTCCCTCTCCTCCTCCTCACCGAGCCGCCCGACGCTGGAAGCCCTTGGATGCTGCGTGCACCGCCGTTCCCTCGTCGGCCACCGAAGATCGTCGCCGGCGATTTGTCGCCTCCGGTGCCTCCCCGAGCCCGCCGAGACCTCCTCCGGCTTTGCTGTGAGCTCCTCTTCCTTTCCCCATAGATCCCATGCTCGTTTGGCCTCCGTAACCACCGTTCCCACCGCACCCGAAAGCTTCCTCCCGCCGGCCATGCCGCCGCCGTCGCTAGAGCCCACACACGTCGCGTCTGAGCATGTTTTCGTCCTCACGGCACCCCCAGGAACCCGCAGACACCACCATCTCGCCCGGAGACGCCCCGTAGCGTCGTTTCCGTCAAGGTCCGAGCTACGGCCGCCACCTGCCGTCGTTGTAGCCGTCGCTTCCGGCCTCCTTTCGCCCAGCCGCATGCCCTGTTGGATGTGGCGCACGTCCAGAAGCCCGTAGGGCCAAGCCGCGAGCCAAACGGTCGCCGGACGGTGAATCCCGAGCATCTCCGCCGCTCTGTTTGGTTGCCGGCGGCTAATCGCCGGTGTGTCCGACGTGGCCGCATGATTAGTGTTAATCACGACCAGCTAACCCCCCAGAGCCACTGACAGCTGGGTCCCACTGCCTAACTAACCCAGGTTAGTTTTAGTTTAGATTAAACTAACCCCGCAGGTCAGTTTGACCTAGCCACGTCACCTGTTGACCTGACCCCACCTGTCTGTGACTCAGACAACACTGTGTGACTGACCAGTGGACCCCACACGTCAGATTTGACCCGGGGCAGCTCTATTGACCTGCTGATGTCATTCTGACATAATACTGACGCAGTTAATTTTAAATAATTCAGAAATTCCAGAAAATATCCAAAACTTCAAAAACTCATATAAATTTAACTGCAACTCAGAATGAAATAATTTATATATGAAAAATGATCAGAAAAATCCAATCTATCCATCTGTACCATTTTCATGCATGTTTGATCAAGTTAACTTCACTGTTTAGGATGAAACATGAATAGGACAACTTTGATAATAGTTTTGGAGTTGGGATTTGATGTAGTTTTGAATTCCACTTCAATCAAAATGACTTCATGTTGCATTAGCCCAAATCACAGCATATTTCCATGTCATGATCATGCATCATATTGTTGCATTGCATTGTGTTTCTTCTTTGTTTGTCGGTGCTTGTCCCCTCTGAGTAGACGTGGTTCCGACGTTGAGTTCGATGACACCGATGAAGGACTATACTATCTTGAAGTGCTGTGCAAGCAAAACCCCTTGTTCATTCTGATACAATCCCACTCTCTCTCTCTCCTGCTCTCTTTTACTGCATTAGGACAACAACGACTCATCTGTTACATGCTGCGGTAGTTGAACCCCTTTCCTCTGCATGACCTGTTATTGCCACAGTAAATAGATGAAACCCACTAGCATGAGTAGGAGTTGTTTGAGCCCTGATGTGCCTACTCATTCATGCTTGTTTGTCATGCATGTTATTGCTTAGATTTGTGTCAGGTCTGATTCATTAGGGATGAATTGGAGGTGTGTGAACATGTCCTACTGTGTGTGAGCTAAGTGTGTGAACACGATTTGGTAAAGGTAGCGATGAGAGGCCATGTAGGAGTACATGGTGGGTTGTCTCATTGAAACCGTCCTCAGGAACTGAGTTCTATGTTTGTGATCCATGAACAGCTACTACCACACATTGGAATGCTTAAGTGCCCCTCTTGACTTATTAATCAACTTGATCTCTGTCTAGGAGTTGCAACTAGTTTCTGGTGTTTGTAGGTAGTATTAGTAGTCTACCAAGTGGCACCCGGTACAGGTGGGCTTGGGACAGACTAAACCTGATGGCCGGTGTACCAAGTGGCACCCGGATGGTGGGCTTCGGAACCCTGCACACATCGTTTGGGGCCGTGAGCAACACCCCGGCCAGATCTCCTTGCGGATGGAACCCGAATAGGCGATAAACATGGACAAGAGACTTGTGTGGTTAGTCAGGTCGTGGCCGACACTCTCGCTGGGCTTCCGCTTGAAGGTTGCCGAGTACATGTCGTGTAAACATCGATAAGTGGTGAGAGCGTGTGTGAAGAAGTACACCCCTGCAGGGTTAACATTATCTATTCGAATAGCCGTGTCCATGGTAAAGGAATTTTGGGTTGCCTATACAGTTCATAGACAAGTGAAAGTGGATACTCTAAAATGCGCAAGATAAGCGTGAGTGCTATGGATGGCGTTCTCGTAGGTAGACGAGAGCGGATCCATATATAGTGGTGTATTGATTGGTGAATATGTGGCCTCATGTGCGCCACCTCAAAAGAGTTACTTGCAGTCATAGTTCAGGATAGCCACTGAGTCAAAGCTGGCTTGCTGCAGTCAAACTCCACCACCCCCTTTGTTGATACTGATGCATATGTAGCTAGTTCTGATGTAAGTCTTGCTGGGTACATTTGTACTCACGTTTGCCTATTTTATGTTTTGCAGAAAGACGTCAGTCTCGCTAGTAGTTCCGTGTGGGCTTCGACGTTTAGCTTGATACCTCAGCTACGATCTTGTGCCCTCGGCAGGATCTCGTAGATAGTCAGGCTTCTCGACCTTTTTCATTTGTAGATGTCTGTACTCAGACATGTTAAGCTTCCGCATGTGTTTTGACTTGTATGCTCTGAATGTTGGGTCATGAGACCCATGTTTGTAATATCTTGGCTCCTCGGAGCCTAATGAATAAATACTTGAGTCCTAGAGTTATGCTGTGATGCCATGTTGTATTTACACATATCGTGCATATTGTGTGTATGATTGAAATGCTTGGTATGTGTGGGATCCGACAACCTAGTTGTTTATCCTTGGTAGCCTCTCTTATGGGGAAATGTAGTCTTGTGCATCCATGAGCCATAGTAGTCACTTCTGGCCGGTTCACCGGAGTCCTGCTAGCCCAAAGACTACTGCTCCGGAACACTTGACTAGCCGGCATGTGATTCACTTCGTTCTCGTGTTCCGTCCCTCCGGGAAATGTCACGTGGTGACATCCGGAGTCCTGCCTTAGCTCAAGCTACAGCCAGGTTCACCGGAGTCCTATTAGCCCAAAGGTCTTGCAGCCCGGATTCGTGACGTCAACCGACATGCTCGATGTTGATACATGTATGCCTGTCCCCGTAAGTTAGTGCCACTTTGGGTTCACGACTAGTCATGTCGGCCCGGGTTCTCTGTCATACGGATGCTAGCGAACTATCATATACGTGAGCCAAAAGGCGCAAAAGGTCCCGGGCCATGGTAAGGCGACACCCGTGGGAATACCGTGCGTGAGGCCCAAAGTGATATGAGGTGTTACATGCTAGATCGGTGTGACTTACAATCGGGGTCCTGACAGCAGCGCTTGTCAAGCAGGTAAACAGGTTGGAGGAAGGCATCCCATGAAGAACATCATGACCACAAGGAGGCCACTCGAGCTACTTCACATGGATCTTTTTGGTCCCAACGCTTACAAAAGTCTCGGTGGAAATTCTTTTGGTCTAGTTATAGTTGATGATTTTTCAAGATTTACGTGGGTATTCTTTCTCGATGATAAATCGCAGGTCCAAAAGATCTTCAAGAACTTCGCTAGGAAGGCCCAAAATCAATTTGACGTGAAGATCAAGAAGGTTCGAAGCGATAACGGAACGGAGTTCAAGAACGCAAATGTGGATACCTTTCTTGACGAAGAAGGGATTTCACACGAGTTCTCGGCTACATACAAAAAATGGAGTTGTTGAGAGGAAGAACTGGACGCTCATTGAAATGGCAAGAACGATGCTTGATGAGTACAAGACGCCAAAGCACTTTTGGGCGGAAGCGGTTGAGACAACTTGTCATGCAACAAATCGCTTATATCTTCACAAGCTACTTGGCAAGACGGCATAGGAGCTCCTCACCGGTAACAAACCCCAAGTTGGATACTTTCGAGTATTCGGCTCAAAGTGCTACATTCTTGATAAGGATCGTCAATCTAAATTTGCTCCTAAGTCTCATGAAGGTTTCCTACTTGGTTATGGCTCAAACTCTCACACATACCGTGTCTACAACAATTTCACCCGAAAGGTTGAAGAAACGGTAGATGTGAAGTTTGATGAATCTAATGGCTCGCAAGTAGAGCAATGGCCAATTGATGTAGGAGACAAAGATCCCTCGGAAGCAATCCAAGACTTGTCTATTGGCAAGATTCGTCCAACGGAGGTGAAGGAGAGTACCTCGTCCGTCCAAGTGGAAGCTTCTACCTCACAACAAGGTGAAGCAAGAGTTGATACGGAGGAATCCACAAGTGGGACACACCAAGATGAAGAAAACGAGGAAATGCACCAAGACGAACGCCAAAAACCTCCTTCTCCACCACGACAAGAGAACGACAACACCAACAATGAAGAAATCCAAGAAGAAGAACAAGATGAAGAAGATGTTCAACCAAGAGCCAAGCAAAATCTTTCACGAGTTCGAGCAAGAATTGCTAAAGACCATCCCGTCGAGCAAATCTACAAAGATATCCAAACCGGGAGAATCACTCGCTCTAAAACTCGTTTAGCTAACTTTTGTGAACATTACTCATTCATCTCTAGCATTGAACCTATGAAGGTTGAAGAAGCATTGGAAGATCCGAACTGGATAAACTCTATGCATGAAGAGCTACACAACTTTGAGAGAAATCAAGTGTGGACATTGGTTGAGAAGCCCGACAACAACCACAACATCATCGGTACCAAATGGGTGTTTCGCAACAAGCAAGATGAAGATGGACAAGTGGTTCGCAACAAAGCACGTCTCGTCGCCCAAGGCTACACACAAGTCGAAGGTATGGACTATGGTGAGACATATGCTCCCGTTGCTAGACTTGAGTCCATTCGCATCTTACTTGCATATGCTAATCACCATGATATCACCTTGTACCAAATGGACATTAAAAGTGCTTTTCTAAATGGTGAAATTGAGGAGGAAGTTTATGTTAAGCAACCTCCGGCTTTGTCAATCCTAAGAAACCTGATCATGTCTACAAACTTCACAAAGCCCTTTATGGTCTTAAACAAGCTCCTAGAGCATGGTATAAATGCTTGACCAAGTTCCTTATTGAAAAAGGCTTTGAAATTGGTAAAATTGATTCTACTCTTTTACAAAAAGGGTTAATGGGGAACTGTTTGTATGCCAAATTTATGTTGATGATATTATATTTGGTTCTACTAACCCTCATTTTAGTGTAAAGTTTGGGAAGCTAATGTCGGAGAAGTTTGAGATGTCTATGATGAGTGAACTCAAATTCTTTCTTGGTTTGCAAATCAAGCAAACTAAGGAAGGTACCTTTGTCTCTCAAATGAAGTACATCAAGGACTTATTCAAGAAGTTCAATATGCAAGAATGCAAAGGTATGACTACACCCATGCCTACTAGTGGACATCTTGATTTTACCAAAGATGGTGAACCGGTTGATCAAAAGGTTTATCGCTCTATGATTGGTTCATTGTTATATCTATGTGCATCACGTCCCGATATCATGCTAATTGTGTGCATGTGTGCACGATATCAAGCTGCTCCTAAGGAATGTCATCTTAAGGCCGTGAAAAGGATAGTGAGATACTTAATCCATACACCAAATTTTGGCATTTGGTATCCTAAGAGGTATTCTTTCGATCTTGTTGGCTACTCCGACTCGGACTATGCAGGTGACAAGGTTGATAGAAAGTCCACTTCGGGTACTTGTCAATTTCTTGGTAGATCTCTTGTGTCTTGGTCTTCCAAGAAACAAAACTCGGTATCCTTATCCACCTTGAAGCGGAATACATTACCGCTGGTTCGTGTTGTGCTCAATTACTTTGGATGACCCAAACTCTTAAAGATTATGGGATATATGTGAAACATGTTCCATTACTTTGTGACAATGAAAGTGCTATCAAGATTGCTCACAATCCCATGCAACACTCTCAAACTAAGCATATTGAAGTTCGTCATCATTTCATTCGAGATCACGTTGCTAAGGGTGACATTAATCTTAAGCATGTTCACACTGACAAGCAATTAGCAGATATTTTCACTAAACCACTTGATGAGAAAGTGTTTTGCAGGTTAAGAGGAGAATTGAACATCATTGATGCTTCAAACTTGGAGTAGGAACTCCATTGGATACATGCAAGACTTGAGCTTATGACTAATCCTTGATATTTCTCTTATGATAATTATCTTGTGTCCTGGATATATTTGCATCTTGCATGTTATCTAACCCTTGTAGGTACTTGGATGAATCTAAATCTATGAGATCGCAACTCACTCACATATTGAGCAATCTCTACATCACCAAGTCTCTACACAATGGTGGTTGAAGACAAGGAAGCACGAAACCATTCAAACATATCATTTGACAAATTCTATGTTGAGTTTCATGATTGTCATTTTGGATACACAAGTGCTCTTCCTTGCGAAAACTATCCCATGTAGGTAGATGAACTCAAATTCCAAGTGGTGCTCCCAACTCTTGATGAGCTACATCAACCTTGAGCAACCCACACAAGTTCAACTACATGATCACGATCAACACCACCACCCAAGGTATGCTATTCCATCTTAGAGAAGCTTTACTCCAAGTAATGAGTCAAAGCAACTCGACAAGATGTGAATACATCAAGATGCTTGAACGAAAAATGGCAACCCCATTTTGCGCTTAAACGATGAGTATGACCTATGATCAAGTGATCTCACTTGACTCCTAAGTCGATATACTCTAACATAGGTGACTTTGTCGCCGACCATCTCTAGATGAAGTTTTCTTGTGTTTACTTTTCCTTCTTTTCTTTTCTTTTCTTTTCTTGTGTTCTGCATTCCCTGCATCCAATTCATTGCAAATCTTTTAGTTAATTCCTTGCAAATCCTTGTGAGATCTTACCTGTCTAGTGAGCTGAGGTGACAAGTGCTTTTCTCTGTGATGAACTCGGTCCCACCAGTTTCTTGTTTTCAGTCTAACCGAAGTTGTTCGGTGCAACCGAAGCATCCAACTCGGTGCCACCAATTTCACAACAGGAAAACCATCTTGCCATTTATTCCTTCTTTACTCTTGATCTAGCTCCACTCAGTGAATCTTGTCCTCTACAAGCATCACATTTACCTTAGTGCTTTGTGCTGTGACTCAAGGACCAAACCCATTCACGACAAATTCCAGAAGACTCTTCTTGGAAATTGATGTCAAAGGGGGAGAGAGATCACATCAAAGCTTAATCAGATCTCTAGGGGGAGGGAATACTCAAGGAAAGAGTAATCTTCAAGGATCCTAGATGCTTGGTGTTCAAGAGGAGAGATGCCACATGTCTTCTTGAGGGGAAAGACATGTTCATATGTGCTTATTTGCATTAGCTTTGTTCATTTGTTTCTTTGAGCTCTGATTTTCTGTTCCCTATCTTCTCCCAGTATCCCATGCTAGATTCAGGGGGAGCAAGACATCTAAGGGAAAGAATTTTCTTAAATTCCTTGCATATCTTTACCTTTGGGGACATGCCAATATCTATTGTGGTACTTAGTACTCACTCTACATGTCATCCTAGTCTTGGTACTCTTGTGGTTTCTTTTGTTTGCTCTGGCTAGTAGGTGTATCTGTGTTATCTAACCTTGTTTACGCAGGTTCATTCCATCCTAAGCCAACTCAAGACCACAAGGTAAGTATATGCATCACAATCATGTCTATGAGGAATTCTTGCTGATGTACATATTGTTTGCAAGAATGACTCATGAGCATGAACATACATTTCCCATATTCACATATTTTGCTCTGATGCATATAGCCAAGATACATGTAACACATTGCCTACTCTGTCATGGTTATGCTCTTACATGCTTCAATATTCCATATTCACATGATTGCATACATGTAGGGGGAGCCTATGCATGTTACATGTCTTTCCAAAGCTTTACTTGTTATTCTCTATATCTTTATCTAAAGATTTGATGTATGTTGCCATCAATTACCAAAAAGGGGGAGATTGAAAGCACAAGTGCTCCCTGGGTGATTTTGGTAATTAATGTCAACATATCTCTTGTTGGACTAACACTTTTACCTAGTATGTTTCAGATAAGTTCAACAATGAAGTGGCATGGACTAAAGGATGTGGAACCCATTCAAGATGCTAAGGACAAAGGATTGGCTCAAGCTTCAAGCACAAGACTCTACATTTTATATTTCAGTGATCCAAGATCACATTGAGTCTATAGGAAAAGCCAATACTATCAAGAGGGGATGAGGTGTTGCTTAATGGCTTGCTTGCTCAAAGTGCTTAGTGATATGCCCAAAAACCCTCAACTACTTTCTCACATCCACATATGACATAGACCAAAAGTCAAACTCGGCCCCACCGATTCTTTCTATCCGGCGCCATCGAGTTCAGATGTCATAGCCACTGCCACAAACCCTAGGCAAATCGGTCTCACCGATAGGGATCTCGGTCTCACCGAGATGGGATTGTAATCTCTCATTTCCCTTTGCAACGTTTGGTCCCACCGAGATGAGCGATCGGTCCCACCGAGATTGCAATGTAAACTCTCTGTTTCCTTTTTGTAACATTTCGGTCTCACCGAAATGGCCGAATCGTCCCACGAGTTTGCCTGACCAACTCTCTAGTTAGCTTATTACCAAAATCGGTCCCACCGAGTTTGTGTAATCGGTCTCACCGAGATTACGTTATGCCCTAACCCTAACCATATCGGTCCTACCGAGTTGCATGTCGGTCCCACCGAAAATCCTAACGGTCACTAGATTTGCTGAATCGGTCCGACCGAGTTTCTCAATTCGGTCCCACCGAGATTGGTAAGTTGTGTGTAACGGTTAGATTTTTGTGGAGGCTATATATACCCCTCCACCCACTCTTCATTGTGGAGAGAGCCATCAGAACGAACCCACACTTCCAATACACATTTTCTGAGAGAGAACCACCTACCCTTGTGTTGAGGCCAAGATATTCCATTCCTACCATATGATTCCTGATCTCTAGCCTTCCCCAAGTTTCTTTCCACTCAAATCTTCTTTCCACCAAATCCAAATCCTGAGAGAGTTGAGTGTTGGGGAGACTATCATTTGAAGCACAAGAGCAAGGAGTTCATCATCAACACACCATTTGTTACTTCTTGGAGAGTGGTGTCTCCTAGATTGGCTAGGTGTCACTTGGGAGCCTCCGACAAGATTGTGGAGTTGAACCAAGGAGTTTGTAAGGGCAAGGAGATCGCCTACTTCGTGAAGATCTACCGCTAGTGAGGCAAGTCCTTCGTGGGCGACGGCCATGGTGGGATAGACAAGGTTGCTTCTTCGTGGACCCTTCGTGGGTGGAGCCCTCCGTGGACTCACAAGAACCGTTACCCTTCATGGGTTGAAGTCTCCATCAACGTGGATGTACGATAGCACCACCTATCGGAACCACGACAAAAACATCCGTGTCTCCAATTGCATTTGAATTCTCCAAACCCTTCCCTTTACATTCTTGCAAGTTGCATGCTTTACTTTCCGCTGCTCATATACTCGTTGCATGCTTGTTTGATATGTATTGAGAGTGTTAAACTTGTGCCTAAACTCCACTCCAACTTAAATAAGTTAAAAATTGCAACTTTTGGTACTTAGTGTCTAATCACCCCCTCTCTAGACACCTCTTCTCTATCCTCTCACGACGACATGTACCTAGGGTAGGGTCATAGGCCTGACCTAGGGTGGACACTGCCCTAGAGTCAAAGACATTCAAAATACAACAGAAGAAACCGACCGAGTTCACCTAGGAGTGCAATCCACTCGACCATCTACTTCACTTGGATACGCAAATTCCATTCGACCAAGATAATAACCACTCGACTACACGAAGGATCACTCGGAGACGAAAAGCCTAAAGCCACTCAGGATGTCAACAGTCAGGCGTTCACTCTGTAGTCTTTAAGATCATTTATAGCTCTTTATAGCTGGCGTTACCAGTAAAGCCCTGTCTTAATGTACATTGAACCCTGTGTAACGTGGGAGGGCTGGGGTCCTGGCGCACTCTATATAAGCCACCCCCCTCCACTGGCACAAGGGTTCCCACCCCCTATAACTCTCACGCATAATCCATTCAACCAAGCCTTCGGGCACCGAGACGTAGGGTTGTTACTTCCTCCGAGAAGAGCCCGAACTCGTAAACCTTGCATGCACAACCTCACTGTAGCTAGGATCTTGCCTCCTCATACGTACCCCCTACTCTTACTGTCAGACTTACTCCCACGACAGTTGGCACCCACCGTGGGGCAGGTGTCTTAGCGACTTCCGGCGAGGTTGCAAATTTTCCGAACTCCATCAACATGGTTTCTTACGGTGGCCTGGCTTTGGGCCGCGAGATCCGAATCGGCGCACTCATATTCATCGTCGACGACTAGGCCTGGCTCCAGGAGCCTCCCCTCGATGTCGAGGCCCTTCCCATCCGCGGGGCGGCGCACTTCCGTGCGAGTGCCTGCGGCGTCCTTCTGCGGCAGCTGTCGACCCAGTATCGGTCGGCTCCCGCGTCGTCCACCCTTCCATTTGTACGCCGCCGCAAGAGATCTGGTTGATCGCGGCTTCAGCGCTGGGTGAAGCATGCGGTGGCCCGCCAGTCGGCCACCCCTCAAGTCGCGGAAATCAAGCCCGACGAATCTCTCTACAG
This sequence comes from Aegilops bicornis, assembly GCA_021605145.1. Lineage (NCBI taxonomy): Eukaryota > Viridiplantae > Streptophyta > Magnoliopsida > Poales > Poaceae > Aegilops > Aegilops bicornis. The sequence goes on along the minus strand of CM038673.1, from coordinate 674,348,622 downwards.
ACTATTCGACCTGTCGACTAGTTCTGCTGAGACTTTGTCCGAGTGCGGGAGCAGCGACCTGGCGACAGAGGTCCTGATGGTCGACACGCCACGCAACCCGCCTGGTTTCCGTCGCAGTGGCGGCGGCGATGGTGGCGGCGGTCCTTCGTGCGGTCATGACGAGTATCATCCCGAAGCCCTCACTTCAGAGCAGAGAGAAGAGCTGCATCGACGCAACGTGGAAGCCCTCCACACCCCCATCATCGGGGAAACCTCTGAGGCTCGGGCCTTGGAGGCTGTGCGCCTGGCCACCTTGACTGAGCGCGCGCGTCTGGAGAATCTCCAACATTCACTCGACGAACACGCTCGTCGGCAGATCCCTGAATCCAGTCGACAGCGCCGGCAGTTGTTTCTGTCTGAACCTCAGGTATATCGCACACCAGTTCAGAATCTAGCAGCCGCAACTCGTATAGCAGAGTCGATTCAGCCATCCCGTTAAGAGGCTGGTAGAGGTTTGATGCAAATTCGAGCGTTGCTTCGGGTGGCGGGGGAACAAAACTCAGTCGCGCAACGGGATCCACAACAGGTCCGTGGTGGCGGACACAGTCCAGTCGGCTCACAGCCCAAGATCGCCTCCGTGGCGTGAGGGTCGTGGGCACCGCCAAGAGCAGTACTTGGGTCGGAACCATGAAGAGTATGATGATTGACTCGGCCGTGATGACCGCCGTCGAGTGCCTACGCCCCCTCCGAGGGGCGGATCGTATGTGCCCCGGCAGTACGATGACAGGCGCCCGTATGGCGGTGAGCGAAGGATCCCAGTCGACCCAAGAGATCCCGGGTTGATGCAAGATCAATTCTTGTGCAAGGTCTGGTCGACGGAAACTGGGCACACAGAGAAGGACTAGACAGAGATCATCCGATTGGTAGAAGAGTGCATGTTTCTGGGCCTGAATGTTTCAGCAGAGCCATGAGAGCTGTTGAGATCCCTCCCAACTTCAGGTTGGCGATGGGAGTGAGTAAGTTCACCGGTCAGTCGAAGCCAGACACTTGGCTAGAGGATTACCGAGTGGCTGTGCAGATTGGTGGCGGCAATGATGATGTAACCATGAAGCACCTCCCTCTGATGCTGGAGGGCTCAGCCAGAGCTTGGTTGAATTAGTTGGCTCCTGGTAGTATCTTCAGTTGGGAAGAGCTGGCCCGAGTGTTTGTCAGGACATTTGAGGACACTTGCAAACGACCTGCATGGCTGACTGAATTACAACATTGTGTCCAGAGACCGAATGAAACTTTGAGAGATTACATCTATAGGTGGACCACTCTTCGTCATACCGTGGAGAATGTGTCAGAGCATCAGGCAGTTTGCGCCTTTAAGGAGGGCGTTCGGTACAGAGAGCTTAACCTGAAATTCGGTCGGACAGGGGCATGTCCCTGGCTCGGATGATGGAAATAGCCACTCAGTATGCTAACGGCGAGGAAGAAGACCGACTCCGCAGTGGCAAGAACAAACCAGTCGCCCAGGACACCGGAGGAGGAAATTCCAGTCGGAAGCAGAAGCGCAAAGCCGAACCCGCAGGTCCTGGTGAGGCCACAGTTTTGAACCAAGGGAAATTCAAAGGAAAGCCTAAGGGGCTATGGAATCCCAAGAAAGTGAAAGATCAAGCGGGAAATGATGTACTTGATTTGTCATGTCACATACACACCAAGAAAGATGAAGAGGGAAACCTGATTTACCCCAAGCACACCACTCGACAGTGTCGACTCCTAATTCAGAGCTTCTGAGAGGGTCAGCCCAGTGAAAAAGAAAAGGAATCTGATAAGGACGAGGACAAAGAGGAGGATGATGGTTACCCCAATGTCAATGCCACTTTAGTGATTTTTGCTGACACCGAGAGCAAAAGTCGACTGAAAGTTATCAATAGAGAAGTAAACATGGTTGCTCTGGCAACGACGATGTATTTGAAGTGGTCGAAAACTCCCATTACATTCGACCAGTCCTGTTGGGGATATTACTACTGGGCGTAAACCGGCCAGGACAAGCCGGGTTAACTTCATTAGTAGTTGAGTATATTAAAGCCCAAGTAGGCAGATGAGGGCTTAAGGCCGTAGCAGTTTAAAGCCTGTAGCCGTAAACCGGCGTGGGTATGTAACTTGTATTGTAAGTTAGGAATAGTAGAGGCCGAGCCAGATACATCTATAAATCGGCGTCGGGACTCTGGGAACCGACGGACGCCACCCATGTATATAAGGGGACGACCCGGAGGCAATTCAGGACAACAGACAACAACTCGAGACTTAGGCAAAGCTTGTTTGCTCCCTAGTCATCGAAACCCCCATCAATTCCATCACAACTAGACGTAGGCTTTTACCTTCATCGAAGGGGCCGAACTAGTATAAACTCTCTTGTGTCCTTGTGTCCTCTTTAACCCCTTCAAGCTAACCCGTAGCGATGGCTCCACGACTAAGTCCTTTCATGAGGATATCTGCCGTGACAAAACCACGACAGTTGGCGCCCACCGTGGGGCTACCGCACGATGGTTTCATGTTCTTGGAGGGCAACTTCGAAGGACTCAAGGGTTACGCTGTGGCCGGATGACCAAGAGTCGTGGCGGCAAGCTCTACATCGACGATTCAGGCTGGGGCCCCGAGGCCGGCTCGATTGAGTACGGGTACCGGGTCCCCTTTGGTGGCATACACGTCTTCATTGGCAAGATCGGTGAACCGGGCCCTGAGCCGGACATCTGCACCGACCTCGTCGAAACGGCTCAGCGTGCGAGATCTGCCCAGAGTAAACCGGCCATGAAGCGTGCCTTCGTGGGAGTCATCCATGAAGGAGAATATGATGGTGAATCGGAATCTGGCAGCGAGACCGTCGTTTATTCCGGCGACGAGTCCTTGACCGGAGAAACCGAATCATTGTATCAGCTACAGGACGGCCGGATTGGGGGCTGTTCCGATGGCGACAGTATTCCGGACACCTCTGATCTGCCCAACCGGGTTGGGATATTCATGGCTGGTACACAGGCGGCGGTCCATTCTTCAACCGCAGCAGGAATGTTCTCCGGGTAAGCAGCGGCGGCCGGGGCAGGAGGCCCTGTGCACTCGCCGGCTCAAGTCTTATCTGATCTGTTTGATGCGTTGGCTGTGCTTATGGCGGAGGCTAACCCGGCGGATCAGGACGCCCACAACGCGGAAACTGCAAAGGTGAGGGAACAGATCACTCAGGCCAAGGCCAACCTGGCAACCGAGAACAACAGGATGGCCGCAGAGCGGGCCGCTTTGGATGCGCAGGCCTATAGGCTTATCTTTGGACGAGCAGCGTCGCATGAAGTCTTGAATAGGTAGCATCGGTCTCGGCTGCCGACGGTTTTCGATGCCTGAAACCTCTTCAATACCCGGGAGCAGGGACTAGTAACCCGCCGTGGCTAAACCGGGCGGAGGCACCTGGGCCGGGTGCGCCGGTTCAGCCTCGCCTGATGGAGCCGCCTCGACAGAATAACATCGTACCTCAGCCTGTCTAGACACCTCCAGCTCATTATTCCAATCCAATGGACAATCTTATCGCCGCCGCTTCACGGCTGGAGGCCATCCCGATTGAAGGTGATTCTCCGCAAGTGGTGGAGACGCGCCGTGTTAAGGAACTTCTTCGAACAACCTTGGTTCAGCAGGAAGCATATTCATATAGCCATGACCGAATTCATTCCACCCCCCCCCCCCGTCCAAGCCGGAGTTACAGCAGGCGGATGGATGAACTGGCCGTATCCAGTAATGCACGGAACCGTGAATCGCCCCGTGGCCATAACCCGGCGGGTGATGCTCAGGAAGTGGTGGACCGGGCTCGAGCACGAAGGGATGCCGAGTTAGCAGCGCAATATGAGGCTCGTCAGCTTACGCCGGTTCGTCCAACCACCTCGATCGAGCCAGGAGTTACCTCTAGTTCTTTGGGAGTGCCTTGTCTTGTCCCCGCTTTACGCAATGTGCGCCTGCCCTAGGATTTCAAGGGCCCGCGCAAGGTGCCAAATTACACGACCGATTTGTCTCCGGAAACATGGATAGAGAGCTATGAGATGGCCATGGAGATGCTTGACGTAGATGAAGCGGCATGTGCAAAGTATTTCATCATGATGCTTGAAGGGGCAGCCCGTATTTGGTTAAAGAGCATACCAGCCAATTCTACCAGTTCATGGGCCCAGTTGCGAGCCCGGTTTATCCAGAATTTCAAGGATACATGTAAGCAGCCCATGTCAATAGTGGACTTAGCGGCCTGTGTCCAGGAGGAAGGAGAGTCAACAACCCGCTGGGTACGCCGAGTTTCGAAAATTTTGCACTCATCAGACCGTATCAACGCCGACTCCGCGGTCATAACCTTGGAAAGCAACTGCCGGTTTAAACCTCTGAAGTTGAAATTGGGACGGATGAAGCACCATTGTAACGATATGGGGACCCTCATGACTACGTTGGTGAAGTATGCTGATTCTGATAGTACCAAGGATCCCGAGTCTGATGATGACAAGACAGGGAAGGGAAAGAAGAACAGCAACTCCAAGGGGCAGCAACACAACACGTCATGTCATGGTAACGGAGGCAAGCGTAAAGCGGATGGCAGCATCGACTTGTGGCTAATACTAGCGCGCAGGACAGGGGCCAGCGACGGAAGGGTAAACCGCCAAATCACGATGGAGCTCCAAACCCCAACCCGGACCACCTGACTTATCTATTAAACCAGCCTTGTCCAAAGCACGGGACGAAGGAGACGCCAGCCACCCACCTTTGGAAGGATTGCTATATTATGCAGGAGTTCAAAAATTCTAATGCTTTCCGGTATGATCACGGATCAGGTGGTGGCTCGGGATCCGGATTCCATGGGCTGGGTCACGGTGGAGGAAATGCCATTTCAGGCTTCAATGGAGATCAGCGTGGACATAACAATCAAAACAATCAGAATAGACAGGGTGGTTATAACTAGCAGCAGCAGTCGGGCTATCAGAGCAATCCAAAGCAGTTGAATAGCGGGCAATATCATGTATTCACCACTAGCTTAGACAAGCGAGACCAGAAGCTTCACAAGCGAGCAGTGAATTCTGTTGAACCGGCCGTGCCTCGTTATTTACGCTGGTCCGAACAGCCAATCATATGGAGCAGAGAGGATCACCCTCCCCGGGTTGACAATCCGGGTCAGCTAGAGTTGGTGGTGGCACCTCAGGTGGGAGGTTATAAGTTCACCAAGGTGCTCATGGATGGAGGAAGTAGCACTAATATCTTGTACTATGAGACCTTTCGCCGTATGGGGTTAACAAACAAGAATCTTAAACCGTCCAATACGGTATTCCATGGTGTGGTACCTGGTAAGTCAGCATATCCCGTTGGCAAGATAGCTCTGGAGGTGGCCTGTGGAGATGATCATGATTCGTGTCGAAACATTGATTTTGAGGTGGTGAAGATCCGGAGCCCATACCACGCTTTATTTGGGCGGTGGCTTATGCCAAATTTAAGCACGACCTGTTATATTTATCTGCAGCTCAAGATGCCGGGTCACAAGGGGACCATAATCGTTCATGGAAGTCGCAAGATTGCCTTGGAGTGTGAAGAAGGTGATGCGGCCTATGCAGAGTCGGTTTGGGCCACGGAAGAGTTGAAGTACTACAAGGATAATGTTGATCCGACGGACATGACTCCGTTGAAGAAGCCAACCATAGAACATGATCCGGCTCTAAAGTTCAAATCGGCAGCTGAGACTAAGCTTGTTGACTTTGTACCTGGCGATTCGTCAAGCAGTTTAGTATCAGCACCAATTTGGATCCGAAATAGGAAAGCGCGCTCATCGAGTTCATCCGTGAGAACCGGGACATTTTTGCATGGAAGCCTTCTGACATGCCAGGTGTACCGAGGGAACTCGCTGAGCACACTCTTAATGTTGATCCTAAGTACAAACCGGTGAAGCGGTTTCTCCGCGGTTCAACGAAGAAAGGCGCAAAGCTATTGGAGAGGAGGTGGCCAGGCTCTTAGCGGCTGGCTTTATTGTTGAAGTGTTCCATCCCGAATGGCTGGCTAATCCGGTGCTGGTCCTTCAGAAAAACGACACCTTGCGCATGTGTGTGGATTACACAGATCTTAACAAGGCTTGTCCAGCAGATCCTTTTGCCCTCCCCCGCATCGATCAGATTATTGATGCTACGGCGGGTTGTGAGCGTTTGAATTTTCTGGATGCATATTCTGGTTATCATCAGATCAAGATGGCAGTTAAGGACTAGGAGAAGACGACGTTCATAACCCCCTTTGGAGCCTTCTGCTATGTATCTATGCCCTTTGGGCTCAAGAGTGCTCAGGCAACTTATCAACAGTGTGTACAAAATTGCTTTCATAAGCAGATCGGCCGTAATGTACATGCCTATGTGGATGATATTGTGGTTAAATCAAGGGAAAAGGGGACTCTAGTTGATGATTTAAAGGAAACCTTTGATAACCTACGGACATACAAGATGATGCTCAACCCGGCCAAGTGTGTTTTTGGTGTACCGGCAGGCAAGTTATTGGGTTTTCTGGTGTCCAACTGGGGAATTGACGCTAATACGGAGAAGATCACAGCTATCACCTCTCTGCTAAATCGAAATGTATCAATGATGTCCAGCGCTTGGCAGGCCGGATTGCCGCGTTGAGCCGGTTTATCAGCCGCCTCGGTGAGAAGGTGATGCCTTTGTATCAGATGCTAAAGAAAGCAGATCCCTTTGTCTGGAGTCCGGCCGCTGATAAAGCACTGGAGGACTTAAAGCGGCAGCTAGCCAATCCGCCTGTTCTTGCTGCTCTGATTGACAAGGAACCATTGCTACTCTATGTGGCAGCAAATGCTCGTGCAGTCAGCGTAGCTATCGTGGTGGAGCGCAAGGAGGCGGGCAAGGAATATCCGATTCAGCGTCCGGTTTACTATATCAGCGAGGTGCTTATTGAGTCCAAGCAAAGATACCCGCATTGGCAGAAGCTGGTGTATGGAGTTTTCATGGCAAGCCGGAAGCTTAAGCAATACTTCCAGGGACATCCCATCACAGTGGTTAGCTCTGCTCCTTTGGGAGATATAATTCAAAACAGGGAGGCAACTGGCCGGATTGCCAAGTGGGCTATAGAGCTTGGGCCGCATGGTTTGAAATACGTGCCTCGGACGGCGATCAAGTCTCAAGCACTTGTGGATTTCATCAATGATTGGACGGAAGTACAAGCACCTGAAGAAAAGCCGGATCACACCTACTGGACTATTCCTTTTGATGGGTCCAGGCAATTGGTGGCCTCGGGGGCTGGAGTCGTATTAACTTCCCCACGAGGTGATAAGTTCTGTTACATTCTCCACTTAATGTTACCTTGTACTAACAATGCAGCTGAGTATGAAGCTTTACTCCATGGTCTCCGGATGGCTAAGGAGATGAATCTCAGCCGAGTTAAGTGCTTCGGTGACTCGGACCTGGTGGCCCAACAAGTGTCTGGTACTTGGGATTCTAAGGACCCGCTCATGGCAGCATACCGTCGTGAGGTGGATATTATTGCAGGCCATTTCAAGGGATATCAGGTGGATCACGTGGACAGACGGAAGAACAAAGCGGCGGACGCTTTAAGCCGGCTGGGCTCTCGGTAAACCGGTCCTGCCTAATGTTTTCTTGGATGTCTGCATAACTCGCTTGGTCAAGCTCCTGGCGAAGAGGATTTGGCTATTCCTGATCCGGAGGCTCAGTTGGTGGCGGCTCTGCATGTTATTCCGGATTGGACGGTTCCTTATCTGGCGTACATGAACTGGGGCGAGTTACCAGAGGATGAGACGCTGGCCAGACAGATAATCCAGCAATCCAAGTCCATGACTATTGTCAATGGCGAGTTGCATCATTGCAGTGTGTCAGGAGTGTTTCAACGTTGTGTGTCGCCGGAGGAAGGTTGTGAGATCTTGCGCGAAATCCATGAAGGAGATTGTGGTCACCACGCCGGTTCAAAATCTCTGGTGGCTAAGGCGTTTTGTCATGGTTTCTATTGGTTGACTGCTCATGCTGATGTGGAGGACCTGGTTAGGCGATGTGACGGCTGTCAGAAGTTCTCAAGACACGCTCATGTGCCGGCTCAAAAATTGAGGATGATTCCAATTACTTGGCCGTTTGCGACTTGGGGGCTGGATATGGTTGGGCCTTTCAAACTGTCCAAGGATAAGAAGACCCACCTTTTCGTGGCGGTTGACAAGTTTACAAAGTGGGTGGAAGCGGAGCCCGTCAGCAAGTGTGATGCAGCCATGGTGGTTCAATTCATTAAGAAGGTGATTTTCCGGTTTGGCTTTCCACACAATATCATTACTGATAATGGTACCAATCTGTCTAAGGGCTCTATGAAGGAGTTCTGTGAACGTGAGCACATCCGGCTTGACGTTTCATCAGCGGCTCACCCACAGTCCAATGGCAAAGCAGAGAGAGCTAACCAGGAGATCTTACGAGGCATCAAACCCCGGCTTATGGTCCCTTTGCAGCGGACGCCGGGTTGTTGGGTTGAGGAGTTACCATCTGTGTTATGGAGCATCAATACTACGCCCAACAGATCGACGGGATACACACCGTTTTTCATGGTCTACGGAGCGAGGCGGTTCTCCCGATGATATCCGTCATGATTCACCTCGTGTAGCAGCTTATGTTGAAGCGGACAACGAGGTAGCACGGCAAGACGCTTTGGACCTGTTGGATGAGGAGCGTGACATTGCAGCTGCCCATTCGGCGATCTACCAGCATGATCTTCGTCGCTATCACAGTCGCCGAGTTAGAACCAGAACCTTTCAAGAAGGATATTTGGTGCTCCGGCTCATCCAAGACCGCATCGATATGCACAAGCTATCCCCACCTTGGGAGGGACCTTTCATGGTCAGCAAGAATCGCACTGTGGGTCGTACTATCGATTGATATTCGAGAGCATAAAGACTCACGTACATCAAAGGAGGAGACCAACAGGCCGTGGAACATAGCTCATCTTCGGCCCTACTATACTTGAGCCATAGGCTCTACTCATGTACATATTATGACAATGTATATATTATGATCAATACAATAAACCGGAGCCTTAGCTAAAGCGGGATCTCTGTTATTTTTACATCATGGGTGGTTACACGGAGTTTTTATCTTAAAGTGGTCTCCGGTTTACCCCTTGAGTTAGCTTTTTAACAAAGCTTTATATCATGTCACTTGGGGGCTTGGTCGTGTCCGAACCAATGCAACACCTTTTGATAGGCGAAAGCCACGAGATCACTTGGGGACTTGGTCACGTCTGAACCAGTCACGCCTCTTGATCAACCTAAGGCCACAAAATCACTTGGGGGCTTTGGTCGAACCCGAACCATCGCTACACCTCTTGATCGGCGTAATGCCACTGCATCCTTTGGGGACCTGGCTGACATGAACCATAGCTACGCCTATTGGGGGCTTGGTTGTGTCCGACCATGGTAATGCCACTTGATCGGCTCAAACAGCCTCTTTTCGCAAAAGATTTTGTCTTTGCCTTTGCTTGAAATTTGTTTTTCTTTTTGCATATTTCTCTTGTTGTGTTCTTAAACCGACAATTATTAAACCGATTCAACTGTCAGTTGACGGGACACGGTTTGTTGTTCATCCGGAGACACTTTGCCGGGTTTGATTTTTGATAAACATCCTATTATGGAGTAACACCGGTGTTCATCTTAACCCGGAACGGTTTACCTGGTAAACTGACCCTATATACACAGGAGCTGTTTTCCTCCTTCAGCAGAGCGGGTTTCTTACAACTCCGCTTCAAGATTGGCACAGCCAACTTCATGCCCTACGATGGCAGGTATCATATATTCCCATATTTTATCATATGTTTAATCTAAAGTATTATCTTTAATTTCATATACATGGATATGATGACCACTTTGGTGATACAACCACAATGGCGTTTTAAGCTTTTCTTGCTGCAGCAACAGTTTAAGGTTGATGATTCAACAAAAACATAAGTTGCAATAAATATGCACGAAGGCATATCAACACAAAGTGTGGCAGCTAGTCTATTACAAGGCAACACAGTGCCCAGATAAGATAATTGTTTTTTGGCATAACATAAGGAAGCAGCAATGTAAACCGGCCTCCGGTTTATGCTTGATCGCCAGCTTGGCCTGATGGTTGCGGGTCATCCTGCGCCGCTTCAGCTTCTGATTCCCTACCCAGCGGCTAGAAATCAACAGTTGTCCAGTCGATTCCCATTAATGCTTGGAATACGGCTTCATCATCGATCAGCAACGATGGTTCAATATCAGGAGCGTAAGTGTGCTTACGGATTGGCGGTATAAGGTTCTCCGCTTCAGGAATCGGTGCAGGCACTCGTTTATTTTCTCCATCATATTGGGCTTGATAGTGAGACAGATTTGGCTCTTCAGCCAATTGGCAAGCCAAAGGGCGCACTTCCTGGTTTATTGCTCGGAGATCCTCATCGCTGAATGCTGTCCCGTCTTCCTTCAAGCTTGGGAAGCCCTGCGCTGCTTCAACAAGGTCAAAATCCGGCACCCATGCTTTGGCCTGGATTAAGGCATTTATGGCACCGGTTCTAGCAGCAGATTTCTTTAACTCTTCAACCCGGGCAGGAAGCATTGACAACCTTTTAACGGTGTCCTGGATCAAGGTCGGTGCCGGGTTGTTGTGAGAAGCAATGCTGATGATCCGCTGCGCACCAGTATACAGTTGCTCTATCAATGTATAAGAGGCTTTCAATTTCTTCCGCACATCTGATCCCAAGTGGCCAATATGTGTCCCTATATCATTCAAAGGTTAATAAACCGGCAATTACATGAGAAGGCCTCATTGCGTCAGAAATCAAAAAGACTTACCAAACGCAGCGGCGGTCATGGCATGCACTTGCCGCTTTACACTGGTCAGTTCGTCAACCACCGGTTTGAGTGTGGCCTCAGCATTCTCTGCCCGTTGAGTTAAAGCGGCCTTTTCAGTGGCCCAATCCGCCCGCTCCATGTTGAAGCCCTCCTTAAGCTTTTCCATGAAGCTTAAAGCGCTGGTTAATTCATTCTTTGCTTTGGAGGTTTCAGCTTGCTGGGATTTCATGTTTTCTTGAAGATCAGCGATTTGGTTTTCTTTCTTGTTCATATCAACCTACATACAGAAAAGCATTTGATAAAGATTAAGGTGCAGACTTGAAGTACCAAGCCCATAACAAGTTATGCCTTTGGTACTTGGGGGCTAATGCATATTTGCTGTTCATCCTACAATTTCTATATCAAGTCCCAAGCTCAATACAAGTATTCAGTTTGGCACTTGGGGGCTAATGCTTATTTGCTCATCTTTGAGGGATCTTGAATTTTTATAAAAGTCCCGGTTTAACTACATTAGGTTGAACTGCCCTTGGGGCTACTTTCCCAACGGTACAACTTTGCTCAGATTATATTGGAAGTCCCGGTTTAAGTTCACATTTTAAAACCGTCACTTGGGGGCTATTAGAGTCGATGACTGAAATATACAAGCGAGAGTCATATGGAATTTACCTCATATTTGTCCTTCATCATATTTACCAGCACCGGCTTCATAATCACGGCTGGTATATAACCGATTCAGATAACGGAATGAAGATCTTGGGATTTAAAGCGGCATAAGTTGCCAAATCGGCATTCCACTTGCCTTTACCAAACGCAGTAAATTCATCCTTTGCAGTGTGCTTGGACAAGGCGACAGGATTACCTGGCTCGGAATGGCCAAAGCCAGTAATAACAACATCGTCATCCTTGGCTTCACCGGTTCGCACTAGGGTCGCCGGTTTATCCGTATGCTTTGGTGGACTCGCTGTCTTGTCAGTTTGAGCAGGACTCATGGGTTGATTTGAAGGGCCGGTGGTATCAACATGTGCCTCTTCAACAGTAACATCATGATCTTGCAATGGTGGGTCGATCAGCATGTCATCCTAGATGTGTTCCTCGGGATTTGGTATTTGGGTCGGTTCAGGAGCATCGTCTTCTGCTGCTTTGTCCAGGCGAGCTTTCTTGCTTGGCCTAGGCTTGGCCCTGAAAGAAAAAAGACAGATCAGTCCAATGAACATTGAAAGTGGTATTTCAAACAACATTATCAGGAATATGGCTCACCCAAGCACTGTCTTGAGTGGTGGGAGTTGGGTGCCTGTCGACTCGCCAGAGAAAGAATGAGAAGTCACCTGATAATTGCAGTCAAATGGATTAAGAGGTTGAGGAATGCAACCCGCTTTAGGATAAGCATTGACGAAACAGTTAGAGACCTCTGAATGGCGTTTCCGAACCAGACTGTTCGGTAAACCGGTGGAGGTGACTACCTGGCCGCTGTGCCGGGTTGCGCGACGAGCTTCATGCTGTTGTGTCTTCATAAGAAAGTTTAGATCCAAGTAAGCAAGAGGATGAGAAAATTTAACTTTCCGGTTTGCCCGACGGATTTTAACTGAAGGTGAAGGGTTTGAATCGGAAGAAAGAGCGATTACCTCTACAACATCAGCATGACTGACTTCAGCATCATCCTTGCAATAATCATTATCAATAAGGCGTGTGAAAAATAAACCAAGTGAGTCAAGTTCTACCACAAGATCCGGATTACCCACATCATCGTCAGCTGGTGGATCGGAGGAGGCAGTGGTTTTCTTTCCATTTGCTGGTTTCTTCACAACTTTGGTCTTGGGCCGGGTTATTGCCACCGGTTTCTCTTGTGGAGTCTTCCTGGTCCAAAATGGATCATCACCCTGTTTGAAAGATGTTAATATCAATAAAGAGTATTTAAACATAGTCAGATTTTATAAAGACATAAGATATGAGTCTTACGGCTGGCGGTTTGTTAATGGCAGAAAAGGGAGCCAGGCCGGTTTGGACGCAAGCGACTTGGTTCGTTTAACATCCTCTTAACAGCCTCAAGAACTTCATTGTGCATCACCGGATCTCAATATGCCGTAGAGGGTCTTTCACATCTTCTGTGTATTTGCACATTAAACCGGAGTGCAGGCTTAAGGGCAGTATACTCCAAGATATCCAGCAGCGAGCAAGATCAACTCATGTCAACCCGTTGGCCATGAAGGCCTGGAGCTTGGATAGTTGAGGGGCATATTTGCTTCTTTCCTTAGCAGTCGATCTGTGAGGGAGGGATGTGTGTTGCTTAGCCGCTCGGACGGTAACCCGGTAAAGGATTTTCTCCCTCGGAGAGGTATCTTTCTTGATAAAACCATGTTGAATTCCACTCTTTGGGATGGCTGTGCAGTTTGGCGTGAGGGTAAGTGACCTCTTTCCGCTTTTGAATCGCCACACCACCCAACTCGGTGTTGGGACTGTCAAAAAATTCAGTGTGGCGGTTTAGATGGAAGCAATCTCTGAACAATTCAACTGTGGGCTCCTCTTGAAAGAACACCTCACAGAGAACTTGAAAATGACAGATATTGGTTATGGAGTTGGGGCCAATATCTTGTGGGCCTTGATTGGAAGTTGGCCAAGACATCCCGATAAAACTTTGAACCGGGCGGACTGAAGCCCCGGGCTAAATGGTCAGCAAAAACAACAACTTCTCCATCCTTGGGTTCTGGAGGACTCTCCGGGCCAGGGACCCTCCAGTGAATGATGTCTTTTTTGCCTAAAGCGCCGGTGCGGACTAAGTTATCCAGTTGCGTTTCAGTCACTCGAGAAGGGACCCAATTACACTCGTACACTTGCTTGGCCATGGTGCAATCTGCAAAGCAGTAATACCGGTTCAAGAATATGTTGGAAGGCTATACATTGATACATTCATTGTTAAACCGGAAGAAGTTGCTTATAAACCGGAGTTCTGCAAGGTGGCAATACATAACTGAGAAATCCTGGCGGTTCAACAAGGGGACTAATGGTATATGCCGAGTTGTCAATTTCTCTACAAAGTTAAACCGCCTAGTCTGAAACATTGATGAATCAAGAGTGGATGTGCGGAAACAGGTTTCACAAAACTATTTCACAGTTTTGGATCTGGAGCATATTCAGAAAAGAAATGAATATTCAAGGTCCAAAACGGAGTGATACTAAATCAATGAGCAAGGATGTAAATAAGATTTATGATCTGGAGATGCGTAAGTGAAAACGGAGGCTAAAAGCTACCATTACATAGAACAGAGGTTCAGGAGTTCTTTTGAGAACCATTATATGAACGAAGAACAAAGGATGAACACTGAAAAACCTAGAAACCCTAGAATAGATCTGGGGCGGAAAGAGCAGAAGATTTACCGGAGCTGAGGAAGAAGCGGAAGGTCGCAGCGATGCTCCGGTACGTTCAGGGTGATGCAGCGGCCAAGGTGGGTGCAGAAGTTGACAGCGGCGACGGAGCTCCGAAGCTGGGCGGTGCGAGGAAGACGAAGCAGAGGGGCACGAAGGAAAAAAAGGAAATGACCCTTCGGTCTTATTTATAAAGCAAGGGACATGTGTCAGGCGCGAGAATCAAGGAGCCGTGAGTTTGGAAACGGAGCTGTCGCCTCGATTGTCGCAGGTCTATTAAACAAAATAGGTATTGTGGATAGTTTTTATGACAGGTGACGTCACGCCGGTTTACGATGACCAGAGAAGATGACATCATGGCAGTTCACCCAATTACACAAAGTTGTTGAAGACGAAGTTTTTGGTCGAGGATTGACATGAACCTGTTCAAATCAACTGGGGCCTAATGTTGGGGATATTACTATCGGGCGTAAACCGCTAGGACAGCCGGGTTAACTTCATTAGTAGTTGAGTATAGTAAAGCCCAAGTAGGCGAGATGAGGGCTTAAGGCGTCTGAGTCGTTTAAGGCCTGTAGCCGTAAACCGGCGTGGGTATGTAACTTTTATTGTAAGTTAGGAATAGTAGAGGCCGAGCCGGATACATCTATAAACCGGCGTCGGGACTCTGGGAACCGACGGGCGCCACCCATGTATATAAGGGGACGACCCAGAGGCGATTCGGGACAACAGACAACAACTCGAGACTTAGGCGAAGCTTGTTTGCTCCCTAGTCATCGAAACCCCCATCAATTCCATCACGACTAGACGTAGGCTTTGACCTTCATCGAAGGGGCCGAACTAGTATAAACTCTCTTGCGTCCTTGTGTCCGCTTTAACCCCTTCAAGCTAATCCGTAGCAATGGCTCCATGACTAAGTCCTTTCATGAGGACATCTGCCGTGACAAAACCACGACAAGTCCGATCACCCAACGCACGTTGCTACCCCCGAGCGGCAAGCATTGGTGGTCGACCCAGTCATTGGGGGCACTCGACTGACCAAGGTCTTGATGGACGGTGGCAGTGGTTTGAACATTTTGTATGCTGAGACCCTCCGGGGGATGGGCATTCCGATTTCCAAGCTCAGTGAAAGCAACATGCGACTCCACGGGGTCATCCTAGGGAAGAAAGCTGATTCACTCAGTCAGATCACTCTTGATGTGTTTTTCGGTGATTCAAAGAATTACCGCAAGGAAAAGTTGACATTTGAGGTCGTGGATTTTCATAGTGCCTATCATGCTATTCTGGGCAGGCCTGCATATCCTCGTTTCATGGCTCGACTGTGTTACGAGTACCTCAAGTTGAAGATGCCTGGCCCTAGAGGTGTGATCACAATCACTGGAAATCGGCAAAGAGCAGAAGAGTGTCTCTAGAAGGGCTCAAAGATTGCCGATGAACAGATGGCGTCAGTAGAGATGCAAGAATATTAGAAGAATGCAGATCTGAGTGATTTTTTGCATGCTAAGAAGCCTGCTTCAGAGTCCGCATTTCAGTCGTCCGGTGAAACAAAGCCTGTTCACATTCACCCGAGCGATCCCAATGCTGCTCCGACTCATATCTCGACAACACTCGACAGCAAATAGGAAGAAGCGCTCATCCAGTTCCTCCGTGAGAACTGGGACATCTTCGCATGGAAACCATCTGACATGCCGGGTGTACCCAGGGGACTAGCTGAGCGCCGTTTGCGAGTCGACCCAAAAGCAAAACCCGTATAAGAGCATCTCCATCGGTCCGCCGTGGAGAAGAGGAAGGCAATTGGCGAGGAGGTGGCTCGACTTCTGGCAGCTGAGTTCATCCGCGAGATATACCACTCCGAGTGGCTCGCCAATGTTGTCATGGTCCCCAAGAAAGATGATTCACTTCGTATGTGTATCGATTTCGAACACATCAATCAGGCCTTCCTGAAAGATCATTTTCCTCTCCCCCGCGTCGATCAAATTGTCGACTCGACTACGGGATGTGAGCGTTTGTCCTTTTTGGACGCATATTCTGGGTACCATCAGATCCGACTGAATGGGCCCGACGAAATAAAAATAGCCTTCATCACCCCATTTAGGTGTTTTTGTTATGTTACCATGCCTTTTGGTCTCAAGAATGCTGGCGCCACAGTCATGCGCATGATTCAGAAGAGCCTGCTCACTCAAATCAGTCGGAATGTGGAAGCATACATGGATGACATCGTGGTCAAGTCACGTAAAGGTTCTTACCTACTGACTGACCTCGCCGAAACCTTTGCCAACTTGAGAAGATATGATATCAAGCTCAACCCATCAAAATGCACATTCGGAGTCCCGGGTGGAAAGCTACTCAGTTTCCTCGTTTCCGAATGAGGGATCGATGCAAACCCGGAAAAGGTTGGAGCAATCCTCTGAATGAAATGCCCCGTGCGTGTGCACGACGTTCAGAAGCTTACTGGTTGTTTGGCTGCATTGAGCCGATTCATCTCTCGCCTCAGTGAAAAGGCATTGCCTCTTTACCGACTAATGAAGAAGTCTGACATGTTTGAGTGGACTCCTGAAGACGAAGCAACGTTTGTGGAGCTCAAAGCCCTCCTTTCCACCCAGCCGGTGCTTGCTGCTCCAATCAGCAAAGAGCCTCTACTACTGTATATTGCAGCCACTGGACAAGTTGTCAGCACAGTGCTCATGGTCGAGCGGGAAGAAGAAGGCAAAGCCTACAAAGTTCATCGCCTAGTGTATTATATTTCTGAAGTCTTGACTCCGTCCAAGCAGAGATACCCACATTATCAAAAGCTTGTTTATGGAATTTACTTGACCACGAAGAAAGTTAAACACTACTTCTCAGACCACTCGGTTTCAGTCGCCAGTGACGCTCCATTATCAGAAATTCTGACCAATAGAGATGCAACTGGTCGAGTGGCAAAGTGGGCGATTAAACTCCTTGCATTAGATATCAAGTTCGAGGCAAAGAAAGCAATCAAGTCCCAAGCAATAGCAGATTTCCTCGCGCAAGTGGATTGAACAACAGCAACCGACTCAGATTCACTCAGAACATTGGACTATGTTCTTTGATGGATCCAAGATGCTGAATGGTTCTGGTGCTGGAGTAGTCCTGGTGTCCCCCAGAGGTGACAAGCTCAGCTACGCCCTCCAGATTCACTTCGATTCTTCAAACAATGAAGCTGAGTATGAGGCACTTTTGTATGGGTTGTGTATGGCCATCTCACTCGGCGTCCGTCGCTTGATGGTCTACGGCGACTCAGACTTGGTAGTCAATCAAGTGATGAAGGAATAGGATATTAGGAGTCCAACAATGACTGGTTATTGCAATGCAGTAAGAAAGCTAGAGAAGAAGTTTGAGGGGTTGGAGCTCCACCACATACCCTGAATCAAGATTCAAGTAGGAGATGACCTGGCGAAGATAGGTTCCACTCGGAAGCCCATCCCCAGTAATGTGTTTTTGGAGCATCTCCACACCCCGTCAGTTCAAGAAGATCCTTTAACAGAGGATCCCCCGAACCGATAAGTTCAACCAATCCGACTGAAATCAAAGTCCCGACCATAGTCGACCTAATCATGGAAGTTTTGGTAATCACCCCCGACTGGACGGTACCATATATTGCGTACCTGCTCAGGAAGGAGCTTCCAGAGGATGAAGATGAGGCCCGTCAGATTGTCCGTCGATCCAAAGCCTTCACAATGATAGGTGGATAGCTTTACAGAGAGAGCGTTACTGGAGTTGCTCAGCGTTGCATCTCCCCAAAAGAAGGCCGAATGATCCTACATGAGATCCACTCGGGGACCTGTGGTCACCATGCATCCTCTCGGACCATCATGGCCAAAGCATACTGAGCAGGATTCTACTGGCCTCGTGCAAATGAGATGGCAAAAGATATAGTCGACAAGTGCGAAGGCTGTCAGTTCTACTCAAACATGTCTCACAAGCCTGCGTCTGCCTTGAAGACTATTCCACTCGTCTGGTCGTTTGCTGTGTGGGGGTTGGATATGGTTGGACCCTTCAAGACCGACAGAAGTGGTTTCACTCATTTGCTTGTGGCAGTCGGCAAATTCACCAAATGGATCAAAGCCAAGCCTATCAAGAATCTTGATTCAAGCACTGCCATCAGTTTTATCAGAGAGCTGATATTCAGATATGGAGTCCCTCACAGTATTATCACAGATAATGGCTCCAACTTTGATTCTGATGAGTCCAGAGCATTCTTTGCTTCCCAAGGCACTCGGGTCGATTATGCATCTGTTGCGCACTAGCAGTCGAATGGGCAGGCAGAGAGGGCGAATGGTTTGATCCTTCAAGGCCTGAAACCCCGACTGATGCGCGATCTCAAGCATGCTGCTGGAGCTTGGGTGACTGAATTGTCGTCTGTCTTATGGGGACTGAGAACAACTCCAAACCGGTCGACTGACCGAACTCCTTTCTTCATGGTGTATGGTGCTGAAGCTGTGCTTCCGAGTGACTTGCTACACAACGCCCCTCGAGTGGAACTTATCTCAGAGGCTGAAGCAGAACAGGCACGCCAAGATGCAATTGATCTCCTGGAGGAAGAATGTGAGATGGCTCTGATCCAGTCGACCATCTATCAACAAGACCTACGTCGATTTCATGCCCGTAATGTCAGAGGCCGAGCATTCCAAGAAGGAGACCTTGTGCTCCGAGTGCATCAGAAACGACCTCACAAGTTCGCTCCGGCCTGGGAAGGTCCCTTCATCATCGCCAAGGTGCTCCACAACGGGGCGTATCACCTCTACAAAGGTAGACAAGAAAGAAGACGAGCCACGCTCATGGAATGCGGAGCTGCTCCACCGTTTCTATACCTTAACACTCGGATCGACGAGTTGTAATAAGAATTCTTCAGTTTGCTTATCAAAGACAAGATATTTATAGTATCTTAATGATTGTTATACCATAAACACATGTGTTCAAATCCCCCAGTGGGTGGCTTAGTCGCGAATCTGATTCACCTAAGTTTCAAAAACACTCTGAGTGAATAGCAATCCTCTCACTCGGGGGTTTAGCTGCGAATCCGATTCGCCTAAGTTTTAAAAAATACTCCGAGTGGAGAGCAATCCTCCCACTCGGTGGCTTAGCTGCGACCCCGTACTCACCTAAGTTAAAAAACACTTCGAGTGAAGAGCGATCCTCTCACTCGGGGGCTTAGCCGCGAACCCGATTCACCTAAGTTTCAAAAACACTCCGAGTGAAGAGCAACCCTCTCACTCGGAGGCTTAGCTGCGATTCCGTACTCGCCTAAGTTACAAAACTACTCTGAGTGGAGAGCAATCCTCCCACTTGGGGGCTTAGCTGCGATCCCGTACTCTCCTAAGTTACAAAAACACTCCGAGTGAAGAGCTACCCTCTCACTCGGGGGCTTAGCTGCGATCCCGTACTCGCCTAAGATTCAAAAATACTCCGAGTGTAGAGCAACCCTCTCACTCGGGGTCTTAGCTGCGATCCCGTACTCGCCTAAGTTTCAAAATACTCCGAGTGAAGAGCGATCCTCTCACTCGGGGGCTTAGCCGCGAACCCGATTCGCCTAAGTTTCAAAAACTCTCCGAGTGAAGAGCAACCCTGTCACTCGGGGGCTTAGCTGCGACCCCATACTCGCCTAAGTTTCAAAACCACTCTGAGTGGAGAGCAATCCTCCCACTCGGGAGCTTAGCTGCGATCCCGTACTCGCCTAAGTTACAAAAGCACTCCGAGTGAAGAGCGATCTCTCACTCGGGGGCTTAGCCACGAACCCGATTCGCCTAAGTTTCAAAAACACTCCGAGTGAAGAGCAACCCTCTCACTCGGGGGCTTATCGGCGACCCCGTACTCGCCTAAGTTTCAAAACCACTCTGAGTGGAGAGAAATCCTCCCACTCGGGGGCTTAGCTGCGATCCCGTACTCGCCTAAGTTACAAAAACACTCCGAGTGAAGAGCGACCCTCTCACTCGGGGGCTTAGCTGTGATCCCATACTAGCCTAAGTTTCAAAAATACTCCGAGTGAAGAGAAACCCTCTCACTCGGGAGCTTAGCTGCGATCCCATACTCGCCTAAGTTACAAAATACTCCGAGTGGAGAGCAACCCTCTCACTCAGGGGCTTAGCTGTGATCCCGTACTCGCCTAAGTTACAAAATACTCCGAGTGGAGAGCAATCCTCCCACTCGGGGGCTTAGCTGCGATCCCGTACTCGCTTAAGCTACAAAAACACTTTGAGTGAAGAGCAACCCTCTCACTCGGGGGGCTTAGTTGCGATCCCGTACTCGCCTAAGTTTCAAAAATACTCCGAGTGAAGAGCAACCCTCTCACTCGGGGGCTTAGTTGCGATCCCTTACTCGCCTAAGTTACAAAAGCACTCCGAGTGAAGAGAACCCTCTCACTCAGGGGCTTAGCTGCGATCCCGTACTCGCCTAAGTTTCAAAAATTATCCGAGTGAAGAGCAACCCTCTCACTCGGGGGCTTAGCTGCGATCCTGTACTCGCCTAAGTTACAAAATACTCCGAGTGGAGAGAAACCCTCTCACTCGGGGGCTTATCTACGGTCCCGTACTCGCCTAAGTTACAAAATACTCTGAGTGGAGAGCAATCCTCCCACTCGGGGGCTTAGCTGCGATTCCGTACTTACCTGAGTGACAAAATACTCCGAGTGGAGAGCAATCCTCCCACTCAGGGGCTTAGCTGCGATCCCGTACTCGCCTAAGTTACATAAACACTCCGAGTGAAGAGCAACCCTCTCACCCGAGGGCTTAGCTACGATCCCGTACTCGCCTAAGTTTCAAAAATACTCCGAGTGAAGAGCAACCCTCTCAGTCGGGGGCTTAGTTGCAATCCTGTACTCACCTAAGTTACAAAATACTCCGAGTGGAGAGCAACCCTCTCACTCGGGGGCTTAGCTGCGATCCGGTTGTCTGTGTCAAAATCGGCGGATCTCGGGTAGGGGGTCCCGATCTGTGCGTCTAGGCTGATGGTAATAGGAAGCAAGGGACACAATGTTTACCCAGGTTCGGGCCCTCTCGATGGAGGTAAAACCCTACTCCCTGCTTGATTATATTGAAGATATGGGTAGTACAAGAGTAGATCTACCACGAGATCGTAGAGGCTAAACCCTAGAAGCTAGCCTATGATGGTATGATTGTAATTGTGATCGGCCTTCTAAGGACCAACCTCTCCGGTTTATATAGGCACCGGAGAGGGCTAGGGTTTACATGGAGTAGGTTACAAGGAAGGAAATATAATATTCGGATTGCCAAGCTTGCCTTCCACGCCAAGGAAAGTCCCATCCGGACACGGGCAGAAGTCCTGAGTCTTGTATCTTCACGCTTCAATAGTCCGGACGTTGTATACAGTCCGGCTGTCCGGATACCCCCTAATCCAGGACTCCTCAAGAGCCCTGAACCAGGCTTCAATGACGATGAGTCCAGTAGCGATCTTGTCTTCGGCATTGCAGGGCGGGTTCCTCCTCCGAATACTCCAAGGTAATTATCGAACACTTGAACCGTGTCCGGATCCACAAAACGATCTTCACATGCCACCATAGAGAGAATGGTATTTCACAAATGCAATCTGCTGACAAATTTTTAGGCAACTCGACGTGTCATTACGGTTGCTACGTCTCGAGCTTGCGTTGGTTTTCCCCGAAGAGGAGAGGATGATGCAGCAGAGTAGCGTAAGTATTTCCCTCATTTTTTGAGAACCAAGGTATCAATCCAGTAGGAGGCCACGCACAAGTCTCTCGTACCTGCACAAAACGATAGCTACTCGCAACCAATGCGATGAGGGGTTGTCAATCCCTTCACGGTCACTTACGAGAGTGAGATCTGATAGAGATAATATTTTTGGTATTTTCGGTATAGAGATGCAAAGTGAAAAGTAAAAAGCAAAGTAAAAACAAAGCAAGTATAAAAGTGATGGAGATTGATATGATGAGAATAGGCCCGGGGGCGATAGGTTTCACTAGTGGCTTCTCTCTAGAGCATAAGTATTCTACGGTGGGTGAACAAATTACAGTTGAGCAACTGACAGAATTGAGCATAGTTATGAGTATATCTAGGTATGATCATGTATATAGGCATCACGTCCGTGACAAGTAGATCGAAACGATTCTACATCTACTACTATTACTCCACTCATCGACCGATATCCAGCATGCATCTAGAGTATTAAGTTAAAAACAGAGTAACGCCTTAAGCAAGATGACATGATGTAGAGGAATAAATTCATGCAATATCATAAATGCCCCATCTTGTTATCCTCAATGGCGACAATACAATACGTGCCTTGCAACCCTTTCTATCACTGGGTAAGGACACCACAAGATTGAACCCAAAGCCATGCACTTCTCCCATTGGAAGAACTACCAATCTAGTTGGCCAAACCAAACGGATAATTCGAAGAGACTTGAAAAGATAACTCAATCATACATAAAAGAATTCAGAGAAGATTCAAATATTATTCATAGATAAGCTGGATCATAAACCCACAATTCATCGGTCTCAACAAACACACCGCAAAAAGAAGATTACATCGAATAGATCTCCACGAGAGAGGGGAAGAACATTGTATTGAGATCCAAAAAGAGAGAAGAAGCCATCTAGCTACTAGCTATGGACCCGAAGGTCTGAAGTAAACTACTCACACTTCATCAGAGAGGCTATTGTGTTGATGTAGAAGCCCTCCGTGATGGATGCCCTCTCTAGCGGAGCTCCGGAAACGGCCCCAAGATGGGATCTCGTGGATACAGGAAGTTGCGGCGGTGGAATTTGGTTGTTGGATCCTGTTCTGATCGTTTGGGGGTACGTAGGCATATATAGGAGGAAGGAGTACTTCGGTGGAGCAACATGGGGCCCACGAGGCAGGGGGGCGCCCCCCACCCTCATGACCGCCTTTGTTACTTCTTGGAGTAGGGTCCAAGTCTCCTGGATCACGTTCGGTGAGAAAATCATGTTTCCGAAGGTTTCATTCCGTTTGGACTCCGTTTGATATTTTGTTTCTTGAAACACCGAAAAAGGCAAAAACGACAATTACGGGCTGGGCCTCCGGTTAATAGGTTAGTCCCAAAAGTAATATAAAAGTGGAAATAAAGCCCAATATAGTCCAAAACAATAGATAAAGTAGCATGGAGCAATCAAAAATTATAGATACGTTGGAGACGTATCAGGCATCCCCAAGCTTAATTCCTGCTCGTCCTCGAGTAGGTAAATGATAAAAAGATAATTTTTGATGCGGAGTGATACTTTGGCATAATTTCAATGTAAATCTCCTTAATCATGTTATGAATATTCAGATCCGATAGATTCAAGACAAAAGTTCATATTGACATAAAAATAATAATACTTCAAGCATACTAACTAAGCAATTATGTCTTCTCAAAATAACATGGCCAAAGAAAGTTATCCTACAAAATCATATAGTCTGGCTATGCTCCATCTTCCCCACACAAAGTATTTAAATCATGCACAACCCCGATGACAAGCCAAGCAATTGTTTCATACTTTAACATTTTCAAAACTTTTTCAATCTTCACGCAATACATGGGCGTGAGCCATGGATATAGCACTATATGTGGAATAGAATGGTGGTTGTGGAGAAGACAAAAAGAGGGAAGATAGTCTCGCATCAACTGGGCATATCAACGGACTATGGAGATGCCCATCAACAGATATCAATGTGAGTGAGTAGGGATTGCCATGCAACGGATGCACTAGAGCTATAAGTATATGAAAGCTCAACAAAAGAAACTAAGTGGGTGTGCATCCAACTCACTTGCTCACGAAGACCTAGGGCATTTGAGGAAGCCCATCATTGGAATATACAAGTTTTATAATGAAAAATTCCCACTAGTATATGAAAGTGACAAAATGAGAGACTCTCTATCATGAAGATCTTGGTGCTACTTTGAAGCACAAGTGTGGTAAAAGGATATTAACATTGTCCCTTCTCTCTTTTTCTGTCATTTTTTATTTGGGCCTTTTCTCTTTTTTGGCCTATTTTTTATTTTTTTTCGTCCGGAGTCTCATCCCGACTTGTGGGGGAATCATAGTCTCCATCATCCTTTCCTCACTTGGGACAATGCTCTAATAATGATGATCATCACACTTTTATTTTTCTTACAACTCAACAATTACAACTCGATACTTAGAACAAAATATGACTCTATATGAATGCCTCCGGCGGTGTACCGGGATATGCAATGATTCATGAGTGACATGTATGAAAGAATTATGAACGGTGGCTTTGCCACAAATACGATGTCAACTACATGATCATGCTAGCAATATGACAATGATGGAGGTTGTCATAATAAACAGACGATGGAAAGTTGCATGGCAATATATCTCGGAATGGCTATGGAAATGCCATGATAGGTAGGTATGGTGGCTGTTTTGAGGAAGATATATGGTGGGTGTATGATACCGGCAAAAGGTGCGCGGTATTAGAGAGGCTAGCAATGGTGGAAGGATGGGAAAAAGTGCGTATAATCCATGGACTCAACATTAGTCATAAAGAACTCATATACTTATTGCAAAAATCTAGAAGTTATCAAAGGAAAGTATTACGCGCATGCTCCTAGGGGGATAGATTGGTAGGAAAAGACCATCGCTCTTCCCCGACCGCCACTCATAAGGAAGACAATCAATAAATAAATCATGCTCCGAGTTCATCACATAACGGTTCACCATACGTGCATGCTACGGGAATCACAAACTTCAACACAAGTATTCTTTAAATTAACAACTACTCAACTAGCATGACTCTAATATCACTATCTTCATATCTCGAAACAATTATCAAGCATCAAATTTATCTTAGTATTCAACGCACTCACAAGAAAGTTTCACATATCTTGAATACCAAGTATATTAACATTAAGCAAATTACCATGCTATTAACGACTCTCAAAATAATCTAAATGAATCATGAGAGATCAAGTTTCTTTAAAACAAATCCACCACCGTGCTCTAAAAGATCTAAGTGAAGCACTAGAGCAGAAATTATCACGCTCAAAAGATATAAGTGAAGCACTATGAGCAAAACTACCAAGCTCAAAAGATATAAGTGAAGCACATAGAGTATTCTATCAAATTCTAATTCATGTATGGCTCTCTCAAAAGGTGTGTAAAGCAAGGATTATTGTGGTAAACTAACAAGCAAAGACGCAAATAATATAAGACGCTCCAAGCAAAACACTTATCATGTGGTGAATAAAAATATAGCTCCAAGTAAATTACCGATGGAAGTGGACGAAAGAGGGGATGCCTTCCGGGGCATCCCCAAGCTTTGACTTTTTGGTGTCCTTGGATTATCTTTGGGGTGTCATGGGCATCCCCAATATTAGGCTCTTGCCACTCCTTGTTCCATAATCCATCAAAAGAATTCACCCAAAACTTGAAAACTTCACAACACAAAACTCAATAGAAATCTCGTGAGCTCCGTTAGAGAAAGAAAACAAAAGACTACTTTAAGGTACTGTAATGAACTCATTATTTATTTATATTGGTGTTAAACCTACTGTATTCCAACTTCTCTATGGATCATAAACTATTTTACTAGCCATAGATTCATCAAAATAAGCAAACAACACACGCAAAACAGAATCTGTCAAAAACAGAACAGTCTGTATTAATCTGTAACTAACGCAAACTTCTGGAAGTCGAAAAATTCTACCAAAATTAGACGACCTGGAAAATTTGTTTATTGATCAGCAGCAATTGCAGTCAGTATTTTATAACGTTCTGGTGATTTTTAACAATTCGGGCACTGAGCACAAAGTTTCTGGAAATTACAGCAAGATCAAAGAACTATCATCCAAGAAGATCCAATAGGTTTAACTTGGCACAAACACTAATTAAAAGATAAAACCACATCTAAACAGAGGCTAGATGGATTATTTATTCCTAAACAGAAGCAAAAACAAAAAACTAAAAATAAAATTGGGTTGCCTCCCAGCAAGCGCTATCGTTTAACGCCCCTAGCTAGGCATAAAAGCGAGGATAGATCTAGGTATTGCCATCTTTGGTAGGCAATCCATAAGTGGCTCTCATAATAGATTCATATGGTAATTTTATTTTCTTCCTAGGAAAGTGTTCCATGCCTTTCTTTAATGGAAATTGGAATCTAATATTCCCTTCCTTCATATCAATAATTGCACCAATCGTTCTCAGGAAAGGTCTACCAAGAATAATAGGACATGAAGGATTGCAATCTATATCAAGTACGATAAAATCTATGGGCACATAATTCCTATTTGCAACAATAAGAACATCATTAATTCTTCCCATAGGCTTTTTAATAGTGGAATCCATAAGATGCAAGTTTAGAGAGCAATCATCAAAGTCACGGAAATCTAGCAAATCACACAAAGTTTTGGGAATAGTAGAGACACTAGCACCCAAATCACACAAAGCATTAAACTCATGATCTTTATTTTTAATTTTGATAGTAGGTTCCCACTCATCATAGAGTTTCCTAGGGATAGAAACTTTCAACTCAAGTTTTTCTTCATAAGATTGCATCAAGGCATCAACAATGTGTTCGGTAAATGCCTTATTTTGGCTATAAGTATGAGGAGAATTTAGCACAGATTGCAACAAGGAAATACAATAAATTAAAGAGCAATTTTCATAATTAAATTCCTTGAGATCCAATATAGTGGGTTTATCATCATCTAGATTTTTATTTCTTTCAATCCCACTTTTATCAATTTCATCATCAAGATCTAAAAACTCCGAATTCCTGGAACGCCTTCTAGGTAAAGGAAGATCATATTCAGTTTCATCAAGATTCATATTGCAAAACAAAGATTTAATAGGGGACACATCAATAACTTTTAGATCTTCATCTTGATTTTCATAGGAATTCGGTTTAGCGGCCATCTTATTGACTAAGGTAGCTTGCATATTCGAAATTTCAGCGGTCATCTTTTCAAGACAAGCAATTTGGGCTCTTATACCATCAAATTCTTTAGACATATCATCGAGCACTTTATTCATATAACTCATAAAACTCTTTTGTTCCTTAAGCTCATTTCTAAAGAAATTATTATGCTCAAATTGCAAAACCATAAACTTTCTGACATTGTTTTCAATCTCCTCTAGCCTTTTAAGGTGAAGATCACCAAATTTAGGTAGGGCCATCGCGACAAACATGCAAACCAACACACGATCAAACAAACGGATGAGGAAAAGGCAACGGGAAAAAGAGGAGGAGATTGGGAAAGAGAGGGCGAATAAAACGGCAGGGTGAAGTGGGGGAGAGAAAACGAGAGGCAAATGGAAAATAATGTAATGTGAGAGATAGGGATTGTGATGGGTACTTGGTATGTTGAATTTTGCGTAGACTCCCCTGCAAAGGCGCCAGAAATCCTTCTTGCTACGTCTCGAGCTTGCGTCGGTTTTCCCCGAAGAGGAGAAGATGATGCAGCAGAGTAGCGTAAGCATTTCCCTCAGTTTTTGAGAACCAAGGTATGAATCCAGTAGGATGCCATGCACAAGTCCCTCGTACCTGCACAAAACGATAGCTACTCGCAACCAACACGATTAGGGGTTGTCAATCCCTTCATAGTCACTTACGAGAGTGAGATCTGATAAGAGATAATATTTTTGGTATTTTCGGTATAGAGATGCAATGTGAAAAGTAAAAAACAAAGTAAAAACAAAGCAAGTATAAAAGTGATGGAGATTGATATGATGAGAATAGGCCCGGGGGCCATAGGTTTCACTAGTGGCTTCTCTCAAGAGCATAAGTATTCTACGATTGGGTGAACAAATTACTGTTGAGCAACCCATGTAATTGAGCATAGTTATGAGTATATCTAGGTATGATCATGTATATAGGCATCACGTCCGTGACAAGTAGATCGAAGCGATTACGCATCTACTACTATTACTCCACCCATCGACCGATATCCAAAGCATGCATCTAGAGTATTAAGTTAAAAACAGAGTAACACCTTAAGCAAGATGACATGATGTAGAGGAATAAATTCATGCAATATGATAAATACCCCATCTTGTTATCCTCGATGGCAACAATACAATACGTGCCTTGCAACCATTTCTGTCACTGGGTAAGGACACCGCAAGATTGAACCCAAAGCCATGACTTCTCCCATTGCAAGAACTACCAATCTAGTTGGCCAAACCAAACGGATAATTCGAAGAGACTCGCAAAGATAACTCAATCATACATAAAAGAATTCAGAGAAGATTCAAATATTATTCATAGATAAGCTGGATCATAAACCCACAATTCATCGGTCTCAACAAACACACCACAAAAAGAAGATTACATCGAATAGATCTCCACGAGATAGGGGGAGAACATTGTATTGAGATCCAAAAAGAGAGAAGATGCCATCTAGCTACTAGCTATGGACCCGAAGGTCTGAAGTAAATTACTCACACTTCATCGGAGAGGCTATGGTGTTGATGTAGAAGACCTCCGTGATGGATGCCCCCTCCGGCGGAGCTCCGGAAGAGGCCCCAAGATGGGATCTCGTGGATACAGGAAGTTGTGGTGGTGGAATTAGGTTTTTGGCTCCTGTTCTGATCGTTTGGGGGTACGCAGGAATATATAGGAGGAAGGAGTACGTCGGTGGAGCAACAGGGGGCCCACGAGGCAGAGGGGCGTGCCCTAGGGGGGGGCCCACCCTCGTGACCGCCTCTGTTACTTCTTGGAGTAGGGTCCAAGTCTCCTGGATCACGTTCGGTGAGAAAATCATGTTTCCGAAGGTTTCATTCCGTTTGGACTCCGTTTGGTATTCTGTTTCTTCGAAACACTAAAAAAGGCAAAAAAACAGCAATTCTGGGCTGGGCCTCCGGTTAATAGGTTAGTCCCAAAAGTAATATAAAATTGGAAAATAAAGCCCAATATAGTCCAAAACAATAGATAAAGTAGCATAGAGCAATCAAAAATTATAGATACGTAGGAGACGTATCAACGGTCGGGTCATTATTCGAACCATTTTCCCACAACCAGCCACAACACATATTGCGAGGCGGTTTCCTTGACACGTCTTGTCAAAGCAGAGATCGTGTCCCCTTATCACGGGATTCTCATCAATACGGGTACGGGTAATCCCACCATATCATCAATCGTGGCGCTTGGGGAGCAAGCGATTCCCAACGGGCAAGTGGGGAGGCGCACCGCTTTCATCGCCTCTATAAAGGGATAAGATTTCCCCATTTTTACCCACGCCTTCTTCCTCCTTTGCCCACTCTTGCCTCCTCGAGCTCCAGCGCCCAAGCCCAAGTCTTCTCCGCACAGCTAAACATGTTCGGAGCAGGAGGCAAGTGGGTGGCTTCCACCGTCAAGGAGAAGCATATCGCAAATCTTCGGGCGGCCGGATACTTGGCCGCAGACATAGCGCACCGGCTACCGGATGTCGGGCAGGTCATTCCGACCCCGGGACCCCATGAGAGGGTCGTGTTCGTCGCCCACTTCGTCCGTGGACTGGGGTTTCCACTTCACCCCTTTGTCCGCGGGCTCATGTTCTACTACGGGCTAGATTTCCATGATCTATCCCCGAATTTCGTCCTCAACATCTCGGCGTTCATCGTCGCATGCGAGGCCTTCCTCCGCATCCGGCCTCACTTCGGCCTGTGGCTGCAAATCTTCTGCGCGAAGCCGAAGATTGTAAGCGGCCAGCAAGTGGATTGCGGAGGGGCCATGGTGGGCAAGATGCCCAACGTCACCTGGCTGAACGGCTCCTTTGTGGAGATCGTAAAAGGGTGGCAATCGGGGTGGTTCTATATCACCGAGCCGCGCGGCACCGACTGGGCGGCGGCCCCCGAGTTCCGATCCGGAGCCCCCATGCGGCTCACCTCCTGGGAGAAGAAGGGCCTGACTTGGGGCGAACCAACAGAGCTCACCGGACTCCAAACCTGCGTCAAGAGCATGAAGGATAAGAACATCAAGCTTGTCAACGTGATCCAGGTCATGCTCATTCGCCGGATTCTTCCGTACCAAAGGCGGGCATTCAATCTGTGGGAGTTCGTCCCGGCCGAACACCAGACTCTTCAGAGGCTCTATGGCATGAAGCACAAAGACGCGTGGAAGGCGTTGTTCAAGCCCTCCGAAGTACCTCCTCCCACATCCGAGGACCGCGGACTTCATGTAGCGCGGCCCCCGCGTCCGGTGAGTTTTGGGACTACCACCGGATTCGGTTTTTCCCAATACATTCATGGGGGAGTCTCAAGTATTTGTGCATATTTGATCAGGACTATGTGGAGGCAGCGGAGCAGATTGACTGTGCGGCTCTGCTGCCAGAAGATCCAGCTGATGCTCTCCTAACAAAGATGCTGATCCCGGCACCCTACAAGGCACCGGCGAAGAAGGCCGAATAGAAGGCCCCGGGGACCAGGAAGGGTCTCGGGCGTAAGGTTGTGCCGGAAGCCTCGTCCGAAGATGATGAGGCGCACTCCTCCCCCGAAGAGGAGGAGGAAGAAGAAGAAGCCGCCCCATCCGGAAAGGATGAGGGGCCTGAGGAGACGGGCTATGGGGCCGGGAGAGGCCCTCGACGCAAGGCCGTCATACCCACGTCGTCCGATGACGACGAAACAGATTCCTCCCGCGAAGGCGGGGGGAAGCAAGAAGAAACTCTACCTCCCCGCACTGGGGAGGAGAAAAAGAGGAAATCCACCCCGGAGGGGGAGGTTGGGACGCCCAAGAAGGGAAAGACATCCCTTCCGGACTACTCCACCACGGCCGTTCATAGCGAGGAAGAATGGCTGCCCAGGGGGAAGCCCCTAGTGCGATCGTAAGTGTCCGCACTCTATCGTGATTTTACTTCATAGTTGTTTAATGACGCCGAACATATATGCAGTCCGCCAGGGGCTCATCCGGAGGTGTCGTCTTTAGATGGGTCTCTGGCGCTTGAGATGAACTTCGCCCGACGGCCACCACTTCTCAGCCTGCGGATGACACGGAGGTGTTGTCCCGAAGGTTCCCCAAGCAGTGGGAGGTGACCCTGGAGACGACCCAAGGCGGAGTTCCAGATGTCAGACACGCGGGGTTCAAGATCCCTACGGATCGCGTCGATGAGAGCCGCAGCAAGGTGGACTCTCGACAGAACACTGTTCCGGAACCCATGACGGTTCCGGATTTAGGCGGGCAGCCCCTCGTTAGGGAGGGCGAGCCGTCCGTGCCGAGGACTTCCGTCGCGCCAGCGGTGCCGGATAGTCTGGTGGAAGAGCTTTGAGGCGCTTCCATGGATGACGAGCACCGTACTCTTATGAGTGCGGTGATTCAAAAGGTTCTGGCCGCCAAAAGCGGACTAACCGAAGCCTACACAAGCCTTGATTCATTGCACCATCCCGGTACACCGCTGGAGGCATTCATATAGAGTCATATCTTGTTCTAGTATTGAGTTGTAATCATTGAGTTGTAAATAAATAGAAGTGTGATGATCATCATTCAATAGAGCATTGTCCCCCCCCCCCAAAAAAGAGAAAGGCTAAAGAAAAAAAAGAAGGCCCAAAAAAATTAAAAGAATAAAAAAAATAAAAAAAGAGGCAATGCTACGATCTTTTTTTTTCCACACTTGTGCTTCAAAGTAGCACCTTGTTCTTCATGTAGTGAGTCTCATATATTGTGCTTCAAAGTAGCACCATGTTTTTTATATAGTGAGTCTCATATGTTGTCACTTTCATATACTAGTGGGAATCTTTCATTATAGAACTTGGCTTGTATATTCCTACGATGGGCTTCCTCAAATGCCCTAGGTTTTCATGAGCAAGCAAGTTGGATGCACACCCACTAGTTTTCTTTTGTTGAGCATTCATAGCTCTAGTGCATCCATTGCATGGCAATCCCTACTCCTCATGTTGACATCAATTGATGGGCATCTCCATAGCCCGTTGATTAGCCTCGTCAATGTGAGACTTTCTCCTTTTTTGTCTTCTCCACACAATCCCCATCATCATATTCTATTCCACCCATAGTGCTATATCCATGGCTCACGCTCATGTATTGCGTGAAGGTTGAAAAAGTTTGAGATTATTTAAGTATGAAACAATTGCATGGCTTATCATCGGGGGTATAGAAGTTGGGAACATCTTTGTGTGACGAAAATGAAGCATAGCCTAACTATATGATTTTGTAGGGATGAACTTTCTTTTTCCATGCTATTTTGAGAAGACATGATTACTTAGATTAGTATGCTTGAAGTATTACTATTTCTTTTATCAATATGGACTTTTATTTTGTATTCATTCGGATCTGAATATTCATATCACTAGTAAGAAGAATTACATTGAAATTATGCCAACTAGCATTCCACATCAAAAATTATCTTTTTTATCATTTACCTACTCGAGGACGAGCAGGAATTAAGCTTGGGGATGCTTGATACGTCTCCAACGTATCTATAATTTTGATTGCTCCATGCTATATTATCTACTGTTTTAGGCAATATTGGGCTTTATTTTCCACTTTTATATTATTTTTGGGACTAACCTATTAACCGGAGGCCTAGCCCAGATTTGCTGTTTTATGCCTATTTCAGTATTTCGAGGAAAAGGAATATCAGACGGAGTCAAAACGGAACGAAATCAACTGGAGAAGTTATTTTTGGAAGGAAACCCACCTGATGGACTTGGACTCCACGTCAGAAGATACGAGAGGTGCTCACGAGGGTGGGTGGCGCGCCCACCCCCCTGGGTGCGCCCCCTACCTCATGGGGCCCATGTAGCTCCACCGACGTACCCCCTGCACCCATATATACCTTCGTACCCTAAAACTTCCAGAACAGAAGATAGATCGGGAGTTCCGCCGCATCAAGCCTCCAGAACCACCAAAAACCAATCGAGACCCCTTTCCAGACTCACGGAGGGGGGGATCCATCTCCGGTGGCCATCTTCATCATCCCGGCGCTCTTCATGATGAGGAGGGAGGAGTTCACCCTCGGGGCTGAGGGTATGTACCAGTAGCTATGTGTTTGATCTCTCTCTCTCTCTCTCTCTCTCTCTCTCTCGTGTTCTTCTATGGCACGATCTTGATGTATCCCGAGCTTTGCTATTGTAGTTGGATCTTATGATGTTTCTCCCCCTCTACTCTCTTGTGATGAATGGAGTTTCCCCTTTGAAGTTATCTTATCGGATTGAGTCTTTTATGAGAACACTTGATGTATGTCTTGGTGATCAACTTGCGGGTTTCGTGAGATTGGGAACCTATGCATAGGGGTTGGCACACGTTCTTGATTCTCCGGTAGAAACTTTGAGGCACTCTTTGAAGTACTTTTATGTTGGTTGGATAAATCTGAGATTGTGTGATTCATATCATATAATCATGCCCACGGATACTTGAGGTGACAATGGAGTATCTAGGTGACATTAGGGTTTTGGTTGATTTGTGTCTTAAGGTGTTATTCTAGTACGAACTCTTTTATAGATTGATCCGAAAGAATAACTTTGTGGTGGTTTCGTACCCGACCATAATCTCTACATTTGTTCTCTGCTATTAGTGTCTTTGGAGTGACTCTTTGTCGCATGTTGAGGGCTTGTCATATTATCTATCTATGTTATTATTGTTGAGAGAACTTGCACTAGTGAAAGTATGAACCCTAGGCCTTGTTTCCTATCATTGCAATACCGTTTACGCTCACGTTTATCACTTGTTACCTTGCTGTTTTTATATTTTCAGATTACAAAAACCTATATCTACCATCCGTATTGCACTTGTATCACCATCTCTTCGCCAACTAGTGCACCTATACAATTTACCATCGTATTGGGTGTGTTGGGGACACAAGAGACTCTTTGTTATTTGGTTGCAGGGTTGCTTGAAAGAGACAATCTTCATCCTACGCCTCCCACGGATTGATAAACCTTAGGTCATCCACTTGAGGGAAATTTGCTACTGTCCTACAAACCTGTGCACTTGCAGGCCCAACAACGTCTACAAGAACAAGGTTGTGTAGTAGACATCAAGCTCTTTTCTGGCGCCGTTGCTGGGGAGGCTAGGTAAGTGAAGGTATATGTTTAGATCTTGCAATCGAATCTTTTTGTTTCTTGTTTTAGAACTAGTCTAGTTTATAAAAGAAAACTACAAAAAAATGGAATTGAGTTTGTCTCATACGCTTCATCTTTTTAATATCTTTCGTGAAAATGATGGAAGGAAAATTGTGCTCAAGTACTAGAAGAAGAATTACATAGAATTCTTGGAATACAGTTTGTGAATGATGAGCATGATTGCAATGTTATTAGTATGAATTCCTTGAATATCCATGATGCTAATGATATGCAAAGGCACAAGCTTGGGGAAGCTATGTTTGATGAAGATGATATTTTTTGTCCCCAAAGCTTTGATGAGAAAATTTACTATGATGAAAGCATGCCTCCTATCTATGATGATTATTGTGATGACACGTATGCTATAAAGAATAATGATAACCATGAAACTTGTCATCTTGATCTTAATTTTCAATCACATGATAGTTGTTTTGTTGAGTTTGCTCCCACTACTATTGATGAGAAGAATTTTGCTTATGTGGAGAGTAGTAAATTTTCTATGCTTGTAGATCATGAATAGAATGCTTTAGGTGCTGGTTATATTGTTGAATTCATTCATGATGCTACTGAAAATTATTATGAGGGAGGAATATATGCTTGTAGGAATTGCAATAATATCAAGTTTCCTCTCTATGTGCTTAAAGTTTTGAAGTTATGCTTGTTTTGCCTTCCTATGCTAGTTGATTGTTGTTCCCATAAGTTGTTTGCTCACAAAATCCCTATGCATAGGAAGTGGGTTAGACTTAAATGTGCTAGTCATATTCTTCATGATACTCTCTCTATGTTTCAATTCTTATCTTTTATGTGAGCATCATTGAAATCATCATGCCTAGCTAGGGGCTTTAAACGATAGCGCTTGTTGGGAGGCAACCCAATTTTATTTTAGTTTATTGATTTTTGGTTCTGTTTAGGAATAAATAATCTATCTAGCCTCTGGTTAGATGTGGTTTTATGTTTTAATTAGTGTTTGTGCCAAGTAGAACCTTTGGGAAGACTTGGGTGAAGTCTTTATGATCATGCTGTAAAAAACAGAAACTTTAGCGCTCACGAGATTAGCTAGAACTTTTTACTGGAGAGTGCTATGTAGTTGATTATTTTTGCAGATGATTACTAGACAAATTAATCAGGTCCACCAATTTATTTTAGAATTTTTGGAGTTCCAGAAGTTTGCGTTAGTTTCAGATTACTACAGACTGTTCTGTTTTTGACAGATTCTGTTTTTCGTGTGTTGTTTGCTTATTTTGATGACTCTATGGCTAGTAAAATAGTTTATAAACCATAGAGAAGTTGGAATACAGTAGGTGTAACAACAATACAAATAAAGAATGAGTTAATTACAGTACCTTGAAGTGTTGTTTTGTTTTCTTTCGCTAACGGGGCTCAAGAGTTTTCTGTTAAGTTTTGTGTTGTGAAGTTTTCAAGTTTTGGGTAAAGATTCGATGGACTATGGAATAAGGAGTGGAAAGAGCCTAAGCTTGGGGATGACCAAGGAACCCCAAGGTAATATTCAAGGACAAACAAGAGCCTAAGCTTGGGGATGCCCCGGATGGCATCCCCTCTTTCGTCTTCGTTCATCGGTAACTTTACTTGGAGCTATCTTTTTATTCGCCACATGATATGTGTTTTTCTTGGAGCGTCATTTTCTATTGTTAATATTTGCTTTCTGTTAGTTAGAATAGTGTTTTGCACCTTTAGTTTCAATAAAAAAGTCAAGGATAGCCTTTGCCATGCTTATTTTGCAAGTATGCATGTTGCTGTTTGAAAACAGAAAGTTTACCGCTGTTGCAAAAATTCTCTAGAAAAGTCAGAGAGTGGTATAATGTTGAATTTTTTTGCATATTGAGGTCTGATAAATTTATTACAGTTGGAATTTTAGTTCATAATTTTTGGAGTCAGGGAAGTATTGATACTCTTGCATTCTTTACAGACTGTACTGTTTTGGCAGATTGCTGTTATGTTTGCATTGTTTGCATATGTTTGCTTGTTTAATGGTTCTATTTGAGGATAGGAGTATTAAATATGAAGAGGAATTTAGTATGCAATGTTGAATAATAATTTAAGTGATTTGTTACAGTATAAAATGATAAGGTTTTGCATTGGTTTATACTAACCTATCTCACGAGTTCTTGTTGAGTTTGTTGTGAATGAAGCTTTTGATAAAAAGAGAAACCATGATATGAGAGGAATTAAGAAGACACAAAAGTTCAAGCTTGGGGATGCCCAAGGCACCCCAAGATAATATTTCAAAGAAGTCTCATTCATCTAAGCTTGGGGATGCCCCGGTAGGCATCCCACCTTTCTTCTTCAACAACTATCGGTTAGTATCGGTTGAGCCTAAGTTTTTGCTTCTTCACATGAGTTGTGCTACCTTGCAATGTAGTTTTCTTTAGCTTTTCTTGCTGTTTGAATAAAGTATCAAGATCTGAAATTATTAAATTGGAGAGTCTTCACATAGTTGTATAATTATTCGGCTACTCATTGATCTTCACTTGTATCTTTCGGAGTAGTTTGTCATTTGCTCTAGTGCATCACTTATATCTTTTATAGCAAAATGGTGGTTTTATTTTGAAGAAATAGATGAACTCCCATGCTTCACTTATATTATTTTGAGAGTCTTAAATAGCATGGTAATTTGCTTAAAATCATAATATGCTAAGCATAAAAGATTTGTAAGAATTCTTATGAGTGTGTTGAATACTAAGAGAAGTTTGATACTTGATAATTGTTTTGAGATATGGAGGTGATAATATCAAAGTCGTGCTAGTTGAGTAGTTGTGAATTTGAGAAATTCTTGTGTTGAAGTTTGCAAATCCCGTAGCATGCACGTATGGTTAAAGTTGTGTACCAAATTTGAAACATGAAGTGTACCTGGCTTGTGCATCCTTATGAGTGGCGGTCCGGGACGAGCGATGGTCTTTTCCTACCAATCTATCCCCCTAGGAGCATGCGCGTAGTACTTGATTTTTGATGACTTATAATTTTTCACAATAAGTATATGAGTTCGTTTGACTAATGTTGAGTCCATGGATTATACGCACTTTTGCCTTTCCGCCTTTGCTAGCCTCTTCGGTACCGTGCATTGCCCTTTCTCACCTTGAGAGTTGGTGCAAACTTCGCCAGTGCATCCAAACCCCGTGATATGATACGCTCTATCACACATAAACCTCCTTATATCTTCCTCAAAACAGCCACCATACCTACCTATTATGGCATTTCCATAGCCATTCCGAGATATATTGCCATGCAACTTTCCACCGTTCCGTTCATCATCATCATGACATACCTTACTTTTGTCATATTGCCATTGCGTGATCATGTAGTTGACATCGTATTTGTGGCAAAGCCACCATGCATTATTTTTCATACATGTCACTCTTGATTCATTGCACCATCCCGGTACACCGCCGGAGGCATTCATATTGAGTCATATCTTTTTCTAGTATCGAGTTGTAATCATTGAGTTGTAAATAAATAGAAGTGTGATGATCATCATTCAATAGAGCATTGTCCCCCCCCCCCCCCAAAAGAGAAAGGCCAAAGAAAAAAAAAGATGGCCCAAAAAATAAAAAAATAAAAAAGGGGCAATGCTACTATCTTTTTTCCACACTTGTGCTTCAAAGTAGCACCTTGTTCTTCATGTAGTGAGTCTCATATATTGTGCTTCAAAGGAGCACCATGTTTTTTATATAGTGAGTCTCATATGTTGTCACTTTCATATACTAGTGGGAATCTTTCATTATAGAACTTGGCTTGTATATTCCTACGATGGGCTTCCTCAAATGCCCTAGGTCTTCATGAGCAAGCAAGTTGGATGCACACCCACTAGTTTTCTTTTGTTGAGCATTCATAGCTCTAGTGCATCCGTTGCATGGCAATCCCTACTCCTCATGTTGACATCAATTGATGGGCATCTCCGTAGCTGCTGATTAGCCTCGTCAATGTGAGACTTTCTCCTTTTTGTCTTCTCCACACAATCCCCATCATCATATTCTATTCCACCCATAGTGCTATATCCATGGCTCACGCTCATGTATTGCGTGAAGGTTGAAAAAGTTTGAGATTATTTAAGTATGAAACAATTGCTTGGCTTGTCATCGGGGGTATAGAAGTTGGGAACATCTTTGTGTGACGAAAATGAAGCATAGCCTAACTATATGATTTTGTAGGGATGAACTTTCTTTTGCCATGCTATTTTGAGAAGACATGATTACTTTGATTAGTATGCTTGAAGTATTACTATTTCTTTTATCATTTACCTACTCGAGGACGAGCATGAATTAAGCTTGGGGATGCTTCATACGTCTCCAACGTATCTATAATTTTTTATTGCTCCATGCTATATTATCTACTGTTTTAGGCAATATTGGGCTTTATTTTCCACTTTTATATAATTTTTGGGACTAACCTATTAACCGGAGGCCCAGCCCAGACTTGCTGTTTTATGCCTATTTCAGTATTTCGAGGAAAAGGAATATCAGACGGAGTCAAAACGGAACGAAATCAACTGGAGAAGTTATTTTTGGAAGGAAACCCACCTGATGGACTTAGACTCCACGTCAGAAGATACGGGAGGTGCTCACGAGGGTGGGGGGCGCGCCCCCCTACCTCGTGGGCCCCCCGTAGCTCACCGACGTACCCCCTGCACCCATATATACCGTCGTACCCTAAAACTTCCAGAACAGTAGATAGATCGGGAGTTCCGCCGCCGCAAGCCTCCAGAACCACCAAAAACCAATCGGGACCCCTTTCCGGTACCACAGCCGGGAGGATCCATCTCCGTGGCCATCTTCATCATCCGGCGCTCTCCATGATGAGGAGGAGTAGTTCACCCTGGGGCTGAGGGTATGTACCAGTAGCTATGTGTTTGATCTCTCTCTCTCTCTCTCTCTCTCTCTCTCTCTCGTGTTCTCTCTCGTGTTCTTCTATGGCACGATCTTGATGTATCCCGAGCTTTGCTATTGTAGTTGGATCTTATGATGTTTCTCCCCCTCTACTCTTGTTGGGGATACAACTACTGAGCGTGAACCGCCCCGTAGGGGCCGGTTTACCCTCGTCCATGATTCAGGCCCACGGAGGAGGCCTGGAGCCCAGAGGCGAATTAAGGTCCATTTATGTAAACCGCCTTAGTATTGTAACTTGTGTTGTAAGTTAAGAAAGAAGAGACCGAGCCGGACGCTTGTATGAGCCGGATCGGGACTCTGTAGACCGGCCGGGCGTCAACCCGTGTATATAAGGGGACGACCCGGCGGCGAGTTAGAGAGAGAGGATTCGAGGCTAAGGCAAAGCTATTGCTCCCTAGTCGCCGAAATCATATCAATCACATCACAATCGGGCGTAGGCTTTTACCTTCATCGAAGGGCGAACCAGTATAATTCCCGTGTCTTGTGTCCGCTTTAACCCCTCTAGGTTAACCCAGACGATGGCCCTACGACTAAGTCCTTTCATGAGGACATCTGCGTGACAATTCCACGACGGTTACGCCCACCGTGGGGCTATCGCACGATGGTTTGATGATCTTAGAGGGCAAGTTCGAAGGACTCGAAGGTTATGCACGATGGGCGGATGACTAAGAGTCGCCGCGGCAAGCTCTACATCGACGATGCGGACTGGGGCCCCGAGGCGGCTCGATTAATCTGGGTACCGGGTCCCCTTCGGCGGCATACACGTGTTCATCGGCAAGATCGGCGAGCCGGGGCTGGGCGGACGTGCCTGACCGACCTCGTCGAGAGCGGCTCGTGGCGAAGAAGAGTCCTGCCCTGGCTAAACCGTGATCGGGCATGTTTTTCGTGGGAGTCGTCCCACGGAGGCTGCGAAGACGGATCAGCATCTGGTGACGAACTGTTGTCTACTCTGGCGACGAATCGTCGGCGGAGAAACCGAGTCTCTATACCAGCTGCAAGATGGCGGATCGGGGCTGTTCCGACGGTGAGAGTATTCCGGACCCTTCGATCTACCCAACCGGGTTGGGATCTTCATGGCGGTACGCAGCGGCGCTTCACTCTTCGACCATGGCGCCTCGGTCGCCGGTTCAACAGCAGTGATGGCAGCCGGGAAGGAGGCCTGTCGCCCGCCGGCTCAAGTTTTGTCGAGCTTTTCGGCGTTGGCTGTGCTCATGGCGAGAGGCTAATCCGCTGGATCAGACCTGCACAACGCGGAGATTGCAAAGGTGAGAGAACAGATCACTAAAGCTAAAGCGGACTGGCAGCCGCGGACGTGAGGATGGCAATGAGCGGGCCGCCTTGGATGCGCAGCTTATAGGCTCATCTTTGGATCGAGCGCGTCACATGAAGTCATGAAAAGGAAGTACAGTCCCGTTTACCTTCGGTTTTCGAGGAAGAGAGCTTTTCAATACCCTGCAGGGACGATAACCCGCCGGGCGGTAAACCGGCCGAAGCACTGGGCCGGCCGCACCGGTTCAGCCCCGTGTGATGGATCTACCTCACCATCATACCGGTGCGCCCCAGACCGTGCAGACGCCTCCGGGTCACTACTCCAACCCGATGGATAACCTCGTGGCGGCCGCGGCACGGTTGGAGGCGATTCAATTGAAGGCGATTCACCACAGGCGGTAGAGAGACACGCCGGGTTAAGGAGCTCCTCGGGGCGGCCACAGCTCGGCAAGAAGCGTATTCATACGGTCGGGATCAGATCCACTCCACCCCCGCCAAGCCGGAGCTATAGCCGACGCGGCCGATTTAACCGCCGTGTCAAGCAATGCGCAGCGTGGTCCGTCTCGCGGCAACAATCCGGCGGGCGGCTTTGAGGATGCTCAAGTAGTAGTGGACCGCGCCAGGGCACGTAGGGAGGCCGAGTTAGCAGCACAAGCAGAGGATCATCCGCCGCTACCGGTTCGTCTGACCATCTTGAACCAGGGTCACGTCTGGTTCTTTGGGGTGCCTTGCCTCGTCCCGCTTTACGTAACGCGCGCTTGCCCAAGGACTTCAAGGGGCCGCGCAAGGTGCCCAATTATCTTGCCGATTTGGCTCGAAGCATGGATAGAAAGCTATGAGATGGCCATGGAGATGCTAGATGTGGATGAAGCCGCGTATGCGAAATACTTCACAATGATGTTGGAAGGAACGGCCCGGACTTGGTTGAAAAATTTGCCGCCCAACTCTATCGGTTCGTGGACCCGATTGCGAACCCGATTCATTCAAAATTTCAAAGACACTGTAAGCAGCCCATATCGTGGTGGATTTAGCAGCTTGTGTCCAGCGGAGGGAGAATCCACAACCCATTGGGTGCGCCGCGTTTGGAAGTTTTACATTCTTCGGACGGATCAACCACGATTCCGCGATCTTGACCTTGGAAGCCAATTGCGGTTCGAGCCATTGAAATTGAAGCTGGGCCGCATGAAGCGTTTTTGCCATGACATGGGCACTCTAATGGGCGTTTTGGTAAAGTACGCTGATTCTGATAGTACCAAGGATCCCGAATCTGAGAATGATGAAGTGGGGAAGGGAAAACATAACGGCAACTCGAGGGCCGGCAGCATCATTCGGCGGGCAATGGAGGAACAAGCGTAAGTTTAACGGCAACATGGGCTTTGTGGTTAACACCAACGCTGCAGGACAAGGGTCGTGGCGTAGGGTAGGCAATCAAACCGGGCGGTCACAATCCGGATCGTTTGAATTTCATATTGAATCAACCTTGTCCGAAGCATGGGACGAAGGAGGCACCGTCGAACCACCTTTGGAAGGATTGTTACATTATGCAGGAGTTCAAAAACTCCAACTCTTTCCGGTATGATCAAGGGCCTGACGGCGTTCAGTGGTCCGCACGGTTCTGATGGAGAAATTCAGCCCAGGATTCGGTGGTAATCCGGCGGCAAGGCAATCAGAATAATCAAAGTAATCGTAATGTCGAACAATCGTAACCAAGGGGCTACAATCAACAACAGCGGCCGGTCGGGTTATCAAAGTAACCCAAAGCAGTTGAACGGTGGGCGATACCACGTCTTTACCACCAGCTTGGACAGACGAGACCGAAAACTTGAAGCGGGCGGTCGGCGTTGTTGAATGGCTGCGCCGCATTACCTATGCTGGTCCGAGCAACCGATCGTGTGGGCAGAGAGGACCATCCTCCCGGGTTTACAATCCGGGTCAGCTAGCCCAGTGGTGGCACCCGGTAGGAGGGTACAAGTTTACCAAGGTTCTTATGGA
The DNA here is from genome assembly GCA_021605145.1 of Aegilops bicornis. Classification (NCBI taxonomy): domain Eukaryota; kingdom Viridiplantae; phylum Streptophyta; class Magnoliopsida; order Poales; family Poaceae; genus Aegilops; species Aegilops bicornis. Next base: position 674,306,275 of record CM038673.1, on the reverse strand, counting down.
TGGAGGAAGCAGCATCAACATCCTGTACTACGAGACCTTCCGCGTATGGGGTTGACGGATAGGCATCTTAGGCCATCCAAAGACAGTGTTTCACGGAGTGGTGCACAGCAAGTCGGCGTGCCGGTCGGTAAGATAGCTCTGGAGGTGACCTTTGGGGACGAACATGACTCCAGATCGAAACATTGACATTTGAGGTGGTGAAAATTCAAAGCCCTTACCACGCCCTCTTTGGGCGGCCGGCTTATGCTAAATTTATGGCACGGCCCTGTTATGTTTACTTACAGCTGAAAATGCCGGGTCACAAAGGAACAATAACGGTTCATGGGAGCCGCCGGATCGCTTTGGAGTGCGAGGAAGGTGATGCGGCTTACGCAGAGTCGGTTTGTGCCACTGAGGAGCTAAAATATTATAAAGACAATGTTGATTCGGCGGATATGACCCCTTTGAAGAAGCCAACTACGGAGCATGATCCGGACTTGAAGTTCAAATCGGTGGTGAGACGAAGCTTGTTGATTTTGTGCCCGGCGATTCGTCCAAGCAGTTCACCATCAGTGCTAACTTGGATCCTAAATAGGAAAGCGCGCTCGTCGAGTTCATCCGTGAGAATCGGGACATTTTTGCATGGAAGCCTTCTGACATGCCAGGTGTACCGAGGGAACTCGCTGAGCACACTCTTAATGTTGACCCAAAATACAAACCAGTAAAGCAGTTTCTTCGCCGGTTTAATGAGGAAAGGCGCAAGGCCATCGGAGAAGAAGTTGCTAGGCTCTTGGCAGCAGGGTTTATCGTCGAAGTCTTTCATCCAGAGTGGCTTGCCAATCCGGTGTTGGTTCTTAAGAAGAATGGCACTTGGCGCATGTGTGTGGATTACACAGATCTCAACAAGGCACATCCGGCGAGATCCTTTCGCCCTCCCCCGCATTGACCAGATTATTGATGCTACGGCGGGTTGTGAGCGTTTGAGCTTTTTGGATGCGTACTCCGGTTACCATCAGATTAAGATGGCAGTTAAGGACCAGAAGAAGACGGTGTTTATCACCCCCTTTGGAGCCTTCTGCTATGTATCTATGCCTTTTGGACTCAAGAGTGCCCAAGCGACTTATCAGCGTTGCGTTGAGTTACTGCCGCGAACAGATCGGCCGTAGCGTGCATGCTTATGTGGATGATATCGTGGTTAAGTCAAGGAAGAAGGAAACCTTGATTGAGGATCTAAAGGAAACCTTTGACAACTTGCGGGTGTACAAAATGATGCTCAACCCGGCCAAGCGCGTCTTTGGTGTTCGGCGAGCAAGTTATTGGGTTTTCGTGTCCAACAGGGGATCGAAGCTAATCCGGAAAAATTACGGCTATCACCTCCTTGGCTAAGCCAAAGTGCATCAATAGCGTCCAGCGTTTGGCAGGCGGATTGCTGCGCTAAGCCGGTTTATCGGCCGTCTAGGCGAGAAAGCCATTCCTTTGTACGGATGTTGAAGAAAAGCGGATCGGTTTATGCGGAGTTCACCACCGATGAAGCATTGGAGGATTTGAAGCGACAGTTGGCCAACCCGCCAGATTCTAGCCGCCCCCATTGACAAAGAGCCGCTGCTTGTTATATGTTCTTGCTAATGCCGGGCGATTAAGCGTGGCCATCGTGGTGGAAGCGGAAGGAGGCGGGAAGGAGTATCCGGTTCAACGGCGGTTTATTACATCAGCGAGGTCCTCATTGAGTCTAAGCAGAGATATCCGCATTGGCGGAAGCTGGTATCACGGGGTTTTTATGGCAAGCGGAAGCTAAAGCAATATTTCCAAGGGCACCCCATCACGGTGGTCGATTCGGCTCCCTTGGGCGATATCATCTGAACCGGAAGCGATCGGCGGATTGCTAAGTGGGCTATAGAACTTGGGCCGCACGGTTTAAGGTATGTGCCTCGGACGGCCGTAAAATCTCGAGCACTTGTGGATTTCATTAATGATTGGACGGAGTTGCAAGCGCAAGAGAAGCCGGATCATACCTATTGGACCATCCACTTTGATGGGTCCAGGCAATTGAGGGCTCGGGGCCGGAGTCGTATTAACTTCCCCGCGAGGTGACAAGTTCTGCTACGTTCTCCGCCTAATGTTCCCTTGTACTAACAATGCAGCTGAGTATGAAGCTTTGCTCCATGGTCTCCGGATGGCTAAAGAAATGAATCTCAGCCGGGTTAAATGCTTTGGTGACTCGGACTTGGTGGCTCGGCAAGTATCGGTACTTGGGATTCCAAAGATCCACTCATGGCTGCATATCGTCGGGAGGTGGATGTTGTTGCAGGACATTTTAAAGGATATCGGGTGGACCATGTGGATCGTCGGAAGAACGAAGCGGTGATGCTTTAAGCCGGCTGGGCTCTCAACGTAAACCGGTCCCGTAGCGTCTTCCTTGATGTCTCGCACAATCCGTCGATTAAGCTTCTGATGAAATTGATTTGGCTATCCACGATCCGGAGGCTCAATTGGTGGCGGCCACGCATGTCATTCCGGATTGACGCTCCCTTATTTGGCATACATGCACCGGGCGAGTTACGGAAGATGAGGCGTTGGCCCGGCAGATAGTTCGGCGGTCTAAGTCTATGACCATTGTTGATGGCGAGTTGCACCATTGCGGTGTGTCGAGGCGTTTGGTGTTGTGTGTCCTCAAGAGGGCTGAGAGATATTGCGAGAGATCCATGAAGGGGATTGTGGTCACCACGCCAGTTCAAAGTCCTTGGTGGCCAAAGCGTTCCGCCATGGTTTCTATTGGTTGACTGCCCATGCTGATGCGGAGGATCTGGTCAGACGATGTGATGGTTGCCAAAAGTTCTCCAGGCGTGCTCATGTGCCAGCCCAGGAATTGAGGATGATTCCAATTACTTGGCCGTTTGCGACTTGGGGCTGGATATGGTTGGACCTTTCAAAAGGTCCAAGGACAAAAAGACCCACCTGTTGGTGGCGGTTGATAAATTTACCAAGTGGGTTGAGGCGAGCACATAGCAAGTGTGATGCGGCCACGGCGGTTCAGTTCATCAAAAAGGTGATTTTCCGGTTTGGATTTCCACACAGTATCATCACGGACAGTGGCACCAATTTGTCCAAAGGAGCTATGAAGGAATTTTGTGAACGAGAGCACATCCGGCTTGATGTCTCTTCCGTAGCCCACCCGCAATCCAATGGTCAAGCGGAACGAGCTAATCAGGAGATCTTGAAAGGTATCAAACCCCGACTTATGGTCCCTTTAGAGAGGACGCCGGGTTGTTGGGTGGAAGAGCTACCATCGGTGATATGGAATATAAATACTACCCCCAACCGATCCAATCGGATACACGCCGTTCTTTTATGGTCTATGGAGCGGAGGCGGTCCTTCCCAGCGATATCCGTCCACGACTACGCCTCGAGTGGCAGCTTATGTTGAGGCAGATAGCGAGGCAGCACGGCAAGACGATTTGGATCATTGGATGAAGAAGCGCGATATGGCAGCTGCTCGTTCGGCGGTTTACCGCCAGGATCTTCGTCGGTATCACAGCGTGGTTAAAACCAGAACCTTTCGGAAGGAGACTTAGTGCTGCGGCTCATTCAAGACCAGAAAGATATGCACAAGCTATCCCCACCTTGGGAGGGGCCTTTTGTGGTCAGCAAGAATCTATACAACGGGTCCTACTATCCGATTGATGTTCGAGAGCGAAAGGACTCACGCGTCGAGGAGGAGACCAACAGGCCGTGGAACATAGCTCATCTTGACCTTATTATACCGAGCCATTGGCTCCACTTATGTACATATTAAGACAATGTATATATTATGAATAAAAGCAATAAACCGGATCCTCGGCTAAAGCGGGGTATCTGTTCTGTATCAAAGTCCGGTTTGGGTACATGGAGATGCTGTCGTGAAGCGGCCTCCGGTTTAACCCTTGGCCTTGCTTTTGTGAAATTTTTGTCACTTGGGGGCTTGGTCGTGTCCGAACCAATGCAACACATCTTGGCAGGCGAAAGCCACCAGATCATTTGGGGGCTTGGTCGTGTCGAACCAATGCAACACCTCTTGACAGGTAAAGCCACCAGATCACTTGGGGACATGGTCACGTCTGAACCAGTCACGCCTCTTGGTCGGCCTAAGGCCATAGAATCACTTGGGGGCTTGGTCGAACCCAAACAAATGCAATGCCACTTGATCGGCGTAATGCCACGATGTCATTTGGGGACCTGGCTGACTTGAACCATCGCTACACCTTATAGGGAGCTTGGTCTGTCCGACCATGGTAACGCCTATCCGATCGAGACTCAATAAAGCCTCTTCTTGCAAACAGTCTTTGTTATTGTTTTTGCTTCCATGTGTTTTTTATACATGTAATTTGGCTTTTGTTTGTTGTCTTAAACCGACAAACCTTCTTTCAACCGGATTCAAGTTTTCAGAATTTGGTCCATTTTTTTCGGCGATTGATTGTTCCGGTTTGATTTTGCTGTTAACATCCCATTATGGAGTAACAGGGGCTTATCATACCCGACCACGATTTACACGGTAAATCGGTATTATACACAGGGATTGTTCTCCTTTGACGGTGATGGTTTATAAAGCATCCGCTTCAGGATTAGCTAAAGCCAAGCTGTGTGCCCGACATCGGTGTATGTTTGTATCACAAAATTTTGATCGTATACCTCGATATTTTCTTATATAAATATATTGGTATCACAATCCGGCTAGAGGCGCAAGCCGCCATGGCGGTTTAAGAATTTGTGATTGCGAGCAAAATATGTTGTAGGATTCACTACTTCAAAACCAAAGTATCCAAAGACCGCCATGCAAAAGTTCTGATCGAGGTTGTAACGGCATTGTTCAAAACAAAATCGACTATCCTATTACAAAGCCTTTTGAGGCCCGACGTTTCATGTGGGGTTATGCCTTGAAGCTTGGAGGCGTCACCCGCTTGACGAATTACGCTGCTTCGCCGGGTTGGCGTGAGGTAGAGGCGCTGACGTCGGTTCAACTTCTTCTTCTTCCTCACCCAAAGCCCGAAGTCATTGGTAGACCGGTCAATCCGGGTTAAGGCACGAAGACAGCTTCTTCACTTATCAGCTCAGCCGGATCAACGTCGGGCGTAAGTGTGCTTACGGATTGGGGAACAAGGCTACTGCACTTCGAGGATGACAAAATCCACCCGCTTGTTGTTGGCGTCATAAAAGGAGCGGTGAACCGTTAGGTTGGCTCGTCTGCCAGTTGACTTTCGCCAATGACGCATTTCCTTTGTGATCCGTTTGAGCGTCGTTATCAAAGGCTTCACCATTCTCTTGAGCCTCGGGAAACCTTTGGCTATGTCCGCCGGATCAAGATCTCGCTATCCATGCCTTGGCGGCGGCGTCGAGCGATAAGGTGCCGGCCCGAGCCGCGGATCGCTTCAACTCTTCAAGCTGCCCGGAACCATGGACAACGGTCCGGGTTTCTCTCGATCGAGACGGCGCCCGTGTTGTCGTATGATGTAGCACATATGACTCGGCTGGGCGCGGTATACACTGCTCAATCAGCGTATAAGCGGCCTTGAGCTTCTTCCAACATCGAACCCATATGTGCAATACGCTTGCTTGCACGGTTTAAGACAACTCAGGATAAACCGCGGAAATATCAAAATTAAGATAGTCGGTGCATAGTTTCTTACCAAAGACGGCAGAGAGGTCATAGCATGCACTTGGCGCTTGAGTCCGTAAGCTCTTGATCACCGGTTTAAGGGCTGCTTGGCTTCTTCCGCCCGTTTTTCAAACCGGCCTTCTCGGTGTCCCAGTTGGCCCGTTCGATTTATACCACTCCTTCATTTGTTCCATAGTGGCCAAGGCCGTTCTCAATTCGTCCTTGGCCTTAGTGGTTTCTCGTCATTGAGTCTCAGATTGGCTCAGGTGTCTTTGAGTTGCACGCTTTCTTTGCTCTATTTCATTCTGGTAACAAAGGAAATGCGTTAGGTGTCTCATTATCAAGTCCCAAGCTCAATATACATATTCACCTTGGCACTTGGGGGCTAATGGCTAATTGATCTCGGTTTGCCATTTGGAGTACAGAAATTAAGTCCCGGTTTAACTATGCTAAGTTAAACCGACCCTTTGGGGGCTACTATACAGCTAAAGTACAGGAAAGACATAATTCATTACCTCATAGCGGTCCTTCATCCGGTTTACGAGACCAGACTTCAAGGTCACGGCCGGTATAGAGCCGATTCGAAACCCGGAGTGCGATTCTTGGGCGAGAAGTTGTAAATGGTAGCAGGTCTGTTTTCCTTTATCTTTACTCACGGCGGCCGACTTCGCCTTGGCAATATGTTTTGTTAAAGCGACGGTTGGCTAGGAGCAGCGTAGCGATGCTGTCACAATAACATCGTCATTTTCGGCGGTCTTCTTTGGGCTTGATGTTTGCTTACTCGCTCGGCGGTTCATTTATTACGACTCGCTCTATCGGCGGGTTTGGTGGAAGCGGTGTGAAGTTTCCATTTGGACCTCGGTTCAGCTTTCCGCGGATCAGCAAGATCGTCTTTGTACAACTTCGCCATGAGCTATCTTTGGCGACTTCAGGATTTTCGTGGGTTTGTTCCGGTCTTTTCTCGGATCAACATCCGATGAGGGTCAAGGGTTTTCACCTTCTTACTCAAGCGAGCCTTGGTGCTGCAATGTTGAGTGGATTAAGGCAAATCAACCAAGGCAGTTGTAAATCGAATCGATGGACAACGATTACATACCCTGCAGCAACTTTAAGCGGAGGCAGTTGCGTGGTTGATGAACCGCCAGAGGAGTTGGAAGAGGCACGATAATTGGGTCGACGGATTGAGAGGACATCGGAAGAAACCTTTTAAGGGATAACGTTTTTCAGGAGAACAAGTCACCTCTGGATGACGCTTCCGGGTTGGTGTATCTGGTAAACCGGAGGAGAGAATCTGTTGACCACTGTGCCGGGTTGTACAGCGCTCTTTAGCCTCTTTGTGTCTTCAGATAAGCATAGGAATGAGATTTTTTCACTTTCCGAGCAGTAGCGACGAATTCTTTTAACCGCACGAGGTCGGGTCGGAAGAAAGAAGGATTACCTCAAAATGGTCGGCATGGCTGGCTTCAAGGCGTCATCACAGGAATTAAATTTGTCGATGAAGGAACAATAAAGAGGGATAAATCATAAGAAGAAACACAAGGAGGAGAGCGGTTTACGGCGGCTCCTAAATAAGGATATCAAGTTTTACCTCAGCTTGATTCTCCATCTTCCGTGGATCGGAAGACCCGGCGGTTTTCTTGCCAGCCTTTTTGGTAGCCTTGGACTTTATCACGCGAGCTCGGGCCGGTTTGGTCCGTCTCGAAGGAGCTGTCGACTGCGAGGTAGCAAGGATTAATGAATATCAACAAAATGTTAAAAGCCAAAAGCGGTGAGCAAAGTCTTACCGCGGTGGCGGGTTGGCAACACTGAAGCGGAGCCAACCCGGTTAGGCTGCAGACGGAGATTGGTTCATCAAGCATCTTTTTCTGACCTCTGTAACCTCAAATTCAGTTATTGGTAATTCGTGACGTCTTTGAGGGTCTTTGAGGTTGCCGGTATACTCGTGCATCAATCCGGACGGCGGCTTAAGGGCAAGATGCCCCAAGAAACCCAAAGATCGCACAAGGTCCACACCAGTTAGTCCATTGGCCATTAGAGCCCGGAGTTTTATGATGTGAGGTGCAAAGTTCTTCCGTTCCGCGGCGGTTAAGCGTAAAGGCAGCGGATGGTTGTTGCTGAGCCGGTGAGGACGGTAACCCGACAAGGGATTCTCGTTGGCAGGAGCGGTGTTCCGGCAATAGAACCAGGTTTGGTTCCAATCCTTTGGATGGCTGTGGTGTTTGGCGTGAGGAAAGTCCGCTTCCTTCCTTTTCTGGATTGAAATGCCGCCTAGTTACGTGTTGGGACCATCGAGAAAACTCCGCACGGCGGTTCAAGTGAAAGAAATCCCGGAATAGCTCCACAGAGGGCTCTTCACGAAGATAGACTTCACGAAGACTTGAAAGTTGCATATGTTTGACACGAGTTCGGGCCGATATCCTGCGGATGGAGTGCAAGCTTGCAAGGACGTCCCGGAAATTTTTGAACCGGGCGGGCGTAACCCCGGTCTAAATGCTGCATAAACACAATTACTTCTCCCTCTTGTGGCTCCGGAGGAAACTTCGCCATCCGGAACACGCCCGATGGAGGGCATTTTTGGAGCCAAACCGCGGTGGTGACATAGCCGTTGAGTTGCGTTTGATGATTTTGACCGGACCCAATTGCAAGCTGAGAATTGAGGAGCCATTCCGGAAGACTAAGCTTTGTGGAATAAAGGGAGAAAGCGGTTCACCATTAAACGGTTCAGGCATATTATGCATTGTTAAACCGGCGATTCAGCGGCCGGCCTCCCATTCCGGTTTAGCGAGGGCTAATGGAGTGACGGATTAGCTATCAAAAGTTAAACCGCCCGAATAAGGCAGAATTGAAAAATCTGCTAAGTATGGATGTAAACAGTTTTCACATGCGAAGGAAGTAATCAAGATCTACGAAGTTCCATGAAGAAAAACCTTCACGACCTATGCAAACCTCGGAGAAAGAACAGGAGGGTTCGGTATTCTAAACTCGAGGATCTACGGAAAAAGCCGATGCATGAAAGGATAGATGGACGGCGGGCAGTCCCGACAGGATATACGATCTGTTGGATCGCATGGCCATGGCGGAGCAGTGTGAAGAAACCGAGATGAGCTGCGGGATGAACAGGGTCTCTGAGATGCGATCTAGGGGTTGAAAAAGGACCTTACGATGATCGAAGCCAAGGAGGAGCGCCGAAGCCTACGATACGGTCGAGTTGATGCGGCGGCCCGGCGTTGTAGCGTCGTTCGAAGGTCGGAGGCGACGGCGGAGCTTCAAGACTGAGCGGCGAGGAAGGAGAAGAAGAAGAGACAGGAGGCGGCCGATCTATTTATAAGGAACCGGAGCAATCAACGGGCGCGAGATTCGAGGAGTCAAAAGCGGCGGACGGTGCAGCGGCCGCCTCGATTTCCGGGATGGCATTAAATGCAGGGAATCTTACTGTTTGGATTTCTTTATTAAAAATGACGTCAAGACACCCTAACACGCGGATCGGAAGATGACATCACGGCGGTTCAAGCAGCTGGCGGTTTACAAAATGTGAAAAGAGATCAAGAGTTTTCCTGAAGGTGTTGAAGATTAACATGAACGGTTCAAGTCAACTGGGGCCTAATGTTGGGGATACAACTATCGGCGTGAACCGCCCCATAGGGGCGGTTTACCCTAAATCCATGATTCAGGCCCACGGAGGAGGCCTGGAGCCCAGAGGCGAATTAAGGTCCATTTATGTAAACCGCCTTAGTATTGTAACTTGTGTTGTAAGTTAAGAAAGAAGAGACCGAGCCGGACGCTTGTATGAGCGGATCGGGACTCAGAGACCGCCGAGCGCCAACCCGTGTATATAAGGGACGACCAGTGGCGAAGTTAGGAGAGAGGATTCGAGGCTAAGGCAAAGCTATTGCTCCCTAGTCGCCGAAATCATATCAATCACATCACAACCGGACGTAGGCTTTTACCTTCATCGAAGGGGCGAACGATATAATTCCCGTGTCTTGTGTCCGCTTTAACCCCTCTAGGTTAACCCGTACGATGGCCCTACGACTAAGTCCTTTCATGAGGACATCTGCCGTGACAATTCCACGACAACTCTCTTGTGATGAATTGAGTTTCCCCTTTGAAGTTATCTTATCGGATTGAGTCTTTTATGAGAACACTTGATGTATGTCTTGGTGATCAACTTGCGGGTTTCGTGACATAGGGAACCTATGCATAGGGGTTGGCACACGTTCTTGATTCTCCGGTAGAAACTTTGGGGCACTCTTTGAAGTACTTTTATGTTGGTTGGATAAATCTGAGATTGTGTGATGCATATCGTATAATCATGCCCACGGATACTTGAGGTGACAATGGAGTATCTAGGTGACATTAGGGTTTTGGTTGATTTGTGTCTTAAGGTGTTATTCTAGTACGAACTCTTTTATAGATTGATCCGAAAGAATAACTTTGTGGTGATTTCGTACCCGACCGTAATCTCTACGTTTGTTCTCCGCTATTAGTGTCTTTGGAGTGACTCTTTGTCGCATGTTGAGGGCTTGTCATATTATCTATCTATGTTATTATTGTTGAGAGAACTTGCACTAGTGAAAGTATGAACCCTAGGCCTTGTTTCCTATCATTGCAATACCGTTTAAGCTCACGTTTATCACTTGTTACCTTCCTGTTTTTATATTTTCAGATTACAAAAACTGTCGGCGTTAAGGAGCAGGGGGTCCCCGAACTTGCACTGCGCTGACTGTGGCGTGGCTCAAAGGGGGCCCGTCACGGCCCATCTTCATCGGCACAAGCTCAAGACCTCGCAAGGGGCCAAGCCTCATGGTCGGACGACAGGGAGCTTCCTCGTGCACGGCCTCATCAGTTGGCTCGCGAGAGGCGGAGACATCAAGGCGGGTACCTCACGAGGTGCACATGGCGCAAGCCATGACGACCAAGGCGCCCGGTGAGCGCGGCCAGCCAGCAATGTCCTCCTTTCCTCTTTGGTGCAAAGGGAGCAAGCGTAGGTGAGGGCATCAAGCAAAGGCATCCCTTTCGGTGCAACAAGACCAAGACCAGCCCAACGGCAGGAAGGAAGTCATTGTGGAGCCCAAGCCGGCGTCACCACCAGTGCCTTTGATAGGCGAGGACCAACTTTAGTCAGGATAAGTGTACCAGATGTTCCCCTTCAAAATGGCCAAATGTTGGCGCCCTTCCCGCTCAATATTTGGGGAAGAGGCCCAGGGCCTTCGCCTATAAATAGGACTATACACCCACAGGGTAGAGAGAGAGAGAGCTTGATCCGGAATCCAGAACAGAGCTAGAGGTTAAGCAATCTAGAGAGAGAGAGAAGGCAGCTGAACTCCTCCTAGCAGTTCATCGCCCAGCCAAGAACAGACCCTCGCGAGGCTGTTCTTCCCTATATTGTTCATCATCATCAGCCCAAGAGGCAATCCACCACACCACAAACTAGAGTAGGGTATTACACCACAATGGTGGCCCGAACTAGTATAAACCTTGTGTCTCTTGTGTTGTTCCTTTCGTAGTTTAGATCCAAGCGAGGCGGCGGGGTGGAGGTAGGTAGAGGGCGAGATCTCCGCGCGCACCCCAGTGTTCGAACCTCAAGGGTCTGCCGGAACCCAAAATCCGACATTTGGCACGCCAGTAAGTGCGCTGAATTCGTCTTCCGCCGCCTGTTCTCCGTCGACCACCGCATCCATGTCGGCCTTCGCCGGGCCCGCGCCCGGCCGAGCCGCTCTCGCTTCCAGCGTCGCCCGACGGCTCCGTCGTGAGGCGCCCTCGTCGTTCCCGCCGCCTTCCGTCAACGCCGCCTTGGCCCGGGCGGGAACGAGCAGCAAGCATCGTCCCAGCATCCCTCCGTGAGGCAAGACGGTCGCACTGCTACCCCCTCGCTCGCCCCGGCTGGTTCTTCGTCCCGTGCATTCCGCGCGCCCATGGAGGCTCGAGCTGTGCTCATCGCGGCAAACGAGCTCATGCGCTACCGTCCGGTCGACGATGTCTACAAAGAGTGGCTCGACCGCGTCACCGAGCTTCGGCGCCGCGAAGAGGCTCCCCAGCGCCGTCGTCCCGCTGCACGCACCCGCCCTGCTGGCGCGATGAAGCTCTGGGGCGCCTCGGCCCGCCTCCCCTCAAGGAGGCGCCACAGCCCCAAAGGCGCATGGTCCTGGGGCGGAACCCGCTCATGTCCAGGCGCCAGCGTCAAGAAGCGAATCTGCGAAGTCCCTCGCCCGCAAGAAGCTGCCCGAGTGCTCCCGCTCCGGCTCGTCGCGACCACGCTCACTGCTGACATGTCAAGACCCCACGCTGCTCCCAGCTGCGGCGCATGGGGACCCATAAGACCAAGCTCTTCGTCACCCAAGGCCTCCGTGGCCACAGCAGCTGCCGTGCCTTCACCACCGAGCTGCCTTGGCTGTCGCGTGGCCCGGCAAGTTCAAGCCAGACCTGCCTCCTCGCTACGACGGTACGGCCGACCCCATAGAGTTCCTTCAGCTCTACGAGCTGGGCATCGAAGCCGCCAACGGAGACGAGAAGGTCACGGCGAACTGGTTTCCCATGGCGCTCAAGGACGGGGCCCTTTGGCTCTGAACACAGCTCGAGCACGATCTCCTCTGGGGCGAGATGCGCACCCGCTTCATCGCCAACTTCCAAGGTACTCGTGACAGGCCACCCGCCGTGAGTGACATGCGCCGCATCAAGCAGCAACCAGGGGAGACCCTGCAGAAATACATCCAGCGCTTCAACAACGCATGCCTCAAGATTCCCAAGGTGAGCAAGGAGGCCATCATCTCCGCCTTCTCCGACGGTGTGCGCGACGTCAAGATGAAGGAGGAGCTGGCGATGCATGAAGACTTGTGCACTTCCTTAGAGTTGTTCAACTTGGCGACCAAGTGCGCCAGGGCCGAGGAAGGGCGTCTCTCCCTCCTCTTCACGCCGCATACCCGAAGAGAAGAAACCCAAGGCCAAGGATGTGAAAGCGCAAAGGGGCTGCCGTGCTCGCGAGGCCCCGGACACCAAGCGTGGCGAGAGATCAGCCGAGTCTTCCAAGGGCAGCCGATACTGCGTGTACCACGACCTCCACACCCACAACACCAACGAGTGTCAAGAGCTCCGAGCCGTGTGAGAAGGGAGGATCGGCCGACGTCCCGACCGCAGCGACCGGGGCTACGACCGAGGAGGAGGAAGGAACGCAGGACGCTGGGAAGACCGCGACCCTCGCCAAGGGTGGCGCGACCAACCTCGCAAGGATCGCTGGAGGGACCCGCCTCGTGAGGGAGGCTGGAGGGATCAGCCTCGCGAGGATCGCCCGCAAGGCAACGCAGGCCTCCCTCCTCTGCCGCCGCAGCCAAGGAGAAATGAAGACCATCATCAGGACGAGGGGGCTGGGGGCTTCCAGGAGCCGCGCGCGATCGCCTGCATCCTGGGCGGAGCTCAAGCCCCAGCCTCTCAACGCATCTTCAAGCAGTTCGCTCGCGAAGTGAATGCAGTCCTCCCCAAGCATGAAGCCACCGCCCCTCGGTGGTGGGCGTGCGCCATCACGTTCAGCTCGGCGGATTAGCTCTAGTGTGCGGCCACAGCCGAGTCCTCCCGATGCTTTGCTCCCCAATCATCGCCAACGCGTGCTAGTCACCAAGACCCTCATCGATGGCGGGGCAGGGCTCAACGCCCCGTCTGTGAAAGCGTTCAAAAAATCTTCAAGTGCCTTACAATCAGCTTGACCGACCAAGCCTTTCTGCAGGGGTCACCGACGGCTCCACGGTCCCAATTGGGTAGGTTCGCCTCCCTGTCACCTTCGGGCCTTGTGGCGACAACTACCGCACCGAGCTCATCGACTTCGGCGTCACCCACATTACGCCGCCGCCTGGCGCCATCCTCGGATACCCAGCGCTGGCCAAGTTCATGGCCGTAACCCACCACAGCTACAACCTCCTCAAGATGCCAAGAAGTGGCAGAGTCATCACGGTGCCCTGCGAAGAGAAAGACGCGGTGTGCTCCCTGGAGCGAGCCTTTCAGGCCGCATCACTGGAAGACCCGGATCACGGAAGCAGGAGGCTTCCCGAGACCGCCCCCAAGAAGAAGAAGACATCGTCCGGCCCGGCCCCTCAGGAAAGCGCGCCCGGCGCCCTCCTCAGGCAGGGCTCGGGGTCACGAGGGAGGCGCTTGGGCACCACTTGGAGGCGTGTTTCTAAGCACGTTTCCCTCAAGAAGGAGCAAGGCAAGGAGGGCCGAACCCTCAGGAGTTCGTCAGCAAGATCATTCTGGAGCTGCAGGAGTCAAGAGTCATGAGTGGCAGCCGCCGCTTACCTGCCGTAGCTCCCCATCCAGGCGAGGATGGTGGGCTACGCGTCTGCATCGACATACCAGGGCTCAACCGAGCCGCCTCTCGAGGCGCCTCGGCCCCTCTCGCGTGGGGGCGGCTGCGAAGGTCCACCCCACAGCTACGTTCGCATGCCTTACGGCTTGCGAACAAAGGCTGCCACGCCATGAGCGCCTCATGAGAAGCATCCTGGAGGCTCAAGAGGCCAGGCATTCCGCAGCCCTGGCAGAGATGGAGATGTTCCACGAGGAGCCACCAACGCCTCAGGAGCCTCCCGAGGCCCCTGAGCCTGGGGGTTCGTGAGGATCGGCTCCCGCAGCCCACCGAGTCGGCTGCACCAACACCCTTTCGTCTTCAACGCTATCAGGTGACATCTTTCAAGTTTCATTTCCGGTGGGAGCGCCCCGTGGCTGCATTATTCCCGAGGCGCGTGGGTCCGTCCTGCGGCGTGTATCCCTTTTACTTCATGTTCCTAGCTTACCTTGTTGGGCGCCCTCGGCTGCATCATCCCAGTCGCTCGAGCGCGACAAGCGATGTTCGTCTTCTTTGCGCTTATCTAAATGGACTTGTCCTTCGTGATTAACATGCTTGACCTGGTTGCCCGCTCAAGCGACACCAACCGATGGAGCTGCTCCCTAACGGCCTGCACGACGCTATGCGTGGGTCCGTCCCTGCAACGCCGACAAACCTGAATGGCTGAGATCTAGCCGCGGCAGCCCTGCATAGCGCCACCTCGTCAAGCCTTCAGTGCCTCGTCACCCCTCCGGGGCAACCAACGGCTGACTGTCAATTGTCACGATGAACTTTCGTTCTTTCTGTGGTGAGCCTGCAGGATATCTTCAAGGAGCAGCGTCAGGCGAGGCCCCCACGGTGTCTCCTTCACTCTCATCCGCGCGAACCGCTTGCACGTTAAAGGGGGGGGGGGTACCTGAGCATCGCGACTCAGGGCTCCTACTGGCTCTCCAGCCCTCACCCTCTGGCCTTGTCCACGGCATCGCGACCTGGCATACCAGCGACGGCTGAGACTCGCTCGAGGGCCGGGACCCGAGGACGTAGAGCAGAAAGGGGAGCAAAGGCGAGAGGGGAGGGACACGCGAGGACCTCGCCAAGCGACCCCTCACCTGCCGATGCACGGAACCGGCAACACACTAGGAAGCGGCTCCTGATTCTCGAGATAAGTCACCCCCCGGAAGCACTAACTAACACGGCACCGTCCCCTCACCCAACGCAATCCCATGTTAGCAACTTCGCTCTCCTTTCTCACTGAACGATGGCTTCTTGAGCGCTAAGGGGGACCTCTTGAGCATCGCAACTCAGGGGCTCTTACCGGACCTCGGGCCGCTCACCTCCTGGCCTTGACCACGACATCGCGACCTGGCATACCAGCGACGGCTGAAGCCTACCTTGGGACAGGGACCTGAGCTAAGACGGAATGAGCAACTCGCACTGCTTCACGACAAGGATCATATTAAGAAACAGGACCACAGTCACCTTACAAGCCCCTACGGGGCGCGCTTTTGATTCCTCACAGGGAGCAGATCCTAAAGAACGCTAACTACACGCGCTCCTGCAAAAGCGCCATCATCAGCGGTGGGCCGTCGGGCACGGCGCCAACCCCATCCAGATTAGAGGCGGCGGCCTGGTGAGCCCGCCCTGCTCGAGGCGGCAGGCTCGGGGCTCGTGGCTGTCGTCGCTCGTCTCGAGTCGTGAAAGAGCTCGTGAGTCGCTGGATCCTCCGACACCTCCACCGCCTGAAGAGCTGCCGGGGGAGCGGTCGGCGAGCCTAGCCCTCACCGCGGCAGGGCCTCGATCACCTCTCCTGGGGCAGCACTCCAGCCGGCGCCCTTCCGCATCGAAGACCTTGAAGAGCATGACCGAAGCGCCGTCGTACTCCAGGTGGATCGCGAGGGCGCCCCTGGTCCTGCGGACCCGGGCGATCGCGCCCGTACCGTGAGTCATGAAGACCTCGCCCGGGCAACGACCGCAACCTCTGCCCGGTCGCAAGGGTAACGCAGCGGCGTCTTGCAGCCAGAGCTCGAGGATCCTCGCGGAATCGCGGAGAGGCGAAGAAGGAGGAAGGCGAATCCAAGACCGAGGAGACATGGCGGCGTGGAGCACGAACTCTCGGGAGGAGCCCTCGGCGTGGACTCCAGGAGGAACGACACACACCTTCGTGACCCGCCGGCGCCGACGGTGGCGTCGCCCGTGGCGTTCGGCATCAACTCCTTCATAGCCCTACATGTGGGCATACAAGGGAAGCGGGAACCCTGGTGGTGGCCGCTCGTACCAGGGCCTCGACACCACCTGGTGAGCACCCTCATTCCGATGGCAGAGGGCTAGCCGTTTCTTCGGCGGAAGCGGGTCAGGACCCTCTCGGGGAGCCTTTCCCTTCTCTGCCGCGGAGGACCGGCGGATCGGAGCCATTGCAGCAAGACGGAGCAAGAACCGGGAAGAAGGAGAAGCAAGCAGAAACGGACCAGAGGAGCGCTCACTATTCCGTACTTAAAGCCAGGGGAGGCCAACCACCGACCTCCACGATCGCAGGTAATCATGACCCGCTTTGCATGCAGGGACTTGTCAATTCGTGCAGTTGCCGAGGCGTCGTGGGGAAGTGGAGGCACCCACGTCCAATCTATTGGGAAACGTAGTAATTTCAAAAAAAATCCTACGCACACGCAAGATCATGGTGATGCATAGCAACGAGAGGGGAGAGTGTGTCCACATACCCTCGTAGACCGAAAGCGGAAGCGTTATGACAACGCGGTTGATGTAGTCGTACGTCTTCACGATCCGACCGATCCAAGCACCGAACGTACGGCACCTCCGTGTTACGCACGTTCAGCTCGATGGCGATCCTCGGACTCCGATCCAACAGGTGTCGGGGATGAGTTTCGTCGACGACGGCGTGGTGGCGATGATGATGTTCTACCGACGAGGGCTTCGCCTAAACTTCGGCGACGATATGACCGAGGTGGAATATGGTGGAGGGGGCACCGCACACGGCTAAGGAGCGATCACGAAGATCAACTTGTGTGTTCTAGGGTGCCCCCTACCCCGTATATAAAGGAGCAAGGGGAGGCGGCCGGCCCTTGTGGGCGGCGCCAGGAGGCGGAGTCCTCCTCCTAGTAGGAGCAAGACTCCCTCTTTCCTACTCCTACTAGGAGGGGAAAGGAAGGGGGAGAGCGAGAGGGAAAGAGGGGGGCGCCGCCCCCCCTCTCCTAGTCCAATTCAGACCAAAGGGGGAGGGGGCGCGCGGCCCATCCTGGCTGCCCCTCTCTCTCTCCACTAAATCCCATAAGGCCCAATACTCCTCCCGGGGGGGGGGGGGGTTCCGGTAACCCTCCGGCACTCCCGTTTTCTCCGAAATCACCGGAACACTTCCGGTGTCCGAATATAGTCGTCCAATATATCGATCTTTATGTCTCGACCATTTCAAGACTCCTCGTCATGTCCGTGATCACATCCGGGACTCCGAACAACCTTCGGTACATCAAAACTGATAAACTCATAATAAAACTGCCATCGTAACGTTAAGCGTGCGGACCCTACGGGTTCGAGAACTATGTAGACATGACCTAGAACTGTTTACGGTCAATAACCAATAGTGGAACACGGATGTTCATATTGGCTCCCACATATTCTCACGAAGATCTTTATCGGTCAAACCGCATAACAACATACGTTGTTCCCTTTGTCATCGGTATGTTACTTGCCCGAGATTCGATCGTCGGTATCCAATACCTAGTTCAATCTCGTTCAAGCAAGTCTCTTTACTCGTTCCGTAATACATCATCCCGTAACTAACTCATTAGTTACAATGCTTGCAAGGCTTAAGTGATGTGTATTACCCGAGAGGGCCCGAAGATACCTCTCCAGCAATGGGTGACAAAACCTAATCTCAAAATACGCCAACCCAACATGTACCTTCGGAGACACCTGTAGAGCACCTTTATAATCACCCAGTTACGTTGTGACGTTTGGTAGCACACAAAGTGTTCCTCCGGTAAACGGGTGTTGCATAATCTCATAGTTGTAGGAACTTTGTATAAGTTATGAAGAAAGGTAGCAATATACTAAACGATCAAGTGCTAGGCTAACGGAATGGGTCAAGTCAATCACATCATTCTCCTAATGATGTGATCCCGTTAATCAAATGACAACACATGTCTATGGTTAGGAAACATAACCATCTTTGATTAATGAGCTAGTCAAGTAGAGGCATACTAGTGACATTATGTTTGTCTATGTATTCACACATGTATCATGTTTCCGGGTAATACAATTCTAGCATGAATAATAAACATTTATCATGATATGAGGAAATAAATAATAACTTTATTATTGCCTCTAGGGCATATTTCCTTCAGACTCCCACTTGCACTAGAGTCAATAATCTAGATTACATAGTAATGATTCTAACACCCATGGAGTCTTGGTGCTGATCATGTTTTGCTTTCGTGGAAGAGGCTTAGTAAGCGGGTGCGCAATATTCAGATCCGTATGTATCTTGCAAATCTCTATGTCTCCCACACGGACTTGGCCCGGGATGGAATTGAAGGCGTCTCTTGATGTGCTTGGTCCTCTTGTGAAATCTGGATTCCTTTGCCAAGGCAATTGCACCAATCTTGTCACAGAAGATTTTCATTGGTCCCGATGCACTAGGTATGACACCTAGATCGGAAATGAACTCCTTCATCCAGACTCCTTCATTTGCTGCTTCGAAGCAGCTATGTACTCTACTTGCATGTAGATCCCGCTTCTGACGCTTTGTTTAGAACTGCACCAATGACAGCTCCACCGTTTAATATAAATCTGAATCCGGTTTGCGATTTAGAATCGTCCGGATCGGTGTCAAAGCTTGCATCGGCGTAACCTTTTACGACAAGCTCTTTGTCACCTCCATAAGCGAGAAACATATCCTTAGTCCTTTTCGGTATTTCAAGATGTTCTTGACCGCTGTCGATGATCCACTCTGGATTACTTTGGTACCTCCCTGCTAAACTAATAGCAAGGCACACATCAGTCTGGTACACAACATTGCATACATGATAGAGCCTATGGCTGAGGCATAGGGAACTCCTTTCATTTTTCTCTATCTTACATGGTGGTGGGGCATTGAGTCCGACTCAACTTCACACCTTGTAATACAGGCAAGAATCCTTTCTTTGCACGATCCATATTGAACTTTTCAAAATTTTATCAAGGTATGTGCTTTGTGAAAGTCCAATCAAGCGTCTTGATCTATCTCTATAGATCTTGATGCCCAATATGTAAGCAGCTTCACCGAGGTCTTTCATTGAAAAAACTTTTATTCAAGTATCCTTTTATGCTATCCAGAAATTCTATATCATTTCCAATCAATAATATGTTGTCCACATATAATATAAGAAATGCTATAGAGCTCCCACTCACTTTCTTGTAAATACAGGCTTCTCCAAAAGTCTATATAAAACCATATGCTTTGATCACACTATCAAAGCGTTTATTCCAACTCCGAGAGGCTTGCACGGACCATAAATGGATCATTTGGGCTTGCACACTTTGATAGCTCCCTTAGGATCGACAAAACCTTACGGTTGCATCATATACAACTCTTCTTCCAGAAATCCATTCAGGAATGCAGTTTTGACATCCATCTGCCATATTTCATAATCATAAAATGCGGCAATTGCTAACATGATTCGGACTGACTTAAGCATCGCTTCTGGTGAGAAAGGTCTCATCGTAGTCAACCCCTTGAACTTGTCTAAAACCTTTTGCAACAAGTCAAGCTTTGTGTGATAACATTACCGTCGTGTCAGTCTTCTTCTTGAAGATCCATTTATTCTCTATTGCTTGCCGATCATTGGGCAAGTCAACCAAAGTCCACACTTTGTTCTCATACATGGATCCCATCTCAGATTTCATGGCTTCAAGCCATTTTGCGGAATCTGGGCTCACCATCGTTTCTTCAAGCCATTTTAGAAACAAATGTCTTGCCTTCGGATCTGTGATAGAAGGTGTACCCAACTGTCTCCTTTGGGTATCCTATGAAGACACATTTTTCCGATTTGGGTTCGAGCTTATCAGGTTGAAGTTTTTTCACATAAGCATCGCAGCCCCAAACTTTCAGAAATGACAACTTTGGTTTCTTGCCAAACCATAGTTCATAAGGAGTCGTCTCAACGGATTTTGATGGTGCCCTATTTAACGTGAATGCGGCCGTCTCTAAAGCATAACCCCAAAAGCGATAGCGGCAAATCGGTAAGAGACATCATAGATCACACCATATCTAGTAAAATACGATTCTGACGTTCGGACACACCATTACGTTGTGGTGTTCGGTAGCGTAAAGTTGCTTGAAACTATTCCGCATTGTTTCAAATGTAGACCAAACTTCGTAATCTGAAATATTCTCCTCCACCATCTGATCGTAGAAACTTTATTTTCTTGTTACGATGATTTTCAACTTCACTCTGAAATTCTTTGAACTTTTCAAATGTTTCAGATTTATGCTTCATTAAGTAGATATACCCGTATCTGCTTAAATCATCTGTGAAGGTGAGAAAATAACGATATCCGCCACGAGCCTCAATATTCATCGGACCACATACATCTGTATGTATGATTTCCAATAAATCTGTGGCTCTCCCCATACTACCGGAGAATGGTGTTTTAGTCATCTTGCCCATGAGGCACGGTTTGCAAGTACCAAGTGATTCATAATCAAGTGATTCCAAAAGTCCACCAGTATGGAGTTTCTTCATGCGTTTTACACTGATATGACCTAAAGGCAGTGCCGCAAATAAGTTGCACTATCATTATCAACTCTGCATCTTTTGGCTTCAACATTATGAATATGTGTATTGCTACTATCGAGATTCATCAAAAATAGACCACTCTTTAACGGTGCATGACTGTCGGTGTCAAAACCGGCGGATCTTGGGTAGGGGGTCCCGAACTGTGCGTCTAGGCGGATGGTAACAGGAGACAAGGGACACGATGTTTTTACCCAGGTTCGGGCCCTCTCGATGGAGGTAATACCCTCTGCTGCTTGATTAATATTGATGATATGGGTAGTACAAGAGTAGATCTACCACGAGATCGTAGAGGCTAAACCCTAGAAGCTAGCCTATGGTAGGATTGTTGTTAGATCCCTCTGGACTAAAACCCTCCGGTTTATATAGACACCGGATAGGTTAGGGTTACACACAGTCGGTTACAATGGTAGGAGATCTACATATCTGTATCGCCAAGCTTGCCTTCCACGCCAAGGAAAGTCCCATCCGGACACGGGACGAAGTCTTCAATCTTGTATCTTCATAGTCCAGGAGTCCGGCCAACGGTGATAGTTCGGCTATCCGGACAACCCCTTATCCGGGACTCCCTGAGTAGCCCCCGAACCAGGCTTCAATGACTATGAGTCCGGCGCGTTGATTGTCTTCGGCATTGCGAGGCGGGTTCTTCTCCAAATTCCATATACTTGTCGAATAGTGTCCAAACCCGATAAATGCTGCGCTCCTTGGCTTCTACGCCCAATAATGGCCATGTTCCACATGTTTGAACGAATGCGAAAAGCCAGGGTATTTTTACACTTACCCCCCTAGCTGCGCAAATGAGCTGCCTATAAAAGGGGCGAGGATCTAGATATGAGTCACACCATCCGCCCTTCGCGAGCTTTCATCGGAGCGCCTCTAACCAAAGCCCATTCCATCATGGACAGTCGACGCGACTCCTCCTCTCGCGCTCCCAGCCCTCAGCCTGGAAATTGGGAGAGATGCTCAGTCCCGCATAGCGAGCTAGTTATACTCCAAACCAAGGGATTACTTCCCTCGGCCTTCATGGTTCCGGTTCGAGCCGGACTCGCCACCTACAAGGGCGGAAAGCAAGCGGAGAGTGTCCCCGATCCCTCTAAAGGAGAGCGGGTATGCTTCATCTCTTATCTAGTAAGAGGACTCGGATTTCCAATCCATCCGTTTCTCCGAGGGCTCTTGGAGTTCTACGGCCTCCAGTTGCACCACCTTACGCATGCCTCCCTTTTGCACATCGCGGGCTTCGTGGCCCTTTGCGAGCTGTTCTTGAGCGTCGAGGCTCATTTCGCGCTGTGGAAGAGATTATTCTGCCTAGTACCCCGTTCTCATGAGGGGTCAATATATCAAGTGGGCGGAGCCGAACTATGGCGCATCGCCGGGACCGGATATCTATCTGGAACCCCGAAGAAGGCGTCTGAAGACTGGCCTTCGGAATGGTTTTACATGGAGGACGTCCCGCTGCCGGATCCTGTTTGGATCGGCCTTCCGGAGTTTAGCAATGCTCATCTAAAGAAGCGCCTAAGCTAGCGCCCTCGGAGCCCCCAGACGGGAAATGACCGGGATGTCCTTTACTTGATGAACCGAATAAGATTACTGGCTCATGCCGGATTGACCATGATTGGAGTCATGGCAATCTGCATTATGAGGGGAGTGCAGCCGCTCCAATATAGGGGCCACCGCATGTGGGTCTTCAACGGGGAGGACGATGCCACCCGCCATTGCCGCAAAGGGCCGGGATCGGTCACCGAACTAGTGAAGACCTTGTCTGCCATGTATAAAGGGGAGGAGGAGGATTTCCTCGCGTCAATCCAGAAGGAGTTTTCTTGAATAATCCTCGAAGCTGGGTAAGCAAACATCTTTGTGGCTGTCCGATCCATGTTCCCGTGGTTAAATATCTCATTTCATGGTTTCTGCAGGAACTGCGCCGGATTATGGAGAAGATACACAGCCCGCCCCACAACCCGAGGATCCGGAGCGGTCCCTCGATCCGGCCTCGAAGAGGATCCGGATATAAAGGTGGAGTTGATCGGCGGTGTTCCACCAACTTAGCATCGACAATGCCTTGGTTGCCATTACGACCCGATTACCGGGAATACTTCCGACCTCGCGAATGGCGAGACCGAGGTCCCAATACTCGATAATGACCCATCCATGCTAATTTCTTGATCACCGTATATCAATGGTGTTTCGCAGGGTGCCTTGAGGCAGAGGTCGAGCCATGGGCGGCTAGCCAACAAGGGACGGCCCCAAGTTGCTAAAAAGAAGTGCGGTCCGGATCGAAACTCCGCCGCAACAGTATGGCGTGTCACCATGTTCCTAGGATTGATTCCGGGAAGGCATACTAACGCTGATGCTCTTTTCAGGAAAAAGAGCGCTCGCCGGACTGAGTCTGGAGAGGATGCCAATCGAACCTCCGCCAGCCAGGCTCCAAAGCCGGGTCCAGAAGCGGAGGCGAGCACGAGGCGTACGTTGGATGCTCCTTCGACAGAGGATGCCGACAGATTGTCCGCCACCAACTCCGAGGTGGAGAGCGCCATGAATCACAGGCGCCGCTGGACAGTTCTTCTTGACGCATGTTTCTCCCAAGAGGCCTTGAATGCCTTCAATTCGGGAGATGCGCACCTCCGTGCCGCTCAAGATGGTCTAGCCAGAGCCACGGAGCAGTATGTAAAGGATATACGGGTGAGAAAATCTGATAGTTATATACGCCAGTAGCCCCCGAGACTTAAAATAGTTAGAATATCTGATTTAAGGATCATTTGTTATGCAGGATCTTACAAAAAAGAGTACCCGACTGTCCCAGGAGCATGAAGAATGCAAGGCCCAACTTGAGGCCGCACTAGCCGCTTCTGAGGAGCCACGAGACCCCCACAGTAATATATGCTTCAAAAGATAAATAGTTTATGAAGTGCGGCAGGTGTGTAAATCTGACAAAAATATTGCAGATGGCGCCAGACTAGATCCGGACAGG
The DNA here is from genome assembly GCA_021605145.1 of Aegilops bicornis. NCBI lineage: Eukaryota > Viridiplantae > Streptophyta > Magnoliopsida > Poales > Poaceae > Aegilops > Aegilops bicornis. The sequence continues at coordinate 674,282,609 of CM038673.1, read as the reverse complement.
CAACGGCTCTTGCGCCCGCTAAAGGCCGGCGAGAGCGTGCTTACGAGGGTGCGGCAGGAGAAAAATAACCTCCAAGATGCCAACACCAAACTGGGTGAGGAACTAAAAGATGTTTGTGCCCAGTTATCTAACTCCGTGAAGGAGAATCGACGGCTTCATCGCGGCATTTTCAGTAAGTGCTTGAGCGAACTTTGAAACAGTTCGGCGAGGAAGGCGACTAACATAAACATGTATGTAGGTTTGCTCACAGGTCGTCCGGAGGAGGAGATGCCCAGTTCTTCGGGTGATCTTCTTCCCGACTGCGTCGGCTACCTGCAACGAAGTTCGGCGGTGATGAAAGGCATCGGCCAGGCCTTGTGGCCATCTATCTCCCTGCCCGACGCATTGGGGAGCTGGCGGGCGGCTTCAAAGAACGCGGCGGCGCTTCCGACTATGGAAGATTTGACTGCCGTCAAGGTGCCGAGGAGGCACAGGCCATGGTAAAGACGCAGCGGTACGAATTGACCAAACCACATGGCCGAAGTTCGGACTGTGGGGCACGATGGGAAGGAGACCCACAGTAAGCAGTGTATGCGGCCAAGTAGAATTGGCGCCAAGTATTCCCATAAGATTGTAAATTAGATAGCCTATTAGATGGCATTGAGGAGGAATAAAATGAGTCGAGTTGACTATGTAATGAAATATGACATAATAATGTCTTCGAGCCGGATTGTAGCTCGTTTGTCATTGCGGACCTTTTAAGCCGACCTCAGGACCCAACAGTCCGAAGTGTGTCCGAATACCCTCGCGGTTATATAAGAACCGGGGCATGCGTGGAGACAAGGCGTAGGGGTCATTATTGCTGTATCAGACAAGTGCCCAACTAGTTATGTTATATTACATGGATAGTAAGAAACATCTTCGGGGAGAATAGTTCCATTAAGGGTTCCTTTCCCTGGGAGGCATGCCCTAAAGTGCATGTCCAAACTGCTAAGAAAGCAGAAAATCATCTAGGGGCAGATGGATAAATAGTTAAAAATCATCTTTCAGTTCACCGACCGAATATTCCCTTAAGAACGCTAGCTTTCGGCTTCACCCGGTCGAGGTACACATCCGGTGACCCGGCGGTAACAATCGCAGAGGTGCTCCCTTTACCACCTAGCCGAACAATCGGGAACGTAGGGGTAAGCACAGGAGCCAGGCAACCCAGCTTGGCCAAAACTTAAGTCATATCGATGCATATAATGGTGGATAAAAGGTACATGCGGAAGTTTGACGCATGTGTTGGGCATGAAGCCCGTATAAATAAGCTTATGTTAAAGAAGCCCCCAGGTATTATGAGCGCGGACAGCGCGTCAAGTATGTGCGAACAAAGTGCAAACGAGCCTCTAAAGGCTTCAAGAAGAAGGAGGAGGAAGGATAGAAATAAAAGACAACAAAAATAGAAAATGTGGACGGAGGAAGGAGACGAACTTGGAGTCCGGAGTTTAGGCGTAGAATCTTCGTAGACGGGCTGCGTTCCATGGGTTTGGCTCGAGTCGGTTATCCGATGCGTTTCGCAGACGGTATGCTCCGCCGGTCAGGACATGGTCGATGATGAAGGGACCTTCCCATTTGGGCTTGAGTCTGTCCTTTTTCTTGTCCGGCAGGCGTAGAACTAGTTCGCCAACGTTATAAGCTTTGGCCCGTACTTCCTTGCTTTGATATCTTTGAGCCTGCTGTTGATAGAATGCGGAACAAGCTTTTGCCACGTCGCGCTCCTCCTCCAATGCGTCCGAACTGTCCTGCCGATCAGCTCGGCTTCTCTTTCTTCATACATGCGCACGCGAGGTTAGTCATGAATTATGTCGCAGGGCAGGACTTCCTCTGTGCCGTACACCATAAAAAATGGTGTGAATCCGGTAGTACGATTCGGCGTGGTCCGCAGCCCCCAGAGTACGGAGTCGAGCTCCTAAACCCAAAGGCGGTTAGATTCCTTGAGGGGCCTTTTCTCTAGGCTTAATGCCGCTCATGATTAGACCGTTTGCTCGTTCGACTTGGCCGTTGGTTTGAGGGTGATAGGCGAGGCGTAATCGAGCTTGATGCCCATGTTTTTGCACCATAATTTGACCTCATCGACCGTGAAGTTGGTGCCGTTATCGATGATGATCTTGTGGGGGACACCGTAACGGTGAACTACCTGATATGAAGTCTATCACGGTCCGGATTCGCCATTTTAACAGTTTGGCCTCTATCCATTTGGTGAATTTATCCACCATGACCAATAGGTATTTTTGCTTGTGGGTTCCCCCTTAAGGGGTCCAACCATGTCAAGCCCCGGACATGACGGCGGTGATGGGTATAGTTTTGAGGCGGTGGGTGGCATGTGGCTTTGGTTAGCAAAAAGCTGGCAACCGACGCATCATTGGACTAAATCCTGCGCATCTGCCCGGGCCGTTGGCCAATAAAATCCTGTACGGAAGGCCTTGCCTACAAGGGCCCGAGCTGCGGTGTGGTTCTCACCCAGTCCGGCATGAATTTCAGCCAGGAGGTTTCGCCCTTCCTCTTCGGAGATACACCTTTGAAGGACTCCTGTTGTGCTTTTCTTATAAAGCTCTCCCTCATGGACTTTATAGGCTTTAGATCGCCGTACTATGCAGCGAGCCTCATTTTGGTCTTCGGGGAGTTCATGCCTAGTTAGTTAGGCTAGGAATGGCTCCGATCCACGGGCGATAACCGCCATTATTTCGTGGGCGAAGGTGTTATCTCGGTGGCGAGCCTCAGTTGTGTCGAGTGTTTGGCGTCAGGCGGTGCGGTTGGGTCGGATTGTTATTTCCGGACTCCCCTTCCCATAATGCGGATGGCTTGAATAGCCGTTCGGGAAGATGTTGGGAGGGGCGACATCGCGTTTTGCACCGATGCGTGCCAATATGTCCGCCGCTTTGGTTGTTATCCGGGCTATATGATGAAATTCGAGCCCTTGAACCATCTTGACATTTTAGGACCGCATTGCGGTATGCTGCCATTTTGGATCTTTGGCATCAAAGTCTCCGTTTATTTGAGATATCGCGAGGTTTGAATCCCGCGCACCTCTAGGCGTTTAATGCCCATGGAGGCGCCATCCGGAGGCCGTGCGAGAAGGGCCTCGTATTCGGCTGCATTGTTGGAGTCCGTGTACATTATCTAAGGGCGTATTGGACTGTGTCCCCGGTTGGGGAGACGTCGATGCAACGCCTTGACCCAGTCCGGCCAACATTTTGGAGCCGTCAAAGTGCATGATCCAATTGGAGTATGCGCCGTACTCTTTAGGGAGTTCGGCTTCTGTCCATTCGCCGCGAAAGTCGGCCAAAACCTGCGACTTGATAGCTCGACGTGGCTTATAGGTTATGTCGAATGGAAGGAGCTCTATGGCCCATTTAGCAATCCGGCCCGTCGCGTTGCGGTTGTTTATAATGTCGTTAAGAGGTACTTCGGAGGCTACCGTTATCGAACACTCTTGAAAGTAGTGTCGCAGCTTCCGGGATGCCATGAACACCGCGTATGCTATCTTTTGATAATGTGGGTACCGGGACTTGCATGGAGTGAGGACAGTGGACACGTAATAAACCGGTCTTTGAAGAGGGAATCGGTGTCCGTCCGTTTCTCGTTCTACGACGAGCACCGCGCTGACAACTTGATGTGTTGCGGTGATGTATAATAGCATTGGTTCGCCCGCGTTGGGCGCGGCCAGGACCGGATTTGTTGCCAAAATGGCCTTTATTTCTTCGAGTCCGGTCGTGGCGGCATCCGTCAACTTGATGTGTTCGGTGCGTCGGAGGAGGCGGTAAAGGGGTAACGCCTTTTCTCCCAAACGGGAAATAAAGCGGCTTAGAGCCGCTATGCATCCCGTCAATTTTTGTATCTGTTTGAGGTCTTTTGGAATATCCAATTGTGTGAGCTCAGATCTTGGCTGGGTTTGCTTCGGTTCCTCTACGGACAAAATGAAGCCCGAGAGCTTTCGGTGGAGCGCCCGAATACGCATTTTTCGGATTGAGCTTGATGTCATATTTTCGAAGATTGTCGAATGTGAGCCTCAAGTCGTCTACTAGAGTTTCGACATGCTTAGTTTTGACGACCACGTCATCTACATATGCTTCCACTGTTTTGCCGATCTGGTTTGCCAGACATGTCTGAATCATGCGCTGATATGTTGCGTCGGTGTTTTTGAGCCCGAAGGGCATTGTGTTGAAGCAGAATGGGCCGTATGGAGTGATGAATGTTGTTGCAGCTTGGTCTTTCTCCGCCATCTTGATTTGGTGGTAGCCGGAGTACGCATCGAGGAAGCACAATGAGTCGTGTCCTACTGTGGCGTCGATAATTTGATCAATTCGAGGGAGGGGGAAGGGATCCTTTGGGCAAGCCTTATTAAGGTCTTTAAAATCAACACATAGGCGCCAGGATTTATCCTTCTTTGGTACCATCACCAGGTTTGCTAGCCAGTCCGGATGTTTTATATCTCTACGATGAATACGGCTTCCAAAAGTTTGGCTAGCTCCTCTCCCATGGCTTTGTCTCTTGGGTTCGAAAAGCGCGAAGAGCCTGTTTGGTGGCTTGAATCCTTTTAGGATATTTAGGCTGTGCTTTCGGCCAGCCGGCGTGGGATTCTGGCATGTCGAAGGGTGCCGGGCAAAGATGTCCTAGTTTTCTCGTAAAAATTCTCGTAGTCGGCGTCTACATCGAGGTTTAATTGTGCCCCAATGGAGGCCGTCTTTGCGAGGTCCGTTGGGTGGACTTGGAATTTGACTATTTCATCCGCTGGTTTAAAAGAGGTGGACTTGGATCTTTTATCAAGTATCACATCGTCCCTGTTCACCGTGGAGCGCATCGCAGTGAGTTCCTCGGCCGCTAGGGCTTCGGATAGTGCCTCGAGGGCTAGTGTGGCTGTCTTGTTTTCGATGCGGAGTGCTATGTTCGGATCAATAGCGAGAGTGATGATTCCGTTAGGTCCGGGCATTTTAAGCTTCATGTACCCATAATGGGGTATAGCTTGAAAAATTGTGAATGCCTCTCGCCCTAATAAAGCGTGATATCCGCTGCTGAACGGGTCCACTTGAAATGTGACCTCCTCGGACCTGTAATTTTGTCCGGCGAGCCGAACACTACGTCCAGTGTGATTTTTCCTGTGCAGCATGCTTCCCGGCTAGGGATTACTCCTCTAAATGTTGTGCTGCTTCGCTCAATGCGGTTCCAGTCTATTTCCATTTTTTGGAGGGTTTCCTCATAGATGAGGTTTAGTCATTGCCGCCATCCATGAGTACCTTAGTAAGGCGTAAAGCCGCCCACTATCGGATTGAGGACCAATGCGGCTGGTGCTCGGGCTGTTCAGAATTTAGGTTAAATCGGCATTGAAGGTAATAGCCGTGTCACTCCATGGATTTATTGTTGCTACTTGGTAGACTTGGCAAGGTTGCGGAGTGTTCGTTTTCGCATGTTATTTGATGCGAAAGTCTCGAAGACTGATTAACACCGTCTTTGGTGTTGCTTTGGGCTGGGGTTACGAAGCTAGAAGCTCTTCGCCACTTTTGGCCACCTGCCGTAGTATCCAACATGCTCGAAGGCTATGAGTTGGAGTGGCGTATACGTGCTATGAATTTTGCAGGTCCGTTTAGCCAACCCTCGATGACGGTTCCGTACCCTTTAGGGGTTTTGATTTTTGGTGTTTAACCTGGTGCTTGGTAATGATGCACCCTTTTATTTCGGACTAGGGATGTATTGGGGCGGATTATCCCAAAATTTACTTTCGGTTTTCGAGCGCTCTCCATCGCCGCAGTACTTTTGTACTATGGTCACCAAGTCGACAAAGCGTGTAATTTATAGCGACTTATGGCGTTTAGGAGTCCCTTGTCCGTGCAATTATTGCAAAAAATTGGGATTGCGTCCTCCTCTCGGCAGTCCTTTATCCTGTCCATAACCAGGAGGAATCTGGCCCAGTAATGATGTACTGTTTCAGCGGGCTCTTGCCGAATTCGGGATAGATCGCTAATCTTTGGGTGGGCGGGTGGATCTGGATCCGGAACCCCGTCCAATTTAAGACTCAGGGGCCGGGAAGTTTCCGAATTCGGAAGTTTGGATTTTTGAATGTTATCCAATGAATCCATCCCGTCGCCTGACTTTAAGTTCAGGGCTTGATCGACATCCGTCCCTCTGCGGGAATCCGGCATGGAGGGATCGGGAATCCGGACGTAACTAGTCCTTAAGATAGAAGAAGAATCGACGCATTGCTCCTCTATCACAGCAACATGATGGGTGGCCTGGGGAGAGTTGATCTCTCTCAGATCGGTTTTAGGCCCAATCCGGTCGTAGTCTGTGGCGACTCCCAGGGCGGCGATGCGATCCAAGAGCTTGTTTACGGAGGAGAGCTCGATCGGATCTAACTATTCGGCAAGTTCCGAATTAACGTGAAGATTGGTTTCGATGACTCGAGAAGTCATCGTCGGCGCGGTGGCTGAACTGGCGGTCATAAGAAAACCGCCTAGCCGAAGAGTCTGACCAGCGGCCATGGCTTCCTTGGTGATAGTATCGTCTTTAAAGATGAGATGAGGCATCCTTCCTGACGGCGACGGCACAGAGGAACTCTCAATGAAAGCACCAATGTCGGTGTCAAAACCGGTGGATCTCGGGTAGGGGGTCCCGAATTGTGCGTCTAGGCGGATGGTAACAGGAGACAAGGGACACGATGTTTTTACCCAGGTTCGGGCCCTCTCGATGGAGGTAATACCCTACTCCTGCTTGATTAATATTGATGATATGGGTAGTACAAGAGTAGATCTACCACGAGATCAAAGAGGATAAACCCTAGAAGCTAGCCTATGGTATTATTGTTGTTAGATCCCTACGGACTAAAACAACTGCGGTTTATATAGACACCGGATAGGTTAGGGTTACAGAGTCGGTTACAATGGTAGGAGATCTACATATCCGTATCGCCAAGCTTGCCTTCCACGCCAAGGAAAGTCCCATCCGGACACGGGACGAAGTCTTCAATCTTGTATCTTCATAGTCCAGGAGTCCGGCCAACGGTGATAGTTCGGCTATCCGGACACCCCCTAATCCGGGACTCCCTCAATGACCATAAAAGATATTACTCATATAAATAGAACAACCATTATTCTCTGATTTAAATGAATAACCGTCTCGCATCAAACAAGATCCAGATATAATGCTTATGCTCAACGCTGGCACCAAATAACAATTATTCAGGTCTAAAACTAATCGAAGGTAGATGTAGAGGTAGCGTGCCGACCGCGATCACATCGACTTTGGAACCATTTCCCAGCGCGCCGTCACCTCGTCCTTGGCGGTGTTCACTTATTCCGTAGTCCCTGTTTGAGTTGCAAATATTAGCAACAGAGAACCCGATTATCAAATACCAGTGCTTCTGCGAGCTCTAGTAAGGTACACATCAATAACATGTATATCACATATACCTTTGTTCACCTTGCCATCCTTCTTATCCGCCAAATACTTGGGGCAGTTCCGCTTCCAGTGACCAGCTTGCTTGCAGTAGAAGCACTCAGTTTAAGGCTTAGGTCTAGACTTGGGTTTCTTCTCCTAAGCAGCAACTTGCTTGCTGTTCTTCTTGAAGTTCCCCTTCTTCTTCGCTTTGCCCTTTTTGTTGAAACTAGTGGTCTTGTTGACCATCAACACTTGATGCTCCTTCTTGATTTCTACCTCCGCAGCTTTTAGCATTGCGAAGAGCTCGGGAATTGTCTTGTTCATCCCTTGCATATTATAGTTCATCACAAAGCTCTTGTAGCTTGGTGGCAGTGATTGGAGAATTCTGTCAATGGCGCTATCATCCGGAAGATTAACTCCTAGTTGAATCAAGTGATTATTATACCCAGACATTTTGAGTATATGCTAACTAACAGAACTATTCTCCTCCATCTTGCAGCTATAGAACTTATTAGAGACTTCATATCTCTCAATCCGGGCATTTGCTTGAAATATTAACTTCAACTCTTGGAACATCTCATATGCTCCATGACGTTCAAAACGTCGTTGAAGACCCGGTTCTAAGCAGTAAAGCATGGCACACTGAACTATTGAGTAGTCATCAGCTTTGCTCTGCCGGACGTTCATAACATCTGGCGTTGCTCCTGCAGCAGGCCTGGCACCCAGCGGTGCTTCCAGGACGTAATTCTTATGTGCAGCAATGAGGATAATCCTCAAGTTACGGACCCAGTCCGTGTAATTGCTACCATCATCTTTCAACTTTGCTTTCTCAAGGAACGCATTACGGAACAACAACACGAGGCATCTATCTACAACAAACATAGATAAGCAAAATACTATCAGGTACTAAGTTCATGATAAATTTAAGTTCAATTAATCATATTACTTAAGTACTCCCACTCAGACAGACATCTCTATAGTCATCTAAGTGATCACGTGATCCAAATCAACTAAACCATAACCGATCATCACGTGAGATGGAGTAGTTTCCAATGGTGAAGATCACTATGTTGATCATATCTAATATATGATTCACGCTCGACCTTTCGGTCTCCGTGTTCCGAGGCCATATCTGCATATGCTAGGCTCGTCAAGTTTAACCTGAGTATTCCGCGTGTGCAAAACTGGCTTGCACCCGTTGTAGATGGACGTTGAGCTTATCACACCCGATCATCACGTGGTGTATGCAGGCACGACGAACTTTGGCAATGGTGCATACTCAGGGAGAACACTTCTTGATAATTTAGTGATAGATCATCTTAAAATGCTACCGTCAATCAAAGCAAGATAAGATGCATAAAGGATAAACATCACATGCAATCAATATAAGTGATATGATATGGCCATCATCATCTTGTGCTTGTGATCTCCATCTCCGAAGCAAATCCACGATCACCATCGTCATCGGCGCGACACCTTGATCTCCATCGTAGCATCATTGTCGTCTCGCCAACTATTGCTTCTACGACTATCGCTACCGCTTAGTGATAAAGTAAATCAATTACAGGGCGATTGCATTTCATACAATAAAGCGACAACCATATGGCTCCTGCGAGTTGCCAATAACTTGATTACAAAACATGATCATCTCATACAATAAAATATAGCATCACGTCTTGACCATATCACATCACAACATGCCCTGCAAAAACAAGTTAGACGTCCTCTACTTTGTTGTTGCAAGTTTTACGTGGCTGCTACGGGCTGAGCAAGAACCGTTCTTACCAACGCATCAAAACCAAAACGATAGTTCGTCAAGTTAGTGCTGTTTCAACCTTCGCAAGGACCGGGCGTAGCCATACTTGGTTCAACTAAAGTTGGAGAAACTGACACCCGCCAGCCACCTGTGTGCAAAGCACATCGGTAGAACCAGTCTCGCGTAAGCGTACGCATAATGTCGGTCCGGGCCGCTTCATCCAACAATACCGCCGAACCAAAGTATGACATGCTGGTAAGCAGTATGACTTGTATCGCCCACAACTCACTTGTGTTCTACTCGTGCATATAACATCAACGAAAAAATCAGGCTCTGATATCACTGTTGGGAAACGTAGTAATTTCAAAAAAATTCCTACGCACACGCAAGATCATGGTGCTGCATAGTAACGAGAGGGGAGAGTGTGTCCACGTACCCTCGTAGACCGAAAGCGGAAGCGTTATGACAACACGGTTGATGTAGTCGTACGTCTTCACGATCCGACCAATCCAAGCATCGAACGTACGGCACCTCCGTGTTCTGCACACGTTCAGCTCGATGACGAACCCCGGACTCCAATCCAGCAGGGTGTCGGGGATGAGTTCCGTCAACACGACGGCGTGGTGACGATGATGATGTTCTACCGATGCAGGGCTTCGCCTAAACTCATGACGATCTGACCGAGGTGGAATATGGTGGAGGGGGGCACCGCACACGGCTAAGGAACGATCACGAAGATCAACTTGTGTGTTCTAGGGTGCCCCCTGCCCCCGTATATAAAGGAGCAAGGGGGAGGCCGGCCGGCCCTTGTGGGCGCGCCAAGGAGGAGGAGTCCTCCTCCTAGTAGGAGTAGGACTCCCTCTTTCCTACTCCTACTAGGAGGGGAAAGGAAGGGGGAGAGGGAGAGGGAAAGAGGGGGGCGCCGCCCCTCCTCCTAGTCAATTCGGACCAAAGGGGAGGCGCGCGGCCCATCCTGGCTGCCCTCTCTCTCTCCACTAAAGCCCATAAGGCCCAATACTCCTCCGGGGGGGGGGGGTTCCGGTAACCCTCCGGCACTCCGGTTTTCTCCGAAATCACCCGGAACACTTCCGGTGTCCGAATATAGTCGTCCAATATATCGATCTTTATGTCTCGACCATTTTGAGACTCCTTGTCATGTCCGTGATCACATCCGGGACTCCGAACAACCTTCGGTACATCAAAACTTATAAACTCATAATAAAAGCATCATCGTAGCGTTAAGCGTGCGGACCCTACGGGTTCGAGAACTATGTAGACATGACCTAGAACTGTTTACGATCAATAACCAATAGTGGAACCTGGATGTTCATATTGGCTCCTACATATTCTCTGAAGATCTTTATCGGTCAAACCGCATAACAACATCGTTGTTCCCTTTGTCATCGGTATGTTACTTGCCGAGATTCGATCGTCGGTATCCAATACCTAGTTCAATCTAGATTGCGGCAAGTCTCTTTACTCGTTAAGTAATACATCATCCCGTAACTAACTCATTAGTTACAATGCTTGCAAGGCTTAAGTGATGTGTATTACCGAGAGGGCCCAGAGATACCTCTCCGACAATGAGAGTGACAAAACCTAATCTCAAAATACGCCAACCCAACATGTACCTTCGGAGACACCTGTAGAGCACCTTTATAATCACCCAGTTACGTTGTGACGTTTGGTAGCACACAAAGTATTCCTCCGGTAAATGGGAGTTGCATAATCTCATAGTTGTAGGAACTTTGTATAAGTTAGGAAGAAAGGTAGCAATATACTAAACGATCAAGTGCTAGGCTAACGGAATGGGTCAAGTCAATCACATCATTCTCCTAATGATGTGATCCCGTTAATCAAATGACAACACATGTCTATGGTTAGGAAACATAACCATCTTTGATTAATGAGCTAGTCAAGTAGAGGCATACTAGTGACATTATGTTTGTCTATGTATTCACACATGTATCATGTTTCCGGGTAATACAATTCTAGCATGAATAATAAACATTTATCATGATATGAGGAAATAAATAATAACTTTATTATTGCCTCTAGGGCATATTTCCTTCACAATCAACTGCCACGCGGCGCCCAAGGCCGCAGGCTGTTAGGGCCCGCAGCGCTACACACTTGCCCTTTCGCTTCTCTGCTCGGCCAAGTCCGGGCGCGCCTTGGGCCCGGGGAGCTCTTGTCGTGCGTTAAGGAACAGGGGTCCCAGACTTGCACTGCACTGCGGCCTGCAGGCGTGGCTAAAGGGGGCCCGTCACGGCCCATCTTCATCGGCACAAGCTCAAGACCCTCGTGAGGGGCCAAGCCTCATGAGGCGGGCTGACAGGAGCTTCCTCGAGCCTGCAGCCTCATCAGGTGGCTCGCCAGAGGCGGAGAGATCAAGGTGGGGTACCTCACGAGGTGCCCATGACGCAAGCCATGACGACCAAAGGCGCCCGGCGGGCGCCACCCGTCTGATGTCCTCCTTTCCTCTTTGGTGCAAAGGCAGCAAGCGCAGGCGAGGGCATCAAGCAAAGGCATCCCTTTTAGTGCAACAAGACCAAGACCAGCCCAACGGCAGGAAGGAAGTCATTGTGGAGCCCAAGCCGGCGTCACCACCAGAGCCTTTGACAGGCGAGGACAAACTTTAGTCAGGATAAGTGTACCAGATGTTCCCCTTCAAAATGGCCAAATGTTGGCGCCCTTCCCGCTCAATATTTGGGGAAGGGGCCCAGGGCCTTCGCCTATAAATAGGACAAGCCACCCACATGGTAGAGAGAGAGAGAGAGCTTGATCCGGAATCCAGAACAGTGCTAGAGGTTAAGCAATCTAGAGAGAGAGAGAGAAGGCGGCTGAACTCCTCCTAGCAGTTCATCGACCGGCCAAGAACAGACCCTCGCGAGGCTGTTCTTCCCTGTATTGTTCATCATCATCAGCCCAAGAGGCAATCCACCACACCACAAACTAGAGTAGGGTATTACACCATAATGGTGGCCCGAACTAGTATAAACCTTGCGTCTCTTATGTTGTTCCTTTCATAGTTTAGATCCAAGCGAGGCGGCGGGGTGCAGGTAGGTCGAGGGCGAGATCTCCGCGTGCACCCCAGTGTTCGAACCTCAAGGGTCTGCCGGAACCCGAAATCCGACAAAAACCTATATCTACCATCCATATTGCACTTGTATCACCATCTCTTCGTCGAACTAGTGCACCTATACAATTTACCATTGTATTGGGTGTGTTGGGGACACAAGAGACTCTTTGTTATTTGGTTTTAGGGTTGCTTGAGAGAGACCATCTTCATCCTACGCCTCCCACGGATTGATAAACCTTAGGTCATCCACTTGAGGGAAATTTGCTACTGTCCTACAAAACTGTGCACTTGCAGGCCCAACAACGTCTACAAGAAGAAGGTTGTGTAGTAGATATCAAGGGGAGCTCAACGGAGAAGCTATTCTGGTCCCAGTATGCTGGGGCCGAACACCCAACGCCTCTGAGTGACCAACTGAAGCAGTTGGTCGAACTCCACAGGGCGGCCGAAGTGGCTATGAAAGATTTCATAGTCTGGATGTGGCCTGGTGAGCCCCGCCTACTAGCTACTTGGCTGATCATGCGGATGGTAAATGCTCGTCTGCGGCTTGAAGTAATCAAGCGATCCGTTTGCATTGAGGATGCCGCCGGGCCTTTGCCCGTCTTGAAGGTGCATTGGGGCAAGCTGGATGCGGAGAAGCTGGTGAAGGACGGGCCCGGAGGGCAAAGGCGCATCGCCATCCCGAGAAGTACTATGATGGCGTTATGAAGGGCGCTTCGTTGTTGGGGAGCGTGGCGAGAAATTCAAAATTTTCCTACGTGTCACCAAGATCTATCTATGGAGAAACTAGCAACGAGGGAAGGAGAGTGCATCTACATACCCTTGTAGATCGCTAAGCGGAAGCGTTCATGAGAACGGGGTTGAAGGAGTCGTACTCGTCGTGATCCAAATCACCGGAGATCCTAGTGCGAGCAGACGGCACCTCCGCGTTCAACACACGTACAGCCCGGTGGCGTCTCACGCCTTGATCCAGCAAGGAGAGAGGGAGAGGTTAAGGAAGACTCCATCCAGCAGCAGCCTGGCAGGCGTGGTGGTGGTGGAGGCGTGGCAATCCAGTGAGGCCGCCAAGCACCACGGGAGAGGAGGAGGAGGAGGAGGCGGGGCTGCACCAATAGAGGGGAAAACTCATGTATTGAGCAGCCCCAAGTCTCAAGTATTTATAGGGGAGGGAGGCTGCGCCCCTAGGGTTCCCTCCCCAAGGGTGGCGGCAGCCCAGATCCCATCCGGGGCGGCCAGAGGGGAGAAAGGGAGGCGCACTGGGTGGGCCTTAGGGCCCATCTGCCCTAGGGTTTGCCCCTCCCACTCTTCCTGCGCCTTGGGCCCCTTGTGGGGCGCACCAGCCCACCCGGGCTGGTCCCCTCCACACTTGGCCCACGCAGCCCTCCGGGGTTGGTGGCCCCACTTGGTGGACCCAGGGACCCTCCCGGTGGTCCCGGTACGTTACCAATAAAACCCGAAACTTTTCCGGTGACCAAAACAGGACTTCCCATATATAAATCTTTACCTCCGGACCATTCCGGAACTCCTCGTGACGTCCGGGATCTCATCCGGGACTCTGAACAACATTCGGTAACCACATACAAACTTCCTTTATAACCCTAGAGTCATCGAACCTTAAGTGTGTAGACCCTACGGGTTCGGGAACCATGCAGACATGACCGAGACGTTCTCCGGCCAATAACCAACAACGGGATGTGGATACCCATGTTGGCTCCCACATGTTCCACGATGATCTCATCGGATGAACCACGATGTCAAGGACTCAATCAATCCCGTATTCAATTCCCTTTGTCTAACGGTATTGTACTTGCCCGAGATTCGATCGTCGGTATACCGATACCTTGTTCAATCTCGTTACGGGAAGTCTCTTTACTCGTTCCGTAACACATCATCCCGTGATCAACTCCTTGATCACATTGTGCACATTATGATGATGTCCTACCGAGTGGGCCCAGAGATACCTCTCCGTCACACGGAGTGACAAATCCCAGTCTCGATGCTCAATGTTCAATGTTCAATGTTCAAGTAGCTTAATCCAGGTTTTCTATTGAAAAACATCTTTCAAATAACCCTATATGCTTTCCAGAAATTCTACATCATTTCTGATCATCAATATGTCAACAACATATACTCATCAGAAATTCTATAGTGCTCCCACTCACTTCTTTGGAAATACAAGTTTCTCATAAACTTTGTATAAACCCAAAATCTTTGATCATCCTATCAAAGTGCATATTCCAACTCCGAGATGCTTACTCCGGTCCTTAGAAGGATTGCCGGAGCTAGCATACCTTTTAGCATCCTTAGGATTGACAAAACTTTTACGATTGTATCACGTACAACCTTTCCTTATTTAAACCGGTAAGGAAACTCGTTTTGACATCCATCCGCCAGATTTCATAAATGCAGCTTGTGCTAACATGATTCCGACGGACTTTAAGCATCGCTACGGATGAGAAAATCTCATCGTAGTCAACTCCTTGAACTTGTGAAAAACTCTTCGCCACAAGTCGAGCTTCATAGACGGTGACATTACCGTCCACGTCCGTATTTTCTTAAAGATCCATTTATCTCAATGGCTCGCCGATCATCGGGCAAGTCCACCAAAGTCCATGCTTTGTTCTGATACATGGATCCTATCTCGGATTTCATGGCTTCTAACCATTTGTCGGAATTTGGGCCCACCATTGCTTCTCCATAGCTCGTAGGGTTCATTGTTGTCTAGCAACATGACCTTCAAGACAGGATTGCGTACCACTCTGAAGTAGTACGTATCCTTGTCACCCTACGAGGTACGTAAGTGACTTGATCCGAAACTTCATGATCACTATCATAAGCTTCTACTTCAATTGTTGTAGGTGCCACGGGAACAACTTCCTGTGCCCTGCTACACACTAGTTGAAGTGATGGTTCAATAACCTCATCAAGTCTCCACCATCCTCCCACTCAACTTTTCGAGACGAACTTTTCCTCGAGAAAGGACCCGATTCAAGAAACAATCCCTATTGCTTCCGGATCTGAATTAGGAGGTATACCCAACTGTTTTGGGTGTCCTATGAAGATGCATTTTGTCCGCTTTGGGTTCGAGCTTATCAACCTGAAACTTTTCCACATAAGCGTCGCAGCCCCAAACAATTAAGAAAGCGACAACTTAGGTTTCTCCAAGCGGTGTCGTCTCAACGGAATTACGTGGTGCCCCATTAAAGTGAGTGCGGTTGTCTCTAATGCCTAACCCATGAGCGATAGTGGTAATTCGATAAGAGATATCATGGTACGCACCATATCCAATAGAGTGCAACTATGATGTTCGGACACACCATCACACTATGGTGTTCCAGGCGGTATTAATTGTGAAACAATTTGAACAATGTCTTAACTGTGTGCCAAAACTCGTAACTCAAATATTCATCTCTATGATCATATCATAGACATTCTATCCTCTTGTCATGAAGATCTTAAACTTCACTCTGGAATTACTTGAACCATTCAATAATTCAGACTTGTGTTTCATCAAGTAAATATACTCAACATCTACTCGAATCATCTGTGAAGTCAGAACATAACGATATTCACTGCATGCCTCAGCACTCATTGGACTGCACACATCAAAATGTGTTACTTCCAACAGGTTGCTACCTTGTTCCATCTTCTTTGAAACCGAGGCTTTTCGGTCATCTTGCCCATGTGGTATGATTTGCATATCTCAAGTGATTCAAAATCAAGTGAGTCCAAACGATCCATCTGCATGGAGTTTCTTCATGCGTATACACCAATAGACATGGTTTGCATGTCTCAAACTTTTCAAAACGAGTGAGTCCAAAGATCCATCAACATGGAGCTTCTTCATGCTTTTATACCAATATGCCTTACATGGCGATTGCCACAAGTAAGTGGTACTATCATTACTATCTTATATCTTTTGGCATGAAAATGTGTATCACTACGATCGAGATTCAATAAACCATTTATTTAGGTGCAAGACCATCGAAGGTATTATTCAAATAAATAGAGTAACCATTATTCTCCTTAAATGAATAACCGTATTGCGATAGACATAATCCAATCATGTCTATGCTCAACGCAAACACCAAATGATAATTATTCTGGTTTAATACTAATCTTGATGGTAGAGGGAACATGCGATGTTTGATCACATCAAAATTGGAAACACTTCCAATACATATCGTCAGCTCTCCTTTAGCTAGTCTCCGTTTATTCCGTAGCCTTTTATTTTGAGTTACTAACACTTAGCAACCGAACCGGTATCTTAATACCACTGGTGCTACTAGGAGTACTAGTAAAGTACACATTAACATAATGTATATCCAATATACTTCTATCGACCTTGCCAGCCTTCTTATCTACCAAGGATCTAGGGTGGTTCCGCTTCAGTGTCCGTCCCTCTCAGTACAGAAGCACTTAGTCTCGGGTTTGGGTTCAACCTTGGGTTTCTTCCTTTGGAGCGACAACTGATTTGCCGTTTCATGAAGTGTCCCTTCTTGCCCTTGCCCCTTTTGAAACTAGTGGTTTCACCAACCATCAACAATTGATGCTCCTTCTTGATTTTTACTTTCGCGATGTCAAACAACGTGAATACCTCAAGGATCATCATCTCTATCCTTGATATGTTATAGTTCATCACGAAGCTCTAGCAGCTTGGTGGCAATGTCTTTGGAGAAACATCACTATCTCATCTGGAGGATTAACTCCCACTCGATTCAAGTGATTGTTGTACCCAGACAATCTGAGTACAAGCTCAACGATTGAGATCTTCTCCCTTAGTTTGTAGCCTAGAAAACTCGTTGGAGGTCTCATACCTCTTGACGTGGGCACGAGCCTGAAATCCCAATTTCAGCCCTCAGAACATCTCATATGTTCCGCGATGTTTCAAAAACGTCTTTGGTGCCTCAATTCTAAGCCGTTTAACATTACCGAACTATCACGTAGTCATCAAAACGTGTGTGTCAGAAGTTCGCAACATCCACAGACCAAGTTCGAGGTCCAGCACACTGAGCGATGCATTAAGGACATAAGCTTTCTACTGACCGCATAATTGCTACTGTCAACTTTCAACTATATTTTCTCTAGGAACATATCTAAACAGTAGAACTAAAGCGCGAGCTTACGACATAATTTGCAAAAGGTCTTTTGACTATGTTCAAGATAATTAAGTTCATCTTATGAACTCCCACTCAGATGGACATCCCTACGGTCATCTAAGTGATTACATGATCCGAGTCAACTAGGCCGTGTCCGATCATCACGTGAGACGGACTAGTCATCATCGGTGAACATCTTCATGTTGATCGTATCTACTATACGACTCATGCTCGACCTTTCGGTCTCTCGTGTTCCGAGGCCATGTGCGTACATGCTAGGCTCGTCAAGTTAACCCTAAGTGTTTCGCGTGTGTAAATCTGTCTTACACCCGTTGTATGTGAACGTAAGAATCCATCACACCCGATCATCACGTGGTGCTTAGAAGCGATGAACTTTAGCAACGGTGCAGTTAGGGGAGAACACTTCTTGAAATTGTTGTAAGGATCATCTTATTTACTACCGTCGTTCTAAGTAAACAAGATGCATAAACATAATAAACATCACATGCAATTATATATAGTAGTGACATGATATGGCCAGTATCATATAGCTCCATCGATCTCCATCTTCGGTGCTCCATGATCATCATCGTCACCGGCATGACACCATGATCTCCATCATCGTGTCTTCATGAAGTTGTCTCGCCAACTATTACTTCTACTACTATGGCTAACGGTTAGCAATAAAGTAAAGTAATTACATGGCATTGTTTAATGACACGCAGGTCATACAATAAATAAAGACAACTCCTATGGCTCCTGCCGGTTGTCATACTCATCGACATGCAAGTCGTGAATCCTATTACAAGAACATGATCAATCTCATACATCACATATCATTCATCACATTCTTCTTGGCCATATCACATCACATAGCATACCCTGCAAAAACAAGTTAGGCGTCCTCTAATTGTTGTTTGCATGTTTTACGTGGCTGCTATGGGTTTCTAGCAAGAACGTTTCTTACCTACGCATAAAACCACAACGTGATATGCCAATTGCTATTTACCCTTCATAAGGACCCTTTTCATCGAATCTGTTCCGACTAAAGTGGGAGGCGGCACCGCTAGCCACCTTATGCACCAAGTGCATGTCACCGGTGGAACCTGTCTCACGTAAGAGTGCGTGTAAGGTCGGTCCGGCCGCTTCATCCCACAATACCGTCAAAACAAGATTGGACTAGTAACGGTAAGCATATTGAACATCATCAACGCCCACAACTACTTTGTGTTCTACTCGTGCAAAGAATCTACGCAATAGACCTAGCTCGATACCCTTTGTTGGGGGAACGTGGCAGAAATTCAAAATTTTCCTACGTGTCATCAAGATCTATCTATGGAGAAACTAGCAACAAGGGAAGGAGAGTGCATCTACATACCCTTGTAGATCGCTAAGAGGAAGCGTTCAAGAGAACGGGGTTGAAGGAGTCGTACTCGTCGTGATCCAAATCACCGGAGATCCTAGTGCCGAACGGACGGCACCTCCGCGTTCAACACACGTACAGCCCGGTGACGTCTCCCATGCCTTGATCCAGCAAGGAGAGAGGGAGAGGTTGAGGAAGACTCCGTCCAGCAGCACAACGGCTTGGTGGTGATGGAGGAGCGTGGCAATCCTGCAGGGCTTCGCCAAGCACCACGGGAGAGGAGAAGGGACTTGGGAGAGGGGGAGGCTGCGCCAGAACATGGGCTGCTGCTGCCCTCCCACCCCCACATATATATAGGGGCAAAGGAGAGGGGGGCCGGCCCCCTCAGATCCAATCTGAGGAGGGGGCGGCGGCCAGGGGGGTTGCCTTGCCCCCCAAGGCAAGGGAGGCGCCCCCCTTTAGGGTTTCCCCCAAGCCCTAGGCGCCTTGGGCCTTGGTGGGGGGGCGCACCAGCCCACCTGGGGCTGGTCCCCTCCCACACTTGGCCCATGCAGCCCTTCTGGGCCGGTGGCCCCACTTGGTGGACCCACAGGACCCTCACAGTGGTCCCGTACATTATCGATAGCACCGGAACTTTTCGGTGACCAAAACAGGACTTCCCATATATAAATCTTCACCTCCGGACCATTACGGAACTCCTCGTGGCGTTCGGGATCTCATTCGGGACTCGAACAACATTCGCAACCACATACAAACTTCCTTTATAACCCTAGCGCCATCGAACCTTAAGTGTGTAGACCCTACGGGTTCGGGAACCATCTTGAGACATGACCAAGAGGCGTTCTCGGCCAATAACCAACAGCGGGATCCGGATACCCATGTTGGCTCCCACATGTTCCACGATGATCTCATCGGATGAACCACGATGTCAAGGACTCAATCAATCCCGTATTCAATTCCCTTTGTCTAACGGTATTGTACTTGCCCGAGATTCGATCGTCGGTATACCGATACCTTGTTCAATCTTGTTACCGGCAAGTCTCTTTACTCGTTCCGTAACACATCATCCCGTGATCAACTCCTTGATCACATTGTGCACATTATGATGATGTCCTACCGAGTGGGCCCAGAGATACCTCTCCGTCACACGGAGTGACAAATCGATCTCGATTCGTGCCAACCCAATGCAGACACTTTCGGAGATACCTGTAGTGCACCTTTATAGCCACCCGATTACGTTGTGACGCTTTGGTACACCCAAAGCATTCCTACGGTATCCGGGAGTTGCACAATCTCATGGTCTAAGGAAATGATACTTGACATTAGAAAAGCTTTAGCATAGGAACTACGATCTTTGTGCTAGGCTTAGGATTGGGTCTTGTCCATCACATCATTCTCCTAATGATGTGATCCCGTTATCAACGACATCCAATGTCCATGGTCAGGAAACCGTAACATCTATTGATCAACGAGCTAGTCAACTAGAGGCTTACTAGGGACATGGTGTTGTCTATGTACCCACACATGTATCTGAGTTTCCTATCAATACAATTATAGCATGGATAATAAACGATTATCATGAACAAGGAAATATAATAATAACTAATTTATTATTGCCTCTAGGGCATATTTCCAACACTCGTCTCGTGGTCGACGAATGTACTAAAGACAAGAGCTTTGACTAAATGTACCTCTGCCGCTGTTGTAAATTAAGGACGGAGTTGCCTGTGCTATGTAGCACTATTTTGATTTAAAATATTACCATTTGTGCGGCTGTTTATCAAATTCTGAAAGTAGGCCAGTCGTCGGCTTCCGCCCCCACGTACCTAGTAGCCGGGTGTTCCTGGAAAAACCCGTATACTCTTTATCCAAATGTTTGGTCCCTTACAGAGGTATCCGACGCAGCGAACAAGGCACTCGGACTATGTGGCTTTATAACTTTCACTTAGCCATAGAAGTCTATAATTTTAAATTTTGGCGAAGCCCCTAGAATTCGGAGGGCCGAATTGGGGCGCTATATACGCCTAAATCGGACAAGGCCGACTCATCGCCTAAAAGCGGAAAAAATCTTTAAGGATTTTAAGACCTCATGAACAGCGACCAGCTCTCGCCTCATCATGCCTGTCAGTTTTCGGCTTTCTCTACTGAGGTGCTCGTCCGAAAGAACCGGGACACAATCGCAGTAGTTCTCCCTGCGCTACCTTAGCCTATATAACGGAACGTAAGGTACCAAAACAAGGGATCCGGGCTAACCCAACTGTAGACCCAAGACATGATTCGGAGCTGATGCATATAGTGCTATAAGTTTGGGGTGCCGCACTGTTCAAAGTGTTCGGACTTTATTTTCCGTAGAACGGGGCACATAGGAAGCCCCTGGAAAACGGACCGTACCAAAGTGTACGGATGCAATATCAAAGAAACAATTGTAAGAAAAATGTTCAAATAAGGATAATGAGCTGACGCTATATATAATCTCCCATTGATGAAAATACATTTAAGCGTATGTTTACAATGAATGCATTAAGCATAGATGAATAGGACTATTTAACATGTCCTATCCAGAGGCAGGCTGCGTGTGGATATATAAAACAGGTATAACGATCGTAAATAGATTCCACCTGGGTGTTTCCCTCTGTGCGCGAAGTCTGTTGCCTCCTTGGTTTTATCTCCTATATAAGTCCGGCAATCCGGCTCTTCTGAATTGGCTGCTCTAAAGCAATGTCCTGAAAAAGAAGAAGGACGGGTTATGAAGGTATGTGGCGGTTATCCCGCACTGTTGACTGAGTTGTTGTTGCGCCTCCGCCTACGCCCATGGTATCTTGAGCGCGTAATTGTGTACGCGTCGCACAAATGCTGCTTTGATGGGGCTTAAGCGGAGGCCGGACTGCTAGTCGCGCTCTTGGCATGCCTGATGATCCTGTTGCGGGGTGCTCTGGACTCTCTTGACGGTGCTTGAAGTTGTTGTCGCCGGATTGGTTTGTCAGAGGAGGCCGCATTGTACTTCCACCACGAGGGTTGCAGTATGTTCTTCTGTTCGGAGAGAGCGGTCCATATTTCCGTTCACTGTTATGACCCCGCGTGGTCCCGACATCTTGATCTTGAGGTATGCGCAGTGTGGTACCGCATTGAATCTAGCGAATGCGGTTCGTCCGAGCAGTGCGTGGTAACCACTGCGGAAAGGGAAGATATCAAAGATTAGCTATTCGCTTCGGAATTTATCCGGAGATCCGGAGACCACTTCCAATGTTATAGAGCCCGTGCAGCGGGCCTCTACTCCAGGAATCAACCTTTAAAGGTGGTTTTGGTGGCCTTGATCCTTGAAGGGTCAATGCCCATTTTGCGCACTGTGTCCTGATAAAGCAGGTTTAGGCTGCTGCCATCGTCCATAAGGATGCGCATGAGGTGGAATCCGTCGACGATTGGGTCTAGGACCAGTGCGGCCGAGCCGCCGTGACGGATGCTAGTGGGGTGATCCCTACGATCAAAGGTGATCAGACAAGCTAACCATGGGTTGAATTTGGGGGCGACTGGCTCCATCACGTAGACGTCCCGTAGTGCCCACTTCCGTTCCCGCTTGGGGATGTGCGTGGCATAGATCATGTTGACCGTTTTCACCTGGGGGGAGGGGGATTTCTTCTGTCCCCCCGTGTTCGAACGTCGGGGCTCCTCGTCATCGTCGCTGTGCAGCCCCTTGTCCTTGTCTTCGGCGTTTATTTTGCCGGCCTGTTTGAATACCCAGCAATCTCTATTGGTGTGGTTGGCTGGCTTGTCCGGGGTGCCATGAATTTGGAATGAGCGCTCCAGTATGCGGTCCAGACTGGACGGTCCCTGATTATTTCTTTTGAACGACTTGTTCCGCTGATCGGGCTTGGATCCGCTGAATCCGGCGTTGACTGTCGTGTCTTCAGTGTTGTCGCTGTTGTTCCGTCACTTATGTCTGTTACACCATGGTTTGCCTTTATTGTCGCGGCCATCCGAAGTGCCAGAATGTGGCGTAGTGCTGCTGCGAGCCAACCAACTATCCTCGCCCGCGCAAAAGCGGGTCATTAGTGTTGTGAGAGCTGCCATGGACTTGGGTTTTCGGCCGAGGTGTCGAGCGAGCCACTCGTCACGGATATTATGCTTAAAAGCCGCCAACTTGGCGTCCGGGCAGTCGACTATTTGGTTCTTTTTAGTTCGGAACCGAGTCCAGAATTTCCTGGCTGACTCTTCGGGCTGTTGAGTAATGTGGCTCAGGTCATCAGAGTCCGGTGGTCGCACCTATGTGCCCTAGAAATTTTCGAGGAATGCGTCTTCCAGGTTTTCCCAACTGCCAATGGAATTTGCTGGCAGGCTGTTTAGCCAGTGTCGAGCTGGTCCTTTGAGCTTAAGGGGAAGATACTTGATGGCATGTAGGTCATCTCTTCAGGCCATGTGAATGTGGAGAAGGAAATCTTCGATCCATACTGCGGGGTCTGTTGTGCCATCGTATGATTCGATGTTTACGGATTTGAACCCTTCTGGGAATTCATGATCCACTACTTCGTCAGTAAAGCAGAGGGGTGCACGGCGCCTCTGTGCCGGGCTATGTGGCTACGCAGGTCGAATTGCTCTGGATGGCTATGTTCGACCCGGCCGGACTTGTTGAAGGTGTATCCGGCGTGACGGTCGTCGTCGCGTGCCGAGGCGCGCCCCCGCGATCTGTAGATCGATCTTGGCTGTCCTATTTTGTTGCCCCGGGTCGTAGTATGTTGGCGTGGGGGTATTGGCTGGTATGCGGACTGATATGCCGTTTTATCCCGGCCATGAGGTGGCCGGTCAGCCGTGTGGCGCTCGAGTCCGTATTCCTTGGCTGCCAGGACTTCAGTCCATCTATCTGTGAGCAGGTCTTGATCAGCTTGGAGTTGCTGCTGCTTCTTTTTCAGGCTCCTCGCAGTGGCTATAAGCTGACGCTTGAAGTGCTCCTGCTCTACGGGATCCTCAGGCACGCCGAACTCCTCGTCGCCGAGGCTAATCTCTTCTTCAGAGGGGGGCATGTAGCTGTCCTCCTCCGGGTATTCGTCCGTCGCCTGTTCTTCTGGGCTGACCTGCTCATCCTCCTGTTCGGCCTGCTCGAAGGCGGGCCGATCAGGGTTGTATTATTCTTCGGCACCATTCGGATTGTTTTCGTCTCCTGGGCCGGTATTGCTGTGGCGGGGCTTGGAGTGGCACCGACCACGCCCATTCTTTGCTTTTTTTCCCTGAGGTTTTATCCTCCGTGGCCTCATCGCCATTTGTTTCCTTCGGAGTGTGCACCATATATATATCATAGGAAGAGGTGGCTGTCCACTGCCCAGTGAGCGGTGGTCATGTTCTTCTCCTGCATCATCGTCCATACCGTCGATGTCTTCGGAGTCAAATTCCAGTACCTCGGTTAAATCATCGACCGTGGCAATGAAGTGGGTGGTGGGTGGGCAACGAATTCCTTCATCGCCTGCCTCCCACTCGAGCCGGACATAGTTCGACCGAGAGCCTCCTGACAAAGAGAGAGACTTTAATGAGTCCAGCATGTTGCCAAAGGGTGAGTGCTGGAAGATATCCGCAGCGGTGAACTCCATTACCGGAGCCCAACCTGGCTCGACTGGCTCGGGAGTGCGCGGATTGGAACCGGCGTCCAGATACAAATCCGGGGGTCCGGAGTCACAGGCCACCACAGAGTTAAGGCCAGTGTTCGGCTCCACCACCGATGAGTGCGCGACCTGCGGGGCGGGGTCCATCCCTCCGTCCTTAGGCAGCGCAACCTGCTCGGGATTTAGGTCCGAGACTCTGCGGGTGATACTCGGCTTCGTCCGACAATGAGTCTAAGTCGTGCTCGTCGTGGTATCCGGTGCTCTGGCATAGGCGAATCCATCGAAGATCAAGTCTCCGCTGAATGTCCGTCGTGTAGCTCAGGTTTCGAACCTGATCTGGTGGCAGGCGTGTGATCGATCTGCTCGGATGGCCAAACGAGTTGGCCCGCAGGGCGAAGCCGCCGAAGACGAAGATCTGTCCGGGGAGGAAGGTCTCACCCGGGATCGTGTTGTTGACGATGACTGGAGGAGCCATCGAGCCTTGTAGCGACGACATAGAGGAACTCTTAATGAAAGCACCAATGTCGGTGTCAAAACCGGTGGATCTCGGGTAGGGGGTCCCGATCTGTGCGTCTAGGCTGATGGTAACAAGAAGCAAGGGACACAATGTTTACCTAGGTTCGGGCCCTCTAGATGGAGGTAAAACCCTACTTCCTGCTTGATTAATATTGAAGATATGGGTAGTACAAGAGTAGATCTACCACGAGATCGTAGAAGCTAAATCCTAGAAGCTAGCCTATGATGGTATGATTGTAATTATGATCGGCCTTCTAAGGACCAACCTCTCCGGTTTATATAGGCACCGGAGAGGGCTAGGGTTTACATGGAGTCGGTTACAAGGAAGGAAATATAATATCCGGATCGCCAAGCTTGCCTTCCACGCCTAGGAAAGTCCCATCCGGACACGGGCCGAAGTCCTGAATCTTGTATCTTCACGCTTCAATAGTCCGGACGTTGTATACAGTCCGGCTGTCCGGATACCCCCTAATCCAGGACTCCCTCACCCGTACTCGCCTAAGTCACAAAATACTCCGAGTGGAGAGCAATCCTCCCACTCGGGGACTTAGCTGCGACCATGTACTCGCCTAAGTTACAAAAAATACTCCGAGTGGAGAGCAATCCTCCCACTCGGGGACTTAGCTGCGACCCCGTACTCGCCTAAGTTACAAAAAATACTCCGAGTGGAGAGCAATACTCCCACTCGAGGACTTAGCCGCGAATCTGATTCGCCTAAGTTATAAAAATGCTCCAAGCTGCGTCACAAGTGCAACGTCCGCTCCATCCCGATCCGCAAGGACGACGAGGTGCAGGTCATGTGCGGCACATAGTGCTCATATTCGCGGCCCTCTTGTCGGAGCTGCGTCACAAGTACAACATCCTCTCTATCCCGATCCGCAAGGACGACGAGGTGCAGGTCATGTGCGACACCTAGCGCTCATGTCTGCGGTCCTCTCCAGAGCTGCGCCACAAGTACAATGTCTATTCCGAGTGAAGAATCAAGATTCACTCGGAGTTAAAAGATCTGAAAGTGCTAAAGACAAAGCAACCATATCCAAAGAAAAACCAAGTTCGGATAAATCCAGCAAGGTTCAGAACTGCGAACATAAGTACTTGGGCGTCAGGCCTGAAAGAGTTTAACGATTACAAAATCACTCGGCATTCCGAGGCAAATAAAAGTGAGGCGTTAAGTTTGTTCATTCGGTGGGAGGAGGGCTAGCTGGCTCGACGAAGTCGTCCAGGTTGATTCCATCAACAATTCGAGTGGCAGCGTCGATGAAGGTCTCCATGAAGGACTGGAATTGAAGCTTCTTGGTATTGGCGACCTTGAGTGCAGCCAGCTTCTCTTCTCTAACTTCCTTGTCGTGGACACGGACCATAGACAGGGCAACGTCAGCACCGTACCGAGCAGATGACTTTTTCCACGCCTGCACTCGACCAGGGATTTCATTGAGTCGAGTCATCAGAGACTCGAGGTCATTCTGGAATGTCACACCTGGCCAGAGCTCCATGTCAATCCGCGATACCGCCACTTTCAGCCAAGCAAGATAGTCCGTGACCGCTGGCGAGGCAGGATTCCAGTCGCAACACATTCATCACAGCTTCTTTCTTGACGGGGGAGTTGATGGGGTCCAGATTTGTCTTAGTCTGCCCAGTCTCTTCCTCGAAGTTTCGATAGAATTCTGCACACACAGAAAAAGATGAGTCGACAGTTGTATGATGAGTCGGCAGCTGCAAATCAGTCGGACAAGGGAAAGTACCTTCAAACATAAGGAACATCTTCTTGGCGAGTCCTCCCAGATAAGCCTCCAGTTCGTCCCTCCTCCGAGTGAGATCTCCAACCTTGTCGGTCAGGGCCACCTTGTCCTTCTTGAGGTGCATGACTTCTTTGTTGGCTTCATCAATGGCAGTCTTCAGCTTGGCGTTTTCTTCTTCTAACCTGCCGATTATAGCCAGCTTCTTCTCAGCAAGTTCAGTTTTCTCTCGCGCCGTCTTCTGCACTGCTGCAAGGTCGAGGTCCTTTTGCTCCAGAGTCTGCTTCATTTTGTCTAAAGAAATAACATTCTTCAGACGAGCTTGGAGTTGTTTGTTGTCACTACGCACATCTGTACGAGTGGAGTCACTCGGTTCAAAAGACGAAAAGAAAAAGATGACAAGGCGAACAATCGATTAGTTATTACCTCCCATGGCAGCTGCTTCATCCTTAGCCTTCTGCAAGTTCTCCTTGGCCAACTCCAGGTCGAGATTAAGCTGGATCTATTTCCTCTCCAATTCAGCAAACTGAGCCCTGAGCTCACAAGATCTCTGCAATAAGACACGTCAGTCGACAGGAACAAAGATCGGTTGCTTCCGAGCGATAAGATACAAGTTCAAGTCATTACGACAAAAAGAGTTCTAAGACTACTGCCATCAAACATTCAACAGTAGTCTCGTGGACTACACCCAGTGGGTGTACTTGGTGTGCCCCCACTGGTTCGGCTTCCCACTCGACATGGTCCGTCCAGTCGGAGTAAAAAAAAGACGACAACACTTACTCTCAGACCACTGCCGACTGCCCGCAGTCGACCGCGGTCTCGGGGACTACACCCAGTGGGTGCACTTGGCGTGCCCCCACTGGTCCGGATCCCACTCGGCACGACCTGTCTAGACCGAGTGGAAGAACTATAAAGAGACATTTGGCAAAGACCCCCGCCGAATCAAACATTCGACGGCAGTCTCGGGGACTACACCCAGTGGGTGCACTCTGCGTGCCCCCACTGATTCAAGGATACACTCGACGCGACCTAGTCGACTCAAGTGGAAGAACTATTCAGCAAAAGTTAAAGCACCCAGTGGGTGAACGATGCAAGGTGCAGACTCATGATAGATGCACATTAAAGGTTTCAAAACGCTCATCCACGGACATCTTACGAATAATAAACCAACAGTTTTCAAGTACCATATCCTAACAGGGCAAAGATCAAGCTGAAAGATCAATCGGAAATCAACTCACCTGGACATTGGTTTCAAGAGCAGAGCTGGCATCATAGGCAGCCTTGCTAGCTTCATGCACCACCTTCATTTGCTCCATCATGAGGCCTGCTTAGCGTATAGCTTCCTTAGCAGTGCTCACTTTGTCCTCTGGGACATGATTGGTAACAAAGATTGGAGTTGTTGGAACAGTCAAAGCAGCCAGGGGATCTGAGGCATGGAGTTGCACGGACGGAGCAAGGACTTGGGCGGTAGACGCCGAAGGACGATCAGTCGACACATGATCGACAAAGGAAACAGAAGCCCGAATTGGATCTCCGGATTGCTGGATCACTGGTTCTAGCGCTGATGTCGACTGAGGTACCTTGCTGGCAGGCACCCTCCTGCTAGAAGTCCTGCCCTTTCTTCCCGTGGTCCTCTGGGGCACATCTTCGTCATCGTCTGGGAGTTCAATGACACTTGGTGGTGCTGCAAAAGACTCGACCGTAAGAGTTCGGTCGACCGACAGCTCAATTGACAAAGTGAGGGCAAGATTTTAGAGTTGTACCCGCTTTGGAAGTGGCCGCGTCTTCAGTTTCCTCATCGTCTTGATCCTTGTAAATGTCCATGGAGGTCCCGAAAGTAGCAGCACTGAATGTTTCAGAATTCACTCGGTCAGACAAGCGAATGAGTCGACAACAAACATAGGAGTTATTGAGCAAAAGCAAAAGCAAAGAGGGAAAGCAAAACACTTACGCAGAAGTGACGGGAACATCCACCTTGATCTTGGGCAAGGCCTTCCGAGGCTTTGAGGGGGCGATCTTGGGCTGCTTGGCGGCCTTTTCAGACGGTTCCGGAGACGAAGTCCGAGTGTGTTTTTGCACTTGTGTGCTTGGAGGAGCTGCCTTTCCACGGCCGCCTGCAGGGTCTTGCGACTGTTTGGATCGCCATTCTGAGCAAGGTGGTGAGTCGACTTCCTCACTGTTGTCCGAGTCATCACTGTCATCATCATTGTCATCGGGGGATTGCCAGTCTGTGCTCTCCGTTCCCTCCTGGACTTGCTCCCCGTTTGGCATCGAGTACATGTTAGTATAAATATGAAAGCAAGGAGTTAAACAAGCATCAATAGGATTCAAGGACAGTTGCAAATCAAAATAAAAATGCACTCGGTAACAAAGGTCAGACCTTGTCCGGCTCATTGTCGGTGTTGAATGGTAAAACTCTTCTGGACCCCCTGGGTTGTCTTTGTTTCCAGTGATGCTCGGCAACCATTATGCCACCGTCTTCTCCGTGACCTCCTCTGGGTGGACAGGAGTGGTGTCATTAGCGCTCGAGTACATCCACATCGGATGATCGCGGGCTTGGAGAGGCTGGATGCGTCAACTGAGAAACACCTCCAACAAATCCATGCCAGTCACGCCATCACGGACTAGTTGGACTACCCGGTCGACTAACGTTGACACCTCTCCTTTCTCTGCTGGAGTCACGGTCAATGAAGAGGGTTGGCGGACTCGGTCCATGGTGAATGGAAGAAGATCAGTCAACTGACCAGGAGTCGGAACATCTCGGCAATAGAACCAGGTCGACTGCCACCCCCTAACCGACTCGGGGAGAGTCATGGAAGGAAAAGTACTCCTACCCCTCGTCTGGATCCCTAAACCCCCGCACATTTGGATCACGTGCGTCTTTTCGTTAGTCGGATTTGCCTTCTTCACAGTTTGAGAACGGCGGGTAAATATGTGTTTGAATAAACCCCAACATTACTGGAATCCACTTCTTTGCCGTCAGCTAGCTGACGGTAAAGAGCTTCTTTGTCGTTAGGTTTTCCAAAGCGGACGGCAAAGAAATAGCTATGGACGGCAAAGAGTTCTTTGCCGTCAGCTCGCGGACGGCAAATAGTTCTTTGTCGTCAGCTGGCCAACGACAAAGAACCTTGTGGGCCCACAGACGCAAGGATGTGGCTAGGCCAGCTCTTTGTCGTATGCCTTTTATTTGCCGTCCGCTGGCTGACGGCAAACAATTCTTTGCCGTCCGCTAGGCTGACGGCAAAGAGGGTAGGGGGCCCACCCGGGCACGGCATTGAATCGCTAACCTCCCCCCGCCGTGAACGCCTGTGCCCTCTCTCTCTCTCACCCACCAGCCCGCCGCCGCTGCCCCGTCCCCTTTCCCCGTCGCCGCCCCTCCCCGCCATCCTGCCGCCCCGTCGCCTCCCCTCCTCGCCGTCCTGCCACCCCTCCCCGTCGTCCTGCCGCTCCGTCGCCACCCCCTCCTGAAGGAAATATGCCCTAGAGGCAATAATAAAGTTATTATTTATTTCCTTATATCATGATAAATGTTTATTATTCATGCTAGAATTGTATTAACCGGAAACATAATACATGTGTGAATACATAGACAAACAAATTGTCACTAGTATGCCTCTACTTGACTAGCTCGTTGATCAAAGATGGTTATGTTTCCTAGCCATAGACATGAGTTGTCATTTGATTAACGGGATCACATCATTAGGAGAATGATGTGATTGACATGACCCATTCTGTTAGCTTAACACACGATCGTTTAGTATGTTGCTATTGCTTTCTTCATGACTTATACATGTTCCTATGACTATGAGATTATGCAACTCCCGTTTACCGGAGGAACACTTTGTGTGCTACCAAACGTCACAACGTAACTGGGTGATTATAAAGGAGCTCTACAGGTGTCTCCGAAGGTACTTGTTGGGTTGGCATATTTCGAGATTAGGATTTGTCACTCCGATTGTCGGAGAGGTATCTCTGGGCCCTCTCGGTAATGCACATCACTTAAGCCTTGCAAGCATTGCAACTAATGAGTTAGTTGCGGAATGATGTATTCTGATGCGAGTAAAGAGACTTGCCGATACTTGAGATTGAACTAGGTATTGAGATACCGACGATCGAATCTCCGGCAAGTAACATACCGATGACAAAGGGAACAACGTATGTTGTTATGCGGTCTGACCGATAAAGATCTTTGTAGAATATGTGGGAGCCAATATGAGCATCCAGGTTCTGCTATTGGTTATTGACCGGAGACGTGTCTCGGTAATGTATACATAGTTCTCGAACACGTAGGGTCCGCACGCTTAACGTTACGATGACAGTTATATGATGAGTTTATATGTTTTGATGTACCGAGGGTTGTTCGGAGTCCCGGATGTCATCACGGACATGACAAGGAGTCTCGAAATGGTCGAGACATGAAGATTGATATATTGGAAGCCTATGTTTGGATATCGGAAGTGTTCCGGGTGAAATCAGGATTTTACCGGAGTACCGGGAGGTTACCGGAACCCCCCGGGAGGTAAATGGGCCTTAGTGGGCCTTTACGGAGAAGAGGAGAGGCGGCCAGGGCTGGGCCGCGCGCCCCCTTCCTTCTCTCCCTCCTCTTTCCCCCTCCCGAATCCTATTCCAACTAGGAAAGGGGGGAGTCCTACTCCCGGTGGGAGTAGGACTCCTCCTGGCGCCCTCTCCCTTGGCCGGCCGCACCCCCCCCTTGCTCCTTTATATACGGGGGCAGGGGGCACCTCTAGACACAAGTTGATCAGTTGATCTCTCCCAACCGTGTGCGGTGCCCCCCTCCACCATAGTCCACCTTGATAATACTGTAGCGGTGCTTAGGCGAAGCCCTATGTTGGTAGAACATCGACATTGTCACCACGCCGTCGTGCTGACAAAACTCTCCCTCAACACTCGGCTGGATCGGAGTTCGAGGGACGTCGTCGGGCTGAACGTGTGCTGAACTCGGAGGTGCCGTACGTTCGGTACTTGATCGGTCGGATCGTGAAGACGTATGACTACATCAACCACGTTGTGCTAACGCTTCCGCTTTCGGTCTACGAGGGTACGTGGACAACACTCTCCCCTCTCATTGCTATGCATCACCATGATCTTGCGTGTGCATAGGAATTTTTTTGAAATTACTACGTTCCCCAACAGTGGCATCTGAGCCTGATTTTATACGAGGATGTCATATGCACGAGTAGAACACAAGTGAGTTGCGGGCGATATAAGTCATACTGCTTACCAGCATGTCATACTTTGGTTAGGCGGTACTGTTGGACGAAGCGGCCTGGACCGACATTACGCGTACGCTTACGCGAGACCGGTTCTCCCGACGTGCTTTGCACAAAGGTGGCTAGCGGGTGTCAGTTTGTCCAACTTTAGTTGAACCGAGTGTGGCTACGCCCGGTCCTTGCGAAGGTTAAAACAGCACCAACTTGACAAACTATCGTTGTGGTTTTGATGCGTAGGTAAGAACGGTTCTTGCTAAGCCCGTAGCAGCCACGTAAAACTTGCAACAACAAAGTAGAGGACGTCTAACTTGTTTTTACAGGGCATGTTGTGATGTGATATGGTCAAGACGTGATGCTATATTTTATTGTATGAGATGATCATGTTTTGTAACCGAGTTATCGGCAACTAGCAGGAGCCATATGGTTGTCGCTTTATTGTATGCAATGCAATCGCCCTGTAATGCTTTACTTTATCACTAAGTAGTAGCGATAGTCGTAGAAGCATAAGATTGGCGAGACGACAACGATGCTACGATGGAGATCAAGGTGTCGCTACCGGTGACGATGGTGATCATGACGGTGCTTCGGAGATGGAGATCACAAGCACAAGATGATGATGGCCATATCATATCACTTATATTGATTGCATGTGATGTTTATCTTTTATGCATCTTATCTTGCTTTGATTGACGGTAGCATTATAAGATGATCCCTCACTAAATTATCAAAGTATAAGTGTTCTCCACGAGTATGCACCGTTGCGAAAGTTCTTCGTCTTTGAGACACCACGTGATGATCGGGTGTGATAGGCTCTACATTCAAATACAACGGGTGCAAAACAGTTGCACACGCAGAATACTCAGGTTAAACTTTACGAGCCTAGCATATAACAGATATGGCCTCGGAACACAGAGACCGAAAGGTCGAGCATGAATCATATAGTAGATATGATCAACATAGTAATGTTCACCATTGAAACTACTCAATCTCACGTGATGATCGGACATGGTTTAGTTGATTTGGATCACGTGA
Organism: Aegilops bicornis; assembly: GCA_021605145.1. Classification (NCBI taxonomy): domain Eukaryota; kingdom Viridiplantae; phylum Streptophyta; class Magnoliopsida; order Poales; family Poaceae; genus Aegilops; species Aegilops bicornis. Next base: position 674,249,817 of record CM038673.1, on the reverse strand, counting down.
TCACTTAGAGGATTAGAGGGATGTCTATCTAAGTGGGATTTCTTAAGTAATATGATTAACTGAACTTAAATTTATCATGAACTTAGTACCTGATAGTATCTTGCTTGTCTATGTTCGATTGTAGATAGATGGCCCGTGCTGTTGTTCCATTGAATTTTAATGCGTTCCTTGAGAAAGCAAAGTTGAAAGATGATGGTAGCAATTATACGGATCGGGTCCGTAACGAGGATTATCCTCATTGCTGCACAGAAGAATTACGCCCTGGAAGCACCGCTGGGTGCGAACTGCTGCGGGAGCAACACGGATGTTATGAGCGTCTGGCAAAGCAAAAGCGATGACTACTCGATAGTTCGATGTGCCATGCTTTACGGCTTAGAACCGGGACTTCAACGACGTTTTGAGCGTCATGGAGCATATGAGATGTTCCAGGAGTTGAAATTAATTTTTCAAGCAAATGCGGATTGAGAGATATGAAGTCTCCAATAAGTTCTATAGCTACAAGATGGAGGAGAATAGTTACATCGGTGAGCATATACTCAAGATGTCTGGGTATAATAATCACTTGATTCAACTGGGAGTTAATCTTCCGGATGATAGCGTCATTGACAGAATTCTCCAATCACTGCCACCAAGCTACAAAAGCTTCGTTATGAACTATAACATGCAAGGGATGGAAAAGACGATTCCCGAGCTCTTCGCAATGCTAATGGCTGTGGAGGTAGAAATCAAGAAGGAGCATCAAGTGTTGATGGTCAACAAGACCACTATTTCAAGAAAAAGGGCAAAGGGAAGAAGAAGGGGAACTTCAAGAAGAACAACAAGCAAGTTGCTGCTCAGGAGAAGAAACCCAAGTCTGGACCTAAGCCTGAAACTGAGTGCTTCTACTGCAAGTAGACTGGTCACTGGAAGCGGAACTGCCGCAAGTATTTGGCGGATAAGAAGGATGGCAAGGTGAACAAAGGTATATGTGATATACATGTTATTGATGTGTACCTTACTAATGCTCGCAGTAGCACTTGGGTATTTGATCTCGGTTACATTGCTAATATTTGCAACTCAAAACAAGGGCTGCGAATTAAGCGGAGATTTGCTAAGGACGAGGTGGCGATCTTGGCGTGGGAAATGGTTCCAAAGTCGATGTGATCGCGGTCGGCACGCTACCTCTACATCTACCTTCGGGATTAGTATTAGACCTAAATAATTGTTATTTGGTGCCAGCTTTGAGCATGAACATTATATCTGGATCTTGTTTGATGCGATACGGTTATTCATTTAAATCAGAGAATAATGGTTGTTCTATTTATATGAGTAATATCTTTTATGGTCATGCACCCTTGAAGAGTGGTCTATTTTTATTGAATCTCGGTAGTAGTGATACACATATTCATAATGTTGAGGCCAAAAGATCTGAGTTGATAATGATAGTGCAACTTATTTGTGGCACTTGCCGTTTAGGTCATATCGATGTAAAGCGCATGAAGAAACTTCATCTTGATGGACTTTTGGAACCACTTGATTATGAATCACTTGGTACTTATGAACCGTGCCTCATGGGCAAGATGACTAAAACACCGTTCTCGGAACTATGGAGAGAGCAACAGATTTGTTGGAAATCATACATACTGAGATGTATGTGGTCCGATGAATGTTGAGGCTCATGGCGGATATCGTTATTTTCTCACCTTCACAGATGATTTAAGCAGATATGGGTATATCTACTTAATGAAACATAAGTCTGAAACTTTTGAAAAGTTCAAAGAATTTCATAGTGAAGTTGAAAATCATCGTAACAAGAAAATAAAGTTTCTACGATCTGATCGTGGAGGAGAATATTTGAGTTACGAGTTTGGTCTACATTTGAAACAATGCGGAATAGTTTCGCAACTCACGCCACACGGAACACCACAGCGTAATGGTGTGTCCGAACGTTGTAATCGTACTTTACTTGATATGGAGCGATCTATGATGTCTCTTACTGATTTACCGCTATCGTTTTGGGGTTATGCTTTAGAGACGACTGCATTCACGTTAAATTGAACACCATCAAAATCCGTTGATACGACGCCTTATGAACTATGGTTTGGCAAAAGAAACCAAAGTTGTCGTTTCTTAAAGTTTGGGGCTGCGATGCTTATGTGAAAAAGCTTCAACCTGATAAGCTCGAACCCAAATCGAAGAAATGTGTCTTCATAGGATACCCAAAGGAGACTGTTGGGTACACCTTCTATCACAAATCCGAAGGCAAGACTTTTGTTGCTAAATTCGGAGTTTTTCTAGAGAAGGAGTTTCTCTCGAAAGAAGTGAGTGGGAGGAAAGTAGAACTTGATGAGGTAACTGTACCTACTCCCTTATTGGAAAGTAGTTCATCACAGAAACCGGTTTCTGCGACACCTACACCAATTAGTGAGGAAGTTAATGATGATGATCATGAAACTTCATATCAAGTTGTTACTGAACCTCGTAGGTTAACCAGAGTAAGATCCGCACCAGAGTGGTACGGTAATCCTGTTCTGGAAGTTATGTTACTAGACCATGACGAACCTACGAACTACGAAGAAGCGATGGTGAGCCCAGATTCCGCAAAATGGCTTGAGGCCATGAAATCTGAGATGGGATCCTTGTATGAGAACAAAGTGTGGACTTTGGTTGACTTGCCCGATGATCGGCAAGCAATAGAGAATAAATGGATCTTCAAGAAGAAGACTTACGCTGACGGTAATTTTACTGTCTACAAAGCTCGACTTGTCGCGAAAGGTTTTCGACAAGTTCAAGGGATTGACTACGATGAGACCTTCTCGCCCGTAGCGATGCTTAAGTCTGTCCGAATAATGTTTGCAATTGCCGCATTTTATGATTATGAAATTTGGCAAATGGATGTCAAAACTGCATTCCTGAATGGATTTCTGGAAGAAGAGTTGTATATGATGCAACCGGAAGGTTTTATCGATCCAAAGGGAGCTAACAAAGTGTGCAAGCTCGGTGATCCATTTATGGACTGGTGCAAGCCTCTCGGAGTTGGAATAAACGCTTTGATAGTGTGATCAAAGCATTTGGTTTTGTCTGAGACTTTTGGAGAAGCTTTGTATTTACAAGAAAGTGATTGGGAGCTCTGTAGCATTTCTGATATTATATGTGGATGATATATTACTGATTGGAAATGATATAGAATTTCTGGATAGCATAAAGGGATACTTGAATAAGAGTTTTTCAATGAAAGACCTCGGTGAAGCTGCTTACATAATGGGCATCAAGATCTATAGAGATAGATCAAGACGCTTAATTTTACTTTCACAAAGCACATACCTTGACAAAGTTTTGAAGAAGTTCAAAATGGATCAAGCAAAGAAAGGGTTCTTGCCTGTGTTACATGGTGTGAAGTTGAGTAAGACTCAATGCCCGACCACTGCAGAAGATAGAGAGAAGATGAAAGATGTTCCCTATGCTTCAGCCATAGGATCTATCATGTATGCAATGTTGTGTAGCTGACCTGATGGGTGCCTTGCTATAAGTCTAGCAGGGAGGTACCAAAGTAATCCAGGAGTGGATCACTGGACAGCGGTCAAGAACATCCTGAAATACCTGAAAAGGACTAAGGATATGTTTCTCGTTTATGGAGGTGACAAAGAGCTTGTCGTAAAAGGTTACGTCGATGCAAGCTTTGACAGCGATCCGACGATTCTAAATCGCATAAACCGGATACGTATTTATATTAAGCGGTGGAGCTGTCGGTTGGTGCAGTTCTAAACAAAAGCGTTATGGCGGGATCTACATGCAGTAGAGTACATAGCTGCTTGAGCGACAAATGAAGGAGTCTGGATGAAGGAGTTCATATCCGATCTAGGTGTCATACCTAGTGCATCGGGTCCAATGAAAATCTTTTGTGACAATACTGGTGCAATTGCCTTGGCGAAGGAATCCAGATTTCACAAGAGAACCAAGCACATCAAGAGACGCTTCAATTCCATCCGGGATCTAGTCCAGGTGGGAGACATAGAAATTTGCAAAATACATACGGATCTGAATGTTGCAGACCCGTTGACTAAGCCTATTCCACGAGCAAAACATGATCAGCACCAAGGCTCCATGGGTGTTAGAATCATTACTGTGTAATCTAGATTATTGACTCTGGTGCAAGTGGGAGACTGAAGGAAATATGCCCTAGAGGCAATAATAAAGTTATTATTTCTTTCCTTATATCATGATAAATGTTTATTATTCATGCTAGAATTGTATTAACAGGAAACATAATACATGTGTGAATACATAGACAAACAGATTGTCACTAGTATGCCTCTACTTGACTAGCTCGTTGATCAAAGATGGTTATGTTTCCTAGCCATAGACATGAGTTGTCATTCGATTAACGGGATCACATCATTAGGAGAATGATGTGATTGACATGACCCATTCCGTTAGCTTAGCACACGATCTTTTAGTATGTTGTTATTGCTTTCTTCATGACTTATACATGTTCCTATGACTATGAGATTATGCAACTCCCATTTACCGGAGGAACACTTTGTGTGCTACCAAACATCACAACGTAACTGGGTGATTATAAAGGAGCTCTCTGGTGTCTCCGAAGGTACTTGTTGGGTTGGCGTATTTCGAGATTAGGATTTGTCACTCCGATTGTCGGAGAGGTATCTCTAGGCCCTCTCGCTAATGCACATCACTTAAGCCTTGCAAGCATTGCAACTAATGAGTTAGTTCGGGATGATGTATTACGATGAGTAAAGAGACTTGCAGTTAACGAGATTGAACTAGGTATTGAGATACCGACGATCGAATCTTGGGCAAGTAACATACCAATGACAAAGGGAACAACGTATGTTGTTATGCGGTCTGACCGATAAAGATCTTCGTAGAATATGTGGGAGCCAATATGAGCATCTAGGTTCCGCTATTGGTTATTGACCGGAGACGTGTCTCGGTCATGTCTACATAGTTCTCGAACCCGTAGGGTCCGCACGCTTAACGTTACGATGACAGTTATATGATGAGTTTATATGTTTTGATGTACCGAAGGTTGTTCGGAGTCCCGGATGTGATCACGGACATGATGAGGAGTCTCGAAATGGTCAAGACATGAAGATTGATATATTGGAAGCCTATGTTTGGATATTGGAAGTGTTCCGGGTGAAATCGGGATTTTACCGGAGTACCGGGAGGTTACGGACCCCCCCCCCCGGGAGGTAAATGGGCCTTAGTGGGCCTTTACGGAGAAGAGGAGAGGCGGCCACGGCTGGGCCGCGCGCCCCTCCCCCCTAGTCCGAATAGGACAATGAGAGGGGGGCGGCGCCCCCCTTCCTTCTCTCCCTCCTCTTTCCCCCTCCCGAATCCTATTCCAACTAGGAAAGGGGGGAGTCCTACTCCCGATGGGAGTAGGACTCCTCCTAGCACGCCCTCCCCTTGGCCGGCCGCAACCCCCTTGCTCCTTTATATACAGAGGCAAGGGGGCACCTCTAGACACACAAGTTGATCAGTTGATCTCTCCCAACCGTGTGCGGTGCCCCCCTCCACCGTAGTCCACCTCGATAATACTGTAGCGGTGCTTAGGCGAAGCCCTGCGTCGGTAGAACATTAACATCTTCACCACGCCGTCATGCTGACGAAACTCTGCCTCAACACTCGGCTGGATCGGAGTTCGAGGGACGTTATCAGGCTGAACATGTGCTGAACTCGGAGGTGTCGTACGTTCGGTATTTGATCGATCAGATCGTGAAGACGTACGACTACATCAACCGCGTTGTGCTAACGCTTCCGCTTTCGGTCTACAAGGGTACATGGACAACACTCTCCCCTCTCGTTGCTATGCATCACCATGATCTTGCGTGTGCGTAGGATTTTTTTTGAAATTACTACGTTCCCCAACACCTCCCGCCCGTCACCGCCCCTCCCGCCGTCCTGCCGCCCCGTCGCCACCCATCGCTGCCCGTCGCCGCCTCCCGCCGTCCTGCTGCCCGATCGCCCTGTCACCGCCCTCCGCCCGTCGCCGCCTCCCATGATCCTGCCGCCCCGTCGCCGCCCGTCGCCGTCCCCCTCCCGTCGTCCTGCAGGTTTATTTTTTTCTTTTCTGTTTAGGTATTAGATATAGTTTTAGATAGTTTACATATCATAAAAGAAGAAGGAAAAAAGGAAAAAGAAAAAAGGAAAATAAGTAAAAATAAGAACAAGAATAAGAAAAAGAAGAAGAGGAGGAGGAGGAGGAGGAGGAGGAGGAGGAGGAGGAGAAGAAGAAGAAGAAGAAGAAGAAGAAGAAGAAAAGAAGAAGAAGAAGAATAAGAAGAAGAAGAAGAAGAAGAAAAGAGGAGAGGGGGAGAAGAAGAAGAGGGAAAGGGAAAGAAGAAGAAGAAGAAGAAGAAGAAGAAGAAGAAGAAGAAGAAGAAGAAGAAGAAGAAGAAGAAGACTACATCCCACTGCCTCCACCGCCTCGCCGCTCTTGGCGCATCAGGCTGAGGAAGGAGAAGGAGAAGAACAATGCTTCTTCTTCATTTTCTTCTAGGTTAGCTCCATTTTACTTAAGTATGCTTACTTCTTATAGTATTCTTCTTCTTCTAACATCTTGTTTATCATTTTGCAGATTTAATTTAATTCACGGAAGCTTGCATGGATGGAGTGCTTCTTTTCCATTTGTCCTTTTATTTTGTATCAATGAACTTGCATGGTTGGAACTTGTTATATGGATAGATGGATAACGGTGTTGGATGAACAATGTGAAACTTTTGTAATATGTAAGGATGGAACTATATATATGTGTTGGTTATGTATGTATATATGATGAAACTTGTGTGTTGGATATGCTTGTTGTGTATATATGTATATCTGTGTATATCTGTGAATTGCTGTCAAATTGAATGAATTAAATTAAAAACAGGGATGTACAGGATCTTTGCCGTCAGCTAGCTGACGGCAAACACGCCACGTGGTAGGTACCTGTGGTTCCTGGGACTGGCATGTTTGAGCACTTTCCCGTCCGTTGGCTGACGGCAAAGCACGCCGTTAACCCCTAACGGCTCTCATCCCACCTCACTGCCGTCCACGATCTTTGCCGTCTGCTGGCCACCAACGGCGGACGGCACAATCCTTTGCCGTCCGTTTCCAGGAAGCGGACGGCAAAGAAGGCCTTTGCTGGCACGTGTTCAGACGGACAGTTTGTTGTCTGCTGGCGGACGGCAAAGAAGTTTGCTGTCCGCGATCCATGCCATTGTCGTCTGCCATGGCGGACGGCAAAGAAGCTGATTCCAGTAGTGCAATGCGGTCAACAACCCAAGAAGTTTTCACACAGAGAGACATACGCAGCGAGATATGTGATTGTGTTGGGAGAGAAATGATGAAGTTGGGCACCAGAAAAGTTCAAGAAACCCGGAAAAATGGATGCGGAGGCAGAGTGAAACCGCAGTCAACATGAGTTGCGAGGAGGACACACTCACCCTCCAGTGGTTGAGGCTCGGTCTCGTTTCCTGGCAACCTCCAAGATCCTTTTGCAATCAAGCCCGCGTCGGCCAGGTCTTCCAGGTCTTCCTTCTGGACCGTAGATCGAATCCAGTCTCCCTGGATCCAACCAGGAGGCAGACCAAACCTCGACGACGACCCCCGACTCGTCTTCTTGCCCTTTGTCGTCGCCATCGCCTTCTTCGCGCACTCCAGGGTCGCCCTCTTGTCCTTCCCATTTGCGGCGGACGGCGTACGGGCAGAGCGACGGCGTTGAGAGCAGAGGGGTATGTGGTGGAGAAGCAGAGGAAGAAGAGAGAGAATGAGGCGCACTGTGCAAACGCATTAGCCTCGACGACCTTATATGGGCTTATTTCCGAGTGACTAACTCGTGGGCCGAGCAATCCTGTAAAATCCCGCAACAGTCGCTCGCCCGATACGTTGCGAAAAAGGCGGCGCAAAAATCGAGGCGTTCCTATCTAACTACTTCGATTACTGCGGCACGCTCCGTCCCGCGCGCTTCCCTGAAATTTTGAATCCCGTGAGATCCGGGGACTGCAGAGCAACCAATCGCGCCAAAGATTTCGTTCCATATCAACACTTGAAGATTGTCAGTATAGTTCACTCGACGACGGCCTCTGAATGGATCAAGGCGACTGAAACAAGATTGAAGCTTCAACATGATTCGCAGACTCAGATGAAGTACCTCCGAAGCATGGAATCGATTCGGAGTCAACTTCAGCTCTTTCTTCACTCGGACCTCAATCCATTCAGGGGCTAATGATGACGACATGTACCTAGGGTAGGGTCATAGGCCTGACCTAGACACCCTACCCAAGGACACTGCCCTAGAGTCAAAGACATTCAAAATACAACAGAAGAAACCGACTGAGTTCACCTAGGAGTGCAATCCACTCGACCATCTACTTCACTCGGATACCCCAATTCCATTCGACCAGGATAATAACCACTCGGCTACATGAAATATCACTCGAAGACGGAAGGCCTAAAGCCACTCAGGATGGCAATGGTCAGGCGTTCACTCTGTAGTCTTTAAGATCATTTATAGCTCTTTATAGCTGGCTACCAGTAACGCCCTATCTTAATGTACATTAAACCTTGTGTAACGTGGGAGGGTTGGGCTCCTGGCACACTCTATATAAGCCACCCCCTCCATTGGCACAAGGGTTCGCACCCTCTGTAACTCTCACGCATAATCCAGTCGACCAACCCTCCGGGCACCGAGACGTAGGGTTGTTACTTCCTTCGAGAAGGGCCTGAACTCGTAAACCTTGCGTGCACAACCTCACCGTAGCTAGGATCTTGCCTCCTCATACGTACCCCCTACTCTTACTGTTAGACTTACTCCCACGACAGCGGGGGGCGATGGAGGTCGATCCGGTGGCCAAGCTGCAGCATTCCCGCCGGATCCAGTGCCGGACGGGGGTGGTGGAGGTCAATGTGCCCAGATCCGGCATGGGGTTCTGCGGAGGGCGGCCCGAGGAGGGATGTGTGGCGTCGGGAGGGCATGGAGACGCCGGCGGCGGAGGCAAAGGTCCGGCCGTCCTATGCGCAGGGGTGTTTTTTTTTAGTTTGACCATGGGTGTTTTTTCTTTTTTGAAGAAGTGAGGGAGTTTTTGTTAAAAAAAATATCTCTAACGACCTCTAGCATCATCAATTATGCCACGTCGTCATTTTCGGGACCCACCTGTTATAATCGTCATCAAAACGACCAAAGCCGCCAACTAGTGTTTTTGCAAAAAATTATGAAAAAAATTAATGCTTTTTGACACAATTCCGTAGATGTGTGGTTCCTGCAAAACTTGTCTGAAGTGTTGTTGTTTTTTGCAATTCACTCCATTATGGCGCATCGAACCTAACCCTCGTACGACATGAGTTTCATCAACCCTAGCCAGTGAAAATGACAGTCATTTAGTTGCATCCGGTTCAGTGGTTGGACGATAGATACCCTTCTCGTGCCACGGTGCCAGCGACCAGCGTCAAACGTAGCTGTCAAAATATCAACCCCAAGTGCCCATTCATGCGCAACACTTTTCTTCATCAAGCTTGCATGGGAAAGGAAGCGCTAGCTCTCATGCACAACACTTTGTGGGAGATCGCCGCTTGTGCTCGTCATAAGTGCTCTCGACTTTGGCCGGCCCCGTTCAGATTGTACAGCCGAAGGAGTGCACCAATCAACGGTAGGATCTAGTAACAGTTTTCAGATTGCAAATTAGGATCGGCGGCGCCCGCAGATGTTTATGTTCCACTGACGTGCCGCCAGCTAGGTCGCTATGCATGGCGGGTTGCTTGTGAGTGGCGTTGGAAGGACTGAACCTTTCTTCAACGGTACTGTTCTTCTCTTCTAAGAGAAAGGATCCCCCATCTCAAAAAAGTGAAAGGATCCGACACCAATCGTGGTCACTGGCAGTCAGTGGCGGAGCTTGAGTAGAAATCATGAAGGGGCCATGGGGTGGAGGAGGGCAAACATGATTATTTTCAGCTGATTTTTAGTGAAAAATAGACTTAACACAAAAGAATATATACATGTAATCTAATGATGGGGGGGGGGGGGGGGCATGGCCCATGTTGGCCCCCACAAAGCTCGGTCACTGCTGGTAGTGGTAGGAACTACTATGAATTAATTCCGAAAAACCCCAGAAATGATAGCGTTCAGAATTTGACCATGGCAAATTGATCGTTTTTTATGGTAATTTTAGTGACGCTGGATAACAAGTTTAGTTCGTACGGGCAAAAAATAAACAGAGCACGGAGTTGCCATACTTACCAACTGAAATTGCCATCCTCGCGTCACTAAAATTGCCATAAAAATGCTCGATTTGCCGTGGTCAAATCCTGAACGTTCTGGCATTATCAGATTCAAATAAAAAAAATACTAGGAAGTAGGGGACACAATGGCGCACCACAAATGATATGTATTGCTATAGCGATATGTATCACTCGAGTCGCCCACTAGTGCACGAACATCAGGCGGCGCACTAGGAACCCAGTGCTTTGGGCGAGTTAGGTCATGAATTTTTTTTGTGCTAAAAAAAGGCATTGGAACTTTTTTTTGTTCTAAAAAATGGCATTGAATGTTTTTTTGCGAACATTTTCGAGCTGGTTTCTGGAGCCTTCAATTTGTTTATCTCACTGGTTTTTCTGTACTTCTCTTTTTCATATTTTTTCATCGGTTTCTTTGCCCGCCTTCTGGGTTCTTACCGGTTTCGATTTTGTGAACATTTCCAGCTAGTTTTCTGCGATTCCCCATTTGGTATTTTATCACTGATTTTTCAGTTTTCTCCTTTTTTTTTCTTTTTCACCCGGTTTTCCTTGCCCGGTTTCTAGTTTCCCGACCATTTTTTTTCTATATTTTATTCAGCCATTATTTATTTAAAATGTTCAAATTCAATTTTTGTGTTTTAAAAAATATTTGAAATTACAAAAAGTGTGCACAGTTTCAAAAGTGTTCTATATTTGAAAGAAATTTTCATATATTCAATACATTGTTCACATTTTGCAGAAACAAATTTTGATTTCAAACATTATTCGGGAACATTTTTTGTATTCACATGTTTTTTTACTTCGAGAACATTTTCTGAATTCATGGACTTTTTTTGAAGTTGTAAATTTTTGAAATCATGTGAATACATGTATTCTTGTGATCTGGGGGGGGGGGGGGGCGGCATGGCCCAGGTTGGCCCCCACAAAGCTCAGCCACTGCTGGCAGTGGTAGGAACTACTATGAATTAATTCCGAAAACCCCCAGAAATGATAGCGTTCAGGATTTGACCATGGCAAATCGATTGTTTTTTATGGTAATTTTAGTGACGCGGGATAACAAGTTTAGTTCGCACGGGCAAAAAATATGCAGAGCACGGAGTTGCCATACTTACCATCTGAAATTGCCATCCTCGCGTCACTAAAATTGCCATAAAAATGCTCGATTTGCCGTGGTCAAATCCTGAACGTTCTAGCGTTATCAGATTCCAATAAAAAATACTAGGAAGTAGGGGAAACAATGGCGCACCGCAAATGATATGTATTGCTATAGCGATATGTATCACTCGAGTCGCCGACTAGTGCACGAACATCGGGCGGCGCACTAGGAACCCAGTGCTCTGGTCAAGTTAGGTCATGAAATTTTTTTGTGCTAAAAAAGGCATTGGAACTTTTTTTGTTCTAAAAAATGGCATTGAATGTTTTTTTGCGAACATTTTCGAGCTGGTTTCTGGAGCCTTCAATTTGTTTATCTCACTGGTTTTTCTGTACTTCTATTTTTCATTTTTTTTCATCGGTTTCTTTGCCCGCCTTCTGGGTTCTTACCGGTTTCGATTTTGTGAACATTTCCAGCTAGTTTTCCACGATTCCTCATTTGGTCTTTTATCACCGATTTTTCAGTTTTCTCATTTTTGTTCTTTTTCACCCGGTTTTGCCCGGTTTCTAGTTTCCCGACCATTTTTTCTATATTTTATTTAGCCATTATTTATTTAAAATGTTCAAATTCAATTTTTGTGTCTTAAAAAATATTTGAAATTACAAAAAGTGTGCACAGTTTCAAAAGTGTTCTATATTTGAAAGAAAATTTCATAAATTCAATACATTGTTCACATTTTGCAGAAACAAATTTTGATTTCAAAAATTATTCGGGAACATTTTTTGTATTCACATGATTTTTTTTCCTTCAAGAACATTTTATGAATTCATGGACTTTTTTTGAAGTTGTAAATTTTTTAAATCATGTGAATGCATGTATTCTTGTGATCTGGGGGGGGGGGGGTGGGCATGGCCCAGGTTGGTCCCCACAAAGCTCAGCCACTGCTGGCAGTGGTAGGAACTACTATGAATTAATTCCGAAAAACACCGAAAATGATAGCGTTCAGGATTTGACCATGGCAAATCGATCGTTTTTTATGGTAATTTTAGTGACGTGGGATAACAAGTTTAGTTCGCACGGGCGAAAAATAAGCAGAGCACGGAGTTGCCATACTTACCAGCTGAAATTGCCATCCTCGCGTCACTAAAATTGCCATAAAAATGCTCGATTTGCCGTGGTCAAATCCTGAACGTTCTGGCGTTATCAGATTCCAATAAAAAAACTACTAGGAAGTAGGGGACACAATGGCGCACCGCAAATGATATGTATTGCTATAGCGATATGTATCACTCGAGTCGCCCACTAGTGCACGAACATTGGGCGGCGCACTAGGAACCCAGTGCTTTGGGCAGGTTAGGTCATGAAATTTTTTTGTGCTAAAAAAAGGCATTGGAACTTTGTTTTTGTTCTAAAAAATGGCATTGAATGTTTTTTGCGAACATTTTCAAGCTGGTTCTCGAGCCTTCAATTTGTTTATCTCACTGGTTTTTCTGTACTTCTCTTTTTCATTTTTTTTCATCGGTTTCTTTGCCCGTCTTCTGGGTTCTTACCGGTTTCGATTTTGTGAACATTTCCAGCTAGTTTTCTGCGGTTCCCCTTTTGGTCTTTTATCACCGATTTTTCAGTTTTCTCCTTTTTGTTCTTTTTCACCCGGTTTTCCTTGCCCGGTTTCTAGTTTCCCGTCCATTTTTTTTCTATATTTTATTCAGCCATTATTTATTTAAAATGTTCAAATTCAATTTTTGTGTTTTAAAAAATATTTGAAATTACAAAAAGTGTGCACAGTTTCAAAAGTGTTCTATATTTGAAAGAAAATTTCATAAATTCAATACATTGTTCACATTTTGCAGAAACAAATTTTGATTTCAAAAATTATTCAGGAACATTTTTTGTATTCACATGATTTTTTTTACTTCGAGAACATTTTCTGAATTCATGGACTTTTTTTGAAGTTGTAATTTTTTTCTGAATTCACAATTTTTTTAGATCACAAATATCTTCAAATTCATATTTTTTATTTCATGATGATATTTTGATTTCACGAACATTTTTTAAATTTGCGTGAACATTCTCTGAATTTCCAACTTTTGTCTTTGTAGTCATGTGTTTTTTCAAATTAAAATCGAACAGGCCGAAAAAAACAAAAAAAAATATTTGTGGTCTCTCGATGGGACAGACGCATCTCACGCGGGCCATGCAAGGGACACATTGTGTATTGCCCGCAATGATCAATACACAACATTGCGAGAGCAGTTAACTGGAAGTTACCCGTTGTGAGGGACCTTCAGGGGTCACTTTTGGTGCACTTAGAGCACACTTGTGGCCTGCCGCGTACATGGACCGTCAGTTGGTGATGGAGTCTGAAGGCAACAAACCGGGCAAGATATTTCATCCATTTATACTGGGGAGCTATGTCTTTCTTATTGCGACATTAACAATGCATCGCCTCTGGCGAAGGTGGTCCGCTCGTTTTAGTGGGCCAACCCATCAAAATGGTTTTGGCTAGGTTCTATAGACCATTACTGACCGATTTTACAACCTTTTATACTTTTTTTCTTTCTTTCTTATTTTTTGTGTTTTTTCTTCTAGTTTTTATTTTTAGTTTTTTATCATTATGTTTTGCAATACATGTATATTTTTAAATACAAGTTGTACACTTTTCTTATACACATGAAGCATTTTTTTGATACAAGATGAATATTTTTCGAATACGTCATGATCATTTTTTAAACACATGTTTGAACATTTTTTGGAGTGCATGTTAAACATTCTTGAACAATTGTAGAATATTTTTTTAATGAGATGAAACAGTTTTTGTAATGACATAACATTTTACAAAAATCATGAACATATTTTTAAACCTGTAACTTTTTCAAATGACATGTACGTTATTTCAACCATATCAATCCTTTTTTAAAATTACATGGATATTGTTTTATATTGTATAAACATATTTAAATATTGTGAACAATCTTTGGAGATGTCATGAACATTTTTTGAGTGGTACAATTTTTTGAAATTACGTAATTAATTTTATTATATTTTGTAAACATTATTTAAAATGACATAAACAATTTTTTACAATCCAATCAACATTTTATAAAAGTTGCGTGATCAATATTTTACACCGCATGATCATTTTTTAATATCCAATGAACGCTTTAAAAAAATCAAGTATTCCCTCCTATCCAACTTTACAAATTGTACTAAAGTTGCGTCCGTTAATTTGGATTAGAGGGAGTAAAGTATTTAGGAAATATGTGTATTTAGAATATTTTAATAACATAAACAAAAGAAAAAAACAGTTATTTTTGACGGGTATAGACACATTCCATTAACCAACTGGTGTAGCAAGTAGCTCGCGAGTCGCGACCAAATCAAGAACAAAGTATGTGCTCCGTCCAAATAGTGGATGGCACAGCCGCATAATAACCAAACTACGATAAAGAGTGCGCTAGAGAGTTACAACCCCTTGGGCAAAAGTAAACTTAAAAGAGTCAAAACGGAGGAGCTGCTTCTTTCTTCCCCGAACATGCCTCGCAACTCTACTCTGTCTGAGTCGCCGGAGTTTAGAGCTTGAACAAGGCACAAGGAATCAGATTCCAGCATTACTCTATGAACTCCCACATTGCATGCTCCCTCGATTGCGGCAAGACATGCCTCAACTTCAGCTTGAAGGGTGCATTTGATATGCATGAGCTTGCCGCCCCCCGGCTGCAATGACTTCGCGGGCATCCGAGCGCAGGTTATGCCCATATGCACCATCACTAGAACCTTGTTCAAAAGCCGGATCAAAATTTACCTTGACAAGCTCCTCCTTTGGCCGTTCCCATTTCATAGTAGGATTGATAACCACAGTGGTTGCCTCACATCTGCGGAGAAGTTCAACATGTGCTTCCGGATCATGAAACAAATCTCATCAGCAGTCCCCACCCTTTTTCCTGCATATATTTTGTTTCAAGTAATCCGTCAGTCCCATAGAATCACACTGGCTTGACGCTAACCTTCACCCCCAGCCGGTATGCAAACTTGACGCCGAAGTTCCCCTTGCTATCATAGTGCCATGCCAGATGGTTATTGATGCCGCTACGAAGATGGATAGATAGGATGTGTTGTGCATGTGCTAGCCCAAACATGCCATTTATAAGCTCTGCTTAACCTCTGGCGGAAGAAGGATGCCTAGACGACCCCCTCGGAATCCAGAGATCCCTCCACATGTCGATGGACACACCATCCCCAACTCTCCACACCACTCATTCTTTCAGCAGCTCCATACCACGAAGGATACATCGACATGCATAGGACATACCCGGCTGTGGTAATACCTCAAGGACCGATGCATCCAAGAAATACTTTGCTTGTAGCACCTTTCCACATAGAGTATCTAGGTTTTGCAAGAGAAGCTAACCATGGCGAGCCAATGCAGCCATATTAAACGTGTGCACATCCCAGAATCCCAACTCTTCATCTTTCTTTGACCGTGTCATGCGTTCCAAACTGATCCAAGGGCACTTGTGTTCATCTTCCCGTTGGCTCCACCAGCACTGACACATTAGTTTGCCAACTCCTCACACAATGCCTTGGCAAGGTCAAAACATACATAGCATATGTAGGTATATCCTGGGTAAGGATAGGTTTCGTATTACCCTACTAAACCTTACTGCCATTGGTGTTCTGTATAACACTTCATGGTATCCTTGCTCCTAGCCTCACTGTGGCTCAATCTCCATGATCCTGGGTACCTACAGGGATGAAGATTGCGGACAAGACAAGAGACATCTATGAAACATTTTTTTCACACATGCGAGATGTTAATTCAAACCCCTTCCATTGATCATCACAACAAATACGAAGTGTTGCAAGGCTCGTGTCTCAACCCATACCTTACCGAACTACTCACACATGGAGATTAGATCGCGAGAAGAAAACATTGAAGACCACATCTTGAAGATTGATTGATTACAAATATGTCTTACAATGGATGCCTTTTGTGATGCACGATTACAAGTATGGACTAGATGAGGAAGCACTATGGTGGTGATGGTGGCTATGGAGATGGAAATGGTGATGGCTAGGGTTTGTGGATGAGGATGAAGATGATGATGTTCTGGTTGCTGTTAACGCTCTGCGCGACCCCTTCTGTTATCATTTTGATGGGATCCCCTTTATAAAAATTGTTTAGGTGAATGATCCGCCTTGGTTTCCATACCATACGGGCGAGTGTTGGGGATACACATAACAGGTAGTCCCACGAAGGGTCAAAATATCATAAAGCATGGGGTCCACACAACATGTGGGTCCAGATAAATTTCATACATACATACTATCCACTCGGACGAGCAGCATACTATCCACTCGACCAAGCAGTATACCATCCACTCGAATAACAGTTCACCACTCGACCGTACGACTCACTTTCCGGATATCGAAGACCAGCAGGGCAACAAAGCGATCGGCATCATTCTCATGGTGAGGGCTTGGTAGTGGGCTGACATTATGGCATTCATGCCCCACTTTGTAACATAGGAGGTGAGGGGGTGGCGCACTCTATATAAGCCACCCCCCACCACTAGACTTGGGGGCTCTTTTCTTCCACCTCTCTCTCTCTTTTCACCATTAGTCTCAGGACTTAGCTCAGGCATGGGATCCGTTCCCTTCTCTCATACATTGTAATCTCCGGATACATATACAGATAAAACAAAGCCTCTCCGGAGCACGAGACGTAGGGTTGTTATCTTCACCGTGAGAGGCCCGAACTCGCTAAAACCACCGTGTCACCCATTTGCATCTCGATAGATCATGCTCCGTTATCCTACCCCTCTCTTATTGTCGGAATCGTTCCCACGACAGTTGGCGTCCACCGTGGGGCATGGCGTCTACCGAACCATGATGCGAATGGTTTGTTTCAATTCTTACATATATTCCCTATTTCACTTGTGTTGCCTCTTGCCTTTGCCAAGAACAGGATCGTCTTCGGCTTCTATGCGAACAATGTGTCCGCTATTCCTCGCATGATCGCCGCATGTGCGGAAGAAGGGGCAAGGAGATCAGCCCGTCCGACTCCCGGAGCGGTGAAATGCTCTGCCGCACCCAGCACCGTGCACGCTTGCCGCCCCGCGACGCGCTCGCTGGCCCAGCGCCGCGCTCGCCGGCCCTGGCTTGGCACGCTAACCGGTCACCTGCATCTCCTTCGTCTGCGTCATCTACATCAAAGGGTACGTAGCCCACTATCCCGAGCGCATAACGAGCGCCTCATAATCCTTCGTTAATTTAATCACCTAATTAAGCGGTCAATTACCGCAGCTCATTAAGCGGCTTGTTAAGCGGTTGATTACTGCAGCAAATTAAGCGGCTCATTAAGCGGTTAACTACTGCAGCTCATTAAGCAATTAATTATTGCAGCCAAAACTTCCGCGGTTCCTACGCCAGTTAATTGTGCATGCATGCATAACCATCCCTGGTCTTTAATCCTTGCAAAATAGCATCCGTGCAGGGACACTTTAGTCCAGCAAAACAATATTCGTGGCTACTAACCTGCAGGGCCACTCGTCCGTCATGGTCCTCGGTCAGCAGTTCACTTAGACGGACGTTTTGTTTCGAGCGACTAACACTACATGCAGGTTAACTCAGATGAAATTTGCGTCCAGACGACTAATGTGCAGTGACTCAGACGCCCTGCACGCCGTCACTCTGCTGGACATATCTTCATAAACTTATCTGACTCGACCGCTCCGCGCGTCGCCACTCGATGAGACACTTGACCTCCCGCGCGTTCTCGTCACTTGGACGCTTCGCGCATCGTCCCTCCACGGCACGCGTCTACATCACTCGGACGCCCCGCTCATCATCACTTCACGGGACGCGTCTACTTCACTCGGACGCTCCGTGTGTCGCCACTCTGCGGGACGCGTCTACATCACTCGGACGCCCCGCGCATCGTCACTCCACGGCAAGCATCTTCATCACTCGGCCTCCCCGTGCATTGCCACGCCGCGGGATGCGTCTACTTCACTCGGCCGCCCCGCGCGGCGCCATTTGGTTGGTCACCTCATAACCACTCGGCCGCTCCGGGCCTTGTCAATCGGTTGGTCACCTCATCACCACTCGGTCACCCCGCGACACAGTTTTACAATCTCATAAATGATTGTTATTCTTTTTTATATGCTCTAAATCCCCCAGTGGGTGACTTAGTTGCGAATCCGTCTCGCCTAAGTTTAAAAAATCCTGCCGAGTGGAGAGCAACCCTCCCACTCGGGGGCTTAGCTGCAGTCCAGTACTCGCCTAAGTTTCAAAAAAATCCTACCGAGTGAAGAGCAACCCTCCCACTTGGGGGGCTTAGCTGCAGTCCAGTACTCGCCTAAGTTTCAAAGAATCCTACAGAGTGGAGAGCAACCCTCCCACTCGGGGGCTTAGCTGCAGTCCAGTACTCGCCTAAGTTTCAAAAATCCTACCGAGTGGAGAGCAACCCTCCCACTCGGGGGCTTAGCTGCAGTCCAGTACTCGCCTAAGTTTCAAAAAAATCCTACCGAGTGGTGAGCAATCTTCCCACTCGGGGGCTTAGCAGCAGTCCAGTACTCGCCTAAGTTTCAAAAAAATCCTACCGAGTGGAGAGCAACCCTCCCACTCAGGGGCTTAGCTGCAGTCTAGTACTCGCCTAAATTTCAAAAAATCCTACCGAGTGGGGAGCAACCCTCCCACTCGGGGGCTTAGCTGCAGTCCAGTACTCGCCTAAGTTTCAAAAAAATCCTGCCGAGTGGAGAGCAACCCTCCCACTCGGGGGCTTAGATGCAGTCCAGTACTCGCCTAAGTTTAAAAACACCACTGGCCGCCCCACGCGTCGCCACTCGGTTGGTCACCTCATAACCACTCGGCCGCCTAGCGCGTCGCCACAGGTTGGTCACCTCATAACTATTCGGCCGCCCCGCGCGTCACCACAGGTTGGTCACCTCATAACCACTCGGCCGCCCCGCGCGTCGCCATCAGGTTGGTCACCTCATAACCACTCGGCCGCCCCGCGCGTCGCCACAGGTTGGTCACCTCATAACCACTCGGCCGCCCCGCGCGTCGCCATCGGTTGGTCACCTCATCACCACTCGGCCGCCCCGTGCGTCGCCACTCGGTTGGTCACCTCATCACCACTCGGCCGCCCCGCGCGTCGCCACGCCGCGGGATGCGTCTACTTCACTCGGCCGCCCCGCGCGTCGCCATCGGTTGGTCACCTCATCACCACTCGGCCGCCCCACGCGTCGCCATCGGTTGGTCACCTCATCACCACTCGGCCGCCCTACGCGTCGCCATCGGTTGGTCACCTCATAACCACTCGGCTGCCCCGCGCATCGCCACACTCGGTTGGTCACCTCATCACCACTCGGCCGCTCCGCGCATCGCCACTCGGTTGGTCACCTCATCACCACTGGCCCGCTCCGCGCATCGCCGCTCAGTGGTCGCCTCATCACCACTCGGCCACTCGCGCGCCTTCATACAACTAAGTCATTCTAGCACTACATTCTATTATTTCCCCGTGCCTGAGTATCCAGTAATTCACAAATCATGTTCACTCGGAGGCCACGCCACCGAGTGTGCCCCTGCGCTCGATTTCTTAGTTTCATATACTTGCTTAGTACTCACTCCTGAGTCCAACTTCCATTTTAACGCATAGGTCATTCACGAACACCTTGTGTTCTTCATTTCGAGTTTGCATCAGTCTTCGGGGGCTGCAACTCAGTCGAAACACTACACTTCCGTTTTATTTGAGCCAGCACTCCAACATGTCCAGTTGGATCCTTCACTTCGTCAAGTTTGACTAGATCCTTCACTCTTTTAGAATCTTGTTGGTTTTGAACCAGCAAGCCCCTTGCACTCCCGGTGGGTGTCTATGGGTGTTATTTACACAAATCATTTCGGCACACATCAAATTTCCTCGAGAAATTATTCCGTTGGCTTGTGCCTTTTTTCTTACACAAGTTACGCGATCACTCGATGGCCCTATAAGCCAACTTCATAGCTGCTCGAACTCAGTCACCATACCAGTCCTAGCACACCACAACACTGACCTTGTCGCTCTGTTGACTTCAAACACATCCGGCCAACCCCTCTATGGAATCCTCTTCATCGTATCAATGATATAGACCTCGTCAGGCATGAGACAGAAAGTCCCTTTTATAATCAAATTTCACACTTCACTCTTTTGCGAGTTTGCCTCTTTCGAGCATCACTCGGAAGCTTCTCCTCATATTTACCCGAGTCCGACTCGATGAATTGCAAATCATCCATTCAAAACTATATTTCTCATGTTCCGACATGTCTGTTATCAAAGCTTGTAGTACGCTCGGGGGCTACGCCGCACTCGGGGGCTGCATCTCATTTGGAATGACACTCTCCTGAGTGGTCGACTACTTCATCACCTGGCAGATCCTTCACTTCAACAAATGCATCCGATCCGCCACTTCGACAAGTTTAGTAATCACCCAGACGCTCTGCATGCCATCTTCATTCCTACTCGAATCAGTTGGCACACCGGTCTTCTCGCCCCGCAACCACGTTACACTGACCTCGTCACTACATAAGCTTCGAAAGCATTCGACTAAGTCCTCCGAGGACCATTTTCGCCGTCCGGTGGCACACGACTTCGCCTTAGCCGCCTCGCGCGCCGCCACTCGGTTGTGCACGTCTTCACCACTCGGCTGCCCCGCGCATCTCCACTTGGCTAGATATGTAGTCCTACATTCGATCACTTCACACGTCATCACCATTTGGCCGCCCCACGCGTCGCCACTTGGTTGGGCACGCCTTCACCACTCGACCGCTCTGCGCGTCGCCACTCGGTTGCGCGTGTCTTCACCATTCGACCACTTCACACGTCATCACCATTCGGCCGCCCCACGCGTCGCCACTCGGTTGGGCACGTCTTCACCACTCGACCGCTCTGCGCGTCGCCACTCGGTTGCGCGCGTCTTCGCTACTCGACCGCTCTGCACGTGGCCACTCGGTTGCGCGCGTCTTCACCACTCGACCGCCTCGCGCATCGTCACTCGGTTGTACACATCATCGCCCCTCTGCCGCCTCGCGCATCACCATCAGTTGGACATGTCTTTACCTCTACACCCCCAGCACGGGAACGACTAAGTTACTCATATGGTCAAACCTCATATCACGCTCTATAGCAAGCTTACCTCTTTCGAGCATCACTCGAGGGCTACGCACACCCGTTGGCCATGTTGCCCTCAAGGGTTATGCCCATTCAATCAACCCATTGATCACATCAGGAATATCTTCGACCATACTTGCTCGGTCTGCCGAAAATCTATAAGGGTAATCTTGTCCACTCAGACGATCGCCCAAATCAATACCTAAAGTCATCTTCAGGACTGCAAAAGGGTGAAAACAACGCTCCTCTACGGATACACTTGGCCCTATCCTAGGCTCCAAGACGTTAGTTTCACAAACTTGGACTCAGAGATGGCATGTGCTGGTTTTCCCCCGGGATAATGAGTGGCCTCTCTTTGGAGAGTCAGTCCACACACTAGCCTCGTCACTCGGGTTTCATGGCACGTCCATGTCTGACCACTAGTCTATCTCCTCCGGGAGACATACAAGTGCCACCAAGTTTTTCCTTGCAGTCAACATGCCCCAATCAGTCGGGAAGCACGTCCACTTGGATAAATACCCCTTTCATGCAAAAGGGTAAAAATGAAGCGCCATCGCTGAATCGTACAGGCGACCTTACTCGTCGAATGTCGTTCGTACAACCACCTCGCTACGCATCCATCCGATTGATTCAATTCCAGACAAAGATATTTACCGTGCCAACTGCATGGAGGTTTACCGATAGACTTAAACCCTCTGCCAGACTCATCTAGTCCGACAGAGGCTCGGGGACTACACCCAGTGGGTGCACTCAGCGTGCCCCCACTGGAAGAGAACTCAGAAAGGAACATTTTGCTCGATGCAAATCCAGCTCCATACTCGACCTCCGAGTCACAGAAGAACAAGTTCGATCAGTACCAGCTAAGAAGAGTTTTAGTTTTCTCATACCCCCGCCGGCAGTCTCGGGGACTACACCCAGTGAGTGCACTCAGCGTGCCCCCACTGGAGTAATCTCCACTCGGTACGGCCTGACCAGTCCGAGTGATGAACAACAACAAAAAGACAGGCTCTAAGACTCCCGCCGACTGCCGCGATCGGGAGTCTCGAGATTACACCGGTGGGTGCACTCAGCGTGCCCCCACTGGAATGGTATCCACTCGGAACGGTCCGCCCGGCCCGAGTGACGGCCAAACAAAAAAAAAGACACGTTCCAGGCATGAAGAAATTCCGAGTAATCAGGTACTCAATGCAGGACCAGCTCCAAATCACTCAAAAAAAATTGCTATAAGGCGAGTTTAAGACTCCTCCGTGGACCTGTTTTGAGCCTTCTTCTAAGACTCAAAGCGTGAAACTCATAAGTTTGGATATAGAGCCGACTTGTATTGACGTTCCTCCGGGATAAGAATGGCATCTCACCGAGAGAGCAGTCCATGCGTCGATCTTGTTGCCTGGATTTAATGACACATCCATACTCTGATCACGAGTTAACCTCTTCTGAGAGATGACCGAATGTCACCAAGTTGCTCCTCGCGGGCACTTACCCCAGATCAGTCGGAAGCGCAGTGCCGGAATGCATTGAGATTTTGTTCAAACCTTGGTTGTCTGAAAGTACGATGACATGTACCGAGTATTTCCGTAATCACTCGGGCCAAGTTGTGTCTTTCAAAAACTCGTTCTGCAAAATCGCAATCGATTCGGGGGCTAATGTTGGGGATACACATAACAGGTAGGCCCACGAAGGGTCAAAATATCATAAAGCATGGGGTCCACACAACACGTGGGTCCAGATAAATTTCATACAGACATACTATCCACTCGGACGAGCAGCATACTATCCACTCGACCAAGCAGTATACCATCCACTCGGATGACAGTTCACCACTCGACCGCACGACTCACTCGGATATACGAAGACCAGCAGGCAACAAAGCAGTCGGCATCATTCTCATGGTGAGGGCTTGGTAGTGGGCTGACATTATGGCATTCATGCCCCACTTTGTAACATAGGAGGTGAGGGGGTGGCGCACTCTATATAAGCCACCCCCACCACTAGACTTGGGGGGCTCTTTTTCTTCCACCTCTCTCTCTCTCTCTCTTTTCGCCATTAGTCTCAGGACTTAGCTCAGGCACGGGATCCGTTCCCTTCTCTCATACATTGTAATCTCTGGATACATATACAAATACAACAAAGCCTCTCCGGAGCACGAGACGTAGGGTTGTTATCTCCACCGTGAGAGGCCCGAACTCGCTAAAACCACCGTGTCACCCATTTGCATCTCGATAGATCATGCTCCGTTATCCTACCCCTCTCTTATTGTCGGAATCGTTCCCACGACAGCGAGCGCCACATTTTGCTCTATTTCCGCAGAAACGCCTCCTGTTGATTGCTTCTTCCTGCATTTTCCTTACTTTCCATTTTCACATATGATTTCTTCCCTTTTTTAGTTCATTTATTGTGGAAATACGTCAAAGAGAGGATTTATGGAATCCTTTGCATTCATTAGTCATTAGTAACAAT
This sequence comes from Aegilops bicornis, assembly GCA_021605145.1. NCBI lineage: Eukaryota > Viridiplantae > Streptophyta > Magnoliopsida > Poales > Poaceae > Aegilops > Aegilops bicornis. The sequence goes on along the minus strand of CM038673.1, from coordinate 674,225,902 downwards.
ATCGGAGCGAATATATATTTTCTGAACGAAATATATCGTTTCAAATTAAGGTAGATGAGTATAAACATATCACTCATCATACCCCACCTGCAACCAGTACCAAAATTGCTCAACCACACCCCACCGCCAAAGTGGCCCAAAAAACAAGAAAAATCTACGGTGGTTCTTCTTCTCTGGACCTCTTCTCTCTTTGTTCTGGATGGAGTGGCGGCGGCTAGGTCTCTCTGATGTCCGATTGCCCTTTACAAAGGTTGTTCCTATAGACTAGGGGGAGCCAGTGGCGGCTGGTATGACCGCCGGTATGAGCGCTTGTGCTCGTACCGTTGGCCACTTGCGCTTTGTTGCCGTAGGCGCACATCTTCCCAACATGGAAGTTGCCCCAAATTACTTGATTTGGTGTAATTCTCCTTGGTTTCCTTTCATAAATGGTTTTCCCTGCCAAACAATGGAAACATGAGTTTTCTTCTCTCTCGAAGGATTAACATATGAAATAATCGAGAAATAATGAAAACCCGATGAAAACCAAGTCAAAACTCCTTATAAAAAGTCACAAATTCTTGAGCCATCACGCGCTCATATGATGGGCACCGAAGGACACCAACATAATAATCAAGCAACTCAAACCAATCATAGCAATTGACCAATTAAGCCATAGGACAAAGATAATCTACTCAGACACAATAGCAATGACACAAATCATTGGATAATAGTCCATAGCATCAAGAACCATGTTTAAGTAGGGGATTGTTGTGGGTTGCGTAAGAGTGAACCACTGAATAGAGAGTAAAGAAGGTGATGGAGATGTCGGTGAAGATGGCGACATTGATGGATATGGTCGCCGCGATGGTGGTTCCCCCGGTGGAACTTTGTTTCCATCGAGGGAGAGGGGAGACAACCCCCTCCTTCTTCTTCTTCTTCCATGGCCTCTGCCCTAGATGGGGAGAGGTTTCCCCCTCTGGTCCTTGGCCGCCATGGCTCCTGGAGGGGTGAGAGCCCCTCCGAGGTTGTATCTCTTCTCTCTCCAGTCTGTGTTTTTCATAACTGTTTCTGAGGCTGAGCGTTATTCCTTAAATATCCGGAGCTCCAAAACTTCGATTGGGATGATTTTTTACACAAATTTTAGTCCAGAAATTAGCTTTCTTGCGGCGAAAGAAGAACCACAACCGACCTACTTTGCCTCCACGCGGCCACCCCAAGCAGCCTGGGCCTGGTCGCTCCACTAGGGGTTGTGCGGCCCTCGTGCACCGCCTTACTCCCATTCCTTCACCCAAAATCTGACTTTTCTATAAAAAATCACAAAAAGATTCAACTCGTTCCGGTTCCGTGAATTTTTGACCTATATTTCCGAAAACACTAGAAAACAGGAACTAGCCTTTGGCACTGGATTAATAGATTAGTCCAAATAAATATTGTGAAAAAACATAAATAAATTATGTAAATGTAGCATGAACACTTCAAAAATTATAAATACATTGAAGACATATCACATGCTACTCATATTCAATAAATATTTTACAACTATATAATTATATGTACTTTAGTTTCAATTATCATATTGGTAAACCAAATTAAAGTTTACACTATCAATTCTCATAGATATATGCATCCAATTCCCATGCGGTATCTTCTTCGGTCTTCTAATGAAAACACAAAGACTTATTATGACCGGAATCACACTTGGAAAGGAAACACAAAGCTAAATCCACGATTCTTCAAGAGGCTGACAAAGATTCAGGGCAAACTCTTCTTCAGTCTTCTAATTCTGAGGACGACATCGAGGAACCCAAACACAAATTTGCCGAGATACTCTGGAACTATGAAAAGAGAAAAAAAATCAGAACAAAGATGAAAAAGGATTTGAAAAGCAATCTTGGAGAAGACAATTGACTGATGGAACTCATCCTTACGTCAAGCTTGGAAAATATTTGAGAAAAACTTGGAAAAAGGCTTGAAGGATACGACAACCTCATCTTCGAAATCATTTAGATCTCAACGGTAAGATACATAACAAAGACCTGAAGTCAAGAATCTTCTTGAAAAGATTTGAAAAGTCAGGTAAGATCCTGGGATGACCTATGGGTTAAGGGCCCACTAAAAAGAAAATCCATTTGGAACGATGATTGGAAAGAGAAACTATACTCTCATCTTGTGCCCTTCCTCCTTGCGCAGTTTCTCCGAATGACTCGATGAGGTGACAACCTCCTAATCTTCGTTCAAGGTCGTTTCAAAAATTCGAGGTTCATGAATCGACGACACCGAAAAACCAACATGGAACTGAAAGAGCGTGACCGAAGAAGAATCTTGAATTTGAAAGTCAATGTTTACTTTTCGATTCATGATATGAAGAGATACTTGAAATGATATGAAGAGATACTTGAACTGGCATGCGTTAGAAATACAATCAGAGATTGTTTTGCTTGAAGAGTTTGGCGCCACAACCAAAAGCTTGAATTGAGTTCATCGGAAAAGAAAACGAGAATGAATAATGATGTCTTTGAGCTCCTGAGGTTCTTGAAGAAAGAGGGGTGGGAGGGCAGGGAAAAGACAACGACGAGGATGGATGGAGAGAACAACGATTTGGAAAGCTCAGGATTCTTCTTGCAATTGGTCAAAATGATTAGCATGCCCATAATTGACCAAAGGATTACAATTCTTCTTCAATCGTTGTTACACTACTCATATCTTTTTTTTTAGGGTACACTACTCATATCTAATACCTCTTTTATATGGTATTTCACATAGTTTTTACACTACGCATAGTTAATACCTTTTAAAAAACACTAATGTATACAAGTAACAATATAAACTTGATGTTGGACAGATTGAGTACCCGAGAACGTTAAATCGTTCATCCATGATTGCCAAATTGATAGAACTTTCTGGTATGTTCCGTTTCCGGTTTCTAACGTATTCAAACCTATCACCAACGAGTTAAAGAAGATAAAGCAAAGAAAAACAAAACAACCAAAACATGCAAAACCAAGTGACATCGTGACAGTGGAGACAAATCATCACCACAAACAATAATGAAAAGGCAAACTAATTTTAAGCGGATTAATGGGCAAGATCCGATGTTATAGATTTCGTTTTCTTAATTTTCTTTGTACAAATTACTACTACAAACATACTAGCTCTCTTCTCTCTGCTCCCGGGAAAAGGGAGCCCTACGTGCCAGTAATATGTGGTTCTTGAGGCAAGAGAATACGATTTCTTTGGCTGTACGCCGCACATCTCGTTCACCATCCTCTGAATTCACATCCTCATAATCTGAATCCTGTTTTTGCGCACAACGATGATCTCCAATGGACCATTTGGGACGGATCCACACGCGGTTGGTTATTTGCACAGCCTGTGAGAGGGCCAATGCTGTTTCTATCTACACACGGCCTCTCTGCTAGCCTGCTCTAACTCTGACAGCGCGGTTCCATCCAGCTGTCCCGTTTCCGCGTTCATCGATCATGGCCTGTGGAGCTCAGAACGCGCAGCAGTAGTAGACGAAGCGGCTCCACGCCGCCTTCTTCTTCCTGGCGGCGGCGGCCGCCGCGACGGCCGCGGCGGCGGCGGCCTGCTTCTCCTCCAGGGGCACCGGGGAGTCCATCTCCCTCAGCATCTCCCACATGATGTGCACGTCGCGGTACTCGCACGTCCTCACCTCCTTCCTCAGGTTTCTCAGCCCTGCAGCGCAACCAAACCGATCGATACGTCAGAAACAAATCCAAACGAGGAGAAACAAGATGCAGCTATCGGCAAGAAACAAGACGACGGATGAGCTAAGAAGAAGAAGAAGAAGAAGTTGGGGCGTACCGGCTGTTGGCCGGAGGCCGAGGCGGGAGGCGATGGCGAGCCAGATCTTCTTGGCCGGCACCGGGGGTCGGTCCATGCACATCTTCGGTTCTTGGTCGACTGATCTCTTTTCACCCTCCTCGGAAAAATATCACTCCCTTTCTCTCTTCGCCCTGTGATCTTTGGGGCGGATGGAAGATACTGATAAAGCAGCAGCTGTTTCTTGGTTGCCGGCCGCCTGGGTCGTCGTTGCCAGTTTGCGCGGCGGAGGCGGGGTTTTATAGCCGGGGAGTGGGACAAGCGGGAGATGCGCGTGCGATCGGGGGGCCTTTTGGGCGCGGCGTCGCCGTCGGATTCTGACGGCCCCGACCGGGACGTGGCCGCTGTCCGCGGCCGCGGTGTGCCACAGGTGTCGCGGGCCCCGGCGCGCGGCTTCCGTGCGGGTTCCCTCGGGATCCCGGCGCCGCACGGGAAGCTGCCGCGTAGACGGATCCGACGGCCCGTGGAGATGCTCCAAGTCAAAGCACGATTTGGGTTTCGCCTTTCCGTCGCCTGTCTCCATGCGGGCCGGTGTACGTACCGTATCGTGTGAGGATCCGTCACATGTTGGCTAGCTTTTTGTTTAGTCTGATACCTGTGGCGTGACGGCGCCGATCGTGTACTTGTTCGTGTAGATTAAGCCGTTCGATTAAAGGCTGTCTAGGAAGACGTGTGTGGTTATTCGTTTGCGGTTGACATTGTGCACGAAATCACGTGAAAACATGATGAAGTGTTCACCTAAAAATCATTGATCGTCATTCCTAGGCCGCGGCCAGATCGATGAATTAGATAGTAGTACGATCGTGATCTTCGAAAATCAGAAGTTACAACTAGTTCATGTTCCGGACTCGAAAGTGCGTCTTCCATCCTTATATAGCACTAAAAAAAATGGTGCTTCTTCCATTAAGAAAAAGACTTCGAGAACTCGTACTTCACTGACTCCACTTGCCGAAGCCACTGGAAGCTGCCACACGGTTGGACTTGGAGGGCATTTGGGCCAGTGGTCGACCTGCCCATCGCGGCATCGATGACTCAAATCCCAACCATATATTATCGGGTCGGACTGCACGGTGGTGGCCCTACGTGCTTTCACTTTTATTCCAATGTATGTATAATAAACATGCAATCTTTTTATCGTTGAAATAAAGCAGATTTTATTTACTAAAAATAAAGTATCAAGCGAATACAAAAACGATGAGCACATTGTCCCTGATCAAGACAAAAGCTCCGCCGAAGGCGAAGGAAGGAAAAGAAAAAACAATCTTTATCAAAACAGCGATCGACGAGCCACAACAATGAACATCCGCACCAAACATCTCTTAACATCACATAGTCTTTCTTTAGCAACAATTCCTATATGAAGGAAGCGATGCTCAAGCGCCGCGGTCGCCTGATCTAACCATCAAAGATCAAATTCTGGGTTTTGAACCTAAAGATAAAGTCTGAGCAAATCCGATCAACCCTTCATCAAGGTAAGGACACGAAACACTGTCATTGCTAGTTATAATCAATTAGATAAAACCTTAGGTTTCCACCCTGAAGCTCGAGACCGGGTACTCGAGAAGCACGACCAAATCCAGTCATCATGTATTGTTGCCACGACTTTTCGCGATACATGTAGCTACTTGTATACCACGGTCTTGACGTGAGATGCCACACAAATAAAGATCATGCCCGCACAAGCACACACTCATGCCGCATCAATGTTTCAGTCACCACTAAAAGCCCGAAACGAAGGTCACCGTTGTATGTGCGGCGAAAAATTGGCATGGGAGGAAGATCACTGGAACTGCCAAAATCCTAATTGGGACACTCCGGTAGTCTTGAGCTAACCTCATGCTTCGTCGTTCTCGTTTGTGGCGGTGGAATTGGTCGGCAAAACATACCCATCGCCAACTCTGAAGGTCGAAGACCCTCCTGCTTGTTGCGACTACCGCCTAGCAACGTAGGACCACGACATCATCCGCGCGTCGAGCAGATGCCTGCCTCATTGGAAAGCAGAAAGTCACTGCTATCGCCTACGTACCTGCAGATGAGATCACGACCACAAACACCTCCCCACCCGAGATCGTCGGTCCGATCGAAAAGACCACCGCCACCGCTACACGAACACACTCTCTGCCTCAAGTCGTCACTTGTAAATCGCTTCTCACCACCAAAGTCTACCAAAGCAGATATCTCCCTCACCGCCTTCATCGACTAGTGCCGGGACTTGGCCCGGCCACTGGTCTCTAACAGCGATGTGTGGACGGGAGGAGGACGGGGGAGGTAGGCACGCTCTCACTTCACCGTATGCCAATAACACGAGGCGATTTCCGCAAAATGGTGCCGACGAATTGGAAAACTGAGATAGTCGGTCCAATAATGACAAGTAGCAAAGCCGACTCCCGCCGTTCCTAAATATAAGTCTTTTTAGAGACTCCAATATAGACTACATATGGAGCAAAATAAGTGAATCTACCCTCTAAAATATGTCTACATATATCTGTATGTAGTCCATATTGAAATCTCTAAAAAAAATTTATATTTAGAAACGGAGGGAGTAGTAGCTGAGATTCACTCACAAAAAGAAACTTGTAGCTGAGAGGGATAGTGCTTTGTGTGTTACAGTATTTTTTTCTTTTTTTGCTTTATGTGATCTCAACTGCCGTACTACGTACTACAGTACTCTACAACACAAAGCTTTTGACGATGCCCCGCACCTCTTCGGTCGCTCTCGCGAGTGCGGGCAGTTGCATGCATGCGCCGCTGGTGGAGTCGAGTGGGTCGCTCTCTCAGGCGTCGCGGTCGCCGGCCGATGTGAACATATGTTGTACTCCCTCCGTCCGAAAAAATTTGTCATCAAAATAAATAAAAAAAAGTGTATCTAGAACTAAAATACATTTAGATACATCTTTTTTATTTATTTTGATGACAAGTATTTCCGAACGGATGGCGCAGTTGCTGGCGTACGTCGTGCATGCACCGCGATGCGGGCTGTCACTCGCATACTATCTCCCGGGTTGGATTACTCGCAGTCGCAGGGTAGTAGTAAAACCCAACGAGTCCAACCCTGGGGCGCACCATGGCCGGTCGTGTCGGCCTCAGCCGCGTCACGCCGCCTTCCCTACCCGTGCTTGAGGATAAGCTCCGCTGCGTGTGTGAACAGCAACAGTCACGCCCCACTGCCGTGCCCACTGGCTGGAAAGAGTCGTTTCTGCGGTTCCGGAAGTTCATGATATCTCTGACTGAATGGGCGCCAGCACGTAGGAGCTTGCGTGTCAGCGACTTCCACTCCACCGGCCAGGCACGACTAGCTGTGTTTTCCATTTCGGCAACGAGTTGCACGCGACTAGTAGCCCATAATCAGCTCCTGCGAGTTCCATACGCATGTCTGTCCGCTCTGGGATACTGATGGAAGATTCTTCTTAGATATCTGAACCGCTGGACACGCTTGCGAATTTGCGATGCGCGTGGATTTACCGCATTTCTGCTCGCCCCGTTGGATCTCCGACTGAATACCACATTGGGTGCATTACGGCCCGTGTTTAGTAGTGGCGCTCCACTTTGAAGTAACTCCTGGTCCTCGGACGACCCTCCAGCCAATTAGGGTTCAAATTCTGATGCTCGCATTTATTACTGGATATATTTTAGTATTTTCGGCGATGCGTTCGATTGGGAGGAGGCGTTAAAATCGACGACGAGTGCCTCTGATAACCGTAAATTTCAAGATGATATACCGGCTCAGTCTTTCGAAGGTGCTCATAGGGATAGGGTGTGCATCTGTGCGTTCATAGGGGTGAGTGTATGCACGTGTATATGAGCGCTTGCATCTGCATTGTGTTAAAAAAAAAACTTACGGCCTTGAAAAGTTGGTACTTGTCTTTTTTCCTTTTTGCGGGAAAGTGGGTGTTTGTCCACCTACTAAACACATTCGATAATGGTGCCCAACGATGGCCCTCCCCTCATTTGCCTTGGCTAATTATCCAATGTCGCGCCTCGCAAAAAATAAAAATAAAAATAAATAAATAAAAAGTTATCCAATGTCACAAGTTGCCGTGGGGCGATGGCTGAAGAGAAGAAAATGCAACCCCCATTTAGTTGTTCTATTTGTCAATTTGTGGTTACCGGAGCATCTGAGCTCCCAATTTTAGTGCCCTTGTCTTTTTATTTCAGGCCCGTTTTGTTCTTCATTGTGTAAAATAACCTTGGATGTGATGCCAAAGTCAGCATAGACAGAATAACAAATCCGTGGGCCGATGCTAATGACAGAAGGGTTGATGTTACTGCTAGTGATACTTAGAGTCGTTGAGGTCCCCTTTTGGAGTTATAATAAAATACATTTATTTCCGCCCGCGTTCTCTTCCAGCTAGATTGTTTGAACGTTGTTCCAGCTACAATCAGTTGGAGCTCACTTTTTGTAGTTGAGCACGTATGCGGAACTCATTCTCTCGAGAGCGTGCGCACCTGTGCACAGTTGTCTGTTGTCTCGCTCTCTGTCTCACCCTCCCCTGTCTCTCTCTCTAAAGCAAGAAGATAAGTTCCCAATCACAACATGCACGAAGACTTACAAACTATCCTTGAAGGGATCAGTCCAGGTTTGGTGTAGGAGGACAACACCAAGTTGGTGGCTTGCTCTGACGGCGGCCCTGGTTGTTCAGTGGTCTAGAAATCTCGATCTAATTTTTATTAAGTTTACGATGTGTTGTATACTTCTGATAAACATTTACAATCTATCTGAGTGCTTTTTGGAAAAAGTCAATCAACCATCATAAAATGGTTATTTTACAGAAATTAAAACTCACACACCGGTCTTTGGGGAAATATACTTTGTCTTTCTGCACCTATCCGGAATGCATCATGAGCACAACTCGATGCCGCCTTTAGACTGCCGAAAGACCATCGGAGCCAAGGAAACACCGCCAACGTAACCGACTGAAAGTCGGCGGGAGGAGCTTGACGATGTCGATGACAACGTTTGGGATGCTTTGTACATCTGATGGATATTTTACAATAGATCTAAGTCCTTTTGGAAAAAAAATCAAACCTTTGTAAAAAAGATCATTTTTACAGAAAATAAATCCACACATTGGTCTTTGGGGAAATTGACATTGTCTTCCTACACTTGTCGGGCGTGCACAATGTGCAAAGCTTGATGCCGTCTTTAGACTGCCGAAACACCATTAAAGCTAGGGAAACACTACCAACATAAAAGCACCTCTAGCCGAACCCTCTAAATTTTGGCCCTCGTATGGCCCCTTATCCTTTAACTCCTTATATCTGCTCCGCTAAAGAAAAAGTTACTTGTTAAACCCCTAAACTTAACTCAATTTTTTTACACAAATTCGTTTAGTATGAGGCCATCAAGTTAAACGTTTACTACTCAATCACTTCATCGATGCCATCTTTGGGCACATACTTCACAGTTTGTCACCAGGAACACTCGTCCAAAGAAAAAAATAAGAAAAAGTAAGACTTCAGTAGAAACACAACTTCGTTGACTACTCCTATAAGTCCGATAAATATTTTCTCCATCTCCTTATTGCTCTTCTCTGTTGCCTTCTCTACCTTGCACACTTGTTTGTTCGGTGCCTCTTCAAACTTGGACATTGCGTCCTCTTCAATATCATCTCTAGCAACTAGTGTACCAACATCTAATAGACCTCTCTTGATCAATATATCAATGTAGTCTTCATTCCAAAACCAAAATTTGTAACCTTTATATATAAAACAATTAGCAAACAATGAGCACATATTTTAGGAGAACCAAAGAACAATGAGCACAAGTGCACTCAGTTTGTCCATTTCACACTTGAAGAAAATCCATCCAGGATGATCTATGGTCTTCGGGACCCGGCGCAACCCCAGCCGCCAGTAGTCATCACACCTGATGATAGGCAGATGCACGCCGATGAGTAGTTGGGCTAGGGACGAGCCTGGCCGACAGACAGACAAGGATGCGCCGACGGTCGGGCGACGATGCGAGCAACGAGAGGAGGAGGACATACCATGGGGTTGCGCAGTGAGCTTCGGTTGCCGCGCGGTTTGGTTTTTGATGAACCCCGACCAAATACAATGATGTCGGGGCCCGGGGCGCAGGTGCCTCGAATCTGGCAACAACGACGACGAATGTAGAGGCGTCGAATCCGGTGGAGCGGGAATAACCGGCGACCAAATCGAAGTGGGGGCGGAGGAGCGGGGGTGTATAGAATGGCTACGCCGGTGGAGTTAAGGAGGATTGTACTAGAGTGGATATGGTCGACCGATGGAGAGAAGCGTCCGCGGGGGGAGGGAGTTTTTTTACCTGAGAAGTGGCGCCGATTGAGTAAATATAAGGGGTTGCCGATAAGGGATCTGCTAGGTATGATTTAGACCCTTTAAACAAAACTTTTAACTCCTCTAACCACTTTTGAGGGATCAGCTAGAGATCCTCTAACAGGCTGAAAGTTGCCGGTCGGACCCAGAAGATACCGACGGGCAATGACATGGGAAACATATCTCCGTCCAAAGAAGAAGGCGGTGAAGTGGTCTAGATGACCACTCCGTATCCGGCTAGAAAGATTCTCACAAGCTTCCAACAATGTCAAAGCTAGTTGGACTTTGTCGGGTGGAGAAGGAACCAGAGGACCAAAACATGTAGCGGCATCGTCCACTCTGTCAAAAGACATCTTCGAAGACCACATGTGTAACATATACACAACTAGATCCTCCACACCGAAGAGCAGCTACTAAACGACCCCTTGCCCCTCCTACGTCGCCATCAAATGTATCAAGGTTCGATAAAGTTGTTAGTGATTTGCATCATGCAACCATAGCACCTCCCTGTGGAACAAAATTCTAATCTGAAGGGACTGTATTCCAATGTTGCAACGTAGATCCATGATCCCCACCTCTTCCTGTTGCCAGATCGGCAGGTGGGGAGGGGGTGGTTGTCATGGGTATTTTCCTAATAATACTATTCGGGTATGAATGTAGGGGCGTCATGTCTACTTTAGGTGTAAATGAGAGTACACACACGTGTTTTATAAAGGTTCAAGCCCTCGTAGGAGGAGCTAATACCCTACTCTTTTGGTGGCTAAATTTTGTGTTTTGACCCTTTTGTGTAATAAATTCGGGATCTGACCCCTGTTTGATTTTTTTTTAATTTGACCATTTTCCCTACCGCCAGAGAGCGTGGCAGTAGGCTTACATAGCCTACCGCCGCAGGGCCTGGCGGTAGGAAACTTGTCCACGTCAGCAGGGCAAACGTCCGCTGTTCCCCTCCATTTGCACCCTACCGCCACTGGTTCTGGCGGTAGGTTTTCTTATCCTACCGCCAGGGAGCCTGGCGGTAGGGTGCGGGCAGTTATTTGGTGCGGCCGCCCGTCCCAACCCCTTCTCCCCCCACACCCACCCGCCCCAAGCCCAAGAACAGAGAGGAACTGCCTATCTCACCCCTCTCTCATCTCCTCCACTTCCCCCCCTCCGGTCTTCTTCGTTTCTTCATCGTTTTAGCGGATCGAGATGGCCTCGAAAAGAGAAAAGTAAGCTCCTTCGATCCCTCCAATTAGTTTGAGTCAAATAGCTTCCGATTCTTCGCACTATTTGATTGAAATCACTCCCCTTTTTGAACTAGATTTCATTTTTTTGAACCTTAGGATTGATTTAGGTTGATTCTAGATTTTATATTGTGTTAGATATGAACCCTAGCGACTAGTTAGTATGGTTGTGTGAAGATGAACCCTAGTTCATATTTTTTGTCGAGGATTTTTTTTCATATGATGCATGTTGGGGGAATTTGTTGTGATATGATGATGCATGTTGATATGCTATGATGCAAGTAGTGGATGTAGTTGGAGAACAAATGTTGAACCCTCAAGATGAACCTAGTTCATAATTATTAGTGTTAAGAAAATTTATGATACGATGAATATTGGAGATATTTGTTTTGATATAGGATGCATGTGGAGTAAAAATGGTTAACCCCTCAAGATGGACCCTAATTCATGGTTTTGTTTTTGAAAAAAATATGATATGATGCATGTTGGATGTTGTTGGAGAAATATGATTTGATATGATGCATTTGAACCTTGGTGATTGCATCTAGATATATGTATTTTATTTATTTATTAACCTTGGTGATTGCATCTTCATATATGTATTTTATTTAGTTCATGTTCATGTTAAAAAAAATCTTCTTATGATTATTCAAAGATTGAACTCATAGATTTTTTTGGATGTGATGAACCTTTGTGATGCATCTATATGTTTCCTAGTTCATGTTAAAAATTCTTTTGATACGCTTATGCTTATGTTTATTCAATTTTTAGGAGGCTACCTCTTGCGAACGACATCGGCATTAAGTACACCATGCTTGACCCTAAGTTCGACAAGAGTCACCGTGCCCGTTTCATCGAGAATGGAGTGGTAATTACCAGTCTTAAACCAAATCTTTTGAGATGAAAACAAGTTGCTAACTATTATGTCCATGCTAATTATGCTTTGGTTCTTGATTTTCACAGATGCTGCCGCCACTGCGGATGAGGGCTCACAAGACGACAGTTAAGATGGAGTACGACGAGTGGTATGCACCGTTCTTCAGGAGAGCCCGACTATTGGGTTTCGTCCCGCCGTTCAAGCGTAAGCCGCCGATGCTCGTCCACTCAGCTCTCACGACTTTGATCGACCGGTGGCGGTCAGAGATGCACAACTTCCATCTTCCATGTGAGGAGATGACCGTGACCCTCCAGCATTGGGGGATGATTACGGCCCTACCGCTCGAGGGTCGTGCTCTCACAGGACGAGTGGAAAGGACGAACTGGCATGATAGGGTTTTCACCCTCATCGGCGACTGCCACCCGCTAAGAACAACCGGACTTCCGGCATACTGCTTCCATGGCTGCTCGAGCACCGGACAAGTGCTCGTAAGATGCCGAACCCCGGGTGGTGGAACAGTACACCAGGGCCTACCTGTGGTATCTTCTCACGGAGGTAGTGTTTCCAGACTGCTCCGGGAACTCTGCCCTATGGATGTACCTCGACTTCCTAAAGGACTGGGATGCGGGGTACAGCTGGGGGTCGCCGGGCTCGCCTACCTGTACCGTTTGGTAAGTGAATATCACTTTGTTTCAAATATCATGGACATGTGCTACTTAAGATTTTGACATCTTATCATCTATACTTGTTTAGTAGCTTGACGACGCTACCCAGAGGGCGGAAGTCACGTCCGGTATGTGTGGATGTGTATGGGGCCTCTCCATTTGGATGTGGGAGCGAATCCCGATGGGCCGTCCCGAGAAGCTGTGCTCGCATGCATGGACGGACTATGGCGAAGATGACGAAGATGATCAGAACCCGACTGTCGCATACGCTTGGGACGTGGTGCGTGTCTACACATGCGGATCCAAGGCCTTGTACAAGGTCTTCAGCAACGAGCTTGATGCTCTCACGCCTTTCTAGGTATAAGAACTAGATTTCGAATAGTTTTGATGACACTTTCACTTGAGCTTACCATTGTTTGGTACTAGGTTACTTGGCGACCGTATGATGATGATCGAGAGTGGGGGTTCGAGCTGAAGAACATGTGTAAGCAGGACCGGCTTCTCTGGCGGTGCATCGTGCCCATGATTTGTGTCTATGCCATGGATTACCACTTGCCACAACGCGTTGCCACACAATTTGGTAAGGCGCAACACACACCACCAGCCGGCATCGTCCGCGATACCGGTGGCTATGACCTACACCAGTGAGTACCACAAGGCATCCTCATCGATACCAAGTTCTTGTTTTGATGTTTTAAATTCATTCTTAGGGTGTTCTATATTCTTTCTTATGCATTGCATGATGTGGAGCAAGAAAAATAGTCAATCATAGATTGGGAAGACCAACATGCGAGATACGTGAAGGAATGGAACGAGTGGAAAGGACGCAAAGATACGGAGAGGAGAGTGATTGACTGGGATGAGTACGAGGATCACATGTTGTGGTACGACAATGGCATCAAGCATCGTCTACGCCTGAGGCCCCAGTGGACGACAATAGATGTCGAAGACCAGTTCGATGACGCCTCCGAGATTGAAGCCCACAACGTGAGCATCAGAGACCTTCAAGGCGAGTTTATGGAGTACGGACCCTGATGCGTCTTGAAGCTATGTCAGTATTTCCCCAAAGAGGAAGGGATGATGCAGCACAGCGGCGGTAGGTATTTCCCTCAGTGATGAGACCAAGGTTATCGAACCAGTAGGATAACCAAGCAACACTACATAAACAACACCTGCACACAAATAACAAATACTCGCAACCCGACGTGTAAATGGGGTTGTCAATCCCTTTCAGGTAGTTGCGCCAAAACTTGGCAAACAGACGTGAGAGAGTAGTAGATATTGATAGATCGAACGCCAAATAAAATAAAGTGCAGCAAGGTATTTTTGGTTTAATAGATCTTAAAATAAAAGCAAAGGAAAATAGATCACAAAGGCAAATAATATGAGAAAGAGATCCGGGGGCTATAGGTTTCACTAGTGGCTTCTCTCGAGAAAAATAGCAAACGGTGGGTGAACAAATTACTGTTGGGCAATTGATAGAATTTCAAATAATCATGATGATATCCAGGCAATGATCATTATATAGGCACCACGTCCAAGATTAGTAGACCGACTCCTGCCTGCATCTACTACTATTACTCCACACATCGACCGCTATCCAGCATGCATCTAGTGTATTAAGTTCATGGAGAAACAGAGTAATGCAATAAGAACGATGACATGATGTAGACAACTATTTATGTAGAAATAGACCCCATCATTTTATCCTTAGTAGGAACGATACATACGTGTCGGTTCCCCTTCTGTCTCTAGGATCAAGCATCATAAAATCGAACCCACTACAAAGCACCTCTTCCCATTGCAAGATAAATAGTTCAAGTTGGCCAAACAAAACCCAAATATCGGAGAAGAAATACGAGGCTATAAGCAATCATGCATATAAGAGATCAAAGAAACTCAAATAACTTTCATGGATAAAAAGATAGATCTGATCATAAAGTCAAAGTTCATCTGATCCCAACAAAAACAACGTAAAAAGAGTTAAATCATATGGATCTCCAAGAGACCATTGTATTGAGAATCCAGCGAGAGAGAGAGAGAGAGAGAGAGAGAGAGAGAGAGAGAGAGAGACATCTAGCTACTAACTACGCACCCGAAGGTCTACAAAGAACTACTCACGCATCATCGGAGAGGCACCAATGGAGGTGGTGAACCCCATCCGAGATGGTGTCTAGATTGGATCTGGTGGTTCTGGACTCTGCGGCGGCTGGATGAATATTTCGTCGCTGTTCTAGGGTTTCTGGAATATTGGGGTATTTATTAAGCAAAGAGGCAGTCCGGGGGCACCCAAGGTGGGGACAACCCACTGTATGCCATTGGCCTCTGGCGTTCTCGTGGGTTGTGCCCCCCTCGAGGCACCCCCAGGCATAGCCAGGGCCCATTGTGTTCCTTCCGGCCCATAAAAATTCTCTGTAAAGTTTCGGGGCATTTGGACACCGTCCGATATTGATTTTCTGCGATGTAAAAAACATGGAAAAATCAGCAACTGGCACTTGGTACTATGTCAATAGGTTAGTACCAAAAAATGATATAAAATGACTATAAATGATTGTAAAACATCCAAGATTGATAATATAACAGCATGGAACAATCAAATTTTATAGATACGTTGGAGACGTATCACCCACTGGATGTCTTCTGGTCCTAAAAAAATCCACAAAAAGTTTCGCTGCGTTTGGACTCCGTTTGGTATTGATTTCCTGAAATGTAAAAACATGCAGAAAACAGCAACTGACACTTGGCACTATGTCAATAGGTTAGTACCAAAAAATGATATAAAATGATTATAAAACATCCAAGAATGATAATATAACAGCATGGAACAGTCAAAAATTATAGATACGTTGGAGACGTATCAGCATCCCAAGCTTATTTCCTGCTCGTCCTCGAGTAGGTAAATGATAAAAACAGAATTTTTGATGTGGAATGCTGCCTAACATGTCATCTCATATTCTTTTCTTTATAGCATGAAGATTTGGACTTTTATATTGTTCAAAGCAATAGTCTAGTTTTGACTTGAGACTTAAATACTCAAGCATACCAACAAGCAACCAAGTCTATCAAAATGCTAAAATAAGTTATCCCTAGCCCATCATGCTCAATCATTGATCCATTCATGAAACACACTTGCATATTAGCTACACCCAATGCTCAAGTACGATCATAGTGCCCCCTAGTTGGTGCTTTATAAGAGAAGATGGAGACCCAAATAAAAATAAAAATTGCATAAAGTAAAAGAAAGGCCCATTGCAGAGGGAAGTAGGGATTTGTAGAGGTGCCAGAGCTCAAAGTGAAAATTGAGAGATAAAAACATTTTGAGAGGCATACTTTTCCCACCAACGAAAACGACTTAGATTTCCCAACACTTTCCATGCTAGATATATCATAGGCGGTTCCCAAACAGAAATTAAAGTTTGTTCCTGTTTCCACCATACTTTCACTTTTCATGGCTAACCGTATCCACGGGTGCCTTCCATACCAACACTTTCCAAGGAATTTATTATTTGACAACATAAAGAAAATTCATTTTTCATTTCGGGACTGGGCATCTCTAATACCGTTGCCTTACTCTCATGCAATGACAAGTGAATAAACACTCATCGTGAGAATAACACATCTAGCATGGAAAATATTAGCCACCCCTCACCGCCTCACGAGCGGTACAAGCACAAAAAAGAGAAATTTATTTTGAATATTAGAGATGGCACATACAAATTTTCTTAGAACGGCAAAATAATACTGCATATAGGTAGGTATAGTGGAGTCATGTGGCAAAAATGGTTTAAAGGATTTTGGATGCACAAGTAGTGATCATACTTAGTGCAAAACGAAGGCTAGCAAAAGATTGAGAAGCGACCAACCAAGAAACGAATAATCTCATAAGCGAGCATTGAGCATAATTAGCATCGAATAATGCACCACAAGTAGGATATAATTTCATTGCATAACTATTGACTTTCGTGCTTGCATAGGGAATCACAAACCTTAACACCAATATTCTTACTAAAGCACAATTACTCATCAACATGACTCACATATCACATCATCATATCTCAAAAATATTACTAAGAATCAAGTTTATTTTGTCCAATGATCTTCATGAAAGTTTTCATTTTATCCTTCTTGGATATCTATCACTTTGGAACTAATTTTCATGTGTTGCTTTTGCTCCAGATCCCATTTCTCGCCCCTTGCTTCTGAAATCTTCAGATCTACTCCCATCCCCTTCCGCATCAGTGACCAATGGCGCCCCGGAAGGTCAAGGTTTCTTCGCCGCCCGCTTGGTACGAGCCAGCTCTGGATGCGCCCAACGTCTCAGAGAAGAACCTCGCCGTCACGCGCCTACTTACGGCGGGATAGAGCAACGAGAGGGGAAGGCCGAGCTCCGGGCTAGCTCTGCCGTGCCGGAGCCCGAGGGAAGCACCTTTTTCCCCTTCTTCATGAGCAGCATCGTCGCGGGGCTGGTTCCCCCCTTCTCCAACTTCTTCTATGAGGTCCTTGGCCATTACGGGCTGCCAGCGCTGCATCTCCATCCCAACTCTGTTCTCCTTCTGTCGATCTTCGCCTTCTACTGCGAGGCGTATGTCGGCGTGATGCCGTCTGTGGCTTTGCTGTGCCACTTCTACTTCCTTCACATCAACGATGGTCGTACCTCCGGGTGCGCCAACTTCATCGCGGTCGGCAAGGCCAACTCGGTCTCGAAGGCTGGGAAGAAGGCCGAAGGCTTCCGGAGCAAGTGGGCCATGATGGACGCCAAGTGCGTCCACCCACGCTTGGCGCTGCCGACGAAGATGCCCCAGTCTGACGCGGGGTGGTCTCGTGCGAAGCTTACTGACGATCGGGCGACGTTGGTGCTGGAGAAGATGAACGCCGACCTGAAGCCGGGCAACGCGAAGGCGACAAAGTTGACAGGGGCCATGCTCCTGAGGGAATTCCTGATGTTGCGCGTGGGCCTGATTCAGGCGCGTACGCGCCCCTTGTGGAGGCTTGGGGGCGAAGAAGACAAGGTTCGCCTGAGCCCGGAAGCCTTACCTGACGAAGAGTTGGCCGCGGCCCTCCGCCTCCTGGTCGGAGACGACCAAGAATACCCGCCAAGTGCCTTCATTCCCTTATTCCACCGTAAGGACGGGGCGCAGGTTGTGGCTGCCATGCCAACCTTTGATGGGCGCGGGTTGGTGCCGCTAGTGCCTCCCGCTGTCCCGGTTGCGACGACGCCTATGGATGTGTCCTCTGACGACTCTCGCCAGGAGGAGGAAGAGGAGGAAGACGAGGAGCGCGACTCAGAGGGGGACCCCCGAGAGGATGGGGGAGACCTCCCCCTTGAGCAAGGCCGACATCCTCCGCACCCTTCCTGTAGCGACCCGACCCGAATGGATCAAGTCTCTATGCTTAGTGTCATCCCTGGATCGGTATGCTGACACACATAGTACTCGAAGGATTTATAACAGAGGTAAATCACACGTATAAAGTAACGTAAATACTATTACCTCAATCCAAAGTATAGCGGAAGCAACAAGGTTGTGGATTCCCATCAACACCAACGACAAAGTTGAGTATAGGCAATTGTAACCCTAACGTATCACTTACTCGTCGTCTGAAAAGTCTGCAACATGAAACGTTGCAGCCCGAAAACGGGTCAGCACATGGAATATGCTAGCAAAGTAACACATAGAGAGTAATGAAAGAATAATCTATACTACATGCACATATGGTTGGTGGAAAGCTCTATGGTTACAGTTTTGCAAAAAGCCAATTTTTCCCTATGTCAAAGGAACAAATTTTATATTAACTATCATGGTGGTTGAAACATCATTGAGAAGGTACCCCCAACTCAATGATCCCAATTAAAAGTAATCATTAACCCAACAGTATTAATTTAGAGTGATGAGATACATGTGAATACTCAAGTACTAGATACTCAGATTTGTCCATAACCGGGGACACGGCTAACCATGATTAGATTGTACACTCTGCAGAGGTTTGCGACTTTTCCCCACAAGACTCGATCGCCTCCGTTGGTTTCTCAGATTGCATGGTGTTTGAGAAGCGGATGACCGAGACACGCCTTTCGTAAACATTAACTCTCTACTCCGGATAGATCATACCAAACCTATAAAACCCACTACACCGCTGATCTACCTCTTGAGAGCTTCACGTAACTTACTCAACTATGCTAGAGCCCATAATAACTTGTGGCTGCACACGGAAGTTTCTAGCATGAATAATCTCGATTCCCTTTGAGCCTGGGTGGCGGTCCTTAGGAAGATCACACGGATACCCCGGGATTTCCAAAAAAATAAATCTGACAACACTGTGTTCCCTTTGTGCATAATTCCACACTGATGTGTATTTAAGTTGCCACCTTAAAGTAAACCATTAATTAACAATCTCACATCTGTCGTGAATATCTCTCAAACCCAAACCACGCTCACGAGAATAGCATAGCAATATAAGCAACACGTAGAAGTAACTCCCAAGGGTTTGACAGTAACAGGGCAATAGGTTCCTACCTCATCATCTACTTCCCAACCCACAAATTAATGACATCCTAACCATGCAATGTTTGAGGGTTGAAACTAATGCATAAAACTGGGTATGAAAAGAGTATGATCAAAGTGTTACTTGCCTGCAAAGTTGATGAAGATGATTCGCACTCAAAACTCTTGATAGGTCTACTCGTCACACTCCGGTTAATCTATCGTAATCAAGCAATAGTAACCACACATAAGCAATCACTCAAAAGATCGGAAAGAACGAAGAAAACAATTCGGAAAACGTCAAAACCAATCAAATAACTCTTGCAACATAAAACAATTTCTAACAGTACCAACATTATGTGAATTTGGCCTTATCATAAAGTTTAGGTCAAGAGCTTCGATTTGCAAAAAGAATCAACTAAATCGGAGTTACGAAACTCAAGTTATGATCAAACAAAGTTTGAATTCAAATCTGATCTAATTCAAATTTTAAACTTTCAAAAACATGTTTGAGTTGGATTACTGGATAGAGGGGATCATAACGAATAAGTGGGCGTTGGTTTCGTTGGATTTGGACTAACGAGTAAAAAGTTATGATCGTTTGAAAATTGGGGACTA
The DNA here is from genome assembly GCA_021605145.1 of Aegilops bicornis. NCBI lineage: Eukaryota > Viridiplantae > Streptophyta > Magnoliopsida > Poales > Poaceae > Aegilops > Aegilops bicornis. The sequence continues at coordinate 674,205,924 of CM038673.1, read as the reverse complement.
ATATGTAAAAATAACACTACGGATAGGTCCCTGACGGAAATTAAAAATAAAAAGAAAAATCTATCGAGCGAACGCTCGCTACAGAACCTAAACCGACGAAAACCGTTCGCTAAGGAGATCTAAACAGCGAATGCTCACTATATAAACTAACCAAATAAAAACAAACGGGTTTTTAAAACAAAACCGAAACCCTAAAAAAACCAAACTTAAAGAAAAGAACCGGGGTCGGTTTATACCGTTCATGGTTTATGGCGAAGAAAACCGCGGCGGGCGGCGGCGAGGTCGAACTCCGCGAGACGGCGGGCTCGGCGTGGTCACGGAGGTGCTCCGGTGGCCGAGGGCAGCGTGAGGCGACGGCGTAACGCGGGCGGGGCGAAACGGGGAGGTTGGCGGCGTCGGCGGTGTCCGCGGGGACGGGACGAAGCGAGGCGGCGGCGGTGGATCTCGCCGGCGGCGGCGGTGGTTTGCGGCGCGGGCGGTGGCGAGGAGAGAGAAGAGAGGGGGGGCAACGGGGACGGCGCCCTTTATAGGAGGGAGGAGAGGCGAGATGGCGTGGAGGAGGGGACAAGGAGGCGCAAGGCCCAGCGGGCGACGGGCGGGCGGCGATGTCGTGGGCGGCAAGTGAGTCCTGGCCGGGAGGAGGAAGGCGGTGGCGCGGGCTGTTGGGTCAGCGCTACTGGCTGGGTTGGGGCTGGCCAGTGAGAGAGAGAGAGAGCAAGGCTGGCTTCGGCCCTGCACTGCTCAAGCGCTTAAAAAACAAAATTTCATGTAACTAAAATAATAAAAACAAAAATAATTAAAACCTTTATATAGGCATATAATATATCAAAATTTTCAGAAAAGGGTTTCCTACAAGATGAACTTTATTCTAGCTTCAAATAAAATACACACAAATTCAAATAAAACAAAGAGTGCTTCTGCCCTAATAAAATCCAACAAAAATCATTTTAAAAATACCAAAATTAATTCAAATTTATTTCTCTCCAATTTTCTGATGTAGGGAATCATGTTACCCTATTTTCCATATATTTTATCTTTGGAGAAAAATAATTTGAATAAAACTCAAATAACTCCAAATTGAAAATAAATTCAAAAGAACTTTGAATTTAATTCTTTGAAACTCCCAACTCATATTTCATATAATTTTGAAGAAGTCATTTTATCTTCGCCGTGAAAATCATTGAGTTGCATATAGTTTCGTAATTGGAAATGTTTTCAAATGAAATTCAAATATTTTCAACACCCCTTGTCAAATAAATGGAAGAAGTCATGCCATCTTCTCTCCGTGGTTTTGTGATGAAAAGAATTTGAATTCTCAAGATCATAAAAGAAAAATGAAAGTTTGGGAAAGTCCTTTTATTCCCTCTCATTTAACTTTCAAAAGTTTCGAATTCACTCACTTTCAGTCAATCAATCAAACAATCAATCAAAACTATATATTTGTTTATAACATTCCAAAATTTAGAATTTTGGGATGTTACACTTCCTCACGACGACGAGGCCGACACCCGCCAGGAGAAGGAAGAGCCGCCCGTGATCCCGACGAGGGGCCGGTCGGCGCTGATCTCCCGAGATGCTGCTTCTGTTCCAACGCCGCCTGGAACTGCTTCCGGCCCACTTGCTGCTCCTTCTTCTGCTCCTGGGGCCCATGCGCCTGCGCCCCGGGCTGGGAGGCTCTTGGGCTTCAAGCTTAGCAAGAGGAGGGTGGACTACACCATGGTGGACCAGTAAGTGCTCTTGCCTTGCTTCGTCCTTGCTTCTGCTGCTTGACCTTGATGCTTCTCCGCTGTGCGATTAGGCCGACGCCTGCAGCAAAGAAGAGGAAGGAGGAGGCGGTGGCGCTGCTCGGGACCAGCCTGCCTGCTCTGGCTACGTCTCCCTCAATGGAGAAGGGCAACGCTGGTGCTCATGTCTCTCCAGCTCGGTCGTCCTCGCAGGCCTAGGGGAGAATCCTCGGGAGGAGTCAGCCCCCGTGGCCTCAGCTGGGTTCAAGGCACCGTGTCCCGGCTCACTGCTAAGGTCTCCAAGGCTCAGGAGCCCCCAGTCTCCCAGGCTATGGTGATGATACCTTCTCCTCCTCCTCCCGCTGCACCGCTGATTCCAGGTCCTTCTGCCTCCCCTGATGTCTTGGAGCGTGCTCTTCTTGAGATGACCCGGCTGCGAGAAGATCTTTAGGGCGCCGACCCCCTCCTGGTGGCTGGGCGCCTGGAGCTAGTCTCTGGCTGGCTCCATTCCGACATGTCTGTTTGGGCGGCGCTGAGCCAGGCCACGGCGACCTCCGAGAAGGAAAAGCAGGCCGCCGCCCAAGCAACGGCTGCTCGCGAGGCGGCACTAAAGGACGTCAAGGCCACCCAGGATCACTGCCAGGCGCTGGAGGCCGAGCTGAAGACCCTGCGCAACGAGCGTGCGGAGGAAGCCCGTAGCCGCAAGGTGGAGGAGGAGAAGATGAAGGCTCGGGAATATGCCATCAAGGGCCGCGACGCCGAGCTGGAGGCTGGCGAAGGCGCAGCCATCGAGTGTGGCCGGGCCGAGGAGCTGGAGCGGAAGGTGAAGGCGGAGGAAGCTGAACTTGACGCCAAGGCGAAGGTTCTGGCCGAGGACCGTGCAGTCTTCGCGCTCCTCGAGGAGAGGTCTCGCGTGGCGCTGAAGACACTCTATGAGAAGGGCTTGGAGAAGCCGCTGACCACAAACGAGGACGGCCCCGCCCAGCTGCTTCCGTACATGGTCGAGGCGCTGGAGGAAGTCGTGAGCGGCATCGGCCCCATGGCAGAGGAAGAGGCTTGCATCGTTTCTTCAGCTGCGCTGACGTGCGTCTTCAGCCACCTCCATCTTCGCGATCCTACCGCCCGCCTTGACGAGCTGCTGGAGCCTGTGGACGACAAACACTGCGCAGCCGCTGCCACAGCCATGAAGGGTCAGGTGGAGGCCCTACTGAAGAAGTTCCGCGCCTTCGCTCTCATGCCTTCGACTGGCGGTCCTACCGATCCTGCAGCTCCGGCCGGTGGTACAGGTGAAGGCGACGCCACCAAGGAGGGAGCACCCCTTGCGCGATGGCGACGACGCCTGTGGATGACTTGCTCATGGCCGCTTCCTGCTTTACTCTCGCAACATGCATCATGCCTCGTGGAGGCGTTTAGATTTGCGTTTGGTATTGTGAGAACAATATGTCTTGTAATATTTGCTTGAGACTTTACAGTTTTCTTCCTATTTGCTTTTCATTCTACGTCGGCAGGGCCCGGCCCCGCGCATAGCTCAGCCACCGTTGGGTCGTCCGAAGACCAGGACGAGACCAAGGAGTGAGGGGCTACGTGACCAGTTAGGCTCCTGAGTCGCGATGCTCAGGAGTCCCCCTTGATGCACAAACAACTTATAAGAAGGAGATGCATGAATAGGTCTAGTGTTCTACGTCGGTAGGGCCCGGCCGCGCGCATACCTCAGCCACTGTTGGGTCATCCGGAGATCAGGACGGGACCAAGGAGTGAGGGGCTACGTGACCAGTTAGGGTGTGTTTGGTAGGATGTACGAAGGGTGCATGAGAGCAAAAGTTCCCTTCTCGACTCACTTTTGGGTGTTTGGTAGAGTGTATGAAGGGTGCATGAGTCCACACTAGTAGAACATAAATACACTAGGAGCATGCATGAAGAGAGCATGCATGAAGAGGGGTGTTGAGATGAACATGCATGAAGAGGGAACAACTATGTTGAGATGAGAACGCAACCAAACACACCCTTAGGCTCCTGAGTCGCGATGCTCAGGAGTCCCCCTTGATGCTCAAACGACCTCCATACCTTTGTCCTCGCCGAGGCTCGGCTCGGGAGGGGTGCGCGACGACCAGGTCCGGGGGACCTGGCTGGATGGCGTACGCTTGGGCGTGACCCGAGCGCAGCCCCCGTGGCCAGCCCCCTCGTACGACTCTCCCCAGGGGAGGTGTTGCGAGGAGGCCGGACACTGAGCTCAAGGGCTCCCTGAGGTTGATACGGCCGTGGGGCCGCCCTTAGTTGTTTATCACCAGCGCGGAGCATAGCGCTTCCGCACTTGCACGGGCATAGCCGCTCCTCGGCAGTGTTGACGGCCAGCACGGAGCATGGTGCTTCCACTGGTACGTGGGAGGGGACTCCCTACTGCGGAGAGCCCCCGGGGCGTGTACAGCCCCACCCTGACACGTGGCTTGCACGATAGGGCTAGACGAGGTGTGTCTAGGCACTCGTGAGCCAGCGCGGGACTCACGAGGCCCTACCTCAAGGCGGGTTGCGCCTGGTCTTGATTCTTGATAGCTGTGGTGGTCCTGCGAGATGGTTAGACAACCTGCGCCGAACAAATCTCCTGAGGTTATCGCGTGAGAAGGCGAAGCACCAACGACCCCAGGAGGTGACGTGAACGGGGTCGACTCGCCAGACAGAGCTCAACCGTTGGATTTATCGATGCTGCAGGGACGGGCCCGAGCACAGACGCCGTGCCTAACCTTCTCACGCGAAAGGTCCTGAAGAAAGACGATCGGCGCGCAGCTCCAACGGTGGGTGACAGTCGAGCATGTGATAACCATAGATAGATTATGCATGAGAAGCAAACTAGCTCAGGCAAATGCAAGTACGATACATGCCACTGGGCTGGACCCGAGCGACTTGGGGATGATGCAGCCCGAGGGGCGCCCCAGCAAAGTAAGCTAAAAGATGTAAAGGGATACATGCCACAGGGACGGACCCACGCGGCCTGGGAATGATGCAGCCCGAGGGGCGCTCCCAGCTAAATAAACTTAGAAGATGTCACCTGGTTTGTTGTTGAAGGAATGTTGAGGCAGCTGAAGACGCGTGATGAAGGGGTTGCTCCTCATGAGCCACCGGGGCCCTGAGCCTCGTGAGGCTCCGGGGGTCCGGGCGGTTCCTCGAGGACCGTCTCCGTCTCCGCCAGGACTACATGATGTCTGGCCTCCTGGCCACCAGGATGCCCCGCAGGTTGTGCTGGAAGGCAGACGCCACGCTTGGCAGGCCGAAGGGCAATCAAACGTAGCTGTGAGGCGGGCCCTCGCAGCGTCCCATGCGTGAAGGCCAGAAAAGCTCCTGAGATAAGGCCCTGTTGAGCCCTGGGATGTCGATGCAGATGCGCAGCCCGCCATCCTCGCCTGGATGGGGAGCCGCGCTACGTGAGCGGCGATCGCCGCGCATGGCTCTTGCATCCTGCAATTCCTGAGTGGTCTTGGCGATAAACTCCTGAGCATCGGGCGCTCCTCGCCCGTGTCCTCCTGAGGTAAGCATGTTGCGAAGCACGCCTCCACGTGGTGCCTGAGCGCCTCCCTCGTGATGTTGGCAAGGTCTGAGACCCTCCAGAAGAGACCCCCCGAGCCCTGCCCGAGGAGGGCGTCGGACGCGCCTTACTATGCGAGGGAGGGAGGCGCCCTAGGCGCGGGCACTGATCCAGAGGTGGTTCCACTTGCGGCACCATTCTCCTGAGGCCCAGTGCGGAGTAGCTGCTTCTTCTTCTTGGGGACGACCTCAGGAGGGTACTGCGCTGCATTGCTGTCGGGGTCTTCGATTGATGCTGCTTGGAAGGCGCGCTCGAGGGAGTGATGACCCACAAGTATAGGGGATCTATCGTAGTCCTTTCGATAAGTAAGAGTGTCGAACCCAACGAGGAGCGTATGAAATGATAAGCGGTTTTCAAAGAAGGTATTCTCTCGCAAGCACTGAAATTATAGGTAATGAGATAGTTTTGTGATAAGATAATTTGTAACGAGCAACAAGTAACAAAAGTAAATAAAGTGCAGCAAGGTGGCCCAATCCTTTTTGTAGCAAAGGACAAGCCTGGACAAACTCTTATATAGAGAAAAGCGCCCCCGAGGACACATGGGAATTATCGTCAAGCTAGTTTTCATCACGTTCATATGATTCGCGTTCGGTACTTTGATAATTTGATATGTGGGTGGACCGGTGCTTGGGTGCTGCCCTTACTTGGACAAGCATCAAACTTATGATTAACCCCTATTGCAAGCATCCGCAACTACAAAATAAGTATTAAGGTAAAACTAACCATAGCATGAAACATGTGGATCCAAATCAGCCCCTTACGAAGCAACGCATAAACTAGGGTTTAAGCTTCATCACTCTAGCAACCCATCATCTACTTATTACTTCCCAATGCCTTCCTCTAGGCCCAAACAATGGTGAAGTGTCATGTAGTCGACATTCACATAACACCACTAGAGGATAGACAACATACATCTCATCAAAATATCAAACGAATGCCAAATTCACATGACTACTAATAGCAAGACTTCTCCCATGTCCTCAGGAACAAACGTAACTACTCACAAAGCATATTCATGTTCATAATCAGAGGAGTATTAATATGCATATAGGATCTGAACATATGATCTTCAACCAAATAAACCAACTAGCATCAACTACAAGGAGTAATCAACACTACTAGCAACCTCCATGTGTACCAATCCTGCACTTAGAGACAAGAATTGGATACAAGAGATGAACTAGGGTTTGAGAGGAGATGGTGATGGTGAAGATGTTGATGGAGATTGCCCTCTCCCGATGAGAGGAGCGTTGGTGATGACGATGGCGATGATTTCCCTCCCGAGGGAAGTGTCCCCAGTAACAGCCTGCAGAGCCCTAGATTGGTTCCACTGCGTGGCGGCAGAGTCTCGTCCCGAAAGCTTGTTGATTTTAATTCGGACGAAAGACTTCATATAGCAGAAGATGGGCATCGGAGGGCCAACAGGGGGCCCACGAGACAGGGTGCATGCCCTGGGGGGTAGGGGGGCCCCACCCTCGTGGCCAGGGTGTGGGCCCCCTCTGGTATTTCTTCCACTCAGTATTTTTTATTATTTCCAAAACTAACTTTCGTGGAGTTTCAGGACTTTTGGAGTTGTGCAGAATAGGTCTCTAATATTTGCTCCTTTTCCAAATTTCGTAATTCCAAATGCAAGATTCTCCCTCCTTATGTAAACCTTATAAAATAAGAGAGAATAGGCATAAGTATTGTGACATAATGTGTAATAACAACCCATAATGCAATAAATATCGATATAAAAACATGATGCAAAATGGACGTATCAACTCCCCCAAGCTTAGACCTCGCTTGTCACTACAAAAAAAAGACACATCCGTGACATTTTGGGCCGAACAATTTTTTTTCTGTCATACATATGACACTTCTATGACGATAATTGTGACAAAACCCGGTATCATCATAGATGTGGTGGGTTCCTACTTCTATGACAAAAAATCATGATGTAAAATGGGCTTTTCGTCTGGCGGGCCGGAGATGCAGCTGCATGACATTCTTTGGGCCGTCCATGACGGAAAATACCGCTAGAAACGAGGGGAGGAAAATTTCGGGAGTTGTCGATTACGGGAGGTCGGGGCCGAGCGATGCGCGTGTTTCTCAGACGACGACGCTGCAGGTGCGTAGGCGTTGGCTCTAATCAAGCCGATCGAGGCGTTGGGCTCTAATCGAACCCGAAGCGACAGACTGCAGTTACGTGACATCGAACTCGAGCGATCGATCGATGGTCGTTAATCGAACTCGATGGAGAGATTCTTCGCCATCGCCGCTAATCAAGCCGATCGATGTTGCCTCTAGAATGAACAAAGGAGCGCTATGGGGGGGTTGGATGAACAGTGAGCGGTGGCGTTGCCTCTGGATGAAAAGGAACCCGTGGTGTGGAGGGCTAGATGAACAGTAGACGATGGAGGGGTGGCTGTGGAGGGGTGGCCGTGGAGGGGTGGTTGAATAGGACCCCGTGGTGTGGAGGGCTGGATGAACAGTAGACGATGGAGGGGTGCCCGTGTGGACGGGTGGTTGAACAATAGCCGATGGAGTAGCGCGCGGTGGAGGCTGTATGAACAAGAGCCCGTGGAGGCTGGAGGAGGTCGACGGTAGCCCGTGGAGGCTGGAGGAGGTCGACGGTGGAGATGAACAATATCCCATGGAGTCCTGCTTTGGCAGACGCCACACCCTCCCCCGCTTTGACCGAAGCGCCCAACACAAGTCCGCTTGGTCTGCTTTGGCGGTACGCCACACCCCTCCCGATCAATAGGACCCCTGCTTCGATCGTAGGAGGTCCGCTTCTCCGCTTTTGGGATACGCCACACCCTCCCGATCAACAGGACCCTGCTTGACCGTAGGAGGTCCGCTTCCTCCGCTTGCTGCAGACGCCAGCCCTCCGGATCAACAGGACCCCATTTCAACGTGGCGGTCGAACACAAGGCCGCTTCCTCCGCAGCCAGACGCCATGCCTCATTTCCATCGCCTGCTCCGGCCCAAGCCCTCCCGGCGAACACGACCACGCATTCCGCTCCGACCCAGCCGGTTGGCTCCCATGAACATGACGATGACGCTGTTTCTCCGCTTCGACCCAGCCATGTACGTATGCGCGAGTAGGCGCTCGAGACCCTGCCCGTATGTACGACGCGGGTCAGATTTTCTTTCTTGCACCTCGCCGCAGACGACGCAGTACATGCTACGCGGCGCGCTTACTACGACATGTGCGCGCCTCTACATCGACCAAGATATATGTACGCATATCGTCACGACTGTAATGACAACGCCACGTACATTTCACCAGGTGGGTCCCGACCGCCGTGCACTTCCTTGCTGCGAAGATGTAGCTGGTGGGTCCCAGCAATGAGGGGCGAATCGCTTTTTTTGCCCGGAAGCACTTCCTTGCGTGCGAAGGTGTAGCCGGTGGGTCCTAGCAATGTGGGGAAACGCTTTTTTGTGAAATATGGTGGCCCGTCCGGTGGGTCCCCGTCCAAGTGGAGGAATAATTATTTTATGATAATAAGGAGGCACTTCCTTGCTGCGGTCGTGGACCCACCGTCACCTCTCCACGCATACCCACGTCCGATGGAAGCCGTTCCTTGACCACGCTGACCATGCCGCGCCGAGAGCACCAAGCAGGGTGGACGACGGCGAGGCCTAGGAAGGGGACGGCGCGAGCCGGGAAGACGCGACAAAGTGGATGCCCACGCCAGAGAGGAGTACGAGGGTTCACCGGTTCGCTGCGGTGTGAGGCTGTCGCCGCCAAGAGAATAACAGGGGTGTGGGTGAGTAGAGGGATGGCCCGCCAGCGGTGGGAGTTGTAGGTGGCGGTGAGGCCTCCGCCGCATCACAGCCGGCAATGGGAGGCAGTAGCACGAGGCACGACCGCCGCTGATTTGGGCGGCTAGAGCAAGAAGACCAGAGGTTGAAGAAGCACTACGGCCGTTGGATGGACATCGTACGGTCACTGGAGCTAGAATCGTGCATATTGACTAAGTTGACAAGTCAGCCTGCCACTATACTGGGTCCCAGCTAACAGGGGGAGTATTCATTTTTTTGTGCATAATAAGGAGGCACTTCCTTGCGTGCGAAGATATAGCTTGTGGGTTCGAGCTGTCAGCGGCGGTAATGTTTTTTTCATGAACATCGAGGCCCTTTTGGTGGGTCCCCGATGTCGTGGAGGAATCATTATTTTGGCGCTGTAATAAGGAGGCATTTCATGCGCGGCGGCCGTGGACCCAAATTGTCGGCCTCTCCACGTGACAAATCCACTTCAAATGCATGTCGGGCCGTTGACCACGCTGACTGACCAGCTGCCGAGAGCACTGAGGCGGTGGACGACGGTGAGGCATAGGAAGGAACGACACGGAGGTAGGAAGACTCCGCAGCTTGTTTCCCACGCGAGGGGAGTACGATCAATGAGGGTTTATCGTTCGCCTGCCGTCACGGAGAATAACAAAGCAGGTGTGGGTGAGTAGAGGGATGGCTAGGCCAGCGATGGGAGTACGATGGGGCGGTGAGACTCAAGGCAAAGACAGCCACTTGAGGAGGAGGGAGCAGCAGTCCCGCCGGCGCTTGTTTGAGCGGCCGGAGCAGAAGAGCAGAGATTGAAGAAGACGACGGCCGTTGGATGGCCATCCAACAGAATAACGCTTGTAAAGGCCAACCTTTTTTAGGAAAGCCTCAAATCTGTGGAAAACAGCATACATCCCATCCGCCATTATTTCTAATAATTTACAGCCCATTTGCTAATTCTTAAGGTTTTGTTTGGAGCCCATATTCTTTTGTTAGCATTACAGCCCATATTGTGGCCACGGTTAAAAAATTATACGAAATTTTGCATATTTCAAAAGCGGTCCGAACTGTTTTTAATCCCGAAATTTCGACTCACATTCAAACTGATTTTAAAAATAAATGTATATCAATATAAAATCCAACAAATTCTCCATGCATAAAAATTAATGTAATTTAAAATCTCGAAATGAAAAAAAAAGATATTTGAAACTAATTGCCGGTTTGATGTGTTTTAAAAATGTACAACCCATTTCTCATTACTGATGGGCCATTTTCTCGGCCAAATTAATGAAGCTCTCCTCGCCTTTTAAAGATTTGCAGCCTAACAGCCCGACAAAGCGATTTACTTGGCAAATCACAAAAAACTGGCTGTGGCCTTGGACCCACCTGTCACCTCTCCATCGACAAGATTTCTTCCGATGGAAGTCGGTCGTTGACCACATTGACCACGACGCGCCGAGAGCACCAAGGCGGTGGATGATGGCGAGGCCTCGGAAGGGGACGACGAGGAGCCGGGGAAGACGCGGCAGTGGATGCCCACGCGGAGAGGAGTACGAGGGTTCACTGGTTCGGCCACTGGCGTGAGGTCCGCCGCCGCAGAATAACAAGGGGTGTGGGTGAGTAGAGGGATACCCCGGGCCAGCGGTGGGAGTAGTAGGGGGTGATGAGGCCTCCATGCATCACAGCCGCCACGAGAGGCGTGGAGCACGCGACACGACCGGGCGCTGCTTTGGGCGGCCGGAGCAAGAAGACCAGAGGTTGAAGAAGCACTATGGCCGTTGGATGGACATCGACGGTCACCGGAGCTAGAATCGTTTCATATTGACTAAGTTGACAAAGCCCTCCGTCCTCGCCAACTTAGTAGGCCCATTAAGTGAGCCACCCACTATGGTGGGTCCTAGCTAAAGGTGGGGTATTCATTTTTGGTGCGTAATAAGGAGGCACTTCCTTGCTTGCGAAGATATAGCTGGTGGGTCCGACTGCCGGGGGAAGTGCGCAAAATACGTAAGCCCTTCCCACGATAGTGCACGACAAAGGCGTAATAAGGAGGAACTTTCCTTGCGGCGACCATGGACCTCGTGGGTCCCAGCCGTGCTCTCCACGACAGTCCCTTCTTCCAATGACTCTCAGATGTTGACCACGCCACCGAAGCGCACCGAGGCGGTGGACGACGGCAAGGCCACAGATCGAACGACCGGAGATGGGGAAGACGCGGCAAAGTGGAGTCGCAGACGGAGAGGAGCGAGAAACTTGATCGGTTCGGTGCGGGCGGCCTACACTCGGCAGAGAATAATAGGAGGTGCGGAGGAGGGATGGCTCGCCATCGGCGGATAGCGTTACCGAGGAGCGCAAAACAACGCCACCGACGCCAAGGTCGGAGCAAAGTGTTCCGCAGCTACTGGGGAAGAAGACGAGAGATTGAAGAAGAATGCCGTTGCTGATGTAAATCCAACGCCTTCTTAGGCTTCGACCTACTGGCCCACATGTCAGCCAATCCATTTGTTTTTTAGTCCATTTGGTGGGCTGGATGAAACAATGATGCAGCATCTATGCAGCCCGTGTAAATCCCATTTGCATTTTTCTCAAAATCCGTGGACTTGCTGGGCTGGGTGAAAATATCATGTTGGGCTAGATGGAGAAATGTTATAAAAACATAAACACATGATTGCACGTCAGTAAAATATTTGCAAGCTTATGTACGCAATCACTAGGAGTTAACTTGGCAAGTTATATATAAACAATTATTATTATTATTATTTTGTAAGAACTTTCAACTTACAAAATAAAATATCATTTGAATTTGATGAGTTAATAGTACGTGGAGTATTATTATTTTTTAGGCTAGACGTGGGACAGTTGAGTTGGTTCTAGGGGAAAGTACTGGGAGAAAACTCAGTTTACATCTAAAAAGAAAGTGGGAGAAAATTCAGAGACCCGCTGGGTCCACCTGAGGAGAGGAATATGTTGGGAGGAAGGAGATTCAAAGCACGGTAGCCGAGTGAACTAGGTTTTTTACGGACAAGTGAACTAGTTTACATACATTAGCAAATAGCCACTAAAAAAAGCAATCAGGTTAATGGGTTCTTAAAAGAAATATTTCGGACAAAACAGATAATTACGACACATAGGCTAATGCATGAAACACTCAGATGATAAAGGTGCTTATAAACAGATAAAGTACACATCTAGACCTTCCTGGGGCGCTTGATCATGACGCTGCGGCTGTCCGTGTACTCGTCGGTTACGGAAGCGCATACACGCCCTCATGTCCAAGATCTGCCGTACATGTCGTAGCATGCGATGCGCCCTGGCCGCCAGAGGGTTATGTAGGCTAGATTCAGAGGTACCTCCCACGTGTTCAGGTCGCCTTCTTTCATGTTGGCGCATCGTGGGTCGGCGATGGTCTCGGCCGAGGTCAACCATGGAGTCCTTCTCCTTCCCGCTGTCGATGATCTTGTATTGCTTCGGATGTCGACAAGCTTGTTGCACCGTATGGCCGAATCATCACGTTCTTCTTTCTCTCCACCGTAGCGAAGGTGCAATGGCACCGCCGATGAAACGGGCGAATCGCTCTGTAACTCCGGTGCAGCCATAGGATCGAGGCGAGGCGTAGCTTCACCGAGTCCAGATCGTTGGTGTACATCACATTCAACTTGGTGCAGCCATAGGACTAAACGGCGAACTAACTCCTTGTCAAGTCCATATCCAAAGCAGGCTCACCCCTCGGATCGCCATTGAGTCTCTTCGAGCATGGTTAATAGTATAGCGAGCTGCTGGCTATAAGCTGCCATGTCATCTACAGCCTATGTTATAGCCAACATGTACAATAGTAGATCAAAAGAGTGCACTATTTTTTTTATTATGTGGCACACCTTTCATTCTCATAAAGTGCCTAGGAGCACGTGCTAGAGCTGGCTCTTCATGAAGAGTCTGCTTACCTTCTCTCTCCTCTTCTCTTTCCTCCAACTAAGTAGAAATATACTAGTTTATTCCTTATAGCCTCACGACTCAGCTCTATTGTACTTGTTCTTCGAGTGAACGAGTGTGTAGGCAAATGACAAGAGTTCGCTTTTTCAGCTCTTGGGGAACTAGATTCAACAAGAAGTCGAGTGTGTACATGCAACAAATCACATTACCCTCTCCTCGTCTGGCCGTGACGCCTCGGCTGAAGATGCACCCTCAGACATTCAAACGCCTCCATTAAGAAACCTACTCTGCCACACGCCGGTTCACGAGCTGGTCTCAGACAGTACTGTAATAACAGGAGTTAGTGGTCACTTTACTTAAATTTAATTAGCTTTAATAGAAATTATACTTAAAACAAGCAATGCATTAGCTCATTCTATTAGTGCCACGGGATCAACATGCACAACAATTAGAATTATTATTCTCAGGACGCACACAATCATCACATTTGTCGCACTTTCACAAAGATAATACTACCAAGTTTGAATTGTTTGTTATGGTTGCTGTCCTCTGCATCATCATGCCGTGTTTCCCAAATTTTGCAAGATTCGTAACCAACAAATAAGATCCAAATAATAAGTACAACAAAGATGTTCACACATCTCATTGATTCCCACTTGCAAGATTCGTAACCAACAAATAAGATCCAAATAATAAGTACAACAAAGATGCCTACATGTCTCATTGATTCCCAGCTTGCAAGATTCGTAACCAACAAATAAGATTCAAATAATAAGTACAACAAAGATGCCTACACATCTCAATCGATTCCCAACTTTGCAAGATTCGTAACCAACCCATTAGAGCCTTTTGATAAAGTGAATATCGGGATTAAATCCATCTTGGCTAGCCATGTCATACAATTGAAGAACTTCGCGAATGCTCTTGACCGTCACAAATCTATAGTAGAGTATTCCTGTTTGTGCAGCATGTTTGCATAGCACAAACAAAGAGACAAGAGAGCATGATTTCGCTTTAGTTGAACCATTTTGTGCAGTTCCACCAAAATTGAGAGATGTTGCTCTTGACCGTCATAAGGAGACAGGAGAGCATGGTTTCACTTTAGTTTAACCATTTTGTGCAGTTCCACCAAAATTGAGAGATGTTGCCCACGTGACATTTTAGTTGAACTGCACAAGACACTCATCCCAAAAAAGTGTTTTGTGCAGTTCACCAAAAGGTCACAATAGCAACAAGGTGAAATGGATATCCCTATCTCGCACAAAATGATAGAAAGTAAACAGTTGTCGGGTCAATAAGAATATAATGAAACATATACAAAATGAAAAGAAGCATCTTAATTATGTTCATGGCAATCACGCAAGGACAAGAGAAATTTTAAAACGTCAAAGAATGCTTCATGTTACCGTAAGCATTACGATCAACAATGAGATCCCTCGATATGGGATTACTTTAATGGTGGCATTGCTTGTTTACTGACACAAGAAATCAACAACAACTAAAGAGTTGGTTTAAGGGCATGGGACCGTGGGGACACCAGGACACTCAAGAAACAGACAAGAGCAACTTACTTATCATAATCGGGGAAAATAGCAGGATTGCCATTTGTAGCACGCTTTAGTTGCATCTTATCACCGGAGGCATTAGATTAACAATAACACCGGTTAGACATGTCCCTAAGGTAGCAAGCAGGATCACTTCATTTTACATGCGCCTTACAAAGAAAAAGGTTGGTTTACTCCAAGAAAAAAAAAAAACAGCAAAAGGTTGGTATAAGGACATGCAACAAAGGACGATCAAGACAATGTACCTACAAGGAGGCATAAAGTGGTGATGCCGAGCTTGTTCACGCTTATGTGAGGGCAGCAAACCTAATCTCGGAGACCTTTACTATGTGAGGGCAGCAAATCTAATCCTCGGAGGCCTTTTACTATGTGAGGGCAGCAAATCTAATCCTCGAGACCTTTTACTATGTGAGGGCAGCAAATCTAACTCGAGACCTTTTACTATGTGATGGCAGCAAATCTAATCCTCGACATACTGCTGACTTGTCCACCACCCGCCACTTTCTATCCTTTTTTAACCAATAATAGATCTGTTCCTTATCCAGCTTTGTACCGCTGCTTTTCCCATTATTTCCCTTTTTCAACCAAGAGACCGGTTGGGTATCCGGTCTCTACTACTTTTAACATATTATTTCCTATATGAATCAAGTCCTAGAATCATGCTACAACTTTCCCACATTCTTCAGTGTTTGAACAAAGCCCTAGATTCGAATGCATGAAGTAGCTTTACCTCTAATAATACTAACAATTTAGGTGGCTTTGGAAGAGCTGATGGGAGTAGAAAAAGATGCAGATGCAGACATGTGGGGAGCTGGGGCAAGAGAGCAAGGCCGCTTTGAAGAACTTGTACCGAGGGTCGCCGGGATGTCGGGCGGGCGGCAGTCGAATCTGCAGACAATACGGGCAGGAGGAAGTCGGAGGACCTCCCGAGCCGGGCCATGTCGGAGAGAACGGCACGGGCAGAGGATCGGCCCTTCGGCAGCTGTGGGTTTCTCCTCGGCGGCGATGACCGCGTGAATGATGCACCTTTTAGTCCTTCTACACACACCGTCAAGGGATCCGCCGGATCTGTGACCAGCGTGAGCAGAGAGAAAATGTCGCTATCACTGCCTTGTTTATATCTGGAGAGGATGAGAGAATGAAGAGAGCAACCCAAGTAAAGCAAGCGCCAGGCCCTCAAGGCCCATATATAGTGGAGTGATTATCTTTTTCTCTCCACAACAAGCTGCTTTCAATTTGTGTACGTGGCATTAAAGAAAAGAAACTCTCTATTTAAGGTGACTACTCTACGACTCCTACTTACTACTACTACAGTACTACCTCCGTCCTGGTTTATAGGTCCCTTTTATAGTTTGTGCCAAATTTTGACTAAAGTTTTAACTAACAAAATTATCTCATTGGATTCGTATTTGAACATAGTTTTGAAAAATATAATGTTTGGTGACATGCGTGAACATTTTCTTAGTTTAATCTATGGTCAAAATTTGGCACGAAATACAATGGGGACCAATAAACCCGGACAGAGGTAGTATTGTTCACTTGTGCTCCCCGCCCCTCCATTCATTGAACAACCCCACGGGTGAATAAACATACAGTCAGTACTGTATATAGAACGAACAAGCTCGAACTATTTTCGCGTAGTCAAAAGTTGAGGGCGGGGCTTTTCCCGGGCAGTACACGCGACAGTTTTCGGGTAGGCAGTTTGACAGAGAGGCGAGGAGGGTGAGCGAGTGGGGTTGTGCGATTTGACGGCGCGTTACTGCTGGAAAGACTTGTGATCTGAACACTCGCTATAGTCATGAATTATCGGGCGCCCGACCGGGTGATGCCCCCTTCCGCTCCGCGCCTAATCTGGTGCATGACACGCCGACCGGATGTCGGCTCTCCCACATGTCGGAGTAGTAAGATGGAGCAAAGAATGATGCGGTATATTCGATTACTATACTAGTACTACTCAGTTCGGAGGAGTGCGAACCACGGTGGCCCAGTGAACCAGCCGTGCTAACCACGGTAGCCCAAAGGAACCAACAAAGAGAAAACAATAATGTGGTGATATGGCCATAAAAAACAATGTGCTACGGTCCACACTGTAGCATGTATAGTAACACTCCTCTTTGTTTGGATCCCTAAGTTAGAGCTAGTTTGGGTTGAAATAGCCTCAAATTATCGAAACAAGAGGGGTTAGTTTGAGCTAGTTTGCTCTAACCCAGCTAAAAAAACTAGCCCGATGGAGAGGTTCTAATTGGGTTAGTTATCCCGGGCCCACTAAAAGAGAACTAAAAATCTCACCGCCGCACTGCAGATCGCCTCCCTAAAAAATCTCACCTGCCTCGCACCAGATCGCCCCCTCTCGCACGACTCCTCTCTGTTCCCCATAGGGCCGCCTCGCCCAAGCGCCTCGCCCTCTCTCTCTACTCCGCCACCCTCTCCTTTCGGCCTCCGCCCCTACTCCGGCCGCCTCTCCCTCCGACCTTCAAGGTCGCCCGCCCCCTTCACTGGGCTGCTTTTCTCCTCCTGTCAAGAGGCTGGGCACAAGATCTACTGTGGAGGTCGCGAGAGGGGTGAGTTTGTTCGTTCCTTCTCCTGTCTCACGGCCATATCATTGATCTTGCTTGCTCTAGCGCTTAATTCTGATTTGGAAAAGTAGATCCCGATCAAACTTGCAATAGATTTGTGGTGCACGATGGAATTGTTTGATGCTGCTTGAGGAGGTAATAAATCTTTCTAGAGGCCCAAAGATTGTGTCACCTTTCTAGGTATTTCAATTTCAGGCTTGCATTATTTGTAGAGGCCCAAAGATTCAGTTCACCTTTCTTGGTATTTCAATTTCAGTGCTTGCATTGTTTCTAGAGGCCCAAAGATTCAGTTCACCTTTCTAGGTATTTGAGTTTCAGGTTTGCATTATTTCTAGAGGCCCAAAGATTCAGTTCACCTTTCTAGGTATTTCATTTTTAGGCTTGCATTATTTCTAGAGGCCCAAAGATTCAGTTCACCTTTCTAGGTATTTTAGTTTCAGGCTTGCATTATTTCTAGAGGCCCAAAAATTCAGTTCACCTTTCTAGGTATTTAAGTTTTAGGCTTGCATTATTTCTAGAGGCCCAAAGATTCAGTTCACCTTTCTAGGTATTTCAGTTTCAAGCTTGCATTATTTCTAGAGGCCCAAAGATTTAGTTCACCTTTCTAGGTATTTTAGTTACATGCTTGCATTATTTATAGAGGCCCAAAGATTAAGTTCCCAGTCGGCAGCAAGCGGCCCTACTACCCATGCCGGTGTCGACCTCAACTCGCAAGGGCCAAGATCGGAGGGGTTCTCGGGCTTGGGCTCTACAGAGCCTTCCTTCTGAGCGACGATGGCGAAGCTCCTCCCTCGGTGCGTGAGGGGCTCCGGCTCCCTCCCTATCGTGAACAACTTCCGTGATGAGTTAGCTCATTCTTTGTTTCATGAAGTGTTTTTTTATTTTGTGAAGCTTGATTGACGACTTGTATGTTTAAGTGGGATATCTCATTTGTATGGACAAAGTAAAAATTATCATGTTTTGCATGCTTGATTGTATAGATGGTTCGTTTATGTCAATTATGAGCGGGAGGAAGCCACAGAAGAGCCGGCCACACCAAGAGGGTGCTTGGATCCAAGGGACTTATTTTAGTCTGACTAAAAATAGGGTCCAAAGTAGTCAAATGATTGAGATAGAGCATTTATTGTCAATCTAACCCCGCCATCCATACACCTCTTTGGTTTAGAGTTAGTTCAGGGTTAGAATCTAACTCTAACCTCTAACTGAGTTAGAGTTCTCCTCGTCTCGGTTCATCGCCATCATACTTTCCCCATTCCTGTGTTTTCAGTATCCTGCGAATCAAAGAGGCCATTTTTTTTCACGAAAAATCAAAGAGGCCCTTAGACTGGTTTAGATCCGGTCATTTTTTATAAACGTGTTATGTCCAAAATTTAATGAACGTGCTCCGGTTTCCATGAAAATAATCCGATTTCATGTAGTAATTCATTTATTTATTTATTCTTCATGGGGTTTGTATGTAATTCGTGAGGTCTCGAAATGTAAAGTACCCGACATATGCTCCGAGTCGTGCATGCACTACGACCAGATACTCTATGTCCCACATGTCGGCGAATGGGAGCACATGGAAATAGCCTAGGAGTACATATAGGAGGATAAATGCGTGAAAAATATGTACCGTGAAGCGTAGACGCGTTCAAAAGTAGACCTAAAGTGATGACAGCTATAGGTCGCACGCACTCCAACTAGTGGTACTAGACATACGACTAATTTTTCCCTCAAAAAAAGAGGAACGAGTGCTCAAGATTCTATTCTATAAACACGAGGCCCATCTCGATAATAGGCCCTGCAAGCATGCCTAGCCCTCCTCCCTCGCTTTCTCTCTTCTAACTCTAAACTCGGCCGACGCCCGGTGGGTGGGGTGGGTTTGCTCAATCATGGCCCCACCTCACAAAGGAAAAACATTACGACCGGAATAAAAATGCCATATACTCCTCCGCTCATAAATATAAGCCTTTTTAGATACTACTTCAAATGGAATACAACATACATATGTATGAAGACATAGTTTAGAGTGTAGTTTCACTCATTTTGCTCCATATGTAGTAGTCACTTGCTGGAATCTTTAGAAAGACTTATATTTGGGAATAGAGGGAGTACTATACTAATAAAACATTAAGGCCACGAGGCGATGCATTGCTGGTTACAGGAGGCAAGAAGAAGATATGCATCCATCGACGACGTCCACCTCCTCGACTCAGGGCGCCGGTCCACCGAACGGCGCCTAAGTAGCTGCGGCTTTCGTGGCCAGGTCGACGTGCTTCTGAACAATGGCATCCAAAGATTCCAGCCGATGGAAGAAGACCAACGTCTTTCTGTCCTCGCTTGCCTTGTAGTGCCCTATGTAGATGATTTCCTCGTAGACGTGGATGTGCGGTGTCGACGGTTTCTTGCATATGGCAAGAGTATGGGCGAAGCGCCGCCTCGAGGTGCACATTCTTCGTCGCGACCTTCGGCACTGCAGGGCCACCGTGGCTTGAAAGAATTCGCCACCATGTAGGCCGATGAGGGTGGCAGGCAATGAGGAGCCTGGGTGCCGCTACCGGAGCAAGACGACAAGGTCGCCCGCGCTTCTTGATGGCGGTGAACTTGCGGATGGAGTTGACCATCATGTCGCCCATGCGAGAGGCGGCCGGGCCCTGCGAGGCTATGATGCTTGCGGTCGCCAAAGACTGCGTGTGGAAACGCCATGCTGTGGCTGGCCGCAGGCCGGGCGCCTTTGGATGATTTGGCACACCGATCGCCGCCGCTGGCCCATCGCCTCCATAGGTGCTTGTGGCTTCGGTCACTTGGTCTTGGATTGGAGTGAGCAAAGGTTGCGCAGAGACTTGGGAGTAGATGGATTGGAGTGGTGGGGTGCCTTTATTATAGTATGAGAGTCCAAACTCTGTTGCATTCACATCGTGCTGGCTCTAGTCTGCTTCTCCAATTAATTCCCTATGCATGTAATTGAGGATGCATCATTGACCGTTCAACGTCTCGGGAACCGCTACCCTCTTCCTCCTTGGCATTCAAGCACCTATGGACCCGGCCAACGACGAGGTGCCTATGGTGACTTCAGAAATTTCAAGATGATAGTGCCGTATGTGTGTGCGCTCATAGGGGTGAGTGTATGCTGCAGTATATGAGCGCCATGCTCAGATCGTGGTCAAAAAAACAACGTAAATGCGTGTCAAAAAGAGACTAGTCAGTATACTCAATATTGTGCACCTCGGAGAGGAAAACGATAGAACTAGTACGTATTTATTTATGGTGCAGATTCACTCATTTTGCTCCATATGTACTCCGCCTCGGTGTAGTCTAGTCACTTGTTGAAATCTCTAGAAGGGCAAATACTCCTTTCGGTTTACTGTGGCTATACTAGCAAGTAGTTGTACGTACTAGTACAATAGTGGGCTCACATAGCAATTTTGTCTCATGCAAGAGCTCGGCTATATGCGTGCTCCAATGTTCGTGAATCGCAACGCTCGGTTTGCGCTTGGCTCTTCGCCTCTTTGAGAAGACGAACAATGATGTTACTACTACTACTTCTACAAAGGTTTAATCCATCGCTGCATGTCCGTCCCACCGCGAAAGGACGGATAGCTTGTTGTGGAAGTACTACTACTAAGCAAAAGCCCGCCCTCATTTGCAAGCAACCGCTGCATGGGCTAGGGAGAAGGCGTAGTAAAATCAAGCTTCTCCTCGTTTCTACGAAGCCGACGCGACACATCATAGCACCGGCCCACATGCTTGCCTCTAAACTTGGCTGAAAGACCCGCAAAGGTACAATATATTTGCTGCAACCTCTAACATTTACCCACCACAAATTAAAATATATGTGGTCGTATGCATCATTCTGATGCAAAGGCCGGGAGTCCCCTTTTCAAAAAAAAAACAAATTAAAATATATATTCCTGTCTTGACCAGATGAGCTGCAGTAAACTACAATCACCGTGGTGATAGGTAGGCCGTAAGACTATTTTAATTAAAAAACATCGAGACGGCCACATAGCATGGAGCCGACCCCAACGATTTTAAGCTTACATGCACGTTACACGCTATCTATACTACTCTACACATGAAATCGCCACACGAAAGGCCCGGCTGCGCTTGGCTCTTCGCCTTCGAAGTCAAACAATGATGGTGTACTACTGACCGGAGGAGTACTACAAGATAAGCTTCGCCATCCGCACCGATTGAACTGCTGCATGTCCACCGGCAAGTGGAGGGAGAGAGCGTAGCGAAAGCTTCTCCTAGTCTTGCCACCACCACGCTCATGGGCGAGAGGGACGCCCTGCCTTTTGCGTGTATGACAGTGGGCCCGACAGTGTGTGGCCAACCTGTCATACAGCCAAAGGCAGGTGCAGTTAAGTCCGTGTGGGAGAGGATAATCAAACTTCTCGTTGATGTATGAGTTGACGCGACACATCAAAGCACTGCACTCGATATATTTCAATAATTTGCGTTTACCGATGCATTAATTACAACGCATGCATGCATGACGTGACTCTTCTTTTGATAGTACTTGCATGTGTTGATTTAATGCACCTTAAAGGATGGTTGTGCACGAGGAGGGCGAGATCATGCAGACCGAACAGGAAGAGGACCCGACGATGGAGCTCTCTAAGGTCTCCATGGACCTCACCGTGCTCCATCGCTTCTTGTGCCTCCGCCCTTGACGCCCAAAGTGTATGAGGCTCGAATACACCTCGTCTGCTCGGCTGATTGAGCAAGGTGCAGGTTTCTTGATTGATGTCTTGTTGGATTGATTGTGAGTAGTGCAAGGGAGGGCACCTGTCCTGCGCAGACTGCCGCGTCGAGCGCCCCGGGAACCAGCGGCAGTGCCAGAAGTGCGAGCGCGGCGGTGGCTTCGACGTGCGGAACACGGCGGTGGACTCCATCCTTTCGTCGGTGAGGGTGGAGTGCCCGCACGAAGGCTGTGGGCTCTACGTCACTTACCACAAGCTCGCCGATCACCGTGAGCATGTGTCCGCCGCGCTCGCAAATGCGCCGTGCGTCTGGCCTGGTGGCTACGAAGGTTCGCCACGGCGTTTCTAGCACCACATCAAGACCGCGCATCCCATGCCCGCACAGGATCCAGTATGGCAAGGTGCTCCACCGCAAGTGCCACCGCCGGAGCCACGGCTCTTTGCTGTTCAAGGAGGAGGACCGCCAAGACGCTTTTTCTTGGTCGGCGGGCGTGCTCGACATCGGGCGCGCTTATCGCCGTGTCGGCCGCCTCTGCATCAGCGGGCGCCCCCACCGCCGCACTACTTGGCCAAGCTGTGGGCAAACGGTTCACGGGGAGCCCAAAGGCACGACCGACGCCTGGCCAAGGTGGAAATGGAGGTGACAAGCAGCAAGGATCCCAAATGACGCCGACGCAAGTGTGAGCTGACCTTCTTGACAGTTCCGCCCAAGCTGCTGGCCGGGGCTAAGCTTGTGTCCCTCCACATTCAGATTGACAAGCTCACGTCCTAAATGTTTAGACAGCGCCTTCTGTTTATCTTAGTAATATGCTAATATAGGGATTACCTTGGTCTAGTTTAGCATAAGAAATGGTGGGTTTTGGTGGCGCTGCAGCAATTACTTCACATTAGATCAGTAATTTCCAATAGTCGAACGGATATTTTGTGTCTGTTGGATATAAAGTTCCTTTGGGTAAGAGTACTACTTGTCATCAAAATGGATAAAAGGAGATGTATGTAGACGTATTTTAGTTCTAGACACGTCTGTTTTTATCCATTTTGATGACAAGCACTCTCCTGCTCCACAATACATGCCTTCCATTTGCCAAAATATAGATGTATCTAGACATGTTTTAGTATATAGGTACATCCATGATAGAGCCAACCGGATGGTTGAGAACACTACAATTGTAGCTATAGATGCGCAGTGTGACTCCTGATGCAGAGGCCGGGGTCATCATCCTCCTTTTCGAGAAAAACAGACGCTGTGTGAGAGGACGAAAAGTGCATGCACCTCTTCTCTTCCTCGTATAACGTACTACTAAACTCAGAGTACAAGTTTTTGAGCTTATGCCTCGTCACATTCCAAATTACTCCACGCTATATTGAATTGCAAACCTGTTCACACCGATCACAATCTAAACGGTTTCCCACTTAGGAGTGTATTAGTACCACGCTAGTATATTGAATTCCAAACCTGTTCACACCAATCACAACATAAACGGTTTCCCACTTAGGAGCGTATTAGTACTCGGTTATAAATACTAGTATGCCAAGGTGACTGCACATTCCTCCTCAACTCCTCATCCACAAAAACAAACAAGTCATTCAGCATCCTTCCCTTGCGCTCGCCATTGCCGCGTGAGTTCCGGGTCCAGAGATTGCTACCGTGGAGAGGCGAGCATGGAAGCGGAAGCACGAGAGATATCCCGCCGCCGCGACAAAGAATGACATGTCCCGCCGCTGGAAGTAGCAAAGACAAAGGTCCCGCCGCTACTGGCCGATGCAGCAGACTGGTCCGGCCGCGCCGCGGAAGCAGCAGAGATGTCCTACCGCGCCACGAGTGCAGCAGAGATGTCCCGCCGCACCGCGGCTTCTAGGGAAAATTTCTCGCGGCAAAGCGACGATCAAGCATAAAGCGCATGCATGCGATCGTCCATAGCCGATGGATCAGATCTCCGGCTTGGCGAGGTTGCAGACGACGTGAAAGCCTCGCTTTGAACAGGCTACCGCGCCATCCGACAACTAAGGGAGGGCAATGAGAGGCTCCGGCCGAGCGCGACCGCCGAGGGAGAAGATCGTCCAAGTGCGTATCAGCCAGGAGGAGACCAAAGGTTTTGTTGAAGAGGACTCGCGCCATCGCCAATAAACTTATGGACGAGAATGACATGCCCTACAACGAGCGCCAAAGGCTGGTGGAGGAATCGTGGATGTTCTCAAGCAGCGCCTTGAGGACACAAAGAGCTCATCGCCGCCGCCATGGAGACTAGTTCCTCAAGGCCTGCAGCTACGCATCAAGAAAGTAGAGATCAGCGAGCCGGATCCTTGTCTTCCTTCTTGTTTTGCCCTTGTGTATTTCGGGCGTAGCCGCATGTGGCTTTTTTAATTATCTTTCTAATTATGTAAGACAATTACTCGTCCTTATATTTCTGTGGAAGATCAATGTAGCGAGGCTGGAATGAAGAAAACTCTTGCTGTGGCGACCTTGGCGTTGCTGTTCTTCTAGTTGCTGCTAGGCTTCCTTCAGTTTCCTGGTTTCTTTTGATGTAATAATCGGTTTAGGATGTCGATTGTGTCGTCGGTTGTGAAATGTTGGGTTCTAGCGCAGATGTTTGGCCTTGTTGGCCTCTTGGGATGTTGCGATTTCAACTGGTACTTTTAGTCCTTCGTGTTAGGTCGAGTTGTGCTGAACTTCTTGTGAATTGTGGTGGTTTTTAGTAATGAAAATCGGAAGGGCAAGCCCTTCTTTGATAAAAAATCGCCCTTATATATTCATCGCCTTGCTATAAGTCATGTAGATGCTATATAGGTCCGTCGAATCTTACATCAAGATCCGTCTTTGTCGATTTTCTTTTTTCTCTCTTAAATCTCAGTCGAGTGAGACATAGCCACGCCATTAAACAAAGGCTCGGGCGCCATTAATGGAGACCTTGGGAGAGAGGTGGACGACCGATGGAGGTCAAAGGGCTCTCCTGCCGATAAGCACGCCATAGGGGTCCGATCAAGACGCCTCAGACTCAAATAGCTACCGCACGGCGCCTCCTAGCTAATAAAAATGGGGATGCGTATGCACGTAAATGGTACTAGTAAGTAGAACGCCTACAGTTTCAATAAATACTTGTGTTTCCTATTGTAACGTGACAGCACTTGTTCCAAAATGACTTTGTTGATTGTTAATGTGTGCGCCTTCACAAATCGGACTACAAATTTACCACAGCATGTTGGTGCCATGTCATGGCACCAAGCCAAGTTTCATTATTTTCATGCGTGTTTTGGATTTACAGGAATTAAATAACTAAGTTTCTCAATGTTTCCAACCCAAATGACGACGCCCAGAATTTTGAATTTCATTCCCATTTCTTGCATGGAACCTAGAAATTTACCCGAGGACACACATGTGATTTTTCAACCAACTTTGGTGCACTTTGGAACATGTGGTTGTATTTCAAATTTGAATTATGCACACAAAGGTGACACGTTCCTCCTGTAACCACGAGCCTTCTCGAGAGAAGCTCCGATTTGCAAGAAGCTTATACCAAAATTTGTTCCTATTCGGCCAATTTTTTTTACCACGGCATGGTATTACCATGACATGACACCATGCCAAGTTTCATGATTTTAAAACCAAGTTTCTCAATGTTCTTGACCAAGCCACGATGCCCAGATGTTTGAATCTTATTCTCATTTTTTGCATGGGAGAAGAAATTCACCCGAGGACACAAATGTGATTTTCAACCAACTTTGGTGCATGGGAGCACGTGCTTGTAGTTCAAATTTGAATTATGCACATTAAATGACCAAAAACTCAATTAATGTGTACATAAGGCCAAACGAAGCCGGAATAATTCCAAAATTTAACAGGGCACTCATGTAGTTCTATGTTGCCTTTGTAAATAAACTCAAAGGGGACAACATATATCGTTTCGCACTCAAAGGTGACACGCTCCTCTCGTAACCACGAGCCTTCTTGAGAGAAGCTTCGTTTGCAAGAAGCTTATACCAAAATATGTTCCTATTCGCCATTTTTTACCACAACATGGTAGTACCATGACATGACATCCATACCAAGTTTCATGATTTTCAGACGTGTTTTGGATTTACAAGAATTTTAAAACCAAGTTTCTCAATGTTCTCGGCCGAGCCACGATGCCCAGATGTTTTAATTTTATTCTCATTTCTTGCATGGGACCTAGAAATTGACCCGAGGACACAAATGTGATTTTTCAAGCAACTTTGGTGCACGAGAGCATGTGCTTGTAGTTAAAATTTGACTTATGCACATTAAATGACCAGAAACTCTATTAATGTATAAAAAACGACAAACGAACCCGGAATAATTCCAAAATTTAACATGGCACTAATGTAGTTCTATGTTGCCTTTGTTAAGAAACTCAAGGGCGGGGGTGGCACGTTCCTCTTAGAACCACGAGCTTCCAAATCAGCCCAATTTTTTACCACAACATGTTAGTGCCATGACATGACACCATGCCAAGTTTCATTAAATGAATTTAAAATCTAAGTTTCTCGATGTTCTCGGCAGAGTCATGACGCCCAGTTGTTTGAATTTCATTCTCATTTCTTCCATGGGACCTAGAAATTCAACCAAGGACACACATGTGATTTTTCAACCCACTTTGGTGCACCGGAGCATGTGCATGAAATTCATATATAGATTATGCACATTAAAAATCCAGAAACTCAATTAATGTATAAAAAGGCCAAATGAACCCGAAATAATTCCAAAATTTAATAAGGCACTCATATAGTTCTATGTTGCCTCTGTAAATAAAATCAGGGGGGAGGCAACGTATATCGTTTCGCACACAAAGGTGACACGTTCCCTCTCGGAACCACGAGGCTTGTTGAAAGAATCTCCGGTTTTGCAAGAGGCTTATAACAAAACTTGTCCCAATTCAGCCAAAAATTATACGTATGAAAACAAGGTTTAGATTATCCCGAACATCTCGCTACCTAGACCAATAATGTACTATGATTTGAATTCAACATAAAATGGATACATATATTTGAATTGGAGAGCATATGGTACATGTAGTTCATAGTGAAATATGATTACTGCTATATGCATGTCTTTTTGTTATCAAGATATTATTTAAATTATTGTATAACTTGACAACAATCGTATTCAAATAAGGAAAATTGATTCAAATTTAGTCCATATGGTAGACGACAATATATATGTTCACATGGTGGAGTAAAATGTTCATATATGATGGAAGATCAAAATGTATGACTACATCAATTATAAACCGCAAGGTCACCTAATGATATATTCGAATTCAACATAACGTGGATTCAAAAATTGAAATTCGAGATCATGGAATCTGTAATCATATAAAAAGGGACATTACTCTTTCTTTGGTGGGAATTGATTTTTTTTTGTTGTTGTTGAGGGAAGTGCGAATCGATTTGGTACTGTGCAGGGTAATCATGTTCTCCCGATTTTTTTTACATTTTTCTTGTAGTTTTTTCAATGGCATCTATAGCAATATAGTAAAAGGGGACATGACTCTCTTGTGTCTTGTATGATTTTTTTACACGTTAAGTTTGTTCGCGAACAAGGAATCCACACCTTGTTATCCCGAAATTTTCAAGCTCGAGTATCTTTTGTCTCACCCGCTTGAAACTCCCGCTTCTTCAACCTGCCGCGCCTTGTTATCCCAAAATTTGGACGCGCGCGAGAACTCCCTCCTCATCCGAAATCGCTCCCGCAACCCAGACACGCGAAATCCCCCTTCTACCCCTCAGCCGGAAATGAAGCTCCACGTAGCAATGTCAAAACTGGTGGGGGTACACTGGTAACTTACCCTAGATTTCGGACAAGCGCGTCCCTAAGCTTGGCTCCCTCCCCTTCGCCCTCCTCCCCCATTCGCAGACACCGAGGCCGCCAAAACCTGCGAAACCCCACGCTCCTCCGTCGGCCTCCCGACCGCCGCCACCGGAGACTCTTCCCCGACTACGTCGTCCACCGCAACAGCTCGCCGTCCCTCATCCACCGCACCGGATGAGGATCCGTTGTTGATCTCGTCATCCCGCCGGATCAGCCGCCCCGTCCTCCACCTGCAAGGAGCTGCCCCGACGTTCGCCTCGTCTATTGCGCAACCTCAATCCCCACAGCGTAGTCTTGACCTGCCCCACCGGAACCGCAACACCCTCACCAATTCCTCTGATGAAGCCGAGGCCAACTCGGCGCCACCAAGGAGGTTTTGCACTAACCGCTGCATTTTATCTTTTATTCGATCTCACGGGGCTGCCGGTGCTCGACATCGAAAGCGCATATGGCGTCTCCATCGACGGCGCCGTCGCCGGCCACATCATCCATGGCGTCTCTCCCCCATGTTGTTGCTTCCTCGGTGGCGACTTCCACAACGACACTAGCTGCTGCTGCTCCGGCTCTCGCTCCCGCTGCGGCTCTGTTCTTGCTGTCGGTCGCGCTGCTGCTCCTCGCTTTTGTTCGTCTGCTGCTCTGCTCTTGCTCTCGCTATGCTGCTTTCTTCTTTGCACGACCTCCGGCAGCTACAGGAGTTGCTGCTTTAGCACTCGCTCGCGGTGCTACTGCACGACTTGCTCTCTGCTAGTGCGTTCCCTGCTCGAGCGTCTGCTGATTTAGATCACTGCTTCTCTGCTACTAGTGCTTGAACGCCCTAAACATCTATTGCAACGCTCTGTTACTAGTTCAATCAGTTTCGACTGTGAAGTTCATTTTCTTCAGTTAAGTTCAGAGTGAACAGTACTTACAACATCTGTCAGAGCGGCCGTGGCGCGGCTGATGCGTTTTACATCTAGCACTTTTTGGTGATGTATTTTACATCATCTATTGCAGATGATATTAGGGTCCCACTTCAGATTAAAGTTGTCTGTCTTGTCATGCTTCAGCCTCGTCGCCGTACACCTTAGTGGAGCTTCTCCAACGACGGAACCGTCCATCACAGCGGAGCAGTACCCTCGGTGCCGTTTCCAGAGGCCTCAGATCTTCTTCCCCGCCTCCGATAGTCACACCAACATCATCACCATCCTCTACGTCCAACCCAATGATGCTGAGGTCCACAAGGCTATGCCAAAGAGGTTGTACACTCATCGCATCACTTTGTTTCTCCATTCCTCTGTTCTTCCAATTCATGTGAGCCAAACAACCAGGTTGACTGAAATCATATGTTTCCAAATGCCTGCTTTTGCACGTGCATTCCTATCCTATTCTGTGTTTTTCCCCGTCCTCGCTTATAGAATCCTCCAATTCTAAGGAGCCCTTACAGATTTACTTCATTTTCAGATTGGAGTGAAAGAAAACTACGTGTGTTATGTCCTCGCTTCCTGCCGTCATTATCCACCCACTGCGGTGCACCATGATGAAGTGTTCACCGCAGTAGAGATCCCCCAGATACTTTCTTTCGCCGCCTCGAGATCATCTTCCCGTCGGCAGCCACGCCTAACTGCATTACCATCATCGACTGAGCAGATGAACCTGAGGACTAGACAGTTCCGGAAGAGAGGTCGCAGTCTTTCGTGTTTGCTTATGTTATACATCGGTTATTATTACCTGCTACTTTACCGTTGAATCTTGAGTTTTGATGTAGCGACCCGACCCGAATGGATCAAGTCTCTGTGCTCAGGCGTCATCCCTGGATCAGTAATGTTGACACCACACAGTACTTCGAAGGATTTATAACAGAGTAGCAATCACACACTTATTACATCGTTGTCCAAAGGAGGACTTATTACAATAAATATGGCTTAAGGCCATCAAAAAAACGATAACAGCGGAAGCACTACTAGAAAAACCCCTACTAATGGCACACCTAATATGGCCATTAGTATACCAGATACTAATGGCGCACCAGGTGGTGCGCCATTAGTAAAAATTACTAATGGCGCACCACAGATGCGCCATTAGTAAATTTTTTTTTTCAAATTTTTTTTCAAATTTTTTTCAGAATTTGTTTTTAATTTTTTTTTCAAATTTTTCTTAATCTCAGTTCACTATGGCTTAATCTCGGGTCAATATGCTTATTCTTAGGTCAAATCGCACTCCGTGGTCAAACTTCCCGAAAGGTCACCCATCCTCACACTACTCCAAATTTCAAGCACGCTTAACTTCGTAGTTCTATCCAACCCTCAAAGAATTTCACTTCACGTGCACTTGTTGATATATCTAGCATATCAATCAAGTTATACCTTATTGATGTCTAGGACTTTGTTCATGTTCATGACTATGATGAAATTTTGAAAAATATTTCAAACTTCTCGATCATATTACGTATCATTTTTTGAAAAAAAATCAAAAAAAAATTCAAAACCAATTTTTTTTGAAATTTTTTGAATTTTTTTGCCGCTAGATCTTGAAATCCCCGTAACTTTTTTCTGTTAGGTCTTTGGGGATTTTGAAAATGTTTAACGGGGTTCCCCCAGTTAAATTCGGATGTAACTTTTCGAGTAGATGATTTTTCATATAAAAAACTTTTTCATCCGAGTTAGTATGCAAAAGTTATGCCCATTTTACAAATTCTAGAGATTTTGCAAATGAAGTCGAAATTCATATTTGCAAATTTTCCCAACAACTAGACCACATATCACATGGGAAACTTATTTTCTTTTATTTTTTTGACATTTTCATCATTTTCTTTTATTTTTTTTAACTGAAAAGGCGATCCACGGGAGGGTGCACTCGGTGGAAGGTGGTTGTTACTAATGGCGCACCGTGGGAGTGGTGCGCCATTAGTAGTTCAACTACTAATGGCGCACCACTCCCACGGCGCCATTAGTAACTTGGCCACCTTCCACCGACGACGCATTTACTGTGGTTGTTACTAATGGCGCACCGTGGGAGTGGTGCGCCATTAGTAGTTCAACTACTAATTACCCCACGGCGCGCCATTAGTAACTGGCCACCTTCCACCGACGACGTACCAGGTGGCCAAGTTACTAATGGCGCACCGCGGGAGTGGTGCGCCATTAGTAGTTCAATTACTAATGGCGCACCACTCCCACGGTGCGCCATTAGTAGTTTTGAAAAAAAAAATATAAAAATGGTATTTTTTTTGATTTTTTTTTAAAAAAAACTTAGTAATGGCGCACCAGTGGAAAGTGCACCATTACTAGTTAAAACTAGTAATGGCGCACCACTCCAAGGTGCGCCATTAGTAACAAAAAAAAATTTATGATTTTTTTCCAAACTACTAATGGCGCACCACACACCAGGTGCGCCATTAGTAATATATTACTAATGGCGCACCGAGACATGGTGCGCCATTAGAATATACTAATGGCGCACCACATCACAGGTGCGCCATTAGTAGCCATTCCATCTATAGCCCTTTTTGTAGTAGTGAAGACTTGGAAGATAAGTGAGTCCATCAACTCCAGCGGCATCACTGAGTATAGAACCACGACCTAAAGCACCTTACTCGTCGTCTGAAAAGTCTGCAACATGAAAGTTGCAGCCCGAAAACGGTCAAAGACATGGAATATGCTGGCAATGTAACACATAGAGAGTAATGAAGGAATAAGCCTATACTACATGCATATGTGGCTGGTGGAAAAAGCTCTAAGCCATACAATTTTGCATAAAGCCAGTTTTTCCCTACTGCAAAGGAATAAATTTGTTCAACTATCATGGTGGTTGTTAAACATTGAGAATGGTTGACAACATCCTCAATCCCAATTAAAAGTACTCATTAAAAACCCAACAATATTAATTAGGGTAACATGTTGAGATTCACATGATATTCAAGTACTAGATACTCAAGATGTCCATAACCGGGACACGGCTAATCATGATTAGTTTATACACTCTGCAGAGGTTTGCATTTTTTCCCCACAACACTCGATCGCCTCCGCTTGGTTTCTCACTACATGGTGTTTGAGAGACGGATGACCGAGACATAGTCTTTCGTAAGTGTTTGCACCTTACGATGGGTAGACCGTACCACCTACAACCCCTACATCAGCTAGTCTACCACTGTAAGAGTTCACACGACTTAATCAACTATGCGAGAGCCCATAATGGCTTGTGGCTGCACACGGAAGTTACTAGTTTGAATAATCTCATGATCCCTTTGAGCCTGGGTGGCGGTCCCAAAAAAAACAGGCAATCACTGGATACCCTAGGTGCCTCAATCCACCCAGATGTGTGTTTAAGTTGCCACCTTAAATAAACCATTAATTTAACAATCTCACATCTGTCATGGATACGCTCACCCAATCCACGTCTACTAGCATAGCATAGCATAATAAGCAAACGAGAAGTAACTCCCAAGGTTTCATAAGTAAAACAGGTAATAGGTACTACCTCAATCTACTTCCCATCCCACAATTTAATTAGATCCTAATTATGCAAGTGTTTGAGGAATAGATCTAATGCATAAAACTGGGTAGTAGAAAAAGTATGATCAAGTGTTACTTGCCTTCCTGATGATCCGCGAAACCTAGAGATTCGAAATAACAAGCGGCGCACTCCGGGTGATCTATTGCAGACAAACAACAAGCATACAATAAGTACTCATCTAATGCAGGGGTAAATCTCGAATAAAAGATCTGACCAGAAATTTCAACTTAAGAACCCTGGTTGCAAAAAAGAATCGAATCAAATAAAGCAACGAAAGTCAAACGACGAAAGAAAACAACTCGATTCTAGCAAGTTGAAACTAAGTCAAATTTTACAGTAGCAAAATTTTGTTTAAGTTGATTAATCGGAACGGCGGTTTCGAGATGAAACTCCAGGCGTTTGAATCACCTGATTCCGATAAACGAGCGAGAAGATAGACTAGAAAGAAAATCGGATCCAAATCGCTATCGTAAAAATAGCGGAATAAATCCGATGAGAAAGAAAACGATTTAACGGTTGAACGAACGGACGTTCATTAACCGAAGCAAACCGGTTATCTCGTTCGTTAGTACGAAGGGTCCGGCCAACGCTTGCTAAACAAAACCGGAAAGAAAAACCGGCAAGAAAACCGATCTAGGGTTTCGGAAAGAAAACCGAAACGAAAAACCGATCTAGAAAACCGGAACGGAAACCGGAACGATTTACGAAAAACCGAACCGAGGAAAAGAAAAGGTGACGCGGCGCGGGGCTAGTACCTCGAAGAGGCGAGGGGCTCCGGCGGCGGCGGCGTAGGGCGGCGGCGGCGGCGGTGTTGCTGCTGTTGCGGAGGAGAGGAGAGGTGTTGGTTTGATGTGTTGGAGGGGGGGGGGGGTGCTTGGGTATTTATATTGGGGAGGGGAGGGTTTTTGCTTGGAGTAGGGGACAAGAATTAGAGTAGGATCAGGAATCCTAGGAATAAAAAACGGAATAACGAAACGGGTCCAAATCCTACTAGGATTTGTAAAAGAATAGAAAATCGGGGCTCCCTGGCTCCCTTGGTGCGGCGTGCGATGGCCTTGGCCTCCTGGCCGACCGGTTGGCTGGCGGCTTGGGCCTTTGGCCCAAGGCGCTGCGGATTTTTTTTAAATCGGTTTCGCGCGCAGAAAAATACAGAAAAAAAAAATCTAAACGAACTCCAAAATTAATAAAGTAAACTTTCCCCGACTCCTAAAAATGAGTCGAACAAAATGAACTTTAACATGGGGCCAAAATGCAATTTTTTAAAACACGCATTTTTCCCTAAGGCAAATAAACTCCGAGAAAAATCCAAAATTTGATTTATTTATTAAATCTTCATTTTTCCTAAATTTTGGGAAAGTCATATTATTCCCTCTCTTATTTTTGATATTGGAAAAATATTTGAAGATAAAACAAATAAAATCAAATGATCCTATTTTCAAAATTTGAGAAAACTCAGATATGAAAATAACGAAATCTCCAACCCGAGGGTCCTTGAGTTGCGTGAAATTTCTAGGATCGGAAAATGCAATAAAATATGTAATGCATGATGACTTAATGTATAACATTCCAAATTGAGAATTTGGGATGTTACAAACCTACCCCCCTTAAGATGAATCTCGCCCTCGAGATTCGGGTTGGCTAGAAAATAGGTGAGGGTGGTCCTTGAGCAAATCTTCTTCTCTTCCTGTGTGGCTTCATCTTCAGTGTGGTGGCTCCACTGAACTTTGCAAAACTTGATAACCTTGCTGCGAGTAACTCTGCTGGCATAATCGAGAATCTTGACTGGTCTCTCCTCATATGTCAAATCATCCTTCAACTGAATTGCTTCAAGTGGCACTGTATCTCTTAACGGTACCTCTGCTACCTCGGAGTGACATTTCTTCAGCTGAGAAACATGGAATACATCATGAACTCATGACAGTCCCTCTGGCAATTCCAGCTTATAAGCAACTTCTCCCATGCGTTGCAAGATCCTATACGGTCCAACGAAACGTGGTGCTAAATTTTCCTTTAACACCAAAACGTTTAACTCCGCGAAGTGGGGATACTCTAAGATAAACTCTGTCTCCAACTTCATATTCTATCGCCCTGCATTTTGAATCCGCATAGCTTTTACATGCGGACTGGGCTACCTTGAGCCTATCGCGAATCAACTTAACCTTCGCTCAGACTCCTTAATCAAATCTGGTCCAAACAATCGACGGTCTCCGGCCGTCCCATGATAACGGTGTCCTGCACCTCCTTCCGCATACAAAGCCTCGAAGGTGCCATCTTCAAGCTGGTTTGATAACTGTTGTTATAAGAAAACTCTGCATACGGCAAGTTATCATCCCAACTAGATCCATAATCTAGTGCACAAGCTCTCAAAGATATCCTCCAAAATCTGATTGACTCTCTCTCACCTGTCCATCGGTTTGTGGGTGGAAAGCTGATCTTGAATTCCAGCCTGGTTCCCAATGTTTCGTGCAACCGATTCCAAAACTTTGAGGTAAATTGGGTTCCTCTATCCGACACGATACTCCTCGGAACTCCGTAAACACACAATTCTGGTCATGTATATCTCGTGCCAACTTAGCACTGCTTATAGGTAGTCTTGACTGGAATGAAATGAGCTACCTTCGTCAAGCGGTCGACTATAACCCAAATCGAGTCATAGCCGTAACGAGTCTTTGGCAATCCTGTGATGAAATCCATGCCTAGTTTATCTCACTTCCATTCGGTATCGGCAATGGTTGCAACAATCCTGCTGGCTTCGATGTTACGCCTTCACCCTTTGACATACATCACAAACTGCTACATACTACGCAATATCCTTCTTCATTCCGGTCCACCGAACGCTTCCTTCAAATCTAAATACATCTTGGTATTTCTGGGTGAATCGAATATGGTGAATCATGTGCCTCTTGCGTAATCAACTTCCCGATCTCCGAGTCATTTGGCACATACACACGGGTCCTCAAACCATAGGGTATCGTGCTCATCCTCACGAAATCCCTTTAGCTTTTCCTTCGCTCTTTTCTCCTTTATAGAGGCAACTTCCTTATCTGCCTTTTGAGCTTCTTTGATTTTGTCCATCAACGTAGACTGAATCTCCAATGCTGCTACATAGCCTTTCGGAACTATTTCCAAACATAGCCCTCGAAGGTCTTTGGCTAACTCCTTGGGTATTCCTCCCACCATTAGTGCATTGACGTGGCTCTTTCGGCTCAATGCGTCTGCTACAACGTTAGCCTTCCCGGGGTGATAATGCAGTCTCATATCATAATCCTTAATAAGCTCCAACCATATCCTCTGTCTGAGATTTAATTCCTTCTGCATGAAGATGTACTTCAAACTCTTGTGATCCGTGTACACCTCACAATGATTTCCAATGAGAAAATGTCTCCATGTCTTCAATGCATGCACAATGGCTGCTAACTCCAAGTCATGTGTGGCATAATTCAACTCATGAGGCCTTAGCTGTTGTGAAGCATACGAAACAACTCTTCCTTCCTGCATAAGCACTGCTCCAAGTCCTCGGCGTGAAGCGTCGCAATACACCTCATAATCCTTGGTCTGATCTAGCAAAATTAACACTGGTGAGGTAACCAATCTTTTCTTCAACTCCTGAAAACTTGCCTCACAATCCTCAGTCCATATGAACTTGGTATCCTTTTTCAGCAATTCCGTCATAGGCTTTGCAATCCTTGAGAAATTCTCAATGAATCTTCGGTAGTATCCTGCGAGTCCAAGGAAACTCCGGATCTCTCCAACTTTAGTTGGTGCTTCCCATTTGGTTATGGTCTCAACCTTTGTGGGGTCAACTGCTATCCCTTCTCCGGATATAACATGTCCAAGAAATCCAACTTCCTTTAGCCAAAACTCACATTTGCTTTGAACTTGGCATATAGCTGATGTTCCCTTAGTTTCTCCAAAACCAATCGCAAATGTTCCTTATGTTCCTCTTCATTCTTCGAGAAAACCAAAATATCATCTATGAACACTACGACGAACTTATCCAAAAACTCCATAAACACTTTGTTCATCAGGTTCATGAAATAGGCAGGCGCGTTAGTCAGTCCAAATGACATAACAGTATATTCATATAGTCCATATCTCATGGTAAATGCTGTCTTAGGTATGTCCTGCTCTCGAATCTTCAACTGATGGTACCCTGATCGCAAATCGATCTTGGAAAACACTTTAGCTCCTTGCAAACGATCAAACAGATCATTTATCATTGGTAGTGGGTACTTGTTCTTGATTGTTACTTCATTTAAACCACGATAGTCTACAACCATCCTTAATGATCCGTCCTTCTTCTCTACTAAAAGTACGGGTGATCCCCAAGGCGAAGAACTTGGGCGTATATAACCTTTATCCAATAGCTCCTTAATCTGCTTCTTGATTTCCGCCAAATCCTGTGCGGGCATCCTGTATGGTCGCTTCGATATTGGGCCTGTACCGGGCAAAAGTTCAATAAAAAACTCAATGTCTCTATCTGGTGGCATTCCTGGCAATTCCTCAGGAAATACATCAGGGAAATCCTTCACCACTGGTACTTCTTCCTGCACAACTCCTGATAAGGAATTTACTTGATTCCTATTTGGTCCATGTCGCGATACATACTTAATCCTTCTCCCTTCTGGGGTGGTAAGCAAAATTGACTTAGTGGCGCAATCTATGTTCCCTCCATACTTCGATAACCAATCCATGCCTAATATCACATCCAATCCTTGGGATTCCAGAACTATTAGGTCCGAGGGAAAAACATAGTGTCCAATCCTTAATGGCAATCGATCACACCATATACTAGCCATGTATTCTCGCCCGGGTGAGGTTACTAGCATGGGTGACCTAAGGGCTTGGGTTGGTAATTTGTTCTTATCCACAAATCCCCTTGATATGTATGAATGTGATGCACCAGTATCGAAAAGAACTAGTGCAGTAAATGACTTAATCAAAAACTTACCGATTACTGCATCGGGCTGATCTTCAACCTCCTCCACATCAATGTGGTTCACCTGTCCCCTGTTGAAAGGGTTTGGCTTCTTTCCAGAGCTTCCATTTCCACCTTGGCCTTCGGGATAGTCATTTGCATAATGTTCGGTCTTGGAACACTTGTAACAGGTGACATGACTCAAGTCTTTCTTGGTTGGGGTTGATGGTGTGGTCCAGTTTTGGCCGTTGCTTCCTCCATTCCCATTTCCATTTTTGTGGCCATTATGGTTGTGCGAATTAACTCCTCCATGGGTATGCTCAAACTGAACTCCCTATTTAGGGATATAACGGGCTTCATTGGGCTCCAGAGTTATACTTCCCCTGCCCATACTTCCTCTTGCGATTCTCAATTTTGTTGCTTTCCTTCAATCATGAGGGCACGGTCTACCAACTCCTGGTAGTTATTGAAACTTGCTACCATCAACTGCATGCTT
This sequence comes from Aegilops bicornis, assembly GCA_021605145.1. Classification (NCBI taxonomy): domain Eukaryota; kingdom Viridiplantae; phylum Streptophyta; class Magnoliopsida; order Poales; family Poaceae; genus Aegilops; species Aegilops bicornis. The sequence continues at coordinate 674,168,370 of CM038673.1, read as the reverse complement.
AACTCATCATTCAGTCCTTCCGAAACTTCTCCCGCTTAGCTGCATCTGTAGTAACGTCATCCGGGGCATAACGTGCTAACTTACTAAAATCATCCACATATCGCCAATGATCCTTCCTCCTTGGCGTAAGTTATGAAACTCACGCTTCTTCATGGCCATAGCTCCTGCCGAGACATGGGCGGCGTAGAAGCTTGGCAAATCGATCCCATGTGACCGTGTCTACAGGATAAGTGGCTGTAAAATTCTCCCACCATGCTGCTGCGGGTCCTTCAAGTTGGTGTGCAGCAAACTTCACCTTTTCTCCATCTCAGACATCCTGCGGTGGTCAACTCCTCCCTACCTTACGGAGCCAATCATCTGCTACTATCGGCTCGGTGCTCTTCGGAAAACACCGGCGGGTTCAGCCTTAAGAAACGAGCCAGATGGTCAACCGGTGGTGGTGGCGGGGGGTTGTTGTTGTTGTTGTTGCCTTGGTTCTGTACTAGTGTTTGGATCAAAGTGTTCTGCTGCTGAATCAACTGGGTGATCTCCGGCGGAAAAACAAACCCGGGGTCGCGTCTCGGAGGCATATGATGGGTTTAGAAAAGACGAGAAATTAAGAATAGAGTGGGGTCTAAGGAGAAACACTACCCAAATGTATATGAGCAAATGCACACAAAATCACTTCATTCAATTCAAACAAAGGGCTTACAACGGTCTAACTATCGCAAAAGTGCGTGAACTAAAATGTTACATGGAGGAATACTACTAATATGTGGGGTCATCTATTAATTTGAACCGTGGAAGACTCCATGATGTCCGCTCGACTTCGTCTTCAAAGTCGGGTTCACTTGGATCCGAATCGGTGTCGTCGATGATGATGTAGTTGCTCGGACAAATGACGTACTTGTCTTCATTCTTGAGCGCCAATTTCTTCTTGAGTTCTTCAATCTCATACTTAAGATCGTTATTGTGTCTTGGTACAGCTACGATCTCGTCCATGTAGTCCTTACGTGTAGACTTTAGTTCTTCTTCAAGTTCGATGATCCTTCCCTTTGCATCCTTCAATTCGATCATATCATTGCACATCCGGTTCTCTGGCGCCGAATGTGCTGGTTTAACTCTGGATGAAAGCTGCAATGGATCTATCCTTCTTGGTGTTGACTATCTCCCATTGTTCATCTCGGCGTCCACAAATCTGATAGATGGTGTCCTTGAGGTCTTCTTGGTAAACTTCTCCAATGCGTCCCATGGTGATATGAGCTGCCATGCTCTTTCCCAGACTCCAGGTTGGTGCAATCGAAAACACTATCTATAGGCTTGGTGATTGGGGCGAATGTCCTTCCCGGAACATGAGCTTGAATCTTCCAGCTCCTCTTCAGCAGTGGGCGTTGAAAGTCCCGGTGAAACTTGGTAGTCCAATGTTCAGGTACTTGGTGACTTCCTTCAAGTGAAATCCAAAAGGTGTGCCTTCATCTGGTTGGGCCTACTTGATCTTCGCGTCCTTCATCCTAAAGTGTAGAAAAAGAGGAGGAGTTAGAAAATGTGAAGAGAGTAGTGATCTATGGCTTTAACTTAGTGGTCGTGTCCTACAGTCAGCGTGTGCTCTGATACCATCTCTGTAGCAACCCGACCCGAATGGATCAAGTCTCTGTGCTCAAAGGCGTCATCCCCGGATCAAGAATGTCGACACCACACAAGATTACTTTGAAGGATTTATAACAGAGTAGCAATCACACACTTATTACATTGTTGTCCAAAGGAGGACTTATTACAATAAATATGGCTTAAGGCCATCAAAAAAACGATAACAACGGAAGACTTGGAAGATAAGTGAGTCCATCAACTCCAGCGGCATCACTGAGTATAGAACCACGACCTAAAGCACCTTACTCGTTCAAAAGTGCGCAACATGAAAGTTGCAGCCCGAGAACGGGTCGACACATGGAATATCTTGGCAATGTAACACATAGAGAGTAATGAAGGAATAAGCCTATACTACATGCATATATGGCTGGTGGAAAAGCTCTCTGATTACAATTTTGCATAAAGCCGCTTTTTCCCTACCGCAAAGGAATAAATTTGTTCAACTATCATGGTGGTTGTTAAACATTGAGAATGGTTGTGACATCCTCAATCCCAATTAAAAGTACTCATTAAAAACCCAACAATATTAATTAGGGTAACATGTTGAGATTCACATGATATTCAAGTACTAGATACTCAAGATGTCCATACCGGGGACACGGCTAATCATGATTAGTTTGTACACTCTGCAGAGGTTTCATGACTTTTCCCCACAAGACTCGATCGCCTCCGTTTGGTTTCTCGCACTACATGGTGTTTGAGAGACGGATGACCGAGACATAGTCTTTCAGAAGCGTTTGCACCTTACGATGGGTAGACCGTACCACCTACAACCCCTACATCAGCTATTCTACCACTGTAATAGTTCACACGACTTAATCAACTATGCCAGAGCCCATAATGGCTTGTGGCTGCACACGGAAGTTACTAGTTTGAATAATCTCATGATCCCTTTGAGCCTGGGTGGCGGTCCCAAAAAAACAGTAATCATCGGATACCCCAGTGCCTCAATCCACCCAGATGTGTGTTTAAGTTGCCACCTTAAATAAACCATTAATTTAACAATCTCACATCTGTCATGGAATACACTCACCCAATCCACGTCTACTAGCATAGCATAGCATAATAAGCAAACGTAGAAGTAACTCCCAAGGTTTCATAAGTAAAACAGGTAATAGGTACTACCTCAATCTACTTCCCATCCCACAATTTAATTAGATCCTAATTATGCAAGTGTTTGAGGAATAGATCTAATGCATAAAACTGGGTAGTAGAAAAAGTATGATCAAGTGTTACTTGCCTTGCTGATGATCCGCGAAACCTAGAGATTCAAAATAACAAGCGGCGCACTCCGGGTGATCTATCGCAGACAAACAACAAGCATACAATAAGTACTCATCTAATGCACGGGTAAATCTCGATAAAAGATCTGACAAGAAATTTCAACTTAAGAACCCTGGTTGCAAAAAAGAATCGAATCAAATAAAGCAACGAAAGTCAAACGACGAAAGAAAACAACTCGATTCTAGCAAGTTGAAACTAAGTCAAATTTTACAGTAGCAAAATTTTGTTTAAGTTGATTAATCGAACGGCGGTTTCGAGATGAAACTCAGGCGTTTGAATCACCTGATTCCGATAAACGAGCGAGAAGATAGACTAGAAAGAAAATCGGATCTGAAATCGCTATCAGAAAAATAGCGGAATAAATCCGATGAGAAAGAAAACGACGAACGGTTGAACGAACGGACGCTCATTAACCGAAGAAAACCGGTGATCTCGTTCGTTAGGACGAACAGTCCGGCGAACGCTTGCTAAACAAAACCGGAAAGTAAAACCGGCGAGAAAAACCGATCTAGGGTTTCGGAAAGAAAACCGAAACGAAAAAAAAACCAATCTAGAAAACCGAAACGGAAACCGGAACGATCTACGAAAAACCGAACCGAGGAAAAGAAAAGGTGACGCGGCGCGGGGCTAGTACCTCGAAGAAGCGAGGGGCTCCGGTGGCGGCGGTGTAGGGCGGCGGCGGCGGCGGTGTTGCTGTTGCTGCGGAGGAGAGGAGAGGTGTTGGTTTGATGTGTTTGAGGGGGGGGGGGGGGTGCTTGGGTATTTATATTGGGGAGGGGAGGGTTTTTGCTTGGAGTAGGGGACAAGAATTAGAGTAGGATTAGGAATCCTAGGAATAAAAAATGGAATAACGAAATGGGTCCAAATCCTACTAGGATTTGTAAAAGAATAGGAAACCGGGGCTCCCTGGCTCCCTTGGTGCGGCGTGCAATGGCCTTGGCCTCCTGGCCGGCCGGTTGGCTGGCGGCTTGGGCCTTTGGCCCAAGGCGCTGCAGATTTTTTTAAAATCGGTTTCGCGCGCAGAAAAATACAGAGAAAAAAAATCTAAACAAACTCCAAAATTAATAAAGTAAACTTTCCCCGACTCCTAAAAATGAGTCGAACAAAATGAACTTTAACACGGGGCCAAAAATGCAATTTTTGAAAACACGCATTTGTCCCTAAGGCAAATAAACTCCGAGAAAAATCCAAAATTTGATTTATTTATTAAATCTTCATTTTGCCTAAATTTTGGGAAAGTCATATTATTCCCTCTCTTATTTTGATATTGGAAAAATATTTGAAGATAAAACAAATAAAATCAAATGATCCTATTTTCAAAATTTGAGAAAAACTCAAATATGAAAATAACGAAATCTCCAACTCTCTCCGAGGGTCCTTGAGTTGCGTGAAATTTCTAGGATCGGAAAATGCAATAAAATATGTAATGCATGATGACTTAATGTATAACATTCCAAATTGAGAATTTGGGATGTTACATTTGAATTGCCCATGGGTCTCATATCGAGCCAGCAACTTATAGTATTTGTCTACTATCTGGTTCATCTGGGATCTTCTATGTGGTTCATGTTGGGTGGGCAACAAACAATAGATGATCCATTGTCTATCTTTTTAAACTGAAGCTATAATCTACCGCTATCATTAGTTTTGGATCCATCCACTGCTTTGCTACCATCAAGATTGATTTTGGCATGCACCCTTAGGCCTTACAAAATCTAACTACTTATTTTTATTATGCATGTCAGATATTGTACACAATCGTACTGAACATGTAGAGAAAAAGAGAAGACCGTTGCGTCCGAATATAATGTCATGCAGACGCTTCTCCATGGTGGGCAAAGTGCCCCCCTCTCCTGCATTTCCAGATTGTATTCCAGAGGAAGATAACTGTTCAGATGGAGATTCAGAAGGAGCCGAACATGCCTGTTTACCACCTGAGGTGTTTGCTCTAACTTTGGCATCTTGATGTTGGTCATATCATGCATATGGCGCCTTGCATTGCTTACATTATACATCTTATATGTCATCAGCTTAGTTTAGATTTGCTTCGTGTGAATGCCACCTGTTTGGTCTCTATATCATACTCCCACCATTCCTAAATATTTGTCTTTTTAGAGATTTCAACAAGTGACTACTTACGGAACAAAATGAGTGAATCTACACTCTAAAATATGTCTATATACATCCGTATGTGGTAGTCCATTTGAAATCTCTAAAAAGACAAATATTTAGGAACGGAGGGAGTATATGGGAATTATGCAATGCCATCTTCTTTAGCTAGGCATCATATACGTGAATCATGCAATGCCATCCTGTTTAGCCAGTCATCGTATATGTGAATTGTATCGTGCCATATTTTTTCCATAAAGTGTTCCATTTGTGAGCAATGTTTATACATTCATCTAGTCTTCCTATGCATCAGCCAGTTGAGTCAGTCATGGGAAAATCTGGAGTGAAGACAAGGTTTTCTCGAAAACAAGCTACTGTCGATGCAGATTTCTTCTTTGTTACAGATAGCTCCTCAGAGGAGGATTCAGAGAGATGACCAGTCGTATTCCCCGCCCCTCCGAGGTGCATGCTCTAACTTGGCTGGGTTATATTGCTCATATCATGCATATGGTGTCTTGCATTGCCATGCCATGTGCTTAGATTAGACATGCTTTGTGTGAATGCCTCCTGTTTGCTTTCTATATCAGATATGTGAATTATGCAATGCCATGTTTTTCAGCCAGTTATCATATATGTGAATTATGCAATGCCATGTTTTTCAGCCAGTTATCATATATGTGAATTATCTCATGCCATCTTTTTTTTTCATTACGTATTCCATTTGTCGAAAATCTGTGTATATTGAACTACTCTTCACGTGTATCAGCCATTTGAGCCGGTCATGGAAAAATCTGGAGTGAAAACAAGGTCTTGAGCGTGCAATGGTACTGTTGAAGCATATATCTCGATGGTTGCTGGAGCTCCTCAGAGGAGGATTCAGAGATGATAACCAGTCCTATATCCCACCCGAGGTGTATGCTCTAAGTTGCAGTGTTTATATTTCTCATATGATGCATATGGTGTCTTGCATTGCTTAGTTTAGACATCATATGCACAATATTGAATTCTATCTCGCTTAGTTTAGAGATCATACATGCGAGTGCCACCGCTTAGTATATGAATCAATTATGTCAATTATATCATGCCATCCTGTATACTTAGACAACATGTATGTGAATTATTTCATCCCAACCTATTTTAGAAAGACATCATATAGTTTTGTCATGTCATCTGTTTAGGTACTCATAATATGTTGAATTATGCCATTATATCCTGTTAAGTTATCCATCATAGATCTGAAGCTGTGTCCTCGCTATCCTGTTTAGTTAGGCATCATATATGTGAAATTGTGTCATCTGTCCTGTTTGGTTAGACAACATATATGTGAATTACCACACCCGTCTCATCATACAATGTCTCAGACGTTCGCTTTCTTTTCTTGTTTATCAACCATTTGAATTGGAGGGGTGATGGCGGTATCTAAGGGGCAAAACCCGTTCTTCACAAAAGACAAGCTACCCGTCGATGCAGATAGAACCATGGTTGTCTTGGCCCACAAACTAGCCCCACCACACATAATCGAGACTCTTCCAGATTGAACACTTACACTGGCAAGCAGAGAACCAGCTACAACCCATCTAACCGCAACCCCAAATGGATAGTAACCCACTTACGCTTGACAAAGCACCATGTCCACCACAGTAGTACCCCACACGAGCAGTTTGTAAAGCTACTGCAGTGCCCAAAGCACGAAGACCACCATAGCTAACCCAAACTCCACGTTTAAATCAAGAGCAACTGTTCTCAAGTCGATTCGTAGCTATGGTCCATACTCCTTTGTTGCATCATCAGATGTATTTACTCATACCAACTACTTTCGAATTTGAAGGATCCAATTGAAACTCCAATGGCGCAATGTATGTTTTAAACCTATTTCTTTAATCGGATTGCTGTTCTAACTTCTTGCTCTATGTTGATTTCAGTTTAAGTTGTATAAACAATTATGTTCTCATGTGATGCACATTACAAGTGCTGCCAATGCTGTGTAGTTTCTCACACTTATATTCTGTCTATGTTGCCGTGTCTTAAAAATATATGACTTGAACTGTGTCTCTATCTTGATTAGGGAACATAAACTAGAATGATATGGACAATGCAGTGACCATAGTACATAGATATATGTTTGTTTCATGCTGTTATCCTGTCCACCTTACTACTGAACCGGTTTACCAAAATGAGTTTGGTATACTACAAGCTAAACCTGTGATGTGTCTGCTTGTTTCTCTTGTAGTATGCAAGCAGAATATTGGAGAAGAGCACCCCACTATGCAATGGTAGAGAAAGTAATGCAGATAAGGTTCAAGATAGTGAGACAACCCTGTTGGTCTCCAAGAAAGGTGATAAAACGATCTTGTAGACGGTGAGAAAACCCCACGATCCTGCGTTGATGTAGTGTTCGAAAGTTCTTGGCATCACCGCACAAGCTCTTCAAACTCGCTGCCTAAATCACTTCGGCTTCTTGACCTCAGCTACAAGTTGAAAGGCATCGATCATCTGTCATGCGGCAAGAAGTCAAGGACCGAGGAAGTCCTCGCAGAATTCAGACAAGACTTTCTTGTGCAACCGCAAGTTACTGGAGGATTTAAGCGCCAAACAAGAGAAAGTTAATAAGCTTGCTAAGCATCTTGCCCGACATTATGGGTACCAAGGATGTTGTTTCTTGAACTCTTCAAGTGGTTTCAGATTACGGACTTGTTTTGCTGCGGCGTTTATATGTCTTTGTGTTCCCTATATTTGCACTGGTGGTGAACTTTGATGCCCAGTGGATGTAATATGTGTAATAGCCGTGATAGCCTAGCATAAGTTGCTTGCTTATTTATTTCCTTGTTGTCTTGTTTATTTGTTTGCTTGTAGTCAGTGCAGTTCTTTTTCCACGGTTTTGCTAGTGGTTTGTTCCCTATTTTTTTGCTAGTGGCTGCAATAACCTATTTTTTAAAACTAGGCCACAATAACCATACTGTAGTGACACTGGCCCTCCTACGGGTCAGAGAAACGATGGGCCTTCTATGGGTCAGAGAACAAGAGGGCCTTGACGAGTCAGAAACATTGGGCCTTCTACGGGCCGTAGAAACAATGGGCCTTCTACGGGCCCTATCATCAATGGGCCTTATACGGGTCGTATGATCAATTGGCCAAACATGGGCCAATAACAGGCCGCATTATGGCCGTAAACGGGCTAGAGTTGGAATCGTCTGTTCATGGGCCGACCATAACGGGCCATTGTTAATAGGCTGTATTTGATGACGCTATGAAAATGCCCCAATGTATTAACGGACCACAAACGGGCCGACTGTAACCACAGGCTGAATTTGGCCCACAAGCAGAAAATTACATAACGGGCCGTAAGTAAACGAATGCTCGAAATGAGCCCAAGAACAAATGGGCTCTGAGAAGGCCGAAAGATAACATGGGCTGGAAACGGCCCAACTGAATAATGGGCCATTAATGGGTATAAAGTGATACACTGTTCATTACGAGCCAATTTCACCACGGGTCGTTAATGGGTCCAAAGTGATACACTGTTCATTGTGGGCCAGTTTCACCACGGGCCGTTAATAGGCCAAGAGTTATATAGGGCCTCATATGGGCCGAAAGACGTCATGGGCCATACATGGGCCGGCGAAAACGGGCTTTGGAATCATATTGGATGGCCCAGATGACGTTACTGGGCCTAATTCGGGTAGGGCGTAACGGGCCTTGGGATAGCGGGCTGTAAATGGGCTATATGCGAACATGCCGTTAACAGGCTTTCCATGGGCCGGCCCGTCACCTTTTGACCAAGTCAAACGGGCCGGCCTTTTCACAGGAATGGGCCTCTGTTGGGCCGGGCCACGTGTCGACGTATCATAGGCGCCTTCTGTCCAATGAGTGGATGACATCTGTCCCAACAATGAGCCGATACGTGTTTCCTCCAGCCAATGACGATTTTACACGTGGAAAATCCCCATTTGGTCGGAGCTATTAACGGGTTATCGGATCCAAAACCCGACCCGATAGCTTAACGGCGTTCGGTTACGGTGGATGCCACGTGTCGGTCACCCTTGACGAAAGCACTTCCGTGATGCACGATTTATCATCATGGAAGTGGACACTTCCGTGATGATAATTTTGGTAATGTCATGGAACACTTCTACGACAGCACAGGTATGACTATCTTGATTCTGTCATAAATTTTTCATGGATGTACATGCATGACAAAAAACGCGACCTACTGTGACAAACACGTATCATCACGGAAGTGTATTTTTTTTGTAGTGTGTCCTCAAGCGGAAGCCAATAACGATAAATATGTCCACATGTTTAGAGGTAGAGGTGTCGATAAAATAAAATACGGACATGAGGGCATCATGATTATTCTCATAACAACAACATATATGGATATTGTCATATGATTTCTTATGCTCAAGTAATAATCTATTCACAATGCAAAGTATGAATCAGAAACTTTATTGAGAACTAACAAACTATAATCTCACCACCGAGGCAATTGCAATTTATTATAACATCAGAAAGAGTCTATGTCAGAGCTTTCTAGCAAGTCCACATACTCAACTATCATTTAGTCTTTCATAATTGCTAACACTCACGCAATACTTGTGGTTATGGAGTTCTAATCGAACACAGAGAAAGATAGGGGCTTATAGTTTCGCCTCCCAACCTTTTACCTCAAGGGTTATTGAAAGTGCAACAATCCCTAGGTGGTTTTGGTAATTCCTAACAACATATAGCTCATTGAGCTAACATTATTCCAAGATAAATATTTCAGGAAAAGCTCAATGAATGGCATGGCATGGAGTGGACCCCTCAAAGTACTAAGGATAAAAGGATTGGCTCAAGCTCAAAGCTCAAGACTCTAAATTTTATATTTTAGTGATCCAAGATCACATTGAGTCTATAGGAAAAGCCAATACTATCAAGGAGGGATGAGGTGTTGCCTAATGAGGTTCATGCTTCATAGTGCTTAGTGATATGCTCCAAAACACTCAACTACTTTCCCACATCCACATATGACCTAAACCAAAAGTCTAACTCGGCCCCACCGTTTCTTTCTATTCGGCGCCACCGAGTTCAGATGTCATAGCCAATGCCACAAACCCTAGGCAAATCGGTCTGACTGATACGGATCTCGGTCTCACCGAGATGGGATTGTAATCCATCTGTTTCCCTTCGTAACGTTTCGGTCCTACCGAGATGAGCGATCGGTCCCACCGAGATTGCAATGTAAACTCTCTGTTTCCCTTTTGTAACATTTCTGTCTCACCGAAATGAGCGAATCGGTCCCACCGAGTTTACCTGACCAACTCTCTGGTTAGCTTATTACCAAAATCGGTCACACCGAGTTTTTGTAATCGGTCTCACCGAGACTACGTTATGCCCTAGCCCTAACCATATCAGTCCTACCGAGTTGCATGTCGGTCCCACCAAAAATCCTAACGGTCACTAGATTTGCTGAATCAGTCCGACCGAGCTTAACAATTCGGTCCCACCGAGTTTGGCAAGTTGTGTGTAACGGTTAGATTTTGTGTGGAGGCTATATATACCCCTCCACCTCCTCTTCATTCATGGAGAGAGCCATCAGAACGAACCTACACTTCCAACCTACATTTTCTGAGAGAGAACCACCTACCCTTGTGTTGAGACCAAGATATTCCATTCCTACCATATGAATCTTGATCTCTAGCCTTCCCCAAGTTGCTTTCCACCCAAATCTTCTTTCCACCAAATCCAAATCCTGTGAGAGCGAGTTGAGTGTTGGGGAGACTATCATTTGAAGCACAAGAGCAAGGAGTTCATCATCAACACACCATTTGTTACTTCTTGGAGAGTGGTGTCTCCTAGATTGGCTAGGTGTCACTTGGGAGCCTCCGACAAGATTGTGGAGTTGAACCAAGGAGTTTGTAAGGGCAAGGAGATCGCCTACTTCGTGAAGATCTACCGCTAGTGAGGCAAGTCCTTCGTGGGCGGCGACCATGGTGGGATAGACAAGGTTGCTTCTTCGTGGACCCTTCGTGGGTGGAGCCCTCCGCGACTCACAAGAACTGCTACCCTTCGTGGTTTGAAGTCTCCATCAACGTGGATGTACGATAGCACCACCTATCGGAACCACGACAAAAACATCCGTGTCTCTAATTGCGTTTGAATTCTCCAAACCCTTCCCTTTACATTCTTGCAAGTTGCATGCTTTACTTTCCGCTACTCATATACTCTTTGCATGCTTGCTTGAATTGTGTTAAGATTGCTTGACTTGTGCTAAGTTAGCTAAAATCTGCCAAAGACTAAAATTGGGAAAAGGATAAGTTTTTATTTGGTCAAGTAGTCTAATCACCCCCCTCTAGACATATTTTCGATCCTACAAGTGGTATCAGAGCTTTGGTCTCCACTTGCTTTGATTTCCATAGCTTTTGGTAGTCATAGCCTTGGTTTCACAACCTAGGAGAGTATGGCGTCTAGCTTGTGATATCCTCTTCAACGAATTGTGCCCCAAAGAATTCAACAAGATCAGCCGTCTTGAGAATGCAAAGGAAATTGGGATACTTTGATTGATATGCATGAAGGTACCGACTCCGTCAAGGAATCCAAGTTGGATGTGCTTCAAAGTCAACTTGACAAGTTCAAAATGAAGGATGGTGAAGGTGTCGCTGAAATGTACTCTAGGCTTTCTCTTATCACAAATGAGATCACCGGCTTAGGAAGTGAAGAGATGACCGATGATTCATCATCAAGAAGACCCTAAGAGCCTTGGATGGAAAATATGATACCGTGTGCACATTGATCCAAATGATGCCCAATTACAAAGATCTCAAGCCAACGGAAGTCATTAGAAGAATTGTTGCTCATGAGATATCACTCAAGGATAAGGAGGAACTTCACAACAAATCAAGTGGTGCTTACAAAGCCTCATGTGAAGCCCCCACATCATCAAGTGAGAAACAAACCTTCAATGAAGAATTGAGCTTAATGGTGAAGAACTTCAACAAATTATACAAGAGTAGAAGCAAAGAGAGAAGCTCCAAGTCAAGGTCCTACAATGACAAGAGATCTTCTAGTCGTGAGCGTAATTGCTACAATTGTGGAAGACCCGGACACTATTCCAATGAGTGTACGGCACCCTACAAAAGAAGACAAGAATCACCTAAGAGGAGAAGTAGAAGAGAAGAATCATCATCAAGAGAGAGAAGGAGTAGAGATGATCGTTATGAACGAAGAACATCCCGGAGAAGCAAGGATTCGGAAAGGAAGGACAAGTCATCAAGGAGCTACACAAAACGAAGACATCAAGCTCATGTTGGTGAATGGGTATCCGGCTCCGACTTCGACAATCACTCCGAGAGAAGCTATCACTCCGACTCCAAATATACTCAAGATGAAGGTGTTGCCGGTCTAGCACTTATGTCAACCAACTCCTACGACATATTTGATTCACCAAATGAAGGAATTGGAAGATGCTTCATGGCCAAAGGTCCAAAGGTATCACACCCCGAGTATGTTGATTTCAATAGTGATGAAGATGACTTGTTAGGTGATGATGATTTACTTGTTGACAACTCTAGTTATGAATACTATGATGAAACGTCAATTAATCATGCTAATCAAGATAAAACAAATAACAATGATAAGGAGAAGATTAAGCTTCTAACTAAAGAAGTAAACACTCTTAAGTTAGCTCATGAAACTATCTTAGAAGATCACCGATAACTTTTAACAACTCATGAGAAGTTATGCTTTGAAAGGCTCAACCTTGAGCAAGAGCATGAGTTCTTAAAGGCAATCAATGATGATCTTCGTAAGAAAAGTTCTTCTTACATTGCCAAGCTTTTACTCTTATCTACTTATATGCCTCAAGTCAAGTCTAGTAACAAGAACAAGAATGATTCTTCCTCTACTAGTAACAATAATCATGATAAATCCAATGTTGTTGCTTCTAGTAGTTCTCTTGATTCCACTAATGATTCTCTTAGCAAAGTTACACTTGAGCAAGAAAATAGCTTATTGAATGGAATTATAGAGAAATGTGTTTACAAGAGTGACGGTGTCCTGGACTAGGGGGTACTCACCACGTCGTCCCCCGATCAGTTAGATTGGGCCGAGGACCCCCAGGGCCGCATACTCACGGGCCAGTCCGGACAGCTGCCACATACAAGGAAGATTCCACACGACTTGGCGATCAAGACAAGGACTCCTCCCCCACCGGCGTATTCGGCTAGGACTCTTGTTATCCTAGGCCTCTGGTGCATTATATAAACCGAGGCCAGGCTAGTCGATAGAGATACACAATATACAACAATCATACCATAGGCTAGCTTCTAGGGTTTAGCCTCTTTGATCTCGTGGTAGATCCACTCTTGTAACACACATCATCAATATTAATCAAGCAGGACGTAGGGTTTTACCTCCATCAAGAGGGCACGAACTCGGGTAAAACATCGTGTCCCTTGTCTCCTGTTACCATCCGCCTAGACGCACAGTTCGGGACCCCTCATCGAGATCCGCCGGTTTTGACACCGACATTGGTGCTTTCATTGAGAGTTCCGCTGTGTGTCCGCAAAAGGTCGATGGCTCGCCTGCAGTCAATCGCGACTTCGCATCTTCGCTACCAAATGACCGGGTCATCTTGGTTCGACCATGACTGCGCCTACCTCCGATCGTCATGTTCGGATGAGGGCCTTCATTAACATCAACTCCGATCTCTATCAAGATCATGGAGGAATCATCCAGGAGCCCGGGCTCAACGTCAACATTGCCCTCGGCGACCGTGCTGTTTTTCTCGACAGCGAACTTGCATCCGCCGTCACCGCCTCCTCGAGTGTCGCTGACGATTCCTTCGTGGAATTGTGCGGAATTGAGTCTACAACAACCCTGGAAAATTTCGCCGAGTTCCGATGGAGGAATCTCTGGCAATCTCCGATATACCGGAGCCGCATTGAATCTGGACGAGAATCCGGACGAGTTTAGGGCGTGGTGTCCAGCTTCTAGCTCGTACTTCCTTTGGAATATCCAACCGTTGATCGTCAGAGGAATTCCTATATCTACCGCCCCTCAAAATTTCGGCTCGATCCGACCGTCCAAACTCCGGGAACCTTCCGATTAGTGCATCACTTTTCGGATCTGTTTTCCGCGTGAAAACGAATCCGACCCGAGTTCGTATTTTTTATAAACGGGATTTCGGACATCCTTTTTGAAGGAAGTTTTGTATGGGGTATTGTGTTTTGTTCCCGAACACATCCCACTAACTTTAAGATCTTTTGAACATGATCTTCAACATCATGCTGGTGTCAAACCAGTTCGGCAATATTGCTCCACGGCTGCCGACCTGCGCTTAGACATCGTCGTCACTTTGTTGAGCCGAGCTCAACTTCTTTGATCATCATCTCGGCAAGCCGAACAAGAGTCCGGCATTGCGAAGCGATAAATCATCACCAACATCGCCGCCCCACGGATTACACGGAGCGGGCATACCGGCATCGCCGCACGGTCGCTTCATCAAGCCGGCATCGACCACGCCACGACCTGCATCGGCAGGCCGCACTATTGCTTCTTCAAGTTGTTGTCCATCACGCCGACCTACTTCGACATCTCGGCTGGACCGGGGCTTCGCCATCTCTTCATCAACCTACTCCGGACACTTCAAGGCGTCACTAGCCGACTGTGCATGGGTGCGCGGATCGAGTCCCAATTTTGGGAATCACCTTCCTTCGGATTGCTACAACAAATAAACCAGGTGCTATTAATCCTAGTATTTCTTTTTGCTTGTTTGGGTTAAATTTTTCCCAAGGAATTATTACTCTGGTTAGTCCATCATATGTACACAGGTCTATCAAATGGTGGCCGCATTATCGACGGTCGCATGATGGTTCGGTCAGTTTCCGTACGATCCGTAACGCCGCATCCGAACTTCGGACCGACTTGTGAATCCGTGCTTTGCCACGCCTTTATTGCATTACCGACGACCTGCATCAACATCGACTTGGCGCCAGGCCATATTTCTTTTATTACTCACTTTGCATTAATTATTTATTATGCTACATTTTTTAATTCTTATTATTACTTTTATCCCCGGTCTGCACTCTTTTTTGTGCCCAGGAAAATGATCCAGCCGGACTATATCCTTTGGCGTCACCTCGGCTGGACGGGGCTTCGTCAACACTTCATTACCCCATGCAGGGACTTCGCATCACTCTGCCGTCCTGCATTGACCGTGCTATGTCACCACTTGAGTCTTGAGCTCTTTTGCTACGCCATCTCGGGATCGGCTTGGGGGATGGAACCTTGTCCCGCATCAAGCTCGGACCGCGTCGTCAATACCGAGCACATTAACCAGCTAAGTTGCCTTCATGCTCAAAGTTTTAAATTTTTAACTTGTGTTCGGCTCGACCAAGCATTATACTTTTTTGAAAAAAAGTTGCCTGTAAATTTTTTTCTTGTCCAAACTTTGCTTGCACACACTTGACGCGCTACCCGCGCTCATTATACCTGGGGGCTTCTTTAACAGAAGCTTATTAATTCGGGCTTTATGCCCAACACATGTGTCACACTTCCGCATGTACATTTTATTCACCATTATATGCATTAATATGACTTAAGTTTTGGCCAAGCTGGGTTTCCTGGCTCTTGTGCTTACCCCTACGTTCCCGATTGTTCGGCTAGGTGGTAAAGGGAGCACCTCTGCGATTGTTACTGCCGGGTCAGCCGGATGTGTACCTCAGACTGGGTGAAGCCGAAAGCTAGCGTTCTTAAGGGAATACTCGGTCGGTGAACTAAAAGATGATTTCTTACCTATTTATTTACCTGCCCCAGATGTTTTTCTCGCTTTTTCGCAGTCCGGACATGCACTTTAGGGCATGCCTCCTGTGGAAAGGAACCCCTAACGGAACTATTCTCCCCGGAAGATGTTTCTTACTAACCATGTAATATAACATAACTAGTTGGGCACTTGTCCGATAAAGCACTAATGACCCCTACGCCTGGTCTCCACGCATGCCCGGTTTTTATAACCGCGAGGGTATTCGGACACACTCCGGACTATTGTGTCCAGAGGTTGAAGAAAAAGGTCCGCTACGACAAACGATCTACAATCCGGCTAGAAGGCATTTTACATGTCACCTTACATTATATAGTCAACTTTTACCCAAGTTACTTGGGGGCTCTTATGTTTATTTGAGCCGTTTTATACTAAGTGTTTTTTCTTCTTAGTCGTTGCAGAGTTATTATTATTATTATTTATCACTCCTTTTCTCGCCACGAGTGTGCGATCACTAGCCGGGGAGCCTAATTTCTCTCTCAAATCCGCTAGAGTTTAGTTTTCTAAACTGGCCTAATGATAAGTACTCCGCCTTCGGGATAGGAGACTGAAGCCGTAGGCTGACCCGCTTGAAGTCTTGAGATAGGATGTGTCATGTTAAAGCATGGCAGAAGCACTTTTTTTCTAAAGTCCAATTTTCGGATTGGCATCGAACACTTGATCTTGTTCGGACGTCATGTTTTTACTGACGTTTTTTGGTTTTCCAAGCTTTTGGCACTTTTTATACTATTTGTGTGTTTTCAGCACAAGTCTCGCAGTGCAACGCCGGACTCCTTTAGAGATTCGGCAAAAACATTCTCGGATATTGCTATATATGCATCGGTTTCAAATTGTGTCTTCGGTCAATGGTTGGGTTGCCCGGCTCCTGCGCTTGCCTCCTACGTTCCGCTTTGTTCGGCTAGGTGTGCAAAGGGAGAACCACTGCGATTGTGCTTCCAGCTCACATGGTTAAACACCTCAGTGGAGAAAGCCGAAAACTGACTGTCACAATAAGCATAAACTGGTCAGCGATCTGATGACGATGTTAAATGACGGGCCATTCATAACAATGGCCGACGTGTTTACGGCTTGACCTCGACTGTCGCCGAACACTACCGGGGGCTAGTAACTGGCCTCCCAAACTAAATCCTCAATATTTTGCTCTTACATTGGAGCTGAGGTTTCATGATCATGCTTAGCATAACAACCCAACGAAAGGAACCAATAGCGGGACTATTTTCTTTGGAAGACATTTCTTCTGTTAAACAATAATATAACATATCTCTCTGTGTACCTTTGTTTATAAAACCGTATGGCCAGATTGCCTTGTTTGTCGTAAATCTTTTCCCTCATAAAGGCTTTATAAAGTAGGACAAACACTCCTCGCCATCTTGGCCGAGGAGGTTGAAGCCGATGGTCGGTCAACAAAGTTTTGTACAATGCGGATCCGAGCATTAATGACGTAAAGTACTTGGATACATAGAGTTATTACACATAATTTGTGATTTTACTATGGATATCGATCCTTAATTCGGCCTCCCGTGCCCGCATTAAGGCTCGGGGGCTACTGGGCTTCGGGCTTATTATTCACAAATATTAAAGGGGCACATTGATCCCCTGATCTGGTGTTGCCACCCGACCAGTGTCTCGGGGGCTACTGCATTGCTTGTTCTATGCAGAAAATTTTAAGTGCAATACAGTTTCCGAGGAGATTTTGATCCTCAGGTTGGTCGGCCGCACCCAACCTGAGTCTTGAGGACTGAGCACGCCGCTTTTTGTGTCCCGAAGTATTCTGCCAAGCTAGGACTTGATCCTCAGACCGATTTTGCAAATCAACCTGAGTCTCAGCAGCTACGGGGATCAGCGGTCTTATGTCATCCTTCATGGGCATCTCGGGTTTTAGACCGATACACACCTTGAGGGCTATCGGCCATGTATCTTGGCAGAGAATAAATTGCATCAATCAAAAATATTGACAAAAATCGCCCACATTTGGGGTGGTGCACCACCTCGAAGCAGTCCGGCATAAAGCTCGGGCGCTAGTGGCTGGCTCCATAGAGGGCAATTCCGGCATTAAGCTCGGCTAAACTCCTTCAAACTTCTTTGAACCAAGGTGGTTTACAACACCTCGGATACCGTCCGGTGTTGGAGCTTGGACACATAGTCCGGCGTTGGAGCTCGGATACCATCCGTCGTTGGAGCTCGGACACATAGTCCGGCGTTGGAGCTCGGATACCGTCCGGCGTTGGAGCTCGGATACATAGTCCGGCGATAGAGCTGGGAAGCAGTCCGGCGTTGGTGCTCGGCTGCAAAAGATACCTCGAATGTAGTCCGGCATTAGAGCTCGGACGCAAGAGGACACTGCCTCCCGGGAATCACTTCAAACCCGAGGTGTGGCATAAAAATAACAAGGCATTGATAAAGGCCGGAAACTTAAAGGGCCTCCTCGGATACCCGACGCATAAACTCGCCGAATGCATTTCGGCGATCCTCAAGATCGAAGATGAGAAGATTTGTTGAACCAGTTTTCAAGACCGGCAACCGAAGGTGAAGAACAGTTCGGAAGAATCGAGGAGTGTCCCTAACTTGAAGACCGGTTCAGGGGGCTACTGACGGTGTCCTGGACTAGGGGGTACTCACCATGTCGTCCCCCGATCAGTTAGATTGGGCCGAGGACCCTGTGGCCGCATACTCATGGGCTGGTCCCGGACAAATTGCCGCATACAAGGAAGATTCCACAAGACTTGGCGATCAAGACAAGGACTCCTCCCCCACCGGCGTATTCGGCTTGGACTCTTGTTATCCTAGGCCTCTGGTGCATTATATAAACCGAGGCCAGGCTAGTCGATAGAGATACACAATATACAACAATCATACCATAGGCTAGCTTCTAGGGTTTAGCCTCTTTGATCTCGTGGTAGATCACTCTTGTAACACACATCATCAATATTAATCAAGCAGGACGTAGGGTTTTACCTCCATCAAGAGGGCCTGAACCTGGGTAAAACATCGTGTCCCTTGTCTCCTGTTACCATCCGCCTAGACACATAGTTCGGGACCCCCTACCCGAGATCCGCCGGTTTTGACACCGACAAAGAGCCTTGCCGGGAGTAAGCAATTTGAGGAAATTGTACGCAAGCAAGGAAGGCACCGGAATAATCAAGGTGTTGGTTTTGAACGAAAGTTCAATGCCAATGGAGTTGAGTGGGAAGAAGATCAATACCCCAAGACGAAGTTTGTTCCTCAACAAGAGAAGTATGAACCTACTTCCTTCAAGGGGACACAAGCCCAAGATGATCTTCCACCACAAGACCACAAGCAAAAAGGCAAGGACAAGCTTCAAGAAGAGATTGATGCATTTGAAGAAGCTCCAAAGGCCTTGGTCAAGTGGGTTCCCAAGACTACGTCAAGCTCTACTTCATCTAGTACAACTACAACTCCAAGGATTCCATCAAGATGATGTGGGTCCCGAAGAAGAAGAACTAGAGAGTTCTTGAGGGTGACTCCGCCAACATATTTCACTCATATCATTTTGGCAATAACTAGTGCAATCAACTTCCACATCTTGCGCTAGTTCAAGGAGTCACAAACCCTCTTGTTGGTAAGACAAGGGACAAGGTAACCTAATGCTCTCATAGACATCATCTTGTGTGTGCATCACTCTATGTTTATGGATATCCTTGTTTGTTCCTTGTGGGACTAACCCGTGTAGGTATTGAAAGTGCAACACACTCCAAAGGATTGCTCCAAATGATCTACATCAACATTGAGCATCCACATCTTCAACACCTACATGAAGTCATCATTGACAAAACCCAAGGTTGGTTCATTCCTCTAAGGGGGGATCTCACATCTAGGGGGAGCTTTACTCTAAGAATTGAGCTAAAGCAACTCTAATGGTGTGAACACAACAATGCATTATGTAAAAGTGGTAACCCCACTTGAGCTTAAACGATGAGTATGACCTATGATCAAATGTTCTCATTTGACTCCTAAGTCAATATACTCCTATATAGATGACCTAGTCATCGCCAATTGCTTGATAGATGCTAGAATTGGTTGTGCATGCTTCGCCACATATTTCATTTGCCATTTTATTGTTTGAGCATGTTGGTTGCATATTTTACTCATCCAAGGACATCCACTTGTTGTTTTGATTGATTGGTTTCTTTTTCTTTTGCCAACTGGATGGACAAGAATGCCTAAGAACCTTCTCTAGCAATCTATGTTTTCTTGTCTCAAACTCTATTCATGCTACATCACAAAATTTGATGAAGTCAGATTCGAACCAATCTCTGTGAGGAGCACTTGGAGTCCCCAGTTCTTCATAGACTCAAACTTCCAAAACTTCTTTGTGCGTTTCGGTTTGACCGATCCCCATTTCGGTCATACCGAGATCACTGAGTCGATCTAGGTTTTCATTCTCGGTGCAACCGATTTGAACTTTTCGGTCACACCGAGTTGTTGTAACTGCTAGCAGTTGCATCTCGGTGCCACCGAGTTGTTCCACTCGGTCACACCGACAAGGTCGGGCTATATATACCCACGAGCAAAACTTTGGAAATTTTCTTCGAACTCTTTCGCCCGCGCTCAGCCCGCTCTCCTTCCAGGGTCTCCGGATCGTCCTCCTCATCGCCAGCTGCCTCCTGCCGCTGGTTTCTGCTGCCGTCAACTGTAATCATCCCCGCCGTTGCTGCCG
Organism: Aegilops bicornis; assembly: GCA_021605145.1. NCBI lineage: Eukaryota > Viridiplantae > Streptophyta > Magnoliopsida > Poales > Poaceae > Aegilops > Aegilops bicornis. The sequence goes on along the minus strand of CM038673.1, from coordinate 674,147,875 downwards.
TAGCGAGTTCATCGCCGAACTAGGGTATGAACTCGATCACTGTGCTATCCCTATCTGATTCCTAGCACATTGTGTTCGCCATGAATCTTGCCACGATTGAAACTATCTTATCTAGTCAAAACACTCTGTAGATTAGCGATGAATTGAAAATTTAGGGTTAGGTTTCCGCCAAAACCATCTCGGACCAACTGAGTTGTAGAACTCGGTACCACCGATTCAGCTAAGGCCATTGCACATGTAATTTTCGGTCTGACCGAGAATTGCAAATCGGTGTGACCGAGTTCAGGACTTTGTGAAACCCTAGCAGTCTCGGTGCCACCGAACTGTGACTCGATCTGACCGAGTTCACTAGTTTAGGTTCCAAAAGCTGCTTCGGTATCACCGAGTTTACAAATCGGTAGATCCGAAATGCTTTCTGTGGAAAACTAAAAGTAAGTTTTTGACTCATTCTTTTGCAAAAGCCTCTGTATTTTGTGATGCTCATCCACTCTATCTCATCTATATCTACTCACAGGATCTGTTGTTAGTGTTTTCAATATGTCTGATCAAAGTGACAGCCAGAACAGGGAAGAGGAGAAGGTTCAAGTGAGTGAGGGCACTAGTCCCTCTAGCAGCTATGATGATGGCAGCAGGAACACCCCAAGCAACCTACCCAAAGCTGCCACCAGGGCCAGAAGGAAGAGAACCTCAGAATCTGAGGATGAAGACTATGTGGCTGTTGAGGATGAGGCCACTTCCAAGAAGAAGGTGCTCAAGAAATAATATGGCTCAGCTGCAGCCACTAAGCCTGATATGAAGACCAAAGCACCTGCCAAAAGGATTCCCATGTCCAAAGCCAGAGCCTCCACTCAAGCATCTTTGGAAGCTGAACCCAAAGAGGCTGCTGCAGAAGGGAAGAAGATGAAGGAAAGGGTCAAGAAGACCATGGCCAGGGTTGTTGGAAAGCCTTCCATGATGGAAGAGGAGGAAGAAGAAGAGGATGCTGCACTAGCACCCAAAGCTCATAAGCTTATGGGTGATGCCATCAGGTCAGGGGCTGCTTCATCAAAGCCCAAAGAAGCACCCAAGGCTGCCTCCAAGCCCAAGACTGCACCTAAGGGGAATACCAGGAGCATTCCATTTGCTGAGAAGAACAAGGCCCAGTGCCTGAAACTGTTGCTGAAGAGGAAGATGATGAAGAGCATGTCTTGAGAAAATTGAAGCCCAAAATTCCAGATCATAATGATGCCCTTCCTGTAGCTGAGTACATGAAAATCAGAAAGGATGCAGGACTCAGACAGTGGAGGTTGACTGATCCTTATGCAGTCAGTAGGAGAACTGATGTAGACTACAGGTTACACACAAAGGAACATCAGGGTTACTATGAGACAGTGTTGCTGGACAAGAAGCCAATAGTGTGTGACATGAGATGGGTGAACTGGGAATACATCAAGGAGTATGAAGAACACTATCCTGGTGTGTATGACAGCTTCAGTGCTTGTGGAGTGGTAGACTTTGTTGGGCAGAAGCTCACAAAGTGGAATGATGAGCTAATAATGCAATTCTAATCCACAGCACTCTTCTATCCAGATGGCAGGATATTATGGATGTCCGAAGGTACTAGGTACCAATCATCAATTGAAGAATGGGCTAATCTGATCAATGCACCTAAGGATAAAGAGGATGACTTGGATGTCTATGCCAAGAAGAAGATGGATCACAACACTATGACACATATGTACAAGGAGATCCCAGATGCTGCTATTGAAACACACAAGTTTGGATCAAGACATTACCTTCTCGTCAGACTGCCAACCATCAACTGGATCCTCGTGCACACTCTTTTGCCCAAGTCAGTGATCACAACATGATCGAGAGGCCATGCAATAAATCTGCTACACTTATTTGATGTGCCACAAAAGTTCAAGGTCATGAGTCTTATAGTTGAAACTATCAAGAGGACAACCACGACCAAAGAGAAGTTGTGGGTATGCCCCACAGATCCAGGAGCTGATTAACTCGAAGATGGGCACTGGCACATACTTGTTGGACAAGGATCATATGCCTATCTATCCAGATTTTGAGGACAACCAAGTGGTTATGGATGAAGATGAACCATCTTCTGTGCAAGCACAAGCAAAGAAGGAGAAGGCAAGGACTGAGAAGGCTGCCAAGATGCCAACAATGGAAGAGGCATCTTAGTACTTCTTGAAGAGCAAACAGGATCAGCTTGGCTACTTGATTGAATCCACTCTGTGGATTGAGAAGGGGCTGGCCACCTTGACTCAAAACCAGGAGAGCCTGGAGAGGATCATGGAGCAGAAGTTCTCTGACTTGGATGTGAAGGTAACTGAGACCCAGTCTGTTGTTGAGCAACTCCAGGATGATATGCAGGAGAGGAAGGGCAAGACAACCACTGAGGCATTTGCCAGAGTGCCTAGAGCTCAGAGGTCAGCTACAGTGCAAAGGATGCAGACACGTGAGCCACTTCATCTCGCACCAGCTACAACCCCAAAGTGCAACCAGCTCCAAAGACCTACTCCACCAGCTCCATCCACATCCATCAAGTCTTCGTCCAAGGAGCCATCTCTACACCACCACCTGAAGATCAAGCCTAAGAGACGATTTAGTGCTATGCATTTTCTATGAACTTTTTGGTAACTTGTTATCAAAGGGGGAGAAAAATGTATAGATCATAGGCTTCGAGAGAGAGCATTTCCTTTTATTCTCTCTTGCTTTGGTGGTTGAACTTTATTTGCTTGATTGAGATACCTTCTGTCTGTGTGAGACTTGGATGATCATGTGTTTGATCATATGCTACAATAATGCTTGTTGGATGACATTATCCTTTTATCTCTATATGATCATTCACTTTGCTTGGTGATGAGTGCATGTATTCTATTGTTATCATTTTGAGCGCTCCACCAAGATGTAATTGACATGGAAGAGTAACCCATGAGCCTAACTCTTTGTGCATTTGCAGTCCAAAGCAAATCTTAAACTATGCACAAATTTAGGGGAAGCTCTTGCTTATCACATACTTCTCAAAGCGACAATGTTTTTCACTCTCATTATCATTTGTCGAAGCTTTGATCTATATGTTGTCATCAATTACCAAAAAGGGGGAGATTGAAAGTGCAACAATCCTTAGGTGGTTTTGGTAATTCCTAACAACATATAGCTCATTGAGCTAACATTATTCCAAGATAAATATTTCAGGAAAAGCTCAATGAATGGCATGGCATGATGAGAAAAGTGGACCCCTCAAAATATTAAGGATAAAAGGATTGGCTCAAGCTCAAAGCTCAAGACTTTGCATTTTATATTTTAGTGATCCAAGATCACATTGAGTCTATAGGAAAAGCCAATACTATCATGGAGGGATGAGGTGTTGCTTAATGAGGTTCTTGCTTCATAGTGCTTAGTGATATGCTCCAAAACCCTCAACTACTTTCCCACATCCACATATGACCTAAACCAAAAGTCTAACTCGGCCCCACCGATTCTTTCTATCCGGCGCCACCGAGTTTAGATGTCATAGCCACTGCCACAGACCCTAGGCAAACCGGTCTCACCGATAGGGATCTCGGTCTCACCGAGATGGGATTGTAATCTGTCTGTTTCCCTTCGTAACGTTTCGGTCCTACCGAGATGAGCGATCGGTCCCACCGAGATTGCAATATAAACTCTCTGTTTCCATTTTGTAACATTTCCGTCTCACCGAAATGAGCGAATCGGTCCCACCGAGTTTACCTGACCAACTCTCTAGTTAGCTTATTACCAAAATTGGTCCCACCGAGTTTGTGTAATCGGTCTCACCGAGATTACGTTATGCCCTAGCCCTAACCATATCGGTCCTACCGAGTTGCATGTCGGTCCTACCGAAAATCCTAACGGTCACTAGATTTTATGAATCGGTCCGACCGAGTTTAACTATTCGGTCCCATCGAGTTTGGCAAGTTGCGTGTAACGGTTAGATTTTGTGTGGAGGCTATATATACCCCTCCACCTCCTCTTCATTCATGGAGAGAGCCATCAGAACGAACCTACACTTCCAACCTACATTTTCTGAGAGAGAACCACCTACCCTTGTGTTGAGACCAAGATATTCCATTCCTACCATATGAATCTTGATCTCTAGCCTTCCCCAAGTTGCTTTCCACCCAAATCTTCTTTCCACCAAATCCAAATCCTGTGAGAGAGAGTTGAGTGTTGGGAGACTATCATTTGAAGCACAAGAGCAAGGAGTTCATCATCAACACACCATTTGTTACTTCTTGGAGAGTGGTGTCTCCTAGATTGGCTAGGTGTCACTTGGGAGCCTCCGACAAGATTGTGGAGTTGAACCAAGGAGTTTGTAAGGGCAAGGAGATCGCCTACTTAGTGAAGATCTACCGCTAGTGAGGCAAGTCCTTCGTGGGCGACGGCCATGGTGGGATAGACAAGGTTGCTTCTTCGTGGACCCTTCATGGGTGGAGCCCTCCGTGGACTCCCACAACCGTTACCCTTCGTGGGTTGAAGTCTCCATCAACGTGGATGTACGATAGCACCACCTATCGGAACCACGACAAAAACATCCGTGTATCCAATTGCGTTTGAATTCTCCAAACCCTTCCCTTTACATTCTTGCAAGTTGCATGCTTTACTTTCCGCTGTTCATATACTCTTTGCATGCTTGCTTGAATTGTGTTAAGATTGCTTGACTTGTGCTAAGTTAGCTAAAATCTGCCAAAGACTAAAATTCGGAAAAGGATAAGTTTTATTTGGTCAGGTAGTCTAATCACCCCCTCTAGACATACTTTCTATCCTACAGTAATGTCAACAATAATAATTCATGCTAACCCACATCCAATTAGATATATATATCAAGATCTTTTCCAACATCTTGTGCTTGCCAAAGGATAAAATGTAAAAAGGAAAGGTGAAGATCACCATGACTCTTGCATAAGGTAGAAGGTAATAATAAAATGTAGGCCCTTAGCAGAGGGAAGCAGAGGTCGCCATGCGCTTTCAGGGTTGGATGCACAAAATCTTAATGCGAAAGAACATCACTTTATATTGCCACTTGTGATATAGACCTTTATTATGCAGTCCGTCGCTTTTATTTCTTCCACATCACAAGATCGTATAAAGCTTATTTCCTCCACACCAATCAATCATACATATTTAGAGAACTTACTTGAAGGATCTTACTCAATCCATAGGTAGGTATGGTGGACCCTCATGGCAAAACTGGTTTAAGGGTTTTTTGGAAGCACAAGTAGGATCTCTACTTGGTGCAAAGAATTTGGCTAGCATGAGGGGGAAAGGCAAGCTCAACATGTTGGATGATCCATGAAAATATACTTTATCTCAGATATAAGAAAACATAACCCATTATGTTGTCTTCCTTGTCCAACATCAACTCTTTAGCATGTCATATTTTAATGAGTGCTCCCAATCATAAAAGATGTCCAAGATAGTATATTTATATGTGAAACCTCTCTTTCTTTATTACTTCCTATTAATTGCAACGATGACCAAAGCTATGTTTGCCAACTCCCAACAATCTTTAATCATTATACTCTTTCTATGTGAAGTCATTACTCTCCATAAGATCAATATGATCTCTTTGTTTCTTTTTATTCTTTTCTCTTTCTTTTATTCACTCAAGATCATAGTAAGACAATCAAGCCCTTGACTCAACACTAATCTTTATTATATATAGCTCACAGACTCGATTACATAGAAAGATCATAAAGCAAAACTCAAAACTAGATCTAACCAAAACTTTATTCTACTAGATCAAGATAATACTAAAAGGATCGTACTAAGAAAAATGGTAAAGATAGGAGTGTGATGGTGATACGATACCGGGGCACCTCCCCCAAGCTTGGCAGTTGCCAAGGGGAGTGCTCATACCCATGTGGTTATGTCTCCTTCCTCAGAAGTGGCGGTGATGGAATTGTTGATGAAGTAGGCTTGTCGTCCATCTTCCAAGGCATGGGCTCACCATCATAGAAGGATGATCGGGTCTCCGAGATTCTCAAATCTGCAGCCAAACTCATTCTCTTGAATCTATATTCATACTCACAGTTTTGGTTTTGCAGGTAATAAATTTGGGCTTGGAGATGCTCGATTTTCTCATGGAGCTTGGAGATGGCCTCCCCAATGTCCTTGGCATCCAGATTGTGGTTGTTGGTGAACTCCGCGATCATCATGTGATTGGAGTCAAGTCCATGCTCCACCATCTCCTGGCACTTGGTAACTTGCTGCTCCATTGCCTCGAGCCTTGTCTCCACGCTTGCGGTCTTCCTTGGTCCCTCAACATCGCAGATGTGCAGCACCCCCTCATGCATCTCAATGGTTTGAGGGTGTTGCAGCATCTCCGCGAGGTAGGGATTGATGACCTTCTCGAAGAACTTCTCCTTGGGGGCGCTTGGAGACGTCATGATGATCTAAATCTGTCAGAAAAACAGCTCGAAACAAGAACAAAGGATATTTCCGTGATACAGGAGTCAAACCCTTCGGGAGATTATATAATGAATTTTTACCGACCAAGATACGTATCGTGCAAGAAAACGAAGTCCGGAGAGCGCACGAGGTGCCCACGAGGTAGGGGGGCACGCCCTCCACCCTCGTGGAGGCCTCGTGTCCTTCCCGGACTGCTTCTTATTTTTCTATTTTTTCTAAATATTCCAAAACGGAGAAAAATTGCCTTTAGAACTGTTTTGGAGTTGGTTTACTTTATGTACCACATACCTATTCCTTTCAGAGTCTGAAACGTTCTGGAAAGTGTCCCTTATGTATTCCTCCGGGGTTACGGTTTCAATAACATTGGTTTCAACATTTATAGGATTACCTGAGATATAATGTTTAATTCTTTGACCGTTCACCATCTTTGGATTTGTGCCTTCGAAGTTGTTGATTTTTATGGCACCGGAACGATAGACCTCCTCGATAACATAAGGGCCTTCCCATTTATAGAGAAGTTTTCCTGCAAAAAATCTTAAACGAGAGTTGTATAGCAATACATAATCACGTACATTAAACTCATGCTTTTGTATTCTTTTTTCATGCCATCTTTTAACTTTTTCTTTAAATAATTTGGCATTCTCATAGGCTTGGGTTCTCCATTCATCAAGTGAGCTAATGTCAAATAACCTCTTCTCACCGGAAAGTTTGAAATCATAATTGAGCTCTTTAATAGCCCAATAAGCCTTATGTTCTAGTTCGAGAGGTAAGTGACATGCTTCTCCATAAACCATTTTGTACGGAGACATACCCATAGGATTTTTATATGCAGTTCTGTAGGCCCATAATGCATCATCAAGTTTCTTGGGACAATTCTTTCTAGATCTATTAACAGTCTTTTGCAAAATTAATTTGAGTTCTATATTACTCAATTCTACTTGACCACTAGACTGTGGGTGATAAGGGGATGCAATTCTATGATTAACATCATACTTAGCAAGCATTTTACGGAAAGCACCATGAATAAAATGTGAACCACAATCAGTCAATAAATATCTAGGGACTCCAAACCTCGGAAAAATAACTTCTTTAAGCATTTTAATAGATGTGTTATGATCAACACTACTAGTTGGAATAGCCTCTACCCACTTAGTAACGTAATCAACAGCAACTAAAATATGTGTATATCTATTAGAGGCAGGAAAAGGTCCCATATAATCAAAGCCCCAAACGTCAAATGGTTCAATAACAAGTGAATAATTCATAGGCATTTCTTGACGTCTACTAAGATTACCAATTCTTTGACATTCATCACAAGATAAAACAAACTTACGGGCATCCTTGAAGAGAGTAGGCCAATAAAAACCGGATTGCAGTACCTTATGTGCAGTTCTATCTCCAGCGTGGTGTCCTCCATAAGCCTCGGAGTACACTTGTGTAGGATCTGTTCCTATTCATGCTCAGGCACACAACGTCTAATAACATCATCTACTCCTTCTTTATAAAGATGTGGGTCATCCCAAAAGTAATGTCTCAAATCATAGAAAAATCTTTTCTTTTGCTGGTATGTGAAACTAGGTGGTATAAATTTAGCAACAATGTAATTAGCATAATCGGCATACCATGGAGCAGTACGAGAAGTATTTATGACATTTAATTGTTCATCAGGAAAGCTATCATCAATAGGTAGTGGGTCATCAAGAACATTCTCTAACCTAGACAAGTTGTCTGCAATGGGGTTCTCAGCTCCCTTTCTATCAGTAATATGCAAATCAAATTCTTGTAGCAAGAGAACCTATCTAATAAGTCTAGTTTTAGCATCTTTCTTTTCCATAAGATATTTAATAGCAGCATGATCCATGTGAATAGTTACTTTAGAATCAACAATATAAGGTCTGAACTTATCACAAGCAAATACAACTGCTAAGAATTCTTTTTCAGTAGTAGCATAATTTCTCTGAGCATTGTCTAGAGTTTTACTAGCATATTGAATAACATTTAATTTCTTATCAACTCTTTGCCCTAGAACAACACCTACATCATAATCACTAGCATCACACATAGTTTCAAAAGGTAAATTCCAATCAGGTGGCTGAACGATAGTGCAGAGATCAGTGCTTTCTTAAGTATTTCAAATGCTTCTACACAATCAATATCAAAGACAAATGGTATATCTTTTTGTAACAAATTAGTCAGAGGCCGAGAAATTTTTGAGAAGTCCTTAATGAACCTCCTATAAAAACCGGCATGACCAAGGAAACTTCTTATACCTTTGATGTCCTTGGGACATGGCATATTTTCAATAGCATCAACCTTGGCTTTATCAACTTCAATACCTCTTTCAGAAACTTTATGCCCCAAGACAATACCTTCATGAACCATAAAGTGGCACTTCTCCCAGTTCAAGACAAGATTAGTTTCTTCACATCTCTGTAAAACTCGATCAAGGTTTCTCGAGCAATCATCAAAAGAGGATCCATCAATGGAGAAATCGTCCAAGAAAACCTCACAAATCTTTTCACAAAAGTCAGAGAATATAGCCATCATGCATCTTTGAAAGGTAGCAGGTGTGTTACATAAACCAAAAGGCATACGTCTATATGCAAAATTACCGAAAGGGCAAGTAAAAGTGGTCTTTGATTGATCATCGGCTGACACAGGTATTTGAGAGAAACCAGAATAACCATCTAGAAAGCAAAAATGTGTATGTTTGGATAATCTTTCTAGCATTTGATCAATGAAAGGTAAGGGGTAATGATCTTTTTTTGTAGCTTTATTTAATTTGCGGAAATCAATTACAATTCTATAACCTGTAATAATTCTTTGCGGAATCAATTCATCTTTATCATTAGGAAAGACAGTAATACCTCCCTTCTTAGGGACATAATGGACATGACTTACCCACTGACTATAAGCAACGGGATAAATTATACCTACCTCAAGGAGCTTTAGTATTTCCTTTCTTACCACTTCTTTCATCTGAGGATTCAGCCGTCATTGGTGATCACGAACTGGTTTGGCATCCTTTTCCAAATTTATTTTGTGTTGGCATAGAGTGGGACTAATGCCCTTAAGATCATCAAGAGTATATCCAATATCAGCGCAATGCTTCTTCAGAGTTTTCAATAATCTCTCTTCTTCATGCTCTTAAAGGTTAGCACTAATAATAATAGGATATATCGTTTTCTCATCAAGATAAGCATATTTAAGAGTGTCAGGTAACGGCTTAAGCTCAAACACGGGATCACCCTTGGGTGGAGGAGGATCCCCTAGGATTTCAACAGGCAAATTGTGTTTCGTGATGGGTTCTGTTTAAAGAATACTTCATCTATTTCCCTTCTTTCATTCATAAACATATCATTTTCATGGTCTAGCAAATATGGTTCTAAAGGATCACTAGGAGGTACGACAATAGAAGCAAGACCGATAATTTCATCTTTACTAGGCAATTCCTCTTCATGGTGTTGTCTACGAAATTTAGAGAAATTAAACTCCTGAGACATATCACCCAAACCAATAGTAACGACATCCTTTTTGCAGTCTATCTTAGCATTAACAGTGTTCATGAAGGGTCTACCAAATATAATGGGGCAAAAGCTATCTTGTGGGGAACCGAGAACAAGAAAATCAGCAGGATATTTAGTTTTCCCGCACATGACTTCAACATCTCTAAAAATTTCCATTGGTGCTATAGTATCTCTGTTGGCAAGTTTAATTGTGACATCAATATCTTCTATCTCAGCAGGGGCACTATCATGCATAATTTCTTTGTATAAGTCAAAAGGTATTGCACTAGCACTAGCACCCATATCACACAAGCCATGATAGCAATGATCTCCTATTTTAATAGAAATAACAGGCATATCTACCACAGGTCTATGTTTATCTTTAGCACACGGTTTAGCAATTCTAGCAGTTTCATCACAGAAATAAATAACATGCCCATCAATATTATCAGCCAAGAGATCTTTAACTATAGCAATATTAGGTTCAACTTTAACTTGCTCAGGAGGTGTATAGGTTCTAATATTGCTTTTACGAACCACAGTTGAAGCTTTAGCATGATCTTTTATCCTAACAGGAAAATGTGGTTTCTCAACATAAGTAGTAGGAACAATTGGATCATTATAAGTGATAGTCTTTTTTTCAACTTTAATAGGTGCAGCTACTTTTACTTCTATGGGAGGATGATATTTAAATCACTTCTCCTTAGGGAGATTAACGTGAGTAGCAAAAGATTCACAGAAAGAAGCTACTATCTCAGAGTCAAGTCCATATTTAGTGCTAAATTCTTAAAAACATCGGTATCCATAAAAGATTTAACACAATCAAACTTAGGTGTCCTACCTGACTCCTTACCTTATCGAGATCCCAATCTTCAGAGTTGCGTTTAATTCTTTCCAATAAATCCCATTTGAATTCAATAGTCTTCATCATAAAAGAGCCAGCACAAGAAGTATCGAGCATGGTGCGATTGTTATCAGAAAGCCGATCATAATTTTTTTGAATAATTATTTCTCTTGGGAGCTCATAATTGGGGCATGAATATAACATTGATTTAAGCCTCCCCCGAGCTTGAGCGATGCTTTCTCCTTCGTGAGGCCAAAAATTATATATATAATTGCGATCACGATGAACAAGATGCATAGGATAAAACTTCTGATGAAATTCCAATTTCAATCGTTTGTAGTTCCTTGATCCCATATCATCACATAGCCTATACCATGACAACGCATCTCCCTTCAAAGATAAAGGGAATACCTTCTGCTTAGTAACATCATCAGGCACACCTACAAGCTTAAATAATCCCCAAACTTCATCCACATATATTAGGTGCTCATCAGGATGCATTGTTCCGTCTCCTGCAAAAGGATTAGCTAGCAGTTTTTCTATCATACCCGAAGGAATTTCAAAGTAGACATTTTAATTTTCAGTAGGTTCAGTAGGTTGAGTAGGTTGAGGAGCAACTCTTTTCTCTACTGGTTGGGGTGAAGATACCCCGAACAAGACCCACAGAGGATTACTTTCCGTAGTAACAAGTGACAGTAAATTTCAGCACACTATATAAATTTTTACTTACCAAATTCCACCTACCAAAGGCGCTTCACTCCCCGGCAACGACGCTAGAAAAGAGTCTTGATGACCCACAAGTATAGGGGATTTATCGTAGTCCTTTCGATAAGTAAGAGCGTCGAACCCAACGAGGAGCAGAAGGAAATGATAAGCGGTTTTCAGCAAGGTATTCTCTGCCAGCACTGAAATTATAGGTAACAGATAGTTTTTTGATAAGATAATTTGTAACGAGCAACAAGTAACAAAAGTAAATAAAGTGCAGCAAGGTGGCCCAATCCTTTTTGTAGCAAAGGACAAGCCTGGACAAACTCTTATATAGAGTAAAGCGCTCCCGAGGACACATGGGAATTATCGTCAAGCTAGTTTTCATCACGTTCATATGATTCGCGTTCGGTACTTTGATAATTTGATATGTGGGTGGAACGGTGCTTGGGTGCTGCCCTTACTTGGACAAGCATCCCACTTATGATTAACCCCTATTGCAAGCATCTACAACTACAAAAGAAGTATTAAGGTAAAACTAACCATAGCATGAAACATGTGGATCCAAATCAGCCCCTTACGAAGCAACACATAAACTAGGGTTTAAGCTTCTGTCACTCTAACAACCCATCATCTACTTATTTCTTCCCAATGCCTTCCTCTAGGCCCAAACAATGGTGAAGTGTCATGTAGTCGACGTTCACATAACACCACTAGAGGATAGACAACATACATCTCATCAAAATATCGAACGAATACCAAATTCACATGACTACTAATAGCAAGACTTCTCCCATGACCTCAGGAACAAACGTAACTACTCACAAAGCATATTCATGTTCATAATCAGACGAATATTAATATGCATATAGGATCTGAACATATGATCTTCCACCAAATAAACCAACTAGCATCAACTACAAGGAGTAATCAACACTACTAGCAACTTACAGGTACCAATCCAAGACTTAGAGACAAGAATTGGATACAAGAGATGAACTAGGGTTTGACAGGAGATGGTGCTGGTGAATATGTTGATGGAGATTGCCCTCTCCTGATGAGAGGAGCGTTGGTGATGACGATGGCGATGATTTCCCCCTCACTGAGGGAAGTGTCCCCGGCAGAACAGCTCTGCCGGAGCCCTAGATTGGTTCCGCCTCGTGGCGGCGGAGTCTCGTCCCGAATGCTTGCTTATGATTTTAATTCAAACAAAAGACTTCATATAGCAGAAGATGGGCATCGGAGGGCCAACAGGGGGCCCACGAGGCAGGGTGCATGCCCTGGGGGGTAGGGTGCCCCCACCCTCGTGGCCAGGGTGTGGGCCACCTCTGGTATTTCTTCCACTCAGTATTTTTTATTATTTCCAAAATTAACTTTCGTGGAGTTTCAGGACTTTTGGAGTTGTGCAGAATAGGTCTCTAATATTTGCTCCTTTTCCACCTGTAATTCCAGCTGCCGGCATTCTCCCTCCTTATGTAAACCTTATAAAATAAGAGAGAATAGGCATAAGTATTGTGACATAATGTGTAATAACGGCCCATAATGCAATAAATATTGATATAAAAGCATGATCAAAATGGACGTATCAGGGAGCACACTGCATCTTTCTCTTCACAGGGGACTGTGATGATCCCGCCGCTTCCTGGCATCTTGAGGACGTTGAAGCCGTGGTGCGTCACTGCCATGAACTTGGCCAGGGCTGGATACTCGAGGACGGCATTGTATGGCAGACGAATGTGGGCGACGTTGAAGTCGATGAGCTTGGTGCGGTAGTTGTTGCGCTGTCCGAAGGTGACAGGAAGGCGGACCTGCCCTATCGGTGTGGTGGAACCGTCGGTCACTCCTGAGAAGGGCTTGGTAGGCTAGAGCTGATCGTAGGGCACTTGAAGGATGTCGAACGTCTCGACGAATAGGACATTGAGCCCTGCGCCGCCGTCGATGAGGGTCTTGGTGACTTGTACGTTCCTGATGATGGGTGAGCAAAGCATCGGGAGAGCGCCAGCGGTGGCCGCACACTTGAGCTGATCTGCCGGACTGAAGGTGATGGCGCACTTGGACCACCTGAGCGGGCGTGTGGCCTCGAGCCTGGGGAGGACTGCGTTTACCTCGCAAACAAACTGCTTGAAGATTTGCTGAGAGGCTTGGGCTTGAGCTCCGCCCAAGATGCATGCGATAGCTCGCGGCTCCTGGAAGCCCCCAGCCCCCTTGTCCTGATGGTGGTCGTCGTTCCTTCTTGGTGGTGGCGGCAGCGGAGGAAGGCCAGCGTTGCCTTAAGGACGATCCTTGCGAGGCTGGTCCCTCCATGCGCCTTCGTGATGCTAATCTTGCCAGCGGTACTCCCGAGGCCGGTCACGCCACTCCTGGCAAGGGCCACGGTCGTCCCAGCGTCCTCCGCCATGTCCTCCTCTGTGGCCGTAGCCCCGGTCATTGCGCTCGAGGCGTCAACCGAGGCGTCCATCTCGAATGGCCCTAAGCTCTTGACAATCATTGGTGTTGTGGTTGTGAACGTTGTGGAAGGCGCAGAACGGCCGGCTTCTCTTGGATGACTCGGGCTAGTCCCGGCCGCGCTTCGTGTCTGGCTCCGCCGCGAGCACGGCGACCCTTTTTCGCTTCACGTCCTTGGCCTTGGCTTTCTTCTCCTCCAAGTCGGCAGCCGGGAGCTCGAGAAGGGAAAGGTGCCCTTCCTCGGCCCCCTTGCGCACTTGGTCGCCAGGTTGAACAACTCCAAGGACGTGCACATCTCCTCGTGTATGGCAAGCTCCTCCTTCATCTTGACGTCGCGGACGCCATAGGAAAACATGGAGATGATGGCCTCGTCCGTCACCTTGGGGATCTTGAGGCGAACGTTGTTGAAGTGCTGGATGTACTTCTGGAGGGTCTCCCATGGCTGCTGCTTGACGCGGCGCAGGTCACATGTGGTCGGAGGGCAGTCGCGAGTGCCCTGTAAGTTGGCGACGAAGCAGTCGCGCATCTTGTTCCAGGAGGAGATGGACCTGGGAGGCAGATTCAGGAGCCATGAACGGGCACCATCCTTGAGATCCATGGGGAACCAGTTCGCCATGACTTTCTCATCGCCGTTGGCCGCCTTGATGCTCAGTTTGTAGAGCTGCAGGAACTCCGCGGGGTCGGGGGTGTCGTCGTAGCATGGAGGCAGTCTGGCTTGAACTTGCCAGGCCATGCGATGCTACGCAGCTCAGGAGTGAAGGCGCAGCAACCCGTGGTGGCCACCGAGACCCTTTGCTGATGTGGAGCCTGGCCTTGATGCCCGCGCACCCCCATCGCAAGCGGTGCACGGTCTTGTCGTAGTGGTGCTGGGAGCGCGGGAACATTTTCTTGTGGACGAGGAACTCCTTGGCAGCTTCCTTCTTCGCGCACGGGCGCCCGACGCGGTGGGTCGCGCCGAGGGGCCGCACGCCTTGGCGCCAGGATGCCGTCTTGATGCAGAGGTGGTGGTGGTGGCGCTCCGTCAGCCACGTCACCCGAAGTTGGCGGAGGGCGAGGCAGTGAGAGGGACGGTGCGAGGGAGCCCCCTGCGGCACTGACGAGCTCGGTGATGCGGTCCAGCCAGTCCTCGTAGAGGTCATTGATGGGGCGGTAGCGCAGGAGTTCGCATGCCATGCACAACGCAGCCTACGCGGCCGTGGGAATGCGACGGGCATGAGACGATGAGCCGGCCGGGGTCAGCGACGGAGTGGTAGTGCGGCCGTCCCGCCGCACCGAGGGGTACAACGAGGACGCTTGCTGCTCGTTCCCTGCCGGGCCCGTGGCGGCGTTGGCGGAAGGTGACGGAGAACGACGAGGAGGCCCGCCGACAGAGCTGCCTCGAGCAGCTGGCGGCGAGGGCGGCTCGAGGCCGCCAGCGAAGCTTCGAAGGCCCGCCATGGAGACGACGGTTGACGGACGCGGATCGACGGAAGGAAAGCTTCGGCGCACCCCTACCTGGCGTGCCAAATGTCAGATTTCGGGTTCCGGCAAAACCCTTGAGGTTCGAACACTGTGGTGCGCATGAAGATTCCCCCCTACCAAATCACGCCCTTAGCCTCACAGCGATCTCAAAGCTTGGCTCGACGAACTCGCAACACAAGAGACACGAGATTTATACTGGTTCGGGCCACCGTTGTGGTGTAATACCCTACTCCAGTGTGGTGTGGTGGATTGCCTCTCGGGCTGAGGATGAATAGTACAAGGGGAAGAACAGCCTCCTGAGGCGAGGTGTTCTTGTGCTTGGTGGGTGTGTGGGTGATCTGAATCAGTTCTAGCTGAGTCTAGGCTCTGCTTCCTCCTACTGTGGTGGCTAGTCCTATTATAGAGGCCCTGGCCTTCTTCCCAGATATTGAGCGGGAAGGGAGCCAACAACGGCCAATTTGAAGGGGGACAGCTAGTACAAGCTATCCTGACTAAAGCTGGTCTTCGCGTGCCAAAGGCTCTGGTGGTGACGCTGTCTTGGGATCCACGGTGACCTCCGTCCTGCCGTCCTGTTGGTCTTGATCTTGTTGCACCAATATGAAAACCTTTGCCTAATGCCTCGGTACTCCTCGCCTGCGCTTGCCTCCTTTGCACCAAAGAGGAAGCGAGGACATTGCGGGCTCTAGCGCCCGCCTGGTCTCGGTCGTCATGGCTTACGTCAGTGGAACCTCGCGAGGATCGTCTTGCCTTGATCTCTCCGTGTAGGATCGAAAGTATGTCTAGAGGGGGGGGGTGATTAGACTACTTGACCAAATAAAAACTTATCCTTTTTCCAATTTTAGTCTTTGGCAGATTTTAGCTAACTTAGCACAAGTCAAGAAATCTTAACACAATTCAAGCAAGCATGCAAAGAGTATATGAGCAGCGGAAAGTAAAGCATGCAATTTGCAAGAATGTAAAGGGAAGAGTTTGGAGCATTCAAACGCAATTGGAGACACACATGTTTTTGACGTGGTTCCGATAGGTGGTGCTATCGTACATCCACGTTGATGGAGACTTCAACCCACGAAGGGTAACGGTTGCGCGAGTCCACGGAGGGCTCCCCCCACGAAGGGTCCAGGAAGAAGCAACCTTGTCTATCCCACCATGGCCCTCGCCCACGAAGGACTTGCCTCACTAGCAGTAGATCTTCACGAAGTAGGCGATCTGCTTGCCCTTACAAACTTCTTGGTTCAACTCCACAATCTTGTCAGAGGCTCCCAAGTGACACCTAGCCAATCTAGGAGACACCACTCTCCAAGAAGTAACAAATGGTGTGTTGATGATGAACTCCTTGCTCTTATGCTTCAAATGATAGTCTCCCCAACACTCAACTCTCTCTCACAGGATTTGGATTTGGTGGAAAGAAGATTTGAGTGGAAAGCAACTTGGGGAAGGCTAGAGATCAAGATTCATATGGTAGGAATGGAATATATTGGTCTCAACACAAGGGTAGGTGGTTCTCTATCAGAAAATGTAGGTTGGAAGTGTAGGTTCGATCTGATGGCTCTCTCCACGAATGAAGAGGAGGTGGAGGGGTATATATAGCCTCCACACAAAATCTAACCGTTACACACAACTTGCCAAACTCGGTGGGACCGAATTGTTAAACTCGGTAGGACCGATTCAGCAAATCTAGTGACCGTTAGGATTTTCGGTGGGACCAACATGCAACTCGGTAGGACCGATATGGTTAGGGTTAGGGCATAATGTAATCTCGGTGAGACCGATTACACAAACTCGGTGGGACCGATTTTGGTAATAAGCTAACCAGAGAGTTGGTCAGGTAAACTCGGTGGGGCCAATTCGCTCATTTCGGTGAGACCGAAATATTACAAAAGGGAAACAGAGAGTTTACATTGCAATCTCGATGGGACCGATCGCTCATCTCGGTAGGACCGAAATGTTATGAAGGGAAACAGAGAGATTACAATCCCATCTCGGTGAGATCGAGATCCGTATCGGTGAGACCGATTTGCCTAGGGTTTGTGGCAGTGGCTATGACATCTGAACTCGGTGGCGCCGAATAGAAAGAATCGGTGGGGCCGAGTTAGACTTTTGGTTTAGGTCATATGTGGATGTGGGAAAGTAGTTGAGTGTTTTGGAGCATATCACTAAGCACTATGAAGCAAGAACCTCATTAAGCAACACCTCATCCCTCCTTGATAATATTGGCTTTTCCTATAGACTCAATGTGATCTTGGATCACTAAAATATAAAATGTAGAGTCTTGAGCTTTGAGCTTGAGCCAATCCTTTTATCCTTAGTATTTTGAGGGGTCCACTTTTCTCATCCATGCCATGCCATTCATTGAGCTTTTCCTGAAATATTTATCTTTGAATAATGTTAGCTCAATGAGCTATATGTTGTTAGGAATTACCAAAACCACCTAGGGATTATTGCACTTCCAATCTCCCCCTTTTTGGTAATTGATGACAACATATAGATCAAAGCTTCGACAAATGATAATGAGAGTGAAAAACATTGTCGCTTTGAGAAGTATGTGATAAGCAAGAGATCCCCCTAAATTTGTGCATAGTTTAAGATTTGCTTTGGACTGCAAATGCACAAAGAGTTAGGCTCATGGGTTACTCTTCCATGTCACATACATCTTGGTGGAGCGCTCAAAATGATAACAATAGAATACATGCACTCATCACCAAGCACAGTGAATGATCATATAGAGATAAAAGGATAATGTCATCCAACAAGCATTAATGTAGCATATGATCAAACACATGATCATCCAAGTATCACACAGACAGAAGGTATCTCAATCAAGTAAATAAAGTTCAACCACCAAAGCAAGAGAGAACAAAAGGCAATGCCCTCTCTCGAAGCCTATGATCTATACATTTTTCTCCCCTTTGGCAACAAGTTACCAAAAAGTTCATAGAAAATGCATAGCACTAAATCGTCTCTCAGGCTTGATCTTCAGGTGGTGGTGTAGAGATGGCTCCTTGGACGAAGACTTGATGAAGCGTGGATGGAGCTGGCGGAGTAGGTGTTGGAGCTCGTTGCACTTTGGGGCTGTAGCTGGTGCAGATGAAGTGGCTCGTGTCCATCACGGCACTACTGGTGACCTCTGAGCTCTAGGCACTCTGGCAAATGCCTCGATGGTTGTCTTGCCCTTCCTCTCTGGATATCATCCTCGAGTTGCTCAACAATGTGATCGGATCTCGCCATTACCTTCACATCCAAGTCATAGAACTTCCGCTCCATGATCCTCTCGTGCTCTCCCGGTTTTGAGTCAAGGTGGCCAACCCCTTCTCAATCCTCAGAGTGGATGCAATCAAGTAGCCACGCTGATCCTGTTTGCTCTTCAAGAAGTACTAAGATGCCTCTTCCATTGTTGGCATCTTGGCAGCCTTCTCAGTCTTTGCCTTATCCTTCTTTGCTTGTGCTTGCACAGAAGATGGTTCATCTTCATCCATAACCACTTGGTTGTCCTCAAAACTTGATAGATAGGCATATGATCCTTGTCCAACAAGTATGTGCCAGTGCCCATCTTGGAGTTAATCAACTCCACGGATGCATGGGGCATACCCACAACTTCTCTTTGGTCGTGTTTGTCCTCTAGATAGTTTCAACTATAAGACTCATGACCTTGAACTTTTGTGGCACATCAAATAAGTGTAGCAGATTTATTGCATGGCCTCTGATCATGTTGTGATCACCTGACTTGGCAAAAGAGTGTGTCTGAGGATCCAGTTGATGGTTGGCAGTCCTGACAGAAGGTAATGTACTGATCCAAACTTGTGTGTTTTAATAGCAGCATCTGGGATCTCCTTGTACATATGTGCCATAGTGTTGTGATCCATCTTCTTCTTGGCATAGACATCCAAGTCATCCTCTTTCTCCTTATGTGCATTGATCTGATTAGCCCATTCTTCAATTGATGATTGGTACCTAGTACCTTCAGACATCCATACTATACTGCCGTCTGGATAGAAGTGTGCTGTGGAGTAGAATTGCATTATTAGCTCATCATTCCACTTTGTGAGCTTCTGCCCAACAAAGTCTGCCACTCCACAAGTTGAATCGGGTCATACACACCAGGATAGTGTTCTTCATACTCCTTGGTGTATTCCCAGTTCACCCATCTCATGTCACACACTATTGGCTTCTTGTCCAGCAGCACTGTCTCATAGAAATCATGTTGTTCCTTTGTGTGGAACCTGTAGTCTACAACAGTTCTCCTCCTGACTGCATAAGGATCAGTCAACCTCCACTGTCTGAGTACTGCATCCTTTCTCAGCTTCATGTTCTCAACATACTCGGGGTGTGATACCTTTGGACCTTTGGCCATGAAGCATCTTCCAATTCCTTCATTTGTTGAATCAAATATGTCGTAGGAGTTGGTTCACACAAGTGCTAGACTTGTCGGAGTCATAGCTTCTCTCGGAGTGATTGTCGGAGTCGGAGCCGGATACCCATTCACCAACATGAGTTTGATGTCTTCGTTTTGTGTAGCTCCTTGATGACTTGTCCTTCCTTTCCGAATCCTTGCTTCTCCGGGATGTTCTTCGTTCATAACGATCATCTCTACTCCTTCTCTCTCTTGATGGTGATTCCTCCCTTCTACTTCTTCTCTTCGGAGAATCCTCTCTTCTTTTGTAGGGATCCGTACACTCATTGGAATAGTGTCCGGGTCTTCCACAATTGTAGCAATTACGCTCACGACTAGAAGATCTTTTGTCATTGTAGGACCTTGACTTGGAGCTTCTCTCTTTGCTTATACTCATGTAGAATTTGTTGAAGTTCTTCACCATTAAGCTCAATTCTTCATTGAAGGTTTGTTTCTCACTTGATGATGTGGGGGCTTCACGCACTACAAAAAAAAGACACATCCATGACATTTTGGGCCGAACGAATTTTTTTTTCTGTCATACATATGACACTTATATGATGATAATTGTGACAAAACCCGGTATCATCATAGATGTGGTGGGCTCCTACTTCTATGACAAAAAATCATGACAGAAAATGGGCTTTTGTCCTGGGCGGACCGGAGACGCAGGTGCATGACATTCTTTGGGCCGTCCATGACGGAAAAAACCATGGTAGAAGCGAGGGGGAGGAAAATTTCGAGTTGCCGGTTTCGTGGGAGGTCGGGGCGGAGCGATGCGTGTTTCTCAGACGACGCTGCTGCGTGTGCGAGGCGTTGGCTCTAATCAAGCCGAAGCGAGGCGTTGGGCTCTAACTAAACCCGGCGACAGACCGCAGTTACGCTACATCGAACTCGAAGCGATCGATCGATGGCTGTTAATCGAACCCGATGGAGCGATTCTTCGCCATCGCTGCTAATCAAGCCGATCAATGCTGCCTCTGGGATGAACAGTGAGCGTTGCCGGGGGGTTTGGATGAACAGTGAGCGGTGGCGTTGCCTCTGGATGAAGAGGAACCCGTGTGTGGAGGGCTGGATGAACAGTAGACGGTGGAGGGGTGGCCGTGGAGGGGTGGTTGAACAGGACCCCGTGGTGTGGAGGGCTGGATGAATAGTAGATGGTGGAGGGGTGCCCGTGGAGGGTTGGTTGAGCGATGGCCGGTGGAGTAGCGCGGTGGAGGCTGGATGAACAGGAGCCCGTGGAGGCTGGAGGAGGTCGGCGGTAGCCCGTGGAGGCTCGAGGAGGTGGACGGTGGAGATGAACACTATCCGTGGAGTCCTGCTTTGCGGCACGCCACACCCTCCCCGCTTCGACCGTGGCGCTCCAACACAAGTCCGTTTCGTCCGTTTTGCGGTACGCCACACTCCTCTCGATCAACAGGACCCCCGTTTCGACCGTAGGAGGTCCGTTTCATCCGTTTTGCGGTACGCCACACCCCTCCCGATCAACAGGACCCCCGTTTCGACGGTAGGAGGTCCGTTTCGTCCGTTTTGACACGCCACACCCCTCCCGATCAACAGGACCCTGTTTCGACCGTAGGAGGTCCGCTTCTCCGATTTGCGGGTACGCCACACCCCTCCCGATCAACAGACCCCTGTTTCGACCGTAGGGAGGTCCGTTTAAATCCGTTTTGCGGTACGCCACACCCCTCCCGATCAACGGGACCCCCGTTTCGACCGTAGGAGGTCCGTTTCGTCCGTTTTGTGGTACGCCACACCCCTCCCGATCAACATAACCCCCGATTCGACTGTAGGAGGTCCATTTCCTCCGTGTTGCGGTACGCCACACCCCTCCCGATCAACAGGACCCCCGTTTTGATCGTAGGAGGTCCGTTTCCTCCGTTTTGCGGTATGCGCGACTAGGCGTTCGAGACCCCGCCCGTATGTACACATACATGATCGTATTTTCTTTCTTGCACCCTGGCCGTTGTACGTACGTGTACATGCTACATGCGCGCCTCTACTACGACACGTGCGCGCCTCTACATCAACCAGTATGTATGTACACGTTCGCGACCAGGATGACAACGCTACGTACGCTTCGACCAGGTGGGTCCCGACTGTCACGCACTTCCTTGCCTGCGAAGATGTAGCTGGTGGGTCCCAGCAGTCAGGGGGGCGAATCATTTTTTCTTTTTTTGCCCTGACACACTTCCTTGCGTGCGAAGGTGTAGCTGCTGGGTCCCAGCAGTCAGGGGGGCGAATTGTTTTTTTTTTGCCCGGACGCACTTCCTTGCGTGCGAAGGTGTAGCTGCTGGGTCCCAACAGTCAGGGGGCGAATCATTTTTTTGCCCGGACGAACTTCCTTGCGTGCGAAGGTGTAGCTGGTGGGTCCCAGAAGTCGGGGGGCGAATCGTTTTTTTCCAGACGCACTTCCTTGCGTGCGAAGATGTAGCTGGTGGGTCCCAGCAGTCAGGGGGGCGAATGGTTTTTTCCCAGACGCACTTCCTTGTGTTCGAAGATGTAGCTCGTGGGTCCCAGCAGTCAGGGGCGAATCATTTTTTTCGCGAAATACGGTGGCCCATCCGGTGGGTCCCCGCTATCAGGTGGAGGAATAATTATTTTGCGCGTAATAAGGAGGCACTTCCTTGCGGGTGCCGTGGACCCAGCTGTCGGCCTCTCCACGTACAGTCCACGTCCGATGGAAGTCGTTCCTTAACCACGTTGACCATGCCGTGCCGAGAGCACCACGGCGGTGGACGACGGCGAGGCCTAAGAAGGGGACGACGCGGAGCCGGGGAAGACGCGGCAGTGGATGCACACGCGGAGAGGCGTACGAGAGTTCACTGGTTCGGCTGCGCTGCCGTCGCCGCAGAATAACAGGGGGTGTGGGTCAGTGGTTGAGTGGAGGGATGGCCTGGCCAGCGGTGGGAGTAGTAGGGGGCGGTGAGGCCTCCAGCAAAGACAACCGGCCACGGAGGCAGGAGCAGGCGGCACGACCGGCGCTGCTTTGGGCGGCTGGAGCAAGAAGACCAAAGGTTGAAGAAGCACGATGGCCGTTGGATGGACATAGTATAGTCACTGCAGCTAGAATCGTTTATATTGACTAAGTTGACAAAGCCCTTGGTACGTCAACTTAGTAGGCCCACAGGTCAGCTTCCAAAACGGTGCGCCCCAGATGTCAGGGGGATGAATCATTTTTTGGCGGTGAAGCTAGAATATCCGAGATTGAAGAAGAAGACGGCATCCGTTGGATGGACATCCAACGACCCTTCGCTGCTAGAACCGTGTGTTGACTATAAGTTGACAAAGCCTTGCATACCCGCCAACTCTGTTTTTTTAGGGACGCGTCAACTTAGTAAGGCCGTAAGTGTGTGGCAGAGAACTTATAGCCCATTTGAGATTTGTAAGAATGTGTAGCCCATTTTTGAATTCTAATGGAATTTACTACAGCCCATTTACTGTTTGTTAAAAGTACAACCCATTTCAACCAACCGTTCAAAACAGAATTCAATAAAATTTCCCACATTTTGATGGGATCCGAATATTTTTATCCCGAAATTTTAGTCAGATTAAATACAATTTCAATATAAATTTATATTGCGTAAAAATCCAACGAAACATTCCGCTCGCAACAATTAATGAAATTAAAATTTTTAATATTCCAAAAATAACAACTTGACCTTGTCTGGGTATTCCTAAAAAAGTATAGCTGGGCTAGCCATTTTCAGCTTAAAAAAATTCATATCTGGGCTAGATATCTGGCCTGGGCTAGACGGGCCACAGCACGCCCAATTAATACCTGCAGCGATGTTTTCGTTGTTGTTCAGAGGAGAAAAATTAATATCTGGGGTAAACATCGAAATACTCTATGATTGCTCACACCTCAAAAACACAACATCTCGCCGAGCTGCTTGGTCCCGGTATCGGCCGCTTCTTGTGCAATTCTCTCGTTTATTGACTACTCCCTCCTTTCCGGTTTATAATGCTCAATTCAAAAATCTCACCAATCAAGGTAGATGGCGAGTGGTGGAATACTTTTTCTAGTTTTGCAAAAGCACCTAATTAATTCTCTTGTTATCCTCAAAAATTATGTTTATCAATGCATTAATTGCAATGCATGCATGCATAAAGTACATGCATTGGTCAATTTTCTCTTAATACTTGCATGCAATGATTTAATGCACCTTGGAATCTGAACATGTGATGAAAAACAACCAAATTGAGCCTTATAAAATGGAAAAACTAAAATTTTGAGATAAGCCCTATAAACCGGAAAGGAGGGAGTACATAGGTAGACAATGGTGTGGGACCATGATGTCAGGAAACCAGGAGGAAGCAAAATAAATTATAGTTATATATATACACACACACACACACACACACACACATAAACACTATTCTGATCACGGGATGAGAATAATATTCTGATCACAACCTGACCTGCCCCGCTAGTATTACGTTGAACTTCCCTGTGAACTAGGTTGAACTTCCGCCAACATTGTCCAAATGGAGCTTGCGATATATCGTTCGAAAGCTATGGACACCAGTATCATGACCCAACTTAAATTTTTGGCAAAATGTAAGCGGTTTAAGAGCAGTTTTGAAAACCGTTTTTTTCTTCACACAAAAAACGTGAGTCGTATTTTCAATCGCATTTCTAAACTGTTTATCAAAATGAGGCATATAATATGGCGTTGGAAATCTGCTACAAAACCGTTACTTCCACATGTTTAAAGTTTTCTCTAATTGTCTATGGTTAAAGAGTAATTTGAAAAAACGTAAAATTTCGCAAACCGAACAGCTGAGTTCATATTTTCAACATCATTTCTAAATGGCTAATCCAATTGAGGCATATGATATGGCGTTGCAAAGCTTACAAAAATGCGCTACTCTTTCATTTTGAAAGTGTTTTCTAATTTTGAACGGTTTAAAAGTAAATAAGAAAACGGTACAAGTCCTACCGAGTTCGTATTTTCGAGCTAACTTTTTAACCGTGCGTCTGAATGCAGCAAATGATATGGCGTTGGAAAGCTTGAACAAATGCAAAACTTTTTGGTATGTATTATTTCTCCCAATTCTTTACGGTTTTAAGTCAGTTTCAAAAATGGCGAAAACGTGTAAAACCACTCCTTCCACATGCTGAAAGTTTTTTCTAATTCCCTATGGTTAAAGAGTAATGTGGAAAATCGTAAAATTTAGCGAACCGAAAAACCGAGTTCATATTTTCGTTGCCATTTCTGAACGCCTAATCCAATTGAGACAAGTGATATCGCGTTGGAAAGCTTATGAAAATGTGCTTTTTTCTCATGTTTAAAATTTCTTCTAATTTTGAATGGTTTAAGAGTAATTTAGAAAACGGTACAAGTTGTACCAAGTTTGTATTTTCGATATTGTTTTAATCATACGTCTGAACATAGCAAATGATATGGCGTTGGAAAGCCTGAACAAATGCGAAACTTTTTGGTATTTATTGTTTCTCCAAATTCATTACGATTTTACGTTGATTTTGAAAATGGTCAAAACGTATTTTCGCTGTAATTTCTACAAACTTCATCGGAACAGGGCAAATAATATACTTTTGAAAAGCTACAAAAAATGCGAAACTTTTTCATGTTGATGGTTTTCTCTGAATCCCCGCCATTTTCAAGTAATTTCAAAAGCGGTGAGATCGCTCGTTCTGCCTTTATCGCGAAACAGATTCGTCAAAAATGCATTGCGTGAAGTACTTGAACTTCTGTGGCAGTTCTGCCTGAACTTCACTCTGTTTTTCACGTGCTTTTTTTGCTCGTAGCTCTTCATTCACTCACCGGAGTTAAGCAAGTGATATACCGATGGAAAGCTGCTATAAACACGCAACTTTTCCATGTTGATCATTTTTTCATATTCGCGACGGTTTTAAAAGTTTTTCTTGTGAAATTCATTCAGTGTAGTAGTTGAACTTCCTGCTGTTTTCAAGTTGGACTTCTATGACATATTTTTTGTTTCTATTTTTCCCATCCATTTTCATCAGTGTTACACAAATGATATTCTTTTTGTACAAACCTCTCTCACAATATTTTTTTAACTTTCTCCGACCGAGGACTTGAACTTACACAAATGATATTCCTGTCGTTTTGAAGTAAATTAGAAAATGACAAGATCATGATTTCTGCCTTCATCGCGAATGGAAATGCACTGCGTGAAGTAGTTGAACTTCTCGGGCATGTCTGTTTGAACTTCACTCTGTTTTTGACGTGCTGTTTTTCGCACTGCGTGAAGTAGTTGAACTTCTGGGGCATGTCTGTTTGAACTTCACTCTGTTTCACTTTATTTGTATTTTTCTTGTATGAAATACACATCATGTAGTACGTGAACTTCCGGTTGTTATCACTTTTGAACTTATCTCTGGTTTGAGAAAATTATTTTAAAACACAAAAAAACATATTTTTTACGTATTTTGGACATCTAAATACACGGTGAACCTATCTCACAAGAATTTTTTGAACTTTTCCTCACCGAGCACTTGAACTTCTAGCAACTATTTTTTCGTTTATGAGTTGTTTTTAAAAGTACAAAAAATGGCGTTGTATTTTTTATTTTTTGAACAGGTAAATCCTAGGTTTTAATAAACTCCGAACTTATCTATTATTTTAATATGAACTTCACCTTTTTTATATTTTTGAGTAAAGAATTGTATTCAATTTTTATACGGAAAAAATCAAACATGGAAATACAAGGTGAACCTCTCTCGCAAGAATTTTTGAACTTCTCCGGACAGAGCCCTTGAACTTCTTTCAACAAACTTTTTAAGCTTTTATTTTTCTATACTTTTTATTCTCACCTGAAATGCATTCCTTGCAGTACTTGAACTTCTCGTTGTTTTCACTATGAACTTCTGTCACATTTTTGTGTGTACGTCGAATTACACACAATTGAAGGTCGAACACCATTTTCCCCATTTTAAAACGTGTAACTGGAGGCTGAACGTCCCGCAATATAAATTCTGAATCGTGCATGGAGGTGCACGTGAACTTCTTACAACAAATCTGAGATTTTTATATACTTCGAACTTTTCTCTGTTTCACTTTAGTATTGGAAAAATAAGAGTTTTTATAGACATCAAACCGCTCTAACTTTTTTCTTTCAACTTCTTTGTGTGTTTTTAAGAAATGTGAAAAATTAAAGTTCTTGATTTTATTTCTTTTATTACCAAGAAAAGGTGAGTTTTTATAAATAGCAAACTTCTCTATTTTTGTAATCTGGACTTCTTGGTTTATTTCTTTTTGTAACGGGAATATTCTAGTTTTTGTAATAACTATTGAACCGGTTCGTTATTTAAATATGAACTACTAGATTTTTTTATTTAGAAACGGTGAAAATCCTTTTTAATGATTTTTGAACTCCTCTATTTTTAGAATTTGAACTTCTTGTTTTCTATGTAGAAACGGTGAAATATCCACTTGAAAGTGCCATGTTATCTTTATGAACTTCTGATTTATTTTTGTTTGACCTTCTTATGATGTTCCCGTCACCAGATTCGGAATTTCTGTTTTTTATACATTGAACTATTGTGTGGTTTAATTTTGAACTTCTTGTTTCCATTCTTTCATAACGACCAAAATTTGAGTTTTCTATAATCATCGAAATGCTCCATCTTTTTAATTTGGACTTCTTGGTTTTATTTCTTTTAGTAGCAAAATATATATATTTTTATATTAGACATCGAGCCGCTCCGCTCTTTTTAGTTGAACTTCCAGATTTTTGTGAGAAAGGGGGAAATCTATTTCATTATTTTTCTAAAGTGCTCTATTGTTTTCATTTGACCTTGCTTGTGTTTTTTCAAACGTGAAAATATGTTATTTGTTACATATTTTAAGCTTCTTAGTTGTTTTTAGTTTGAATTTTTTTGTTATCATTTTTCAGTAACGGGAATATTCATGGGAGAAAAAATTTGTACACCCATAACACTTTCTTTGAACTCTCTAATTTACTAAATTTGAACTTCAACAGTTTACACTGTTCTAAGTGATGCTTGTTTTCTTCTTTGGTAATTCTTGTTTGTCCGTAAAAAATCCACTTTTTTTATGCAAACGTTGACGGAGTGTAAGTGTGGACTTTATTTGTGCTTCTCATTCAAACTTCACTAGTGTATTTTTACTTTCTATGTTAATTGTTGATAAAAGTTTTTAGTCGATGTTTTTAGTGTGTTTGACCTTCCATGCTTTTCACACATGAACTTCAACTAATTTTCATTTTTAGTAGTGTTCTAATTTTTCAAATTTCCTATTTCTAGCCTCCAAGCGAACAATTCTAAAATTAAATGTCATCTTAAACCTATTTTTCCTAAATGCGCGGACCGCTCAACAACGGTTGGGTCGTTGAGCGTGGGAAGTTTTTGTTTTCAAAACTTTGTGTGCGCGTGCGTGCGTGTGTGACTCCGTAAAATCAGCACACATCACTCAACAACAACAAAAAGTTTATGTTGCGCACTGTTCTTATAGAATCCAACTAGCACTAGCACTCTGAAGTGACACTTGAATCATGATCTCAAATTCTCAACGGTCAGCACGCAATAACAAAAGGATATGCAAGAACGGGCAAACCATAGAGTACAATGTATGCACTTTCCAAGCAAATAGTAATTTTTTATACAGAAGTTGTGCATGTTTTTACACCACTCCTTTTGGTCTTTATCTCTCTGTTTTATCTCCTAGAAGTAACCAACACTACACGATTTATTCCTTGTCTTTTCTTCTCCGTGTAGCTCGTGTCTACTTATGCATATGAAGCTAGCAAGTGGACAGAGCAGCCTCAACTAGAGAAGTTCAGGTTCAGGTTCAAGTTGGATTAACTCTCGAGTAGGAGTAGTCAGAAAGAAGAGGACAAAAGTTTTAGCACACAAATATAAAAGCGAGCTACCAAAAATAATACACATGTTTGTAGCAGTAGTAGCATTCGGCCAAGTACATTACGAGCCACCCCAAAGTATTAGCAGCTCGGCGACCATGCTCGCAGCCTGCAGGCTCCACTAACCTGTCTCATGCATTGTTACGCTTTCGGCATTGCGTGCTCTAGCAAACATGTCTCTTCTTTTTCGTGCTGCTAGCCACGACCAAATTCCATAGTTGCAACTAAAAAAAATTGAGATGGGGGAAAGGCCGCAACCTACTTTTAAATGGTGCTACTTGCACTAGATTAAGTGATACACAGAAGGTTCATTCACATATATACATGAGCAAAGTATCAATTCCAAATCTGATAGACAAATGATCCATCCACAACTAACCCGTGCAAAATTTATGTATACCAAATCTTCCTGAACTGAATACTTATCGAACTTGGACCCTGAGATCACCGAGGTGCCAATTAGGTGTGATCTGTGGCAGCAACAATTACTTCATGAGCCTCTCAATGAAAAAACAATTCATGAGTATGGAGTACTGAATGGAGCAGCAGTCTATGCCAAACTCAGACCAATTTCCAGAACCAAATACCTATGTGAGTGTGTTTCATCACAGTTTGCCTTGCCTAACCTGTAGTAGCATAGCATGGCAAGTATCACTGACCATCTCTCTGAATAAATTGGGTGCATAAGAGCATTACTAGTAGAACCCTCAAACCCTCAAACCCTTATAGCAGTTTTAAGGGTTGAGAAGTGCCAGTTTTTGACACTTTTAAGGGTTGAAAAACAGGAGCAAAGACTAGAACCCTCAAACCCAACCCTTATACTGCTTTAAGGGTTGGATTTGAGGGTTCTAGTCTTTGCCTCAACCCCAACCTTTAAAACTGTCATTTCATATATCACACATTTCATCACATTTCATCATATGACATATCACAAATTCCTGAAAATTGGCTAAGTCTTAGAATTGTTCCGTTTTTTTAGAACTTCACTTGGTTGTTTTCCGAAGGCTATAAATAATGTTATGTATTTCTAATGAAGACACTACATATAAGTGTTTTACTCTACACCAACAGTACTACAAGGCCATGCCACTAGATGGCATGAACAGCTCTACTGTGAGTCCATTTACAGCTCAAGTAGTGAAGACAGTGAATCTGTTTTTGATTTCCTCTCTTAATGTAACATAGACTTTTGTCATTTTTATAGGAATTAAACCATGCCGTATTTGAATTTGGTCCAATGGAATAATTTGTAGGTTGTCATGTGTACTCCCCATACAAATTAATTTCAACGAAGTTAGACTTTGTTTGACCATAGTTTTGTTGCCATCCAGAGAGCTAAGAAGGTAGAAATAGCAAAAGCTAGCCAGCGCTACAGTAACATCCAGTTACTGTAGCAGCGGCAGCAGAGTAGCAAAACACAGAGGCAGGAACGGCCGCAAGCGCGGGCACGAGCGGCCGAGCGCGTGTGCTGATGGGCAAGGTAGGCCACGGCGGTCGGACACAGCGGCTAGCGGCGCACGGCATAGGGACGAGGACGTGCAGGGGCGTGGCCATGAGCGCGAGGGGAGGGGCAGATAGGCAAAAGCGAGCGAGGCGAAGGACAACAGCCGTAATGGGCGAGGGAGGGGCAGGGCGGGAGCCGCGGCCGGCGGGAGGGCAGGGCGGCGGCTCGGCTTGGACCTCTGGGCGACCGGGCGCGGCTCCTCGGCGGCGGTGGGAGGGCAGGGCGGGAGGGAGGCGGGGAGGCGGCGGGCAGCGGGCGCAAGGGAGGAGGGAGGGGACGCCGGGGCGGGGAGGCGGCGGGAGGCGGCGGGAGCGGAGGACGAGCGGTTGCCTCCCGCGCGAGCGAGGAGCCAGCGATGAGGAGGAGTGCGGGTTGGGGGGAGATTTTCCCCTCAACCCCTACTTCTACAGATTGCAAAGTGGTTTGAGGGTTGGACCTCTAAATTTTTTTTACGGGTTTGAGGGTTTAGAGGTTCTAGTCTACGGCGTTTTTTCGACGAAAACTGTAAAAAAACGGTTATTTTTAGGGGTTTGAGGGTTTGACGGCTCTACTAGTAATGCTCTAACGACGGACAGTCTGAAATAAAAAAATATGAGCCTGGAAGAAGGACATGGGCCTCGTCCTGGCGCTGCAGTAGTGGGAACCGGGTGGCTGAGGCGGCGAACGTCCTGGGGCTGTGTAGTTGAACGGCCAGGAGGTGGCGAGGTGAACGTGTTGACTGCTGCTGGCGGTTGGGCCCCACTGGGAGGAGGCTGCATGGTGGCGGGGAGAGCCTCGCTGCCGCCAAGAACAAACAGAGCGACGCATGACGGACCTCCGCCGTGGCCGGATCTCGCCGCCACCTTCTTCCCTGTCACCGTGACGGACCTCCGTCGTGGACCGTGCTCCTCCCTTCCCCACCCCGTCTCCACCACTGCAGTAGATATCTCCGACCTCCCGTCAATGTCGCTGCGGCGGTTGGGCGTGGGGTTGGCTGCAGCGATGGGGAAGAAGCACGAAGGAGAGGTCAGGCTGCAGCGGAAGGAACCGGTGGAGGGGCCCCGACTGCAGCAGGATCTGGCGGCGGGGCCGTGGTCGGTGACATTTGGTGGGATTGAGCGCCCGTGGCTGTCGACCGTGCGTCGCGGCGGCGACTCCGGTGCTTGGCCTTGGCAGGGAGAGGAGGCGGTTTCTTCGGCGGCGGCCGGCGGGCATCTTGCGTGTGATGGCGGCTCCGGTTGCTTGATGGGGGTGGGGAGGAAGTTCGTGGCGTGGGGATGAAACCGGTCGGAGGGGGTCTGATGGGCCGGCCAGGTTTCCCGTTTTGCGTTTTTGAAAGTTCGGGAACACCTCGTCGGGCCCTATATAGGCGCGCCGTGATCCAAATAGTTATTCTAATCATGGGATTAGAATAGTGATATATATATATATATGTATGTATGTATGTATGTATAAAATAAGGAGGCACTTGCGTCTGTGAGGCTATGGACCTGGTGGGTCCCCATTGTCATCCTATGCAAGTAAAGTGATCTCCTCGCCCGCGTGCGCTTTCCGCCCGAAACAGTCAGCGCCGGTCGCCCCGCTTCCCAGTGGAGGCGATTGCTCCGCCTTCAAACGACACAAGTGCCATCCGTCCGTCCATGCCGCACACATTAATGATACGCGGTTGCCGAGGCGGCTACTCTGGCGTCACATGTCCGTCCCTCCGCCCGCCCACCATTGCTATATAAACTGCTGCACCGGCCATAGCCGCAGTCATCCGCATCCGTTGCCTTTCTCCTGTCCACACCACTACTGCCCACCATGGCTTCCTCGCGCTCAGCGCGCTCTTCGGGACGGGCGGACGACGGACCACAAGGAGATAGAAGCCATTGCTGCCGACCGGCTGGCCGGCAGGCAGCCGGAGGATGACGACGTCCCAATTGAGAACATGGTAGTCGACGATCCGGCGCCAACCCCCTCCTCCGCGCCATCCTCACCGGTGGATTGCACCATGACCATCGATGAGGCCCGTGCCCACTATATGGACAGGGTGAGGCAGATGCGTGAGGAGCAGTTCCGGGAGGCGCAGGCTGACGCCGCCTACAACCACCATCTCCTCCAGGAGCACCTGCAGGCGGAGGAGCAGATCGCCGCGGAGCGGGCGGAGCAGGAGGCGCTGCTCGACTCGTACCGCTCCGACCGCTAGGGCCGCCTCGAGCGCTGGCGGTACCGCATGCGGGTGGCGGAGGCTGCGGCCGCCTACAAAGAGGCTAGCAAAGAGGGCGATGAAGCGGGCGAGGCGCTGTTTGGCGAGACCGAGGACGAGGCAGAGGACAATGCCGGCTCCGACGAGTCCCCGCTCCACTAGCGTCGACGACTCCTTGCTTCGCCGACGCCCCGCGGCGCCAACAACGAGGCAGAGGACACCGCCGGCCCCGCCGAGGCCCCGCCCCGCCAACAACGAGGCAGAGGACATCGCCGGCTCAGCCGAGGCCGCACCATGCCGGCAACGTGGGGGAGGATTTCCACCGTTCACGAGGCGCCGCCCACGGCAACGACAGAGGCATCGCCCGGCTCGCCGAGGCACCGCCCACGCCAACGAGGCCGCAGACAGAAAATGAGGAAGAGTAGAACATGGTAGGTCGCCGCCCGCTCGCGGTCCAAAGTAAGGCCACCGCTGCTACCCTCGGTTGAAGCCAAGCTAGGCGGGTTGACCATTGACGGCCGGTTAGCTTCTTGGCGGCGACGTGGAGTCGGAGAGCTGCTTGGAGAAGAACGCTGCTTCTACTTAACTCCTGGTGCGGTTGGTGATCGACACGTGGGCCCAACAGGCCACATGTCGATTCACGTAACTACACCTGCAGTTAAGTCACTTGAAGCTTCTGCTCGCTCGGTGGGACACAGGTGGGTAGCTTCGGTTAATTAATTATACCTCCAGCGCACCCCTTTTTAGTTTTTTTTTCGAAAAGGAGGATGACCCCCGACCTCTGCATCTGGGAGATGGATGCGGCCACAAGCACCCCTTTTTAGTTGAAGAATGTATGAAATGTAATGAAATCCGGCATGTTTATATGAAATCCGACCGTGTATGAATGAATTTATTTTGATTAGTTCGAATTCCTATATCACTTGCATTGGATGAACATGCAAAACAATATGTACTAGCATTATTCCCAGGGTGATCACCACGTTTGCAGCAGTTTCACATGTACTCCCTCCGGTCCTTTCTAGTCTGCATACAAGTTTTATGCAGTCAAAGTATCTCTACTTTGACCAATCTTATACAAAAAAGTATGCACTTTCACAATGTGCGAAGTAAAAGGCAGAAGGAATACAAAGAGTTTGAGCAGCTTTTTAGCGTTTCTGTACATTGCAATCAAACACACAGGCTTGGCAATTCATAGAGAACATTCAAAACAATCGATGATTGTGCATCTCAATGACTCACATGTCAGAGGCAATATTTACTTCACAACTAAAGAATAAAGAAAAAATTGATCGCCGCTTTGACAAAGAAAGGCGTCCCATTCGAAAATATCAAATGCATATCTTGCTAAAATCAATGAGCAAAATTTGACAAGGTTGTCCCATTCCAAAATATCAAATGCCTACGATTGTGGAATGGGCAGGGTTTCTCATCGGTTCGGACATTGGCATGGAAACTCGTGCTAAATAAACCAGCTATTCTTTTGTGCGGTTCCACCAAAACCAACCAAATTGCAGCGTAGCTTATGCGATTTCGCCCTTATATGTTGCAACGCCTTGAACTTATGGGCACCTCCTTTCTTGTGGTGGAAATGAATGATTCGATGTATTCATGAACATTTTGTGCAGTTCCGTTGAAATCAAGTTGAGCACCCATGTTTGCACAAATAAAAAATGATTAGTATAAAGCAAACTGTACTATGAATTGACAGTTTCAACAGTACATACATGGTCCATGTAGAGCACACTTTTAGAAAAATGGAACTCACCAGAAAGAATCCTAGAACAACATTGTACTCAAGCATCACAGCAAAAAATGGAGATTTGTCAGTCCTTCTGAGCTGAAGTTAGTTTGGTCTTGTGGGGAGTAATGTAACCATCCTTCAACTGCTCCTTCTAATGAGAAGATAGACAATGCTTCTTCATCCTGGCATAATCGGAACTTGTCACTTCACGTACTCCATATTCTTCTTCAGAGGAAGATGATCCTGTTGTGAAAATACAAGAGGACTACTAAATGCTAGCATCCATGTTTGCTCGTAAAAAAGGAAAGGAAATATTTAAAACAGCACAAATGAAGCACTTCCCAAGGACAATACCACTTTTTCATGACAGTATCTAAACAGTAGCACAACACCAATAGAGATGACAAAGCTCAATCATATGGGTGAAATCGATTGGTAGTACCAACCTTTGTCAGGAGGCTGATTGTGTAGAGCATATAGATGAAGCACTTCTCGGGAACCATCTGTTGCTATCTACGGGGGTGGCCATGCTTACTATATACTCCCCGATTAGTTTAGTGTTTCCAACATCTTCTTGTGCAGTAAAATATATGGTATCTTCAAAGAAGATCCCTGTTTGCACAAGTAGATATAATTATGTATGGCATCAAATCAGTGGCAAAACAATTGCTCGTTCCAGCCATAGAAATAAATTAAGATGCAAAACTACATCATTACTTGTGTCATCACAGTTCCAGTGCTTCATTACAGCACCGGGAGTTGATTTTTGTTTTTCTTCCGCTTGTTCTTCCCGTCATCACTTGGTTCAATAACGAGACAAGCTTTGCCTTCAATGTAAGATTTGGCATGTCAATTAGGGAGCACAAGTATAGTACTAAACTTAATTTTCTCGATGAAAGTGGCAAAATACAGGCCAGCAGTTGTGAAATATCCTTATCTTACCTCAATGGGATATTACGGTGCACATCTGATTGGAAGTCTTGTCTCCATTTGTGCAGTTCACTAAAATCAAGCAACATTATCGTACATGTAGCACAACATAGGAAAGCACACTGCAGAATCATGTGAAAGAAGGCTAATCTTGACCTCTCATGATGCGGAATTCAAACAACTCACAAGAAGAAGATCTGAACCAAATTCTCCTTAACGGATAGGAAGTAAGATCTCCTCTTGTGCAGTTCCACTAAGATCAAGCAATCAAGCAACATTGTCGATTGTGACATTTTGGTTGAACTGCACAAAACACTCTTAAAACAAAAGTGTTTTGTGCGATTGCAACAAAAGGTCACAATGGCAACGAGGTGAAGTAGATAACCTGTTTACAAAGGTGCAAAGGAAACAATTATTGGTCAATAACGGTGGATGACACAGAAGCCAACAAAAAGAAGCATCTACCTTATCTAAATGGGAAAGAAAGGAAGACAGTAGCATTTCTCAAACGGTGGCATTGATTAATATTAACATAGAGATTATATTAACAATAAAATTCGTTAAACATCTAATTTGCTTTTAACCGTGGAATTGCATCAATTTTCCAGCGGCATTATTAGAGGGTGTTTGTTTACAGGGACATTTTGGTGTAGGGACTAAAAAAACTCCGTGTCAGTCACATCTAAACCAAACAGGAGGGACTTTTCGGGACTAAAAGTGGGCATTTGGGACTAAAGAAAGACCTCGAGGGAGTCTTTTTGGGACTTTTTCCAACAGTTGCCCCTGCCACGCATCGCACCTTGTTTCTATTAGTTCATTACTAGGGGTAACACGGTCTTTTATCATGTCATTTAATAACCTCTAGTCCATGTTTAGTCCCTGGAACCAAGCGGTAGGGACTAGGGAGTTTTAACCAAGCAGGGACATAGATTAACAACAGCTAATGAGTTGCACGAGACGTTGGGCCTTTTGACACCATGTGCAGCTTCCGATGTCTTGTGGTCATGCACAGTCTGTTGCAACAAAGAACAAACAACCAAGGAGCATATTTGTGTTGGTCCCAGTTTTGTTATCTTTAGACACCTTTCCCTATGTGGTAGCAGCAAATCTAGTCCTGCTCAAACTCT
Organism: Aegilops bicornis; assembly: GCA_021605145.1. Taxonomy (NCBI): domain Eukaryota; kingdom Viridiplantae; phylum Streptophyta; class Magnoliopsida; order Poales; family Poaceae; genus Aegilops; species Aegilops bicornis. The sequence goes on along the minus strand of CM038673.1, from coordinate 674,111,755 downwards.
GACCTTGTCCCTTCCTTTCCTTTTTGAACTAGTACTTTCTCCCCTTCCTTTCCTCTTTGAACCACGTCCTAGATTTATGCGATACAACTTTCCCCACTACTTTCCCCCATTCCTTTCCTGTTTGAACCACGTCCTAGATTCATGCTATACAACTTTCCCCCTTCATTTCCTCTTTGAACCACGTCCTAGATTCATGCTATATACAAATTTTCCCACTACTTTCCCCCACTCCTTTCCTCTTTGAACCACGTCCTAGATTCATGGTATACATGCAGCTAGAGCAATGCATGTGGAGTAAGTAAAATATACCTTAAGGTTCTTGGGGCGTGGTTCGGTGGGCGACGGGACAGCGGCGAAGAAGAAGGGTTGGAGGCCCTCCCACGCCGCCGCTGGGTGGAAAGTGAACAGCCGCGCCGGTATTGGATTCCCTCCCTCGCCGACGGTGACAGCGTTAAGCCTCCTTCCCTTCCCGGCGGATGGATCCTGCCGGCTCTTTGAGCAGCAGCGAGGGGAGAGAGAGAGGCCAACGAAGTCTTGTTTAGATCTGGAGAGGGCGAGAGAGTGTGAAGAGAGCAACTACAAGCGTTGAGGATCCAGCTCCACCGGGAGAGGGCGAGAGAGTGTGAAGAGAGCAACTACAAGCGCTGAGGCTGCAGCGTGTATATATACTCGAGAGAGAGTGTGAAGCGTGCAAACCCTAGAAAACATTTTGACCAGTGAAAGAATCCTCCTGGCAAAAATTATGCTCTCAAGTGTAGTTATCGAACCCGAGACCTCAAGTTTGATGAGCGAACAGGCTAACCAGCTACACAACCCTCCCGTTATGTTCAACGAGAGGAAAATAACCTTTTATACATTCCTGCATTCGTGTGACAGGCATGCCGTGTTTTTTGTGTGTGTGTGGGAGTCATTAGGATTTCAATCATAATCGTGTCATGTGGCTTTGGTGGTAAGACTATCCACAGTGGTGCAGAAATAATGCAGCCTTAGTCACCTTACCTCTCTGCACGTAGTACGTTGGGTCCCACCAGTCAAAGGGTGAAACAAACAAATTAATAAGAAAAATTAAAAGCGCCCGGTGATGTATCTTACTACCTCACACATCCGCTACTGCTCGGGAACATTGTCCAATTGATCCCTCTGTTCGCTCATGTACTATTTTAAGTGAATCCTTATTATAACATGCACACAAATTTTGGGCACTTGTATTCGACTTAAGTCAGTGTGCCACCGTATCCCGTATACTTACTACTCCCTCCGTCTAGGTGTAATAAGTCACGTTAGAAGGTGCAACGGGACCAAGGTGCGTGCGTCTGCGTGTGTGTGTTTAACATCATGTGTGTGTTAGAGAGTGCAATAGATCGACCTACTCCTCCAGAGATATGGTGTGTAGTGTACGATTTTAGCCACGAGAGTCGGTGCATCCTGTCGTTTCCGGGCGTGTCCAGTAGGGACATGCGGACAGCTGCCACGCCCGCTCCTGACCAGCCTGGCCCACCCAAAGCCCCTCCATCGCCGGCGCGCGCTTCCCACCCGAAACAATCAGCGCCGCTCCAAAGAATCAGTGTCGCATTCATGCCCGGGCAGAGCGGACGCGACCTCTCACTGGCACAAGAGTGATGGTTGCTTCGTCCGTCCAACTTACTGCTGGGTCTATGTGATTTGACGGCTCATTGGTCTTTATTACTGAGGTGGTAGGACTACTGGATGTCCACGCTTTCAGCGAAAGGAGGTAGTAGATTACAATTTTCTCCATTCTTACAGCGGAGGAGTGCAAGAGCAGTGAAAACACGCAGGCTCAGTGATTACATGGCCCACCTCACACTATCACCATGCGACACCTAACTCTTTACATAGTACTCCCTCCGTTCCTAAATATTACTAGATGAGTCCCCACTCGTTGCCGCGGAACAGCGGTATATCTCTCTGTGCAAAATTATCGATTACACAAAACTAAAAAAAATCTATAACCGCATGACAAATGTGGTAGCCAAACTAAATAAACTCCCATCATCATTTAGATCATCCCACATAAGGAAAAAAGATCAGCCAACTCCTACTGCATAATGGGATTATATTTTTCTTTTGACATGTTAATGGGACTTAAAAGCTCACTTACATGCATGCTACCGGTGCATGCTTGCATGAAGACATGTTGATGTGATTTAAAACCCACTGACATGCATGTGCCACGGTATTTCTGCATGCTTGCATGTGGCTTAGTGCTGAGCCTCTCAACGTCTAGATCAGACGACTATTATGACTGATTTACTTCATCTAATGGCTACGTCAATTTTGATGATGTGGCTCAAGGAGAGGATAGAGAATTCCTAGTAGTGGGGGCTAGCTATTACTAGTAGATAAGTCTTTGTAGAGATTCCACTAGGTGAACTACATACGGAACAAAATGAATGAATCTACACTTAAAATGCATCTATATACATCCGCATGTGGTTAATGGTGAAATCTCTACAAAGACTTATATTTAGGAACAGGGAAGTACTAGTATAGTACTAGTACGTCTTGTAATTTATCAGCGAGATAAATTTGTACAATGCTATAAAGCTTCCGCTCTGTTACATGTATCTTGCATCCAAGGTTGCCCGTTGCAACATTTAAGTCAAATACAAAGGAGACTAACATGCATGCTATTGCATCTCAATTATTGATGAGATCATAGCAAATATGTACTCCCTCCGTTCCAAAATAAGTGTCTCAACTTTGTGCAAACTTTAGTACAAAGTTGTACTACTACTAAAGTTGACACTTATTTTGGAGCAGAGGCAGCTAAATAAAAAATGATCCATGCAGTCCGTAGCCCTTGAACCGTGAACCTGACCGGGCTTCAATTTCTTGGCAACGTTCGAGCTTCCTAATAAATGAAGTTTGCAACCTTTTGACCATCGGATCATTTTGTGCAGTTTCACCAAAATCGAGATGAGCATCCCTGTGGCAAAGAAATTGAAGAAGCGTAATTAGAATAAGATTACTAGGACTAGTTGATGAGACATAAAATCGTCACAAATACAGTACATAGAAGCGATGAAATTATCGGTATGTGCGGGGCAAAGAAGTAGAGAAATATCCACGAGGGAGTGATGTGGGCAGCTGGAGTAGTGGTGCAAGCCCGGCTGTAAAGGGAGTTGTACACGAGGGACGTGGCTCGACCTTGAGGAGGGCGGCGGAGGCGGCAATCGCCCACGTCGCCTTGATGAGCAAGGGACGAAGGCAACCTCACCAGCTTTGTGAGAGAGAACGGCGGGGACCCCTGATCGGGACGATGTCGACGGTGGGTTTCGCCGTCGGCGACGGACACCGCATCTACACTAAGCATCCACCTTCCCCAAGCGGGACGTGATCCGCCGGGATGTTAGAGATGTGGCCACAGTCGTTTTGTGCGAGAGAATATGAAGATAGCAAACCCAGCAAGCAAACGTGTATGCAGGCCCGTCCTGACAATGTATATAGTTTAGCGGTTTACTTTTATCTCCATATTAACATATAAATTTGCGTCGTGCCCTTTGAAGAAAAAAATTATTTATAAATAACACGGCACCTACTACTCGTTCTCCTATAACCTTGCGCTTGGCATCTCCAAAATATTAACCTTGCGATTGGCTCTTCGTCTCTTCGTGAAGTCGAGCAATAATGGTAGTGCAGTATATATCCTTCTGGCTATATGAGACCGAATGAATTGCTGCACGTCCACCACGTGGGCGAGTGTCGAGGGGCGAGGGAGAGTGCTACTACATACAGAGCAAAATGAGTGAATGTACACTCTAAAATACGTCTATATACATCAGTGTTTGGAGTATGTACTAGTAGTTCATATTGAAATCTACTAAGGACATATATATTCCAAACAATATGATATAATCTCTATAACCAAGGTAGTAGGGACGAGGAGTAAGCGGAGGGAGTAGTAAAATTTTCTCCTTGTCCTGCGAGCCACACAGCATGGGCGAGGAGGAGCAAGCTTAACCTCATCCTGCGAGCCACCGCGCCCGTGGGCGGAGGCGGCGTGCTAAGCAAGCTTCTCCTCGATTACTGCGAGTTGTGGGACACATCAAAAGTACTCCGGTGTATAGAGCCTTGCCTCTAAGGTAGGCCCCACATGGTTTGCCTCTTTTTTAATTTAACATAACAGCGTCAAGTCGCAATTTGTTTGTTCACCCGTGGTAGGCGATCCTCCCTCCACCAAGTGGACAACGATTACACGTGCCAAATTACCATGTGGGCTTCCTTTTTCGTCTGAAATGATCTCCACCGTCTACCCGCTGGGTGTGGTTGGGAAAGAGGCAGAATGCGTGCGCCATGCATGCACCTCTTCTCTTCGTGCACGTCCCCCACCTACGTGGGTGTGTGTGAGAGATACAAACCGCGTTCGTGAATGTTTTTTATTTTGTGGTGGGGGGTGGGGGTGGGGTGGGGGGTTGATTTCGTGAATTATTTGTGGGAATATGTGTCGATGACATCTCAAACAAAATTTTGCATGGAATTTGTGTGAAATGGAGGCCTATCCATATCATACATAGAGGGTCGGGCAATCCACGAGAAGAGAGGGAGGGGTCATAGCTATCGATAGTCGAAGAGAGGATCAGAAATGCGGTGGGTGCGAGATCGATGAAGAGAGCCATCGAAATTGCGTGTGTGTGTGCAAGTCAAAGATATAGGGCGACTGGCCTACCGGAACGTTAGAGGGCACATGTCAAGTTTGTGTGTGGTAGGGAGACATGACTAGAGCGCTTGATGTATCGGTGTGTGTGGGGGGGATGGGGTGGGGGAGGGGTAGGTAGAGGCCTAACTATAGAGGTAGAAACGACTTCGTATATGTGTTGAGAAGGAGAGACCAGCTATGTCATGAGGGAGATCGGTCGACATCCATACATAAGCGTGGACGGGAAATATGATGGAATGAGAGAGAGAGAGAGGGAGGGAGAGGGAGGGAGAGGGGTAGAGTTCTGGATGGGTGATGGAGTTGCTTCTCGGAGATGGTGGGAGAGGCCTACTAGACAAACTGAGGGTGGAACTGCAATGTTATCAATAAGAGTGGGGATGTGTTTCTGTGTGTGCCTGTGCATGATAGATCTGTCGGGACGCATCCATGGATGATGAAGGGGAACCATGTGTTTGGTAAGCAAACCTAACTAGATCGGTAGATCAATTGTTGTTTGTTGGAGGAAGGGAGAGACACAACTAATGAGGTAGACCGATCGATGTGTGGGTAAACACGAGTTATAAGGACCTAGCTGGCTATATGTATAGCGAGAGATCGGTCGGTGTACGTCCATTTGTTATAGGCAAATAAGGCCCAGCGAGACGGATAGACAGAGAGAATGGAGCTAGGAGGTGGTGCGAGAGGCCCAACTACTAGCTGGATAGGGGAGGAGTGTGCGGTTGTGAGATCGATTAAAAGAGGGGTGAGAGTTTACACGTGTGTCTGACCATATGAGAGACACGAGGCAAGGACACATAAAGGAGGAGATTGAAGCTGTGTGTGTATGCTGTAGGCGGCCATTGCTGGAGAGGTTTATCGATCGGTGTGTGTCGAAAAGGAGTTGTGGAGACTCTGGGATAACGACCTAAAGGAAAAATTGAATGTGCCCGGTGGATAGAATTCCGAGGGAGGGGGGCCGAGGAGGGCGTGTGCATGCACGAGAGAAAGTTAGTGGTAGCACAAAGGTTAGAGGACTGTGTGGGTGTAAGAGACTAACAAAGATCATAATTTGATATGGAAGCGGATTCATATATTTGAATAGGAGATCATAGTGTTTTAAACATTGCATGCATGAATATAGCAGTGATACACGTGCTGTGCACATGTTATACCATAATGTGATAATGCATGGCGTTTGCAACTCACAGCTAAATGTTGAACAATCTAAGCCATACTATACATCAAACAATCACACATTTTATTTGAATTTGTGATAATGTGCGGCGTTTGCAGCTTACAACTAAATATCGAGCAATCTAAACAATACTATATATCGAACATTCTCACATTTTATTTGAATTTGTGGTAATGTGTGGTGTTTGCAACTCACATCTAAATACTTGTAGGCGTATGGGGCGGGGCACCATACATAATGTGATAAACACATTATACATATGAGACATGGTTTAGATTATGAAGATCTAGCTAGAGCTAGAAATGTAATGTGCTTTGAAATCAAAATAAAGTGGATTCAAAAAATCTAGTTCGAGTTCATATAGTCCACATAGTTCATATGTAACTTGATCTTGATCATGTGGTGTCTTTGTGAAGATAATACACAAGCGATGGTTTAACTTGACAATAATGATGATTGTAGATCTTATTAAAATAGAGAAACGAATTCAAATGCTTTGACTTCACAACAATCATTACTGTAGATCTTATTCAAATTTAGTTCATATTGAAGCGGTAGTATATATGTTTGGAATGCACTAAAACGTTCATTTGAGTAGTAGCTTGCATGCATTATACACGTAGCGAAATATTTTAATTGAACATAACATGAATTCAAAGTTTTGAATGACATTTGTAGTGCGCTTTGATTTGGTACAGTACACGTTAGGCTTGTCCGGAAATTTCAACCCGCGTCTTGTTAGCCCGAAATATTTAAGATATATCTTTGTCTCGTTGTGCTCCGACAACTCCCTCCATCTCAATCCGCGCCTTGCTATTCCAAAATTACAGCAGCGAAAACTCCCACCTCTGTGAAATCCCGACACGCGAAATGCCCGTGGTACCCTGAACGAAAGAACCGCCTCAAATCGATGGGGGTACTTTCGTAACTTACCCCACATTTCGGACAAGCGTCTCTAAGCCATGGTTCCCCATCGCCATCCCATCCGCCCACCCATTCGTACACCGAGGCGGCGAAAACCCATGACGAAACCCCACACCTGCTCCGTCCGCCACCCAGCGAAGCTTCTTCCCGATGGCGTCGTCCACAGCAACACCTCGAAGTCCCTCATCCACCGTCTTTGGATGAGGATCCGTCGTCGATCTCATCGTCCCGCCGGTTCAGCCACCCCGTCCTCCACCTCCAAGGAGCTTCCCCGACTTTCCCCTCGTCTTTCGTGCCACCTCCATTCCCACACCGCCGTCTTCACCTGCACCACCGGAAGAGCATCATCATCACCGTTTCCTCGGATGAAGTTGTGGCCTAATCGGCGCCACCAAAGAGGTTGTACACTAATCGCCGCATTTTCTTCTTGATTCGATCTCACGGTGCTGCCGGCGCTCAGTCCCGAGCCGACACGGCGCGACTCCATCCATGGCGGCGTCGCCGGCCACTTCCTCCATGGTGTCGCTCCCTCGGCGGTGACGTCCAAATCAGTAGGAGCTGCTGCTGCTTTAGCTCTCGCTCGCGCTGCTGCTCTGCTCTTGCTCTCGGTTCCCTGCCTGGTCTGCTCTTGCTATTGCTCTTGCTCGCGCTGCTGCTCTCGCTCTTGCTCTTGCTTGCGATGCTTGCTTGATTTGGCTACACTTGATCGACTGAATTGACTTTTAGGTCGATCAACTTCCATGGAATTGGGCTCGCCGGGGTGAAGGAAGAACCAGCCCTTGTGAGGAGGGGCTCATTGGAGAGGTACCCCACTATCTATCTTAGGGTGCAGGATGGGGCGGTGGTCGGCGGTGGCGGGGGCATTGGCGAGGCGATGGCGTGGGGATCATGGGAGAAAAAGCTTCGACGCAGGGGGGACCTAGAGGGATGGTCAGGCGGCGGGGGGGTGCTGTTTGGGCGGTGGGGGCTGGTGGCTCCGGGGGGTGGAGGTTGAAGATGAACCGCAGGCCCTTGATTTCGTATCCAACGGCTGCATAATCGGTGACCAGAGATGAAAAAGTCGGTCGTGACATGTAACCTCACCTTGCTAGTGCGTTCAGTTTCGACAGCAAAATTTAGTTTGACAAAAATTCAGTTTGGACGATTAGGTTCGGTTTGACGATTAAGTTCAGTTCGACAGTTAAGTTCGAGAGATGAGCGGATGATGTATTTTACATCTAGCACTTTGTGGTTATGTATTTTATGTCATGTATTGGAGATGCTATTAGAATTCCAGTCAGGTTAACGTTGTTCGTTGTCTCTCTTATCCTGCTTCAGCCTCGGCGTCGTACAACTCACCAGAGCTGCTCCAACGACAAAACCCTCCATCACAGCGGAGCAGTACCCCGGGCTCCATCTCCAGGCGCCTAAGATCATCTTCCCCTCCTCCGATAGCCAAGTCAGCCGGATCATCCTCACCGACAACCCAATCACACTGAGATCAACATGGCTTCGCCAAAGAGGTTGTACACTTGTTGCATCTCTTTTTTACTCTACATGTTATATATATTGTCCACTGAGCACACAGATTTGTTCATTTAGTGTCTCCTTGAAAGAAAAAACGTAGGAATTTTAATTTTCACTTGTCCTCCTTTTCAAATTCCTATTCATGAGGCACAAGACTAAGAGATAGTAGCATAATAGCATTATAATCGTACATTTTCTTGTGGTTTGACTTAATCTCACCATGCTTCTTTGCATCCTGTGATCTTCCAATTGTTGTGAATTAAACACCTAGATTGGCAGAAATCCTGTGTTTTTAAATTCACTATTTTGCACGTGCATTCCTATCCTATTCCTGTCTATTTCCTATCCCTGCATTGTTGGAATCCTCCAAATCAAACGAGCCCTTACAGAATTACTTCTCTTACAGATAGTTGTCAAAGAAAACCTTGTGTGGTTTGTCCCGGTCCTGCTGCGCCGTCGTCCACTCCAGCTCAGCTGCTCCAACAACAGAAGGGTCCAGCAGAGCAGGGATCCGGCCTCCAGACTGTCTTTCCCCGCCTCATATCTTCTTCCCCCGCTGCTGGCAGCCATGAAAACTGCATTACCATCATCAACCGAGCAGATGACCTCGAGGACTACATGGGTCCGCAAGAGAGGTCGCACTCTTTCGTATCTGCTTACATTATGCATCGCTTAATATTACATGCTACTTTATTGTCCTGTTACTTGATTAGACTACGAGTCGGCTCCAAACTAATTGTCAAACTTGAGTTTTTAAATGGTTGTGGGGTACATATCGGGCCGCTATCAATAGTATCTATCTACTATCTGGTTAATCTCCGGTGTCTACTATGAGTTTCATGTTGGGTGGGAAACAAACGGTAAGAAGCCATTATCTGTATTTATTAAGCTGAAGCCATTATCTGCACTGCTATTATTGGTTTTGGGTCTATCCACGGGTTGCTACCATCACTCTGCATTTCTGCATGCACTCCTTACATAATCTCACTATGTTTTATTCCTATGCATGACAGTTATTGTAAACAATGGAACTGAACATGTAGAGCAAAAGAGACGAGCTTTGCGTGGCAATATAATTTCATGCAGACATCGCTCCATGGTAGGCGCAAAGGCAGCCCCCTCCACGCATTTGGATTGTAATCGAGAGGAAGATATCTATTCGAGGGGATTCGGAAGGAGAATATAACTCCTATTTACCCCACGAGGTCTTCGCACTAACTTGGCATGCTAATGTTGGTTATATCATGCATATGCTGTCTTGCATTGCTTACTTTATACATCAAATATGTCATCTGCTTAGTTTAGACATCCTTTGTGCGAATGCCATCTGTTTAGTTTATACATCGTTTATGTGAATTATGCAACGCCACCTTGTTTAGCCAGGCATCATATGTGTGAATTTTGTAATGCCATCCTACTTAGCCAGTCATCTTATATGTAAATTATATCAGGCCATCTTTTTTTTTGTTACAGATTACATTCATCAACAATGTTAGTACACTCAACTGCTCTTCGTGTGCATCAGCCATTTGACACGGTGATGGAAAATTCTAGAGTGAAAACAAGGTCTTCTGAGCAGACTATGCTATCTGACGAAGCGCATATCTCATTGGTTACGGATGGCTCCTCGAGAGGAGGATTGAGAGGCAGATGGCGATCCTATTCCCCGAGGTGTATGCTCTAACTTGGCGAGGGCTATGTTGCTCATATCGTGCGTATGGTGTCTCGCATTGCTATGCCATTTGATTAGTTTACACATGCTTTGTGTGAATGCCACCTGTTCAGTGTCTGATTACCATATATGTGAATTATGCATTGCCATCTTGTTGCAAGACATTATATATGTGAATTATACAATGCTATCTTGTTGCAAAGGCATTATATATGTAAATCATGCAATGCCATGTTGTTTAGCCAATCATCATGTATGTGAATTATATCATGCTATCATTTTTTTGTATTACGTGTTCCATTTGTCGATAACGTTTGTATATTCAACTACTCTTCTGTGCATCAGCCATTTGAAGCGGTGATGGAAGTATACGGAGTGAAAACAAGGTATTGAGTAGACAATGCTACCTGCTTTGAAGCAGACATCTTCTTTAGCTCTGAAGAGCTCCTCGGAGGAGGATTGAGGCTGATGACCAGTCCTATTTCCCCCCTGAGGTCTATGCTCAAACTTGGCAGGGTTATATTACCCATGTCATGCATGTTGTCTTGCATTGCATAGTTTTTACATCATATATAGATTGCTATCTGCTTACTTGCTTACTATATAAATCATATATTTGAATTATATCATGCCATCATGTTTACATAGTACATACACATCATCTATCTGAATTATGGCATGGCAACCCATTTAATAAAGACATCATATAGTTATATCATCTCATCCTGTTTAGAGTTCTGATAATCATATTTAGAATTATCGCATTCTATCCATGAATGTATGTGAATTATGGCATGCCAACCTATTTAATAAACACATTATATAGTTATGTCATGTCATCCTGTTTACATAATCTCATATTTTTAACTATGTCTTTCTATCTTTTTTAGTTAGCCATCATAATGTGAAATTGTGTCATGCTATCCTGTTTAGTTAGCCATCATATATGTGAAATTGTGTCATGCTATCCTGTTTGGTTAGACAACACAAATATGAATTATTTCATGCCCTCTTTTATTCCCCACTATCCATTGCACATGTCTATCATACAATGTCTATACTTTCAATTACTTTTCTTGTTTATCAGCCATTTGAATTGGAGAGCGTGATGGCAGTATCTAAGGGAGTAACAACACGGTCTTCAGAAAAGATAGTGCTACCAGTTGATGCAGATAGAACCACAGTTGTACTTGCCCAAGGACCAGATCCACCACACATAACCCGGACTCTACAGATTGTACCCCTACCCGGTTGCACGAAGAACCAGCTACACCTTTTAACCCCAACCCGGCGAGATAGTAACCCAGTTCTAGTTGACACAGCACCGTCTCCACCACAGAGCACCCAAACACGAGCGGTTAGTAAGGGAACTGCAGTGCCGAAAGCACGAGGACCACCACTCCGAATCCCAACTCAACGCTTAAAGGAGAAGATTTATTCTCAGGTCAGGTTCTGTAGCTATGGTTCATACTCCTTTGCTTGCATTACTGTATTTACTCATACCAACTATTTTCAAATTTGAAGGATGGAATTGAAACTCCAATGGCGCATAGCAGTATGTTTTAAACCTGTTTCTTTAAGCTGGTTTCTTTGTTGTAACCTGCTCTATGTTGATTTCAGTTTCAATTGAATAAATAGTTATGTTCTCATGTCATGCACATTACAAGTGTTGTTATTGCTCTATAGTTACACACACTTATATTCTGTCTATTCTGCTTTGTCTTGAACAAATATTATTTGAACTGTGTCTCTATCTTAATTTGGCAACAAAAACTAGAATGATATAGACCATAAAGTGACCATGGCACATAGATATATGTTTGTTTCATGTTGTTATCCTGTCCACTTTACTCTTGAACTCATTTACCAAAATGAGTTTCATATACAACATAGTAAACATGTGGTGTGTCACTTGTTTCTCTTTTAGAATGCGGACAAAATATTGGAGAATAGTACCGCGTTATCAATGGTAAAGGAAGTAATGCAGATAAGGTTCAAGATAGTGAGACATCCATGTTGGTCTCCAAGAAAGCTGATAAAACTATCTTGTGACGGTGAGGGAACCCAAAAGTCTGTCTTGATGTAGTGTTCGAGTTCTTGGCCACTCTTTGGCACAAGCTCTTGAACTCGCTGCTGAATCAGTTCGTCTTCTTGAGTCTCAACTTCAAGTTGAAAGACATCGATCGGATGTGCTTTGCGGTAGGAAAATTTGAAGGGCGAGGAAGTCCTGCGGAAATTGAGATGCATATTTTACGGTGCAATGACAGCTATTTGGAGGATTTAAGCGTAAACAAGAGAAAGTTAATAAGCTTGCTAAGCTTCTTGCCGGCATTATGGGTACCCAGGATATTGTTTCTTGAGATCTTACGATGTGGTTTCAGTTCTGGATTTGTTTCTTTGCGGCGTTTATTTGCGTTGGTCGCCAACTTTGACAACCAGATGTATATGATATGCGGCTTTGTTCCCTATATTTGCCTTTGGTGGCGAACTTTGATGCCGATGGATGTAATATGTGTAACAGCCGTGATAGCCTAGCATAAGTTGCTTGCTTATTTATTTCCTTGTTGTCTTGTTTATTTGTTTGCTTGTAGTCAGTGCAGTTCTTTTTAAAACTAGGACACAATAACCATGGGCTAATATTTACTGTAGTGACACTGGGCCTCCTACGGGCCGTAGAAACAGTGGGCCTTCTACGGGCCGTAGAAATAGTAGGCCTTCTACGGGCCGTAGAAACAATGGGCCTTCTACGGGCCGTAGAAACAATGGGCCTTCTACGGGTCGTATCATCAATGGGCCTTCTACGGGTCGTATCATCAATGGGCCTTATACGGGTCGTATGACCATAACGGGCCATCATTAATAGGACATATTTGATGACGCTATGAAAACGGCCCAACGTATTAACGGACCACAAACGGGCCGATGTAACCACGGGCTGAATTTGCCCCTGGCGAGAAAATAGCGATAACGGGCCGTAAGTAAGCGAATCTTTGAAATGAGCCCAAGAATAAATGGGCTCACGAGAAGGCCGAAAGATAACATTTCTTTGAAACGGCCCAACTGAATAACGGGCTCTTAATGGGTATAAAGTGATATCTTTGTTCATTACGGGCGGTTTCACCACGGGCCGTTAGTGGGTGTAAAGTGATACCTTTGTTCATTGCGGGCGATTTCACCACGGGCCGTTAATAGGCCAAGAGTTACATAGGGCCTCATATGGGCGAAAAGCGTCATGGGCCATACATGGGCCAGAAGTGAAAACGGGCGGGAATCATATTGGATGGCCCAGATGACGCTACTGGGCCTTATTCGGATAGGGCGTAACGGGCCTTGGGTTTGCGGGCTGTGAATGGGCTATATGCGAACAGGCCGTTAACAGGCTTTCCATGGGCCGGCCCGCCACCTTTTGACCAAGTCAAACGGCCGGCCTTTTCACAGGGATGGGCCTCTGTTGGGTCGTGCCACGTGTCGACGAATCATAGGCGCCTTCTGTCCAATGAGTGGATGACATCTGTCCCAACGGTGAGCCGACACGTGTTTCCTCCAGCCAATGATGATATTACACGCGGAAAATGCCCATTGGTCGGGGCTGTTAACGGGTTATCGGATCCAAAACCGACCCGGTAGCTTAACGGCGTTCCGTTACGGTGGATGCCACGTGTCGGTCACCCTTGGCAGCGATTACGTGATCGCGCGATTTATCGTCATGGAAGTGGACACTTCCGTGATGATAATTTTGGTAATGTCATCGAACACTTCTATGACAGCACAGGTATGACTATCTTGATTCTGTCATAAATTTTTCAGGGATGTACATGCATGACATTAAGCGCGACCTACTGTGACAAACACGTATCATCACGGAAGTGTATTTTTTTTGTAGTGACATGAGGCTTTGTAAGCACCACTTGATTTCTTGTGAAGTTCCTCCTTATCCTTGAGTGACATCTCATGAGCAACAATTCTTCCAATGACTTCTGTTGGCTTGAGATCTTTGTAATTGGGCATCATTTGGATCAATGTGCACACGGTATCATATTTTCCATCCAAGGCTCTTAGGATCTTCTTGATGATGAATCTGTCGGTCATCTCTTCACTTCCTAAGCGGCGATCTCATTTGTGATAAGAGCAAGCCTAGAGTACATTTCAGCGACACCTTCACCATCCTTCATTTTGAACTTGTCAAGTTGACTTTGAAGCACATCCAACTTGGATTCCTTGACGTCGGTACCTTCATGCATATCAATCAAAGTATCCCAAATTTCCTTTGCATTCTCAAGGCGGCTGATCTTGTTGAATTCTTGAGGCACAATCCGTTGAAGAGGATATCACAAGCTTGAGCGTTGTATTGCAGCATCTTCAACTCTTCCACGGTAGCTTCACGGTTCGGTTCTCTCCCATCAAAGAATTCACCCTGCAAGCCAATACACACAATAGCCCAAACGGCGGGCTTATGTCCAAGAATATGCATTTTCATCTTATGCTTCAAACTAGCAAAATTAGAACCATCAAAGTAAGGACCTCTACGGTGATAATTTCCCTCGCTAGACGCCATACTCTCCTAGGTTGTGAAACCAAGCCTATGACTACCAAAAGCTATGGAAATCAAAGCAAATGGAGACCAAAGCTCTGATACCACTTGTAGGATCGAAAGTATGTCTAAAGGGGGGGTGATTAGACTACTTGACCAAATAAAAACTTATCCTTTTCCCAATTTTAGTCTTTGGCGGATTTTAGCTAACTTAGCACAAGTCAAGCAATCTTAAGACAATTCAAGCAAGCATGCAAAGAGTATATGAGCAGCGGAAAGTAAAGCATGCAACTTGCAAGAATGTAAAGGGAAGGGTTTGGAGAAATCAAATGCAATTGGAACACGGATGTTTTTGTCGTGGTTCCGATAGGTGGTGCTATCGTACATCCACGTTGATGGAGACTTCAACCCATGAAGGGTAACGGTTGCGCGAGTCCACGAAGGGCTCCACCCACGAGGGTCCACTAAGAAGCACCCTTGTCTATCCCACCATGGCCGTCGCGAGGGTCTTGAGTGATTACTGGTGAAGACGGGCCGTACAGGGCCGAGAGTGGAGCCACACCGTGGGCCGCAGGCAGGCAAGTCCAGGGACCCCTGTTCCCAGAACGCCGACACTGCCATCAAATCAACTGCCCATGAGCAGTTCTGCCTCTTCGTTCTCTAAGCGCAGAGTCACCGTGCGCCGTGGAGATATCCGCGGTGAAGAAACTCGAGCGGGCGCTCTCCTTCCGCCATCGCGCCCAACAACAACTGGGAGCATGGCGATTGGTTGCCCTCGATGGTGACCGAGCACATCATGCTGACGTACATCCATGACACGCACATCTGTGCCAACTATTGGCAGCTCGCAAATGCTGACGGGAAGGAGCCTGCCCTTGGGAGGGCGAGCGTGTGATCCTCACACTTTTCGTCGAAAGAGGTCTATCCCTTCCGATTCATCCTTTTCTCCTGGGTTATCCCGGTTTACTTCCGTGCCTACCTCTATCATTTCACACCCAACAGGGTGGCACACCTCTCGTGCTTCGTCACATTGTGCAAGGGGTTTCTTGGCTCCCGCCCAACTGGGTGCTCTTCAAGTACATCTACGCCAAGCCACAGACGGCGGGGAAGAATGTGATGCTGATCTGTGGTGGACTCGAGATCCAGGTGAAGAAGGGCTCCGGCTACTTCGACATGAAGTGACCCAACACGGCAAAGAACTGGCAGTCAACCTAGTTTCTATCTACACACGGCCTCTATGCTAGCCTGCTCTAACTCTGACGACACGGTATGTGTGTGATATGCTAGAGATTATTGTATAAAGCCCTAAACAAAATTCAGCAGCATAAAATATGGAGCAGAAAAAAATTCAGAAACTAATAATAGTAGCGCGGGGTATGGCTTTAGCAGCAGCGAGGTCTTAGCAGTAGCGCTCTTTGTACTAGGGCGCTACAGCTATTAGCAGCAGTGCGTGTTGGGGATGAACGCTACTGCTATTCCTAGATAGCAGTAGCGCTGGTCAAACCGCACTACTGATAAGCGTTAGCTGTAGCGCCGTATCAGTAGCGCGGCCACACACACTACTACTATGCATTTGACCCACGCTACTGCTAGGCTTTTCCCTAGTAGTGAGAGGTGATGGCCACTAGTGCTGAAGCTGTAACTTGCTTTGCAATTTGCTTCAACCAGTACAGGGAAAGTTACAATCGGTGCCTGGGTTTGCTACAACCAGGCGACGGCGAGCATTGCCGGAGACGACGGCACACATTTTTTGCTGCAACGGATAACGGAAAAGCTACCACCGGCACCTGGTTTTGCTACAACCAGAAGGCGATGAAGTGTCGCCAGCGATGACAGGCTGCAAATTTGTTGCAAACGACAGTGGGAAAGCTACCACCAGCGATCAATTTCGCTGCAATTGGCTTGTGGTGGTGCAAGCAGCGTGTGATGGTGTGACGAGCGGCGACATGGGGTGACCACGGCGACCAGGATTGCTACAACTAGTATGCTTTTTTGCCACCACCGCGGTGATCGCGTGCTGCATCGACGGGGAGCAGCAAACTGGGCGGCGGATGCTGGAACCGACGTGATTCATGGTGAAACCGGCCTGCGGGTGCTACAACCGTCAAGGAAAAAGCTTCAACCTCAGTGGGAAAAGCTTCAACCGTCAGGGACAGAAGCTACTTTCTAGTGGGAGATGAACTGGAGCTGCGAATGGGGGCGGCGGGGCATGCACATGGCAGGACGGTGCGCGGGCGTGGACCCAGAGACGTGCACGCTGGTGGTGCCTGCGAGGGCTGCTGGTGCTGGCGAGGAGTTGATGGTAAGGGCGTGAGAACGATAAAAAGAAGAGAGTTGACTCGGGGGGAGGGGATCTGATGGCTACGCATTGTCCGGCCCGACGATGTTACAGCGATCGGCGAAGCATTGGGCCGGTCGACCGGCGCAGATCACTTCCCTTTCCCTATTTGCATAACTGATCTGCACAGAGTATTGCTTCACTTAATTTTTTCTTTGAGCATGATGCACTTGAAATTTTATCGCGTTGTGTGCACAGGTTTTTTGGCTCGGGACTGGCCCATGAAGCCGAATTGATGGGTTTCTTCACTTAGCCGATTGAGTGGAATTTGAAATGGCAGGTGGCATCATAGAGAATCCGCTATGTCATCACATCAAACTTTTGTGTGCTGTCAGACATTCTTTGACCGGTTTGGGAGAGGTGGATCCAGCCTTGGCTACTGCACCCCGACTGACAAGAATCTGACTGACATGGTGTGTTTGAGTGGGTTTGAAATGATGTCGGTATATATTCCCGCGCACTTGCTTGACGTCTTGGCTTCCCGTAATGTTTTCGTGTTGTGCAGTTATAGCGGGGTAGTTTCCAGTCCCATCCAACACAATAAAAGCAAGTATAATAGGCTTGTGTAAGCAGACTGTAAGGATTAAAATATTGTTTTTCTGCTGTCATGGAGGGAAGAGAAGAGGAGAGAGAAGATGAGCCGGCTACAGAATAAGAGCTAGCTACAGCACATGCTCCTAGGCACTACGTGAGAGTGAGAGGTGGGCCATGTATTAATGAAGTAACACATCTTTATACTCACTCCATTTATTTATACAAGGCCACTATAGAAGATACACTTTGCATCTATACAAGGCCACCAACACTAATCGAGACAAAAGTTAATGATATTTTGTCGAACTAGCAACCTATTTAATACTTGCATGCATGCATTCATAATGACACTCCAATCAGCCTTCAATCCCTTATGTGCATGCAGGTGTTGTATTAATGATCCCACTAAACGAAAAGAAAAATGGGTTCACAAAGCAAAACATTAAATTTTATCTTGATATCTGTAATATGAGTTTGTGGCCTTGTATATAAAAATGGAGGGAGTATCTTAATATATTCTTAAAGGCTACAAGGTTGGCTATAGATGACATGGCAATGTCATATAGCCATCAGCTGGATGTACTATTAACCATGCTCTAAGCGTCGCGTAAATAGCGCATCCTAGCGCTAGCCACCGCATTGTTTTTACTGTGCCAGCGAGAGGAAAAAGAACGATAGGGGTATGTGTTTTGTGTGGTGTGCCTGCTGTACAGCCATACGTTTCGCTGACCTATGGGCCTGACTAGAGAAAAATAGAGAGGAGCTCGCTGGCCCATGCCTTAACCATCCCGACGCACACAACCTCTCCTTCCCCTTTCTTTCTCTTCTTGATTCACAATTCCTCTTCTCCATCGACTCTCGATCCTCTCTTGAGCCCTCGTCGTCGACCCATGAAGACATGGCCTCTCCGCACCCCGCGCCCTCCCAGAGTTGATGGTCTAGGCCCCAGCCAAGAGAGAGTGGGAGGACCGCCCCGTCGGTTAGAGAAGGCGGGGAGGAGCGGATGCCAGCGAGGGAGGCGGTTTGGCACTGCAAACTCCCCACCGGTCTCCTTTGCCTCCCACCTGGTGCTGCGTTGGCGTCTAAGAAGTCCACGGCAAGGGCAAGACCGACGGGATCGGGCATCACCAATGCCAAAAGGTGTGCCGCCAAATGTCGACGCGTGCACGGCATCGCAATAGCCATGGCCGACCGCTTCTTCTCCAGGGACCTTCCCGATTCAGTTTACGCGGCCTGCTCACCATTTCCTGCCCCAGCTCTCCAACTGGTTCCTCCGTGCCACCCTCCGGCCCAAAACAATCTTTGATTGTGTTCTCCGTGCCGCCCTCCGGCCAAAAACAGTCTTTGATTGTGTTCTGGGTTGATGCGGTGGTGCGCGCGTGAGGTGCTCGGCTGATTGATTGTGTCTAGCAAGTCGTGAAAGAGACATGGATCACGACGGGGTCCAGGGACGGGTTATTGTTTTTCACGAGTGTGCTCGGGTGGTGCTCTTGTTGTTCTCTTTTTTGCTTCTCTTTGTGTTGTCATTCATGGCATTTCCGCCGTCTATTTGCTGATGTGTGTTTTGTGTTGCTCAAGTTTCAGTGAGGTGAGCTGCCTGTTTATTCTCATGTGCAGATCGTGCGGTGCTCGCGCTTAGTCTCGCGTAGCCACTCCTCGTCGTCGTGGTCATCACACGGGGAGTCCTGTTGCTGCATGGGTGTCGTCCACACTATGTTCCGGCAACCGCGTACCTCCCGCGTTCTAAGCGCCGGTCCTCATCATCGCAGCGTAAGGTAGCCTCCACAAGGAATTGATCCAGCAACACTCGTACGTAGGCTAGCTACTAGAATAATATCTCATCAACGATTTATGTCTATGTTGGTATTGTAAGGCTATTTGGTCATGGACATTTCTTCATCAGTTACCATTTTCTGATGTTCATGGTAAGGCGTGGCTGTTGGTGGATTTCTGGAGGTCCGTTCCGCGTGGCAGTGCTGGTGCGTGAGCGAGCTGCTAGACCGCATGTTTCGGCAGTGCTTCGATACTTCTTCCGGTTCCTGGAGTGGGCACCAACCTATTAGCTGGGCACCTCAAGTCGGACCTCATTGCCGGTACTTTTTCCGGTTCCTTGAGGTTTGGTATCCATGTCTCCCTGTTAGAGCAGTGGAGAGAGACGCGACATGGAGTGAGGGAGCTCTCAGCACTCGCATAAGAGATTGATCTGCGCCCCAGTTTGCTATATGATTACATGCATGAAGGATGTTTTTTGTTGTTTGTTGGTTCTGTGTGCGGGAGCTCGATGATTGGGGGAGTTTAGATCTGTGGTTTCATTCTCAAATTCTATTCATATGGATTGAGATAAAGATGAGAAGGTAGGTCCCTTGTTCATGTAGGTTTTCTCTGTACCACCAAATGTTTGTTTGATTTTTCCATGTAGATTCTCTCTGAGTTTTCCTTAGTCTATGTTCTTAGTCTTCATCCTTTTATTTCCAGTTTATGAGATTTCAGTATTTGATTCACTTATTCTTGGTTTGGCAGATATCCGTATCTCTGTTCTTATTATTCAATTTTTTTATTTCTCAAATTAGGATTTCAGTACCTTTTCTTTTATTAGTCATCAGTTTCCTTCTTTATTCAATCGTATTCAGCCTTAGTTCTAGTTCAGTCTTTCTTTAACTTTCTTTTGTCCTTAGTATCTAGTTTTCCTCTTTCTTCAGTCATATTCAGTCACACTCTGTTCAGTCTTCCATTATCTACTTCAGTTTAGTATCCAGTTTTCCTCTTTCTTCAGTCATATTCAGTCACACTCTCTTCAGTCTTCCATTATCTACTTCAGTCTATAGTGCTCCTTGTGCATATATACTTTGATTTGCTCATTGTTCTGGAGTGAGGCGTTTTGGCTCCCAGGAGCATCTGCACCTGCGCTGAATAAAAATCAAAACAAATACTAGAAAAATTAAAAAAAAATCCTTTTTTGGCATGGTAGATAATTTGGTGCGTGATGTTCGGTCCAAATTTCAAATCATTTGGACATCTACGTAGCTCTCGGCAAAAAAGACAAATTTTGGGTCTGTTAAATAGTGTACTGTTCGTATATTGTTCTGACTCAATTTGTCTTTTTTGCTGAGAGCTACTCATATGTCCAAATGCTCTGAAATTTGGAGCGCACCTCACCATCCAAATTATCTACCTTGCACAAAAAATTTGGATTTTTTATATTTTTTATGAATTATTTCTTGACCGGGTGCAGATGAGCCCGAGCTCAGAATTGGATATTCGATTCTTCTTTCTTGTCTTGTTCTGTCATTTTGTATCGGCATAGCCAATCATTCACAAGATCATCTATTCCACATAGGCAAAGCAAGGTTTTTCGTAGTAAAATTCAGTATAGTTGAGAGAAAGGAAGGATTTTCGTTGTAAATTTCACTACACTAGAGGAAAAAGCTTCAATGTTATTATCTAATTGTTTCAAGGTTTTTCTTAGTCATGGCTTTCTTTTCTATACCAGCTTTAGGGGGAGGTCCATCTAATTTTACTTTGCCCTGGGCTCTCTGCAGGTGGCTAGACAACCAGATTTGGTCGATTAGTTGGGACATGTAAATAATTTCTGCAGGTGACAAAGACATGCTTATTGCTCATAATGTCAAATGTTTGTTAGGATGCCAACATATATTATTAGTATCTTGCAGTTCTTTTCAGTAAATCTTCAGTCTCTTCTTTCTCCGGTCACCTTCAGTGCACATGTTTCTTCATTATTTCAGTAACTACAATCTCATCATTCCGCCTTCATTTCTCAAATCTCTGCTTATCAGTTATCCCTCTGTATGCATCAGTTATCAATATTTCTCTCCAGCCTCATTATTTCCTTAAGTCCCTGCTCTACCCAGCCTTCATAAATTCAGTATGCCCCTGCTCATTATGTATATAGACTATTTTTGAGCATTCTTATTTTTTATCTTTTTGTTTCACCAGCACGTTTTATTACTAACCAGAGGAAGTTTCTTCTCTCACTTATTCCAGGAAGTCAAGGTTCCAACTTCGTTTAGCGCATGTTGTTTCAGATGTGTTATGTAATAGTACTACATAGAAGAGTTTTTTGCTTCAAGAAGTGTTATGTAATAGTGCTATGTATTTTCTGAAAATAGTTCCTTCTGTTCTGGCTTTTTCACTAGACATTGATGCTATTTGTGCTTCTTTAGCAGTGATACCATAGTCAATTTACATTCTTTTGTATTTTATCTACACTAAGCCTTTGGTTTGTTCGTACCATTAGGCTGTAGGGAAATATTACTATATGTAACATGTATATTTTTGTTCTTATAGGCTGCTGCTTCTCATTTCTCAAATTTATTTCTTAATGCAGCTTCATTCAAATTTATGTAAATATAAGCGTATGAGGTCTAGTGGGAATGCTACAAAATAATTCCAGATGTGAATATCCGGAGCGCATTGCTGCTGGTCGTCTCTTGCGATTGCGTACAACGGGCTTCTCACAAAGCCAAGTCATGGCCTCATGAGGTTGCTTTTGGATTAACTGTAGTGCATCGTACCGTTTTATGCTCCATGTGAGAGTCGTACATATCTTCATTAGATGTGCCCCTGCCTATGACGGTTATGAACTCAAATAATATAGTATATGTATATTTGATCAATGTGGTACTATTATATCCCAATGTTATATCATATGCCCATATTGATGTACATGAGTGAGACTAAGGACCAAACATGGCAGCCCAATGTGTTGAAACAAGATAAGTGCGCACAGGCCCTCTTCAGGTGGCGACACCAGGTGGCACCCAAACCTCTAGTTGCTATAAACAGAGGAGGTGGGAGAGTGATTAGCACTTCCTCTCCTCTTCTCCTCCTTCTCCACGACGTCTTTAAGGCCCTCCACTATGTAGGCCAAAACAGGTGCCCCAAGAAAAAATCAGGGCATCAGAGCACCTACTTGCTCCGGCGCCAAATTCACTCGCACAATAAAAAAGGCACTTGTATGGGAGAGGTTCGCGTTATGACAGTGGTGCCACAAGTTTTCTATTTGGCATCGGTAGTATGTGGCATACTTTTCACAAGTATGGCACCGGACACATAGTGGAGGCCTAAATCAACCGCCCATCAGCAGTTTCGCCTCTTCGTTCTCTGAGCACCGAGTCGCCGTGCGCCGTGGAGATATCTACGGCGAAGAAACTCGAGCAGGTGAAGGCCGTCGGATCCTCTCCTGCCGCCGTCGCGCCCAACGACAAGTGAGAGTGTGGCGATCGGTTTCCCTCGATGGTGACTGTCGGTGTCAAAACCGGCGGATCTCGGGTAGGGGGTCCCAAACTGTGCGTCTAGGCAGATGGTAACAGGAGACAAGGGACACGATGTTTTTACCCAGGTTCGGGCCCTCTCGATGGAGGTAAAACCCTACTCCTGCTTGATTAATATTGATGATATGGGTATTACAAGAGTGGATCTACCACGAGATCAGAGAGGCTAAACCCTAGAAGCTAGCCTATGGTATGATTGTTGTTCATCCTACTGACTTAAACCCTCCGTTTTATATAGACACCGGATAGGGTTAGGGTTACCGTAGTCGGTTACAATGGTAGGAGATCTACATATCCGTATCGCCAAGCTTGCCTTCCACGCCAAGGAATGTCCCTTCCGGACACGAGTAGAAGTCTTCAATCTTGTATCTTCATAGTCCAGGAGTCCGGCCAACGGTGATAGTTCGGCTATCCGGACACCCCCTAATCCAGGACTCCCTCAGTAGCCCTTGAACCAGGCTTCAATGACGATGAATTCAGCGCGCATATTGTCTTCGGCATTGCAAGGCGGGTTCCTCCTCCGAATACTTCATAGAAGATTTTGAACACAAGGATAGTGTCCGGCTCTACAAAACAAGTTCCACATACTACCGTAGAGAGAACAACCTTTGCACAGATCTGTTGGCGTATTCAGCGGCGTGACATCACACCACGGCCAGGCCTTTATCTGAATCGTTTTCTTGTCCCACCTCGGTAGCGTTTAGCGAGGCGGTTTCTTCGGAACGTCTTGTCAGAGCGGAGATCGTGCCCCCTTATTCCGGGATTCTCATCAATACGGGCGTGGGTAACCCAGTCGTGCCCGTTGGCACGCCTCCTCAATCGAAGGCGAGTCCCAAACGGTCACGGGGCGGGCTCTTGGTATTCAACCTCTTTATAACGAGACCAAGGCCCGCTCCTTTCTTTCAATCTCAATCGAATCCGCCCCTCTCCTCGAGTTCCAAGACCCAAAGCTCCAGATTTAGGCGCCCGGACCTTCAACGATGTCCGGCTCCGACCTGCACGACCGGTGGATGTCTTCCTCCGTCACGGAAGAAGATGTGCTAAAGCTGAGAGACGCCAGGTATCTAACCGGCGAAATTCGCATAGGCTGCCTGCCCAAGGGCAGGTTATTCCCACTCCCGAGCCTGGTGAGAGCGTGGTATTCGTGTGTCTCACTTCCTTCGGGTTTAGGCTTCGACGGACCCCTTTGTGAGGGGCTCATGTTTTATTATGGGCTGGAATTCCATGACTTGGATCCGGAGTCCATCCTCCACATCTCGTCGTTCATTGTCATATGTGAAGCCTTCCTCCGCATTACCCCTCACTTTGGATTGTGGCTCAAGACCTTCAAAGTGGAGCGAAGATGATCAAGGGGCATCGAGGCAGAGTCTTGGAGGGGCTGTTATAAGCAAGAATGCGGACGCTCCATGGCACGAGGGCTCTTTTCAAGAGGAGCTCAATGCAGCAACAGGAGTGGTTTTATATCACCGCTCCGGGGCACCAAATGGGCGGCGCCACCTGCCTTCCCCTCGGGTCCTCCACTGCGGCCAGGCGTCATGGGTCAATAAAGGGCTCGACTGGGACCGTCCAAGGGCGATACCTCTCTGTTGCAGGGCCGTATTCGAGACCTCCGAGAGATAGAGAGAGATCAATCTGGTCGTAGTAGCGCAGGTCATGCTGATTCGTCGTACCTTGCCCTGCAAACGTCGCCCCCTCCGGCTGTGGGAGTTTAATCCGGAGGGACCACGAGCTCTCCAACATTTTATGGGCATAACGCCCGTGGAGATGTACCAACTGTTCTTTGGATCACAAGCAATGTGTCCGGATTTAACCGAGGACGCAGTCTGAGCTGCAATCCTTGGATACTCAAGTAAGTAGTCCTGTGCCGGACATGCTATCCGCATATTTATCATACACTCGCCCTTAAAAGAGCTATCCTTTAAACAGGAGTGGATAGCAAAAGCAAAAGCTGATCAGTGTCCGGCTCCCTCCACGAGACCACGCCGGATCCTGTATTAACCAAGATGCTAGAGGTTGTGCCTTTTGAAGAAGGCGAAGGGGGAACAAGGAATTACTACCTCAAGTGAAGGAGGCTATCAAGAAAGGGGATCGAGAATCCCTCCCTCCAAGGGGAGAAGAGGACCGCTTACGAAGATCCGGAGACCAAAGCCTCAAGCGGGGTAGAAATCTTCACCGGAGGGTCTGCGGCGGGAGATGCCCGGCCGCACTATTTCCCAAGGAGATCAGCCCTCCAATGAGCCGTAAGTAAAGGGGGCATTTTTTTAAAGAGAGACATCCCGTTTATTTACGAAGGTAACGAAAGTTTACCTTGTTGTTCGGATCTCAGCCCTTCACAGCAGAGCTCGTCTTCAGGGGATCTTGGTCCGGAGATGATGGAGAGCGAAACGCCTCCGCCTGCCGTCCCGTTATGCGAGGTGGACGACCCTGAGGTGTCGTCGCGGAGGGCTCCTCCGAATCCAGCGGGGCCAGAAGGCAGCCGTATGTCCCCTCAAAGCCCTCCGTGTCCAGCCTTCGGAAAAGGCCACCGGACGAGTCCGGCACCAACGGGTGTGCGGTCGGAGGAGCTGAAGGATCTACTCGGGCGAATGTCTATCTCGGAAGATCACTGTACATTAATGGAGTGCGGTGAAAGAAAGGATTTCATCCGCCGAGAGCGGATTGCATGAAGCCGTCGTAAGTTCTTCGACGGGTTTTGAGGTCACGCAAAATGATGTACCTTCGACTGTTTTGCATATAAAATCGCCTACTGTATAGATAGTAGCCCCTGAGACTTGGTGCGGTGTCAAAAATGACGGTGCATCGAGGATCATAACCCCAGGTATAATATGCGCTCTTCCTATGTAGGTGGCGACGCGTCCGGTGGCTAGCCGGGCTGATGAATTTGCCGAACTGAAGCGGCAACTAGACGAGACGGATGCGTACATCACGCTTGTTAATAAGCGGCTTGACGAGTCACAAGGTA
Source organism: Aegilops bicornis (assembly GCA_021605145.1). Classification (NCBI taxonomy): domain Eukaryota; kingdom Viridiplantae; phylum Streptophyta; class Magnoliopsida; order Poales; family Poaceae; genus Aegilops; species Aegilops bicornis. Next base: position 674,086,145 of record CM038673.1, on the reverse strand, counting down.
TGCAACTTCTCCGCGGACACCTGGTAAGGGAGCTTGACGCCCATGCCTTACAACATGTATGCTTGCAGATGGTGCCGTTGCTATGGAGAGCCTTCGGGCGGAGCTCGCCCGAGCCAAGGAGCAAGCCAAAAAAAGTGATGCGGCTGCTTTAAAGGCGGCCGCAGAGCTAAAAGCCGAACATGCTGCTCACTGCCGAAGCAACAAAGACATGGCCGAGATGGCCGTGAAATTGAAGAATGCTACTGACCGTTGCGAGCTTCTTGAAAAAGAAGATCGAGCGAAACAAGAGGACCTGAAAAAGGCCGCCACCGAGGCCAAGGATACTCGCTCTGCAATGAGAGCTATGAAGGAGGAGCTACGTCAGGCCGGAGATATTGCGGCTGGAAAGCCCTTTCTATTGCGGAGGAAATTCACGGATCCTAGGTACGCTCAATTGGACCGGCTGTGGGGTGCGGAGGATGCTTACCTGGACTTGGCGGCGAGTGCCGCAGACGCGGCCGAACACTTCCGAGGTTAAAAGGATCACGGAATGGAAGAGCTTTTTTGGTCGCAGTTCCATAGTCCGGAGCGTCCACTTTCATTAGCCGATCGTTTGGCTGAATGGGCTGAGCTGAATAGGTTGTCCGGACTTGCCATGAAGGCTGTCATGACTCATTTGTGGCCGAAAAGGACCGAGCCGAAGAGTTATTTTGGCTTGGTGCAACAGTTCCTTGGTGCGGTGCCGCATATCGATGCAATAAAGCGGTCAACATGCATAGAGGGTGCGCGGATGGCTCTTGCCCGTGTCAAGACATACTGGGCGGAGATGAAGGCCATCGACGTTGCATCCCAAGATTCGGACAGAAGTCGAGTGCCTGCCGAGCACTATTTTGAGGAAGTCCTGCAGGGCGCTCGTTTAATAGAGACGCAGTGCTCGAAGGATATTATGTTTTAGTGACATGTATGATGTGTGAAAACAATGTTTCAATATAATATAAGAGCTTTTTATACTTGTGCGTTCAAGTATTAAAACACCTCATGTGCGGCCGTTGATGTATATGTGTATATAACACGAAAGATGGCAATCTTGACTTGACCCCACGCACATAGTGCAGGGGTGTTTGCAAAAAGGCGCATTTTCACACTTAATCCAAAGTCTTGGTCCTATAAAGGAGGTGATAGCATAGCAAACTAGGCAACCGGACTATAATGCTTTATCACTTTCACTTAGCCATAGGAGTTCGATGGTGGGGCTACTATATAGCCCCTAGGGGCACCGCGCTCTCCCGAATTCGGGGTGTGTATGTGCGTGACCGGGAAACGGTCCTTCGTTAATGCGTGGGAATTCTAAACATTCGATTGGGTCATCGAGTAGTTGACCAGTCTCACGCTATATCATGACGGTCGGTTTTCGCTTCTCTCTTGAGGTGCTCACCGGCGAACCGGGCACAATCACGATAGTTCTCCACGGTGCGCGTTAGCCGATAGAGAACGGAACGTAAGGCAGCAAAACACAGAGCCGGGCAAACCCAACATTTGACCAAAGACATGATTCGGAGCTGATGCATATAAGGCCTAACTTCGAGACACGAACACTCCCTAAGGTATTCGTTCTTTATGAAAGCAGGCGGAATAATGCCCTAAGCCCCTGGTGTCAGTGCGTGCAAAAATTCTGGTGCGGCCGATGCCAAAACGCCAGCCTCCTCCTCGGTTATAGCAAGAAACCGGGGGATGTGTATCAACAAGAGACAGTAAAAAAGGTTTACGCAGGGTCTTAATCTGAAAAGAATCTTTGCAACGGGTCCCTACTGCACGTCTGCGCCTGTATCTCCGTTGTGCCGTATCACGGGCCGGGTGTAGCACGGTGTTCATCTGTAAAAGAGAAGAACTTAGTTGAAAAGAAAAAGATCGTCTGAAAAATGTAATTTATATTAAATAAGCAATGCAGTTCGAAAAGTGAATAAAATTGAGCTTTATTGTCTCTTGTTGTACATGCGTGCAGCCCCTTATGCGAGGGTATGCCGCTAGTAGGCGTTATATGTTTACGCCGGACTCGTCTAGCCATGTCCGGGGTTGAATGACCTATTCAGGTGCTTTGATTAGTGGAGCCGTATTAGTGTGGGGCTGTCAAGGCAGTCTCACGTTCTTCCGTCTTTCGAGTAACACTTGATACTCCTTTTAATGAGATGATGCCGCGTGGATCGGGCATTTCAAGTGTAAGAGATGCATAATGCGGTATTGCGTTAAAAGCGGTAAAGCTTCACGTCGATGGTGCTTGATAGCTACTTTGAATGGGGCGATGTGGAATGTTAACTTTTCGGCGGAAGTTGTCGGATGAGCGAACACAACTTCTAGCAGTAGGGAGCCCGTACAATGGGCATATAGGCCTGGCATTACCCCTTTGAAGGAGGTGTTGCTATGGCGAATTTTGGTTGGGTCTATCCCCATTTTGCGGATTGTGTCCTGATATAGCAGGTTTAGATCGCTACCTCCGTCCATTAGGACATGTGTAAATTGGAGTCCGTCGATTATAGGATCTAATATCAATGCAGTCCATCCTGCATTCCGGATACTTCCGGAATAGTCCTGATGATCGAAGGTGATTGGTTTTGACAACCATCGTTGGGACTCTGCTGGGATAGACCGTCTTGATGCGTGTTTCTATGGGCGCCGCTCTGTTTTCCCTTTTGTCACTTGAAGTGAGTTCACTATTTTGACTTTTGTGGGAAATTCTTTTTTGATTGCTTTCTGCTGCTGGTGGGGTTCGTCATCGTCCTCGCTTGGTGTGTCGAGCCCCTTGTGTTCGGCATTGAGTTTGCCGGACTGCTTGAAGACCCAACAATCTCTGTGGGTATGGTTTGCAGGCTTCCCGGGAGTACTGTGGAATTGGCATATTTTTTCCAATATTTTGTTTAGGTTGGATAGCTCGTCGCTGTTGTCCTTGAGGGGCAGTTTTTTATGATTCTGCCGGGAGCTTCTGAATCCGGCGTTGATTGCCGTGCTCTTCGGGCTGTTTCCCTTTGTCCGGCGCTGGTCCTTGCTGCGTCGTGGTTTTCCATTTCCATCCCTGACTTGGATGTACTTGGGTCGCTGGTACTGCATCTTGCCGATAACTATCCTCTCCAGCATAAAAGCGGGTCATGAAACTTGTTAATGCAGCCATTGTTCTCGGCTTCTCTGGCGAGATATACATGAAACCATTCGTCTCGGACGTTGTGTTTGAAAGCTGCTAAGGCTTCGGCGTCTGGATAGTCGATTATTTGGTTCTTTTTGGTGAGGAACCTGTTCCAGAATTTGCGGGCTGACTCTCCGGGTTGTTGAGTTATGTGACTTAAATTGTCTGCATCCGGAGGGCGTACATAAGTCCCTTGAAAATTTGCCCGAAAAGCATCCTCGAGCTCTTCCCAACTTCCAATGGTATTTTCAGGGAGGCTTTTGAGCCAATGCCGGGCTGGCCCTTTGAGCTTGAGGGGTAAATATTTTATGGCGTGGAGATCATCTCCTCTAGCCATGTGTTTGTGGAGGATGTAATCCTCAATCCAGACTCCAGGGTCTGTTGTTCCATCGTATGCCTCTATGTTTACGGGTTCGAATCCCGCTGGGAATTCGTGATCCAGCACCTCATCGGTGAAACACAGGGGGTGTGCGGCACCCCTATATTTGGGTGTGCCGTGATGTTCGGATATTTGGCGTGTTGCATTGCTTGGAAGACATTGCTTTCTCGGCCCATAGATGGACCTAACTGGGCCATCCTTTTGATGTGAATCCTTATGCGGATCGGCGTGCGGCTTGTGTGCGGTGCCGCAGCCGCTCCATGTTTGCCATGTGGTCGTTTATCCGACCGGGCGGCCTCTTTGTTCTTTGATTGCGGGGCTCTCTGGCCTCCTCATGGTCGGGCAGTAATTTGCGTTTCGAGTAGCTCTTTGTTTGGCGACTGTCGCCGTATTTCTCTGCGGTGTTGAGTACTTTGCTCCATCTGATTCTGAGTGCATCTTCCGCTGTTTTGAGCTTCCGCTTCTGCTTTTTCAGGCTACGTGCAGTGGCGACGAGCCTTTTGTGGAGGTTCTTCTGTTCCAACAATTTGTCCGGCGTGAGATCGTCCGGACTGTTATCTTCGCCGGGGACGGGTTGTTTATCCAAGTTGTCCTGTTCGGACGGTTGCTCGATAGCATGTTAAGTAGTCCACGGTTCGCCCTGCTCTATGGCTGGGTCTGTGTGGCTGCCTTCTTTGTCGAGGCGGGACTCGGTGCGGCGTTTACGTTGCCGTTTTGACTGCTTTTCGAGGGATTTATCCTTCGTAGTGTCCTGTTGTCACTCGCCGTCACTTCCTTTAGGTGTATCCACCATGTATACATCATGGGATGAGGTGGCTGTCTAGTATCCTATAGGTGCTGGTTCATGGTTGTCTCCTACATCGTCGTCCATACCGTCGATGTCTTTGGAGTCGAAATCGAGCACGTCGTTTAAGCTTTCGACAGTGGCTACAAAGTGGGCGGTGGGTGGGCGTTGAATTTCTTCGTCGTCCGCATCCCAACCTTCCTGACCGTAGTCCGGCCAGGGCTCTCTGGATAAAGAGAGAGACTTTAGTGAATTCAGGATGTCGTCAAAGGCGAATGCTTTGAAAGATGTCCATGACGGTGAACTCCATAACGGCGCCCAATTGGATTCGATTGGCGGGGCGCGGAGGGTTGGTCCGGAGAGGAGTCGGGCACCTTGGAGTCACGGTCTTCGCATAAGGACGAGGATGGAGTTCGGCTCAATCGTTGTAGAGATCGTAGCCCAGGCGGTGTCCAACCACTCGTCCTCGATCGGTAGTCGGCTCGAGCTAAGGGTCGGGGCCAGACGCTGCGGCCTCGAACCTTTGACCGGTAGAGCTAGATCGTGCCCATCGAGTGATCTTGGCGGCTTGGCGTGGCTCGAATCCGTCGAAGATCAAGTCTCCGCGGATGTCGGCCGTGTAGTTCAAAACTCCCAAATCTGACGATGGCGGGCGTAGCTTTTGATTCGCTCGGATGGCCAAGTGAATTGGCCCGCGGTGCAAAGCCGCCGAATCTGAAGATCTATGCGGGAGAAAAGTCTCACCACTGGACGCGTCGTTGTTGTTGATCAAAGGAGCCATCGGGCCTAAGGATGACGACACAGAGGAACTCTCAATGAAAGCACCAATGTCGGTGCCAAAACCGGCGGATCTCGGGTAGGGGGTCCCGAACTGTGCGTCTAGGCGGATGGTAACAGGAGACAAGGGACACGATGTTTTTACCCAGGTTCGGGCCCTCTCGATGGAGGTAAAACCCTACTCCTGCTTGATTAATATTGATGATATGGGTAGTACAAGAGTGGATCTACCACGAGATCGGAGAGGCTAAACCCTGGAAGCTAGCCTATGGTATGATTGTTGTTAGATCCTACGGACTAAAACCCTCCGGTTTATATAGACACCGGATAGGGTTAGGGTTACACAGAGTCGTTTACAATGGTAGGAGATCTACACATCCGTATCGCCAAGCTTGCCTTCCACGCCAAGGAAAGTCCCATCCCGACATGGGACGAAGTCTTCAATCTTGTATCTTCATAGTCCAGGAGTCCGGCCAACGGTGATAGTTCGGCTATCCGGACACCCCCTAATCCAGGACTCCCTCAGTGACCAAGCACATCATGCTGACATGCATCCACGACAGGCGCATCCATGCCGACTATTGGCGGCTCCCAAATGCTGACGAGAAGGAGCCTGTGTAAAATAGGGTCTAGTTTGCATATATTGTATTTATACGTGTACACGTATGTAATTTGATCATCTATATATAGTGAGACGTGAGGCGGATGTAACACCCATGCAAAACCCTAAACCAATCTCTTTAACTTGGTATGAGTTAGCCAACCGGGCCGCCGTGCGAACCCTACGCCGTATCCCCGGTCCATCCGTCGTCGCCGCTGCGCACCGTCTCGTTCTGTGCCGCTGCCGCGCGCTGCCCTCCTCCACGTCGCCGCGATGTCGTCCGCTGCCCTATCTGTCGGATTTCGGGTTCCGGCAGACCCTTAAGGTTCGAACTCTGGGGTGCGCGCGGAGATCCAACCCTCCACCGTCTCGTACCTCACCGAATCGCAGGGACCTAAACTACTAACAAGAACAGCACAAGAGGCATAAGATTTATCTTGGTTCAGGCCACCATCGTGGTGTAATACCCTACTCCAGCGTGTGGTGTGTGGATTGCCTCTCGGGCTGATGAAGAAACGATCTGAGGGAGAACAGCCTCGCGAGGGTCTGTTCTTAGTGGGTGCGATGAACTGCTAAGTGGTGTCCCGCCGCTCTAGCTTGAGGCTCGGGTCTCTCTCTCTCTCTCTCTTCGGGTGCTTCCCACTCTCTCCGATCGTCCCCCTACTATGGTGGCTAGCTCTACTTATATAGGCGAAGGCCCTGGGTCTCTTCCCAAATATTGAGCGGGAAGGGCGCCAACAATTGGCCATTTTGAAGGGGAACTGCGGGTACACTTATCCTGACTAAAGTTGGTCCTCGCCTGCCAAAGGCTCTGGTGATGACGCCTGCTTGGGCTCCACGATGACTGCATTCCAGCCGTTGGGGCTGGTCTTGGTCTTGTTGCACCAAAATGGATGCCTTTGCTTGATGCTCTTGCCTGCACTTGCTCCCTTTGCACCAAAGAGGAGAGGAGGACGCTGCGCGGTCTGGCGCCCGACTGGCGCCCTTCGTCGTCATGGCTTGCGTCATGGGCACCTCACGAGGTACTCTGCCTTGAACTCTCCGCCTCCTCACGAGCCAGCCTGACGAGGCCGTGCCTGAGGAAACTCTTGGTCGCCCGCCCCGCGAGGCTTGGCCCCTCGCGAGGGTCTTGAGCTTGTGTAGATGAAGATAGGCTGTCCTGGGCCTCCTTTGAGCCACGCTGCAGGCTGCAGGCAGGCAAGTCTGGGGACCCCCGTTCCCAGAACGCCGACAGTAGCCCCCGGGACCACAACGCGCCCGGACTTGGCCGTGCGGAGAGGCGAAAGGGCAAGTGCGAAGCGTCGTGGCCCTAACAGCCTGCGGCCTTGGGCGCCTCGTGGCGGTTGATTGGACGTGGGCGCACTGCATCCCCACGACGCCTCGGTAACCGCCCGGATTCGACAGGTCCTTGCATGCAGAGTTGGTCATAATGATCGGTGATCGTGGAGGCCGGTGGTTGGCCTTCGCCGGCTATAAGTATGGAACGGCGCGCGCCCTTCCAGTCTATCCCCCTTGTCTCTCCTTCTTCTCCATGGCTCCACCAAGGAAGTTCTCGGCCGCGGAGAAGGGGAAGGGCCGCCAGGTCGAATCTTCCTCTCCTCCGCCCAAGCGTGGTCGAGGTCGCCCTCGCAAGCACCCCATGGCCTCCACGGCGGTCTCCTGCGGTCGTGGGGGAGGCTCTCAGCATGGTGACGAGCGGCTGGCCATGGTTGGAGGGCGTGCCCCGGCCGCTCGTCCCCCGAGGCTGCACCTCCATGCTTCTTTGGCGCTGCGGAGTTCATGGTGAGGGTGGAGGAGCCGTCAGCGTCCGGCTTCAGCCTCCGTGCTTCCTCTGGGTGAGCTCCCGGATGGCGCCTGAGTGGCCTCTGGCTCGAGCGGATGGCTGTTGCAGCCGGGCTTCATGGGCTTCTCTGGAGGTCTCTGCTGCGGGGAACATGTTCTGGCCCTTGGTGGCGGAGCGTTCAGCAGCAGCGCGTGGTCTCCGCCGCCGGTTCTCCCTGCACTTCAAGTATGATGGCGATGCCACCCTCTACGTGAGGGTGTTCGGGGAAGACGGCCGCGCATGGGGTGCTGCCACGAGGCGGCGACCGCGTCGAGGACTCAGCCCGGCAGCGGGTGGAAGAGCGTGGCAGGCGGCTGGCGATGCCCGCGACTCCTCACGCTTCACCAGCTCTTCTTCGGGTGGAGATTCTTCCAGCAGCGGCCACGGCCAGCCCCCGCACCGCCGCACCTACTTGGGGGTGGCAGCGGGTCCGCTCACCGCCACGCCCCGGTGAAGCGCGAGATGGAGTCCGACTGAGCTCCGGAGGCGGCCGGGGCCTCCCAAGAGAGCCGGCACGGGGCGTGCTTCACCTGCTTTTGTCCTTTTCCTTCCTTTTTTCCTGCGTAAAAAGGGAACAATGTGTGGCCCCATGGGGGCGTGTTTAGGGCAACACCGTTAATTATTGTGCTGCTTTTGTTATCCTGGTATTGTTCCCTTCCGTCGTGCGCCCATTCGCAAGTGGATCTCGGTCATGACGAGGCGACCGACCACAACCCGTGTTAAGCGTTGTGCTGCCCATGGGGCATGGTGAGGAGGGTGCTCGGTTGTGGACCAGGCGTGAGAAACTTGAAGCGATAGGGGTAGGAACACCCTTGAGGGGCTCCGAGAGCTTCGCCTCATGAGTCCCAGCCAAGAAGAAAATCGAGGCGGGGAGGCGAAAAATATCGAAGAACCACGGACCAAAAAGGGCGATAGTTTCGATAAAACTTCAAATGGGAATAACCAGCCAACTGCAGAAAGCAAATGAAAAAGCCGCGTCCGGCACCTAGTCTAGTCTTGGACGTCTTCTCACGGTAGCGGAGCTAAGTGCTGCTCTTTGGGCGTGGGAGGGAGCCCAGGGGCTGAGGCCGGCACCCTGAGACTCCGGGCGTGTACAGCCCCACTCATTATTACGTGAGAGTGTCACGCAGGCGGCGAGCTTCACGAGCCTTGGGCCTTCTTCACGAGCTCCGGGCCTTTCTTACGGTAAGCAAGCTTCACGCAGGCGTTTGCCCTCTTCACGAGCTCGGGCCTTTCCGAGCAGCGAGCGGCTTCACAGGCGTTCGCCTTCTTCACGAGCTCGGGGCCTTTTCCAAAAGATGAACTTCACGAGGCATTCGCCTTCTTCACGAGCTCAGGGCCTTTGCCAAAAGATGAACTTCACGGGCATTCGCCTTCTTCACGAGCTCGGGGCCTTTTCCAAAAGATGAACTTCACAGGCATTCGCCTTCTTCACAGGCTCAGGGCCTTTTCCAAAAAGATGAACTTCACAGGCATTCGCCTTCTTCACAGGCTCAGGGCCTTTTCCAAAAAGATGAACTTCATAAGCATTCGCCTTCTTCACAGGCTCAGAGCCTTTTAGGGGTAAAACCTCCGGAGGTGCTGGATGTTCCACGCGTTCTGTATAGGCACCCCCTCTTGAGTCTCCAAGCGCACGGAGCCAGGCACGAAACATGAACAACCTTGAATGGGCCCTCCCACATGGGAGAGAGCTTATGCAGTCCCTCCCTAGAGAGGACCCGTCGAACACGAGGTCTCCTACCTCGAGAGTTACAGGCGGACGTTGTGGCGGTGGTGGTATCGCGGAGTGCCTGCTGGTACCTCGCCGCTTTCATGGCCTCAGCTTCTCGACGGCGCTCCTCCCCCAAGACAAGGGTCGTCCCCGCATGGCGTCCTGCAGCGTTCGTCAAGCGCCCGGGACCCTTGGATCGGCAACTTGACCTCGTGAGGGAGGACCGCTTGGCTCTGTAGACCAGGAAGAAGGGGTCTCCCGGTTGGCTTAGATTGCGGTTGTGCGGATGGACCACAACACAGGCGGAAGCTTCGTCGTACCAGCCTCTGCCGCGAGCTTCGGTTTCTTCTTGAACGTCCTGGTCTTGAGGCCTCTCAGGACTTCTGCATTGGCTCGCTCGGCCTGTCCATTGTTGCGGGGGTGTGCCACCGAAGCGTAGCATATCTGCGTCCCAAGGTTAGCGCAGTACGTTTTAAAAAGGTTACTGGTGAACTGCGAACCATTGTCGGTGATGATGCGGTTCGGCACTCCGAACCGGCTCACGATGCCCTTGATGAACTTGACTGCAGAACCAACGGGGATGGCGCGGACGGCCTCAACTTCGGCCCACTTGGTGAATTTGCCCACGGCGACGTAGAGGTAGCGATAGCCCCCTGGCGCGCGAGGAAAAGGCCCAGAATGTCCAGCCCCCAGACCGCGAACGGCCAAGTGAGGGGGATGGTCTGCAGACCTCCTGCTGGCTGGTGGATCTGCTTGGCATGGAATTGGCAAGCCTCGCAAGCCTTCACGAGTTCGATGGCGTCATTGAGTGCGGTGGGCCAATAGAAACGCTGCGGGCATGCTTGCCGACAAGGGTCCGTGATGATGAATGGTGCCCACAATCTCCGCCATGTATATCTGCCCGGCAATTCCTTCCCTGTTCCACGGTGATGCGGCTGAGGATCGTCGTTCGGTCGTTTCGGTAGAGCTCTCCATCCATGATCTTTGTATGCCGTGGCTTGCCGCGCCACGCTCTGCCTCCTCCTCCTTCTCGGCAAAGCCCCATGCGTTAAGTAATTCTTGAGCTCCGTGATCCAGCACTCCTCTTGAGGTTCCATCGTTAGAAGCGGGCGTGCTCTGAGGCAGACCACTGTTTGGGGCTCCCAAGGCAGGCGGTGAGGAGCTCCTCGAGGCTGTCTTGTGCTTGATAACTTGGCAGGGGCTGAGGGCTTGAAGAGCCGTTCCTCAAAGACGCCCGGCTCTGGGGTAACCTCTGGAGGCTCATTTGGCGATGTCGTTTGCCTCTTGATTGGTGCCGCTGGGCACGTGCTGCAACTCAACCCCAGGCTGTTTCTCCATCCTGCGGACCTCCAAGGTAGGCTTCCATGTGTTCGTCTCTTGGCTCATACACCTTGTTGGAGAAATTGACTAGGAGCTGTGAATCGCCCTTGATGGTAGGCGCTTCACCCCGGGCAGCGGAAGCCTTGAGACCCTTCTCAGCCCTCGTATTCTGCTATGTTGTTGGAGACCTTCTCGCCATCTTTGGAAACAGAGTTGCGGCATAGTAGAGCTTGTCTGGCGGGGATATGAGTACCGCCCTAGCCCCTGCGCCCTGTCTGAGAAGCAGCTCCGTCGAGTACATGACCCAACTTTACGGCGCTTCGCTCCACAGGGAGAGGGACCGATCCTCGCCCGGCTCACGAGGCCAGTGCTTGTCCATTCGGCCATGAAATCTGCAAGCGCGGCCCCCTTGATGACTCTGGTCATACTGAACTTGAGCTGGAATGCTTGCAGCTCAATGTTCCACTCGGCGACCCTTCCAGCCGAGTTGGGGCTCCTGAGCACCCTCTCCGAGAATCTTGAGACAACCTTGATTGGATGACCACAGGAAGTAGTGCAGCAGTTCTTGTGAAGCCACCAACAATGCGAGGAGGAGCTTCTGCGGCATGGGGTGGGCCGTCGCATCCCGTAGCACGGCAATCTTGGCAGTACACCGGGTGCTCGACGAGGTTAGGGGCGTCGGTGCTGGTGGCGTCCTCCGGAAGCTGTGGTGCCTCCTGAGGCATCGGCGCCTCCGGAAGCTGGGTGCTTGGACGGGGGGCCTCCCCCGCCCTTGGTGCACTCTGTCGTGACGGCTGATCTTCCTCCATTGCGGTGCTGGCTTCTGCTAGTTCCTTCTGATTCGGTCTTGCCTTAGCTCGGGTGGCCGTCGTGGTCTTGGCCTGACGCTCCTCCCTAACCGCCACTAGAGCAGCGCTAGCGGAGTAGGGAGTGGCGGCAAGGTAGAGTACCAAGGGCTCCTGAGGGCGCGGGGCCACCATCACTGGAGGGCTGGTCAGGTACCTCTTGAGGTATTGAAAGCGGCAGTCGGCCTCTTCAGTCCACTCGAAGGGCCCCTTTTTCTTCATCAGCTAGAAGAAAGGCAGCGCCCGCTCCCCCAATCGGGAGATGAAACGGCCCAGCGCCGTTACGCGCCCTATGAGCTTCTGCATCTCCCTGAGGGTCTTTGGTGGGCTCATGTCTTCCACTGCCTTGACCTTTTCTGGGTTGGCCTCGATGCCTCGGTGTGACACGAGAAAACCAAGGAGCTTTCCCGAGGGAACTCCAAACACGCACTTCTCCGGGTTGAGTCGCAGGCTCAATGAGTCGAGGCTCGCGAAGGTTTCTTCCAGGTCTTGTATCAAGGTCTTGGCCTCGCGAGACTTCACCACGATGTCGTCGACGTATGCCTCCACATTCTTCCCGAGCTGTGGGCCCAAGGTGATGTGCATGAGCATTGGAAGGTTGCCCCTGCGTTGCGCAACCCGAATGGCATGCAGATATAGCAGTATACTCTACACGGGGTTAGGAAGGCCGTCTTCTCCACGTCTTCCACCGCCATCTTGATTTGGTCATACCCCGAAAAGGCGTCCAAGAAGCACAACAGGTCACACTCGGCAGTGGAATCGACGATCTGGTCGATGCGGGGGAGCGAGAATGGATCATGTGGGCATGCTTTGTTGAGGTTGGTGAATTCGACACACATGCGCTCCTTTCCTCCCTTCTTCGGCACCACCACGGGGTTGGCCAACCAATCTGGGTATCGGACCTCGCAGATAACCCCCGCGGCTTCTAGCTTGCGGGTCTCTTGGCCGATGAAGGCCTGCTTTTGATGGACTGCCTCCTCGCTTTACGCTTCCTTTGGGCCGCGTTGGGGCACACTTTGAGGTGGTGCTCGATCACGCCCGTGGAATCCCCGCCAGCTGATCGGGCTCGGTGAATACCTTCTTGTTACGCCTTGAGGAACTTGACAAGGGCTTCCTCCTGTTCGGGCTCGAGGTTGGCGCCTATGGTGAAGGTGGCGTTTGTGGACCCGTCCTCATCGACGGGTATCTGCTTGGTCTCCGCCTTGTCTTGGGTGAACAACGGCTTCTTCTTGGTCGACGCAGCCCCCTTGGGCTTGGGGGCTTCCGCATCGGCGGGCTATGCTGCGGCCGCCGTCTTGAGGGTGAGCTGGCGCTGCGGCGCAGCCTCGGTATCCCGAACGCAGTGAGGACGCCGCTGCTCCCAGGCATCTTCATGAGGTTGTACCCCGGGTGGGTTGCGGCCATGAATTTGGCCAATGCCGGATAGCCAAGGATGGCGTTGTAGGGGAGGCCGATGGGGGCGATGTCGAAGTCGACCAATTCCGTGCGGAAGTTGTCGTAGGTGCTGAAGGTCACCGGAAGCCGGATTTGCCCCAAGGAGCTGGATGACCTTCCTCCTACGCTCGAAAAAGGCTGGCTGGGCAGCAGCCACTCTCTGGGTATGCAGAGGAGGTTGAAGGCCTCGACCGAGAGCACGTTGAGGCCGGCGCCGCCGTCGATGAGGGTCCTGGTGACGGCGACCTGGCAGATGGTAGCTGTGCAGAGCAAGGGGAGCGCACCCGAGCCGGCCGAGTTGGCGGGGTGGTCTTGAGAGTCGAAGGTCAGCCCGGCCGACGACCCCGTCCTGCTTGAGGGAGCCCCCTGCCGCGTGGAGGCGGCGCCAACCCGGCGGACGAATGCCTTGACATGGCGGCAGGAAGGCGGTGCCTGCGAGCCGCCGAGGAGGGCCGCGACGAGTGGGGGAGCCGGCACGAGGGGGCGGGAGACCAGGGAGCCGTGCGGCCCCTTCCGTGAGGTCGCCGAGGAGCGCAGGGACGATGCTTGCTGCCCGTCCCCCGCCGGGCCGATGGCGGTGTTGACGGCAGGTGACGGGAAACGACGAGGGCGCCCGCCGGCGAGCCGCACTGGGCGACCACGGGAGGCGAAGCGGCTCGGCGCTCAGCAGCAGGCCCGACAGCGTCATACATGGTTGCGGCGGTCGGGGAAGAACGAGGCGAAAAGCAGATTCAGCGCACCTACAGCGCGCCAAATGTCCGGATTTCGGGTTCCGGCAGACCCTTAAGGTTCGAACTACAGGGCGCGCGGAGATCCAACCCTCCACCGTCTCGTACCTCACCGAATCGCGAGGACCTAAACTACTAACAAGAACAGCACAAGAGACGCAAGATTTATCTTGGTTGAGGCCACCATCATGGTGTAATACCCTACTCCGGTGTGTGGTGTGTGGATTGCCTCTGGGGCGATGAAGAAACGTCTGAGGGAGAACAGCCTCGCGAGTGCATTCTTAGTGGGTGCGATGAACTGCTAAGTGGTGTCCCGCCGCTCTAGCTTGAGGCTCGGGTCTCTCTCTCTCTCTCTACGGGTGCTTCCCACTCTCTCCGATCGTCCCCCTACTATGGTGGCTAGCTCTACTTATATAGACGAAGGCCCTGGGCCTCTTCCCAAATATTGAGCGGGAAGGGCGCCAACGATTGGCCATTTTGAAGGGGAACTGCGGGTACACTTATCCTGACTAAAGTTGGTCCTCGCCTACCAAAGGCTCTGGTGATGACACCTGCTTGGGCTCCACGATGACTGCATTCCAGCCGTTGGGGCTGGTCTTGGTCTTGTTGCACCGAAACGAATGCCTTTGCTTGATGCTCTTGCCTGTGCTTGCTCCCTTTGCACCAAAGATGAAAGGAGGGGCTGACTGCCTTGATGCAGCGCCCGCTGGCGCCCTTGGTGCGTCATGGCTTGCGTCATGGGCACCTTGCGAGGTACCCTGCCTTGAACTCTCCGCCTCCTCCACGAGCCAACTGTGAGGCCATGCTGAGGAAGCTCTTGGTCGCCCGCCCTTGAGGCTTGGCCCCTCGCGAGGGTCTTGAGCTCGTGTAGATGAAGATGGGCTGTCCTGGGCCTCCTTTGAGCCACGCCGCAGGCAGGCAAGTCTGGGGACCCCCGTTCCCAGAACGCCGACACTATCCCTCTCCAACAACGTCAGCGCCATCACCTCGACCGCGGCTACCACGGTTCCCGCTGCACTCGCTGTTCCGGCGATCTCCGTCCGCCTCGGCCGCCACAACTTCATGCTGGGGGGGGGCATTGCCGGCACCGTCCTCACCAGCACCAACCTCCATGGCTACCTGGACGGCACCACGGCGGCACCCGACAAGACCATCGTCGTCGGCAATGGCGATGCCGCGACGACCGCCGCTAATCCGGCGTACCACCATTGGTAGACTCAGGATCAGAAGGTCAAGGGCCTTCTTCTCACCTCCATGGAGGAGCATATCGCCTGTCAGCTCATCAGCTGTGAGACGGCGCAGGAGGTATGTGTCGGCGTCAAAACCGGCAGATCTCGGGTAGGGGGTCCCGAACTGTGCGTCTAGGATCGATGCTAACAGGAGACATGGGACACAATGTTTACACAGGTTCGGGCCTTCTCTATGAAGGTAATATCGTACTTCCTGCTTGATTGATCTTGATGAATATGAGTATTACAAGAGTTGATCTACCACGAGATCGTAATGGCTAAACCCTAGAAGTCTAGCCTATATGACTATGGTAATGAATGTCCCCTATCCGGACTACTCCCTCCGGTTTATATAGGCACCGGGGGGATAGGGTTTACATAGAGTCGGTTACATAAGAAGGAATCTTCATAATCGGTTGTGAAGCTTGCCTTCCACGCCAAGGAGAGTCCAATCCGGACACAGGTACAATCTTCGGCCTTCATGTCTTCACAGCCCATCAGTCCGGCCCATGGATAACGGGCGGGCCTTTGAACCTATAGTCCAGGACTCCCTCAGTAGCCCCTGAACCTGGCTTCAATGACGAGGAGTCCGGTGTGCAGATTGTCTTCGGCATTGCAAGGCGGGTTCCCTTCTATCCGAACTTCAATATAGTCTTCGGATGCGATGATAGTATCCGGACCTGTCACACACACCATACATAACCGCAGAGAGAATATATTTTTATGCGAGTCTAATCTGCAGACAGTTTTTTACAACATGACATCACGTCTGTTCGGTCATAATTTCAAACCATTTTTCGTCTGCCGCTCCATGTTTTGAGACGCGGTTGCCATTGGCACGTCTTGTCAAAGCAGAGATCGTGTCCCCTTATCGCGGGATTCTCATCAATCCGGCATGGGTAACCCAACCGTGCCGTTTATATAGCCCTTGAGAATAGGCGAGTTTTAGGGTGAGTGGGGAGGTGCTTGATATTTGCGGCCTTTATAAGGGGATAAGGATTCTCTCCCTTCACCCACACCCTTTCTCCTCCTTCAATCCTTCTGTCCTTGAGCTCCAACGCCCAAGCTTTAGCTTTTCCTTGTTCGAGAAAGCACTCCAAACATGTCCGAATTCGGAGCTGGAGGCAAGTGGATGGCCTCCTCCGTCAAGAAGAAGGACATCACGGAGCTCCGGGAGGCCGGATATTTAGCCAAGGAGATTGCTCACCGACTCCCGGCAAAAGGGAAAATCGTCCCTACTCCCGAGCCCCATGAGAGGGTTGTGTTTCTCGCACACTTTGTCCGCGGGCTGGGATTTCCTCTCCACCCATTTGTCCGCGGATTGATGTTTTACTATGGGCTGGACTTCCACGATCTGGCCCCCAATTTTATCCTCAATATCTCGGCATTTATTGTCGTGTGAGAGGCCTTTCTCCGCATCCCACCTCACTTCGTCCTATGGCTGAAGACCTTCAATGTGAAACCGAAGGTGGTGAGCAGTCAACAAGCAAAGTGCGGAGGCGCCATGGTGGGCAAGATGCCTAATGTCACCTAGCCTGAAGGCTCCTTTGTGTAAACGGTGAAGGGATGGCATTCGGGGTGGCTTTACATCACCGAGCCGCGTGACACCGACTGGGTAGCGCCCCCGAATTCCGATCCGGAGTTCCGATGCGGCTCACTTCCTAGAAAGAGAAGGGTCTGACCTGGGGATCTTCGAACGAGATAACTGGGCTCCAGACGTGCGTCCAGAACATGATAACCAAGAAGATCAAGCTTGTCAATGTGATCCAGGTTATGCTCATTTGTCGGATCCTTCCGTGCCAACGTCGGACTTTCTATCTATGGGAGTACGACCCAGCCAAGCACCAGACACTACTAGGGCTCTTCGGCGCGACGCACGAAGATATCTAGAAAGTGCTCTTCAAGGCTGGCGAGACGCCACCGCCCATGACCGAAGATTGCGGGCTTAGCTTAAAACGCCAGGCCAATTCGACAATTCTTTTAATGTTTTCAAGGTATATCCTTCACCGACATATTTTGAGGATGGATTCTAAGTTCTCCCATCCACTTTGCCAGGCCTAGATCGAGGTGGCGGGGCAGATTATCTGTCCGACTCCGCTTCCTGAGGAGGAAGAATTCCCACTTCTGACGAATATGTTCTTTCCAGTGCCTTATGACGTGCCGGAGAAGAAGGCCAAGAAAGCGGCCAAGGGGGCCAGGAGTGGCCTTCACCGAAAAGGAGCTTCGGACATGATGTCCGAAGACGAGACTCACTCTTCGTCCATCGAAGACAACGAAGAAGAGGAGGAAGAAGAAGATGACTCCCCACCTGAGGCGTGGAGGAAGAAGAGGAAGGCCTCTAAGAACCTAGAGGCGAAGGCGCCCAAGAGGGGAAAAGGCTCCCCCGCGGATAACTCCGCGTGGGATGTCGATAGTAGTCCGGAGCGGCCTTCTCAGGCCAAGTGTCGGTGTCAAAACCGGCGGATCTCGGGTAGGGGACCCGAACTGTGCGTCTAAGGCGGATGGTAATAGGAGGCGGGGGACACGATGTTTACCCAGGTTCAGGGCCTCTCGATGGAGGTAATACCCTACTTCCTGCTTGATTGATCTTGTTGAATATGAGTATTACAAGAGTTGATGTACCACGAGATTGTAGAGGCTAAACCCTAGAAGCTAGCCTATGGTATGATTGTCGTCGTCCTACGTACTAAACCCTCCGATTTATATATACACTGGAGGGGGCTAGGGTTACACAGAGTCGGTTACAAGGGAGGAGATCTACATATCTGTATTGCCAAGCTTGCCTTCCACGCCAAGGAGAGTCCCATCCGGACACGGGACGAAGTCTTCAATCTTGTATCTTCATAGTCCATCAATCCGGCCAAAGAATATAATCCGGCTGTCCGGAGACCTCCTAATCCTGGACTCCCTCAGTAGCCTCCGAACCAGGCTCAATGATCATGAGTCCGGCGCACAAATTGTCTTCGACATTGCAAGGCGGGTTCTTCTCCAAATTCTGAATACTTGTTTGAGTAGTGTCCGTCTTTCCATAAATGTTGCACTCCTTGGCTTCTGTGCCTAATAAAGGATATCCTCCATGCGTCGAGCGAATGTGCGAAGTCGGGGCATTTTTACAATTACCACCCTAGCCATGTGGGTAAATCGCCTATTAAAGAGACGATGATTCTCAGATCCAGATCACACCATCCTCCCACAGCGAGTATCCATCAGAGCGTGCCCGGAAAAAATCCATTCCAACATGGCCAATCATCGCAGCTCCTCCTCTCGCTCCCATAGCCCTAAGCCCGGTGATTGGAAGAAGTGTTTCGTCCCACACAGCCAGCTAGTAGAGTTACAGACCCATGGATTTCTCCCTCCAGCGTATATGGTTCCCGTTTGAGCCGGGCGTGCCACCTATAATGACGGGGAGCAAGCGGAGAGCTTCCCCAATCCCTCCAAGGGGGAGCGGGTATGCCTGGTTCCTTATTTGTTAAGAGGGCTCAGGTTTCCATTTCATCCGTTCCTTCGCGGGCTCCTGGAGTTCTATGGCCTCTAGTTGCATAACTTTACTCCTGCCTCCATTTTACACATTGCTGGCTATGTTGCCCTTTGCGAGCTGTTTCTGGGCTGCGAAGCTCATTTCGAGCTATGGAAGAGGCTATTCTGCCTCGTACCCCATACACAAGAGGGGTCGCTTTATCAAGTGGGCGGAGCCGGAATATGGCGCATCGCCGGGACCAGATACCTGTCCGGTACTCCGAAGATGACATACGAGGACTGGCCTTCGGTGTAGTGTTATATGGAGGACGTCCCCCTTCCAGACCCTATTCGGGTGGGCCTCCCTGAGTTTGACAGCGCTCCCCTAAAGAAACGCCGCAGATGGCGCCCTCGGAGCCCACAGGAGGAAGATAACGGAGAAGTCCTTTACCTGATGGGCCGGATAATAGTGCTGGCTCAATCAGGACTGACAATAATCGAAGTTATGTCAATATGTATAATGCAGGGGGTACAGCCACTTCAATATCGAGGACACCCCATGTGGCACTTTAACAGGGAAGATGACGCCACCCGCTGCAGGCGTAAGGGACCGGACTCAGTTGCTGCTCTAGCAAGAATTACATGTCGATTTGTACAAGGGAGAGGAAGAGGAGTTCCTACGCATTAAGCCACGGGACGGATTCTCCATGTACAACCCTCCAAGCTGGGTGAGCTGTCTTTTTACTCCCAGCCTCCCCGCATTCTTCATCATAAGTATTTACCTTGCCGTTTCATGGCACGAACTGCTAAAGCTGTAAGGGAGGTCAACAGCCCGCCTCCTGGCAGGAGGACCCCGACCGGGCCCTCGATCCGGACTCAAAGAGGATCCGGACATATTTGTGGAGCTGATCGACAGAGACATTCTATCAATTGAGCTGCGATGATGCCATGGTGGCCATCCTAGCCGATTATCTGGGCTACTCCTGCATCGCATGTAAGTAAAACCGGAGTCCCAACTTCCGAGAAGGATCCCCTTTTTTGCACTTCACCTACCGTACACATATGGTGTCTTACAGGGAAGGCCCTCGGGACGTCATGCCGGACCCGCAGTGACTCGCCAACAAGGGGCACCGAAGCCGAGTAGGATAAAAAGGAAGGCGGTCAGGACTGAGACGCTATCGCAGAGGTATGATACAGAACCTCACTCCGTGGTTGTCATCTTTTAAAATATAATAACATCCATGTTTCCTAGTAGGAAAAATGCTCGCCGGACTATATCCGAAGAGGCTGCCGATCACGCTTCCACCAGTCAGGCTCCAAGGCCGGACATAGAGGCGGAAGCGAACACGGGGCGGACGCCAGATGCTCCTCCTACGGAGGATGCGAATAGACTATCCGCTACAAATTCCAAAGTGGAGAGCGCCATGAATCACAGGCGTCGCCGGGCCGTACTCCGTGACGCTTGTTTCTCCCAAGAGGCATTTGATGCCTTCAACTCAGGAGACGCATACATCCGTGCCGCTCAAAATGGTCTTGCAAGAGCCACGGACCCGGTATGTAAAGGACATACGGGTAAAAAATAATCTGATGATTATATATATCGGTAGCCCACGAGA
Organism: Aegilops bicornis; assembly: GCA_021605145.1. Lineage (NCBI taxonomy): Eukaryota > Viridiplantae > Streptophyta > Magnoliopsida > Poales > Poaceae > Aegilops > Aegilops bicornis. The sequence continues at coordinate 674,066,289 of CM038673.1, read as the reverse complement.
CTTGAAACAGTTGACACAACTGATTTAAGGATCATTATTTATCTTGAGTTCTTCTGAGAAGAATTCCCAATTGTCTCAGGAGCTGGAAGAGTGCAAAGCCCAGCTACGGGCCGCAGTTGCCGCATTGAAGGAGTCCGAGAAGGCCCTCTCTGGTAACACTTGTTTCCATTGCAAAGAATGACAGGTACCACATGGTATGCGGCATGCAAGCAAATTTAACAATAGATGCTGCAGATGACTCCGGAGTGAATCCAGAGGCCGCGCCGGGGGATGCACAACATGCTAATCGACAGCTAAAAGCTGGCGAGCGCGTGCTGACGCGGGTTAGGCAGGAGAAAAACCATCTCCAAGACGCCAATATCCAGCTGGGCATGGAACTGAAGGATGTTCGGGCCCAGCTTGCTGACTCCGAGAAGGAGAATAAGCGGCTTCGACGCGGCATTTTCAGTAAGTGCTTGAGCGAACCTTTGAAAGAGTTCGGCAAAGAAGCCGGCTAACAGAGTGATGTCTGCAGGTATGCTGACGGGTCGTCCCGCGGAGGAGATGCCCGGGTCTGCGGGTGATATTCTACCAGAGCTCTCACAACTGCACGAACAAGTTCGGCATGTGATGCAGGGTATTGCCCAAGCCTTGTGGCCATCCGCCTCCCTGCCAGGAGGCCTGGGGGAGCTTATAGAGAAACTAAAGGGAGAGCGGCGGCGCTTCCGATTATGGAAGATATCGGCCTGCCGACAAGGTGCCAGGGAAGCCTGGGCCATGGTGAAGACGCGATATACCAAGTCTGACCCAACCACATGGCCGAGGTCGGACCTGTGGGGCCTGATGGGAAGGAGATCCCCGTCAGTTTGGTGTATGACCAAGTAGAATTAGCCGCAAAGTATTCCCAAAAGGATTGTAGGCTAGACAGCCTGTTGGATGGCATAGAAGAAGAATTTAGCCAGTCTAAGTGACTATGTACTTCAAGTGACATGTATGGTCCCTAGCCGGATTGTAAATCATTTTTCATGGCGGACCTTTTCGCTTCGACCTCTGGACCCGATAGTCCGGAGTGTATCCGAATACCCGCTGAGTTATGTGAAACTGGGGTACACGTGGAAACTAGGCGTAGGGGTCATAAGTGCTTGAACAGACATGTACCCAACTAGCTATGTTATATTACATGGATAGTAAGAAACATCTTCCAGGGAGAATAGTTCCGTTAGGGGTTCCTTTCCCTGGGTACGCATGCCCTAATGTGCATGTCAGAACTGCGAAAAGAGATGCATGCTATAAACATCTGGGGGCATATAAAAAATAAATAAAAGTCATCTTTTGTTCACCGACCGAATATTCCCTTAAGAACGCTAGCTTTCAGCTTCACCCAGTCTGAGGTACACATCCGGCTGACCCGGCAGTAACAATCATAGAGGTGCTCCCCTTATGCCCTAGCCGAATTAACGAGAACGTAGGGCATAAACACAAGAGCCAGGCAACCCAGCTTGGCCAAAACTTAAGTCATATCGATGCATATAATGGCGAAAAAGGTACATGTGGAAGAATAACACATGTGTGGGGGCATAGAGGCCAGAGAATAGTTATATCAAGCTTCTGTATAAGAAGCCCCCAGGTATAATGAGCATGGTTAGCACGTCAAGATTGTGTAGTCAAGACACAATTTGGCCTTTTAAGGCCTGGAAGAAAAAAGGAGAAAGAGAAAGAGATAAAAGACAGATAACGGATATGTAAAAATTGACGGAGGTAGGGGGACAAACATAGAGTCCGGCGCTAGGCGTAGAATCTTTGGAGTCTGGCTGCGTTCCATGGGTTTGGCTCGAGTCAATTGTCCGATGCATCCCGCAGACGGTACGCTCCAATCGGGTCGAACTTGGTCAATAATGAAGGGACCTTCCCATTTGGGCTTGAGCTTGTTCTTTTCTTCTCCGATAGGCATAGAACGAGTTCGCCAACGTTATAGGTTTGGGCCCGTACTTCCTACGCTTTGATACCTTGAGCACATTCTTTGATAGAATGCGAACGAGCTTTTTGCCACATCACGCTCCTCCTCCAGGGCGTCCAAACTATCCTGCCGATCAAGCTCGGCTTCTTTCTCTTCATACATGCGCACTCGAGGTGAGTCATGAATTATGTCGCAGGGTAGTACCGCCTCTGCGCCGTACACCATAAAAAACGATGTGTATCCGGTAGTATGATTCGGCGTGGTCCGCAGCACCCATAGTACGGAGTCGAGCTCCTCTATCAAGTGCGTGTTTGATTCCTTTAGGGACCGCACTAATCTGGGTTTGATGCCGCTCATGATAAGATCATTTGCTCGCTTGACTTGACCGTTAGTTTGTGGGTGATAGACAGAAGCATAATCGAGCTTGATGCCCATGTTGCTGCACCAAAGTTTTACCTCATCAGCTGTAAAGTTCGAGCCGTTATCGGTGATGATGCTGTGGGGGACGCCATAACGGTGTACAACCCCAGATATGAAGTCTATCACTGGTCTGGATTCGGCCGTTTTAACTGGTTTGGCTTCTATCCATTTAATGAATTTATCCACCTGACCAATAAGTATTTTTTCTTATGGCTTCCCCCTTTAAGGGGTCCGACCATATCAAGCCCCCAGACCGCAAAGGGCCAAGTGATGGGGATTGTTTGGAGAGCGGTAGGCGGCATATGGCTTTGGTTTGCAAAAAGCTGGCAACTGACGCATCGTTGGACTAAATCCTGTGCGTCTGCCCGGGTCGTCGGCCAATAGAAACCTGTATGGAAGGCCTTGCTTACAAGGGCCCGGGCTGCGGTGTGGTGGCCGCCGAGTCCAGCATGGATTTCTGCCAACGGTTTCCGCCCTTCCTCTTCGGAGATGCACCTTTGAAGGACTCCGGTAGTGCTTTTCTTATAAAGATCTCCCTCGTGGACCTTGTCGGCTTTAGATCGCCGCACTATGCAGCGTGCCTCATTTTGGTCCTCGGGAAGTTCCTGCCTAGTTAGGTAGGCCAGGAATGGTTCTGTCCACGGGGCGATGACGGCCATTATCACGTGGGTTGAAGGTGTTATTTCGGTAGTGGAGCCTCCGATTGTGTCAGGGTGTTCGGTATCTAGTGTTGTGTCCGGGTCCGGACTGTTGTTACCGGTATCCCCTTCCCATACTACGGATGGCTTAAACAGCCTTTCCAAGAAGATGTTAGGTGGGGCGATTTGGCGCTTAAGCGTATCGATCTGAGCGAGGATATCCGCCGCCTGATTGTTTTCCCGAGCCACATGGTGGAATTCAAGCCCCTCGAACCGAGCTGACATTTTGAGGACGGCGTTGCGATAAGCCGCCATTTCGGATCCTTGGCATCGAAGTCTCCATTTATTTGGGATATTGCGAGGTTCGAGTCCCCGCGCACCTCCAGGCGTGGAATGCCCATGGAAACTGCCATCCGAAGACCATGTAAAAGGGCCTCGTATTCGGCTGCGTTGCTGGAATCTGTATATAGTATTTGGAGTATGTATTGGATTGTATCTCTGGTGGGGGACGTCAGGAAGACGCCAGCCCCCAGACCAGCCAACATTTTAGAGCTGTCGAAGTGCATGATCCAATTGAGTCTGTATTTGTACTCTTTAGGGAGTTAAACTTCTCATTCCATTCAGCGACAAAATCGGCCAGTAATTGCGACTTAATGGCTCGCCGAGGTCTATATGTTATGTCGAATGAGAGGAGCTCGATGGCCCATTTGGCAATCCCGCCCGTGGAATCGCGGTTGTTTATTATGTCGTTGGGTGGTACTTCCGAGGCCACCGTGATTCAACACTCTTGAAAGTAGTGTCATAGTTTCCGGGATGCCATAAGTACTGTGTATGCTATCTTTTGATAATGTGGGTACTGTGATTTGCATGGAGTGAGGACAGTGGATACATAGTATACCGGTTTTTGAAGTGGGAACTTATGTCCGTCCGTCTCTCGTTCGACGACGAGCATTGCGCTTACAACTTGGTGGGTTGCCGCTATATATAACAGCATTGGTTCGCCGACATTTGGTGCGGCCAAGATTGGGTTGGTGGCCAAGATGGCTTTTACTTCTTCCAATCTGGCCGTGGCCACGTCCGTCCACTCGAAGTGTTCGTTCGCCAAAGAAGGCGATAAAGGGGTAATGCCTTTTCTCCTAATCGGGAGATAAAGCGGCTTAAGGCGGTGACGCATCCAGTTAACTTCTGGATTTGCTTGAGGTCGGTTGGGATAGCCAACTGCGACAGAGCTCAGATTTTAGCCGGATTTGCTTCAATTCCCCTACTGGAGACGATGAAGCCCGTGAGCTTTCCGGCGGGCACGCCGAAAACGCATTTTTCCGGATTGAGCTTAATGTCGTATGTCGGTGATTGTCGAACGTGATCCTCAAGTCGTCTATTAAGGAGTCGACGTGTCTGGTTTTAACGACCACATCGTCTAATTATGCCTCCACTGTTTTGTCGATCTGCTTTTCCAGAGATGTCTGAATCATGCGTTGATATGTTGCGCCGGCGTTTTTTAGCCTGAATGGCATTGTGTTGAAACAAAAAGGGTCGTATGGAGTGATAAATGCCGTTGCGGCTTGATCGGACTCCGCCATCTTAATTTGGTGGTAACCGGAGTATGCGTTGAGGAAGCACTATGAGTCGTGTCCTGCGGTAGCATTGATAATTTGATCGATGCGAGGGAGGGGGAAGGGATCCTTTGGGAAAGCCTTATTAAGGTCCTTGAAGTCGACGCATAGGCGCCATGATTTGTCCTTCTTTGGTACCATCACCAGGTTTGCTAGCCAATCCGGATGTTTTATTTCTCTAATGAATCCGGCCTCCAGTAGCTTGGCTAGCTCCTCTCCCATGGCATGTCGCTTAGGTTCGGAGAAACGCCGAAGAGTCTGCTTGACTGGCTTGAATCCCTTTAGAATGTTAAGACTATGCTTGGCCAGCCTGCGTGGGATTCCTCGCATGTCTGAAGGATGCCAGGCGAATATGTCCCAATTTTCGCGCAGGAACTCCCATAGTGCAGCGTCTACAGCGGGGTTTAACTGTGCCCCGATGGATGTTGTGAGGGTCCGTTGGGTGGACTTGGAATTTGACTATTTCATCCGCTGGTTTAAAAGAGGTGGACTTGGATCTTTTGTCTACTATCACGTCGTCCCTGTCCACTGTGGAGCGCAGCACAGTTAACTCCTCCGCCGCGAGGGCTTCGGATAACGCCTCGAGGGCCAGTGCAACTGTTTTGTTTTCGGCGCGGAGTGTTATGTCCGTCTCACTAGCTAGAGAGGTGATTCCATTGGGCCCGGGCATTTTGAGCTTCATGTACCCGTAATGGGGTATAGCTTGGAAGATCGTGAATGCCTCCCGCCCAAGAAGGGCGTGGTATCCGCTACTGAACGGGGCCACTTGGAATGTTATTTCTTTGGACCTGTAATTCTCCGGCGCGTCAATACCACATCTAGTGTGATTTTCCGGCAAGAATGTGCCTCCCGATCGGGATGATTCCTCCAAGGTCGTCTTTGCTTTGCTCAATGCGATTTCTGTCAACTTCCATTTTTTGAAGGGTCTCCTTGTAAATGAGGTTTAATCCGCTGCCGCCGTCCATGAGCACTTTATTGAGCCGAAAGCCGTCCACAATTGGACTGAGGACCAAGGCGGCTGGTGCTCGGGCTGTTCGGAATTTAGGTTCTTCACTGGCATTGAAGGTGATAACCGTGTCGCCCCATGGATTTATTGCTGCCACATGGCAGACTTCGGTAAGGCTGCGGAGGGCTCGCTTATGCCTATTATTTTGAGGCGAAGGTCTCGAAGACTGTCAATACTGTATTGTTATCCACGGGATGGTGCTCTGCAGTGTTTTGAATGAGGAGATCCTCACCGCTCTTGGCCACCTGTCGGAGTACCCAACATGCTCTAAGGCTATGTGTAGGTATGATATCCGTTGTACTGTGAATTTTGCAGGGCCCGTTAAGCCATCCCTCCAATACGGTTCCACGCCCTGTAGTGGGCTTTTGCTTCTTTGTGATTGAGTCGGGCGACTTATGAGAGTGTACCCTTTTAATTCGGACTGGGGGCTTGTCAAAGCTGGATTATCCCAAAATTTTGTTTGGGTTTTCCAGTGCTTTCCATCGCATACATTTCCGCATTATGGCCGCCAAGTCATGCAAGCGTGCATATATCAGGCGACTTATGGCGTTGAGGATTCCTAAAATAATGAAATGCGTCTTCCTCGTGAGTCCTTGACCTTGTTCATTACAAGGAGGAATCAGCCTAATAGTGATGTCTTGTCTCCACGGGGCTCTTGGCTAATGTGGGAAAGATCGCTTATATCTGGGTGGGTGGGTGGTTTTAAGTCCGAACCCTGACCCGATCTGAGACCCAGGGGCAGAGGAGTTTCCGATCTTGGAAGTTCGGGCTCCGGGATGCCGCCCAATAGGTCTGGCCCGCTACCTGATTCTAGGTTCAGGGTTTGGGCGATGTCCTCCCATAGACGGGTATCCAGCTCGGAGAGCTCGGGAATCCGGACATAGTTCGTCCTCAAGATAGAGGAAGAATCGCCGCATTGTTCCTCCACCACCGCTATCTGATGGGTGACCGGCGGAGAGTTAATCTCCCTTTGGTCGGGTTTAAGCCCAATCCGATCATAGTCCGTAGCGACTCCCAAAGCGGCGATGCGATCCAAGAGCCCGTTTAGAGAAGAGAGCTCCATTGGATTCATCTGCTCGGCAAGTTACGAGCCGACATAGAGGCTGTTTTCGATGACCTGAGAAGTCATCGTCGGCGCAACAGCCGAACGGGCGGTCATGATGAAGCCGCCTAGTCGGAGAGTTTGGCCTACAGCCAGGGCTCCCCCAGAGGTGATGTTGTCCCTGACAACGAGACGATCCATCCTTCCTTATGACGACGGCACAGTGGAACTCTCAATGAAAGCACCAATGTCGGTGTCAAAACCGGCGGATCTCGGGTAGGGGGTCCCGAACTGTGCGTCTAAGGCGGATGGTAACAGGAGGCGGGGGACACGATGTTTACCCAGGTTTGGGCCCTCTCGATGGAGGTAATACCCTATGTTGGATTTCGGGTTCTAGCAGACCCTCTAGGTTCGAACTCTGGGGTGCACGTGAAGATCTCACCCCCTACCTACCTGCACCTGTCGCCTCGCAAGGATCTAAACTACGCAAAGAGCAACACAAGAGACACAAGGTTTATACTGGTTCAGGCCACCATTGTGGTTTAATACCCTACTCCAGTGTGTGGTGTGGTGGATTGCCTCAGGGGCTGATGATGAACAATACAAGGAAGAACAGCCTCGCGAGGGTCTGTTCTTGGCCGGTGCGACGAACTGCTAGGGGGAGTTCGGTCGCTCTCTCTCTCTCTCTCTAGATTGCTTGATCTCTAGCTCTGTTCTGGATTCTCTGGATCCCCTATCCTGTGGGTGCCTAGTCCTATTTATAGGCAGAGGCCCTGGGCCTCTTCCCAAATATTGAGCGGGAAGGGCGCCAACAATTGGCCATTTTGAAGGGGAACATCTAGTACACTCATCCTGACTAAAGTTGGTCCTCGCCTGTCAAAGGCTCTGGCGGTGACGCCGGCTTGGGCTCCACAATGACCTCCTTCCTGCCGTTGCGTTGGTCTTGGTCTTGTTGCAATCAAACGGGTTGCCTTTGCTTGATGCTCGCCTGCGCTTGCCTCCTTTGCACCAAAGAGGAAATGAGGACACCGCCGGCCGGGCGCCCGCCTGTCGCCCTTGGTCGCCGTGGCTTGCGCCATGGGCACCTCGTGAGGTACCCGCCTTGATCTCTCCGCCTCCTCGTGAGCCACTCGACGAGGTCGCTACCGAGGAAGCTTCCTCGTCCCGCCTCATGAGGCTTTGGCCCTCGCGAGGGTCTCGAGCTTGTGCCGATGAAGATGGGCCATCTTTGGGCCACCCCTTGAGCCACGCCGTGAGCCGCTTGGTGCAATTCTGGGTACCCCGTTCCCGTAACGCCGATAATAGCCCCGGGCCCAAGGCACGCCTGGACTTGGCTGAGCAGAAGCGAAGGGCAAGGTTAAGCGCCATGGCCCTAACAGCCTGCGGCCTCAGGTGCCGCGTGGCGGTTGATTGGACGTGGGCGTCCCTGTTCCCCCACGCATCCTCATTTTGCGCCCAGCTAGACGGACCCGTGGTTGCACACAGTCATCCCTCTTCTCGCCGCTCGACCGTCTCCTGCTCTTCCTCCTCTCGAGCTCCAGTCTCCGCTTCCAATCCAATCTCGAATCCTCCCCCTTCCTGTCGCCATGGCTCCAACAAAGAAGGGGAAAGGGAAAAATCCTGTGCCTCCGCCCCGCTCGCCGTCACCGACGGCTCCTGCCGTCGATCGGTCGATCATACTCAACAGAGAAGGCTTGGACAAGGTCAGTTCTACCCTCTCCACTATCTTCAACGAATGCGGGAGGACGACGGTCTGGCCCGCGTCTCACTTCTCCATTGACAGAATAGTCACCGAGGTTCGGTACTTCGCCAACGCCATGTGGGCGGGACTGGTTCCCCCCTTTTCCGATTTCTTCAATGATGTGCTTTGCCATTACCAGATCCATATGATGCATTTGGGTCCTGAATCCATTACTCTTCTTGCCGTTTTCGCCTTTGTCTGCGAGGCGATGATGGGCATCCCTCCTTCAGTTGCCTTGCTGTGCCACTTCTTCTTTTTGCGCCTCATCGACCCCACCCAATGCTCGAGGTGCGTGAGCTTCATTGCCGCACCAGAAACTGTGGCTTCAGGGATTGATTTCAGCCTTCCTCCGCCCGCGTCTGGGTTCCGCGAGTGGTGGCTGTATGTGGACGTCGGGTGCCCAGCCCCCTGCTCTCGGAGCCAGCATTACCCGCTTTCCCCAATTTGGGCTGGAGCCAGGAGACGCTCACGAGCCCCCGGCTCGTCTTCGTCTGGCATCGCTTCGCGTACTTGAGGGCGGTCGGCGTGATGGCACCAAAGGTGGTGAACGAGTTCCTCCTATGCCGCATTGCCCCTCTTCAGCGCCATTCCCGCCGGATGTGGGCCTTCGGTGGGCGTGAGGACCGCATGAGGCTCCAGGAGGAGGACCTGACGCCTGAAGTGCTGAGGAAGGTTCTCATGATCCTGACTGGAGACCCTTCACCTGGCAGCATCCGGCAAGGGGGTGCCTTGCTATATCTTTGCTCGAACAGGGGTGACTTCGTGAAGCAGATGCCCAGCTTCGACGAATGGGGGCTACGCCCCACAGGCCTCATGGGACCTCGCGAGAACCCAGTTGTGGTGACTGCCCTCCCAGTTGCCCACGGTGGTCCTTCCTCGAGTGGTGGAGCAGGGAGGCAAGGGCCACCGGAGGCTGAGGGAGCCTCCGCCGGGATGACGACGCCAGGCGGCACTCCTGAGGCAGCAGCTCCTGAGGCCCGCACTGCTGTGGCTGCAGGCGTTGAGCCACGGCCCGCGGCTCCCGTGGCCGAGGCCCCTGAGGCCCCGGCTACCCATCTTGTTGAGGCGACCGGCGGCGTGTGCCAGGACGACGCCCCTGACGCTGGTCACCTTGGTGCTTCTTCCTCGTCGCAGGTTGACCCCTGCGCTGAACTCCTGGGCCGCTTCCGCGTGGACTTCGAGGCTCTCCGGAAGAGAAGGGAGGCCTTGGGTGATGATTACCCTTGCCGCCTGCTGAAGCGCAGGAAGTATTTCGCCATTGATGAGTAAGCCTCCTCCTCTCCTAGTTCCTTATTTTCCCGTTGCTTCGACTGATCCTCGCCCCGCAGGGCCCTTCCTGCCGAGCTCACGGAGATGGCCGAGGAGCCATCCCCCCTGGCCTCGCCCTCTCCACTGTCTCCGAACGCCCCGAGTTCAAGCACTGCCCTTGCGGTGAGGCCGGTCGGAGAGGTGAGCCATCCTGTGGCACATCATGGTTCTGGCTCCTCGCGACCATCCTTCGCGAGCCTTCCCGGGGCATAGCTAGCCTGCCTTGGGCTCCTCGACTGGTTGTGGACGGCGATTGGCTGAGGTCGGCCCTTCGTTCTTCATTCGGGGACGAGTCGGCTCTAGGCCGGGCTTCTGGCGAGGCGTGCCCGGCCATCGTGAGGGCGCCAGCCCCCAGCCCCCTGCCCAGAGGGGGAGTGCTGATTCGTGGTCCCCCGTGCACACCTAGGGCGGATGACGACGCGGAAGAAGTGCTCGAGCGCGCCCGGGAGCGCCGTACCCTTCGCCAACGGTTTCTCCAAAGGGCGGCTTACGCAGTGAGCCAGCTTGGTGTAGAGCTCGCTGACGAAGACGCGCGCCTTGAAGCTGAGGGCATGCGCCTAGCTGAAGAGGGGCACAAGCTGAAGGAGGTCGTTCCCTTGCGCGCCACCAGCGCGACCTCGACAATGAGAAAGCCGAGGTGTCGCTGGCGGCCTCACGGGCGGCCCGTTCCCAGGCCGTCGAGGAGGCCCGGGAGACTGACCGGCGGCATGCGGCGACAGAGGAGCGGGCGCGGAAGCTCCAGGCCTAGAGCGATTCCCTGGAGCAGCAGGTGGAGCTGCGTGAGATGGCTCTTGCGTCGATGAAGGGAGCTTCGGTCGACCAGGCGGAGCTCCAGAGACGTGAGGAGGCACTGACGCTGGAAGCTGCCGAGCGCACCCGCGATCTTGAGCAGCTGGAGACGAGGGAGCGCTTGGTGACGCGGGCGGAGGACGACGTCGCTGAACGGGAGGCCCGAGTCCTGGAAGAGGTTGATCGCCGAGTGGCAGCGGCCCGCTTGAACCTCGAGCGCGAGTTCGAGGAGAGGCTGGGGTTGATCAGGGCCGAAGCGGAAGGCAGGACCGCCGCCCTGAGGGCCAAGCTGGACGAAGAGACGCGGCGGGCTGACGCTTACTGGGCCGCCCTTGGCGTGGCGCAGGAGGAGCTGACTTCCTCCCGCGCCGAGATGCTTCTTCTACGTCAGCGGGTGGACGCGGCCGAGGCCGTTGCGCGGCGGAACGAGGACGAGATACGCCAGCGGCAGATCCTGGAGCACGAGCATGGCCCTATGCTCCGCACGCTCCGGGAAAGAGCTAACATGGCCTTGGGCAACATCTGCGAGGCGGCCGTCGGCGAGCCTCATGCGGTTAACTATGCTGGTAACCTCCAGTTCTTCACTGATGTGGTGACGCAGCTGGAGGTACGGTCGGGCAGAGCCAACAGGTTGGTGGAGGAGATGAGTCGCGCCCTGCTCGGGCGTGCCTTTTCTCGCGTCTTCAGCTATCTTCGGGACATGGAACCCAACTTCGATTTTGATTCCGCCATCGCCCCAGTACCTCAGGCCGTCCGGGATGACCTGGCGCATTGGGTGGAAGACAACGTGGATGCCCTCGCTGGGGCCTTCGCCATCGACGACGACGGCGTGGTCGTGGCGCCGATGAAGGCGGCGTGGTGAACGGCCCCGACGCCACTTACAGCGACGCGGGAGGGCGATGGCGAGGCTGCGACGCCAGCCGACGATTCGTGAGGTGACCTTGAGGATGCATTGGGGGATTTATCCGATTGACCGCGTGCCGCTCCTGCTTTCTTATCCTGCGCAGACAGAGTTCGGGCTTGGCCCTGAAGGTTGTAAGAGCATTTTGGGAGGGGGAGCCCCTCGTGTAAAAACTTGTAGTTAGCGTATTAGTAGATGCGGTATCATTCGTGCGCCTGCACCAAGTGGCTGGCCTAGCGATGAGCTGGCTGGCTTGTTTACCTTCGACCCGCGTGGGCCCCGAGATAGCCTGCGGAGGGCTGTGGCGCTCCGTGTGCTCCCTGAACGAGCCCATTTAACCTGTGACGAGAACCTCCTGAGAGGGCGTGGTGATGGCGGTCCGGTCTGTACGCATGCTAGGCCTGGCCCGGCTCACGAGGGGCTCACGAGGGGAGGCAGCTGAGGCAGAGTGGTAACCAGAACGCAAGAGATTGCTCGAACGAGACTAAACATCCCTTCCCCGAACACACGCAAATCGCAAGCTCAAATCCAACTTAAATCCAAACGGGGGAAAAGCGTACCAAGGGAAAAGCAAGAAAAGCGTAAAAGCCGCGTCCGCACCTAGTCTAGTCTAGAACGTCTTCTCACCAACATGGAGCTAAGTGCTGCCACTTTGGGCGTGGGAGGGAGCCCAGTGGCCCGAGGCCGGGCGCCTCGAGAGTCCGGGCATGTACAGCCCCACTCATTATTACGTGAGAGTGTCACGGGCGGCGAGCTTCATGCACTGGGCCTTCTTCATGTGTATCGCCTTGCTTCATATCGCCAGACGAGGGCCCCGCCTTGCGCCACACTCTAGTGCCATCGACGACAGCCGAGACCGAAGATGCCGCCGATGGGGTAGAGCGGTCGCCAGCCAGTTCCCCGACGACCACGGGTCCTCCGCCGGGGTAGGCCCCGAGGCACCTCCCCTGCAGAGGGCCTACCTCCCGAGGATGCCTTGCTCAACACCGTGGTGGTGATGCCGGATCTCGCCCTCTCCCCGCAGCCCCGGCGCCCTCCTCCCGAGGGGTAGGAAAGCTAGGGATTGGGGCAGCCGTCCGCCGCGACGATCTGTACCTCCCTGCGATCCATGGTTAGCGTATGCTCGCTCCTCGAGGAATTAGCGATACCCGATAATCGCGTTGCTCGGCGCGTCGACGGGGCTTCCCCTGGGCTCTGGAAGAGCTCAGCCGGGTGCCTCGTCCCCCCTTGGGCCGAGGAGCGAGTCGTGGTCCGTCCCTCCTGCTGCGTCTCTTGATCCATCATGTGTGGCACGTACTCTTCTGGGGCCGCCGTCCCGAATGCTGCACCGTAGTGCCCCGTGTGCCACGCAGCCCTGCCTGAGGCGCCCTCCTGGGGGTGGTAACGCGGCGGCCCACTGGGGCCGTGGGCCGTGGCGAGTCCTCCTTTGCTGCCGGGGGCGGAGGCGCTGGCCAGCCGCAGTCTTGCAGACCGACGGCCTGGCCGGGCGTTGGAGGCCTTGGAGTCCGCTTTCCGGAGCTCTTGTGAGCGTCGCGTGGGAGCCTCCAGCGTGGGCCGCCCTGGACCTGAGTGGCGATTGGGTGCGAAGGGGTGAGCCCCGGCGCGGCGAATCCTGTGAGCTCGCCACCCGCTCCAAAGAAGACGCGTCGCGCCGCCTTCCATCAGCCTGCATTGTAGTAGCTCTCGGGCCACCGTGAGCGCGGCCCTTGAGTTCGCCTGCTCCCGTCGGGTGTACGGCGTCGTGGCTGCGGCATGGTTCGAGGCCCTCATCGCCGACCGCGCCTGCCGCGGCGTGAGAGCTGTCGTTGCTCGATCAAGACGCTTGCATGCGTTCGCAGCGCTCAAGCGGCCGCGGAGCTGCCCGGAGCACGGGTCGCCGGGCGAAGCGGCTTTCAAGGGGGCGGTCCAGCCGCCAGGATCGTGGTTGCCCCGGTCGTCACGGACATGGTGATGACGATGCGACGGGGCGCGAAGCGGCAGAAGGCGGATTCCGGCGCACTCTACACCGGGCGCACTAAATGTCGGATTGGGTTTGGCCAGACCCTCTAGGTTCGAACTCTGGGGTGCACGCGAGATCTCACCCCCTACCTACCGCACCTCGTCAGCCGCAAGGATCTAAACTACGCAAAGAGCAACACAAGAGACACAAGGTTTATATCGTTCGGGCCACCATTGTGGTGTAATACCCTACCCAAAGGTGTGGTGTGGTGGATTGCCTCGTGGGCTGATGATGAACAATACAAGGAAGAACAGCCTCATGAGGGTCTGTTTCTTGGCCGGCATGCATTTAACTGCTAGGGGGAGTTTAGTCGCTCTCTCTCTCTCTCTCTAGATTGCTTGATCTCTAGCTCTGTTCTGGATTCTCTGGATCCCCTATCCTATGGGTGGCTAGTCCTATTTATAGGCAGAGGCCCTGGGCCTCTTCCCAAATATTGAGCGGGAAGGGCACCAACAATTGGCCATTTTGAAGGGGAACATCTAGTACACTCATCCTGACTAAAGTTGGTCCTCGCCTGTCAAAGGCTCTGGTGGCGACGCCGGCTTGGGCTCCACGATGACCTCCTTCCTGCCGTTGCGTTGGTCTTGGTCTTGTTGCACCGAAACGGTTGCCTTTGCTTGATGCTCTCGCCTGCACTTGCCTCCTTTGCACCAAAGAGGAAATGAGGACACTGCGCGGGCGGGTGCCCGCCTGGCGCCCTTGGTCGTCAAGGCTTGCGTCATGGGCACCTCGTGAGGTACCCCGCCTTGATCTCTCCGCCTCCTTGTGAGCCAGCCTAACGAGGCCGCACCTGAGGAAGCTTCCTGTCGTCCGCACCGTGAGGCTTGGCCCCTCGCGAGGGTCTCGAGCTTGTGCTGATGAAGATGGGTCGTGATGGGCCACCCCTTGAGCCACGCCGCAGGCCGCAGGCAGGCAAGTCTGTACCCCCGTTCCCAGAACGCCGACACCCTACTTCCTGCTTGATTGGTCTTGATGAATATGAGTATTACAAGAGTTGATCTACCACGAGATTGTAGAGGCTAAACCCTAGAAGCTAGCCTATGGTATGATTGTCGTCGTCCTACGGACTAAACCCTCCGGTTTATATAGACACCGGAGGGGGCTAGGGTTACACAGAGTCGGTTACAAGGGAGGAGATCTACATATCCATATTGCCAAGCTTGCCTTCCACGCCAAGGAGAGTCCCATCCGGACACGGGACGAAGTCTTCAATCTTGTATCTTCATAGTCCATCAATCCGGCCAAAGGATATAATCCGGCTGTCCGGAGACCCCCTAATCCTGGACTCCCTCACCAAGCCTCGAGCCAAATCGTAAGTATCAAAAATCCTTATGCACGCCCGGACGTCCGTCCTTTCTGCCTTGCAATGTTTGAATCGTGTTATTGCAGTCCGGCTCGGGACAGCTCCCCGCTATCTTCATTAGAAGGTTCGCTGGACCCAAAGGAGAGGGTCAGCATGTCACCTCCGCCCGCTTACTCCCCTTCGGCCAAGGGTGACAATGAGGAGGTGCCTCAAAAGGCCTCCTCAGACCGGGGGAAGACTCCGGAGATCATCGGGGCGGCACCCCAGGATGACTCCGAACCGCCGGATACATGGGGGAAAAAGCCCCAACGGAGGCGGACGGTGCGGGCCGAGTTCTATTCGACTCTCAGCCGGATTCTAATACGGAGACCTATACGGCTCCGGAGTCCGGCAAACGGCCCTTCCCGAAAGGAGGGGGTGTGCTACCGGTGTCCTCTGTCCAACCAGAGGCGCCGGATCATCTACTGGAAGTGCTGCAAGGCGCCTCCATTGTGGATGAGCACCGTGCCCATATGCGTACGGTGATTGAAAAGGTTCAGTCCGTCAAAAACGGGCTGACCGAAGCCTGCGCTAGCCTTCTAACAGGCTTTGAGGTGAGTACATTATTGTGAGAAGAATATCACAGCATAGACAATAGCCTCCGATGCCCTGTTCGGTGTTCGGAAAGAAAAGCCGAACAGAGGATCAAAATTAATTTTCGCATGAGTGTAACATAAAGTGTATATGTGAATAAGCAGGCCTCGTTGCGGGCTGCTACCGCTCAAACTGCGGAGGTCTCCAGACTATAGCAGAAACTGGGGCAGGCCGAGGAAGAGCTCGGCCGCGTGAAGAAGCAGTTGGAGGATAGCCAAGGTATGCAGTAACCCGTGTGTATATTGAAGAGTAAATTGTTCAAGCTGACTAAAGTGTCATGAACTTTATTAGGGGCCAGGACCGAGGTGGCGGCCCTCAAAAAGGCGTTAGCCGAGGCTGAGGACAAAGCGGCCAAGGAACGCGTCGCGCGCGAGAAGCACAAGGCCCAGGTTGGCGAGGCGCAGCAACAGCTCCGGGGCGCGATCGAGAGATTTGAGGCCTTGGAGCGCGATTGTAAGGCACAAGAGTCCGAACTGGCGAAGGCCCGCCAGAGCGCACAGGATGCAAGAGCTGAAGCCCAGAACGCCCCCCAGGAAATTCAGGCAGCCAAGGAGATTGCGGCGGGTAAGTCTTTCATCGCGCAAAGCAAGTATGTAGAAGAAACGTTCCTTGTACTTATCCGAATTTGGGTTTTCAGCGTTCTGGATCTGCCGCAAGATAGCGTATAATCGCCGAGCATTACAGAGCCGAAGAAGGGATGTCTACGGAGAAGCTATTCTGGTCCCAATATCTTGGACCCGAACATCCGGTGCCCTTCAGCGACCAGCTAAAGTAGTTGGTCGAGCTGCACAGGTCGGCAGAGCTAGCCATGAAGGAGCTAATAGTCCGGCTATGGCCTGCCGAGCCTATACCTTCCAGCTACTTCGGTCTTGTTAAGCGGCTTGTAAGTGCCTATCCGCGGCTTGAAGCCGTGAAGCGGTTGGTCTGTATTGAAGGTGCGCGCATAGCATTTGCCCGCGTCAAGATGCATTGGGCAAAGCTGGATGCCAAGAAGCTGATGACTGAGGGGCCGCCGGAGGGCAAGGAGCATCGTCAACCCAAGCTCTATTTTGATGGTGTCTGGAGGGGTCCCACCTTGTGGCGGAGCAATGTTTGAAGGATGTCATATTCCCATGAGAACATTTGTATTATCCTGTCCTGTAATATGGAACAATGATGTTGTGTATTATAATGTTTGTGATTTACATTTTACCTCCTGTGCGGCCATTTATGAAATCTGAGGGTTGACGATTAAACTTCTCGCCCCCACGTAGATAGTACGGGGGGTGTTGGGATAAATCTAAACACTCTTTACTCCACATTCTGGTCCTTAAAGGAGGTGTTTAGCGCAACGAATAAGGCAATCAGACTATGCGGCCTTTACTGCCCTCACTTAGCCATAGGAGTTTGATAATTAAGAAAGTTGGCGAAGCCCCTGGTATTCGGAAGGCCGAACTAGGGGTGTTGTACACGCTTAGTCGGACGACCGATTCTTCGCAAGAAGCGGAAAAAATCTCTAACGATTTGGAACCTCTCGAACAGCTGACCGGCTCTCGCCGCATCATGACAGTCAGTTTTCGGCTTTCTCTACTGAGGTGCTCGTCCGGAAGAACCGGGACACAATCGCAGTAGTTCTCCCTTTACTACCCTAGCCGATATAGCAGAACGTAAGGTAGTAAGCACAGGAGCCGGGCAACCCAACTATTGACCAAAGACATGATTCGGAGCCGATGAATATAATGGTATAAGTTCGGGGTGCCGAACTATACTGGAAAAGTGTTTGGATTTTTATTGCCGTGATGCGGGTGTAATGAAGCCCCTGGCGTAGTAATACGTACCATGGTGTACATGTGCAATAAGTAATATATACAAAGGTGAGGAAACAGGAAAATGAAGTAATAAGCTGACGCCACCATTTATTCACCATTGTGATGTAATTAGTACGTCGAGGCATACTTTGTGCTAGCAATGCGGTGAGCAAGTAAAGCTATTTAACATGCTGCAACCAAGGGCGAGCTGCGTGCAGGTGTGTAAAACAAGTATGGCGATCGTTTGGTAGAGATCACCTGGGGATTCCCTTGTATGCCAGAGCTCCTTGCCTCCTTGGTGTGTTCTGCAAGCGGGTCGTCCGCATAGACCTCGAAAAGAGAAAAAACCCGTAATAAAAAAGAAAAAGTAAAGGCGTGCGAATCATAGGGTCGGTCAAGCCGCATTATGGATCGCGAGCGAGTTATGCCTCCGTTGGTACTCATGGGGTTTTGAGTGCGTAGTTATGGACGCGCGGTACGGATGCCCCTTCCTCATCTGGGCTGGGACGGAGGCCTAATTTACTAATTCGGCTCTTGATGAACCGAGATGCCCTGTTGCAGTGTAGTCCGGACCTTCTTAACGATGTCCATGGGCTCAGCGGCCGGATTATGGTGCCGCTTGAGAAGGTCGCTCTGTACTTCTGCTGCAAGGGCTGCGGTATGCTCCTCTATACGGAGGGAATGTTCCGTGTTTCCATTTACTGTAATGACGCCGCGTGGACCGGGCATCTTGAGCTTGAGATAAGCATAATGTGGCACCACGTTGAATCTAGCAAACGTAGTTTGTCCGAGCAGTGCGTGGTAGCCGCTGCGGAAGGGGATGATATCGAAGATTAGCTCTTCGCTTCGGAAGTTATCCGGGGAACCGAAGACCACCTCCAGCGTGATCGAGCCCGTACAATGGGCCTCTACGCCTGGTATAACTCCTTTAAAGGTGGTTATTGTGGGCTTGATTCGTGAGGGATTAATGCCCATTTTGCGCACCGTATCCTGATAGAGCAGGTTGAGGCTGCTACCACCGTCCATTAGGACTCGTGTCATGTGAAATCCGTCGATGATTGGGTCGAGTAGCAATGCGGCTGAACCGCCATGACGGATGCTAGTTGGATGATCACGACGATCAAAGGTGATCGGGAATAACGACCATGGGTTGAATTTTGGGGCGGCTGGCTCTACCGCGTAGACGTCCCTGAGCGTGCGCTCGTGCTCCCTTTTGGGGATGTGTGTAGCACATATCATGTTCACTGTCGGTGTCAAAACCGGCGGATCTCGGGTAGGGGTCCCGAACTGTGCGTCTAAGGCAGATGGTAACAAGAGGCGGGGGACACGATGTTTACCCAGGTTCGGGCCCTCTCGATGGAGGTAATACCCTACTTCCTGCTTGATTGATCTTAATGATATGAGTGATACAAGAGTTGATCTACCATGAGATCGTAGAGGCTAAACCCCAGAGGCTAGCCTATGGTATGATTGTTGTTGTCCTACAGACTAAACCCTCCGGTTTATATAGACACCGGAGGGGGCTAGGGTTACACAAAGTCGGTTACAATGTGAGGAGATCTACATATCTGTATTGCCAAGATTGCCTTCCACGGCAAGGAGAGTCCCATCCGGACACGGGACGAAGTCTTCAATCTTGTATCTTCATAGTCCAACAATCCGGCCAAAGGATATAGTCCGGCTGTCCGGATACCCCCTAATCCAGGACTCCCTCAGTAGCCCCTGAACCAGGCTTCAATGACGATGAGTCCGGCGCGCAGATTGTCTTCGGCATTGCAAGGCGGGTTCTTCTCCAGATTCCGAATACCTGTTAAATAGTGTCCGGCTTCTCATAAATGTTGCGCTTCTTGGCTTCTACGTCCAATAATGGCTACCTTCCATGTGTCGAGCGAATGCGAGAAGCCAGGGCATTTTTACTTTTACCACCCTAGCTATGTGAAAAACTGTCTATTTAAAGAGACGGGGATTCTTAGATACAAATCACACCATCCTCCTTCAGCGAGCATTCATCGGAGCGCGCCCAAAAAAATCCATTCCAACATGGCCGGCCAGCGCCGCTCCTTATCTCGCTCTCATAGCCCTAAGCCCAGAGATTGGAAGAAGTGTTCCGTCCCGCACAGTCAATTAGTGGAGCTACAGACCCAGGGATTTCTCCCTCCGGCGTATATGGTCCCCGCTCGAGCCGGGCTCGCCACCTACAATGGCGGGGAACAAGCGGAGAGCTTTCACAACCCCTCCAAGGGGGAGCGGGTATGCCTCGTCCCTTATTTATTAAGGGGACTCGGATTTCCAATCCATCCGTTCCTCCGAGGGCTCCTGGAGTTTTACGGCCTCCATTTGCATAATCTCACCCTGCCTCCATATTACACATTGCTGGTTACGTGGCCCTTTGCGAGCTGTTTCTCGGCTGCGAAGCTCACTTCGCGTTGTAGAAGAAGCTATTCTGCCTTGTGCCCCGTACTCAGAGGGGGTAAATATATCAAGTGGGCGGGGCCAAAATATGGCGCATCGCCGGCACCGGATACCTATCCGGTACCCCGAAGAAGACGTCCGAAGACTGGCCTTCAGAGTGGTTTTATATGGAGGACATCCCCCTTCCGAATCCCATTTGAATTGGCCTTCCTGAGTTTGATAATGCCCCTTTGAAGAAACGCCTAAACTGGCGACCACCGAGCCCTCAAGAGGAAGATGACAGAGACGTTTTATACCTGATGGGCTGGATAAAGGTGTTGGCTCAATCAGGACTGACCATAACCGAGGTTATGTCGATATGCATTATGCAGGGGGTGCAGCCACTTCAATATCGAGGCCACCCCATGTGGCACTTCAACGGGGAAGATGATGCCACTAACCCTGAACTAACTCTAAGTAAAGAGGTGTTTGGATGGCAGGGTTAGATGGAGCGCGGATACGGCGAGGCACCTTCACGGGCAGTGCGAGAGGGAGGGAGGGAGAGGACGAGAAGCTTCGAGGAAGTGGGGAGGGATCTGCCATGGGGAGAGCGAGAGAAAAAAGTGTTTATTAGTGGTCCTGAGAAGAACTAACCCAAATAAGCACCTCTTGGATGGGTTAGTTTTTTTTATGGGTTAGGTGCATCTAACCTAAACTAACCCTCCTGTTTGGATCTTTTTGGGTTAGTTGACTCCAAACTAACCCAAACTAACTCTAACCCATGGATCCAAACAGAGCCTATGATGGAGTGAGGGATTATGGTACTTAGGGGGGTGCGTGTCACTGGGAGAGAGAACAAGGGCGGAGAGTGTTGGATGGGTCTATATGTATAGCAGGAGCGAGACATGTGTATGTGTGAACCAGGGAGATATAAGGACAGTTTGGCTTGCGTCGTGAGCATCTTTTCCGTGGCCTGGAGTTGTGGCTGGATTTCATGCATGCTTGTTTGGTTGCTACCCTGTGAAAAAGAAAGCCTGCCTGGGCTGGGTTCCCTTGCACTTTAATTAGCCTGGCTGAACTCTAGACACTGCAAGTAGCCTGGCCCAAGCGATCGATTAACGCTCGCCATGCTCGGTCATGCGCCACGAGGCTAACACAACATGGATGGATATTAGCATTAAATAATTGATGCATGGATTGATTGATGGGACGTTGATGCCTTGCTCGCCTGTGCATGAACCAAACGCTTCAGACTACACAAGCCTGCCAGCAGAAATATTTTACATCTCACGTCCACACCAGCAAGACCGGCCATCAAGGCATGAGGGCCAGGTCACGAACCAAACTGACCAATAAAGTTTGAGAGAGATTGAGGAACCCCGATAAGGCTGAGTGGTGCGTCAGATAGCTGAGAGGGGGAAAGAGATATTCCATCCTCTCGATAATGTAGTGCATGTAAATTTTTTAGAAGTCAAACTTTGGAAACTTTGATCAGGTTTACGCAAATGTTATTTATATCTACAATACCAAAGATACATCATACAAAACTACATCTCATGGTGAATCTAATGGTATATGTTTGTCGCATTAGATGTAATTCTTTTTCTCCACGCACATGGTCAAACTTTGTGATGTTTGACTTTTCAATAAATCTATGTGCTATGGACGGAGGAGAGTGCCTCAGTCGAGACTGATCAAGTGCGTGTGAAGGAGAATGAGTAAGTGTGCAAAAAGAGTATGTGTGTGAAAGAGAAAGTGACAACAAACGATAAATTAGAGAGAGTGTGTGTTTCTTCGTTTCTTATGCGAACATATCACGCATGCATCTCCGAGATGGAAAAGCGAGATGAGGAGATACACGAAGATAGCTAGTGTGTGATTGCTTGCAACGGAGACAGACACCCCTGTAGCACATGTCCAATAGAGGTCTGGCCAACAAGGAAAAATGGTCGAGAGGGACACATGGATGGCATGGACGCATGAGGAGGGAGAGAGGGTGTGTTTGTGATAGAGAGATCCCCTCGAGATCATGAGGGGGCTATATGGGTGGGAGATCGAGGGAGTGCGTGCGCGATAGAAAGATGCCCCGAGAGAAATCGAGATAGACCATGCACATGTTTGTGATGGAGACTAAGATTAGCTAGTCATATACATATAGGGGGGACTGTGTGTGCCTACAATTGAGTGAGAGACCATCATACTTGGCTAGCTGGGCATGAGATTGTGTGTGTGCGTGCGTGTGAGATGGAGAGAGAATGAGGGAGAGAGATAGAGTTTTAGATGGGACTATCGAAAAGTAGTGAGATATGCATGTGTATGTGTGACCTGTGGATGGAGAGTTTGAGAGAGGGGGGAAGAGCTCCGAGACGACATAGTGGTACGTGAGAGAGTTACGGGAAAGAGCCAAGGAATTTGTGTGCGTACGATGAGTGCACCCAAGATATCTAACTTGGACTAGCTAGAGTATCATACATACTGTGCGAGAGAGACCTATAGATGGTGTATATATGAATGCGAACTAGAAACCCCCCCCCCCCCACACACACACACACACACAAAGGGAGGGAGGGAGTGAGAGGGGGAGAGAGAGGGGGGGGGAACGGGGGAGGGTCCAACAAGGTGTTTGAGTCGGATGCGTGCATGTAATTGAAGATTGTCGGCCAGAGAGTGAGTGAGAGAGAGAGAGAGAGAGAGAGAGAGAGAACAGGAGTCCAGGAGAGGGGGAGGTCGCGTTTTATGCATCAAAGACTGATATAAACCATGTTTCGATATAAAGTTGCATTCAAATATTTAAATTGGAGAACATGTTGTTCGCAATCCACACATGAACGGATATATGCGTATATCAAACAAGTTCATTAATTTGACTTTCAACATGTTCATGGAGTACTATAATACTGCATAACATGCTACTCGATTGAGGTGTTCAATTTTGGATTTAGTTCACTTTTTGACCCTCTTGAACGAGCTAGTTCATTGAATCGAGATATTTCATTTTGGGTTTGATTCGTGTTTTTGAGTGGGTCAACTATTTGTCATATAGTAAATCGCTAGCAACGAGCATGTAAAAACACATTACTCCCGAGCATCATCTCTCCATCTAAAAAAGAAGTGGCAAGCTAATATTTCAAAATTTGATTCGAATCGACTTGGTAAGGTAGACGTGAATGCTCGTTCTCCCAAAATTTGAACGAACCGTTAAACATCTTCTCTGCTCGGTGGAATTCGCCCGAGCAAATAAATGGGAGACGCGAAATTACCGTCCTATGTGAGACACGCATCAATTGGCCTATTGTACATCGAGGGTAGGTTCGTAACTTCATCCAAGCGCGCCTTCTCCTCGGCCGAAATGAGTTGTGCCGAATAATTAATAAACCATGGTCGGCAAAACACGCTCTCCTCGCCAGAAATAGCTCACGCCCACTATTTCAAAACACGCTCTCCTCGTCCGAAATCGCTCGCGCCCACTATAGTTCAAAACACGCCCTCCTCGCCCAAAATCGCTCCCGCCCACTATTTGGGGAGAAGCAAAGTTACTCTACTATCCCCGACCCTCGGTACACAGACCCAAGCCGAGAAGCCTATAGGCAAGGGTAGAACTGTAACTCCCTCTAACATTTCAGACAAATGCGTCCGTAAGACATGGTTCCACTCCCCTCCCAATCCCCCGCCCGCCTTCCCCATTCATACCTCGTGGGCGCCAAATCACCTTCTCCCCGGAAGCTCCCTTCTCCCGAGCCATGAAACCTCAGCCCCACCTCCATGGCGCACTCACCGCACAAATTTCACAGCCGCCCTCATCCCTAAATCCGGAGACGCTGTCAAATTGCCGGCGTGCACTGGGCCGTGTGCCTCAAACTCCGAGCTGATGGTGCTGCCTCGATGACGGCCGCGTGAATGCGATCGAGCCGATTCACCTCGCCCGTTGTTCACGGCGCGCCGAGCGGCTCCAACTTCGGATCCGGCCCAGAGTCTGGCGCTGCGTGGTTGCCGACCGTCGCGACATCGCTCGTTCTCGCAGCCGGTCGCCACCGCAACCGCGCGGCCTCACCGACTCGGGTACCGGACTCCGCCTAATTCACCATGCTGCCAGATAGGTTGCACCCTCATCTCAAATCACTTTATTTATGCGTCAGTTGTCTGAATTTTTATTCTGGGCCAATCGATTCCCAATGGGAAGCAGCACCCCTCAAGGCGGCGGAGCTCCTAGGCTGCCGGTTGGCTGGTGTCTAACGTAAGGGTGCGGGCCACAAGTTCGCCGCAGAAGCAGCGCTTAGATGGCTATCTTTTAGAGTTGCGTGGGTTGAAGGTACTGCCGCCGCCGGATCTGGATGACGGGGAGTCTTTGTGGATTGGCCCGAGGGCGGCGCAACCACGACAAAGGCGGTGGGGCGGGAGCGGGTTTTGGCCAGGCCCACGACAGCGGAGGCAGGCTGCTGCCGTTGGTCGCCGGCTCTTCGGGAAGATTCGAACAGTGTCACCGGGAGGCACAAGACAGCCATCAAGCCATCCGGCGAGATCGGACGATACCAAAATAAAGTAAAATCGTATGACCCCAATTTAGTCTTCAACAATGACGCGGTGACCACTCTCGTACCTTGCTGTTGATCTCTTAGTGTATTTCTTCAGATCAAAGAGATATGTCGTTCTTAACATTATGTGTTATCTGCATCTTTAGACACACCGTCTTCCGACTCACCGCAGCTGCTCCAACAAGGGAAGCATACACCAGAAGGGAGCTACAGTCCCCACTCAACAGTTCCTTGCATCGAATGCGCGTGCCCGACGTGGACAGCCACAACAACTGCAGGGCCATCGACAAGTCAAAGACATGATGCTCACTCCTATGGATGGCAGCAGATAGGTTGTACCCTCATCTTACTTGTGTGCAACATTTATGGCTTTGTTATTCATTTAAGCACGGAAAATAGATCATCACATTTCACTGTATATTCATGCTGATCTCTTACGGGTCTTGTTCAGGAGTTCACGTTGTTCCATAGTTCAGCTAAGATACTTGTTCTTTAGGTAACGATGTTCCATAGTTATCATCCATCAGCCAATGCTATCCCATAGGCTGGTGATTATAGTATTATACCACTTCCAGGATTACCTATGTTGTTCTTTAATACTTTTGTGTGCCATCTAGTTAATCTCGAGTACAAACGATACATATTCTGTAGCTTTCATCTGTGTTCTCCCTTTAGTTTATGAGACATGTTGCTGCTAGTTAACCCCAGTCCTACTATTTATGTCGCTCCTACAGTGCACTCATTTACATAAATCTAACTACTAGTTGTCTTCCATGCATGTCAGATATAATTGCACACACTGATATATCCACAAGAACCTCACAGAGCAATGTAAAGGCCAATAAACTTGATGTCAATGATACCCAATATGATGGAACATGTAAAGGCAGTTCTTCAGAAGACTTGCAGAAAGATGATGAATCCTCTTCACCCCACAAGGTCCTTGCTCTAGCTTGGCCTGCGATATAGGTACAACATGCATATAATGTCCGGAGTGTATCTACTGCTGTAATGTCATGTGCTTAGCATGTCGATCATGCATGTAAATATATCATGCCTTCCTGTTTTTCAAGACCTATTCCATTCATGATAACAAGTTTTCAAATTCAAGCACTTGTCATTCTACTCTATCGCAATGCCATCTCGCTTAATTTGGACATCATGCTTCCGAATATCTTATGCATTGTTATTCATCAGTATGTACTTCATCTGTCTGCCATACCATGTTTTTTTACATTGAAGTGATGTTCTAGTGCTCTGTTGCAATGCCATCTTATTTTCCCAATCATACACGTGTATGTTGCCTTAGTTATTTCTGTACGTATTCCACTAGCATATAGTTTTACATTCAACTAGTGTTTTTTGTTGTGTTGTCCTGTCGTATCCCTAGCTCTTACACCATACTCCCTCCGTCCGAATTACATGTTGCCGAAATGGATAAAAAAGGATGTATCTAGAACTGAAATACGCCTAGACCCATCCATTTTTTTCCGGATGGAGGGAATACATGTCAATATGTCATGCCTTTCTATTCTTCAAGACTTATTCCATCTCTCTCGCTGCCGCATGTTTTATAATTAAAGCACCATTCTTCTATACAAGGCATGCAAGGGGAAGACGACTATGTTAGAATCTGAAGGGTTACAAACAAGGCCTTTGCAAAAGATTCAAACGCCAGGAGATAATAAACCAACTCCAGTTTTTATAGATACTGCTCCAGCACAGAGAAACCCAACTCCTACTGATAAAAAGCAGATTCCGGTGGCCAAAGAACTAGTCTGCTTCCAAATTCAAAGAAAAATATGTCAACTCAATTCTAAGAAGCGTGTGCGTATCCTTGCATCATGAAATTTTATAGCATGTTGATCATATTTTCTACATGTTTCTTACCCATCTCTCTTTTAGAAAATAAGCTTATCAGATAGAAGAATTTCTGCAATGGTATCGCTTATGAGGAAAGATTCTTGCAGAATTCTCTGTGCTCCAATGTAGATGTAAGTACCTGTTGTATATCACTATATTTTTACATCAGCACGTATTTTGTTAATTGGCGTGAATCCAACCTTTATCTGATCTAAATTTAGTTGTAGCAAAATGTATGATTAAAGGCTACAATGTTGATTTTTGTAAGGAAAACTTCCTGGTAGTTTTGCATCCTGAGCTGCATGAGTGTACTATCTCATATCAGTGGGTTTGAATACTTTGGTTCTGTAGTGGGTTTTTCTGTGTTTTTTTATTGTGTTGTCATGTCGTATCCCTAGCTCTTACATCATACTCCCTCCGTCTGGATTAAATGTCGCAGAAATGGATAAAACTGGGTGTATCTAGAACTGAAATACGCCTAGACCTGTCCACTTATTCCCGGATGGAGGGAATACATGACAATATATCATGCCTTTCTATTCTTCAGTACCTATTCCATCTCTGTTGTAGCATGTTTTATAACTGAATCACCATTCTTCTATATAAGGCATGCAAGGGGAAGACGACTATGTTAGAATCAAGGGTTACAAACCAGGTCTTTGCAAAAGATCCAAACACCGTGAGATAATAAACCAACTCCATTTTTCATAGATACCGCTCCAAAGACAGAGAAACCCAACTCCCACTGATAATAAGCAGATTCCAGTGGCCAAAGAACTAGTCCGCTCCAGTCCAACAAAAGAATGTCAACTCCATTCTAAGAAGCGTGTGCGTATCCTCGTATCATGAAATTTTATAGCATTCTGATCATATTTTCTACATGTTTCTTACCCATCTCTCTTTTAGAAAATAAGGTTAAACGATAGAAGACTTCCTCCATTAGGATCGTATTCGAGGAAAATATCTTGCAGGAATTCTCTGTGCTCCAATGCTGATGTAAATACCAGTTGTATATCACTATATTTTTACATCAACATCTATTTTGTTAATCGGCGTGAATCTAACCTTTATCTGATCTAAAATTAGTTGTAGCAAAATGTTAAAGGCACCAATGTTGATTTTTGTAAGGAAAATTGCCTGGTAGTTTTGCATAATCGAAATGCATGAATGTACTATCTCATATCACGCACATTACTGAATTGTAGTGCTTCTCTAGTTGCCCATTCATTCATTGTGTCAATGTTGCTTTGCATTACCTTACCTCGGCTGATGATAGTTGTGCCATATTGTGTTAATTTGGTGTAGGCTAGTTGCCCAAACGCTCGTTGTGTCAATGTTGCTTTCCTATTATCCGACTTGGCCAATGATAGCAATGCTAGTGTGTGAATTTTGTGCAGTCTGAAGATAAGAAGACAAACTCCGAAAATAGCAAGGCAACCCCATTGTTTCTTTCCAAAGAAAACTAGGCCAGGTAATATGGCAATAACTCATGATTAATCTGTTTGGTTCCTGGCCCTAATTTATGTTATGATGCGATGGTCGAGACACTCTCCACTATCAATAATACAAGCTCGCCAAAATCGCCATCTGAATCTGCTCAAGATCCTCTGTCTCGAATGCAACGGAATAAATGTATGTTTGTGAACCAATTAATGGTTGAAGCAATGATGGAAATGGTGGATGAATCAGAGGTGCAGAGTCGTGCGACACAACAACTGATCAATGTTTTCAGAGACAGTGTAGCAAAGTAGAAAGAACTTGCCCACATGCTTATGGGCATCATCTGTGCTGAGGTTGCAGATTGTGACGCGTTGTAGATGGTTAGGTTCTCGCTCATTTATTTGCACCGCATCAATCTTTGATTGCTCGCTGGATGTAATTTCGTAATATATGCCGGATGTGCAACGTTATTCCATGTATGCCGTACCTTTGCTTAATCGGTTTTGGTCCTGTGCATAATTGCTCGTCGTAATGGGCTCAAATTATCTAATTTGGCCTAAAGACATGTACGAACTTTAGTGAGCCCATTAAGTTAATGGGCCGTTACTAGGCCGAAAGTTAATGGTCGGCCCTCTTACCTCCCCGGTCGTTAACAGGCCGACATCGAAGCGGGCAACAGTGGCCACAATTTATTTCACGGGCCATTAATGTCGTTACTAAGTTTTGGCTACATATGGCCCAACTATATTGTAGGCCTTTAGCAGGTCGAAGAGACAATGGCTTGTACTGGACCATGAAGACCATGGGCCGCTAAGAGGCCGAAAGTCAGGTCGTATTGTAAATGGCCCAACTGTGTTGTGGGCCTTTAGCGGGCCGAAAGAGAAGCCGGGCTGGTATTGGACCATGAAGGGCAAGGGCCGTTAAAAGGCCAAAACTAAGGTCCGACTACAAATGGCCCAACTCATTTATGGTCCGTTAACGGGCCGAAAAGCACATTGGCCGGAATTGGCCCAACACTTAAATGGGTCGCTAAAAGGCCAAAACTCAGTCCGACTACAAATGGCTCAACCGATTTATGGGCCGTCAACAGTCGAAAGTGATACTGGCCGTAAATTGGCCCAACACTTAAATGGGCCGCTAAAAGGCCGAAACTCAGGTCCGACAACAAATGGCCGATCAGATTTATGGGCCGTCAACAGGCTGAAAGACACACCGGGCCGGAAATTAGCCTAACATTTGAATGGGTCGCTAAAAGGCCGAAAGATGTACATCCTGAAAATTGGCCCATCCATTAAATGGGCCGTTAACAGGCCGAAATCTCATCGGGCCGATATTGAGCCCAAATATATAGCGGTCGTTAACGGCTCGAATCGACGATGGGCTACAATGGTGTCAAATCTTTAACGGGCCGTTGACGGCCGAATTGGCACATCTCGTATGGGCCGTGGGCTTAAATGGACTTGACACAAGTAGGCCTTATATGGGCTGGCTCGCTAATTTTTTACCGGGTCGGCCTTTTCACAAGAATGGGCCTCTGTTGGGCCGTGCCACGTGTCGACGTATCATAGGCGCCTTCCGTCCAATGAGTGGATGACATCTGTCCCAACGATGAGCCGACACGTGTTTCCTCCAGCCAATGATGATTTTACACGTGGAAAATCCCCATTGGTTGGGGCTGTTAATGGGTTATCGGATCCAAAACCCAACCCGATAGCTTAACGGTGTTCCGTTACGGTGGATGCCACGTGTCGGTCACCCTTGACGAAAGCACTTCTGTGACGCGCGATTTATCGTCATGGAAGTTGACACTTCCGTGATGATAATTTTGGTAATGTCATGGTACTATTCTACGACAACACAGGTATGACTATCTTGATTCTGTCATAAAATCGTCATGGATGTACATGCATGACAAAAAACGCGACCTACTGTGACAAACACGTATCATCACGGAAGTGTATTTTTTTTGTAGTGATATGTGAGTTCTTAATCCTACCTTGCAAGTCTATAGTCACCTACTATGCGTTATGATCCGGCAACCCCAAAGTGACAATAATCGGGACCACTCCCGATGATGACCGTAGTTTGAGGAGTTCATGTATTCACTATGTGTTAATGCTTTGGTCCGGTACTCTATTAAAAGGAGGCCTTAATATCCCTTAGTTTCCATTAGGACACTGCTGCCACGGGAGGGTAGGACAAAAGATGTCATGCAAGTTCTTTTCCATAAGCACGTATGACTATATTCGGAATACATGCCTACATTACATTGATGAATTGGAGCTAGTTTTGTGTCACCCTATGTTATAACTGTTACACGATGAACCGCATCCGGCATAATTCTCCATCACCGATCCAATGCCTACGAGCTTTTCATATATTGTTCTTCGCTTATTTACTTTACTGTTGCTACTGTTACAATCACTACACTTTTCATCGAAAGAGGTCTATCCCTTTTCTCCAGGGTTATCTCGATTTACTTCCGCGCCTACCTCCATCATTTCACGCCCAACAGGGTGGCACACCTCTCGTGCTTCGTCACATTGTGCAAGGGGTTTCTTGGCTCCCGCCCAACTGGGTGCTCTTCAAGTACATCTACGCCAAGCCGCAGACGGTGGGGAAGAAGGTGATGCTCATCTGTGGTGGACTCGATATCCAGGTGAAGAAGAGCTCCGGTTACTTCGACATAAAGTTACCTAACACGGTGAAGAACAGGTCGACCTAGTTTCTATCTACACAATACGGCCTGCTCTAACTCTGACAGCGCGGTTCCAGCCAGCTGTCCCGTTTCCGCGTTCATCGATCACGTCCTGTGGAGCTCAGAAGGCGCAGCAGTAGTAGACGAAGCGGCTCCACGCCGCCTTCTTCTTCCTGGCGCCGGCGGCCGCCGCGACGGCCGCGGCGGCGGCGGCCTGCTTTTCCTCCAGGGGCACTGGGGAGTCCATCTCCCTCAGCATCTCCCACATGATGTGGACGTCGCGGTACTCGCACGTCCTCACCTCCTTCCTCAGCTTCCTCAGCCCTGCAGCGCAACGCAACCGATCGATCCGTCAGACACAAACCCAAGAAACTCGCCGACGACGAAGACGAATAGAGATGAGTTGCCGCAGTAGGCAAGTATCAAGAACCGAAGATTAGCTAGGAAGAAGTTGGGGACGTACCAGCTGTTGGCCGGAGGCCGAGGCGGGAGGCGATGGCGAGCCAGATCTTCTTGGCCGGCAACGGAGATCGGTCCATGCACATCTTCGATCCTCGATCGATCGATCTCTTTCCACTCTCCTCTGAAAATCTCTGAAAATATCACTCCCTTTCTCTCCTCGCCCTGTGATCTTTGGGATGGATGGAAGAAACTGATAAAGCAGCAGCTGTTTCTTGGTTGCCGGCCGCCTGAGTCGTCGTTGCCAGTTTGCGCGGCGGAGACGGAGTTTTATAGCCGGGGAGTGGGACAAGGGGGAGATGCGCGTGCGATGGGGAACCCTTTTGGGCGCGGCGTCGCCGTCGGATTTCGACGGCCCCGACCGGGACGTGGCCGCTGTCCGCGGCCGCGGTGTGCCACAGGTGTCGCGGGCCCCGTGGCGCGGCTTCGTGGCGGGTTCTCTCGGGATCCCGGCGCCGCACGGGAAGCTGCCGCGTAG
This sequence comes from Aegilops bicornis, assembly GCA_021605145.1. NCBI lineage: Eukaryota > Viridiplantae > Streptophyta > Magnoliopsida > Poales > Poaceae > Aegilops > Aegilops bicornis. The sequence continues at coordinate 674,035,312 of CM038673.1, read as the reverse complement.
ACGGATCCGACGGCCCGGGCGTGAGCTGGTAGAGACCCGAAGTCAAAGCTCGATTTCGGTTTCGCCTGTCTCCATGCGGGCCGGTGTGCGTACCGTATCGTGCGAGGATCCGTCACATGTTGGCTAGCTTTTTGTTTAGTCTGATACCTGTGGCGCGACGGCGCCGATCGTGTACTTGTTCCTGTAGATTAAGCCGTTGGATTAGAGGCTGTCTAGGAAGACGTGTGCGGTTATTCGTGTGCGGTTGACATTGTGCACGGAATCACGTGAAAACATGATGAAGTGTCCACCTAAGAATCGCCAAAGATGGTTGTCAGTCATTCGGTAATTGGTGCTCCTCCGTCGTCATTCCTAGGCCGCGGCCAGATCGATGAATTAGATAGTAGTACGATCGTGATCTTCGAAAATCAGAAGTTGCTGCTCGTTCATGTTCATGACAAGCCTAAAGCGGAAATTTGTAATCGAAAGTGCTTGTTCCACCTCCCGCAAAATAAAAAGTGATTGTTCCATCAAGAAAAGACTTCCAGAACTCGGAGTACTTCACTGACTCCACTTGCGGAAACCACTGGAAGCTGCTACGCGGTGGGAGGAGGGCCTTCGGGCCGGTGGTCGACCTGCCTATCGCGGCATCGACACCTCACGTCCCAACCAGACGTTATCGCGTCGGACTGCAGGGTGCGCCTACGTGCTTCACTTTTTTTACTGAAAAAACTTTCAATCTATTCATCTTCAATCATAGTAATACAATGAATACTAAAAATAATAAAAATTACATCCAGATCCATAAACCATTTAGCAACGACTACAAGTACTGAAACGAGCCGAAGGCGCGACGCTATCATCGCCCCCTCCCTCGCCGGTGCCGGGCAAACATTGTTATAGTAGACAGTCGGGAAGTCGTCGTGCTAAGCTCCCAGAGAACCAACGCACCAGTATAGCACCCGCCGCCGATGAAGAGTGTAGATCGAAAGGATCCAACCTGAAGACACAGGAACATAGACGAACGACGAACATATCCGAGCAAATCCACCAAAGACAGATCCGCCGAAGACATACCTCCACACGCCACCGACGATGCTAGACGCATCACCGGAACAAGGACTAGGCAGGGAGACCTTTATTCCATCTTCAGAGAGTACCCGTCGTCTCGCCTTCCCGAGTAGAACACAAACCCTAACAAAATTCAAAAATAGATCTAAAAACGGAGCCCTCCCATCGGCAAGGGTCGAGATCCACTCCGCCTCCATGGCCCTATGGCCATCGAAGACGGGGCGAACCGGCGCGGCTTGGCTTAAAGAATATGGGATTCTCTTTCCGGCTGAAAATTGCATCTAAAAATGAGACTGAGACCTACTTTTCGAATTGACAGAGGCTATGAGATCCACTTTCTTTTGGAAAGGAGAAGGAAGAAGCAGCATTTCAACTGTGTGAGGATGGACTCTAGGCCCACTCATTCTGATTCTGTGATTGCAATTTCTCAAAATGGATCATAGAGTTGATCCTTTTTGCAAGAGGAACCCGTGCTTTCACCTTTTTTTTAAATATAATTTAGATTCTTTTCATGGTTGAAACAAAGAAGATTTTATTCACTAAAAATAAAGTATCGAGCGAATACAAAACTTTGCCGAGGCCTAGGAAAAAAAATCTATGAAAGCAGCGATCGACGGACCACAACAACGAACATCCGCACCAAACATCTCTTAACATCACATAGACAACGATAAAGTTCTTTAGCAGCAACGCCTACATGAAGGAAACGATGCCCAAGCGTCGCCGTCGCCTGATCTAACCATCAAATTCTAGGTTTTGACCCTAAAGATAAAGTCTGAGCAAATCCGATCAACGCCTTCATCAAGGTAACGGCACGAAACACTGTCATTGCTAGTTATAATCAACTAGATCAAACCTTAGGTTTCCACCCCAAAGCTCAAGACCGGGTACTCGAGAAGCACAGCCAAATCGAGTCATCATGTATTGTCGCCATCACTTATCGCGGTCCATGTAGCTACTTGTGTACCACGGTCTTGACATGAGATGCCACACAAATAAAGATCATGCCCGCATAAGTAGACACTCAAGCCGCATCAATGTCAGTCGCCACTAAAAGCCGGGTACGAAGGTCACCGTCATATGTGGGGTGAAAAATTGGCGTGGGAGGAAGGTCACTGGAACTGCCAAAATCCCAATCGGAACACTCCGACAATCTCGTGCCGACCTCATGCTTCGTGGTTCTCGTCTGTGGCAATGGAATTGGTCAGCAAAACATACCCATCGTTGTCGCCCACTCTGAAGGTCGAAGTCCCTCCTGCTTGGTGCGACTACCGCCTAGTAGCGTAGGACCACGAGTCCCCGACATCATCCGCGCATCGAGCGGATGCCGGCCTCATTGGAAAGCAGAAGGTCGCTGCCATCACCTACGTACCTGCAGATGAGATCGCGACCAGGAACACCTCCCCTCCTGAAATCGTCGATCCGATCGAAAACACCACTGCCACCGCTACACGAACGTACTCCTTGCCTCATGTCGTCACTTGTAAATCGCTTCTCAACACGAAAGGCTACCGAAGCAGAGATCTCCCTCACCGCCTTCATCGACTAGTGCCAGGACTTGGCCCGGCTACTGGTCTCTAACAACGATGTGTGGATGGGAGGAGGACGGGGGAGGGGAACGTATCCGGTGCACTCGAACTTGTGGTGCTACCGGTGCACCGGATGCCATAGAATATTTAAAAAAATCTGAAAAAAATTTAGCATGTTAACACAAGATCAATGTACAATGTCATAAAATTTCGTATAAAAATTTGAAATGTTTTTTGAGATACAAAAATGACAAAGTTGACATCAGTATGATAATGGGCCAAATCTAAAGCCCAAGTTATGTTATGTACTATTCAGGGTTGAAATTTGTCATTTTTGTTTTTCGAGTTATGTTTCGAATTTTGACTCGAAATCTCGTGAGAATTTGAGAATTTTTTAAACATTCTTAAAGCACAATGTGAGTTCGGTGCACCGGTAGCACCACAAGCTCTGGTGCACCAGATATTTTCCCGACGGGGGAGGTAGGCGCGCTCTCACTTCAGCGTACGCCAATAGCACGAGGCGATTTCCGCAAAATGGTGCCCGGCGAATTGGAAAACTGGGATAGCTACTGCGCATTTCCTTTCCTGTAACAACAAGCAGCAAAGCCGGCTAGTAGCTGAGAGGGACAGCGCTTTGCGTGAAATATTTTGCTTTAAGTGATCTCAAGTGCCGGATTACGTACAACACAAAGCTTTTTCACGGTGCCCTGCGCCTCGTCGGTCGCTTTCGCGAGTGCGGGCAGTTGCATGCATGCGCCGCTGGTCGAGCCGAGTGGGTCGCTCTCAGGCGTCGCGGTCGCCGGCCGATGTGAACACGGTATGTACATGGCGCTGTTGCTGGCGTCGTGCATGCACCGCGACGCAGCCTGTCACTCGCATACTTACGATTGCATCTCTCGCAGGGCAGTAGTAAAACACAGACGAGTCCAACCCTGGGGCGCACCATGGCCGGTCGTGTCGGCGTCACGCCGCCTTTTGGCGCCCGTGCCTGCCCGCGGGTCAGGATAACTTCGCTGCGTGTGTGAACAGTCATAGGGGCTGTTTGGATCATCACCAACACCGACCCTGCCAATTTTTTGGCTCGCCCCTGCGATTTGGACACTGTTTGGACGGTGGCCAAAATATTGGCTCGCCCAGCCTGCCGCCGACCGCTCCGTGTTATTTTTGCCAATGCATGGGCGCGTCGAGGGCGCACAAATTGATCGCCAAAAAATTGGCGAGCACGTTTCTCACCCGCTGGTACGTGGGCCTGGTGTTAGTTAGAAAAAACGACATGTGCGGCGGATTTAATCGTCCAAGGAAATGAGCGTTACCACGTGTAAATTACATAGTCGTTATTTGGATTGGTTAATCCCTTAGATCGCGCAACTATTTCTGTTTTATTTTATGTTTAGCACAATAGCGACGGTAATTACTACTCCTACTAAAAATTGTCTTCTAAACAAAACAAATTGTCTCAGTTTTTTTACGGGCACAAATCGTCTCAGCCGTTAAGGCAGCCCTGGAGTTTCATCGAGTTCAAAAGCTGTACGTGTTCTTTCCTAGGATTTTTTTGGGTGGATTTTTTTTTGAAACGTGACATGTGATTCTTTCCAGAATTTACACGCAGTAGTATATCCGAACTTTAATTACATGCAAATTCAGTTTTTTTAGGTTCAAAAAATAAATTCAGTTTTTTTGGATGAATTGCCAATGTCACTTTTTTCCATGTTATAGTTAGTTAGGTGTTCGTGTTAGAAATAAAAAATACATTTATTTTTTATTGCATCAACATCGTAGCTAAATTAGAATTAAATCAAGCACAAGTCAATTCAAGTTGCCAAACCAAATGAAGAACTTGTCAAATATTTGGAAGGTACAATGGCTATAATTCAAACAGGAACAACTTGCCAATTTTTTGGCCATGCCCTCACTTTGGTCATGCCAAAATTTTGGTTGGACAAGTTGGGGCACAAACCAAACATACCCTATGGGCCCCGTACCCACTGGCTACACTCCATCCATCCATCCATCCGCGTCGTGCGTTCACCAGCGCAAGGGAGTACCGCTACTACTGGAAAGAGTCGTCTTTCTGGTTCCACAAGTTGATAATATCTTCTGACTGATGAATGGGCGCCAGTGTGTAGGAGCTTCCGTGTCAGTGACTGTCCACCGGTCAGCCACGGAACGCGTATGCGGCTAGCTGTATTTTCCATCTCGGCAATGAGTAGCACGCGACCACCACCCCCATAAGGCCAACTCCACACGCGGCTCCGTGAAGAAGGAGGAGCCCGCGTCTCCGCCACGCTTCTCCCGTCGAGCCCCCGCCCCGGCCCCCTTCACCATCAACCCTAGGCCCGTCGGCGAGCGCGACCGGCAGTACCTCGCGGCGGACGTGTGCCGGAGGTACTGGGAGACGAGGACGCCGGTCCCATGGAGTGACGTTCACCTCCCCAACGGATGGCACCTCAAAGACCGACCGGGTCCCGATCCCTCCTGTGCCGGCGACCGTCACAAGGCCGCGATGAGATCGAGCGCCGCCGCTTTCCTCCCCGACGACCTGTTCTACGACGGCTGTGCACGCCCAGATTTCAACCTGTGGGACACGTGGCTCCGGAACGAGCACGACACGCGTCGCGCGTCATACTTCGCCGGCACGGTGTCGGGGCCTTCGCCGGCACGGTGTCGGGACCGCGGCGGCCACGTCGAGAGGTGCGCAGGCGTACGCGCGTGCGCGGCCTTACGCCCACACCGTCACCTTCCCCGTCTCCGTCACCACCTCCACCTCCTCGCATGACAGCGGAGGAGGAGGCCCGGCTCGTGCAGCGTGTCATGGATGACTCCATGTACACCCACGACGAGCGCCAATGGGACGGCTTGGAGGAGGCGATCGCACTCTCTGCCGCCGGCGACGTCGCCTTCCCCGAGCTGTAAATGGTGGCCGTGAAGGAGGAGGAGAGAGGAGGAGGAGGCGATGGAGGAGGACCCACGGGCTCGAGAAGCCGTGGGCCAAGGCGGGCTGGTCCCGCATCGCGGCCGAGATGCCGCCCGGCGTGGGCGTAAATCGGTGCCCCACTCCGCGCGTCACCGGAGCGGAGGCGTCGCCAGCGGGGAGGAGGTGGTGTAGGCACCTCCGCCGCCCAGCCCGCTTCGTCTACCACGCACCGCCGCCCACTCAGGACGCCGCCGCCTACGCCAACCTCGCCACGACGACGCATTTACACCGGGCGGCAGTGAAGACGGCCACGGCCACGGCACCGACGGGCGCGGCAGGAGCGCGCGGGAGGCGTTTTGTATTTTTTTTATATGTTAATTATGAAACTGGGCCTTTTAAGTGGCCGTGAAAACTGGGCCGTTTTGTGGCCGACCCCTATATATGTTTTATGTTTTTTAAAATGCGTTTGTTTACTTTTTTAGTTATTTCATTCTAGTTTATATATTTTTTTATTCACGTCCACCCCAGACACGATTTGGGGTACGGCCGCGCGATGGGCACACGCACGACCCATCTAACAAAGCCGGACATGGGCGAACCCATCGGCGCTTTAAAGGGACAAAATCCGGCTAAACCGGACGTCCGTTCAAGATCGTGCGGTGGAGTTGGCCTAACAAGCACCGGGAGATCTGTAGCCCATAGGCTATAGGTATGTCTGTCCGCCCTGGGATCATGATGGAAGATTCTGAAATATCTGAACCGCCGGACACGCTTGCGATCGCGTGGATTTACTCGGGCATCTCTAACAAGAGCAACCCGTAAATTTTCTTCTTCATCCGTTCGCAGACAGCAGGGTCCAGTCCTCGGACACGGATGCGAGAGGCCGCCATCCAACCGTAACCGCATACATTTCAAACTCTTATTTAACAAATCGGATGAAATTCGTGCAAACAAGGCCGAATTTCATATAAACATAACAAATTTTATACAAACACGGCAGATTTTCATCACATTTCGAACATTTAGAAAAAAAACTAAACCTATCCTACGGCGGCGGCTCCCGGCCCAAACCCATGTCGTCTTCCATCCGCCGTCTCCATGAGCACCGGCGATAAGACCGATGAAGTGAAGGTGCGGTCTCCGGCGAGGAAGAGTAGAACACAGAAGACGGACCGGCCCACATGGGACACAAGGCCCCGCGGCCTCCCGTGGTCTACTCATCCTCGGAGGAGTCCGCGACATGTCCGTCACCGGTTGACGTAAGGTCCACAATAGAAATGGTGGCGCTGGTGATGTTGTCGTCCCACCGGGCCGTCTGATGGTTCGTCGTCGGCGTGTAGGAGGCGTAGTTGGTGTTGTTCTCGTCCGCGATCGGCCGCAATAGCGCCTCCGCGACGGCCGCTTCCCGGCGAGCGATAGCTTGAGCGTGGACTACATCGTAGATGGCACGCTGCTCCGCGGTGTAGTTAGGGTTCGCCGCGGCCATGGCTGCCACTGCCTCTTCGCTCGCCTGCTCGCCGTAAATCTGGCCCTCCGCCAGCCGGTGCTGCTCTAGGAGGAATAGGTTGTACTGCTATTACTCTTGCGCCTGCTAGAACACTAACAAAGGCGCAGGCTGCACCTCCGCCATAGCGGCGTTGTAGTGCGCCTGCGCCTGCTTCATGGTGAAGCCGGCGTGCACAGGAGGCGCGGGAGCCGGGGCGGTGTCGTCGGAGCCCGTCTCCATTGTGGTGTCGTCCTCGTTGTCGGAGACCTCGGGCGAGCTGGCCGGCAAGTCGGCCTTGATCTGCCTGGCACGGCGGCTCTGCCAGGTGGCGGCAAGAGCGGCGACGGTGTGCTTCATATCTCCGTGGAAAGGCTCTCCCACAAAGTTTCGCAACCTGCGGTCATGGCGGATGCAGTGCAAGGGAGGAGGATGGGGAGGGAGAGGCTTGTGTTATGGTGTGGAGAGCCGGGTGTGGCCGCCTTTAAATAGCGGATTTAGTGAGGCGAGGCGTCCGGGTGCATCAATGCGCCGCATAGGAGTGGGTTTCTCGACCGGCGAGCCTGCTTAATCGCGACATACGGACGGATGGCGGCATTGAACGAGCGTGGTAGATATCCGTCACGTCTCACGCCTCTCCGTCATTGAAGAGACGCGGACACCAGAGACGCGTCGCGTGTGACGCCCTCGGCCGGCGTGCCGCTTCAATGGTGGAGACAGTGAAAGGTTGCGTCAGCCCTGAGCCGGTTTCTATGTCTACGCACGTGGACGAGGGAGGAGGAGTTTTGGTGGACCAGGGCTGTCAGAAGCGGGCGTGGAATCGGTCCAGACTCGCGTAAAACCTCACATGTTTGTCTCCAATTTACGGGAGAAATCGCGTCCAGACCGTCGCTATGTCTGACCTATGAATGGGCGCCAGTGTATACTGGAGCTTCCGTGTCAGTGACTGTCCACCGGTCAGGCACCGGAACGCGTATGCGGCCAGCTGTATTTTCCATTTCGGCAACGAGTTGCACGCGACCACCACCCCCATAACAAGCACCGGGAGATCTGTAGCCCATAGGCTATAGGTATGTCTGTCCGCCCTGGGATCGTGATGGAAGATTCTGAAATATCTGAACCGCTGAACACGCTTGCGCGTGCGCGCGCTTATTGCGTTTCTGCTTCGGGCACTTGGATCTCCGACTGAGTACCAAATGTGGATGATGTACTGCTCGTGTTTAGTAGTGGCGCCCCACTTTGATCCAACTCGTGGTCGTGGGAAGTGGGTGCTTGTCCACCAACTAAGCACATTCAGAAGAATCAGGCACGGCCCTCCGCTGGTGCCCGACGATGGCCCTCATTAGCCTGGATAATTATCCAGTGTCGCAAGTTGCCGTGGGCGATGAAACTGAAGAGAAGAGAATGCTGCTCTCTGTTTGTGGTTAACGGAGCATATTACCGCCCAATTTTGTTACTGGTGTGCTCTTATTTCAGGCCCCTTTTGTTCATCACGTTGCACTCATGATTGCGACACTAGCAACCCACTGTTATCCAAGCGTAATCCCTTGTGTAAAATAACCTGGATGTGATGCCAAAGTCACCATATACAGAATAACAAATCCGTGGGCCGATGCTAATGACAGAAGGATTGATGTTACTGCCAGTGATGCTTAGAGTCGTTGAGGTCCCTTTTGTGCGATTATATAAAATGCATCGATTTCCGCGTTCTGTTCCAGCTAGTCGTAGTAAGATTGTTTGAACGTTGTTCCAGCTAAGATCCATTGGAGTTCACTTGTTGTGGTTGACCACGGCTTTGGTTTATTCCCCACGCGGAAGTCATTCGCTCTCTCAAAGGGGTGCGCAACTGTGCACAGTTGTCTGGCTCTCTGTCTCATTCTCCCCTGTCTCTATCTGAACCAAGAGGTTTTGTTTGCATTGACCTACAACACGAGTGTGTATTCATTCATGAGCCTCCCTTCGGTACACACACACAACCCCCCAACTAAACGTGGGAAGGGCAACATATATACCTTTTAACATAGGACCCCGATAACGCGCGACCGTTCGGTCTGGGAGCACCCCAGACCGAACGTCACGTTCAGGACGGGAGGGGGATCGATCGAACGAGTAGAACTCATTCGGGAGGAGAACGCCCCAGCCCGAACGCCCCCACCAACCGGGCCCGGCCTTTTTCCTGTGAAAGGAAAATGAAAATAAAGCCCATATAAAGTTATGATTAGTAAAAAAAAGCCCAGTTTTTCTGTGATTAATAAATAATGTTCTTTTGCACGTCAAAATTGCCATGGACATTTGTCATTCTATGAAAAAACTTGTCACGTTCAAGTTTATGTTTTTAAAAACTGGCGAAAAAGGGGAAAATCATGGCAATTTGCATCTGTACAGTACGAAAAGCTGCGATCACTATGAAGTTTGCAGAAAAACGCAAAAGTTGCCGTGAAGTGATGGTGAAAAAGGTTCTCTCTAGACACAGAAAATTTTCAGAAAACAATGGAGAAAACATCTTAAGTTGTAATGATATTCTGCATGTAATCTCCATGGCAAAAACAAATTTGAAAGAACAAACTTGCCGTGTTCTCAAACTAATCTGTAATGTCCATGACAAACATTCTCCTGATGGACATGGCAAAAAGACACAACGAACCATAGCATATTTGTGAACATATTAATTAAAAAGAAGTTTGTCATGTTTTTGAACAAACTTAATTAAAAGAAGTTACCATGTTTTTGCACATATTAAAAGTTTGCCATGGCAAGTTTGCCATGTTTTTGAACATTTTAAAATGCCATGGCAAATTTTTCATATTTTTGAACATCTACAAAATGTTGCCATGTTTTTGAACATCGTAAGTTGCCATGGCAAAGTTTGCCATGTTTTTCAACAATTATAACTTTGCCATGGCAAGTTTACATGTTTTTGAACATGTTAATTAAAGAAGTTTGCCATGGCATAAAATGGAGTAAAATTTGTCATGGAAAAATGGTTTAATTTTTGCCATGGCAAAAAAGTAGTACTTTTGCCATGGAAATAAATTTAAAAATGCCACGGTTACACAAGTATAGTTAAGATGCTACATAATAAAATTTGCCATGTTCTATAAATTTAAATTTGCCATAATATTTGAATTAAAACTGACATGCTCTTTACAATAAATTTGCCATGGCGACTTAAACTAAAAATTGCCATGGCAACTTAACCTAAAATTTGTCATGTGAAAATTAACATATTTTTGTCATGGCAAAAGGTGGAGTTAAATTTGCCATGGCAAAAATGGAGTGAAAAGTTGCCATGGCAAAAATGGAGTACTTTTGCGATGGAAATATATTAAAAAATGCCATGGCTATACAAGTATATTTACCGTGCTACGTAGTTAAATTTGACATGTTCTGGAAATGTAAATTTGCCATCATGTTTAAAACAAAAATTTTGCCATGCCTTTTACAATAAATTTTTCATGGCGACTTAAACTGGAAATTGCCATGGCAACTTAAACCAAAATTTGCCGTGTCACTATTACAAAGATTTCTAAAAAATTGCCGTGATGAGGTGTGAACTATTACATAGATTTCTAGAAAAATGCCAAGACGACGTGTGAACTCGGTACTCGTAGCAACTTAATCCAATCACCATAGCAAAAACACTGCGTATGATCTAGAGGAAAAACAGAAGCAATCACAAAAAAGGGGATAGCAGCATACCACAGGTGCAGCAGTAGCACCTCCTGCTGGCTCGATCGGGGAATGGAAGTGTGAGCCGCCGACCTCCTGTCGATGCAGGAAGCTGATACGTCTCCAACGTATTTATAATTTTTTATTGTTCCATGCTATTATATTATCTGTTTTGGATGTTTATGGGCTTTATTATGCACTTTTATATTATTTTGGGACTAACCTATTGACCCAGAGCCCAAAGTGTCGGGCCTCGCTTTTTCCCTTGTTTCAGTGTTCCGAAGAAAAGGAATATCAACTGGAGTCGAAACGGAATGAAACCTTCTGGAGAAGTTATTTTTGGAACGGGGGCAATCCAGAGGACTTGGAGTCCATGTCAAGAAAGCAACAAGGAAGGCACGAGGCAGGGGGCGCGCCCACCCCCCTGGGCGCGCCTTCCACCCTCGTGGGCCCCTCGTGGCTCCCCTGACGTACTTCTTACACCTATATATTCCCATATACCCTAATAACTTCGGGAAACAGAATAGATCGGGAGTTCCGCCGCCGCAAGGCTCTGTAGCCACCAAAAACCAATCGGGACCCTGTTAAAGACCGCGTCGGAGGGGATCCTCACCGTGGCCATCTTCATCATCTCGGCGCTCTCCATGACGAGGAGGGAGTAGTTCATCCTCGGGGCTGAGGGTATGTACCAGTAGCTATGTGTTTGATCTCTCTCTCGTGTTGTTGATTTGGCACGATCTTGATGTATCGCAAGCTTTGCTATTATAGTTGGATCTTATGTTGCTTCTCCCCCTCTACTCTCTTGTAATGAATTGAGTTTTTCTTTTGAAGTTATCTTATCGGATTGAGTCTTTAATGATTTGAGAACACTTGATGTATGTCTTGCGTGGGATAACCGTGGTGACAATGGGTTATTCTATTGATTCACTTGATGTATGTTTTGGTGATCAACTTGTGGGTTCCGCCCATGAACCTATGCATAGGGGTTGGCGCACGTTTTTGTCTTGACTTTCCGGTAGAAACTTTGGGGCACTCTTTGAGGTTCTATGTGCTGGTTGAATAGATGAATCTGAGATTGTGTGATGCATAGCGTATAATCATACCCACGAATACTTAAGGTGACATTGGAGTATCTAGGTGACATTGGGGTTTTGGTTGATGTGTCTTAAGGTGTTATTTTACTACAAACTCTAGGGCTGTTTGTGACACTTATAGGAATAGCTCAATGGATTGATCGGAAAGAATAACTTTGAGGTGGTTTCGTACCCTACCATAATCTCTTCGTTTGTTCTCCGCTATTAGTGACTTTGAAGTGACTCTTTGTTGCATGTTGAGGAATAGTCATAGTTATATGATCCAATTATGTTATTATTGTTGAGAGAACTTACACTAGTGAAAGTATGAACCCTAGGCCTTGTTTCCACGCATTGCAATACCGTTTACGCTCACTTTTATCATTAGTTACCTTGCTGTTTTTATATTTTTCAGATTATAAAAACCTATACCTACCATCCATATTGCATTTGTATCACCATCTCTTCGCCGAACTAGTGCACCAATACAATTTACCATTGTATTGGGTGTGTTGGGACACAAGAGACTCTTTGTTATTTGGTTGCAGGGTTGTTTGAGAGAGACCATCTTCATCCTACGCCTCCCACGTATTGATAAACCTTAGGTCATCCACTTGAGGGAAATTTGCTACTGTCCTGCAAATCTCTGTACTTGGAGGTCCAACAACGTATACAAGAAGAAGGTTGCGTAGTAGACATCAGAAGCCATACTAGAACCTCTGTGTCGCGTTTGTGTAAGGCGAAACGGCGGAGACAGAGCTCTAGCACGGAAGCCTCGATCTCGCCGGCCATCGCGAGCAGCGCCACGCGCAGCTGCAACCCCGCGCATGGCTGCCGCTTGTTGGATCACCGCCGGAGCCGAGGAGACTCCTCTCCTACGATGGCAAAGGGGATCACAGCCGGAGCCGAAAGGGGCTCTTCTCACAATGGCAGCCGCATCGAGAGGGTGGAGCAGCCCGGGGCGGAGGCCTCTGATGGCGGCGGAGATGGTCAGCTCGGCGACGGCAAACTCCGATGGCGTCGAAGACGGTCAGCTCGGTGACGGCGGGAAGGGAAGATGGAGGCTGCTCAGCGGCCGCCGCGGTCCACGGCCTCCGCCCACGACGGCATCTCGAGCCCGGCGGCGCAGATCCGGAGAACACCGGCTGGTGCTTCGCGCCGGCGAGCATCGCGGCGACCTGCTCTCGCAGTCGGCCTCCGCCTCACTCGGGTCTCCAGGTCGCCGGCCAGGAGGATTCGAGATGTGGGGAAAGGAGTGGGGAGAATGGATACGGGAGTGGGGCTGTGTGCTGTGAGTGAAGAGTGGGGTTCGTTCGCGACGACCGCTTCTTCGAACGCTCGACACTGGATGACGTGGCGGGGGTTAGCTTTAAGATATGTGCGTTTTGATCAAGTGGCTCTCGACACGTTCGGAACGAGATGTAAAAATATAGGTCATTCGGGAGTTATCGATTCCATTAACATATGTACTAGTTTTGTATGTACAGTGGGTTGCCCGCTGAACGTATAACCGGTACGGCCCAGACGCCAATACAATGTTATTTGGAACTTGGAAGGGCCTGCCAACGCGCGTGGTGGCATTCAAACTCCAACAATCATCCTGTAGGCCAACTCCACCGCGTGACCCATCCGTGATTCATCCTGTCCGCTTTTGTCTGTTTGGGGGTAAAACACGACCCAACAGTAATACCCAAACGGATAAAGTTGTCTTACGGACGCTTTTTTGTCCGGCCCAATCCCAAACATGGAGCAAACTTGGTACAAGAATGTTCCCGAACGGACAGAAAACGAACACTCTCCTAGCCCCTCTCGTCCTCTCCTGTCCGCCCGTGCCTTCCCTGCCAACAAATCAGTGAGACCGAGAGGCTGGACGGGCCCCGCCGCCGCCCCATTGCTCGCCGCCGCGCTACTTGCTCTGCTCCGCCGCCGCCGCCAAGGCCTCCGCTGCTACCGACGCGGCCAGCTTCACGCCAGCCTGCCGCCGCGCGCCAGAAGTCGCCCGCCGCTGCTGTTGCTCCGCGACGCCCGCCACCGCCACGCTTCGCCGCTCAAGACGCTCCGCCCGGCCACACGCTGAAGCCCGCCACAAGACGTTGCGCCGACGGGCCCGCCAAGACCGGGCGGCGGTACCCGAGCCGCGGGCGGCGACGACAGAGGAAAGGGCGGGCGCTGCGGCCGAGAAGCTCGGGCGGCGACCTCTGGCGGCGTTGAGGCGCGGGAGCTCGGGCGGTCATGGCGGGCAGCGCCCGGCGAAGGCCGGGCGACGCAGCGGGCTGCCGAAGCTTCGGTGGGCGGGGCGCGGCCCGCAAGCGCGGGATAGCCCAGAGCTGGGCGGCCCGGCGAGGCAGGGCGCGACGGCAAGGCAGAGGAGCTCGCCGCGGGCGGGGCATGTCCATTTGACGTTAGGATGCATCCTGCGCGTTGGACGCAGATACTTTCGTCCGTCTGTCCGCCCCCGGACGTCCGCCAAATCGCACCTCAAACGGACAGAACCGGACGTCCGCTTGGGGTCGAAATGGGTCGTGCGGTGGAGTTGGCCTTAGTACAGAAGGTGATAACCACTGGGACATCTCAACTGTTGTGACCAAGTACTTCTTTCTTCCTTCTTATGGCAGGTATAACGCTAATAAAAAAAAACATGCGCCTATTTTCTGTTCGGGCCGCCTAATCTTCTTTTGGTTTGTTTTTTTCTTATTTTTTTCTATTTTGTTTTATTTCTCTTAATTCACAAAAAAAATTAAAATTTGTTAAAAAATTCAATTTTCATGAACTTTGTTTCAAATTTCATGAACTTATTTTCAAATCATGAAGTTTTTGAAATTTGTGGACTTTTTTAAATACTGAACTATTTTAATATCTATAAAATAATATAACTCGTGAAATTTATTTTCATATTAGTGAACTTATTTTCAAATTCGTGAATTTTTTTGGAGATTTTGTGAACTTTTTCATATTTGTACCTTTTTCAAATTCATGGAATTTTTCAAATTTTATAAAAATCAAAATCGTGACTTTTTAATTTCTTTGGTGATTTTTACGAAATTCATGAACTTGAACATTTTAATGAACTTTATTCAAAAAAATTGAACATGTTTTTAAATTCGTCAATTTTCCTCAAATTCGTGGAATTTGATCAACTTTTTTCAAATTTATTATTTGTATTTTTTAAATGAACTTTTCCAAACTCGTAACCTTTTCAGATTAATGAATTTTTTTAGGCTACCATTTTATTTCAAATTCATGAAATTTTTGTAGTCAGCGATGTTATTTCAAATTCATGATTTTTTTTTCTAAAAATTTATGAGCACATGGAGCTTTTTCCAATGGTCAACAACGTATCCTAATCCATGTGCTCATACGCTCACCCGCGCCCGCTCTCCTGCTCGGCTGCTTGCAGATGAGAGCCAGTTTGCTGGGCCGTCCTAAAAGAATCATACCGTGTGAGCGCCGAATCGCTTACCTGGTGCAACAAGCACTGATTAGGAACTCTCATACCTTCAAGGAGTAGTCTAAAATAGACAACGCCACGGGCAGGAGGCCGCCCGACTGAGCCGGCCCATGAAGCTAGCGTCCAACAGCAAATGCGCACTGTAGCGCTCCAAAAAACTCGCGCGCGAAGAATTGAACACATAATCTCCTGATATGGACGAACGTGCTACAACTAGTTCAGCTACTGAGCGTTCATAGTTTCAAAGCCTTAAGGATATCACCAAGGGAGGATATTTTTAAAAAGTTCGAACGCAAAATATTTTCTTTAAACAAACGTGTATCTTTTATGAAACACAAACAATTTTTAGATTTGTGAACAAGTTTTAAAAACTGAGCTTTTTTTTAGAAAATTGGGATGTTTTTTGACAACGATGTCCAAAAATAGACCATATTCAATGGAGGGTGTTCGGTTAGGCTAGAAGGGTCCGTCTGAGAGCATATTTTTTTCAAAATCCGTCAAATGACACCATTTTCTTTCATGAACTTATATGACCAATTAAAGGCATCATACCAAGTTCCTTTGGTTATCAAGAAATTTTGTATTTTCTGGAGTGTTCACGATCAAAAAAGGCAGATAAATGGTTAGACGTGTCGCAATGCATACGATGTCGGAAATCGTTCAAATCCTGGCATGTATGCCTTCCATGGGCATTCCGACCTTCTTGCAAAAGTTGGGGTTAGTTCAAGAATGGCCAAAACCAGATCATGTTCAACGGATGGTGTTCGGGTATGATAGAAGGCTTCGTCTGAGAGCACGTTGTTTCTCGACATCCTTGAAATGACCCTAATTTTCCCCATGGCCTTGTATGACCAATTCAAGGCACCATGCTAAGTTGTTTGGATTTTGATAAGTTTTACATTTTCTGGAGTTTTCCCGGTGAAAAAAGGCCGATAAATGGCTCAACATGTCACAACTTGCATACGGTGTCGAAAATCGTTCAAACCTAGCATGGCATGCCCACCTTCCTGCAAAAGTTGAGTTCATTTCAAGGATGTCTAAAACTAGATTGTGTTCAACAGAGGGTGTCCGGGTAGGCCAGAAGGCTCCGTTTGAGAGCATATTTGTATCTCGACATCCTTGAAATGGCCCCTATTTTTTCCATGACCTTGTATGACCAATTCAAAGCACAATGCCAAGTTGTTTGAGTTTTTCACAAGTTTTCCATTTTCTGGAGTTTTCGCAGTGAACAAAGGCCGACAAATGGTCAGACATGTCGCAACGTGCATATGGTGTCGGAAGTTTTTCAAACCAGATAAGGACACCTAGCATGGGCATTCTCACCAGCTTGCAAAATTTGGGGTCAGTTTTGGGATTTCCAAAAAAATACTGTTTGGGAGCACCTCGTTTGTCGACATCCCTTAAATGGCCCTAAATTTTTTGATTGCCTTGTATGACCAATTCAAGGCACCATACCAAGTTGTTCGAGTTTTCGACAAGTTTAGCATTTTCTGTAGTTTTCTTAGTAAAAAATGACGATAAATGGCCGTACATGTTGCAACTTGCTTACGATGTCGAAAATCATTCAAATCAGACATGGATGCATACCATAGGCATGCCCACCTACGTGCAAAAGTTGGGGTAATTTTAACGATGTCCAAAAATATACATGTGCAACGAATCGTGTTTGTGTAGGGCGAGAATGGTTAGTTTGAAAGCACGTTGTTTTTCGATATCTGTCAAATGGCACCAATTTTTTTCCACCATCTTCCATGACCAAAGTTCAAACCTGACATGTGTAAGGGCATATTTCTCCCTAAGTGGTTTTGGTGATTGATGACAATGCATTTGCGGACTAATCGTGTGCATTGAACATTTTAGATATCTCATGTATAGGCACAAGACAATTCGGTGCCCCTCGGAGCTTTTCGAAGACGGCGTTTCTCTATGTTTCTTTTTGGTGGAATTGAGTCGTAGGGAAGCCGTACTATTAAGAGGGGGTCCGCTTCAGAAAGGTTAGTGTGGAATCAACACGTACACATCTGTTCCTTTGCACCACCTTTCCTTACTTCATTGGAGCTCTGGTTGTTCCCCTTGTCATTGCGAAGATGATGGCCTCCCAAGTGCTACTGGTCTGTGGCGTGCGGTAGTACTGCTCAAGGGAGCAGTAGTACTGCAGTGGGACACGGTAGTACTGCCCAGGGCAGCGGTAGTACCGCTCCTGGATCGCGGTAGTACCGTGGCCTCTGGCCCAGTACTGTGGCATGAGCGGATGTAGGGGCGGAAGTAATTTTTTACTTCCGCACCCTACGCGGTAGTACCGCTCCCTGTGAGCTGTAGTACCGTGCCGGATTTTCGCACTGACCAAAACTCAGCGGAAGTAGCCACGGATGTAATTTTATTAGTCCGTGCCTTCCCTTCCCAGGATGAGCCCTGCCTTGCGGTAGTACCGCAAGGGCATGCAGTAGTACTGCTCCGACGGTTCTATCGCTCGTTGCCTTGTGCTACAGGGCCTCATCTGGCCCCTGCCACGCGAGCGGTAGTACCGCACTTGTCAGCGGTAGTACTGCAGGTAGGTGCGATAGTACCGCATGTCAAGGGCTAAGTTGGTGGGTAACGGTTGGATTTGTCCACACACTATATAAGGGGGGGTCTTCTTCCTTAAGTTGGCCATCCCTTCCCTCCCCAAGCTCCATTGTTGCTCAAAGCTCCATTTTCGCCCGATCTCTCTCCCTAACCAATCAAACTTGTTGATTTTCTAGGGATTGGTTGAGAAGGCCCCGATCTACACTTCCACCAAGAGAAATTTGATTCCCCCCACTAATCCCTTGCGGATCTTGTTACTCTTGGGTGTTTGAGCACCCTAGACGGCTGAGGTCACCGCGGAGCCATATTCCATTGTGGTTAAGCTTCGTGGTGTCATTGGGAGCCTCCAATTAAGTTATGGAGATTGCCCCAACCTTGTTTGTAAAGGTTCGGTCGCCGCCTCCAAGGGCACCAATAGTGGAATCACGGCATCTCGCATTGTGTGAGGGCGTGAGGAGAATACGGTGGCCCTAGTGGCTTCTTGGGGAGCATCGGGCCTCCACACCGCTCCAACAGAGACGTACTTCCTCTCAAAGGAAAGGAACTTCGGTAACACATCCTCGTCTCCACCGGCTCCACTCTAGGTTATCTCTTACCTTTACTTGTGCAAGCTTATATTGTGTTGTATCCCTTGCTTGCTTGTGTGCTTGTTGTTGTTGCATCATATAGGTTGCTCACCTAGTTGCATATCTAGACAACGTACTTTGATGCAAAGCTAAAAATTGTTAGTTGCCTATTTACCCCCCCTCTAGTCGACTATATCGATATTTTCAATTGATATCATAGCCTCGTCTCTTTATTAAGGACTTTGCTGTCTGAAGAGTATGGTTGACGCCATAGACGGTGGGGAGGAGCACTCTGGTGTGAATCCGTTCTCTTCTACGGCCGATGGGGGATCCACGTTCTCTTGTGAGGAATTCAATGCGGCTTTGGACACATTGAAAACCTCCATGACGACCGAGGTTGAAGGCATGTTTAACAAGTTCTTAGAAGGCCTTAAATTATGCACCGCACCTTTGAAAGTGGGTGATCCCGCTAACAAGATGACGGATGCTAACTCTGACAAGGGGGAATCTACTAGTGACAAAGTTCCTTTATCTAGTGGTAGAAATGGTAGTGGCATCTTTGCCCATGTTGAACCTCCACTTACTTACGGAGGATCGGTTCCCCCCACTCATTTGAAACATGTTGGTCCTCCTGCTAAGATTGTGAAAAATGAGGATTTTGACTCTTGGATATATCGCTTTAAACATCATTTAAATCATGTTAATACTAATCTTTGGAGAATCATTGAGCAAGGTTTCTATCCGCATGACCCAAGCAACTTCACCCCTAGAGAAGCCGTGGATCATCAATTCAACAAGAATGCTCTCTTCATCATCCAAGATGCAATTCCATCCGATGATATTGCGCATCTCCGACCTTTCACCGTGGCCAAGGAAGCATGGCACCATGTTGTTTCCATTTACAAGGGAAGTGCAAGCATTCAACGCTCCAACTATGAAGTGGTGCAAGATAAAGCCGATGAGTTTGCAATGAATGAAGATGAAGAACCTCGTGAGCTTTACCGGAGATTAACCATTCTCGCGGTCTCACCCCGAGATCATGGGAGCAAGGATACGGATGACAATTGGATCAAGCGCAAGTTCCTCAAGGCCATGATGCCTTACCACAAGGCCATGTCCTCCGTCATCCGTCAAAGGCCGGACTTCCACACCTTGTCCTCAAGTGAAGTGTTGGATGAGTTTGTGGCGATGAGGATCTTGGACAAGACCGCCGACAATGCGGTGTTGAGTTCTCAAAGAGCAAAGAAGCCCAACCTTGCCTTGAAGGCCAAGGCTAGTGTGGAGGAAGAGGATGAAGAGGAAGAAGAGGGGAGCAACCCTGAAGATACAAAATATGCTTATCATGAGCACATGGTTCTCGCTTCAAGGCAATTTTGGAGCAAGAAGAACACAAGGCCCAACTTCAACAAGAACAAATCAAGTGGTGCGAAGGGCAAGCAACGTGTGAGGACTTGCTATAATTGTGGCAATGTGAGCCACTTTCTTGCAGAGTACCCATATGAGAAGAGGGAAGACAATGGTGGCAAGCTCATCCGGAAAGACAAGGCCAAGTCCTTCCCCAACAAGAGCAACTTCACCAAGAAGACTCCTCCCAAGGGGATGGTGGCACAAGAAGAGTACAATGAGGATGATGATGATGATGACGGTGAGTCGGTTGCCATGGCCTCCGTTGCCATTGCGACAACTCCAGGGGTGTCCCTCTTCGACTCACCCAATGAGAACATCACCGCCAAGTGCCTCATGGCTAAAGCCACCAACAAGGTAACCCCCAACATCAAAACTACCATCATTAATAATCCTTCTTTGAAGGATTGCATTGATGAATGTGAGGGGTCTAATGAGGAGGAAAATTAATTTGAGTCTTTTATGAGCAAGCTCGAGGGTAAATCCAAGAAGCACTTTGTTGCTCTCTTGGAACAACTTGGTGAAGCCAATGACATGATCGAGGCTCACGAAGAAACCATCTCTGTGATGGAGGGGCATAGTCGTGACTATGCCTATTAGATATCGGACCTCTCTAACGCGCTTGAGGAAGAGCGCGGTCATCATTTGGCTCTTGAGGAGTCACACAACAATGACCATGTTAAATTGAAGAAACATCTTCATCATGCTCTTATAGTATCTCGTGTGCTAAATTACGAGAAGGCCAAACTTGGGGTTGATCTTGCTAGACTCAAGGAGGAGTTTGATATACTTGACAAGGCTCACAAGGCCTTGAAGGGTACACATGCTAGCCTTAAAGAGTCTCATGGTCAACTCCAAGTGAAGCTAACCAAGGAGAAAGCCACTTTTCCTCATATGGTTTTAATTGATAATGCAAATGCTACTAACCCATGTTGTGAGCATGTGCATCTTGTGGAGGAGAATGCAGACTTGAAGGAGCAACTTGAAAAAGGCCTTGTGTCTTGCATACAAGGTGAGAAGAACCTCAACGACCTTTTGAGCAATCAAAAGGAAGTTGTGGCCAAGGACGGAATTGGGTTCGCACCCAAGTCCAAGAACAAGAAGAAGAATGACAAGGCCAAACGACCTCCTCCTCTCAAGCAAACTTTTGTGAAGGAGGGAGAGGGTGCTTCTAAGAAGAAGAAGAACAATGTGAAGGGTGGTGGTGTCAAGAAGGGCAATGCCACCCCTTCCAACAAAGCCGGCGACTTTAACCCTTCTTATGTGTTATGACGTGCTAGTGATGGGCATGTTTATCTCCTTATGAGTACATTGAATGGTCTATTTGGGTTCCTAATGTTGGGGAACGCAGTAATTTCAAAAAAATTCCTACGCACACACAAGATCCATCTAGGTGATGCATAGCAACGAGAGGGGAGAGTGTTTTCCACATACCCTCGTAGACCGAAAGCGGAAGCGTTATAACAATGCGGTTGATTAGTCATACGTCTTCACGATCCGACCGATCCTAGTACCGAAAGTACGGCACTTCCGCGATCTGCACACGTTCAGCTTGGTGACGTCCCACAAACTCTAGATCCAGCTGAGTGTCGGGGAAGAGCTTCGTCAGCACGACGGCGTGATGATGGTGATGATGAATTTACCGACGCAGGGCTTCGCCTAAGCACTACAACAATATGACCGAGGTGGAAATCT
Source organism: Aegilops bicornis (assembly GCA_021605145.1). NCBI lineage: Eukaryota > Viridiplantae > Streptophyta > Magnoliopsida > Poales > Poaceae > Aegilops > Aegilops bicornis. Next base: position 674,013,916 of record CM038673.1, on the reverse strand, counting down.
GTGGAGGGGGGCACCGCACACGGCTAAACAATCAACTTGTGTCTCTATGGGGTGCTCCCTCCCCCATATATAAAGGAGTGGAGGAGGGGAGGGGCCGGCCGTCTCTATGGCGCGCCCTAGGGGAGTCCTACTCCCATCGGGAGTAGGATTCCCCCTTTCCCTTGTTGGAGTAGGAGAGGAAGGAAGGAGGAGAGAGGGAGGAAGGAAAGGTGGGCCGCCCCCCCACCCAATTCGGATTGGGCTTGGGGGGGGGGGGGAGGTGCCCCCTCCTTGGCCACCTCCTCCTCTCTCCCACTAAGGCCCAATAAGGCCCATATACTCCCCGGGGAGTTCCTTAACCTCCCGGTACTCCGGTAAATGCCCGAACTCATCCGAAACCATTCCGATGTCCAAACATAGCCATCAAATATATCGATCTTCATGTCTCGACCATTTCAAGAATCCTCGTCATGTCCGTGATCACATCCGGAACTTCAAACAACCTTCGGTACATCAAAACACATAAACTCATAATACCGATCATCACCGAATGTTAAGCGTGCGGACCCTACGTGTTTGAGAACTATGTAGACATGACCGAGACTCGTCTCCGGTCAGTAACCAATAGCGGAACCTGGATGCTCATATTGGTCCCTACATATTCTACGAAGATTTTTGTTGGAAATATGCCCTAGAGGCAATAATAAATTAGTTATTATTATATTTCCCTGTTCATGATAATCGTTTATTATCCATGCTATAATTGTATTGATAGGAAACTCAGATACATGTGTGGGTACATAGACAACACCATGTCCCTAGTAAGCCTCTAGTTGACTAGCTCGTTGATCAATAGATGGTTACAGCTTTCACGACCATGGACATTGGATGTCATTGATAACGGGATCACATCATTAGTAGAATGATGTGATGGACAATACCCAATCCTAAGCATAGCACAAAGATCGTAGTTCGTATGCTAAAGCTTTTCTAATGTCAAGTATCATTTCCTTAGACCATGAGATTGTGCAACTCCGGATACCGTAGGAATGCTTTGGGTGTACCAAACGTCACAACGAATCGGGTGACTATAAAGGTGCACTACTGGTATCTCCGAAAGTGTCTGTTGGGTTGTACGAATCGAGACTGGGATTTGTCACTCCGTGTAAACGGAGAGGTATCTCTGGGCCCACTCGGTAGGACATCATCACAATGTGCACAATGTGACCAAGGGGTTGATGATGGGATGATGTGTTACGGAACGAGTAAAGAGACTTGCCCGAAACGAGATTGAACAAGGTATCGGGATACCGACGATCGAATCTCGGGCAAGTACAATACCGCTAGACAAAGGGAATTGTATACGGGATCGATTGAGTCCTTGACATCGTGGTTCATCCGATGAGATCATCGTGGAACATGTGGGAGCCAACATGGGTATCCAGATCCCGCTGTTGGTTATTGACCGGAGAACGCCTCGGTCATGTTCGCATGGTTCCCGAACCCGTAGGGTCTACACACTTAAGGTTCGATGACGCTTAGGGTTATAAAGGAAGTTTGTATGTGGTTACCGAATGTTGTTCGAGTCCCGGATGAGATCCGGACGTCACGAGGAGTTCCGGAATGGTCCAGAGGTAAAGATTTATATATGTGAAGTTCTGTTTTGGTAACGAAAAAGTTTGAGGCGATATCGATAACGCATCTGGGACCACGGGAGGGTCCCGAGGTCCACCAAGTGGGGCCACCAACCCCGGAAGGCTCGTGGGCCAAGTGTGGGAGGAACCAGCCCCAAAGGGGCTGGTGCGCCCCACAAGAGGCCCAAGCGCAAGGGAGAGTGGGAGGGGCAAACCCTAGGGCGATGGGCCCTATGGCCCATCTAGTGGGCGCCTCCTCTCCCTCCCTCTTGGCCGCCTCCCCTTTTCCCATCTAGGGCTGCCGCCTCTAGGGGTGGGAACCCTGAAGGCGCACCCTCCTCCCTTTCCCTATATATATGAGGCCTAGGGGCTGCCCATAATACATGAGTTCTCTCCCTCTTGGTGCAGCCACCTCTCCTCCTCCTCCCTCCCTATGGTGCTTGGCGAAGCCCTGCGGGATTGCCACGCTCCTCCATCACCACCATGCCGTTGTGTTGCTGCTGGATGGAGTCTTCCTCAACCTCTCCCTCTCTCCTTGCTGGATCAAGGCATGGGAGACGTCACCGGGCTGTACGTGTGTTGAACAGCGGAGGTGCCGTCTGTTCGGCACTAGGATCTCCGGTGATTTGGATCACGACGAGCACGACTCCTTCAACCCCGTTCTCATGAATGCTTCCGCTTAGCGATCTACAAGGGTATGTAGATGCACTCTCCTTCCCTCGTTGCTAGTTTCTCCATAGATAGATCTTGGTGACACGTAGGAAAATTTTGAATTTCTCTTTCGTTCCACAACAAAGGCATCATGAGCTAGGTCTATTGCGTAGATTCTTTGCACGAGTAGAACACAAAGTAGTTGTGGGCGTTGATTTTGTTCAATATGCTTACCGTTACTAGTCCAATCTTGTTTCGACGGTATTGTGGGATGAAGCGGCCGGACCGACCTTACACGCATTTCCACGTGAGACAGTTCCACCGACCGACATGCACTTGGTGCATAAGGTGGCTAGCGGGTGCCAGTCTCTCCCACTTTAGTCGGAACGGATTCGATGAAAAGGGTCCTTATGAAGGGTAAATAGCAATTGGCATATCACGTTGTGGTTTTGCGTAGGTAAGAAACGTTCTTGCTAGAAACCCATAGCAGCCACGTAAAACATGCAACAACAATTAGAGGACGTCTAACTTGTTTTTGCGGTATGCTATGTGATGTGATATGGCCAAGAAGAATGTGATGAATGATATGTGATGTATGAGATTGATCATGTTCTTGTAATAGGACTCACGACTTGCATGTCGATGAGTATGACAACCGGCAGGAGCCATAGGAGTTGTCTTTATTTATTGTATGACCTGCGTGTCATTGAACAACGCCATGTAATTACTTTAATTTATTGCTAACGGTAGCCATAGTAGTAGAAGTAATAAGTTGGCGAGACAACTTCATGGAGATACGATGATGGAGATCATGATGATGGAGATCATGGTGTCATGCCGGTGACAATGATGATCATGGAGCCTCAAGATGGAGATCAAAAGGAGCAATATGATATTGGCCATATCATGTCACTACTATATAATTGCATGTGATGTTTATTATGTTTATGCATCTTGTTTACTTAGAACGACGGTAGTAAATAAGATGATCCCTTACAAATTTCAAGAAGTGTTCTCCTCCGACCGTGCACCGTTGCTACAGTTCGTCGCTTCTAAGCACCACGTGATGATCGGGTGTGATGGATTCTTACGCTCACATACAACGGGTGTAAGACAGATTTACACAGCAAAAACACTTGGGGTTAACTTGACGAGCCTAGCATGTACAGACATGGCCTCGGGAACACAGAGACCGAAGGTCGAGCATGAGTCGTATAGTAGATACGATCAACATGAAGATGTTCACCGAGTCGACTAGTCCGTCTCACGTGATGATCGGACACGGCCTAGTTGACTCGATCATGTAATCACTTAGATGACCCGGAGGGATGTCTATCTGAGTGGGAGTTCATAAGATGAACTTAATTATCTTGAACATAGTCAAAAGACCTTTTGCAAATTATGTCAAAGCTCGCGCTTTAGTTCCACTGTTTAGATATGTTCCTAGAGAAATTATAGTTGAAAGTTGAAAGTAGCAATTATGCGATCAGTAGAAAGCTTATGTCCTTAATGCACCGCTCAGTGAGCTGAACCCCAAAACATCGTTTGTGGATGTTGCGAACATCGGACATACACGTTTGATAACTACGTGATAGTTCGGTTAAACGGTTTAGAGTTGAGGCACCAAAGACGTTTTGAAACGTCACGTAACATGAGATGTTTTGAGGATGAAATTGGATTTCAGGGCTCGTGCTCACGCCAAGAGGTATGAGACCTCCGACGATTTTCTTAGCCTACAAACTAAGGGAGAAAAGCTCAATCGTTGAGCTTGTGCTCGATTGTCAGAGTACAACAATCACTTGAATCGAGTGGGAGTTGATCTTCCAGATGAGATAGTGATGTTTCTCCAAAGTCATTGCCACCAAGCTGCTAGAGCTTCGTGATGAACTATAACATATCAAGGATAGACATGATCCTTGAGGTATTCGCGTTGTTTGACATCACGAAAGTAGAAGTCAAGAAGGAGCATCAATTGTTGATGGTTGGTGAAACCACTAGTTTCAAGAAGGGCAAGGGCAAGAAGGGATACTTCATGAAACGGCAAATCAGCCGCTGCTCTAGTGAAGAAACCCAAGGTTGAACCCAAACCCGAGACTAAGTGCTTACGTAATAAGGGGAACAGCCAATCGAGCAGCATTACCCTAGATACTTGGTAGATAAGAAGGCTGGCAAGGTCGAAAGAAGTATATTGGATATACATTATGTTAATGTGTACTTTACTAGTACTCCTAGTAGCACCAGGTATTAGATACCGGTTCGGTTGCTAAGTGTTAGTAACTTCGAAATAAAAGCTATGGAATAAACGGAGACTAGCTAAAGGTGAGTCGACGATATGTGTTGGAAGTATTTCCAAGGTTGATGTGATCAAGCATCGCACGCTCCCTCTACCATCGAGATTGGAGTTAAGCCTAAAATTGTTATTTGGTGTTTGCGTTGAGCATAGACATGATTGGGTTATGTCTATCGCAATACGGTTATTCATCTAAGGAGAATAATGGTTACTCTACTTATTTGAATAATACCTTCGATGGTCTTGCACCTAAATAAATGGTTTATTGAATCTCGATCGTAGTGATACACATTTTCATGCCAAAAGTATAAGATAGTAATGATAGTACCACTTACTTGTGGCACTGCCATGTAAGTCATATTGGTGTAAACGCATGAAGAAGCTCCATGTTGATGGATCTTTGGACTCACTGCTTTTGAAAAGTTTGAGACATGCAAACCATGTACATTGGTGTATACGCATGATGAAACTCCATGCAGATGGATCGTTTAGACTCACTTGATTTTGAATCACTTGAGATATGCAAATCATACCACATGGACAAGATGACTGAAAAGCCTCGGTTTCAGTAAGATGGAACAAGATAGCAACTTGTTGGAAGTAACACATTTGGAAGTGTGCAGTCCAATAAGTGCCGAGGCACGCCGATGAATATCGTTATGTTCTTACTTCACAGATGATTCGAGTAGATGTTGAGTATATTTACTTGATGAAACACAAGTCTGAATTATTGAATGGTTCAAGTAATTTCAGTGAAGTTTAAGATCTTCGTGACAAGAGGATAGAATGTCTATGATATGATCATAGAGATGAATATCTAAGTACGAGTTTTGGCACACAATTAAGACATTGTGCAAATTGTTTCACAATTAATACCGCTCGAACACCATAGTGTGATGGTGTGTCCGAACATCATAGTTGCACCCTATCAGATATGGTGCGTACCATGATGCCTCTTATCGAATTACCACTATCGTTCATGGGTTAGGCATTAGAGACAACCGCACTCACTTTAATAGGGTACCACGTAATTCCGTTGAGATGACACCGTATGAACTATGGTTTAGAGAAACCTAAGCTATCATTTCTTAAAAGTTTGGGACTGCGACGCTTATGTGAAAGAGTTTCAGGTGATAAGATCGAACCCAAAGCGGATAAAATGCATCTTCATAGGACACCCAAAACAGTTGGGTATACCTCCTAATTCAGATCCGAAAGCAATAGGGATTGTTTCTTGAATCGGGTCCTTTCTCGAGGAAAGGTTTCTCTCAAAAGAATTGAGTGGGAGGATGGTGGAGACTTGATATGGTTATTGAACCATCACTTCAACCAGTGTGTATCAGGGCACAGGAAGTTGTTCATGTGGCACCTACACCAATTGAAGTAGAAGCTTATGATAGTGATCATGAAGTTTCGGATCAAGTCACCGACGTACCTCGTGGGGTGACAAGGATGCGTACTACTTCAGAGTGGTACGCAATCCTGTCTTGAAGGTCATGTTGCTAGACAACAATGAACCTACGAGCTATGGAGAAGCGATGGTGGGCCCAAATTCCGACAAATGGTTAGAGGCCATGAAATCCGAGATAGTATCCATATATCAGAACAAAGCATGGACTTTGGTGGACTTACCCGATGATCGGCAAGCCATTAAGATGAATGGATCTTTAAGAAGAAGACGGACGTGGACGGTAATGTCACCGTCTATGAAGCTCGACTTGTGGCGATTTTTTTTTTTCACAAGTTCAAGGAGTTGACTACGATGAGATTTTCTCATCCGTAGCGATGCTTAAGTCCGTCGGAATCATGTTAGCATTAGCTGCATTTATGAAATCTGGCAGATGGATGTCAAAACGAGTTTCCTTACCAGTCTTAGTAAGGAAAGGTTGTATGTGATACAATCAGAAAGTTTTTGTCGATCCTAAGGATGCTAAAAGGTATGCTGGCTCCAGCTATCCTTCTAAGGACTGGAGTAAGCATCTCGGAGTTGGAATGTTCGCTTTGATGAGATGATCAAAGATTTTGGGTTTATACAAAGTTTATGAGAAACTTGTATTTCCAAAGAAGTGAGTGGGAGCACTATAGAATTTCTGATGAGTATATGTTGTTGACATATTGATGATCGTAAATGATGTAGAATTTCGGAAAGCATATAGGGTTATTTGAAAGATGATTTTCAATAGAAAACCTGGATTAGGCTACTTGAACAATAAGCATCAAGATCTATAAGATAGATCAAAATGTTTAATAATACTTTAAAATGAGCACATACCTTGACATAATCTTGAAAGTGTTCAAGATGGACCAGTCAAAGAAGGAGTTCTTGCCTGAGTTGTAAGGTATGAAGTTAAGAGTTAAAAGCTCGACCACGGCAGAAAAGAGAGAAAGGACGAAGGTCGTCCCTATGCTTCGTACATAGGCTCTATAGTATGCTATGATGTGTACCGCATCGAAGTGTGCCTTGCCATGAGTCACTGAGGGTACAAGAATGATCCAGAATGGATCATTGGACAACGGTCAAAATTGTCCTTGGAGTAAATAAGGACATGTTTCTCGATTATGGAGGTGATAAAGAGTTCGGCGTAAAGGGTTACATTGATGCAAGCTTTAACACCTATCCGAATGACTCTAAGTAGCAAATAGGATACGTATAGTGGAACAACCATTTGGAATAGCTCCAAGTGGAGCGTGGAAGCAGCGTTTATAATATGACCTGGAAATTTGCAAAGCACATATGGATCTGAAAGGTTCAGACCCGTTGACTAAAACCCGTTGACTAAAACCTCTCTCGCAAGCAAAACATGATCAAACCTCGTAAATCATTGAGTCTAAATCACATAATGATGTGAACTAGTTTACTGAGACACTAGTAAACTCTTTGGGTGTTGGTCACATGGCGATGTGACCTATCGTTGTTAATCACATGACGATGTGAACTAGATTATTGACTCTAGTGCAAGTGGGAGACTGTTGGAAATATGCCCTAGAGGCAATAATAAATTAGTTATTATTATATTTCCTGCTCATGATAATCGTTTATTATCCATGCTATAATTGTATTGATAGGAAACTTCAGATACATGTGTGGGTACATAGACAACACCATGTCCCTAGTAAGCCTCTAGTTGACTAGCTCGTTGATCAATAGATGGTTACAGCTTCACGACCATGGACATTGGATGTCATTGATAACGGGATCACATCATTAGTAGAATGATGTGATGGACAAGACCCAATCCTAAGCATAGCACAAAGATCGTAGTTCGTATGCTAAAGCTTTTCTAATGTCAAGTATCATTTCCTTAGACCATGAGATTGTGCAACTCCCGAATACCGTAGGAATGCTTTGGGTGTATCAAACGTCACAACGTAACTGGGTGACTATAAAGGTGCACTACGGTATCTCCGAAAGTGTCATTGGGTTGGCACGAATCGAGATCGGATTTGTCACTCCGATGTAAACGGAGAGGTATCTCTGGGCCCACTCGGTAGGACATCATCACAATGTGCACAATGTGACCAAGGGGTTGATCACGGGATGATGTGTTACGGAACGAGTAAAGAGACTTGCCGGAAACGAGATTGAACAAGGTATCGGGATACCGACGATCGAATCTCGGGCAAGTACAATACCGCTAGACAAAGGGAATTGTATACGGGATCGATTGAGTCCATGACATCGTGGTTCATCCGATGAGATCATCGTGGAACATGTGGGAGCCAACATGGGTATCCAGATCCCGCTGTTGGTTATTGACCGGAGAACGACTCGGTCATGTTCAAGATGGTTCCCGAACCCGTAGGGTCTACACACTTAAGGTTCGATGACGCTAGGGTTATAAAGGAAGTTTGTATGTGGTTACCGAATGTTGTTCGGAGTCCCGGATGAGATCCCGGACGTCACGAGGAGTTCCGGAATGGTCCAGAGGTAAAGATTTATATATGTGAAGTTCTGTTTTGGTAACCGAAAAAGTTTCGGGCGATATCGGTAACGTACCGGGACCACCGGGAGGGTCCCGGGGGTCCACCAAGTGGGGCCACCAACCCCGGAAGGCTGCGTGGGCCAAGTGTGGGAGGGAACCAGCCCCAAAGGGGGCTGGTGCGCCCCCCACAAGAGGGCCAAGGCGCAAGGGAGAGTGGGAGGGGGCAAACCCTAGGGCAGATGGGCCCTATGGCCCATCTAGTGGGCGCCTCCCTCTCCCTCCCCTCTTGGCCGCCTCCCCCTTTTCCCATCTAGGGCTGCCGCCCCTCTAGGGGTGGGAACCCTAGAGGGGGCGCACCCTCCTCCCTTTCCCCTATATATATGAGGCCTAGGGGCTGCCCATAATACATGAGTTCTCTCCCTCTTGGTGCAGCCCCGCCTCCTCCTCCTCCTCTCCCTTGGTGCTTGGCGAAGCCTCGGGATTGCCACGCTCCTCCATCACCACCATGCCGTTGTGTTGCTGCTGGATGGAGTCTTCCTCAACCTCTCCCTCTCTCCTTGCTGGATCAAGGCGTGGGAGGCGCCACCGGCTGTACGTGTGTTGAACGCGGAGGTGCCGTCCGCTCGCACTAGGATCTCCGGTGATTTGGATCACGACAGCACGACTCCTTCAACCCCGTTCTCATGAACGCTTCGCTTAGCGATCTACAAGGGTATGTAGATGCACTCTCCTTCCCTCGTTGCTAGTTTCTCCATAGATAGATCTTGGTGACACGTAGGAAAATTTTGAATTTCTGCTACGTTCCCCAACAATTTTTATCGGTCAAACCGCATAACAACAGATGTTGTTCCCTTTGTCATCGGTATGTTACTTGCCCGAGATACGATCGTTGGTATATCAATACCTAGTTCAATCTCATTACCGACAAGTCTCTTTACTCATTCCGTAATGCATCATCCCGCAACTAACTCATTAGTCACATTGCTTGCAAGGCTTATAGTGATGTGCATTACTGAGAGGGCCCAGAGATACCTCTCTGACACTCGGAGTGACAAATCCTAATCTCGATCTATGCCAACTCAACAAACACCATTGGAGACACCTCAGAGAGCATCTTTATAATCACCCAGTTACGTTGTGATGTTTGATAGCACACTAAGTGTTCCTTCGGTATTCGGGAGTTGCATAATCTCATAGTTATAGGAACATGTATAAGTCATGAAGAAAGCAATAGAAACAAACTAAACGATCATCGTGCTAAGCTAACGGATGGGTAAAGTCAATTACATCATTCTCTAATGATGTGATCCCGTTAATCAAATGACAACTCATGTCTATGGCTAGGAAACTTAACCATCTTTGATTCAATGAGCTAGTCAAGTAGAGGCATACTAGTGACACTATGTTTGTCTATGTATTCACACATGTACTAAGTTTCCGGTTAATACAATTCTAGCATGAATAATAAACATTTATCATGATATAAGGAAATATAAATAACAACTTTATTATTGCCTCTAGGGCATATTTCCTTCAGTCTCCCACTTGCACTAGAGTCAATAATCTAGATTACACAGTAATGATTCTAACAACTATGGAGTCTTGGTGTTGATCATGTTTTGCTTGTGAGAGAGGCTTAGTCAACGGGTCTGCAACATTCAGGTCTGTATGTATCTTGCAAATCTCTATGTCTCCCTCCTTGACTTGATCGCGGATGGAATTGAAGCGCCTCTTAATGTTCTTGGTTCTCTTGTGAAATCTGGATTCCTTTGCCAAGGCAATTGCACCAGTATTGTCACAAAAGATTTTCATTGGACCCAATGCACTAGGTATGACACCTAGATCGGATATGAACTCCTTCATCCAGACTCCTTCATTTGCTGCTTCCAAAGCAACTATGTACTCTGCTTCACACGTAGATCCCGCCACGACACTTTGCTTAGAACTGCACCAACTTACAGCTCCACTGTTCAATATAAATACGTATCCGGTTTGTGACTTAGAGTCATCTAGATCAGTGTTAAAGCTTGCATCGACGTAACCATTTACGACGAGCTCTTTGTCACCTCCATAAATGAGAAACATATCCTTCGTCCTTTTCAGGTATTTCAGGATGTTCTTGACCGCTGTCCAGTGAACCACTCTTGGATTACTTTGGTACCTCCCTTCTAACCTAATAGCAAGGCACACATCAGGTCTGCACATCATTGCATACATGATAGAACCTATGGCTGAAGCATAGGGAATGGATTTCATTTTGTCTCTATCTTCTGCGGTGGTCGGGCATTGAGTCTGACTCAACTTCATACCTTGTAACACAAGCAAGAACCCTTTCTTTGCTTGATCCATTTTGAACTTTTTCAAAACTTTATCAAGGTATGTGCTTTGTGAAAGTCCAATTAAGCGTCTTGATCTATCACTATAGATTTTGATGCCCAATATATAAGCAGCTTCACCGAGGTATTTCATTGAAAAACTCTTATTCAAGTATCCATTTATGTTATCCAGAAATTCTATATCATTTCCAATCGACAATATGTCATCCACATATAATATTAGAAATGCTACAGAGCACCCACTCACTTTCTTGTAAATACAGGCTTCTCCAAAAGTCTGTATAAAACCATATGCTTTGATCACACTATCAAAATGTTTATTCCAACTCCGAGATGCTTCCACCAGTCCATAAATAGATCGCTGGAGCTTGCACACTTTGTTAGCATCGTTTGGATTGATAAAACCTTCGGGTTGCATCATATACAACTCTTCTTCCAGAAATCCATTCAGGAATGCAGTCTTTACATCCATTTGCCAAATTTCATAATCATAAAATGGAGCAATTGCTAACATGATTCGGACGGACTTAAGCATCGCTACGGGTGAGAATGTCTCATCGTAGTCAACTCCTTGAACTTGTCGAAAACCTTTCGCAACAAGTCGAGCTTTGTAGACAGTAACATTACCGTTAGCGTCGGTCTTCTTCTTGAAGATCCATTTATTCTCGATGGCTTGCCGATCGTTGGGCAAGTCAACCAAAGTCCACACTTTGTTCTCATACATGGGTCCCATCTCAGATTTCATGGCCTCAAGCCATTTCGCGGAATCTGGGCTCATCATCGCTTCCTCATAGGTTGTAGGTTCGTCATGGTCAAGTAGCATGACCTCCAGAATAGGATTACCGTACCACTCTGGTGCGGATCTTACTCTGGTTGACCTACGAGGTTCGGTAGTAACTTGATCTGAAGTTATATGATCATTATCATTAGCTTCCTCGCTGATTGGTGTAGTAGTCACATGAACTGATTTCTGTGATGAACTACTTTCAAATAAGGGAGCAGGTATAGTTACCTCATCAAGTTATACTTTCCTCCCACTCACTTCTTTCGAGAGAAACTCCTTCTCTAGAAAGGATCCATTCTTAGCAACGAATGTCTTGCCTTCGGATCTGTGATAGAAGGTGTACCCAACAGTCTCCTTTGGGTATCCTATGAAGACACATTTCTCCGATTTGGGTTCGAGCTTATCAGGTTGAAGCTTTTTCACATAAGCATCGCAGCCCCAAACTTTAAGAAATGACAACTTGGGTTTCTTGCCAAACCACAGTTCATAAGGTGTCGTCCCAACGGATTTATATGGTGCGCTATTTAACGTGAATGCAACCGTCTCTAAAGCATAACCCCAAAACAATAGCGGTAAATCAGTAAGAGACATCATAGATCGCACCATATCTAGTAAAGTATGATTACTACGTTCGGACACACCATTACACTATGGTGTTCTGGGTGGCGTGAGTTGCGAAACTATTCCGCATTGTTTCAAATGAAGACCAAACTCATAACTCAAATATTCTCCTCCACGATCAGATCGCAAAAACTTTATTTTCTTGTTACGATGATTTTCCACTTCACTCTGAAATTCTTTGAACTTTTCAAATGTTTCAAACTTATGTTTCATCAAGTAGATATACCCATATCTGCTCAAATCATCTGTGAAGGTCAGAAAATAACGATATCCGCCTCGAGCCTCAATGTTCATTGGACCACATACATCGGTATGTATGATTTCCAATAAATCTGTTGCTCGCTCCATTGTTCCAGAGAATGGAGTTTTAGTCATCTTGCCCATGAGGCATGGTTCGCAAGTACCAAGTGATTCCAAAAGTCCATCGGAATGGAGTTTTTCATGCGCTTTACACCAATATGACCCAAACGGCAGTCCCACAAATAAGTTGCACTATCATTATCAACTCTGCATCTTTTGGCTTCAATATTATGAATATGTGTGTCACTACTATCGAGATTCAACAAAAATAGACCACTCTTGAAGGGTGCATGACCATAAAAGATATTACTCATATAAATAGAACAACCATTATTCTCGGATTTAAATGAATAACCGTCTCGCATCAAACAAGATCCAGATATAATGTTAGTGCTTAACGCTGGCACCAAATAAAAATTATTCAGTTCTAAAACTAATCCCGAAGGTAGATGTAGAGTTAGCATGCCGACCGCGATCACATCGACTTTGGAACCATTTTGCACGCGCATCATTGATACGTCTCCAACGTATCTATAATTTTTTATTGCTCCATGCTATATTATCTACTATTTTGGGCAATATTGGGCTTTATTATTCACTTTTATATTACTTTTGGGACTAACCTACTAACCGGAGGCCCAGCCCATATTGCTGTTTTATTGCCTGTTTCAGTATTTCGAGGAAAAGGAATATCAAACGGAGTCCAAACGGAATGAAACCTTCGGCAGCGTATTTTTGGGAAGAATATCATCCTGGAGACTTGGAATTCACGTCAGAAGATCCTCGAGGAGGCCAGGAGATAGGCCCCCCTACTAGGCGCGCCCCCTGTCTCGTGGGCCCCTCGAGCACCTCCCGACCGACTTCTTTCGCCTATATAAGCCTACTTACCCAAAAAACATCGAATATCAAGATAGATCGGGAGTTCCGCCGCCGCAAGCCTCTGTAGCCACCAAAAACCTCTCGGGAGTTTGTTCCGGCACCCTGCCGGAGGGGGAACCCATCACCGGTGGTCATCTTCATCATCCCGGCGCTATCCATGACGAGGAGGGAGTAGTTCACCCTCGGGGCTGAGGGTATGTACCAGTAGCTATGTGTTTGACCTCTCTCTCTCGTGTTCTCTCTATGGCACGATCTTGATGTATCGCGAGCTTTGTTATTATAGTTGGATCTTATGATGTTTCTCCCCCTCTACTCTCTTGTGATGAATTGAGTTTCCCTCTTGAAGTTATCTTATTGGGTTGAGTCTTTTATGATTGAGAACTCTTGATGTATGTCTTGCCGTGTTTATCTATGGTGACAATGGGATATCACGTGCCACTTGATGTATGTTTTGGTGACCAACTTGCGGGTTCCGCCCATGAATCTATGCATAGGGGTTGGCACACGTTTTCTTGACTCTCCGGTAGAAACTTTGGGGCACTCTTTGAAGTACTTTGTGTTGGTTGGATGAATCTGAATTGTGTGATGCATATCGTATAATAATGCCCATGGATACTCGAGGTGACAATGGAGTATCTAGGTGACATTAGGGTTTTGGTTGATTTGTGTCTTAAGGTGTTATTCTAGTACGAACTCTTGAATAGATCGATCCGAAAGAATAACTTTGAGGTGGTTTCGTACCCTACCATAATCTCTATGTTTGTTCTCTGCTGTTAATGGCTTTGGAGTAACTCTTTGTTGCATGTTGACGGATTGTTATATGATATATCTATGTTATTATTGTTGAGAGAACTTGCACTAGTGAAAGTATGAACCCTAGGCCTTGTTTCCTATCATTGCAATACCGTTTATGCTCACTTTTATCATTAGTTACCTTGCTGGTTTTATTATTTCAGATTACAAAAACCTTTATCTACCATCTATTTTGCACTTGTATCGCCATATCTTCGCTGAACTAGTGCACCTATACAATTTACCATTGTATTGGGTGTGTTGGGGACACAACAGACTCTTTGTTATTGGTTGCAGGGTTGTTTGAGAGAGACCATCTTCATCCTACGCCTCCTACGGATTGATAAACCTTAGGTCATCCACTTGAGGGAAATTTTCTACTATCCTACAAACTTGTGCACTTGCAGGCCCAATAACGTCTACAAGAAGAAGGTTGTGTAGTAGACATCAAGCTCTTTTCTGGCGCCGTTGCCGGGGAGGCTAGGTAAGCGACACTCACTCACACCCCGTCAACTAAGCTCTTTTCTGGCACCGTTGCCGGGGAGGTGAGTGCTTGAAGGTATATCTTTAGATCTTGCAACCGAATCTTTTTGTTTCTTGTTTTAGCACTAGTTTAGTTCATAAAAGAAAACTACCAAAAAAAGGAATTAAGCTTGTCTCATACGCTTCGTCTTTTTAATATCTTTCTTGAGTATGATGAAAAGGAAAATTGTGCTCAAGTGCTAGAAGAAGAAATCTATAAAATGCTTGGTACTGAATCTTTGAATGATGAGCATGATTGCAATGTTGTTAGTATGAACTCCTTGAATATCCATAGTACTAATGATGATTGCTCTAGTCATGATGAAAATATCTCTTATGAGCATGTGAACTTTTGTGGAGTGCATGTTTGCATCAACACACCAAATAGAGAAGATATTTATTGCAAGAGGCATAAGCATTTATAAACTAAATGGTTGCAAGAAAGGCTAGATGTGAGTGCTGAAAATTTGAATTTCCTTTGCCGTACTTGTGAACTTTGCAATGAACGTGGTCATCTACATCTCCTATGCAAATTGTTTCATGATCAAATCATGTCCAAAAATTGTGATGATTTGATCTCCCTTGCTCATTACAATGAACTTAGTTTGCTTTTGGGTTATGAAGAATTTTAATGTTTACTTAAGGACCTTCCAGAATTTGCCCAAACGAAATTCCTTGATATTGATCTAGAGAAGATTTATTTGTATTGTGCGGTGAATTGCATTGAAAATCCTTATATTGCCAATTACTTAAAGAAAAGAAAGCAAATAGAAGACGATGAGAATACTAATGAAAGGGAAGAGACTTCCCATTATCCTCCTATTATTTCTTATGATGAATCAGGTAACAAGGATGGGCTTTCTATTCAACCAATCTCGTCAATAAGGAGCTCAAAGAGGAAGGTTGAACCCACACATAATGTGAAAAAGAAAAGGAAAAGAAGGGGCAACAAAGGTAAAATGGTATCCTTCCCAAATGATGTTGCTCCTACTACTCATTGTGATGATGATAATTGCTTTACTATTGGTGCTATCCATGTTTTTAATGATGAGAGTGATTATGCTTATGATATGAAAGAGCCCAAGCTTGGGGAAGATACGTTTGATGTGGATGAAATATTTGAGAATATATTTGCTTAAATTAATGTTTGTCCCAAGCTTGGGGATGCTATGTTTAATGAATATGATATTTTTAGCATCCCAAGTTTTGATATGCAAAGTTGTTATGATGATAGCATGCCTCCTACATTATGATGATTATATTGATGAAAGTGGGTTTGGAAGAGTGTCAACTTTAGGAAGTAGTGATCCCACTATTTTGGAGGATGTTGAATCTTATGGTAATGAACATGAAAGTGGATTTGGAAGAGTGTCAACTTTATTTAGTGATTCCACCATCTTGGGAGAGGTTTCAATCGATTATGATGAGAACGAAGTTGCTACTTATGATGACTATTGTGATGAAACTTATGCTATAAAAACTACTGATGATTATATCTACAAATCTTGTCATGATTATGATTACCCTTTTTCTGAACATTACTCTTTTAATGTGGAAACAATTTTTAGTGTTCAAATCTCTTATGATACTCCCACTATCCCGAATGGGAAGAAATTTGCTTATGTGGAGAGTAGTAAATTTTCAATGCTTGTAGACCATGGAAAGAATGCTTTAGGTGCTGGTTATATTGTTGAATTCATTCATGATTGAGGGAGTCCCGGACCAGAGGGTGTCCGGATAGCCGGACTATCGTCACGGCCGGACTCCAAGACTATGGAGATACAAGATTGAAGACTTCGTCCCGTGTCCGGATGGGACTTTCCTTGGCGTGGAAGGCAAGCTTGGTGATACGGATATGTAGATCTCCTGCCATTGTAACCGACTCTGTATAACCCTAACCTATCCGGTGTCTATATAAACCGGAGGGTTTTAGTCCGTAGGAGGAACAACAATCATACCATAGGCTAGCTTCTAGGGTTTAGCCTCCTTGATCTCGTGGTAGATCTACTCTTGTACTACCCATATCATCAATATTAATCAAGCAAGAGTAGGGTATTACCTCCATCGAGAGGGCCCGAACTCGGGTAAAAACATCGTGTCCCTTGTCTCCTGTTACCATCCGCCTAGACGCATAGTTCGGGACCCCCTACCGAGATCCGCCGGTTTTGACACCGACATTGGTGCTTTCATTGAGAGTTCCTCCGTGGTCGCCACCGATAGGCCCGATGGCTCCTTCGATCAACAACGACACGGTCCAGGGTGAGACTTTTCTCCCCGGACAGATCTTCATATTCGGCGGCTTTGCACTGCGGGCCAATTCGCTTGGCCATCTGGAGCAGATCGAAAGCTACGCCCCTGGCCATCAGGTCAGATTTGGAAGTTTGAACTATACGGCCGATATCCGCGGAGACTTGATCTTCGATGGATTCGAGCCGCAGCCCAGCGCCAAGACTTGTCTCGATGGGCATGATCTAGCTCAGCCTAACAAAGGCTCGAGGTCGCACCAAAGATCCGCTCCGACCCTTAATCCGGAGCCGGATTCCCCGATCGAGGACGCAGTGGTTGGACACCGCCTCGGGGCTACAATCTCTACGGCGATTGAGCGAACTCCATCCCCGCCCTTTGGCGAAGACCTCGAGTCCAGTGCCGACTCCTCTCCGGACTCAACCCTCCGCGCCTTGCCAATCGGATCTGATTGGGCACCCGTTATGGAGTTCACGACGCGGACATCTTTTCAGCACTCGCCCTTTGGCGACATCCTGAATTCACTAAAGTCTCTCTCTTTATCCGGAGAGCCTGGCGGACTACGGTCGGGAAGGTTGGGATGCGGACGACGAAGAAATTCAACGCCCACCGACCACCCACTTCAGTAGCTAATCGCCGAAAGCTTACACGACGTGCTCGATTTCGATTCAAGACATCGACGGTATGGACGGCGATGTAGGAGACAACAATGAACCAGCACCTGTAGGATGCTGGACAACCACCTCATCCCATGATGTATACATGGTGGATACACCTAAAGGAAATGAAGACGAGGAACAACGGGACGCTACGAAAGATAAATCCCTCAAAAGCAGTCAAAACGGCAACGTAAATGCCGAACAAAATCCTGCCTCAACAAAGACCCAGCCATAGAGCAGGGCGAACCGATGGACAACGAACAAGCTATCGAGCAATCGTCCAAACAAGACAACTTGGATAAACAATCTGTCCACGACGAAGACAACAATCCGGACGATCTCACACCGGACAAACTATTGGAGCAAAATGACCTCCAGAAAAGGCTCGTCGCCACTGCGCGTAGCCTGAAAGAGCAGAAGCGGAAGCTTAAAACAGCGGAAGATGCACTCAGGATCAGATGGAGCAAAGTATTCAGCACCGCAGATAAGTACGGTGACAGTCGCCAAACTAAGAGCTACCCGAAAAGAAAGCTACTGCCCGAATTCGACGAGGAGGCCTTAGAGCCCCCACAATTAAAAAGTAAGAAGGCCACCCGGTCGGATGGATGACCCCACAGCAAAAAGAGAGCAGCGAATGGCGCCAAGACACAAGCCAAGATCGCGATCCGCATAAGGATTCACATCCAAAGGATGGCCCAGCTTAGGTCCATCTATGGGCCAAGAAAGCAGGCTCGTCAAAGCAATGCAACACGCCAAAATTCAAGATCACGGCACACCCAAATCTGGGCGCCAGACACCCCTATGTTTCACCGATGAGGTCTTTGGATCATGAATTTCCGGTGATTCAAACCCGTAAACATAGAGGCATCTGACGGAACAATGAGACCACAGAGTGCGGATCGAGGATTACATCCTCCACATACACATGGCTAGAGGAGATGATCTCCACACCATAAAATACTTACCCCTTAAACTCAAAGGGCCAGCTCGGCATTGGCTTAAAAGCCTTCCCGAAAATACCATTGGAAGCTGGGAAGAGCTCGAGGATGCGTTCGGCAAATTTTCAGGGACCTACGTCCGCCCTCCGGATGCGAGATGATCTAAGTCACATAACTCAACAGCCGGAGAGTCAACCCGGAAATTCGGAACATGTTCCTTACTAAAAGAACCAAATAGTCGCTCATCTGCACGCCAAGCCTTAGCAGCTTTCAAACACAACGTCCGAGACGAATGGCTCGCTGAGACACCTTGGCCAAGAAAAGCCAA
Source organism: Aegilops bicornis (assembly GCA_021605145.1). Classification (NCBI taxonomy): domain Eukaryota; kingdom Viridiplantae; phylum Streptophyta; class Magnoliopsida; order Poales; family Poaceae; genus Aegilops; species Aegilops bicornis. The sequence continues at coordinate 673,995,036 of CM038673.1, read as the reverse complement.
GAACAATGGCCGCATTAACAAGCCTCATGACCCGCTTTTGCGCGGGAGAGGATAGCTGGCTAGCAAGATGCAGCACCAGCGACCCAAGTACATCCGAAATCAGGGATGGAAATGGGAAACCACGACGCAACAAGGACCAGTGCCGGATTAAAAGGAACAGTCCAAAGAGCACGATAGTCAACGCCGGATTCAAAAGCTCACGACAGAACAACAAAAAACTGCCCCTTAAGGACAATAGCAATGAGCTATCCAACTTCAACAAAATCTTGGACAAGATATGTCAAATCCACAGTACTCCTGGGAGGCCTGCAAACCAGACCCACAGAAATTGTTAGGTCTTCAAACAGTCCGGCAGACTCAACGCCGAACACAAGGGGCTCGACACACCAAGTGAAGATGATGACGAGCACCACAAGCAGAGCCCCGGAAAACAAAAGAATTTCCCACAAGAGGTCAAAACAGTAAAATCACTTCATGTGATCAAAGGGAAAAACAGAGCGGCGCCCACTAAAATGCGCACTGCACACTGGTTGTCAAAGCCAATCACATTCGGCCATCAGGACTACTCCGAAAATATCCGGAACGCAGGATGGACTGCCTTGATATTGGATCCTATAATTAACGGATTCCAATTTACACAAGTCCTCATGGATGGCGGCAGTGACATAAACCTGATATATCAGGACACAATCCGCAGGATGGGGATAGACCCAACCAAAATTCGCCGTAGCAACACCTCCTTTAAAGGAGTAATGCCAGGCCCATATGCCCATTGTACGGGCTCCATACCGCTAGAAGTTGTGTTCGGTTCATCCTACAACTTCCGTCATGAAGGTTAATCTTCCATGTCGCCCGCCTAAAAGTAGCCATCAAGCACTATTGGGACACGAAGCTTTACGCCGCTTTAACGCAATACCGCATTATGCATCTTTAACACTTAAAATGCCCGGTCCACGCGGCATCATCTCGTTAAAAGGAAGTATTAAGTGTTACTCGAGCACGAAAGAACGTGAGACTGCCTTGACAGCCCCACACCTATCCGGCTCGCTTAGGCAAAGAACCTGAATTGGTCATTCAAACCCCGGACACGGTTAGACGAGTCCGGCGCCTACTAGCGGCATACCCCATACAAGGGGCTACACGCATATATCATAAGAGACACTAAAGCTCAATTTTATTCACTCATTCGATTCGTACTCTGTTTATTTAATGTACAATACATCTTTTGCACGCTCCTTTTTCTTTTAAAACTAAGTTCCTCTCTGTTACAGATGAACGACATGCTACACCCGTCCAGGATACGGCACAACGGAGACACAGGCGCAGACGTGCAGTAGGGACCCGTTGCAAGGATTCTTTTCAGATTAAGACCCTGCGTAAACCTTTTTTACTGTCTCTTGTTGATATACATCCCCCGGTTCCTTACTATAACCGAGGAGGAGGCTGGCGTTTTGGCATTGGCCGCACCAGAATTTTTGCGCGTACCTAGACACCAGGGGCTTAGGGCATTATTCTGCCTGTTTTCATAAAGACCGAATACCTTAGGGAGTATTCGGCGTCTCGAGTTAGGCCTTATATGCATCAGCTCCGAATCATGTCTTTGGTCAAATGTTGGGTTGCCCGGCTCCTGTGTTTTGCTGCCTTACGCCCGCTTTTCACGGCTAACGCGGCACCGTGGAGAACTCTGCGATTGTGCCCCGATTCGGGCGAGCACCTCAAGAGAGAAAGCCGAAAACTGACTATCATGATATAGCGAGAGACTGGTCAACCACTCGATGACTCACTGGAATGTTTAGGATTCGTTCGCATTAACGAAGGACCGGTTTCCGGTCAGGCACATACGCACCCCAGATTCGGGAGAGTGCGGTGCCCCCAGGGGCTATATAGTAGCCCCACCCTCGAACTCCTATGGCTAAGTGAAAGTGATAAAGCATTATAGTCCGGTTGCCTGGTTTGCTACGCTATCACCTCCTTAACAGGACCAAGGCGTTGGATTAAGTGTGAAAAACGCTTTCTTTGCAAACACCCCGCACTATGTGCGTGGGGCTGAAGCCAAGGACTGCCATCTTTCGAAAGTTATATATACATATACATAAACGGCCGCATTGTGGAGTAGTCTACTACTTGAACGCACAAGTATAAAAAGCTCTTATATTACATTGAAACATTGTTTTCACAGATCATACATGTCATTTAAAGATAATATCCTTCGAGCGCCCGGCAGGACTTCTTCAAAGTAGTGCTCGGCAGGTACTCGGCTTCTGTCCGAATCTTGGGATGCAACGTCGGTGGCCTTCATCTCGGCCTAGTATGTCTTGACACGGGCCAGAGCCATCCACGCTCCCTCAATACACGCCGATCGCTTCATTGCATCGATACGCGGTACCGCACCAAGGAACTGCTGCACTAAACCAAAATAGCTCTTCGGATGGGGTCCGCCCGGCCACAAGTGAGTCAAGACATGCTTCACGGCAAATCCGGACAATCGATTCAGCTCGACCCATTCGGCCAACCGATCGGTTAGCGGCAGTGGATGCTCCGGACTATGGAATTGCGACCAATATAGCTCTTCCCTTCTGTGCCCCTTCTGGCCCTGGAAGTGCTCAATCGCGTCCGCAGCACTCGCCGCTAAGTCCAGATAAGCATCCACCGAACTCCGCAACTTATCCAACTGAGCATATTTTGGATCCGTATATTTCCTCCGCAGCAGAAACGGTTTTCCAGCCGCAATTGCCCCGGCCTGACTCAACTCCTCCTTGGCAGCTCTAAAGGCCGAATGGGCATTCTTGGATTCGGCGGCGGCCTTTTTCAGGCCCTCTTGCTCCGCTTGGCGTTCTTTTTCAAGAACCTTGCAGCGGTCGGTAGTATCCTTCAATTTTCTGGCCATTTCGGCCATCTCCTCTTTGCTTCGGCAGTGAGCAGCCCGCTCGGCTTCTAGCTTTTCGGCCGCCCTTAAAGCGGCCGCATTACTATTTCTGGCTTGCTCTTTCGCTCGGGTGAGTTCCGCCCGTAGCTCTTCCACAGCAGCGGCACCATCTGCATTTAGCATACAAATAGTAAGACATGGGCGTCAAGCTCCCTTACTAGGTGTCCGCGTCGAAGTCTTATACCTTGTGACTCGTCAAACCGTTTATTGACCAGCGCGATGTCCGCATCTGCCTCGTCAAGTTGCCGCTTTAGTCCGGCATATTCATCAGTCCGGCTGGCCACCGGACGCCCCGCCACCTGTTTAGGAGCGGCGATATGTTATAATTGAGATTTTGATCCTCGACATGCTGTCAATTTTGACAACATACCGAGTCTCAGGGGCTACTATCTATACAGGGCGCACTTTATATGCATAACTGTCAGAAGGTACATCATTTTTGCGTACCTCGAACCCCGTCAGTAAGCTTCTGACGGCTTCGTGCAATCCGCTCTCCGCGGATGCAATTCTTTCAATCACCGTACCCATTAGAGCACAGTGATCTTTCGAGATAGCTGGTCGCCCGAGCAGATCCTTCAGCTCCTCCGACCGCACACCACTTGGCGCCGGACCTTCCGGCCCCGCCGGACTTGGGGGAACCCTCCGCGACGACACCTCCGGGTCGTCCGCTTCACATGAGGGTGCGGCAGGTGAAGGCGTTCGCTCTCCATCATCTCCGAAAGAAGATCCCCCGAAGACGAGCTCTGCTGAGAAGGGCTGAGGTCCGAACTACAAGGTACAATTTCGGTTATCTTCATAAATAAATACAGGGATGTTCCTCATTTACAAGACCCCTTCTTTTTTACTTACGGCTCGCTGGAGGGCTGATCCCCTTGGGGAAATAGTGCGGCTGGTTTACTTCCCAGCGCCGGACTCTCTGACGAAGATTCCTTTCCCTTCTTTGAGGCCTTGACCTCCGGATCTTCCGAAGCGGTCCTCTTCTCTCCTCGAAGGATGGGACTTTTAATCCCTCCTTCCTTGATAGCCTCCTTCGTAGAGGTAGTTGCTTCCCCGCTCCCCCCTTTGCCTTCTTCAAAAGGCGCGACCTTCAACATCTTGGCCAACATGGGATCCGGCGTGGTCTCTTGGAGGGGAGCCGGACACCTTATTAACCTTGCCTTGGCTATCCACTCCTGTTCAAGAAACGACTCCTTTAAAGGGCATGTATATATGATAAATGAGTGAACAATTTGTCCGGTTACAGGACTACTTACTTGAGTATCGGGGCGATTACAGCTTATTCCTGCGTCCTCAGTCAGGTCCGGACACTTCTCTTGTGATCCGAAGAATAGTTTATACATCTCCACGGGCGTCGTGCCCATAAAATTTTGGAGAGCTCGTGGTCCCTCTGGATTGAATTCCCACAGGCGGAGGGGGCGTTTGCAGGGCTGAAGGCGCGGATTACCATAACCTGCGCCATCGCAACCAGATTGATCTCTCTTTCTGGAGGTCTCGAATACAGCCTGCAGCAAGGGAACGTCCTTGGACGGCCCCAGTCCGAGCCTTGTTGACCCATGACGCCCGGCCGCTGTGGTGGACCTGAGCGAAAGGCGGGGAGCGCCGCCCATTTGGTGCCCCGGGGAGCGGTGATATAAAACCACTCCCGTTGCCACAAACCAAGCTCCTCTTGAAAAGAGCCCTCGGGCCATGGAGCATCAGCACATTTGCTTATGACTGCCCCTCCGCACTCTGCTTGTTGCCCCCTGATCATCCTTGGCTCCACCTTGAAGGTCTTGGGCCACAATCCAAAGTGGGGGGTAATATGGAGGAAGGCCTCACATACGACAATGAATGATGATATATGGAGGATGGACTCCGGATTCAAGTCATGGAAATCGAGCCCATAATAAAACATGAGCCCCCGCACAAAGGAATCTGTCGGGAAGCCTAAACCCCGAAGGAAGTGGGACACGAACACCACGTTCTCGCCGGGCTCAGGAGTGGGAATGACCTGCCACGAGCAGGTAGCCTATCACGAGATCTCGCCGGTCGGATACCGGCGCCTCGCAGCTTTAGCACATCTTCTTCTCGTGGACGGAGGAAAACATCCATCGACCGTGCCGGTCGAGCGGACATCGCCGAAAGTCCGGCGCTGAATCTGAAGCTTTGGGTGTTGGAACTCAAGCGTTAGGCGAACTTCGATGGAGGGTGTAAAAAGAAGAGGGCCTTGGTCTCATTATAAAGAGGTTGAATACCAAGAGCCCACCCCATGGTCGATTAGGACTCGCCTTCGATAGAGGAGGCGTGCCAACGGGCATGGTTGGGTTACCCACGTCCGTATTGATGAGAATCCCGGAATAAGGGGCATGATCTATGCTTTGATAAAGGCGTTCAGGAAACTGCCTCGCTAAACACGCTGAGGTGGAACAGTAAAAACGATTCATATAAAGGCCTTGCCGTGGTGTGATGTCACGCCATGGAATACGTCAGCAGATCTGTGCAAAAGTTATTTTCTCTATGGTGTTATGTGGAACTTGTTTTGCAGAGCCGGACACTATCCTTGTGTTCAAAACCTTCTATGAAGTATTCGGAGGAGGAACCCGCCTTGCAATGCCGAAGACAATATGCGCGCCGGACTCGTCGTCATTGAAGCCTGGTTCGAGGGCTCTTGAGGAGTCCGGACTAGGGGTGTCCGGATAGCGGACTATCGTCATGGCCGGACTCCAAGGCTATGAAGATACAAGATTGAAGACTTCGTCCCGTGTCCGGATGGGACTTTCCTTGGCGTGGAAGGCAAGCTTGGCGTCTGGATATGTAGATCTCCTGCCATTGTAACCGACTGTGTAACCCTAACCTATCCGTGTCTATATAAACCGGAGGGTTTTAGTCCGTGGGAGGAACAACAATCATACCATAGGCTAGCTTCTAGGGTTTAGCCTCCTTGATCTCGTGGTAGATCTACTCTTGTACTACCCATATCATCAATATTAATCAAGCAGGAGTAGGGTATTACCTCCATCGAGAGGGCCCGAACCTGGGTAAAAACATCGTGTCCCTTGTCTCCTGTTACCATCCGCCTAGACGCACAGTTCGGGACCCCCTACCCGAGATCCGCCGGTTTTGACACCGACAATGATGCTACTGAAAATTATTATGAGGGAGGAATATATGCTTGTAGGAATTGCAATAATGTCAAGTTTCCTCTCTATGTGCTTAAAATCTTGAAGTTATGCTAGTATTACCCTCCTATGCTAGTTGATTATTGTTCCCATAAGTTGTTTGCTCACAAAATCCCTATGCATAGGAAGTGGGTTAGACTTAAATGTGCTAGTCATATTCTTCATGATGCTCTCTTTATGTTTCAATTCTTATCTCTTATGTGAGCATCATTGAAACCATCATGCCTAGCTAGGGGCGTTAAACGTTAGCGCTTGTTGGGAGGCAACCAATTTTATTTTAGTTTCTTACTTTTTGGTTCTGTTTAGTAATAAATAATCCATATAGCTTCTGTTTAGATGTGTTTTTATGTTTTAATTAGTGTTTGTGCCAAGTAGAACCTTTGGCAAGACTTGGTTGAAGTCTTTATGATCATTCTGTAAAAAACAGAAACTTTAGCGCTCACGAGATTAGCTTCAAATTTTAACTGGAGAGTGATATTTAGTTGATTCTTTTTTCAGATGATTACGAGACAAATTCCGAAGGTCCACCCATTTATTTTAGAATTTTTGGAGTTCCATAAGTTTGCGTTAGTTAAAGATTACTACAAACTGTTCTGTTTTTGACAGATTCTGTTTTTCGTGTGTTGTTTGCTTATTTTGATGAATCTATGGCTAGTAAAATAGTTTATAAACCATAGAGAAGTTGGAATACAGTAGGTTTAACACCAATATGAATAAATAATGAGTTCATTACAGTACCATGAAGCGGTGTTTTATTTTCTTTCGCTAACGGAGCTTACGAGTTTTCTGTTGAGTTTTGTGTTGTGAAATTTTCAAGTTTTGGGTAAAGATTCGATGGGCTATGGTATAAGGGGTGTCGGTGTCAAAACCGGAGGATCTCGGGTAGGGGGTACCGATCTGTGCGTCTTAGGATGATGGTAACAGGAAGCAAGGGACACAGATGTTTACCCAGGTTTGGGCCCTCTCGATGGAGGTAAAACCCTACTTCCTGCTTGATTAATATTGAGGATATGGGTAGTACAAGAGTAGATCTACCACGAGATCGTAGAGGCTAAACCCTAGAAGCTAGCCTATGATGGTATGATTGTAATTGTGATCGGCCTCCTAAGGACCAACCTCTCCGGTTTATATAGACACCGGAGAGGGCTAGGGTTTACATGGAGTCGGCTACAAGGGAGGAAATACAATATCCAGATCGCCAAGCTTGCCTTCCACACCAAGGAAAGTCCTATCCGGACATGGGTCAAAGTCTTGAGTCTTGTATCTTCACGCTTCCATAGTCCGGACGATGTATATAGTCCGGCTGTCCGGATACCCCCTAATCCAGGACTCCCTCAGTAGTCCCTGAACCAGGCTTCAATGACGATGAGTCCGACGCGCAGTCTTGTCTTCGGCATTGCAGGGCGGGTTCCTTCTCCAAATACTCAAAAGTAGTTATCGAACACTCGAACCGTGTCCGGATCCACAAAATTATCTTCACATGCCACCATAGAGAGAATGGTATTTCACAAATGCAATCTGCTGACAACTTTTTAGGCAACGCGATGTGTCATTACAGTCGGGTCATTATTCGAACCGTTTTCCCACAACCAGCCACATCGCATATTGCGGGGCGGTTTCTTTGACACGTCTTGTCAAAGCAGAGATCGTGTACCCTTATCACGGGATTCTCATCAATATGGGTATGGGTAATCCAACCGCACCGCTAATCGCGGCGAGCAGGAGGCAAACGGGTTCCACCAGGCAAGTGGGGAGGCGCAAAAAGCACTTACCGCCCCTATAAAAAGACAAGGCCTCTTTCTTTTTACCCACGCCTTTCTCCTTCCGCTAGCTCATTCCCCTCTTTTCGAGCCCTAACGCCCAAGCACTCTTCCTTTCCACCAAAAAGAGGTTTTCCAAAGATGTCCGGATCTGGAGCAGGAGGCAGATGGATGGCCTCTACTGTCCGGGAGAAGGATATCAAGAAGCTCCGGGACGCCGGGTATCTGGCCCAGAAGATCGGCCACCATCTCCCACCGGCGGGACAGGTTGTCCCCACCCCGGAACCTCACAAGAGAGTCGTGTTCCTTCCCCATTTCGTCCATGGGGCTTGGGTTTCCCGCACCCATTTGTTCGCGGAGTCATGTATTACTACGGGATTGATTTTCATCATCTTTCCCCCAACTCCTTCCTCAATATCTCGACGTTCATCGTCGTGTGCGAGGCTTTTCTTCGGATCTCACCTCACTTCGGCCTGTGGCTGAAGATTTTTAATGTGAAGCCCAAGGTAGTGAGTGGCGAACACGCCGAGTGCGGCGGCGCCACGGTGAGTAAGATGCCCAAGGCCGTTTGGACGAAGGGCGCTTTCAACGACTCCGTCAAGGAGTGGCAGAAGTGGTTTTATATCACGGAACCACGCGGCAAAAAGTGGGCTGCAGCTCCTGAGTTCAGATCCGGAGCTCCACTGTGGCTCACGTCCTGGCCCAAGAAGGGCCCGAACTGGTCCTCGTCCAATGAGCTGTCATTGCTCCAGATGCGCGTCCAGAGTTTGGTTGACAGGGACGTCAAACTCGTCGACATGATCCAGGTGATGCTAGTTCGCCTGGTTCTCCCTTGTCAGCGCCGAGCCTGCACTCTGTGGGAGTTCGACCCAACCGAGCACCAAACCCTTCAGGAGCTCTACGACTCCTTCCATGAGGATATCTGGAAGGTGCTCTTCAAGCCAGTCAAATCGTGGCCGGGCTCCGCTAAGGACCGTGGGTATCAAATATCCCATGCTGCAAGCCCGGTAAGTTACAACCACGCTCTGTCCATCCACGCTTCGGTTGGCATGTCATGAGGGAGACATCTTAATCGTGTTTTGTCGTGACCTCAGGGATGGATACAGAAGGTGGAGCGGATTCATTGTCGGCCCGCTGCCGGAGGAACCGGCGGACCTCTTCGACAAAGATCTTTGGTCGGCGCCTTACGAGGCGTCAAAGAAGGAGGCCTCCAAGAAGGTCAAGAAGACCCGAAGTGGCCTCCGTCACCGCGAGGCTTCGGACGCAAAATATGAAGACTCAAGCGACGTTCCTTCTTCGGAAGACGAAGAGGAAGAAGCATAGGAGGACGAGCCTCACTCTGAAGGTGAAAAGAAGCGTGTAGCTTCCTCGTCCCTGGAGGCCGAATCGCCCAAGAGGAGAAAAGGTTCCCTCCCAGAGGCATCCACCACGGCTGCCGATAGCAGCCCGGAGTGGGATCCCAGGGCCCAGCCCCTGGATAAGTCGTAAGTATACAAAATCCGAACACGCATATGCGTCCGGGATTGTTTTTGGGTATAGTAGTTTTAACTGTTGCTATATTTTGCACAGTACGGAGAGGTCTCGCGCCGGATAGTCCTCATCCGAGGATTTGCTGAGGTCAGACGCCTTGGCGAGCGAGACGCCTCCAGAGGCCCCTTCCCCAAAGTCCCGGCACGAAACCGAGGTGTCGTCTCAACGGGGCTCAGACCAGGGGGCATATCACTGGAGAAAGACACACGGGAGCGATGGCCCCTGAGTGTGTCGTCAGCGGGGGCGATCTTGGGTTCGGCCCACAGCCGGACAAGGTCCAGGATTCCTCTAAGGCTCCCGGATCGGGCGAGCAGTCACCTTCAATGGTGGGAGGACTGCCTACTCCACCGGCAACCTCTGTTCAAGCAGAGTTGCCACGCGGTCTATCGATAATGTTAAAGAACGCGTCTATCGTCGATGAATATCGGACCCTTATGGGTGCGGTGGTTGAAAAGATTCAGCCCGCCGAGAGCGGGCTGAACGAGTCCTGCCTTGGCCTTATAAAGGCCTTTGAGGTATGTTTCCTAAGTCTCGGCGGGCTGAACGAGTCCTGCCTTGGCCTTATAAAGGCCTTTGAGGTATGTTTCCTAAGAAACCTTTGCGGAATTGTCATAATATGAGTAGTAGCCCCTGATACACTGTCTGGCGAAGGAGAGGGAGTCGGGCAGGGGATCAAATCCTCTCTTTCGTGAGAACTTATGTTAATGACATGTACCTCTTTGTTTGAACACAGGCACTTGCGGAGAAGACGGCCGCTCATAATGCGGAAGTGTCCGAACTGAAGCGGAGCCTGGAACGGGCCGAGGAAGAACTTGGTCGCGTGAGGAAGCAATTAGAAGATAGACAAGGTATGTTGAAACATTGTCTTGCATTAGGCACGAATAAGTAATTGTGCTTATTGAAAAGTATTTGTGTTGTATGCCCTAGGAGTGAGTGCCGAATATGAGGCACTGAAGAAGGCTGTGGATGATGCCAACGAGAAGGCTGCCGCCGAACAGGCACTTCATGAAAAACACGAGGCCAGGGTTGTCACAGCTGAGCGGGAGCTCCAGGAGGCTGTGAGGAAAAGCGAGGACTTGGAGCAGAGTCTAATAGGGAAAGAATCCGAACTCGCCCAAGCGCTCCAAGCCGCGGAAGATGCTGGGGAAGAATGCCGAGGTGCTGTACGAGACATTCAAGAGGCCCGGAAAGTTGCGGCTGGTAAGGCCTTCTGTATTCTTAGCCATTTGTTCATGATAATGGGAGGAATTCTAAGCAGCAAGCTGAATTCTTATTTTTCCAGGGGTGTTTGCGGATCTTCCTCGCAGCATATCAGATGCCGACCAATTCTATCGAACCGAGGAGAAGAAGTCTGCAGAGAGGGATTTCTGGTCGCAGTATCTGGCACTGAACTATCCGAAGCCCTTTATCGATCAGCTGAAGCAGCTGGTCGAACTGCACCAGGCGGCCAAACTAGCCATGAAGGACTTGGTTGTCCTGCTGTGGCCAGCGGAGCCAATTCTGAGAAGTTACTTCGGGCTCGTGAAGCGGATTGTGAGCGCCTGTCCTTGGCTTGATGCAGTAAAGCGATCGGTCTGTATAGAGGGTGCGCGTATGGCGTTTGCCCGTGCAAAAGTGCATTGGGGGAAGCTTGACGCGGAGAAGCTGATGACTGAGGGGCCGCCAGAGGGTAAGGAGCACCGCAAGCCCGAACTGCACTATGAAGGTGTACTGAAGGGAGCCCGCCTTGCGGCGGATAAGTGTGCCAAAGACATTATATTTCCCTGAGGGAATTCGTGCCACTTTTTGTAATATGGGATTATGGCATTTATATATTGCTTGTTTTGTTTGAACATATGTTCTTCCTGTGTGGCTGTTTATTGTATGTAAATCCTGAGAGTTGGCCAGTCGTCGGCTTCTGCCCCCACGTAAAAAGAATACGGGGGTGTTCGGGATATATCTGAACGCTCTTTATCCCATAGTTGGGTCCTTTTATGGAGGCGTTTCTCACCACGAACCAGGCAATCGGACTATAAGGCTTTATTACTCTCACTTAGCCATAGGAATTTGATATGGTCGGCGCAACCCCTAGTGTTCAGAAGGCCGAACTAGGGGCTCTATTGGCGCCTGATCAGAAGACCGATCCGTCGCACTCTGCATTTATGACGGCATTGTGTGGAATAAATCTTTAAGGATTTTACAACCTCTCGAACAGTTGACCAGCTCTCGCTGTATCATGACAGTCGATTTTCAGCTTTCTCTACTGAGGTGCTCGTCCGGCAATCCGGGACACAATCGCAGTAGTTCTCCCTGCGCTACCTTAGCCGATATAACGGAACGTAAGGTACCAAAACAAGGGAGCCGGGCAAACCCAACCAATGACCCAAGACATGATTCGGAGTTGATGCATATAGTGCTATAAGTTCGGGGTGCCGAGCGACCGAGAAGGTGGTCGGACTTTCTTGTCGTACTGTGAAGCCCCTGGCATAATCGGGTGTAACACGAGATGTCGATGAAAAGCGACGGCCGGTAAGTGTTATTTAAGTCTACGCATTGTAGTGAGATGATATGTCTATGCATATGAGTATGATGTATGATTATGAAAAGAGGTATTTTTTGGCGGAACCTGTGATGGCCGGACTGGAGGGAGTTGTGAGTGGATCGAGAGTGAATCCGGACTGCCTTCTTTTAGGGGGGGGGTTCCTTGTGTGTCCTGGCCGATTCCACATCACCAATCCTGTTCCGCATCAAAGTTAGTTTGTAAGGCAAATACTCGGAGGTAGCCGAGCGTCCTCTTATGGTTGGTCCGAGGGCTCCTGATCGGACCCTGGTAAACCCAGCCGTTATACCGTTGGGTAGCGCGGACTCCTCAGTTGGGGTCCGGATAGTTGGCTGTCATATCAAAATTTTGATAGGCATGCGCGACTCGCTACTCCGGCAGCTGTATGGTTTCCGCCCTGAGGGCGGGGTTCGGCCTTGCCCATAGGTGTGATTGCATCACATGGTGTTGGCCTGAGTGATTTACCACATGTAATCTAGTCAACATGGTTCGTCCCGTTAGCGTACGGTAAATTACCGCATGGTGGGAAGGTGCCTAAGATTTATTCTTTGGCGTAGCATTTTTGGGTGATCCGAAGACAACCGTTTAGAGTGATGGGCCAGAAAAACTTGGCCTTTGCCCCTAGCATCTTTTAGGAGATGTTGTTTGTGATTTCACACCTGCGGGGGTTTTATGTGTTATGGAGCCCCCGATTTGCTATGTCTAGAGGTACTGCATTGAGTTGCTGTGGTTAATGCGGTCGGGGGCGATCGACCGTACTTTTATGCTATGGGGGGGGGGGGGCTCTTGACCAGACGCCTCCTTTCATTGTTTCCGGCATGCGACCAGCCGCTTTGTTTTGAGGATCCGGCATTCTCTGTTGGTATGCTTTGCCGTCCTTCTAGGAGTACCATGAATTTCACATGGTTGATCGAGTGTGTGGCTCGGGCCGGATAGGTCTGAGCTGTTCTTTGTCCGTTGACCGGACTGGGAGTTGCTGGAATTAGCACCAGCTTTCTTGACTTGACGCTTATGACCATTGCGCCGAGGCTTGAGGATGCTTCTTTTTGTGTCCTTCGTATTGTTTTGGACCGTAGTGGTGTGTTGACGTCGGGGCATGTGCCTTGGGTTCTCCTGCTTAGGTTGGGGTGGCTGGTTGTGCCCTGTGTGCCCTTTGTCGGGGCGGTCTGGTCTGTATCTTTCGGTGGCTAGGACCTTGGTCCATCTGTCCGCCCGCAAATCTTGGTCAGCTTTAAGCTGCCGTTGCTTCCTTTGCAGGCTCTTTGCCATGGCCATGAGCCGTCGCTCGAAGCGAGCTTGTTCCACTGGATCTTCAGGCACGCCGAATTCGTCATTGCCGAGGCTTGCCTCGTCCTCCAAGGGGGGGGGCGTATAGTTGTCCCTCTCCAAGTATCCCGATGCTTGATCCGGCCTTACGAAAACAAGCCGACTAGGGTTATATTCATCTTCGGCGCCATCCGGATTGTTTTTGTCTTCTGGGCCGGTATTCCTGTGGCGGGGCTTGGAGCGGCGCCGACGACGCCCATGCTTTGATTTTCTCCCTGAGGGATTATCCTCCGCTGCATCATCGCCATTGGTTTCCTTCGGAGTGTCCGCCATATGTATATCATAGGGATAGGCGGTTGTCCACCGCCCAGTGAGCGGTGCTTCATGTTCTTCTCCTGCATCGTCGTCTATTCCGTCGATGTCTTCCGAGTTGAAGTCCAGTACGCTGGTTAAATTATCGACTGTGGCAATGAAGTGGGTGGTGGGTGGGCAACGAATTCCTTCATCGCCTGCTTCCCACTCGAGCCGGACATAGTTCGGCCAAGAGCCTCCTGACAAAGAGAGAGACTTTAATGTGTCCAGCATGTCGCCGAAGGGCGAGTGCTGGAAGATATCCACAGCGGTGAACTCCATCACTGGAGCCCAACCTGGCTCGACTGGATCGGGAGTGCGCGGACCGGAACCAACATCCGGATACAGATCCGGGGGTCCGGATTCACAGGCCACCACAGAGGTAAGGCCCGTGTTCGGCTCCACCGCCGATGAGTGCGCGACCTGCGGGGCGGGGTCCAGCCCCCCGTCCTTGGGCAACACAGCCTGCTTCGGATTTAGGTCCGAGGCTACTGCGGGGGTGATACCCCGAGCTTTGTCCGACAGCAGGTCTAAGCCGTGCTCGTCATGACTGTCCGGTGCTCCTGGCATAGGCCCGAATCCGTCGAAGATCCAGTCTCCGCGGATGTCCGCCGTGCAGTTCAGGTTTCCGATCCTGATCTGGTGGCTAGGGGCGTAGCTATCGATCTGCTCCAGATGGCCAAGCGAATTGCCCGCAGGGCGAAGCCGCCGGACACGAAGACCTGTCCGGGGAGAAAGGTATCACTCGGGGCCGTGTTGTTGACAATGGTTGACGGAGCCATTAGCCCTGCAGCAACGACAAAGAGGAAATCTCAATGAAAGCACCAATGTCGGTGTAAAAACCGGCGGATCTCGGGTAGGGGGTCCCGATCTGTGCGTCTTAGGCTGATGATAACAGGAAGCAAGGGACACAGATGTTTACCCAGGTTCGGACCCTCTCGATGGAGGTAAAACCCTACTTCCTGCTTGATTAATATTGAAGATATGGGTAGTACAAGAGTAGATCTACCACGAGATCGTAGAGGCTAAACCCTAGAAGCTAGCCTATGATGGTATGATTGTAATTGTGATCGGCCTCCTAAGGACCAACCTCTCCGGTTTATATAGACACCGGAGAGGGCTAGGGTTTACATGGAGTCGGTTACAAGGGAGGAAATACAATATCCAGATCGCCAAGCTTGCCTTCCACGCCAAGGAAAGTCCTATCCGGACACGGGTCGAAGTCTTGAGTCTTGTATCTTCATGCTTCCATAGTCCGGACGATGTATATAGTTCGGCTGTCCGGATACCCCCTAATCCAGGAGTCCCTCAGGTATGTACCAGTAGCCATGTGTTTGATCTCTCTCTCTCTCTCTATCGTGTTCTCTATATGGCACGATCTTGATGTATCGCGAGCTTTGTTATTATAGTTGGATCTTATGATGTTTCTCCCCCTCTACTCTCTTGTGATGAACTAGCAGTGTGACCCGCGCATTTGCGCGGCTAGATTTTTAAAATATTGTTATAATTCCCATTTCAGATTTAGGTACAGTCTCTTTTGTATAGCTTTGGTCATTAATTTTGTATAAACATGCAATCATGTAGATTACTAAATGATTGTATTAATAAGAGGTTATTGAAGAAAATATTATATTCTTGATATATAAGTATATAAATGTCTGCACTTTGGTTACCTGCATATATAGTAGAAACTCATCTATATACGGATAGAGATAGAGATAGTTCTAGGCTTTTGTTCTTCTTTTAGCCACATGCCTATTTGCTCGGCTTACATTATATTATATATGTTAGCTAGAGTTTGAGCATTTCTGGTACCCAACGTTGATCCTTATTGTCTATAGGAGTGTTTGTATATTTAAATGACGATAAGACTACATAATGAATGCTTTAAAATATTATCTTATTACTTTTAGTTAATTATCACAGTCTTCTCATTCTATACTTTAATGATTCAAGATCGATATATAATTGAAAACTTCTATAATATTCGTCGATCCTTTTTACAAAATGCTATATTTGTCCTCTGTATGATATGTTAGTCCTTCTCAATCTGCCAAATCTCACTCGCCTCGGGCCACCATGAAATCCATTGTATATATGCTTTTGTTCATCTCTAATATTCGTGTTGAACTACTTTTATACTACCACAACCATTGTTGATACATCTCATACACTTCGCAGGTTTTTCTACTTGCGGAAGTAACACATGCATGCCCATACAACTTAGGCATGATACATTGACCCAAAAAACTCTATCACTACATATCATATGTTACCGCATGTACGTCATTGCTGTTTTGATATTATATGTGTTGTTCCTAGCTTGAACTGTGTGAAATCATATACATTTTGTGAGTAGTGTTTGAAATAAGAAAAAATTATACCTAATTTTGTTTTTATCCATACGATAAGGAATTTGATGTTATTAGACAATGTATCTAAGCCAAAAAAATTACATAGTGTCCATAATAAGAAAAAAAATGCTACCTCATTTTTATTATTTTTGAAATTTTATATTTAAAATGGTTGTAGGTTATTCACATAATATAAAAAATTATATGGTTTTATGCACCTAATAATAATTTCCTATGTCGCCATGATGACGGATCTAACATGAATGGTAATAAAAAATTGACAAATCTGTCTTTGAGCCTGATAAGAAGGGCAAAACATGATCTCTCAGCCCATATTCATGCCAATACATCTGAGGCATGTTCCATTGGTTATTTAAAATAATCCAGCCACTTAATTGATATACAAATTAATAATTGCATGTGGTGATATATTAGTTGTTTTGCAAAGGTATATCAAGTGAGGTGTCGTTCCATGCATTCAATATGTGTGCCATTTGCTCGACATGGCCTTATGGCCAGTAGATTTATTGTGCAAATTGTATACAGCACCAATGCTAGTTTAAGTTTGCTGACATGTGCAGCTTATGGAGCCTGTGGAGCGAACAAAAGCATTGGTTCTCTATTTTATTAAGTGGAGAACTAACGTAAGAAATTTTCTTTTGCTAATTTCGTCCATGATGTCATCAGTGCCTTGTAGTTTTTCTTACTCTCAGAAATATGAAAACTTCAGATCGGCACCCCTATAATTAGGGTCCATGATATAACCAACGGATGACATAATTTAGTCTATCTGAATAAGTATGCCAACATGCGTGTTTATTCTCAGTTTTTTATTTCAGTGTATATCATGCATCTAGTAAGAGTTTCATATTATTGATTCACAAAAAAATAAGAGTGTCATATCATTATTATTATTGGGTAAAGTGCGAGTGTGCCATTGTTTGGCTTCGTCTCCCAAGCAAAAAAAAAAGAGTTTTGTCTAAAACAGTTTTTCTTTAGTTACTGGGCTTTATTAAGAGATCGATATGCTAATGGGCTGCATCAAATACAAATAATAACATCCGGAAGAGAATGAATCACGTGAAATCCGGA
This sequence comes from Aegilops bicornis, assembly GCA_021605145.1. Classification (NCBI taxonomy): domain Eukaryota; kingdom Viridiplantae; phylum Streptophyta; class Magnoliopsida; order Poales; family Poaceae; genus Aegilops; species Aegilops bicornis. Next base: position 673,978,060 of record CM038673.1, on the reverse strand, counting down.
TGGTGCTTCAGTTTGAAGACATAAAACTTTTACCCGCGAAAGCATGACAGTTGTAGCAGTTTTTTTTGGCATGTGAGCATCCCATATTCTATCGTACTACATGCTAGTTGCCTCTAATAAATCAGTACGTGCTATTTATTTTGTTTGTTTTGAAATCTCCCATACATGCTACTCCCATATTAATGCATGGAGTAGTTACTTGCCGATTCAGAACTCAGTCCTGATGAGGCTTTAGTTGGAAGACGGGATTGTTTTTTCTCACGGCAGTTGTAGCTGTTTTTTTTGCATGTGAAGAATCCCATATTCATCCGTACAGGCTAGTTGCCTGAAAGAAATCCGTCTGTGAGGCTTTAAGTTGGAAGACGGGATTGTTTTTCTCACGGCAGTTGTAGCTGTTTTTTTATGCATGTGAAGAATCCCATATTCATCCGTATAGGCTAGTTGCCTAAAAGAAATCGGTACGTGCTATTTTTTTTTAAATCATCATCCATACCTGCTAGTTTTTTTTAGCATATCTATACCTGCCGATGTAGAACTATATCCGGATGAGGCTTCTGTTGGAATACGTGATATTTTTACTCACGATAGAACGGCTGTTGTAGCGTTTTTTTTTTGCATGTGAGCATCGCATATTCATCTATACGTGCTAGTTATCTTAAAAAAGTCCGTCCGTTAATTTTTTCAAATCGTCTAGATTCAGAACTTATCTATTCTTTCCAACTTTTATTAACACACATTGTATGCGTGTCGGTTCAATAAACGCTTTATGCATGTAACGTAATATCTTTAAATCTCATCCGTAATTCTTGGTGATCAACGGTGTATATTATTTTAACGTATGTGGAAGAACGTGATGTCTTGTTTGACTTCTGTTTTAATTATATAATAATAGATAGATAGATAGATAGAAGATAGATAGATAGATTGAGTTTCCCTCTTGAAGTTATCTTATTGGGTTGAGTCTTTTATGATTGAGAACACTTGATGTATGTCTTGCCGTGTTTATCTGTGGTGACAATGGGATATCACGTGCCACTTGATGTATGTTTTGGTGACCAACTTGCGTGTTCCGCCCATGAATCTATACATAGGGGTTGGCACACGTTTTCTTGACTCTCTGATAGAAACTTTGGGGCACTCTTTGAAGTACTTTGTGTTGGTTGGATGAATCTAAGATTGTGTGATGCATATCGTATAATCATGCCCATGGATACTTGAGGTGACAATGAAGTATCCAGGTGACATTAGGGTTTTGGTTGATTTGTGTCTTAAGGTGTTATTCTAGTACGAACTCTTGAATAGATCGATCCGAAAGAATAACTTTGAGGGGGTTTTGTACCTTACCATAATCTCTACGTTTGTTCTCCGCTATTAGTGGCTTTGGAGTGACTCTTTGTTGCATGTTGAGGGATTGTTATATGATCCATCTATGTTATTATTGTTGAGAGAACTTGCACTAGTGAAAGTATGAACCCTAGGCCTTGTTTCCGATCATTGAAATACCGTTTACGCTCACTATTATCATTAGTTACCTTGCTGTTTTTATTATTTCAGATTACAAAAACCTTTATCTACCATCTATTTTGCACTTGTATCACCATCTCTTCGCCGAACTAGTGCACCTATACAATTTACCATTGTATTGGGTGTGTTGGGGACACAAGAGACTCTTTGTTATTTGGTTGCAGGGTTGTTTGAGAGAGACCATCTTCATCCTACGCCTCCTACGGATTGATAAACCTTAGGTCATTCACTTGAGGGAAATTTGCTACTGTCCTACAAACCTGTGCACTTGCAGGCCCAACAACGTCTACAAGAAGAAGGTTGTGTAGTAGACATCAATCGTCACCTCGTCCTTAGCCAATCTCTGCTTAATCCGTATTCCCTGTTTTGAGTGGCAAATATTAGCAACAAAACCAGTATCAAATACCCAGGTACTACTACGAGCATTAGTAAGGTACACATCAATAACATGTATATCACATATACCTTTGTTCACCTTGCCATCCTTCTTATCCGCCAAATACTTGGGGCAGTTCCGCTTCCAGTGACCAGTCCCTTTGTAGTAGAAGCACTCAGTCTCAGGCTTAGGTCCAGACTTGGGCTTCTTCACTTGAGCAGCAACTTGCTTGCCGTTCTTCTTGAAGTTCCCCTTCTTCCCTTTACCCTTTTTCTTGAAACTGGTGGTCTTTTTGACCATCAACACTTGATGCTCCTTCTTGATTTCTACCTCTGCATCCTTTAGCACTGCGAATAGCTCGGGAATTGTCTTATCCATCGCTTGCATATTATAGTTCGTCACGAAGCTCTTGTAGGTTGGTGGTAGTGATTGAAGAACTCTGTCAATGACACTATCATCAGGAAGATTAACTCCCAGCTGAGTCAAGTGGTTGTGGTACCCAGACATTCTGAGTATATGTTCACTGATAGAACTATTCTCCTCCATTTTGAGCTATAGAACTTATTGGAGACTTCATATATCTCAATCCGGGCATTTGCTTGAAATATTAACTTCAACTCTTAGAACATCTCATATGCTCCATGACGTTCAAAACGACGTTGAAGTCCTGGTTCTAAGCCATAAAGCATGGCACACTGAACTATTGAGTAGTCATCAACACGCGACTGCCAGGCATTCACAATGTCTGTAGTTGCCGATGCGGATGGTACACCTAGCGGTGCTTCCAGGATGTTTCTTCTGTGTAGCAATGAGGATAATCTTCAAGTTACAGACCCAGTCTGTGTAGTTTCTACCATCATCTTTCAACTTAGCTTTCTATAGGAACACATTAAAATTCAAAGGAACAGTAGCACGGGCCATTGATCTACAACAACATAGACATGCAAAATACTATCAGGTACTAAGTTCATGATAAATTAAAGTTCAATTAATCATATTACTTAAGAAATCCCACTTAGATAGACATCCCTCTAGTCATCTAAATGATCACGTGATCCAAATCAACTAAACCATGTCCGATCATCACGTGAGATGGAGTAGTTTTCAATGGTGAACATCACTATATTGATCATATCTACTATATGATTCACGCTTGACCTTTCGATCTCCAGTGTTTCGAGGCCATATCTGCATATGCTAGGCTCGTCAAGTTTAACCCAAGTATTCCGCGTGTGCAAAACTGGCTTGCACCCGTTGTATGTGAACGTAGAGCTTATCACACCCGATCATCACGTGATGTCTCGGCACGACAAACTTCCGCAACGGTGCGTACTCAGGGAGAACACTTGTACCTTGAAATTTAGTGAGAGATCATCTTATAATGCTACCGCCGAACTAAGAAAAATAAGATGCATAAAGGATAAACATCACATGCAATCAATATAAGTGATATGATATGGCCATCATCATCTTGTGCCTTTGATATCCATCTCCAAAGCACCGTCATGATGACCATCGTCACCGGCGCGACACCTTGATCTCCATCGTAGCATCGTTGTCGTCTCGCCAACTATTGTTTCTACGACTATCGCTACCGCTTAGTGATAAAGTAAAAACAATTACAGGGCGATTGCACTGCATACAATAACGCGACAACCATATGGCTCCTGCCAATTGCTGATAACTCTGTTACAAAACATGATCATCTCATACAATAAAATTTAGCATCATGTCTTGACCATATCACATCACAATATGCCCTGCAAAAACAAGTTAGACGTCCTCTACTTTGTTGTCGCAAGTTTATGTGGCTGCTACGGGCTGAGCAAGAACCGTTCTCACCTACGCATCAAAACCACAATGATTTTTCGTCAAGTGTGTTGTTTTAACCTTCAACAAGGACCGGGCATAGTCACACTTGATTCAACTAAAGTTGGAGAAACTGACACCCGCCAGCCACCTGTGTGCAAAGCACGTCGGTAGAACCAGTCTCGCGTAAGCATACGCGTAATGTCGGTCCGGGCCGCTTCATCCAACAATACCGCCGAATCAAAGTATGACATGCTGGTAAGCAGTATGACTATTATCGCCCACAAATCTTTGTGTTGTAATCGTGCATATAACATCTACGCATAGACCTGGATCGGATGCCACTGTTGGGGAACGCAGTAATTTCAAAAAAATTCCTACGCACACACAAGATCCATCTAGGTGATGCATAGCAACGAGAGGGGAGAGTGTTGTCCACGTACCCTCGTAGACCGAAAGCAGAAGCGTTATGACAACGCGGTTGATGTAGTCGTACGTCTTCACGATCCGACCAATCTAGTACCGAAAGTACGGCACCTCCGTGATCTGCACACGTTCAGATCGGTGACGTCCCACGAACTCTAGATTCAGCTGAGTGTCGGGGAAGAGCTTCGTCAGCACGACGGCGTGATGACGGTGATGATGAAGTTACCGATGCAGGGCTTCGCCTAAGCACTACAACGATATGAACGAGGTGGAAATCTGTGGAGGGGGGCACCGCACATGGCTAAACAATCAACTTGTGTTTCTATGGGTTGCCCCCCTCCGCCATATATAAAGGAGTGGAGGAGGGGAGGGGCCGGCCCTGTCTATGGCGCGCCCTAGGGGAGTCCTACTCCCACCGGGAGTAGGATTCCCCCCTTTCCCTGGTTGGAGTAGGAGAGGAAGGAAGGAGGAGAGACGGAGGAAGGAAAGGGGGGCCGGCCCCCACCCAATTCGGATTGGGCATGGGGGGGGAGCCCCCTCCTTGGCCGCCTCCTCCTCTCTCCCACTAAGGCCCAATAAGGCCCATATACTCCCCGGGGGGGGGGGGGTTCCGGTAACCTCCCGGTACTCTAGTAAAGGCCCGAACTCACCCGGAACCATTCCGATGTCCAAACATAGCCATCCAATATATCGATATTTATGTCTCGACCATTTAGAGACTCCTCGTCATGTCCGTGGTCACATCCGGAACTTCGAACAACCTTCGGTACATCAAAACACATAAACTCATAATACCGATCGTCAGCGAACATTAAGCGTGCGGACCCTATGGGTTCGAGAACTATGTAGACATGACCGAGACTCGTCTCTGGTCAATAACCAATAGCGGAACCTGGATGCTCATATTGGTTCCTACATATTCTAAGAAGATTTTTATCGGTCAAACCGCATAACAACATATGTTGTTCCCTTTGTCATCGGTATGTTACTTACCCGAGATACGATCGTCGGTATCTCAATACCTAGTTCAATCTCGTTACCGGCAAGTCTCTTTACTCGTTCCGTAATGCATCATCCCGCAACTAACTCATTAGTCACATTGCTTGCAAGGCTTATAGTGATGTGCATTACTGAGAGGGCCCAAAGATACCTCTCTGACACTCGGAGTGAGAAATCCTAATCTCGATCTATGCCAAGTCAACAAACACCATTGGAGACACATGTAGAGCATCTTTATAATCACCCAGTTACGTTTGTGACGTTTGATAGCACACTAAGTGTTCCTCCGGTATTCGGAGTTGCATAATCTCATAGTTATAGGAACATGTATAAGTCATGAAGAAAGCAATAGCAACAAACTAAACGATCATCATGCTAAGCTAACGGATGGGTCAAGTCAATCACATCATTATCTAATGATGTGATCGCGTTAATCAAATGACAACTCATGTCTATGGCTAGGAAACTTAACCATCTTTGATTCAACGAGCTAGTCAAGTAGAGGCATACTAGTGGCACTCTGTTTGTCTATGCATTCACACATGTACTAAGTTTCCGGTTAATACAATTATAGCATGAATAATAAAAATTTGTCATGATATAATGAAATATAAATAAAAACTTTATTATTGCCTCTAGGGCATATTTCCTTCACCTAAGACCCTTGTTACTAACATCAAAGGACCCATTACAAAATGGGTACCTAAAACCAAGCATTGATCTCTTGTAGGTGTTTGCTTCCCGTGAGGGATCATGGTTGCTCGATAGTGGAGCCACAAATCATATGACCGGTAGCAAGGACTTGGTGGTGGACGTGCACAAGATTCCATCTATGCCCACCAATGTCAAGTGGGGTGATGCCTCGTCTTCTAAGGTATTGGGACTTGGAAAGGTTGTCATTTCTCATGATCTCACGATCGAGAAGGTCATGCTTGTTGAGTCCCTTGCATACAATTTACTTTCCGTTCATCAACTTGCACTCATGGGCTTTGCCACTTTCTTTGATATTGATACTGTTGCCCTCTTGCGGAGCAAGACTTTTAAAGTAGCGTTTGTTGGGCATGTCGAGAACGGTCTCTATGCGATTAACTTCTCGGAGCGACCCACTAAGACCGCGACATGCCTAATGGCTAAAGTTGACGTGGGATGGCTTTGGCATCGCCGTTTAGCCCATGTCAATATGAGATCTTTGCAAAGTCTTCTCAAGGGGGACCATGTCTGTGGACTAACAAATGTTAGTTTTGCCAAAGATCGTGCTTGCAGTGTTTGTATTGAAGGAAAGCTACATGAGAAGGCTCACCCTCCCACGACTATCATCTACTCGAAGAGGCCCTTGGAGCTCCTTCACTTGGATCTCTTTGGACCTCCATCCTTTGATAGTCTTGGCGGTAGAAAGTATTGCTTGGTGATTGTGGATGATTATTCAAGATACACTTGGTTATATTTCTTCAAGAGGAAGAGTGAGACCCAACAAACCGTCATTCACTTTGCAAATGAAGCTCAACGCCAACACAATGCAAAGATCTTGACGAAGTGACAACGGCACCGAGTTCAAGAATGACACCTTGGATGAGTTTCTTAGTGATGAGGGGATCAAGCATCAATATTCTGCACCATACACCCTAATGTCTACTACACAACCTTCTTCTTGTAGATGTTGTTAGGCCTCCAAGTGCAGAGGTTTGTAGGACAGTAGCAAATTTCCCTCAAGTGGATGACCTAAGGTTTATCAATCCGTGGGAGGCGAGGGATGAAGATGGTCTCTCTCAAACAACCCTGCAACCAAATAACAAAGAGTCTCTTGTGTCCCCAACACACCCAATACAATGGTAAATTGTATAGGTGCACTAGTTAATGAAGAGATGGTGATACAAGTGCAATATGGATGGTAGATATAGGTTTTTGTAATCTGAAAATATAAAAACAGCAAGCTAACTAATGATAAAAGTGAGCACAAACGGTATTGCAATGCGTTGAAACAAGGCCTAGGGTTCATACTTTCACTAGTGCAAGTTCTCTCAACAATAAGGACACAATTGGATCATATAACTATCCCTCAACATGCAACAAAGAGTCACTCCAAAGTCACTAATAGCCGAGAACAAACAAAGAGATTATTTTAGGGTATGAAACCACCTCAAAGTTATTCTTTCTGATCGATCTATTCAAGAGTCCGTAGTAAAAGAACACGAAGCTATTCTTTCCATTCGATCTATCCTAGAGTTCGTACTAGAATAACACCTTAAGACACAAATCAACCAAAACCCTAATGTCACCTAGATACTCCAATGTCACCTCAAGTATCCGTGGGTATGATTATACGATATGCATCACACAATCTCAGATTCATCTATTCAAACCAACACAAAGTACTTCAAAGAGTGCCCCAAAGTTTCTACTGGAGAGTCAAGACGAAACGTGTGCCAACCCCTATGCATAAGTTCACAAGGTCACTGAACCCGCAAGTTGATCACCAAAACATACATCAAGTGAATCAATAGAATACCCCATTGTCACCACGGGTATCCCACGCAAGACATACATCAAGTGTTCTCAAATCCTTAAAGACTTAATCCGATAAGATAACTTCAAAGGGGAAACTCAATCCATTACAAGAAGATAGAGGGGAGAAACATCATAAGATCCAACTATAATAGCAAAGCTTGCGATACATCAAGATCGTGCCAAATCAAGAACACGAGAGAGAGAGAGAGAGAGAGAGAGAGAGAGAGAGAGAGAGAGAGAGATCAAACACATAGCTACTGGTACATACCCTCATCCCCAGGGTGAACTACTCCCTCCTTGTCATGGAGAGTGTCGGTGTCAAAACCGGCGGATCTCGGGTAGGGGGTCCCGAACTGTGCGTCTAGGATCGATGGTAACACGAGACGGGGGACACAATGTTTACCCAGGTTCGGGCCCTCTCTATGGAGGTAATACCCTACTTCCTGTTTGATTGATCTTGATGAATATGAGTGTTACAAGAGTTGATCTACCACGAGATCGTAATGGCTAAACCCTATAAGTCTAGCCTATGAGTATATGGTAATGAATCTGTCCTATCCAGACTATGCTCTCCGGTTTATGTAGACACCGAAGAGATCTAGGGTTACATGAGGTCGGTTACATTTGAGGGAATCTTAATAATAGGTTGCCTAGCTTGACTTCCATGCCAAGTAGAGTCCAATCCGGACACAGGTACTGTCTTCGGCCTTCGTATCTTCACAGCCCATCAGTCCGGCCCGGGGATAACAGGCCGGACGCCTGAGGACCCCTTACTCTAGGACTCCCTCAGTAGCCCCTGAACCTGGCTTCAATGACGAGGAGTCCGGCGTGCAGATTGTCTTCGGCATTGCAAGGCGGGTTGCCCTCCTTCCGAACTCCAAGATAGTCTTCGGATGTAGTAAATATATCCGGACCTGTGTATGTAATTGCAGAAAATACAATACTCCACGAGTCCAATCTGCTGACAACGGTTTATGACATTGTGTCATGCCCGCCCGGTTATTATTTCCAACCGTTGGCTAGCCCGTCGCTCCACGTCTCGGGGAGCGGTTTTATTGGCACGTCTTGTCAAAGTAGAGATCGTGCCCCCCTATTCATGGGATTTTCAATAACGCAGGTGTGGATAACCCAACCGTCCCCAGGGTAAAACTCTTTGAGGATAGGTAAGTTTCGAGACCCGGGAGGGGACGCTCGATATTCTAGGCCTTTATATAGGGACACAAACTTGTCTTTCTCTTCCACGCTTCCTTAACCCCAGCCACCTCGAGTTCTATCCCTCGAGTTTCAATCACCACCAGCTCCAATCATGTCCAGGCCCGGCCGTTCAGGCCGGTGGGTGGTCTCTTCTGTCATAGAGGAGGATATTGCGAAGCTCCGCGTGGCGAGGTATGTGACCCTGGAAATCCTTCATCGCCTTCCTGCCAAGGGGCAGGTTATTCCCACCCCCAAATCCCGCGAGAGGGTAGTATTTGTGTCACACTTTCTTGATGGGTTAGGGTTCGCGCTTTACCCCTTCGTCCGGGGGCTCATGTTCTACTATGGGCTAGATTTTCACGATCTGGCCCCAGATTCCGTCCTCCTCATCTCGACATTTATCGTCACATGTGAGGCCTTCCTCCGAACTCCTCCGCACTTTGGTTTGTGGCTCAAGACTTTCGATGTGAGGCCACGGGTGACGGAGGGGAAGCAGGCAGAGTGCGGCTGTGTTATAATAAGCAAGCTTGCCAGCGCGGTTTGGTTTGAAGGATCTTTCCCCGAGTCTTCCGACCTATGGCAGCAGGGGTGGTTTTATGTCAATGAGCCGCGGGGCTCCAAGTGGGCAGCCGTGCCCGCGTTCCGACCCGGCCCTCCGACTCAGCTCGCTTCATGGATCAATAGGGGATTAGACTGGGGGTCCGCCAATGAAGTGCAGACTCTGCAAAGTCGCATCCGAAGCCTTACCGAGAAGGGCATCGAAATCGTGAACGTTGTTCAAGTAATGCTAATCCGCCGGACCCTGCCATGTCAGCGGCGGCCTCTCCGTATGTGGGAGTTTAATCCAGAGGGGCGGCGGACTCTTCAGCACTTCTTCGGTGCTACGCACGAAGGGATGTGGAGATTATATTTCAGGGAGCGAGAACAGTGGCTGGACACCACTGAGGACGTTGGCCTTGACTGCAACCATCCGGACACCCCGGTAAGTATTAAATCTCCAAGCACCTTGCATTCACGCATCTCTTGACAAGATACTGAATGACCCGTCCTTGTACAAGACTGGATAAAGAAAGTGGTGCTGATCTGGTGTTCGGCGCCCCTTCCCAAAGACCCCGCGTCCGCCCTGCTGACGCGAATGTTAACTCTGACACCGTACCAGGTGTCTGCAGAGGGGGGTGAGATCGGGGGGCCCAAAGGAGATGCCCGCCCTGAGGACGATTCAGACGCTGTGTTCTGGGAAACTGAAACCCTTTTGCCCAGGGGCAAAGGTGTAGAGGGGGCCTTCCGTAGCAAGAAGAGGGCCGCTTCTGGAGGTCAGGAGGGGAAACCTTCCAAGAAAGGGAAAACACAATCGTCAGGTGGCTTGGGTCGGGCAAGCAATGTCGATGTAGAGCTTGATGATGAGGACGAACCTCCGGCCAGACCGTAAGTGACACAGGGTACTTTAACCATACCTCATTCCTTTCTTATTACTGAAGTAATCCTCCGATATATGCACGTCCTCGCAGGTTAACACCTGGTGTTACTCAATCGTCTTCCTCCTCGGGAGACCTTCTGCCGGATATGATGGACAGTGACACGCCTTCTCCGGCCTCCTCGCCCAATAGGGCGGATGATCTTGAGGTGTCGTCCCGGAGGGCTTCTCCCCACCGGCAAGTAGCACAGGAAACGAGGAAGGAGTTGCCCGAAGGTGGCGCCTCTGTCACTCAGGGTTCGGGGATCAAGAATGATGGCCACAAACTATCCGGTTTACAGCCGGGGCTGATTCTGGAGGCGGGTAAGCGGATTCCTTCAAAGGAGTGTCGTGCTCCGGCGGCGGTGTCTGAAGACCCAGGAGTGCCGGGGACGCTGACGGAAATGCTGCAACGAGCGTCCGTTTCGGAAGAGCACCGTGCCTTAATGGTTATGGTGGTCGAAAAGGTTCTCTCCGTGAAGAGCGGGTTAGACGAGGCCTTTACGAGCCTTTTGAGGGGCTTTGAGGTTTGTGATGTAATGTTGCCAATTGAATGATATTGACAGAATGCACCTGTTGTTATGTAGTAGCCCCAGAGACTCGGATTGCCTTCCAAAGGAAGCAATCGGAGGATCAAAAAAAGATATGCTCAGGTACTAATCTTGATTTAATTTGGAATACAGGCTACCGTCCCTCCTGCCACTACTCAAAGTACGGAGGTGGCCGAACTGCAGCGAAAGATGGATATTGCGGAGGATGACATTGCATTGATTAACAAGCATCTTGATGACTCACAAGGTATATATTTCGAGCATTCCTTACACCAATGTGCTTGTAAGTTAAGCCTAACTCTAAAAAAGAGTTTTATGTGAAATGTGCATGAATGCAGATGGTGCCACCGTCGTGGAAGCCCTTCGGGCGGAGCTGGCCCGGGTCAAGGAACAGGCCCGGTTTAGTTATGCGGCTGCCGAAAAGGCATCGGCTGAGTTGAAAGCCGAACAATCTGCGCGCCGCCAAGACAAGGAGAAGATGTCCACCATGGAGCAAGAGTTAGAGAATGCAGCTAGCCGCTGCAAACTTCTTGAGAAGGAAAATGAAGTCAAAACGGCTGAACTTGATAAGGCCTTACGAGAGGCAAGAGAAGCGCGGTCTGAATCCAGAGCAGCCCGAGAGGAGATCCGGCAAGCTGGGGAGATTTTGGCTGGCAAGCCCTTTTTGCTACAGGCTAAGTTCGGAGATCCGAACTATGCTCAGCTTAACCAAGTGTGGAGTTCTCCGGACAATTTTTTAGACTTGCCGAAGAGTTCTTCCGATGCGGCGCAATTTTACCATGCACAAGAGGGGTATGCAACAGAGAAGCTTTTCTGGTCACAATTTGGTGCGTCGAAGCGCCCTCTGTTGCTTAATGAACAGATTTCCCAGTGGGCCGAGCTGCATAGGATATCCGGCGCTGCCATGAAGAACGTCATAGTCCGGTTGTGACTGGCTGAACCTGTTCCGAGTAGTTACTTCGGCCTGCTGCAGCGGCTTGTTGATGCGGTGGCGCGTATCGACGCTATGAAGCGGTCGACGTGTATTGAACGTGCGCGGATGGCCTTCGCCCGCGTCAAGACATTCTGGGGGAAGATGAAGGCCATCGATGTTGCGGCGAAGAGTCCACCCAAAGGCAAGGACCGTCCGGAACCGGAGCACTATTTTGAAGACGTCCTAGAGGCCGCCCGCTTGATAGAGGGTCAATGCTCGAAAGACATAATGTTCGAGTAATGTGTATAAGTGTGGTAATAGACAACTTTATGGTTAATCTGTTTTCATCTTTTGCTCGAAAGCTTGTATTCTCCTATGCGGCCGTTTTAATGTAATCTGAAAGTTTTCCAGTCGTCGGCTTCAACCCCCTCGTAGGAAATACGGGGGTGTTCGGAAAAGTATTGAATCACTCTTTATCCAACGTCTCGTTCCATGAAGGAGGTGATAATGCGGCGAACCAGGCAATCAGACTATAGGGCGTTAACACTTTCACTTAGCCATAGGATTTTTATGGCGGGGCTACGACATAGCCCCTGGTATGTATGCGGCGTATTATAATTTTTATGCCTTACATGTTTTGATCTGAAAAAGATCCTTCGTGTGACACGGAGAATCGCTAAAGATTCGAGTAAGTCGTCAAGTGGTTGACCAGCTCTCGCCTCATCATGACAGTCAGTTTTCGGCTTTCTCTACTGAAGCGCTCATCCAGTCAAAGCCAGGGCACAATCGCAGTAGTTCTCCCTTTACTACCCTAGCCGATAGAGCGGAACGTAGGGTAGCAAGCACAGGAGCCGGGCAACCCAACTATTGACCAAAGACAATGATTCGGAGCTGATGCATATAAGGCCAAACTTGCGACACCGAAGTATGCTATAGAGCCATTCAGACTTGTCACAGCCCCAGTTCAGGCCTTGCTTGTCTTTGCATTAGCTTCCATGCATCATGTTTAAATTTCTCTTAAATATGAAATGGGGATGATGTAACCCCAAAGACCCCCTTTAAACCAACTAGGGTTTACTAAAATCATTTTCAATGAACCCAAAATGCCTTCTAAAATGTTCATCATCTTTGCCTTGGTCTAGAACCTCGACAAAAATGGTGCACACTTTTCTAGGACATTCTGGATTTTTTGAATTAAATCATATCATATTTGAATTTGGGCATTTAAACACTATAAATAATTTAAATGCTTAAATAATGCTGAATTTAAATGCGGGCCACTGGAATAATCCATAGAGTGTCCACAAATTATTGCAGCATTTCACAAAATGCTTTAGTATTTTTACTAAAGCCAAAACAGTAGCAGAAAAATAGAAAACAAAATAAAACTAGAAAAGACAGAGCGGAGAAAGCACTTACCTGGCCTGGCCCAGCCCACTGGCCTGGTGCCAGTCATCGCCTACCTCTGCCAGTAGGCAGAGGAGGGACACCGCGACAACACCGAGCTCGCCACGCCTCCTCCTGCTTGCCGCCGACCGCCTGGAGCTGGCTGGAGACGCCACGCAACCCCCCTGTACCCTCTCTCACTCTCCCCATGCTCATCCCCGCCTTTGGCTCTCTCCCCCTCTCTTCCCCGAGCATCGCCGTCGCCGCCGCTCGCCATAGCCGTGCCCACCGAGATCCCCTCGCCTCGCCGGCCCACCCAGGAGAACCGCAGGGTCGTCTTCATCATCTGCGAGGAGCCACGCGACGCCGGACGCCCCGCATCGCCGGCTACCTCGTCTTCTTCCTCCTCTGCCGCCGGAGATCGCCGGCGCCCGTCCGTCGTCTTCGCCGCCTCCCCGAGCTCACCGACTTGCTCTTCGTGTTCTACATGAGCTTCTGATCATCCTCTCCCTCTCCGTTCTCTCACTTGCACGCCGTAGCCGCCACGCCCCTCTCGCCCGACTGCGTCGCCGCCTGCACTCACCACCGACACGACTCCGGCGACCATTTGGTCCGGGCGTCGTGTCCAACTTGCTCACCATGCCGCGTAGAGCACGTAGGTGCCCCGCACGAGCTGCCCCGACCGCCGTAGCGTCGACCCCGAGCTCACCCGAGCTCCGGTGACCGCCAAGGTCATCGCCGACGCCGTTCCCGACCATCCCGAGCTCCACCACTGCCACCAAACGACGCGACTCATTCCCAGCTTCACGTAGAAGGTCTCCGCCGTCCATTTGGTCTCCGGAACGCACTAATGCACTTCCTCTGCCGCGTCTGGCCTCGCCGGTGGATAAACGCTGGCGAGTTTGACCCTTCGACTTTGACTAGGGTGGGCCTAGGTTGACTCCCCTGACTCTATGACAAGTGGGGGCCCCCTCTGCTAATTAGCTCAGATTAGTTTTAACTAAAATTAGTTAGTTTAATTAACTAATGACACGCGGGACCCACTAGTCAGGTTGACCTGGACGTCCCCTTTGACCACTGACGTCACCCTGACGCACTGCTGACGCAATAACTAATTTCTGGACTTATTTTTATATAGAAAATTCCAGAAATTGTTGCAAACTTCAAAAATTCATAGAAATTAATCTGTAACTCCAAATGAAATAATTTATATATGAAAAATGATCAAAAAAAATCCAATCTATCCATCTGTACCATTTTCATCCATCTTAGAACAACTTATAGCTGTTGTTTAGCACAAATCATGTAAATGGCATTTTAATATCCACATATGGAGTTTGAATTTGAATCTTGGATTCAAACCAACTTCATTTAATCTGTTCTAGCTTGCATTAGCCCAAAACACATTCATATTGCCATGTCATAGCATGCATCATATTGTGCATTGCATTGATCGTGTTTATTCTCTGTATGCCGGTGTTGCTCCCCCTCGGTAGACGTTGTACCGACGTTGTGGTCATTGACACTAATGAAGACTCGATGCTATCTTCAGAAGTGCTGTGCAAGCAAAACCCCTTGTTCATTCCGATACAATCCCACTCTCGCGCTCGCTCTCTTTTCTTGCATTAGGACAACAACGATTCATACATTTACTTGATGGCGTAGCTGAACCCCTTTATCCTCTGCATGACCTGTCATTCCACAAGTAAATAGATGAAACCCACTAGCATGAGTAGGAGTTGTTTGAGCCTCACAGCCTACTCATTCATGCTTGTTTGTCGTGGCTCGCCATCGCTTAGAGTTGAGTCAGTCCGATTCATCGGGGATGAATCGGAGGTGTGTGAACATGTCCTACTTGTTGAGAGCTAAGTGTGTGAACACGATTTGGTAAAGGTAGCGGTGAGAGGCCATGTAGGAGTACATGGTGGGTTGTCTCATTGCAGCCGCCCTCGTGAACTGAGTTACGTGTTTGTGATCCATGAAATAGTTACTACCACACATTGGGATCCTTAATTGACCCTCTCGACTTATTAACCACTCTTGTCCTCCGTCCGGGAGTTGCAAAGTAGTTTCGTGTTTGTAGCATCTTTGGGGCCGCCTTGGCGCTGACCTTAGGGGTGGGCTGTGTTGCGGTAGGCACGTGGCATGGTGTACCGATTCGCCCGTTTGGTGTCTCGGGAACCCTGCACACATCGTTCGGTCAAGTAGTGGAAACCTCGGCGGACTCTGTGGATGGAACCCGAATAGGCGATAAACCTGGACTAGGGAGTCGTGTGTTTAGTTAGGTCGTGGCCGACACCCTCGCTGGGCTTCCGCTTGAAGGTTGCCGAGTACATGTCGTGTAAATGGCGGTAAGTGGCGAGAGTGTGTGTGAAGAAGTACACCCCTGCAGGGTTATAAAGGATCTATTCGAATAGCCGTGTCCGTGGTAAAGGACTTTTGGGTTGCCTATAACAGTTCATAGACAAGTGAAAGTGGATACTCTAAAATGCGCAAGAAAAGCGTGAGTGCTATGGATGGCGTTCCCGTAGGGAGACGGGAACGGATCCATAGTGGTGTATTAATATGATGAATATGTGGATTCGGGTGCGCCACCTCAAAAGAGTTTCTTGCAGTCGTAGTTCAGGATAGCCACTGAGTCAAAGCTGGCTTGCTGCAGTTAAACTCCACCACCCCTCTTTGTTGATAATGATGCATATGTAGTTAGTTCTGATGTAAGTCTTATTGAGTACATTTGTACTCACGTTTGCTTATTTTATGTTTTGCATAGAGACGTCAGTCTCGCTAGTAGTTCCGCGTGGACTTCGACGTTTAGCTTGTTACCTCAGCTATGATCTTGTGCCCTCGGCAGGATCTGGTAGATAGTCAGGCTTCTCAGCCTTTTTCATTTATAGTTGTCTGTACTTAGACATGTTAAGCTTCCGCTTGTGCTTTGACTTGTATGCTCTGAATGTTGGGTCATGAGACCCATGTGTGTAATATCTCGCTCCAAGGAGCCTAATGAATAAATACTTGAGCCGTAGAGTTATGTTGTGATGCCATGTTGTATTTACACATATCGAGCATATTGTGTGTATGTTTGTAATGCTTGGTATGTGTGGGATCCGACAATCTAGTTGTTTATCCTTGGCAGCCTCTCTTATGGGGAAATGTAGTCTAGTGCTACCTTGAGCCATAGTAGTCCGCTACATCCCGGTTCACCGGAGTCTCGCTAGCCCAAAGACTATCGCCAGACGCTTGGCTGGCCGGCATGTGTTTCACTTCGTTCGTGTCCGTCCCTTTATGGGGAAATGTCACGCGTGACATCCGAGTCTGCTTAGCCTGCTATAGCCCGGGTTCCCTGAGTATCATAGCCCAAAGGTTACAGCCCGGATTCACACGCCGTCAATCGACATGCTCAAAGTTGATTCATGTATGCCTGTCCCCATGGGTTAGTGCCGCTTTGGGTTCACGACTAGCCATGTCGGCCCGGTTCTCTGTCATATGGATGCTAGCGACACTATCATATACGTGAGCCAAAAGGCGCAAACGGTCCCGGGCCATGGTAAGGCGACACCCGTGGGAATACCGTGCGTGAGGCCGCAAAGTGATATGAGGTGTTACCGGCTAGATCGATGTGACTTGGAATCGGGGTCCTGACAAGACTTTTATTGGCGACTCATCTGTTCCCATACCGAGCCCCTGGCAGGTTATGCCGAGGTGCGTCTTGTAACACAGCCGTTAGGGCCTTACTCGTTGTAGGAAGAGTATGGAAAATTAGTTCAGATGTAGTTTAGTCGGAGTAGAGCAACAAGCCAATGATAAATTCGTATATGGAAAGGAAAAACTGCAACCCAGCTTTTTGACATGCTCGGGGTCGGGGTTGGAGGAAAAAGGGCATAGTAATGGCTCAGAATAAAGAGTGCGGTCTACAAAAAGCTGTTTTGGACCTCCCTTCGCACGTTTGCGCCGCCCGTCCTTGGGGAGGGGAGTCCTTAACGGAAGTAGCCCCTTAGGTGAATGTACGGATCTGAACTCCGATAGAGTCCGCTGTAGACGCTGTCCTGTTGGTCACCTGTTTTTGGGTTATAATAAAGAAAAGTAAGTGAAACAGATAAAGAACGTTTACGGGAATGCTTGTTGGGTTGTCCGTATTGTGCTTCCGCCGATCCCCATGGTATCTTGAGCGCGTAGTGATGCACACGTGGTGTAAATCTGGCCGGCTTAGTGGGTGGGTGGCGGAAGCCAAACTGCTATTTCCGTTCCGGGAGTGGTCGAACTTCGAAGGGAAACTGTTTCTGGCCCCTGGCGTTCGGCTGGCGAGCTGCTCCGTCGCCTTTATCGCTTGATGGCCTCCTCCCCTTGTGCTCGGTGTTAAGCTTGCCTGCCTTCTTGAAGACCCAACAGTTTCTGTTGGTGTGATTAGCTGGCTTATCAGGGTGACCGTGAATCTGATAAGGTCGGTCTAATATCCTGTCGAGGGCGGACGGTTCATCCTGGTTGGCCTTAAATGGCTTCTTCCGTTGACCGGGTTTCGGATTGTGAAATCTGGCATTGACCGCTGTGTCACGTGATCTTTCATTATTGCTGCGACTATTGTGTTTGTTTAATCGTGGCTTACCGTTCCCGTCTCGGATTTCGGAAGTGCCCGGTTTGCTGGCGTTGTTGCTTTTACGAGCGAGCCAGTTGTCTTCTCCCGCACAAAAGCGAGTCATTAGAGTGGTAAGGGCTGTCATGGATTTAGGTCCTTCCTGGCCGAGGTGACGTGCTAGCCATTCATACCGGACGCTGTATTTGAAGGCCGCAAGGGCTTCTGCGTCCGGACAATCGACAATTTGGTTCTTTTTGACTAAGAACCTAGTCCATAGTTCCCTGGCTGACTCGCCGGGCTGTCGGATGATATGACTTAAGTCATCGGCATCTGGTGGTCGGACATGTGTTCCTTGGAAGTTGTCACGAAAGGCATCTTCCAGATCTTCCCAGCTGCCAATTGAATTTTCTGGCAAACTGTTTAGCCAGTACCGTGCTGGCCCCTTAAGCTTGAGAGGCAGGTATTTAATGGCATGAAGGTCGTCTCCGTGAGCCAAGTGGATATGGAGGAGGAAGTCCTCAATCCATACTGCGGGATCTGTTGTTCCATCGTATGATTCGATGTTGATGGGCTTAAACCCGTCTGGGAATTCATGCTCCATTACTTCGTTGGTGAATCAAAGAGGGTGTGCGGCTCCTCTATGTTGGGCCACACCGTGAAGCACCTCCGGCGGACTCCGCGTGTGGTTTTCGGACCGAGCGTGCTCGGATTTGTTGTGTCCAAATAGGTATCCGTTATTACTGGCCGGGGCATGTCTCTGCAATTTGTGTGTTGGTTTTGTGTGTCCTGTTCTACCCTCCGGGTCTTGTTGGATGTCACGAGTGTTCCCCCGAGCTTCTTTATTCTTGCTTGGACGGCCGGATGGGTTGGTATGGTGCTCTGCTGGGGCTGCTGCTTTGCCCGGACCGAACTGTGGTCAGCCTACTGGCCTATTCGATGGTGGTGTGGGCTCCAAAGCCCTGCCATCGTATTGAGGGAGCCGCCTATTGTTGTGGTGGCTTTTGTCTGGGCCGCTAAGGCCGTATTCTTCGGCGGCCAGGACCTCGGTCCATCTATCGTTGAGAAAATCTTGGCTCACCTGAAGCTGTAGCTGCTTCCTCCTTAGGCTCCTTGCGGTGGCGATGAGCCGGCGTTTAAAGCGCTCCAAGTTATAGAGGTTCCTCAGGAGCGATGAATTCCTCATTGCTGAGGCTCTCTTCTTCCTCGGAGAGTGGAAGATAATTACTATCCTCCGTGTCCCCGTATGCGACCTGTTCATCAGGGCTATTGACGGTGTCCTGGACTAGGGGGTACTCACCACGTCGTCTCCCGATCTGTTAGATTGGGCCGAGGACCCCCATGGCCGTATACTCATGGGCCAGTCCGGACAGCTGCCGCATAGAAGGAAGATTCCACGAGACTTGGCGATCAAGACAAGGACTCCTCCCCAACAAGCGATTCGGGTTAGGACTCTTGTTATCCTAGGCCTGCGGTGCATTATATAAACCGAGGCCAGGCTAGTTGATAGATATATACAACAATCATACCATAGGCTAGCTTCTAGGGTTTAGCCTCTACGATCTCGTGGTAGATCAACTCTTGTAATATTCATATTCATCAAGATCAATCAAGCAGGAAGTAGGGTATTACCTCCATAGAGAGGGCCTGAACCTGGGTAAACATTGTGTCCCTTGCCTCCTGTTACCATCCACCTAAGACGCACAGATCAGGACCTCCTACCCGAGATCCGCCGGTTTTGACACCGACATTGGTGCTTTCATTGAGAGTTCCGCTGTGTGTTCGGCAAAAGGTTGATGGCTCGCCTGCAGATCAACTGCGACTTCGGCATCTTCGTCACCAGCTCGACTGGTCACCTTGGTTCGACCAAGGACTGCGCCCTACCTCCAATCGTCATGTTCGGATGAGGGCCTTTATAAAAATCAACTCCGATCTCTATCGAGATCATGGAGGAATCATCCAGGGAGCCCGGGGGCTCAACGTCAACATTGCCCTCGGGCGACCGTGCTGTTTTTCTGGACAACAAACTTGTGTCCGCCGCCACCGCCCCCTCAAGTGTCATTTTAACGATTGCTTCGGTGGAATTGTGCGGAATTGAGTCTACAACGACCCTGGAAAATTTTGTCGAGTTCCGATGGAAGAATCTCCGGCAATCTCCGATATACCGCAGCCGCATTTAATCTGGACGAGAATCCGAACGAGTTTGGAGCATGGTGTCCAGCATCTAGCTCGGACGTCCTTTGGAAGATCCAATTGTTGATCGGCTCTAGAATTCCTATATCTATCACCTGTCAAACATTCAGCTCGATCCGGCCGTCCAAACTCTGGGAACCCCCCGATTAGTGCATCACTTTTTAGATCTGTTTCTTACGGGAATACGGATCCACCCGAATTCATGTTTCTTTATGAACGTGATATTTGACAACCTTTTTAAAAGGAATTTTATTCTAAGGTACTGTGCATTGTTTTTAACACGCGCCCGTAAAATTTTAATCCTCCTCTGAGGTAATCTTCGCCATTACGCTGGTGTCAAACCAGTCCGGCAATATAGCTCCACGGCTGCCGACCTGCACTAGACATGTCGCTTTTTGAGCCGAGCTCAACTTCTACGGATACTCACCTCGGCAAGCCGAACTAGAGTTCGGAATCGCCAAAGATAAATGATCACCAACATCACCGCCCCACGGGTTACACGGAGCGGGCACACCGGCATCACCGCACGGCCACTTCAAAGAAGCCAAGATTGACCACGTCACAAGTTACGACCTGCATCGGCGTGGCCGAACTGTTGCTTCATCGAGCCAATGTCCACCAACGCCGAACTACTTCAACACCTCGGCTGACATGGCAGCTGCAACATCTCCTCATCGATCTGCTCCGTCTCCTCGTCCGGACCGGGGGCTCCGTCATCCCTTCATCAGCACACTCCGGTAACTTCGGCGACACCAGCCGACCAGCTTCGTCACTTCAGCTGGACCGGGGGCTTTGCCTCGGCGAGTCAACTTTCACCAGCGTCGCCATGCCATCGCTTCATCGCCCATTAGGCAATGGTTATGCGGATCGAGTCCTAATTTTGGGAGTCGCTTTTCTTTGGACTGCTACAACGAATAGACCAGGTGCTATTAATCCTAACAATGTTTGCTTGTTGGGTTTATTTTTCTTAAGGAATTATTACTCTGGTTTGTTCCATCATCTGTACACAAGTCTATCAAATGGCGGACACATTAAAAACGGTCGCGCGGTGGTTCGGTCAGTCTCCGTACATAGTTCGGCGAACGCCGCATCCGGAGCCCGGACCGCCCTGCAAATTCAGGCTTTGTCACCGCATCACGCTGACGCCCTGCATCGACATTGGCTTCAGGACCAGGCCACATCTCTTTAAATAAATTATTTTTGCGCAAAGCAATTATGCAAGGATTATATATATTATTATTATTTCCTGGACCCCACTATTTTACATGTGCAGGTAATGGACTTTGACTGCGTCGCGTGGTCTCTTCGGCATCACTTTGCCGGCCTACATTGGCCGTGCTACGTCGCCACTTCGGATTGCCGAGCTCTTCGCTCCGCCACCTTGAGACCGGCTTGGGGGCTGGGACCTTGTCCCGCATCAAGCTAGGACCGCGTCATCAACACCGAGCACATTAACCAGCTAAGTCGCTTTCATGCTCAAAAACTTTCAGTTTTAAATTTTGTTCGGTCCGACCAAGCATTATACCTTTTTGACAAAAGGTTGTTTGCGAAAACTTCCTTGTCCAAACTTTGTTTGTGACACGCAAATTCAAATACCCTGCTTACTTTGGGGGCTCCCTTTGCTGGAGCTTTTCCTCTTGCATATGATTATACTTGTACGGCTTCGTTCCTTGTTCGTGTATTACGCCACAATATGCACCATATTGACCTAAGGGATTTGCAAGCTGGGTTGCCTTGCTCTGTGTTTACCCTCACGCTCCCGATTGTTCGGATAGGGAGTAAAGGGAGCACCTCTGCGATTGTCACGATCGGGTTACCCGAGCCGACCTCCGACTGGTGAACCCGAAAGCTAGCGCTCTTACTGTTTTCAATTATGGTCGGCACACAACGGAACTCATGAGTACAAAAAATCTATTGCACAAGTCTCATATTAACAATGCGCACCGAAGAAAGGTATCAGTGGGGGTACTATTTTCTTCGAAGATGCTTCTTACACTTCATCAGTAATATAGCATAAGTTCCCTGAGCGCGCTTTGTGTGTTACAGCCTTATGAACTGATTGCCTGGTTATCGGAAACACCGTCGTTATTCTCGACAGGTGGAGTACATAACACTTTTCGGTCCTTGACTGAAGAGGGAGAAGCCGACGGTCGGTTCGTTTAAAGTTCGGGTGAACATAGATATGATATAAGTACTTCGGTACATACAATCATTCTTTTACCCAAGTCACTCGAGGGCTCTTAAATTTATGTGAGCTGTTTTATAATGTGTTCTTCTTCTTAGTCGTTGCAAAGTCTTTTTTCTATCACTCCTTTTTTCGACGCGAGTGTGCGGTCAATAGCCGGGGCGCCTAATTTCTCTCTCAAAGCCGCAAAAGTTTGCTAAACTGGGCTAACGAGAAGTACTCCGCCTTCGGGATAGGAGGTTGAAGCCATAGGCTGACCCGCTTGAAGTCTCGAGATAGGATGTGTCATGTTAAAGCACGACAGAAACACCTTTTTTTTCTAAGACCAATTTTCGATTTGGCACCGAACACTTGATCTAGTTCGGACATTAAACTTTTGAATAAGTTTTTTGGCTTTTCGAGCCTATGGCACTTTTAAACTATTTGTGCGTTTCCAGCATTAGTCTCGCAAAGGCAACGCCCGGACACCTTTAGGGATTCGGCAAAAACATTCTCGGATATTGCCATATATGCATCCGTTTCGAATTGTGTCTTCGGTCAATAGTTAGGTTGCCCGGCTCCTGTGCTTGCCTCCTACGTTCTTCTTTGTTCGGCTAGGTGTGCCAAGGGAGAACCAGTGCAATTGTGCTTCCAGCTCACATGGTCAAGCACCTCAGTGGAGAAAGCCGAAAACTGACTATCACAATAGGCGTAAACTGGTCAGCGATCCGATGACTATGTGAAATGACGGGCCGTTCATAACATTGGCCGAAGTGTTTAGGCTTGACCTCGGCTGTCGCCGAACACTAACCGGGGGCTCATAGCTAGCTTCCCAGTATAAAGCTCGTATGACTAAACAAAAGTTTTAAAGCCCGCCTATCAGATTGCCTCGTTTCTGCTAACACAACCGCCTTCGGGCACCGAGACGTCGGCTAAGGGTTGTTTTGTTAGTACGGAAACACCCTGCATAGTATCTACCAAGGGGTAGAAGCCGACGATGGGCCACTTTCAACTGATAAACGGTCACAATGGAGTCAAAATAATGATGTAAAGTACTTGGATACATAGAATCATTACACATAATCTGTGATTTTACTCTGGATATCGATCCTTAATTCGGCCACCCGTGCCCACATTAAGGCTCGGGGGCTACTGGGTTGCGTGCTCATTATTTACAAATATTAAAGTGGCACATCGATCCCCTGATCTGGTGTTGCCACCCGACCAGTGTCTCGGGGGCTACTGCATTGCTTATTCAATGCAGAGAATTCAAAGTGCTCAGTGTTCGGCTTGAACGAACTATGCGCATACATGTCTTCGGACAATAATAGGTACCATATGGACCTATCCGGCATCAAGCTAGTATATTGCGGCGACTTCTCACGACCCTCTCTCAGGGCCCGCTCACGATCACTATTATCTCTAATATATTACACTGCATTTTTATTCCTACGTATGCTGCCGAGCTAGGAATTGATCCTCAGGCCGATTTCGCGCATGGACCTGAGTCTCAGGGGCTACTGGGAACAACGGTTTTTATGCTTGCCTTCAGGTGCATCACGGGTTTGAGACTGATACGCACCTTGAGATCTACTGGATATACATCGACAGAGAATAAACTGCACCAGTTAAAAATATTCACAAAAAATCAGCCCGCGGTCGGGGCGGTGCACCACCTTGGAAGCAGTCCGGCATAAAGCTCGGGCGCTAGCGGCTAGCTCCATAGTGGGCATTTCCGGCATTAAGCTCGGCTAAACTCCTTCACCTTTTTTGAACCAAGATGATCTATGACATCTTGGATGTAGTCCGGCGTTGGATCTTGGACACAGTCCGACGTTGGAGCCCGGATACATTTCGGCGTTGGAGCTCGGAAGCAGTCCGACATTGGTGCTCGGCTGCAACAGATACCTCGAATGCAGTCCGGCGTTGGAGCTCGGACGCAAGAGGACACTGCCTCCCGGGAAAAACTTCAAACCCGAGTTAGGGCATAAAAATAACAAGGCATTGATAAAGGGCGGAAACATAAAGGGGCTCGTCGGATGCCCGACGTGTAAACTCTTCGGATGCACTTCGGCGATCCTCAAGATCGAAGATGAGAAGATTTGTTGAACCAGTTTTCAAGACCGACGACCGAAGATGAAGAACAGTTCGGAATAATCGAGGAGTGTCCCTAACTTGAAGACCGGTTCAGGGGGCTACTGACGGTGTCCTGGACTAGGGGGTACTCACCACGCCGCCTCCCGGACCGTTAGATTGGGCCGAGGACCCCGTGGTCAGATACTCATGGGCCAGTCCGGACAGCTGCCGCATACAAGGAAGATTCCACAACACTTGGCGATCAAGACAAGGACTTCTCCCCACCGGCGTATTCGGCTAGGACTCTTGTTATCCTAGGCCTCTGGTGCATTATATAAACCGAGGCCAGGCTAGTCGATAAATATATACAACAATCATACCATAGATAACTGTCGGTGTCAAAACCGGCGGATCTCGTGTAGGGGGTCCCGATCTGTGCGTCTTAGGCGGATGGTAATAGGAGGCAAGGGACACAATGTTTACCCAGGTTCGGGCCCTCTCTATGGAGGTAATACCCTACTTCCTGCTTGATTGATCTTGATGAATATGAGTGTTACAAGAGTTGATCCACCACGAGATCGTAATGGCCAAACCCTAGAAGTCTAGCCTATGAGTATATGGTAATGAATTTGTCCTATCCGGACTATGCTCTCCGGTTTATGTAGACACCGGAGAGATCTAGGGTTACATGAGGTCGGTTACATTGGAGGGAATCTTCATAATAGGTCGCCTAGCTTGCCTTCCACGCCAAGTAGAGTCCAATCCGGACACGGGTACTGTCTTCAGCCTTCGTATCTTCACAGCCCATCAGTCCGGCCCGGGGATAACAGGTCGGACACCCGAGGACCCCTTAGTCGAGGACTCCCTCAGAGAGCGCCGGGATGATGAAGATGGCCACCGGTGAGGGATCCCCCCTCCGACAGGGTGCCGGAACAGGGTCCCGATTGGTTTTTGGTGGCTACAGAGGCTTGTGGCGGCGGAACTCCCAATCTAGGTTATTTTCTGGAGGTTTCTGTATTTATAGGAATTTTTTGCGTAGGTCTCACATCAGGGGGGGTCTCCGAGTCGTCCACGAGATAGGGGGCGCGCCCCCCACCCTCGTCGACGGCCTGGGACTCTTCTGGCCCAACTCTTTTACTCCGGGGGCTTCTTTTGGTCCATAAAAAATCATCAAAAATTGGCACGTCAATTCGACTCCGTTTGGTATTCCTTTTCTATAAACTCAAAAACAAGGAAAAATCATAAACTGGCACTGGGCTCTAGGTTAATAGGTTAGTCCCAAAAATCATATAAGCATATAAATGCATATAGACAGCTAATCTTCTACAAAAAGAATCAACTCAAAATCACTCTTCCGCATAAACGGACTGACTAATCTAATCGTATAAAGTTTACATTTTTACAAAGCAAGATCAAGATTAACTTTCACCCAAGTCTTCCCAAAGGTTCTACTTGGCACAAACACTAATTAAAACATGAAACCAAATCTAAGCAGAAGCTATATGAATTATTTATTACTAAATAGAAGCAAAAAGTAAAGAACAAAAATAATATTGGGTTGCCTCCCAACAAGCGCTAACGTTTGACACCCCTAGCTAGGCATGATGATTTCAATGAGGCTCACATAAAAGATAAGAATTGAAACATAAAGAGAGCATCATGAAGAATATGACTAGCACATTTAAGCCTAACCCACTTCCTATGCATAGGAATTTTGTGAGCAAACAACTTATGGGAACAATAATCAACTAGCATAGGAAGGCAAAACAAGCATAGCTTCAAGATTTTCAACACATAGAGAGGAAACTTGATATTATTGCTATTCCTAAAAGCATATATTCCTCCCTCAAAATAATTTTCAGTAACATCATGAATGAATTCAACAATATAACCATCACATAAAGCATTCTTTTCAAGATCTACAAGCATAGAATTTTTATTACTCTCCACATAAGCAAATTTCTTCTCATGAATAATAGTGGGAGCAAACTCAACAAAATAACTATCATGTGAGGCATAATCCAATGGAAAACTAAAATCATGATGACAAGTTTCATGTTTATCATTATTCTTTATAGCATACATGTCATCACAATAATCATCATAGATAGCAACTTTATTCTCATAATCAATTGGAACCTCTTCCGAAATACTGGATTCATCACTAAATAAAGTCATGACCTCTCCAAATCCACTTTTATAATTATCACAATAAGATTTAACATCCTCCAAAATAGTGGGATCATTACTTCCTAAAGTTGACACTCTTCCAAACCCACTTTCATCAATATAATCATCATAAATAGGAGCCATGCTATCATCATAATATATTTTCTCATCAAAACTTGGGGGACTAAAAATATCATCTTCATCAAACATAGCATCCCCAAGCTTGTGGCTTTGCATATCATTAGCATCATGGATATTCTAAGAATTCATACTAACAACATTGCAATCATGCTCACCATTCAAATATTTAGTTCCAAACATTTTAATGCATTCTTCTTCTAACACTTTAGCACAATTTTCCTTTCCATCATTTTCACGAAAGATATTAAAAAGATGAAGCATATGAGGCACCCTCAATTCCATTTTTTTGTAGTTTTCTTTTATAAACTAAACTAATGATAAAACAAGAAACAAAAAAGATTTGATTGCAAGATCTAAAGATATACCTTCAAGCACTCACCTCCACGGCAACAGCGCCAGAAATTGCTTGATGTCTACTACACAACCTTCTTCTTGTAGACGTTGTTGGGCCTCCAAGTGCAGAGGTTTGTAGGACAGTAGCAAATTTCTCTCAAGTGGATGACCTAAGGTTTATCAATCCGTGGGAGGCGAAGGATGAAGATGGTCCCTCTCAAACAACCCGGCAACCAAATAACAAAGAGTCTCTTGTGTCCCCAACACACCCAATACAATGGTAAATTGTATAGGTGCACTAGTTCGGCGAATAGATGGTGATACAAGTGCAATATGGATGGTAGATATAGGTTTTTG
Organism: Aegilops bicornis; assembly: GCA_021605145.1. Taxonomy (NCBI): domain Eukaryota; kingdom Viridiplantae; phylum Streptophyta; class Magnoliopsida; order Poales; family Poaceae; genus Aegilops; species Aegilops bicornis. The sequence goes on along the minus strand of CM038673.1, from coordinate 673,950,924 downwards.
TAATCTGAAAATATAAAAGCAGCAAGGTAACTAATGATAAAAGTGAGCACAAACGGTATTGCAATGCGTTGAAACAAGGCCTAGGGTTCATACTTTCACTAGTGCAAGTTCTCTCAACAATAATAACATAATTGGATCATATACCTATCCCTCAGCATGCAACAAAGAGTCACTCCAAAGTCACTAATAGCGGAGAAAAAATAGAGAGATTATTGTAGGGTATGAAACGACCTCAAAGTTATTCTTTCTGATCGATCTATTCAAGAATCCGTGGTAAAATAACACGAAGCTATTCTTTCTGTTCGATCTATCTTAGAGTTCGTACTAGAATAACACCTTAAGACACAAATCAACCAAAACCCTAATGTCACCTAGATACTCCAATGTCACCTCAAGTATCCGTGGGTATGGTTATACGATATGCATCACACAATCTCAGATTCATCTATTCAAACCAACACAAAGTACTTCAAAGAGTGCCCCAAAGTTTCTACCGGAGAGTCAAGATTTAAAACGCAGACAACCCCTATGCATAAGTTCACAAGGTCACTGAACCCGCAAGTTGATCACCAAAACATACATCAAGTGAATCAATAGAATACCCCATTGTCACCATGGGTATCCCACGCAAGACATACATCAAGTGTTCTCAAGTCCTTAAAGACTCAATCCGATAAGATAACTTCAAAGGGAAAACTCAATCCATTACAAGAAGATAGAGGGGAGAAACATCATAAGATCCAACTATAATATCAAAGCTCGCGATACATCAAGATCATGCCAAATCAAGAACAAGAGAGAGAGAGAGAGATCAAACACATAGCTACTGGTACATACCCTCAGCCCCGAGGGTGAACTACTCCCTCCTCGTCATGGAGAGCGCCGGGATGATGAAGATGGACACCGGTGAGGGATCCCCCCTCCGACAGGGTGCCGGAACTGGGTCCCGATTGGTTTTTGGTGTCTACAGAGGCTTGCGGCGGCGGAACTCCTGATCTAGGTTATTTTCTGAAGGTTTCTGTATTTATAGGAATTTTTTGCGTAGGTCTCACGTCAGGGGGGTCTCCGAGTCGTCCACGAGATAGGGGGACGCGCCCAGGGGGTAGGGCTCGCCCCCCACCCTCGTGGACGGCCCGAGACTCTTCTGGCCTAACTCTTTTACTCCGGGGTCTTCTTTTGGTCCATAAAAAATCATCAAAAGTTGGCACGTCAATTGGACTCCATTTGGTATTCCTTTTCTATAAACTCAAAAACAAGGAAAAACAGAAACTGGCACTGGGCTCTAGGTTAATAGGTTAGTCCCAAAAATCATATAAAATAGCATATAAAACATCCTAGATGGATAATATAATAGCATGGAACAATAAAGAATTATAGATACGTTGGAGACGTATCACACCCCTCAACAAAATGGTGTGGTGGAGAGGAAGAACCGTATGTTGATGGATGCGGCAAGGACCATGATGGCGGAGTTCAAGTCTCCATACAACTCCTGGGCCGAAGCCATCAACACCGCTTGTCATGCATCCAATCGGCTCTATCTCCACAAAGGCTTGAACAAGACTCCATATGAGATACTCACCGGTAACAAGCCCAACCTCAAGTACTTCCGGGTGTTCGGGTGTAAGTGTTTAATTCTCAAGAAAGGTGTTCGTTTGTCTAAATTTGAGACTAGAGATCATGTGGGCATATTTGTTGGTTATGCTACAAACTCTCATGCTTACCGTGTCCTCAATAAGTACACGGGACTTATTGAGGAGACGTGTAACGTGGAGTTTGATGAGAATAACGGCTCCCAAGTGGAGCAAAGTGGTATTTGTGATGTAGGTGATGAAATTCCTCCCCAAGCCATAAGAAGAATGGGTGTTGGTCATATCCTACCCATTGAGGAACCCCTTGTGGCCGAAGGAGAAGGACAATGTTATACTCAAGTGGAACCATCACCAACCCAAGACCCACACGTTTCCGAAGAACAAAGTGAAGGCCCTCAACCAAATGAACGAGATCAAGGGCAAAATCAACCACAAGATGGTGGTGAACCACCAAGTGATGCCCAAGGTCAAGTTCTCGCCACCGAGCAAGTTCAAGATCAAGAGCAAGCTCAATATCAAGAACATGCTCAAGACGGCGCTCAAGATGATCAATTTTCCACTCCTCAACTCACTCCTGAGGAGGAATTGGAGCATCGTGCCGCCAAGATTGCATCCAAGCTCACTACCAAGGGTCATCTCATGACTAATGTGCTTGGAAGCTTAAGAAAGGGGGTAAGCACTCGTAAACAATTAGCAAACTATTTTGAACATCATGCATTTGTTTCTTGTGTTGAACCCCAAAAGGTCTATGAGGCGCTCGAGGATCCGGATTGGCTTAATGCCATGCATCAAGAACTCAACAACTTCGAGCACAACAAGGTGTGGAGATTGGTGCTAAGGCCAACGGGGAACCATAATGTCATTGGAACCAAGTGGATATTCAAGAACAAACAAGATGCTCATGGAATTATCGTTTGCAACAAGGCTCGTTTGGTAGCACAAGGCTACGGTGAAACCTTTGCTCCCGTTGCTCGCCTTGAATCTATTTGTTGGTTGATTGCTTATGCTTCTCATCATAACTTCAAGTTGCAACAAATGGATGTGAAGAGTGCTTTTCTTAATGGTCCTATTAATGAGTTGGTGTATGTCAAACAACCCCCCGGGTTCGAGATCCCTATTTCCCCGATCATGTGTACCAACTCGATAAGGCACTCTATGGCCTTAAACAAGCCCCACGTGCGTGGTATGACCACCTTACCGAGTTGTTGCAAGATCGTGGGTTTGAAATTGGGAAAATTGACCCCACTCTTTTCACTAAGAAGGTTAAAGGGGAGTCGTTTGTGTGTCAACTATATGTTGATGATATTATCTTTAGTTCCCCTAACAAAGCTTTCAATGAGGAATTTGCCGCTCTCATGACCTCAAATTTCAAGATGTCCATGATGGAAGAGTTGAAGTTCTTTCTCGGGTTTGAAGTCAAGCAAAGAAGAGAAGGAACCTTCATCAACCAAGCCAAATACACTCAAGACATGCTCAAGAGATTCAAGCTAAGTGATGTCAAGCCGGCTTCCACTCTAATGTCCGTCAAATGCCAACTTGACATATATCCCAAAGGTAAAGCGGTGGATCAAAAGGTATATCGCTCCATGATTGGCTCCTTGCTTTACCTTTGTGCATCTAGACCGGATATCATGTTGAGTGTGGGAATTTGTGCATGGTTTCAAGTCAAGACCTAAGGAAAGCCACTTTGTGGCGGCCAGTTTAATCTTTCGATATTTGGCTCATACCCCAAACTTTGGCTTATGGTACCCAAGAGGAGCTAACTTCAACCTTGTGGGCTTTTCAGACTCAGATTGGGCGGGAGACAAAGTGGATAGGAAGTCAACTTTCGAAGGGTACCAATTCCTTGTTTGCTCTTTGGTGAGTTGGTCTTCTAAGAAGCAAAGATGTGTGTCTCTCTCGTCCACCGAAGCGGAGTATGTGGCCGCCGGTAGTTGTTTTGCACAACTTCTATGGATGAGGCAAACTTTACAGGATTACAATGTCATTTATGACAAAGTGCCTCTTTGGTGTGACAATGAAAGTGCCATCAAGATTTCTCTCAACCCGGTGCAACACTTCAAGACGAAGCATATTGAGATTCGATATCACTTCATCCGGGATCACATTAAGCGAGGGGAGATCAAGCTCAACTATGTCAACACTCATGACAACCTTGCAGATATCTTCATGAAGCCCTTTGATGAAGCAAGATTTCGCGAGTTAAGGCATGAGCTAAATATCATTGATTCGAGCAATGTGGCTTGAAACCTAGCACACCCCACCATACTCATCTTGATGTCTTGTTTAGGTGTAGGCATGGACATATGGGGAGTGTTGTTCTCTCAATGAACTCTCCCTTCCCCCATTATGCATAAATTGATCACCTCTTTGACATTAGCCATTTTTTATGGTACTTGTGCTTCAAAGACGAGTTTTGGTCATGGGCCCAAGGATAATTCTTAGCGGTGCCATACCAATTGACTCAAACATAGGTGGCTCCAGCCACCGCCCTCTCTTTGGAGAGGTTGTGTTTGGTGTTTGGTCCTTGTTGTCTTTTGCCTTTTTCTTTGTGCCGAGCTTGTGTTTGAGTTGCCTCGTGTGTTAGCTCTGTTGTGTGTCCGGTTGCTTGAAGGTTGCATTGCAAAGGCCGTGTTCTTTTCTTCTTGTCGAAACTTGCACTTCTTGGACTTGCGGTACTACCGTGGCGAGCCACGCACTACAAAAAAAAGACACATCCATGACATTTTGGGTCGAACAATTTTTTTTTGTCATACACATGACACTTCTATGACGATAATTGTGACAAAACCCGGTATCATCATAGATGTGGTGCTTCTATGACAAAAAATCATGACAGAAAATGGGCTTTTCATCCTGGGCTGTCCGTGGTAGAAGCGAGGGGGAGGAAAATTTCGGGGAGTTCCCAGTTACGGTGGGAGGTCGGGGGCCAAGCGATGCGCTGCTTTCTCTCGGCCCACGACGCTGCAGTGTGTAGGCGTTGGCTCTAATCGAACCCGAAAGTAAGGCGTTGGGCTCTAATCGAACTCGAAGCGATTGCATTGCGTGCTACACGCTATCGAACCCGAAAGCGATCGATCGATGGTCGTTAATCGAACCCGATGCAGCGATTCTTCGCCATCGCTGCTAATCAAGCCGATCGATTGATAAACAGTGAGCGCTATGGGGGGGGTTGGATGAACAATGAGCGGTGGCGTTTCCGGATGAACAGGACCCGTGGTTTGGAGGGCCGGATGAACGATGAGACGGTGGAGTGGGGGCCGTGGCGGGGTGGTTGAACAGGACCCCGTGGTGTGGAGGGCTGGATGAACAGTAGACATTGGAGGGGTGCCCGTGGAGGGGTGGTTGAACAGTAGCCGGTGGAGTAGCGCGCGGTGGAGGCTGGATGAACAGCAGCCCGTGGAGGCTGGAGGAGGTCGACGGTGGCCCGTGGAGGCTGGAGGAGGTCGACGGTAGCACGTGGAGGCTGGAGGAGGTCGACGGTGGAGATTAACTATATCCCGTGGAGTCCTGCTTATGGCACGCCACACCCTCCCGGCGAAGAGGACCCCTGCTTGACCGTAGAAGCGCCCAACACAAGTCCGCTTGCCTGCTTTTATGGCACGCCACACCCTCCCGATCAATAGGACCCCATTTCGACCGTAGGAGGTCTGCTTTCGTCTGCTTTGGCGGTATGCCACACCCTCCCGATCAACAGGACCCCTGCTTTCGACCGTAGGAGGTCCGCTTCCTCCGCTTTGGCAGACGCCACACCCCTCCCGATCAACAAGACCCCGCTCAATGTAGGAGGTCCGCTTCTCCGCTCCGCAGACGCCAGCCTCATTTCCATCGCCGTTTCTGTCCAAGCCGGTTGGCTCCCACGCTGCCTGCTGCCTCCCGATGAACACGACGCATTCCCTTGCCTCCCCATGAACACGACGCACTCCGTTGCCTCCCCATGAACACGACGACGATGTTGTTTCTCCGTTCCGACCCAGCCATGTACACGAGCCATGGTCGTACGTATGCGCGAGTAGGCGTGCCGAGACCCGCCAGATGTACACATACGCGGGTCAGATTTTCTTTCTTGCACCCCGCTGTCAGACGACGCGTGTACATGCTACGCGGCGCCTCTACTACAACACTTGCGCGCCTCTACAACGACCAGTATGTACGCATGTCGCTCACCACTGAATGACAACGCTGCGTACGCTTCGACCAGGTGGGTCCCGACTGTCAGGCACTTCCTTGCGTGCGAAGATGTAGCTGGTGGGTCCTAGCAGTCAGGGGGTGAATCATTTTTATTTTGCCCGGACGCACTTCCTTGCATGCGAAGATGTAGCTGGTGGGTCCCAGCAGTCAGGGGGGCGAATCGTTTTGTTTTTTTTTGCAGGGACGCACTTCCTTGCGTGCGAAGATGTAGCTGGTGGGTCCCAGCAGTCAGGGGGGAAACGTTTTGTTCACGAATTATGGTGGCCCGTCCGGTGGGTCCCCGCTGTCAGGTGGAGGAATAATTATTCTGCGCGTAAAGGAGGCACTTCCTTGCTAGCGTCTCCACGCACAGTATTCTTCCGATGGAAGTCGGTCATTGACCACATTGACCACGCCGAGCCGAGAGCACCACGACGGCAGACGACGGCGAGGCCTAGGAAGGGGACGACACGGAGGCAGGGAAGACTCGACAGTTGTTTTCCACGCGGAGGGGAGTAGGACTTTCCGATGGTTTGCTGGTTCGTCTGCCGTTGTCGGAGAATAACAGCAGGTGTGGGTGAGTAGAGGGATGGCTAGGCCAGCGATGGGAGTACGGTGGGGCGGTGAGGCCTGCGCGGCAGAACAGCCGGCCACGGGGAGGAGGGAGCAGGCAGTCCCGCCGACGCTTGTTTGAGCAGCTGGAGCAAGAAGACCAGAGATTGAAGAAGCACGACGGTCGTTGGATGGACATCCAACAAATACAAATTTAAAGGCCAACCTTTTTTTAGGAAAGCCTCAACTGTGGAAAACAAAGATACAGCCCATCTGCCATTATTTCTAATAATTTACAACCCATTTTCTATTTCTTAAGGTTTTTTGGAGCCCATATTATTTTTGTTAGCATTACAGCCCATATTGTGGCCACGGTTAAAAAATTATACGTAATTTTGCATATTTCGGTGCGGTCCGAACTGTTTTTAATTCCGAAATTTTGATTCACATTCAAACTGATTTTAAAAATAAATGTATACCAATATAAAATCCAACGAATTCTCCACGCATAAAAATTAATGTAATTTAAAATCTTGAAATGAAAAAAAAGATATTTGAAACTAATTGCCGGTTTGATGTGTTTTAAAAATGTACAGCCAATTTCTCATTACTGATGGGCCATTTTCTCGGCCAGCCGAATGAAAGCTCTCCTCATCTTGAAAGATTTGCAGCCCAATGGGCCTGACAAAGCGACTTAGTTGGCAAATCACAAAAAAACTGGGCTGTGGCCGTGGACCCAGCTGTCAGCCTCTCCATCGCACAAAGATTCTTCCGATGGAAGTCGCCTCGACCACGTTGACCACGCCGCACGGAGAGCACCACGGCGGTGGACGACGGCGTGGCCTAGGAAGGGGACGACGCGGAGCCGGGGAAGACGCGGCAGTAGAAGCCCGCGCGAAGAGGAGTACGAGGGTTCACTGGTTCGGCTATGGTGTGAGGTTGCCGTCGCCGCAGGGCCTGGCCAGCGCCGGGAATAGTAGGGGGCGGTGAGGCCTCTGCGGCAGCAGAGCCGGCCACGGGAGACAGGAGCATGTGACACGGCCGGCGCTGCTTTGGGCGGCTGGAGCAAGAAGACCAGAGGTTGAAGAAGCACTACGGCTGTTGGATGCACAACGTACGGTCACTGGAGCTAGAATCGTTCATATTGACTAAGTTGACAAAGCCCTTCGTCCCCGTCAACTTAGTAGGCCCACAATTCATCCTCCCACAAAGGTGGGTCCCAGCTAGCCGGGGGAGTATTCATTTTTTTGTGCATAATAAGGAGGCACTTCCGGTGGGTCCGAGCTGACAGCGGGGGGAATGTTTTTTCGCGAAATACGGTGGCCCGTCCGGTGGGTCCCAGCAGTCAGGGGGAAACGATTTTTTCGCAAAATACTGGTGGCCCGTCCGGTGGGTCTCCGCTGTCAGGTGGAGGAATAATTATTTTCCGCATAATAAGGAGGCACTTCCTTGCGGCTGCCAGGACCCACCGCCGCCTCTCCACGACAAGATTCTTCCGATGGAAGTCGGTCGTTGACCACATTGACCACGCCGCGCCGAGAGCACCACGGCGGTGGACGACGGCGAGGCCTAGGAAGGGGACGACGCGGAGCCGTGGAAGACGCGACAGTGGATGCCCACGCAGAGAGAAGTACGAGCGTTCACTGGTTCGGTTGCGGTGTGAGGCTGCCATCGCCACAAAATAACAGGGGGTGTGGGTGAGTGGAGGGATGGCCTGGCCAGTGGTGGGAGTAGTATGGGGGCGGTGAGGCCTCCGCGGTAGCACCGCCAGCATCGGGAGGAAGGAGCAGGCGGCACGACCGATGCTGCTTTGGGCGGCTGGAGCAAGAAGACTAGAGGTTGAAGAAGCACTATGGCCGTTGGATGGACATCATACGGTCACTGGAGTATTGACTAAGTTGACAAAGCCCTCCGGCCCCGTCAACTTAGTAGGCCCACAAGTCAGCGCAGCAATATGGTGGGTCCCAGCTAGCAGGGGGTATTCATTTTTTTGGGCGTAATAAGGAGGCACTTCCTTGCGTGCGAAGATATAGCTGGTGGGTCCGACCTGTCAGCGGGGGGAACGTTTTTTCGCGAAACACAGAGGCCCTTCCTGTGGGTCCTAGCTGTCAGGTGGAGGAATCATTATTTTGCGCCTAATAAGGAGGCATTTCCTTGCGTGCGTCAGGACCCGCTTGTCGCCTCTCCACGTACAGTCCACTTCCGATCGATGTCGGTTGTTGACCACGTTGACCTGGCCGCGCCGAGAGCACCAGGGCGGTGGACGACGACGAGGCCTAGGAAGGGAACGACATGGAGCCAGGGAATACTCGGCAGGTGTTTCCCACGTGGAGGAGTACGAGGGTTCACTGGTTCGTCTGCCGTCTCCGGAGAATAACAGCATGTGTGGGTGAGTAGAGGGATGGCTAGGCCAGCGATGGGAGTACGGTGGGGCCGTGTGAGGCTCAAGGCAAAGATAGCCGCCGCTGGAGGAGGGAGCAGTAGCTACCGGGCGCTTGTTTGAGTGGTCGGAGCATGAAGAGCAGAGATTGAAGAAGACGACAGCCGTTGGATGGACATCCAACATCCATCGCTCTCGTGTGTTCACTAAGTTGACAGTATGCTATGCAAAGGCCAACCTTTTTTATGAAAGCATACATGTCAACCTGTGGTAGGCGCACAAGTCAGCCTCAAATCTGTGGAAAACAACATACAGCCCATCTGCCATTATTTCTAATAATGTACAACCCATTTGCTAATTCTTAAGAATTTTCTTGGCATTAAACCCCATATTGTGGCCACGGTTAAAAAGTATACGAAATTTTGCATATTTCGGCGCGGTCAACTATTTTTAATCCAGAAATATCGATTCACATTCAAACTATTTTGAAAAATAATTTATATAAATATAAAATCCAAATAATTGTCCACGCATAAAATCAATGGAATTTAAGATCTTGTAATGAAAAAAAATTCAAACTAATTCCCGGTTTGATGTGTTTTAAAAATGTACATCCCATTTCTGGGCAAACCGAATGAAACTCTCCTCGCCTTTGAAAGATTTGCAGCCAAATAGGCCGCTAAAGCAAGTAGGCCTTGTTTGGGTATTTCTTTAGAAAAATAGAACTGGGCTAGCCATTTTCAGCAAGAAAAAAACACAACTGGGCTCATGATGTGGTAAGCATAAATAAAACCCTGGCTAGACGGGCCACAGCCCCCGCACAGCCCCGTTGTTACCCTGATCCGTCGCTAAAACTAGTATATAAATAACAACTGCTTGTTCCTCAAAAAAAACTGCGCCACTTGCTGGGTCCCTGGTGTCAGCCGTCAGAGTGTAATTCTCTCGCTTATTGACTACGTTGACAATGGCGTGAGCCATGATGTCCAACCATTAGGAGGAACCATATTTTTGGGCTTGTACTATAGAGGCACTTGCTTATGCATCGCCATGACGCCGGTGGGTCCCTACTCTCATCCTCTCCACGCTGATCATCTCCTTGTTCCTCTCGGTTGTTGACGATGTTGACAATGCAAGAGGGCGGCGCATCACAAGACGGCGAAAGTGTCGGTGTCAAACCGCAGATCTCGGGTAGGGGGTCCCGAATCAAGGCGTCTAGGCGGATGGTAACAGGAGACAAGGGACACGATGTTTTTACCCATGTTCGGGCCCTCTCGATGGAGGTAAAACCCTACTCCTGCTTGATTAATATTGATGATATGGGTAGTACAAGAGTAGATCTACCACGAGATCGAGAGGCTAAACCCTAGAAGCTAGCCTATGGTATGATTGTTGTTCGGCCCCACGGACTAAAACCCTCCGGTTTATATAGACACCGGAGAGGGCTAGGGTTACACAGTCGGTTACAATAGGATGAGATCTACATATCCAGATCGCCAAGCTTGCCTTCCACGCCAAGGAAAGTCCCATCCGGACACGGACGAAGTCTTCAATCTCGTATCTTCATAGTCCAGAGTCCGCCAAAGATTATAGTGCGCCATCCGGACACCCCTAATCCAGACTCCTCTCAGAGCCCCGAACTCGGCTTCAATGACGACGAAGTCCGCGCTGCAGATTGTCTTCGGCATTGCAAGGTGGTTCCTCCGAATACTTCATAGAAGATTTTGAACACAAGGATAGTGTCCGCTCGCAAAATAAGTTCCACAAACCATCGAGAGAGAATAATATTTACACAAATCCAATCTGGCCGACGTATTTTGCAGCATGACATCACACCACGCCAAGCCTTTATTCAATCGCTTTTACCGTCCCCACCTCGCCGCGTTTAGCGAGGCAGTTTCCTTGGCACGCCTTTGTCAAGCAGTAGATCGTGGTCCCTTATTCCGGATTCTCATCGACACGGGCGTGGTAACCCAATCGTGTCTGCTGGTATATTTCCTCAATCGGCGAAGTCCCAAACGGTCACGGGAGGGCTCTTGGTGTTCAACCTCTTTATAAAGAGACCAAGGCTCTACTCCTTTCTTTTAATCTCAATCAAATCCGCCTCTTGCCTCGAAGTTCCAACACCCAAAGCTCCAGATTCAGCGCCGGACCTTCGATGATAAACCGGCTCCGCCTTCAAGGTCGGTGGATGCCTTCCTCCGCTGGAAGAAGACGCGTCAAGCCGAGAGATGCCAGTATCTAACCGGAAAAATCTTGCATAGGCTGCCTGCTCAAGGGCAGGTTATTCCCACTACCAAGCCCGGTGAGAGCGTGGTGTTCGCGGCCTCACTTCCTTCGGGGCTAGGCTTCCCGACGGACCCCTTCGTGAGGGGGCTCATGTTTTATTATGGGCTGGAATTTCACGACTTGACTCCGGACTCCATCCTCCACATCTCATCGTTCATCGTCGTGTGCGAAGCCTTCCTCCGCATTACTCCTCACTTCGGATTGTGGCTTAAGACCTTCACAGTAGAGCCGAAGATGATCAAGGGGCAGAACGCGGAGTGCGGAGGCGCTGTTATAAGCAAGAATGCTGACGCTCCATGGCCCGAGGGCTTTTTTCAAGAGGAGTTCAGCTTATGGAAACGAGAGTGGTTTTATATCACAGCTCCCAGGGGCACCAAGTGGGTGGCACCACCTACCTTTCGCTCGGGTCCCCCACCGCAGCTAGCGTCATGGGTCAATAAAGGATTTAACTAGGGTCCGTCCAAGGACGTGCCCTTGTTGCAGGGCCGCATTCGAGATCTCCTAGAAAGAGACATCAATTTGGTCGTAGTGACACAGGTCATGCTGATTCGCCGCACCCTGCCCTGCAAACATCGCCCCCTGCGCCTGTGGCAGTTTAATCCGGAGGGACCACGAGCCCTCCAACATTTTACGGGCGTGACGCCCATGGAGATGTACAAATTGTTCTTCGGATCACAAGCAGTGTGTCCGGACTCGACCGAGGACGCAGGTTCGACCTGCAATCGCCTTGGATACTCAAGTAAGTAGTCATGTACCGGACACGCCCATCCGTATGTTTATCATAAAATTGCCCTTAAAAGAACTGTCCCTTAAACAGAGTGGATAGCGAAAGCAAAGCTAATCAGTGTACGGCCCTCCCCGAGACCACGCCGATCCCGTGTTAACCAGGATGCTGGAGGTTGCGCCTTTGGAAGAAGGCGAAGGGGGGAACAAGGAAGCTACCGCCTCCCCGAAGGAGGCTGTTAGGAAAGGAGTAATCAAGAATCCCTCCATCCAAGGGAAGAAGAGGACCGCCTCTGAAGACCCGGAGACCATGGTCTCAAAGTGGGGGAAGAAATCTTCGTCGAGGGTCTCTACGGGAGATGCCTCGGACGCACTATGCCCCCAAGGGGATCAGCCCTCCAGCGAACCGTAAGTAGAGAGGGGGGTTTTAAAATAAGAGACATCCCTGTTCTATTTCTGAGGAAGATAACCGAATTTGTACCTTGTAGTTCGGATCTCAGCCCATCTCAGCAGAGCTCATCTTCGTGGGATCTTCGTCCCCGAGATGATGGAGAGCGAACGCCTCCTCGCCGCACCGCCTTATGCGAGGCGGGCGACTTCGAGGTGTCGCCACGGAGGGTTTCTCCGAATCCGGAGGGCCGGAAAGCAACAGTATGGCTCCCCAAAGCCCTTTTCGTGGTCCGCCTTCAAAAAGGCCATGGACGAAGTCCGGCACCGTCCGGCACCTGGCCGGAGGAGTCAAGGATCTGCCGGGCGAAGCGCCTATCTCGTAAGAACACCATGCATTGATGGTCACGGTGATTGAAAGGATTTCATCCATGGAGAGCGGGTTGCACGAGGCCGTCAGAGTTTATCGATGTGTTTTGAGGTATGCGAAATGAAGTACCTCTTGACAGCTTCGCATATAAAAGATGCTATCAGATAGATAGTAGCCCCGAGACTCGGGCGTTGTCAAAAATGATGGCGTCGAGGATCATAATCCTGTATGATATGTCGCTTCCTATGTAGGTGGCGAAGTGTCCGGTGGCTAGCCGGACTGATGAATTTGCCGAGCTAAAGCGGCAACTTGACGTGGCAGATGCCGACATCGCGCTTGTCAACAAGCGGCTTGACGAGTCCCAAGGTATGCGATTTCTCCGCGGAGACCTGGTAAGGGGGATTGATTCCCATTCCTTACAACATGTATGCTTGATGCAGATGGTGCCGCTGCCATGGAGAACCTTCGGGCGGAACTCGCCCGAGCCAAGGAGCAGGCCAGGAAAAGTGATGTGGCTGCCTTAAAGGCGACCGAAGAGCTGAAAGCCGAACATGCTGCTCACCATCAAGCAAGAAGGAAATGGCCGAGATGGCTGTGAAGTTGAAGAATGCTGCCGACCGCTGCAAGCTTCTTGAAAAAGAAGACCGGGCGGAACAGAAGGACCTGGAGAAGGCCACTACCGAGGCCAAGGGTGCTCGCTCTGCAATGAGAGCTATGAAGGAGGAGCTACGTCAGGCCGGAGATATCGCGGCTGGAAAGCCCTTTATGCTGCGGATGAAGTTTGGGGATCCTAAATATGCTCAATTGGACCGGTTGTGGAGTGTGGCGGATACTTACCTGGACTTGGCGGCTAGTGCCGCGAACGCGGCCAAACACTTTCGAGATCAAAAGGATCACGAAGTGGAAAAGCTTTTTTGGTCGCAGTTCCACAATCCAGAGCGCCCACTTCCATTAATCGATCGTTTGGCTGCATGGGCGGAGCTGAATAGGTTATCCGGACTCGCCATGAAGTATGTCGTGAGTCATCTGTGGCCGGAAAGGCCCGAGCCGAAGAGTTATTTTAGTTTGGTGCAGCAGTTCCTTGGTGCGGTGCCGCATATCAATGCAATGAAGAGGTCAGCGTGCATAGAGGGTGTGCTGATGGCTCTTGCCTGTGTCAAGACATACTGGGCGGAGATGAAGGCCACCGATGTTGCATCCCAAGATTCGGACGGGAGCCGAGTACCTGTCGAGCACTATTTTCAGGAAGTTCGCAGGCGCTGCTTAATAGAGACGCAGTGCTCAAGGATATTATGTTGAATAACATGTATTATTGTAAAACGATGTTTCGAGGGAATATAAAAGCTTTTTATACTTGTGCCTTCAAGAATTAAAATACCTCCTGGCGGCCCGTTAATGTATATGTATATATAACCCGAAAGATGGCAGTCATCGGCTTTCATTTCACGCATATAATGCGGGGTGTTCGCAGGCGATTTTCACACTTGATCCAACGCCTTGGTCCTATAAAGGAGGTGATAGCGCAGTTAACTAGGCAACCGGACTATAATGCTTTATCACTTTCACTTAGCCATAGGAGTTTGACAGTGGGGCTACTATATAGCCCATGGGGGCACCGCGCTCACCCGAATTCGGGGCGCGTGTGTGCCTGGCCTGGAAACGACCCTTCCTTAATGCGGAGGAATCCTAAAGATTCCGGCGGGTCATCGAGTGGTTGACCAGTCTCACGCTATATCATGACAATCAGTTTTCGGCTTTCTCTACTCAGGTGCTCGCCTGGCTGAACCGGGGCACAATGGCGAGAGTTCTCCGGTGCCGCTTTAGCCGATAGAGCGGAACGTAAGGCAGCAAAACATGTGAGTCGGGCAAACCTAACATTTGACCAAAGACATGATTCGAGCTGATGCATATAAGGCCAAACTCGCGACGCCAACACTCCCTAAGGTATTCGGTCTTTATGAAAACAGCTGAAGAACGCCTTAGTAATAAGCCCCGTGTCCAGTGCACGCGCAAAATTCGACGCGTGGCCACATGCCAAGACGCCAGCCTCCACCTTGGTTATGGCAAGAAACCGGGGATGTGTATCAACAAGAGACAAGAAAAGGTTTACACAGTGGTCTTAATCTAAAAAGAATCCTTGAACGGGTCCCTCATCGCACGCTCTACTGTGTCTCCGGCTGTGCCGTATCTCCGGACGGCAGAGCACGGTGTTCATCTGTAAAACAGAGGAACTTAGTTGAAAGAGATCGTGCGAAAATGTATGTTATATTAAATAAATGAAGTACAATTCAAAGAATGAATAAAATTGAGCTTTATTGTCTCTTGTTGTACATGCGCGGAGCCCCTTGTACGGGGGTATGCGGCTAGTAAGCCCTTGTATGTTTACGCCGGACACGTCTAGCCATGTCCGGGGTCTGAACGACCTATTTAGGTGCTTTGGTTAGTGAAGCCGGTTTAGTGTGTGGCTGTCAAGGCAGCCGCACAATCTTCCGCGCTCGAGGAATACTCGATATTTCCCTTTAATGAGATGATGCCTCGCGGACCGGGCATTTTAAGTATAAGAGATGCATAATGCGGTACTGCATTAAAGCGGGTGAAAGCTAGGCCCCAAAGAGTGCTTGATAGCTACTTGTAAATGGGGCGATGTGGAAGGTTAGCTTTTCGTGGCGGAAGTTGTCGGGTGAGCCGAACATAACTTCTAGCAGAGAGAGCCCGCATAATGGGCATCTGGGCTCATGCGTTACCCTTGAAAGGAAGTGTTGCTATGGCGAATTGTTGTTGGGTCTATCCCCATTTTATGGATTGTGTCCTGATATAGCAGGTTTAGATCGCTGCCGCCGTCCATTAGGACTTGTGTAAAGTGGAGTCCGTCAATTATCGGATCTAATACCAAGGCAGTCCACTGCATTCGGATACTTCTAGAGTAATCCTGTTGGTCGAAGGTGATTGGTTTTAACAACCAAAGGGCGGGACTCCTCTCGATAGGCCATTATGGCGCAGATCTCCAGAGGCGCCACTATGTTTTTCCCTTTGTCACGTGAAGTGAGTTTACTCTTTTACTTCTTGTGGGAAATTCTTTTGTTTTCCGGTGCTCGCTTGTGGGGTTCGGCCATCGCCCTCGCTTGGTGTGTCGAGCCCCTTGTGTTCGGCGTTGAGTTTGCCGGATTGCTTGAAGACCCAACAATCTCTGTGGGTATGGTTTGCAGGCTTCCCGGGAGTACTGTGGATTTGGCATATCTTGTCCAAGATTTTGTTTAAGTTAGATAGCTCGTCCCTGTTATCCTTGAGGGGCAGCTTTTTCTGATTCTGCCGAGAGCTTTTGAATTCGGCGTTGACTGTCGTGCTCTTCAGGCTGTTTCCCTTGGTCCGGTGCTGGTCCTTACTGCGTCGCGGTTTCCCGTTTCCATCCCTAACTTCGGATGTACTTGGGTCGATTGTACTGCATCTTGCCAACCAGCTATCCTCTCCTGCGAAAAGCGGGTCATGAGGCTTGTTAATGCGGCCATTGTTCTTGGCTTTTCTTGGTCGAGGTGTCTGGCGAGCCATTCGTCTCGAACGCTGTGTTTGAAAGCTGCTAAGGCTTCAGCGTTCGTACAGTCGACTATCTTGTTCTTTTTAGTAAGAAATTGGTTCCAGAGTTTCCGGGCTGACTCTCCGGGTTGTTGAGTTATATGACTTAAATCGTCTGCATCCGGAGGTCGGACATAGGTCCCTTTGTAGGACCTTGAGAAGAGGTGTCTAGTGGGGGGGGGGGGGGGGGGATTAGACACTAAGTACCAAAGTTGCAGTTTTTAAGTTTCTTTAAAGTGTGAGTGGAGTTTAGGCACAAGTTTAACATTCACAACATATAGCAAGCAAGCATGCAAAGAGTATATGAGCAGCAGAAAATAAAGCATGCAATTTGCAAGAATGTAAAGGGAAGGGATTGGAGGATTCAAACGCAATTTGGAGACACGGATGTTTTTGGCGTGGTTCCGATAGGTGGTGCTATCGTACTTCCACGTTGGTGGAGAATTCAACCCATGAAGGGTAACGGTTGCGCGAGTCCACGGAGGGCTCCATCCACGAAGGGTCCACGAAGTAGCAACCTTGTCTATCCCACCTTGGCCTCCGCCCACGAAGGTCTTGCCTCACTAGCGTTAGATCTTCTCGAAGTAGGCGATCTAGTTGCCCTTACAAACTCCTTGGTTCTACTCAACAATCTTGTCGAGGCTCCCAAGTGACACCTAGCCAATCTAGGAGACACCACTCTCCAAGAATTAACAAATGGTGTGTTGATGATGAACTCCTTGCTCATGTGCTTCATATGATAGTCTCCACAACACTCAACTCTCTCTCATAGGTTTTGGATCTGGTGGAAAGAGGGTTTGAGTGGAAAGCAACTTGGGGAAGGCTAGAGATCAAGATTCATATGGTAGGAATGGAATATCTTGGCCTCAACACATGAGTAGGTGGTTCTCTCTCAGAAATGATAAGTTGGAAGTGTAGGTTCACCGATGGCTCTCTCCACGAATGAAGAGGAGGTGGAGGGTATATATAGCCTCCACAAAAAATCTAACCGTTACACACAATCTACCAAACTCGGTGGGACCGAATAGTTAAACTCGGTCAGACCGATTTAGCAAATAATGTGACCGTTAGGGTTGTCGGTGGGACTGACATGCATCTCGGTGAGACCGACCTGGTTAGGGTTAGGGCATAACGTAATCTCGGTGAGACCGATTACACAGACTCGGTGAGACTGATTTTGGTAATTAGCTAACCAGAGAGTTGGTCAGGTAAACTCGGTGGGACCAATTTGCTCTTTCCGGTGAGACCGAAATATTACAAAAAGGAAACAGAGAGTTTACATTGCAATCTCGGTGGGACCGATCGCTCACTTCGGTTGGACCGAAACGTTACGAAGGGAAACAGAGAGATTGCAACCCCATCTCGGTGAGACCGAGATCCCTATCGGTAAGACCGATTTGCGGGTTTGTGGCAGTGGCTATGACTTCCAAACTCGGTGGCGCCGGATAGAAAAAATCGGTGGGGCCGAGTTTGACTTTAGGTTTAGGACATATGTGTGGAAATGGGACAGTAGTTGAGGGTATTTGGAGCATATCACTAAGCACTTTGAAGCAAGAGGCTCATTAAGCAACACCTCATCTCTCCTTGATAGCATTGGCTTTTCCTATAGACTCAATGTGATCTTGGATCACTAAAATGTAAAATGAAGAGTCTTGAGCTTGAAGCTTTAGCCAATCCTTTTGTCCTTAGCATCTTGAAGGAGTTCCCACATCCTTTAGTCCATGCCACTCCATTGGTGAACTTATCTGAAACATACTAGATAAAAGTGTTAGTCCAACAAGAGATATGTTGTCATTAGTTACCAAAACCACCTAGGGAGCACTTGTGCTTTCAATCTCCCCCTTTTTGGTAATATGGCAACATACATCAAAGCTTTAGATAAAGATATAAAGAATAGCAAGTAAAGCTTTGGAAAGACATGTAACAAGCATAGGCTCCCCCTACATGTATGCAATCATGTGAATATGAAATATAGAAGCATGTGATAGCATAACCATGATAGAGCAGGCAATGTGTTACATGTATCTTGGCTATATGCATCGAGCAAAAGTATTAAAGAGAATACCTTCATGCCCATGAGTCCTTCTTGCAAACAAGATGTACATCAGCAAGAATTCCTCATACACATGATTGTGATGCATATACTTACCTTGTGGTCTTGAGTTGGCTTAGGATGGAATGAACCTGCGTAAACAAGGTTAGATAATACAGATGCACCTACTAGCCAGAGCAAACAAAAGAAACCACAAGAATACCAAGACTGGGATGACATGTAGAGAGTGAGTACTGAGTACCACATTGGATTTGACATGTTCCCAAGAGTAAAGATATGCAATGAATTTAAATGATCTCTTTCCCTTAGATGTCTTGCTCCCCCTGAATCTAACATGGGATACTAGGAGAAGATAGGGAATGTAAAATCAGAGCTGAAGGAAAACAGAAATGAAAGATATGAATGATGATCAGAGCTAAAGTTCAGAGCAAATGTATGCTAATGCAGAATTTAGCACAACAGATCATATGAACATGTCTCTCCCCTCAAGAAGACATGTGGACATCTCTCCTCTTGAACACCAAGCATCCGGGATCCTTGAGAAATACTTTCTACTAGTATTCTCTCCCCCTGGAGATCTCTCTCTCTCCCTGAAGGATCTCTCTCTCTCTAAAT
Source organism: Aegilops bicornis (assembly GCA_021605145.1). NCBI lineage: Eukaryota > Viridiplantae > Streptophyta > Magnoliopsida > Poales > Poaceae > Aegilops > Aegilops bicornis. The sequence goes on along the minus strand of CM038673.1, from coordinate 673,932,226 downwards.
GATAAGCTTTAATGTGATCTATCTCTCCCCCTTTGACATCAATTTCCAAGAAGGGCTTGATAAAGATGTAATCTCTCTCTCCCCTTTGACATCAATTTCCAAGAAGGGCTTGATAAAGATGTAATCTCTCTCTAAATGATAAGCTTTGATGTGATCTCTCTCTCCCACTTTGACATCAATTTCCAAGAAGGGCTTGATAAAGATGTAATCTCTCTCTCCCCCTATGGAATTTGTCGTGAATAGGTTTGATCCTTGAGTCACAACATAAAGCAATGATAAAAATGCGATGCATGTAGAGGACAAGATTCATTGAGTGGAGCTGGAACAGACGAAACACAGAATAAGTGGCAAACTGTTTTTCCTGTGGTGAAATCGGTGGCACCGAGTGGTATGCTTTGGTCGTACCGAAAAGATTCTGTTGGACCGAAAACAACAAATCGGTTGAACCGAGTTCATCACAGAGAAAGCACTTGTCACCTCAGCTCACTAGACTAGTAAGATCTCACAAAGATTTGCAAGGAATTAACTGAAAGATATGCAAGGAATTAGATGCGTAAAATGCAGAAAGCAGAAAGAAATCTAGATGAAGTTTTTTTTGAAAGGGGAAACACAGATGCATGAGACAAATGCAAAAACTCAAAAAAGAACACATGAGAACTTCATCTAGAGATGGTCGGCGACAAAGTCACCTATGTTAGAGTATATTGACTTAGGAGTCAAGTGAGGTCACTTGATCATAGGCCATACTCATCGTTTAAGCTCAAAATGGGGTTGCCATTTTTCGTTTAAGCATCTTGATGTATTCACATCTTGTCGAGTTGCTTTAACTCATGACTCGGAGTAAAGCTTCTCTAAGATGGAATGACATACCTTGGTGTGTTGTCCATGTAGTTGAACTTGCGTGGGTTGCTCAAGGTTGATGTAGCTCATCAAGAATTTGGAGCACCACTTGGAATTTGAGTCCATCTACCTACATGGATTTGTTCTTGCAAGGAAGAGCACTTGTATATCCAAAAATAACAATCATGAAACTCAACATAGAATTTGTCAAAGGATATGTTTGAATGGTTTCGTGCTTCCTTGTCTTCAACCACCTTGTGTAGAGACTTGGTGATGTAGAGATTGCTCAAGATATGAGTAGGTTTCAACCTCATGGAATTTGATTCGACCAAGTACCTACATGGGTTAGATAACATGCAAGATACAAATATGTCCAAGACATAAGTTTTTCATCCTAAGAGAAATATCAAGGATTAGTCATAAGCTCATGTCTTGCATGTATCCAATGGAGTTTCTACTCCAAGTTTGAAGCATCAACGATGTTCAATTCTCCTCTTAACCTGCAAAACACTTTCTCATCAAGAGGTTTAGTGAATATATCCGCTAATTGCTTTTCGGTGCGAACATGCTTAAGATCAATGTCACCCTTAGCAACATGATCTCGAATGAAATGATGACGAACTTCAATATGCTTAGTTCGAGAATGTTGCACAGGATTATGACCAATTTTGATAGCACTTTCATTATCACAAAGCAATGGAACATGTCTCACATATATCCCATAATCTTTAAGAGTTTGGGCCATCCAAAGTAATTGAGCACAACATGAACCAGCGGCAATATATTCAGCTTCGGCGGTGGATAAGGATACCGAGTTTTGTTTCTTGGAGGACCAAGACACAAGAGACCTACCAAGAAATTGACAAGTACCCGAAGTGGACTTTCTGTCAACCTTGTCTCCGACATAGTCCGAGTCGGAATAGCCAACAAGATCGAAAGAGGCCCTCTTAGGATACCAAATGCCAAAATTTGGTGTATGGATTAAGTATCTCACTATCCTTTTCACGGCCTTAAGATGACATTCTTTAGGGGCAGCTTGATATCGTGCACACATGCACACACTTAGCATAATATCGGGACGTGAAGCACATAGATATAACAATGGACCAACCATAGAGCGATAAACCTTTTGATCAACCGGTTCACCATCTTTGGTTAAGTCAAGATGTCCACTAGTATGCATGGGTGTAGTCATACCTTTGCATTCTTGCATATTGAACTTCTTGAATAAGTCCTTAGTGTACTTTGTTTGAGAGACAAAAGTACCTTCCTTAGTTTGCTTGATTTGCAAACCAAGAAAGAATTTGAATTCACTCATCATAGACATCTCAGACTTCTCCGACATTAGCTTCCCAAACTTTTCACTAAAATGAGGGTTAGTTGAACCAAATATAATATCATCAACTTAAATTTGGCACACAAAGAGTTCACCATTAACCCTTTTAGTAAAAATAGTAGAATCAATTTTCCCAATTTCGAAGCCTTTTTCAAGAAGAAACTTTGTCAATCATTTATACCATGCTCTAGGAGCTTGTTTAAGTCCATAAAGAGCTTTGTGAAGTTTGTAAACATGATTGGGTTTCTTAGGATTAACAAAGCCGGGAGGTTGTTTAACACAAACTTCCTCCTCTATTTCACCATTTAGAAAAGCACTTTTAATGTCCATTTGGTACAAGGTGATATCATGGTGATTAGCATAGGCAAGTAAGATGCTAATGGACTCAAGTCTAGTAATCGGGGCGTAAGTCTCACCATAGTCCATACCTTCGACTTGTGTGTAGCCTTGGGCGCATTTAGACGTGCTTTTGTTGCGAACTACTTGTCCATCTTCATCTTGCTTGTTGCGAAACACCCATTTGGTACCGATGATGTTGTGGTTGTTGTCGGTCTTCTGAACCAATGTCCAAACTTGGTTCCTCTCAAAGTTGTGTAGCTCTTCATGCATAGCATTTATCCAATCCGGATCTTCCAATGCTTCTTCGACCTTCATAGGTTCAATGCTAGAGATAAAAGAATAGTTTTCACAAAAGTTAGCTAAACGAGTTTTAGAGCGAGTGATTCTCCCGGTTTGAATATCATTGTAGATTTGCTCGACGGGATGGTCTTTAGCAATTCTTGCTCGAACTCGTGAAAGCTTTTGCTTGGGTCTTTGTTGAACATCTTCTTCATCTTGTTCTTCTACTTGGCCTTCTTCATTGTTGGCGTTGTCGTTCTCTTGTCGTGGTGGAGAAGGAGGTTGTTGACATTCGTCTTGATGCACTTCCTTGTTTTATTCATCTTGGTGTGTCCCACTTGTGGATGCTTCCGTATCAACTCTTGGTTCACCTTGTCGTGAAGTAGAAGCTTCCACTTGGACGGACGAGGTACTCTCCTTCACCTCCGTTGGACGGACCTTGCCAATAGACAAGTCTTGGATTGCTTCCGAAGGATCTTTGTCTCCTACATCAATTGGCAATTGCTCTACTTGCGAGCCGTTAGACTAATCAAACTTCACATCTATCGTCTCTTCAACCTTTCGGGTGAAATTGTTGTAGACACGGTAAGTGTGAGAGTTTGAGCCATAACCTAGTAGGAAACCTTCATGAGACTTAGGAGCAAATTTAGAACGACGATGCTTATCAAGAATGTAGCACTTTGAGCCGAATACTCGAAAGTATCCAACTTGGGGTTTGTTACCGGTGAGTAGCTCGTATGCCGTCTTGCCGAGCAGCTTGTGAAGATACAAGAGATTTGTTGCATGACAAGATGTCTCAACCACTTCTGCCCAAAAGTGCTTCGGCGTCTTATACTCATCAAGCATCGTTCTCGCCATTTCGATGAGCGTCCGGTTCTTCCTCTCAACAACTCCATTTTGTTGAGGTGTGTACATAGCCGAGAACTCATGTGAAATCCCTTCTTCGTCAAGAAAGGTGTCCACATTTACGTTCTTGAACTCCGTTCCGTTGTCGCTGCGAACCTTCTTGATCTTCACTTCAAATTGGTTTTGGGCCTTCCTAGCGAGGTTTTTGAAGATCTTTTGGACCTGCGATTTATCATCGAGAAAGAACACCCACGTAAATCTGGAAAAATCATCAACTATAACTAGACCAAAAGAATTTCCGCCGAGACTCTTGTAAGAGTTGGGACCAAAGAGATCCATGTGAAGTAGCTCGAGTGGCCTCTTCGTGGTCATGATGTTCTTCACGGGATGCCTTCCTCCAACCTGTTTACTTGCTTGACAAGCACTGCAAAGTCTATCCTTATCAACTATGACATCATTGACTCCAAGGATATGATTCCCCTTAATAAGCTTGTCAAGGTTTCGCATACCAACATGACCTAATCGTCTATGCCATAACCAGCCTTTTGAGGATTTAGCAATGAAGCAAGTTTTAGGTTGAGCCTTTTAGTGAAATCAACAATGTATAGATCACCTCTACGCACACCAAGAAAGACCATTTTATGATTATCTCGACGAAACACTTGGCAATCTACTTCAGTAAATAGAACATTGAAACCAAATCAGCAAGTCTAGATCTGAAAGTAAGTTGTAACCAAGAGATTCAACGAGCATAAAATTTTGTATGGAGCTATCATGTGAGATGGCCCCCTTACCGAGGCCAACCACCTTACCCTTTGAGTTGTCACCGAAAGTGACATACTTTCGAGGACCATCATTTTCAGAAAGCTCACGAAACATGTCTTTATCTCCAGTCATGTGATCGGTACATCCACTGTCAAGAACCCATTCCTCTCCTCCTGACGTATATCCCCGAAGATTTGCCATAAGACCAAAATGTCTCATTACATCATCAAGATCGAAGTCACTATCATCATCCTCATCATAGTATCCATGTTCAACATCGTCATGTGGTGGATCAAATCCTAGAGAGGGTGATTCATTAGAATGAGTTTGACACATATCTTTCTTATGAATTCTTATAGCTTCGGAAATAATGTCACTAATAATACCAACATTTCCTTTGGCACGCATAAGGTTTGTAAGCTCAAATAGACGATCACCAAACATAGGATCACTAGTATTCATCTTACTCAAGGCAATAGATTTATAGAGAATCTCATCTAGATTTTTCAAGGAATAATTTGGAAAGCATTCCTCAAGAAATTTCCATATAGTGTAGGCACACTCAAAAGTAGGCAAGATTCTAATCAAGTTTCTAGGCAAGCCTCTAGTGATAAGATTAACAGTTCTAAGATTCCTAGTCATGTCAATAGCTTCATCAAGGGTAGGATGCATAGGATCAACACAAGGTGCACAAGGACTAGCAATGTACTTGTTAAAATGATATTGATTGAAAATAACAAGCATCTCATTTTTCCACTCACGAAAATACTCTCCATCAAGAATAGGCACTCTATGACTAAGACTCCCCAAAGTAGACTCATCCATCTTCCTCCAATGGTGATTAAACCAAAGCAATGGAGACCAAAGCTCTAATACCACTTGTAGGACCTTGAGAAGAGGTTTCTAGAGGGGGGGCGATTAGACACTAAGTACCAAAGTTGCAGTTTTTAAGTTTCTTTGAAGTTTGAGTGGAGTTTAGGCACAAGTTTAACATTCACAACATATAGCAAGCAAGCATGCAAAGAGTATATGAGCAGCGGAAAATAAAGCATGCAACTTGCAAGAATGTAAAGGGAAGGGATTGGACGATTCAAACGCAATTTGGAGACACGGATGTTTTTGGCGTGGTTCTGATAGGTGGTGCTATCGTACTTCCACGTTGGTGGAGACTTCAACCCACGAAGGGTAACGGTTGCGCGAGTCCACGAAGGGCTCCACCCACGAAGGGTCCACGAAGTAGCAACCTTGTCTATCCCACCATGGCCGTCGCCCACGAAGGACTTGCCTCACTAGCGGTAGATCTTCACGAAGTTGGCGATCTCCTTGCCCTTACAAACTCCTTGGTTCAACTCCACAATCTTGTCGGAGGCTCCCAAGTGACACCTAGCCAATCTAGGAGACACCACTCACCAAGAAGTAACAAATGGTGTGTTGATGATGAACTCATTGCTCATGTGCTTCAAATGATAGTCTCCCCAACACTCAACTCTCTCTCATAGGTTTTGGATCTGGTGGAAAGAGGGTTTGAGTGGAAAGCAACTTGGGGAAGGCTAGAGATCAAGATTCATATGGTAGGAATGGAATATCTTGGCCTCAACACATGAGTAGGTGGTTCTCTCTCGTAAATGATAAGTTGGAAGTGTAGGTTCACCGATGGCTCTCTCCACGAATGAAGAGGAGGTGGAGGGGTATATATAGCCTCCACACAAAATCAAACCGTTACACACAATCTACCAAACTCGGTGGGACCGAATAGTTAAACTCGGTCAGACCGATTTAGCAAATAATGTGACCGTTAGTGTTTTCGGTGGGACTGACATGCATCTCGGTGAGACCGACCTGGTTAGGTTAGGGCATAACGTAATCTTGGTGAGACCGATTACACAAACTCGGTGAGACCGATTTTTGTAATTAGCTAACCAGAGAGTTGGTCAGGTAAACTCGGTGGGACCGATTTGCTTTTTTCGGTGAGATCGAAATGTTACAAAAAGGAAACAGAGAGTTTACATTGCAATCTCGGTGGGACCGATCGCTCACTTCGGTTGGACCGAAACGTTACGAAGGGAAACAGAGAGATTGCAACCCCATCTCGGTGAGACCGAGATCCCTATCGGTAAGACCGATTTGCTTAGGGTTTGTGGTAGTGGCTATGACTTCCAAACTCGGTGGCGCCGGATAGAAAAAATCGATGGGGCCGAGTTTGACTTTAGGTTTAGGACATATTGTGGAAATGGGACAGTAGTTGAGGGTATTTGGAGCATATCACTAAGCATTTTGAAGCAAGAGGCTCATTAAGCAACACCTCATCCCTCCTTGATAGTATTGGCTTTTCCTCTGAGACGCAATGTGATCTTGGATCACTAAAATGTAAAATGAAGAGTCTTGAGCTTGAAGCTTTAGCCAATCCTTTGTCCTTCGCATCTTGAAGGAGTTCCCACATCCTTTAGTCCATGCCACTCCATTGTTGAACTTATCTGAAACATACTAGATAAAAGTGTTAGTCCAACAAGAGATATGTTGTCATTAATTACCAAAACCACCTAGGGAGCACTTGTGCTTTCACCCTTGAAAATTTGCCCGAAAAGCATCCTCGAGCTCTTCCCAACTTCCAATGGTGTTTTCGGGAAGGCTTTTAAGCCAATGTCGGGTTGGCCCTTTGAGCTTGAGGGGTAAGTATTTTATGGCGTGGAGATCATCTCCTCTAGTCATGTGTATGTGGAGGATGTAATCCTCAATCCGCACTCTGTGGTCATTGTTCCGTCAGATGCCTCTATGTTTACGGGCTTGCATCCCGCTGGAAATACATGATCAAGCACCTCATTGGTGAAACATAGGGGGTGTGCGGCACCCCTATATTTGGGTGTACCGTGATGTTCGGGTACTTGATGCATTGCATTGCTTACTAGAGCTTGCTTTCTTGGTCCGTAGATAGATCTGGCTGGGCCATCTTTTTGATGTGAATCCTTGTACGGATCGCGTGCTGGCTTGTGTGCGGCGCCATTTGTCGCACTATGTTGGCCATGGGGTCGTTTATCCGACTGGGTGGCTTCCTTATTTTTTGATTGCGGAGGCTCTAAGGCCTCTTCATCAAATTCCGGCAGTAATTTTCGCTTCAGGTAGCTCTTTGTGCGGCGATCGCCGCCAGATTTGTCTGTGGTGTTGAGTACTTTGCTCCATCTAATTCTGAGTGCATCTTCCGCTGTTTTGAGCTTCCGTTTCTGCTTTTTCAGGCTACGCGCAGTGGCGATGAGCCTTTTTTGGAGGTTCTTCTGGTCCAGCCATCTATCCGGCGTGAGGTCGTCTGGACTGTTATCTTCGCCGGGGACGGGTTGTTTATCCAAGTTGGCCTGTTCGGACGGTTGCTCAATGGCATGTTCGTCGTCCGCCGGTTCGCCCTGCTCTATGGCTGGGTCTGTATGGCTGATGTCTCTGTCGAGGTAGGGTTTGGAGCGGTGCTTACGCCACCGCTTTGACTGCTTTTCGAGGAAACGATCCCTCGTTGCGTCCCTTTGTTCCTCGTCGTCGTTTCTTTTAGGTGTGTCCACCATGTATACATCGTGAGATGGGGTGGTTGTCCAGTGCCCTATAGGCGTTGGTTCCTCTTCGTCTCCTACATCGTCATCCATACCATCGATGTCTTCGGAGTCGAAGTCGAGCATGTCGGTTAAATCATCGACTATGGCTATGAAGTGGGTGGTGGGTGGGCTTTGATTTTCTTCGTCGTCCACAACCCAACCTTGCTGACCATAGTCCGGCCAGGGCTTCCCTGATAAAGAGAGAGATTTTAAAGAATTCAGAATGCCGCCGAAGGGCGAGTGCTGAAAGATGTCCGCGGCGGTGAACTCCATGACCGGCGCCCAATCGGATTCGATTGGCAGGGGCACGGAAGGTTCGGAGTCCGGAGAGGAGTCCGGCACCTTGGAGTCGCGGGCTTCGCAAAGGACAAAGCTGGTGTTCGGCTCGATCGTCATAGAGATTGCAGCCCCCGAGGCGGTGTCCAGCCACTCATCCTCGATAGGTGCAGTCGGCTCCGAGCTAAGGGTCGGAGCGGACACTGGTGCGGCCGTGGCACTTTTCGCGGCAGAGCTAGATCATGCCCATCGTGACAAGGCGGGCGCGCTTGGCTGTGGCTCGAACCCGTCAAGATCGAGTCTCCGCGACGCCACCGTAGTTCAAACTTCCAAATCTGACCTGATGGCGGGAGCGTAGGTTTCGATCCGCTCCAGATGGCTGCTTTAATTGGCCCGCAGTGCAAAGCCGCCGAATACCAAGATCTGTCTGGGGAGAAAAGTCTCACCCTGGACCGCATCGTTGTTGATGATCGGAGGAGCCATCGGGCCTAAAGATGACGACACGGTAGAACTCTCAACGAAAGCACCAATGTCGGTGTCAAAACCGGCGGATCTCGGGTAGGGGTCCCGAACTGTGCGTCTAGGCGGATGGTAACAGGAGACAAGGGACACGATGTTTTTACCTGTGTTCGCCCTCTCGATAGAGGTAAAACCCTTCTCTTGCTTGATTAATATTGATGATATGGGTAGTACAAGAGTAGATCTACCACGAGATCAGAGAGGCTAAACCCTAGAAGCTAGCCTATGGTATGATTGTTGTTCATCCTACGGACTAAAACCCTCCGGTTTATATAGACACCGGAGAGGGCTAGGGTTACACAGAGTCGGTTACAATAGGAGGAGATCTACATATCCATATCGCCAAGCTTGCCTTCCACGCCAAGGAAAGTCCCATCCGGACACGGGACGAAGTCTTCAATCTCGTATCTTCATAGTCCAGGAGTCCGGCCAAAGGTTATAGTCCGGCCATCCGGACACCCCCTAATCCAGGACTCCGTCAGCGAGCGAACCAAGGCCGCAAGGCGGAGGACGACGGCGAGGCCTCGGACGGAATGAACAGGAGCCGTTGAACATGCGCCGGTCCAGTCGCAGGCGGAGGGGAGTACAAGGGTTAACTAGTTCGGGCGCGGGTGCGTGTTGGGGCTGACGTCGCCGGAGGATAACAGGACGTGTGGGGGAATAGAGGGAGGGACTGGCCAACGTTGGAGGGTACGTACGGTAGGGCGGCGGAGGCGCAGCCAGCCATGGGAGGCGGGAGCAAAGCGGAGCCGACGGGTGGTTTGGTTTGGGCGGCCGGAGGAAGAAGAAGACAAGACATAGAAGATACACGACAGATGTTGGATGTCAATCCAACTACCGGTAGGCGTAATCGCTTGTTGACCGCCACCTTGGATAGGCTATTTCCTCGGGTCCCAAATCGCCGTAATCCAAATCATCACGGTCATGCAACCTTTCCTATGAAAATTTACAGCCCATTTGATGTGCTAGTTCGAAATAAGTTTGTGGGTGCTGGTGGGGGCTAATCACTTGGCTTCAGAATACACAAGTGAGCTCAAGCAGCCAAGTAGAGTGATGTTATTTCCTTGGTTGGGATTTGTTACAAAATTTCACTATAAATTAAACGAATGGCAAGCTATTTGCCTTGTTTCAAAGAAAATATGACAAATACAGCCGAGTTGAAAAGGGCAGGAACATCTAACTCCAGCTTACAAACTGTACAAAAGCACGAGGGTTAATTGTTCATCAGGTTTACAAAAACCCAGATTGAAAAGAGCAACAACATCTAACTCCAAAGACTATTTTCGCAGTCACAACAAATGGATCGGTCAGTCCATAGAATGAACATCCCGGTCGTAAAATTTATCGGATTATGACCACAATATGTTGTAAATAGAAGCCCGACACGCTCGTAAGCTCTTTTGCCCACCTGAAACTCCTTTTTTTGCTCTTCGACATACCCATCCGTCAAAACCATGCTGCTGATAAACGTAAGCCTGATGGACAATAGTAACCTCGCATTCAGCAGGAAGAATGTTACATATCTTGTGTTTGCACGGTTGGCTACATATCATTCTAGCGTTATTGTCTTCAATCGAATCTCATGAGAAGTGAGAAAATCCCGATGCATACGAATCCACCGATTGGTTATAACTTTCTTACCCCATCATGTTGCCTAAATATACATGAAGATTGAAAACAGTTCAGGTCTAAAAGAAGAGTGTCGAAAGAGCAACAACTGAACGGTTAATTCTAGTACACTATATGCGGGCTTCCAATGTGCGTGAAATTATCACCTTTATATACAACTTCTCCATACATGGAAAGCATTGCAGCAAGCCAATAATCTTGTTCAGATCAAAACTATTCATTTGGATATATAAGATCTTGATGTAATCCGGCACCATTGATAGGCAATCCATGGAGAAACTCTTCATTGAGCATAGAACATAATATTAGTACAAAATGTGTACTCCAAGATGATATATAAATTATGTGCAGAAATTTAAAATGCAGCTTATGGTTACAAGTGTAGATGATAATATAAGTACCTGAAGAACTGTGGAGCCAAACACCATATTGAAATGAGCATAGAGAACATGTATTACACCCAAGGTCTCCAGTTTAGGCACAGAGAGGACGGTTATTTGCAATAGTGAATAACTAGAATCAAGGATCAACCTTTGAAGGGAAGGGGCATCTTGGATGATGAGCTGCCTTCCGTCAAAAGAAATTCCAATTCTTACTAGGTTAGGTGACTTTATTTGGAGACAATCGATTCTAACTGTGAAAACAAGCACCAAGCACTCCAGCGGAGGGCAACTGGAGTGGATGATGCTGTGCAATGAGGCCTCCGATATACGAACCCGCACAAGTGAAAGTTTCTTGAGAAATGGGAGTCGAAGGTTTAGTACTGCATTGTCTCGTAGGTAGCACAGCGCAAAGGTGGCGGAGTGGAGAGAGGAGGAAACCGCGAGATGGACATCGGTGCTTTGAGGGCACAAATTCATGGCGTTCGGTATGTGGTATGTGATTTGTGGGAATAGTAGAACTCAAGCAGCTGTAGTTGTGTGAATTCAGAGGATTTCAGCCAAAGGCCCACCATGCAGGGCATGGTATGCTTGCTCAGGTAGCATGACGGGATGCAGAGGCTTTGAACGGAGCCCTGGTGGGAGGAGATGATGGCTCTGGGGATTTCAAAATCATTGATGGGAGATATCTGACGACAGTCGAGATTATGGGGCACGGCGCGCCATAGAGGGCGCCACCGAATTGAGAGGACTTGGGTGCGGCAGCAATCCTTGTTGGGGAGAAGCGAGATGATCTCCCCAAGGACGGCGTCCGGGAGATCGCTGATGCGGTCCACCCGAGATTCTACGGGTTCCTCGATCCGGTGGGGCGGGTCGCCGCTTCTCCTCAGGCTGCCAGTGTGGGATCTAAAAAAGGCCGCTGGCCATGGAGCCTCATCTTCTTGGCGCTGGGGTCAGCCGGCTCCATTTTACTCGAGGGCGTCGTGTCGTGCTCACGGATTTGAGCAGAGTAACGAATGACGAGCCTAGTTGTAGTGTGAACGAAGAAGAAGGGGAGCTGGGGCTTTTCTATAGGAGTGAGGAAGAAGGGGAGCTGGGGTTTTCTGTAGGAGTGAGGTGAGGAATTTGGGGGTACGAGTGGAGCGAGCTGACGTGAGGTTGGTGGGAGCGACGAGGAAGAAGAGCACCTGTGTTTTTTGGAGGGGGCGGTGTGCGGGTGTGGGTGTGGGTAGCGCCTCATTCAAGAAATATATGGGCTTTTGAATTGATTTTACTATTTACTAGTGTGGATGGGCTGTTTTGTCTTGGGCCCAGAGAAACAATTACTACTAGTACAGTGGAGACACTCTACAGCCTACCCAAAAACAATTACTACTAGTACAAGGAGACACTCTACCGCTTTTGGCTCCTCCTAGGTCATTGAAACGTCTCCCTCATCGAATGTCGTTATACTTTTGTTCACCGACATGCGGGCCATGCAGCAAGGGCCCAAATGTCATCCACCAAATTAGAAGGCAAGATGCAGTGGAGAGTCACCCGGTCAGAAGGCCGGGCAAGAACGAGCCGTCGTATCACAAAACCCCACCTCCCCGCAGTCTAAGTTTGACGGACGAAGCAACCATCATTTCACTCTTCGCTGAATCCCCTTCTCCCTCTCTGTCTTCAAGAAAGGCAACACTCGCGTCTGCCACTGTTCTTCTCTCCGAACGAAGGGAAGGTAAGCGGATCCGTGATGTTGCTATATTTTCGTTCAGAGAAAAAAAAAGAACTTTTGCAAAGCAGTAACCGATCCTCACTCTCCTAGTATTCGTTAGTTTCATGATGGACCAAGGAGAACCAGGCAAAGATCTGCCGATATTGGAGCAGACGCGGGAGGTTGATCCCCATGAGACAGAGAGCTCCAAGAAGATGGAGGCAACCACCGAGCTGACCCCAGATACGCTCACGGCCACTACTGAGATGGTCAACGCCTGCTTGAGGTTACAGTTCGTGGCACTGCAGGAGCAGTTTCCCCCTTCGAGGATGTGCCCCCCAATCGAGCTGCCCAAGGTGATTTCCTTCTTTGCCGGTCTCGATTGTGGTTTTTCATCTAAGTATGTGGTGATTTTTTAGAAAAGGAAGTATGTGGTGATTAATAATGTAAAATTTTATTAGCTTCGATGCCATGCTATACATAGTGGTTTAAATAACTTGTGTTTCTTATACCGAAAAAGTAATTCAGAATTTGTTTCGCTTTCAATTAGAGCCTGATGCGCATAAGGATTGTGTGGTTGTACATGTCACTCGCTATGAGGCGGACGACCTGAATATACGCACTGGGAAAACAGAGTTCTTAGGCTATTGGATCCTGGAAGCCATTTGCGGTTATACCAATGAAGAGTTGTATTCCAGCCTCACTGTTGTCGGGTGTGTTGTCCAGGGTGTACTGAAGCACAAGAAGTTCAAAGCTACTCCTTTGTTTGTGAGGCATACTGTTCTTGTCAAGCTTACGCAGGAAGATGATGTGGCATGCCTCCACAAACAAGTTTATCAGTGGCAAGGCCACAAGGTTGTCTTCATGAAGGTTCACAGGATTGAGCTGATGCGGGACATCCTCGATGATGTTCATGGCAAGGTTCGTCTTGTGTCCAGCCCAAATTAGATCGAGGCATGAAATATTTGCCCCAGCTAGTGTTTAATAGTAGTTTGGATTGTGTCTAATTATCCGAACCTTGCTCATTATCGACCCCTCCGGGGCTAATACTATGTTTGAACTGCCTATGGGAACTGCCGCTACTTTTGTGTGCTCAGTGAATCATGTGAGAACCATCGTAATTGTTGCCCAAATAGATGTGTCCTCACTAGTTTTTTCATGAATATGGCATGGTAAGACATAAGTTGTCATGGTTTATCATACGAGCAGTGTGTGTTTTGATGAAATAGAGCACTCATTCGAGAACCGTGCGCCGACGTATACATAAGTACTTGTAAACACTGTTGGCGCTACCCCACTTGTAAGCAGTTGTGCAAAACACGGCACATTGGCTCAGCTCGCTTCAACACTAGGCTATCGACCAGCTAACAATCAACAATTTGTCATTCGACATATAAGCAACTACGTATCTTGTTACAAAGGGTTCATGCAGTTAATTGAGGCCACAATGTAATAAATTCCAAATGTTCACACGCTAGTCCAAATACTCATGTGCAACACTCATATTAAACTCGTCTTCATAAAAAACTTGAAAATCATAAGTTAAGCAATTTTATACATCTCAATGATTCATAGAACATAACAAACATATACTAGTTCACAGCAAAAGACAAAGTTGTGAGAAGGTTTACAAATCAGGAAAAAACAAGCAAAAGGCTTCTCTGAGCAAAGGGCCTCCCAGCAGGCTTAAATTTCCTGGAGTTCACTCTGGTTTTTTCATGGTGCCACCATTCAGGGTTAGGTTCTCTCATTCCAGAATAACCAGTTATAATTGTGGTCTCAGCTGGAATGCTGAACTAAACCATGCAGTGTACTGACCAGGTGAAATTCGTGTGCATTCCACTAAATTTAAACACCGCTATTTGCAGAAATAAGCAGACCACAATGCCTCTTGTCCGCGCACATGTCCAAAAAACTGTCGTGCAGCCGTGCCAGCTAGTCCTCGGTCCATGGACGAACTGGTAGAAAGTGCATTCCGAACTAGGATGCAGTTGTTTTCGCTCGTCCCTGCACTATAATCAGGAAGTAAAACGTACGAATTAGCTTCTTTTAGATTACATTGGTCATTCTACCTTAGTTACTACCAATGTAGGGATACCTTGAAGACTGGAGGTTAGAGGACGGCAATGAGGGATAGCCATCTCATTTTACGCGGTTGTACTAAAACTGAGGTGTGTGCATTTGATTGCGCGGATAGAAACGATACGGAGACACACATCCCGAAACGATATGGAGACAGACATCCCTGTTTGCGCAAATACAAAATACTGTTATTTAAACAGTGACAGATATTACTACTTTCCCCCGTTTTCTCTTAGAACCAAGTCCTATATTCATGCTACAGCTTTCCCACTTTCTTCCCTGTTTGAACCAACGCTTTGAGTCGAGTGTATGAACTAGCTTTACTTCTAATAATAGTAGAAGTCTAGGTGGCTTTGGAACAGCGGACGGAAGTAGAAAAGGATCCACACGAAGGGAGATGGGGTAGTAGAGCAAGGCAGGTTTCGAAGGAATATATACCTGAGGGTCGTCGGCATGTGGAAAAGACGGCGTCGGGAGGCCGCATCTTGGCCACAATACCGCAAGGAGGAAGAAGGGGTCGGAGGCCCTCCCGAGCCGGCGCCTTCGGAGAGAACGGCACGATCACGATCGGGACGCTGGGCAGCCGTTGGTCTCCTCCCTCGCTGCCGATGACAGCGTGAACGATGCACCTACACCCCTGCCCCGGTCGAGGTTGTCCGGCCGGATTTGTGACCAGCCATGAGCTGAGAGAGAGTGTGTCCACCTATGTCTTGCTTAGATCTGGAGAGCATGAGAGAGTGAACAAGAGGAACCCTAGTAAAGCAAGCGCTAAGGCTCCTACTTTTATATATAGTGGAGTGATTTTGTTGTACCAAATTTTCAAAAAATGCGCCCCACGTGTACCATGAAAGTGGGTGTGAGAGAACTAGTGCGTGCGTGCACCGTTTCTCTTCGTGAGAGTACAATATACTATGCCCAAAGAACGTTCACCGCAAGAGTAATAATATAAGTGTGTGACGTGTGAGCTAAAATAAAATGTGCGCACCGTCGTTTGTTTTTTAGAAGTTCTGAGGGTAGGGTATGAAGAGCACATATGTGTGTGACGTCTACCTACAGATAGACGGTGGGTGCGACGTGCGAGTCTGCGAGAGGACTCGGGACTCAGGAGAGTCGTGACTCGTGAGGGTGCGTGTGCGTGAGAGAGAGGGGGGCACGTATCAATGCAATGCATGTGTCCGTAAATCATTATCCGACAAACGTTCACCACAAGCCTTTTCCCGATTTAACGCCAGAAGAACCGTTAGATCGGCATCCGATGTTGTCGGGCTTTTGCCATGTCATTTAACAGAACAGCCACTCCTCCTACACACAAATCTTCCACGTGAGTGTTAGCAACTGTTGTATGCTCCCTCCGTTCCGAAATGCAGTGCATATAGGATATAGCTTTATTGAAAATTTGAACCTCGCAAACTTTTGCCGAGTTTTCGTGTACCAAATTGCACATGTAGAATACCATGTATATAACATTTCATTCATCTTCGAGAGGTAACTATAAAGATGGGTGAGGAGTCTACAAAGAAAGACCATCGTATCACCCGCAGCAATTTCAAGCATCCTTTAGTGTCGAGGAATATCATAGGAACTCTATATGATATGATTTTTATAGGATTTTTCCTTTAGAGCCAATTGGTTCATAGGAATAGATTCATATACTCCACATTTCAAAGGAAATAAACATGATATCATTTCTGTAGCTTTAGAGCCACTTGGTTCATATGAATGGATTCCTATACTCCCTTAATTTCAAATCCCTCCTCATAGGAATTGAGATACATGTCATCTCTAGATTCAATAGAAAAGTTCCTATGATGCGAACCAAATGACATCTCGTTTCCAATCCCTACTCATAGGAATTGAGATGCTCCATGCCATCTCTTTCCCTACAACTTCCATGTATACATCTTCTATTCCTAAATAGATAGTACAACCCACTAGTTGTTTTTTTTCCAAAACATGCAACTATGGCACAAGAACTATATAGTGTGCCAATACTTTGAAAGATGGTCGCTGGATGAAGCTAACCCGACAAAGGCAGTAGATAGGCAAATCCGAGCACCATCGCCGTTGGATATCATCAACATTCCATCAGATCTGCCACATGTACAATTTAGAAGACTCCATGGTTGAACTTAAGCAGAATGCACAAACCTCAAAACACAAGCACTTCTCCTTTGTTCTAGAATCTTATGTATCATAATTGATTATTTTTTCTAAATGAATTGCCATTATTTGTTTTTACTTTATGAATTACAATGCACAACCCCATGAATCTTAACATTTTATAAAACTAATTGATTTTGAATGAGATGAACTATAAGAACTAAAAGAACATCTACATCATGCATATATGACTCAAAGCTTTACATGCTATAGTGTGTATTTATTCATAATTTGGTTTCAAATCTCATGCGCCAATACATGTGTACCTTACTAGTTTTGAGTAGAGTAGCAAATTTCACGCTGCCCCGGTATATCAAAATGCAGGGCCCATGCATCATTTCCTTTCGGTCGAACCCACGCCCACAATTTTTGTACGCATTATATCTCCACCGTCCCCGAACCCAAAATGCTGCCTTGTTCCCGTAAAACCAAGCGGCCCACACATATTTAAGGCGCCGACTGAACCCGTTTACTACGACGTGGCCCGCACGCCGTAGTACTCCTACAAACCCTACCGCCGCACTCATCGCCGGTTTTCTTCAAGAGGACGAGGGAGAAGCCGATTTGTAGTGGAGGCGCTTTAAAAAGGATCTCAGAGTGGAGACCCCTACCCTAGGGTGCCCTAGGTAGCTGTCGACGCATCATTGTTTTCTCTTTCTTTATGCTCTTGCATACCGAGTGAAATGATGGTTGCTTCGTCTGGCCCAAAGACTCCAAATTTTAATGCGGAAAGGTGGGGCTTTGTGATTTGACCCCTCGTCGCTCATTTTCTACTACTGCGGCACTACGACCGGGGTGCCTCCAATTCCAACCGCTGCTCCGAACTGTAATTTGGTGCTTCGCACCTCGCATGTGGAACAAGACGGTGGATAAGCCACATGTCGGCCAAAGGGGTCATGTTAAGTGTGTCGCCATTTCGCAGCGGATCGACCGCTTGAGTTGTTACGCCAACACGACAGTGAGCATCCTACCACTTGGTTTTGCTCCTTGGTGAATCCCGACTATATTGATCTAAAAAGATACCTGCTGAACTACCCTCTCCGTCTCGGTTTTTTTATTTTTAGGCGTCTCGGTTTATAGGGCCTGCACGTAGTTCTATGTCACAAAAAGTATATAACTGGATACTTAAGCGCATGTAGTTGTATTTAAAAGTCGAGGGCGGGGCTTTTCCTGCGTAGTAGGCGGCGGGGCAGTTCCGCCTAGTCGGTTCGACAGAGACGCGAGAAGACGAGGGAGTAGGCTACTGCAAACGTTGGGCTGTGTGATTTGACAATGAAGTTATCTTTGGATGTGAGGCCCCGTGATTTTACTTGCCATTATCATTTTAATCATGCGCCACGACCGGGCGTGAGTCTCCCGATTCCTGACCACCTCCATGTGCCTCTCCCAGTGCTCCACCATGTAGTAGAGACTGGCTCTTGCATGAGAGCCCACTTCTCTACTTTTTCCTTGCCTCTCTTTCCTCCACATATGCAAAAATGCCATGTAGTAAAGTGCACTATTGTACTTACCGATGCATGTACAAGTTCATGGAAATTTAGTGGTCATTCATGTATTCGTTCTAATTAATGCCTCGGTAAACATAACTTCTTGAGAAAAACGAGCGTACTAATTACTTGTACAAACTACGAAATTAATTCGACCACTCACTGTCTACCTTGGTTGGAGAGATTTTGAAATTGAGACTAGCCACAATGCATAGCAACATACACTAGTAACATACACAAATCCCTAGACTATGTTACTACCTTCATAGTGGGTAGTAACATAAGTGTGGTAACATGCAAAACTTCATTTATTAGGTTATAGACTCATATTGCATTGGGACATGTGATGTTACAGTAACTACTACCTCTCTCTCAGTTTACAAGGCGTGCACGTACCCTAGGTCGTCAATTTGACCAACCTAATACAAGTCATATATTATAAAAAATATACCAACATAAACTTCAGACTTTCTACTTTCAAAAGGTATAATTTTTGTGTTATATAGTTTATATTAGGGTGATAAAATTGGCAACCTAGGTATACGCGTAGGACTTGTAAACTGAAATGGAGGTAGTAGCTAAGTTACTGTAACTACCTCTCTCCTCATTAACTCATTGCCACATAAGCAAAGATGCTGAGTTCGACTCGATGTTACTACTGAAGTTACTCCCACTGTGGCTAGTCTGACCATAAACTGGAAAGGAGGGAGTAGTAACTTTTGTCTCTGATTACTATTTATGGCCTTGTATAGATGCAAAATGTATTTTTTATAGATACCTTGTATAAGTAAATGGAGGGAGTACTAACTAAAGTATACGTAGTAGGGACGAGGAGTAAACGGAGGGAGTAGTAAAATTTTCTCCTCAGGTCATGCGAGCCACCGCTGCAAGGTGGGCGTAGGGAGCGGGCGTAGCAGTGAGTAGTAGTACAACTACTACTACTACTACTACTACTACTACTGTAAGCAAGCTTCACCTCATCCTGCGAGCCACCGCGCCTGGTGGGCAAGGGGAGACGGCGATTAAGCAAGCTTCTCCTCGCTCATGAGTTGACGGGACACATCAAAAGTACTCCAAAGTGTATAGAGCCTTGCCTCTAAGGTAGGCCCCACATGGTTTGCCTCTTTTTTAATTTAACATAACGCGTCAAGTCGCGATTTGTTTGTTCACCCGTGGTAGACAATCCTCCTCCACCAAGTGGAAAACCAAAGACATCGTACAAATTACCACGTGGGCTGCCTTTTTCATACGTAAATGAGCTCCACCGTGTACCCGCATGGGTGTGGTTGGGAAAGAGACGGAGTACGTGCGCTGCAGTGTGCACCTCTTCTCTTCGTGGCACGCCCCACCCACGTGGGTGTGTGTGAGAGAGATACGACAAACCTAGACATACGCGCCGGCCCATCCCCATGCCTCCGCCCAGTCCGACCACCAGTCACCACCACACCCCACTCCTCCTCACCATATCTCTCATCTTTCTCCCTCCATTTTTATATACAAGGGGCCACTATCAAAATTACAATTTGCAGATATACAAGGCCACTAACACTAATCGATGCAATATTAATGGTGTTTGCCTCGTGGTACTAGCAAAGGAGGACATTAATTATCCCTTGCATGCATGCGGAGTTTGTAAAAATGCATCTTGATGTTCCGTGCAATGCATGGGCATCTTGCTAGTCCATGAAAACAACACATGGCAAAATTCCACGGCGAACGAGGGATTTGAATCTGTTGGGAGGGGCTGTTTGGATCTTGCCCGGGGTAGCCAAAATATTGGCGAACCTTTTGTCCACCGGTGCCTTTTCCACCGATGAACGAGGAATGGCTCGGGTGCTCATGCTGTAATGCATCCTCCAGCGCACACGTTGGAGACGAGCTCGCACGAGCTGTGATTTTTTGTCCCACAACGCCGCTCGAGCCGCCCGCAGATCGACCGGGCGACCAAAATTACGCCGGCCCAACCGTAGCCGCACACATTATGACAGCAACTCAACCAACCGGACGAAATTCACGCAAACACGTAGACAAACTGATATTTCATATAAACAACGACGGAAATCATATAAATACCGGATTTTCATACAAACATGACAGATTTCATTATTCAAATGAACTACGCGGTGCTAGTTCTGGACAGCATAGGTATATAATACCTGGCCTAAATGGTCGCCCGCCGATCGATTTGTGTTCCTCATGCCCGGCAGCATGATCACCGGACTGCCGGGAGCCCCGGAGGTATATGCTTCAGCGCAAAGGATGGCTCGCTTCCCCACTGCCCAACTGATATCATTGGCTGGTGTCATAAGATGATGGTGGCCGGCACCAGTTCGAGTTCATCACCGGCCACTACTTTGCCATGGCCGGCACCGGCTCGAATTCATCCTAACATTAACCTCTTCCGTGGAGCCCATGCGGGGTCGACGAAGGTCCTCGCAACAAAAGTATCCGGCAAGACACCTGATGTGTACGCCGGCGTCGCCTCCGCGGTGGCCTTCATGGGACCCAAGCGGCGGCGGCCTCCCGTGTTCTACTTCTCCTTGATGATGGCGGCGGACGCGGAGGCGTTGGCCACCGACTCGTCGCTCTCCGCGCACCCAGCATCACATCGCTTGCATGGCGCGCCCCGCATGGGAGTCTCGCCACGTAAATGGGAGACGCGGTACGAGGCGGCGGCGTGGACGGCAAAGAATGACGCCGGCGCCGCTTCTTCATCGAGCTGGCTCGAGCGGCGAAGTTGTTGAACCGCTGCGCCGCTTGGGGCGGCAAATCGCTCCATCGGGCGAGGGAGGGAGGTGGATCAGCGAGCTGCATAGCTCTTATCCGTGGGCTACCCAGCCGCTTGGATGCGGAATAACTACTCTTCGTAAGCCATTGTAAGAGTGGACAAAATGGTGGAGGAGATAGGGGAGCGGCGGAGGTGTGCGATTCTTGGCCGGCGTTTGGCCTCGTTTAAATAGGAGATTAAATAGACGGCGGACGGGAGGAGCTCGGCCAGCGGTGCGTTTAACGCCGGCCCGGTCATGAACGGACGTGTGTCAAGAGTGGGTTTCTCGGCTTCCACACGGGCGGGTTTCATGGAGGCGTTTGAATGCGGCACGGAGGCATGTTCAGCCGGGCGTGCCGCGAGTGGCACCCTCGACACTGACCTAGGACACCGCGTCGTTCTTCCATCGACGTAGGGCTCTTTGGGTGCATGGCCTGCATGTCAGTGACCCAACGCAGGCAGCACACAGCAGAGGAACCTTTGGTGGGCCAGGGCGGTCAGAAGCGGGCATTTCATAAACCGATGATTGTTCATTGAGTGTGACATCATATTTTTCATGTACATAAGCCTACTATGTTGATACCCGTTCGATACGTTGTGATTCATAAAGACCGCTGCAAACATCAATGTTCTGCTTATCATAGATAAGATTGATTAATACCCGTAACAATCCATGTCCTTAACAAAGGGTGCATGCACTTATAGGTTGAGCGTGTGTCTTACGTCGTGTGCTGTGTGCATGCAGGCGTGCGAGTGTTGCATGCGTGCAAGGGTACGTTTCAGTGTTGCATGCATGGATGCGACGCGTGCGCAGGTGTTCGTGAGTGCATGTGTATGCGTGTCGGTGTTGCACTCCAAAGATGCGTGCGTGTGTACGTTATGTGTATGTAGCCGGTGTTGCACGCCTACATACGCGTGCGTGTCTTGCGGCGTGCATGTATGCGTGCGGCGGGTGAGGCTACACGTCACCGATCGACTTTTTTCATCTCCGGTCATTAGATTTTCCAGCCGTTGGATACGAAATCAAGGGCCTCCAGCTTTATCATCAAACTCCTCCTCCTCGAGCCGCTTAGCCACCACCGGCCGAACCGCCAAATTTCGCCGCCCGCAGCCGCCCGCCTCCTCAAACCACTCCCCATCGCCGGGTCCACCGCCAGACCGGCTATCCTCTAGCCCCCTCCCGCCGAAGCTTTTTTCTCCGGGGATCCCCACCCCACCGCCCAATGAACGCCCCCCCCCCCAACCGCCGGTGACTGCCAACCAGAGGTCTCACAACTTCCAATACCCACCGACCACAAATTTATTACCATTTATGTCCTTCATATACGCTACCGACGGTGGGCCCTATGGTAATGTGCGCCGCTGAATGTGGACCGTTTGATCGGGTCAATTGATCGTGTTATCAACAAATTACGGAGCTGTATGGTGAGCCAAAGGACCGTATGATCACCCTATACGGTACTCCTATTTTATTAACACAGTACAGACTCAAACTACCATTTCTTTCTTTCATATACAGGCTGACAGGTGGGCCCCACGGTTACGCACCCCGATGGTGCAACACTAGTTGCGCCGCGTGGAACGTCTGACTGGTCAATTGATTGTGTCATCAACATAATACGGAGTTGTACGGGTGAGACAGTGACCGTATAATCATGACATGTATTTTTTAACACGGTACAGACGCAAGGGCTCATATATACGCGCAAGCACTCACCGCTATAAGCGCACACACGCGAACCCTGCCCCTATGAGCACCTTCGAGAGAATGGGCCAGCATATATGATCTTATGATTTTACGAAGTCACCATAGGTCCTCGTAGTCGAGTGGAACATCTCCTCCCACTGTATGTACATCGGCAGAAAATACTGAAATTAACACAAGATAAATGCGAGCACCGGGACTTTAACCTTGGTGGGCTCAAGAAACCACTGTCCTCTAACCATCCAACCACATGTTGGTTAGCACGACAAAATGTATGTGGTGACCGTGATGAGCTTATTCTAAAGTCCAGTGACCATATCGTGCTTTCGCTTCAAATACAATGACCATAAGTGTCGTCAACAAAATACGGAGCACACATCAAATGCAAAGTCCATCAGTGTCATCAACAAAATATGGACACGTATTGTGAGCTATATACCGTTGTACTATTGTATATGCTTATTTTCTTAGTGGCCCATTGCGTGTGTGGTGTGGTGGGCACATCATTTCTAGTTGTGGTGGGTCAACATCAAGACTCATGGGTCGGTTCCATCCTGCGCCACATATAGGTTGGGCCGAGACGTGTTATACGAAGACCCATGTGGAGGACTCAAGACAACACGAAGTTACCAGAGTCGCTGGAGGACTCTATCCCCACCGGTGATAAGCCGACTATATATGATTTGTAACCCTAGGCCCTTAGTATGTTATACAAGCTTGGGGGCTAGTTCACAATAGTATACACACACACACAATGCTCATTATTCACGTGGTACTTTGTACACACCCCTATCACTAATATACGCATCAGGAGTAGGCTCTTTCTTCAACTGCAAGGGTCCGATCCGAACTAGGGTAAAACTTTGCCTCGTATTACCATCCAGCCTAACAACCAGTGATATCCTACCGAATGACGATATGATGAAATCATATCTGCCAACTACTAAGAGAGAGGTGTGTCGGGGGGGCAACGTGTGCGAGAGAGGCCTAAAGATAATGTGCGTGCGGGAGACACGTAGGCACATATATGTGCGTATAGAGGGCTAGTAGAGACCGTGCATGTGTATATATGCATGTGAGAGAAATAGTGTTTTCCAACTGAGATTAGTGAAAAGAGTTGTACATAGTAGTCAGAAAGAGAGAGAGAGAGAGAGAGAGAGAGAGAGAGATAGAGAGCATGTGCGTGAGACACCCCGACACCTCGAGAGAGATTGTGAGCATGTGTGAAAGAGAAATGCCGATGCATATAAAGTGTGTGCACTTATGCGTTAGATAGAGAGATATATAACGCGTCTGTGAGAACGGGGCAAGGCATAGTGCATCTACGTGTAAAAGGCGGTTCTATGCATTAAATTAAAATATAAATGGCATTATTATTTTCGGATGAGATCATGAATTTTGCAAATTGCGTATGGACGAAAATCAGTCTATCAGACACCCATACTCTATTGAATTCCAGCATGTGCATGTGTTTATTTCATATTATCGATCCATAGAGTGAGAGCGGTTTGAAATACAGGCAATGGATGCTTTTGCAATTCATATATAAACATTAATTAGTGCACTCCATGTTGTTAGTGTGAAGCACTTTATACATTGGTCACTGGCATGGATACATTCCAAATTGCTAGCTGCGAAATAGAATACATGTTGAATTCAACATAAAGGGGGTTTCGAAGATTCGAATTCATAGGAAGTGCATTCATCTATTTGAACCCGAGATAATGGCATTTGTAAATCAGATGTAAAAGGGGGCATCAATCTTTGTTGTGAGTTTGAACATGCTATATATATTCATACGCATATCTAACTTTTCTTTTTTGCAACCAAGGAGACTATATCTGGAACCATGCATGAACCGAGGTAAGTTGCATATTTTTAATATATACTGTGTACAATGTATATTCAAATGTACCCTCCATTCCAAAATAATCATAGCTTTAGGATTTTCAAGAGTAAAGATTTGTGAAGTTTGACAAATCCTGAAAGTTCAATTAAAGAGAACCGAAAACGTTAATGCTACTGCTCCCAAATATTGAACGAAGCGCCAAATAGGCCTCTGGTCACCCGAAACCGCGGGAGACTAATGTTTTGGTGGTAGGAAATTATCGCCCGACTCGCCCGTGTAGCCCATCGGCCCGATGTCATAAGGTCTAAACCGGGTAGGTTTGTAACTTCACCAAGACGCCAGCCTCAACCGCCTCGAGAAGCATCTATACTGTGGGCGCTTAAACACCCATGTGCTCGGCCGAAATCTATCCCGCCCACATTTGGGACACTGACATGACTGTCCTACCCCAACCCGCAATATGTCCGAATTTTAGATGGGGCAAAGTTTGTAACTTTTCCCAAATTTCAAACAAGCGCCTCAAACCGAACATTGTTCCCCTTAGTTCCCCGCCTCCTCCGCTTCCCCATTCATACTCCGTGGGCGCGAAAACGCCCTCTCCACCAGCCATGAAACCCTAGCCTCCTCCGGCCGGTCCATCCTCCAGCCCATAGCGCCAATCCACCACCGCCTCCTCCATCACGCCGAGCCGGTACCCGACGCCGCCGCCCAACACAACCGCAACCGCAACGCCTCAAGGACTTAGTCAAGCCGAGGCAGTAGCTGCTTCCACGACGCCGACGCCAACATGCGCCGTACTGTAACCACTCCGACCACGCCCGTCCTGCGCCTCACTATTGCGGCTCCACTGCCGCAATCGCCCATCGCACCGAGCTGTTCCGCCACGCCGCTGCTCGCCACCTTGGATCTGCTTCGCCACCGCCGATGCACGGCCACCGCACCACACTCAACAACTTGGCCATGGGTTCGCCCAAGGCTGCACCGTCCTCCACAACTTCACGGTTTCGGCGAACAACAAGAAGATCGTCGAAAAAATGAAGGAGGACACAAGATCGCCGGCAGAAGAGGTACTCCTCTTCCCTTATTCGTGCAAATCTTACGTCTCCGCTCACACCGTATTCATCCCACGAAAGAAAGTAGTTGAGCGCTTCTTACTGCATCTTCTTCGTGATACTAAATGCACAAGGTGTCCTCCTTTTTACTATTTCACCTTTCCTAGAGGTCAGTAGCCCGCCTGGATTTCAATTCAGGGTCAGTCGAACCGCAATTAAAAGAAGCAGCACCTGCTTAGGCGCGCGGAGCACCTAGTCCGCCTGTTCCCCAAGGAAGCGGTGCATCGGTGTCTATCATAGGGGTGTGGGGCGCAGGAGCTGCTTGCGCCCGATCTGGAGGTCGGCAGGGCTTGAATGGATGGCCAGGGGGCGGTGCCAAGCATGGCGGTGCGGTGAGGTCGAGGGGAGGGTGCAGGCAGGCGAGGAATACTGGGCCGGTGGTCACTGGCATTTCGAGGAAGATCACAACACCGATCGGGCCGAGGTAGATGAAGGCGATCTGCCCGTTCTTTGTACATCGGACATCTGCGTAAAAATGGACTGACCTATTTGCTTTCAGTCGACTGTTATTTTCATAGAATCCTGTTGTAATTTAGTGTGCCATGCATGTTGTAGAGCTATCATATGTCTCCCATCATTTATTTCTCACCGATCTGCTATCTGCTACCTTTACACTGTACTAATTGTGCACACACTTCACCCATACTCACACTATTGTTTTTTATGCATGGGTATTTCAGACTTTGACGCAGTTGTTGATGAATGCGTAAAAGAAAAGACAAAAGTCGCCCAAAGTGTAATTCAAGACAAGCACTAAGCATTTCAGCGCTCTAATGGGTGCAAAGGTCGCTAGCTTGGAGACAAGAACGTAGCTCTGCAGCTGATGATCTCAATTGCCACACACAACCATCCCAGGTGCTTGCTTTAACTTCACGCTGTCAAATGTGGTTGCATGTTGCATATGGTGTCTAGCTTATATTGCTTCCAATTTGGTTAAATTGCATCAGCTTACTTTTACACATTATACCTTTGATAATGACATGCCTTCCTGTTTTTGATACATACTACATATGTCTATTAACCATGTTCGTACATCAAACTAATGCTCTTTTGTATCCCTCGTCAATCACTTATGATGAGACAGTCACCCGGGTGGGTTACTATGAGATGCCCTGCTCGTTTAAAGAGTGCAGTGTCATCCTCCCCACATGATTCTCAAGAAACAGCAAGGGTAAATGAAGATAGTCAACGTAGCTCTCTAGTTGATCACCGCAATTCCCCCACACCACCATCGTAGGTGCTTGCTCTTACTTGGCAGTGTGATATGTGGTTGCATGTTGCATATGGTGTCTACCTTGTAATGCTTCTAATTAGGGTAAATTGCATCTGCTTAGTTAACACATTATACCCGTGAATATGACATGCCTTCCTGCTTTTTGGTACATACTACGCCTTTCTATTAACCATGTTCTTACATCAAACTACTTTTCTTGTGTATCCCTCATCAATGCTCCTAATTTGTTAAATTGCATCTGCTTAGCTTACACATTATACATGTGAATATGACACGCCTTCCTGTTTTTGGTACATACTACATCTGCCTATCACACCATGTTCTTACATCAAACCACTGCTTTTGTGTATCCTGCGTCTATCGCTTATGATGAGACAACACGAAGCGTGGGTTAATATGAGACTTAATACTCTTATAAAGAATGCAATTTCATCCTCTCCACATGATTCTCAAGAAACAACAAGCCTAAATGAAGACATTGAACATAGCTCAGACTGAAGATCAAGATTTCCCCTACACCACCATCACAGTGCTTGCTCTAACTTCAGCAGTGTGATATGTGGTTGCATGTTGCATACGGTGTCTAGCTTGTAATGCTTCTAATTAGGGTAAATTGCATCTGCTTAGTTTACACACTATACCTGTGAATATGACATGCCTTCCTATTTTTGGTACACACTACATCTATGTGTTAACCTTGTTCTTACATGAAACTACCTCTCTTCTCTATCCTGCATCAATCACTTACGATGAGTCACCTTTATTCGCTGCATATATTGCATATTATTTCTAGCCTATTGCCACGTATTGCTTCTAATTTGGTCAAATACATTTGTTAGGGCACCCTTTTAATTTGGCAGAGTGATATTGGTTTCATCTTTCATATGGTTTCTAGCTTGCATCGATTCTAACAAGTTCAAGCACCTTGTGCTTAGTTTACATTTTATACATCATACATGTCAATATGTCACGCCGTCCTGCTTTCATATATATTCCATCCTATCATGCGGCTGCCTTTACATGAAAGTAGTGTTCACAAGATCATGCATCAATGAGTTCGAAGAGCAAATTTTATTCCTTTTTCTTGTGGGTTTGACTTGACAAGGCAAAATCAAGAAAGAGGAAGGAAAAGAGTAAGGAAGGCGATGATGGTGGTCCTCTCAGAAGAACGTAAACGGAGCATCTCAGACCGATTCTCCTTGTAATCGATAGTGCATTACAAGGTCCAAGTCTCCGCTCCCCTACTCCACCATCCAAGGTGCTTGCTCTAACTTGGCAAAGCAGGATATCTGGTTGCATGTTTCATATGGTGTCTAGCTCGTATTGCTCCTAATTAGTGGAAACTGCATCTGCTTAGCTTACACATGATACATGTGAATATGACACGCTTTCCTGTTTTTGGTACATACTATATCTGTCTATCACACCATGTTCTTACATGAAATTACTCTTCTTGTGTATCCTGCATCACCACTTATGATGGGACACCTTTAAGTTGGCAGTGTGATATTGGTTTATGCTTTTGAATATGATTTCTAGCATGTATTGCTTCTAGTTTGATGAACGCCACCTATGACGAGACAGTTTTAACTTGGTAGAGTGATATTGATTGCACCTTCCATATGGTGTCTTGCAGTGTTTCTAATTTGTTGAAGTGCCTTCTGCTTAGTTACCACATCATAGGTGTGAATATGTCAAGCCGTCCACACTTTCATACATATTCCATCCTCGTATCATGACTTTGCCTTTCATCAGAGTAGTGTTCGTCAGTATCATGCATGAATGAGTTCTGAAGAGCGAATGATATTCCTTTTTCTTGTCGGTATGACCTCACAATGCAAAATCAATAAAGTCAAGGAAATTGGCAAGGCATTGGATGATGGTGGTCCTTCCGAGCAACTGAAACAGAGGTTCTCTACAGATTCTACTCCGCCATACTCCCAACAAGATTCGCAAGACAACGCAAGGCTAGACAGTCAACGTAGTTGTGTAGATGATGAGCACATCTCCCCTACCCCACCATCACAGGTGCTTGCTCTAACTTGGCACTATTATATGTGGTTTCATGTTGTGTATGATGTCTAGCTTGTATTGCTTCTAACTTTGTTGAATTGCATCTCGCCATTTTACACATAATGCCCGTGAATATGACATGTGTTCCTGCTTTCTACATCAGACTACTATTCTTGCATATCCCGCATCAGGTCACTTATGATAAGGCACCTTTAAGTCGCCACTGTGATATTGGTTGTGTCTTGCATATGATTTCTAGCATGTACTGCCTCTAATTTGTTGAAACGCCATACGCTTTGAACTTGGCAGAGTGATATTGGTTGCATCTTTCATATGGTGTCTAGCTTGCAGTGCTTCTAATTTGTTGAAATGCCTTCTACTTAGTTGCCACATCATAGGTGTGAATATGTCACACCATCCTGTTTTTCATACATATTTCATCCTTGTATCATGTGTTTGCCTTTCATCTGAGTAGTGTTCGTCAGTCTCATGCATGAATGAGTTCTGAAGAGCGAATTTTATTCCTTTTTCTTATCGGTTTGACTTCACAATGCAAAATCATTACAGCTGAAGGAAATTAGTCCAGCAGTGGATGATGGTGGTCCTTTGGAGCAACTCAAATAGGGAGTCTCTGCTGATTCTACTCCGCCATCCTCCCAACAAGATTCGCAAGACAACACAAGGTCGGATACCAACGTAGCTGTGTAGATGATGAGCACATCTCCCTACTCCACCATCACGTGTGCTTGCTCTAACTTGACACTATTATATGTGGTTGCATGTTGCGTATGATGTCTAGCTTGTATTGCTTCTAACTTGAATTGCATCTCGCTTACTTTACACATAATGCTCGTGAATATGACACGTGTTCCTGCTTTCTAGAACATACGTGTACATGATGAGCACATCTCCCTACTCCACCATCACAGTGCTTGCTCTTACTTGGAACTGTTATACGTGGTTGTGTTTTCCGTGTGTGATGTCTAGTTTGTATTGCTTCTCGATTATGTTGAATTGCATCTGCGTAGCTTACAACTTATACCGCAACCATCACTTACCCATAAGACACATTTAACTTGGGACTGTGATGTAGGTTGCATCTTGCATTGTCTTCTAGCTTGTATTGCTTCTAATTTCTTGAAATGGCACTTACGACGCAGACACTTTTTACCCGATAGAGTGATATTGGTTGCATGTTCATATGGTGCCTAGCTTTCATTTCTTCTAATTTTGTTGAAATGCCTTCCGCTTCTGTTTTTTCATACATATTCCATCCTCCTATCGCATATGTGAATATGAAACGCTGTCTTTTTTGTATATATTCCATCCTCCTATCCTGCGCTTGCCTTACATCAAAGTAGTGTTCGTCTCATATCATGCATCAACCAGTTATGCAGAGCTAATTTTATTCATCTTCTTGTGGTTTTGACTTCATAAGGCAATATCGTAAAATAGGAAGGAAAAGAGTAAGTTAGGGATGTTGGTGGTCCTCCGCACCGATGCAAACAGAGACTCTCTAGATTTGCCCTCGCCATCGCTAATGAAGTTGAAGTCCCAAGTCTACATGATGAGTTCATCTCCCGTGACTCCACCATCGCAGTGCTTGCTCTAAGTTGACAAAGTGTGATAATTGGTTTCATGTTGCATATGTTGTCTAGCCTGTATTTCTTCTATTTTGATTAAATTGCACCTGCTGAGTTTATACGTTATACATGTGCATATGACATGGCTTTCAGGTGTCTAGAATACATCGCATCTATCTATCATACCATGTTCTTACATCAAAGCATCATTGTTGTGTATCCCGTGATCACCACTCATGATTGGACGCTTTTAACATGGCAGCTTTGATAGTGGTTGCATCTTGCATTGATTTCTATGTTGTAACGCTTCTAATTTTTCGAATTGCCACTTATGACAAGACACTTTTAACTTGGCGAGTAATATTGGTTGCATCTTTCATATGGTGTCTAGCTTGCATTACTTCTATTTTCTTGAAAATCCTTCTGCTTAGTTTGCACATCGTAGCTGTGAATATGTCATGTCATCCTGTTTTTCTTACATATTCCATCCTCATACGGTTGTCTTACATCAAAGTATAGCTTTTCTCCGCAATTACTTGACTGCTTAGTTTGCACAAGTTTTTTTGGTTCTCAAAAAGAAACAGTTTGAAAAGGTTCAATTGTACGAAATGAATTTCTAGGTCTCACGATTTCTTACCATCAAGTTGGTAAAAAGCCTCGATTTATTGGCAATTGCTAGAATTATATATGATCTATTTTGGAAATCCTTTTTTTGTTTAGACTGTTTTTTGTTTATGAGATGTCTGGAATCATGCATCAATGAGTTCTCAAGAGTGATTTTATTCTTTTGTGTTGTAGGTACAGCTTGACATGGTAAAGTCAAAAAAGAGCAAGGAAAATAATATAGTAGGGAGTGATGTTACTCGTCGGGTGAAACGGAAAAGGTTCTGCCGTCGAGATTCTGCTGGTACTTATAGTGCAGTAGAAGGTCCAAGTCCACCGCTAAATCTACAAACACAGTATCACCTGCTTCCACCAGTACCGCAAAGATCCGCTTCAACTATACCGGCATCTCAACCAGTTACTCATTCGCTTTTCCCGAATCGCCAGTTCCCAAGCTGCCTTCACACCTAACACTACTTCAAGCAATCGCCGACACAACAGGACTTGGCAAGATCAGATGAACCTCATGAGAATCAACACCAAGACGGTACTGACCGAGTCAAGTTGCGCTTGCATGCTCCTTTATATGTACTCTCACAGTTTGATGTACACTAACACTTTCCATATTCATTGTTGAACTAGCACCACGGTGCAAGCGGAAACAGACATCGGGGATAATGCTTGACAGATTAACAAAATCTAAAGGAGGAAGAATGGAGATCCATTTTGAGGCGGGTTTAAAAAGGCCACGCGATGCTACAGAGTCATCCAAGTTAGTATCAGAGGCAGTCGTTGCCGTTAGGTGTCATGCACATATCCTCCCAACGTGGATCCAGTACAGGAATGAGAAAGACAATACCCAGTTTAACACCTTCCTTGGCCATTTATCCGTAAGTAATGTTATTCATCGCAATTAGTAATATTGTCTTGCTTTGTCCCATAATTCCTGCTTCCTCCTAATAAGACTCACATTCTTTTTTCAACAGATGAGGTTCAAGTTGGATCCGAAAGATGATGCAACTAAACAAGCATGCACTCATGTTTTTCACCGCTCTCTACGACAAGATTGGTACCACCTTAGAAAATCTCACTTTGAAGGCAAGGCTAACAATGAAATCGCCTAAACATCTCTAGTGGAATATATTACAGATGAAGACCGACAGCCTGGTTAAACAATCGGTCCGATCCAAAGTATCGTAGGCTATATGTATTTGATCGCACCACATAACGAACTTGTATTTATGCATGTGCCTTACAAGTGTATCTTCTTCTAGGCTAACTGCTTGAAGAACAAAACCAACTGTTCTAAAGTGAAATTCCAATGCAGACAATGGATCTCGTAGCTATATTGCACACTGCGAGGCTTTTGTAAATAGCTGCTACTTCCTTCTTTTTTTGTGCCATATTACCGTATCTATATTGACTTGTTCCAAATACAGAGGAAAGCCCGTGCGGACCAAAGAGAACCTGAACCGAATGCAGTGCAAATCTTCAAGGATTGCCACACTAGCAAGATGAAGGGCATGAGCACACCAGTTCAAGCCGCTGTTGTAAGTCCTTACTCCTCCTGCCTTTGAATCGATTGGTACTGTAATGTGCTCATTTAACTACTTGGTTTGCAGCCAATGTCAGTTACTCTGTTCACTTTTATACACAGTTGTCTTAACGTATCATTTCACCTTACATGGTTTAAAAGAGATGAAAGATATTCTTTTGGTCTTGATCTGTAATCTAGTTGTTATGTTCGCGTGCGCACACAATGATAAAATAGGCTGTTTGTTTTATATCCGCTTTGCCCATGATATGAATGATGTCATACTATGTTCATCCTACTTTAAACCATGTCTCTTTATCCTTAGATGTCAACGAATGTGAGGAAATAGACAATACGGTAGGCATGCTACATGGAGATATGTTCCGAAAGTGATTTTATTATGTAGTTGGCACTACAAAGACATGCTAATGTATTACAATAGTTCACCAAAATAAGTTATGTATAAACGCTTAACCTACTTTGTTTGTTTTTATCTCATTAGTAACTTATCCGTACACTAATCTACAAGTTCAAACTTTCAGAAGCTATGGAACAAATGATTGAATAGCCACAACCACACGAAGGTGACGAGGCTACTACAGCACAATGTCACCTCTTGCCGCAGTTAAGGCCAAGATCTCTCCACTAACAAAGGCAAAAAGCACCTTCTGCGTAATTCGGGTTGGTTGTCAAGGTAACCTCGTCCAAATCGCCATCGAACAAAAATCTTCCTGCTAGACAGAGTAATATATCCGTGCTCCGCACACAAGTCCAATCCCTAATGGATGTTGTTTCGGAAACAAGAATAGTGGTTGAGAAATGTCGCCAAGATATGAATGGTTTTGAAACCAGACTCATCGGACATTCGCCGTTGTTCAAGAGCAATGGCGGAAAAAGGTGGAGATCGTCTTGCTCCATCAGATTCTACAACCAAACATTAGCACTCGTGTCAAATGATATATGCTTCTATACATCCGATGGTGCTTTTATATGGAAGGATCAGAAACTTTATGCCAACAGGCCTTTTGTTGTATGGTTGGAATTTATTTTGTTGTGATACAACATTTATGATGCTGCCCTGTGATGCAGTAATTACGACGCTATTTTTGTATAGTGTAGGTTTATCTTAGTAATGTATTCGGCCGAAAGCTTGGCAGGAGCCCAACATGCCAACATTCGTCGGGCCCATTCCAATTGGGCTAAAAACCGTTACGGGCCAAAATTGACATGTAGCCCACTAAAAATATCTGGGCCTAAATCCGCATAAGCTTTCATATTTTTCTGGTAGGCCTGTGCCCATAGTGGGCTTTTAACAGTGCCTAAACATATTTTGGGCCCTCAAGAAAATAGGCCGCTTGTGTGTAAATATATTGAGCCCATAAAAACATGGGCCTTTAATAGACCGAAAGTGAGATTGGCCTCGATTGTGCCAAATAACCCATCGGACTTAGCAGTCAAATGGTGGCCCATTTACGATGCGGATCTTTGACAAGCCGAAATTCGGACGGTCAGAATGCGCCGACCTAATACACGGGCCTTTAACAGGCCGGAACTTTGGTCGGGCTAGATTATCGTCATTTTTATATGGGTCGTTAATGGGCCCGATATGACGTTGGGCCACATATGGCCCATGGTTTACGCCCGGCGTTAACAGGCCGAAAATGACAACAGGAAGAAAGTGGCCCAAATCTATAGTGGGCCTCTAACAGGCCGAAAGTTTTGATGGCTCGTAAATGGGCCCAAATGAAGCCGAGCTTTAACAGCCGGAAATACACCGGCCGTGATTCGCCCAATTACTTAGCGGATCGTTAACAGGCCAGAAGTGACCATGGGCCGCATTGATGGCAAGTTTAGGACAGCCGTTGACGGGCCGATTTGATGTAAAATGTTGGGCCTTTTAGCTGGGCTGGCCCATTATGGTCTGCAGAATCTTGTGGGCCTTTAGTTGGGCCGGCCCATTGTGGTCCGCAAAATCTTGTGGGCCTTTAGTTGGGCCAGCCCATTATGGTCTGCAAAATCTTGTGGGCCTTTAGCTGGACCGGCCCATTGTGGTCCGCTAAATTTTGTGGGCCTTTAGCTAGGTCGGCCCATTATGGTCCGCTAAATCCTATGGGCCTTCGGTTGGGCCGGCCCATTTAAACCTTGTGGGCCTCTGTTGGGCCGGTCCACGTGTCAACATATCATAGGCCCATTGATGACCCGCAAGTATACGGGATAGTTGTAGCCTCTTTCGATAAGTAAGAGTGTCGAACCCAACGAGGAGCTAAAGGTAGAACAAATACTCTCTCAAGTCCTATCGGCCACTGATACGACTCTATGCACGCCATGCTCGCTTTACCTAGAACAAGTATGAAACTAGAAGTACTTTGTAGGTGTTGTTGGATAGGCTTGCAAGATAATAAAGAACACGCAAATAAAAGCTAGGGGCTGTTTAGGTAAAGACACAACTAAATTAGTTTTAGTAGAGAGCTTGTTGTCACGAGAAAGTTATTTGTCCCTAGGCAAACGATAACTAGACCGGTAATCATTATTGCAATTTTATTTGAGGGAGAGGCATAAGCTAACATACTTTCTCTACTTGGATCATATGCACTTATGATTGGAACTCTAGCAAGCATCCTCAACTACTAAAGATCATTAAGGTAAAACCCAACCATAGCATTAAAGTATCAAGTCCTCTTTATCCCATACGCAACAACCTACTTACTCGGTCTGTGCTTTTGTCACTCACCCACCCACCATAAGCAAATCATGAACATATTGCAAACCCTACAGCGGGAATTCCTCACGCTTGCGCGACACGGAGAGCACCATAGGATAGCACCAATAATAAAACATGCAAATCAAACCAATCTTGATCATCAAATAGCCCATAGGACAAAACAGATCTACTCAAACATCATAGGATAGCCATACATCATTGGAAAATAATATATAGCGTTGAGCACCATTTTTAAGTAGAGATTACAGCGGGTAAGAGAGAGGTTACACCACTGCATAGAGGGGGGAAGAGTTGGTGATGATGGCGGTGAAGTTGTTGGTGAAGATTGCGGTGATGATGATGGCCACGCAGCTGCTCCGGGCGCCACCGTAAGAGAAGGGAGAGGGGGCCCTTCTGCCTTCTTCTTCCTTGACCTCCTCCCTAGATGGGAGAAGGGTTTCCTCCGGTACTTGGCCTCCATGGCGTGGGAGGGCGAGAGCCCTCCGAGATTGGATCTATCTCTGCTTTCTCTCTGTTTACGCATTCTGCTCGCCTGCTTTCACCGCTTCGTGTATATATGGAGATCCGTGAATCGATTGGCCTGAAACCTTCGCCGTGATTTTTTCCGAATATTAGATTTCTTGTGGCAAAGAAGAGCATCAACCGCCTTTACGGTGGGCTCACGAGGGTAGGGGCGCACCTAGGGGCAGGCGCCGCCTCATGACCACCTCGCACCTTTGGTTCGCGTTGATTTTCCTTCCAAATTTTCCATATTTTCCAAAAATAAGCTCTATCTGCTTTTTATCCCGTTTGGACTCTGTTTGATATGGATATTCTGCGAAAGCAAAAACATGCAACAGATAGGGACTAGCACTGGGCACTGGATCAATATGTTAGTCCCAAAAATAGTATAAAAAGTTGCCAAAAAGTATATGAAAGTTGCATAATATTGGCATGGAACAATCAAAAATTATAGACACTACGGAGACGTATCAGCATCCCCAAGCTTAATTCCTGCTCGTCCTCGAGTAGGTAAATGATAAAAAGATAATTTTGATGTGGAATGCTACCTAGCATAATCTTGATCATATGTCTAATCATGGCATGAATATTAAGACACGAGTGATTCAAAGCAATAGTCTATCATTTGACATAAAAACAATAATACTTCAAGCATACCAACCAAGCAATTATGTCTTATTGAAATAACATAGCCAAAGAAAGCTAATCCCTACAAAATCATATAGTTTGGCTATCCTCCATCTTCACCACACAAAATATTCACATCATGCACGACCCCGATGACAAGCCAAGCAATTGTTTCATACTTTTCACGTTTCTCAAACCTTTTCAACTTTCACGCAATACATGAACGTGAGCCATGGACATAGCACTATAGGTGGAATAGAATATGATGATGGGGGTTATGTGGAGAAGACAAAAAAGGAGAAAGTCTCACATCAACGCGGCTAATCAACGGGCTATGGAGATGCCCATCAATTGATGTCAATGTGAGGAGTAGGGATTGCCATGCAACGGATGCACTAGAGCTATAAGTATATGAAAGCTCAAACTGAAACTAAGTGGGTGTGCATCCAACTTGCTTGCTCATGAAGACCTAGAGCAATTGAGGAAGCCCATCGTTGGAATATACAAGCCAAGTTCTATAATGAAAATTCCCTCTAGTATATGGAAGTGATAACTCAAGAGACTCTCTATATGAAGAACATGGTGCTACTTTTAAGGACAAGTGTGGTAAAAGGATAGTAACATTGCCCCTTCTCTCTTTTTCTCTCATTTTTTTGTTTTCTCTTTTTTGGGCCCTTTTTTTGGCCTTTCTCTTTTTTTTATTTTTTTTTCGTCCGGAGTCTCATCCCGACTTGTGGGGGAATCATAGTCTCCATCATCCTTTCCTCACTGGGGCAATGCTCTAATAATGATGATCATCACACTTTTATTTACTTACAACTCAATATTACAACTCGATATCTAGAACAAAGATATGACTCTATATGAATGCCTCCGGCGGTGTACCGGATGTGCAATGATCTAGCGTAGCAATGACATCAAAAAACGGACAAGCCATGAAAACATCATGCTAGCTATCTTACGATCATGCAAAGCAATATGACAATGAATGCTCAAGTCATGTATATGATGATGATGGAAGTTGCATGGCAATATATCTCGGAATGGCTATGGAAATGCCATAATAGGTAGGTATGGTGGCTGTTTTGAGGAAGATATAAGGAGGTTTATGTGTGATAGAGCGTATCTTATCACGGGTTTGGATGCACCGCCAAGTTTGCACCAACTCTCGAGGTGAGAAATGGCAATGCACTGCATCAAGAGGCTAGCAATGATGGAAGGGTGAGAGTGCGTATAATCCATGGACTCAACGTTAGTCATAAAGAACTCACATACTTATTGCAAAAATCTATTAGTCATTGAAACAAAGTACTACGCGCATGCTACTAAGGGGATAGATTGGTAGGAAAAGACCATCGCTCGTCCCCGGCCGCCACTCATAAGGAAGACAATCAATAAACACCTCATGCTCCGACTTCGTTACATAACGGTTCACCATACGTGCATGCTACGG
Source organism: Aegilops bicornis (assembly GCA_021605145.1). Lineage (NCBI taxonomy): Eukaryota > Viridiplantae > Streptophyta > Magnoliopsida > Poales > Poaceae > Aegilops > Aegilops bicornis. Next base: position 673,894,317 of record CM038673.1, on the reverse strand, counting down.
GACTTGCAAACCTCAACACAAGTATTTCTCAATTTCACAATTACTCGACTAGCATGACTCTAATATCACCACCCTTATATCGCAAAACTATTGCAAGGAATCAAACATATCATATTCAGTGATCTACAAGTTTATGTAGGATTTTATGACTAACCATGTGAATGACCAGTTCCTGTCATCTCTCTAAATAGATATAAGTGAATCAAGAGAGTTTAATTCTTTCTACAAAAGATATGCCCAAGCTCTAACAAATATAAGTGAGGCAAAAGAGCATTCTACAAATGGCGGTTGTCTATGTAAAGAGAAACAGGCAATCCAAACTTCAAATGATATAAGTGAAGCACATGAAGCATTCTATAAAGCCATACTCAAAAGATATAAGTGAAGTGCAAAGAGCATTCTTATAAATCAACCAAGGACCATCTCATACCAGCATGGTGCATAAAATAAAAGCGAAAACTAAAAGAAAAATACGCTCCAAGATTGCACATATCGCATGAACGAAACGAATCCGAAAACATACCGATACTTGTTGAAGAAAGAGGGGATGCCTTCCCAGCATCCCCAAGCTTAGATGCTTGAGTCTCCTTGAATATTTACTTGGGGTGCCTCGGGCATCCCCAAGCTTGAGCTCTTGCCTCTCTTCCTTCTTCTCACATCGAGACCTTCTCAATCATCGAACACTTCATCCACACAAAACTTCAACAGAAAACTCGGTAAGATCCGTTAGTATAATAAAGCAAATAACCACTCTAAGTATTGTTGCAAACCAATTAATATCTTGTTTTTGCATTGTGTCTACTGTAACATAACTTTTTCATGGCTTAATCCACTGAAACTGAACAGTCTGTAGCAATCTGAACATCCACCATACTTCTGGTACCCCAAAAATTCTACTAAAATTATGAAAAATAAACAAGTTATACAGAAAGACAATGCAAAAATAATCAGAACCATTTGATGTTCTAGTAGAGTTTCTGTCCTGCACCGTACAAACCAACAAGCATTGTAAACATCCTAAAGGCAAACCTTGGCACATTATTTTTATAATACAATGGAATTGTACAAGGGGATAATTATTTTTATTGAAAAGTTTCTGTAATTAAGATTCACAAAGTTCCCATGGGCATGAACAAAGTTCAAGGACGTCCTCCACTTTCACAATGCTCGTCTCTCTCACGTTCACTTTTCTTTTTGAAAATTTTTTGGGTTCCCCTCTTTATTTTTGTTGTTTTTAAACTATATGAAAGCACTCAACAGAAATAAATGACTCTAAAACTTTCAGGTTGTCTCCCTGGCAGCGCTTTCTTTAAAGCCATTAAGCTAGGCATATAGTGCTCAAGTAGTGAATCCACCCGGATCCCAAGGTATATCAAAGCCAATTTTAATTAGCAATGATTTAGCATTTAGTAGTGGGCACAAAGCAACATATATCAAGCAATGACAAAGTCTAACTCTCTTCCTATGCATCGGCATGTCATAAAAGAACAATTCATGCACACATAGTAAAGGCCAATGCATAGTATAAACAGTTTCTTGCAATTTTATCGTAGGGAAACATAGAGAGGTGGAGATATAGTTCCTCTTTCATAATAATTGCAAGTAGGAGCAGCAAGCACATGCATATTATATCTATTAAAATCATCATGTGCAACGGTAAAAGGCAACCCATCAATATAATCCTTAATAAGAGCAAACTTCACCGATATAGTATAATTGGGAGAATTCAAAAAGATAATAGGACTATCATGTGTGGGTGCAATAACAACAATTTCATGTTTAACATAAGGAAATATAGCAAGTTCATCTCCATAAGCATAATTCATATTGGCATCTTGGCCACAAGCATAGCAAGCATCATCAAAAAGGGATATTTCAAAAGAATCAATGGGATCATAACAATCATCATAGCAATCATCCTTCGGTAAGCACGAATGGGAATTAAATAATGTATGAGTTGGAGGGTTACTCTCATTAGAAGGTGGGCACGGGTAGCTAATCCGCTCTTCCTCCTTTTGTTCTTCGCTCTCCTCATCATCTTTTTCATCCAATGAGATCACAGTTTCATCAATTTCTTCTTCCATAGCTTCACGCAAAATATTAGTCTCTTCTTGGACAGCGTTGACTTTCTTCATAAAAGCATTAATATAGTAATTGTATTCATAATTTTCATAGCAATATCTAAGTATAGCAAGATTTTTAGGCCTATAAGCATCATCATCTAAAGCTTCATACTTTTCAAACAAAGATTCAATTTCATAAGCAGCCTTAAAAGCAACAAATTCTTCTATTTGTTCCACATCATAGTAATCATATATACCGCTAGCATAAGAAGCTAAGGTTTCATTAACATTAAATTCGCATGAAAAGGGAAGGTGTGGAGCCTCCATCCTAGAGCAACAAGTAATATCGTATTTCAAGCATAGATTCCAGGCATACCAACGCAACATAATAAATTGATCCCATAATAGTTTCCTTTTTGTGCCGAAGCGATAATCCCTAAAGTATTCACGTTGATCCAACGTGTCCCCATTATAAATTTGAATGGGGTTTTCGGGATTATCAAAGTAGTACATAATATCTCTCACATAATGAGAATCGGGGTTTTAGGAGTTACCCCATCCTCATGAGTAGCAAGTACACCTAATTTTTTGGTATTTCGTGTTCCATATCCATAACTAAAGATAGAGAACAACTAAGAACAGCAAATAAAATTACTTAGTGATAAAGCAAACAAGCACACACGAGAATATTCACCCCACGCTATTGCTCCCCGGCAATGGCGCCAGAAAAAGGTCTTGATGACCTGCAAGTATACGGGATAGCTGTAGCCTCTTTCGATAAGTAAGAGTGTCGAACCCAACGAGGAGCTAAAGGTAGAACAAATACTCTCTCAAGTCCTATCGGCCACTGATACGACTCTACGCATGCTTGGCGTTCGCTTTACCTAGAACAAGTATGAAACTAGAAGTACTGTGTAGGTGTTGTTGGATAGGCTTGCAAGATAATAAAGAACACGTAAATAAAAGCTAGGGGCTGTTTAGGTAAAGACACAACTAAATTAGTTTTAGTAGAGAGCTTGTTGTCACGAGAAAGTTATTTGTCCCTAGGCAGTCGATAACTAGACCGGTAATAATTATTGCAATTTTATTTGAGGGAGAGGCATAAGCTAACATACTTTCTCTACTTGGATCATATGCACTTATGATTGGAACTCTAGCAAGCATCCGCAACTACTAAAGATCATTAAGGTAAAACCCAACCATAGAATTAAAGTATCAAGTCCTCTTTATCCCATACGCAACAACCTACTTACTCGGGTATGTGCTTCTGTCACTCACGCCACCCACCATAAGCAAATCATGAACATATTGCAAACCCTACAGCGGGAATCCCTCATGCTTGCGCGACACGGAGAGCACCATAGGACAGCACCAATAATAAAACATGCAACTCAAACCAATCTTGATCATCAAATAGCCCATAGGACAAAACAGATCTACTCAAACATCATAGGATAGCCATACATCATTGGAAAATAATATATAGCATTGAGCACCATGTTTATGTAGATATTACAGCGGGTAAGAGAGAGGTTACACCGCTGCATAGAGGGGGGAAGAGTTGGTGATGATGGCGGTGAAGTTGTCGGTGAAGATTGCGGTGATGATGATGGCCACGGCAGCGTTCCGGCGCCACCAGAAGAGAAGGGGAGAGGAGGCCCTTCAGATTCTTCTTCTTCCTTGACCTCCTCCCTAGATGGGAGAAGGGTTTCCCCTCCGGTCCTTGGCCTCCATGGCGTGGGAGGCGAGAGCCCTCCAAGATTGGATCCATCTCTGCTTCTGCGTGCTCGCCTGCATTTCACCGTTTCGTGTATATATGGAGATCCGTGAATCCGATTGGCCTGAAACCTTCGCCGTGATTTTTTCTGAATATTAGCTTTCTTGCAAAAGAAGAGCATCAACCGCCTTACGGTGGGCTCACGAGGGTAGGGGGCGCCCAGGGGCGGCGCCTCCCTGTCCTCGTGACCACCTCGCAATCGGTTCGCGATTGATTTTCCTTCCAAATTTTCCATATTTTCCAAAAAATAAGCTCCGTCCGTTTTTATCCCGTTTGGACTCCGTTTGATATGGATATTCTGCGAAAACAAAAACAAGCAACAGATAGGGACTGGCACTGGGCACTGGATCAATATGTTAGTCCCAAAAATAGTATAAAAAGTTGCCAAAAAGTATATGAAAGTTGCATAATATTGGCATGGAACAATCAAAAATTATAGATACGACGGAGGCGTATCACCCATCTCGACCATTGGATGAGTGACACCTGTGCCAACGCGGAGCTGACGCGTGGATCCGTCAGCCAATGAGAATTTTACACGTGGAAAATTGGCATTGGTCATGGCTGTTAACGGGTTACCGGATCCAAAATCCGACCCGATAGCTTAACGACGTTCCATTACTGTGGATGCCACGTGTCGGTCACCCTTGACAAAAGCACTTCTGTGACACGGGATTTATCGTCATGGAAGTGGACACTTCCGTGATGATAATTTTGGTAATGTCATGGAACACTTCTACGACAGCACAAGTATGACTATCTTGATTACATCATAAATTTGTCATGGATGTACATGCATGACAAAAAACGCGACCTACTGTGACAAACACGTATCATCACGGAAGTGTATTTTTTTGTAGTGACGGTACTACCGCTGGAGGTGGGTTGCCCTGTGCATGCACAGGTGCATCCCCGGCACGGTACTACCGCTTCCATCGTGACAGTAATTTTTTAATGCTGCTGGAAGAGCGGTACTACCGCCCTGTGAGCGGTACTACCGCGATGACTCACGGTGTTATCAAGATCGTCATGAGCGTGGTGGGGTTAAGAGCGGGGTAGGGAGTTCCAACTCCCCATACCCATTCATCTCTTTTCCCCACCCTCTCTCTCTCTCCTGCCCAAGAACAGCGCCGGAGGACCTCGTTGGATCTCCGTCTCCGGCCCCTCTCCTCGCATTCCGACCGGTGGGATCGTTCCCACCTCACCCTCTTGCCATGGACATCGGTATTCCCCCAAGTCCTTCCCATTTTTCCGTTCTTGTGCTTCTAGGTCTAGGGGATATGCATGTGTAGTACGTGTGATTTTTGGCTAAATATTTGCAAGAGGGGATTGTAGGAGAGTGCTAGTGCAGTAGGCATGCTATTTGGAGAAATACAACAGTATAGTTTGATCAATGGTAGTACCGATCCATTGTTGCGGATGTTTCTAATTTCGGATCTGGAGTTCGTGGGGATTTCGAATCCGAGCAGTACTACCGCATGCTCGCCCATGAACTGTCTTCGTGCGGTACTATCATTCACCGAGCGGTACTACCGCCGGACGCTGAAGTAAAATTACTTCGCTTGCGCTGATTACTGCGTTACCCCCAAGACAAAGATTATCATGCTAGAGCGGCTGTAATTTTTTACATCCGTAAGCAGGTCCGGTACTACCGTAAAGTTGCAACCTATGCTGTTTTGTCCTTCCAAATCTCATGTTTGCTTGTTTCATTTGGTGTTGGCCCTTGTATTTGCAATAATCCTTCTCGGTTTTTCTCGTGTTTGTGTTGTGTGTCATAGGTGGTGGCTCCGGTTCCAATGTACGGCGCTCGAATCCCAGCAGTGATATGGGCTCGAAGCGCCTGCGCAATCAAGAGGCTCCAGAGGGCTCCAGTGCCCAATAACACAATCTCAAGACCACTGCTAGCAAGTTCAAGGAGCCATCATTGGGCATGGACGAGATACCTCTAGCAGAAGTTGTCTCTCGCAGGAAGCTCAACCCCTATGTGAAGCCCCGTGAGAATTTCCGAGGGAATGATTTGTTTTGGACCAAGCAACAGAACCTTATCTTCCAAGATGTGATCAAGGCCAAGCAGAACATCTATGTGGACGTGCACTGGATTGACATGGTTCATATGAAGAAGGATAAACACCGGGCATATTTTGGTGAAGCTTTGGACCCGGTGGAGCAATTTGGCATTGAGGACTTGCTCACGTTCCACATGGACTATGACACTGAGACTGTGGCTCAGTTCTTTGCATCGGTCCACTTCCATACTGATGAGGAACGAACCATGACGTGGATGAGCAATGGAAAGAGGATGACTGCTAAGTGGAAGGAGTTTATGGAGCTGCTACATGTTCGTGATGAGGGGCTCAATGCGCCCGTTGGTGTTTGCCCTCATGCCAATCCTGAGTCGGCCAACAAGAACAAGCTTCAGCCGTACCTTGTTGAGAAGAAGCTTGGCACCGACAAGAAGACTTGGGTGCTGAATCCATTCCTTGACATCATGCACCGGATCTTCCGCAACTCCCTCTTTCCACGCATTGGTGACAAGGATAAGGTGCATGCTTATCTTGTGGACATGATCCTCATCTGTGAGAAGGCGTGTCTCCAACAGACGCAACCACTTGATGTTTCTCATATCATGTGGTGTGAGCTGAAGTTTGCGGTGTTCAACCGTAAGGTACCCATCTGTGGACCTTACATGTTTCTCTTGCTCTCAAGGACTTGGGAGCAGCTCTTTCCCAATGAAGAGTTTGTTGCCCCCAGCTGGATTTGTCATGAGCCCATCAAGCTACGCATCAAGAGCCAGTGGGCTAACACCACTACCCGCGCTGAGGCAGAGGCTGCTAAGATGGACGTGGATGAGGATGAGGAAGCGGATGAGGACAGCTCTGATGGATACTCTCCTCCATCTTCTGAGCCCACTTGGGCTAAGAGGCTGAAGAACACGATGAAGGCTTTGTTCTGCATGCAGGCCAAGGGACAGTACAGGTCACATGTTGCTCAGGAGGAGAGTCATCGGCGCGACAAGAGGATCTTGAGGACGTCCGGCGAGCAGGTCTCCAGCGAGTCCGAGAAGCACATCACTCCAGAGGCTGACTGGATGGTGAAGCAGGGCTACCAGTGGACTGAGTCAGAGGAGGAGACCATTCTCGCTGCCGAGACTGATGAGGAGCGTGATGAGTGATCACTGCAGTTTGAGCTACCACCTGTGTCGTAGGTGTCCTCTCTGCCTTTTTGGTGTATCGATGCCAAAGGGGGAGAGAGTGTAGGATTTTGCGAGTCTTGTCTCGTTGTGTCGTGTCGTCTTGTCCCTCGCTTTGCTTTCGTTCTGTTGAACCTCGTTTGCTTTGGTTTGTTGGCTTGTGTTTGTGTTCGTCTGGATCCAGGAGACTATCATATGGTGTAAGACATATGTCCTCTGCTTATCTTATTGTCTTATCCTATTATCTAGTATGTTAGTAGATTGTGAGCCTATCATGCCATGTCCCTTTTCACTTCATGCTCAATTCTATACCTTGCCTCCATACTCATTGTCATTCATATTGTTGCAAGGATTGCCTTGTTTATAAAATATAGGGGGGGTGTTGATCCCAGTATGTGTGCCGTGCAGTCCAAAGCACTTCTCTAGAGTGCACACATCTAGGGGGAGCCTATCTATATTTTATAGATGTTGAGTATGCTTATGTGTCATTTAATATCTCTTTTTGCAAATCTCCTACTGTCATCAATCCACCAAAAAGGGGGAGATTGTAAGGGCATATTTCTCCCTAAGTGGTTTTGGTGATTGATGACAATGCATTTGCGGACTAATCGTGTGCATTGAGCATTTCAGATATCTCATGTATAGGCACAAGACGATTCGGTGCCCCTCGGAGCTTTCCGAAGACGGCGTTCCTCTATGTTTCTTTTCGGTGGAATTGAGTCGTAGGAAAGCCATACTATTAAGAGGGGGTCCGCTTCAGAAAGGTTAGGGTGGAATCAACACGTACACATATGTTCCTTTGCATCACCTTTCCTTACTTCACTGGAGCTCCGGTTGTTCCCCTTGTCATTGCAAAGATGATGGCCTCCCAAGTGCTACTGGTCTGTGGCATGAGGTAGTACTGCTCAAGGGAGTAGTAGTACCGCAGCGGGCCACGGTAGTACTACCCAGGGTAGCGGTAGTACCGCGAGCGTGGTAGTACCGCTCCTGGATCGCGGTAGTACCGTGGCCTCTGGCCCCGTACTGTGGCATGAGCGGATGTAGGGTCGGAAGTAATTTTTTACTTCCGCACCTTACGCGGTAGTACCGCTCCCTGTGAGCTGTAGTACCATGCCGGATTTTTTCACTGACCGAAACTCAGCGGAAGTAGCCACGGATGTAATTGTATTAGTCTCAGGCCTTTCCCCGCCCAGATGAGCCTCGCTTGCGGTAGTATCAAGAGGGCGCGCGGTAGTACCGCTCTGGCGGTTCTACCGCTCGTTGCCTTGTGCAACAGGGCCTCACCTGGCCCCTGCCATGTGAGCGGTAGTACCGCCCTTGCCAGCAGTAGTACCGCAAGCCGGTGCGGTAGTACCGCAGGTAGGTGCAGTAGTACCGCATGTCGAGGGCTGAGTTGGTGGGTAACGGTTGGATTTGTCCACACACTATATAAGGGGGTTCTTCTTCCTCAAGTTGACCATCTCTTCCCTCCCCAAGCTCCATTGCTGCTCAAAGCTCCATTTTCGCCCGATCTCTCTCCCTAGTCAATCAAACTTGGTGATTTTCTAGGGATTAGTTGAGAAGGCCCCGATCTACACTTCCACCAAGAGAAATTTGATTCCCCCCACTAATCCCTTGCGAATCTTGTTACTCTTGGGTGTTTGAGCACCCTAGACGGTTGAGGTCACCATGAGCCATATTCCATAGAGGTGAAGCTTCGTGGTGTCGTTGGGAGCCTCCAATTGTTGTGGAGATTGCCCCAACCTTGTTTGTAAAGGTTCGGTCGCCGCCTCCAAGGGCACCAATAGTGGAATCACGGCATCTCGCATTGTGTGAGGGCGTGAGGAGAATACGGTGGCCCCTAGTGGCTTATTGGGGAGCATTGTGCCTCCACCCCGCTCCAACGGAGACGTACTTCCTCTCAAAGGGAAGGAACTTCGGTAACACATCCTCGTCTCCACCGGCTCCACTCTTGGTTATCTATTACCTTTACTTGTGCAAGCTTATATTGTGTTGTATCCCTTGCTTGTTTGTGTGCTTGTTGTTGTTGCATCATATAGGTTGCTCACCTAGTTGCATATCTAGACAACCTACTTTGATGCAAAGTTTAAATTGGTAAAGAAAAGCTAAAAATTGTTAGTTGCCTATTCACCCCCCCCCCCTCTAGTCAACTATATCGATCCTTTCAACATGTATGCCTCATATGTCCATGCCAAGTTGTTGCAATAAGTTGGGGTCATTTATCCATAGTCTAAAAAATCATGAGTTGAGAGAAGTGTGTTGGACATCTGTCCGAGTGACCTCGCCTTCTTCCCAGGAATGACTCCGTGAAACTGCATATTGCTCTTGCTTAACTTAGACATTGAAATGCCCATCGCCTTCAGTGTGTTGACATATATTATGTTCAATCTGCTGCTGCCATCCATCGAGACATGACGCAGTCAGACACCATTGAGCGCAGGATCCACCACCAGAGCCTGCCGCCCGAGGGTCGGCATGTAGGCAGGGTGATCCGACTTGTCAATGGTAATGCGGGTGTCGGTATAGTCAAGGTACTGGGTGACAGATGGCATGGCCATGTTTACCTCCCTTTTAATGACCTTCAGATTTCTTTTGCATTCGACATCTGCAAAACTCATCAAAACTTTCTCCATGGTGGGGTAACATCCAGGAGGCTTATTCCCCCTGTCATCATCGTCCCGATCCTTATCATCTGAAGGGTCTTTCGTCATAGCTTGCTTTAGCAATCTGCACTCCCGAGTGGTGTGCTTCGGCAAAATCGGGTTGTCATCTTCATCTCTCCTTGTGTGAACGTGATAGGGCTGATCAAGTATGTCACCCTCCGATTGGTTCTTCTTCTTAGCAGCCCATTCCTTCTTGTGTTTCGGTGGGCCCTTGCCTTGCCCATGTCCGGCCAGGGCCGCTGCTTTGGCATCGTTGGACGCATCGACCTTGCGCCTTTGTTTTCGATTGGAATTGTTGCCAAACTGATTGGCCTCTCTAGCTTGTCCTTTGCCGCTTCTGAACCGGTCTTCTTGTTCTCCATTTGCGCACCGACTGGTTATCTCCATCACTCGGCTCACAGTCGGAGTCTCCATTCGGCCAAACTTCATGATGAGCTCTCGGTACTTGATAATTGCCTTGAAGGCACCGATGGCTTGGTGCTCACTGACATTCTCCACTATGTTGTGCAAAGTGGTCCACCGCTGGATGTACTCTTGGAGAGTCTCGTTGTTCTATTGCATGCAATGTTGCAGCTCTACCAATCCACTCTGTTTGTATGTGCCCTCAAAGGTTTTCACGAACACTCGGGCTAGGTCTTCCCTATGGTAAATGTTGCCAGTAGGTAGCTGGTTGAGCCAGGCTCTCGTGGACCCTTCGAGCATCAAAGGAAAATGCTTCATAGCCATGTTGTAATTGCTGCCCCCAGTGTGGACGGCCACTCGGTAATCTTCCAACCAAGTCTCTGGCTTTGATTCACCAGTGAACTTGCTGATTCCAATCGCCAACCTGAAGTTGGTTGGAATGTCTGCGGCATGGATGTACCTGCTGAAACACTCGAGACCCGAGGAAGTGGATCCACTCGGGTGGTTTGTGTCTAGGTCGTCTCTCTGGGCTCGACCCCTGTCTACTAGGTTCTGAACTGTGGATCCCGGTAACCCATTCCCTCTTGGCCCCGCGAACGGTATCCACCCGGCCGGTGTGGAGGGCTAAGCCTTCGATCATCATTCAACAGTCGCCTGTCCTCATAGGGCTGGAACCCGTATGCGACATCCCGACAGCCTGCCAGATCCGCTCCTCCCGCCCGATGGCGCCATCCACCTCTGGCCGCTGCTCCGCGCGGGCAGCGCTGGGTTCTCTAGTGCCCGCTCAGCCGACGCCGCGGATGCGGACTCCGGAGTCGAAGGCATGAGCTGCCAGCTGCGAGAAGCAGAGGGCTAGGGAGATGGCGGGCGGGTCCAACGGGTCTACGCAGTCCGGCCGCCATCGTCGGGTGCCCGATGTGGAGAACCGTCTCTTCGAGTGGGCGTGCCGCCGGTCACTGACTGAGGCGGAGACGATGGCCCGACGAGTCCGGGGGCTCAACGCCAAGCAGCTCCGGCTCGGCATTGAGCAATCCGAGCGAGAGGCGGCGGAGGCAGCGAGGGAGGCGGTGAGGGTGGCCAAGCTCAAGCGCCAGCAAGACCGCGTCGTCCGGCGCTTGCAAGGCTTCATCGTCATCTCCGATTCCTCCTCCTCCGGCGCGTCCGACGGCTCCGACGTGGACCGACCTCTTACCGCGGACTCCTACAGCTGCGTCGGCGACCGGAAGGGCAAAGGGCCGGCGCAGAAGTGGTGAAGATCCGTCTTTATTTCAAGTTTTTAGTTGTAGTTTGAACTTGTCCGTCATATTATGTGTATTGTGTGAACTTTGGATATCTTTCGATGATCCGGCTGTAATCTTTTGATGAACCAATTGTGCATTTGTATGTCCGCTCATGATCTATGTAGTTTTGCTCAACCTTGCATGATTTAGTATGAAAATAGGGGACGGAATATGAGATACGTGGATGTGAAGACGTGGATATAGAAAATGCCCGGTCAGTGCCCGCAGACACACCCGGGCGCGTCCGCGGGCATTTGAGGGGCCGGATTTACTGAGTCCAGGTGTAGATGCTCTAAGAGCATCTCCAGCCGCGCCCCCAACAGACCCTCCCAAGGTGATTTTTCCGCGCCGGCGTCGAAAAATTGGCCTGCGGCGCTTCAGAGCCCGCTTTCTTGCCGGTTTGGGCGAAATCGCGCCGGCGGACCTGCATCAACCCGAACCGGGCGCCGGGGCGCCGGGCGAGTGGTTTTGGCGCCAAAGCGGATGGGCCCGCTGAGTCAGCGAGACGCCGCCGTCGCCTCATCGCCTCGCCTTCGCTGGAATCACGCGGCGCTGCCGCCATTGCCGCACCGGTCAGCCTCCATTGATGCCTCTCACGGGCGGCGCAGTGAACGTGCCGCGACGCGCGTCCAGCCACGCCTTGCCCGGCATGCAGCCCGTCACCGCCCCGCTACGCCTATAAAAGGCGACCTCCCCGCCGGTGGACGCCACAGCTCTCATTTCCCCCTCTCCGGCGTAGATAGCAACACTCCTCTCTTCCCACCGACGAGAAACATGGCCGAGAGGTACCCAGGCGACAGCGCGGCGGCGAACGGCTTCGGCCGCCGCCACCTCCAAGAGCAGGAGGCGCGCCTGCTCTACAAGGCCGAGTACCCGGCGCCTCCGGACATGCGGGTGACGGGGACGTGGCGGCTGAGCGCCGATGGCGTACCGGTGCCACCGGTGCCCGAAGGAGCGGCGCGGCGTGCCGAGATCGCCCGCATCCGCTGCCGCGCTACGCCGCCGACAGCGACACCCTCTGGACCATGTACTTCCAGCGCCGCCACGAGGAGCAGATTGCCGCCACCAACGGCGTCATACCCCGCGGCCGCTTCAACATCGACGGTCGACGCGAGTGGTGGGGCGTGCCAGGCCGCACCCTCGAGGCCGTCCTAGACCACATCGAGACCGGCAACGTGCCACGCCTCGAGTACCCACCGCGGTCGTCCTTCTCTCGCCGTCGTGGTAGCTCTTGGACGCCACGGCGGATGGAGCCGGGTTCGTCCTCGTCGTCGGGTTCCGGTTCACCGGCCGCGCTCTGCCCCGTCAAGCCCGAGCCGGAGGAGACGCCGCTCGGGCGCCGCACCCGCAGTGGTCCCTCGTCATCAACGAGGGTGCCCGGCCCTCCCCGCCTGGCCCGGCTCCGGGGAGGCGTTCCCTCCGCCTGGTCCGGCCGAAGCCCGAGCCGGGGCTGCTCCCGGTGAAGCCGGAGCAAGTCGAGATGGCAGCCCCCGAAGACGAGTCCGCCCTCAGGTGGGCGAAGGAGGACTACGTCCGTGAGCAGATCCGCCACCAGCGCCGGGCGTACGCGGAGCTTCCAGTTCGCGGCCGCTGGCGCGGTAGGGCGGCGCTATCGCCCTCGAGCGAACGAGGAGGGCGAGGCCGGTTGCCCAATACAAGCACCGCCTCGCCGACTTCAGCGAGGGCTGCAGCAGCGACGTCGCCGGCCCAAGCAAGCCGCGCAACGATGACGATGACGACGATGACGGCGACGACTACACCCGCTTCTACAGGCTTCTCGGCATGTAGACGGCGGCGGCTGCGGACGGTGGCGGCTAGGCGTAGTTTAGGCGTACTTCAGTCGTAGTTTACATGTTTCCATGTTTTATGTACAAATTTGAATGAAGTTTCGCCAAGTTCGTGCAAATGTCGCCGAGTTTGCATATATTTTGTACACAACATCGCTGCATCCGGGGTGACCGGTGGGCCGACGACTGGGAGCTAGGTCGCCCTCACGCAGCACTTCACCAGGCTCGATGGCGAGAAACCTAGATGAGCTAGCAACCAGGCGTATGAAGAAAGATAGTGCCATCTTTCGTCTTGCAAGCAAACAGTGGGCCGTTAGGCCTTGTAATGTTCGGCAAACGATGGCTTAAATAGTCATCATCTAGATTCATCACAGATTAGCTAGGAACGGATTGGCTTGCCATTTCCGGAGTTTGGCTAGCCCTAAATCGAGGGAGGAAGGAGATGCTTAGGCCAACTTCAACGCGTGACTCAACGGACGTCGATTTTGTTTGGATTATGTCCCTTTGGATTGAACAAAGGGCTGTTGTCCGGTCGCGTCGGAGCAAGCCGCAGCGTATTGGCAAGAAAAAAAAACTAAATTAGTTTGCGGCCATAGACATGCCAGCGGCCGTAGTTCATGCCGGCGGAAAGAATGGCGAGCATGGGTCGGCTGAACCCTAGCAGGAGAAGGGCGTGCTGCGTGGCTTTGGCGACGAGGGCCTCATTATCCTCAACAACGACCCTCTGTTGCGCAGTGGTGGCGTAACGGCGGCCTGGGCTTTGGCTTTTTCCTCTCCGCCACAACGGCCCTATGTCCAGCCCTTTCTTCGTTTCTCAGGCGAGCTCCGCCGGCATGAGCTTCTTCTTGGGTTTGCTATTCTTCGGGGCGGCGGAGGTAGCGGCCAAAATGCCACCGGTGTCGTCATCTGGGGCGATGACCATGGCGGGCACCGAAGGGCAAAAGGGTTTTTTGGAGGGAAGTTGAAAATGGAAGCGTTTGTGTCTCTAACGTGCGGGTTAGAGGGAGAACAAAGGCGCGTGTCCCTCACCCTGTCCGTTGTGACGCAAATACGCTGAAATTTGGGCCAGAAATGGGTCACGGTACGGTTTCTGGAGCAGGAGGCGCTTATCAAGCGTGTATATTCGAAGCAAATGTTCAAATGAATCTCGCTCCAATTTTAAACACACAATTAATACATTCGGCTATAAGTAATGGAACGACACGCAACAATGGCAGACCAAAACAAATGATGCTCAACTCAACAGACTCCTCAACCATTAACCTTCTGATGGATTAGAACTAGACTTGTGTCTCGAAAGCTACTCCCTGTATTATAATCTCAGCACCACCCCATCGAGTGGCCAAGCTAACTATGAACAGTTGATGATAGGATATCCATATCATACCCCCAAGCATCGATCGAGCTTGCACTGCATCTTGTTCTCCTGCCTCAGCCAACGCAATAACCAATCAATCAGCTGTTGAGCACGGCGCAGTCGCGGCGGATGTTGCCGAGCGCGGGGTCCGTCTTGACCCCGACGCGGCCGAGGTTGGTCATGGCGGCGACGAAGGCGGCCTGGAAGTCGGAGCTGTTGGCCGCCCAGGCGTCGACGGTGGGGCGCGACCGGAGGTCGGCGTAGAGGACCTGGTCGGAGGTGAGCAGGCCCATCCCCTTCTGCAGGTTGATGAAGTACTGGTTGTCGAAGGCGTGCGGCGTCACCGGGTCGATCTCCAGCGCCACGTTGGGGTCCACCCCGGCCGGGCACGCCGCCAGCAGCTGCGACGCGTACCCGGGGTCCATCGTCGGGTCCACCGCCGCCGTCTGGATCCGGCCCGTGAACGTACCGCAGTGCGCGAACCCCACCGTGTGCGCCGCTGCAAACAAGAAACAACACCGCATTTGTTTTCTTATTAAGGTCACGGGCAAACATTGTGCCAAAAATTCGTACTGCACATAATCGTGTACAGTTTCTGCAGATTTCGTGCCAAGATGCCATACAATTGTACAGTCAATTGTACAGTGGGTCTGAACCTACAGTTTTTTTTTCATGTATTAACAGCTCATTTTGCAGGCCCATGGCATGCGAACGGATGGGCCGAAAGCAAGCTGTTGGACGCTTCTGGGTTGCAAACTGTCAGGGTGCGATTGTGGGCAAAGGATACGCCAATAATGCAACTGACCTTTCTTTCACGTGCAAGCAAAGGCAGTACAGCTAGTCCTCCACAGTTTGACCCCTTTCAGATCTACTGACCAGCAGCCAGCTACAGTGCACCACTATCATCAAGTTCAGTCTAATGGGATAACTAAAAATATACTGACAGGTGCTACTGCTAACGATGAAACACATTACTATTTCGACTGCCCCAACAAAAATCCCTCGATCGGCACACAGAATCCAGCCCTTTTCCCTTGGCTAGTGTGGGTTGCAAGACAGGAAAACAGAGCACATGGGTACTTCCTGACACGAACGCGACCAGTACAGAGGCAGCGGCTAAAGTAATTCGGGGGGTTGGCAGGGGCGGTTAGTAAACATCTCTTTAATAATCGCTTGGCCTTACCGGAGAGCGCAATCATGTCGGCCTGGGACAGGTTGTTGGCGGCGAACATCGCTGTCAGCTGGTCCAGGTTGAACGACGGCGGCGGCAGGTTCCCGTCCACGTTGCTCGCCGTCGACACCAGCCCGTCCAGCCTCCCCAGCTCCACGGGGTACGCCGGGCCGCCGGCCTGCGCGCGTCACGGCAAAGATGCTTTCAGAGGCATTGTTGTTTGTATTGCTGATAATAATATGTATGCAGGCATCGAAAGCTCGGACGCTTTTGGTGGATAGATCTCGAAAGGGAGTGGGCAGGCGTGCGCGTACCAGGCCGATGACGTCCCGGGTGGCCATGGTGAGGATGTCCGCGCAGGAGACCAGGTTGGGGCTGGGGCACTGCGTGTCCACGGCCGCCTTGGCCTTGATGACGGTGTCGAAGCCGTCGCCGGCGAGGGAGAGGTTGCTCACGTGGTCCTTCTCCGCCGTGTTGTTCCCGGACGACACGATGATGACCGACGCGTCGCATCCCTGCAGACGCATAGTCGTCAGACACTCAGGCGCGCACACACAGGCAGACTGACAGGGGATGAAAATCAAATGCTGATAGATTAGATGCAGGGGAATCGGACGGGACCTGGACGAAGCAGTCGTGGAAGAAGAGGCGGACGGTGGCGCCGACGGCGACGGGCGTCTGCTGGACCTTGAGGGCGACCGCGGCCTGCACGATGGCCTCCACGTTGGGGCAGCTGGCGGAGTAGTAGCCCTGCCGGAGCTGCGCCGCCGCGCCGCCGGCGGCCGCGAGCGCCAGCAGCGCCACCGCCAAGATCCTAATCCCGGCGCCCATGCCGCCGCACTGCGCTTAATCTAGCTCCCACTCCTGCCTGCCCGCCTGACTGAATGCCTGCCAGTGCCGACCGATCTGGGACTCGTTCAGGCTCTGCTCTCGCGGCTAATGACGGCACGGCGGTACCAGGAGCTATCTAGGAGAAGTGGTGGCGGTGGCGGTGATGATGACGATGCCGTTGGGTGTCTGTCGCCGCGGCTGTGTGCGGGTGCGGGTGTGTTTGTGGGTGGCTAGTTATTGTGCTGGAGTAGTAGTAGTAGAAGCCAAGCTTTCTCGGAGCGTGGGGGAGAGGTGGTGATGGCCCGTGGACGGACGTATCCAGTCTGGTACAGTGGCGAGCGAGGCGGCGCGCCGCGATAGACGGCGCGCGCTTCGAGATGCGTGCGCGGCGCGGCGGTGGATGGATGGATGCAGCGGCGAGGGCGATCCAGAGAGAAGCCGGGCGCGTCCCCACGTGGGTGCGTCCGTCCACGTCCGGTGTCGTGGCCGTGGACGGGGGGCTCATCACGGACATCACAGACCGGCTGCACTGCAAACATGTGTAGGGCTCGCAACCTCCACATGGCGCGGTTGGTGGGGGCTCCGTCCGGTGTGTGCTCTGTACTGGTACGTTAAAGCCTTTTTTGGTGGCACAAATGACAACGCTCGCTCCGAGTGCACGCTAGCGACTCACAAAATCGGCCACTAATGATGCAGCGTGATGATTCTGCGTGTGCGTCTTCTTGCTGGATATCGCAGACTGAAGGGCCTGAAGAATGAAGTTTCACAACAAGTAGACGTGTGTCGCGCACTGCAAACTGAACCCAGGAAACAGCCATGGCATTGCAGTTCCGTGTGCAGTATAGCCGGTGCGGAAATGGACAGAGCAGATAGGGTTGGCTTCTGGGTCTGGCCGCCTCTCTGGAAAGTCGAGCGCGGCCAAGACGGGTTGTTTGTCGATCCACGGAGCAGGTTTAATGGTCTGAGACGGCATAGAGACGAGCACCAGCTATGTCTACAGTAGGAGACGAGATCCAGCACCGGAGCAGGCGGCATTCATGTGCTCTTTCGCGTTTCCACAGCCATGGCGGCCACCGGAAAGGGCTCGCAGCTGGTTGCTTCCTGCCGCTCACCACTCGCGACCACGTTTTCCTTCTTTTTTTTAAAGCTCTGGCCGCCATGTTTGTTGGAATGGCTTGAATTGCACTCGCCGTTTCCAACAGCATGTTACGTGTAGTCCAGTCCATTTATCCGTGGCAAAATTAACAAATTTAACCTATGGACGAAATCAAATTACAAAATAAACTGCTCGTGAAATTTTTTCACGCGGGTGATCTTTTTTGTGACGCCCGACATGAAGGCGCCATACTACTGTGCAACGCCTCACAGATAGGCGCTACACGCCCGCCGCCGCCGCCCCGCGTGATCCGAAAAATTATTAGCCAACAATTAGCTTCTAGGCCAGACCAGTGGTTGTTTATTTTGTAGTGTGCCACACCAGTGCAAATACCGAGAGGCTCGCAGACAATGACTTAGCAATTTTGCGTTGGGCAACGGGTGCATGTAGCGCCTATGTGAGGCATTGCATAGTGTAGTGTAGCACTTTTATATCAGGCGTCACAGAAATGTCAGACATGTGAAATAGTTTCATGAACAGTTCATTCTTTGATGTGATTTCGTTCACATGTCAAATTTATCAAATTTGCCTTTATCCGTCGATGTTGACAGCATGTAGTGGAGCGGAGTTTTTTTTTTCTCGAAGCAGAACATGCAGTGGAGGTGGTTGGTTCGGGACTTTGGGGTGTAGGTTTTTTAGGGGGGTGTGTAGGGTTTTCTGTGTAGCGGCCGGTGGAAAGGAAACTGACATGGGCCGACATGCCTTTTTTTAGTGGGAAATGACGCTCCTTTTGATCCTAATTTTTCTTCGTCTTTTTAAGGAACGCGCCTTTCGAGTTCTGACGAGTTGTGCGACTGTGACGTGAACGTCCATTAGTGTCCGCTCCTCCGCGGGGCCGCGGCCCCCAACGGCTAAATGCTAATTCGCGCGGTAGCATAGATGGCCCGGCCCATGGATTGAAACACGGCCCTCGTCAAGAGGCTGATGGCTCCGGAAAGGTGCGGAAATCGCTAAGAGGAGTACTCATTGCAACAATTACTCCCATCTTTTCAAAGTTGTGACAAGTGGTGTTACATGTGCGTCACTAGTCATAACCTGTGAGTTTTTTATTTTTTCATAGATGTTTATCTCTTTAAACCGTGCTTTCAAATCTCGAACCCTTTTCACTAATCACAACCTGTGAGTTTTTTTTTGTAGATCTGTTTATCTCTTTAAACCGTGCTTCCAAATCTCGAACCCTTTTCACCGTTGGATTCCTCGCGTCGAGATTTTTAAAACTAGATCTCATGTTGATAAATTTTGATGAACTTTTTTTTCACAAAAAAAAGGATGAAAAAACCGAATCAGGAGCACGGTATTTTCCCTTTTCGAAAGAGGCACGTCCGTGCCTCTCGCGAAATCACAATCATGCCTCTCGCGGAAGCAAAACCGCACCTTTTACGGAAGGAAAAAAATGCATTTTTTTCGTTTTCGAGAGGCACGGCCATGACTCTCGCGAAAGAAAAACCATGCCTCTCGCAAAAGAAAAAAAACGCATTTTTTGCGTAAAAACAAAAAAAATTAAATTTTTTTTATCCAAAATCTAAGGAAAACCGGTGGAAAATCGAAACGTCGAAAAAAAACCTAAAACCCCGTTTAGAAAGCCAAAAACGCGTGCGAAGAAATAATAAAAAACAAAATTCAGAAGAAGATCCGTAGCGCGACACGCCATGCGGGCCGAGAAAGACGCCAAGCCCGATTGTCATTGAAGACCCGAAAGAGCGCTCGTCAAGAAGTTGATCTCCCAAAGTCCTGACAAAATAAATAAGCAACAGTTCTTTTTTGTGTCTATTTCTAAAAGGAAGAGTTCTTTTTTGCCTCCAAATAAAAAAGCAACGGTTCTGTTTTCTGAAGAGGGAAACAGGCGACAGTTCTGCGTGGTCTGAGTTTCAGACGATTAAAATCAAGCCCAAGTTGCTTCAGCTGA
Organism: Aegilops bicornis; assembly: GCA_021605145.1. NCBI lineage: Eukaryota > Viridiplantae > Streptophyta > Magnoliopsida > Poales > Poaceae > Aegilops > Aegilops bicornis. The sequence goes on along the minus strand of CM038673.1, from coordinate 673,874,734 downwards.
GGGAGACATTATGGATTCTGGTCGCTCATTTCAGGCGATGTGGCCCGCGCCGGGAAGTTATCCGGCGCGAGATAAGGTAATGAAATGAGGCGACTTCGATCGGTTCGGTTGGCACGTCCATTTCCGCGGCGGTTGTTGGGTCCCTAGCACGGGCGGCTTCGGATCTCCGGAGACTCGCCAGGTCCATCATCGGAGCGCCAAGCTCGCCCCGGCGCCGTGGGCTACACACGCTCCCCTCTCCAGCGTCCAACGCGCGTTCATTGAAAACGTCTCCTGTGTTCAGTTCTCCGTCAACTGGTGTGTGCTAGCTTCAGAGCTCCGCAGGGCCGGTTCCTGGGCTTGGAAAAGGAGTGCGTGTAAATGGACTAAGAGCAAGTCTAGTAGAGTCCTTAAAGCCTCAATCCCTTAAAAATAACTATTTTTTTACAGTTTTCGTCAAAAAAAGCCGTAGACTAGAACCCCTAAACCCTTAAACCCGTAAAAAAATTTAGAGGTCCAACCCTCAAACATTTTCCTAACCTGTAGAAGTGAGGGTTGGGAGGAAAACTCCCCAACCCAAGACTCCTCTTTCACCTCGTGGGAGGAAGTTTCATCCAGCGCCTCCTCCGATCCTTGCTTGCCGCCGACCCGCCGCCCTCGCGCCACCTGCCGCCCTCCGCGCCAGCCTTCGCCACGCCGCCCCGCCCTCGCATCGACGCCGCCCGCGCCCATGGCCGCCTTGACTAACCCTCCCTCCTCCGTCGTGGCGCCGATCGGCAAGACACACACCAGCGAAGATCTGGGCTGGGCGGCCGGGGACAAGAGCGACTCACATCAAGGGTCGAGGTGCTCGACTTCCCCGCCGGCGACGGCCTCCCCGCCGTCCTCACCCACTCCCTCTCCTACGCCTTCAACTTCCTCCTCGCGCCCGCTCGTGAGTGCCCCTCCTCTTCCGCTCCTACCGTCGGCGCCGTTTTCTCGCGTCCTCCCTCTGAAACGAAGGCTTATTTTCCTTGCCCGCTCTGTGCAGGTCGATCCCGACTACCGGCCCACGCCCGGCGCCGTCCTGCCGGTGGCGGCCTCGGACCTCGTCCTCAGCCCGTCCGAGTGGAGCAGCCACATCGTCGGGAAGATCAACGAGTGGATTGATTTGGATTCCGAGGACGAGCAGCTCCGGCTCGACTCGGAGCTCACGCTCAAGCAGGAGATCGCCTGGGCGACTCATCTCTCCTTGCAGGTCCACCCACTCGACAACACATTGCTCATTATTTGTTCCTATCAGTCTAATATGCCTGGGCGTTTGTCTGGTAGAGCAAAATGTTGCAGTCCGTTGATGGCTAAGTATACACACTGCTGTGTAACTCAATTGTTATTTGTTTTCTTAAATTACAGAGTGAAACAGTAGACTCGTGGGAATGTTGGAATTCATTCAGACTGTTATGCGAGCATAGCAGTCAACTGTATGTAGCACTTGATATCTTGTAAGTGATGATCTTGCATTGTCATTCAAACCACATCGAATTACCTCATGTGAACTTTCAGATTTGGTGGTGTAATAATAACTAGAATAATTATTGTTTTATGTCAAATGTGATGGTATTTGTGATATGTCATATGATGAAATGTGATGAAATGTGTGATATATGAAATGACAGTTTTAAAGGTTGAGGTTAAGGTAAAGACTAGAACCCTCAAATCCAACCCTTAAAGCAGTTTACGGGTTGGGTTTGAGGGTTCTAATCTTTGCCCCTGTTTTCCAACCCTTAAAAATGTCAAAAACTGGCACTTCTCAACCCTTAAAACTGCTATAAGGATTTGAGGGTTTGAAGGTTCTACTAGTAATGCTCTAAGCTTGGAGATTCTTTGGTTTGTTACTATCACGAATCGAAGAGGTGAACCTGTGGAGGTAAGCTGGGAGGAAGTTACCATCAAAACTACTAGTACCTCTATACTAAAATACTTTAGCTGGGAAAATTAGTACAAGTCCCCCAACTACAAGTATTTAGTATGATAATGTGCTCAGCATATGTTTGTCTATTCCGAACATTTGGTGGACCAACTTGCTGGAGGTGGTTGATTTCGCTTGAAATTTTCACCCCCTGTCAAGGTCAGGCTGTACATATCGGTGACGAGATGCCGTGTTTTATGTCCAGAAGTGTTTGCCCAATAATTGACACGGATCCGAAGGACTTACGGAGTCTCCTGACGTTTCGTTTGGAAAACTAATCATCGACCAAGAATACGGTGGCCGCCCAAGGTTTACCAAGAGGAATGTTGTGAGTCAATAGAATAATTTATGTCGATATTAATATAATATCCTTCATCACAAAAAGAATATTTAGCAAATCAAAACTACGTAGTTCTTTTTGAGAAAAAAAAACTACTTGTTCAGCACCAAAAATCCCAGTGTCCTTGGTAACTAGTTACAGGTAATTTCCATTTATAAGACAGCAAAACGGCATAGTACTAGCCAATTGTGCCACATTACTTTTGGTGAGCGCTTGATTTATTCATTGACGAAAAGCCTAATTTTAGATTTTAAACCCTGCACCAACTTTTGCTTTTGGCCTCACAATCTTTAAACAGTTGGAGAATGCTTTATTCATTTTATTTGCATATATGTAACTCGCACGTTCGAAATCAACGAATCAAACAACACATATACAATCATGTACAAGCCACACAGAGCTGTGAAACCCAACGAATCTCTGTGTCACAGACACATACATCTCTGTGTATGTTTCAAAAAAAAAACACATCTCGTGTACACATGCACCTTTGACGCATGCACGTACACTATTTCAGCCAGCGTAGTAACCCCGGTGTGTATCATCGCATCGATCGATCGATCCCTCTCGTCATCAGTTGAAGACGTCGCACTGCTTGCGTATGTTGCCGTCGCTGCCGGACTTGACCCCGACGCGGCCGAGCTTGACCATGGCGGCGACGAAGCCCCGGCTGAAGGCGGCCGTGCTGTTGGCCCACGAGTTGATGAGGGGGCGGGTGCGGTTGTCGTTGTAGAGGAGCTGGTCGGAGGCGAGCAGGCCGCCGCCGTCCTGCAGGTTCCGGTAGTACTGGTTGTCGAAGAGCGCCGGCGTGGCCTGGTCCATGAGCACCATCGGGTCCGACGAGCCGTCGGCGGGGCACTTGGTCCTCAGGAACGCCGCGTACTTGGGGTTCAGCGTCGCGTCCGCCGGGCTGCCGTACACCCGGTCCCTGAACTTGCCGCAGTGCGCCAGCCCCACGGTGTGCGCCGCTGCACGCCCGCCATGAACTGTTCTGTTAGTACATCCACGCGGCGCAGGTAGTTATAGTTGGGAGACGTAAGGAGTTCACCTGAGAGCGCGACGATGTCGGACATGTTGAGCCCGTGCGCTCGGAACATGGCGACCATCTGGTTGAGGGTGCTGGTGGGCTGCGGCAGCTTGCCGGCCACGCTGCTGGCCGTGGAGCTCAGGCCGTCCAGCCGGCCCAGCTCCACTGGGTAGAAGGGCCCGCCGCTCTGTACGCAAATCAAACATGTAAATTCTGGCTCAGGCATGTCCGTTGGAAAATGTACAGATAGAGGTGTACTGTGTGTGTACCAGGGCGATGGCGTCCCGTGTGGCGATGGTGAGTATGTCGGCGCAGGAGACCAAGTCGGGGCACGCGGCCTCCACGGCCTCCTTGGCGATCCTCACCGTCTCGTAGCCCTCGAACGCCAGCGACTTGTTGTCGTCGGCGTCCATCTCCGTCGGGGTCCCCGGCATCGACCGGATCAGCACCGACGCGTCGCAACCCTGCACGCATGCACACGCATCGATCAATCACTCCATGACCATAACTCATAAGCATCAGTGCAGGCGGTGCGACGAACGTACCTCGACGAAGCAGTCGTGGAAGAAGAGGCGGATGGTGGAGCCGATGGTGCGGATGGTGTCGTCCATCTTCTGCGTCACCACGCCGCGCACGATGCTCTCCAGGCTGGGGCAGCTGCTGCCGTAGTAGCCCGGCGACAGGTCGGACGCGACGAGCTGCGCGGCGAGGGCGAGGACGAGGACGAGCAGCGCCATGCAGCACGACGGCCGGGCCATCTTTTTTTTTGCTCGAGCTAATTAGCCGCTGCGTGGTACTCCGTATATGTGGTGCAGAAATGGATGGGCTATATATATGCAAGAGGTGCCTTGCACACAAGGATCATGTACTGGGTAGTTAATTTGACAGGCGCTCGAGGTGTGTATGATACACAAGATTTTGCCACGCTGTGGAAGAAATCGAGAAGGGTTGACAATATTTGATCTATGGAGAGATACGTGTGTTTTGGTCTAGTTTGGGACTGATTCTTGATGTGCATGCGTGGGATGTTCGGGGAATTTTGTTTTCCCTTGATGTGACGGTGTCTGGATTGAATGAACTACTCTTGGCGCTTACATCATGTACAAGGAATACTGCGCACTAACTGATGAGTTATTACTTGTCATGTAAGGAAGTTAAGTGTCAGTCTGCCTAAATAGCTTCCTCATCACACCCCCGTGATAGATTGCGAATAGCGACGATCGTTACTGCTGCTGATCATATGGCACATCTAGATCGAGCGAAACTCATGCACCTTCAAAGGGAAACACCCCAGCGTCAGCAACATCATCGAAGCTTGCCGCAGGGACATGGAGCAATGGCGGATCGCCGGGGCCAAATGCATCGGGCACCCGTTTGGGGATGTACCGTGAGAGATAGCATTCTTAGTCCAAGGGCCTCTCGGCCACGTGAGGCAGATGTACCCTTTTCTTTTCGCCCCACTGATCGCTTGATCAAACTTTGTTTTCCCGCTCTCTTCTGCTTAATGAAATGAAGCCAATGGCTTATTCAAAAAAAAAAAAAAAAAACTACCCCAGTTCAAAAGGGCAAGGTAGAAGTAATTGAACACTCTGAATTTTACTGCGACCTTCGTTGACAACATGGATACAATGTTTGATCTATGACTAGTTAATCAGTAAGTTTCTGTCGAGTGAAATTACATCGCAGGTGTATATACCATTTTTACATGTATGTGCCAGCTAGCATGATGTCATGTTACTGTGATCAGCATTACTAGTTCAATTGAGATTACTCCATTGTTGTATCACTGTCAAGGTGCTTTCTGGCAATCTTCCGAGAATAAGGATTTTATAAAAAAAGTGATGACTTTTGTGACGATGAGGTGTCAGATGGATGATTATATCGCCGCAGAGAAATATAGATGATTTGAATGCATCCCGTGCTGCGTTTAATCACGAATTTCATGATATACGTGGATCATTTTCCGATCGCGCTCAGTAAACTATATGCTTCCCTGATCATTAGTTTGATCACGAATCAAGTTGGAAACCTATGTATGCTGTCATCTTTGCCATTTGTTTGACTTAATCATTTACCATCAATTTCTCATTGATGATCAATTGTTGGACCGTGTTCTTGTAGGAGGAGTAATTGGACACTCAATCTACACCGGCTTCAGATTATAGCGGGCATAGTTTGATGACTACATCCTAAACATAATACTATGAGTCAAGTAGCAAACAAATTAATGTTGCACTTCTTCTTCGGTAGAACCCCCCTGAACATATCAACGGTCCAGATTAGAAGACACCCTTTCATGAGGATAAGTGAGTAGGGGTAGGATGGGAAATTTAGGTGGGGGCGGCGTACCGCGGCGTAGCGAGGTGCGTGGCCGTACGGCCCGCTGTACGCCCGTACGTGGGTGGTGTACGCCGCGTGAGGAGGAGGGCGGGCCCACACGTACTAAACCCTAATGAGATGAATCCATTAATTCGGCGCGGATTAGGCGAATCCATTAACGCCGGTGCAGTGAGACGTCCCGTCGCCGGCGTCGGTCCGCGGGCGGGCGCCGATTCACATGCCACCGCCTGATCGCCTGTCGCGCTACGCAAGACACCACCGCTGACCGCCAAGACGCCGCCTCGCCTACTGTGTATTAATCGCCGGCGCCGATTCTCACGCCGCCGCTTCTGCGCCCTTTTGAACGTTGATTACACGCGCCCGCCTTCGCGCTTGACCGTTCGATGCACGCCGCCGCTTCGGCTGCCCGGCATTGATCGCCGGAACCCACCCACCCTCCACTACGCCCTATAAAAAGCGCCTCGCCCCGCCGTCGGTCGCACACCACCCTCGCCTCCCCTCTCCTTCTCCCCCTGTTGCCGGCGTCGCCCTCACGCGCCCTACCTCTCCCTCTCGCCGACGATGGTGCGCCCCAACTTGACGCTCGAGGAGGCGGAGGAGCTCGCCCACTTCGTCATCCCCGCCGCGCTCGACGTGCGCCTGCCGGCGAGGTGGCGCCTGAGCGTCGACGGCGTGCCTGTGGCGCCGGTGCCCGAGGTCGGCACCCACCTCTTCGCCCGCGCCGTCGGCCTGTACCGGGCTCGCCTATCGCCGGAAGAGCTCGCCGACCCCAAGACGCCCCAACAACCCCGGGCGGGCGACCGCCGCCGCCGACCACCGCGCCGCTTCCACGCTTACGCCAGCTCGCGCCACCACGGCATAACCGCTGGGCGGCATCACTCGGATGGGCGCACCTTCGAGGAGGGGGTCGCGCATCGCTGCAGGCGGTCGCCGGCGCTGCGCTCCCTCCGTCCGGGTACGGCTTTTGAGTTGTATCGCCACGGCGAGGCGCGCCCACCGCGCCGCTGCCGACTTTCGGGCGCCATGCACCCGCCGCGCTTCGCTGGAGGCTCAGCGGTGATCAAGGGCGCTGTCCGCCGGCCCCGACGATCGCTGCATCAGGGCGGTGAATGGTGCCGGTCGGCCAGCGCCCCTCCGCCCGAGCCGCAGCAGCAGCCAAAGCCGGCATTGGTGGCGGAGTACAGGCGGCTGGCGGCGGAGGCCAGCGACCCGGACGACATGCCGGGCTACCTGACGATGCTCTAGGAGTCGGAGAACATGCCGCAGTCGCCGCCGCTCGTCCAGGCGTACATTCAGCTCGCCCCGGGCGCCGTCCACCCGGAGGACCCGGAGGACTTTCTCGGGTATCACGCCGCGCTCGAGGACTCGATGGCTGCGCCGGCCGTGCCCGTGGTGCCCCTCGACGACAGCAGCAGCAGCAACGACAACGACAATGGCGACGGGCTCTATGACGAGGCAGACTTCGGCGGTGTCAAGGACAGTAGTTTAGGGTTACTTTCAAAATGTCATTTAGTAATGTTTAATTATTTCCGTACTGTTGTTTGGTTAAGTTTAATTTCTAGTACTATGTAAAACATCTATGAAAACTATAATGAAATATCGAGTATTTGAATGGATGGTTTTTAAAATATTGTTGAAGAATCAAGTGTTTGAATCGATACTGTTATTTTAGTTTTAAAAAGAGTTGTATTGTAAAAAAATAAAAAATCAGAAAAGAATTAAACTTGAATTGAAAAAAACCTATGAAAACTAGAAAAGTAAATAAAAAACCAAACAATAAAAAATTTACATAATATTAGCAAAACAAATTAGAAGTTTTTTTAAAAGAACGTCGGCCCGGAGCCGAGCAAGGCTTAGTAAGTCAATCCCGATCAAGCCAATCGGCGAAAGGGACCGCTTTTCGGCCCCGCAAGGCCCACGGGCCCAACCAGGCGGCGTAGAGAAAGTAGGCGGTCTATTTATTTTTCTTCGGATCACGGTGGTGTAGGGTGGGGCGCGCTATTTAAGCTGGTGCGGGCGAGCTCCGGCAGGCGAGGTGGGACTAAAGTTAGAGCTCGCCTCTCGCCTGTCACGGCGCTGCGCGTGGACGGCCAAGGTGGGCCGAATTATGTGGGCCGCTGTAAGGCGCGCGTGCGAGCGGCCTCTCGCGGCGCTGCGCGTGGACAGGCAAGGTGGGCCGATTTTAGTAGGCCTAGTGGGCCGCTGGAAGGCGCGCGTGCGAGCGGTCGAGGGCGCAGGGGCGGGAATTGGGGTGGTACGATGGATAGTTTTGTTTAGTCCCACCTCGCCCGCCGAAGGACGCCCAGGCCGACTTAAATAGGCGGATTCATGCACCCTGGCAGATAAGATAGTTAATAAGAATGTGATTTGACTTTGCACTGCCCGGGCAGCTCTGCCGCAGCTGCCCGGACAGTGTTACACTGTCCGGGCAGCTGCGGGAGTGCTGCTAGTGCATTGTAAACCCAAATCATATTACTACTATCTATCTTATTTTTGATACTTTTGACAGTTTAGCACTTTACGCAAAGTTTGTTTTATTAATACCTAAATTTTTGTAATATTTTTGTCCGGTCAGTGTTTTAGATGTTTCAAATTCATAAAATGGCAAGAAGGCACGGAATTTGTCATGCATCCTGGTCATGATGGTATAACACTATGGAAAAAATTGGGTTCATTTGAAGGATGTGGAAAAAAACTCGTTTTCGGACAGGGCCTTTGCTCCTACCCGAACGATACAACAGAGAAGGAGGTCAATTTTTGACATCTTCAGAATGGCCTGAAATTTTGCATGTGAGTTAGTATGCCCACTCCACACGGAATCCAAAAATTGATCGTATTTCGATACGAAGAGCACGTTGCGTCACGTCCGGTCAGCGTTTTAGGTGTTTCGACCGAAAAGATTATAGAAAATTCATAAAATGGCAAGAAGGCACGAAACTTGTCATGCATCCTAGTCATGATGGTACAACACTATGGGAAAATTTTGGGTTCATTTGAAGGATGTCGAAAAAAACTCGTTTTCGGACAGGGTCTTTGCTCCTACCTGAACAGGAGAAGGAGGTCAATTTTTTGACATCTTTAGAATGGCCTGAAATTTTGCATGTGAGTTAGTATGCCCACTCCCACACGGAATCCAAAAATTGATCGTATTTCGACACGAAGAGCACGTTGCGTCACGTTCGGTCAGCGTTTTAGGTGTTTTGACCGAAAAAATTATAGAAAATTCATAAAATGGCAAAAAGCCACGAAACTTGTCATGCATCCTAGTCATGCTGGTACAACACTGTGGAAAAAATTTGGGTTTATTTGAAGGATGTCGAAAAAAAACTCGTTTTCGGACAGTGCCTTTGCTCCTACCCGAACGGTCTACGGAGAAGGAGGTCAATTTTTTGACATCTTCAGAATGGCCTGAAATTTTGCATGTGAGTTAGTATGCCCACTCCCACACGGAATCCAAAAATTGATCATATTTCGACACGAAGAGCACGTTGCGTCACGTCCGGTCAGCGTTTTAGGTGTTTCGACCGAAAAAATTATAGAAAATTCATAAAATGGCAAAAAGCCACGAAACTTGTCATGCATCCTAGTCATGATGGTACAACACTATGGAAAAAAAATTGGGTTCATTTGAAGGATGTCAAAAAGACTCGTTTTCGGACACGGCCTTTGCTTCTACCCGAACGGTCTACGGAGAAGTAGGTCAATTTTTTGACATCTTAAGAATGGCCTCAAATTTTACATGTTGCGTCACGTCCGTTCAGCGTTGCGTCACATGGAATCCAAAAATTGATATTATTTCGATACGAAGAGCACGTTGCGTCACGTCTGTTCAGCGTTTTAGGCGTTTGGACCGATAAAATTATAGAAAATTCATAAAATGGCTAGGATGCATGACACTACTTAATATAAACTTTACTATTGCTATTTGTGTCAACAATGATAATGATTTTTTTATAATTTTGGATCCCACGCAAGATTTCAACGAATTCGGGCACCAAACGCACGTTCTGTCACGCCCAGGTCATGCAAATAACCCTACGCAATTTGAAGGATGTAACAAAATTCTCCATCGAGACGTAGAAAAAAAATCTTTAAGCGCGGATAGTCATACCTTACAACACTTATATAGGTCATGCTATATCAGTCCACAATAATTGTGGAGTGACAGAGCAGAACCTACATAAGCACAATGAGGTATGGCCACCACGATTAAACATTTGATGTTGTAGACGGATGAAGCTATTTAAACACGTTATTAGCCGTGAAAACTAGCAATGTGGGACTAAAAACACAACACTGTGGGCGGTTGGCGCCACTAGCGGCGCACACACGGCCGACCGCCCCATCTTCGCCCGTGCGCGCCGTGGGCCGCCCCCGCTTTGGCCCATGCACGCCGTGGGTCGCCCCCGCGCGCCTTTTAGGCCACTGTAGGCAAACTTTTTTTATAAATATAAAAATAATGTGTCTAAAACGTACTTATTTGTAAATATTTAAAAACAGAATAAAAAACTCCAGTAGTGTTGACGGATTTACCTCATAAGATTAATGTGAATTTTTGCTGTGACACTCCATGATTATGGAGTGCCAGAGCATCATTCACATTATCCTAATGAGGAAAGACCACAACACTCAAGGAATTAATACTGTACGCAGAGAACGATATTTAAACAGGTGAATAAGCGTGTTCAAAAGCAATGTGGGACTAAACAATTAGCAGGTTGGGCGGTGTCTGCCGTGGATTTTTGGCTTTTATGGGCCGTAACGTGTGCGCCGCAAACGGCACCCAAGTGGACGCCGTGGGTCGCCTGCCTAGCCCGGCAGTTTGCGCCGCGCGCGACGGCTGTTAAAAAATAAATCATTGCATATTTTGTATTTTCCATGCACTAATTCATATTAAAAAAATCTAATGACGAAACGCATCCAACTTTTGCGTGCGCGCGTGAGTAACCCCCACGGTCTCGCACGCCAGATTTCGATGGAATCGGAGTACGAACGGAAGTTGCATCACGTCGGGAGACCTTTTCTGGGTATTTTCACGAAGAAAATCGTAGTAAATGCATCGAGTGTCGAAACACACCCAAATTTTGCTGGCGTGCTTGTGTGCCACACTGTAGCATTTGAAAAAAATGACGACGTTTCATGGCTTTGCGAAAGGGAACACCTACTGAATGCATGTCACCCCAAACCGATATCTGAGGTTTGTACTGTGACTACATGTCAACATGGACGAAACGCACCCAACTTTTGCGTGCGTGTGTGAGTGAACCCCACGGTCTCGCACGCCAGATTTTGACGGAATCGGAGTACGAACGGAAGTTGCGTCACGTCGGGAGACCTTTTCTTGATATTTTCACGAAGAAAATCGTAGTAAATTCATCGAGTGTCGAAACGCACCCAAATTTTGCAGGCGTGCTTATGTGCCACACTGTAGCGTGTGAAAAAAATGGTGACGCTTCATGGCTTTGCGAAAGGGAACATCTACTGAATGCATGTCACCCCAAACCGATATCTGAGGTTTGTACTGTGACTACATGTCAACATGGACGAAACGCACCCAACTTTTGCGTGCGCGTGTGAGTGACCCCCACGGTCTCGCACGCCAGATTTCGACGGAATCGGAGTATGAACGGAAGTTGCGTCACGTCGGGAGACCTTTTCTCGGTATTTTCACGGAGAAAATCGTAGTAAATGCATCGAGTGTTGAAACACACCCAAATTTTGCAGGCGTGCTTATGTGCCACACTGTAGCGTGTGAAAAAAAATGGCGACGTTTCATGGCTTTGCGAAAGGGAACACCTACTGAATGCATGTCACCCCAAACCGATATCTGAGGTTTGTACTGTGACTACATGTCAACATGGACGAAACGCACCCAACTTTTGCGTGCGCGTGTGAGTGACCCCCACGGTCTCGCACGCCAGATTTCGACGGGAATCGGAGTACGAACGGAAGTTGCGTCACATCGGGAGACCTTTTCTGGGTATTTTCACGGAGAAAATCATAGTAAATGCATCGAGTGTCGAAACGCACCTAAATTTTGCAGGCGTGCTTGTGTGCCACACTGTAGCGTGTGAAAAAAATGGCGACGTTTCATGGCTTTGCGAAAGGGAACACCTACTGAATGCATGTCACCCCAAACCGGTATCTGAGGTTTGTACCGTGACTACATGTCAACATGGACCAAATGCACCCAACTTTTGCGTGCACGTGTGAGTGACCCCGCGGTCTCGCATGCCATATTTCGACGGAATCGGAGTACGAACGGAAGTTGCGTCACGTCGGGAGACCTTTTCTGGGTATTTTCACGGAGAAAATCATAGTAAATGCATAGAGTGTCGAAACGCACCCAAATTTTGCAGGCGTGCTTGTGTGCCACACTGTAGCGTGTGAAAAAAATGGCGACGTTTCATGGCTTTGCGAAAGGGAACACCTACTGAATGCATGTCACCCCAAACCGATATCTGAGGTTTGTACTGTGACTACATGTCAACATGGACGAAACACACCCAACTTTTGCATGCGCGTGTGATTGACCCCCACGGTCTCGCACGCCAGATTTCGACCGAATCGGAGTACGAACGGAAATTACGTCACGTTGGGAGAAAATCGTAGTAAATGCATCGAGTGTCGAAATGCACCCAAATTTTGCAGGCGTGCTTGTCTGCCACACTGTAGCGTGTGAAAAAAAATCCCATAGTGTGTGAAAATAAATTGTGACGTTTCATGAAAACATAATAAATAAATAGATAACAAAAGTATAAAAAAATCCCGTAGTGTGGACGGATTTACTTAAGAAGACTAATGGAAATTATTGATTTGACACTCCATGAATTTGGAGTGCCAGAGCATAATATACGTTAATCTACTTAAGTAAGACCGCCACAATCAGGGACTTAACATTGCGAGAACGGTATTTAAACAAGTGAATAAGCATGACGAGAAGCAATGTGGGACTAAACATTAGCAGGTTGGGCAGTGGCCGCTGTCGCACGGATAGGTTGGGTGGTATCGGGCCTGGCCCAATCGGCGCTGGACACCCGTTTTTTTCCTCTCCATAGCCGTATACCGCCACGCATGGGCGGAACCCTACCCAACCCCACCACTCGCCCCGTACGCCGCCCCGTGCCCCCCCAAGACGCCCTACCACGATCGCCCCGTTTGCGCAGCGCCGTCACCGCGTGGGCAGTGCCGTCCATCGCCGTCGACCGTCAAGAGCGCATGTCGCCACATTGGGCATTAAGCCCCCCGAGTCCGCCGACGCTCGGCCGCCTGCTTTCCCTCCGCCACAACCGTTGTTTCGGCGCCTGCCGCCCGGATCAAGGCCACGTTTTTCTGTCTCGTACAATTTCTTCGGACGCTATTGTGTAATTAAATTTATTAATAGGAAAAATTTTAACATGCAGTATGGACATCGATGGTGTGATTCCATGTTCCATAGAGAAGTGGATAGGTCTCGTTGAGAGATTAACAACCGCTCAGCGATTTAGGTTCTACAAAACAAACTTGCAAGAGATGTTGATCATTCCGTCAGTACAAATGAGGGATTTTTTGCTGCATTTTGTGATGTTAGGTTACAACCCAAACAGCAAAAACTTCATGGTACAAGAATATAGTGGCAGTAAAGGCCTTATTTCATTTAGACCGGACGACGTGTTTTCAATATTTAGGTTTAAGAATGAAGGTGAGGATGTTTTTGGCATTCTTGCGATGGAAGGAAAAGAGTTAATAAAGAAAATTCCTATTCAGTGCGTTCACAAAAAAAATGGTCAGATAATGATAGATGACTTGATTCAAAAAATTGTGAGGAATAAATCCGCCGACGATGAGTTTCTTCGGATGGTTGTTCTTGTTTTGTTGGGGACTATTATTGCACCGATGTCGGCTGTCTCCATACCAAAGGAGTACTACGCGTTGGTGCATGACGTGAAGCGGATAAGCACGTTGAATTTTAACGTGTTCACTTTGTGAACTTGTTTGACGGAGATTGGTAAACTCAAGCAGGACGGCCATGTGAGGCAATGGCCATGTGGTAACCTAGCCCTACTCCAGGTGTGGTATTAATTAATGCTATTTAATATTCCTTCATGTTATGCGTTCGTAATTTATTTTGTGATTTGTTTTGTAGTACTTGTATTGGGAGAAGGTGCAGCCAACCACCGGCCTGAAAAATGACCCGTTGTCGTTGCAAGTTCCCCTAATGAAAAACTGGACTGAATCTAAAGCGGAGAAACGAGACAAGTACGACCTGGAAAATGGTCGTGGTGATGGATTGGTAATGTTGTAATGTTTATTACAATACATTGATTATCTATTGAGAATGTTATGTACTCATGTTTTCATTGCATACTCACTTTGCACATAGATGACTGCATTACAAAAGAGTATAAAATGAAAAAACTTGCAGATGAACAAGCTGAAAGCAGTAAGAAACATAGCAGCCGAAAGTCATCCGTTACGGGAAAGAAAAAAGTGGACTGTGTGTCCGAGGTCCCTGCTAACCTAAAGCCATTTATGGACCGGGTTATGAATGATATGAAGGAAATTCGTAAGGAATTGTTTCCTATGCCGGAGTTATGTGCACAGCTAAAAATGTAGCAATTCTGTTATGCACTCTATTAAACTCAATAAATTGTCAAAAAGATATAACATGTAACTCGGCTTACTTTTGCAGAGATTGTTAGAGAAACTGAATAAAACAGGTGTACGGTACAAACCAGGCACAATGGCAGAGGAGGAAGAAAATCTATTTGGACAGAATAGAGTATCCTAAAAAAGAATTTCAATGACATACACACACCTAATGGCCGAAATGGCAGTGGGCATTATGATTTGAATTTTGAAGGAGGGGGTTCGTTCAAACTCAGTACTGGTCATTTGAGTAGCTATAAAGGTGAGAAGGATGATCCTATAGATGTCCCAGAGCAGTCGGAAAAAAAAAGAAGCATCATCTCTAAAAACCGATGAAATAGAAGCAACAAGATGGCAAGTGCGACAAAATGAGCAAGAAGTGTCACAGGGCGTGTCAGATGGTAATAGCGAGATAGAAGAGAAGATGGAGGTGATTCCAGGGAAGCGAAAGCGGAGTCCGTCAAAGTGGCAGAAATCTCCTTATGTTAAAAAGACTCTGAGAAAACACGTGCGAAACGTTGCGCGAAAGCGAGTAAGTTAAACATGGTATGAATATTTTTTGATAATTATATATTACAAATTTGTACTATAACTATATTGACTTGTGTTGTAGAACTGTTTAATGAAACAACCCCTCAGTTTGATCATTCTGTGGATGATACGGTGCGTGCCGCTGTGCAGTACGTGAAAGCGTACGAGCACTCACCAAAACACAAGAACCATGAAATATTCAACAACATTAAAGATGAAGGACTTTCTGCGGCAAGAGTTTGCCAGATACTTGACCATGCATGGTTATCCGGTGATGTATGTACTTTTATTGTCATGCTTATTTCATGTGTTAAGTATATTGCATCCATGTTAAATTTAGTCATCTATTTCAGGTAATTTACATATATGCGACGTACATATCGGATTCAAGTATCGTCAAGGACAGGTATCTTGTACCCACCCATAGGTCTTACTGGTTATTGAACACTCGTCCAAAGTTAGTAAGACGAGGGAAGTCGGTAGACGATCTAGAAGGTTTAGCACATGCAAATGAACCTCTCAACAGATGCATGACAGAATATTTTGTAAAACCGAAGGTACCGTTTGTATTGCAGAATTATATTTTCATTATTATCATATGCGAGCTTAGTAACAATATTTAACTTGTGAAATAGGCTTATTTTGCTTTAAATAAGGATAAAAACCATTGGATTATGTGTGTTATGCACACTAGAAAGAAAGAGTTCCAAATTCTTGATTCTTTGAGGGAGGAAGAAAATATCTCTGAAGCTACCAAGAAATTCATTAAAAAAATTGTAAGTCGTATTCATGTGTGTACAATTAACCATATAATTTTTTTACCGTATGTAGTCAATGTGTTTATATTTTTTTGTCAGAGAGAGCAACTTGCAGGAGATATCCAAGATGCAAATGATAGTGCAATCATGTCGTTCCCGGATGTGTCTGCATGGCCTATAGTTCCGTACGACATGCCTCAACAAGAAGATGGGTGAGTTACATGTTGCACGTGCTTTTGAAATACATTAACTGATTCAGTGCTATCTTACTTAACGTGCTTTGAAAATTACACTTATGATTTTCAAACACAGGAATTCATGTGGGCTGTTCGTCCTTCGTTGTTTTCAATACTGGGACGGAGAAAAATTTATTACTGCTATTTCTCAGGTGGGTACATTTTTAGTATGAAAAATTAGTTCATCATATTATATATAAGTGATGAAATTAAAATTATATTTATTCCTTTTCAGGAATCTATTGACAGTTCAAGAGAAAGAATGATAGCTGGAATTATTTTGTCCCCAGAAAATAAGCTTACAGAAGTGAAGAAAAAAGTAATTCGACTTGCAAAGAGGAAACAAAAATAAAAATCTCATACGAGTTTTCTACATAGTTTTGGAAACATGATGTGTTCATGAGTGAGGATTGTGTGTGGATGATTTTATTTTTTTATGTGAGTTCCAAATATATTTCACATGTCCAGATTATGGAGACTGACAAATTTATTTAAAACATATTTTAATCATTTGATTTTTTTAGAATTTACTTTATATTTTATGTTGAATGAGTGTTCTCGCGAAAGTACCCAGTTGATATATCATGTTGACGTATCAGAGGCGAGCGTCGCCCGCGCCGCTCGAGGCGAGCGTTGCCCGCGCCGCACCACGTGTTCGGCGCGAGATGGCACACATGGGCCGCGTCATCTGGCCAGCCGGCCCGCGCCGCGCGTCGCTCCAGGGTTCGCCTGTGCCGCACCCGAGGTTCATTCCCCGTCGGCCCGCATGCACCCCTCTGCGCCCGAGGGCAGCGTCTGCCTCAGGATTGCCATCTGCGGCGGCGGCGGAATCGTCCTCGTATGTACCGCCCATTTGCGCCCGCTGGCGCCACTCGCCCCCAGCGGCTGTTAACGTTTTTATTTTAAAATAAAGCAACCGGCGGCCATACAACGCCTCCAATCGCCCAACATGCATGTTTTTATACAAAATCATATATTTCTACGAAATAATGTATACATCATATATCGTATTAAAAACAATTCCTATAGCGCCAAGAAATATATATTATAACGTAAAATGTGTATGTCGCATATCATATTAAGAACAACGAGTATAGTGCCAACAAATATGACATAAAGTAAACAACGATTACAAGTCCCCTGTATCGATGTTCCGAAACAAACATATAAATACTATTCTTCAATACAACCAAATAAATCGTCAACTCTATTCAGAAGTTGTTCTTCTTATTCAAACAATTCTTGCTATGATCATCATGCCATGTTCCTGCATAGAAAGATCATAATATACGTCAAAATTTTGTAAATAATAAACTTAACAAGAAAAGAACGTTAATAAAAAGGTATGCACATACTTAGGATTCTGAGGACAATTGTTTTTGAAATAACCTTTTATTCTGCATAAACCGCATAGGCGTATAGGAGGTTTCTCATCAAAACCTTTAGGTCTACCGTTTTTAGTAACGCCAGGTTCCTTACCACGACCTTTGTTATTCTGCCCTTTCGGTGCTCCTTTCGTATTGATTTTCTTTGGATCACCAAAAAAAACATGATCTTGATCCGGCACAAAAGCATCGTCTTGTGCAACCCTATGTTGTCTTACATAATCTTCCTCCTCAACGTCCTTGTTTGCTATCACATCCTCCAGAGCAGCCTTCAGTTTATCAAATAGGAATGTTCTATGACATGCCGCATTATTTGCTTCCGCTGACAAAATAGTCAACTCACTGTACTTAGTTCTCTCCTTAGTACCTGCCCATCCCCATGCGAAGAGATCGCTAGTGCGTTTCACAGGCAGTCCACCTCTAGCATTCTTGGTGAATCTTCGCAGCACTAAGTGTTGGAAATATGCCCTAGAGGCAATAATAAAAGCATTATTATTATATTTCCTTGTTCATGATAATTGTCTTTTATTCATGCTATAACTGTATTATCCGGAAATCGTAATACACGTGTGAATACATAGACCACAATACGTCCCTAGTGAGCCTCTAGTTGACTAGCTCGTTGGTCGACAGATAGTCATGGTTTCGACTATGGACATCGGATGTCATTGACAAGCGGGATCACGTCATTAGGAGAATGACGTGATGGACAAGACCCAATCCTAAGCATAGCACAAAGATCGTATAGTTCGTTTTGCTAGAGCTTTTTCAATGTCAAGTATCTCTTCCTTAGACCGTGAGATCGTGTAACTCCCGGATACCGTAGGAATGCTTTGGGTGTACCAAACGTCACAACGAATCGGGTGACTATAAAGGTGCATTACAGGTATCTCCGAAAGTGTACATTGGGTTGACACGGATCGAGACAGATTTGTCACTCCGTATGACGGAGAGGTATCATTGGGCCCACTCGGTAGTGCATCATCATAATGAGCTCAAAGTGACCAAGTGTCCGGTCACGGGATCATGCATTACGGCACGAGTAAAGTGACTTGCCGGTAACGAGACTAAACGAGGTATTGGGATACCGACGATCGAGTCTCGGGCAAGTAACATACCGTCTGATAAAGGGAATAGCATACGGGGTTGCTTGAACCCTCGACATCATGGTTCATCCGATGACGACATCGAGGAGCGTGTGGGAACCAACATGGGTATCCAGATCCCGCTGTTGGTTATTGACCGGAGAGCGTCTCGGTCATGTTACGCATGTCTCCCGAACCCGTAGGGTCTACACACTTAAGGTTCGGTGACGCTTAGGGTTAATAGGAAGACAAGTATGTGATTACCGAATGTTGTTGAGTCCCGGATGAGATCCCGGACGTCATGAGGAGTTCGGAATGGTCCGGAGGTAAAGATTTATATATGGAAAGTGGTTAAACGGACTCAAAAGTTTGAGGGCATACTGTAATGTACCGGGCCACGG
Organism: Aegilops bicornis; assembly: GCA_021605145.1. NCBI lineage: Eukaryota > Viridiplantae > Streptophyta > Magnoliopsida > Poales > Poaceae > Aegilops > Aegilops bicornis. Next base: position 673,856,076 of record CM038673.1, on the reverse strand, counting down.
AGAGTTCGGAGGTCCACTGGGAGGGGCCACCCCTCCGGGGGGCCACATGGGCTAAGTGGGAGAGGGAGCTGGTCCACGGTGGGCTGGGCGCCTCCCACCTAGGCCCATGCGGCTAGGGCTTGGGGAGGAAACCCTAAAGGGGCAAGGGGCGCCCGGCTTGGGGGGCAAGCCACCCCTCCTCCTCCCTTGGCCGCCGCCCCCTCTAGATGCCATCTAGAGGGGCCGCCCCTCCCTTCCTCCTATAAATAGAGGGTGGGGGAGGGCTGCACACACCATTGAAGGCGCAGCCCTCCCTCCCAACACCTCTCTTTCTCCACGCAAGCTTGGCGAAGCTCGCCGAGAACTGCCGTACCAACCGCACCACGCCGTCGTGCTGCCATTGGAGTTGTCTTCCTCAACCTCTCCTTCATCCTTGCTGGATCAAGACGGAGGAGACGCCATCGTCCCGTACGTGTGTTGAACGCGGAGGTGCTGTCCGTTCAGCACTTGGTCATCGGTGATCGGAATCACGTTGGGAACGTCTTCATCATCACCACTCCCTCGAACACTTCCGTACTCGATCTACAAGTGGTATGTAGATGCAAACGCTCTCTCTTGACTCGTTGCTTAGATGAACTCATAGATAGATCTTGGTGAAACCGTAGGAAAATTTTAATTTTCTGCAACGTTCCCCAACAGTGGTATCAGAGCTAGGTCTATGCGTAGTTCTCTTTGCACGAGTAGAACACAATTTAGTTGTGGGCGTGGATCTTGTCAATTTACTTGCCGCTACTAGTCTTATCTTGCTTCCGCGGTATTGTGGGATGAAGCGGCCCGGACCAACCTTACACGTACGCTTACGTGAGACCGGTTCCACCGACTAACATGCACTAGATGCATAAGGTGGCTGGCGGGTGTCTGTCTCTCCTACTTTAGTTGGAGCGGATTCGATGAAAAGGGTCCTTATGAAGGGTAAATAGAAGTTGACAAGATCACGTTGTGGTTATTCGTAGGTAAGAAAACGTTCTTGCTAGAACCCAATTGCAGCCACGTAAAAGATGCAACAACAATTAGAGGACGTCTAACTTGTTTTTGCAGCAATTGACATGTGATGTGATATGGCCAAGTTGTGATGAATGATGAATGACATATTGTGATGTATGAGATCATGTTCTTGTAATAGGAATCACGACTTGCATGTCGATGAGTATGACAACCGGCAGGAGCCATAGGAGTTGTCTTTATTTTTGTATGACCTGCGTGTCATTGAAGAACGCCATGTAACTTACTTTACTTTATTGCTAAACGCATTAGCCATAGAAGTAGAAGTAGTCGTTGGTGTGACAACTTCATGGAGGCACAATGATGGAGATCATGATGATGGAGATCATGGTGTCATGCCGGTGACAAGATGATCATGGAGCCCCGAAGATGGAGATCAATGGAGCTTTATGATATTGGCCATATCATGTCACTACTATATAATTGCATGTGATGTTTATTAAGTTTATACATCTTGTTTACTTAGAACGACGGTAGTAAATAAGATGATCCCTTACAACAATTTCAAGAAGTGTTTCCCTAATCGCACCGTTGCCAAAGTTAAATGCTTTCTAAGCACCACGTGATGATCGGGTGTGATGGATTCTTACGTTCACATACAATGGGTGTAAGACAGATTTACACGCGAAAACACTTAGGGTTTACTTGACGAGCCTAGCATGTACAGACATGGCCTCGGAACACGAGAGACCGAAAGGTCGAACACGAGTCGTATGGAAGATACGATCAACATGAGAATGTTCACCGACGAGACTGGTCCGTCTCACGTGATGATCGGACACGGCCTAGTCGACTCGGATCGTGTAACACTTAGATGACTAGAGGGATGTCTAATCTGAGTGGGAGTTCATTGAAATAATTTGATTAGATGAACTTAATTATCATGAACTTAGTCTAAAACTTTTGCATAATATGTCTTGTAGATCAAATGGCCAACGCTCATGTCAACTTGAACTTCAACGCTGCTCCTAGAGAAAACCAAGCTGAAAGATGACGGCAGCAACTATACGGATCGGGTCCTAACACGAGGATCATCCTCATAGCTGCCAGGAAACAATATGTCCTAGAAGGACCGCTAGGTGACGCTCCGTCCCGAAGAACCAAGACATTATGAATGCTTGGCAAACTCATACCGATGATTACTCCCTCGTTCAAAGGCGGCATGCTTTACAACTTAGAACCGGGGCTCCAAAAGCGCTTTTGAGCATCACGGAGCATATGAGATGTTCGAGGAGCTGAAACTTGTTTTCCAAGCTCACGCTTGGTCGAGAGATATGACATCTCCGACAAGTTCTATAGTTGTAAGATGGAGGAAAACAGTTACATCGGTGAGCACATCTTGAAGATGTCTGGGTTGCACAACCGTATGACCCAAATTGAACATTAACCTCCCCGATGAGGCGGTCATTGACAGAATCCTCCAGTCGCTCCCACCAAGCTACAAGAGCTTTGTGATGAACTACAACATGCGGGGATGGTAAAGACCATTCTGAAGTGTTCTCTATCTTGAAGTCACCGAGGTTGAAATCAAGAAAGAACATCAAGTGTTGATGGTCAATAAGACCACTAAGTTCAAGAAGGGCAAGGGTAAGAAGAACTTCAAGAAGGACGGCAAGGAGGTTGCCGCGCCGGTAAGCAAGTTGCCGGGAAGAAGTCAAAGAATGGACCCAAACCCGAGATCGAGTGCTTTTATTGCAAGGGAGGGTCATCGAAGCGGAACTGCCCCAAATACTTAGCGGACAAGAAGGCCGCAACACCAAAGGTATATTTGATATACATGTAATTGATGTGTACTTTGCCAAGACTCGTAGTAACTCCCCGGTATTTGATACGGTGCCGTTGCTCATATTTGTAATTCACAGCAGGAGCTGCGGAATAAGCGGAAATCGGCAAAGGACGAGGTGACGATGCGCGTCGGGAATGGTTCCAGTCGATGTGATCGCCGTCCGCACGCTACCTCTTCATTTACCTACGGGATTAGTTATGAACCTTAATAATTGTTATTTGGTGCCAAGTTTGAGCATGAATATTGTATCTGGATCTTGTTTAATGCGAGATGGCTACTCATTTAAATCCGAGAATAATGGTTGTTCTATTTATATGAGAGATATGTATTATGGTCATGCTCCGATGGTCAATGGTTTATTCCTAATGAATCTCGGCGTAGTATTACACATGTTTATAGTGTGAATACCAAAAGGTGTAAAGTTGATAACGATAGTCCCACATACTTGTGGCACCGCCGCCTATGGTCACATTGGTGTCAAGCGCATGAAAAAGCTCCATCTTGATGGACTTTTGGAGTCTTTAGATTATGAATCATTTGACACATGCGAACCATGCCTCATGGGCAAGATGACCAAGACTCCGTTCTCGGAACAATGGAGCGAGCAACCAACTTGTTGGAAATCATACATACCGATGTGTGCGGTCCAATGAGCGTTGAGGCTCATGGAGGGTATCGTTATGTTCTCACTCTCACAGATGACTTGAGTAGATATGGGTATGTCTACTTGATGAAACACAAGTCTGAGACCTTTGAAAAGTTCAAGGAATTTCAGAATGAAGTAGAGAATCAACGTGACCGAAAGATAAAATTCTTACGATCAGATCGTGGAGGAGAATATTTAAGTCACGTAATTTGGTACACACTTAAGAAAATGTGGAATCGTTTCACAACTAACGCCTACCGAACACCTCAGCGTAATGGTGTGTCCGAACGTCAGAATCGCACTCTATTGGATATGGTGCGGTCTATGATGTCTCTTACCGATTTACCGCTATCATTTTGGGGATACGCTCTAGAGACAGCTACATTCACTTTAAATAGGGCACCGTCTAAGTCCGTTGAGACGACACCGTATGAATTATGGTTTGGGAACAAACCTAAGTCATCGTTCTAAAAGTTTGGGGATGCGATGCTTATGTCAAGAAACTTCAACCTGAAAAGCTCGAACCCAAGTCGGAAAAATGCGTCTTCATAGGATACCCTAAGGAAACCATAGGGTATACCTTCTACTTAAGATCTGAGGGCAAAATCTTTGTTGCCAAGAACGGATCCTTTCTGGAAAAAGAGTTTCTCTCGAAAGAAGTAAGTGGGAGGAAAGTAGAACTCGATGAAGTACTACCTCTTGAACAGGATAGTAGTGCTACTCGGAAAGTGTTCTGTGATGCCTACACCAACCGAAGAGGAAATTCATGATGATGATCAAGGTACTTCGGATCAAGTTGCTCTTGAACAGAGGGTCCACTAGGACACGTTCCGCACCAGAGTGGTACGGCAACCCTGTCTTGGAAATCATGTTGTTAGACAACAATGAACCTTGAACTATGAAGAAGCGATGGCGGGCCAGATTCCAACAAATGGCTAGAAGCCATGAAGTCCGAGATAGAATCCATGTATGAAAACAAAGTGTGGACTTTGGTGACTTGCCCGATGATCGTCGAGCGATAGAAAACAAATGGATCTTTAAGAAGAAGACGGACGCAGATGGTAATGTCACCATCTTTAAAGCTCGACTTGTCGCTAAGGGTTATCGGCAAGTTCAAGGGATTGACTACGATGAGACTTTCTCTCCCGTAGCGAAGCTTAAGTCCGTCTCAATCATGTTAGCAATTGCCGCATACTATGATTATGAGATATGGCGGATGGACGTCAAAACAGCGTTCCTTAACGGATATCTTAAGGAAGAGCTGTATATGATGCAGCCGGAAGGTTTTGTCGATCCTAAGAATGCTAACAAAGTATGCAAGCTCCAGTGATCCATTTATGGGCTGGTGCAAGCATCTCGGAGTTGGAACATTCGCTTTGATGAGATGATCAAAGCGTTTGGGTTTATGCAGACTTATGGAGAAGCCTGCGTTTACAAGAAAGTGAGTGGGAGCTCTGTAGCATTTCTCATATTATATGTAGATGACATACTTTTGATGGGAATGATATATAATTCTTGGACAGCATTAAGGCCTACTTGAATAAGTGTTTTTCAATGAAGGACCTTGGAGAAGCTGCTTATATATTAGGCATCAAGATCTATAGAGATAGATCGAGACGCCTCATAGGTCTTTCACAAAGCACATACCTTGATAAGATTTTGAAGAAGTTCAAAATGGATCAGTCCAAGAAGGGGTTCTTGCCAGTATTGCAAGGTGAGAGATTGAGATCAGCTCAATGCCGACCACGACAAAAGATAAAGAAGAGATGAGTGTCATCCCCTATGCCTCAGCCATAGGATCTATTATGTATGCCATGCTTGTGTACGGACCTGATGTAAACCTTGCCGTAAGTTTGGTAGGAAGGTACCAAAGTAATCCCGGCAAGGAACACCGACAGCGGTCAAGAATATCCTGAAGTACCGAAAAGGACAAAGGACATGTTTCTCGTTTATGGAGGTGACGAAGAGCTCGTCGTAAAGGGTTACGTCGACGCTTAGCTTCGACACAGATCTGGATGACTCTAAGTCACAAACCGGATACGTGTATATGTTGAATGGTGGAGCATGAAAGGTGCGGTGCAAGCGAGCGTCGTGGCGGGATCTACATGTGAAGCGGAGTACATGGCAGCCTCGGAGGCAGCACATGAAGCAATTTGGGTGAAGGAGTTCATCACCGACCTAGGAGTCATACCCAATGCGTCGGGCCGATCAAACTCTTCTGTGACAACACCGGAGCTATTGCCCTTGCCAAGGAGCCCAGGTTTCACAAGAAGACCAGCACATCAAGCGTCGCTTCAACTCCATCCGTGAAAACGTTCAGGATGGAGACATAGAAATTTGTAAAGTGCATACGGATCTGAATGTCGCAGATCCGTTGACTAAACCTCTTCCATGGCAAAACATGATCAACACCGTAACTCTATGGGTGTTCGATTCATCACAATGTAACTAGATTATTGACTCTAGTGCAAGTGGGAGACTGTTGGAAATATGCCCTAGAGGCAATAATAAAAGCATTATTATTATATTTCCTTGTTCATGATAATTGTCTTTTATTCATGCTATAACTGTATTATCCGGAAATCGTAATACACGTGTGAATACATAGACCACAATACGTCCCTAGTGAGCCTCTAGTTGACTAGCTCGTTGGTCGACAGATAGTCATGGTTTCCTGACTATGGACATCAGATGTCATTGAAAACGGGATCACGTCATTAGGAGAATGACGTGATGGACAAGACCCAATCCTAAGCATAACACAAAGATCGTATAGTTCGTTTTGCTAGAGCTTTTTCAATGTCAAGTATCTCTTCCTTAGACCGTGAGATCGTGTAACTCCCGGATACCGTAGGAATGCTTTGGGTGTACCAAACGTCACAACGAATCGGGTGACTATAAAGGTGCATTACAGGTATCTCCGAAAGTGTCTGTTGGGTTGACACGGATCGAGACAGGGATTTGTCACTCCGTATGACGGAGAGGTATCATTGGGCCCACTCGGTAGTGCATCATCATAATGAGCTCAAAGTGACCAAGTGTCTGGTCACGGGATCATGCATTACGGTACGAGTAAAGTGACTTTCCGGTAACGAGACTAAACGAGGTATTGGGATACCGACGATCGAGTCTCGGGCAAGTAACATACCGTCTCATAAAGGGAATAGCATACGGGGTTGCTTGAACCCTCGACATCATGGTTCATCCGATGACAACATCGAGGAGCGTGCGGGAACCAACATGGGTATCCAGATCCCGCTGTTGGTTATTGACCGGAGAGCGTCTCGGTCATGTCTGCATGTCTCCCGAACCCGTAGGGTCTACACACTTAAGGTTCAGTGACGCTAGGGTTAATAGGAAGACAAGTATGTGATTACCGAATGTTGTTCGGAGTCCGGATGAGATCCCGGACGTCACGAGGAGTTAGGAATGGTCCGGAGGTAAAGATTTATATATGGAAAGTGGTTAAACGGACTCGGAAAGTTTTGGGGCATACTGGTAATGTACCGGGGCCACGGGAGAGTTCCGGAGGTCCACTGGAGGGGCCACCCCTCCGGGGGCCACATGGGCTAAGTGGGAGAGGGAGCAGTCCCCGGTGGGCTGGGCGCGCCTCCCCACCTAGGCCCATGCGGCTAGGGCTTGGGAGGGAAACCCTAAAGGGGCAAAGGGGCGCCCCACGGCTTGGGGGGCAAGCCACCCCTTTCCTCCTCCCTTGGCCGCCCCCTCTAGATGCCATCTAGAGGGGGCCGGCCCCCTCTCCCTTCCTCCTATAAATAGAGGGGTGGGGGGGAGGGCTGCACACACCATTGAAGGCGCAGCCCCTCCCCTCCCCAACACCTCTCTTTCTCCACGCAAGCTTGGCGAAGCCCTGCCGGAGAACTGCCGTACCAACTGCACCACGCCGTCGTGCTGCCATTGGAGTTGTCTTCCTCAACCTCTCCTTCATCCTTGCTGGATCAAGACGGAGGAGACGCCATCGTCCCGTACGTGTGTTGATCGCGGAGGTGCTGTCCGTTCAGCACTTGGTCATCGGTGATCGGAATCACGTTAGAACGTCTTCATCATCACCACTCCCTCGAACGCCTGCACTCGATCTACAAGTGGTATGTAGATGCAAACTCTCTCTCTCGACTCGTTGCTTAGATGAACTCATAGATAGATCTTGGTGAAACCGTAGGAAAATTTTAATTTTCTGCAACGTTCCCCAACACTAAGCACTTAGGTAAGTCCTTCACGCTACCTGGCTAAAACATAAAGAACATGCTTGCATGGAAGACCTTTACGTTTCATACTATCACAACTGCACTTCAATGTTTCTTCTGAATTAGTAGGTGTATAGTCCACTTTGAATCGCAGTTGCCTCTTATTTTTCCATGCCACTATGAATCTCCTACTGACGGCTCCACTAAGTATATCTATGATCTCAAGATCCGCTGCCTTCTTCATTTCTTTCTGCAAGAGGTAAAAGTTCACCGCAGTGAAGTAACGGGCAGCGTCTTTTTCAATGCATTTGAACTCGTCGAGTAATCTCTGTGGAGTGTACGTGTGGACATGCAGTCGTCGTGTGACTCGTTCTCACAGAGCCGAACAATGCAGTTCTCATAATGCACAACCATATCAACAATTGTCATGCCAGAGTCAAGATGCATATGAAGGAGAGTTCAGACTCTCGCTCCTCTGGTTACTTCGCATACCAAGGAAAAACCCACCGGTGAGATATGATGCAGCCCAAAGCCTTTTCTTCCTGTACATCCTACGCAACGATGTTTCAGTTTTCCCCGACTCCCATTTAGCTCTAAAAGCTGCCCATCTCGCCTCAAACTCATCATGTGTAGTGGCATAGTAAATAAGAGCTCTGAACTCCTTAAGGGACTTGTGGTGGAGGTGTTTCTGCATGTTTTTCTCTATATGCCATGAACAAAGTCGATGCCACATGTCAGTAAGGACCTTCCTGACGGCCCTTATCATGGCTGCGTCTCCGTCTGTAATTACAGACCTCGGCTTCTTCTGACAATGAGCTCTCAAGAAGGTCTGCAACACCCAAACATATGTATCCTCCGTCTCATCTGACACAACAGCAGAACCGAACACAGTGGTGCAACGATGATTGTTTAGACCAACAAAAGGTATGAATGGCATTCCGTACCTATTCATCTTGTAAGTGCTGTCAAAGACGATTACATCACCAAAGTGAAGGTAATCCTGACGTGACTGAGAATCACACCAGAACATGTTCTTCAGCTTGCCTTTTGCGTCAACAGTGTACTCAAAGAAAAAGTCTGGATTCCTTGCCTTTCTCGTCATCATGATACCAATCGCAGTGTCCGCATCACCCTTTGCTAGCTGATGTCTACTACGCAACCTTCTCCTTGTAGACGTTGTTGGGCCTCCAAGTGCAGAGGTTTGTAGGACGTAGCAGATTTCCCTCAAGTGGATGACCTAAGGTTTATCAGTCCGTGGGAGGCGTAGGATGAAGATGGTCTCTCTCAAGCAACCCTGCAACCAAATAACAAAGAGTCTCTTGTGTCCCCAACACACCCAATACAACGGTAAATTTTATAGGTGCACTAGTTCGGCAAAGAGATGGTGATACAAGTGCAATATAGATGGTAGATATAGGTTTTTGTAATCTGGAAATATAAAAACAGCAAGGTAACTAATGATAAAAGTGAGCACAAACGGTATTGCAATGCTAGGAAACAAGGCCTAGGGTTCATACTTTCACTAGTGCAAGTTCTCTCAACAATAATAACATAGTTGGATCATATAACTATCCCTCAACATGCAAAAAAGAGTCACTCCAAAGTCACTAATAGCGGATAACAAACGAAGAGATTATGGTAGGGTACGAAACCACCTCGAAGTTATTCTTTCCAATCAATCCGTTGGGCTATTCCTATAAGTGTCACAAACAGCCCTAGAGTTCATACTAGAATAAAACCTTAAGAAACAAATCAACCAAAACCCTAATGTCACCTAGATACTCTAATGTCACTTCAAGTATCCGTGGGTATGATTATATGATATGCATCACACAATCTCAGATTCATCTATTACACCAACACATAGAACCTCAAAGAGTGCCCCAAAGTTTCTATCGGAGAATCACGACGAAAACGTGTGCCAACCCCTATGCATAGGTTCATGGGCGGAACCCGCAAGTTGCTCACCAAAACATACATCAAGTGAATCACGTGATATCCCATTGTCACCACAGATACGCACGGCAAGACATACATCAAGTGTTCTCAAATCTTTAAGGACTCAATCCGATAAGATTACTTCAAGGGGAAAACTCAATTCATTACAAGAGAGTAGAGGGGGAGAAGCAACATAAGATCCAACTATAATAGCAAAGCTCGCATACATCAAGATCGTGCCAAATCAAGAACACGAGAGAGAGAGATCAAACACATAGCTACTTTGGTACATACCCTCAGCCCCGAGGGTGAACTACTCCCTCCTCGTCATGGAGAGCGCCGGGATGATGAAGATGGCCACTAGTGAGGGATCCCCCCTCGAGTCTTGGGAGCGAGTCCCGATTGGGTTTTGGTGGCTACAGAGGCTTGCGGCGACGGAACTCCCGATCTATTCTGTTCCTCGAAGTTTTTAGGGTATATGGGTATATATAGGAGGAAGAAGTACGTCAGGGGAGCCATGAGGGGCCCACGAGGGTGGAGGGCGCACCTGGGGGGAGGGTGCGCCCCCTACCTCGTGGCTTCCTCGTTGCTTCTTTGACGTGGACTCTAAGTCTCCCCGGTTGCTTTCCTTCCAAAAATAACTTCTCCAGAATATTTCATTCCGTTTCGACTCTGTTTGATGTTCCTTTTCTTTGAAACACTGAAACAAGGGGAAAAACAGAAACTGGCACTGGGCTCTGGGTCAATAGGTTAGTCCCAAAAGTAATATAAAAGCATAAAATAAAGCCCATAAACATCCAAAACACATAATATAATAGCATGGAATAATAAAAAATTATAGATACGTTGGAGACGTATCAGCATCCCCAAGCTTAATTCCTGCTCGTCCTCGAGTAGGTAAATGACAAAACAGAATTTTTGATGTGGAATGATACCTAACATATTTGTCAATGTAATCTTGTTTATGGTGACAAGAATATTCAGATCCATAAGATTCAAGACAAATGTTTAATATTGACATAAAAATAATAATACTTCAAGCATACTAACAAAGCAATTATGTCTTCTCAAAATAACATGGCTAAAGAAAGTTATCCCTACAAAATCATATAGTCTGGCTATGCTCTATCTTCACCACACAAAGTATTTAAATCATGCACAACCCCGATGACAAGGCAAGCAATTGTTTCATACTTTTGACATTTTCAAACTTTTTCAATCTTCACGCAATACATGAGCATGAGCCATGGATATAGCACTATATGTGGAATAGAATGGTGGTTGTGGAGAAGACAAAAAGGGAGAAGATAGTCTCACACCAACTAGGCGAATCAACGGGCTATGGAGATGCCCATCAATAGATATCAATGTGAGTGAGTAGGGATTGCCATGTAACGGATGCACTAGATCTATAAGCATATGAAAGCTCAACAAAAGAAACTAAGTGGGTGTGCATCCAACTTGCTTGCTCACAAAGACCTAGGGCATTTTGAGGAAGCCCATCATTGGAATCTACAATCCAAGTTCTATAATGAAAAATTCTCACTAGTATATGAAAGTGACAAAATGAGAGACTCTCTATCATGAAGATCATGGTGCTACTTTGAAGCACAAGTGTGGTAAAAATATAGTAACATTGTCCCTTCTCTCTTTTTCTCTCATTTTTTATTTTTTTTGTTTGGGCCTTCTTTTTTTATGGCCTCTTTTTTAATCTTTTTTTATTTGGGCTTCTTTGGCCTCTTTTATTTATTTATTCCGTCCGGAATCTCATCCCGACTTGTGGGGGAATCATAGTCTCCATCATCCTTTCCTCACTGGGACAATGCTCTAATATTGATGATCATCACACTTTTATTTACTTACAACTCAAGAATTACAACTCAATACTTAGAACAAGATATGACTCTATATGAATGCCTTCGGCGGTGTACCGGGATGTGCAATGATTCATGAGTGACATGTATGAAAGAATAATGAAAGGTGACTTTGCCACAAATACAATGTCAACTACATGATCATGCAAAGCAATATGACAATGATGGAGCGTGTCATAATAAACGGAACGGTGGAAAGTTGCATGGAAATATATCTCGGAATGGCTATGGAAATGCCATGATAGGTAGGTATGGTGGCTTTTTTGAGGAAGGTATATGGTGGGTGTATGATACCAGCGAAATGTGCATGGTATTAGAGAGGCTAGCAATGGTGGAAGGAAGAAGAGTGCGTATAATCCATGGACTCAACATTAATCATAAAGAACTCATATACTTATTGCAAAAATCTACAAGTTATCAAAGCAAAGTATTACGCGCATGCTCCTAGGGGATAGATTGGTAGGAAAAGACCATCGCTCGTCCCCGACCGCCACTCATAAGGCGGACAATCAATAAATAAATCATGCTCCGACTTCATCACATAACGGTTCACCATACATGCTACGGGAATCACAAACTTTAACACAAGTATTTATCAAATTCACAACTACTCAACTAGCATGACTCTAATATCACCATCTTCATATCTCAAAACAATTATCAAGCATCAAACTTCTCTTAGTATTCAACACACTCAAAAGAAAGTTCTACAAATCTTGAATACCAAGCATATTAGGATTATTAAAGCAAATTACCATGCTATTTAAGACTCTCAAAATAATCTAAGTGAAGCATGAGAGATCAATAGTTTCTATAAAACAAATCCACCACCGTGCTCTAAAAGATATAAGTGAAGCACTAGATCAAAACTATATAATCCAAAAGATATAAGTGAAGCACGCGAGTAAATGACAAACTACTCCAAAAAGATATAAGTGAAGATCAATGAGTAGTTAAATAATTATGTAGCTATGTGAAGACTCTCTAACACTTAAGACTTTCAGATCTTGGTATTTTATTCAAACTGCAAGCAAAGCTAAATAAAATGACGCTCCAAGCAAAACACGTATCATGTGGTGAATAAAAATATAGCTCCAAGTAAAGTTACCGATGAACGAAGACGAAAGAGGGGATGCCTTCCGGGGCATCCCCAAGCTTAGGCTCTTGGTTATCCTTGAATATTACCTTGGGGTGCCTTGGGCATCCCCAAGCTTAGGCTCTTGCCACTCCTTATTCCATAGTCCATTGAATCTTTACCCAAAACTTGAAAACTTCACAACACAAAACTTAATGTAAATCTCGTGAGCTCCATTAGCGAAAGAAAACAAAACACCACTTCAAGGTACTGTAATGAACTCATTCTTTATTTATACTGGTGTTAAACCTACTGTATTCCAACTTCTCTATGGTTTATAAACCATTTTACTAGCCATAGATTCATCAAAATAAGCAAACAACACACGAAAAACAGAATCTGTCAAAAACATAACAGTCTATAGTAATCTGTAACTAATGCAAACTTCTGGAACTCGAAAAATTCTAAAATAAATTTGTGGACCTTAGGAATTTGTCTAGTAATAATCTGAAAAAAGAATAAACTAAATAGCACTCTCCAGTAAAAAGTTGAAGCTAATCTCGTGAGCGCTAAAGTTTCTGTTTTTTACAGCATGATCATAAAGGCTTCACCCAAGTCTTCCCAAAGGTTCTACTTGGCACAAATAATAATTAAAACATAAAACCGCATCTAAACAAAAGCTAGATGGATTATTTATTCCTAAACATAACCAAAAATCAATAAACAAAAATAAAATTGGGTTGCCTCCCAACAAGCGCTATCGTTTAACGCCCCTAGCTAGGCATGATGATTTCAATGATGCTCACATAATAGATAAGAATTGAAACATAAAGAGAGCATCATGAAGAATATGAATAGCACATTTAAGTCTAACCCACTTCCTATGCATAGGGATTTTGTGAGCAAACAACTTATGGGAACAATAATCAACTAGCATAGGAAGACAAAACAAGCATAACTTCAAGATTTTAAGCATATAGAGAGGAAACTTGATATTATTGCAATTCCTACAAGCATATATTATTCCCTCATAATGATTTTCAGTAGCATCATGAATGAATTCAACAATATAACCAGCACCTAAAGCATCCTTTTCATGATCTACAAACATAGAAATTTTACTACTCTCCACATAAGCAAATTTATTCTCATCAATAGTAGTGGAAGCAAACTTAACAAAATAACTATCATGTGGTTGAAAATTAAGATCAAGATGACAAGTTTCATGGTTATTATTATTCTTTATAGCATACGTGTCATCACGATAATCATCATAGATAGGAGGCATGCTTTCATCATAGTAAATTTGCTCATCAAAGCTTGGGGGACAAAAAATATCATCTTCATCAAACATAGCTTTCCCAAGCTTGTGGCTTTGCATATCATTACCATCATGGATATTCAAGGAATTCATACTAACAACATTGCAATCATGCTCATCATTCAAGTATTTACTGCCAAACATTCAAATGCATTCTTACTCTAACCTTTTGGCACAATTTTCCTTTCCATCATACTCACGAAAGATATTAAAAAGATGCAGCGTATGAGGCAAACTCAATTCCATTTTTTTGTAGTTTTCTTTTATAAACTAAACTAGTGCTAAAACAAGAAACAAAAATATTCGATTGCAAGATCTAAAGATGTACCTTCAAGCACTCACCTCCCCGGCAACGGCGCCAGAAAAGAGCTTAGTTGACGGGGTGTGAGTGTCGCTTACCTAGCCTCCCCGGCAACGGCGCCACAAAAGAGCTTGATGTCTACTACGCAACCTTCTCCTTGTAGACGTTGTTGGGCCTCCAAGTGCAGAGGTTTATAGGACAGTAGCAGATTTCCCTCAAGTGGATGACCTAAGGTTTATCAGTTCGTGGGAGGCGTAGGATGAAGATGGTCTCTCTCAAGCAACCCTGCAACCAAATAACAAAGAGTCTCTTGTGTCCCCAACACACCCAATACAATGGTAAATTGTATAGGTGCACTAGTTCGGCGAAGAGATGGTGATACAAGTGCAATATGGATGGTAGATATAGGTTTTTGTAATCTGACAATATAAAAACAGCAAGGTAACTAATGATAAAAGTAAGCACAAACGGTATTGCAATGCTAGGAAACAAGGCCTAGGGTTCATACTTTCACTAGTGCAAGTTATCTCAACAATAATAACATAGTTGGATCATATAACTATCCCTCGACATGCAACAAAGAGTCACTCCAAAGTCACTAATAGCGGAGAACAAACGAAGAGATTATGGTAGGGTATGAAACCACCTCGAAGTTATTCTTTCCAATCAATCCGTTGGGCTATTCTTATAAGTGTCACAAACAGCCCTAGAGTTCGTACTACAATAACACCTTAAGAAACAAATCAACCAAAACACTAATGTCACCTAGATACTCCAATGTCACCTCAAGTATCCGTGGGTATGATTATACGATATGCATCACACAATTTCAGATTCATCTATTCAACCAACACATAGAACCTCAAAGAGTGCCCCAAAGTTTCTATCGGAGAATCACGACGAAAACGTGTGCCAACCCCTATGCAAAGGTTCATGGGCGGAACCCGCAAGTTGATCACCAAAACATACATCAAGTGAATCACGTGATATCCCAATTGTCACCACAGATCATACGGCAAGGCATACATCAAGTGTTCTCAAATCTTTAAAGACTCAATCCGATAAGATTACTTCAAGGGGAAACTCAATCCATTACAAGAGAGTAGAGGGGGAGAAGCAACATAAGATCCAACTATAATAGCAAAGCTCCCGATACATCAAGATCGTGCCAAATCAAGAACACGACAGAGAGAGAGAGATCAAACACATAGCTACTGGTACATACCCTCAGCCCCGAGGGTGAACTACTCCCTCCTCGTCATGGAGAGCGCCGGGATGATGAAGATGGCCATCAGTGAGGGACCCCCCTCCGGCTGGGTGCCGGAACAGGGTCCCGATTGACTTTTGGTGGCAACAGAGGCTTGAGGTGGCGGAACTCCCGATCTATTCTGTTCCCCGAAGTTTTTAGGGTATATGGGTATATATAGGAGGAAGAAGTACGTCAGGGGAGCCACGAGGGGCCCACGAGGGTGGAGGGCGCGCCTGGGGGGGGGGGGGAGGGCGCGCCCCCTACCTCGTGGCTTCCTTGTTGCTTCTTTGACGTGGACTCCAAGTCTCCCCGGTTGCTTTCCTTCCAAAAATAACTTCTCCAGAATATTTCATTCCGTTTCGACTCCTTTTGATATTCCTTTTCTTCGAAACACTGAAACAAGGGAAAAAATGTAAATCGCACTGGGCTGCGGGTCAATAGGTTAGTCCCAAAAGTAATATAAAAGCATAAAATAAAGCCCATAAACATCCAAAACACATAATATAATAGCATGGAATAATAAAAAATTATAGATACGTTGGAGACGTATCAGCATCCCCAAGCTTAATTCCTGCTCGTCCTCGAGTAGGTAAATGATAAAAACAGAATTTTTGATGTGGAATGATACCTAACATATTTGTCAATGTAATCTTGTTTATGGTGACAAGAATATTCAGATCCATAAGATTCAAGACAAATGTTTAATATTGACATAAAAATGATAATACTTCAAGCATACTAACAAAGCAATTATGTCTTCTCAAAATAACATGGCTAAAGAAAGTTATCCCTACAAAATCATATTCTGGCTATGCTCTATCTTCACCACACAAAGTATTTAAATCATGCACAACCCCGATGACAAGCCAAGCAATTGTTTCATACTTTTGACATTTTCAAACTTTTTCAATCTTCACGCAATACATGAGCATGAGCCATGGATATAGCACTATATGTGGCATAGAATGGTGGTTGTGGAGAAGACAAAAAGGGAGAAGATAGTCTCACATCAACTAGGCGTATCAACGGGTTATGGAGATGCCCATCAATAGATATCATTGTGAGTGAGTAGGGATTGCCATGCAACGGATGCACTAGAGCTATAAGCATATGAAAGCTCAACAAAAGAAACTAAGTGGGTGTGCATCCAACTTTCTTGCTCACAAAGACCTAGGGCATTTTGAGGAAGCCCATCATTGGAATATACAAGCCAAGTTCTATAATGAAAAATTCCCACTAGTATATGAAAGTGACAAAATGAGAGGCTCTCTATCATGAAGATCATGGTGCTAGTTTGAAGCACAAGTGTGGTAAAAATATAGTAACATTGTCCATTCTCTCTTTTTCTCTCATTTTTTATTTTTTTTGTTTGGGCCTTCTTTTTTTATGGCCTCTTTTTTCTCTTTTTTTATTTGGGCTTCTTTGGCCTCTTTTATTTATTTATTTCGTCCGGAATCTCATCCCGACTTGTGGGGGAATCATAGTCTCCATCATCCTTTCCTCACTGGGACAATGCTCTAATAATGATGTTCATCACACTTTTATTTTACTTACAACTCAAGAATTACAACTCAATACTTAGAACAAGATATGACTCTATATGAATGTCTCCGGCGGTGTACCGGGATGTGCAATGATTCATGAGTGACATGTATGAAAGAATAATGAAAGGTGGCTTTGCCACAAATACAATGTCAACTACATGATCATGCAAAGCAATATGACAATGATGGAGCGTGTCATAATAAACGGAACGGTGAAAAGTTGCATGGAAATATATCTCGGAATGGCTATGGAAATGCCATGATAGGTAGGTATGGTGGCTGTTTTGAGTAAGGTATATGGTGGGTGTATGATACCAGCGAAAAGTGCATGGTATTAGAGAGGCTAGCAATGGTGGAAGGAAGAAGAGTGCGTATAATCCATGGACTCAACATTAGTCATAAAGAACTCATATACTTATTGCAAAAATCTACAAGTTATCAAAGCAAAGTATTGCGCGCATGCTCCTAGGGGATAGATTGGTAGGAAAAGACCATCGCCGTCCCCGACCGCCACTCATAAGGAGGACAATCAATAAATAAATCATACTCCGACTTCATCACATAACGGTTCACCATACATGCATGCTACGGGAATCACAAACTGTAACACAAGTATTTATCAAATTCACAACTACTCAACTAGCATGACTCTAATATCACCATCTTCATATCTCAAAACAATTATCAAGCATCAAACTTCTCTTAGTATTCAACACACTCAAAAGAAAGTTTTATAAATCTTGAATACCAAGCATATTAGGATTATTAAAGCAAATTACCATGCTATTTAAGACTCTCAAAATAATCTAAGTGAAGCATGAGAGATCAATAGTTTCTATAAAACAAATCCACCACCGTGCTCTAAAAGATATAAGTGAAGCAGTAGAGCAAAACTATATAACTCAAAAGATATAAGTGAATTACAAACAACCTTATATGTCAGTAAGTAGTTGTATAAGGACTATCATATGTATTCACTTTCCACTACTTACTTTGCTCGAGCTGTCATTATAAGATGCATCAATATCGTTTTAGTCATTGGCATCATCGAAAAAATTCCACTCATAGTACCCTTCCACTTCCATCTGCGCAAATTGTAAATATGATATGTAAGATTTGATGCGTTTTTCATGTCACTTAAAAAAACTACAATACATAAATCTAGACCTACATGGCTTCCGCTTTCAGCATATGAATCATCTACATCCATATCCTCATTGTCATCATCCCCTCCTATCTGTGCAAAGTCAAACATGTTATTGTCATCGCGGATGCTTGTAATTTAATATGTAAGACAACATGCAGACCACTTACATTGCCACTGTAAGACTCATCCAAACTCATATAATTTACGCCGTCATGTTCGTCTTCATCCAATGACAATGATCCGTCCTCGCTACCGCCATCATCACCGTCATATCCTATTTCAGCCTCAATCTATACACGTTCATATATAATCAAAGATCCATTCAAACTTCACGTAACATCTTTGCAATTAAAATCCGTTTTTAAATCACTATGCCAGCGCCTCGCGTACCTCGTTGCCTTCGTCAGACATGAGAATAGTGTTGGGATTCGCCGGAGACTCGACGGCGAACAGCTTCGAGCTGGCGGCGGCAGATGCGTCTGCCCGACCGAGGCGGTTGTCGGCGTCTAGTCACACACAACGCGAGGGCGAACAGCACGCCGGGCTGACGGCGGGCGGTTCTCGGTGTCCGGTAGCGCCCGATCGGCCAGGTACTGCCGGAGATGGCGGCGGCGGTGGCGGCGCCTGAGTCGACGTGAAGATAGGATTCGCCCGATCGGTTTTTTTTAATCACTCGGGCGTACGCAGAGGGGCGGGCGTGCATGCGGGCAGGCGTACACCGGGCATGGGCGCGGACGGGCGGGCGTACGTGACAGCGCCGTACGGCGACGCGGGCGTGCGTACGGTGGGCGGGTATTTTCGTACAACGTGTGAAATGACCGCCCTACCCTTTATACGTTTGGGGGGGGGGGGGGTGGGTTGTACCGAAGCGCGCCTCGACGTAGTATTATTTTTGGTGAATTCTGTGAAACTACTAAAATATATGGCAGGGCATTGTCCAAAGACACGCAAATTTGTTATGAGGTTTTTACGGACGTGTGTGCAAACAATAAGATGTTCATGAATTTTGTACGTGTGTGTATGTAATTGTTCGGATTGATTATGTGGATCAAAAGGTAGGAGTTGGGTGCTTGAATTTGCGTTTGTCAAAGATAATCTTTTGGACTTGTGATGTGTAAGAATATGAAAACTCATAGAAACATAGTGCAATGCCAAGAAATGATATGGCAGGAGAACTTGAATTTAGGTCTTATCTCTGATAACACAAAGCATTTAGGTCCTATCTCGATAACATAAATCCAATGCTCAGGCTAACACACAAAACACAGAAACGAATTGCTAAAACAAGTTTCCTGGAAATATTAAGGATGGTACGAGTGACTGAGACGTCCTGGAAATACTAAGGATGGTACTACGAATGACTAAGACCTCCTGGGAGCAAAATAACTATGGTCAATGATGACACTGCCTACGAGTTGTTGCCTAATTAAAGTGCCAGCGACGCATACTAGGGCGTGGAGTGTCATGGACAAACCAGTACCTGCGAGCAAAGATAAAACTTATAGGAAAACACTTCCTATCAGAAGTCTGATAGAAAGTTTCCGTCAGACTAATGCCGCGCCGTTGATTCTTCTGTAATCTCACGGTCTATATTTCTAAGCAAATCCCCCATCCCGTTAATTAAGCCCACGATTTGCTCCATCCCACGTAAATCTCTCCTGATGCTTCATCCCAACCACCACACCACGTCACCATCTCCAGGGCGAGTAAATCTCTCCTGCTCGATTCACCCACACCCCCACCTCGTGTCGCATCCCACGGACAAGCTCATCTCTCAGATTGCCCATGGCGACGGCTACCTCCCACGGACGAGCTCATCTCTCAGATCGCCCATGGCGACGGCTACCTCCGCCATCCCTGCTCTGCACCCAAAACTTGAGACAACCACGGCTTCTTCACGTCGCTTGTGTGGCATCCCGCTCACCTCTTCTCCCTTGGTCCCTGCTCGACCACCGGCTGACCTGCAACCCCTTCGCCGCCCGTCCCCGGCCAGACTGTCCGGCCTGCCCCGTCACCACCTCTCCCACCTTGCCGATGCATTGTTGTGGCTCGGCAAAGAAGCTGCACACGCATCCCAGGCGTCGTTCCCAATCCCTTCGAATTGTACTCACCCAAACTAGGATTTGATTCATCTCATGTTTAATTCATTTTTAATCACCCTTTTTGATTTGCCTTACTTTGGATGCAATGCTTGCTTCGATGAAATCTGTTTTAATGTATCTATGTTATATCCAATGTGTAATGCATCACTATATGACCTCACAATTTTGGTTAATTTCTTATGCAAATCACAATAACCTGATCCTACGGTGGTATTATTAGTTTCAACATGATTTCAATTTTGCATGCTTCTACTGAAGTATGTATCTGTTGCCAAACTAATATGTTCGTGCTTCTTAGTTCTGTAGCATCTATAATGCTATACAGATGCTTCTGGAGTTCTTTTTTTTTGCTTTCAAATGCCCAAATAACTAATATAGATCACATGATATGTTGGTGAGTCAAAAATTCCATACCGTGGTGGCCAAATATTTTTAGTTTTGTTTTAATAACCCTTTCTTATTTACTTTCATGCTTCCAAACATAATAGCATATGTTTAGGTATTTGCTGAAGGGTTTATAATTTCTACTTCAATATGCTTCGAATTTAGATGAGTTATGTTGAGATTGCCCTATATTCAGATGCTTCTTATGTGTTATGGAGTTTCTAAATTATACTATATGTGCTTCTTCAGTGTCCATAGTTCTATTTTTTTTATCAGACAATGTCCATAGTTCTACTTTCACATATCCTGCTTCATTTACAAAAAAATGTTTTCATTAATATCACGGCTATAATATGACACAGTCCCATATGATATGGCATTTTTTTTCTTTGGTCTATGTATTTTGCTTCCATAGATTACTCACATAATTTTCATAATGCCAGTGTACTACACTCTATACATTTTCAGATCACTAGAAATAATGAAGCAGACCAAAGCAGACTTATGATGAAGCGGCGCATGCACTAAGAAGCACCAAGACACTTGGATCTGACCCCACAGCGAAGACGATCTCATGCTAGAGGAAGGAAGCAACTCCATAGTCTATAGGAAACATAGAATATGAACATAGAAAGCATTGTATCATTACTAACTAGAAGGAAGCAAACTTTTATCATATGAAGATGGTGTATGAACGAGCAAAGCATGGAAACAAACTTATGTTTGGTTAGAAGCGAATTAGTTGTGTGATGGAAACATTTTTGTAGGGGATGGAAGCAAAGTTTCTCTGTTCAAACATAATAAAAAAATGATGCATTGGACTCCAAATTCCCATGTGAAATTCTAGGTTGCAAAATTCTGTTACATGGAAGCAAGATGCATGGGACTTAAAACTTCCCATGTCGAAATCTTGGATGCAAAATTTATTTACATGGAAGCAAGGAGCTAGAATTTTGCTAGGGCTAACCAAAACTTGATTGCAGTATAAGCAAATTATCTTGCCACGGGACACATTTTTTATTGTGTTGGAAACAAAGTAAAATATTCTTATTTACATAAAAACAAAGTAAAATATTGCACCAGATCATATGAAATTTGATGTGCATTGGAATCAAATTTTGTTGGCATCTGAAAAAAACACCGAGTAAATTTTATAAAATAAAGAAGCATAGGAAGTGTACATGTTTTACAACAGATGGGACATTCTCTGCGATGGAAGCAGCAACAAGGATCTCACCATATACGTGCGTTTCGGAAGCAGTTATGGCTGGAAGGACCTAATTAAGGCTAATAAAACGGCAAACAACCTAGCCTTCCTCGTACAGATCCAACGGCTGTTATGCCATTAATCCGATGGTCACCGAGTGGTCTGATGAAAGCAGTATAGCAGTAGTCTTATTCCTAGTGCCTCCCAAACTTATACAGCCTTCATGATGAGGGAGAGGAAAAAGATTTACTCGCAAAGATATAAAAAACTTATACTCCCTTCATGACGAGGGAGAGGAACGTGATCCGAAATACATAATACCAAAATAAATACGGGTGACAAATGTACTGTTCAACCTCCAAACTGCTAACAGTTCATTGACAGATCGCAAGCCTAGAAACACAACGCGATCACGTGGATTTACTTGTGTGGATTAGCAACGCCACTCTGAATCTATCTCTCTCTGACGAAACTGAAGAAAAACAGCACACACACAGAGAAGACAGTATTTGCGACGCGCTCAACTTCCTGCTTCTTTTCTGCTCTTTCCTTTTTATTCCAGGTTCACGACGTCGTAGCGATCGTGTCCGATTGCTAAGCTGTCCACGATCCACTTTTTCCGCGCCATCCCACGGAGTCGATCGTGCACAGGTTTACAACTGAAACAGCAAGAGACTAGGGCCTCCACGTGAACTAGCACGCGTCAGGCTTATTCCTAAAACGATGACACGAACAACATGTCAGACTATTACAGGAAATAAAGAGTGAACGATACAACTAGATCTAACACCTAACATTCATATCTTAGCAACTATGCGGGTTCGGAAATGGAAGACCCACGCCTTTCAAGGGCGGTAGATGAGAAGAAAGAAACTGGACAGGAACGCGAGAACACCGCATGCAACCATGATGAGACCTGAATTCCGGCCAGCGTACTCGGCGGTGGCGCCCCCGATGACGGCGATCACCGGCGGAGCTATGTGGAAGTCTGAGGGTGCCGTGCCCCCAGCCCAAACGAGATTTAATTTTTATGAAGTACTAGTATGCCTTCTCTTCCATGTTCACACGCATGAATACGCCCATCGTCTCTACGCATGCACAGCTCGGCTGCTCCATGGCATCTCATCCCGCACAGGCTCGCGAAGTGCTTCACTTCTGAGCCACACGTGTAGCCGGCGACAGCGCCGTGCAGGGAGGAACGACAACGCGGCCGAGCTTCGTGTCTCCGCCACTAGTCCGTTGCCGCCGATGTTGTTGCATGCGTCTGCATGAACGGCTGGCCGGCTGGCCATTGCTCGTCTATTTCTTTTGGTTCCCTGTATGTATGAGTTTGATTAGTACTCCTATTCACCCGGTCTCATTAAGGATTTGTCTTGTTGTTGGCAACACATAAACAATTGGCAACACATAATTGCTTAGCTAGTTACTTGAACTAGGACTAAAAAGGAGAACGAAAAACTGATCTGCAGTTTTTTTTAGAAAAAGAGAATGACCCCCGGCCTCTGCATCTGGGCGATGCATACAGCCACTTTATTAATTATTCTTACAAGACCTTACAAAATAATATAATAGTAAGACTAAAGCCGCCGTCTAAGCCACTCTATCCAGTTGATGAAGGGGCGCAGATAGCCTGGGCCTAATACCAAACAGGCATCGTAACCAAACCTAACATCTAAGACCTGAGATCCCATCCAGGACGCCTGCCGGGCATGGGTCTCACCGGTCCGCGATGCACTCGAGGTCAGCCGCCACCAACTTCCACCGCTCCATCTTCAGAACTGTACTAATGCATCAACCTTGCTCGGTCCAGCTATCGTCGACGCCACCACGGCGCCCAACGGCACCTCCTCCTTGCGCGCAAACATTTGAGGACGTCGCGGTCGCCACTGATACACCTCAGCACCATGCTGCCAAGTACCACCAGCCGACACACCTTGAAGTCTTTGGAAGATCTATCGTATAGTAGCACCCGCCGACTGTGCATGACAAAGCGTAGCACCTGTCGGTCAGGCATGACTTGACATCTCCACCGAAACTCCGTGCAAGATGAAGCCGCTCCACCTCCAGCCTCTCTGAACGGGACGGGAGCACCCCAGGAAGACATGGCGAAAAGTTGGGCACCACAATCACCACGAGAGCCGGACCAGCCGACCGCCATGGCGAAACTACACCACTAAAGAGAACCGCCGCCATCAGGAACGCCAAGAACGCGTTGCAGCTGTCCCACCTCCCCGCGGACCCAAAGCGGCGCCTTCAAGAAGGTGATGGAGCCGGGCACCGCCGCCGCCCAACCAAAGTTGTGGGTTTTTCACCCGGGTGCAGGGGGAGGACGAGGGGGAGGGAGCTGGATCTCGAAGCCGCCTTCAAGAAGGAAACAACGCTTGGGGCGCCGCCGGCGTCGTGGCCGCCGCAGCCAGCCAAGAAATTACTCTGATCCAGAGATCCCAACCCCACATCCGCGCAGTCCGCCACCGGATCCGGCCGGATTGACGAGGAGGAAGCAAAGAAGACGGGGCGCCGTCTTCAACCGTCTGGCGAGAGCAGCAGGGATCCTCCACGTGGCGCCCGCATCCACCGCAACTTCGCCGCCAGCGGCCGAGAAGACGCAGTTCACAACTCCGCGAAGCGCCGCCTCCCCGGACGACGCCGCCACCAACAGAGGCCGCCTCAAACCCGAGCCGGGCGACGGATCTGGCGGATCCGATCCATGTGCTCGCCCGAAGCGAAGCTCCGCCGCCACCGTCCTTGGCTGCGCCCAGGGCCTGCCCGGCGCTAGCCTCTGGCAGCGGCGAGGACAGGAGGAACGTGTGACGACGAGGGGCGGCGGCGCGAGATCGCCCCCGTGTCGCCCTAGCGGGGCGACGCGGGGGTACGGGATCATCATGGAGCATCCTCCATGTGATTATTCGGACTGAATCTTAATCAATCAAAACTGATCTGCAGTAGTAGTACCTCCATGGTTTGGTAGTAACTCGTTGAGGTTTGAAAGCTCAGCCGTATATGTATCAAAGTTTTGGTATAGTTCCTTTTTATAGTATATATGTACTTTGCAATCAATATAGGTATAATTTTGTCTTAAGGCTACAAGTTCTAGTTTATTGCAGTGGTCAAATCTTTTCTTGCCCCCATGGATTCTTGTCAAGCTCCGCCACTGGTATCCACTTTTTCCGCGCCATCCCACGGAGTCGATCGTGCACAGGTTTACAACTGAAAACAGCGAGAGACTAGGGCCTCCACGTGAACTAGCACACGTCAGGCTTATTCCTAAAACGATGACACGAACAACGTGTCAGACTATTACAGGAAATAAAGAGTGAACGAGACAACTAGATCAACACCTAACATTCATATCTTAGCAACTATGCGGGTTCGGAAACGGAAGACCCACGCCTTTCAAGGGCGGTAGATGAGAAGAAAGAAACTGGACAGGAACGCGAGAACACCGCATGCAACCATGATGAGACCTGAATTCCGGCCAGCGTACTCGGCGGTGGCGCCCCCGATGACGGCGAGGCGATTGCCGCCGTAGACGCCACCCCGGTGCCCAGCATGCCTCCGAGCAGCTGTCCAGCGACGGGAACGGCTCCTCCAAGTCCGTATGCCGCCACAAGGGCGACAACCTCCACTGTACGCATCAGTAATGATTGGACACGCGGTCCATCCTCGACCTCGCCTAGCGTGACGTGAACCATACCCTGCACCACGAGAGTGGAAACGTAAGAAATATGCCAGCCCTACAAACTAAAGAGTGGAAACGTAAGAAACAGGCTAAAGGTAAACTCGAATTTTGCTCAAATCTTACACACCTGCACAACTGAAGAAGTGAAAAGGCCGGCCAGCACATGGATAGAGAGCATGTTGCCACGGGTTGTAACAACGGCCGCCGTCATTGCGGTGCCACCTGCCAGCCCTTTCATGGCCGCAGCCGCAACGGCGTGCGCCCTCCTGGCACCAGGAGCCTCGATCGCCGGAACCGCTTCCTCGTCGGGGACGCCTTGGGCCTGCATCTTCCTCTCGATCAGCTTGCTCCTACGAACTTCGTGTTGTCCTCGGTGTTTTGCGTGGGAAAGTCTCCAAACCCTGCACGCCCTATTTATACGACAGTGCACAACGACTTGGCTCGCGCCTGGAGATCATATCATTCGAACAGATCACATTCCGGAGCTACTTTTAATGGCGAGTTTTGTCAGTCGGCAGAGAATTTCTACGTTTCAAGTATTACCTTCGTCCGAAGTCTTACTTACATTGTATTTTTGGAACGGAATCGCAAAACTAGTCGAAGCCACTCACATGCGCTACACACGGGGCAGACAAAACGGCTTTTGCACATGCTAGGCGATTCCAAAGAGGCAAGTATCTGACGTTGCGCCATAAGTACTGAGAGGGAAGCAACCGATAGCTTTGATCAACACGGGTACACTGCAGCCAAGTGTGAGTGCAGCCACTAATAAGCCTTGGATTAAACGACCAGCTGGGTGGGTGTCCCTCGCTATAGACGGTTCATACCGTGATACAGATCAATCAGCTGGACTGGGCACAGTTCTTCGGGATGCCGACGGACGGACGATCTCCACATCTTGCCGTTTCCTTCAAAACTGTGAGAGTGCACTAGAAGCTGAATTAAGTGCATGTTCTGATGGCATAAAACATGCACTCTCCCAGTCAGAACTTCCAATCAGAGTTGAGACAGACTGCTCTCAATTGATATCGTTGCTCACATCTACGGCAGTGAATCGCTCCTCTCAAGTTAATTTAGTTTCCGACATTAAATATTTGTTTTCTGGCATTGCAGAGTGTGCTTTTGTAAAGGTGGAATGTAGTCAGGTTAGGGTTAGCCACCACCTATTAAATCTTGCTAGAGTGGAACGCCGTTCTGAAATAATTGGTTCGGGACCTGAAGAAATTCTTCAGTTGCTTGAACTTGATCGATGTGTAACCCTATCTGAATAATAAAGTTTCTGTTTTACCCGCAAAAAAAAAGTAGATGGAGCCCGAGCTACATGGAGCTCGGGTTTCAAAAGAAAAATTCAAAATCGAAATTTTCATTCCAAAAAATTCTGAAAAAAAAAATCCTGGGATAGATTATGTCCAGATCCATCACTATGTAAAATTTCAATGGAAAATTCACATTATTTTAGGCTACACAAAAAAGACAAATCTGCAAATTTTTCAAGTTTTGAAACCTGTGCACTATTCATGTGTCTAGCTCTACGATTTTGTCTTTTTTTTCCTGGAACAAAATACAGCGTATTTTGTGACGTACTTTTTTTTGTAGTTGTATATCTACAATTTATCTACACAAAGATTTTTTTTGCCGAATTTCATACTATCCGTCAGATCAAGATGTAGGAATTTGGAGCCACTGCCAGTTGCTCGACGTCGACGACACGCCACGCGTAACCAGCGTTGAATATGATCATCTGACACAGTAAACAAACTAACCACTTCCATTAGTATAAACATCTTCCTGGGCAATTAGCAGTCCTCTTTGATCGGGTTGTGACAAAAAGATATCAGGGCGGCTTATGCAAAATTTTGTTTGCAACTGGTATACATCATCGCCTGAGGACACCCTAGAGATAGAGAAACTTTTCCCATACTCCTTTTTTTATAAAGGATTTTTTTATTAATTCATAAAATAGCATTAAACGGATACAATGCAAAATGCATAATGAGTGTATATTTGGCCTTTGCATGATTAAGATGCACATAGCCAACATGAACCGATGAACGAAATAAAATAGAAAAAAAAATCATGCCGCCAACAGTAAAGTCTTTTTTTTTCTTTCAATAGGAGGTTAGAATCCCAACCTCTGCATCATTGCGATACCCACAACTATATTTATTAAATTTGATGCAAAGCAGCGAGGCTAAAGACATCAACAAACAAGAGTACAAGAGTCACACAACAATGGCAGGCAATTACAAGATAGGAAATTAGCACCTACAACTAAATCATTTTCTTAGGCAACAACGCCTTTAACAAGGAATACCCACCCTCATGCCGCCATCGCCACGTCCAACCATACATGACAAGGACAATAATTTTCATCCTGATTGCCGACACCAACCATTGAAGGTCAGCACACCAGCAGATAGATCACGCCTTCAACAAGGTAACAACATAAGTTTGTCGCTGCCGAGTCTAACAAATGAAGGGCACCCCAGACAATTCCATCATGGAAACGGAATTTCCACTAGTTGTCTCATCCAGTAGTACTACATGCCAGGCCTGGCGGATAGGTGAGATGTCTTCCCACCCGAAGCCACCGCCATGACCATTGAGAGGCTGCCCATGACGAGTTGCTGACATGTCCTCTCCCATTCCACCCCATAGTTAACCGACTAACAGAGAACACCGCCGATAGTCACCCAAACCTAGATCTAGCCCGAGAGATCCACACCACCACCTCAAAATTACTAGGTTGCTTAGATCGGCTAGGGTGGCGTGCCATTGTGTCGCCATGCCGACTACTCATGCCATGACGCTGACGCATGTCAATGATACGTCCCCAATGTATCTATAATTTTTTATTGTTCC
This sequence comes from Aegilops bicornis, assembly GCA_021605145.1. Classification (NCBI taxonomy): domain Eukaryota; kingdom Viridiplantae; phylum Streptophyta; class Magnoliopsida; order Poales; family Poaceae; genus Aegilops; species Aegilops bicornis. Next base: position 673,827,718 of record CM038673.1, on the reverse strand, counting down.
ATGCTATTATATTATCTGTTTTGGATGTTCAATGGGCTTTATTATACACTTTTATATTATTTTTGGGACTAACCTATTAACCGGACGCCGAGCCCAAATTACTATTTTTTTTTTGCCTATTTCAGTGTTTCAAAGGAAAGGAATATCAAACGCAGCCCAAACGAAATGAAACCTTCGGGAACGTGATTTTCTGAACAAATGTGATCCAGAGGACTTGGAGTGGACGTCAAGCAATCAACGAGGAGGCCACGAGGCAGGGGGCGCACCTACCCCCCTTGGCGCGCCCTCGACCCTCGTGGGCCCCTCGTGGCTCCACCGACCTACTTCTTCCTCCTATATATACCTACGTACCTCGAAAACATCAGAGGAGGAGCAGAAACCCTATTTCCACCGCCGCAACCTTCTGTACCCATGAGATCCCATCTTGGGGCCTTTTCCGGCGCTCCGCCGGAGGGGGCATTGATCACGGAGGGCTTCTACATCAACACCATAGCCTCTCCGATGATGTGTGAGTAGTTTACCTCAGACCTTCGGGTCCCATAGTTATTAGCTAGATGGTTTCTTCTCTCTCTTTGGATCTCAATACAAAGTTCTCCTCGATTCTCTTGGAGATCTATTCGATGTAATCTTCTTTTGCGGTGTGTTTGTCGAGATCCGATGAATTGTGGGTTTATGGTCAAGATTATCTATGAACAATATTTGAATCGCCTCTGAATTCTTTTATGTATGATTGGTTATCTTTGCAAGTCTCTTCGAATTATCAGTTTGGTTTGGCCTACTAGATTGATCTTTCTTGCAATGGGAGAAGTGCTTAGCTTTGGGTTCAATCTTGCGGTGCTCGATCCCAGTGACAGGAGGGGAAACGACACGTATTGTATTGTTGCCATCGAGGATAAAAAGATGGGGTTTATATCATATTGCATGAGTTTATCCATCTACATCATGTCATCTTGCTTAAAGCGTTACTCCGTTCTTATAAATTTAATACTCTAGATGCATGCTGGATAGCGGTTGATGTGTGGAGTAATAGTAGTAGATGCAGGCAGGAGTCGGTCTACTTGTCACGGACGTGATGCCTATATATATATGATCATACCTAGATATTCTCATAACTATGCTCAATTCTATCAATTGCTCGACAGTAATTTGTTTATCCACCGTAATACTTATGCTCTTGAGAGAAGCCACTAGTGAAAGCTATGGCCCCCGGGTCTATTCTCTATCATATTAATCTACCGTTATTTCTATTACCGTTTATTTTGCTTTCTTTACTTTTAGTCTTTATCATAAAAATACCAAAAATATTATCTTATCATCTCTATCAGATCTCACTTTTGCAAGTGGCCGTGAAGGGTTTGACAACCCCTTTATCGCGTTGGTTGCAAGGTTCTTATTTGTTTGTGTGGGTGCGTGGGACTTGAGCGTGGTCTCCTACTGGATTGATAACCTTGGTCTCAAAAACTGAGGGAAATACTTACGCTACTTTACTGCATCACCCTTTCCTCTTCAAGGGAAAACCAACGCAATGCTCAAGAGGTAGGAGTCAACGTCGGAGTTGACCATGCGGATGCCTTTGCGCGTCGTCGCAGATAGCAAGGACATGAAGTCTCCCTTAAAGCTCAACCACTACTGGTTGTTGAGTTCCGCGGCTAGAGTCTCCACATTGCCATAGATCATAGGCAGATCTGACGTGTGCTGCAGCGGTCCCGCCGTCCGACATTGATAGTTTCCTCCTCGTCAGTGCAACCGTCAGTTCGAGTGTCAGAGAGGAGCTCGGAAATTAGCCTAGGGCGACCGACCTTGCGCCCAAACCAGCAAGCACATGTCCATAGCTTGATAGTGCCCCTTGTCTTCATCGTCGTCGACCCATAGGCGCCGCCATACCCACGTTCACATCGTGTGATCGAACCTAGGAGTTTGTCGCCCGGCGTTCCTCCTTGCACACATATATACCTTGGAAGTGTTGCACCTGCACGCTCTGACAAATCGTTTGAGGGAACCTCGAGGAACTGTTCAAGGGATCCGCGGGGAGGAGATGGGAACATGCTTCACCAACTCTTCTTCCGCTGTCAAGACTGCACGTCTAGTGGTAAAAGTTGTTATTGTAATCTATCTCCACAACATTTCCTCGTGGTATAATTTTTTGCTTTGCGCTAGAGTATCGTATCACGTTTTCCAACAGGTACATGGAGTAAAGCGCAAAATTCAAGTGAGAACGTGCGGGTTTTTTAGGAAGGGACCCTAGAAAATGCCACGTGCCTGTACTTATGACCCAACGACCCCGAATAATTGTGAAAAAAAACCCGAGATTAATGCACACGGTCTTGATACGCCGAGTTGGCAGTAGGCGTCGAGTTGTACGGTAACATGTACTCCCTCCATCTAGATGTGTAAGTCACCTTACGAAAACCAGGTATTTCCAAAAGTCTTAGGCGCAATACATTAAATTCCTCCTCGTTTCTCTCCTAGCCTCGTATTGCTGCCCATGAAAACCAGAAAAAGGAGGCGCCCGCAAGGAAAGGGCCACTGCATGCATCATGGCTGGGTGTTGATTAGGCAAGAGATTAAAACGGTTTTGCATGCAGTACATATGGGCGCGTGCATGGACAACTCAAACGGCAGCTAAGGTTGGTCATAGTGGGGAGTAACTTATACTAGTGTGATGCATATGACACTAGTCTAAGTTACTACCCCATAGTGCAGAGTAACATAGTACTAGTGTCATATATGTCATCATTTATTAACTTGTAGACTCATTTTTTTTCTTGGGAAACGCTATGTTACTCTAAGACTAGCCACAGTGGGAGTAACTTCGGTAGTAGCATCGAGTCCAACTCAGCAAATTTGCTTATGTGGCAGTGAGTTAATGAGGAGAGATGTAGTACTAGTAACTTAGAGCATCTCCAGTGGATCCTCTATATGGCAGTGTATAGCAAATATAGACTAGTCTGGCTTCAAAATTCATCCCAGCGGAGCGTGCATACGGTCGTCCAAACAGCCACGCCCTCGCCACGACGCTACCCAGCGTGCAAATAACCACGCCGCCACGCTCGTCGTCCAGCGCATGCCCGAGCCACTCGAGGGAAAAGGAAGGAAGGAAGGGAGGAGGCCGTCCCGCGCTCGTCGTCCAGCGCAGGCCCGAGCCGCTCGAAGGTAAATTTCTCCATCCCGATCCGTCGAAGGAAGGAAGGAAGGAGGTGCGGGACTTGGGGGCGGGGGGTTGAGCACGCCCATGGATCTGGCGGGCGGCGTGAAGGTCACAGGTTGTGGCCGGGCGTGGCAGGGGGCGGCACAGCAGCTGGCGTGGGGGCCGGCAAGGCTGGATTTAGTGGCGGCGGGATGGGGAGGGGCTGGGAGAGAGAGGGAGGGCGGCGTGGGGAGAGAGAGGCCATGGCGTGGGGAAGAGTGGTGGGGCTCATGGGGAGGCCAAGGGCATGGATGAGGTCGGGAGGAGATGTGCTCAGAGTGTAGTATATAGAGTATTACGTGCTCTGTTTTTTTAGGGAGTAGTAGTGCTATGTATTTACACATATTTGCTCCATATATAGTTATTGTTTGGGTGTGGATTAATTAACGGATGCATGTAGACATATTTTAGAGTGTGGATTCATTCATTTTGCTCCGTATATAGTCATTGTTCGGGAACAGAGGGAGTAGATGTCTTCTTGTTGTCTAAAATAGCTGTGCATTGGTTGCTTGCAGATGGATCTTGACCAAAGCTTTTTGGACACCCTTGGTTTTGGTTACACACAAACACAACCAGATAGTCCAATTGGAGAGCAGGCAACTCCATCAACTCAGCATCGTTCTGCAATAACAGAGAAAGGAAAATCCAACAAAGGCAAAAATTGGTCTAGTGATGAGGACAAGGTTCTCATAGCAGCATGGGCAAATACAAGTTTGGATATTGTTGGGACAGATCAAAACCGAGATGCTTATTGGGATAGAATTTCAGAGTACTACAACACACACAAGGAATCATCATGGCGGAGCGTAATGCTAATGCAATCAATTGCCGTTACACAACGATTAACAGAGAGACCTCTAAATTTTGTGGTTGCCTTCAGCAGATTTTAAATAGGCAAGAAAGCGGAAGGACTATACAAGAAAAGGTATGCGCCTTTCTTGTAATTCTATATGTGATGTGCAATATTCTATATGTGTTGTGCTTATTTTAACAACATATTTATATGTGCAGACAAACGATGCACACATTTTGTTCAAGGAAATGGATCTTAAAAAAGAAGCCTTTCACACCGATGCATTGCTATGTAGAGTTTTCAAGTATCCAAAGTGGCGGACAAGAGAAGTTGAAACTTCTCTTAAGAAACAAAAGAAGACCATTGATGCAAGTCCAGGCACAGCCACCAATGATCCTGCTGATGCATCCTCAGATGCGTCTTGATGCTACCTCGATACATTGATGCTCTTGAACATGAGAAAAGACACGATGGTGTGAAGAGGGACAAGAGAGGTAAAGCTGATGACGTGCTTGCAAGCTGTCATTAGAAACTGTGTGGGCAGCAAAGCTAGAGAAGGATGAGATCAAAGAGGCGGCAAGAAATGCTCACACGCACAGCAATTGGAATTGCGAAAAGAGGAGATTGCACTCAAAAGAATGAGGATGCACGAAACGAGAGGGAGGATGCACGGAGACAGTTTGAATTAGATGAGAGGGTCATGCTCATCGACACAAGTGGTATGACTGATGTTCAAAAGCAGTTCTACCTAGCTAAGCAGAAGGAGATCCTTGCTCGCGGCCTAGGGTAATGTGAGCTATATGTTGTAGTTGTAAGAACTATTTATTGCTTTACGCTAGTTGAGGACATGGATTACATCACTCATTGCATAAATATTTTTATTGATAGCTGCATTACAAAGACATGGATTACATCACTCGTTTCCAAACTTTTGCCGACATGGTCAATTAGATCAAGTTTAAGCTGATCATGTTCATCGAAATTTCTAATCCGATTAGTCATCTGAATAAAAGAGCTCAGTTCTTCCGCATGAGTACGAGAGATCGTGACTCTTTCTCCCATTGCCTCAAAAGTGCAGCTTTGCCGACCAGTTTGTCGCTCCTCTTCAACTATCATATTATGCATTATGACACAAGCTTTCATGACATCAGTGATTTCTTTACGTTTCCATCCTTTAGCAGGTCCACGAACAATGGAAAACGGGATTGCAGAACTCCAAAGGCTCGTTCCACATCTTTCCTAGCCCCCTCTTGCTTCTTGGCAAAAGTTTTTGCTTTCTCGCTAGTTGGAGCTGAAATGCTCTTCACAAATGTTGCCCACCGTGGATAGATACCATCTGCAAGGTAATACCCCATTGTGTCTTGATGGCCATTGATGCTATAATTCCTTTGGAGGAGTTTGGCCTTGGCTAGCTTTGTAAAAACAGGAGAACGTTGAAGAACATTTATATCATTCAGAGACCTGGTAAACCAAAATAAGCATGCCAAATCCAAAGATCTTGTGAAGCAACTGCTTCCAAGATCATAGTGGCTTCGCTCACATGGCCTTTAAACATGCCATGCCATTTTTTGGGGCAATTTTTCCACCCCAAAGTGCATGCAATCTATGCTCCCTAACATACCGGAAATCCTCTTTCCTCCCTATTTCAAGTAACCTAGCAATGTCTTCTTCATTTGGAGATCTCAGGTACTTTTCCCCAAAAACTTCACAAATTTTGATCACAAATTTCTTGCAAGACTCTAAATTAGTAGACTCAGCGGACGGATGTACTCATCAACATAATCACCTGCTATTCCATATGTTAGTATCCGTGACGCCATGGGTCATCTTTTGCAAAGGATGTAACCCAAGAGCTCGAAGCACTTCTTTTGTGTAAAATAATCATCATAGTCATGCTCAAGTATACCATCAGCTATGCGGTTGAACAAAGCACGCGACATCCTAAATCTGTGCATAAAAATTAAATGAGACAGGGAAATGAAAAAAGGACCAAAGTAGAGAAGTGTACTAATTACGAACCTTCGTCAAACAAATGTTCGGAAAGCGAGAACTTCTTTGAAGTAGTCATCCCATAGAAGAAGAAATCCGGCATCTCTTCCTCGATCGATTGGTCGACGTCCATGCTTGGAACCGCCATGGCGTCGAGCGTTCTTCCTCTCTTCCTCCTCGCGCTTCGGCGAATCTTGCAAGTATGAGTTCATCGTCGCCAGATGAAGATGACGAAGAACTCATGTCCCAAGTGGATGTGTTCATTGTGTTGCGTGAGAAGCGATAGAAAAATCTAGGTGAGAAGAGAAGTGTCCGGAAGAGGTGGTAGGAGTGGTTTATATAGATCGGAAATATGGCCGTTGGAAATATAGCCGTTTGAAAATATAGCCGTTGGAATATACACGTCCAAATTTACACGTTCCACTGAAAAACTGGGAGGTGTATAATTTAGCAAGGTGTATATGGACGTGTATATGGAGATATACACGTCCAAATTTACACGTTCCACTAGAGATGCTCTTAGCTAGTTACTGTAACATCACATATCCCAATGCAATATGAGTCTATAATCTAATAAATGAAGCTTTGCATGTTACCACACTTATGTTACTACCCACTATTGAGGTAGTAACATAGTCTAGGGATATGTGTATGTTACTAGTGTATGTTACTCTCCATTGTGGCTAGTCTAAACACATCTCTCCTCATTAAATACATGCCACATAAGCAGATTTATGTTCGAATACGCTATGTTTAAGTTACTCCCACTATGACTAGCCTAATAACTAGCTGAAAGATCGTGGATGTCGCCTAGAGGGGGGGGGTGAATAGGCGCCTTAAAATAATTACGGTTTAGGCCTGAACAAATGCGGAATAAACCTAGCGGTTAATTTATCAAGCAAAAAACCTACAAAAACTAGGCTTACCTATGTGCACCAACAACTTATGCTAAACAAGATAAACTACTAGGTGATAGCATGATATATGACAAGAAACAATATGGCTATCACAGAGCAAAGTGCATAAGTAAAGGGCTCGGGTAAGAGATAACCGAGGCACGTGGAGACGACGATGTATCCCGAAGTTCACACCCTTGCGGATGCTAATCTCCGTTTGGAGCGGTGTTGAGGCACAATGCTCCCCAAGAAGCCACTAGGGCCACCGTAATCTCCTCGCCCTCGCACAATGCAAGATGTCGTGATTCCACTAAGGGACCCTTGAGGGCGGTCACCGAACCCGTACAAATGGCAACCCTTGGGGGCGGTCACCGGTACCCGTCAAATTGCTCGGGGCGATCTCCACAACCTAATTGGAGACCCCGACGCTTGCCCGGAGCTTTACACCACAATGATTGAGCTCCGAACACCACCAACCGTCTAGGGCGCCTAAGCACCCAAGAGGAACAAGCTCAAGGGCACCAAGCACCCAAGAGTAATAAGCTTCTCAACTTGGAACTTCCACGTATCACCGTGGAGAACTCAAACCGATGCACCAAATGCAATGGCAAGGGCACACGAAGTGCCCAAGTCCTTCTCTCTCAAATCCCACCGAAGCAACTAATGCTAGGGAGGAAAATGAGAGGAAGAACAAGAAGGAGAACACCAAGAACTCCAAGACCTAGATCAAAGGGGTTCCCCTCACATAGAGGAGAAAGTGATTGGTGGAAATGTGGATCTAGATCTTCTCTCTCTTTTCCCTAAAAAACTAGCAAGAATCCATGGAGGGATTGAGAGTTAGCAAGCTTCGAAGAAGGTCAACAATGGGGGAAGAACACGAGCTCAAAGGATAAGGTTCAATGGGAAGAAGACCCCTTTTATAGGTGGGGAAAAATCCAACTGTTATGCTCACAGCTGCACCGAGCGGTAGTACCGCTTGACATCACGGTACTACCGCTTAGGGGTAGCGGTACTATCGCTAAGGGTAGCAGTACTACCGCTATGGCGGTACTAAAAATTACATCCGTGCCTACCACCGCTGGACTTGTGACGAGTTTTTGGTCCCGAGCGGAAGTAGCCACGGAAGTAGCCACGGTAGTACCGCTCCCAAGGGCGGTAGTAAAAAATTACTTCCGCTCCTACCCGCGGTAGTACCGCTGCAGCCTTTTCAGAACACCAAAATTACCACAACTTCTGCATTCGGACTCCGAATTTGACGAAACCAAATTTGTTGGAAAGCTAGCGACAAGGGCTAACACAATCTTGATAAAATACCAATAACAAGCAAATGAGAAAAGGCCCAAAAGAAAATGGTGAGAACCCTTCCTCGGATAAGACCGGTAAAACCTCCAACACCGAAAACATCATAGAAGACGCATGCAAACTCCGTTTTCGATGAACTCAAGCTTGTCATCAAGATGACCATAAGCTCTAAGACTCACAAAGAGAACCAAACAAGAACCAAGAAACATGATGCAAGGATGCAATGGTTTGAGCTCTCGACGAACGATACGATCAAGCTACTCACTTGAGAGCCCCCCTTGATAGTACGGCTATCGATCCTATAACCCGGTCTCCCAACTACCACCATGAGACCGGTAAAATAGAAAACCTATCAAGGGCAAACCTTTTCCTTGCACATGATCCACTTGAGCTAGATGATGACGATCTTGTCCTCCGCAAGATGGACCACCTTTCTTGATTGCGTTGGGTCGATGGAGACTAGATGATTGCTCCCCCATACTCCACTATGGGTGAGCCACTCTTCAGCACATCTTCACAAGTCCATTGACACCAAAATGGATGGCAAGCTTCAAGCACTTGATCTCTTCGTGATGCTACACTTGAACTTGCACATGACAATCTTGATGACGATCACTACTTGATGTCATCCTTTCCATGGGTTGTATGATATCTTCCTCTTGGACGCAAGCCCATGGACATGTACCTAACCCCACATAGAACTCTCACATAGACCATGGGTTATTACACAAAGTGCAATGGACAATGCTTACCATACCATGGGATCACTTGATCCCTCTCGGTACATCTTTTACGCTTTGTGATTTGATCAACTTGATTCACTCTTGACTTAGTCTTGATCAACCTTGAATCTTTCCAACTCTCTTAGTTTAGATGATGTCTTGAAGGTAAACATGAATGATCACACAATCTTCTTCTTCAAGACATGCTTGCAATAAGCTCAACACTCACATGACCAATCTTTGGATAATTCCTTAATAGCACCTTGGTCAACACATAAACTCCTTGAAACCAACACATGGACTTCAAGAAATGCCTATGGACAAATTCTTCAAATATAACTCAATGCAACCATTAGTCCATAGAGAATGTCATCAATTACCAAAACCACACATGGGGGCACCGCATGTCCTTTCAATCTCCCCATTTTGGTAATTGATGACAATCACTTTCAAGAGAGTTTATATAAGGAATTATGCATCACCATGCAATGCAACAACCAATAATGCATGCATATGAGATGCAAATGCTTAGGAACAAAACCAAAGCAAGGAGAAAACTCTGAAGACTTCTCCACAAAACTCTCTGAAACTTCTCCCCCATTGGCATCGATTGCCAAAATGGGCGAAAAGCTAAGAAGACCAATATAAAAGGTGTTCCTCCAAAAGTTGTGCATTTCTCAACAAGAGACTGGAATGCCATACACATATCCAAAAGGTAATACTTGGAGGAAGACCAACTATATTGAGGCACCAAGATTGCAAAAGAATGATATGCCACAAAGACATAACAAAGAGATAAACAAGCAATCAAGCAATCAAAAGATACCAATTGAAGCAAGCTATTAAAAGATACCAATTGAACCAACTAGACCAATGAACCTACGTGCCACATGAATAAAGATATTATGATATGAGCAGAGGAGTGTTCTAAAGAAACTAGAGAAGCTCCCCATGATTTGTGCACATCAAGAATTTTTGTATTAGGATACAAAGTGCACAAAATAGGATCATAGCTCCCCAGAATCAATAGAAACTTACAACAAGTGCAAGTGAGCATATAGGTAACTAAGCCTAGTACTTGCAACAAACACATGGTTGAGCAACAAGTAAAAGAGGCAACTTAAGAATGGGCTCAACCAAAATGATGTGTGTGAGTCAAGGCAATGCACTTGAGAAGACTAATGTACGGATGAGCATTAAGCATCAACATAGTCTTGAATAGTGGAGATACAAGGTGCATGACATGTCCTTCCCACACACACCAAGCAAAGGGGTTCACAAGCACACTCAACATGAAAAAAGAATAACCAACGCTTGTGACAACCGATGATGAAGAAAGAAAGTGAAAGCTATGTCAAGAGGAGGGATACCAATCGAGATGGCAAAAGCCTCATCAAGACAAGCAAGAGACAAAATATCTTCACCACACAAGAGTGCATCAAGATGCAACAAGGTAAGATTCGTACTCAAGGCAAAGCTTTCACGGGGCCACCAAAGAAATAAAACAAGAAAGAAAAGATGGACAAGAAAGAAAGGATATCTTCAAGATAGGTAATTTCTCTCAAGTGTATAAGATTCTAGGTAGATGAAAATCATGATGACATCGATCCACAAAGAAGGATGTACACACGAAATAGTTACAAAAAGGAAAGAATAAGATATCCACAAGGAAGTCATAAATATACCAATAAGATATTTTCTTGAAAGCATAGCACATGGCTAGATATGGTCCTATTGTATACAAATGAATTCCGATCACACGAACATCAAAGACATCACAACTAGCAACATGAGATCATCGTTGAGATGCTTTGAGAAAGGAAACAAGGTATCACAAGATGGAATGAATATCATGCCAAGATGCAACCTACACAAGGTTTAATGCTAGAAAGGAATGCATGAATAGATACTTGTTACTGAGATATCATTGGAAGGATGTAGAAGAAACCAATTGAAGGTAGTAGATAGTTCATTGATCATCCTAGCTTGAGTCCAATAAGCACATGGTGACACCACCTTCCTTATGAGTGAGCCGAGCATCCAATGCATCTCCAATTGTTCCTAGAACAACAACACAAACAAAATGGTACCCAAACTCATTGGGACCAAAGAGTTAGAGAACCAACAATACATAGGACAAACTCCACTTAAATATGTGCATACATATATCAGAATGAATTTCATGCACATCTCATCCAATTTGAGACTTGGTGGAGTTTCCCCTATATATTGGGTCAAAGAAAGAAAGAAAGCATGCCAGGGAGACTACACGAAGTTAATATGCATGCTCAATATTTTCAAGAACCGATACCAATTGACAAAGAATTACCAAGTGAAGAAGAGATACCAAATGAATAAATCATCACTTGGAGGATATCCATAAAAGATACATCAAGGAATGAGATATCCATTGATACACTCAAAAGAAAGATGTCAAACTCCCAAAAGAGAGAATGGTTCCAAACAAACCAAGCCCTCTACAAAGTTTCATGATGGCACAAAGTACCAAAAAGAAACGGCTTGCCTTCCACAAACACACACTTGATAAGGATCACAAGATGAGTGTTTTATAGAGAATAGGATAGCTCCCCCCAAGACTAGTGCATTGTAGAGAATTTGCATTTGAATACAAAATGCACAAGGTGGGATCACCACTTTCACTATATCTAGAAAACACTAGACAAGGTCAAGAAATTAACAAGATCCACAAGTGGTATGGAATACAATGGGAGTTGACACAATCCTAGGCAAGAGATAAAGAAAATGAAAACAAAGGCCAATGTAAAGATGATCAATAATTTCTACCACACATAAGTGAGTATCAATTGTCAAAAGACAAGAAGTATTTGGAAATAATTCCCGGTGGTAGATAGCAAGGATATCCGACATTATCTTCACACCAAACAAAAAGCAAATTGCAACTTGTAGAGCTAACATGCCACCTAGGAACAAGATAATTTACAATATCAATTCTAGGTGACAATATCTCAAATGTACACATTTTCTAGGCTAGTAAGATACACATAGCATATTACTCCCCATAATGTGATACCAATTAAAGATAAACAAGAGGCAAAAACGATCCAACAAGAGATAATTAATGGACAATTTAGAATTTGAATTTCTCATGAGAAGACATACCACATAGCGACTAGATAATCTTGAAATATCAATACTAGATGGTATTACTCATGTACACACATATATAGGATTGTGAGGTGCACAAAGCACATCACTCCCCCATAATGGGATATTCCATTAATCTCTCACACGAGCCAACTAAGAAATAAACAAGATGCAAAAGGCTCAACGCATGACACACACGTACATGATGTGCAAACCAACACACACATACTTGATTGCTCAAGATAATCAAGTTGGAAGCACAACATATACAAACACATGCAAGGAACGAAACCAAACATGCAAAGGGGTAAGTAGCTATCAATGTAAACACTTTAAGCACGAGTTACCGCAAGGAGGAACATTGGATATAAGATAGAAACTTGATAATCCGAATGACTTGGCTTGAGACAATTAGAATGATGAAGTCCCCTTAATTCTTCATAAAGTAGCCAAGTCTCCAATGCCCTCCAACAACACCTATTGATCAAGTTTGAGCTAGTTGGTCCCCAACCAAGTTGGGTCCTAAGAGGTTAGTCACAATAGGCTTGGCTACCCAAATGGTTCTTTGCTTCAAACCACTTTGAGTACCAACAAACTTGGCAACCACATTGCCAACCTTATCCTTACCAAGAGAATAGACATCATCAATAATAATTGGGTTGGATAAGTTACCACTAGTGCATGAAGAAGCGAGGTGACCTTTCTCACGACATAGGTAGCAACGACTACTCTTCACTTTCTTCTCACTTGATTTCTCAACTTGAGAAGCATTAGCTTGAGTCTTCTTGGGAAGAGGCCTTTCTTCAACTTGAGGTTGAGCATGAGAATGCACTTGTAGCCGCTTCCCTTGTTGCTTGTCACTAATGGCCTTCTTCTTCAATGGGCAAGATCTAACATGGTGCCCTTCAATTTTGCACTTGAAGCAAATAATCTTGGCCGAACTCTTGACTTGTTTTTGGCCCTTCTTGTTGTTGCTCTTGGAATTCTTCTTTTTATTGGAGTTGAATCCAAGTCCACCTTTGTCATTGGGGGATTTTTGTACACTCAAGATATTGTTGAGTGTGGCATTCCCTTCATGACACTTTTCCAAATCTTTCTTCAAAGAAGTGACTTGAGCCTTGAGCTCTTTGATTTCCTCTACATGGTTAGTCTCAACACAAGCACTAGAGGAAGTATAAGCTTCATCTTTAGAGCAACAAGGCAAGGAAAGCAATTCATCACAAGATGTACCAATGTTATGCATGGATGAATCGCGAGGACTAGCACAAGGCAATATAGCATTTTGAATAAAAGTAGTGCTAGTATCCACATGAGGCTCACTAGATGTTACCTTAGCAATCGTGGCCTCGTGAGCTAACTTTAGCACATTATGGGATACTAGAAGATCATCATAAGAGCTTGTGAGCTTTACATGATTTTCTTCCAACATCCATAATTGCTAGATAGCAACTCAAGTTGAGCCCTTAGCTCAACATTCTCCTTCAATATGGATGCTTCACAAGAGATAGAGTTAGTAGCACAAGCATCATCATTAGCAACAAGAGGAGAAGACAACTTCGCAAGCTCTTTTTAATATGAAGCTTTAAGTTGAGCATGAGACTCGGTGAGTTTGATGAGCTCACTCTTAATGACCCTTGAGCCATTTTCGAGGTGCTCAAAGTCCTCAAGGAGTTTAGCATGCGCAACTTCAAGCTCCTCATTTTTAGTTTCAAAATCATTGGCCACCTCAAGAGCTCTATCACGAGATTCCCTCACTCTAGATAATTCTAGAGCAAAAGTCTCCTCAAGAGATTCCTTGGTGGTTTGTTCAAGTTCAAGAGCTTGAGATAGGTCCACAATCTCATTAGCGTAATCACGCTCATGACCTTTCATTTTCTCAATGGTGACCTCATGCTCCTCGAGATGATATTCCAACTCCTCAATATACTTCTTGCCCTCAATGGCAATGGACATAATTTCCATGAAGTTGGAACGAGCAATTTTATTTTTATGAAGAGCTTTAAAAACCATTTCCCTTTCATTTTAAGGAGGCAACATTATCATTCTATTCATCATAATCAACATCATCATCATTCTTGCCATCATCAATATCATCACAAGATATATTGGGATTCAAAGTGGAGATACCTTTGAAGCCTTAGCCATAAGGCAAAAAGCAATCGATGATGATGTAGGATCCCTTGAAGAACCGTTCAAGACCACATCTTGTTCCATGGAGTGTTGGGTTTCCTCTACATTGTTAGCACAACAACTCGAGGAAATATATACATTTTTATCATGACAACAAGACATAGCAAGCATATCATTATGAGATTTGAGCAAGCAATTTCTACATGATATGCAAGGACTACCAACACGAGCATGTGAAACATGTAAGGTGCTCTAAGTATTGAAGTCCAAAGAAGGACCATTGCAATAAGATAGTGATGAAGAATCACCAAGAACAAGCACACTATCATCATTGCAATGACCACCACTACTCACCCTAGCATTACCTTGTGGCAATCCACATTTAGGTGAAGTAGAAGAAGTTGAGAAGGCAACACGGCCGGAGGTGGAGGGAGAACAATCATCCCCACAAATCTTGGACACACTATATTTATCTTGAAGCTTTGTCCATAACTCATGAGCATCCCGGAGCGGCATGAGTTGAAATATAACTAAAGTGCCCAAAGCATCGAAAAGCACATTAGAAGCTTGAGCATTGAGATAAGAGTTTTTCTCATCCTCTAAAGATAATCTTTGGGGATCCTTTGGAGGAGAAAAACCCATATCTACAATTCGCTCTAAATTTGGGTCCATGACCCTAAAGAGATTAAGCATGCGAATTACCCAAACATTAAAATTTGTGCCATCGAAACTAAGTGTGTCAGAGAATCCTAATCCCCTAGTCGACATCTTTACTATCTAGGCGGTTAAGCCTAACAAAGAGAGACGAGGCTCTGATACCAATTGAAAGATCGTGGATGTCGCCTAGAGGGGGGGTGAATAGGCGCCTTAAAATAATTACGGTTTAGGCTTGAAATAATGCGGAATAAACCTAGCGGTTAATTTGTCAAGCACAAAACCTACAACAACTAGGCTTACCTATGTGCACCAACAACTTATGCTAAACAAGATAAACTACTAGGTGATAGCATGATATATGACAAGAAACAATATGGCTATCACAGAGCAAAGTCCATAAGTAAAGGGCTCGAGTAAGAGATAACCGAGGCACGCGGAGACGATGATGTATCCCGAAGTTCACACCCTTGCGGATGCTAATCTCCGTTTGGAGCGGTGTGGAGGCACAATGCTCCCCAAGAAGCCACTAGGGCCACCGTAATCTCCTCACGCCCTCGGACAATGCAAGATGTCGTGATTCCACTAAGGGACCCTTGAGGGCGGTCACCGAACCCGTACAAATGGCAACCCTTGGGGGCGGTCACCGGTACCCGTAAAATTGCTCGGGGCGATCTCCACAACCTAATTGGAGACCCCGACGCTTGCTCGGAGCTTTACACAACAATGATTGAGCTCCAAACACCACCAACCGTCTAGGGCGCCCAAGCACCCAAGAGGAACAAGCTCAAGGGCACAAAGCACCCAAGAGTAATAAGCTTCTCAACTTGGAACTTCCACGTATCACCGTGGAGAACTCAAACCGATGCACCAAATGCAATGGCAAGGGCACACAAAGTGCCCAAGTCCTTCTCTCTCAAATCCCACCGAAGCAACTAATGCTAGGGAGAAAAATGATAGGAAGAACAAGAAGGAGAACACCAAGAACTCCAAGAACTAGATCCAAGGGGTTCCCCTCACATAGAGGAGAAAGTGATTGGTGGAAATGTGGATCTAGATCTCCTCTCTTTTCCCTCAAAAACTAGCAAGAATCCATGGAGGGATTGAGATTTAGCAAGCTTCGAAGAAGGTCAACAATGGGGGAAGAACACGAGCTCAAAGGATAAGGTTCAATGGGGAAGAAGACCCCCTTTTATAGGTGGGAAAAAATCCAACCGTTATGCTCACAGCCCGCACCGAGCGGTAGTACCGCTTGACATCACGGTACTACCGCTAGGGGTAGTGGTACTACTGCTAAGGGTAGCGGTACTACTGCTTGTGAGCGGTACTAAAAAATTACATCCGTGCCTACCAACGCTAGACTTGAGACGAGTTTTTGGTCCCGAGCGGAAGTAGCCACGGAAGTAGCCGCGGTAGTACTGCTCCAAGCGGTAGTACCGCTCCCAAGAGCGGTAGTACTGCTCCCGAGGGCGGTAGTAAAAAATTACTTCCGCTCCTACCCGCGGTAGTACCGCAGCCTGACCTTTTAGAACACCAAAACTACCACAACTTCTGCATTCGGACTCCGAATTCGATGAAACCAAGTTTGTTGGAAAGCTAGCGACAAGGGCTAACACAATCTTGATAAAAATACCAATAATAAGCAAATGAGAAAAGGCCCAAAATAAAATGGTGAGAACCCTTCCTCGGATAAGACCGGTAAAACCTCCAACACCGAAAACATCATAGAAGACGCATGCAAACTCCATTTTAGATGAACTCAAGCTTGTCATCAAGATGACCATAAGCTCTAAGACTCATAAAGAGAACCAAACAAGAACCAAGAAACATGATGCAAGGATGCAATGGTTTGAGCTCTCGACGAATGATACGATCAAGCTACTCACTTGAGAGCCCCCCTTGATAGTACGGCTATCGATCCTATAACCCGGTCTCCCAATTACCACCATGAGACCGGTAAAATAGAAAACCTATCAAGGGCAAACCTTTGCCTTGCACATGATCCACTTGAGCTACATGATGACGATCTTGTCCTCCGCAAGATGGACCACCTTTCTTGATTGCGTTGGGTCGATGGAGACTAGATGATTGCTCCCCATACTCCACTATGGGTGAGCCACTCTTGACACATCTTCACAAGTCCATTGACACCACAATGGATGGCAAGCTTCAAGCACTTGATCTCTTCGTGATGCTACACTTGAACTTGCACATGACAATCTTGATGACGATCACTACTTGATGTCATCCTTTCCATGGGTTGTATGATATATTTCTCTTGACGCAAGCCCATGGACATGTACCTAACCCCACATAGAACTCTCACATAGACCATGGGTTAGTACACAAAGTGCAATGGACAATGCTTACCATACCATGGGATCACTTGATCCCTCTCGGTACATCTTTTACGCTTTGTGAGTTGATCAACTTGATTCACTCTTGAATTAGTCTTGATCAACCTTGAATCACACAATCTTCTTCTTCAAGACATGCTTGCAATAAGCTCAACACTCACATGACCAATCTTTGGATAATTCCTTAATAGCACCTTGATCAACACATAAACTCCTTGAAACCAACACATGGACTTCAAGAAATGCATATGGACAAATCCTTCAAATATAACTCGATGCAACCATTAGTCCATAGAGAATGTCATCAATTACCAAAACCACACATGGGGGCACCGCATGTCCTTTCACTAGCGAGTCAATGCTGGCTTTCCTTCCGTTTAAAACAACGATGTGATTGAACGTTTCCTGGTCAAGGTGCTCCTCCTCGTCCAATCTCTAGCCACCTAGGCCGCGCTGCTCTTCCTAATATGACTTACTCATCTAGACGGAGGGAGTAGGCAAAATACATTGAAAAACGTCTCTAGTGACCTTATTTGCATGACTGGCGGTAACATGTATGAAGAATATATCAGAAAATGTCTCTAGTGACCTTATTTGCATGACAGGAACTAGATCTATGCATGGGCTTCCCGTCTCGATGCCCGAGCTCGAAAGCTCGACATTTGGGTTTGACTCGGGCTCAGCTTTTCAGCATGAAGCCCAGCCCGAAATCCCAAATAAAGTCCAAATGAGGTTTAAATAAGTGTTTAAATTAAAAATAGGTATTATCATGTACTCCCTCCGTTCCTAAATGTAAGTCTTTGTAGAGATTCCACTATGGACTACATACAGAGCAAAATGAATGAATCTACACTCTAAAATGCATCTACATACATCTGTATGTGGTCTATAGTGAATACTCTACAAAGACTTATATTTAGGAACGGAGGGAGTATCTGAATACCTTGAATATAATTATTTTAAATGGGAAGTGCACTGTTCACATGCTTCGGGCCGGGCTTGGGCTTGGGATTTTCACTTCGGGCTTTGTCAAGCCCGGCCTGAAGCATGATCATCAGGTTTAGCTAGAACTACTTTATTTACTCGAACATGACACTTCTTGAGTTCAGTGATGATTTTGTGCCCACAAAACAAGTTCAGTGACCATAGATGAATTTTACTCTTTATGTATAAGTATTTTGTTTACTCTGTAGGTATAAGATAAGAAAACATTGCAACCCGAACCAAGTTGCACAAACTGAAATATGGGTATTCGAGTCCCATGTCCCATAGGAGTCTGGGTCGTGTCTTAATTCCAGTGCGGTTGATCATCCTCTTCGACCAGCTAGTACTAATCATTGTCAAGGTAAGCTATTGATTCACCAACTAGCTAATTAATGTAAGCCTTGCCTCAGTTGCCTGGGCTGATTTCTTCTTTTGGTCCTCGGTCCATGGGCTATGGAACAACCGTTTCCATTTGTTGTTCCATCCCAAGGGCAAGTTCTTAAGCGTTGCTCACTCATGCGCCTATGGAAACACCACTTACCAATCGACTCGCATGTGTTAAGCATGCCGCCAACATTCATCCTGAGCCTGGATCGAACTGTACTTCATCTTCACTGCACTTGTAAATGATAAGGCGAGCAAATTTGGGTGAGCTTGAAACATCACATCAAAGGTTTCAATTTCGTTATTCGATGTACCCACTACGAAAAGTATTGACGGCCGAACCTTTTACATGAGATGAGATTAGTTGCGGAATCAAGAGCAGATGTACGCCCTTCACTTCACAACATCTCACGCGTACATTATTTTGCTTTATTTATAACAAACATTCCTCGGTACTTATGTGGTCACAGCCAACATCTACCTGAAGTACTTTGCAAAGAGAGACCTGGAGATCACCAAAGCGTCACCCGTGGCTTTTACAGGGTACAGCTCCTTCCCGGACTGCCATTCGTTAGAGTACGAGATCCAGTCTCGCCTCCATTCCTCCAGTTGAAAACTCCGGTTCTCTTGGAGGCTTCTCGATAACCGAGTGAAGTATTTAGATGCCCTTGGAAGGTAGTAGCTCTTCAGAAGCCCACTCCAGAATTTATTGGCTGGCGACGAGGATTTTTTGAAGAACAAAAAGGTCTCAGCAATGCAGGGGTGGACTTCCAAAGTATAGTACTATGATCAAGTATTACCGTAGTCGTGCAGTTTGCTCTGCTCGGTCTTTGTGTCGTCGTACCACATTGTCACCTGTGTTCTAGCATTCCACTCGTACTGATAAAATAGTTTGATTCAGTCCACGATAAGAGAAAAAAGATTGATCCAGGATCCAGCTGCTACATGAAGTGTGCGAAAGAGACCCACCTGCTTCCTTTCGTCTTCAGTCGTAGCAAGGCTTTTTGCAGTTTCCAACCAAGGGCCCAGCAGGAAGTTATCATCAGAAGCTAGCAGCGTCTCGATATCCATGATGAGTTCGAGGAATTTCTTTGTGTGAAAGTTTAAACCACTTGAATCCCTCATTTGGTAAGAATCCATAGCATCAAGGTACACTTTATTTGCTAATTTTGACAGTGACTGCCTTGCCAAATCAACGAGGTCGTACCTGCAATGAGCGTTACCATTAATAAGCAGTTGAGAATCATAACCGGAACTGCAACATTTTTTGGGGGTATTTAAGAGTATATTCATATCTTTGTGTGTGGTCACCCTATTTTTGTCGAAGCTTCACTTTGACTATGCCGTACAATGATAGCACCCTGCCTATCTGCACCCCTTCTTTTGCCTCTTCGTCAGGACTCAGGAGTACTCCACATACATACCTACAGTGGCGGAGACAGGAGGGATTTTCTGCTAGTTTGCTTATGAACAGTGTATAATTAGTGGTTGGTTGCTGCTCAAAGCCTATTTTCTCACGGTTTGCCCCCCCCCCCCCCCCCGCCCCCCTGATCCTATCTTTCTGGCTCCACCACTGCATAACTATGGCAGCAAGCATGCCACCTACAAGCGACGTTTCAGACATTTTTTCCTTCTATTCCAAACTTGGCATATGTGAGCTCACCACTGACTACTTTTTTTTACCAGAACAACTGGCTCCACTTGTGCCCTGATCATTTGACATGACTGAAATTAACTAAGGTGTGGACGTAAGGAGCTGTGAAAAACATGTAGGAGATCAAATAGGCAGGAAAACCTTCTTTGTCTACTTGCCAGTGACTCTCCTAGGAACTAACTAAATTGTACCCCTGTTTCCAGCTAAAGAAAAACCTATGTTTCTTTCATGCATATAGTTGGTGTGATTTTTACTTAAATCAGAATGAACAGGTGAAACACCACAACATCTAATTCTCAAAAGAGTCAGTAGTTTAGAAACCGCCAGTTCATTTTTCAGGAATAGAACCGACAATGGCTCAAAATTTTATAAGCTGACACAAGAAGTTTAAAGGATGCATGCCACAAGAAAGAGGATGCATGACATCCAAATGCTTGAAGAACCAATGCTTACGACGAGACATACCTATATGTGAGGCTTTCTGAAAGATCATTTCCTGCTTTAAGAAATAGTTCAAGGGATTTGACGGCCTCCTCCATAGAATACCATAGATGTGGTTGTGGTAGGCTTGCAGAGACCTCGCCTAAGAACCTCGGATGTTTCCTCACAACTGAGATACTTCTTCGTTTGGAATACTGGGAACTGAAAGAACTTGGACTGATGTCTGGAAATTCAACTATGTAGTCTCTATTATGATCCTGCAATGAACATATGAAAAGGATACATGAATATGTCAGCAAGCATTGCACGACTGCAATAAAGTTGCATCTGTATGAAATCAAACCGCAATTCCATCTGTGCAATTGTATATCGTATGGTACAGGATTGCCCAAGCTTTCTGTATTTCGACATTTGATTGGCCATATCGCCTATAGGAGTATGATTTTAACCAATCCTGGAAGATAAAGACATAGATTAGATGGTAATCAACCTATCAAAACAAATGCGGTGGTCAAGAACTTCAGCAAATAGAAAATATAGACAGAATCAAAGCAGCAACCCGAGCAAAGCCATAGCAAGATTGTAAAATTAAAAAACATAGACACTGCCACACTGATCTGTACAAAAGTTTGTACCTCATTCACCCTGAAGTTAACACGACCAAATAAACGATTTCTACCAAAGAATAACTATCAATTAAAATTATAAGTTGATACTCTTTAAACTTCTTTTATAACACCAATTGTCAACATTGATCTTGTCGATAAGAAAATATCAGTTAATCCAAAGGTCTTACTGAAAATGCAGGACAACATAAAGAAAGCCATATCAGAAGCAACCTTTAGACCAGATTAGTTAAAATTTAATCTTTTGAGTTAGAAACCTTATGAATTAAAACACAGGCTCACATTAACCCTCTATGAAGTTAAAAACTTCTTCTAGTTTGATGGCATAGGAGTAAACCATAATTCGTTACACACCAGAGACCAGACACATTTGTAATGTGTACCTCAACTTCGACCTTTTGACTACGGAATGCCATTTCAGACATAAGCTCATAAACAACTGGATTATGCTCTATTCCCTCCATGCACATGCCAACACCAACCTAAATAAGAGGAAGGATTAAATGCAAGTACCCCATTAGATATTTTTAACTGCTTCTCTAGGGAAAGGCAAAGGAGACCCTTGCTGTTAGTAAATTTACATAAGGAATGAAAGTAAAATGAACCATTGTTGAATTGTAGCTTGTACGTGCATCAATAGGGCCAGATGAAATTGAATCTAGTACTCCATACATTTCAATATTACCACCAAAGTTGTGTAGCATGCACCTAATTTAAGAAATGATCATTAGTTAACTACTTAACCCGTTGGCACAACGGATAACTAGTATTTTTAATACTAATAGTGTATGTAAGAACATAAAAAGCTTGAGAACTAGAGAGAGAGGACATACCAGATGTATGGTACACCATAGAACTGGGAGGACGTTTGCCATATAGGCTTGACATCAGCAAATAAATCAAGGACCATCATCTTACCAATTGGAACAGAATGAAGTAGTGCCTGCAAGGCAAAAGAAGCAAGATTTACCCGCATCTAAATGATACCCAGCAGCTTTACTTATAGTCTTATAGAAGCTCACATGCTGGTGTATTTTCCCATGTGATATATATGTCCATATTATTATGAGTAAAATACACCAGCGGTCCTAAAAGTATTCGAAGTGTGCCATCTAGGTCCTAAAAGTTTGAGAACGAACACCCAGGTCCTAAAAGTCGTTGAGTCATGCACTGAGGCTCCTAAACACATCTGACCAGGCCACATGGCCCATTGACTGATGCCACGTACACTGAATTGCCACATGGGGCAAACTGACCGAGCTATGAATATATCAAAATTGCCACGTACACTGAATTGCTACATGGGGAAAACGACCGAGCTATGAATATATCAAAGACCCTGAATACTGTAACTCTGTTTTGATATATTCATAGCTCGGTCAGTTTGCCCCATGTGGCAAGTCAGTGTACGTGGCATCAGTCAAAGGGCCATGTGGCCTAGTCAGATGTGTTTAGGAGCCGCAGTGCACGACTCAACGACTTTTAAGACCTGGGTGTTCGTTTTCAAACTTTTGGACCTAGATGGCACACTTTGAATACTCTCAGGACCACCGGTGGATTTTACTCTATTACTATTTACATGATTCTTGTACTTTGCTTTTATTTGAACTTAAATGTATGACTTTTCTGCTACAAGTTAAAGCTAAGGTTGCATTAACCTTTACCTTACAAGTAACCTCATTTCTGTTGGTGCTCAAGATACAAAAAAACCAAAGCAAAAATAAGAACTCACTTTCATCTGAGACTCCTTCCAGAAAGCTGCATCCGAGTAAAATAGCCAACCCTGAACAAAGCAAAGGAGCTTTAGAGATTATATTACTCTTTAAATTTGCCAACCGTGCTCATGAAAATCATGTCTGTTGTAAAATATAAACCGTGGCTTGGAGTAAGTGGCTTTTCACTGATCAATCACAGGGCAGCATTTCACGTTATCTTTTCTTATTTTTTTACAAACAAGGTCAGGAGACCGTATGAGTATGAGTAATTCCTATACTTATCTCCACCCTATGTGTGGATAACAAACTTAGCTAAGTAATAAGGGAAAGCAATAACAAAAATATATGCTAAGGTAAGCGTGGAAAGAGAAAGGAAGATGAGGCTAATTGGTTGCTTCCCAATCTTGCGGTGTGGGGTGTCTGTACGACTGGCCCAAAAGGCGTCAGTAACACCCAATTGACACAAAATACTACTCCCTCCGTCCCAAAATAAGTGTCGTGGCTTTATTTCAAATTTGAATAGGACTGGCCCCAAAAGGCGTCAGTAACACCCAATTGACACAAAATACTAGTACTCCCTCCGATCCAAATTAATTGACGCAGCCTCTGTACAATGTGTAGAGGACACTGTATAGAGGCTGCGTAAATTAATTCGGATCTGAGGGAATACTAGATTATGGACTTGTTGCTGTTATACAAAATACATAATCTTTTATACTTTTGGGTGTCAAAGAAGAGTACAAGCAGCACACCTGCATTAACCACACTGCATCCTTGTTACCTCTCGACATTGCTTGATAGATAGCAGAACCAAGTGATGAAATATATGCCGGTTCATTTGTCGGTGGTGTATTCTCATTGAATGTGTCACTGAAAGAAATAACTATGACTGTAAAGCATGCAAAATGGACTTGCTCAGTTGCTCTATAAACTACAAAGCCAAAGCAGTGCAGCGAGCAATGAACATAGATGCCATAAATAAACAGAATGCCAAACAAGTGGACATGTTAACAAATGTCAGGCATAATGCACCAGTAATGAATATGTTCTTGGACTAACTGATGGTAAAATGTTGCAAGTTTTAATCTCTAAATGCTATGCCCTGAAAAGTAAATGGAGGGAGTAGTATATTGTATTCAAACTGTGTAATCCAAGAAGTAATAACACAGAGCATTAATGCAACACACTGATGCAATATTGTAGAGGACCAGATTAGTATGAGTTACCAATTATAGATGCTGGTGATGTCACCATATTCTGCATGTATCCAAAAAAGATGAAAGACAAATTAGAACCAAGTATAGGTTATGAAAACATACATAAAAAATTCGGTTTGATTAGTTATTCAGCAAGTTTATGAAGCTATTCTCGGGGACAGTTGCATGAAATTGGACCAAATCAAGTCCAGTTTCTATCCACCAATAGAAATGCAGACCTTTCATTTGTTGCTTGATAAAAGCCTGTCCCACATCAATAAACAATGCATCCGAAGGATCAAGAATATAAGTGCAGCACCACCTAGGATTACCATCAACTGTGTTCCTGAAGCAAAGAATGTGTAAATATCAGCATCCAAGGGTTGAAGTAGAAAAATCTTCATTCCGGCAATCCATGTCAAATAAGTTTGTTTACTGAAATGGTAGTCAACTGATATTTTATTTTTATTCCTAACAACAACAGAGCCTTTCAGCCCCAAACAAGTTGGGGTAGGCTAGAGTTGAAACCCATAAAATGTTAGACACAAATACTGCCAGCTCATGTTGATTTGATAGTTCTAGTCTTCTAGACCTTTAGGCTAGCGTGAAGAAACCTGCAAAAGGAAAACTAGCTTGAAGAAGTTCTTTGTTTCGGGAGTTGTGAAGAAGTTGAATCTGATTTTGCCCTTCTATTGCACCAATAAGGATATAATGGCCATATAATCCCAAGCTGTCCATTAAGCAAAGTTGGCCCTTAAATGACTATCTCATGGGCAACTATGTTCGTAGCCCCATATGGTAACTAAGTAAAATGGCAAGTTGATAAGTTTTACAAGTTAAAAAACCTGAAGGTCTGAAACTTCTTTATCTGTCTCGGATGTTCCAATAATACTCCCTCCAATCCAAAAGAAGTGTTCTGGCTTTAGTTCAAATTTGAACTATTTGAACTAAAGCCACGATATTTTTTTCGGATCGCAGGGAGTACTTAACACTCGAATACTTTGCAAGAGACATCATGAATGCATGGGCACCAAAGCTGGGCTTCTGGCTCCAACGTAACAATAATATTTTTTGAGCGATAACAGAGGTTAGCCATAAAGATGAAATTCTAGTAACTTCAGTCTTCAGCGAAAACTTCAGTCTTCAGTCTTATACTGAGCACAAAATTCCTGAAAATATCAGCAGAAATGGCACATGACAGTATATTACCATTCACCAAGTCTGGTTATGCTGGCAGATGGAAACAATTTTTTAAACGCGACTGGTACATTTCCTGAGAATGATGGCAGAACTGAAAAATGGAATACACTGTAAGTATACAACATGAATCAAATATTTAGGGAGTTATACTAACAATGTACCAATAGTATAATATACTCCCTCCGTCCCAAAATAAGTGTCTCAAGCTTAGTACAACTTTGCACTAAAGTTAGTATAAAGTTAAGACACTTATTTTGGGACGGAGGGAGTATATTCATATGTCAACTGAAGCTCAAGAACACATGACTTTAATATTAGAAGTAGATGGCAATAATATTAACAAATGAGAAAACTTTAATGATAGAAGGAAAACCAGGCTCTGATGGCATATGTCAGGTTTAACTAGCAGAAATTTAATAGAGAAAAAAAACAGAAATTGTAAAAGAACATACCTGGGACCATTCCAAGCTCAATCATACGAGACAATATTTTCTTCTGCAGTGCCAATTGTTGATCTAACCAATTTTGTGAAAGTGGCCCACCCCATCTACAATATTTTTTTAAAGATATGATTATATTGTCGAATGATTCCCATGTACAAATAATCACATTTAGCATTTCAGGTGTTACTGCAAGAATACCAACATAGTGTTCGAGGCAACTATGTAAACCTACAATATAGTCAAAATGCTTTTGAAGGCAAAATGTACAGCAATTGTTTGTCATCCGGAAACATTTACACAAAAGGAAAATATTCCAGTACAAAGAAAATCCTTTTCTAGTATTCATTCAGGATTATCTAATTTAATAACATGAAGAGGAACTAAAGATCTAAACAATGACCAATACGATATTGATTCCAGAATGATGACGCCAAGCCGGTTGCCCGAAGAAAATACACCAGACAAATAACTCCGATATGAGCTAATCACCAAAATGCTAAAACAGAGGCAATGTATCCTTATTTATTTGTAATGCTGTGATATTTATCTAGCAACCATTTGCCAATTAAGTCGTCTCCAATAAATTTAATTTTAACTTACGCATGCAAGTTCCCCATTCTAGCCCAGGCAAGGAAAGCTGGTCCACCAAAAAAATCATCTAAATCTCTGTCGGTGACATTAAAGCTCTGGAATGGAATTCAATAATTAAGAAGTGCTCAATCAACAAAAAAGTTCAAAAGTAAAATACAAATCACATCATTAGTAATTCCACTATGACATGGAGGTAAAAATAAGAACAGTGGAACATCTAACAAAATATAACTTTTGGGTTTGTCATGTTTGAAGATTCCAAACTGGCCAGCAACCGTACAAGTTGTGTTGAGTAATTACAATATATATATATATATTGTTCTATTGTTTCCACAAAAGTTTATGCAAAACTGTAAATGAAAGGTAAGAATGTGGGCAATCATCACGCTACTATGCCCATTCCCAAATAGAGTGCAGACAGTAAATCAAGGTAAATGATTATCCAGTCTATTATTCTACTGCAGGAGCATTCAACTCTAATCTTCCACAGTGTAAATTGCATTTGTAGTTCTGTATTGTAGAACTGCGGTTCACATGCAAAAAAAGACAGGCCCTGTCTATTGGACTGAGCCAGCTCAAACTGACCAATTTACTGACTAAATCGGGTGAGAACTGGGCCCAGTAAGGAAGCCAGAATGAAGATGGGTTTTAAATTGGTCCAGCTTTGGCTCACTTTTAATCATATGTTGCTTCAGCAAAATTATTCCGAGAGTTCTCAGCCAGAGGACTAGTTGAATCATGTTGCAAAACTACGCTCCAATTTTTGACAAAACATTTCAGAGTTAAAGATGTTCATCGCTCTACCTTAAAAACCTTTTGCCAAACAGCTTCCTGTCCAGTAAACGCTAAAGGCAAGTTAATTCCTTGAAGTGCCATCCAGTCAATTTCTTTCTCCCATCTTCTCCAATCCCACCACACAAAGGAGTCTACAGGAATTTTATCAGGAAAAGAACATTGGAATCCATGCAAAGAATAGAACGGCAAGATTTCAGGAATATTTCTAAATTAAAAAAAATACAGGGCAAAATGTACATCTATAAAACTTATTAGGACATAATTGTACAAGACCAAACAATTCCTCATGTGTGTTTACATCAGCAGATAGATTTATATTGCTTTCCGCGTCAAAACAAACAGCCATGATAGTAAAAACTGAACGGTGCATTTACTTTCTAGTACTCCTAAATGATCAAGGAATCCATATGGCACCAAGGAATCATTTTTTGGAGCGCAATAGGTGATGAAAGAAATTAGCGAATCAACATGAGAGGTGTATTTACAATGAAGGACTTGAACCTGGAGTTCAAGACATTAGTAACTATGAGCGAAACAGAGACAACGAGAGCTGAACAAAACTCTAAACCACGAAAAAACTCACAGCTGGAAGTGACGACATTCTGATAGTAATTCCACGGAACAGGGCGCTCAACCTTGACTGCCGTTCCCTTCACTCGTGGCAGAGACCCAGGCGAAGGGACTGACGCCAGTTGTGCACCACCAGTCTTATCCCAAGAAATGTGCACCCCACACCAGTATTTGAGGTACCAATGGAGTCCAGATGCAAGCTCAACAGCAGTGTTACCCTGGATCCTGCACATCATGAAGAGGTGAGTGCATTTGCCTTTATTTTTGTTTGCAATGGAACCATTGGAAATTTGTACTTTTGGTAACTAGCTTCACTTTTCTCTAAAGTTAGACGACAACTGAAGAACCGGGAGTCGAACACAATGCTTTGCTTTTCGAGGGAAGCGCCTTCAATTTTTAACACTTCTTGACCAGGCATATAATTGCTATTTCCAAACTCATCAGCATATATAAGGTGGAGATCACTTCAACACAATGCTAGACAATCACAGCAACTAATTAGTACTAGTAACTAGCTACACTTTTCTCTAAAGTTAGACCACAAAGCAGGCAATGGTTCTGTGCACACAAAAGAAGGGAGATGAGCATACAGAATCTCTGCACCGCCCTTGCTCGAGCCATCAACATTGCGTATCCTGAAGCAGCTCGAGTCGCCACAGACGCCGCCCTGGAGCAATGAAAGCAAAACAATCACTGATTCTGTCCAACAATACTGCTAGTGGCAGTGTCACAGTGAGGTGAAATATCCGGAGTTGACGTGCTCCAACCTTGGGGTCGATCTGGAACCGGAAGCTGAGCGCGTGGGAGGGAGGAGCCGGCGGAGCACCCCAGCGGCAGCCCTCTCGTGCGTGGCCGGCGACGCGGCCCTGCGGCCGGCCGCCGCGCGGAGCGCCTCCAACGAGGTGGGGCCTGCCGCTGCCGCCACAGCCGGCGGCGACGGGAGGAGAAGGAGAAGCAGGAGTAAGGGGAGCAAAGGGGGAGACGGCGGCGGTCTCATGGCGAATCCGGCCAGTGGCTCCGGCTCGGTTCCTTGGTCTTCGCAGCTGCAGGCGTGAGGAATCTCCGATGACGACGATTGCATCAACGCGACGACGAATTAAGTTTTGATAATGCAGTGGGGCGGCAATCTGGACCTTCTGCCGAACAGCAGTGGAGGTTGCATTTTCTGCCGAACAGCAGTGGAGGTCCCTAAAAAAACTGCTTTTGGAGCTCGGCCTCCATGGAGTCCGTTTATAAAAAATTCAAAATTCAACAGAATTCATATTTCTACCTTTAAAAAAATCAAAAAATATATACAGACATATGTGGAGGCATAACACACATGTGTGTAAATCTTCATGACAAAATACGTTGAAATGACGGCTGTGCAAATAAGACAAATCTATGGCTTTTCAACCCAAGATACTATTCATCCCAAAAGTCCATGAATTTTTTCTTTTTGCACAGATCGCATCTCGAGGTATTCCATTTTGAAATTTTGCACATATATACATCACATCCTTGTGTACTTGTACATTTTTTTCAGATTTTTCTGAAACCAAAAAGTATGAATTTTGATTTTATTCTTTTAAAAAAATTGGCCTCCATGGATACCGAGCTCCAAAATGTCGTTCTTCTAAAATTATAGTGAAGCGTACGCTATTATATTTAGTAGTACTAAATAAGCGATAAATAATATGGATCGAAGGGGGTAATTTAAAAGCATTTCACCGAGGAGAGAATATATCACATGAAAACCAAATTACAAAGAAAACTTTGTGAAAACCATGTTTCAAAGTTTCAAAATAAACGCAAAAAATATGATGTTAAGAGGATGATGTTCTATTGCCCTATGAAATTACAAGTTCAAAGATATTACAGGAATGCGACCTATAAAAATATGAATGATGTCGTTTCAGCACTATCCAATGCTAATTTTGGGTTTTTATAATGTAGTGGGACGGCAATTTGGACCTTTCACCGAATGCATTTGAGCAGTGGATGTTTCGGGGTTTTTTCATATAAATATGTTATTAAAGTAGGAGCATTTTACATAGACAAGTTTGAAAGTTAACATGCTGAATACAAAGAGAGTTTTCCTGATTGAACCGAGCCGTGCATCAGAACATAAACAATGAAATATTCGGTATAAGTAATGAGTTTAGTTTGTTATATGCTAATGTGGCCTTGTGGAAGATTTTCTTTTAGAACACTCGTACTTATCGCTGGCTGGTATTTGAATTTTTTAGCGCCTTGACACACACTATGGGAACTTCCCACGATCGAGAAGACAAGATCCATTTCCGCATCATGGTCCGGAACTTTGATATGTATCTCGTCGAGTGGTGCACTCATTTTGGTTTCATCAACAACAACGGCCATACTCGGTTTGCTCAGATATGCTGCAATCCATTCCGCAATGTTACTATTATAACATGAGTGTCCATTGCCTGGTTTCTATGGTCATTTGCATTGAAAGTCCTAGTGTTTTTATTTCTACTATGTTATTGCTAACATATTGCAGGCATGTGGAGAAGTTTCAAAAGTGAATGAAGAAAATATGCTTATACTTGGAAAAGCTTCGCAATCAATCTCCAACACGAGGCCAAACTTGGGCGCCATTCTCTTATTCCATCTCAGCTGCCATGCCAACCAAACGAGAGGAGACATCACTTGTGGAGGATTTATAACCATTTTGAACAACACACTCGGTCTCGGCTTGGGCGTGTTACGTCCATTAGACGGTAACTGATTTGTTTCTCTTTTCAGTTCTCCATAGCGGTGGTATGATTGTCATTAGGAATGATATGATCCTTATTTGTATCCTTGGAGTTGGTCATTTGCTGCCGACTCCCATGCATAAACGGTTCTCGATTGAGGATGGTATTTTGCATTATGATGCGCAGGGTGAAGAAGAAGAAGAAGACCCTAATGTGGCCATGCCTGAAGAGTGGTATGTTGAAAAACTCGCACATGAATAGGAGATGCAACCTGAAGATGACGATGAAGGAGTTAGGCCGTATGCTACATATGCAGACGCCTCTGAGCTTAACAACATGAGCGACCTCGCTAACTCTCTGTAAGCCACTACTGAGAACCAACGTCCACTTCACCACGTAGAGCCACTCTTGGGCTCCAAGGTATCATCGCTTCCACAATGAGCTCTCGAACCTGGGCTTACAAAAGCCTAAACTTGGGGAGGTTGTTTTCATGTTAGCATCAATAAGTGGCGACAAGTTTGTAGTGAGGTTGTACTCCAGTTTGCACAGAGCTTCAAAACACTCATGTTGGGCCCGCTCCAACACTTTGCTTTTTCTTTGTTCCTTTAAATAGTATTCAACATAAGATTGAGCCTGGAAACCACAATTATAATTCTTAAAAATAGTTACGTCATTGAGAAAATATAATCATGATGATAATCTACAAACCTAAATACCATCAAGGTTGAATTGGAATTTATCAAACATGTGTGAACATGTGCCAAGCCAATCATCCGTCCGTCATTGGGATATACTTGCCACCACAATATTACATGTTTAATTTAATTATGCAATCTATGCTTCTAGCCATTATTATGTAACTCTCTGCTTAATTGAAGATATGGCCTATCAATGTGTCACTTATATTGATAAATTAAGGTGAGGATGCATATTTATTTCTCAATAGATATATTAATTGCAAGTGCATGATATAGATTTACTCCAAGAATATAAGTGATGCTCAAAAGTAAATAATAAACTACTCAAAAGATATACACGAAGTGCATAGAGTAGTTACGTAATTAAGTAGCTACGTATAAACTCTCTCCAAATCATAATGTTTAGATTAAGGATTGTATCCAACATCAAACAAAACAAAAGGACATGATATGTCTCCAACATATCTATAATTTATGAAGTATTCATGCCATGTTTACAACAATTTTAAATGGTCTTGGTATGATTTGAATGGAACTAACCAGGACTGACGTTGTTTTCAGCAGAACTACCGTGGTGGTGTCTTTTGTGCAGAAATAAAAGTTCCTCAAAGGCAGCGAAACTTTTTGAGGATTTTTTTGGAACAAGAGAGGAACTAGAAGCTTTGTAGGAGGACCAGAAGGTGAAGGAGGTGGCCACTACCCACCAGGGCGCGCCAGGGGCCTTGGCCGTTGGTTGGTGGGTAGTGGGCACCTTGTGGCCCATCTTAGCATGAGACCAACAAAAAAATCCTATAAATAGAGAAACCACCAGAAATAACCCTAGAACTTCGACTCCACCGCCGCACACCTTTGTACCTTCAAAATACCATCTGGAGCCCTGTTTCAACACCCTGCCAGAGGGGGAAATCATCACCAGAGGTCATCTTCATCATCCCGGCGGCCACCATGACGAGGAGGGAGTAGTTCAACCTCAAGGCTTTGGGTATGTACTAGTAGCTATGTGTTTGATCTCTCTCTCTCTCTCTCTCTCTCTCTCTCTCTCTCTCTCTCTCTCTTTCTCTCGTGTTCTTAATTTGGCACAATCTTGATGTACCGCGAGCTTTGTTAATATAGTTGGATCATATGGTGTTTTCCCCTCTTTTATCGTGTTGTGATGAGTTGAGTTTTTACCTTTGAGGTCTCACTGTTATAGGATTGAATACTTTTATGCATTTGAGAACACTTGATGTATGTCTTGCATATGGATACCCGTGGTGACAATGGGGTGTTTTATTGATTCACTTGATATATGTTTTGGCACTCAACTCGCGGATTCTCGAGGTGACATTGGGGTAATCTATGCATAGGGGTTGATGCAAGTTTTCGTCCTACTTTCTCAAGTAGAAATCTTGGGGCACTCTTTGAAGTTCTTTGTGTTGGATTGAATATTATGAATCTAAAGTTGTTTGATGCATATCGTATAATCAATTCACGGATACTTGTGGTGACATTGGAGTATCTAGGTGACATTAGAGTTGGTTGATGTGTATCATATGATGTTATTTTAGTATGAACTCTGGGGTTGTTTGGGACACTTATAGGGATGGCTCAGTAGATTGATCGGAAAAGATAACTTTGAGGTGGTTTCGTATCCTACAAAATATTTCATCTTATGTTCTCCGCCAGATAAGAACTTTGGAGTGACTCTTTGTCGCACGTTGAGGGATTGTTATATGATTCAATTATGTTAGCACTGTTGGGAGATTGCACTAGTGAAATTATAAACCCTAGTCCTTGTTTCTAAGAATTGCTATACCGTTTGTGCTCCATTTTGCCAGTTGCTACCTTGCTGTTTTTATATTTTCAGATTACAAAAACCTATATCTACTATCCATACTGCACTTGTATCATGATACGTCTCCATCGTATCTATTTTCCAAACACTTTTGCCCTTGTTTTGGACTCTAACTTGCATGATTTGAATGGAACTAACCCGGACTGATGCTGTTTTTAGCAGAATTGCGAATGTTATTTTTGTGCAGAAATAAAAGTTCTCCGAATGCCTGAAACTTCACGGAGAATATTTTTGGAATATATAAAAAATACTGGCGAAAGAATCAAGACCAGGGGCCCACACCCTGTCCATGAGGGTGGGGGCGCGCCTACCCCCCTGGACGCACCCCCTGCCTCGTGGCCCTCCTGTTGCTCCACCGACCTCAGCTCCAACTCTATATATTCACGTTCGGGGAGAAAAAAATCAGAGAGAAGGATTCATTACGTTTTACGATACGGAGCCGCCACCAAGCCTTAATCTCTCTCGGGAGGGCTGATCTGGAGTGCGTTCGGGGCTCTGGAGAGGGGAATCCGTCGCCATCGTCATCATCAACCTTCCTCCATCACCAATTTCATGATGCTCACCGCCGATGCGTGAGTAACTCCATCGTAGGCTTCTTTGGGCGGTGATGGGTTGGATGATATTTATCATGTAATTGAGTTAGTTTTGTTAGGGTTTGATCCCAAGTATCCACTATGTTCTGAGATTGATGTTGCTATGACTTTGCTATGCTTAATGCTTGTCACTAGAGCCCGCGTGCCATGATTTCAGATCTGAACCTATTATGTTTTCATGAATATATGTGAGTTCTTGATCCTATCTTGCAAGTCTGTAGTCACATATTATGTGTTATGATTTGTTAACCCCGAAGTGACAATAATCAGGATGCTTACCGGTGATGACCGTAGTTTGAGGAGTTCATGTATTCACTAAGTGTTAATGCTTTGGTCCGGTACTCTATTAAAAGGAGGCCTTAATATCCCTTAGTTTCCAATAAGGCCCCGCTACCACGGGAGGGTAGGACAAAAGATGTCATGCAAGTTCTTTTCCATAAGCACGTATGACTATATCCGGAATACATGCCTACATTATGTTGATGAATTGGAGCTAGTTCTGTGTCACCCTATGTTATAGCTATTGCATGAGGAATCGCATCCGACATAATTCTCCATCACCGATCCAATGCCTACGAGCTTTTCACATATTGTTCTCCGCTTAGTTACTTTTCCGTTGCCACTGTTACAATTACTACAAAGCGGCTACTGTTACTTTTGCTACCGTGACTGCTAGTTCCATACTACCTTGCTACTAAATACTTTGCTGCAGATATTAAGTTATTGATACGTCTTCGTCGTATCTATAATTTTTTATTGTTCCATGCCAATATTTTACAACTTTCATATATTTTTGGCAACTTTTTATACTATTTTTGGGGACTAACATATTGATCCAAAGGCTCAGTGCAGTTCTGTCATTGCATGTTTTATGTTTCGCAGAATATCCATATCAAACGGAGTCCAAATGGGATAAAAATGGACGGAGAATATTTTTGGAATATTTGGAAAATTCGGGAAGGAAAATCCATGCGAGACGGTGCCCGAGGGAGGCACGAGGCAGGGGCGCGCCCCACCCCCTGGGCGCGCCCCTGACCCTCGTGGGCCCCCCGTAAGGCGGTTGATGCTCAACTTCGGACGCAATAAAGCTAATTTTTAGTAAAAAATCACGGCGAAGGTTTCAGTCCGATCGGAGTTACGGATCTCCATATATACACGGAACGGTGAAAGGGCAGCAGATGAGAACGCAGAAAGAGAGAGAGACAGATCCAATCTCGGAGGGGCTCTCACCCTCCCATGCCATGGAGACCATGGACCAGAGGGGAAACCCTTCTCCCATCTAGGGAGAAGGTCAAGGAAGAAGAAGAAGGAGGGGGGCTCTCTCCCCCTCGCTTCGTGACGCAACGCCGCCGGGGGCCATCATCATCACCGCGATCTTCACCAACACCTCCACCATCTTCACCAACATCTCCATCACCTTCCCCCTCTATCTACAGCGGTCCACTGCTACCTCTTGAGCACTGCGTTGATTTTCCCTTGAAGAGGAAAGGGTGATGCAGCAAAGTAGCGTAAGTATTTCCCTCAGTTTTTGAGAACCAAGGTATCAATCCAGTAGGAGGCTACGCACGAGTCCCTCGCACCTACACAAACAAATAAATCCTCACAACCAACGCGATAAGGGGTTTTCAATCCCTACACGGTCACTTACGAGAGTGAGATCTGATAGATATGATAAGATAATATTTTTGGTATTTTCATAATAAAGATGCAAAGTAAAATAAAAGCAACGGAAATAACTAAGTGTTGGAAGATTAATATGATGGAAGATAGACCCGAGGGCCATTGGTTTCACTAGTGGCTTCTCTCAAGAGCATAAGTATTTTACGGTGGGTGAACAAATTACTGTTGAGCAATTGACAGAATTGAGCATAGTAGGGAGAATATCTAGGTATGATCATGTATATAGGCATCACGTCCAAGACAAGTAGACCGACTCCTGCCTGCATCTACTACTATTACTCCACATATCGACCGCTATCCAGCATGCATCTACAGTATTAAGTTCATAAGAACAGAGTAATGCCTTAAGCAAGATGACATGATGTAGAGGGATAAATTCATGCAATATGATAAAAACCCCATCTTGTTATCCTCGATGGCAACAATACAATACGTGCCTTGCTGCCCCTACTGTCACTGGGAAAGGACAACGCAAGATTGAACCCAAAGCTAAGTGAGGGAGTTCCGGACTAGGGGGTGTCCGGATAGCCGAACTATCATCATCGGCCGGACTCCAAGACTATGAAGATACAAGATTGAAGACTTCGTCCCGTGTCCGGATGGGACTTTCCTTGGTGTGGAAGGCAAGCTTGGCGATACGGATATGTAGATCTCCTACCATTGTAACCGACTGTAACCCTAACCCTATCCGGTGTCTATATAAACCGGAGGGTTTTAGTCCGTAGGACGAACAACAATCATACCATAGGCTAGCTTCTAGGGTTTAGCTTCTTTGATCTCGTGGTAGATCCACTCTTGTAACACACATCATCAATATTAATCTAGCGGACGTAGGGTTTTACCTCCATCAAGAGGGCCCGAACACAGGTAAAACATCGTGTCCCTTGTCTCCTGTTACCATCCGCCTAGACGCACGATTCGGGACCCCTACCCGAGATCCGCGGTTTTGACACCGACATTGGTGCTTTCATTGAGAGTTCCTTCGTCGTCACCAATAGGCTCGATGGCTCCTTCGATCATCAATAACGACGCTGCGTTCGGTGAGACTTCTCTCCCGTGCAGATCTTCGTGTACGGCGGCTTTGCTGCGGGCCAATTAAGCAGCCATCTAGAGCAGATCGAAGCTTCGCCCGACCGTCGTGTCGATTCGAAGTCTAAACTATACGGCCGATATCCACGGAGACTTGATCTTCGACGGATTCGAGCCACGCCAAGCGCGCCAAGACCTTGTCTCGATGGGCATGATCTAGCTCTGCGGCGAGCGGTGCCTCGGAGGCCGCACTGTAATCCACTCCAACCCTTAATCCGGAGCCGGACTCCCCGATCGGGGACGAGTGGTTGGACACCGCCTCGGGGGCTTTAATCTCTACGGCGATCGAGCCGAACTCCATCCCTGTCCTTTGCAAAGACGTGGACTCCAGCGCGGACTCCTATCCGGACCAACCCTCCGCGCCCTTGCCGATCGAATCCGATTGGGCGCCCGTTATGGAGTTCACGGCCGCGGACATCTTTCAGCACTCGTCTTTCGGCGACATCCTGAATTCACTAAAGTCTCTCTCTTTATCCGGAGAGCCCTGGCCGGACTACGGTCAGGAAGGTTGGGATACGGACCATGAAAAAATTCAACGCCCACCCACCACCCACTTCGTAGCAACTGTCGATAGCCTACACGACGTGCTCGATTTCGACTCCGAAGACATCGACGGTATGGACGATGATGTAGGAGACAACAATGAACCAGTACCTATAGGACGCTGGACAACCTCATCTCATGATGTATACATGGTGGATACACCTAAAGGAAATGAAGACGAGGAACAACGGGACGCTACGAAGGATAAATCCCTCGAAAAGCAGTCAAAACGGCAACGTAAGCGCCGAACAAAGTCCCGCCTCAACAAAGACCCAGCCATAGAGCAGGCGAACCGGTGGACAACGAACAAGCTATCGAAAGCAATCGTCCAAACTAGACAACTTGGATAAACAATCTGTCCCGGCGAAGACAACAGCCTGGACGACCTCACGCCGGACAAACCATTGGAGCAAAATGACCTCCAGAAAAGGTTTCGCCGCCACTGCGTGTGGCACGAAAAAGAAGAAGCGGAAGCTCAAAACAGCTGAAGATGCACTCAGAGTTAGATGGAGCAAAGTATTCAGCACATAGTAAGCACGGGCGACAACGCCAAACAAATAGCTACCCGAAAAGAAAGCTACTGAACTAATTCGAAGAGGAGGCCTTAGAGCCACCACAATTAAAAAGCAAGAAGGAAACCCGGTCGGATGGACGAACTCATGGCAAAAAGAGAGCGCCGAATGGCGCCAAGACACAAGCCAATATGTGATCCGCATAAGGATTCACACCAAGAGGATGGCCCATTAGGTCCATCTATGGGCCAAGAAAGGTGCTCACAAAGCAATACAATACGCCAAAATTCAAGATCATGGCACACCCAATATAGGGCGCCGCACACCCCTATGTTTCACCGATGAGGTGCTGGATCATGAATTTCCAAATGGATTCAAACCCGTAAACATAGAGGCATACGACGGAACAACAGACCCTGGAGTCTGGATTGAGGATTACATCCTCCACATACACATGGCTAGAGGAGACGATCTCCATGCCATAAAATACTTACCCCTTAAACTCAAAAGGGCCAGCTCGGCATTGGCTTAAAAGCCTCCCAGAAAATACCATTGGAAGCTGGGAAGAGCTCGAGGACGCATTCCGGGCAAATTTTCAGGGGACTTATGTCCGCTCTCCGGATGCGCATTTATCTAAGTCACATAACTCAACAGCCCGGAGAGTCAGCCCAAAATTTCGGAACAGGTTCCTTACTAAAAGAACCAAATAGTCGATTGTCCGGACGCCAAGCCTTAGCAGCTTTCAAACACAACGTCCGAGACGAATGGCTCGCTGACACCTTGGCCAAGAAAAGCCAAGAACAATGGCCGCATTAACAAGCCTCATGACCCTCTTTATGCTGGAGAGGACAGCTGTGGCTAGATGCGATACCATGACCCGAGTACACCAAACCAGGGATGGAAATGAAATCACGACGCAGAATAGATCAGAGCAGGAATATAGAATATGGCCCAAATAGTCCGGCGGTCAACGCCGGATTAAAAAGATATCGGCCGAAAAACATAACACTGCCCTTATAGGATTACAAAGGACGAGCTATCCAACCTAAACAAGATTCTCGGACAGACCGTGTCAAATACATGGTACCTCCGGAAGCTCGCAAACCATACCCACAGAGATTGTTGGGTCTTCAAGCAGTCCGGCCGACTTAATGCCGAACACAAGGGGCTCGACACACCAAGGGAAAATGATGACGAGCACCACAAGCGAGCCCGGAAAACAAAAGAATTTCCCACAAAAGGTTAAAACAATAAACTCACTTCACGTGATCAAAGGGAAAAAATAGAGCGGCGCCCACTAAAAGGCGCCACCGCACATTGGTTGTCAAAACCAATCACCTTCGACCATCGAGGACTATTCCGATAATATCCGAACGCAGGATGGACTGGCTTGATATTGGATCCTATAATCGACGGATTCCAATTTACACATGTCCTCATGGATGGCGGCAGTGACATAAACTTGATATACCAGGACACAATCCGCAGGATGGGGATAAACCCAACCAAAATTCGCCATAGCAACACCTCCTTTAAAGGAGTAATCGCTTGCCCATACGCCCTCTGCGACGGGCTCCATACCGCTAGAAGTTGTGTTTGGTTCATCCGACAACTTCCGTCATGAAAGGTTACTCTTCCATGTCGCCCGCTTAAAAGTAGCCATCAAGCACTATTGGGACGCGAGGCTTTCGCCGCTTTAACGCAATACCGCATTATGCATCTCTAACACTTAAAATGCCCGGTCCACGCGACATCATCTCCTTAAAAGGAAGTATTAAGTGTTACTCGAGCACGGGAAAACGGGAGACTGCCTTGACAGCCCCACAGCTATCCGGCTCTGCTAGGCAAAGAACCTGAATTGGTCATTCAAACCCCGAACACGGCTAGACGAGTCCGACGCCTACTTGCGGCATGGGCCGCTTGCATGTATAACAAGATACAATAAAGCTCCATCTTATTCACTTCTTCGAACCGTACTTCGTTTATTTAATATTAAGTACATTTTTCGCACGATCCTTTTTCTTTTCAATCTAATTACGTCTCTTATAAAGATGAACAACGTGCTACACCCGTCCCGTGATACAAGCACAACGGAGACACAGCGCAGACGTGCAGCGAGGGACCCGCTAAAGGATTCTTTTCAGATTAAGACCCGCGTAAACTTTTTTCACTTTGTATCTTGTTAATATACATTCCCCGGTTCCTTAAATATAATCGAGGAGGAGGCTGGTGCTTTGGCATTGGCCGCACCGAATTTTTTGGCGATACCCTAGACACAAAGGGCTTAGGGCCTTATTTTGCCCATTTTCATAAAGACCGAATACCTTAGGGAGTATTCGGCGCCTTGAGTTAGGCCTTATATGCATCAGCTCCGAATCATTGTCTTTGGTCAAATGTTGGGTTGCCCGGCTCCTGTGTTTTGCTGCCTTACGTTCCGCTTTCACGGCTAACGCGGCACTGTGGAGAACTATCTGCGATTGTGCCCGGTTCGCCCGGGCGAGCACCTCGAGAGAAAGCCGAAAACCGATCATCATGATATAGCGAGAGACCGTCAACCACTCGATGACTCACAGGAATGTTTAGAATTCCTCTGCATTAACGAAGGACCGGTTTTCGGTCAGGCACATACGCACTCGAATTCGGGAGAGTGCGGTGCCCTGTGGGCTATATAGTAGCCCCACCCTCGAACTCCTATGGCTAAGTGAAAGTGATAAAGCATTATAGTCCGGTTGCACGGTTTGCTACGCTACCACCTCCATAACAGGACCAAGACGTTGGATTAAGTGTGAAAAAGCGCTTTTTTTGCAAACACCCCCGCACTATGTGCGTGGGGGCTGAAGCCAAGGACTGCCATCTTTCAGGTTATATACGCATATACATAAACAGCCGCACAGGGAGTAGTTTACTACTTGAACGCACAAGTATAAAAAGCACTTATATTACATTGAAACATCGTTTTCACGAATCATACATGTCATTCAAACATAATATCCTTCGAGCACTGCGTCTCTATTAAACGAGCGCCCGGCAGGACTTCTTCAAAGTAGTGCTCGGCAGGTACTCGGCCTCTGTCCGAATCTTGGGAGGCAACGTCGGTGGACTTCATCTCTGCCAGTATGTCTTGACACGGGCAAGAGCCATCCGCGCTCCTCAATACATGCCGATCGCTTCATCGCGTCGATACGCGGCACCGCTCCAAGAAACTGCTGCACTACACCAAAATAGCTCTTCGGCTGGGGTCCAGCCGGCCACAAGTGAGTCAAGACATGCTTCATGGCCAATCCGGACAATCGATTCAGCTCGGCCCACTCGGCCAACCGATCGGTGAGCGGCAGAGGACGCTCCGAACTATGGAATTGCGACCAGTATAGCTCTTCCCTTTTGTGCCTTCCGCCCCGGAAGTGCTCAACCGCGTCCACAGCGCTCGCCGCCAAGTCCATATAAGCATCCTCTGAACTCCATAATTTATCCAACGGAGCATACTTTGGATCTATATATTTCCTCCGCAGCAGAAACGGTTTTCCAGCCGCAATTGCCCTGGCCTGACTCAGCTCCTCCTTGGCTGCTTTCAAAGCCGATTGGGCATTCTTGGTTTCGACGGTGGCCTTCTTTAGGCCCTCCTGTTCCGCTTGATGCTCTTTTTCAAGAACCTCGCAGCGATCGGTAGCATTCCTTAACCTTTTGGCCATCTCGGCCATCTCCTCTTTGCTTCGGCAGTGAGCAGCCGTTCGACTTCTAGCTCTTGGTCGCTTTTAAAGCAGCCGCATTACTACTCCTGGCTTGCTCTTTCGCTCAGGCAAGTTCTGCCCGCAGCTCCTCAACGGCAGCGACACCATCTGCATTAAAGCATACAAACAATAAGACATGGGCGTCAAGCTCCCTTAACAGGTGTCCGCATTGAAGTCGCATACCTTGTGACTCGTCAAACCGTTTATTGACCAGCGCGATGTCCGCATCTGCCCACAAGTTGCCGCTTCAGTTCGGCATATTCATCGATCCGGCTGCCCCGGACGCCCGCCACCTGTTTAGGAGCGGCGATATGTTAAAATCGAGAATTTGATCCTCGACACGTCGTCAATTTTGACAACATACCGAGTCTCGTGGGCTACTATCTATACATGGCGCATTTTATACATTATTTTTGCGTACCTCAAACCCCGCCAAGAAGCTTCGACGGCCAGGTAATCCGCTCTGCGGATGCAATTCTTTCAATCACCGTACCCATTAGAGCACGGTGATCTTCTGAGATAGCCGCTCGCTCGAGCAGATCCTTCAGATCCTCCGACCGCACACCACTTGGCGCCGGACCTTCCGCCCCCGCCGGACTTGGGGGAACCCTCCGCGACGACACCTTTGGGTGCAGTCCGCTTCCTGAGAAAGTGCGGCAGGTGGAGGCGTTGGCTCTCCATCATCTCCGGAAGAAGATTCTCAAGACGAGCTCTGCTGAGAAGGGCTGAGAACCGAACTACAAGGTACAATTCCGGTTATCTTCATAAATAAATACGGGGATGCTCCTTATTTACAAAGACCCCTTCTTTCTACTTACGGCTCGCTGGAGGGCTGATCCCCTTGAGGAAATAATGCGGCTGGGTTACTTCCCAGCACCGGACTCTCTGCCGAAGATTCCCTTTCTTTCTTTGAGGCTTGACCTCCGGATCTTCTGAAGCGATCCTCTTCTCTCCTCGGAAGGTGGGACTCTTAATCCCTCCTTCCTTGATAGCCTCCTTCGCAGAGGCAGTTGCTCCCCCGCTCCTCCCTTCGCCTTCTTCAAAGGGCGCGACCTTCAACATATTGGTCAACATGGGATCCGGCGTGATCTCTGGGAGGGGAGCCGAACACCTTATCAACTTTGCCTTGGCTATCCACTCCTGTTCAAGAAACGGCTCCTTTAAAGGGCATATATGTATAATAAATGAATGAACAGCTTGTCCGGTTACAGGACTACTTACTTGAGTATCTGGGCGATTGCAGCTTAGTCATGCGTCCTCGGTCAAGTCCGGACACTTCTCCTGTGATCCAAAGAACAGTTTATACATCTCCGCGGGCGTCGTGCCCATAAAATTTTGGAGAGCTCGTGGTCCCTCCGGATTGAATTCCCACAAGCGGAGGGGGCGACGCCAGAGGCTGAAGGCGCCGGATCACAATAACCTGCGCGCCATCGCAACCAGATTGATCCCTCTTTCCCGGAGATCTCGAATACGGCCCGCAGCTAGGGAACGCCCTTGACAACCCCCGCCGAGCCCCTTGTTGACCCATGACGCCACCCGCTGTGGTGGACTGGCGAGAAGGCGAGGGCGCCGCCCATTTGGTGCCCTGGGAGCGGTGATATAGAACCACTCCCATTGCCATAAACCAAGCTCCTCTTGAAAAGAGCCCTCGCCCACGGAGCACCAGCGCATTTGCTTATGACCGCCCCTCCGCACTCTTTGCTGCCCCTTGATCGCCTTTGGCTCCACCTTGAAGGTCTTGAGCCACAATCCAAAGTGAGGGGTAATATGGAGGAAGGCCTCACATACAACAACGAATGACGAGATATAGAGGATGGACTCCGGATTCAAGTCATGAAAATCAAGCCCATAATAAAACATGAGCCC
Organism: Aegilops bicornis; assembly: GCA_021605145.1. Lineage (NCBI taxonomy): Eukaryota > Viridiplantae > Streptophyta > Magnoliopsida > Poales > Poaceae > Aegilops > Aegilops bicornis. The sequence continues at coordinate 673,784,721 of CM038673.1, read as the reverse complement.
CCGCACAAAAGGGGTCCATCGGAAAGCCTAAACCCCGACGGAAGTGAGACACGAACACCACGTTCTCACCGGGCTCAGGAGTGGGAATGACCTGCCCTGGAGCAGGCAGCCTATGCGAGATCTCGTCGGTTAGATACCTGGCGTCTCGCAGCTTTAGCACGTCTTCTTCGTGGACGGAGGAAGACATCCATCGGCCATGCTTGGTCGGAGCGGACATCGCCGAAAGTCCAAGCGCTGAATCTGAAGCTTTGGGTGTTGGAACTTCAAGCACGAGGCGAACTCGATAGAGGGTGTAAAAAGGAGAGGGCCTTGGTCTCGTTATAAAGAGGTTGAATACCAAGAGCCCACCCGTGGTCGACTAGGACTTCGCCTTTGATAGAGAAGGCAGGCCAATGGGCATGGTTGGGTTACCCACGTCCGTATTGATGAGAACCCCGGAATAAGGGGCATGATCTACGCTTTGATAAGGCGTGCCAAAGGAAACCGCCTCGCTAAACACGCCGAGGTGGAACAATAAAAACGATTCATATAAAAGCTCGGCTGCAGTGGTGTGATGTCACGCTGCGGAATACGTCACAGATCTGTGCAAAAATTATTCTCTACGGTGTTATGTGGAACTTGTTTTGCGAGCGGACACTATCTGGTGTTCACAATCTTCTATAAATTATTCAGAGGAAGAACCCGCCTTGCAATGCCGAAGACAATATGCGCTACCGGACTCGTCATTGAAGCCCGGTTCAGAGCTCTTGAGGGAGTTCCGGACTAGGGGTGTCCGGATAGCCGAACTATCATCATCGGCGGACTCCAAGACTATGAAGATACAAGATTGAAGACTTCGTCCGTGTCCTGGATGGGACTTTCCTTGGCGTGGAAGGCAAGCTTGGCGATACGGATATGTAGATCTCCTACCATCGTAACCGACTACTGGTAACCCTAACCCTATCCGGTGTCTATATAAACCGGAGGGTTTTAGTCCGTAGGACAAACAACAATCATACCATAGGCTAGCTTCTAGGGTTTAGCCTCTTTGATCTCGTGGTAGATCCACTCTTGTAACACACATCATCAATATTAATCTAGCAGGACGTAGGGTTTTACCTCCATCAAGAGGGCCCGAACCATGGTAAAACATCGTGTCCCTTGTCTCATGTTACCATCCGCCTAGACGCACAGTTCGGGACCCCCTACCCAAGATCCGCCGGTTTTGACACCGACACTAAGCACTTCTCCCATTGCAAGAAAGATCAATCTAGTAGGCCAAACCAAACAGATAATTCAAAGAGACTTGCAAAGATAACCAATCATACATAAAAGAATTCAGAAGATTCAAATATTGTTCATAGATAAACTTGATCATAAACCCACAATTCATCGGTCTCAACAAACACACCGCAAAAGAAGATTACATCGAATAGATCTCCACACGAGAGGGGGAGAACATTGTATGGAGATCCAAAAAGAGAGAAGAAGCCATCTAGCTAATAACTATGGACCCGAAGGTCTGAGGTAAAATACTCACACTTCATCGGAGAGGCTATGGTGTTGATGTAGAAGCCCTCCGTGATCGATGCCCCTTCCGGCGGTGCTCCGGAACAGGCCCCAAGACGGGATCTCATGGGTACAGAAGGTTGCGACGGTGGAATTAGGTTTTTGGCTCTGTATCTGATCGTTTGGGGGTACGTAGGTATATATAGGAGGAAGGAGTACGTCGATGGATCAACATGGGGCCCACGAGGGTGGAGGTCGTGCCTGGGGGGGGGGGGGGGGGTAGGCGCGCCCCCAACCATGTGGCTTCCTGGAAGCTTCCTTGACTTAGGGTCCAAGTCTCCTGGAAAATGTTCGTTCCGAAAATCACTTTCCGAAGGTTTCATTCCGTTTGGACTCGCTCGATATTCTTTTCTCTGAAACTCAAATAGGCAAAAAACAGCAATTTCGGGCTGGGGCTCCGGTTAATAGGTTAGTCCCAAAAATAATATAAAAGTGAATAATAAAGCCCAATAATGTCCAAAACAGAAGATAATATAGCATGGAGCAATAAAAAATTATAGATACGTTGGAGACGTATCAAGCATCCCCAAGCTTAATTCCTGCTCGTCCTCGAGTAGGTAAATGATAAAAACAGATTTTTTTTGATGTGAAACGCTATTTGGCATAATTTCAATGTAATTCTTCTTAACTGTGGTATGAATATTCAGATCCGAAAGATTCAAGATAAAGTTCAATATTGACAAAAAAAATACTTCAAGCATACTAACTAAGCAATTATGTCCTCTCAAAATAACATGGCCAAAGAAAGTTCATCCCTACAAAATCATATAGTTTAGTCATGCTCCATTTTCGCCACACAAGAATGCTCTCATCATGCACAACCACGATGACAAGCCAAGCAATACATGAGCGTGAGCCATGGATATAGCACTATGGGTGGAATAGAGTATAATGATGGGGGTTATGTGGAGAAGACAAAAAAGGAGAAAGTCTCACATCAACGAGGCTAATCAATGAGCTATGGAGATGCCCATCGATTGATGTTAATGCAAGGAGTAGAGATTGCCATGCAACGGATGCACTAGAGCTATAAATATATGAAAGCTCAACAAAAGAAACTAAGTGGGTGTGCATCCAACTTGCTTGCTCACGAAGACCTAGGGCACTTGAGGAGGCCCATTGTTGGAATATACAAGCCAAGTTATACAATGAAAAATTCCCACTAGTATATGAAAGTGACAAAACAAGAGACTCTCTATCATGAAGATTATGGTGCTACTATGAAGCACAAGTGTGGTAAAAGGATAGTAACATTGTCCCTTCTCTCTTTTTCTCTCATTTTTGGGCCTTCTTTTTTATGGCCTTTCTCTTTTTTTATTCCTCACTTGGGACAATGCTCTAGAAAAATGATGATCATCACACTTCTATTTATTTACAGCTCAATGATTACAACTCGATACTAGAAGAAAGTATGACTCTATATGAATGCCTCCGGCGGTGTACCGGGATATCCAATGAACCAAGAGTGACATGTATGAAAGAATTATGAACGGTGGCTTTGCCACAAATACTATGTCAACTACATGATCATGCAAAGCAATATGACAATGATGAACGTGTCATGATAAACGGGATGGTGGAAAGTTGCATGACAATATATCTTGGAATGGCTATGGAAATGCAGGTAGGTATGGTGGCTGTTTTGAGAAAGATATAAGGAGGTTTATGTGTGCAAGAGCGTATCATATCACGGGGTTTGGATGCACCGGCGAAGTTTTCACCAACTCTCAATGTGAGAAAGGGCAATGCACTGCATCAAGAGGCTAGCAATGATGGAAAGGTGAGAGTGCGTATAATCCATGGACTCAACATTAGTCATAAAGAACTCACATACTTATTGCAAAAATCTACAAGTCATCAAAACCAAGCACTACGCGCATGCTCCTAGGGGATAGATTGGTAGGAAAAGACCATCGCCGTCCCCGACCACCACTCATAAGGAGGACAATCAAAGAACACCTCATGTTTCAAATTTGTTACATAACGTTTACCATACGTGCATGCTACGGGACTTGCAAACTTCAACACAAGTATTTCTTAAGTTCACAACTACTCAACTAGCACAACTTTAATATCACTACCTCCATGTCTCAAAACAATCATCAAACATCAAACTTCTCTTAGTATTCAACACACTCATAAGAAATTTTTTACTATTCTTGAATACCTAGCATATTAGGCTTATTTAAGCAAATTACCATGCTATTTAAGACTCTCAAAATAATCTAAGTAAAGCATGAGAGACCAAAATTTTCTATAAAACAAATCCACCACCATGCTCTAAAAGATATAAGTGAAGTACTGGAGCAAAAACTATATAACTCAAAAGATATAAGTGAAGCACATAGAGTATTCTAATAATTTCCGAATCATGTGTGTCTCTCTCAAAAGGTGTGTACAACAAGGATGATTGTGGTAAACTAAAATCAAAGACTCAAATCATACAAGACGCTCCAAGCAAAACACATATCATGTGGTGAATAAAAATATTGCTCCAAGTAAAGTTACCGATGGAAGTAGACGAAAGAGGGGATGCCTTCCGTGGCATCCCCAAGATTTGGCTTTTAGGTTTCCTTAGATTATCTTGGGGGTGCCATGGGCATCCCCAAGCTTAGGCTCTTGCCACTCCTTGTTCCATAATCCATCAAATCTTTCACCCAAAACTTGAAAACTTCACAACACATAACTTAACAGAAAATCTCGTGAGCTCCGTTAGCGAAAGAAAACAAAAGACCACTTCAAGGTACTGTAATTAACTCATTCTTTATTTATATTGGTGTTAAACCTACTATATTCCAACTTCTCTATGGTTTATAAACTCTTTTACTAGCCATAGATTCATCAAAATAAGCAAACAACACACGAAAAACAGAATCTGTAAAAAACAGAAAACTCTGTAGTAATCTGTAACTAACGCAAACTTATGGAACTCCAAAAAATCAGCAAAATAGGGCGACCTAGACAATTTGTTTATTGATCAGCAGCAATTGGAATCAATATTTTATCACGTTCTGGTGATTTTTAACAATTATTTTTGTTAACAGAAAGTTTCTGGAATTTTCTGCAAGATCAAATAACTATCATCCAAGAAGATCCTATAGGTTTAACTTGGCATAAACACTAACTAATTGGCTTGTCTTTCCCTTGAAGAGGAAAGGGTGATGCAGCAAAGTAGCGTAAGTATTTCCCTCAGTTTTTGAGAACCAAGGTATCAATCCAGTAGGAGGCTACGCGCGAGTCCCTCGCACCTACACAAACAAATAAATCCTCGCAACCAACGCGATACGGGGTTGTCAATCCCTACACGGTCACTTACGAGAGTGAGATCTGATAGATATGATAAGATATTATTTTTGGTATTTTTATAATAAAGATGCAAAGTAAAATAAAAGCAACGGAAATAACTAAGTGTTGGAAGATTAATATGATGGAAGATAGACCCGGGCGCCATAGGTTTCACTAGTGGCTTCTCTCAAGAGCATAAGTATTTTACGGTGGGTGAACAAATTACTGTTGAGCAATTGACAGAATTGAGCATAGTAGGGAGAATATCTAGGTATGATCATGTATATAGGCATCACGTCCGAGACAAGTAGACCGACTCCTGCCTGCATCTACTACTATTACTCCACACATCGACCGCTATCCAGGATGCATCTAAAGTATTAAGTTCATAAGAACAGAGTAACGCCTTAAGCAAGATGACATGATGTAGAGGGATAAATTCATGCAATATGATAAAAACCCCCATCTTGTTATCCTTGATGGCAACAATACACTACGTGCCTTGCTGCCCCTACTATCACTGGGAAAGGACACCGCAAGATTGAACCCAAAGCTAAGCACTTCTCCCATTGCAAGAAAGATCAATATAGTAGGCCAAACCAAACTAATAATTCGAAGAGACTTGCAAAGATAACCAATCATACATAAAAGAATTCAGAAGATTTAAATATTGTTCATAGATAAACTTGATCATAAACCCACAATTCATCGGTCTCAACAAACACATCGCAAAAGAAGATTACATCGAATAGATCTCCACAAGAGAGGGGGAGAACATTGTATTGAGATCCAAAAAGAGAGAAGAAGCCATCTAGCTAATAACTATGGACCCGAAGGTCTGAGGTAAAATACTCACACTTCATCGGAGAGGCTATGGTGTTGATGTAGAAGCCCTCCGTGATCGATGCCCCTTCCGGCAGAGCTCCTGAACAGGCCCCAAGATGGGATCTCGTGGGTACAGAAGGTTGCGGCGGTGGAATTAGGTTTTTGGTTATGTATCTGATCGTTTGGGGGTACGTAGGTATATATAGGAGGAAGGAGTACGTCGGTGGAGCAACATGGGCCCGTGAGGGTGGAGGGCGCGCCTGGGGGGGGGGGGGGGTAGGCGCGCCCCCTACCTCGTGCCTTCCTGGAAGCTTCCTTGACTTAGGGTCCAAGTCTCCTGGATCATGTTCGTTCCGAAAATCACGTTCCCGAAGGTTTCATTCCGTTTGGACTCCGTTTGATATTCTTTTTCCGCGAAACTCCGAAATAGGCAAAAAACAGCAATTCTGGGCTGGGCCTTCGGTTAATAGGTTAGTCCCAAAAATAATATAAAAGTGAATAATAAAGACCAATAATGTCCAAAACAGAAGGTAATATAGCATGGAGTAATAAAAAATATAGATACATTGGAGACGTATCATCCACTCTCCCGCAACCCGCTGTACCCTCTGTTGGGGAACGTAGCAGAAATTCAAAATTTTCCTACGTGTCACCAAGATCTATCTATGGAGAAACCAACAACGAGGGGAAGGAGAGTGCATCTACATACCCTTGTAGATCGCTAAGCGGAAGCGTTCATGAGAACGGGGGTTGAAGGAGTCGATTGCCGTGATCCAAATCACCGGAGATCCGAGTGCCGAACGGACGGCACCTCCGCTGCTCAACACACGCAGACAGCCCGGTGACGTCTCCCATGCCTTGATCCAGCAAGGAGAGAGGGAGAGGTTGAGGAAGACTCCATCCAACAGCAGCACAACGGCGTGGTGGTGGTGGAGGAGCGTGGCAATCCTGCAGGCTTCGCCAAGCACCCACAGGAGAGGAGGAAGTGTCACGGAGGGAGGGAGGCGCCAGGGCTCTGTGTGGATGCCCTCCTCCCCTCCACTATATATAGGGGCAAGGGAGAGGGGGAGGCGCAGCCTTGCCCCTTCCTCCAAGGAAGGGGTGCGGCCAAGGGAGGGAGGAGTCCATCCTCCCAAGGGACCCTGAGGTGCCTTCCCCTTGAGGACTCTTCCTTTTCTTATATCTTGGCGCATGGGCCTCTTGGGGCTGGTGCCCTTGGCCCATATAGGCCAAGGCGCACCCCCACAGCCCATGTGGCCCCCGGGCAGGTGGACCCCCGGTGGACCTCGGACCCCTTTCGGCACTCCCTGACAATACCGATAAAGTGCGAAACTTTTCCGGCGACCAAAATAGGACTTCCCATATATAAATCTTTACCTCCGGACCATTCCGAACTCCTCGTGACGTCCGGGATCTCATCCGGGACTCGAACAACATTCGGTAACCACATACAAACTTCCTTTATAACCCTAGCGCCATCGAACCTTATGTGTAGACCCTACGGGTTCGGGAGCCATGCGACATACGACCGAGACGTTCTCCGGTCAATAACCAACAGCGGATCTGGATACCCATGTTGGCTCCCACATGTTCCACGATGATCTCATCGGATGAACCACGATGTCAAGGACTCAATCAATCCCGTATACAATTCCCTTTGTCTAGCGGTATTGTACTTGCCCGAGATTCGATCGCCGGTATCCCGATACCTTGTTCAATCTCGCCTCCGCAAGTCTCTTTACTCGTTCCGTAACACATCATCCCGTGATCAACCCCTTGGTCACATTGTGCACATTATGATGATGTCCTACCGAGTGGGCCCAGAGATACCTCTCCGCTGACACGGAGTGACAAATCCCAGCCTCGATTCGTGCCAACCCAATGTACACTTTCGGAGATACACGTAATGCACCTTTATAGCCACCCGCCACGCCAGGACGCTTGGTACACCCAAAGCATTCCTACGGTATCCGGAGTTGCACAATCTCATGGTCTAAGGAAATGATACTTGACATTAGAAAAGCTTTAGCATACGAACTACGATCTTTGTGCTATGCTTAGGATTGGGTCTTGTCCATCACATCATTCTACTAATGATGTGATCCCGTTATCAATGACATCCAATGTCCATGGTTGGGAAACCGTAACCATCTATTGATCAACGAGCTAGCCAATAGAGGCTTGCTAGGGACATGGTGTTGTCTATGTATCCACACATGTATTTGAGTTTCCTATCAATACAATTATAGCATGGATAATAAACGATTATCATGAACAAGGAAATATAATAATAATAACTAATTTATTATTGCCTCTAGGGCATATTTCCAACAGTCTCCCACTTGCACTAGAGTCAATAATCTAGTTCACATCGTCATGTGATTAACAATCGATAGGTCACATCGCCATGTGACTAACACCCAAGAGTTTACTAGTGTCTCAGAAACTAGTTCACATCATCATGTGATTTAGACTCAATGAGTTCTGAGGTTTGATCATGTTTTGCTTGTGAGAGAGGTTTTAGTCAACGGTTTTAGTCAACGGGTCCGAACCTTTCAGATCCGTGTGTGCTTTGCAATTCTCTATGTCATATTGTAAATGCTGCTTCCACGCTCCACTTGGATCTATTCCAAACGGTTGCTCCAATATGCATTATCCGGTTTGCTACTCAGAGTCACTCGGATAGGTGTTTAAAGCTTGCATCGACGTAACCCTTTACATCGAACTCTTTATCACCTCCATAATCGAGAAACATGTCCTTATTTACTCCAAGGACAATTTTGACCGCTGTCCAATGATCCATTCCTGGATCATTCTTGTACCCTCGACCGACTCATGGCATGGCACACTTCCTGCGGTACACAAAGATAGCATACTATAGAGCCTACGTGCGAAGCATAGGGGACGACATTCGCCCTTTCTCTTTTCTCGCCGTGGTCGAGCTTTAAGTCTTAACTTCATACCTTACATGTCGCAAGAACTCCTTCTTTGATCGATCCATCTTGAACACCTTCAAGATCATGTCAAGGTATATGCTCATTTGAAAGTACCATTAAGCCGCTTTTTAATCTATCCTCATAGATCTTGATGCTCAATGTTCAAGTAGCTTAATCCAGGTTTTCCATTGAAAACACTTTTCAAACATCCCTATATGCTTTCTAGAAATTCTACATCATTTCGATCATCAATATGTCAACAACATATTGTTATCGAAATTCCATAGTGCTCCCACTCACTTCTTTGGAAATACAAGTTTCTCATAAACTTTGTATAAACCCAAAATCTTTGATCATCTCATCAAAGCGCACATTCCAACTCCGAGATGCTTACTCCAGCCCTTAGAAGGATCATTGGAGCCAAAGATACCTTTTAGCATCCTTAGGATCGACAAAAACTTTCCGATTGTATCACATACAACCTTTCCTTACGAAAACTGGTAAGGAAACTCATTTTGACATCCATCTGCCAGATTTCATAAATGCAGCTTATGCTAACATGATTCCGACGGACTTAAGCATCGCAACGGATGAGAAAATCTCATTGTAGTCAACTCCTTGAACTTGTGAAAAACTCTTCGCCACAAGTCGAGCTTCATAGACGGTGATATTACCGTCCACATCCGTCTTCTTCTTAAAGATCCATTCATCTCAATGGCTTGCCGATCATCGGGCAAGTCCACCAAAGTCCATGCTTTGTTATGATACATGGATCCTATCTCGGATTTTATGGCCTCTAACCATTTGTCGGAATTTGGGCCCACCATCGCTTCTCCATAGCTCAGAGGTTCATTGTTGTCTAGCAACATGACCTTCAAGACATGATCACCGTACCACTCAAGCAGTCCGCATCCTTGTCACCCCTACGAGGTACGGTAGTGACTTGATCCAAAACTTCATGATCATTATCATAAGCTTCGACTTCAATTGGTGTAGGTGCCACAGAACAACTTCCAAAGTGCCCTGCTACACACTTGTTGAAGTGACGGTTCAATAACCTCATCAAGTCTCCACCATCCTCCCACTCAACTTTCCGAGACAAACTTTTCCTCGAGAAAGGACCCGATTCAAGAAACAATCCCTATTGCTTTCGGATCTGAATTAGGAGGTATACCCAACTGTTTTGGGTGTCCTATGAAGATGCATTTTATCCGCTTTGGGTTCGAGCTTATCAACCTGAAACTTTTTCACATAAGCGTCGCAACCCCAAACTTTTAAGAAACGACTTAGGTTTCTCCAAACCATAGTTCAAACAGGGTCGTCTCAACGGAATTACGTGGTGCCCTATTAAAGTGAGTGCGGTTGTCTCTAATGCCTAACCCATGAACGGTAGTGGTAATTCGATAAGAGACATCATGGTACGCACCATATCCAATAGAGTGCAACTATGATGTTCGGACACACCATCACACTACGGTGTTCGGTGCGGTATTAATTGTGAAACAATTTGCACAATGTCTTAATTGTGTGCCAAAACTCTTAACTCAGATATTCATCTCTATGATCATATCATAGACATTCTATCCTCTTGTCACGATGATCTTCAACTTCACTCTGAAATTACTTGAACCATTCAATAATTCAGACTTGTGTTTCATCAAGTAAATACACTCAGTATCTACTCAAATCATCCGTGAAGTAAGAACATAACGATATTCATTTGCATGCCTCAAAGACTCATTGGACTGCACACATCAAAATGTGTTACTTCCAAGAAGTTGCTATCTTGTTCCATCTTACTGAAACCGAGGCTTTTCAGTCATCTTGTCCATGTGGTATGTTTTGCATATCTCAAGTGATTCAAAATCAAGTGAGTCCAAACGATCCATCTACATGGAGCTTCTTCATGCGTTTTACACCAATATGACTTACATGGCAGTGCCACAAGTAAGTGGTACTATCATTACTATTTTATACTTTTGGCATGAAAATGTGTATCACTACGATCGAGATTCAATAAACCATTTATTTAGGTGCAAGACCATCGAAGGTATTATTCAAATAAATAGAGTAACCATTATTCTCCTTAAATGAATAACCGTATTGCGATAGACATAATCCAATCATGTCTATGCTCAACGCAAACACCAAATGATAATTATTCTGGTTTAATACTAATCTTGATGGTAGAGGGAGCGGCGATGTTTGATCATATCAACCTTGGAAACAATTCCAACACATATCGTCGACTCACCTTTAGCTAGTCTCCTTTTATTCCGTAGCTTTTATTTCGAGTTACTAACATTTAGCAACCGAACCGGTATCTAATACCCTGGTGCTACTAGGAGTACTAGTAAAGTACGCATTAACATAATGTATATCAAATATACTTCTATCGACCTTGCCAGCCTTCTCATCTACCAAGTATCTAGGGTGGTTGCGCTCGATGGCTGTTCCCCTTACTACGAAGCACTTAGTCTCGGTTTGGGTTCAACCTTGGGTTTCTTCACCGGAGCAAAGAAGCGATTTGCCGCTTCATGAAGTGTCCCTTCTTGCCCTTGCCCTTCTTGAAACTAGTGGTTTCATCAACCATCAACAATTGATGCTCCTTCTTGATTTCTACTTTCGCGGTGTCAAACATCGCGAACACTTCAAGGATCATCATCTCTATCCTTGATATGTTATAGTTCATCACGAAGCTCTAGCAGCTTGGTGGCACTGACTTTGGAGAAACATCACTATCTCATCCGGAAGATCAACTCCCACTCGATTCAAGTGATTGCTGTGCTCAGACAATCTGAGCACAAGCTCAACGATTGAGCTTTTCTCCCTTAGTTTGTAGGCTAAGAAAACTCGTCGGAGGTCTCATACCTCTTGACGTGGGCACGAGCCTGAAATCCCAATTTCAGCCCTCGAAACATCTCATATGTTCCGCGATGTTTCAAAACGTCTTTGGTGCCTCTACTCTAAACCGCTCAACCGAACTATCACGTAGTTATCAAAACGTGTATGTCCGATGTTCGCAACATCCACAAACGACGTTTGGGGTTCAAAGACACCGAGCGGTGCATTAAGGACATAAGCTATCTCTTCGTCCGCATAATCGCCATCTGTCAACTTTCAACTATATTTTCTCTAGGAACATATCTAAACAAGTGGAACTTAAGCGCGAGCTTACGACATAATTTGCAAAAGGTCTTTTGACTATGTTCAAGATAATTAAGTTCATCTTATGAACTCCCACTCGATAGACATCCCTCCGGTCATCTAAGTGATTACATGATCTCGAGTCAACTAAGCCGTGTCCGATCATCACGTGAGACGGACTAGTCGACTCGGTGAACATCTTCATGTTGATCGTATCTACCATACGACTCATGCTCGACCTTCGGTCTCTGTGTTCCCGAGGCCATGTCCGTACATGCTAGGCTCGTCAAGTTAACCCCAAGTGTTTTTGCTGTGTAAATCTGTCTTACACCCGTTGTATGTGAACGTAAGAATCCATCACACCCGATCATCACGTGGTGCTTAGAAGTTTACAACTGTAGCAACGGTGCACAGTCAGGGGAGAACACTTCTTGAAATTTGTGTAAGGGATCATCTTATTTACTACCGTCGTTCTAAGTAAACAAGATGCATAAACATAATAAACATCACATGCAATTATATAGTAGTGACATGATATGGCCAATATCATATTGCTCCTTTGATCTCCATCTTCGGGCTCCATGATCATTATTGTCACCGGCATGACACCATGATCTCCATCATCGTGTCTCCATGAAGTTGTCTCGCCAACTATTACTTCTACTACTATGGCTACGGTTAGCAATAAAGTAAAGTAATTACATGGCGTTGTTCAATGACACGCAGGTCATACAATAAATAAAGACAACTCCTATGGCTCCTGCCATTGTCATACTCATCGACATGCAAGTCGTGAATCCTATTACAAGAACATGATCAATCTCATACATCACATATCATTCATCACATTCTTCTTGGCCATATCACATCACATAGCATACCCTCGCAAAAACAAGTTAGACGTCCTCTAATTGTTGTTTGCATGTTTTACGTGGCTGCTACGGGTTTCTAGCAAGAACGTTTCTTACCTACATAAAACCACAACGTGATATGCCAATTGCTATTTACCCTTCATAAGGACCCTTTTCATCGAATCCGTTCCGACTAAAGTGGGAGAGACTTGCACCCGCTAGCCACCTTATGCACCAAGTGCATGTCAGTGGGTGGAACTTGTCTCACGTAAGATTACGTGTAAGGTCGGTCCGGGCCGCTTCATCCCACAATACCGTCGAAACAAGATTGGACTAGTAACGGCAAGCATATTGAACAACATCAACGCCCACAACTACTTTGTGTTCTACTCGTGCAAAGAATCTACACAATAGACCTAGCTCATGATGCCACTGTTGGGGAACGTAGCAGAAATTCAAAATTTTCCTACGTGTCACCAAGATCTATCTATGGAGAAACCAGCAACGAGGGGAGGAGAGTGCATCTACATACCCTTGTAGATCGCTAAGCGGAAGCGTTCATGAGAACGGGGTTGAAGGAGTCAGACTGCCGTGATCCAAATCACCGGAGATCCGAAAGTGCCGAACGGACGGCACCTCCGCGTTCAGCACACGCAGACAGCCGGTGGCGTCTCCCATGCCTTGATCCAGCAAGGAGAGAGGGAGAGGTTGAGGAAGACTCCATCCAACAGCAGCACAACGGCGTGGTGGTGGTGGAGGAGCGTGGCAATCCTGCAGGCTTCGCCAAGCACCCATGTGAGAGGAGGAAGTGTCACGGAGGGAGGGAGGCGCCAGGCCTGTGTGTGGATGCCCTCCCTCCCTCCACTATATATAGGGGCAAGGGAGAGGGGGAGGCGCAGCCTTGCCCCTTCCTCCAAGGAAGGGGTGCGGCCAAGGGAGGGAGGAGTCCATCCTCCCAAGGCACCCTGAGGTGCCTTCCCCTTGAGGACTCTTCCCTTTTCTTATATCTTGGCGCATGGGCCTCTTGGGGCTGGTGCCCTTGGCCCATATAGGCCAAGGCGCACCCCTACAGCCCATGTGGCCCCTCGGGGCAGGTGGACCCCGGACCCCTTTCGGCACTCTGCACAATACCGATAAAGTGCGAAACTTTTCAGCGACCAAAATAGGACTTCCCATATATAAATCTTTACCTCCGGACCATTCCTAACTCCTCGTGATGTCCGGGATCTCATCCGGGACTCGAACAACATTCGGTAACCACATACAAACTTCCTTTATAACCCTAGCGCCATCGAACCTTAAGTGTGTAGACCCTACGGGTTCGGGAGCCATGCGAGACATGACCGAGACGTTCTCCGTCAATAACCAACAGCGGGATCTGGATACCCATGTTGGCTCCCACATGTTCCACGATGATCTCATCGGATGAACCACGATGTCAAGGACTCAATCAATCCCGTGATACAATTCCCTTTGTCTAGCGGTATTGTACTTGCCCGAGATTCGATCGTCGGTATCCCGATACCTTGTTCAATCTCGCTTCCGGCAAGTCTCTTTACTCGTTCCGTAACACATCATCCCGTGATCAACCCCTTGGTCACATTGTGCACATTATGATGATGTCCTACCGAGTGGGCCCAGAGATACCTCTCCGTTGACACGGAGTGACAAATCCCAGTCTCGATTCGTGCCAACCCAATGACACTTTCGGAGATACCTGTAATGCACCTTTATAGCCACCCGATTACGTTGTGACGCTTTGGTACACCCAAAGCATTCCTACGGTATCCGGAGTTGCACAATATCATGTTCTAATGTAAAGTTACTTTACATTAGAATATCTTTTTCATACGAACTACGATCTTTGTGCTATGCTTAGGATTGGGTCTTGTCCATCACATCATTCTACTAATGATGTGATCCCTTTATCAATGACATCCAATGTCCATGGTTGGGAAACCGTAACCATCTATTGATCAACGAGCTAGCCAATAGAGGCTTGCTAGGGACATGGTGTTGTCTATGTATCCACACATGTATTTGAGTTTCCTATCAATACAATTATAGCATGGATAATAAACGATTATCATGAACAAGGAAATATAATAATAATAACTAATTTATTATTGCCTCTAGGGCATATTTCCAACACCCTCTACTTGAACATGGTGCTTTATACTTCATATTATTATCCAATGATGTGTTGCCATCCTATGATGTCTGAGTAGATTTTTGTTGTCCTATCGGTGGTTGATGAATTGCTATGATTGATTTAATTTGCGTGTGGTTATGTTGCTGTCCTTTGGTGCCCATCATATGAGCACGCGCGTGGATCACACCATAGGGTTAGTTGTATGTTGATAGGACTATGTATTGGAGGGCAAGGGTGACAGTGGCTTCAGCCTGGCATAGAAATTGATGCGGACGGGAGTGAAGGAGGACCAATATATCTTAATGCTATGGTTGGGTTTTACCTTAATGAACGTTAGTAGTTGCGGACGCTTGCTAATAGTTCCAATCATAAGTGCATAGAATTCCAAGTCAGGGATGACATGCTAGCAGTGGCCTCTCCCACATAAAACTTGCTATCGGTCTAGTAAAGTAGTCAATTGCTTAGGGACAATGTCGCAACTCCTACCACCACTTTTCCACATCGCTATATTCACTTTATTGTGTATTTACTTAAACAGCCCCTAGTTTTTATTTACGTGCTCTTTATTATCTTGCAAACCTATCCAACAACACCTACAAAGTACTTCTACTTTCATACTTGTTTTACGTAAAGCGAACGTCAAGCGTGTGTAGAGTTGTATCGGTGGTCGATCGAACTTGAGGGAATATTTGTTCTACCTTTAGCTCCTCGTTGGGTTCGACACTCTTACTTATCAAAAGAGGCTACAATTGATCCCCTATACTTGTGGGCAATCAAGACATTTTTCTGGCGCCGTTGCCGGGGAGCAATAGCGTGGGGTGAATATTCTCGTGTGTGCTTGTTTCTTTATCACTAAGTAATTTTTATTTGCTATTCTTAGTTGTTCTCTATCTTTAGTTATGGATATGGAACATGAAATACCAAAAAAATTATGTGTACTTGCTACTCATGGAGATGGGGAACCTCCTAAAACCCCCGATGCTCGTTATGTGATAGATATTACGTACTACTTTGATAATCCTAAGAGAACCCCATTCAATTTGGTAATGGGAGTAACGTTGGATCAACGTGAATACTTTAGGGATTATCGCTTGACACAAAAGGGAAACTATTATGGGATCAAATTTATATATTGAAGTGGTATGCTCGGCAAGTATGCTTGAGTTATGATTATACTTGTTGCTCTAGGATGAAGGCTCCACACCTTCCCTTTTCATGCTGAAAGGATCGATATGGTTGACTAGAGGGGGGGGGGGTTGAATAGGCAACTAACAAATTTTTTAAGCTTTTCTTTACCAATTTAAACTTTGCAATAATAAAGGTTGTCTAGATGTGCAACTAGGTGGACAACCTATATGATGCAACAACACAAGCACACGAGCAAGCAAGGATAGGAACACAAATAAGCTTGCACAAGTAAAGGGATAAGATAACCAAGAGTGGAGCCGGTGGAGACGAGGATGTGTTACCGAAGTTCCTTCCTTTTGAGGGGAAGCACGTCTCTGTTAGAGCGGTGTGGAGGCACAATGCTCCCCAAGAAGCCACTAGGGCCACCGTAATCTCCTCACGCCAAGCACAATGCAAGAGTCGTGATTACACTATTGGTGCCCTTGAAGGCGGCGACCGAACCTTTACAAACAAGGTTGGGGCAATCTCCACAACTTAATTGGAGGCTCCCAACAACACCACGAAGCTTCACCACAATGGAATATGGCTCCAAGGTGACCTCAACCGTCTAGGATGCTCAAACACCCAAGAGTAACAAGATCCGCAAGGGATAAGTGGGGGGAATCAAATATCTTGTGGTGGAAGTGTAGATCGGGCCCTTGTCACCCAATCCCGAGCAAATCAACAAGTTTGATTGGCTAGGGAGAGAGATCGGGCCAAAATGGAGCTTGGAGCAACAATGGAGCTTAGAGAGAGAAGAGAGGTAGTCAACTAGAGGTTGAAGAAGCCCCTTATATAGTCGAGGAAAACATCCAACCGTTATCCACTTATTCAGCCCGCGACCCGCGGTACTACCGCTCCAGGGGCGCGGTACTACCGCGTGGCTGCGCGGTACTACCGTGGCGAACCACGGTACTACCGCGGCAAGACAAGCGGGACTAGCTTGACTAAGGGCAGTACTACGCTATGCCGGTACTACCGCTTCCCTTGCGGTACTACCGCTAGGCAGGGGTGTCACGACCTGATAAGGGCGCGGATGAAATATTTTACATCCGTGCCAACTTCCGCTGACACTGTGGTAGTGCGAAAATCCGACGCGGTACTACCGCTCCTCATGAGCGGTACTATCAGAAGCGCTGCCTACTACCGTGAATCTACGGTACTTGGTAGGAGGGCCCGCGGTACTACGGCTCATAGGGAGCAAGATTACCGGCACCCATGTACTACTGCTGGACGAGCGGTACTACCGTGGTGGGCGCGGATGTAAAAAATTACATCCGCCCCTACTACCGCACCGGAGCGGCACTAGACCTGGGAGCCGCGGTACTACCGCTCCTGAGGAGCGGTACTACCGTGGCACCCCGCGGTACATCAAGATGTACCATGGTACTACCGCAAGTACAGTGGAAATGTTAGATTTCCGCACAACCAAGATAACGAAGGGAAGCTCCAAAGTGCAGGGAAAGGAGGGACAAGTGTACGTGTTGATTCCGCCCTAACTTTTCCGACGCGGACCCCCTCTTAATAGTATGGCTCTCCTACGACTCAAATCCACCAAAAAGAAACGTAGGACGACGCCGTCTTCAATAATCTCCGAGGGGCACCGAATCGTCTCGAGCCTAGAGATGAACCATCTGAGGAACTCAAAGCATGCGATTAGTCCGCAAAAGTATCGTCATCAATCACCAAAACACTTACGGGATAAATATGCCCTTACAATCTCCCCCTTTTTGGTGGATTGATGACAATACGGGATTTGCACAAAGATACAATAATATAGAGCAAGAGCAAACCCCAAAATATAGACGGGCTCCCCCTAGACGTGTGCACTCTGGATGAATGCTTTGGACTGCATAGCACACGAACTAGGATCACCACTCCCCCTATATTTTAGAGACAAAGGTCCGAAGAATAACATCTAAGCAACGTATAGCACGATATAACATAAGCTTGCTAAGATAGATATAGTGCATATGTCTTAAACCATAAGAAAGAAAAGCAACTAAAACGAGGTTCAAATGATTCAAACGAGGTTCAACCGAAAAAATGCAAGAAACACACCAAACACGAACACACGACTCGCAAATCCCTACGCTCTCTCCCCCTTTGGCATCGAGACGCCAAAAAGGCAGAGAGGACACCTACACAAAAGCGGTGGCTCAAGTAGAAGGGAACTCGTCCCAACCCTCTCCGTCAGACTCCTCGGCAGGGATGGACTCCTCGACGTCCTCCTCAGAATCAGTCCACTTGTAGCCTTGCTTCGCCATCCACTCGGCCTCTGGAGTGATGTGCTCCTCAGATCCGCCAGACACATCCTAACCATAGAGCTTCAAGATCTTCCTGTCCCGACGACGACTCTCCTTGGATGCCACATGAGTCCTCAGACGCCTTGGCTTGCATGCGTAAAAGAGTCTTCATCTTGTCCTTCAAATTGTGGCCCAAGAAGGCATAGAGGAGCTCTGGTAGGCCTAGCAGCATGGCCCTCATCAACATTCTCGGCGCCAAAGATCCTCCTCTCCAACAGCAGCCCTAGCAGCAGACACCTCGGCCACGAGTAGTAGTGTTGGCCAGTTGGGTTTGACACGCAGACGAGATGGGGTCATGGCGAATCCAGTCAGGGCAAGGAACTCCTCACTAGGGAACATCTTGTCCCAAGTCCTCGAGATCAATGTAAACAGACATGCATCAGTATATAGGCACCTTGCGGTTGAACACGACAAATCGAAGC
The DNA here is from genome assembly GCA_021605145.1 of Aegilops bicornis. Taxonomy (NCBI): domain Eukaryota; kingdom Viridiplantae; phylum Streptophyta; class Magnoliopsida; order Poales; family Poaceae; genus Aegilops; species Aegilops bicornis. The sequence goes on along the minus strand of CM038673.1, from coordinate 673,766,082 downwards.
TCACACCACATGATGTGTGAGATATCAAGTGGCTGAGTCTCGAGACACACGAGCCTCCTCGCAGATGAGCATCATATCCACCATATAGGCATGAACCTTGTCCTTGTCACCAATGCGGGGAACAAGGAGTTACGGAAGATGCGGTACATGATATCCAAAAAGAGTTGAGCACCAAACCTATCTTGCCACTTGGAAGTGTCTTCTCAACATAGAACGGTGCAAGCTTTGTCCTTGTTGGCGAGTCGGGGTTGGCATGGGGACGAACACCCACGGGAGTCAAGCCCGTCATCGGGAACTTGGAGCAGATCCATGAACTCCTTCCGTGTAGCGATCGACTTACGGCCATTTGTCATCCAGGTCATCCTCCTTTCCTCATTGGGGTGAAAGTAGATGAAGCAAAGAATGCACCAATGAGCTCGGGATCATAGTCAAGGTGAAAAGAGATTATATGCTCAATGCCAAACTGCTCCACCAAGTCCAGAGCCTCTCCAAAGTAGGCACGAAACTTCTCCTTCCTCAAGTGACGCATGTCAATCCACTTCACATCCACATAGGTATTCTGCTTGTTCTTAATGACGTCCAGATAGACGTTGGTTTGATGCTTGTTCCAGAACAGCTCACAGCCCCTGACTGAGGAACGAGGGGTCACGTACGGATCCATGTTCCTGAGGCGGACGTAGTCAGAATGGGGCATCTCATCCATGCTCTTGGCAGGCTCCTTGAACTTGGTGGCAGTTGTCTTGACATGGCGCTTGGGGGCAGAAGAGGAGCCCTCTGGTGCGTCACCGGGGTTCTTGTGAGACGCTTGGAGCTGGTGTCACGGCTGGGATTGGACCGGCGAGAGCCACCACCTGAACCACACACGCAAAGCACCAAAACGCAAGAAGATCAATGCAAAGGCCACGAAAAAGCACAAGAAACACATAGGAGACATATGAGAAAGTTGGCATGCGATAGGTGTGAGGCACGGTAGGACTGCCACTGCCTGCGGTACTAAAGCAGTAGTACTGCTCCAAACGCGGTAGTACCGTGCGGGGTCACGGTAGTACCGTGGTTGGAGCGGAAGTAGAGCTGTAGTGCCGCACAGAGCGCGGTAGTACCGCACCCGAGGGGCGGTAGTACCGTGCATGCGGTAGTACCGCGCCATAGGGGCGGTAGTACCGCGCCGCAGCGGATCCAACTATCGATTTGAATCTGAAAAGAACCGCGAAACAACGGCGGTGCTACAGTGATCAGATCTAGCGCATGACAGCAATACACATATAAATCCTATGCAATACTACACTCCTTCATCCTATTCTTGCAGAGATTAGGCCTATCAATCTCAAGAACACACAAGCCTCCCCAAAACCTAGAAACGCCAAACACCAACGACAAGGAGAGGGAATTGGGGAAAACCTGGGTCCATAGCAAGAGCACGGTGGGGAACGATCCCACCGGTCGGAATCACGGAGGGCAGCCGGTGAAGGAGATCCGGCGAGACGCCCGGCCCGCTTCTTGAGCAAGGGAGAGAAGGAGGCGATGTGGGAGAAGGCAGCGAATGGGTATGGGGAGTTAGAACTCCCCTGCCCGTCCTTAACCCCACGCCCATGAACCGTCGGCGGTAGTACTGATATCATCGCGGTAGTACCGCTTCGAGCGGAAGTTCACCGAGGCGGTAGTACCGCTCAACCGGGCAGTAAAAAAAAATTACTGCCGTGAGGTTGCGGTAGTACCGATGCTCCAAGCGGTAGTACCGTGGTAGGCTGCGGTAGTACCGCAGCTGGCATGATAGTACCGTGAAACTCAAGTTACCGCATGTTTCAAAAACGAAGAAAAAGGCCTTTGCAATGATTTTTTTTTCACACACAAGAAACCACAAACTCAACCACAAACCAGAGGCAAAAGACAACAAGAAACCACCAAACAACAAGGCCTCTCAAGGAGAGAGGGCGGTGGCCGAAGCCACCTATGTTTGAGTAGGATGGTATGGCACCGTGAAGAATTATCCTTGGGCCCATGACCAAAACTCGTCTTTGGAACACAAGTACCATCAAAAATGGCTAATGTGAAAGAGGTGATCGATTTATGCATAATGGGGGAGGGAGAGTTCATTGAGAGAACAATACTCCCCCTATGTCCATGCCTACACCTAAACTAGACAGCAAGTTGAGTGTGGTGGGGAGTGCACGGGCTCAAGTCACATTGCTCAAATCAATGATATTTAGCTCATGCCTTAACTCACGAAATCTTGCTTCATCTAAGGGCTTCGTGAATATATCTGCAAGGTTATCCCGAGTGTTGACATACTTGAGCTCGATCTCTTCGCCTAATGTGATCCGGATGAAGTGATACCGAATCTCGGTGTGCTTCGCCTTGAAGTGTTGCACCGGGTTGAGAGAAATCTTGATGGCACTTTCATTATCACACCAAAGAGGCACTTTGTCACAAATGACACCGTACTCCTTTAAAGTTTGCCTCATCCATAGGAGTTGAGCACAACAACTACCGGCCGCCACATATTCCGCCGATGGACGAGAGAGACACACAACTTTGCTTCTTGGAAGACCAACTTACCAAGGAGCAACCAAGAAATTGGCACCCTCGGAAGTGGACTTCCTATCCACTTTGTCTCCGCCCAATCGGAACCGTAAATCCTTCAAGCTTGAAGTTTGCTCCTCTTGGGTACCATAAGCCAAAGTTTGGGGTATGAGCCAAATATCGAAAGATTCGCTTGACCGCCACATAATGACTTTCCTTCGGTGCGGCTTGAAACCGTGCACACATTTCCACACTCAACATGATATCCGGTCTAGATGCACAAAGGTAAAGCAAGGATCCAATCATGGAGCGATATACCTTTTGATCCACCGCTTTACCATTGGGATCAATGTCAAGTTGGCACTTGGTGGGCATTGGTGTAGTAGCCGCTTGACATCACTTAGCTTGAATCTTTTGAGCATGTCTTGAGTGTATTTGGCTTGGTTGATGAAGGTTCCTTCTCTTCTTTGTTTGATATCGAAACCAAGGAAGAACTTCAACTCTCCCATCAAAGACATCTTGAACTTGGAGGTCATGAGAGCGGCAAATTCCTCATTGAAAGCTTTGTTAGGAGAACCAAAGATAATATCATCAACATATAGTTGGCATACAAACAACTCCCCATTGACCTTCTTAGTAAAAAGAGTGGGATCGATTTGCCCCACTTCAAAACCACGATCTTGTAACAACTTCGGTAAGGTGGTCATACCATGCACGTGGGGCTTGTTTAAGTCCATAGAGTGCCTTATCGAGTTGATACACATGATCCGGGAAGTAGGGGTCCTCGAACCCGGGGTTGCTATGACATAGACCAACTCATTAATGGGACCATTAAGAAAAGCACTTTTTACATCCATTTGTTGCAACTTAAAGTTGTGATGGGAAGCATAAGCAATCAACAAACGAATGGATTCAAGACGAGAAACGGGAGCAAAGGTTTCACCGTAGTTGATACCCTCAACTTGGGAGTAGCCTTGTGCTACCAATCTTGCCTTATTGCGAATGATGTTCCCATGAGCATCTTGCTTGTTCTTGAAAATCCACTTGGTTCCAATGACGTTGTGGTTCTCCGATGGCCTTGGCACCAATCTCCACACCTTGTTGTACTCAAAGTTGTTGAGTTCTTCATGCATGGCATTGAGCCAATCCGAGTCTTCGAGCGCCTCATAGACCTTTTGAGGTTCAACACAAGAGACAAACGCGTGATGTTCACAATAGTTTGCCAATTGTCTACGCAGTGCTTACCCTTTTCTTAGGCTTCCAACCACATTCTCCATGAGATGGCCTTTGGTAGTGAGTTTGGAAGCAATCTTGGCGGCACGACACTCTAATTCCTCCTCGGAGGTGAGATGAGGAGGGGTCACTTGATCATCTTGAGCGCCGTCTTGAGCATGACCTTCATCTTGAGCATGCTCGGGGGAGAGAACTTGACCTTGGGCATCATTTAAGGTGATATCATCATCTTGAGCACGATCTTGCCCTTGGTCTTGTTCTTGAGGTTGAGGGCCTTCACTTTGTTCTTCGGAAGCGTGTGGGCCTTGGGTTGGTGATGGCTCCACTTGAGTGGAGCATTGTCCTTCTCCTTCGCCACAAGGGGTTCCTCAATGGGTAGGATAAAGCCAACTCCCATTCTTCTTATGGCTTGGGGAGGAATTTCATCACCGACATCACCACTGACACTTTGCTCCACTTGGGAGCCGTTATTCTCATCAAACTCCACCTTACACGACTCCTCAATAAGTCCCGTGGATATATTGAGGAGACGGTAAGCATGAGAGTTTGTAGCATAACCAACAAATATGCCCTCATGAGCTCTAGCTTCAAATTTAGACAAACGAACACCTTTCTTGAGAATGAAACACTTACACCCGAACACGGGAAGTACTTGAGGTTGGACTTGTTGCGGTGAGTATCTCATAAGGAGTCTTGTTCAAGCCTTTATGGAGATAGAGCCGATTGGATGCATGACAAGCGGTGTTGATGGCTTCGCCCAAAAGTTGTATGGAGACTTGAACTCCGCCATCATGGTCCTTGCCGCATCCATCAACGTCCGGTTCTTTCTCTCCGCCACACCATTTTGTTGAGGGGTATATGGTGTAGAATATTGATGCTTGATTCCCTCATCACTAAGAAACTCATCCAAGGTGTAGTTCTTGAACTCGGTGCCGTTGTCACTTCTTATAGTCAAGATCTTTGCATTATGTTGACGTTGAGCTTCATTTGCAAAGTCGATGACGGTTTGTTGGGTCTCACTCTTCCTCTTGAAGAAATATACCCAAGTGTATCTCGAATAGTCATCCACGATCACCAAGCAATACTTTCTTCCTCCAAGACTATCAAATGATGGTGGCCCAAAGAGAACCATGTGAAGGAGCTCCAAGGGTCTCTTTGAGTATATGATAGTCGTGGGAGGGTGAGCCTTCTCATGAAGCTTTCCTTCAATACAAGCAATCGCAAGCACGGTCTTTGGCAAAACTAACATTTGTTAGTCCACGGACATGGTCCCCCTTGAGAATACTTTGCAAAGATCTCATATTGACATGGGCTAAACGGCGATGCCAAAGCCATCCCACGTCAACTTTAGCCATTAGGCATGTCGCGGTCTTAGTGGGTCGCTCCGAAAAGTTAATCACATAGAGACCGTTTTCGACATGCCCAACAAAGGCTACTTTAAGAGTCTTGCTCCACAAGAGGGCCACGGTATCAATGTCAAAGAAAGTACCAAAACCCATGACCGCAAGTTGATGAACGGAAAGCAAATTGTATGCAAGGGACTCAACAAGCATGACTTTCTCGATCGTAAGATCATGAGAAATGACAACCTTGCCGAGACCCAATACCTTAGAATGTGATGCATCACCCCACTCGACATCGGTGGGCATAGATGGAATCTCTTGCACGTCCACCACCATGTCCTTGCTCCCGGTCATATGATTTGTTGCTCCACTATCGAGCAACCATGATCCCCACCGAAGCAAACCCCTACAAGAGATCAATGCTTGGTTTTAGGTACCCATTTGGTAATGGGTCCTTTGATGTTAGTAACGAGGGTCTTAGGAACCCAAATAGACCATTCAATGTACTAATAAGAAGAACCAACAAATTTAGCATAAACATGCCCATCACTAGCACGACACAACACATAAGAGGGGTTAAAGTCACGGCTATGTTCATGGGGATGACGTTGTCCTTCTTGACATTGCCACCCTTTGCACGGTTCTTCTTCTTCTTGAAGCACCCTCTCCCTCCCTCACAAAATTTTTCTTGAGAGGGGAGGTTGCTTGGTCTTGTCATTCTTCTTCTTGCTCTTGGGCTTGGGCGCGAACCCAATCCCTCCTTGGTTACAACTTCCTTTTGATTACTCAAAAGGTCGTTAAGGTTCTTCTCACCTTGAATGCATGTGACAAGGCCCTTTTCAAGTTGCTCCTTCAACTTAGCATTCTCCTCAACAAGATGCACATGCTCACAACAAGGGTTAGTAGCATTTGCATTATGAATCAATATCATATGTGGCTTTCTCCTTGGTTAGCTTCACTTAGAGTTGATCATGAGACTCTTTGATACTAGCATGAGCACCCTTCAAGACTTTGTGAGCCTTGTCGAGAGTGTCAAAGTCCTCGTTGAGTCTAGCAAGATCAACTCCAAGCTTTGCCTTCTCGGAACTAAGCACACGAGACACAACAAGAGCATGATCAAGGTCTTTCTTTAATTTGGCGTGATCATCGTTGTGTGACTCCTCAAGAGCCAAACGAAGACCACGCTCTTCCTCAAGAGCATTGGAAAGATCCGAAATCTCATCGTCATAGTCACGACTATGCCCTTCCATCTTAGAAATGGTTTCTTCATGAGTCTCGATCATGACATTGGCTTCACCAAGTTGTTCCAAGAGAGCAACAAAGTGCTTCTTGGATTCCCCTTTGAGTTTACTCATAAAGATCTCAAATTCATTTTCCTCTACATTAGTCCCCACATGTTCATCAATGCAATCCGTCAAAGAAGAATGATTGATGATGGTAGTTTTGATGTTGGTGGTTACCTTGTTGGTGGCTTTATCCATGAGGCACTTGGTGGTGATGCTTTCATTGGGTGAACCGAAGAGAGACACCCGAGGAGTCATTGCAATGGCCACGGAGGCCATGGCAACCGATTCACCATCCTCATCATCATCCTCATCCTCATTGTACTCTTCTTGAACCACCAAGGCTTTGTGAGGAGTCTTCTTTGGGACGTTGCTCTTGTTGGGAAAAAGACTTGGCCTTGTCCTTACGGATGAGCTTGCCACCATTGTCTTCCCTCTTCTCATATGGACACTCCGCAACAAAGTGACTCACATTTCCACAATTGAAACACGTCCTCACTCGTTGCTTGCCCTTAGAGCCACTTAAATTGCTCTTGTTGAAGTTGGGCCTTGAGTTCTTCTTGCTCCAAAATTGTCTTGAAGCAAGGGCCATGTGTTCATGATAATCATACTTAGTATCTTCGAGGTTGCTCTCTTCTTCTTCCTCCACTCCATCTTCTTCGACACAAATCTTGGCCTTCAAAGCGAGGTTGGGCTTCTTTGCTCTTTGAGAGCGAAGCACCGCATTGTCGGCGGTCTTGTCCAATATGCTCATAGCCACAAACTCATCCAACACATCACTTGAGGACAAGGTGTGGAAGTCCGGTCGATTGACGGATGACGGAGGACATGGCTTTGTGGTAGGGCATCATTGCCTTGAGAAATTTGGCGCTTGATCCGGTTGTCATCTGTGTCCTTACTTCCATGATCCGGAGGGAGACGCTGCTTGGTTACTCTCGATATAGCTCACGAGGTTCTTCTTCTTCCTTCATTGCAAACTCATCGGCTTCATCTTGGACCACTTCATAATTGGAGCGTTGAATGCTTGCGCTTCCTCGATACATGGAAACCACCTTGAGCCAAGCATCTTTGGCACGGGTGTAAGGCCGGAGATGAGGGAGGTCTTCGGAAGGATTGCTTCTTGGATGATGAAGAGAGCATTCTCATTGAATTGATGGTCCACGACCTCTCTAGGAGAAAAGTTGCTCGGATCATGCGGATAGAAACCTTCTTCAATGATTCTCCAAAGGTTAGTGTTCACATGATTTAAATGACGCTTAAAACGATAAACCCAAGAATCAAAATCCCCCTTTTATCAATCTTAGGTGGTGGACCGGCATGATTCAAATGAGTGGAAGGAATCAGTCCACCATAAACGGGAGGTTGCACATGGGCGAAGATGCCGGTGCCATTCTTACCACTAGACGAGGGGCTTTCTCACTAGTAGCTTCCCCTTATCGGAGTTAGCATCCGCTCCCGTGTTGGCGGGATCACCCACTTTCACGGCAAGCGGTGGAAAGTTTAAGCCCTTCTAGGAATTCCTTAAACATGTCCTTGACCTCGCCGTCATGGAGTTTTCAATGTGTCCAACGCCACATTGAATTCCTCACGAGATCGAGGTACTCCCATCTCCGTAGATGATGTCGGATTCAAGACCGAGTGCTCCCCACATCATCTCTGACGTCAACTATACTCTACTGACGGTAAAGTCCTTAAAAAGAGACGAGGCTCTGATACCAATTGAAAGGATCGATATGGTTGACTAGAGTGGGGGGTGAATAGGCAACTAACAATTTTTTAAGCTTTTCTTTACCAATTTAAACTTTGCAATAATAAAGGTTGTCTAGATGTGCAACTAGGTGGACAACCTATATGATGCAACAACACAAGCACACGACGAGCAAGCAAGGATAGGAACACAAATAAGCTTGCACAAGTAAAGGGATAAGATAACCAAGAGTGGAGCCGGTGGAGACGAGGATGTGTTACAGAAGTTCCTTCTTTTTGAGGGAAAGTGCGTCTCCGTTATAGCGGTGTGGAGGCACAATGCTCCCAAGAAGCCACTAGGGCCATCAGAATCTCCTCACGCCTCGCAAGACAATGCAAGAGTCGTGGATTCCACTATTGGTGCCCTTGAAGGCGGCATCGAACCTTTACAAACAAGGTTGGGGCAATCTCCACAACTTAATTGGAGGCTCCCAACAACACCACGAAGCTTCACCACAATGGAATATGGCTCCACGGTGACCTCAACCGTCTAGGATGCTCAAACACCCAAGAGTAACAAGATCCGCAAGGGATAAGTGGGGGAATCAAATATCTTGTGGTGGAAGTGTAGATCGGGCCCTTGTCACCCAATCCCGAGCAAATCAACAAGTTTGATTGGCTAGGAGAGAGATCGGGCCAAAATGGAGCTTGGAGCAACAATGGAGCTTAGAGTGAGAAGAGAGGTAGTCAACTAGAGGTTGAAGAAGCCCTTATATAGTCGAGGAAAACATCCAACCGTTATCCACTTATTCAGCTCAGCGACCCGTACTACCGCTCGGTAGCGGTACTATGGGGTCAGCGGTACTACTGGCGAACCACGGTACTACCGCGGCAAAGCACAAGCCGACTAGCTCGACTAAGGGCAGTACTACCGCTTATGCGGCATTACCGCTTCCCCTGCGGTACTACCGCAAGGCGGGAGTCACAACGAGAAGGGCGCGGATGAAATAAATTACATCCGTGCCAACTTCCGCTGAAACCGCGGTAGTGCGAAAATCCGACGCAGATACTACCGGCTCCTCGTGAGCGGTACTATCAGAAGGCTGCGTGCCTACTACCGTGAATCTACGGTACTTGGTAGGAGGGCCCGCGGTACTACGGCTCATAGGGAGCAAGATACTACCGTGGGCACCCGCAGTACTACCGAGCTGAATGAGCGGTACTACCGTGGTGGGCGCGGATGTAAAAATTACATCCGCCCCATCAAGCACCGAGCGGCACTAGACCTGGGAGCCGCGGTACTACCGCTCCTGAGGAGCGGTACTACCGTGGCACCCCGCGGTACTACCGCTCCTGAGGAGCGGTACTACCGTGGCACCCCGCGGTACTACCGCATGTACCCGCGGTACTACCGCAAGTACAGTGGCAAATGTGAGATGTAACATCCCAAAATTCTAAATTTTGGAATGTTATATTAGATAAATAACTTTGCTTGTTGTCTGATTGTTTGTTTGATTGATTGAGTGAAATTGAGTGGAATTTGAAACTTTTGAAAGTTGGATGAGAGGGAATAAAATGACTTTCCCAAAACTATCCCCTTTGCCCTTTTTGGATCTCAATGAATTCAATTCCATTCCAACACCAAAACCCTAGAGTGAAGATGAAATGACTTCTTCCATTTGAAATGAAAAGGGTTTTGAAAAGATTTGAATTTCATTTGAGAATATTTCAAATTCAAAGCTTTATGCAACTCAATGATTTTCATGAGGGAAGATAAAATGACTTCTTCAATTATATGAAATATGACTTGGAAGTTAAAAGAATCAAATTGAAAGTCATTTGAAAGTGCCTTGAAACCCCCTTTCAAATTTGAGTTTTATTTGGAATTTTAGAAAAAATGATTTTCTATAAAGTTTGGATTTTGCCCCTGGAAAAATGTTCAAATGATAGGGAATATTCCCCTGATCATTTTGATATTTATATGTCCTCTTTTACGCAAACAAAACTCAGACACAGAGCCACAAAGCCATACTGCATATAGTATAGTTTATCATCTGTTTTCTCTTATTGTGATCTTGCCGGTACATTCAATGTCTTGACCTACACGGCTGCAATGTATCATGTTGCGTATATTTCCTCGACAGTAAGAGTTACGATACAGGTTACGATCTACACTCAACTCCGCCGATGGCGTTGATGGGACTCCACACCCGCTTTGATTGTTTCCGCTGAGTATTATGAGGTATATATCAGTTTTACGTTATTTATACATGTGATTGCACTTTGATATATACATTGATGTACTGTGTGTGCCAGCATACTGATCCAGGGATGGCACGGATACACAGAGGCTTGACCGTCTGAGGTCGGGTCGCTACATCAGATTTCCGCACAACCAAGATAACGAAGGGAAGCTCCAAAGTGTAGGGAAAGGAGGGACAAGTGTACGTGTTGATTCCGCCCTAACCTTTCCGACGCGGACCCCCTCTTAATAGTACGGCTCTCCTACGACTCAAATCCACCAAAAAGAAACGTAGGACGATCGCCGTCTTCAATAATCTCCGAGGGGCACCGAATCGTCTCGAGCCTAGAGATGAACCATCTGAGGAACTCAAAGCATGCGATTAGTCCGCAAAAGTATCGTCATCAATCACCAAAACACTTACGGGATAAATATGCCCTTACACATGCAAATTTAATGATAATAAAACCTTAGCTTCTTATGCTAATGGTATATATGATTACTATGATGTGGAAGAAATAGAAGAATTTGTTGCTTTTAAGGGTGCTTATGAAATTGAATCTTTGTTTGAAAAGTATGAAGCTTTTGATGATGATGTTTATAGGCCTGAAAATTTTGCTATATTGAAATATTGCTATGAGAATTATGAATACAATTCCTATATTGATGCATTTATTGAGAAAGTCTCCGCTGTCCAAGAAGAGACTAATATTTTGCAGGAGTCTATGGAAGAAGAAATTGATGAAACTGTGAGCTCATTGGATGAAAATGATGAGGAGAGCGAAGAACAAAAGGAGGAAGAGCGGATTAGCTACCCGTGCCCACCTTCTAATGAGAGTAACTCTTCAACTCATACATTGTTTAATTTCCCTTCGTGCTTACCGAAGGATGATTGTTATGATCCCGTTGATTCTCTTGAAATATCCCTTTTTGATGAACTTGATGCTTGCTATGCTTGTGGCCAAGATGCCAATATGAATTATGCTTATGGAGATGAACTTGCTATAGTTCCTTATGTTAAATATGAAATTGTTGCTATTACACCCACGCATGATAGTCCTATTATCTTTTTGAATTCTCCAAACTACACTATATCGGAGAAGTTTGCTCTTATTAAGGATTATATTGATGGGTTGCCTTTTACTATTACACATGATGATTTTGATAGATATAATATGCATGTGCTTGCTGCTCCTACTTGCAATTATTATGAGAGAGGAACTAAATCTCCGCCTCTTTATGTTTCCAACACGATAAAATTGCAAGAAACTATTTATACTATGCATTGGCCTTTATTTTGTGTGCATGAATTGTTCTTTTATGACATGCCAATGGATAGGAAGAGAGTTAGACTTCGTCATTGCTTGATATATGTTACTTTGTGCTCATTACTAAATACCAAATCATTGTTAATTAAAATGGGCTTTGATATACCTTGGGATCCGGGTAGATTCATTACTTGAGCACCATATGCCTAGCTTAATGGCTTTAAAGAAAGCGCTGCCAGGGAGACAAGCCGGAAGTTTTAGAGAGTCATTTATTTCTGTTGTGTGCTTTTATAAAGTTTAGAAATAAAAATAATGTGCCAAGGTTTGCCTTTAGGATGATTACAATGCTTGTTGGTTTGTACGGTGCAGGACAGAAACTTTGGCTGTAGTGTGCGATTTTTTATTTTTTACTGGAACATCATATGGTTCTGATTCTTTTTTGCACTGTCTTTCTTTATTTTATTTTATTTCCAAATTTTGGCAGAATGTTTCAAGTACCAGAAGTATGGTGAATGTTCAGATTATTACAGACTGTTCTGTTTTAGACAGATTCTGTTTTTGATGCATAGTTTGCTTGTTTTGATGAAACTATCGATTTATATCAGTGGATTAAGCCATGGAAAATTTATATTACAGTAGATATAATGCAAAAATAAAATATGAATTGGTTTGCAACAGTACTTAGAGTAGTGATTTGCTTTATTATACTAACGGATCTTACCGAGTTTTTTGTTGAAGTTTTGTGTGGATGAATTGTTCGATGATCGAGAAGGTCTCGATGTGAGAAGAAGGAAGAGAGGCAAGAGCTCAAGCTTGGGGATGCCCAAGGCACCCCAAGTAAATATTCAAGGAGACTCAAGCGTCTAAGCTTGGGGATGCCCAGGAAGGCATCTCCTCTTTCTTCAACAAGTATCAGTATGTTTTCGGATTCGTTTCGTTCATGCGATATGTGCAAATCTTGGAGCGTCTTTTGCTTTAGTTTTCACTTTTATTTTATGCACCATGCTGGTATGAGATAGTCCTTGGTTGATTTATAAGAATGCTCTTTGCACTTCACTTATATTTTTTGAGTATGGCTTTATAGAATGCTTCATGTGCTTCACTTATATCATTTGAAGTTTGGATTGCCTGTTTCTCTTCACATAGAAAACCGCCATTTGTAGAATGCTCTTTTGCTTCACTTATACTTGTTAGAGCATGGGCATATCTTTTGTAGAAATAATTAAACTCTCTTGCTTCACTTATATCTATTTAGAGAGATAACAGGAATTGGTCATTCACATGGTTAGTCATAAAATCCTACATAAAACTTGTAGATCACTGAATATGATATGTTTGATTCCTTGCAATAGTTTTGCGATATAAAGATGGTGATATTAGAGTCATGCTAGTGGGTAGTTGTGGATTAGTAGAAATACTTGTGTTGAGGTTTGTGATTTCCGTAGCATGCACGTATTGTGAACCGTTATGTAACGAAGTTGGAGCATGAGGTATTTATTGATTGTCTTCCTGATGAGTGGCGGTCGGGGACGAGTGATGGTCTTTTCCTACCAATCTATCCCCCTAGGAGCATGCGCGTAGTACTTTGTTTCGATGAATAATAGATTTTTGCAATAAGTATGTGAGCTCTTTATGACTAATGTTGAGTCCATGGATTATACGCACTCTCACCCTTCCATCATTGATAGACTCTTCGGTACCGCGCATTGCCCTTTCTCACCTCGAGAGTTGGTGCAAACTTCGCCGGTGCATCCAAACCCCGTGATAAGATACACTCTATCACACATAAACCTCCTTATATCTTCCTCAAAACAGCCACCACACCTACCTATCATGGCATTTCCATAGCCATTCCGAGTATATTGCCATGCAACTTCCATCATCATCATATACATGACTTGAGCATTTAGTGTCATATTGCTTTGCATGATCGTAAGATAGCTAGCATGATATTTTCATGGCTTGTCTGTTTTTTGATGTCATTGCTACGCTAGATCATTACACATCCTGGTACACTGCCAGAGGCATTTATATAGAGTCATATCTTTGTTCTAGTATCGAGTTGTAATATTGAGTTGTAAGTAAATAAAAGTGTGATGATCATCATTATTAGAGCATTGCCCCAGTGAGGAAAGGATGGTGGAGACTATGATTCCCCCACAAGTCGGGATGAGACTCCGGACGAAAAATAAAAAATAAAAATAAAAAAAAGGCCAAAAAAAGCGAAGGCCCAAAAAAAGGAAAAGAAAAAATGAGAGAAAAAGAGATAAGGGGCAATGTTACTATCCTTTTTACCACACTTGTGCTTCAAAGTAGCACCATGTTCTTCATATAGAGAGTCTCTTGAGTTATCACTTTCATATACTAGTGGGAATTTTCATTATAGAACTTGGCTTGTATATTCCAACGATGGGCTTCCTCAAATGCCCTAGGTCTTCATGAGCAAGCAAGTTGGATGCACACCCACTTAGTTTCAGTTTGAGCTTTCATACACTTATAGCTCTAGTGCATCCGTTGCATGGCAATCCCTACTCCTCGCATTGACATCAATTGATGGGCATCTCCATAGCCCATTGATTAGCCGCGTCGATGTGAGACTTTCTCCCTTTTTGTCTTCTCCACATAACCCCAGTCATTTTATTCTATTCCACCTATAGTGCTATGTCCATGGCTCATGCTCATGTATTGCGTGAAAGTTGAAAAAGTTTGAGAACGTCAAAAGTATGAAACAATTGCTTGGCTTGTCATCGGGGTTGTGCATGATGTGAATATTTTGTGCGGTGAAGATGGAGCATAGCGAGACTATATGATTTTGTAGGGATAACTTTCTTTGGCCATGTTATTTTGAAAAGACATGATTGCTTTATTAGTAGGCTTGAAGTATTATTGTTTTTTATGTCAAATGATAGACTATTTCTTTGAATCACTCATGTCTTAATATTCATGCCATGATTAGATACATGATCAAGATTATGCTAGGTAGCATTCCACATCAAAAATTATCTTTTTTATCATTTACCTACTCGAGGACGAGCAGGAATTAAGCTTGGCGATGCTGATACATCTCCGTCGTATCTATAATTTTTTATTGTTCCATGCCAATATTCTACAACTTTCATATATTTTTGGCAACTTTTTATACTATTTTTGGGGACTAACATATTGATCCAGTGCCCAGTGCCAGTTCCTGTCTGTTGCATGTTTTATGTTTCGCAGAATATCCATATCAAACGGAGTCCAAACGGGATAAAAGCGGGCGGAGCATATTTTTGGAATATTTGGAAAATTCGGGAAGGAAAATCCACGCGAGACGGTGCCCGAGGGAGGCACGAGGCAGGGGGCACGCCCCACCCCCTGGGCGCGCCCCTGACCCTCGTGGGCCCCCCGTAAGGCAGTTGATGCTCAACTTCGGACGCAAGAAAGCTAATTTTTGGTAAAAAATCACGGCGAAGGTTTCAGTCCAATCGGAGTTACGGATCTCCATATATACACGAAACGGTGAAAGGGCAGCAGACGAGAACGCAGAAAGAGAGAGAGACAGAGAAACAGATCCAATCTCGGAGGGGCTCTCGCCCCTCCCATGCCATGGAGACCATGGACCAGAGGGGAAACCCTTCTCCCATCTAGGGAGAAGGTCAAGGAAGAAAAAGAAGGAGGGGGGCTCTCCCCCCTCGCTTCCGGTGGCACCGGAACACCGCCGGGGGCCATCATCATCACCGCGATCTTCACCAACACCTCCACCATCTTCACCAACATCTCCAACACCTTCCCCCCTCTAACTACAGCGGTCCACTCTCCCGCAATCTGCCGTACCCTCTACTTGAACATGGTGCTTTATGCTGCATATTATTATCCAATGATGTGTTGCCATCCTATGATGTCTGAGTAGATTTTCGTTTTCCTATCGGTGGTTGATGAATTGCTATGTTTGATTTAATTTGCTTGTGGTTATGTTGCTGTCCTTTGGTGCCCATCATATGAGCTGCTGCGTGGATCACACCATAGGGTTAGTTGTATGTTGATAGGACTATGTATTGGAGGGCAAGGGTGACAGAAGCTTCAGCCTAGCATAGAAATTGATGCATACGGGATTGTAGGGGGACCAATATATCTTAATGCTATGGTTGGGTTTTACCATAATGAACGTTAGTAGTTGCGGACGCTTGCTAATAGTTCCAATCATAAGTGCATAGAATTCCAAGTCAGGGATGACATGCTAGCAGTGGCCTCTCCCACATAAAACTTGCTATCGGTCTAGTAAAGTAGTCAATTGCTTAGGGACAATCTCGCAACTCTTACTACCACTTTTCCACACTCGCTATATTTACTTTATTGTGTCTTTACTTAAACAGCCCCTAGTTTTTATTTACGTGCTCTTTATTATCTTGCAAACCTATCCAACAACACCTACAAAGTACTTCTAGTTTCATACTTGTTTTACGTAAAGCGAACGTCAAGCGTGCATAGAGTTGTATCGGTGGTCGATAGAACTTGAGGGAATATTTGTTCTACCTTTAGCTCCTCGTTGGGTTCGACACTCTTACTTATTGAAAGAGGCTACAATTGATCCCTTATACTTTTGGGTTATCAGTTATCTAGGTGTGGTTGAATTGACAACTCAACTGCTAATACTTGAGAATATTCTTTGGCTCCCCTTGTGTCGAATCAATAAATTTGGGTTGAATACTCTACCCTCGAAAACTGCTATGCGATCCCCTATACTTGTGGGTTATCAAGACTATTTTAAGCGCCGCTGTCGGGAGCATAGCTCTATTCTTTGAGTCACTTGGGATTTATATCTGCTGGTCACTATGCGGAACTTGAAAGACGAAAAACCAAGATTTATCCCTCAACTACGAGGGGAGGTAAGGAACTGCCATCTAGCTCTGCACTTGATTCACCTTCTATTATGGGTAAATTTGCGACACCTACCCCTGCTATTGATTCTGATAGGTCGCATGTTATTGATGATGCCACTTCTGCTATGCATGATACTTATGATGAAACTACTTCTATCCCTGATACTACTATGCCACTAGGTGAATTTCTTGATGAACAACTTGCTAGGGCTAGAGAGAACGAAATTATTGAAACTGATAATATTGATGAAAGTGATGATGAAGATTCTCCCCCTAGATATGAATTGCCAGTTGTGCCTGAGGGTTAAGTTATGGATGAAGAAACTGCTAGAGACTTTCTTGCTTGCAATGATAGATATGATCTTAAGAAATTATTAGCTAAGCTGGAAGAAAAATATTTGAATGCTAGAATGAAATATGACCCTGCTTTTGCTACTTCACCTATCTATATTTCCGATAAGGATTATGATTTCTCCGTCAATACAGGATAATTACTTTGGTTGAATCTGATCCTTTTATGGTTATGAATCTGAAACTGTTGTGGCACATCTTACTAAATTAAATGATATAGCCACCCTATTCACTAATGATGAGAAAACTTCGTTACTACTATATCCTTAAATTATTTCCATTCTCATTAAAGGGTGATGCTAAAACATGATTTAATTCTCTTGATCCTGGTTGTGTACGTAGTCCCTGTGATATGATTTATTACTTCTCGCTAAATATTTCCCGCTCATAAGAAACAAGCTGCTTTAAGGGAAATATATAATTTTGTGCAAATTAAAGAAGAGAGTCTCCCACAAGCTTGGGGAGGCTTCTCCAATTACTTAATGCTTTGCCTGATCATCCTCTCAAGAAAAATGAAATACTTGATATCTTTTATAATGGACTAACCGATGCTTCCAGAGACCACCTGGATAGTTGTGCCGGTTGTGTTTTCAGGGAAAGAACAGTTGATCAAGATGAATTGCTATTGAATAATATGCTGACTAATGAAAATAATTGGACACTTCCTGAACCAACCCCTAAGCCAACTCCAAAGAAAAGGGGTATTCTATTTCTCAGTCCTAAAGATATGTAAGAGGCAAAGAAATCTATGAAAGAAAAGGGTATTAAAGCTGAAGATGTTAAGAATTTACCACCTATTGAAGAAATACATGGTCTTGATAACCCGACACAGGTAGTAAAGGTAAATTCTCTCTATAGATTTGATGAAGGTGATATTCCTCATTATAAGTCTGCTAGCCAATGCTTAGACGAGTTTGATAATTTTATTGTTAAACAAGAAAACTTCAATGCTTATGTTGGTAGACAATTGAAACGTAATGCTTATATGATTGAACACTTGAGTGATTATATGTATAGAGTTAAAGGTGATCTTAAACTCATTAGTAAACATGCTTCTACGGTTACCACTCAAGTAGAAAAAGTGCTTAAAGCTCAAAATGATTTGCTCAGTGAATTAAATAATAAGAAAAATGATAATGCTATTAGAGTTATGACTAGAGGGGTTAAAATGACTCAGGAACCTTTGTATCCTGAGGGCCACCTTAAGAGAATTGAGCAGGATTCTCAGAGAACTAATGTTGATACACCTAGTCCTTCTAAAAGGAAGAAAAAGAAAAATGATAGGACTTTGCATCCTTCTAGTGAACCTGTTGTTGACTGCTACCTCTTGAGCATGCGTTGGTTTTTCCCTTGAAGAGGAAAGGGTGATGCAAAAAAGTAGCATACGTATTTCCCTCAGTTTTTGAGAACCAAGGGTATCAATCCAGTAGGAGGCCACACGCAAGTGCCTCGTACCTACACAAACAAATACGAACCTTGCAACCAACGCGATAAAGGGGTTGTCAATCCCTTCACGGCCACTTGCAAAAAGGAGATCTGATAGAGATGATAAGATAATATTTTTGGTATTTTTATGATAAAGACTAAAAGTAAAGAAAGCAAAATAAATGGCGACAGAAATAGCTCATTGACGGAAGATTAATATGATGGAAAATAGACCCGGGGGCCATAGGTTTCACTAGTGGCTTCTCTCAAGATAGCATAAGTATTACGGTGGGTGAACAAATTACTATCGAGCAATTGATAGAAAAGTGTATAATTATGAGAATATCTAGGCATGATGATGTATATAGGCATCAGGTCCTCAACAAGTAGACCGACTCCTGCCTACATCTACTACTATTACTCCACACATCGACCGCTATCCAGCATGCATCTAGAGTATTAAGTTCATAAGAACAGAGTAACGCATTAGGCAAGATGACATGATGTATAGGGATAAAATCAAGCAATATGATATAAACCCCATCTTTTTATCCTCGATGGCAACACTACAATACATGTCATTTCTAGGGCTGGACCAAAAGCTCGTAGCTCGCAAGCTTAATGAACGCTTGATAGTTCGGCTCGTTAAGCTCGTAGCTCGCTTCTTAATGAACAGAGCCAATCATTGATTTCAGCTAGTTAAGCTTAACGAGCTTAACGAGCGAGCTAACGAGTTTCACGAGTAGCTCGTTAAGCTCGTTAGTAACAACACATCACATATTTTCATCTTACGTGACAACTTTTTGTAGCATCTCAGCGCATCTATGCAATCTAATCGACATATGAGGCAACAAACTACTGCAAAACAAATTGTAGACACCATATTTCATCTTGAAAATCGCACCTACACATTCATGATGTATAACGTAACACGTTATAATCTGTTAATGAGCGCTTCATGAAGGCCGCGAAGGCCACGAGCTTAACGAGCTTCAAACGAGCCGAGCCGAGCAGGGTTTTCTGCTTGTTAATCTTAACGAGCTTAACGAGCCGAGCCTTAACAAGCACGAGCTTAACAAGCCGAGCTACTCGTTAGTCCACCCCTAGTCGTTTCCCCTACTGTCACTGGGATCGAGCACCGCATGATTGAACCCAAAGCTAAGCACTTCTCCCATTGCAAGAAAGATCAATCTAGTAGGCCAAACCAAACCGATAATTCGAAGAGACTTGCAAAGATAAGCAATCATACATAAAAAATTCAGAGAAGATTCAAATATTGTTCATAGATAATCTTGATCATAAACCCACAATTCATCGGATCTCGACAAACACACCGCAAAAAAGAGTTACATCGAATAGATCTCCAAGAAGATCGAGGAGAACTTTGTATTGAGATCCAAAGAGAGAGAAGAAGCCATCTAGCTCATAACTATGGACCCGAAGGTCTATGGTAAACTACTCACACATCATCGGAGAGGCTATGGTGTTGATGTAGAAGCCCTCCGTGATCGATGCCCCCTCCGGCAGAGCGCCGTAAAAGGCCCCAAGATGGGATCTCATGGGCATGAGAAGGTTGCGGCGGTGGAAATAGGGTTTCGTGGTGCTCCTCGATGGTTTCGGGCACGAGGTATATATAGGAGGAAGAAGTAGGTCGGTGGAGCCACGAGGGGCCCACGAGGGTGGAGGGCGCGCCCAAGGGGTAGGCGCGCCCCCTGCCTCGTGGCCTCCTCGTTCCTTTCTTGACGTCCACTCCAAGTCCTCTGGATCACGTTTGTTCCAAAAATCATGCTCCCGAAGGTTTCATTCCGTTTGGACTCCGTTTGATATTCCTTTTCTGCGAAACACTGAAATATGCAAAAAAAAAGCAATTTGCACTGGCCTTGGGTTAATAGGTTAGTCCCAAAAATAATATAAAATTGTATAATAAAGCCCATTAAACATCCAAAACAGAATATATAATAGCATGGAGCAATAAAAAAATTATAGATACGTTGGAGACGTGTCATTGACACACCTGAGAATCCCAATGATATTTCTATTTCTAATGCTGAAACACAATCTGGTGATGAACATGAACCTAGTGATAATGTTAATGATAATGTTCATGTTGATGCTCAACCTAGCAATAACAATGATGTAGAGATTGAACCTGCTGTTGATCTTGATAACCCACAATCAAAGAATCAACATTATGATAAGAGAGACTTCGTTGCTAGGAAGCACGGTAAAGAAAGAGAACCATGGGTTCAGAAACCCATGCCTTTTCCTCCCAAACCATCCAAGAAAAAGGATGATGAGGATTTTGAGCGCTTTGCTGAAATGATTAGACCTATCTTAATGCGTGTGCGTTTGACTGATATGCTTAAAATGAATCCTTATGCTAAGTATATGAAAGACATTGTTACTAATAAAAGAAAGATACCGGAAGCTGAAATTTCCACCATGCTTGCTAATTATACTTTTAAAGGTGGAATACCTAAGAAACTTGGAGATCCAGGAGTACCAACTATTCCATGCTCCATTAAAAGAAATTATGTTAAAACTGCTTTATGTGATCTTGGAGCCGGAGTTAGTGTTATGCCTCTCTCTTTATATTGTAGACTTGATTTGAATAAGTTGACACCTACTGAAATATCTTTGCAAATGGCCGATAAATCAACTACTATACCTGTCGGTATTTGTGAGGATGTGCCTGTTGTGGTTGCAAACATTACTATTTTAACGGACTTTGTTATTCTTGATATTCCCGAGGACGATAGTATGTCGATTATCCTTGGTAGACCCTTTTTGAATACTGCAGGGGCTGTTATTGATTGCAACAAAGGCAATGTCACTTTTCATGCTAATGGTAATGAGCATACGGTACACTTTCCGAGGAAACAACCTCAAGTCCACAGTATCAATTCTATTGGAAAATTTCCAACGATTACTATTGGAGGTTTTGAATTTCCTTTTCCTAATGTCAAGAAGAAATATGATATTCTTATTGTTGGGGATGTGCATATCCCCGTTGCGGTAACTTAGTGTTATTCGAAATTTCTCCGGTCCCATGTTATTCGAAAAGAGTTTGTTAACAAGACTTGATCAACCTTGTTAGTGGATTCCTTTTGATGAGCATGAGATGGATGAAGTTAGAAAGAACAACCTTCTGTACCCTCCTTTTACTTGTTGTTATTTAGATTAAATAAAGCAAAAATAGTATTTTCTGTCGGTTTTCTGAATTATCCATGCAATAAAAAATACCCCGAAAATAAAAGTTCTCCAAATGCCCTGAAAATGAAATATGATTTTTTCTAGAATATTTGAGAATATCCGGCACTGAGAACACATCAGGGGGAGCAAGCACCTGGCCATGAGGGTCCAGGGCGCGCCCACACCCCTGGGCGCACCCTGGTGTCTACTATGCAACCTTCTTCTTGTAGACGTTGTTGGGCCTCCAAGTGCAGAGGTTTGTAGGACAGTAGCAAATTTCCCTCAAGTGGATGACCTAAGGTTTATCAATCCGTGGGAGGCATAGGTTGAAGATAGTCTCTCTCAAACAACCCTGCAATCAAATAACAAAGAGTCTCTTGTGTCCCCAACACACCCAATACAATGGTAAATTGTATAGGTGCACTAGTTCGGCGAAGAGATGGTGATACAAGTGAATATGGATGATGGATATAGGTTTTTGTAATCTGAAAATATAAAAACAGCAAGGTAACTAATGATAAAAGTGAGAGTAAACGGTATTGCAATGCGTTGAAACAAGGCCTAGGGTTCATACTTTCACTAGTGCAACTTCTCTCAACAATAATAACATAATTAGATCATATAACAATCCCTCATCATGCAACAAAGAGTCACTCCAAAGTCACTAATAGAGGAGAACAAACGAAGAGATTATGGTAGGGTGTGAAACCACCTCAAAGTTATTCTTTCGGATCGATCTATTCAAGAGTTTGTACTATAATAACACCTTAAGACACATATAAACCAAAACCCTAATGTCACCTAGATACTCCAATGTCACCTCAAGTATCCGTGGGTATGATTATACGATATGCATCACACAATCTCAGATTCATCTATTCAAACCAACACAAAGTACTTCAAAGAGTGCCCCAAAGTTTCTACCGGAGAGTCAAGACGAAAACGTGTGCCAACCCCTATGCATAGGTTCACGAGGTCACGGAACCCGCAAGTTGATCACCAAAACATACATCAACTGAATCACATGATATCCCATTGTCACCACAGATAAGCACATGCAAGACATACATCAAGTGTTCTCAAATCCTTAAAGACTCAATCCGATAAGATAACTTCAAAGGGAAAATTCAATCCATTACAAGAGAGTAGAGGGGAAGAAACATCATAAGATCCAACTATAATAGCAAAGCTCGCGATACATCAAGATCGTATCACCTCAAGAACACGAGAGAGAGAGAGAGATCAAACACATAGCTACTGGTACATACCCTCAGCCCCGAGGGTGAATGAGGGAGTCCTGGACTAGGGGGTATCCGGATAGCCGAACTGTCATCACGGCCGGACTCCAAGATTATGAAGATACAAGATTGAAGACTTCGTCCCGTGTCCGGAAGGGACTTTCCTTGGCGTGGAAGGCAAGCTTGGTGATACGGATATGTAGATCTCTGTGTAACCCTAACCTATCCGGTGTCTATATAAACCAGAGGGTTTTAGTTTGTAGGACGAACAACAATCATACCATAGGCTAGCTTCTAGGGTTTAGCCTCCTTGATCTCGTGGTAGATCTACTCTTGTACTACCCATATCATCAATATTAATCAAGCAGGAGTAGGGTATTACCTCCATCGAGAGGGCCCGAACCTGGGTAAAAACATCGTGTCCCTTGTCTCCTGTTACCATCCGCCTAGACGCAGAGTTCGGGACCCCCTACCTGAGATCCGTCGGTTTTGACACCGACATTGGTGCTTTCACTGAGAGTTCCTCTTGCGTCACCGATAGGGCCCGATGGCTCCTTCGATCATCAACAACGACGCGGTCCAGGGTGAGACTTTTCTCCCGGATAGATCTTCAGATTCGGGCGGCTTTGCTGCTGCGGGCCAATTCGCTTGGCCATCTGGAGCAGATCGAAAGCTACGCTCGCCATCAGTCGATTTGGAAGTTTGCACTATACGGCCGATATCCGCGGAGACTTGATCTTCGACGGATTCGAGCCGCTGACCAAGCGCGCCCGCTTGTCTCGATGGGCATGATCTAGCTCTGCAGCGAGCAAAGGTGCCCGGAGGCCACACCAAAGCATCCGCTCCGACCCTTAATCCGGAGCCGGATTCCCCGATCGAGACGAGTGGTTGGACATCGCCTCGGGGCTACAATCTCACTGGCGATTGAGCCAACTCCATCCCCGTCGCTTTGCGAAGACCTCAACTCTGTGGTGCCGGAATCCTCTCCGGACTCCGAATCGCCAGCGCCCGCCAATCGAATCTGATTGGGCGCCGGTCATGGAGTTCACTATCGCGGACATCTTTCAGACTCGCCCTTTGGCGACATCCTGAATTCACTAAAGTCTCTCTTTATCTCGGAGAGCCCTGCCCGGACTACCACGGACAGGAAGGTTGGGATACAGATGACGAAGAAATTCAACGCCCACCCACCACCCACTTTGTATCCACTTCGATGATTTAACCGACATGCTCGACTTCGACCAAGACATCGACGGTATGGACGGCGATGCCGGAGACGACCAAGACCCAGCGCCTACAGGGCACTGGAAGGCCACCTCGTCATACGACATATACATGGTGGATATCCCAAAAGATGGGAACGGCGATGGAACAACGGAGGATGACCCCTCCAAAAAGCAACCGAAGCGCCGGCGTCAGCGGCGCCGCTCTAAATCCCGCCACAAAAAAAACGGTGATTCCGCACGGAGATAATAACACCCTGACAAGACCGAAGACAACCCCCTCCAAAGAGGGACTCAAAGACAGAGGAGGGAGAAGCAAGTCCGCCTGACGGTCTGCGAGAAAAGAGAGGTCGAGGACGATAATTATGCGCCTCCCTCCGAAGATGAGGCAAGCCTCGACGACGAATTTGTCGTGCCCGAGGATCCCGCCAACAGGAAGCGTTTCAAACGCAGGGCTTATAGCCACGGCAAGCAGCCTCAAGAAAAAGCGGCAACAACTTAGAGCTGACCAAGACACGCTAGTCGACAGATGGATGAAGTCCTTGCGGCCAAGAGTATGAACTCAACGCCCCTCCAAAAGCTACCCCAAACGCAGGACGTTGCCTCGATCAGAGGAGGAAGCACCCAAGTCACCAACAAGACGACATGGCAGATCGCCACCCCGTGGTCAGCGATGTAGAAGCCTCTCGGCCCTCCGCTCAAGCCACACCCCGGCGCCGCTCAAAAAGTACCAAGGCATGGGAAAACGCGCCGGACTTGCGAGATATACTGGAGGATAAGGCAAAACATACAAGATCGATCTACGGATCGCGTGGACGCCCAACGACGTGGGATGATTACCATCGCGCCGGATACAACAAACCCGGCCGGGCCGAACACAGTAGACAAGGCTCATATGAGCTACGTCGTGATATAGCCCAATACAGAGGCGCCGCACACCCACTATGCTTCACAGATGAAGTAATGGATCATCAAATCCCCTAGGGCTTCAAGCCCGTAAACATCGAATCATACGATGGTACCACAGATCCCGGGTGCGGATCGAGGACTATCTCCTCCATATCCACATGGCCCTTGGTGATGATCTACATGCCATCAAATACCTCCCACTCAAGTTTAAAGGACCAGCTCGGCATTGGCTCAACAGCTTGCCAGTGAGAATCAATTGGTTGTTGGGAGGACACGGAAGCCACATTCCTTGATAACTTCCGGGGCACATATGTGCGACCACCAGACGCCGATGACCTTAGCCACATAATTTAGCAGCCCGAGAATAATCGGCGGAACAATTACGGACACGGTTCCTAACAAAGAAAAAATCAAATCGTTGATCGTCCGGGATGCAGAGGCCCTTGCAGCCTTCAAGCATAACATCCGCGACGAATGGCTTGCCCGGCACCTAGGACAGGAAAAGCCGAAATCTATGGAAGCCCTCACAACACTCATGACCCACTTTTGTGCGGGAGAGGACAGCTGGCTAGCTCGAAGCAACAACTTGGCCAAACACCCTGATAGTTCGGATACCAAGGACAGCAATGGCAGGTCGCGTCGCAACAAGAACAAACGCCGCATTAATAGCGATAATGTTGAAGATACGTCCGTCAATGCCGGATTCAGAGGCTCTAAACCCAGTCAGCGGAAGAAGCCATTCAAAAGAAATACCCAGGGCCCGTCCAACTTGGACCGAATACTCGATCGCTTGTGCCAGATACATGGCACCCCCGAAAATTAGTTAATCACACCAACAGGGACTGTTGGGTGTTCAAGCAATGAGCAAGTTAAGTGCTGGACTCAATGACAAGGGCTGCATAGTGATGACGAGGAAGAGCCCCGCCCGAACAATAGAGGGCGAAGGGTTTTCCTACACAAGTGCGGACGGTGAACATGATATACGCAACCCACATACCCAAAAGGGAGCGGAAGCGTGCACTAAGGGGCGATATGCGATGGAG
Source organism: Aegilops bicornis (assembly GCA_021605145.1). NCBI lineage: Eukaryota > Viridiplantae > Streptophyta > Magnoliopsida > Poales > Poaceae > Aegilops > Aegilops bicornis. The sequence goes on along the minus strand of CM038673.1, from coordinate 673,740,267 downwards.
CCAGCCGCCCCAAAGTTCAACCCATGGTCTTCTGCCCGATCACCTTCGATCGAAGGACCACCCCACTAGCATTCGTCACGGCGGTTTCGCCGCATTGGTTCTTGACCCAATTATTGACGGATTTCACCTAACCGTAGTCCCGATGGACGGCGGCAAGCCTGAACTCGCTTTATCAGATACAAGGCGCAAAATGGGCATAGACCCTCAAGGATTAAACCTACAAAGACGACCTTTAAAGGCGTCATACCGGTGTAGAGGCTAGTTATGCGGGCTCGATTACACTCGAAGTGGTCTTCGGATCCCGGATAACTTCCGAAGCGAAGAGTTAATCTTCGACATCGTCCCATTCCGCAGCGGCTATCATGCACTGCTCGGACGAATCGCATTTGCAAAGTTCAATGTGGTGCCGCACTACGCATACCTCAAGCTCAAGATGCCAGGCCCTCGAGGAGTAATCACGGTCAATGGAAACACCGAACGCTCCCTCTGAACGGAGGAGCACACGGCAGCCCTCGCGGCGGAGGTGCAAAGCAGCCTCTCACAACAATTCTCGGGTCCGGCCACTAAGCCGCCCGACACCGCTGCCGCGCCGAGTAACCTACAACAAGGCCGCCTGGCACGATTCAAGCACACGTAGCAATCCGGCCCCAACCCCAGCCCTCTCGAAATTGCGAAGCTAGTATTACGCGTACATAATTACGCTCTGGAGATACCATGGGCATATGGGGAGGGGCAAGACCACGGCACGCCAAGAACGCGGCTCGACCGCACCAGGGGCTCCCGATTGTGTAATTCTTTTTATTTTTTCCTTTTTCTTCCTTTCTCTTACTTTCAGGACTCCGTCTTTCAGAAGTCCCGTCCGGCACTAGAATCGCCGAACTCACGATGCAACAGCCAGGGAAGCAGAAAGCCACGTCGAGTGTTCAGGTGGTCTCTATTAGGAGCATTATACCTGTTTTACATACCATCCCGCAGCTTACCCTCGAGGGGGACATGTTAGATAGTCCCATCCCTTGCTTATCGCACTATTTGTATCGCTCGCTTTCATTGCGGTACCTTTTGAATAAACAATACATAGCTTTTGCTTATTATTGCACTACTTCCTTTATCTATACATATGTTCATTTCATGACATGTTGCAACCGTACACTTTCGTACGACCAATACACCAGGGGATTAAGTATCCCAAAATTATGGTGTGATAAGTCTGAACACTTTCACAAGTGCGGCACCCCGAACTTATAGCATTATATGAATCGGCTCCGAATCATGTATTGGGTCAATAGTTGGGTTTGCCCTGCTCCCGTGTTTTGGTACCTTACTTTCCGTTATATCGGCTAAGGTAGCATTCGGAGAACCATCGCGATTGTGCCTCAGCTTGAGCTGGGTCGAGCACCTCGATGGAGAAAGCTAAAACTGACTGGCCATGATAGGCCAAGAGCCGGTCGCTGTTCGAGAGGTTTTTTCGGTCCCTAAAGACTTATGCCGCTTAGAGCGAGGAACCGAATTATCCGCCAAGGCGTGGATAGCGCCCGAACTCGGTCTTCGAATACTAGGGGCTTCGCGAAATTTAAAATTATAGAATTCTATGGCTAAGTGAGAGTGTTCAAGCATTATAAGTCCGGTTGCCTTGTTCGTTGTGTTGAGCGCCTCCTAGATGGACCCAAGAATGGGAACAAGAGTGCTCAAGTTTATCCCGAACACCCCAAAGACTTCGTGGCATGGGGCTGAAGCCAACGACTTGCCATCTCTCAAATTTGATAAATGGACGCCTGAAGGTAATATTTTAAATTAACAAGCGTTGCTTAGCGCATATGAACAACTTTTCAACAGACAGGATAACAAATGCGAGTCTATTAAAAATTACATCTTTGGAGCACTCATCCGCTATTCAAGGGCACTCTTCAGAGGCCCTCATAGTACATTTTGGGCAGTGATGCTCCTTGCCCTTCGTGGCCCGTCTGTCACAAGCTTCTCCGCATCCAGCTTGCCCGATTGCACTTTAGCACGGCAAGGGCCCGACGGACACCTTCAATGCAGACGGAGCGCTTTGATGACTTCAATCCGTGGACAAAGGCGTCCACCAAATTACACTAAGTCAAGTAGCTCCTGTGCATGGCTTCCAATGGCCATACCGCGCTTATAAGGCCCTTCATGGCCTGTTCGGCGACCTTGTGGAGCTCGACCAGCTGCTTCAGCTGGTCGCTCAGGCACTGGATGTCCGGCCTCAAAGATATCGGAGACCGGAACCTTTTCGTCGAGCTCCCTCCTTGGCGCGGTAGAATGCGGCAAGATCGCACACACCACGGGCAAATCTGCGAATGCTCCTCGAGAGCTCCGAATTCGGGTAAGTAATAGGTAATTCACTTTCACATGCTTGCTTTGCATAAAGAATGCCTTACCCGCCGCTATCTTCTTTAACGACTAATTTCTTGGAGGGCTTTTTGGGCCTCGGCCTTAGCAGCTTTGGCACTCTCAAGAGCCGAGGCAAGCTCGGACTCTCGAGTCTTCGAGTCACGCTCCAAACTCTAGTGTTTTTCCACGAGAGCTTGGAGCTCTTGCCTCCTTGGCCAGCTGCGCCTCCCCTTCTCTCGCTCGGTGCGTTCCGGCAGCCGCTTTGTTTTCAGCCACGGACACCGCTTCCTTGGTCGCCACCTCGCTCGTGGCCCTGCAGCATACCATGTTATTCCTGTTATTTTTGGCAACCAAACCTTTCTATAAGGTATTTCTTTAATAAGGTACTACTTACCTTCCTTGTCCTCGAGCTGCTTCTTGGCTTGGGCGAGCTCGTTCTTGGACCGCTCGAGGCTCTGCTTCAATGCATTGACCTCTAGCCAAGGCGGTGCAAGAGCCTGCATTCCAATATTGACATACTTATGTTAGACTCCTGCATATATCATTTTAGATCCTTAGTCCGGATTTTCTTTCCGAACACCGAACTAAGCATCAGGGGCTACTGTCTATGCGGTAATATTTTTACATATTCTAAACTTACCTCAAAGCCTGTTAGAAGGCTGGTACAGGCTTCGGTCAGCCCGCTCTTGGCAGATCGAATCTGTTCGGATCACCGCACTCATAAAGGCGGTGCTCCTTCGATGGAGGCGTTAAGCGCCTCAGATGCTATCCGGTGCCTCCGGTTGGACGGAGGACACCGGCCTTACCCTTCTTACGAAGGGACCGCTTGCGGACTCGAACCATCAAGGTTCCGGCATGGAGTCCAGACAAGGATCGGGCTTAGAGCCCCGGGGTCTTGCCCCCACGCGCTGAGTCCGGGAGGTTGCCTTGTGGCGCCTCCTGCGCCACCTCCTCTTGACCAAGCCCCCCTTGGGGCCCCACCGCGGCGTCATCCGCAGCATGAGGTGAGGAGGCGGTCGGAAGTGAAGTACTCTCCATTTCCAATGAACTCAGGGACCCGCTCGACGAAGTGGCGAACTCGCCCTTGGGCGGGCTGCATGATTGTTCGGCATTAGAGAACACTATGCAATGATAAAAATTCCATGGGTATCCGGACACTTACGATCTCGCCAGGGGCTTGGCCCTTGTTGGCCAATCCTCCTCGTCGTTGTCGACGTTGGTGGAGAAGTCCGGAGGAAGGGTTCTTCCCTTCTTGGACCTCGCGGCCTCCCGGTTGGGGCGGCCTTCCTTTCCTCTCCTTCACTGGGGAGAAGCTTCTTTTTCCTCCTCCTCGTCCTCAGGAGAAGATTCTGCTTCAGAATCTGACAGCACCTGGCGTCGGGAGCTCCTTCGAGTTCCCGTGGCCTCCTTCTTGGCCTTCTTCTCCGGCACCACATGGGGTACCGGAGCTAGCAGCCCCGTCAATCGGGCGTCCGCTGGGTCTTCCGGCAAAGGAGCCGGACAGTTAATCTGTCCGGACGTCTTCAGCCAGTCTTGTCAAAGATTAGGGAGTTTTTAGATCCCACATAGAGTCAATCTATGAAAAAAGAGTCCCGTAAAGGGTAAAATAATTTACCTCACCGGCTTGACGCCGCGAGCTGTATCCGCGATCTTTGTTAGTGGATGTTGGGGCTTCAACGCCCTTGAACAACACCTTCCAGGCATCTTCGTACGTAGTGTCGAAGAGCCGGCTCAAGGTTCGGTGCTGTGCCGGATTGAACTCCCACAAATTAAAGGCCCGTTGTTGGCATGGGAGAATCCGGCGGATGAGCATCACCTAGATTACGTCGACAAGCCTGAGATTCTTGTCCACCAGGTTTCGGACGGATGTTTGGAGTCCGGATAGCTCGTCCGAATTCCCCCACGTCAGGCCCGTCTCTTTCCATGACGAGAGCCGTGTGGGGAAGCGAAATCTGTATTCGGGGCCGCCACCCATTCGGGTCGCGTGGCTCGGTGATGTAGAACCACCCCGATTGCCACCCCTTTATTGTCTCCACAAAGGCGCCCTCGAGCCATAGGACTTTGGCCATCTTGCCGACCATGGCGCCTCCAAGACTCGCTTGACGGCCGCCCACTACCTTGGCCCGACATTGAAGATCTTCAGCCATAGGCAGAAGTGGGGCTGGATCACGAGAGGAAGGCCTCGCACGACGATAAACACCGAGATGTTGAGGATAAAATTCGGGGCCAGGTCGTGGAAGTCCAGGCCGTAGTAGAACATGAGCCCCCGGACAAATGGGTGAAGTGGAAAACCTAGTCTGCGGAGGAAGTGGGGGAGAAACACCACCCTCTCATGGGGCCTGGGGGTTGGAATGAGCTGCCCCGCGTCGGGCAGCTTTGTCTGGCGATGTCGCCGGGACAAATATGTGGCCTCCCGCAGGTCTTGTGATGTGCCCTCCGTGACGGAGGAGGCCATCCACCTGCCTCCCGCTCCGGACATGGCTGGAGAAGGTTGAGTTGGGATGTGCGGACTTGGGCGCTGGAGCTCGAGTGCGCGAGAATTGATGAGCAAAGGAGGAAGAAGGCGTAGGTGAAAAGGTGGATCCTTATCCCCTTATATGGACGGACGGCTATGCATCCCCCACCAGCCTGGTAAAACTCGCTTATCTTCCAAGCGCCGTAATCAATGGCGCGGATGGGTTACCCACGTCCGTATTGATGGGAATCCCAGAATAAGGGGAACGATCTATGCTTTGATAAGGCGTGCCAAGAAACCGCCTCGCTAAACGCAGCTTAAGGTGGAACGGTAAAAACGATTCATATAAAGGCCTGGCCGTGGTGTGATGTCACGCCGCGGAATACGTCGGCAGATCTGTGCAAAAGTTATTCTCTCTACGGTGGTATGTGGAACTTGTTTTGCAGAGCCGGACACTATCCTGGTGTTCAAAACCTTCTATGGAGTATTCGGAGGAGGAACCCGCCTTGCAATGCCGAAGACAATATGCGCCGGACTCGTCGTCATTGAAGCCTGGTTCAGGGGCTACTGAGGGAGTCCTGGACTAGGGGGTGTCCGGATAGCCGAACTGTCATCACGGCCGGACTCCAAGATTATGAAGATACAAGATTGAAGACTTCGTCTCGTGTCCGGATGGGACTTTCCTTGGCGTGGAAGGCAAGCTTGGCGATACGGATATGTAGATCTCCTACCATTGTAACCGACTCTGTGTAACTCTAACCTATCTGGTGTCTATATAAACCGGAGGGTTTTAGTCAGAGGATCTAACAACAATCATACCATAGGCTAGCTTCTAGGGTTTAGCCTCCTTGATCTCGTGGTAGATCTACTCTTGTACTACCCATATCATCAATATTAATCAAGCAGGAGTAGGGTATTACCTCCATCGAGAGGGCCCGAACACAGGTAAAAACATCGTGTCCCTTGTCTCCTGTTACCATCCGCCTAGACGCACAGTTCGGGACCCCCTACCCGAGATCCGCCGGTTTTGACACCGACAGTGAACTACTCCCTCCTCGTCATGGAGAGCGCCGGGATGATGAAGATGGCCACCGTTGAGGGATCCCCCTCCGGCAGGGTGCCGGAACATGGTCCCGATTGGTTTTTCGTGGCTACAGAGGCTTGCGGCGGCGGAACTCCCGATCTATTGTGCTCCCCGATGTTTTTAGGGTATATGGATATATGTAGGCGAAAGAAGTCGGTCAGGGGAGGCATGAGGGGCCCACGAGGGTGGGGGGCGCGCCCAGGGGGGTAGGGTGCGCCTCCCTGCCTCGTGGCTTCCCTGAAGCTTCCCTGACGTATACTCCAAGTCTCCTGGATTGCCTCCGTTCCAAAAATAACTCTCCCGAAGGTTTCATTCCGTTTGGACTCCGTTTGCTATTCCTTTTCTTTGAAACACTGAAATAGGCAAGAAAACAACAATTTGGGCTGGGCCTCCGGTTAATAGGTTAGTCCCAAAAATAATGTAAAAGTGTTTAGTAAAGCCCATAAACATCCAAAACAGATAATATAATAGCATGAATACTTCATAAATTATAGATACGTTGGAGACGTATCAGCATCCCCAAGCTTAATTCCTGCTCGTCCTCGAGTAGGTAAATGATAAAAGAAATAATTTATGAAGTGTGAATGCTAGCAGGTGCACAAGTATGATCAATGATAATTTCAATCACCTTTTCTAGCATCATTATAAGTCATAACAGTAGCTCATATCATAAAGCTTCTCATGATCAAGTAACAAACTATTCACATGTTAAAGTATAGACCATAAACTTTCTTGAAAACTAAGAAACCGTTCTCGGTCATCAAACAACTGCAATTCATCTTATTTTCAGGAAGGGTCTATGTAAGAGCTTTTGATTTAGCAAATCCCACATACTCAACTATCATATAGTCTTCCATGATTGCTACCACTCAAAGCATATGTCGGGGCAGGCTGATCTGGCCCACGTTCGCATGGGCCTCCTTTTATATGCTCAAGGGGCTCCGACAGGTGGCAACGTAGATGGGGGTACAAATGGAAAAATAGTGGTTGGTACACCTACTTATGCGATTATGCGGTGTACCATACCTAACCCTGACGGCAGGGGACAAAGGCATTAAATGCCCGTCTAGTCGCCCTAAAAGTGCAAACAGGGACCGTCAGAGGCGCCACCGTTCGCCACGATGGCAAACTTGTTGCCGCTTGCCACCTGCACCGGGCTGCACAGCCCTCTCGCCACGCGCTACCGGAAAGGTCCTGTGGTGACACGTTAGTGGATGTGCTAGAGCGTAGGTGCAGAGAGGTGGTCTGCGCTGCAAGCGCCTTTGTCATGATTGTTGTCTTGTCGCGCCCGGAAGCTTGTCGCCGTCGGGCCTTCCCGGCAAGCTCCTCTTGTCGGGGCCTTGTCTTGTATGTGCCTTGGGTGGCCTTCCGGCAAGCTCCTCTTGCCGGGCCTTGTCTCCTTGGCTTAAATACTTTGTTCTTGAATGGCCCCAAAGGAACCATGGAGGATCTTGGCGGTCACCGGTTAGCCCTGCCAGCGGAGGGTCAAGAATCGCCAGATGCACAAGTTCGGGATACTAGGGTACCCTACTCTAGTACACGGTCAGAGCCCCGCCCGGGCCACACGGTGCCAAGCGCTGTTGGGCCAGCCCAAACAGGCACGGGCACACGCGCCCGGTCACACCATAACTCACCCGGACCCACCACGCCCCCCACAGGCAGCACGCATCGAACGTGGCGTCGTGTGAGAGATCGTGGGCGAGATCGTGGGGGTTTCTTTATTCGAAAATCGAACGTCCGCCCCTCCCTCTTTATAAGCGGGGAAACAGGGCACGCCGCTCACCTTGCCAGCTTGTTGTCCCATCGAAAACCACCGCTGCTCCCCTTCTTCTCAAGGCTGAAGAGAGCGGCGCCCGCTTCAACGCCATCAGCATCATCAACGCCGTCGACCACCTCCACCGCCTCCGCCATGGGCCCGAAAGCCGACAAGGGGAAGGCCGTGAAGTCGGCCGAGGCGCAGCGGCTTGCGGCGCTGTGGAAGGAGCGGGCAATCTTCCCCTTTCGCCATGAGGGAGCCGAGGGAGAACTACTACTCTTCTAGTCGACGGAGACGTGGGCGCATCCGCGACGAAGGTACTCCCGCCCGCCATCAAGGAACTGGCCCGACGGGTATCCCTTCTTCGCGCTCTTCTTCTCTGCGGGCTCTGCCGCCTTTCTCTAATTCTTCTGTGACATAATGAACACCTACGTGTTCCGCCTCCTTGATTTAACCCCCAACGCCGTTCTGACCATGGCAGTTTTCGCACATCTCTGCGAAAACTTTGTCGGAGTCCACCCAAATGTAGCTCTTTTCCGTCACTTCTTTTTACCCCGTGTTGAGAGAGGAGAGCCCCTTGCCGGAGGAATCGCTTGGATCTCCAGGGTCGGCAAAAAGGAAGCTTATCTGGAGGGAGAGCTCCGTAGCAAATGGGAGGAGTGGAGGCGGATTGGTGCTGGATTGTTGAGGAGAACCTGCAGCTGCTCACCACCCAGCCAAACCCCAAAGAGGTGCGCAGCAATGATTGGAGCAATCGCCTGGAAGACGCTTAGGTCAAGATCGCGGTCACCCGAATCCTCCGCCTCAGACTTGCCGGACTCATCAGAGGCAAACCTTGTTGGCGCGGACTTTCTTCGCCGCAGACGCTTCTGCAGGAGAGAAGGAGACCTGCCTGGAATTTCTGTAACGCAGCAGACATCATGAGGCTGCGCCGAGCCTCAACTTCAACTTCACTGTCTTGGAGCTTGACGCGATGCTCTTAGAGCTGTTCAAGCCCGATCCTGATCATCCGGAGATGTTTAGGTTGCCGAGGGGTGTCGTTCCGCTGTGCAACAATTCCGCGCTTGACCGCATCCGTGCAATGATGTCGTCGTGCGACTCACATGGAATTGTCCCAACTTGGCAAGAGCCGACAGATGACGTGGTGCGGCAGTTTTTTGACAATCTGGTGGAAATGCCGGTCCGCCCCGACGAGCATAGGGGCCTCACCCGCGACACTACTGACGATGAGATGCAGCCGCATCGCCACCAGGCTGGAAGAGGCGGCAGCAGCCGCTGCCGCGGGCGAGTTTGGCTTCACTGTGGAGGAGGCAGAGGCAGCCGAGGCGGCAAGCCTTGTCGAGCGAAAGGAGTCTGCCGGCGAGGAGGAGCTTGCCGAGCCTGAAGCCGAGTCGAGCGAACCCGCCGAGGGCGCATCCTTCCCGCCTCCAAGCAGCTTGCCGCGAGCGGAGCCACCAGCTCCACCAAGAAGGCGTCTTCGCAAGGCCGGAGACGCAGCGGGGCGGCAGACGGGCCAACAGCCGCAGCACCGCGCGACGCGCTCCACCGCGGCAAGCACTGCCGGGCGGAGCACCTCACGCCGCTGCAAGCAATCGGAGCGGGCCTCGCAGCCACCGTCCCGCCTCCCGCCAAGCGCCCAAGGGAACCCACCTCCGCCTCGTCAGCATCGAGGCGGGCCAGAATTCGACCTCTCCGCGCTCAGCTCCGACGAGGAAGAGGAAGAGTAAGATTCCTTGCTGTACTTGTAATTCTTCGATTTGTTGCTTTGTCTTGTATCTGATTTGCTTTACTCTGAATCCATTCCTTTTCAGGACGCTGGCCCAGAGGATGTCGAAGAGAGCCAAGACCCCGGTGGTCGTCATCGAGGACGAACCTACTGCGACAGCAGGAGGCGCGTCCGAGACCACCTTGCCGGATGAGGCAACACTTCTTCAAAGCAGCCCCAGCGTAAGCATATGGTCTACTTCTTGCTGTTCGGCGTGCGTGGGTGCTTTTTCCTTGCTGATATCTGACTGTTGATTTGTGTAGGAGCAGAGCGGCCTCCTTCTGCTTCGACTACGCCGCCAAGGGTGGATTCCCCGGCAAGGGAGCGTTCTCCGGCAAGGGGGACTTCTCCGGCAAGGGGCAGCTCTCCGGCAAGGGACGGCACCAAATGACCTTGGCGGCGGAAACCATGACCGCAGCCCCCGGCACAGCTAACCTTCTCGCCTGAGTACTTCCCTTGTGTTTTTCTTCTGATTTTGTCTTTGAATATTTGCTTGACTTTCTTCATCCATCCGCCACAGAGCCAATGGAGACCGAGGTCGCCAGCGAGGAGGATGTCTTGTGCAACAACTTTCTTGATGAAGCCGCCGCCATGGAAGAAGAAGCCGGCCGACGAGCCCGGCCAAGAGGCCACTAAAGCCGCCGCCACGTGTGGCGAGGGTCTGGCGATCGTGACCGACCACCGAGGTCAGCAGGAGTGCCGGGCGCCACGCCGATCGCCGATCCCTCCGCCGCTGCAGCTGCCAGTTCAAGAGCCCCAGCCGGCGCCTACTTGAAGGCCGGGCGATGGCGTCTTCATCAAGCTCCCATGGGAGTCGAGCTCCAGGCGCCGGCGAAGGGGAAACCTTCGATGAAGAGCTGCTTCGCCTCACGGATCCGACGCTTGGTCGACGCGCCAAGCAGCAGCAGCTGCGAGCCCGAGGAGGAGCAATTCTGTGGAAGTTGTTGTCGCTCTACCGCCTCGACAAGCCAAGCTGGAATCCCGGAGGCGCTTTGTCGCAAAGGCGGGAGCGGACATAGAGAAGCGTGGAGGAGCTCCGGGGCCGCAACCAGGAAGCTCTCCGGTCCTTGGCGGAGGAGCGGGAGCAACTTCGCCGAGGCGCAAGGCCTTCATCCTCGAGAAGGCTGAAGCCGAGGAGGAACAATGGGGCTTGTCAGCCGAGAAGCTGTCTCACAGGAAGGTGAGTTGGCGCAGCGGAAGGTTAACCTTGACAGCCACGAGGAGGATCTTGCCATGCGCGAGGAAACATTTGGCGGGGCTCTCAAGGAAGCAAAGGATGCTGCCGCAGCTGCCGAGGCCGCCAAGAAGGAGCTGGAGACGAAGGTGGCGCAGTTGGAGGCCAGCCTCAAGAAGAGCGGCGAGGAGCTTGCTGCACTCAAGCACGAGCGATAGTAGGACGCCTACACTCTTGGCGAAGCTGCAGGCCGTCTCGCCGAGAGGAGCAAGGAGCTCAGCGCCGGGGACTCCAATGCAGACCTTGAGTTGAAGCTAACTACTTTGACTCGGGCTGGACGGCGCCAGGGGAGGAGGCGGCCTTGAAGGAGAAGATCAAGGCCGACGAGGGGTCACTGGCCAGTCAGTTGCCGCCCAGAGTGCCTTGAGGGAGAACGTGGAGCACCGGACCGAGGGTCTCGAGGATCTTCTTGCAGCCATCCACTGTGGAGCCGACGGAGCTGGGATGGTGGATCTTGGATATTCCTCCGACGAGCACCTCCAACCCAGCGCCAAGCTTAGCTTGTTCTTCAAGGGCGTGGTGAAGGGCCTCCAGCCGACTCGGGAAGAAGTCCCAAAGCAGCTGGCCGAGGAGTCGCGCCAGATCTGCGCGGGGCTCTTCAAAAGGTCTTGATGAAGGTGGCCTTCATAATCCAGGCCTCAACCTCACCAACGCCCTCAAGTCCACCGCCGGGATGCTGATGTGGAGGCGCTCAAGACCCTTGTCGCACCCATTGTGGATAGGGTGAGCGGAATCAAGAGGGTTGAGGGCGATCGCGTAGATTAGGCCGTTTTTCTCATTCTCTTGCCGCTGGGTCATGTTATAAGAACAATCCATTAGAGCTGCGGCAAGCTATCTTGTAATATAACTCTATTTTGAGTATCAATTGCTATGTTATTTCCTTTACTTGATTCCTTCCTTTGTATGTTTTGCCCTACGCTTTTAGGGAACTTGTCGGGCGGGCACCGAGTCATGAAGCGCCGAAAAGGGGACGTCAAGAGCTTGTCGGCGGTGCCGCTTCCGCCAAGCAACCTTGTCGCAACTAGTCGCAGCTCACTTAAGTTGTTGAGCAGACTCGAAACAAAGTAAGGGCGCAACTAGCTACGAGTTGGTTCCTCTGCGCACAGGTTTTCCATACAAACTTTGGTCGTTCAAGGAAGATAACTTAAAAAAAATTTAAAACTGATTGCTCAAACTTTGGCAACTTAGCTTTTCTGTCGTTTCCTTCCCGGTAAGGCTAGACTTCCTTGAGCGACGCTTGGTCCACACCATTATATTCTCCTTTCCCCCGCCTGAAGACGATCTTCCTCAAGGAGCAGCGCGTCATCTTGTCGCAGCTGCTCTTGCTCAAGCTCATCATAAGCGAGCACTCGAGGCGATCCGTATACGAGTTCCGTGGGGAGAACTGCCTCTGCTCCATAGACTAGAGCGAAGGTGTCCGCCGATGGCTCGACGGCGTCCGCCCCGATTGACCAAAGAACCACCGGCAGCTCCTCAATCCAGCTTTATTCCGCACTTGTGCAGCCTGTCGAAAGTTCTGGTCTTGAGCCAGCGCAACACTTCAGCATTTGCCCTCTACCTTGACCGTTGCTTCTCGGATGAGCAGCGAAGCGAAGCGCAGACCTTGGCGCCAAGATCTTGGACGTCTTGCATGAAGGTGCGGCTCGTGGAATCGCATGCCGTTGTCGGTGATGATCCCGTTAGGGATTCCAAACGGCAAACAATCGACTGAAGAACTTGATCCGACTGTCTTTGTCACCTTCCTCATCGCTTCCACTTCCGCCACTTTGTGAACTTGTCAATTGCAACGCATAAGTACTCAAAGCCCCGACAGCTTCGGGGAAGGGGCCGAGGATGTCGAAACCCCGGACGAAAATGGCCAGGATAAAGGGATCGTCACGGAGAGCATGAGTGGCTGGTGTATCTGCTTGGAATGGAATCGCACGCTTCACACTTGGTTACTTGTGCGATTGCATCCCGGAAGGCTGTCGGCCAAAAGAAACCTTGCTTAACGCTTTTAAGGCAAGTGCTCGCGCCAATGTGGTGACCACATATGCCTACATGTATCTTCGCCAACAGCTTTTGTCCGTCTTCGGTGAATACACTTCAATTTCACACCGTTGAGTCTTCTTACATGCACGGTGTCTTTGTCGACAAACTGGTACATACTTGATTGCCGGGCTACTCTTTCCGCTTCTTCTTGCTCTTGGGAAGTTCTCCGTCTCAAGGAAATGGACAATCTGCTGCGCCCATCTTTGGAGCTTGCGACTCGACAACAAGGACTAAAGGCACATCTGCTGCGGGAACATCGGCTTCCACGGCAAGAACCTACGGCTCAGCCGAGCTTGACGTTCCCCGCAAGCTTGCCGGAGCAAAGCTTGTCGGGAGCGCCCGCTTCAACGAAACAAACCCTAGAGCTTGTCGGAGCAGATCGCTCCTCAAAGACCTTTGCTGGTGTCAATCTTGGGGACCTTCTTGGCGGCAGCTTCGAAGCTCTGCCGAAAATAGTCACCAGAGATCAACTTCCTCTTCTTGCTCATCCAGCTTGATGGTGTTACTGAGACGGTTGAGTCAGCTTGAGCACAAAAATCCCTGGTTCCACGGGTAGCTTAAGTGCGGGCGCACTTTGACAGCCATCATCGAATGTCGCTCGAGCTCTTGGAATATATTCCATCCGTAGGCCGTCAAAGTGCTCTTCTAGCTTTCTCACTTCATCAACATAAGCTTCCATCAACGGACTCGATAATTCTTGTTCACTTGGCGGATAACAAGGCGTGAGTCGCCTCGACAATGAGCTTCTTGATCCCTAGGTCTCTGCGATCTCGAGACCGGCAAGCAAACCTTCATACTCTGCTGTATTGTTCGTTGCTTGCTCCTTGGGAAAGTGCATCTGGACTACGTACTTGAGGTGCTCTCCGGTGGGTGCGACAAGTAGCACGCCGGCACCGGCGCCTTGCAGCGAGAAGGCACCATCAAAGTACATCAACCACTCTTTGTTTGCTTCCTTGGCGGGGATGCTCGTTTCTGGAATTGCTTCATCTGGTGTTGGCGTCCATTCTGCTATGAACTCCGCCAATGCTCTGCTTTGGATGGTTGAAGTGCTCTCAAACTTGAGGCCAAAGCTTGACAGTTCCAGTGCCCACTCGACAATCCGCACACATTGCCTCTGGATTTTGCAAGATCCTCTTCAATGAAAGCGAGTGACAACTGTGATCTCATGTGCTTGGAAGTAATGGCGCAGCTTTCTCGAGTCCATGAGGAGGCCGAAAAAGCAATTTCTGCACACGAGAGTACCTTGACCTAGCCCCTCGCAGAAGGGAACCGACAAAGTAAACCGGGCGCCGCACCATCCTTTTCTGCATCTTCTCATGTGTCGCGTAGATCCATCCTTGTCGGGACCAGAGCTTGCGGCGAAGCCCCTCGCTTGTCGTTGGATGCATACGCCATGGTTGCTAGCTCATCATCCGCCTCCCTCTCCGCTACTAACGCAGCAAAGAACCACTTTGATTGGTTGCCGCTATATATAGCAAAGAACTTCTCTTGTGGCCTAGGTGCGACAAGTGTTGGAGTGGAGGACATGTATCTCTTCAAGTCTCGCAGCGCAGCCTCCGCCTCCCGAGTCCATTGCATCGGACCTGCCTTCTTCAAAATTTTGAAGAATGGCAGGCCTTCGGCAGAATCTAGAGATAAACTGCTGAGAGCAGCTACGCTAACCGGCAAGTCTTCGTACATCCTTGACGCGCTTTGGTGCTTCAATCGCTCAATGGCCTTGATCTTGTCGGGATTGGCTTTAATTCCCCGCCGAGAGATGAAGAACACGAGAAGCTTGCGGAAGGGACTCCGAACACGCACTTCTCGGGGTTGAGCTTGAGGTTGATCTTGCGCAGATTTGCAAAGGTTTCATCTAAATCTTGAATTAGGGTCGCCTTGTCCTTGCTTTTGACCACTATGTCATCCATGTAGGCTTCCACATTTCTGTGCATTTGCGGCTCAAAAGCGTCATGAACTACTCTTGCAAACGTTGAACCAGCATTCTTTAACCCGAAGGGCATCCGTACAAAACAGTATGTGCCACATGGGGTGATGAATGCGGTCTTCTCCTCATCCTCTTCGCCATGAAGATTTGATGATATCCTCGAGTATGCATCCAGAAATGAAAGCAAATCACATCCGGCCGTGGAGTCAACAATCTGTCGATGCGCGGCAAGGGAAATGGGTCTTTGGGACAAGCTTTATTGACATCTGTAAAGTCGATACAAAGCCTCCATTTCCGTTAGCCTTGCATAACCACAGGATTGGCCAACCACGTAGGATGGAGCACTCCTCCGACAAGGCCTGCCGCTTGGGTTTCTTGATTTCTTCTGCGATGAACTCTTGACGCCTCCACCGATTGCTTCTCGACTTTTCTCGCTTGACGGGCCGCGATGAGGACAAGCGGCAAGATGGTGCTCAATTACTTTCACGGGAACATCGGGGATGTCGACGGTTGCCACGCAAACACGCCGACGTTTCGCCCGCAGAGAAAGCAACGAGCGCCTTCCTATTTAGGGTCGAGAGAGGCACCGATGGTGAAGGTACCACGGCTGCGCCCTCCTTGGCGGACACCTTCTTGGTCTCTGGTGGAGCTGTCATCGTCTTCTTACTCTTGCCGGTGGAGCTCGATGGTGCGTCCTCGACGGTAGCGCAGCACTCCGAAGAGGTGCGCTTGCCGGAGTGGGCATCAGAGCTCTTGCCGGACCTGGTCTTGTTCTTCCCCCGGAGCTTCAAATGCAAGTGGCTTGCAATCTGTTGCAGCTCTGCTTCGGTAGATCTTGTCGGCGCAGATAAGAGCATCCTTCTTGTCGCCAGGATGTAGATGACACTTATCGGGCCTGGCATCTTCAAAGATGTTGTAGGCATAGTGAGAGGCCGCCATGAATTTGGCGAAGTCTTTGGACGGCCAAGTATCCCATTGTAAGGCAATGGAAAGTCAGCAACGTCAAAGGTGACCCTCTCAGTTCTAAAGTTCAACTCGCTGCCAAATGTCACCGGCAACATGATCTTTCCCTTCGGCTTCCTCCTTCCCGGATTGATTCCTTGGAATGTGTCGGTTTCTTCGAGCTCGCTATCAGGGATCTGGAGTTTCTGGAGCACCGCAGAGGAGATCAGATTCAAGCCGGCCCCGCCGTCAACTAACATCTTGGTGACCTTGAGGTTGCGGATTGTTGGCGAAACCAACATCGGCAAGCACCCGACCGCAGTTACACGATCAGGGTGGTCCTCAATATCAAAGATGATAGGCGTGCTGGACCATTTCGTGAGGCTTGCGTGACTCGATGGATGGTTCTGCTGCATTGACTTCCCGCATCCATCGCTTGAGTTGGCGGTGTGAAGTATGCAGAAGCACCGCCACAACGCACAGGACCTCTCGTGGCTTTCCGGAACTCCTGCTCATCGGCCTCGTCATCATCCATGTCCTCCTCGTCGTAAATGCGTCGTCCTTGTCGCGCCGGCGGGAGGCCTATCTCCTGCCGCTGCTTGGCCTTGCTGGCGCCCTCCCCGGCCGGGGCGTTTCTTGCTAGCTCCTCCAAAGACCTTCTGGGCCTTCTCCTTGTCGCGTCGCTCGTATTCAGCTTTTCGCTGCTCGACAAGCTGCTCGACCTTCTTGCAGCTCTGGAGGTCATGGCCCTTGGTGCGGTGGATCTTGCAAGATTTTTGCGGAGCCGTCCCGCTTGTCGGCGACCGCCACAGATGGCGATTGGTGCGGCGGCAACCTCCTTGCCGGAGCTACCAGCCTTGGCGTTCTTGGCGCCACCTCCGTTGCGGACTGCTCAACAACTAGCACATCTCCGCCTTTCTTTTTCCTGTTGCCCTTGTCACGGCTCTTCTTTGCCGGGCGGTCTCCTCCTTGTCGAGATCCTCATCGCTTCGTATTTTCTCCGGGAGTCTCCTCCTTCTTCAAAGACGCGTGCACACTTGTCGGCCAGGGCATATAGCTCATCGACGTCTACGATCTTGCACATCGCCATCTCCTCCGCATCCTGCGGTTTCGCACGCTCGATGGAACGCGCTGATCACTGGCAGGGTGGACATCCGGGATGTTGTCTTTGTACTGCAGCTTGAATCTTTGAATATACTTGCGAGGGCTCTCCTTCCTTCCGGCGGCAGATGAAGGTTGCTTTCTTGGCCATGGGGCTTGTGGTCACGCTGTAAAGGCGCCGACAAACTGATGGCATAGATCTGCCCAAGAAGATATGGAGTTGTCCGGCAAGTGCATGAGCGAGGATCTCGACATTGGGCTTGAGCACCGCCGGGAAGTAGTTGGCAAGGATCTTGTCGTCTCGCCACCCGCAACCTGCACCGCGATGGTGTAGATCTTGAGGAACTCCGACGGATGCGTCTTGCCGTCGTGCACTTCTCTGCACGTCGGCTTGAAGTTTTTCTTCTTTGGGCCCTTTGGACTTGCCACAGCCCACGAGTGAACGCAGGGCAACCCACCGCGTACGGCAAGTCGCCTGGTTCCTCCGGCGCGTGCATGTCAACAGAGGGCCCAGCGCGCTCGTCGGATTGACGTCGCGCTTCTCTTCGGTGCTCGATGCGAGTTCGAGCGTCTTCTTGCTGTCGATCGTGTAGAACTTGGCGCTGATCGCGGCAGGCTCGTGGATCCGATGACGCGGTGGAGTCGGTGTCGAGGTGGATCCGGCGAGTCGGCGATCTTGGCCTTCAGGCGGAGAGTGCATGGTGGTTGCACCCCACGGTCTCGTCGCCACCGGCTCGTGTTTGGCAGTCCTGCCGCGGCGGCGATGCACTCGGTTGCCAGCGGAGCGTCGCCGTTAAGCGGCCGATGAGACTTTGAATGGTGGCCCTCCATTCATCGACCTTGTCGGCCGTTGGAGGGTAATCCAGAGCAGTTGGGCTCGCCAAAGCTTCGCTGGAGTGGCGGGTGGCGATGGCGAACGGCGCGAGGAGCGGATATGCTCGGACTTCTAACTATGTTAGAAGGAGCGATATCCCGTCCGGCGACCGTGCCTCACTCGCGCCCGACATGTTGGCGTGCATGCTGGTCTTGAGCATCCCGAAATCCTCGGCTCGATCTTGGTCCAGCGAGCGTATGGCATTGTGAATGCCATGACGCTGTCGGTCTCGCGCCTCTGAGACGGGCGCGGTGCATGTATCGACGCCGAGGTGCATGCAGCCTTGTCCTTGGACTTGGCAGCACCGTGAGCTCCCCGTCGCCGTCCATTCTTCCGCCGGCGTCTACCCCACCACCTGTTTGCTCCGGTGGGTTCGGCGCGACGAGGGAGCTTCGCCGCCGAAGCCTTCTTCTTCGGTGGCATGTTGATGAAGATGATGAATATCTAGCTCGCGTGGACGCCGGATCAGGTTCACACAACCTCGACGCCCCCTACAGCGCGCCAAAGATGTCGGGGCAGGCTGATCCGGCCCACGAACACCTATGGGACCGGCGGACCGAGCCCCTTTCGGTTCGGCGGGGAGCGGAGGTCGTACGAAGAGCAGATCAAGGCGAAGCACGCGAGAGGTTTACCCGGCCGAGCTCTCCGGAGAGATAATACTCCTACCTTTGCATGTCTAGGTGTATTGCGTTCTTGCCAGAGCGCTGAGTGCTACAAAGACACATGAGCTGCTAACGAGGCTGAGCATGGAGGAATCGATCGACCAACCCTTTCTACGTTGCGCATGGACCTCCTTTTATATGCTCAAGGGGCTCCGGCGGTGGCAACGTAGACGGGGTACAAATGGAAAAATAGTGGTTGGTACACCTACTTATGCGATGTACGATGTACCATACCTAACCCTCGACGGCAGGGGACAAAGGCATTAAATGCCGTCTAGTCGCCCTAAAGGTGCAAACAGGACCGTCGGGCGCCACCGTTCGCCACGATGGCAAACTTGCAGTGCCGCTTGCCACACCGCCGGCTGCTCGACCTCTCGCCACGCAGCGCTACCGAAAGGTCCGAGGCGACACGTTAGTGGATGTGCTGGAGCGAGGTACAGAGGTGGTCTGCGCGGCAAGCGCCTTGTCATGGTTGTTGTCTTGTCGGCGCCGGAAGCTTGTCGCCGCCGGGCCTTCCGGCAAGCTCCTCTTGCAGGGCCTTGTCTTGTATGTGCCTTGGGTGGCCTTCCGGCAAGCTCCTCTTGCTGGGGCCTTATCTCCTTGGCTTAAATACTTTGTTCTTGAATGGCTCCAAAGGAACCATGGAGGATCTTGGCGGTCACCCGGTTAGCCCTGCCGCGGAGGGCTGCAACTGCCCGTGCACAAGTTCGGGATACTAGGGTACCCCTACTCTAGTACACCGACAGCATATTTTTAGAACAAATAGCATCCGTCGAACATAGAGAAAGATAGGGGCTTAATGTTTCGCCTCCCAACTTATTTATCTTATAGATAATTGTCAAAAATAATAATTCATGATCAAATATATTTGAATGGCCATATATGCTTAGATCTTTCTCCACCACATGATGCTTGCCAACTAAAAAGTAGGTTGGAATGAGAAGGAATACTACTGACTCTTGCATAAAAGTAAAAGATAGGCCCTTCACAGAGGGAAGCAGGGATTTGCAGAGGTGCCAGAGCTCAAAGCTTTAAAACAGAGATGAAAATAATTTTGAGAGATATGCTTTCATTGTCAACATAACGACCAAGAGTTCCCAATATCTTCCATACTACATACATTATAGGCGGTTCCCAAACAGAAAGGTAAAGATTTTTACTCCCCTCCACCAACAATCATCAATCCATGGCTTGCCGGAACAACGGTACCCCAACTAACATCAATCCTGGGGGAGTGTTGTTTGCAATTATATTTGATTTGATTTCGATCTTTTGATCATGGGACTGGGCATCCCGGTTACCAGCCATTTTTCTCGTGAATGATGAGCGGAGTCCACTCATCGTGAGAATAACCCACCTAGCATGGAAGATACTGCTAGCCCCTAGTCGCTACATGAGCGATTCGGGCATACAAAACAGATTATTATTTGAAGGTTTAGAGTTTGGCACATGCAAATTTACTTGGAACGGCAGGTAAATACATATAGGTAGATATGGTGGACACTCATGGAAGAAACTTGGTTCAAGGATTTTGGATGCACAAGCAGTATTCCCGCTTAGTACATATTTTGGCTAGCAAAGGATTCTAAATAGCAAGCACAACATGTTAGAGGATCCATAACAATATAACTTCTATACAAATATACCCAAGCATAACTCATTATGTTGTCTTCCTTGTCCAACTTCAACTAATTTTCTCAGGTTTGAAAATAATTAATGGGGCTCACAATCATAGAAGATGTCCAAGATAGTATATTTATATGTGAAATCTCTCTTCCTTCAATATTCTTTCATGAATTGTTCAACTGACCAATACAATGTTTGCTAACCTTCAAATTTTTTACCACCTCTACTTCTTATATGTGAAGACATTACTCCCCATGGGAAAGGCATATGAAACATATATAATTTCAGATTTATGACATTCAAATCATTGAACCATTTACTCATAGGATATAAGTGAAGCACACGAGTAAATGACCAACTACTCCAAAAAGATATAAGTGAAGATCAATGAGTAGTTAAATAATTATATAGCAATGTGAAGACTCTCTCACATTTAAGAATTTCAGATCTTGGGATATTATTCAAACAGCAAGCAAAACAAAATAAAACGACATTTTAAGTAATGGAAAACATCATGTGAAGAAGCAAAAACTTAGGATCAACCGAAACTAACCGATAGTTGTTGAAGAAGAAAGGTGGGGTGCCACCGGGGCATCCCCAAGCTTAGATGCTTGAGACTTCTTGAAATATTATCTTGGGATGCCTTGGGCATCCTCAAGCTTGAGCTTTTGTGTCTCCTTAATTCTTCTCATATCACGGTCTCCCTAAATCTCAAAAGCTTCATCCACACAAAACTCAACAAGGACTCGTGAGACAAGTTAGTATAAACCAATGCAAAAACCTTATCATACTCTACTGTAGCAAATCACTAAAATTATTATTCAACATTGCATACTAAATTCCTCAGCATATTTAATAGTCCTATCCTCAAATACAATCATTAAATAAGCAAACATATGCAAACAATGCAAACATAACAGCAATCTGCCTAAACAGGACAGTCTGTAAAGAATGCAGCAAGATCCACACTTCCCTAGCTCCAAAAATTGTGAAAGAAAATTCCCAGTGTAGTAAATTTATAGAGATTATTATGCAAAAGGTTTCAACATTTTATCACATTCTGACTTTTCTAGGGAATTTTTGCAACAGCGGTAAACTTTCTGTTTTCAAACAGCAACACGTAGACTTGTAAAATAGGCATAGTAAAGGCTATCGATGCCACTTTTATTGAAATAAAAGATGCAAAACATTGTTCTAAATAAAATCTAGAAAATCCTATCAAAATAAATTGACGCTCCAAGCAAAACACATATCATGTGGTGAATAAAAATATAGCCCCAAGTAAAGTTACCGATGAACGAAGACGAAAGAGGGAATGCCTTCCGGGGCATCCCCAAGCTTAGGCTCTTGGTTGTCCTTGAATATTACCTTGGGGTGCCTTGGTAATCCTCAAGATTAGGCTCTTGCCACTCCTTATTCCATATTCCATAGAATCTTTACCCAAAACTTGAAACTTCACAGCACAAAACTCAACAGAAAACTCGTAAGCTCCGTTAGTATAAGAAAATAAAACGACCACTTAGGTACTGTTGTGAACTCATTATAAGTTCATATTGGTGTAATATCTACTGTATTACAAATTCTCTATGGTTCATACCCTCCGATACTACTCATAGATTCATCAAAATAAGCAAACAACACATAGAAAACAGAATCTCTCAAAAACAGAACAGTCTGTAGTAATCTGTATCAAACGTATACTTCTGGAACTCCAAAAATTATAAAATAAATTGGTGGACCTGAGGAATTTGTCTATTAATCATCTTCAAAAATAATCAACTAAATATCACTCTCCAGTAAAAAATGTCAGCTAATCTCGTGAGTGCTAAAGTTTCTGTTTTTTACAGCAAGATCACAATAACTTCCACCCAAGTCTTCCCAAAGGTTCTACTTGGCACTTTATTGAAACAAAAGCTATAAAACATGATTAGTACAGTAGCTTAATCATGTGAACACACAAAAAGAGTAGGGGTAAATATTGGGTTGTCTCCCAACAAGCGCTTTTCTTTAATGCCTTTTTAGCTAGGCATGATGATGACAATGATGCTCACATAAAAGATAAGAATTGAAACATAACGGGAGCATCATGAAGAATATGACTAGCACATTTAAGTATAACACAGTTCCTATGCATAGGGATTTTGTGAGAAAACAACTTATGGGGACAAGAATCAACTTGCATAGGAAGGCAAAACAAGTGCAACTTCAAAAATTTCAACACATAGAGAGGAAACTTGATATTATTGCAATATGTAAGAGCACATGTTCCTCTCTCATAATAATTTTCAGTAGCATCATGAATGAATTCAACCATATAACCAGCACATAAAGAATTCTTTTCATGATCTACTTGCATAGAAATTTTAATACTCTCCACATAAGCAAATTTATCCTCATCAATAGTAGTGGGAGCAAACTCAACAAAGTAACTATCATGTGAAGCATAATACAATTGAAAATTAAAATCATGATGGCAAGTTTCATGGTTATCTTTATTCTTTATAATATACGTGTCATCACAATAATATCATAGATAGGAGGCATGCTTTCATCATAGTAAATTTGCTCATCAAAGCTTGGGGGACAAAAAATATCATCTTCATCAAACATAGCTTCCCCAAGCTTGTGGCTTTGCATATCATTAGCATCATGGGTATTCAAATAGGGTTTGTCTAGAACTCAATCGACTTAGACTTCGCGAAGTCTAAGTCGCATAACGTCATCGTATAAATCGATTGCATGTGACTCCGTTCCTTGTTCTGTGTTCGCTACAGACCACATGGGCTTTTGTTTAGCTGGAGACCACATGAGCTTTTGTTCGGTTGTGTTGCACTCATCCATCGTTGTGTTTTGTTTTTTTATTTAGCCACCTAATACATGTATTATTGCTACACAGTGTAATGGAGCTCCGATTTTGTGGCTAGCTTCGCTCATGTTCCGCTCCTTGCCTTCGTGTCATCTTGTTACACCTTTTCTTTTATTATTTAAAAAAATTATTTTACATTTAAAAAAGGAAAGATTTTTTTAATGTAACAAAGAAATAAAAAACAAAAATAAAGAAGAAGACAATTAGTTTAGTTGGGTGCAAACAAAGGATATACAACTATGTGTTGTCAACTAGCGTGCAAATGGATATCAACATTGTTTTGGAAGGGAAAAGATAAATTACCCAGTTGTTGCATTAGGCGCCATGCAATTGCAATCGGATTGCAACAGTTGTAGTTGCATGTCTACCGGTGGGCCTGCAACTAGCTGACAACCCCTTACCAACCCAGTTGCAGCCGCGTTGTACATCATGCAGTTGCAATCGGCTTTCAACACTTGCAATTGCAACTCTATTGATGGACATGCAACTGGCCGACAACCCCTATCAACCCACTGAAGTCGAGTTGCAACTAGCTGACGAAGCCCCATACCAGCACAGTTGCAGCCACGTTGGGGGCTATGCACTTACAATCAGGTTGCAACACTTGCAGTTGCATGTCTATCAAAGGACATGCAACTAGCCGATAACCTCATAAAAGCACAGTTGCATCCGCGTTGGGCGCCATGCAGTTGCAGCCGGGTTGCAACACTTGCAGTTGCATGTCTAGCAAAGGACATGCAACTAGCCGACAACACCATAAAAGCACAGTTGCATCTGCGTTGGGGGCCATGCAGTTGCAGCCGGGTTGCAACACTTGCAGCTGCATGTCTACCAGTGGACATGCAACTAGCCGATAAGCCCCTACAAGCCCAATTGTATCCACGTTGGGGGCCATGCAGTTGCAACCGGGTTGTAACACCTGCAGTTGTATGTCTAGTGGTGGACATCAAACTAGCCGACAACCCCCTACAAACCCAGTTGCATTCACGTTGGGGGCCATGCAGTTGCAGTCGGGTTTTAACACTTACAGTTGCATGTCTAGTGATGGACATCAAACTAGTCAACAATCCCCTACAAGCCCAGTTGCAATCGCATTGGGGACCATCCAGTTGAAAAAAAGGCTGCACTGCAAAAATCCCCTAATAGCTACCAAAACGAATGAGATCTAACTAATTCTCTATTGATAGAGAAAATGACAAATAAAAAATAGCCCAAGAAAAAAATCGAAAGAAGAAAACAAAAGAATGGACTTGAAGAAAAGAAAAAAGAAAAAATAAATGAAATGAAAATAAAAAAGAAAGAAAAGAAAATAAAAATAAGGGAAAACAAACACCTGATGACTCAAAATCCCCCATAAAAAACAGGATAGAGGGGACAAAAAAGGCTGCACTGCAAAAATAATCGGGATGCAACATAAGAAGTCTACAACCCTATCCCACCTGTGTTAAAAAAGAGAGAAGACAACTTGGGATGTGCACCGCTCGCGCAACGCAACTAAGTGTCACGTGAACAAATCCATGAATCGCAACGTGTTTTTGTCAGACGACGAAGGACGTGAATGGGACATAATTATTTTCAGAAAACTAGAACAATATGCAACAGAAAAACTAAAAACTAAAATAAAGAAACAAGAAAAAATAATTATGAGAAAAGATGAAGAAAAAACTATAAAAGAAAAAGGGACAAACCTATGAATTGGGGAAAATGCAACATAAAATGCAAAATAACTAGGCTAAAAAAACTAAAAAAATGGAGACAAGTACAAATAAAAAAATAAAAAAATTGGATTGGTTGGTTTCGAAACATATGGAGATGTAGCCATGTGAAGGAGACACACTGGATTGGGGATGTGGCCAGATGCCAAGCCCACCACGCATACCCTCCACCAGAAAAAAAAGAAAGAAGAAACACTAAAAGAGGCCGGCTATATCCCTACAGGGCCTATTTGACAAGAAACAAACATCATGCAACGTTCTTGAAGCACCTGGTGATCTAACGGCAGGGGAGGGTCGACTGAGACTTTGTAAAAAAATCAGTCGACTGATTTTTAGCACAACCGATTCAAATAATTCATACTAACAACATTGCAATCATTCTCATCATTC
The DNA here is from genome assembly GCA_021605145.1 of Aegilops bicornis. Lineage (NCBI taxonomy): Eukaryota > Viridiplantae > Streptophyta > Magnoliopsida > Poales > Poaceae > Aegilops > Aegilops bicornis. Next base: position 673,715,487 of record CM038673.1, on the reverse strand, counting down.
ACATATTTTATGCCAAGCATTCTATGTAATTCTTCTTCTAGTACTTGAGCACAATTTTCCTTCCCATCATTTTCACGAAAGACATTAAAAAGATGAAGCATATGAGGCACCCTTAATTCCATTTTTTCGTAGTTGTCTTTTTATAAACTAAACTAGTGATAAAACAAGAAACTAGAAGATTCGATTGCAAGATCTAAAGATATACCTTCAAGCACTCACCTCCCCGGCAACGACGCCAGAAAAGAGCTTGATTTCTACTACGCAACATTCTTCTTGTAGACATTGTTGGGCCTCCAAGTGCAGAGGTTTGTAGGACAGTAGCAAATTTCCCTCAAGTGGATGACCTAAGGTTTATCAATCCGTGGGAGGCGTAGGTTGAAGATGGTCTCTCTCAAACAACCCTGCAACCAAATAACAAAGAGTCTCTTGTGTCCCCAACACACCCAATACAATGGTAAATTGTATAGGTGCACTAGTTCAGCGAAGAGATGGTGATACAAGTGCAATATGGATGGTAGATATAGGTTTTTATAATATGAAAATATAAAAACAGCAAGGTAACTAATGATAAAAGTGAGCGTACACGGTATTGCAATGCGTTGAAACAAGGCCTAGGGTTCATACTTTCACTAGTGCAAGTTCTCTCAACAATAATAATATAATTAGATCATATAACAATCCCTCAACATGCAACAAAGATTCACTCCAAAGTCACTAATAGAGGAGAACAAACGAGAGATTATGGTAGGGTACGAAACCACCTCAAAGTTATTCTTTTGGACCGATCTATTCAAGAGTTCGTACTAGAATAACACCTTAAGACACATATCAACCAAAACCCTAATGTCACCTAGATACTCCAATGTCACCTCGAGTTCTGTGGGTATGATTATACGATATGCATCACACAATCTCAGATTCATCTATTCAAACCAACACAAAGTACTTCAAAGAGTGCCCCACAGTTTCTACCGGAGAGTCAAGACGAAAACGTGTGCCAACCCCTATGCATAAGTTCACGAGGTCACGGAACCCGCAAGTTGATCACCAAAACATACATCAAGTGAATCACGTGATATCCCATTGTCACCACAGATAAGCACATGCAAGACATACATCAAGTGTTCTCAAATCCTTAAAGACTCAATCTGATAAGATAACTTCAAAGGCAAACTCAATCCATTACAAGAGAGTAGAGGGGAGAAACATCATAAGATCCAACTATAATAGCAAATCTCGCGATACATCAAGATCGTATCACCTCAAGAACACGAGAGAGAGAGAGAGAGAGATCAAACACATAGCTACTGGTACATACCCTCAGCCCTGAGGGTGAAATACTCCCTCCTCGTCATGGAGAGCGCCGGGATGATGAAGATGGCCACCAATGATGGATCCCCCTCCGGCAGGGTGCCGGAACATGGTCCTAATTGTTTTTTCATGGCTACAGAGGCTTGCGACGGCAGAACTCCCTATCTATTGTGCTCCTCGATGTTTTTAGGGTATATGGATATATATAGGAGAAAGAAGTCGGTCAGCGGAGCCACGAGGGGCCCACGAGGGTGGGGGGCGCCCCGGGGGAGTAGGGCGCGCCTCCCTGCCTCATGGCTTCCTCGAAGCTTCCCTAACGTATACTCCAAGTCTCCTGGATTGCTTCCGTTCCAAAAATAACTCTCTCGAAGGTTTCACTCCGTTTGGACTCCGTTTGATATTCCTTTTCTTCGAAACACTGAAATAGGTAGGAAAACAGCAATTTGGGCTGGGCCTCCGGTTAACAAGTTAGTCCCAAAAATAATACAAAAGTGTTTAGTAAAGCCCATAAACATCCAAAACAGATAATATAATAGCATCAATACTTCATAAATTATAAATACGACGTATCACGCCCCCTGCCTCGTGGGCCCCTGGTGGCCCCCCTCCACTTATTCCAGCAACCACACACTCCTTCTTCCTCCCAAAAAATCACCAACCAGCTCAAGCACGAGTTCTAGCTCATCTTGCTGCCATTTTCGATCTCCTTGCTCAAAGCTCCACTCACAAAACTGTTTTGGGGGATTGTTCTTCGGTATGTGACTCCTCCAATGGTCCAATTAGTTTTTGTTCTAGTTCTTTAGTCATTACAATTTTTTGCTGCTTAGGTGACCCTGTTCTTGAGCTTCCATGTCAAATTTATATGGTCCCAAGTAGTTCTAATGCATTATATAGTCTCTAGGCACTTGTGGGAGTAGTTGCTATCAATCTTGTTGAGTTTGGTTCACTTTTATTTTGAGTTACTAAAAATTTCAGAAATTTTTCAGAGGAAGAAATATGTTTAGGAAAATGTACCAAGGTGGTTCCTCAAAGAAACAAGGGCTGAGGCTCGCAATACGTGAGCCGGACTATGAACTACCAAGAGAAGGTCAAGTGCGGCCTTGTGAATGGCCGTCAGAAAGTTTTATGGTCCAAGCAGGAATTAAGGACGAATTTGATGCATATGTGTGTAATGCTGAACTCGAGGGCTTCATGTCAGATAAGTGCCCTCAATATTATTACCTAACTAATTCCTTTGTGAGAAGGTTCAAATTTACATCTTCACGCAATTCTCACACTGTCCTATTTGATCTTTATAATAAATCTTAAACCATGGACTTAGAAGATTTTAATACTGCTTGTAAACTCCCGCAATGGGGTAGTGCTAGTGAACCTCGCAAATCTGAGTTTAAAGATTTTCTTGCTAGGATTACTGTGGGGGATGATGTCTACTATGCAACCTTCTTCTTGTACACGTTGTTGGGCCTGCAAGTGCAGGTTTGTAGGACAGTAGAAAATTTCCCTCAAGTGGATGACCCAAGGTTTATCAATCCGTGGGAGGCGTAGGATGAAGATGGTCTCTCTCAAGCAACCCTGCAACCAAATAACAAAGAGTCTCTTGTGTCCCCAACACACCCAATACAATGGTAAATTGCATAGGTGCACTAGTTCGGCGAAGAGATGGTGATACAAGTGCAATATGGATGGTAGATAAAGGCATTTGTAATCTGAAAATATAAAAACAGCAAGGTAACAAACGATAAAAGTGAGAGTAAACGGTATTGCCATGATAGGAAACAAGGCCTAGGGTTCATACTTTAACTAGTGAAAGTTCTCTCAACAATAATAACATAATTGGATCACATAACTATCCCTCAACATGCAACAAAGAGTCACTCCAAGGTCACTAATAGTGGAGAACAAACGAAGAGATTATGGTAGGGTACGAAACCACCTCAAAGTCATTCTTTCCAATCAATCCATTGGGCTATTCCTATAAGTGTCACAAACAGCCCTAGAGTTCGTACTAGAATAACACCTTAAGACACAAATCAATCAAAACCCTAATGTCACCTAGATACTCCAATGTCACCTCAAGTATCCGTGGGCATGATTATACGATATGCATCACACAATCTCAGATTCATCCAACCAACATAAAAGTACTTCAAAGAGTGCCCCAAAGTTTCTACCGGAGAGTCAAGAATGTGTGCCAACCCCTATGCATAGGTTCATGGGAGGAACCCGCAAGTTGGTCACCAAAACATACATCAAGTGGCACATGATATCCCATTGTCACCACAGATAAGCACGTCAAGACATACATCAAGTGTTCTCATAAAAGACTCAATCCGATAAGATGACTTCAAAGGGGAAACTCAATTCATCACAAGAGAGTAGAGGGGGACAAGAAACATAAGATCCAACTATAATAGCAAAGCTCGGGATACATCAAGATCGTGCCATAGAGGGAACACGAGAGAGAACGAGAGAGAGAGAGAGAGAGAGAGAGAGAGAGAGAGAGAGAGATCAAACACATAGATACTGGTACAAACCCACAGCCCCGAGGGTGAACTACTCCCTCCTCGTCATGGAGAGCGCCGGGATGATGAAGATGGCCACCGGTGAGGGGTTCCCCCTCCGGCAGGTGTCGAACAGGTCCCGATTGGTTTTGGTGGCTCTGGAGGTTTTGCGGCGTAACTCCCGATCTATCTTCTGTTTTGGAAGTTTTACGATCCGTAGGTATATATGGGTGAACGGCGACCGCCGTTGGACCGACGGGGGGGCCACGCGGCAGGGGGCGCGCCCTAGGGGGGTGGGCGCGCCCCCACCCTCGTGAGCACCTCCCTTCTTTACAAAAATGCACTCCAAGTCCATCGGGTGGCTTTACTTCCAAAAATAACTTCTCCAGTTGATTTCATTCCGTTTTGACTCCGTTTGATATTCCTTTTCCTCGAAATACCGGAATAGGCATAAAACAAAAAATCTGGGCTGGGCCTTCGGTTAATTGGTTAGTCCCAAAAATTATATAAAAGTGGATAATAAAGCCCAATATTGCCTAAAATAGTAGATAATATAGCATGGAGCAATCAAAAATTATAGATACGTTGGAGACGTATCAAGCATCTAAACTTAATTCCTGCTCGTCCTCGAGTAGGTAAATGATAAAAAAGATAATTTTTGATGTGGAATGCTAGTTGGCATAATTTCATTGTAATTCTTCTTAATTGTGATATGAATATTCAGATCCATAAGATTCAAGACAAAAGTTCATATTGACATAAAAATAATAATACTTCAAGCATACTAACAAAGCAATTATGTCTTCTCAAAATAACATGGCCAAAGAAAGTTATCCCTACAAAATCATATAGTCTTGCTATGCTCCATCTTCCCAACACAACATATTTAAATCATGCACAAACCCGATGAGGGAGTCCTGGATTAGGGGCTGTCCGGATGGCCGGACTCCTGGACTATGAAGATACAAGATTGAAGACTTCGTCCCATGTTCGGATGGGAATTTCCTTGGCGTGGAAGGCAAGCTTGGGGATACAGATATGTAGATCTCCTCCCATTGTAACCGACTCTGTGTAACCCTAGCCCTTTCCGGTGTCTATATAAACCGAAGGGTTTTAGTCCGTAGGACGAACAACAATCATACCATAGGCTACCTTATAGGGTTTAGCCTCTCTGATCTCGTGGTAGATCTACTCTTGTACTACCCATATCATCAATATTAATCAAGCATGAGTAGGTTTTTACCTCCATCGAGAGGGCCCGAACCTGGGTAAAAACATCGTGTCCCTTGTCTCCTGTTACCATCCGCCTAGACGCACAGTTCGGGACCCCCTACCCGAGATCCGCCGGTTTTGACACCGACACCTGATGACAAGCCAAGCAATTGTTTCATACTTTAACATTTTCAAAACTTTTTCAATCTTCACGCAATACATGAGCGTGAGCCATGGATATAGCACGATATGTGGAATGGAATGGTGGTTGTGGAGAAGACAAAAAGTATGATCCGACGGAGCTCTCTTCCTTAAACGAGCTCCTGGATCGCATCGCCGCCCTGGGAGTCGCTACAGACTACGATCAGATTGGGCCTAAACCTGATCTGAGAGAGATTAACTCTCCCCAGGTCACCCGTTACGTTGCTGTGGTGGAGGAACAATGCGGCAAACCTTCATCTATCTTAACAACTAGCTATGTCCGGATTCCCGATCCCTCCAAGCCGGATACCCGCGGAGTGGAGGACGTCACTCAAGACCTGAACTTAGAGTCAGGCAACGGGCTAGATTCATTGGACAACATCCAAGAATCCAAACTTCCGAGTTCGGAAACTCGTTGGCCCTTGAACCTTAGATTGGGTGAGGTTTCGGATTTAATTCCACCCACCCACCCGAACATATGCGATCTATCCAAAATTAGGCAAGAGCCTGAGGAAACAGTACATCATTACTATGCCAGATTCCTCCTGGTTATGAACAGGATAAAGGACTGCCGGAAGGAAGACGCAATTTCATTCTTATGCAATAATTGCACGGACAAGGGAATCCTCAACGCCATAGGTCGCCGTGAAATTACACGCTTTGCTGATTTGGCGTCCATAGTACGAAAGTACTGTGCGATGGAAAGCGCCTGGAAAACCGAAGTAAGATTTTGGGACAATCCGGCCCTGAATACAAACACAGTCCAAAATAAAAGGGTGCATTATCGACAGTCACCCGGGTTAAACACCAAAAAACAAAAACCCCCTACAGGGCATGGAACCGTACTGGAGGGATGGCTCAATGGACCCTGTAAAATTCATAGTACAGAGGGCGCCACACCAACTCATAGCCTTAGAGCATGTTGGATACTCCGGCAGGTGGCCAAAAGTGGTGAAGAGCTTCTAACCCCAGAATCCATAGAGCACCAGCCCAGGGATACCAGTACGGTATTAACAGTCTTCGAGACTTATCGCATCAAATAATATGCGGAAACAAACACTCCGCAGCCTTGCCGAAGTCTACCAAGTAGCAACGATAAACCCATGGGTGACACGGCTATTACCTTTAATGCCGTGATGAACCTAAATTCGAACAGCCCGAGCACCACCCGCATTGGTCCTCGGTCCAATAGTGGGCGTCTTCGCCTTACCAAGGTACTCATGGACGGTGGCAGCAGATTGAACCTCATTTACGAGGAAACCCTTGAAAAATGGAAATAGATCGGGGCCGCATTGAGCGAAGCAGCACAACCTTTAGAGGAATAATCCCGATCGGGAAGCGTGTTGTACAGGGAAAAATCACACTAGATGTGGTGTTCGACGCCGGATAATTACAGGTCCGAGGAGGTCACGTTCCAAGTGGCCCTGCTCAGCAATGGATACCACGCTCTATTAGGGCGAGAGGCATTCACAATTTTTCAAGCTATACCCCATTACGGGTACATGAAACTCAAAATTCCGGGCCCAACGGAATCATCACTCTTGCTAGTGACCCGAACATAGCACTCGCGCCGAAAAATAAGACAGCCAGACTGGCCCTTGAGGCACTATCCAAGCCCTAGCGGTGAGGAACTCGATCTACAAGGCGCTCCACGGTGAACATGGACGACGTGATACTCGATAAAAGATCCAAGTCCACCTCCTTTAAACCGCAGATTTAAATAGTCAAATTCCAAGTCCATCCAACGGACCCTACAAAAACGGCCTCCATCGGGGCGCAATTAAACCCTGATGTAGACGCCACATTACGAGAATTCCTACGCGAAAATTGGGACATTTTTGCCTGGCACCCTTCAGACATGCCAGGAATCCCACGCCAGCTGGCCGAGCACAGCCTAAAAGGATTCAAGCTAGTCAAGCAGGCTCTTCGGTGTTTCTCCGAACCTAAGAGACAAGCCATGGGAGAGGAGCTAGCCAAACTATTGGAGGCCGGATTCATCAGAGATATAAAACATCCGGACTGGCTAGCAAACCTGGTGATGGTACCAAAGAAGGACAAATCCTGGCGCCTATGCGTCGATTTCAAGGACCTCAACAAGGCTTGCCCAAAGGATCCTTTCCCCCTCCCCCGCATCGATCAAATTATCGACGCTACCGCAGGACACGATTCATTGTGTTTCCTCGACGGATACTCCGGCTACCATCAAATTAAGATGGCAGAGCCTGACCAAGCCGCAACGGCATTCATCACCCCATACGGCCCATTCTGCTTCAACACAATGCCCTTCCGGCTCAAAAACGCCGGCACAACATATCAGCGCATGATTCAGACATGTCTGGCAAACCAGATCGGCAAAAACAGTGGAGGCATACGTAGATGATGTGGTCGTCAAAACCAAGCATGTCGAAACTCTAGTAGACGACTTGAGGCTCACATTCGATAACCTCCGAACATATGACATCAATCTTAACCCGGAAAAATGCGTTTTTGGCGTACCAGCCAGAAAGCTCTTGGGCTTCATTGTATCCGGTAGAGGAATTGAAGCAAACCCAGCCAAGATCCGAGCTCTGTCACAATTGGATATACCAAAGGACCTCAAACAAATACAAAAATTGACTGGATGCAAGGCGGCTCTAAGCCGCTTTATCTCCCGTTTGGGAGAAAAGGCATTACCCCTTTATCGCCTCCTCCGGCGCACCAAACACTTCGAGTGGACGGATGCCGCCACGGCCGGACTAGAAGAAATAAAATCCATATTGGCAACAAACCCGGTCCTGGCCGCGCCTAACATGGGCGAACCAATGCTAGCATACATCACGGCAACTCATCAAGTTGTAAGCGCGGTGCTCGTTGTCGAACGAGAAACGAACGGACACAAGTTCCCCCATCAAAAACCAGTTTACTACGTGTCCACTGTCCTCACTCCATGCAAGTCACAGTATCCGCATTATCAAAAGATAGCGTACGCGGTGTTTATGGCATCCCGGAAGCTGCGACACTACTTTCAAAAGTGTTCGATAACAGTAGCCTCCGAAGTACCTCTTAACGACATTATAAACAACCGCGACGTGACGGGCCGGATTGCCAAATGGGCCATTGAGCTCCTCCCGTTTGACATAACCTATAAGCCACGGCGAGCCATTAAGTCGCAAGTTTTGGCGGACTTCGTCGCCGAATGGACTGAAGCCGAACTCCCTAAAGAGTACGGCACATATTCCAACTGGATCATGCACTTCGACGGCTCCAAAATGTTGGCGGTCTAGGGGCTAGCGTCGTTCTGACGTCCCCAGCAGGAGATACAGTTCAATACGTACTCCTGATAATCTATACGGACACCAACAATGCAGCCGAATACGAGGCCCTTCTACATGGTCTCCGGATGGCAGTCTCCATGGGCATTCAACGCCTAGAGGTGTGCAGGGATTCGAACCTCGCGATATGCCAAATAAATGGAGACTTTGATGCCAAGGATCTGAAAATGGCAGCTTATCGCAACGCCGTCCTAAAAATGTCAGCTCGGTTCGAAGGGCTCGAATTTCACCATATAGCTCGGGAAAACAATCAGGCAGCAGATGTCTTGGCACGCATTGGCGCAAAGCGCGATGCCTTCCCCCCCAATATCTTCTTAGAGAGGCTGTTCAAGCCATCCGTATCATGGGAAGGGGAGTCCGGAAATAATAGCTCGGACCCAACCGCACTGCCCGACACCGGACATTCTGACACAACTGGAGGCTCTGCCAACAAAGTAACATCTTCAGCCCACATAATAATGGCAGTCATTGCCCCGTGGATAGAACCATTCCTAGCCTACCTAATCAGGCAAGAACTTCCCGAGGACCAAAACAAGGCACGCTGCATAGTGCGGCGATCTAAAGCCTATAAAGTCCATGAGGGAGAGCTTTATAAGAAAAGCACCACCGGAGTCCTTCAAAGGTGTATCTTCGAAGAGGAAGGGCGGAATCTCCTGGCTGAAATTCATGCCGGACTCGGCCAGCACCACGCCACAGCCCGGGCCCTTGTAAGCAAGGCCTTCCGTACAAGATTTTATTGGCCGACGACCCGGGCAGATGCTCACGACTTAGCCCAACGATGCGTCGGCTGCCAGCTCTTTGCTAACCAAAGCCACATGCCACCCACCGCCCTCCAAACTATACCCATCACCTGGCCCTTGGCAGTGCAGGGGGCTTGACATGGTCGGACCCTTAAAGGAGGAACCCACAAGCAAAAATACCTACTGGTCATGGTGGATAAATTCACCAAATGGATAGAGGCCAAGCACATAAGACGGCGAATCCAGACCGGTGATAGACTTCATATCGGGGTCGCATACACCGTACGGCGTCCCCCCACAAAGATCATCACTGATAATGGCACGAACTTTACGGCCGACGAGGTCAAACTCTAGTGCAAAAACATGGGCATCAAGCTCGACTATGCTTCAGTCTATCACCCACAAACTAACGGTCAAGTCGAGCGAGCAAATGGTCTAATTATGAGCGGCATTAAACCCAGATTAGTGCGGTCCCTCAAGGAATCTAACACGCACTAGGTAGAGGAGCTCGACTTCGTACTCTGGGGGCTGCGGACCACGCCAAATTGCACCACCGGATTCACACCATTCTTTATGGTATACGGCGCAGAGGCGATTACGCCTGTGACATAATTCATGACTCACCTCGCGTGCGCATGTATGAAGAAAGAGAAACCAAACTCGATCGGCAGGACATTTTGGACGCCTTGGAGGAGGAGGGTGACATGGCAAAAGCCCGTTCCACATTCTATCAACAGCAGGCTCGAAGATATCAAAGCAGTGAAGTACGGGCCAAAACTTACAATGTTGGCGAGTTAGTTCTACGCCTGCCGGACAAGAAAAAGGACAAACTCAAGCCCAAATGGGAAGGTCCCTTTATTATTGACCAAGTCCTGACTAGTGGAGCGTACCATCTGCGAGATGCATCGGATAACCGACTCAAGCCGAACCCATGGAATGCAGCCCGTCTCCGAAGATTCTATGCCTAGCTCCGGACTCTGTGTTCGTCTCCTTCCTCTGTCTATTTTTTACACATTAGCTGTCTTATATTTCTCTCCTTATCCCTCGCTTTCTCTTACAGCCTTTAAGAGCTCGTTCGCGCCTTGTTCGCACACAATTGACGTGCTACCCGCGCTCGTTATACTTGGGGGCTTCCTTAACAGAAGCTTACTTATGCGGGCTTCACGCCCAACACATGTGTCACACTTCCGCATGTACCTTTTATTCACCATTATATGCATCGATATGACTTAAGTTTTGGCCAAGCTGGGTTGACTGGCTCCTGTGCTTACCCCTACGTTCCCGATTGTTCGGCTAGGCGGTAAAGGGAGCACCTATGCGATTATTCTTGCCGGGTCAGCCGGATGTGTACCTCAGACTGGGTGAAGCCGAAAGCTAGCGTTCTTAAGGGAATATTCGGTCGGTGAACTAAAGATGATTTCTCACTTGTTTATTTATCTGCCCCCAAATGCTTTTCTGCTTTTTTCGCAGTCCGGGCATGCACTTTAGGGCATGTCTCCCAGGGAAAGGAACCCCTAACGGAACTATTCTCCCTGGAAGATGTTTCTTACTAACCATGTAATATAACAGAACTAGGTGGGCACTTATGCATTTCAAGCACTAATGACCCCTACGCCTGCATGCCCCGGTTCTTACATAACCGAGAGGGTATTCGGACACACTCCGGACTATCAGGTCCCGAAGTTGAAGCGAAAAGGTCCGCCATGACAAACAATCTACAATCTGGCTAGAAGGCATTTTACATGTCATCTTAAATTACATAGTCAATTTGACTGAGCATATTCCTCTTCAATACCATCCAACAGACTGTCTAGTTTACAGTCCTTTTGGGAATATTTGGCGGCCAACTCTACTTGGCCGTACACTAAGCTCACAGGGATCTGCTTCCCATCAGCCCCCACAGGTCCGACCTCGGCCATGTGGTTTGGGTCAGCCTTTGTGTACCGCGTCTTCACCATGGCCCAGGCCTCCCTGGGAGCTTGACGGCAGGCTGATATCTTCCATAGTCGGAAGCGGCGCCGCGCTCCCTTAAGCCTCTCTGCCAGCTCTCCAAGGCCTTCGGGCATGGAGACAGATGGCCACAAGGCCTGGGCGACGCATTTCATCACCTGCCAAACTCGTTCGTGCAATTGTAAGAGCTCGGGAAGAAGGTCACCCGTAGAACCGGGCATTTCCTCTGCAGGACAACCTGTGAGCATACATACAGACATAACTCTGTTAGTCGACTTCCTCGCCGAACTCTTTTTCAAAGTTCGTTCAAGCACTTACTAAAAATGTCGCGTCGAAGCCGTCGATTCTCCTTCACGGAGTCCGACAGCTGGGCACGAACATCCTTTAGTTCCTCGCCCAGCCGGGTGTTGGCATCTTGGAGATTATTCTTCTCCTGCCTCACCCTCGTAAGCACGCTCTCGCCGGCCTTTAACCAGCACAAGAGTTGTTGCTTGTCCGGATCTACTCCGGCGCCATCTGCAATGATATTGTCAGATTTGCACACACGCCGCACTTCACAACATACTTATCTTTCGAAGCGTATATTACCAGAGGGCGTCTCCTTGGCCTCCCACTTGGCGGCTAGTGCGGCCTCAAGTTGGGCTTTGCACTCTTCCAGCTCCTGGGACAATTGGGTATTCTTCTTTGTAAGATCCTGCATAACAAATGATCCTTACATCAGTTATTCTAACTGTTTCAAGTCTCGGGGGCTACTGACATATATAACCATCAAATTTTCTCACCCGTATGTCTTTCACATACTGCTCCGTGGCTCTGGCTAGACCATTTTGAGAGGCACGGAGGTACGCATCTCCCGAATTGAAGGCATCCAATGCCTCTTGGGAGAAACAAGCATCACGAAGAACTGTCCGGCGATGCGTGTGATTCATGGCACTCTCCACCTCGGAATTGGTGGCGGACAGTCTGTCCGCATCCTCTGTTGGAGGAGCGTCCGACGCGCGCCTCGTGTTCGCCTCGCTTACGGACTGGCTTTGGAGCCTGGCTGGTGGAGGCTCGATTGGCAATCTCTCCGGATATAGTCCGGCGAGCCCTCTTTTTCCTAAAAAAAGGAGAGCACGGGCGTTAGTATGCATCGTAAGAATAATACTTTGGAATAAGGTAGCGTGCCTTACTGCTGCGCCGGTTCCTCGACCCGGACTACGTGCCTCTTTAGCCTACCCGCCCTCGCGGTCCCCTGTTGGCTAGTCGCCGCAGGTTCGGCATTCCGCCTCGGGATCCTCCCCTGCGAAATATCATTGGTATATGGTGATAAAAAATAAGCACAGATGGATCATCTTCGAAGTATTGGGACTTGGTCTCGATTACTTGTGAGGCGGGAGCAGTCCAGGATAATCGGCTGTAATAGCCACCAAGGCATTGTCGATGCTCAGTTGGTGAAATACCCCATCGATCAGCTCCACGGATATATCCGGATCCTCTTGGGAGGCCGGATCGAGGGACCGTTCCGGATCCTCGGGTTGTGGACGAGGGCTGTTTATATCCTTTACGGCCCGGCGCAATTCCTGCGTCGAAATCACAAGATAAGGTACTTAACTATGGGAGACAGATGGGCAAAAAGAAGTGTCCGCTTACCCAGCTTGGAGGATTGTACATAGAAAATCCGCCCTGTGGATTGACACGGAGGAACTCCTCCTCTTCTCCCTTGAACAATGCGGACAAGATCTTCGTCAGACTGGCAACTGATCCCGGCCCCTTACGGCCGCAGCGGGTGGCATCATCCTCCCCGTTGAAATCCCACATGGGGTAGCCTCTATACTGAAGCGGCTGCACCCCCCGCATAATGCATGTGGCCATGACCCCGATCATGGTCTGTCCGGAATGAGCTATCAACCTTATCCGGCTCATCAGGTAAAGGACGTCCTTGTCATTTTCCCTCTGAGTGCTCCGTGGACGCCAGCTTAGGCGCTTCTTCAAAGGAGCATTATTGAACTCGGGGAGGCCAATCCGAACAGGGTCCGGCAGGGGGACATCTTCTATATAAAACCATTCTGAAGGCCAGTCTTCGGACGCCTTCCTTGGGGTTCCGGATAGATATCCGGTCCCGGCAATGCGCCATAGTTCGGATCCGCCCACTTGATATATCGACCCCTCCTGAGAACGGGGCACAAGGCGTAACAGCTTCTTCCACAGCGAAATGAGCCTCGATGCCCAAAACAGCTCGCAAAGGGCTCTGAAGCCCGCAATATGCAATATGGAGGCAGGCGTAAGGTTGTGCAACTGGAGGCCGTAGAACTCAGGAGCCCCGGAAAACGGATGAATTGGAAATCCGAGCCCTCTTATCAGATAAGGGACAAGGCATACCCGCTCTCCTTTGGAGGGACTGGGGACGCTCTCCGCTTTCTCTCCGCCATTATAGGTGGCAAGTCCGGCTCGAACCGGGACCATGAAGGTTGGGGGAAGGAATCCCTTGGTTTGGAGCGTCGATGGCTCATTTGCGGAGGCGGAACATCTCTCCCAACCTCCGTGCTGGGGGCTGGGAGGCGAGAGGAGTAGCTGCGTCGGTAGCCATGATGGAATGGATCTCTGTCGGATGCGCTCCGATGAATGCTCGCGAAGGGAAGATGGTGTGATTTGGATCTAAATCCTCGTATCTTTTATAGGCAGCTCATTTGCGCAGCTAGGGGGGTAAATGTAAATACACTCTGGCTTTTCGCATTCGTTTGACAAGTGGAAGACGGCCATTATTGGGCGTGGAAGCCAAGGAGCGCAATATTCATGAGAAGCCGAACACTATTCAACAGGTACACAGAATTTGGAGAAGAACCCACCTTGCAATGCCGAAGACAATCATGCGCGGACTCATCGTCATTGAAGCTTGGTTCGGGGCTCTTGAGGAGTCCTGGATTAGGGGGTGTCCGGATGGCGGACTATAACCTTTGGCGGACTCTGGACTATGAAGATACAAGATTGAAGACTTTGTCCCGTGTCCGGATGGGACTTTCCTTGGCGTGGAAGGCAAGCTTGGCGATACGGATATGTAGATCTCCTACCATTGTAACCGACTCTGTGTAACCCTAGCCCTTTCCGATGTCTATATAAACCGGAGGGTTTTAGTCCGTAGGACGAACAACAATCATACCATAGGCTAGCTTCTAGGGTTTAGCCTCTCTGATCTCGTGGTAGATCTACTCTTGTACTACCCATATCATCAATATTAATCAAGCAGGACTAGGGTTTTACCTCCGTCGAGAGGGCCCGAACCTGGGTAAAAACATCGTGTCCCTTGTCTCCTGTTACCATCCGCGTAGACGCACAGTTCGGGACCCCCTACCCGAGATCCGCTGGTTTTGACACCGACACCCGATGACAAGCCAAGCTATTGTTTCATACTTTAACATTTTCAAAACTTTTTCAATCTTCACGCAATACATGAGCGTGAGCCATGGATATAGCACTATATGTGGAATAGAATGGTGGTTGTGGAGAAGACAAAAAGAGGGAAGATAGTCTCACATCAACTAGGCGTATCAACGGGCTATGGAGATGCCCATCAATAGATATCAATGTGAGTGAGTAGGGATTGCCATGCAACGGATGCACTAGAGCTATAAGCATATGAAAGCTCAACAAAAGAAACTAAGTGGGTGTGCATCCAACTCGCTTGCTCACGAAGACCTAGGGCATTTTGAGGAAGCCCATCATTGGAATATACAAGCCAAGTTCTATAACGAAAAATGCCCACTAGTATATGAAAGTGACAAAATGAGAGACTCTCTATCATGAAGATCATGGTGCTACTTTGAAGCACAAGTGTGGTAAAAGGATAGTAGCATTGTCCCTTCTCTCTTTTTCTCTCATTTTTTATTTTTTATTATTTTTTATTTGGGCCTTTTCTCTTCTTTTTTTTGCCTCTTTTTTTTCTTTTTTTTCGTCCGGAGTCTCATCCCGACTTGTGGGGGAATCATAGTCTCCATCATCCTTTCCTCACTGGGACAATGCTCTAATAATGATGATCATCACACTTTTATTTACTTACAACTCAAGAATTACAACTCGATACTTAGAACAAAATATGACTCTATATGAATGCCTCCGTGATCTCTAGGGATGTGCAATGACTCATGAGTGACATGTATAAAAGAATTATGAATGGTGGCTTTGCCACAAATACGATGTCAACTACATGATCATGCTAAGCAGTATGACAATGATGGAGCGTGTCATAATAAACAGAACGGTGGAAAGTTGCATGGCAATATATCTCGGAATGGCTATGGAAATGCCATGATAGGTAGGTATGGTGGCTATTTTGAGGAAGGATATGGTGGGTGTATGATGCCGGCGAAAGGTGCGCCGTATTAGAGAGGCCAGCAATGGTGGAAGGAAGAAGAGTGCGTATAATCCATGGACTCAACATTAGTCATAAAGAACTCATATACTTATTGCAAAAATCTAGAAGTTATCAAAGCAAAGTATTTCGCGCATGCTCCTAGGGGGGATAGATTGGTAGGAAAAGACCATCGCTCGTCCCCGACCGCCACTCATAAGGAAGACAATCAATAAATAAATCATGCTCCGACTTCATCACATAACGGTTCACCATACGTGCATGCTACGGGAATCACAAACTTTAACACAGGTATCTCTAAAATTCACAACTACTCAACTAGCATGACTCTAATATCACCATCTTCATATCTCAAAACAATTATCAAGCATCAAACCTCTCTTAGTATTCAACACACTCATAAGAATTCATACAAATCTTTTATGCTTAGCATATTAGGATTATTTAAGCAAATTACCATGCTATTTAAGACTCTCAAAATAATATAAGTGAAGTACTAGAGCAAATGACAAACTACTCTGAAAGATATAAGTGAAGATCAATGAGTTGTCGGATAATTACGCAACTATGTGAAGACTCTCTAACATTTAAGAATTTCAGATCTTGATACTTTATTCAAACAGCAAGCAAAGCTAAATAAAACTACATTGCAAGGATAGCACAACTCATGTGAAGAAGCAAAAACTTAGGCTCAACCGATACTAACTGATAGTTGTTGAAGAAGAAAGGTGGGATGCCTACCGGGGCATCCCCAAGCTTAGATGCTTGAGACTTCTTGAAATATTATCTTGGGGTGCCTTGGGCATCCCCAAGCTTGAACTTTTGTGTCTCCTTAATTCCTCTCATATCATGGTTTCTTTTTTATCAAAAGCTTCATTCACAACAAACTCAACAAGAACTCGTGAGATATGTTAGTTTAAACCAATGCAAAACCTTATCATTTTCTACTGTAACAAATCACTAAGATTATTATTCCACATTGCATACTGAATTCCTATCCTTAAATAGAATCATTAAACAAGCAAACATATGCAAACAATGCAAACATAACAGCAATCTGCCAAAACAGTATAGTCTGTAAAGAATGCAAGATTCATCATACTTCCCTAACTCCAAAAATTATGAACTAAAATTCCCACTGTAATAAATTTATAATATCTCAATATGCAAAAAGATTCAACATTATACCAATCTCTGACTTTTCTTGGGAATTTTCGCAACAGCGGTAAACTTTATGTTTCCAAACAGCAACAAGTATAGTAGCAAAATAAGCATGGCAAAGGCTATCCTTGACTTTTTTATTGAAACTAAAGATGCAAAACATTATTATAAATAACAGAAAGCAAATACTAACAAAAGAAAAGGACTCTCCAAGCAAAACACATATCATGTGGTGAATAAAAATATAGCTCCAAGTAAAGTTACGGATGAACGAAAACGAAAGAGGGGATGCCATCCGGGGCATCCCCAAGCTTAGAAGCTTGGTTATCCTTGAGTATTACCTTGTGGTGCCTTGGGAATCCCCAAGCTTGGGCTATTGCCACTCCTTATTCCATAGTCCATCGAATCTTTACCCAAAACTTGAAAACTTCACAACACAAAACTTAACAGAAAACTCGTAAGCTCCGTTAGCGAAAGAAAACAAAACACCACTTCAAGTTACTGTAATGAACTCATTATTTATTTGTATTGGTGCTAAACCTACTGTATTCCAACTTATCTATGCTTTGTAAACTATTTTACTAGCCATAGAGTCATCAAAATAAGCAAACAACACAATGAAAACAGAATCTGTCAAAAACAGAACAGTCTGTAGTAATCTGTAACTAACGCAAACTTCTGGAACTCCAAAAATTCTAAAATAAACTGGTGGACCTGAGGAATTTGTCTAGTAATCATCTGCAAAAAGAATCAACTAAAGAGCACTCTCCAGTAAAAAGTTCTAGCTAATCTCGTGAGCGCTAAAGTTTCTGTTTTTTACAGCATGATCATAAAGACTTCACCCAAGTCTTCTCAAAGGTTCTACTTGGCACAAACACTTATTAAAACACAAAAACACATCTAAACAGAGAATAGATGGATAATTTATTACTAAACAGAACCAAAAATAAAGAAACTAAAATAAAATTGGGTTGCCTCCCAACAAGCGCTAACGTTTAACGCCCCTAGCTAGGCATGATGATTTCAATGATGCTCACATAAAAGATAAGAACTGAAACATAAAGGGAGCATCATGAAGAATATTACTAGAACATTTAAGTCTAACCCACTTCCTATGCATAGGGATTTTGTGAGCAAACAACTTATGGGAACAAGAATCAACTTGCATAGGAAGGTAAAACAAGCATAACTTCAAGATTTTAAGCACATAGAGAGGAAACTTGATATTATTGCAATATGTAGAAGCATACGATCCTCTCTCATAATAATTTTCAGTAGCATCATGAATGAATTCAACAATATAACCAGCACCTAAAGCATTCTTTTCATGATCTACTTGCATAGAAATTTTATTACTCTCCACATAAGCAAAATTCTTCTCTTGAATAGTAGTGAGAGCAAACTCAACAAAATAACTATCATATGATTGAAAATTAAGATCAAGATGAAAAGTTTCATGGTTATTGTCGGTGTCAAAACCGGCGGATCTCGGGTAGGGGGTCCCGAACTGTGCGTCTAGGCGGATGGTAACAGGAGACAAGGGACACAATGTTTTTACCCAGGTTCGGGCCCTCTCGATGGAGGTAATACCCTACTCCTGCTTGAATAATATTGATGATATGGGTAGTACAAGAGTAGATCTACCACGAGATCAAGGAGGCTAAACCCTAGAAGCTAGCCTATGGTATGATTGTTGTTCGTCCTCTACAGACTAAAACCCTCCGGTTTATATAGACACCGGATAGGTTAGGGTTACACAGAGTCGGTTACAATGGTAGGAGATCTACATATCCGTATCGCCAAGCTTGCCTTCCACGCCAAGGAAAGTCCCATCTGGACACGAGACGAAGTCTTCAATCTTGTATCTTCATAATCTTGGAGTCCGGCCGTGATGATAGTTCGGCTATCCGGACACCCCCTTGTCCAGGACTCCCTCAGTAGCCCCTGAACCAGGCTTCAATGACGACGAGTCCGGCGCGCATATTGTCTTCGGCATTGCAAGGCGGGTTCCTCCTCCGAATACTTCATAGAAGGTTTTGAACACAAGGATAATGTCCGGCTCTGCAAAACAAGTTCCACATACCACCGTAGAGAGAATAATTTTTGCGCAGATCTGGCGGCGTACTCATGGCGTGACATCACACCACGGCCAGGCCTTTATATGAATCGCTTTTACCGTTCCACCTTAAGCGCGTTTAGCGAGGCGGTTTCCTTGGCACGTCTTTATCAAAGCATAGATCGTGCCCCTTATTCCGGATTCTCATCAATACGGACGTGGGTAACCCATCCGCGCCATTGATTACGGCGCTTGGGAGATAAGCGAGTTTTACCAGGCTGGTGGGGGATGCATAGCTTCGTCCGTCCATATAAGGGGATAAGGATCCACCTTTTCACCTACGCCTTCTTCCTCCTTTGCTTATCCATTCTCGTGCACTCGAGCTCCAGCGCCCGACTCCGCACATCCCAACTCAACCTTCTCCAGCCATGTCCGGAGCGGGAGGCAGGTGGATGGCCTCCTCCGTCACGGAGGGGCACATCACAAGACTGCGGGAGGCCACATATTTGTCCGGCGACATCGCGCACAGGCTGCCCGACGCGGGGCAGCTCATTCCAACCCCTGTGCCCCATGAGAGGGTGGTGTTTCTCCCCACTTCCTCCATGGACAAGGTTTTCCACTTCACCCATTTGTCTGGGGCTCATGTTCTACTACGGCCTGGACTTCCACGACTGGACCCGAATTTTATCCTCAACATCTCGGCGTTTATCGTCAGTGCGAGGCCTTCCTGCATCCAGCCCCACTTCGGCATATGGCTGAAGATCTTCAATGTCGGGCGAAGGTAGTGGGCGGCCGTCAAGCGGAGTGCGGAGGCGCCATGGTCGGCAAGATGGCCAAAGTCCTATGGCTCGAGGGCGCCTTTGTGGAGACAATAAAGTGGTGGCAATCGGGGTGGTTCTACATCACCGAGCCACGCGACCACGAATGGGTGGCGGCCCCCGAATTCAGATCTGGCTTCCCCACACGACTCTCGTCATGGAAAGAGACGGGCCTGACGTGGGGGAATTCAGACGAGCTATCGGGACTCCAAACATGCGTCCAAACACGGTGGACAAGAATCTCGTGCTTGTCGGCGTAATCCGTGTGATGCTCATCCGCCGGATTCTCCCATGCCAACAACGGGCCTTTAATTTGTGGGAGTTCGATCCGCACGACATCGAATTTGAGCGGCTCTTCGACACTACGCACGAAGATGCCCGGAAGGTGCTGTTCAAGGGCGCTGAAGCCCCAAAGCATCCGCTAACAAAGATCGCGGATACATTTCGCGGCGTCAAGCCGGCGAGGTAAGTTATTTACCCTTTACGGGACTCTTTTTCATAGATTGACTCTATGTGGGATCTAAAACTCCATAATCTTTTACAGATCGGCTGAAGACGTCCGGACAGATTAATCGTCTGCCTCTCTTTGCCGGAAGACCCAGCGGACGCCCGATTGACGGGCTGCTGGCTCCGTACCCATGTGATGCCGGAGAAGAAGGCCAAGAAGGAGGCCACGGAACTCGAAGGAGCTCCCGGCGCCAGTCTTGTCGATTGAAGCGAGAATCTTCTCCGAGGACGAGGAGGAGGAAAAAGCTTCTCCCCGCCGGGAGGAGAGGAAAAGGAAGGCCGCCTAACCGGGGAGGCCGGAGGGTCCAAGAAGGGAAGAATCCTTCCTCCGGACTTCTCCACCAACGTCGACAACGACGAGGAGGATTGGCCAACAAGGGCCAAGCCCCTGGCGAGATCGTAAGTGTCCGAATACCCATGGCTTTTTTATCATTGCATAGTGTTCTCTAATGCCGAACAATCATGCAGCCCGCCCAAGGGCGATTTCGCCACTTCATCGAAAGGTGTCCACGAGTTCGTCGGAAATGGAGAGTACTTCACTTCCGACCGCCTCCTCACCTCACGCTGCGGACGACGCCGTGGTGGGGCCCCAAGGGGGGCTTGGTCAAGAGGAGGTGGCGCAGGAGGCGCCACAAGGCAACCTCCCGGACTCCAGGCGCGTGGGGGGCAAGACCCCCAGGGGCTCTAAGCCCGATCCTTGTCTGGACTCCATGCCGGAACCTTCAGTGGTTCCGGAGTCCGGCAAGCGGTCCCTTCTTAAGAAGGGTAAGACACCGGTGTCCTCCGTCCAACCGGAGGCACAGGATAACTCTTGGAGGCGCTAACAGCGCCTCCATCGACGCAGCACCGCCTTGTTATGAGTGCGGTGATCCGGAACGATTCGATCCACCAAGAGCGGGCTGACCAAAGCACATACCAGCCTTCTAACAGGCTTTGAGGTAAGTTTAGAATATGTAAAAATATTACCGCATAGACAGTGGCCTTCGATGCTTAGTTCGGTGTTCGGAAAGAAAAGCCGGACTAAGGATCTAAAAAGATATACGCAGGAGTATAACATAAGTATGTCAATATGGGAATGCAGGTTGCGCTGCTGACCTCTGCCGCACTGACTGTGGAGGTCAATGATTGAAGCAGAGCCTCGAGCGGTCCGAGAACGAGCTCGGCCAAGCCAAGAAGCAGCTCGAGGACAAGGAAGGTAAGTAGTACCTTATTAAAGAAATACCTTATAGAAAGGTTTCGGTTGCCAAAAAATAACAGGAATAACATGGGTGCTGCAGGGCCACGAACGCAGGTGGCGACCACGAAGGAAGCGGTGTCCGTGGGTCGAAACAAAGCGGTCATGGAACGCACCAAGCGAGAGAAGGGGGAGGCGCAGCTGGCCAAGGTACGGCAAGAGCTCCAAGCTCTCGTGGAAAAACACGAGAGTTTGGAGCGTGACTCAAAGACTCGAGAGTCCGAGCTCGCCTCGCCTCTTGAGAGTGCCAAAGCTGCTAAGGCCGAGGCCCAAAAAGCCCTCCAAGAAATTGAGTCGTTAAAGAAGATAGCGGCGGGTAAGGCATTCTTTGTGCAAAGCAAGCATGTGAAAGTGAATTACCTATTACTTACCCGGATTCGGAGCTCTCGAGGAGCATTCGGAGATTTGCCCCGTAGTGTGTCTGATGCTGCCGCATTCTACCGCGCCAAGGAGGGGAGCTCGACGGAAAAGGTGTTCTGGTCTCAGATATCGAGGCGGACATCCGGTGTTTCGAGCGACCAAATGAAGTACCGGTCGAGCTCCACTAGGTCGCCGAACAGGCCATGAAGGGCCTTATAAGCGGCCGTGGCCATTGGAAGCCATGCACAGGAGCTACTTCGGCTTAGTGCAGCGGTGGTGGACGCCTTTGTCCACGGATTGAAGTCATCAAGCGCTCCGTCTGCATTGAAGGTGTCCGTCGGGCCCTTGCCCGTGCTAAAGTCTGCTGGGGCAAGCTGGATGCGGAGAAGCTTGTGACGGACGGGCCACCAAAGGGCAAGGAGCATCATACGCCCAAAATGTACTATGAGGGCCTCTGAAGGGTGCCCGCGAATAGCGGATGAGTGCTCCAAAGATGTAATTTTTGAATAGACTCGCATTTGTTATCCTGTACATCGAAAACTTGTTCATATGCGCTTAAGAAACCTTGTTAATTTAAAATATTACCTTCAGGCGGCCGTTTATCAAATTTGAGAGATGGCAAGTCGTTGGCTTCACCCCCATGCCACGAAAGTCTTTGGGGTGTTCGGGATAAACTTGAGCACTCTTGTTCCCATTCTTGGGTCCATCTAGGAGGCGCTCAACGCAACGAACAAGGCAACCGGACTTATAATGCTTAAACACTCTCACTTAGCCATAGAATTCTATAATTTTAAATTTGGTGAAGCCCCTAGTATTCGGAAGACCGAGTTCGGGCGCTATCCACGCCTTTGGCCGGACAACTCCGGTTCCTCGCTCAAGCGGCATAAGTCTTTAGGGACCCGAAAAAACCTCTCGAACAGCGACGGATCTCGCCCTATCATGACGGCGGTCAGTTTTAGCTTTCCATCGAGGTGCTCGACCCAGCTCAAGCTGGGGGCACAATCGCGATGGTTCTCCGGTGCTACCTTAGCCGATATAACGGAACGTAAGGTACCAAAACACGGGAGCCGGGCAAACCCAACTATTGACCCAAGACATGATTCGGAGCCGATTCATATAATGCTATAAGTTTGGGCTGCCGCACTTGTGAAAGTGTTCGGGCTTATCACACCATAATTTTGGGGTACTTAAGCCCCTGGTGTATTGGCCGTACCAAAGTGTACGGGTGCGTAATGTCATCAAATGAGCATATAAAGAAAAGAGTGCAATAATAGGCAAAAGCTATGTATTGTTTATTCAAAAAGGTACTGCAATGAAAGCAGAACGATACAAATAGTGTGATAAGCAAGGGATGGGACTATCTAACATGTCCCCCTCCAGGGGTAAGCTGCGGGATGATATGTAAAACAGGTATAATGCTCGTAATAGAGACCACCTGAACACTTGACGTGGCTTTCTGCTTCCCTGGCTGTTGCATCGTGAGTTCGGCGATTCTAGTGCCGGACAGGACTTCTGAAAGACGGAGTCCTGAAAGTAAGAAAAAGGAAGAAAAAGGAAAAGAAAAGGAATGACGTAATCGAGCCCACAGTGCGGTCGAGCCGCATTCTTGGCGTGCCGTGGTCGTGCCCTCCCCATATGCCCATGGTATCTCGGAGCGTAATTATGTACGCGTAATACTAGCTTCGCAATTTCGCGAGGGCTGGGGTTAGCCGGATTGCTACGCTGGCGCTTGAATCTTGCCAGCGGTCTTGTTGTAGGTTACTCCGGCCACAGACTTGGATGGTCTGCACGCTTAGTGGCCGAACTCGAGAATTGCTGTGAGAGGCTGCTTTGTACCTCTACCGCGAGGGCCGCCGTGTGCTCCTCCGTTCGGAGAGAGCGTTCGGTGTTTCCATTGACCGTGATTACTCCTCGAGGGCCTGGCATCTTGAGCTTTAGGTATGCGTAGTGCGGCACCGCATTGAACTTTGCAAATGCGGTTCGTCCGAGCAGTGCGTGATAGCCGCCATGAACGAGACTATGTCGAAGATTAACTCTTCGCCGGAAGTTATCCGGGATCCGAAGACCACTTCGAGTGTAACTGAGCCTGCATAGTTGGCCTCTACACCGGTATGGCGACTTTAAGGGTCGTCTTTGTAGGTTTAATCCTTGAGGGTCTATGCCCATCTTGTACCTTTGTATCCACGATAAAGCAGGTTCAGCCGCTACCGCCATCCGTCAGGACTCTGGTGAGGTGAAATCCGTCAATAATTGGGTCAAGAACCAGTGCGGCGAAACCGCCGTGACGGATGCTAGTGGGGTGGTCCCTTCGATCGAAGGTGATCGGGCAGGAAGACCATGGGTTGAACTTTGGGGCGACTGGCTCTATCGCATATACGTCCCTTTAGTGCACGCTTCCGCTCCCTTTTGGGTATGTGGGTTGCGTATATCATGTTCACCGTCCGCACTTGTGTGGGAAAAACCTTCATCCTCTATTGTTCGGGCGGCCGGGCTCTTCCTCGTCATCGCTATGTAGCCCCTTGTCATTGAGTTCGGCACTTAACTTGCTCGCTTGCTTGAACACCCAACAATCCCTGTTGGTGTGATTGGCTGGTTTTTTGGGGGTGCCATGTATCTGGCACAAGCAATCGAGTATTCGGTCCAAGTTGGACGGGCCCTGGGTATTTCTTTTGAATGGCTTCTTCCGCTGACCGGGTTTAGAGCCTCTGAATCCGGCATTGACAGCCGTATCTTCAGCATTATCATCGTTAATGCGGCGCTTTTTGTTGTTGCGACGCGACCTGCCATTGCTGTCCTTGTTATCCGAACTATCAGGGTGTTTGGCCAAGTTGTTGTTTCGAGCTAGCCACTGTCCTCTCCCGCACAAAAGCGGGTCATGAGTGTTGTGAGGGCTGCCATAGATTTCGGCTTTTCTGTCCTAGGTGCCGGGCAAGCCATTCGTCATGGATGTTATGTTTGAAGGCTGCAAGGGCCTCTGCATCCGGACGATCCACGATTTGATTTTTCTTTGTTAGGAACCGTGTCCGTAATTGTTCCGCCGATTCTTACAGCTGCTGAATTATGTGGCTAAGGTCATCGGCGTCGTGGTCGCACATATGTGCCTGGAAGTTATCAAGGAATGTGGCTTCGGGTCCTCCCAACAACCAATTGATTCTGCTGGCAAGTTGTTGAGCCAATGGCGAGCTGGTCCTTTAAGCTTGAGTGGGAGGTATTTGATGGCATGTAGATCATCACCGCGGGCCATGTGGATATGGAGGAGATAGTCCTCGATCCGCATCGCAGGATCTGTGGGTACCATCGTATGATTCGATGTTTACGGGTTTGAAGCCCTCGGGATTTGATGATCCATTACTTCATCTGTGAAGCATAGTGGGTGTGCTTGGCGCCTACAGTATTGGGCTATATCACGGCGTAGCTCATATGAGCCTTGTCTCATCGTGTTCGGCCCGGCCGGGTTTCTTGTATCCGGCGTGACGGTAATCATCCAGCGTCGTTAGGCCCACGCGATCCGTAGATCAATCTTGTATGTTTTGCCTTATCCTCCAGTATATCTCGCAAGTCCGTGCGTTTTCCGTGCCTTGGTACTTTTGAGCGACGTCGGGTGTGGCTTGAGCGGAGGGCCGAGAGGCTTCTCCGTCGCAGCCACGGGTGTGATCCGCCATGTCGTGCTTTGGTGACTAGGGTGCTTCCTCCTCCGATCGAGGCGACGGCCTGCGTTTGGGGTAGCTTTGTAGGGGCGTTCGAGTTCATACTCTTCGCTGCAAGGACTTGATCCATCCGCTAGCAGGTCTTGGTCAACTCTAAGCTGTTGCTGCTTTTTCTTGAGGCTGCTTGTCGTGGCTGTAAGCCCTACGTTTGAAAGCAGCTCTGTTGGCGGGATCCTCGAGCACGACAAATTAAATTGCGTCGTCGAGGCTTGCCTCATCTTCGGAGGGAGGCGCATAATTATCGCCCTCGACCTCTCTTTACGCCGCACTATCGTGCGGACTTGCTTCTCCCTCCTCCCGTGGCCGAGTCCCGCTGGAGGGTTGTCTTCGATCTTGTCCGGTGTTATTATCTCCCGTGCCGGAATCACCATTTTTGCTGTGGCGGGATTTAGAGCGGCGCCGTTGATGTCGGCGCTTCGGTTGCTTTTTGGAGGGGTCATCCTCCGTTGTTCCATCGCCGTTCCCATCTTTTGGGATATCCATCATGTATATGTCGTATGACGAGGTGGCCTTTCAGTGCCCTATAGGCGCTGGGTCTTGGTCGTCTCCGGCATCGTCGTCCATACCGTCGATATCTTCGGAGTCGAAGTCGATCATGTCGGTTAAATCATCGACAGTAGCTACAAAGTGGGTGGTGGGTGGGCGTTGAATTTCTTTGTCGTCCGTATCCCAACCTTCTGTCCGTAGTCTGGCAGGGATCTCCGGATAAAGAGAGAGACTTTAGTGAATTCAGGATGTCGACAAAGGGCGAGTGCTGAAAGATGTCCGCGGCAGTGAACTCCATGACCGGCGCCCAATCGGATTCGATTGGCAGTGGCATGGAGGATTCGGAGTCCGGAGAGGAGTCCAACACCCTGGAGTCGAGGTCTTCGCAAAGGACAGGGATGGAGTTCGGCTCAATCACCGTAGAGATTGTAGCCCCCGAGGCGGTGTCCAACCACTCGTCCTCGGTCGGGGAATCCGGCTCCGGATTAAGGGTCGGAGCGGATGCTGCTGCGGCCTCGAGGGCACTGTTCGGCTGCAGAGCTAGATCATGCCCATCGAGACAGTGCGGCGCGCTTGGCCGTGGCTCGAATCCGTCGAAGATCAAGTCTCCGCGGATACGGCCGTATAGTTCAAACCTCCAAATCTAACCTGATGGCCAGGGGCGTAGCTTTCGATCTGCTCCAGATGGCCAAGCGAATTGGCCCGCAGTGCAAAGCCGCCGAATACGAAGATCTGTCCGGGAGAAAAGTCTCACCCTGGACCGCGTCGTTGTTGATGATCGAAGGAGCCATCGGGCTTATCGGTGACGACACAGAGGAACTCTCAATGAAAGCACCAATGTCGGTGTAAAACCGCGGATCTCGGGTTGGGGTCCCGAGCGTGCGTCTAGGCGGATGGTAACAGGAGACAAGGGACACGATGTTTTACCCAGGTTGGGCCCTCTCGATGGAGGTAATACCCTACTCCTGCTTGATTAATATTGATGATATGGGTAGTACAAGAGTAGATCTACCACGAGATCAAGGAGGCTAAACCCTAGAAGCTAGCCTATGGTATGATTGTTGTTTTTCCTAGGACTAAAACCCTCCGGTTTATATAGACACCGGATAGGTTAGGGTTACACAGAGTCGGTTACAATGGTAGGAGATCTACATATCCGTATCCCCAAGCTTGCCTTCCACGCCAAGGAAAGTCCCATCCGGACACGGGACAAAGTCTTCAATCTTGTATCTTCATAGTTTGGAGTCCGGCCGTAATGATATTTCGGCTATCCGGACACCCCCTAGTCCAGGACTCCCTCAGTTATCATTATTCCTTAGAGCATACGTGCCATCATAATAATCATCATAGATAGGAGGCATGCTTTCATCATAGTAAATTTGCTCATCAAAGCTTGGGGGACAAAAAATATCATCTTCATCAAACATAGCTTCCCCAAGCTTGTGGCTTTGCATATCATTAGCATCATGGATGTTCAAAGAATTCATACTAACAACATTGCACTCATGCTCATCATTCAAAGATTTAGTGCCAAACATTTTAATGCATTCTTCCTCTAAAACTTTGGCACAATTTTCCTTTCCATCATACTCACGAAAGATATTAAAAAGATGAAGCGTATGAGACAAAGTCAATTCCATTTTTTTGTAATTTTATTTTATAGACTAACTAGTGATAAAACAAGAAACAAAAAGATTCGATTGCGGGATCTAAAGATATATTTTCACCTACCTTGCCTCCCCGGCAACGGCGCCAGAAAAGAGCTTCATGTCTACTACGCAACCTTCTTCTTGTAGACGTTGTTGGGCCTGCAAGTGCACAGGTTTGTAGGACAGTAGCAAATTTCCCTCAAGTGGATGACCCAAGGTTTATCAATCCGTGGGAGGCGTAGGATGAAGATGGTCTCTCTCAAGCAACCCTGCAACCAAATAACAAAGAGTCTGTTGTGTCCCCAACACAACCAATACAATGGTAAATTATATAGGTGCACTAGTTCGGTGAAGAGATGGTGATACAAGTGCAATATCGATGGTAGATATAGGTATTTGTAATCTGAAAATATAAAAACAGCAAGGTAACAAATGATAAAAGTGAGAGTAAACGGTATTGCAATAATAGGAAACAAGGCCTAGGGTTCATACTTTCACTAGTGCAAGTTCTCTCAACAATAATAACATAATTGGATCACATAACTATCCCTCAACATGCAACAAAGAGTCATTCCAAAGTCACTAATAGTGGAGAACAAACGAAGAGATTATGGTAGGGTACGAAACCACCTCAAAGTCATTCTTTCCAATCGACCCGGTGGGCTATTCCTATAAGTGTCACAAACAGCCCTAGAGTTCCTACTAGAATAAAACCTTAAGACACAAATCAATCAAAACCCTAATGTCACCTAGATACTCCAATGTCACCTCAAGTATCCGTGGGCATGATTATATGATATGCATCACACAATCTCAGATTCATCCAACCAACATAAAAGTACTTCAAAGAGTGCCCCAAAGTTTCTACCGGAGAGTCAAGAACGTGTGTCAACCCCTATGCATAGGTTCATGGGAGGAACCCGCAAGTTGGTCACCAAAACATACATCAAGTGGCACATGTTATCCCATTGTCACCACAGATAAGCACGACAAGACATACATCAAGTGTTCTCATAAAAGACTCAATCCGATAAGATGACTTCAAAGGGGAAACTCAATTCATCACAAGAGAGTAGAGGGGGAGAAGAAACATAAGATCCAACTATAATAGCAAAGCTCGGGATACATCAAGATCGTGCCATAGAGGGAACACGAGAGAGAACACGAGAGAGAGAGAGAGATCAAACACATAGCTACTGGTACATACCCTCAGCCCCGAGGGTGAACTACTCCCTTCTCGTTATGGAGAGCGCCGGATGATGAAGATGGCCACCGGTGAGGGTTCCCCCTCCCAGGTGCTGCAATGGTCTCGATTC
Source organism: Aegilops bicornis (assembly GCA_021605145.1). Taxonomy (NCBI): domain Eukaryota; kingdom Viridiplantae; phylum Streptophyta; class Magnoliopsida; order Poales; family Poaceae; genus Aegilops; species Aegilops bicornis. Next base: position 673,686,619 of record CM038673.1, on the reverse strand, counting down.
GTTTTTGGTGGCTCTGGAGGTTTTGCAGCGGCGGAACTCCCGATCTATCTTCTGTTCTGTAAGTTTTACAATACGTAGGTATATATGGGTGAAAGGAGTACTCGATGGACCGAAGGGGGGGGGCATGAGGCAGGGGGGCGCGCCCTAGGGGGGTGGGCGTGCCCCCCACCCTCGTGAGCACCTCACTTCTTTCCTGACGTGCACTCCAAGTCCATCGGGTGGCTTTACTTCCAAAAATAACTTCTCCATTTGATTTCGTTCCGTTTTGACTCCGTTTGATATTCCTTTTCCTCGAAATACTGGTATAGGCATAAAACAGCAAATCTGGGCTGGGCCTCCGGTTAATAGGTTAGTCCCAAAAATAATATAAAAGTGGATAATAAAGCCCAATATTGCCTAAAACAGTAGATAATATAGCATGGAACAATCAAAAATTATAGATACGTTGGAGACGTATCAGGGGAATCTAGAGAAATAACACAAGCTACCATAGGGAGCATTCATTTTCCTGTTGTACATTATTTTGCTCTCTTTATAGGTAGATGCATTAATGGCAAGGACGAGGCATGTCACATGTGTGTTCCTCACCTTAGTGTTCTCAAGAGTGCCGTATTAGGAGATAAACAATACAACTTGGGGGGCCATTGTTGCACGTAGGTTGCATAATAATAGTTTAAGTGGAGACTTGTTTGGTGGGATTTATGCAACTCGTGTGGCTAATTTTCTTGAGATACCCATACATGAAAATGATATGGAATTGCCCCCTGCGTATTTAGATTATAATGCTATGGTTCGCCATCAGTTTATTGAGAGGAATGAACGGCCTCTCCAGTACCGACTAATGTTTGACAGGCGCCGCACTGTCCATGTTGCTCTCCCTGCTCCTACTTTCTTTGACTTTCAGGAAAAAGGGAGATATATTATAACCAGGGAGGAGGCGAACGGGTATGGGAGGAGGACGGAGACAGCTCGCGTCCAAGTTGCAGCTCATGATGCAATAGCTGCTGCATCTCAGTACGACCCCAGCTACAACTTTGATCCATGGGCATAGACCAACTTAGGCCAAAAGCCTAAGCTTGGGGGAGTATGTATTCCTCACCGACATTACATTCATGTTCACACACTCATGCTAGTTGTCGGTTCTCATACTTTTTCATTATACTATCCATGCTAGTTAATTTCCATTTTCTCGCTTTCTTCTTGTGTGTTTGAAAAACCTTAAGAAAAAACCAAAAAATTAGTTGTATCTTTTAGCTAGTTTACTTTCCATGCTTGTGGTGGTAACAACTAAAAGAAAACCCAAAAGATTTCACGTTCTTTTTTTGCTTGTTGGGAGCTTTCCCGTGTAAATAGTTTTATTTCCTTTCTTTTCCTTGGGGGTCGAGAGGAGAAGACCATGATTAAAATGTTGAAATGGCTCTTATATGCATTATTGTTGATTTAACCAAGAGCCCATGTTACCTTGTCTTCTCCCTTGTATTGAATGCTTGCAGATTCCAGCTTAGTCCAATGCACGTGCACTATTATTATTATTATCCACACCGTTTGGTCGTGCAAGTGAAAGGCAATAATGACGATATATGATGGACTGATTGAGATGAGAGAAGCTGGTATGAACTCGACCTCTCTTGTTTTTGTAAATATGATTAGTTCATCATTCCTGATTCACCCTATTATGAATGAAACATGTTTGCAATGACAATTAGAGATTATAGTTGCTTATGCCATGCTTAATTTGCTAGGATTTAATAATGGTTTACCTTATGTCCCAACATGCTATTAAAATGGTTGTGATGTGGTATGATAGGGTGGTATCCTCCTTTGAACGATTCGAGTGACTTGACTTGGCACATGTTCACGCATGTAGTTGAAATAAAATCAACATAGCCTCCACGATATTTATGTTCATGGTGGATTATATCCTACTCATGCTTGCACTCAAGGTTTATTAATTTCAATGCATGTTCACGACTGTTGTCGCTCTCTAGTTGGTCGCTTCCCAGTCTTTTTCTAGCCTTCACTTCTACTAAGCGGGAATACTGCTTGTGCATCCACTCCCATAAACCCCAAACTTATTCCATATGAGTCCACCGTACCTTCCTATATGTGGTATCTACCTGCCGTTCCAAGTAAATTTGTATGTGCCAAACTCTAAACCTTCAAATGAAATTATATTGTGTATGCTCGAATAGCTCATGTATCAACTAGGGTTGTCTGTATCTTCCATGCTAGGCGGGTTATTCTCAAGAGGACTGGACTCCGCTCCTCACTCACGAGAAAATGGCTGGTCACCGAGATGCCCAGTCCCATGCTCAAATCAAAATAATTGAAAACAAAACTCCCCCAGGACTATTGTTAGTTGGAGGCACCCGTAGTTTCGGGCCAGCCATGGATTAATGCTTGTTGGTGGTGGGGGAGTATAAACTTTACCATTCTATTTGGGAACCGCCTATAATGTGTGTAGCATGGAAGATATCAAGATCTCTCGGTTGTTATGTTGAAAATGAAAGTATGCCGCTCAAAATATTATTTATCTCTATTTAAAAAACCGAGCTCTGGCACCTCTACAAATCCCTGCTTCCCTCCGCGAAGGGCCTATCCATTTACTTTTATGTTGAATCATCCTCCTCTTATTAAAGAGCACCAGCTGGAGAGCACCGCTGTCATTTGCACGCATTACTATTAGTTTATATTGAGTATGACTATGACTGGATCTCTTTTACCATGAATTACAATTTTTAGTCAGTCCTTGATCTTCAGAGGTGCTCTACATTTATTGTTTTGCGGTCTCAGAAAGCGCTAGCGAGATACCATCTTGTTATGCCATATTATGATTGTTTTGAGAAAGTGTTGTCATCTGAGATTTATTATTATTGCTCGCTAGTTGATTATGCCATTGATATGAGTAAGCATGAGACCTAAATGTTATTGTGGATATGGTTAGTTCATAATCTTTGCTGAAAACTTGAATGCTGGCTTTACATATTTACAAGAACAAGAGCAAACCGAGTTTGTAAAAGTTTTTCTTTATCACTTTCAGTTTATCAACTAAATAGCTTGAGGACAAGCAAAGGTTTAAGCTTGGCGGAGTTGATACGTCTCCATCGTATCTACTTTTCCAAACACTTTTGCCCTTGTTTTGGACTCTAACTTGCATGGTCTGAATGGAACTAACCCGGACTGTCGTTGTTTTCAATAGAATTGACATGATGTTATTTTTGTGCAGAAATATAAGTTCTCGGAATGACCTGAAACTTCAAGGAGAATATTTTTGGAATATATAAAAAAATACTGGCGAAAGAATCAAGACCAGGGGGCCCACACCTTGTCCACGAGGGTGGGGGCACGTCTCCTGCCTTGTGGGCCCACTGGAGCTCCACCGACCACAACTCCAACTCTATATATTCACGTTCGGGGAGGAAAAAATGAGAGAAGGATTCATTATGTTTTACGATATGGATCCGCCGCCAAGCCCTAATCTCTCTCGGGAGGGCTGATCTGGAGTCTGATTGGGGCTCCGGAGAGGGGAATCCGTCGCCATCGTCATCATCAACCTTCCTCCATCACCAATTTCATGATGCTCACCGCCGTGCGTGAGTAATTCCATCGTAGGCTTGCTAGACGGTGATGGGTTGGATGAGATTTATCATGTAATCGAGTTAGTTTTGTTAGGGTTTGATCCCTAGTTCCACTATGTTCTTAGATTGATGTTGCTATGACTTTGCTATGCTTAATGCTTGCCACTAGGGCCTGAGTGCCATGATTTCAGATATGAACCTATTATGTTTTCATGAATATATGTGAGTTCTTGATCCTATCTTGCAAGTCTATAGTAACCTATTATGTGTTATGATTCGTTAACCCAGAAGTGACAATAATCGGGATACTTACGGGTGTGAGGGAGTCCTGGATTAGGGGGTATCCGGACAGCCGGACTGTGTACAACGTCCGGACTATTGAAGCGTGAAGATACAAGACTCAAGACTTCGGCCCATGTCCGGATGGGACTTTCCTTGGCATGGAAGGCAAGCTTGCCGATCCGGATATTATATTTCCTTCCTTGTAACCGACTCCATGTAAACCCTAGCCCTCTCCGGTGTCTATATAAACCGGAGAGGTTGGTCCTAGAAGGCCGATCACAATTACATTCATACCATCATAGGCTAGCTCCTAGGGTTTAGCCTCTATGATCTCGTGGTAGATCTACTCTTGTACTACCCATATCATCAATATTAATCAAAGTGAAATGCGGTTTTACCTCCATCGAGAGGGCCCGAACCTGGGTAAACATCTGTGTCCCTTACTTCTTTACCATCAGCCTTGACACACAGATCGGGACCCCCTACCCGAGATCCGCCGGTTTTCACACGGACATTGGTGCTTTCATTGAGAGTTCCTCTGTGACGTCGCCACAAGGCTCGATGGCTCCTTCGATCGTCATTAACGATGCTGCCCAGGGTCAGATTTTCCTCCCCGGACAGATCTTCGTGTTCGGCGGCCTCGCGCTGCGGGCCAATTCGCTTGGCCACTTGGAGCATGTCGATAGCCATGCCCCTGGCCCTCAAATCGGGTTCGGAAACCTGAACCACACGGCGGATACCCGAAGAGACTTGATCTTCGGCGGATTCGGGCCAGCACTAGAAGCGCCGAACAGTCACGACGAGCATGGCTTAGACCTGCTGTCGGACGTTGCTTGGAATATCATCCCGGCAGAAGCCCCGGACCTAAATCCAGGACAGGTTGCGTTGCCTAAAGACGGAGGTTGGACCCCGCCCCACAGGCCGTACCCTCATCGGTGATGGAGCCGAACACAGGCTTCACTTTTGAGGAAACCAGTAACCCCGGCCCCCTAGACTCGTGTCCGGTTGTAGGCCCCAGTCCGTGCGTCCCCGGGCCCGCCGATCCTGGTTGGGCCCCAGTGATGGAGTTCACCGGGGCGGACATCTTTCAGCACTCGCCCTTCGGCGACATACTAAACTCATTCAAAACTCTCTCTTTGACAGAGAATCTCGGGCCGAATTATGTCCGGCTCGAGTGGGAAGCGAGCGATGAAGACATTCGTTGCTCACCCGCCACTCACTTCATAGCCACGGTTGATGATTTAACCGACGTGCTGGACTTCGACTCCGAAGACATCGATGGTATGGACGACGATGCAGGGGAAGACTCAGAATCTATGAGGTGCCAGATTCACGCCTCGCCACACGACATATACATGGTGGATACGCCCATGGAAGGCGACGGCGACGATCCGGAAGATAACACCCCTGGGCAAAAACCAAAGCGGCGGCGTAGACGCAGTTCCAAATCCGGCAACAGTAACAATATCAGCAATAGCGCCAGAAGGATTGATACTCCGGTCAACCACGATGGCAATAATGACCAAACTGAACCAGCGATGGAGCAGGACGAGCCAGGTCACGCCGAACATAGTCCGGGTCATACGCCCGAAGAAAACGACCCAGAGGGACGAGTTCACCAATCCGGCCCAGGACAAGAAAACAGTCCGGACGACGACGCATTCATCGTTCCGGGAGAACGCGTGGAACGAGAGAACCTCCATAGAAAGCTTATGGCCTCAGCGAGAAGTCTGAAGAAGCAGAAGCAACGGCTTAAAGCCGCACAGGAAACACTCAATCGCAGATGGAACAAAGTGCTAGACACTGAAGAAAGATATGGCGACGATCACCATACAAAGAGCTACCCCAAACGCAAACTACTGCCAGAATTCGACGACAAGGCTCTTCCACTGAAGAACAACACGACCAGGAGACCAGGAGTACCACTTCATAATCGCAACAAATCAGCTGCCAAAGACGCCCAAGATTTACGTGAGCACCTGGAGAAGAAAGCTGGCGTAGCTAGGTCCATCTACGGATCTAAAAGAGACACCTCGGCGAAGGACTATGGTCGTCAAAACAATTATGACAACCAGACACCAGTTCAGAACAAACAACGAACACAACAACAGCAGACGACATGCCACAGCGCGTCCAGATACGGAGGGGCTGCTCACCCCCTGTGCTTTACTGATGAAGTACTGGACCATGAATTCCCACAGGGCTTTAAACCTGTAAACATAGAGGCATCTGACGGAACAGCGGACCAGGGGTCTGGATCGAGGACTTTATCCTCCACATACACATGGCTCGTGGAGATGACCTCCATGCCATCAAATACCTTCCCCTTAAACTGAAGGGACCAGCTCGACATTGGTTGAAAAGCCTCCCCGGAAATTCAATCGGGAGCTGGGAGGAACTAGAGGACGCTTTCAGGGCCAATTTTCAAGGGACTTATGTCCGGCCTCCGGATGCTGACGATCTAAGTCACGTAATCCAAAACCCGGAGAGTCCGCCCGCAAGCTTTGGAATAGATTCCTCACTAAGAAGAATCAAATCGTTGACTGCCCGGATGCCGAAGCCTTAGCGGCATTCAAGCACAGCATCCGGGACGAGTGGCTCACCAGACACCTTGGCCAAGAAAAACCAAGGACAATGGCAGCCCTAACAAGGCTTATGACCCGCTTTTGTGCGGGAGAAGATAGCTGGCTCACCCGCATAGGCACTAGCGACCCCAGCACATCCAAAGTAAGGGATGGCAATAGGAAGCCACGGCGTAATAAAAACAAACGCCAAAACAAGGAAGAGAGCCCGGACAACACAACGGTTAATGCTGGATTCCGAGGCTCTCGACCTAACCAGCAAAATAAGCAACCTAAAGGCAGTAAAGAGGGACCGTCCGGTTTGAACAGAGTTCTGGACAGACAATGCCAAATTCATGGCACCCCCAACAAACCTGCGAACCACACGCACAGAGAGTGCTGGGTCTTCAAGCAGGCCGGCAAACTAAACGCCTAACACAAGGGAAGGGAAACACCAAGTGAAGACGAGGATGAACCTCGCCAACCGAACACTGGGGGACAGAAAACATTCCCGCCAGAGTTAAAATAGTGAACATGATCCCGCGACCCGCACGTCCTAGGGAAGGCACGAACGCGCCCATAAAGACGCACGCGATATAGAGCCCACCGTACCCACACCTAACTACTGGATGTCTTGCTCGATCACCTTCGATCGCCTGGACGGCCGAACTAGTATTCGGTGCGAAGGATCAAATGCCTTGGTGCTTGACGCAATAATCAATGGATACCATCTCACTCACGTCCTCATGGACGGTGGCAGCAGTCTCAATTTAATACATGAGGACACTGTCCGCAGGATGGGGATAGACTCATCCAGAATCAGCAAGATTCACACCACCTTTGAAGGGGTGATACCAGGCGTTGAAGCCTACAACAAGGGCTCCGTCATACTGGAGGTAACATTCGGCTATCCAGGTAACTCCAGAAGCGAAGAACTAGTCTTCATCATCGCACCCTTCCAAAGCAGCTATCAAGAATTGCTTGGAAGAACGGCCTTCGCCCGCTTCAACGCATTGCCGCACTATGGCTACCTTACACTCAAGATGCCCGGTCCACGCGGCGTCATCACCGTTAGCGGAACAACGGAGCGCTTTTCACGCGCAGAGGAATACGCGACGGCCCTAGCGGCTGGACTATAAGCGGCCTCTAACCAAATTATACCAGGTCGTTAAGACCACGGACACGGTTAGACGATTCCGGTAGCCCACATTAAACTAGGGTATTGTATATGTAATCCTATAGTGGACACCAGGGGCTAATAATAAAGCCCCACACTCTTGGCTTAACCTTATTGGCAGGCCAGCATTTTACATTTTCTACTATCCATCGCACACTTACGTTGCACTCTTCTATGAGATCCCCTTTTTCCGCAGACAACGTTCACGCGATACCCTTCCAGGACGCGGCACAACGGAGACAAAGGCGCAGACGTGCAACAGGGCCCCGTCCAACAGGTTTCTTTTTAGATTAAGCCCCTGTGTAAACCTTTTCTATTGCCTCTTGTTGTTTCATCATCCCACGGTTTCCATACCCACAGAGGATACTGCCATTTTTGGCATTACACCACGGCAGGTTACTGCACGCACCCGGACATACATGGTTTATAATGAATGGGCATTCTTGAGCCCATCACCCGTTAGAAAGTCCGAATACCTTCGGGAGTGTTCGGCGTCACGAGTTTGGCCTTATATGCATCAGCTCCGAATCATGTCTTTGGTCAAATGTTGGGATTGCCCGGCTCCTGGGTTTACCGCCTTACGTTCCATTATAATCGGCTAAGGTGACCAAAGGAGAACTACTGCGATTGTGCCCTGGTTATTCCGGATGAGCACCTCAGTAGAGAAAGCCGAAAACTGACTGTCATGATACAGCGAGAGACTGGCCAACCACTCGACGACTCACCGGAATCTCTAGGATTCCTCTGCATTAACGAAGGGCCATTTCCCGGCCAGGTACATACGCGCCCGTATTCGGATGCACGCGACGGTACCAGGGGCTACATAGTAGCCCCAATATTAGAATCCCGCGGCTAAGCGAAAGTGTTACAGCTATATAGTCCGGTTGCCTAGTTCGACGTGCGATCACCTCCTTGCCGGACCAAGATGTTGGATAAAGAGTGATCAGGCACATTTTTTCACGAACACCCCCGCATCGTAGGCGTGGGGGCTGAAGCCAACGACTACTATCTTTCGGATTACACACACACACACACATATATATAAATGGCCACACAAGGGACACAATCATATTTGAAGACACAAATTATAAATATAACCTTCTAATCAAAATGTTTTTACAATGATTTGAATCATCAGTCAAAGAGGAGGATTCTTTGGGCACTGCGCCTCTATCAGGCGGGAACCCTCCGTGACCTGCGCCAAGTAGTGCCCTGCCGGATATTGACCCCCTACCGGATCCTGAGATGCTACCATAGTGGCATCCATATCCGTACAATACGCTTTAACGCGTGCAAGGGCCATCCGCGCACCCTCTATGCATGCTGACCTCCTCATGGCATCGACCCGGGGCACGGCCCCAAGGAATTGTTGCACTAAACCAAAGTAGTTGTCTGGCTTAGGCTCCTTCGGCCAAAGATGATCTATTACAGACCGCATCGCAAGCTCGGACAACCTGTGAAGCTCCGCCACAGCAGCCGTCTTATCACTTAACGGCAGCGGGCGAGTGGGAGCATGGAACTGCGACCAAAAAAGCTTCTCCACCTCCTTTTCACCCTGATCTTTGAAGAACTCCATAGCATCAGCCGTACTCTTCGCCAGGTCCGCTTATGCGTCCGGCGAGCTCCGGCGTCCATCAAGGGAAGCGTACTTCGGATCGAAGAACTTCGTCTGCAGCAAATAGGAGCCTCCAGCCGCGATTTTTCCGGCCTGTTGAAGCTCCTCCCACGCACCCCTGAGCTCGGTCCGTATTTCCTTGGTGGCATTCAGCGCCTTGCTCAGGTCAGCCGATTTGTCTTCATGCTCCTTCTTCAGGAGCTCATACTGGTCAGCGGCATGTTTTAACTCGATAGTCATCTCGGCTATCTTTTCCTTGCTTTGGTGATGAGCAGCCTGTTCGGCTCTCAATTCCTCGGCCGCCTTTAGGGCAGCCGCATTGCTCACCTGAGCTTGTTCCTTGGCTAGAGCAAGTTCAGCCCTCATGGCATACATGGCAGCAGCACCATCTGCAGTCCGAACAAATTATATTAATGCATGCCACCTTCATATTTTCTTATGTAATGGAGACAGTGCACATACCTTATGATGTATCCAGCCGCTCATGCATCAGAGTAATATCGGCATCAATCGACCCAATTTGCCTTGATAGTTCGGCAACTTCAATGGACGGGCCGGCGGCCGGACCCACAGGTACCTGCACACGTTTACAGCACTATCATTAGTTTATGATCCCCCGTTTGCCGCCTAGGGCGGGCAACCAGAGTCTTAGGGGCTGCTATCTATATAGAACACACCTAGCGCGTGCCTTACAACCAAAGAAATAGTGAGTTTTCCATTACATACCTCAAAACCTCTGAGCAGGCTTGTGAATGCTTCATTCAAACCGCTTGTAGTGGATGAAATCTTCTTGAGAGCCGCGCTCATTAATGAGCGGTGCTCCTCCGAGAGCGCAGCTTGCTCCAGTAAGCCCGTCAGTACGTCTAGACTTAGGGCGGCTGACGCATGGGCTTCCGGCCTTGGCGGATCCGGGCTCCTCCGTGACGACACCTTGGTGTCGCCCGCATCAAGAACTGGACAGGCGGGTGGGGTCTCGCTCTCCATCATCTCCGGAGGAAGGTCGCCCGAAGACGATCCCTGTTGAGAAGAATTGTCGGCCGAACTGCAAAAAATTGAGTCCTAGTCATTGATCCAGGAGAAATACAGTACCTTTTAAGTTAATGATTAACTTACGGCTCGTTGGAGGGCTGGCCCGTTGGAGGGCACGATGCGGTGAGGGTGCCTGTCGGGGCAAGGACCCCTGGGGATCCCTTTTTCCCAATTTGGGCATCTCTGCCTCCAAATCTTCGGAGGCGACCCTCTTCTTCCCACGTGGGGAGGCGGCCTCGACCTCTCCTCCCCGACTATCCCCGGTTCGGATGCGTAGTGTATGGGGTTCGGATCTCTCATCCTTCCCCTTGTCTTTCCCCGAGGGCATTCTGCTGAGTACCCGGTCGAGCATCTTGGCCATGGTAGGGGCGGGCGAGCCTTCGGGAAGTGGCGTCGGACATCTGATTCTCTCCGCCTTGCTGAGCCATTCCTGGACCCGGATGATATTCAGAATAAACAATCTTGACAAATACAAAACAGGGCGTCCGGTATCAAAGGCTACTTACTTGAGTATCTAGGCGATTGCAGCTTAGGCCCGCATCCTCGGTGGTATCCGGACACGTTACCTTCCGTCCGAAGAATAATTTGCACATCTCTTCAAGCTTTAAGCCGAAGAAGTGCTTCACCATCCGCGGACCCTCCGGATTGAACTCCCACATCCGAAGAGGCCGGCGCTGGCATGGCAACATCCGCCGGATTAACATCACTTGCATTACGCTCACAAGGTTGATATCTCTCTCGAGAAGTTCCCAGATGTGGTTCTGTAGTATTGGTACGTCGCCTGCGAGCCCCCAATTACGTCCTATATGCATCCGGGGCGTAAGCTGTGACGGGGGCCAGGCGGAACTTCGGGGCGGCCACCCACTTTGTGCCCCTTGGGGCTGTAGCATAAAACCACCTCCGCTGCCATATGTCAGATACTTCTGGGAAAGAACCCTCTGGCCATGGGGCGTCGGTGTTTCTGCTTATTACGGCACCTCCGCACTCCATGTGTCACCCCTCGATCATCTTCGGCTTCACATTGAAGGTCTTGAGCCATAAGCCGAAGTGTGGTGTGACGTGGAGAAAGGCCTCGCACACGATAATGAACGGCGAGATATGGAGGATAGCATCTGGAGCCAGATCATGAAAATACAGCCCATAATACATGAGCCCCCTCACGAAGGGATGGAGGGTGAAACCCAAACCACGGAGGAAGTGTGGGACGAAAACAACACACTCATTGGGCTCCGGCGTGGGGATAACTTGCCCTGGAACAGGAAGCCTGCGCTGGATATCTGCGGTTAGGTATCCGACCTCCCTAAGCTTTGCAATGTCCTTCTCCTCGATCGAGGAGGCGACCCACCGGCCTTGAGGATCAGATCCGGACATACTGGCGGATTCCGGAGGGGTGGAGCTTAGGTTTTGGGTGTTAGAACTCGAGGTGCGAGAAGGCGCGATGAAGGTGAAGAAAGAGGTGTAGGTCTCGACCCCTTTATAAAGAGGGTGAATATCAAGAGTCCCCGGTGTGACCGTTTGAGGTTTATCTAAAAACACCCGGGGTAATACCAACGGCCGTCGTGGGGTCACGCACGCTCATATTGATGGAAAATACCGTAATAAAAGGGACACGATCTCTGCCTCGACGGGACGTGCCAATAAAACTGCCTCGTAACGCGGGTCGTTGTGGGGTAGGAGACGTCGGTTCACATTGGACCGAGCCATGATACAAGGGCACGACGCACAAAGATTGCCAGCAAATCATATCTATACCATACGGAGATCATCCTGCGGATCCGGACATGGTAAACGTGTTCGGTAACCATTTTGGAGTATTCAGTAGAGGAACCCGCCTTGCAATGCCGAAAACAATACTGCGCGCCGGACTCATCGTCATTGAATCCTGGTTCAGGTGCTACTGAGGGAGTCCTGGATTAGGGGGTATACGGACAGCCGGACTGTGTACAACGTCCGGACTATTAAAGCGTGAAGATACAAGACTCAAGACTTCGGCCCGTGTCCGAATGGGACTTTCCTTGGCGTGGAAGGCAAGCTTGGCGATCCGGATATTATATTTCCTTCCTTGTAACCGACTCCATGTAAACCCTAGCCCTCTCCGTTGTCTATATAAACCGGAGAGGTTGGTCCTTAGAAGGCCGATCACAATTACATTTATACCATCATAGGCTAGCTCCTAGGGTTTAGCCTCTACGATCTCGTGGTAGATCTACTCTTGTACTACCCATATCATCAATATTAATCAAGCAGGAAGTAGGGTTCCATCGAGAGGGCCCGAACCTGGGTAAACATCTGTGTCCCTTACTTCTTGTTACCATCAGCCTTGACACACAGATCGGGACCCCCTACCCGAGATCCGCCGGTTTTGACACCGACAATGACCGTAGTTTGAGGAGTTCATGTATTCACTAAGTGTTAATGCTTTGGTCCGGTACTCTATTAAAAGGAGGCCTTAATATCCCTTAGTTTCCAATAGGACCCCGCTGCCACAGGAGGGTAGGACAAAAGATGTCATGCAAGTTCTTTTCCATAAGCACGTATGACTATATCCGGAATACATGCCTACATTATGTTGATGAATTGGAGCTAGTTCTGTGTCACCCTATGTTATAACTATTGCATGAGGAATCGCATCCGACATAATTCTCCATCACCGATCCAATCCTATGAGCTTTTCACATATTGTTCTCTGCTTAGTTACTTTTCCGTTGCCAGTGTTACAATTACTACAAAGTTGCTACTGTTACTTTTGCTACCGTTACCGCTACTTCCATACTACCTTGCTACTAAATACTTTGCTGTAGATATTAAGTTATCCAGGTGTGGTTGAATTGATAACTCAATTGCTAATACTTGAGAATATTCTTTGGCTCCCCTTGTGTCTGAAAGCACAAGTGCTCCCTAGGTGGTTTTGGTAATTAATGTCAACATATCTCTTGTTGGACTAACACTTTTATCTAGTATGTTTCAGATAAGTTCAACAATGGAGTGGCATGGACTAAAGGATGTGGGAACTCCTTCAAGGTGCTAAGGACAAAGGATTGGCTCAAGCTTTAAGCTCAAGACTCTTCATTTTACATTTTAGTGATCCAAGATCACATTGAGTCTATAGGAAAAGCCAATACTATCAAGGAGGGATGAGGTGTTGCTTAATGAGCCTCTTGCTTCATGTGCTTAGTGATATGCTCCAAAACCCTCAACTACTTTACCACTTCCACACATATCACCTAAACCTAAAGTCAATCTCGGCCCCACCGATTCTTTCTATCCGGCGCCACCGAGTTCAGTTGTCATAGCCACTGCCACAAACCCTAGGCAAATCGGTTTCACCGATGGGGATCTCGGTCTCACCGAGATGGGATTGTAATCTCTCTGTGTATGTCCATTACCAAAATCGGTCTCACCGAGTTTGTGCAATCGGTACTACCGAGATTACAATGCAAACTCTCTGGTTAACTTATTACCAAAATCAGTCCCACCGAGTTTGAGTAATCGGTCCCATCAATTTTGCCTGACCAACTCTCTGGTTAGCTAATTACCAAAATCGGTCCCGCCGAGTTTGTGTAATCGGTCTCACCGAGATTACATTATGCCCTAACCCTAACCATATCGGTCCTACCGAGTTGCATATCGGTCCCACCGAACCCTAAAGGTCACTAGGTTTACTAAATCGGTCCGACCGAGTTTGTTGATTCGGTCCCACCGAGTTTGGTAAATTGTGTGTAACGGTTAGATTTTGTGTGGGGGCTATATATACCCATCCACCTCCTCTTCATTCGTGGAGAGAGCCATCAGAACAAACCTACACTTCCAACTTACCAGTTCGAGAGAGAACCACCTACTCATGTGTTGAGGCCAAGATATTCCATTCCTACCATATGAATCTTGATCTCTAGCCTTCCCAAGTTGCTTTCCACTCAAATCTTCTTTCCACCAAATCCAAATCCTGTGAGAGAGAGTTGAGTGTTGGGGAGACTATCATTTGAAACACAAGAGCAAGGAGTTCATCATCAACACACCATTTGTTACTTCTTGGAGAGTGGTGTCTCCTAGATTGGCTAGGTGTCACTTGGGAGCCTCCAACAAGATTGTGGAGTTGAACCAAGGAGTTTGTAAGGGCAAGGAGATCGCCTACTTCGTGAAGATCTACCGCTAGTGAGGCAAGTCCTTAGTGGGCGACGGCCATGGTGGGATAGACAAGGTTGCTTCTTCATGGACCCTTCGTGGGTGGAGCCCTCCGTGGACTTGCGCAACCGTTACCCTTCGTGGGTTGAAGTCTCCATCAACGTGGATGTACTATAGCACCACCTATCGGAACCACGACAAAAACATCCGTGTCTCCAATTGCGTTTGAATTCTCCAAACACTTCCCTTTACATTCTTGCAAGTTGCATGCTTTACTTTCCGCTGCTCATATACTCTTTGCATGCTTGCTTGTTATGTATTGTGAATGTTAAACTTGTGCCTAAACTCCACTTAAACCTAAAAAGTTAAAAACTGCAACTTTGGTACTTAGTGTCTAATCATCCCCCCCCCTCTAGACACCTCTTCTCAAGATCCTACAAGTGGTATCAGAGCTTTGGTCTCCATTGCCTTGGTTTAATCACCATTGGAGGAAGATGGATGAGTCTACTTTGGGGAGTCTTAGACATAGAGTGCCTATTCTTGATGGAGAGTATTTTCATGAGTGGAAAAATGAGATGCTTGTAATTTTCAATCAATACCATTTGAAAAAGTACAATGTTAGCCCTTGTGCACCTCATGTTGATCCTATGCATCCTACCCTTGATGAATCTATTGACATGATTAGGAACCTTACAAATGTTAATCTTATCACTAGAGGCTTGCCTAGAAACTTAATTAGAAACTTGCCTACTCTTGAGTGTGCCTACACTATATGGAAATTTCTTGAGGAACGCTTTCCAAATTATTCCTTGAAAAATCTAGATGAGATTCTCCATAAGTCTATTGCCTTGAGTAAGATGAATACTAGTGATCCTATGTTTGGTGATCGTCTATTTGAACTTACCGACCTTATGCGTGCCAAAGGAGATGTTGGAATTATTGGTGATATTATTTCCGAAGCTATAAGAATTCATAAGCAAGATCATTGTCAAACTCACTCTAACGAATTACCCTCTCTAGGACTTGATCCACCACATGACGATGTTGAACATGGATACTATGATGAGGATGATGATAGTGACTTTGATCTTGATGATGCAATGAGACATTTTGGTCTTATGGCAAATCTTGAGGATATGTGTCAGGAGGAAAGGAATGGGTTCTTGACAGTGGATGTACCGATCACATGACCGGAGATAAAGACATGTTTCGTGAGCTTGCTGAAAATGATAGTCATCGAAAGTATGTCACTTTCGGTGACAACTCAAAGGGTAAGGTGGTTGGCCTCGGTAAGGTGGCCATCTCACATGATAGCTCAATTCAGAATGTTATGCTCGTTGAATCTCTTGGCTACAACTTACTTTCAGTATCTAGACTTGCTGATTTCGGTTTCAATGTCCTATTTACTGAAGTAGATTGCCAAGTGCTTCGTCGAGACAATCATAAAATGGCCTTTACCGGTATACATAGAGGTGATCTTTACATTGTTGACTTCTCTAAAAAGGCACAACCGAAAACTTGCTTAATTGCTAAATCCTCAAAAGGTTGGTTATGGCATAGATGACTAGGTCACGTTGGCATGAGAAACCTTGACAAGCTTATTAAAGAGAATCATATCCTTGGTGTTAACGATGTCATATTTCATAAGGATAGACTATGCAGTGCTTGTCAAGCAGGTAAACAGGTTGGAGGAAGGCATCCTGTGAAGAACATCATGACCACAAGGAGGCCACTCGAGCTACTTCATATGGATCTCTTTGGTCCCAACGCTTACAAAAGTCTCGGTGGAAATTCTTTTGGTCTAGTTATAGTTGATGATTTTTCAAGATTTACGTGGGTGTTCTTTCTCATTGATAAATAGCAGTTTCAAAAGATCTTCAAGATCTTAGCTAGGAAGGCCCAAAATCAATTTGATGTGAAGATCAAGAAGGTTCGCGGCGACAGCGGAGCGGAGTTCAAGAGCATAAGCGTGGACACCTTTCTTGATGAAGAAGGGATTTCACATGAGTTCTCGGCTACGTACACAACTTAACAAAATGGAGTTGTTGAGAGGAAGAACCGGACGCTCATCGAAATGGCGAGAACAATGCTTGATGAGTACAAGACGCCGAAGCACTTTTGGGCAGAAGCGGTTGAGACAACTTGTCATGCAACAAATCGACTATATCTTCACAAGCTTCTCGGCAATACGGCATACGAGCTTCTCACTGGTAACAAACCCCAAGTTGGATACTTTCAAGTATTTGGCTCAAAGTGTTACATTCTTGATAAACATCATCGTTCAAAATTTCCCCCTAAGTCTCATGAAGGTTTCCTACTCGGTTATGGCTCAAACTCTCACACATACCGTGTCTACAACAATTTCACCCGAAAGGTTGAAGAGACGGTAAATGTGAAGTTTGATGAATCTAACGGCTCGCAAGTAGAGCAATTGCCAATTGATGTAGGAGACAAAGATCCTTCGGAAGCAATCCAAGACTTGTCTATTGGCAAGATCTGTCCAACGAGGGTGAAGGAGAGTACCTCGTCTGTACAAGTGGAAGCTTCTACTTCTCGACAAGGTGAACCAAGAGTTGATACGGAAGCATCCACAAGTGGAACACACCAAGATGAAGAAAACGAGGAAGAACATCACGAACGTCAACAACCTCCTTCTCCACCACGACAAAGAAAACGACAACGCCAACAATGAAGAAGATCAAGAAGAAGAAGAACAACAAGATGAAGAAGATGTTCAACCAAAACCCAAGCAAAAGCTTTCACGAGTTCGAGCAAGAATTGCTAAAGACCATCATGTGGAGCAAATCTACAATGATATTCAAACTGGGAGAATCACTCGCTCTAAAACTCGTTTAGCTAACTTTTGTGAAAACTATTCTTTCATCTCTAGCATTGAACCTATGAAGGTCGAAGAAGCATTGGAAGATCCGGATTGGATAACCGCTATGCATGAAGAGCTACACAACTTTGAGAGAAACCAAGTTTGGACATTGGTTGAGAAGCCCGACAATAACCACAACATCATCGGTACAAAATGGGTGTTTCGCAACAAGCAAGATGAAGATGGACAAGTAGTTCTCAACAAAGCACGTCTAAATCGCCCAAGGCTACACACAAGTCGAAGGTATGGACTATGGTGAGACTTATGCTCCCATTGCTAGACTTGAGTCCATTCGCATCTTACTTGCCTATGCTAATCACCATGATATTACCTTGTACCAAATGGACATTAAAAGTGCTTTTCTAAATGGTGAAATAGAGGAGGAAGTTTATGTTAAACAACCTCCCGGCTTTGTCAATCCTATGAAACCAAATCATGTTTACAAACTTCACAAAGCCCTTTATGGTCTTAAACAAGCTCCTAGAGCATGGTATAAATGCTTGACCAAGTTCCTTATTGAAAAAGGCTTTGAAATTGGGAAAATTGATTCCACACTTTTTACTAAAAGGGTTAATGGAGAACTATTTGTATGCCAAATTTATGTTGATGATATTATATTTGGTTCAACTAACCCTCATTTTAGAGAAAAGTTTGGAAAGCTAATGTCGGAGAAGTTTGAGATGTCAATGATGAGTGAACTCAAATTCTTTCTTGGGTTGCAAATCAAGCAAACTAAGGAAGGTACTTTTGTTTCTCAAACGAAGTACACTAAGGACTTATTCAAGAAGTTCAATATGCAAGAGTGCAAAGGTATGTCTACACCCATGCCTACTAGTGGACATCTTGATTTGACCAAAGATGGTAAACCAGTTGACCAAAAGGTTTATCGCTCTATGATTGGTTCATTGTTATACCTATGTGCTTCACGTCTTGATATTATGCTAAGTGTGTGCATATGTGCAATATATCAAGCTGCTCCTAAAGAATGTCATCTTAAGCCCGTAAAAAGGATAGTGAGATACTTAATTCATACACCAAATTTTGGCATTTGGTATCCTAAGAGGGCCTCTTTCGATCTTGTTGGCTACTCCGACTCGAACTATGCCGGAGACAAGGTTGATAGAAAGTCCACTTCGGGTACTTGTCAATTTCCTTGTAGATCTCTTGTGTCTTGGTCCTCCAAGAAACAAAACTCGGTATCCTTATCTACAACAAGCGAGTACATTGCAGCTGGTTCATGTTGTGCTCAATTACTTTGGATGACCCAAACTCTTAAAGATTATGGGATATATGTGAAACATGTTCCATTGCTTTGTGACAATGAAAGTGCTATCAAAATTGGTCAAAATCCCGTACAACATTCTCGAACTAAGCATATTGAAGTTCGTCATCATTTCATTCGAGATCATGTTGCTAAGGGTGATATTAAACTTAAGCATGTTCGCACCAAAAAGCAATTAGCGGATATATTTACTAAACCCCTTGATGAGAAAGTGTTTTGCAGGTTGAGAGGAGAATTGAACATCATTGATGCTTCAAACTTGCAGTACAAACTCCATCAGATACATGCAAGACATGAGCTTATGACTAATCCAGGATATCTCTCTTATGATGAAAATATTATATCTTGGATAAATTTGCATCTTGCATGTTATCTAACCCATGTAGGTACTTGGTTGAATCAAACTCCATGAGATTGTAACCTACTCACATCTTGAGCAATCTCTACATCACCAAGTCTCTACACTATGGTGGTTGAAGACAAGGAAGCACGGAATCATTCAAACATATCCTTTGACAAACTCTATGATTGAGCTTCATGATTAACTTTTTTTTGGAATATACAAGTGCTACTCCTTTCAAGAACTAACCCATGTAGGTAGATGGACTCAAATTCCAAGTGGTGCTCCCAATTCTTGATGAGCTACATCAACCTTGAGCAACCCACACCAGTTCAACTACATGGTCAACACCACCAACCAAGGTATGTTATTCCATCTTAGAGAAGCTTTACTCCGATACATGAGCTAAAGAAACTCGACAAGATGTGAATACATCAAGTTGCTTAAACGAAAAATGGTAACCCCATTTTGAGCTTAAACGATGAGTATGACCTATGATCAAGTGATCTCACTTGACTCCTAAGTCAATATACTCTAACATAGGTGACTTTGTCACCGACCATCTCTAGATGAAGTTCTCTCGTGTTCTTTTCCGAGTTTTTGCATTTGTCTCATGCATATTTGTTTCCCCTTTCAAAAAAAACTTCATCTAGATTTCTTTCATTTCTTTTCTGTTGCTCTGCATTTCCTGCACCCAATTCACTTCATATCATTCAGTAAATTCCTTGCAAATCTTTGTGAGATCTTACTAGTCTAGTGAGCTGAGGTGACAAGTGTTTTCTCTGTGATGAACTCGGTTTCACCGATTTGTTGTTTTCGGTCCAACCGAATCCTTTCGGTACAACCAAAGCATACCACTCGGTACCACCGATTTCACAACAGGAAAAACAGTTTGCCACTTATTCTTGTGTTTCTTCTGATCCAGCTGCACTCAATGAATCTTGTCCTCTACAAGCATCACAATTTTATCCAGTGCTTTGTGTTGTGACTCAAGGACCAAACCCATTCACAACAAATTCCAGAAAACCCTTCTTGGAAATTGATGTCAAAGGGGAGAGAGTCACATCAAAGCTTATCACTTCAAAAGGAGAGAGTATTACTTCCACCGGGGGAGAAAGAGATCTCCAAGGGGAGAGAATACTCAAGTAGAAAGTATTTCTCAAGGATCCTAGATGCTTGATGTTCAAGAGGAGATATGCCACATGTCTTCTTGGGGGAAAGACATGTTCATATGTGCTTAGTTGCATTTGCTCTGTTCTTTATATCTTTCAGCCCTGATTTTTTGTTCGCTATCTTCTCCCAGTATCCCATGCTAGATTCAGGGGGAGCAAGACATATAAGGGAAAGGAATCATTTAAATTCATTGCATATCTTTACTCTTGGGGACATGTCTAATCCAATGTGGTACTCAGTACTCACTCTCTACATGTCATCCCAGTCTTGGTATTCTTGTGGTTTCTTACATTTTGCTCTGGCTAGTAGATGTACCTATGTTATCTAACCTTGTTAGTGCAGGTTCAATTCAACCTAAGCCAACTCAAGACTACAAGGTAAGTATATGCATCACAATCATGTGTATGATGAATTCTTGCTGATGTACATCTTGTTTGCAAGAAGGACTCATGAGCATGAAGGTACTTGCTTTAATATTCTTTGCTCTGATGCATATGGCCAAGATACATGTAACACATTGCCTACTCTATCATGGTTATGCTCTCACATGTTTCTATATTCCATATTCACATGATTGCATACATATAGGGGGAGCCTATGCTTGTTACATGTCTTTCCGAAGCTTTACTTGCTACTCTTTATATCTTTATCTAAAGCTTTGATGTATGTTGTCATCAATTACCAAAAAGGGGAGATTGAAAGCACAAGTGCTCCCTAGGTGGTTTTGGTAATTAATGTCAACATATCTCTTGTTGGACTAACACTTTTATCTAGTATGTTTCAGATAAGTTCAACAATGGAGTGGCATGGACTAAAGGATGTGGGAACTCCTTCAAGATGCTAAGGACAAAGGATTGGCTCAAGCTTCAAGCTCAAGACTCTTCATTTTACATTTTAGTGATCCAAGATCACATTGAGTCTATAGGAAAAGCCAATACTATCATGGAGGGATGAGGTGTTGCTTAATGAGCCTCTTGCTTCATGTGCTTAGTGATATGCTCCAAAACCCTCAACTACTTTCCCACTTCCACACATATGACCTAAACCTAAAGTCAATCTCGGCCCCACCGATTCTTTCTATCCGGCGCCACCGAGTTCAGTTGTCATAGCCACTGCCACAAACCCTAGGCAAATCGGTTTCACCGATAGGGATCTCGGTCTCACCGAGATGGGATTGTAATCTCTCTATGTATGTCCATTACCAAAATCGGTCTCACCGAGTTTGCCTGACCAACTCTCTGGTTAGCTAATTACCAAAATCGGTCCCACCGAGTTTGTGTAATCGGTCTCACCGAGATTACGTTATGCCCTAACCCTAACCATATCGGTCCTACCGAGTTGCAGATCGGTCCCACCAAAACCCCTAACGGTCACTAGGTTTACTAAATCGGTCCGACCGAGTTTGTTGATTCGGTCCCACCGAGTTTGGTAAATTGTGTGTAACGGTTAGATTTTGTGTGGAGGCTATATATACCCCTCCACCTCCTCTTCATTCGTGGAGAGAGCCATCAGAACAAACCTACACTTCCAACTTACCAGTTCTGAGAGAGAACCACCTTCTCATGTGTTAAGGCCAAGATATTCCATTCCTACCATATGAATCTTGATCTCTAGCCTTCCCAAGTTGCTTTCCACTCAAATCTTCTTTCCACCAAATCCAAATCCTATGACAGAGAGTTGAGTGTTGGGGAGACTATCATTTGAAGCACAAGAGCAAGGAGTTCATCATCAACACACCATTTGTTACTTCTTGGATAGTGGTGTCTCCTAGATTGGCTAGGTGTCACTTGGGAGCCTCCGACAAGATTGTGGAGTTGAACCAAGGAGTTTGTAAGGGCAAGGAGATCGCCTACTTCGTGAAGATCTACCGCTAGTGAGGCAAGTCCTTCGTGGGCGACGGCCATGATGGGATAGACAAGGTTGCTTCTTCATGGACCCTTCATGGGTGGAGCCCTCCGTGGACTCGCGCAACCGTTACCCTTCGTGGGTTGAAGTCTCCATCAACGTGGATGTACGATAGAACCACCTATCGGAACCACGACAAAAACATCCGTGTCTCCAATTGCGTTTGAATTCTCCAAACCCTTCCCTTTTCATTCTTGCAAGTTGCATGCTTTACTTTCCGTTGCTCATATACTCTTTGCATGCTTGCTTGTTATGTATTGTGAATGTTAAACTTGTGCCTAAACTCCAATTAAACCTAAAAAGTTAAAAACTGCAACTTTGGTACTTAGTGTCTAATCACCCCCCCTCTAGACACCTCTTCTCAAGATCCTACAGTGTCGAATCAATCAATTTGGGTTGAATACTCTACCCTCAAAAACTGTTGCGATCCCCCATACTTGTGGGTTATCATATCACCATCTCTTCACCGAACTAGTGCACCTATACAATTTACCATTATATTTGGTGTGTTGGGGACACAAGAGATTTCTTGTATTTGGTTGCAGGATTGTTTGAGAGAGACCATCTTCATCCTACGCCTCCCATGGATTGATAAACCTTAGGTCATCCACTTGAGAGAAAATTGCTACTATCCTACAAAACTCTGCGCTTGGAGGCCCAACACTAGTCTACAAGAATAGGTCGTGTAGTAGACATCAGGACACTCGAAGAATAGCACATATCATGTGAATAAATGAAAACTTAGGTCCAGCCGAGACTAACCGATAGTTGTTGCTGAAAAAATATGGGATGCCAATCAGGGCATCCCCAAACTTAGATGCTTGAGACTACTTGGAATGTTACCTTGGGGTGCCTTAGGCATCCCCAAGCGTATGATCTTGTGTATCCATAACTACTCTCATATCACAATATCCTCTAGGTCTTAAAAACTTCATTCACAGAAAACTTGACGAAACTCATGAGATAGGTTAGTACAAAATAAATTCAAAACCTTAACATTCTGTATTGTAGCAAATTATCAAAATTATAATTAAACATTGCATAATAAATTCCTATACATATTTTTATCCACTAATAGAGATACTAAACAAGCAAACATGTGCAAGCAATGCAACTATAACAGTAATCTGTCTAAACAAAACAGTCGGTAAAGGAGGAGTATATTAATGTATTTATGAACTCCAAAAATTCAGTAAAATTAGGACATAACAGAAAACTTATATGACAGTGAATTGTAAATACTTTAGAAAAAGATCACATTCTAGTATAGAAAAATGTAAATACTTAACGCAAAAGTTTCTATTTCTACACGGAACATAATAAACTTGCAATTGCAATATCCCAAAGGCTATTCTTGGCACTTTATTGAAAGCAAAGGTACAAAACTTACTACAGTAGCATGATCTATGTCTTCTCCAATGTGATTCAAGAAAATTTGCCCAAAGTGATTCAACCAGTACATCTATGTCTCCTCCAATGGCAGCTTTGGAGGTATCATTACTATCTGGAATGGTAGTATGTTCAAAGGCTAATTAATATCAAAGGATTATTTCCGTATTACCATAGAATTTACCTCCATACAGATAATACTATGTGGTTACTTACTAATGTATATGGACCTAATTCTATTGAGGGCAAACAGGAGTTCACAGACTAGTTTATGGACTTAACATTCCTCATCGGCAGAACTCGACGATGGTAGGTGACTTCAATTTTATGAGAGGACCTAAAAATAGAAATAAGGCAGGAGGGGACCATAAAAACATGATGCTTTTTAACAACATCATCATGAATCTCCACTCCTTGAAAAACTTGACTAGTCTTCACCAGTGCAAATTGGACTAATGATCGTACTTACACTTTGGCCTTTCCTTTAGCTAAAATCTCATATGTTCATGCACCTATCAAAATTTAGATTGATAGCAAAATACCTAAATGCAATATTTTCATATTTGAGGAATTTCGGACAAAGTTTGATGGCTTTGTGGACACTGTGGAAAATCATTGGAACAACAGTGCATATTTTGTTGACTCTGCCAAAAACATCGTGGCCAAATTCAAATCATTCAGAAGAGGTCTAAAAGCATGGAGTAGAAGATATCCTCAGCAGAATAAAACAATTGAAAACTTCTGGTTTTATGTGAAACTTCTTGATGGCATTGAGGACCAAAGAAACCTTACACTCCAAGAAAGAAACTTCAGAAAGTCCCTCATCAGACACACCAATAATATTCTTGAGGCCAAAAGGAAATATTAGAAAGTTAGGGCTAATATTAGATGGGCTAATTGGGGTGATGAAAATACAAAAAAAATCATCCTATTGCCAGACAAGTTTCCAGACATCATTACATTTCTTTCTTGAAGAGCACTGACAATTTCTATGTATATGAACATGATCAAAAAGCTGCTATGCTATGGAACTCTTTCAAGGAAAGAATTGGTATGACCGAGCCCACCCACCAATATCTTAATAAATCCCATTTTGCCAAAACAGTGCAACCAGGATCTCCTTACCAAGCTGATTATCAATGAAAAATTGATGAGGTGGTTATGAACATGCCAAATGATAAATCTCCGGGACCAGATGGTTTCAATGGCTTGTTCATGAAAAAATGATGCCCAACTGTGAATACATGTTTCTACAATCTAATTAAATATTTCCAAGAGGAAAAGGTCAACCTGGGTCTTGTAAACACTGGATACATTGCTCTTATGCCCAAAAAGGATAATCCCGAAACACCCAATGACTTCATGCCTATCTCACTCATCAGTATGCACATCAAAATTATCACAAAAATCCTTGCTAACAAAGCTCAAGCAACGATCATCCCAATCATTAGTAAAATTCGGCATGGTTTCATTAAAAGAAGGAATATCCAGGATTATCTTGGTTGCAGCTTTGAATATCTGAACATATGTCACACATCAAAAAAAGATATCATCATTTTCAAAGTGAATTTTAAAAAGGCTTTTGACAAAGTGGACTATAATGCAATATCATTTATGCTCAACCATTGGGCTTTGGTGATAAATGGATCAGATGGGTTAACATGATCTTAGCCTCTGCACTACATTTGTGATCCTTAATGGTGTACCTGGAAAAATAAAACAATACAAGAGAGGGGTCAGGCAGGGTGACCCCTTGTCACCTCTTCTTTATGTCATTGTTGTTGAACTGCTTCACATACTTGTCAATCAAGCATGGCATAATGGCTCGCGTAATCTGTATATACCTTCCTTCTCACCTCTTTATGTCATTGTTGCTGAACTACTTCAGATACTAGTCAATCAAGTGTGGCATAATGGCTCACTTAATCTGCATGTACCCAATACCCATACCACAAATTATCCCATCATTCAACATGCAAATGACACCCTGGTCATACTGCTTGTAGATCCAGTGCAACTTACTACTATGATGAACATACTACATATTTTCTCTGTATTCTTTTATCTCAAAATAAACTACACCAAATCATCTCTGGACCGCGTTAATGTCTCTAATGAGAGATTTGTGCACCTGGCCAACATCCTAGGATGTAAAAAAGAACGTATACCCTTCACATATCTTGGACTACCCATGGACTCCACAAGACCTAAAGTTGACAACCTTATGCCCATGGTAACCAGACTTGACAAAAGGCTTCCAGGTGTTGCTACTATTATGTCATATCCTGATAGACTGATTTATCTTAAGGCAGTAATATCTGCTCTTCCTATTTTTGCAATTTGCTGCATCAGAGTGCCATTCACCATCCCTGACCACATTCAAAAGTCCGGCAGAGGATTTCTTTGGTATGGCAAAGATATTAATAATCATGGTAAATGCCTTGTTAAATGGGAGGTTGTTTGCCTTCCCAAAAAAACTGGTGGCTGAAGGAAATATGCCCTAGAGGCAATAATAAAGTTGTTATTTATATTTCCTTATATCATGATAAATGTTTATTATTCATGCTAGAATTGTATTAACCGAAAATTTAGTACATGTGTGAATACATAGGCAAAACAGAGTGTCCCTAGTATGCCTCTACTTGACTAGCTCGTTAATCAAAGATGGTTATGTTTCCTGACCATAGACATGTGTTGTCATTTGATGAATGGGATCACATCATTAGAGAATTATGTGATGGACAAGACCCATCCGTTAGCTTAGCATAATGATCGTTTAGTTTAATTGCTATTGCTTTCATCATGACTTATACATGTTCCTTTGACTATGAGATTATGCAACTCCCGAATACCAGAGGAACACCTTGTGTGCTATCAAACGTGGGTGATTAAAAATATGGTCTACAGATGTCTACGAAGGTGTTTGTTGGGTTGGCATAGATCGAGATTACGATTTGTCACTCTGTGTATCGGATAGGTATCTGTGGGCCCTCTCGGTAATGCACATCACTATAAGCCTTGCAAGCAATGTGACTAATGAGTTAGTCACGGGATGATGCATTACAGAATGAGTAAAGAGACTTGCCGGTAACGAGATTGAACTAGGTATGATGATACTGGCGATCGAATCTCAGGCAAGTAATATACCGATGACAAAGGGAATAACATATGTTGTTATGGGGCTTGACCCATAAAGATCTTCGTAGAATATATAGGAGCCAATATGAGCATCCAGGTTCCACTATTGGTTATTGACCGGAGATGTGTCT
The DNA here is from genome assembly GCA_021605145.1 of Aegilops bicornis. Taxonomy (NCBI): domain Eukaryota; kingdom Viridiplantae; phylum Streptophyta; class Magnoliopsida; order Poales; family Poaceae; genus Aegilops; species Aegilops bicornis. Next base: position 673,660,016 of record CM038673.1, on the reverse strand, counting down.
CGGTCATGTCTACATAGTTCTCGAACCCGTAGGGTCCGCATGCTTAACGTTCGATGACGATTTGTATTATGAGTTATGTGATTTGATGACCGAAGTTTGTTCGGAGTCCCGGGTGAGATCACAGACATGACGAGGAGTCTCGGAATGGTCGAGAGGTAAAGATTGATATATTGGAAGGTAGTATTCAGACACCGGAAGGGTTCCGGAGTGTATCGGGTACATACCGGAGTACCGGAGGGGTTACCGGAACCCCCCGAGGAAAGATGTGGGCCTTATGGGCCATAGCAGGGAGGATAACCAGCCCACAAGGGGCTGGTGTGCCCCCACAAGGGAGGAGGCCGAATTGTACTTGGGAAGGGGGCGCCACCCCCCTTTACTTCTCCTACTCCCTCTCCTTCCCCTTTTCCCCCTCCGGTAGAAGGGAAAAAGGGTGGGGCCGAATCCTACTAGAGTCCTAGTAGGACTCTCCTCTCTCTGGCGCGCCCCTTTTTGGTCGGCCTCCTCCTCCCCTCCTTTATATACGGGGGCAAGGGGGCACCCCAAAGACACACAAGTTGATCTTTTAGCCGTGTGCGGTGCCCCCCTCCACAGTTACACACCTCGGTCATATCGTCGTAGTGCTTAGGCGAAGCCCTGCGCCGGTAACTTCATCATCACCGTCGCCACGCCATTGGCGTCGATGTAACTCTCCCTCTGCCTCAACTGGATCAAGAGTTCGAGGGACGTCACCGAGCTGAATGTGTGCTAATCGTGGAGGTGTCATGCGTTCAGTACTTGGATCAGTTGGATCACGAGGACGTTCGACTACATCAACCGCGTTACTAAACGCTTTCGCTTTTGGTCTACGAGGGTACGTGGACACACTCTCCCCGCTCGTTGCTATGCTTCTCCTAGATAGATCTTGAGTGATCGTAGGATTTGTTTTTTGAAATACTACGTTCCCCAACAATGGCATCCGAGCCAGGTCTATGCGTAGATGTTATATGCACGAGTAGAACACAAAGAGTTGTGAGCGATAATAGTCATACTGCTTACCAGCATGTCATACTTTGATTCGGCGGAATTGTTGGATGAAGCGGCCCAGACCGACATTACATGACCGCGTTCATGAGACCGGTTCTACCGCCGTGCTTTGCACACAGGTGGCTAGTGGGTGTCTGTTTCTCCAACTTTAGTTGAATCGGGTGTGACTACGCTCGGTCCTTGTTGAAGGTTAAAACAGCACACTTGATGAAAAATCGTTGTGGTTTTGATGCGTAGGTAAGAACGGTTCTTGCTAAGCCCATAGCAGCCACATAAAACTTGTAACAACAAAGTAGAGGACGTCTAAGTTGTTTTTGCAGGGCTTGCTGTGATGTGATATGGTCAAGACATGATGATATACAAATTTTTGTATGAGATTATCATGTTTTGTGACGATTATCAAGAATCGGCATGAGCCATATGGTTGTCGTTTTATTGTATGAAATGCAATCGCCATGTAATTGCTTTACTTTATCACTAAGCGGTAGCGATAGTCGTAGTAGAAATAGTTGGCGAGACGACAATGATGCTTTGATGGATATCAAGGTGTCAAGCCGGTGACGATGGTGATCATGACGGTGATTTGGAGATGGAGATCAAAGGCACAAGATGATGATGGCCATATCATATCACTTATTTTGATTGCATGTGATGTTTATCTTTTATGCATCTTATTTTTCTTAGTACGACCGTAGCATTATGAGATGATCCCTCACTAAATTTCAAGGTACAAGTGTTCTCCCTGAGTATGCACCGTTGCGACAGTTCGTCGTGCCGAGACACCACGTGATGATCGGGTGTGATAAGCTCTACGTTCACATACAATGGGTGCAAGCCAGTTTTGCACACGCAAAATACTCGGGTTAAACTTGACGAGCCTAGCATATGCAGATATGGCCTCAAAACACTGAGAACGAAAGGTCCAACGTGAATCATATAGTAGATATGATCAACATAGTGATGTTCACCATTGAAAGCTACTCCATCTCACGTGATGATCGGACATGGTTTAGTTGATATGGATCACGTGATCACTTAGACGATTAGAGGGATGTCTATCTAAGTGGGAGTTCTTAAGTAATATGATTAATTGAACTTTAATTTATCATGAACTTAGTCCTGATAGTATTTGCATAACTATGTTGTAGATCAATAGCTCGCGATGTAGCTCCCCGTTTATTTGGATATCTTCCTAGAGAAAAACTATGTTGAAAGATGATAGTAGCAATGATGCTGACTAGGTCCGTGATCTGAGGATTATCCTCATTGCTGCATAGAAGAATTATGTCCTTGATGCACCGCTAGGCGACGGACCTGTTGCAGGAGCAGATGTAGACGTTATGAACGTTTGGCAAGCTCGGTATGATCACTACTTGATAGTTTAGTGTGCCATGTTGTACGGCTTAGAACTGGGACTTCAAAAACGTTTTGAACACCACATATCATATAAAATGTTCCAAGAGCTGAAATTGGTATTTCAGACTCATGCCCGAGTCGAGAGGTATGAGACCTCTGACAAGTACTTTGCCTACAAGATGGAGGAGAATAGCTCAACTAGTGAGCATGTGCTCAGATTGTCTGAGTACTACAATCGCTTGAATCAAGTGGGAGTTAATCTTCCATATAAGATAGTGATTGACGGAGTTCTCTAGTCACTATCACCAAGTTACCGTAACTTCGTGGTGAACTATAACATGCAAGGGATGACGAAAACGATTCCCCGAGCTCTTCGCAATGCTGAAATCGGCGAAGGTAGAAATCAAGAAAAGCATCAAGTGTTGATGGTTGACAAGACCACTAGTTTCAAGTAAAAGGGAAAGGGAAAGAAAGGGAACTTTAAGAAGAATGACAAGCAAGTTTCCACTCCCATGAAGAATCCCAAAGCTAGACCCAAGCCTGAAACTGAGTGCTTCTACTGCAAAGGAAATGGTCACTGGAAGCGGAACTGCCCCAAATACTTGGCGGATAAGAAGGATGGCAAAGTGAACAAAAGCATATATGGTATACATGTTATTGATGTGTACTTTACTAGTATTCATAGTAGCCCCTAGGTATTTGATATTGGTTCAGTTGCTATGATTAGTAACTTGAAATAGGAGTTATAAAATGAACAAAGACTAGTTAAGGGCAAGGTGACGATGTGTGTTGGAAGTGATTCCAATGTTGATAAGATCGCCATCGCACACTCCCTTTACCTTCGGTATTAGTGTTGAACCTAAAATAAATGTTATTTGGTGTTTGCGTTGAGCATAATATGATTGGATCATGTTTATTGCAATACGGTTATTCATTTAAGTCAAAGAATAATTGTTATTCTGTTTACATGAATAAAACCTTTTGTGGTCATGCACCCAAGGTGAATGGTTTATTGAATCTCGATTGTAGTGATACACATATTCATAATATTGAAGCCAAAAGATGCAAGGTTAATAATGATAGTGCAACATATTTGTGGCACTGCCGTTTAGGTCATATTAGAAACTCCATGCGGATGGACTTTTGGAATCACTTGATTATGAATCATTTGATGCTTGCGAACCATGTTGCTACCTCTTGAGCATGCGTTGGTTTTCCCTTGAAGAGGAAAGGGTGATGCAGCAAAGTAGCGTAAGTATTTCCCTTAGTTTTTGAGAACCAAGGTGTCAATCTAGTAGGAGGCCACACACAAGTCCCTCGTACCTACACAAACAAATAAGAACCTTGCAACCAATGCGATAAAGGGGTTGCAAAAGTGAGATCTGATAGAGATGATAATATTGTTGGTATTTTTATGATAAAGATTGAAAGTAAAGATTGCAAAGTAAAAATAGATTGGAAACTTATATGATGGAAAATAGACCCACGGGTCATAGGTTTCACTAGTGGCTTCTCTCAAGATAGCATAAGTATTACGGTGGGTGAACAAATTACTGTCGAGCAATTGATAGAATTGAGCATAGTTATGAGAATATCTAGGCATGATTATGTATAGGCATCACGTCCGCAACAAGTAGACCGACTCCTGCCTGCATCTACTACTATTACTCCACACATCGACCGCTATCCAGCATGCATCTAGGGTATTAAGTTCATAAGAACAGAGTAACGCATTAGGCAAGATGAAATGATGTAGAGGGATAAACTCAAGCAATATGATATAAACCCCATCTTTTTATCCTCGATGGCAACAATACAATACGTGTCGTTTCCCCTTCTGTCACTAGGATCGAGCAACGCAAGATTCAACCCAAAGCTAAGCACTTCTCCCATTGCAAGAAAGATCTATCTAGTTGGCCAAACCAAACTGATAATTCGAAGAGACTTGTAAAGATAACCAATCATACATAAAAGAATTCAGAGAAGATTCAAATATTGTTCATAGATAATCTTGATCATAAACCCACAATTCATCGGATCTCGACAAACACACCGCAAAAAGAGTTACACCGAATAGATCTCCAAGAAGATCGAGGAGAACTTTGTATTGAGATCCAAAGAGAGAGAAGAAGCCATCTAGCTCATAACTATGGACCCGAAGGTCTGTGGTAAACTACTCACACATCATCGGAGAGGCTATGGTGTTGATGTAGAAGCCCTCCATGATCGATGCCCCCTCCGACGGAGCATCGGAAAAGGCCCCAAGATGGAATCTCACGGGTACAGAAGGTTGCGGCAGTGGAAATAGGGTTTCGTGGTGCCCTCCTGGATGTTTTCGGGGTACGTAGGTATATATAGGAGGAAGAAGTAGGTCGGTGGAGCCACGAGGGGCCCACGAGGGTGGGGGCGCGCCTCCCTGCGTTGTGGCCTCCTTGGTTGTTTCTTGACGTCCACTTCAAGTCCTCTGGATCACGTTTGTTCCAAAAATAACTCTCCCGAAGGTTTCATTCCGTTTGGACACCGTTTGATATTCCTTTTCTGCGAAACACTAAAATAGGCAAAAAAAACAGCAATTTGCACTGGGCCTTGGGTTAATAGGTTAGTCCCAAAAATAATATAAAAGTGTATAATAAAGCCCATTAAACATCCAAAACAGAATATATAATAGCATGGAACAATAAAAAGTTATTGATACGTTGGAGACGTATCACATGCCTCATGAGCAAGATGACTAAGACTCCGTTCTCCGGAACAATGGAGCGAGCCACTGACTTATTGGAAATAATACATACCGATGCATGCGGTCCGATGAGTGTTGAGGCTCGCGGCGGGTATCGTTATTTTCTGACCTTCACAGATGATTTGAGCACATATGGGTATATCTACTTGATGAAACATAAGTCTGAAACATTTGAAAAGTTCAAAGAATTTCAGAGTGAAGTGGAAAATCATCGTAACAAGAAAATAAAGTTTCTATGATCTGATCACGGAGACGAATATTTGAGTTACGAGTTTGGTCTTCATTTGAAACGATGTGGAATAGTTTTGCGACTCACGCCACCTGGAACACCACAACGTAATGGTGTGTCCGAATGTCATAACCGTACTTTATTAGATATGGTGCGATCTATGATGTCTCTTATCGATTTATCACTATCATTTTGGGGTTATGCATTAGAGACAGCTGCATTCACATTAAATAGGGCACCATCTAAATTCATTGAGATGACACCATATGAACTGTGGTTTAGCAAGAAACCTAAGCTGTCGTTTCTTAAAGTTTGGGGCTACGATGCTTATGTGAAAAAAGCTTCAACCTAATAAGCTCGAACCCAAATCGGAGAAATGCGTCTCCATAGGATACCCAAAGGAGACTGTTGGGTACACCTTCTATCACAGATCCGAAAGCAAGATATTCGTTGCGTAGAATGGATCCTTTCTAGAGAAGGAGTTTCTCTCGTAAGAAGTGAGTGGGAGGAAAGTAGAACTTGATGAGGTAATTGTACCTTCTCCCGAATTGGAAAGTAGTACATCACAGAAATCAGTTCTAGTGGTTCCTACACCAATTAGTGAGGAATTAATTACGATGATCATGAAACTCCAGATGAAGTTACTACTGAACCTCGTAGGTCAACCAGAGTAAGGTCCGCACCAGAGTGGTTCGGCAATCCTGTTCTGGAGGTCATGTTACTTAAACATGACGAACCTACGAACTATGAGGAAGCGATGATGAGCCCAGATTCTGCAAAATGGCTTGAGGCCATGAAATCAAAGATAGGATCCATGTATGAGAACAAAGTATGGACTTTGGTTGACTTACCCGATGATCGGCAAGCCAAAGAGAATAAAATGGATCTTCAAGAGGAAGACGGACGCTGATAGTAGTGTTACCGTCTACAAAGCTCAACTTGTCGAAAAGGGTTTTTGACAAGTTCAAGATGTTGACTACGATGAGATTTTCTCACTTATATCGATGCTTAAAGTCTGTCCGAATCATGATAGCAATTGCCACATTTTATGAAATCTGACAAATAGATATCAAAACTGCATTCCTTAATGGATTTATTAAAGAAGAGTTGTATATGATACAACCAGAAGGTTTTGTCAATCCTAAAGGTGCTAACAAAATGTGCAAGCTCCAGCGATCCATCTATGGACTGGTGCAAGCATCTTGGAGTTGGAATATACGCTTTGATAAGTTGATCAAAGCACATAGTTTTATACAGACTTGTAGTGAAGCCTGTATTTACAAGAAAGTGAGTGGGAGCAGCCTTTCTGATAAGTATATGTGAATGACATATTGTTGATCGGAAATGATGTAGAATTTTCTTAAAAGCATAAAGGAGTGTTTGAAAGGAGTTTCTCAAAGAAAGACCACGGTGAAGCTGCTTACATATTGGGCATCAAGATCTATAGAGATAGATCAAGACACTTGATAAGATTTTTCAATGAGTACATACCTTGACAAGATTTTTGAAGTAGTTCAAAATGGAACAGCCAAAGAAGGAGTTCTTGCCTGTATTGCAAGGTGTAAAGTTGAGTAAGACTAAAAACATGACCACGGCAGAAAATAGAAAGAGAATGAAAGTCATTCCCTATGCCTCAGCCATAGGTTCTATAAAGTATGCTATGTTGTGTACCAAACCTATTGTGTACCTTGCCATGAGTTTGGCAAGGGGGTGCGATATTGATCCAGGAGTGGATCACTTGACAGCTGTCAAAATTATCCTTAGAAGACTAAGGAGATATTTCTCGGTTATGGAGTTGATAAAGAGTTCATCGTAAAGAGTTACGCCGATGCAAGATTTTACACCGATCCGGATGACTCTGAGTCTCAATCTGGATACATATTGAAAGTGGGAGCAATTATCTAGAGTAGCTCCATGCAGAGTCTTGTAGACATAGAAAAATTGCAAAATACATACGGCTCTGAATGTGACAGAACCATTGACTAAGCTTCTCTCACAAGCAAAACATGATCACACCTTAGTACTCTTTGGGTGTTAATCACATAGCGATGTGAACTAGATTATTGACTTGAGTAAAACCCTTTGGGTATTGGTCACATGGCGATGTGAACTAATCACATGGTGATGTGAACTATTGGTGTTAAATCACATGGCGATGTGAACTAGATTATTGACTCTAGTGCAAGTGGGAGACTGAAGGAAATATGCCCTAGAGGCAATAATAAAGTTGTTATTTATATTTCCTTATATCATGATAAATGTTTATTATTCATGCTAGAATTGTATTAACCGGAAACATAGTACATGTGTGAATACATAGACAAAACAGAATGTCCCTAGTATGCCTCTACTTGACTAGCTCGTTAATCAAAGATGGTTATGTTTCCTGACCATAGACATGTGTTGTCATTTGATGAACGGGATCACATCATTAGAGAATGATGTGATGGAAAAGACCCATCTGTTAGCTTAGCATAATGATCGTTTAGTTTTATTGCTATTGCTTTCATCATGACTTATACATGTTCCTCTGACTATGAGATTAAGCAACTCCCGAATACTGGAGGAACACCTTGTGTGCTATCAAACGTCACAACGTAACTGGGTGATTATAAAGATGCTCTACAGATGTCTCCGAAGGTGTTTGTTGGGTTGGCATAGATCGAGATTACGATTTGTCACTCCGTGTATCGAAGAGGCATCTACGGACCCTCTCGGTAATGCACATCACTATAAGCCTTGCAAGCAATGTGACTAATGAGTTAGTCATGGGATGATGCATTACGAAACGAGTAAAGAGACTTGCTGGTAACGAGATTGAACTAGGTATGATGATACCAACGATCGAATCTCGGTCAAGTAACATACCGATGACAAAGGGAATAACGAGTGTTGTTATGCGGGTTGACCGATAAAGATCTTTGTAGAATATGTAGGAGCCAATATGAGCATCCAGGTTCCGCTATTGGTTATTGACCGGAGATATGTCTCGGTCATGTCTACATAGTTCTCAAAACCATAGGGTCCGCACGCTTAACGCTCGATGATGATTTGTATTATGAGTTATGTGGTTTGATGACCGAAGTTTATTTGGAGTCCCGGATGAGATCACGGACATGGCGAGGAGTCCCGAAATGGTCGAGAGGTAAAGATTGATATATTGGAAGGTAGTATTCGGACACCGGAAGGGTTCCGGAGTGTATCAGGTACCTACCGGAGTACTGGAGGGGTTACCGGAACCCCCCGGGGAAAGATATGGGCCTTATGCACCATAGGATGGAGGCTAACCAGCCCACAAGGGAGGAGGCCGAATTGGACTTGGGAAGGGGGCGCCACCCCCCCCCCCTTTCCTTCTCTTACTCCCTCTCCTTCCCCTTTTCCCCCTCCGGTAGAAGGAAAAAAGGGTGGGGCCGAATCCTACTAGGACTGGAGTCCTAGTAGGACTCCCCTCTCCCTAGCGTGCCCCTTGTTGGCCGGCCTCCTCCTCCCGTCCTTTATATACGGGGGGAAGGGGGCACCCCAAAAACACAAGTTGATCTTTTAGCCGTGTGCGATGCCCCCCTCCACAGTTACACACCTCGGTCATATTGTCGTTGTGCTTAAGCAAAGCCCTGCACCAGTAACTTCATCATCACCGTCACCACGCCGTCGTGCTGACAGAACTCTCCCTCAGCCTCAACTGGATCAAGAGTTTGAGGGACATCACCGAGCTGAACATGGGCTAATCGCGGAGGTGCCGTGCGTTCGGTACATGGATCGGTTGGATCGCGAAGACGTTCGACTACATCAACCGTGTTACTAAACGCTTCCGCTTTCGGTCTACGAGGGTATGTGGACACACTCTCCCCGCTTGTTGCTATGCTTCTCCTAGATAGATCTTGCATGATCGTAGGAACTTTTTTGAAATACTACGTTCCCCAACAGTGGCTTGGGAGTACTGGATCTGAGAGTGCAAAGTAGGACACTACTAACCAAGTTCCTATATAACGTTTCAACCAATTGCAGACTCCACGGGTACAGCTCATCTGTAACACTTACTACAATAATGGGGAAGTTCCAAATTTCCCAACCAGAGTAGTCTCTTTCTGGTGGAGAGACTGTTGATCTGTTTTGGTGGACTTCAAGAATATGACCACCTGCTCCCCAACAACTGGAAACACATTGAAGTTCTATCATGGTCAATGGAATAATGAACCTATGCATAGGCAGCTTCCTCGGCTATACTCATATGCCAAAAACACTTATATCACCATTGTGTCAGCACGTAGCCAGACAACTGAAGATTTTTATGACATGTGCCATCTTCCAATGTCATCCATTGATGTTGAACAAAACATCATAATGCAAAACTTACTGTTTCACAATGATGATCACAGTACCAAAGATATATGGAATTTCATATGGAATGGTAGCAAGTAGTCAAATAAGAAAATATATCCCCACTTGATTGGTTACCCACAAGATGCACTAAAACCTTTTCAATGGATATGGAGATCCTCTGTCTTCCCAAGAAAAAAAATTCTTCTGGTTACTCCTTCAAGACAGATTAAATACCAGAGATTTCCTAACCAAAAAAACTTCTATCTAGAAGTAAGTGTGTTCTATGTGATGATGAACCAAATGAGCACTTCATGCATCTCCTTTTCAGTTGTGACTTTAGTCAGAACTTGTGGATGAATATTGGCATTGAATTGAACACTGAGTATGATGTGATTGACATGCTCCTCGAAGGGAGAGAAAGATACCCCATTATTTCTTTCAAGGAATGTCTGATCACTGGTTGTTGGACCATTTGGAAGCACAAAAACATCATCATCTTTGACAACAAAAGAAGAGATCTGGATCAATGCATATCATGCTTCAACGAAAACTTTGGAACCATCATAAAGAAGACCAAACCCAATTTGAAGGAAGGAATGCAGTCAAGGCAAGACTATTTGTGAATTGCCCCAGTTGTATCAATCCATGATGTAATACCCATATGTACATACCCACCATTATAAATGAAAAAAAGATTTACAATAGGGGTCTTCTGATGTGTCTCCATTGCATCTACTTTTCCAAACACTTTTGCTCTTGTTTTGGACTCTAATTTGCACAATTTGAATAAAACTAACCTGGACTGGCGTTGTTTTCAGCAGAACTACCATGGTGTTGTTTTTTTGCAGAAATGAAAGTTCTCGAAATCAGATGAAACTTTGCGGGGATTTTTTATGGAGTATAAAAAATACTGGAATGAAGATCCACCATAGGAGGGCCACCAGTTGCTCACAAGGCAATAGGGTCCCACAGGTGGATGTCTGACCTAATTCCAACTCTATAAATTCTGTTTCCCCGAGAAAACATAATAAGAGAAGAGGTTTCATCATGTTTTACGATACGGAGCCGCCGCCACCTCCTGTTCTTCATTAGGAGGGGCTGATCTGAAGTCCGTTCGAGGCTCCGGAGCCATCATCATCACCAACCCTTCTTCATCAACAATTCCATGATGCTCACTGCCGGGAGTGAGTAACCCCTTTGTAGGCTTGCTGGACGATGATGGAGTTGGATGAGATTTGTCATGTAATGATACAATTTGTTAGGGCTTGATCCCTAGTATCCACTATGTTTTGAGATTGATGTTGCTATGAATTTGCTATGCTTAATGCTTGTCACTAGGGCCCGAGTGCCATGATTTCGGATCTGAATCTATTATGTTTTCATGAATATAAGTGAGTTTTTGATCCTATCTTGCAAGTTGTATGCACCTATTATGTGTTATGATTCGTAGACCCCAAAGTGACAACAATTGGGATTCACTCAGGTGATGACCATAGTATGAGGAGTTCATGTATTCATTGAGTGTTAATGCTTTGTTCCAGTTAAAAGGATGCCTTAATATCCCTTAGATTTCCTTATGGACCCCGCTTCCACGAGAGGGTAGGACAAAAGATGTTATGCAAGTTCTTATTATAAGTATGACTATATATGGAATAAATGCCTACAATGAATTGATGAATTGGAGCTATTGTGTATCGCTCTAGGTTGTAACTGTTATATGATGAATATCATCCAACACAAATATCCATCGTTGATCCAATGCCTACGTTTTCTCATATTGATCTTTGCTAAGTTACTATTGTTGCTGCTGCTGCTACAATCACTACAAAACTGCTACTGTTACTGTTCCTTTTATTATTGCCACTAGTACTGCTACTATCAAACTATCAAATTACTATGCTACTAAACACTTTGCTGTAGATATTTAGTTCTTACTTAACTGCTAAAGCTCAGGATTCCTTGGCTCTTCTTGTGTCGAATCAATAAATTTGGGTGAAATACTACCCTCGAAGACTGTCGTGATCCCCTATACTTGTGCGATATCATCTTCCCTACTGTTTTTGCTAAGAAAAAGCATCAATTATTGGAAAGTTATCCTATAATCTGTAAGCTTTCTTACCATTTGCAATTTTCTATCCTCTTTATACCTTAGATGTTGCCACCTTCTCTGTGAAAAGGATCAAATCTATTACAAAAATTGATCGAAAATACAAAGGATCTCAAACATATAAAAATTACATCGAGATTCCAAACTACTGCCACCAAAACGAGCCGTCGACGCTCCGCTGTAGCCGCTCCCCTATCGAAGCAAGCTTGACATTGCCGATGACAGCCGGGAAATCTTCGTGCATGTGCCCTAAGGACGAGCGCCCTAGAGCCGCAGTTGTCATCCTTGAACCCTTACATAGATTTGAAGCAATTGACACCAAATCTCCCCACATGACGAATAACCCTAACCTCACTACCCCAAGGGGACGGCGGGAATCTACTCGGAGCTCCTCGACTAGTCCAGATGGATGGAATCGAGGAGGATCAGAGTCCGAAAGACAAACTCGAAGACGAAGCGCCGCCATCCACCCGAGTGCCGAAGCTGCGTGGACTAAAAAAATCCTAACCTAAACTACTAACCGAAGCGGAGGCACTGGGATTCCTCTCTCCACCACCATCCGCCGGAGAGGCAGGAAGAGAGGAGGCGAATCCACGGGCTCGTGTGTGAAGCTTGGAGGGGAGAGTTTGACCTAACTGCCCAGGGTTAGGAGAGGAAAAGAAGATATCTGTTTTGACCGCTCCCTTGGATTTATTCTACCTTCCCGTGCTTGCAATGCCACTTTCATATGTTGAACTATTAGTATTTTTCTGTGTTGAATGATTTTTAGTTATGTCAATTATACGCTTTGCTATATTATGATGTACTGTATCTTGTATATACTGTACAGTCAGTATAATGAAGTGCTATAATCGGCTATACATGTAAAAAGAAAAAAGACAGAAGAAAATGCTTGCATGAATCTTAACGTAAAATTGATAACAAAGGACTTAGATATGCAATAGATGTGCTAGCAAAACTGTAAAAAGAAACACAAGGTTTTAGGCTTTCAAAAACTAGCGTTTGAAATTTTAACTACACATTCCTTCAAGGCCGACCAAGTCTGGAACTTACCATTTGCCGTTGCGCATGGACCAGATCTAACAGAAGCAAAGCCATGCGTATGCCTTTGTGATGTCAAGATCGCCTCGGCCTATGGGGCTCCAAAATTACGGTTTCGTGCGTGCTTTCCTCAAAGAGGAGAAGCACACGGGCCCATGCATGCATCAAGCGCGCCGACAACTAGCTAGCTCTTTCTTTGCCTGTGGGCTCAATTCCCTGATGAAAGCGAAGCGCATCGTCTGTGTCCGGCCGGTGCTACGCTTTGCGAGGAGGGCTACAAGACGCATGTTCCGATCCGTGGTGCTTTTGCTGCCTAGCTTTACACTTTTGAAGACTGCGTATGTATCATTGTGCATGTAGACCATGTATGTTGGTAGGGCTCACTCACTGCCCCAAAATGTGCTTTGAGCTTGACTAGTACAGTTCTTGGTCGTCGTGCCGAATTTGATAAAATGATGGTATATTGACTATTGGCAAGGAAGTGTTTCTTTAGGCCTCATTCGGTTTAGAGGAAATCAAAATGTAGGAATTAGGAGTATTATAGGAATTTGACAGGATGGCACTTGCCATCCTAAAGAATTGTCTTGCCTCGTTTCTACGCACAAAATGAGCTTTGAGTAGATGTGTATATTCCTTCAAAAACATAGAAATTAAATAGTTTTCCTACAAAATTCCCCTACAAACCGAATGCATCTATAGAAAAATTTCCTACGGAATCCTTGTTCCTATGTTTTTTCCATAGAAATCCTCCAAACAGAATGAGGCCTTAGATCCAGAGACTGGATGAACCTTATTCTAGTGTGAGACCACTAGGGCCTAAGGGCATTTTCAATGTATATCAGCTTCACTGCCTTAAGGCACCTGTCTTTGGGTCACTGACATGTGAGTGGCTGGCCCACATGTCATAGACATAAAGGTAAGTGCCTTAAGGCACCGAAGTATAGTCCCACAATGGGACACTCTGAAATATTAGCGGACACGACCGAACATGAGTTTGCAGTGTCCACGGACAGATTCCGATTCCCCCACTTCTCCTTTCATTTGCTGTTGGAACGCATAATTTTGAACGTTCGAGTATGTCCACGAACACTTAAGGGTTAGTGGTAAAGGCCTAAGGGGCTGTTTGGTTGCCACCTTAGCTTGCCACGCCAAAGTGTGACGTGCCACAGCTCCCTTGGCATGTGTTTGGTTCTATACTAATATTTGGCTCGCCACAGCCCATAGGAGCATCCGCAGTAGAAATTTCTGCCTAAGGTGCGGCATTTGTTTTGAGCGCCACAGTTTGTGTGGCGAGCCACATGTGTTGGGGTGTGGCTAGCTTAGGTGTGGCTAGCTTAGTCTCCAACCAAACAGGCCCTAAGTGTCTATTGGACATTGGGTTCTATCGCAGGGATTCACGTTGGAAATGGCCAAATCTGGTTGGATAGATATCTTTTAACATAAATAACTCGGGTTTTGCTAAAACGGGATTTGTGGCATGAAGGGGCGGAGCATCGATCCCTTTTCTTTTGGCTTTCGATTTCCAAACTTTTACATCTTTTTTAACCAAAAGTTAAAGTTAAATTTTGTTTGCATATCCTTGTTCCTTGTGACGAGGCTTTTAAATAAGATCCATTTAATTATGTAGTTTAAAACTTCAGTAAGTTTCAAATGTTGAAACTTGGTATGAGCGAACGATAAAATCATAAGTTTCAGAAACTAAAATTTAACACTTTATATGCCCTCGTGCAGACTCCAACGACTTCATGGATCGCGAGGTAATCGGGTTGCTCGATTCGGCTGGTAAGCTGCGTGCTCCAGCATCTGCACGTCCCTGTGAATTTCTGGGTTTTTATAGACCCAATAAAAGCGTCATGAAACATACATGAAACGATAAACAAAGCAATCGGAGATTTATTTATCAACCAAAGTCAACTTATTGTTAACTCATATTGCAACATAAAAAGAGAGATCCAAGGGTGAGAAGCCTGGCAGACAATATATCAAAATAGAGCCCACATGGATGCGATACCACAAATTTGTTCCCGGGATCTAAGCCGTTGTTAGTCAGGATGCGCCACAGCTGCCTAGCCAACCGCCCGGTTCTCACTCGTAATGCATCATAAAGGGGATACAAACATAACAAACACACACTCACTCTCAGATTAACTAGAATGGACAAAGTCAACACTAATGCACACACACAAAGGATCATGCAGGTAAAAAGTAAGTTACACAAGACCAAAGCTATGACTAGGTGAAATAAAAAATAATCGAAGTCATCAAAGCAATGATGGATGGAATACATCAACAACCATTGACACCAACCATATCTTGACAATACAAGGGCTATGATAAAAGTTGTGCAAAAGCAACGTCTTTAGGAAGGGAAAGATGCACATGGGCCGTCATGGGATCTAACCATCAGAGGCCGGATCGTGGATTTTCACCTTCAGGATCAAGTACAAGTAGACTATAAAAAATGACTTCAACAAGGCAACAACGCAAAAAGAGCCACCGTTTTGAGGTATAACCAACCAAGGTAAGACATAGGACTTACATCCCGGAACACGATACTATGTACTCAGAAAGCAACACCAAATCGAAGTCATCTAGTGTTGTCACCTGCACTTTCTGCGATCCTAGCAACTCCATACACAAACGGTCATGACGCGAGATGCGACACGAGTATGACCATGCCCGCACAACTAGCCGGTCGAGCGCGACAAGAACAGCTCACCATAGAAGAACACCGAACGATGAAGGACTGTCATCGCACATGCGACAAAGCCGCTGACAAGGGAGGAAGGTCACCAACACCGCCAAAATTGGACACTCTAGCAACCCTGCATTATCCTTGCAAGTGGCAGACGGTGGCAGATCTTCATTTGACAATACCACCACACGTCGTCTCTTACCCTGTCATCCTCGCCGACCGACATACCAAGGGGGAGCAATCTCCGGTATGGGTTTGGATGCCACCCTCACCAGCCAGTCTTGAAACGCCGACGTCGCTGCTTCACAACCATCACCACTCCCTCAAGTAGTTGCACGCACATTGGATCATGCCACCGTGCGCAGACGACTGGAGGATCCCCACCCCCATAGGAGATTGGAGTCGACCACCACTGCCCACGCCATACAACTTGTTGTAGAGATTGCCCTTTCCAGGCCCGTCGATCCAGGATCTCGCGGTCTAGAGCAGCACGGAGCACCGAGCCTAGCCACGAGTCGTCGAATAGGAGCTAGTAGCCGTGAACGTCGGGCCAGGGTGCCCCACCTAGGAGACACCTTGCTTTGTTGTCCCTTAGAGAGCACCACACGCTCCGCGAATCGTTGGGCTACCACCACACTGAGTGAGGGTACGTCAGGCACAACCGCGACGTTAGTCCTGAACCTTCGAGGAAGAACGCCACGTTTGAGAGCAGGCCCCGCCGCTCGCATCCACGTCCTTCATATTCCAGTGGCAGCGAGGGGTTGAGTGTTTCAGGGTCTTCAAAACAAATGGAGACTTGGGAGGGGGGGGGGTGGGAGGGGTGTTAGGGAAAAAATGGTTACATTATCATATCCTGAAAAAATACCAATACACGGTACCACCTAACTAAGAGTGGGAAGTGGGAATGGATAATCATAAATATCCGATGTTCATGTTCAGAGAACGCTCATATGACAAGTCAACCTCCGCATCGGAAGTAAAATAAAAATGATAGTGAAAATATCCTGATTTATTTTAAAATGCAAATACAAATGTGGTAAGGAATATGAAACGAATGTGGATACAGAGATGGAGGTGTCCGTACCTGAATAAAATTATGTTAGCTAATTTAAGCACTTCTATCCCTATATGCCTGTCCAACATAAAAGTGCAAGGAGTGGTCAATTTCTACCTTTTGTTATTAACTCATTATAAACTTTTGTGCAATGTATAGTACGTATATTTATCTGCATAGCAGTGTACCATTGACAGATTGACTTATTGCAGTACCTTTAATTTAAGCACTTCTATCCCTATATGACTTTTGTCCAACATAAAAAGTGCAAGGAGTGGTCAATTTCTACCTTTTGTTATTAAACTCATTATAAACTTTTGTGCAATGTGTAGTACATAGTATATTTATCTGCATAGCAGTGTACCATTGACTTATCGAGGGGAAGGGATAAAAACACACGACGCCTGCCATTGCAGCATCATGTCATCGGGCTTGTTACCAAAGAATAATCTGTCAGTAATTAAGAAACTATTACGCTTGCCCTGACTCCTGGGCATCTCCATGATGATCCCTAACGGCACGAGCATGATAGCTTGGCACATGCCACGAGCTGGAATGTTAGGGTTTTACAGGGCATGATGAGGTCAGGAGCCGCAGATAGAGCTCGTGCAGGTCAGGCTTGCCGATTTTTAACAGTACCAGGGAATTAGGCTGCTAGGATCGATGCGCTTTTGGGGAAAGTTCATCACTGAAATTAAGCACCTAGCTAGGCTTAGCCTCTGGATTGCTGCCAAGCATGCATCTCCCTCATCATTGCTCCCATTTCACCGCAGCATCAAAAGGAAAACATACTTTTGGAACTACCCTAATAATGCTTATCTGCTCGATGTCTGGCATATGCTTCGAGCATCTACGGCCGCGATGGCCTAATTTCACCAGTCAAACGCTCGCGGACGCGCCCACTGACCGGACATGCTTTATACTCCCTCGGTTCCTAAATAATTGTCTTTCTAGCCATCTCAAATGAACTATAACATACGGATGTATGTAGACATGTTTTAGAGTGTAGGTTCACTCATTTTGCTCCGTATGTACTCACTTGTTGAAATATCTAGAAAGACAATTATTTAAGAACGGAGGGAGTATTTACCAATTTGCATTCACGTATCTCATATTCACCATCTTATATTCATACTACTCCCTCCATCTAGATGTGTAAATCATCTTACGAAAACCAAATAATCCCAAAACACTTAGGCGCGGTGCATTAACTTCCATCTTATTTCTTGTTTCTTGATATATCAACCAATAAGAGATGAGGGGTGTGCATGCTGTTAATGACTTGAGACTATCAAACAGGACATGCATTGGTTAGTTCATTGCATGCAATGCTATTAATTAGCAAATAAACATTAAAGTCTCTCGTTTTCCCCTCCTCCTTGGTCACGGTGCACAACCTAAGATGACTTACTCACCTAGACAGAGGGAGTACACATGCATCGTTGAACTATTCTACATGATCAAACAATGGATAGCAAAAATAGGCCACAAACGAACACAAGATCTGTTGTAAACACATTAACAAACTTTGCAACATCCAAAAGATCATCTTAGGTCATCACCGGATAAGTTCTTAAATAGATAAATTTTTACAACTAAAAACAATATAAACATATGAGGCGGGAAGGGGGGGGGAGGGGAGGGGGATCACCATTTCCTCGTCGGGCCTTTGCCCTTCTGATCGCCTGCCTAGCTGTAGGCGTCCGCGGCTGGTGGAGGGTCTTGGTCGTCCGAGGAGGAGATGCAGCTGTTGCGGTCGCCGTCATCGTCCTCGGAGTCGGAGAGGACGATAAGCCTCTTCATCCAACGGACCGTCCTGTCCTGCTCCCGCTTCAACTTGGCGTTCTTCCGTTGAAGGCGGCAAGCGTTCGTCTCCACCGTCGTGAGGGACCGTCGGTAGACCCATGCGAGGAGCCCCTCGTCCTCGTCGGGCTCCACTTGCATCCCGCGGTTCCGGTGCGTACTGCTTCGCCGCGTCCCTTTCCTGCGCCCGCTGTCTCTCGTGGCGCGCGCCTCCGAATCCGGAGTGCGCGTGCGGAGCGGCCGACGGGGGAAGCAGACGGCGTGGGGCGGTGTGGACTGCGCTGTCCTGGCGGAGCTGCGCTCGGGCCGGAAGGGTCCAGCTCCGGCGTCCGCGTTGCGCTGGTGTGGGAGCTGCGACGACGCTCAGATCTGAAGCTGCCGCCGATGTCCATCTTAGACCACTCCAGCGCAATACGGAGGGCCATCTCCTACTCGTAGTCGAGGTTGGACCCGGAGTCGTTGCCGGAGCTGGATATCAAAGTGGATGGGATCGAAATCGAAGAGGAAGAGAAAAGGACGGAGCGAGAGAGAGTGTGCCAGTGTTTGGAGCGAGGCGTTTGGATTGAGGTTTTTATGGGGCAGCTATGGGGTTGGTGGTGGGCCGGGCCTGTCAATCGAACGCGCCCGGATGTGCCTCATATTCGCCCTATATTTAGGCTGGATATGAGGGATGCCGGTTAGCGCAAACGTTTTTCCGCGGTTTAAGAGATTCGGTTAGAACGAGCTTTTTTGATCGGTCAGTGACCGGACGATCTGTCTGGACGTTTGAGACAGTACGAGAGGTCAGATTGTCGATGCTCTTAATCCATCATCCAGGAAACGTTAGGTTAATCAAAACCGAAATCAGTGAGGCATTTAGTTGAAGCCGGTAGATGAACGTAGGCAGAGCGCAGCGATCACACCGAGTTCAGCAGCAAGTGTGGAAAAGCGCGAAGCTTTGGTGCCCAGCTGTCCAAAGCGATTACTTGCTTCGCAGAGGATTGCCGCGGGGAAAGGATGACAACCAGGACGGTGGCTTTCACCCCTTTCCACAAACTTTCTGCTGAATTACTCCTTTTGATTTCGTCTTTAAGCTTGTCAACCTTCCATTTTTCTTTCCACAGTTTTCGCAGTCAAACCTGTGTTTGCATACTTATCGTTACGGACCATGTATGCCTGTGGGCTGTGGCAATGAATAATGCAGCTAGCATGTACTCCCTTCATAAAAAAATATAAGAGCGATTAGATCACTATACGAAGGTAGTATCATTTCTCGTGTGTTTGAGCATGTTTGACAGTGTCAGCTATTAATTTTAAGTCGAAAACATGTAACCATTTTTTGCGGGGAAAAAACACACACCGAAAAATGAAAAGTCAGAATTTAAATCTGAATTTGAGCTTGAAATTCTACATGTTTATAGAACACCATCTCCTTAACATACTGTTACAAATGTTAGGGAAAACAAACTACTCCATTGAGAAATTTAAGCTCAAAATTGAAGTTTCGAGTATAATTTTATAAGGACCTACAAGTTTTTTTAAAATATGCCGGGAAGACATTAATAATTTTTAGCTATGTACAAATTTGAAAAAGTCCAATAAAATTTAAAAAATCTTGGGCACTAATGGAGAAGAGAGAGAGAGAGAGAGAGAGAGAGAGAGAGAGAGAGGGGACAAGAGGTAGGTGGGAGGAGGAAGAACCTCCTCCTTTTATATGTCCCTCCAAATCTAACCAAATAAATTGGACGGTACAACCACTCCGAAGAGCAGTACAACTGCTCACAGCCCCATAACGTAGCCAATCCAGCCAGAGCGATACAACCGCCTGGCTGGCCGGTAGTACCGACTATAGAAATATAGCAGGAACAATCGATGGGTTACTGCCGTGTATTAATCCATATCCGAGGGACATGGCCCCTCGAGCGGTGGTTGAGTCAGTGATGAGTGTTATTTTTACGCTCATCGCATCGTTGTTTAAACCGAATTATCTTACAAAATCTAAGAAAAATACTCTGATATTGCCACCAATGACTAATAAATGCGAGAGATAGTGAAATCCTCTCTTTATTTTGTTTTCACAGGAAAAGAGGTCATATATGAAGAAAATCATTCAGTTAGAAGGAAATGTGCAAAATGGAGAATGAAGAAAATAAATTGGAGGGGCAGCATTGGATACAGAACCAAAGACGGTCTCTGGTAGGAACGCACCCGCTCATACTAGTGGTCGTATGAGGTGCTCCCGGCTCCGTGATGTCCAACCCGACAACTTTTATAAAGGGGCCATCTCCAGAATCGCAGAGGAGCATCATCGAAAACCTCCATCACGGCAACAGAAGTCATGCTCCAACCCTAGCCGCCGCCATTTCCCATCTAATCTCCATAGCCACCACCATCACCATCACCATCACCATCACCGAAACAAACCACCTCCAAGTTAGCCATACTTGTAATCGTGTACCATATCCGGCAACCATTGTAAGACAAATTATCAATAAAGCATTCATCTTTATATCTTGTCCAATGATTTCTTCATGCGATTCAATTGTCATGTGTGAGTAATTCTGTAAGACAATGGGTTAAGGCACAGCCTTGCAATTCGATGCATTTGTATGAGGGGTCTATGGAGTATGTTTTATAATTGCAATATAGTTTTCTCTTGTCTCTTTCTCGTTCTTTGACCCTACATGTACCCAGGATCATAGAGTTCGATCAAGGAGGAGTTAGGAGCAGGGAGCACGCGGAACGCATTCTGAACACCAGTGACATAAAGGTTTAGTACCATAGCGGAAAGTCAATCCCTGGGATACATGAGGTGTAGTCATTAGACGCCCAATGTTTTTGTCTAATTTATTTTTAATAACCGAGGTATGCCTGTGCAATGGTAAGGGCATGTGGTTGCACAGCTGGCTCTTGATGCAGGCCATGAATCAGCCAAGAAGTAATTTGGACACACATCCCACTTCTTCTCACTGCAGGCTCATCTTAACAGTGTGTCCGAGCACAAACTAAGATCATGATGATCCCGTCACAAATATATGGTTGTAAGAAACAAGTCCTCATTCATATGCATGTTTTAATTATAAGTTCTTACATCCTAAGGTTGTTAAGGTTCAGTTATAAAAACTAAAATTTAATTCTCTAACAAATACTTGGTAGAGCCACTGTTGTAGTAGCCATCCTCTCGTGGGTTCGATAAACTTAGGGTCACTTTTTTGGGAAATGATAGGAATACCTTTGTTATCATTCGGATCTCTCAAAGGGCATCAGCCAGTACATGGAGCGGCAGTGCTTCTTCAAAGTGAGAGCAGTACTACCGGCCATGTAAGCGGTTCAACCGCCTCAGATGACCACCAGCACCAGCAGTATTGCTCCACAAAGGAGTGGTACTACCGCTGATGTGGACCAGATCATGACCAAGGCATCCAAAAGTGAGGTTAATGCTAGCACAAATGCTGAACCATTAGAGCATCCAAAGGAGGACAAGGGCAAAACCATTATCTTAGTTGGGAAGCTTCTGGTACCTATTTTGGGAGAAATGACACATCAGATTTCCAGCTGCAACTTTCCACCTAAACCTAATTAATTATGGAAGTCTCTAGCACTTTATAGAGGCTGGAAAAGATGGTCTTTGAAGTCAGCTTTCATTCAAAAAAACGGTGCATCGTTTGAGGTCTTGAGTCAAAAGTTGTGCAAGTTTCCATGCAAGCTGTCCAGGAATTTATTACAGCGCGAGGCTCAACAAGTTTGCTCCTGCTACAGCTTGGGGCTCACGATTTTACCCTTCATTTTGAGTTGTTTCCACACCTAACTAGTGGGTGCTTCTAGTATAAATACTCCCCAGCTGTTCCATGTGAAGGGGGATGAGATTTCTGAGTTTATGTTTGTAGACAGCCGATGAGGTTGTGTTGCGCTGTGAGCACTAGTATTGTTGAGTGTTAGCTCGTGTGTGTGGATTGGAGGGCCTGTCCTCAATTCATATAGGATCCTTGTGGTTCCCTCTTGTGATTCTTCATAGGTTCACAAGCTTCATGGTTTGGGTTGCATCCTTGTAAACCAAGCTAGTTATCCGCTGCAATTTATCTGAGAGTGTTTCCTCTTGCTCTTGCCACTTGAGAGAAACAAAGTTTGTTGAAACAAGTTTCGAGTGAGTTTGTTGGTGCTCCTTGTGAGTTCTTTGGCACCGTGAATGGTCGTTTCTGAGGCGTCCCGTATCATCTTGGCATCAGAGCTTTAGGTTGTTCACGGTGCTATTTTCTCTCTTGCTGATTTTGTTCTTGAGAAGCTTCCATGGGTTCGAGGAGATCCAACAGTGTTGATGGTGTGCATGGAGGTAGGCACCTCGTGGAGGAGGAGCTGCCACTTCCCGTGTACGATCCAAGCTTGCAGCCCGCCTATGTGTTGGCGTTGGAGGATACACGAGAGTATGTGTTGAACAAGGTGAAGAGGCGCATATCGGCCGTGGAGACCGACCTTGGCCGGAGAATCGACTCCCTCAGAGAGGAACTCCGTCGAGATAGGATTGCTGCACGGGGTCAACATCGACAAATCCCCGAACAGCAGGGCCAACGCCACCTTGAGGAGGGGCATGGAGAGCACAACCACATCTACTCGGGTGATGCTCATAGCTACTACGCTGCACCACCTCGGCGTGCTCGCTACGACCAGCGAGGTGCTACTTGGGCGCCACCATCGCCACCACGAGATGGGCTTGCTGCACGGGGTCGACATCGACAACTCCCCATACAGCAGGACCACCATGGAGAGCATTGGAGCGACCACTCCGATGATGCTCGAAACTACTACGAGCCTCGGCCACAACGTGTTCATCATGATTGTCGCAGAGAAGGCCAAGAAGGCTTTGCCATGGGAGGAAGAGGTCATGGGCGTGCTCATCGTGACCATGAAGATGATGGGATTGGTAAATTCAAACTTACCATACCATCGTTCAATGGGAAAACCGAGCCCGATGATTATTTGGAGTGGGAGATGTGTGTGGATCAGATTTTTGACAGCCACCACTATACAGAGGAGAAGAAGGTACGATATGCATCCATTGAGTTTACTGGATATGCTTTGATTTGGTGGAACCAATTGTGTCGTGCGGGAGGTCGTCCGGAGACATGGGTGCAAATGAAAAATCTGTTGCGGAGACGGTTTGTTCATGAACATTTCACAAGAACCTTGTACAATCGACTCCAACGGTTGTGCCAAGGTAATTCTAGTGTGGATGAGTACTATAAAGAGATGGAGATTTTGATGATTAGGACAGCGGTGAATGAGCCAGAGGAGGCCACAATGTCAAGATTCTTTCATGTATTGAATGAAGATGTGCAAGAAAGGATAGAGATGGTTACATATCAAGATTTGCAAGAACTTGTGCATCAAGCTATTCGTGTAGAGCAGCAGCCGGCGCCGCATAAAATCGCAGCCAAACCTATACATCAAGCACTTGGAGAGGTTCAGTTCAGCGAGAAGTAGACGGAAGTGTTGCTGCAGATTTTCGCTCACACAACAAGATGACTACAAAAGAAGCTAATGCATCAAAGGTTGAATCTTCCAATACTCCTTCCACTCGCATTAGTAATATTCAGTGCCATACATGCAAGGGTAGAGGTCACTTCAAGAAGGATTGTCCTAATCTGAAGAAGGTTTTACTCACAAATGATGGATATGTCACCGATGACTCAAATGACAAATCTGAATCTGAGAAGAAAGATGCAAATTATTGTACTTTTGAGACCGGAGCACCTCTGAGTTCAGATGGAGGAGATAGTGTTAATATCATGGTTCGCAAAGTGGCTCATGATGATGCTCTTACTGTTGAGAAGGGCCAGCGACAAAATGTGTTCCAATCCGTTTGCAAGATCAAGGACAAAAACTGCAAGGTGGTCATCGATGGAGGCAGCTACAACAACATCATTAGTAGTGATCTTGTGCATGCTCTTGGGATATCAATATGGAGGCAGCCCCATCCATATTATGTGAAGTGGCTGAATGGTGTTGGTAAGATGAAGATTACGCATCGTGCTAGGGTGCAATTTTCAGTGGGAAGTTATGTGGACAAAGTGGTATGTGATGTGGTGCCAATGCAAGCTTGTCATCTTCTTTTGGGAAGACCGTGGCAGTTTGATCGTGATGGTACTCACCATGGGAGGTCTAACAAGTATTTTTTTTCATGCATCAAGGAGTGAACCATGTCTTGGAACCTATGGTGGATCAAGTAATCAAGGTTGAGCAATTCCCACAAGTGAAGAAGCCCAAAAAGAATACCTCAAAACGGAGGACGGTTTTGTTTGAAGGAAGGGAGGATGATGTGGACCAGATCATGACCAAGGCATCCAAGAGTGAGGTTAATGCTAGCACAAATGCTGAACCATTAGAGCATCCAAAGGAAGACAAGGGCAAAACCATTATCTTAGTTGGGAAGCTTCCGGTGCCTATTTTGGGAGAAATGACACATCAGATTTCCAGCTGCAACTTCCCACCTAAACCTAATTAATTATGGAAGTCTCTAGCACTTTATAGAGGCTGGAAAAGATGGTCTTTTAAGTCAGCTTTCATTCAAAAAACGGTGCATCATTTGAGGTCTTGAGTCAAAATTGTGCAAGTTTCCATGCAAGCTGTCCAGGAATTTATTACAGTGAGGCTCAACAAGTTTGCTCCTGCTACAGCTTGGGGCACACGAATTTACCCTTCATTTTGAGTTGTTTCACACCTAACTAGTGGGTGCTTCTAGTATAAATACTCCTCAGCTGTTTCATGTGTAGGGGGTGAGATTTCTGAGTTTATGTTTGTAGACAGCCGGTGAGGTTGTGTTGTGCTGTGAGCACTAGTATTGTTGAGTGTTAGCTCGTGTGTGTGGATTGGAGGGCCTGTCCTCAATTCATATAGGATCCTTGTGGTTCCCTCTTGTGATTCTTCATAGGTTCACAAGCTTCATGGTTTGGGTTGCATCCTTGTAAACCAAGCTAGTTATCCGCTGCAATTTATCTGAGAGTGTTTCCTCTTATTCTTGCCACTTGAGAGAAACAAAGTTTGTTAAAACAAGTTTCCAGTGAGTTTGTTGCTGCTCCTTGTGAGTTCTTTGGCACCGTGAAAGATCGTTTCCGAGGCGTCCCGTATCAACCGCTAGGTCAAGCGGTACAACCGGGTGCCTATTTCCAGCACTAGGTAGAATTTGTATATCTCCTTGAAAACAGATAGGAAGGTTATGTGGGTGCAATATAAATTTTGTGTACGTGATTTGATTTTACCCGTACCTTTCAATACAGATCCCACTTAATAGTACAGATTTCCTACGACCAAAGAAATAAATGCGTCAAAAATGTCGTCTTTGATCTTTTCCTTCTAGAGGGATACCTAACTGTCTTGTGCCATTTAGATATGTGTGTGTAGTTCAAGCACACGATTAATCCGCAACTTGTGTTGTCACCAAAACACTTAGGAAGGAAAATGCCCTTTCACTCGTCCCTTGTGTCTCCGGTTATCCCTAAGCGCTCTGTTTACTTATGGTCTATTGTGGTCACTTGACCTTTCAAGCATCATATTTATCTCATCGTAGCAATTGATTAGGCACACCTTTATATTTCGCATAGGCTAAACTTGCTAATAACCAAAGTGAAATTTGTAGTTGTGGTTATTCACCCTCATTTAGGTGCATCTCAATCCTTTCACAAGTGCATTGAAGAATGAAGTTGTGTAACTTTATTTATGCTCGACAACCATATTTGGACCGTAGTAGCAATATTGCCACTCGTTCATCTACATGAACTTGATTACTAATTAAGGTATTCAAAAGCCCCTTAACTCGTTCATCTAAAATATATGGGAGGCGTTGAGCGATTATCTGATATTATTAAACTTTGAGAGGGCCCAAGACTCGTCCGACCCAAAAATACAAAAGGTGGTATTCCCCTATTTATTTAATTTTTAATATAAAATAGCATTATTAACCCTATTTTTAGGCATTTTGGACTTTCATACCCAGTCTTTCAATTCAAACAATAAGAGCAATAATATGACTAGCCTTACGCTTCAAGTGCTCCCATATCACGGAAGTATGTGAGCTGCAGGAGCACGGGATGTTTTCTGGTTAGACACATTAAAGGAGAGCCCATGAAAAAATATAGAAAACACCCTAAGAAATCCATTAATTGCAGACAGATGCAGAGGCTACAGAGCTGACCGTTGGATCCACGATCCAACCCTCCAATAAAAAGCTCCCAAGCACTGGCGTTTTCAGCGAGGCCGATGTGGCGTAAATCACATATTTGACTGAGGCGTAAATCAAATCACAAACTGACCTGGTCACGAAAAAATTTCACTTTCTTGACCCTTTGGTGTGGCGCCCGACAGTGGGCGCCGCACCCTCTTGTCTGGCGCCCTTCCCATAGGCGTCGCCGTCACTCGGCGTGGCAGCCTGGTCGATTCGGCCTCACAGACAAGACTGCAGCGCCTAAGACTTAGGCGCCACACCTGTAATGTGCAGCGCCTATCTCTTGGGCGCTGCACAGTCTGTGTTCCACTTGGGCTGGCCCCCCCCACGCTCCCCCACCCCCCCCCCCCCCCCCACCCCCCACCCAAACCCTTAGACTTGCGGCACTCCTCTCTTCCCCTCTCAAATCCTTCTCAAATCTTGCAAATCCGGAGTATTTGACCGTGGATTTCGAAGCCAACCCCTCCCTTAAGGTAATCTCCTCCGATCCCCTCGTTTTCATCCATAGGAATTGTCACATTTTCTCAAATCTTGCTTGTTTGGGGAAACCCTAGTTTTTGCTTGGATTTGCAAATTTATGTTGAATGATGTTATGTTTCTTTGCTAATTTGGGTTGTTTAGGCTTCCATAGTATGCTAGGGTTAGGGTTATGTGTGTTTGATGTTGGTGTTAGGGTTATGTTATGGTTAGGGTTGTGGTAATTGTTATGTGGGGGTTAGGGTTATTAATTCATATATATGTTAGGGCATATGTGTGCAAATATTTTTCTTAAGTATTTACTTGATATATGTGTGTTTTTGATTATTGTAGGGATGGGGAGAACATGTGTTTATGTTCATCATGTGGATAAAGAGGCCTTTTGAAAGGCAATGTTGAGACGGACCGGATGAGCTTGACATGGTGTTTGAGAGTAGTCCTAGCTATGCGGAGCTTTTGGAACAAGTGAGGAAAGATTTGAATTGGATGGACCCAAGTGGCGTTGTTGAGTTCGAGGGAAGGCATAATGTTGGTTTTGGAATGCACATCCGTTGGAAGACAATGCGTGTGAACTCCGAGCAACGTTGGGTTGCATACAAGGAGACGGTTGCGAATCTCTAGACAAGGCTCTTGAGTTATTTGCCTCCAAGAAGGTTGAGTCTACTTTGAATGTAGACTTGAACGGAACCCTCCCCGTTGGTTGCTAGCACTCCCCACCCATGAACCAAGATCAAATGAGTGAACCTCAATTCACGCAACAAGATTGGCCAACATTGAGCCCGACTCCAAACAACCAAAATGAAGGTTTTGAAGAGGAGAATGATGAGTACGAGGAGGATGACAACGAAGTTGACCTCCATGACAACAATGTGGGTGATCTCGACCAATATCATGTGCAAGAGACAATGGACCAATCCATCCCTTTTTCCGTGCATATGCATCGGACTCGGATGACGATGGTCCCGATGAAGAAGTTGATGAGGAGGGGTTCACGCGAAGGAGGCCCAAGCATTCAAGAAGGTATTGAGGCGGGATCACAAGACACCATTGTTCAAGGATCTTAGTCTCATGGATGAAGCCGTTGTGGATGGTGGCAAATGCATATCTCTTGGAGCTAGGCCAAGTTCTCACCGTGATTTGGAAGGCGGCAAGAACGGGATATATCCGGTTGTGAGTTTCAATCCTTCTTGGAATTGAAGATGTGGCTCGACAACTACTTTCGGTTACACGTTATCGTCCACATATAGTGGCCAACTCGGACGTGAATGTATGCGTTACGGTCAAATGTGAAGTGCCAACATGTCCATGGATTGTGCGTGCAAGGCCATGGAAAGGAGGTCCCACTTGGCGCATAGTGAGTTGTCTACCAACTCACATGTGCCGCAAGACAAGAGGGCGGATGGCAAGCTTGTGTACCAACAACATGCATAACTCACATCCGAGTTCATCGCCATGTGCTTTCCAACCAAATATCCACACTTCCAACAATGAGCATCAAGAGTGTCATTGACCTTGTGAAAGCCATCTTTCATTACAAGGTGAAGTACGGCAAGGCATGGAAGGCGAAGCAAGCCGCATTCAAGATGTTGTATGGCAATTGGGAGGAAGCATACAACCGACTCCCTAGGTTGTTGTTAGCTATGGCCGCCACAAACCCAGGCATGGTTCACGTGGTTGAGCCTCATGGGCACCAAACATTGATTCATAACGGGAGGACCGTGCGAGTATTTGGCCGTGCATTTTGGGCCTTTGAGCAATGCGTGAGGGCTTTTGAGCATTGTCGGCCCGTCATCGCCATTGATGGCACGTTCTTGACCGGACAATACAAGGGCACTTTATTGGTTGCAATAGCAAGTGATGCCAATAACCGGGTGTTGCCTTTGGCTTTCGCTTTGGTTGAGGTGGAGAACAATGATAATCGGGAGTGGTTCTTGCGTCAATCGAGAACAAGGGTATTACCTGCTGAAAGGGAAATTTGTGTCATATCGGATCGCCATCCCGGAATTCTAAATGCGGTGGTGGTTGACATTCTGGACATACAAAGTTGCATCATCGATGGTGCATGAGGCACTTTTGTGCAAACTTCTATAGGGCATGTGGTATCAAGGAGTTGGCCGATGATCTTCAGGATTGTTGTCTCGCTTTCACCAACAAGCGGTTTGCCACATTGTTCAATGCATTGCTCAGACACAAGAAACTTGACCTCGGCGGTCAGGAGTTTCTCAATAGGAACATTGCCGAAAGGAATATGTGGGCACGTGCTTTCGATGAAGATGGCGGAGAATGCGGTCAAATGACAAGCAATATGGCGAGAATGGTTCAATAAGGTGCTCAAGGGTGTACGTGCATTACCCGTAACGGCAATAGTGCAATACACATTTGACAAGATGAATGCATGCTTTTAAAGTACTCAATGGAGACCGATAAGCAGATTCTTTGGTGAGAACAAGGATAAGCACAAGTACAATTTCCCACCAAAGGTTGAAGAATGGTTGGAATTTCAATCACGAAAGGCAGACTCAAGAAGCTGTACTATATGGCGACAACGAGTGGAAGTATGAGGTGAAAGAGCCGGAGGAACCACAAACGATGGCCGCCAACACGGAGGCCGGGCTTTCAAGGTCTCCCTAACACGGTGTGATTGCAGCTGCATGAGGCCGTCTTTGCTTCATCTCCCATGCTCGCACTTGTTAAATGCATCCCGGGTTAGGAATGTGGACGTCAATCACCCTCTTACCGTGAGGGAGTCCGAGTTCTCAATCATGACGGTAAAGAATACATGGACTCCACGGTTCCAACCATACTTGGACCAATCACAATGGCCGGAGTATCATGGAGTTCAACTATGGCCGGACCCGGAATTGAAGATCGTTAGATGGGGAGGACGTAAGACAAAGCGTCTTAGAGGTGACATGGACGGATGGGGCCGTGGTGGCGGTGGAGAATACGGCACCGGCCAATTCCAAGAGCCTCGTGAGCAATCCCGTTGGTGAACTATCTTTTAGGGCAAGCTGCCATTTGTCATTTGTAATGAATGTGTCGTGAACCATCTCGTAGTAATGTTTGAATTGTCTTAAGTTATGAACTCGTCGGCATAAAATTTGTGTTTGTTCAAATTGTTGTGATCTGCGATCATTGTAAGTATTGTGGATGTGATGCAAGCCAACTGTGGCTCTACGGATGGTCATGGAAGTAGTGCAACGCTTAAGGTCGTATGCTGCACTATATAGTGCAGCGCCTAAGGGTTGGGCGTCACACAAGATGCAGCGCCTACTGGTTAGGCGTTGCGGTCTTTGCTATAAGCAATCTGCAGTAAACAGATGCCATTTTGGCCTCCTGCAGCAAAGACTCACATAATAAAAGTATCAGAACTGCACATGCTAAGCAAAGAGAACTAATAACTTGAACATCATATCATTTAAGACAATTCAACATTACTTGAGGTTCGCAAACACAAATACCACACTAGTAAGAGTTCACCAACATATAACATAACCTCACAAGTTCATCAACCTAATTAAGCGGCTACAATTAACATGAACAAGCACTAATTCCTTCATGGCGTGTTCACGGTGGCACGCTGCGCAGGCAAGCTTCTTCTTCTTCTTAGGAGCACAAGGCTCCTCTTCGTGCACTTCCTCCTCCGCCTCCACCTCCGCCTCCGCCTCCGCCTCCTCCTCCGCCTCATCATCCAAGCTAGCCATCCGCGAGGTCCCTACGACCACCTTTGGGTTGCCTCTGTTGTCATAGTCGTTGGGCGTGTGCAAGGCGTCTGGGCTGCCTAGGATTGAACACATATGCGGACCGAGCTTGAGCGTCCGCCAAAGTCATGTCATCATCAAGCTCATCGCCCTATCACACAACGAAACAATATGGTGAAGGCCGGTGTCGTAATCAAGTGAGAATCACATCTAAAGGATTAGTCATACCTCTTGGGTGATCCCACCCTCATCATCCATATAAGCATATGAGGAACTCACATCGTCCCCCTCATGGTGAGGTGCGGGTCCGATGGTGTACCGGACCTAGAGGCAGATGGTTCATCATATTCAGGATCTCGGCAACCGAGAAGATTAGATAAACGCCTTAACTTCTTGGCCTTAAGCTGTATCATGATCATGTGTGTAATATTTCTTAGTTCACTACATAGACTGGCTCTCATAGTGAATTCGATATGTACCTTGAGGAATGCTCGTAGTGAACCATCATCATTGCAGTTCAACCGGTGTCTTCTCCGAATAGGCGGCTCTCATCACCGCTTTCTTGATCTCGGTGCGGCTGCGGATGAGAAAGAATGAATGCGTTAGCCATTCAAACATGTGTAATACGGTCAACAGGAAAGTAAAGAGGGGAACACTTTACCACATAGTTAATCACCGAACAGCAGGGACTCCTTGCCCTTGCACGACATCTACATTGTACTTCCCTTTGCTAGATCCTCAAAATTTACGGGTTCTTCAAGAATATCCTCATTATATGCGGCGGGCATATCTCAACTCGAGTAGTTCCAATAAACCATCGTGCGTAGTTATCAAAAGCAATTGGGTTGTGCTCACGAAGGCGCGGCAGTGCTAATGAGCTTGCTCCACACAAAGTCGAAGCGGGTAACATACGCAGAATGATGCTTGTCCGATCCTTTATCTTCCGTTGCCTTCTCCTGTCCAACCTGCGTGGTATAAAACCAAACATTAGCACAATCAAAAGGAGTCCCGATGATTAGACAATACGCAGACATGCTCTCTTACCTATGAAGTGCTTTATCCGTGTCCACCCAATCCGGCGGGTGAGGTTGGAAAAGACCAAACTGACGATACACACGATGCGGCAAATGAAACTCAACCGCCCGATTGCATATCGGTGGGCACCGCATAAGCCGAGATCCTTATCCATAAGCACATCGGGTTGAGGCGGAACTCCGCGGTGTACCCCAAGCTCTCACCCGCGCCATATGGCTGCCATTCCACCTATGAAACAGGGCAACAATGCAAATTTGATGACTATTTTTCAAGCAAGCATGAGAAAGGACTAACGTAATGACCTCCTTACACCTTTCGAGGCGTAATCGTGTCCAACTCGGCAATGTACTTTTGGTACATGAGATTGACATCGTCGTCATCTCGAAACGATATCCCACTTGTAAGCCCACGTGGGCGCCGTAATTAAATCATGTTCATCGCATACCAAGGATCAAACTCGACGCTCTTCAAGGCCCAACGGTGACACTCCAGCTCCATACGTAAAGTAGAAGCAGATTACCACCAATGCACACTAGGTGTGATCACGCAACACGCATCGTCGACTACATATGAAAGAAAAACAATGTTAACTTGACGGCAAGCTTGCATTGCTAATGAAGAAATGAGTTGATCACAAAACATACCAACTACCTTGCCGGTACAAGTAGGCAAGAGTCGCTGAACCCGGCTCCATTTGCTATCGAAGGCGGTCAACGCCTTGACCACATCCATGGAGCGTTCTTGCGGTGGAGTCAGGAAACAAAGTCCTCGACACAATGTACCACATATACACACGAGCATGTGCGGATCACATCATCGGTGGCATCCGGAGGGCACGCGTCGCAAAGTTATTTTGAATCCACGTGAAAGCAGCTCCGGCTGCTTTCCTTTCCGTCTTCTTCTTCTCTTCTCCTCCTCTACATCATCCCCAGCCTCGGTAGGAGCCATACCGATAAGAGCAATCATCTGCTCGTGCCACCCATCGTAATCGGTGCTCATACAGAGAGGCCTCCGTCGATAGCAAGACCGGTGATCAACGAGACATCCTCGAGCGTCACGGTCATCTCCCCGGTCCGAAGATGGAAGCTGTGGGTCTCTGGCCTCCACCGATCAACAAGAGCGGACACCAGTGGAGCGTTCAGATACGGCGTGGACCGGCTGACCAGCAGAATCCACGGAGTAGTCCTGCTCGCTTGATGTACGGTGTGTACCGCTCATCGTAAGGCATGGCGAGACCAGAGACCCCGTGATACCGGATCTTGAGAGGTTCAAGCTTACGCAAAAAACAAGTAATGACAAATCTTAGGGCATGTAAATTTCAACTAAAGGCAAATTTGCAAAATATTTAGATTATTCATTATTACCTTATCCTTCTCGCGCATCATGTAGGCCCGGTGTTGCACGTCGTAGACATCGTCCAGAAGCCAAACCATCCTTACAATTTCAAACAATAAACATATAAGAGTTCATCTTCATCTCAAATATCGGTATACACTAAACATATAACATGTGTTCAACTACAAGAATCTCAACATCTCCTTCTCACACAATGAATATGTCATATGTGTTCAAATAAACTAAACATCTAATGTTTCAAATAAACTCAACATCTAATATTTGAAATAAACTCAACATCTAATATATATCTAAACAAACTTCTCATATATGTCTACAAAAATCAACATCTCATAGTTATCTATAGAAATAGGCATCTCATACATATCTAAAAAAACTAAACAATATAGGCTTTCACCAACAAGAATCATATATTGTGAACTAATAAATAACACTACGGTACTACCAATATGAATACACATCCTAAATCGAGCAAACCAAACAAATCAAGGGTTCCATCAAATCTTGGACAAATCTCTAGAATGGCAACAATTTTACGGAGCAAAAGAAAGAGAAGGGAAGAGTTTACCTAGTAGGATGGATTGGGGATCGAATCCACGGATCAAATCTTACGATCCGAGAGGGATGTGGGGGATTAGATGGGCGCCGCGCCCTTGGCCTCTCTGTCGAGAGAGGAGAGATGAGGAACTGCACAGTCGTTTTGGGTCGGCCAACAGAATCACCGTCTGGCCTAAGGGCTAAGCGCTGCGTCAAAGTGTGGCGCCCTAGCCCTTTGGTCTGACAGTGCGTGTGGGGCCATAAGCTGGACGGGGAGCTGCCATCTTTGGCAGACGTCACGGCTGACGCCTATGGGAAGGCGCTGACAGTGGGTCTGGCCTTGGTATCGGACGCCACACCAAAAGGTCAGCAAAGTGAAATTTTTTCGTGACCAGGTCAGTTTGTGATTTGATTTCTGCCTCAGGTCAGATATGTAATTTCTGCCGCCAGTGGCCGCATCCGGTTCCTCGGTCGAACTCCAAGCAGAAGAAGCGAACTGGGACGACGGACGGCACTGAGAATCTTGCCCGGTCCAGGAAGGCGGCCCCACGAGGGGCGTAGTCGCTAGCGATGTTCTCTAGGCCCATCGAGTTCGCGGGTCCCACGGGCTGTCCCGTGTGCGCCTCCCCCTCACGGCAGCGCGTGCGCCGCTGTCGGCTCGCCCCGCCCTCATCGGTTCCTCCCCACGCTCCACAGCGCCGTTGCTCGCTGAAAAGACTACCACCACCATCAGCCTCCTCTCACCCTAGGCTTCTAGCTTCGCTAATCCAAATCGTCGGAATTAAGCACACCCGCCACCCTTAATCTAACCTTCATCACCATGGGGATCCGAGACAAAAACTGTTGCTATACTGTCGAACTGGACCATCCAACCCAGGTGGCCACTGCATCGGCCAATCGGATGAGGCATTGCTCACTCACTCACCCGCTGAATATTCATCGCGCATTGTCTATTTTGTTGCTTTATTGACTCTTGTGTCTATGGCCGGCCATGGCTCCCTTTCAGCGCTTCTTTTCTTGGAACCGCACTTGGACTAAGCTCGCATGCCCTACTACTACTACCAGTGTCCATACGCATGGTCCTATGGAGCGACGCGACATGATGGTTCGGGCTAGAGGGGAGGCAAAGAAAAGGCGCTTTGGTAACGCACAATTTGTCCGTCTCAACGCTTTCTTTCCTTGCTAATTATCGATGCTACCGGCTAGCATACCGGTAGGGCTGTACCTCAGGTACGGTGTGAGGATGAGATTGAGAAGAACAATGGCCGGGGCTGGACCAGTTGCTAGGCCGGGGCCTGGGCCTGCCCCCCTGAAGCACTCTCTGACCACATGGAGTCCTTGACCCAAATCAAATGAGATCGTTGGTGGTAATGGCCAGCCACCGGACGGTCCACAGGAAATATATTGTCGCTGGCTGTACAGCCACGCTTAATCAACTATACAAGGACTGCAGCAATTCGGTCAAAAAACGTACTGGAGCAACAAATTATTTATTTATTTCGGCACCTCAATGATCTGGTCAAAGTAGTCAAATGCATGTCCTTTGCGGGGGCAATCAGGGCTTCAGTATGTACGCCCTGCACCTTGCAGTACATGTGTTCAGGGGCAACGCATTTCAACTGGATCACAGCGATTCTGCTGGGGGTTCTCAAAAGAAAATCTCCTATAGTTAACACCAAATGTCTGATTTCACATCCTGCCTATGATCGATCGAAATGAGCATTGAGAAAAATAAGCTTGAAAAAAAGAGAGAATATGGCCAGTGACTTTTGCTTCTAAGTGAACTTGTTTTTAGAGCATCTACAGCCGGGCCCCTCAAACCTGACTCATACGCCGGTCACTGTCTGGTCATGTTTTTTCGACCCCGCCGGGCTCCTTAAACGGGCCTCAAACGCCCGGGCTGACCGGCACCCCCCATATGCAGCCTAAATATGGGGCGAATATAGGGCGCCCGGCACGTCCGCCACGTCACACCCGACAGGCCGACCCTATCCCAAATTGCATCAAATTCATCAAACCCTTCCTCCTCCTCCCGCCGTCCTCCAACCTTTCCCACGCCTGAACCCTCGCTGTCAGAGACATAGAGCTTGAGAAGGAGAGGTTGCAACTCGCACGGGACGCGGAAGATGCGAGGATCATGTTAGCGGACGAGACCCTCTTGGATGAGCATGCGAAGAAGTGGCTTGCGGACAAGAAGATAGAGATCAACGACCGTAGGAAGTACGAGGCGGCGAGAGCGGCTGCGGCCCGGATACAGGCGGAGGAGGCTACCCGGATGCAGGCAGAGCAGGATGTGCAGACGCATTCCGTCTGGAGCACGACGCATTCCGCTCGGAGCAGGCGCCCGACAAGTGATTCGAGGCCGTCCGTCACGCTCGACCATTGATTTTATTTTGCCATGTCCGGTTTGTGAAACTATCATTTGCTTTGTTTTGTTTTGAACTGGCATTCATACAGTTTGTATCGTATAATCGACGTGCATGAATTGTATGGATTTAAGAATCAAAATTTACAATATGTAAATGTGTGGCACAACATTTGAGGGATGCCCAGTCAATGCACGCGGACGCGCCCGGACACGTTCGCGGACGTTTGAGGGGCCTGATTTGCTAAGTCCGACTGTAGATTCTTTTACGGTTGATGGTAACGGTATGTGTCAGTGTGCGTACTGGATGGGTGGAGCCTTCTTCACCTGCTGCACGTACCAAGCCCTAGTAACTTCGAAATAAAAACGGACGTTATAGCAAGAACGGTACCTACCCTTTAAAAAAAACAGTACCTACCGTCCGTAATGAAACGAAATGACGTACACAAAGCTGGTGCTGTGTTTGGCGTGGTGTACCGCTGGAGTACTCTACACATACATCTCGATAGAATAGAAAAAGGGAAGAAAAGAAAGCCCGGTGACGTATTGCTGTCATCGTAAAAGCTTCTCGGAGCACTCATTTTGGCTCCAAAATAACCTTTTGCATCCATCCATACATCCATCCATCCATCACACTTGTCAACTCCATCGTGCGAGCCTAAATGGACGTCCGTTTTGTCCGGATTCTGTCTGTTTGGATAAGGCAATGGATCGTGTCCGGACGTGTCCTAGGATGCGATGGCCGTGCGTCCAGCATGCGGACACATCCCTTTGCCCCATCCGGTCTGCCTCTATATTTTAAAAAAGGAGCAACTTTCAAATGCCAAGCCCTAGTTCATCAGACCAGCAGCCCCAGTTCACACCGGCAACAGAGCCAGTGGCCTACACCTTCATCTCCGGCAACTCAGCCAGCGGCTGGCAACACAGCCAGCCTCCAAAATAAATAGTTGTCCTTGCCGGCAACACAGCCAGGCGACATGGGCGTGGTCCGCGACGTCGGCGACTGGCAGTGCGGAGGCCGGGCGACCGACGAGCCTGTGCTCGTCGGGCTGACGGCCGCTGTAGGAAAACCGGCCGGACGGCCCATGCCAAGCATGAGGAGGGCGTACGCTTTGTTGATGATGTCCTCCTTCTCGTCAACCGCGGCCTTGCGCCGCGCGGCCTCCATCGCATCGCGCTCGGTGGCGAACTTGGCCGCGGCGGCATTGACCTTGACGACCGCTCTCCGGCCCCTATTCCGCGTTCAACTTGGCGATCTCCTCCGGCGTGCACTCCGACCGCGGCTTCCTTGGCGCCGTGGCCACCTTCTTCTTCACCTTTCTGGGCGGGTTGACGGCCAGGCCGTCAGAATTCGGCTGGGCGTCGGCCATGGACGGAGAAGAAAGGGGGCGGCGGGAGGGACGTGGGAGGGTTTGGGGAAATGGCGCCAAATGGGTCGTGGGGGATTTTGATTTCTCCCACCGACAGGCGGGCCAGGAGAGGGCAAGCGCGTGCGTCCCGCCCGTCCGCGCGCTGTCCCTTTCACCCCAAAACCGGCGCCAAACTTGGGCCGGGGATGGGTCGAAAGCGGACACAAAACGGGCAAAAGTCCGTTTGCGCCCGCGCGTTGGGCCGTCTGGTTTGTCTATTTTATCCGAAACAAAGGGGGGCGAACAGTATGGGGTCGCGCGGTGGAGTGGGCCTCAGTGAATAACAAAGTCCAATCTTTTGCTCTCCGTTTCAGGGATAGTAATTCTCTATCAACAGATCCATGACCGCACAACCACACTCGGGCATGTAATTTATGTATGTGGGTGGCCCGTTCTTTAGGCCAACTCCACCGTGCGACCCTATCCTGTCCGGCCTCGTCCGTTTGGCGTAAAAGGGACAAAAGAGGCGGCCCAGCGCGCGGCCTCAAATGGACAAATGTCCGGATTCTGTTCGTTTTCGACCCATCCCCGGCCCAAACTTGCGCTTGTTTTGGGGTGAAAGCAGACCTTGTGACGGCCATGACATGACGCCCTTGTCCCCATGGCCCGCTGTCGGGGACACTAGCGATCCCTCCGCTCCCAACGCTTCACCCTCTCTCCCCGCCCCGCCACCAGCGTCGCCCCTATTCTCCGGCCGCCTCCTCACCGCGCAGCCCCCCGCCATCCATACCAAACCACGTCTCGACATGGCCGCCACCACGCCTGCGCTTTCGCCGTAGTTTTGGTCATCTATCGGGGGAGGTTTGGCCGTCGCCGTCCTTGCCGGTGGCGGAGGGGACATGACTGCCGGCGACGGACCACGGCGGCCGAGGCGGTCCGACGAGCTCCAGGCGGCGATGGCGGCCGGCAACCACCCCTGCTGCGTCGAGGTGATCACCCCGGCCTCTTCGCCACCACGACCGCAAGGTGTTCGACCTTTTGCCATCAAAGGTATGCACAGTGGAGACGAGTTTTTCGTTCATCACTTCTTTTGTTCGTCGGACCATTCGTCGTCGGATGATGAAGATCTTGTGGTGGCTGCACTGGTCGTTCACGACCATATTCAACGACTTCCTCCGATGCAGGGGTCACTCCTGGCCGTGCTCCGACCTGAACACATAGCAGGAGAGAGGCCA
This sequence comes from Aegilops bicornis, assembly GCA_021605145.1. Lineage (NCBI taxonomy): Eukaryota > Viridiplantae > Streptophyta > Magnoliopsida > Poales > Poaceae > Aegilops > Aegilops bicornis. The sequence continues at coordinate 673,621,399 of CM038673.1, read as the reverse complement.
CTCCACGCTTTATGCCGATTACTTTGCCAACATCCCGCTCTTCAAGCGGGATAAATTACGTCGCCGTTTTCGTATGGCAAGGCATGTGTTCAATCGTGTCGAGAGGGAGTGGTTGCTCATGACCCATACTTCGAGTGCAAGGCGGATGCCCTTGGCAAGCTTGGATTCTCCTCTTACGAAATGCACCGACCCATCCGCATGCTTGCATATGATATTCGAGCGATCTGGTGGGCGAGTATGTGCGTATGAGTGAGACAACATGTACGATGTCAATGTACAAATTTTGCGGTGTGATCGAGGTGTTTGTCCCAGAGTACTTGAGGCAGCCAGCTGCTGCGTCTGAGAGATTGTTGGCGACCGGTAGCAGCTAGAGGCTTTCGAGGCATGCTTGGCGGCATAGATTGTATGCATTGGGAGTGGAAGAACTGTCCATTTGCTTGGCGGGGCGATACAAGGGCCATGTTAACGGGTGCACTGTCATATTAGAAGCGGTGGCATCGCAAGATCTTTGGATATGGCATTCTTTTTTCGGCATGGCAGGTTCTCACAATGATATCAACGTGCTACAGCGCTCTCCAGTCTTCACGAGGCTTGCAGAAGGCCACTCCCCACCTGTCAACTTTGAGATCAACGGCCACCAGTACAACAAGGGATACTATCTAGCAGATGGTATATATCCTCAGTGGTCAACTTTTATGAAGACAATCTCGAAACACCAAGGTGAGAAGAGAAAGAGATTTGCCCAAATGCTAGAAAGGATGTGGAACGTGCTTTTGGTATGCTTCAATCCCGGTGGGGTATCTTTCGAAACCCTGCGCTGTCATGGGATGAAAGGAAGCTTTGGGAGGTGATGACTGCTTGTGTGATTATGCACAACATGATCGTCGAGGACGAGCGTGATGAGAGTATCTTCGACCAAGGATTTGATTATCAGGGTGAAAATATTGAGCCCCTGCACCAAAACCCGGCCACATTTGAACAATTTGTCCAATTCCACCGTGAGATTCGTGATTGGCACACTCATTTGAATCTTCAAAATGACTTGATTGACCATGTCTGGGATCATATTGGCAACCAATAGATGTATTGGTCCAATTTACGTTCAGTCAAGACAATTTCGATTTGGTTGTAAAACTATTTTAATTTTCAGACAAATATTTGGGTTGGAAACTAGTTTTGATGCAAATTTGGGCATTTTTGGCCTTGACGGACAGGATGGGGCAAATGGATGCGGCCGCACGCTGGGCGCACGACCACCACATCCCAGAACAGGCTCGGACATAACCCCAAATCCTTACCCAAACGAATAAAATCCGGACAAAACGGATGTCCGTTTGGGAGCGCGCTGTGGAGTTGGCCTTACTCAACCTCCGGTCCTGTCCCCTCTGCTCGGCTCAGCCGCTGCATGCCGCAAGAGCAAGGCCAGAGCAAGAGAGAGAGAAAGATACTCCTAGTCGGCCTGCAGTCCTAGTGTACTCCGTTGCTTGGCATGCCTCCCTGCAGTGCAGCGCAGGCCTGGTTAAAATACCACTGTGAAAGGAATCTTACATCATTCGTGTCTTGTCCCCTCCCCCTTCTCTCTTTTCCTTCTCTCTTTCTTCTTCAGAGAGGAGTGAGAGTGAGAGTGAGAGAGAGAGAGAGGGAGAGGGACGGATGGAGACGACGGTCTGCTGGTTGATGTGTATAAAAGGGAAAGCCTGTGGCCTTTGGAGCCATACAATGATCAGAAGCGGAGAGCGAGAAGAGAAGAGGAACAGGGCTCAGTGAGTGGTAGTTGGAGCTCAGTGGCACTTCAGTTCTTGAGTCACTTCTCTGACATCTAATTGATAGGTGAGAAATGAGCTCCTCCCTCTCTTCTTTTCTCCTTGCGATTCGCTGCTCATCAATCTCCAATGCTCCGTTCAATCATTTTTAGGCCTTTTCAGGCTTTTTTCCCCCTTCCTTTTGGTGCTCTGGTTTTTGCGAGCATATTTTGGGTGGTGTCTTGCTTCAGAATACAGTTACTCCAGCAGAGAGATTCTCCTGCCATGCACACTGTTCTTCTTCCCCTCCTTTCCTTCTTTTCTTCTTTGAATCTTGTGCCGATTCTCGATCCCACTTCGAAAGCTCCAATTGTGTGGCTGCATTGTATTCTCACTTTCTGTTCAAGTTCATATCTGTATGGCAATATACAGTGTAGTGTAGTTAGAAACACTTGGAGCAGAGGCTTATGTTCTACCTATTTCTCCATGCAGGTCCGGCGAAGAAGAAGAAGAAACAGAGCAAGAAAGGGATCGCCACAATGCCGATGGAGCAGGCCTTCATGCACTGCGACAAAGACACCCTCAAGATGGCCATGCTCAAGCATGAGGAGACCTTCAGGCAGCAGGTAAGATCATAACTCAATTAGAAGCATGAGGAAACTCTGCCTCTTCGATCGTCTGAAAAAGACTGTGCCTCATGATTTGTGTTCGTTGTTGCAGGTTCACGATCTCCATCGCCTGTACAGAATTCAGAAGCTTCTGATGCGGGACCTCAAGAGGGAGATCAAGAGCCAGCAGAGCAGCCTGTCCGCCTCCCCCAACGGCTCCCCGGGCGCCGAGTACGACCGCCGCAGGGCGAGCGCGCTCGACGCGTCCTCCTACGAGCAGCAGTGGCAGTACTGCGCCACCGCCACCACCCGCCGCGGCAGCCACGCGGCGGCGACTCCTCGCGCCGCGCAGGCGCAGCTGAGCCCGGAGGCGACCGACGACGAGGAGGCGGAGCTGGAGCTCACGCTCGCCGTGGGCAGCGGCGGCAAGAAGCGGTACAGCGACGGGCACTGCTCCCCCGGGGAGAGCTTCTCGTCGTCCACGACGGAGTCGGACACGCTCACGGGCGGCCAGGACTGGCAGCAGGCGCGGGCGCAGGCGCAGCACCAGCTGGTCGGCACTGGCGCAGGCGCGGGCTCGCCCTACCACAAGCGGAGGCCGGCAGGGTTCGGCGCGGAGCAGGTGGAGGACGGCGGGGTGCAGCAGCAGCCTTCTCCGCTGCTGTTCCACTGGCTCAGCCTACGGATGGCGTGAAGCTAGCCATGGAAGGAGAACGGCCGGCGCATGCATGTACGGCCGCCGTCTGCCTCGTAGCTAGTGGCAGGCAGTTTGACTTCCTGTTTGTTGAGCTGTAGTAGGAGTGCTGCTATGTTTCTGTCCTTGCAGCTTAGTCTTGGATCAAGCTAATCCAAAAATAATTTAACTTGTTGCTGAGGATTATGTAGGAGCCACTTTCCACAGGTGGAGATGGGTGATTGTAGGGGCTTTTCAGATGAAGCTAAGCAAGTAGCTTAATTTTGGTTTGCTTTTGTAGTGACTTTGTCTGTTATTTTAAGGGGCAGTCTTTCGGTATGAAATCAAATTCACATCGAAGTTTTGGGAACTAAGAACAGAATTTCCGTTCGGATGAGGATTCGTGGCTCGGGATGCCACACAACCCTATATGAATATAGCATTAAAAATAATATCAAAAAGCTTTAAAGAATTCCAGAATTTGAGGATATCATACCTAGATGCCCATTCGGACACCCGTGTTCAGTTTCGTTGAAAATGGATGCCTACGGTAGTGTTGATAAAAAAGTCAAAAAATTCATATTTAAAGAAAAGACTACAGATACCATAGGCACACAATCTCCACGAAACTGGACATGGGCGTACAATGAACACCCAGCTTTGATATCTTAAAATTTTAGAATTTTTAAAATTTTCTTGATATTATTTATAATGTTATTCCCTTCATCCATATATATAGGACCTAATGTGTTTTTTGAGACTGCATTTGACTATTGATAAGATTAACAGTATATGAGGTGTATAATCTGAATTATATCATTGAAATCTCATTTCATGTATAAATTTGACAGTATGCTTTATGTAATTTGCATGCTATATATTCTTACTCTAACATGTGATCGAAGTTAGCCTTAAAAACACATTATGCCCTATATATATATGGATAGAGGTGTATATTCATATCGAGGCGTGTGGCACCTAGAAGCTCCAATGCATTTCCCATTTCCCTTGTCCTTTCTTCAGAGAATATCTGGACTTAAAACTACAGCGGTGGCCCATAAGCCCATGGACAATCACGGGCAACATCTTAGTTGTGCATGTAACTGTCAGGGTCCGCTATCACCTAAGGGACACTTTTGTGGTTTGTGAGCATGCCATGTGTTGCGCACAGCCACCGTCACGCGTGTCGTATCCTGGCTGTTCCCTCTTTTAGTTTTTTATATTTCTATACGTGTTTTTGGGATTTATATTGGATTTTTTGCTTTATGGTTTTCGCCTTGTTTTTCTTATGTTTTGGAGATTTTTTTCCATTTTTTCAAGCATGGTCGTGCTTCTTCAAAAGGAAAAAAAAATGTGCTTTTACGAGAAGCACATATTTACTTTCACGAGAGCTCAGCCGTGTTTGTCGCAAAAAACATATATGCTTCCACGAGTGCTTCTCGTGAAAGCATAGATTTGCTTCCGTGTGATGTGCTTCTTAAAAAGGAAAAAAAAACCATACTTTCACAAGAAGCACAATTTGCTTATGCAAGAAACACGTATTTGTTGTTGTGAGAAGCAGACAAAAGTGAAAAAAACGCAACCATTCTTCCGGATTCATGGTTTTTTGTTTTCTTTCATATTCGTTTTCCTGTTGCCTGTTTTTAGGATTATTTTTTTGGTATTCTTTCTTTTGTTCTGGTTCTTTTCTCGGTATTTTTTTTTTTTTGTAAAAGTCGAGCCCTATTAATGTGGAATCTAGTTTTTTTCTTTACGGTTTTGGCCTTTTTTTTAGGTTTTGGAGATTTTTTCCTTTCTTTAATTTTTTCCCCACTTGTTATATCTTAGGACAAGTATTTTGGTATCTGGCTCACCGGACGACCAATATCTACCAGACATCTAGTGCCTACCCGAAATCCGGTGTATCTCAACAGAACAAAACTGCGGGATTTCAGGTCCCAACCGGAAATTCTGACCATCCTATAGAGCAAAATTGTCGGATGTCCCATGTTCTCCGGACGTTCGGCCCCTCCCGAGCCGCCAATCGTCCAACCATGTCCAGAAATTCGGTGACATTTCAACAAATCATATTTTTCGGATTTTCGGTCCTTACCGAAAATCCGGCGCACTTAATCCAGTAGCAAACTGTCAGATTTTCAGTACTTATCGGATGTCCATTGCCTCCCGAGATACCGGATGTCCAGAAAATATCAGACATCCAACACGTCCCTCCTTAGCTAATTTTGCACTATAGCCTTGGCACACTACAACCACCCAATGTTCGATGAATTCTGGTTCTTGTTTTGCCACGGGACGTCCGGCACTTACATAGCTCAAGTGGCTCCAACGGCCACAATTGGCTTGTTCTATAAATACCCCTCTACCACTCGAGTGAAGGGTTGACCACACCATTCAAAAGATCCCAAGAACCCTAGAAGTGCTCCCTCGCACTCTTCCTCGCCAAATCTCAGATCCCGGAATCTTTTGGGAGAGTTCTTGAGAGTTGTTTCAATCAAGTGATAGATCCACTCCCTCTCCTCATTGTGACCAAAGCAAGTCACAATGTGAGCAAGTCTTGAGTTTTTCCCCTTTATATTGTTACTCTTGGAGATTGGAGACACCTAAGCGGTAGGAATACTCCAACGAGGAATCATTCATTGTGATTACCCCTGGACAGTTTGTGAAGTTTTGGAGACCACCTCAAGGTTTACCACTAGTGGTTGAGAAACACATTCATGGTGTTGTCTCAAGGGGAGAATAGGGTGAGCCTTCATGCTGCTGGTGTGCCTTCGTGGTAACATCCACCCCTCTAACGGTGACTAGATTCCCTCCAAGGAAGTGAACATCGGCATACTTCCTCGTCTCTCAGAGTTACGGTTATTCCTAACCCTAACTCCCTACTTGTGGTACTTGTCTCCTAGTGTTTACTTTCATTATACTATGCTTACTTTCCTTGTTACTAGGTGTGGTAGATTATATTGCTTAGCACTAGAATCAGCTTTGCAATTGTTAGGCTCACTTTCATATTCCGCATTATTGCCTAAAATTACAAAGTACTCCCTCCTTCCTAAATATAAGTCTTTGTAGAGATTTCACTATGGACCACATACAAATGTATATAGATGCATTCTAGAGTGTAGATTCACTCATTTTGCTTCATATGTAGTCCATAGTAAAATCTCTACAAAGACTTATATTTAGGAACGGAGGGAGTAATAATTAAAATTTTCTATTGTACCTATTCGCCTCCTCTATGTCCATCTCGATCCTTTAAACACGAATGGCCCACATGGGACATGAGGCGTCGCGTGTCTCATGTCCTACTCTTCCTTGTCGTAGCTCGTGGTCTGGTCGTTGCCGTTGGAGGTAAGGTCGAAGATGGACGTGGATGCGCCAGCCTCATGGTCGCAGTGGCGCAAACGACGCGCAGCTTCCGGTGTTCCCGTCCGAGATCGCTTACGTGGCCTCATAGAGCTTGTTACTCCTCGATGAAGTTCGGGTTCACTAGGGCCATGACCCCCACGGCATCCGTGCTCGCGAACTTGCAATATATTAGCCCTCCACCGGCCAATGATGCGCGAAGAGGGCAAGGTTGTAGCAAAGTTCCTCCCGCACCCACCGAAACACCGACACCAACTGCTGGATTGGCTGGTCCTCCGCCATGATGTCGTTGAAATGCGCCTGCGCTTGTTCCATGGTGAAGTCGCCATGGACCAGTATGGGCAAGGTGATGACTCGTCGTTGGAGGCTTCCCCCATCGTCGTGCCGTCATTGCTCACCTCCTTCATGCTCACCAGCAAGCCTAGATGCATCCGCCGCGCATGACGATTTCCAGCTGGCAACTGAAGGAAATATGCCCTAGAGGCAATAAATAAAGTTATTATTGTTGGAAATATGCCCTAGAGGCAATAATAAAAGGATTATTATTATATTTCCTTGTTCATGATAATTGTCTTTTATTCATGCTATAATTTTATTATCCGGAAATCGTAATACACGTGTGAATACATAGACTACAACATGTCCCTAGTGAGCCTCTAGTTGACTAGCTCGTTGATCAATAGATAGTCATGGTTTCCTGACTATGGACATTGGATGTCATTGATAACGGGATCACATCATTAAGAAAATGATGTGATGGACAAGACCCAATCCTAAGCATAGCACAAGATCGTGTAGTTCGTTTGCTAGAGCTTTTCCAATGTCAAGTATCCTTTCCTTAGACCATGAGATCGTGTAACTCCCGGATACCGAGGGAATGCTTTGGGTGTACCAAACGTCACAACGTAATCGGGTGACTATAAAGGTATACTACGGGTATCTCCGAAAGTGTCATTGGGTTGACACGGATCAAGACTGGATTTGTCACCCGTATGACGAAGAGGTATCTCTGGGCCCACTCGGTAATGCATCATCATAATGAGCTCAAAGTGACCAAGTGTTTGGTCACGGGATCATGCATTACGATGACGAGTAAAGTGACTTGCGGTAGCGAGATTGAGCGAGGTATTGGGATACCGACGATCGAATCTCGGGCAAGTAACATACCGATTGACAAAGGGAATTGTATACGGGTTGCTTGAATCCTCGACATCGTGGTTCATCCGATGAGATCATCGTGGAACATGTGGGAGCCAACATGGGTATCCAGATCCCGCTGTTGGTTATTGGCGGAGAGCTGTCTCGGTCATGTTCGCATGATTCTGAACCCGTAGGGTCTACACACTTAAGGTTCGGTGGCGCTAGGGTTATTAGGAAGACTTGTATGTGATTACCGAATGTTGTTCGGAGTCCCAGATAAGATCCCGGACGTCACGAGGAGTTCCGGAATGGTCCGGAGGTGAAGATTTATATATGGGAAGTTGTCATACGGTCACCGGAAAGTTTCGGGGGCATATCGGTATTGTACCGGTTCCGGGGGTCCACCGGGAGGGGCCACCTCTCTCGGAGGGCCTCATGGGCCGTAGTGGGCAGGGAACCAGCCCCTGGAGGGCTGGGCGCATCCCCCCCGTGGGCCCATGCGCCTAGGGTTGGGGGGGGGGGGGAACCCTAGTGGGGGTGCCCCCCTTGCTTGGGGGCAAGCCCCATCCCCTTGGCCGCCCCCCCCCCCTTCTAGATCTCATCTAGAGGGGGCTAGCCCCCTTCCCCCTTCCCCTATAAATAGAGGGGCGAGGGGAGGGCTGCACACACAATCCAAGGCGCAGCCCCTCCCCTCCCCAACACCTCTCCTCCTCCGCGTGAGCTTGGCGAAGCCTGCTTGGGGCTGCCACTCCATCACCACCACGCCGTCGTGCTGCTGTTGGAGCCTTCTTCCTCAACCTCCCCCTCCTCCTTGCTGGATCAAGGTGCGGGAGACGGCATCCGCTCCGTACGTGCGTTGAACGCGGAGGTGCTGTCCGTTCGGCACTTGGTCCTCGGTGATTTGGATCACGACGAGTATGACTCCCTCAACCCCGTTCTCTTGAACGCTTCCGCTCGCGATCTACAAAGGTATGTAGATGCACTCCTATGACTCATTTCTAGATGAACTCATAGATGGATCTTGGTGAAACCGTAGGAAATTTTTTATTTTCTGCAACGTTCCCCAACAGTGGCATCATGAGCTAGGTCTATGCGTAGTTCTCTTTGCACGAGTAGAACACAGTTTGTTGTGGGCATAGATGTTGTCAACTTTCTTGCCGCTACTAGTCTTATTTTGCTTCAGCGGTATTGTGGGATGAAGCGGCCTGGACCGACCTTACACATACGCTTACGTGAGACAGGTTCCACCGACTGACATGCACTAGTTGCATAAGGTGGCTAGCGGGTGTCTGTCTCTCCCACTTTAGTTGGAGAGGATTCGATGAAAAGGGTCCTTATGAAGGGTAAATAGAAGTTGACAAATCACGTTGTGGCTTTTTTCAGAGGTAAGAAAACGTTCTTGCTAGAACCCTATTGCAGCCACGTAAAAGATGCAACAACATATAGAGAACGTCTAACTTGTTTTTGCAGCAATTGCCTTGTGATGTGATATGGCCAAAAGTTGTGATGAATGATGAATGATATATTGTGATGTATGAGATCATGTTCTTGTAATAGGAATCACGACTTGCATGTCGATGAGTATGACAACGGCAGGAGCCATAGGAGTTGTCTTAATTATTGTATGACCTACGTGTCATTGATTCAACACCATGTAATTACTTTACTTTATTGCTAAACCGTTAGCTATAGTAGTAGAAGTAATAGTTGGCGAGCAACTTCATGGAGACACGATGATAGAGATCATGATGATGGAGATCATGGTGTCATGCCGGTGACAAGATGATCATGGAGCCCCAAGATGGAGATCAAAGGAGCTATATGATATTGGCCATATCATGTCACTACTATTTAATTGCATGTGATGTTTATTATGTTTATGCATCTTGTTTACTTAGAGCGGCGGTAGTAAATAAGATGATCCCTCATAATAATTTCAAGAAAGTGTTCCCCCTAACATTGCGCCGTTGCTAAAGTTCGTCGTTTCGGAGCACCACGTGATGATCGGGTGTGATAGATTCCTACGTTCACATACAACGGGTGTAAGACAGTTTTACACATGCAAAACACTTAGGTTAACTTGACGAGCCTAGCATGTATGACATGGCCTCGAACACATAGACCGAAAGGTCGAACATGAGTCGTATGGAAGATACGATCAACATGGAGATGTTCACCGATGATGACTAGTCCGTCTCACGTGATGATCGGACACGGCCTAGTCGACTCGGATCATGTAACACTTAGATGACTAGAGGGATGTCAAATCTGAGTGGGAGTTCATTAAATAATTTGATTAGATGAACTTAATTATCATGAACTTAGTCTAAAATCTTTGCAAATATGTCTTGTAGATCAAATGGCCAACGCTCATGTCAACATGAACTTCAACGCGTTCCTAGAGAAAAACCAAGCTGAAAGATGATGGCAGCAACTATAATGGACTGGGTCCGGAACACGAGGATCATCCTCATAGCTGCCAAGAAAGCATATGTCCTAGAAGGACCGCTAGGTGAAGCACCCATCCCAGAGAACCAAGGCGTTATGAGCGCTTGGCGATCACGTCTTGATGATTACTCCCTCGTTCGATGCGGCATGCTTTACGACTTAGAACCGGGGCTCCAAAAGCGTTTTGAGCAACACGGAGCATATGAGATGTTCGAGGAGCTGAAAATGGTTTTCCAAGCTCACGACCGGGTCGAGAGATATGAAGTCTCCGACAAGTTCTATAGTTGTAAGATGGAGGAAAATAGTTCTGTAAGTGAGCACATACTCAGAATATGCAGGTTGCACAACCGCTTTGTCGATTGAATATTAACCTCCGGACGAGGCGGTCATTGACAGAATCCTTGATCGCTCCCACCGAGCTACAAGAGCTTTGTGATGAACTACAACATGCGGGGATGGTGAAAACTATTCTGAAGTATTTTCAATCTTTGAAGTCGGCAGAGGTAGAAATCAAAAGGAACATCAAGTGTTGATGGTCAATAAAACCACCAAGTTCAAGAAGGGCAAGGGTAAGAAGAACTTCAAGAAGGACGGCAAAGATGTTGCAGCGCTTGGTAAGCCGATTCTTGGGAAGAAGTCAAAGAAGGACCCAAGCACGAGACCGAGTGCTTTTATTGCAAAGGAAGGGTCACCGAAGCGGAACTTCCCAAAATACTTAGCGGACAAGAAGGCCGGCAACACTAAAGGTATATGTGATATACATGTAATTGATGTGTACCTTACCGATTACTCGTAGTAACTCCACGGGTATTTGATACGGTGCCGTTGCTCATATTTGTAACTCACGGCAGGAGCTGCGGAATAAGCGGAGACTGGCGAAGGGCGGGGAGGTGACGATGCGCGTCGGGAATGGTTCCAAGGTCGATGTGATCGCCGTCGGCACGCTACCTCTATATTTACCTACGGGATTAGTTTTAAACCTCAATAATTGTTATTTAGTGCCAAGTTTGAGCATGAACATTGTATCAGGATCTCGTTTAATACGAGATGGCTACTCATTTAATCCGAGAATAATGGTTGTTCTATTTATATGAGAGATATGTTTTATGGTCATGCTCCGATGGTCAATGGTTTATTCTTAATGAATCTCGAACGTGATGTTACACATATTCATAGTGTGAGTACCAAAAGATGTAAAGTTGATAACGATAGTCCCACATACTTGTGGCACTGCCGCCTTGGTCCCATTGGTGTCAAGCGCATGAAGAAGCTCCATGCTGATGGACTTTTAGAGTCTCTCGATTATAAATCATTTGACACATGCGAACCATGACTTATGGGCAAAATGACCAAGACTCCGTTCTCCGGAACAATGGAGCGAGCAACCAACTTATGGGAAATCATACATACCGATGTGTGCGGTCCAATGAGCGTTGAGGCTCGCGGAGGATATCGTTATGTTCTCACTCTCACTGATGACTTGAGTAGATATGGGTATGTCTACTTGATGAAACACAAGTCTGAGACCTTTGAAAAGTTCAAGGAATTTCAGAATGAGGTGGAGAATCAACGTGACCGAAAAATAAAGTTCTTACGATCAGATCGTGGAGGAGAATATTTAAGTCATGAATTTGGTACACACTTAAGGAAATGTGGAATCGTTTCACAACTCACGCCGCCTGGAACACCTCAGCGTAATGGTGTGTCCGAACGTCGTAATCGCACTCTATTGGATATGGTGCGATCTATGATGTCTCTTACTGATTTACCGCTATCATTTTGGGGATACGCTCTAGAGACAGCTACATTCACTTTAAATAGGGCACCGTCTAAATCCGTTGAGACAACACCGTATGGATTATGGTTTGGTAAGAAACCTAAGTTGTCGTTTCTAAAAGTTTGGGGATGCGATGCTTATGTCAAGAAACTTCAACTTTGAAAAGCTCGAACCCAAGTCGGAAAAATGCGTCTTCATAGGATACCCTAAGGAAACCATTGGGTATACCTTCTACCTTAGATCCGAAGGCAAGATCTTTGTTGCCAAGAACGGATCCTTTACGGAAAAAGAGTTTCTCTCGAAAGGAGTAAGTGGGAGGTAAGTAGAACTTCGATGAAGTACTACCTCTTGAACCGGAAAGTAGTGCAGCTCAGGAAAATGTTCTGTGGGCGCCTACACCGAATCGGAGAGGAAATTAATGATGATGATCAAGGTACTTCGGATCAAGTTGCTCTTGAACTTCAGAGGTCCACAAGGACACGTTCCACACCGTAATGGTATGGCAACCCTGTCCCGGAAATCATGTTGTTAGACAACGGTGAACCTTGAACTATGAAGAAGTGATGGCGGCCCAGATTCCAACAAATGGCTTGAAGCCATGCAATCCGAGATAGGATCCATGTATGAAAACAAAGTATGGACTTTGACAGACTTGCCCGATGATCGGCGGCGATAGAAAACAAATGGATCTTTAAGAAGAAGACGGACGCGGATGGTAATGTTACCATCTATAAAGCTCGACTTGTCGCTAAGGGTTATCGGCAAGTTCAAGGGGTTGACTACGATGAGACTTTCTCTCCGTATGAAGCTGAAGTCTGCTCGAATCATGTTAGCAATTGCCGCATACTATGATTATGAGATATGGCAAATGGACGTCAAAACGGCATTCCTTAACGGTTATCTTAAGGAAGAACTGTATATGATGCAGCGGAAGGTTTTGTCGACCCTAAGAATGCTAACAAGGTATGCAAGCTCCAAATGATCCATTTATGGGCTGGTGCAAGCATCTCGGAGTTGGAACATTCGCTTTGATGAGATGATCAAAGCATTTGGGTTTATGCAGACTTATGGAGAAGCCTGCGTTTACAAGAAAGTGAGTGGGAGCTCTGTAGCATTTCTCATATTATATGTAGATGACATACTTTTGATAAGAAATGATATATAACTTTTGGACAACATTAAGGCCTACTTGAATAAGAGTTTTTCAATGAAGGACCTTGGAGAAGCTGCTTATATATTAGGCATCAAGATCTATAGAGATAGATCGAGACGCCTCATAGGTCTTTCACAAAGCACATACCTTATAAGATATTGAAGAAGTTCAATATGGATCAATCTAAGAAGGGGTTCTTGCCTGTGTTGCAAGGTGTGAAATTGAGCTCAGCTCAATGTCCGACCACGGCAGAAGATATAGAAGAGATGAGTGTCATCCCCTATGCCTCAGCCATAGGGTCTATTATGTATGCCATCTTTGTGTACGGACCTGATGTAAACCTTGCCGTAAGTTTGGTAGGAAGGTACCAAAGTAATCCCGGCAAGGAACATCGGACAATGATCGAGAATATCCTGAAGTACACGAAAAGGACTAAGGACATGTTTCGTTTATGGAGGTGACGAAGAGCTCGTCGTAAAGGGTTACGTCGACGCTTAGCTTCGACCTGATCTGGATGACTCTAAGTCACAAAGCAGGATACGTGTATATGTTGAATGGTGGAGCGATGGTGGTGCGCTGCAAGCGAGCGTCGTGGCGGGCTCTACATGTGAAGTGGAGTACATGGCAGCCTCGGAGGCAGCGCATGAAGCAATTTGGGTGAAGGAGTTCATCACCGACCTAGGAGTCATACCCAATGTGTCGGGGCCGATCAAACTCTTCTGTGACAACACTGGAGTTATTGCACTTGCCAAGGAGCCCAGGTTTCACAAGAAGACCAGGCACATCAAGCGTCGCTTCAACTCCATTCGTGAAAATTTTCAAGATGGAGACGTAGAAATTTGCAAAGTGCATAAAGATCTGAATGTCGCATATCCGTTGACTAAACCTCTTCCGCGAGCAAAACATGATCAACATCAGAAGTCTATAGGTGTTCGATTCATCACAATGTAACTAGATTATTGACTCTAGTGCAAGTGGGAGACTGTTGGAAATATGCCCTAGAGGCAATAATAAAAGGATTATTATTATATTTCCTTGTTCATGATAATTGTCTTTTATTCATGCTATAATTGTATTATCCGGAAATCGTAATACACGTGTGAATACATAGACTACAACATGTCCCTAGTGAGCCTCTAGTTGACTAGCTCGTTGATCAATAGATAGTCATGGTTTCACGACTATGGACATTGGATGTCATTGATAACGAGGATCACATCATTAGGAGAATGATGTGATGGACAAGACCCAATCCTAAGCATAGCACAAGATCGTGTAGTTCGTTTGCTAGAGCTTTTCCAATGTCAAGTATCCTTTCCTTAGACCATGAGATCGTGTAACTCCCGGATACCGTAGGAGTGCTTTGGGTGTACCAAAGCGTCACAACGTAATCGGGTATTGTAAGAAGGTATACTACGGTATCTCCGAAAGTGTACATTGGGTTGAAACGGATAGAGGCGGGATTTGTCACCCGTGTATGACGGAGAGGTATCTCTGGGCCCACTCGGTAATGCATCATCATAATGAGCTCAAAGTGACCAAGTGTTTGGTCACGGGATCATGCATTACTGATCTGAGTAAAGTGACTTGTCGATAACGAGATTGAACGAGGTATTGGGATACCGACGATCGAATCTCGGGCAAGTAACGCACCGATTGACAAAGGGAATTGTATACGGATTGCTTGAATCCTCGACATCGTGGGTTCATCCGATGAGATCATCGTGGAACATGTGGGAGCCAACATGGGTATCCAGATCCTGCTTTGTTGGTTATTGGCCGGAGAGCTGTCTCGGTCATGTACGCATGATTCCGAACCCGTAGGGTCTACACACTTAAGGTTCGGTGATGCTAGGGTTATTAGGAAGACTTGTATGTGATTACCGAATGTTGTTCGGAGTCCCGGATAAGATCCCAGACGTCACGAGGAGTTTCGGAATGGTCCGGAGGTGAAGATTTATATATGGGAAGTTGTCATACGGCCACCGGAAAGTTTCGGGGGCATATCGGTATTGTACCGGGGCCACCGGAGGGGGTCCGGGTCCACCGGAGGGGCCACCTCTCGGAGGGCCTCATGGGCCATAGTGGGCAGGGAACCAGCCTGGAGGGCTGGGCGCATCCCCTGGGCCCATGCGCCTAAGGTTGGGGGAAACCCTAGTGGGGCGCCTTGCTTTGGGGGGCAAGCCCTCCCTTGGCCGCCCCTTCTAGATCTCATCTAGAGGGGCCGGCCCCTTCCGCCTTCCCCTATAAATAGAGGCGAGGGAGGCTGCACACACAATCCAAGGCGCAGCCCCTCCCCTCCCCAACACCTCTCCTCCTCCGCGTGAGCTTGGCGAAGCCCTGCCAGAGAACTGCCACTCCATCACCACCACGGCGTCGTGCTGCTGTTGGAGCCTTCTTCCTCACCCTCTCCCTCCTCCTTGCTGGATCAAGGTGTGGGAGACGTCATCCGCTCCGTACGTGTGTTGAACGCGGAGGTGCTGTCCGTTCAGCACTTGGTCATCGGTGATTTGGATCACGACGAGTACGAGTCCCTCAACCCCGTTCTCTTGAACGCTTCCGCTTGCGATCTACAAAGGTATGTAGATGCACTCCTATCACTCGTTGCTAGATGAACTCATAGACGGATCTTGGTGAAACCGTAGGAAAATTTTTATTTTCTGCAACGTTCCCCAACAATTATTTATTTCCTTATTTCATGATAAATGTTTATTATTCATGCTAGAATTGTATTAACCGGAACCATGATACATGTGTGAATACATAGACAAACAAAGTGTCACTAGTATGCCTCTACTTGACTAGCTTGTTGATCAAAGATGGTTATGTTTCCTAGCCATAGACAAAGAGTTGTCATTTGATTAACGGGATCACATCATTAGGAGAATGATGTGATTGACTTGACCCATTCCGTTAGTTTAGCACTTGATCGTTTAGTATGTTGCTATTGCTTTCTTCATGATTTATACATGTTCCTATGACTATGAGATTATGCAACTCCCGTTTGCGGAGGAACACTTTGTGTGCTACCAAACGCCACAACGTGAATCGGGGTGATTATAGAGGTGCTCTACAGGTGTCTCCGAAGGTACTTGTTGGGTTGGCG
Organism: Aegilops bicornis; assembly: GCA_021605145.1. Lineage (NCBI taxonomy): Eukaryota > Viridiplantae > Streptophyta > Magnoliopsida > Poales > Poaceae > Aegilops > Aegilops bicornis. Next base: position 673,605,392 of record CM038673.1, on the reverse strand, counting down.
TATTTCGAGATTGGGATTTGTCACTCCGATTGTCGGAGAGGTATCTCTGGGCCCACTCGGTAATGCACATCACTATAAGCCTTGCAAGCATTGCAACTAATGAGTTAGTTGCGGAATGATGTATTACAGAACGAGTAAAGAGACTTGCCGGTAACGAGATTGAACTAGGTATTGGGATACCGACGATCGAATCTCGGGCAAGTAACATACCGATGACAAAGGGAACAAACGTATGTTGTTATGCGGTTTGACCGATAAAGATCTTTGTAGAATATGTAGGGGCCAATAGGAGTATCCAGGTTCCGCTATTGGTTACTGGCTGGAGACGTGTCTCGGTCATGTCTACATAGTTCTCGAACCCGTAGGGTCCGCACGCTTAAAGTTTCGGTGACGATTGTATTATGAGTTTATGTGATTTGATGTACCGAAGGTAGTTCGGAGACCCGGATGAGATTGGGGACATGACGAGGACTCTCGAAATGGTCGAGACGTAAAGATCAATATATTGGACAACTATATTCGGACATCGGAAAGGTTCCAAGTGGTTCGGGTATTTTTTGGAGTAATGGGAGTTACGGGAACACGGAGGAAGAAGTATATGGGCCTTATTGGGCTTTAGGGGAAAGAGAGAGGCATGTCGCGCTCCCCCCAATGACTAGTCCGAATTGGACTAGGGGGAGGGGCGGCGCCCCCTCCTTCCTTCTCTTCCCTCTTCCCCTTCCTTGTCTCCTACTCCTACTACTTGGAAGGGGAGGAATCCTACTCGGTGGGAGTAGGACTCCTCCAGTATGCGCCATAGGGGCCGGCCCTCTCCCCCTCCTCCACTCCTTTATATACGTGGCCAGGGGGCACCCCATAGACAACAATTGATCCCTAGGATCTCTTAGCCGTGTGCGGTGCCCCCCTCCACCATAATCCACCTCGATCATATCGTAGCGGTACTTAGGCGAAGCCCTGCGTCGGTAGAACATCATCATCGTCACCACGCCGTCGTGCCGACGAAACTCTCCCTCAACACTCGGCTGGATCGGAGTTCGAGGGACGTCATCGGGCTGAACGTGTGCTGAACTCGGAGGTGTCGTGCGTTCGGTACTTGATCGGTCGGATCGTGAAGACATACGACTACATCAACCACGTTGTGCTAACACTTCTGCTTTCGGTCTACGAGGGTACGTGGACACACTCTCCCCTCTGGTTGCTATGCATCACCATGATCTTGCGTGTGCGTAGGAATTTTTTTGAAATTACTACGTTCCCCAACAGTGGCATCAGAGCCAGGTTTTATGCATAGATGTTATATGCACGAGTAGAACACAAGTGAGTTGTGGGTGATACAAGTCATACTGCTTACCAGCATGCCATACTTTGGTTCGGCGGTATTGTTGGATGAAGCGGGCCGGACCGACATTACGCATACGCCGAGACTGGTTTTATCGCCGTGCTTTACACACAGGTGACTAGCGGGTGTCAGTATCTCCAACTTTAGTTGAACCGAGTGTGGCTACGCCCGGTCCTTGAGAAGGTTAAAACAACACTAACTTGACAAACTATCATTGTGGTTTTGATGCGTAGGTAAGAACGGTTCTTGCTCATCCCGTAGCAGCCACGTAAAACTTGCAACAACAAAGTAGAGGACGTCTAACTTATTTTTGCAGGGCATGTTGTGATGTGATATGGTCAAGATGTGATGAGATATAAGTTGTTGTACAAGATGATCATGTTTTGCTGAAGTTGTCGTCAACTGGCAGAAGCCTTATGGTTGTCTCTTTATTGCATAAGATGGAAGCGCCAAATAATTGCTTTACTTTATCGCTATAATAGTTGCAAGAGCAATAATTGGAGAGACGACCATGTGATGACACATTGATATAGATCAAGATGATGGAGATCATGGTGTCATGCCGGTGACGATGGAGATCATGACGATGCTTTGGAGATGGAGATCAAAGGCACAAGATGATGATGGCCATATCATGTCACGTATTATGATTGCATGTGATCTTTATCTTTTATACATGTTATTTTGCTTAGTCCGGCGGTAGCTTTATAAGATGATCTCTCACTAAATTTCAAGGTATAAGTGTTCGCCCTGAAGTATGCACCGTTGCGAAAGGTCTTCGTGCTGAGACACCACGTGATGATAGGGTGTGATAGGCTCTACATTCAAATACAACAGGTGCAAAACAGTTGCACATGCGGAATACTCAGGTTAAACTTGACGAGCCTAGCATATGCAGATATGGCCTCGGAACACTGAGACCGAAAGGTCGAGCGTTAATCATATAGTAGATATGATCAACATAGTGATGTTCACCATTGAAACGACTCCATCTCACGTGATGATCGGACATGGTTTAGTTGATATGGATCACGTGATCACTTAGAGGATTAGAGGGATGTATATCCAAGTGAGAATTCTTTAAGTAATATGATTAATTGAACTTTAATTTATCATGAACTTAGTCCTGGTAGTATTAGCATATCTATGTTGTAGATTAATAGCTCGCGATGTTGCTCCCCATTTATTTTTTATATGTTCCTAGAGAAAACTAAGTTGAAAGTTGTTCGTAGCAATGATGCGGATTGGATCCGTGATCTGAGGTTTATCCTCATTGCTGCACAGAAGAATTATGTCCTTGATGCACCGCTAGGTGACAAACCTATTGCAGGAGCAGATGCAGACATTATGAACGTTTTGACAAAAGCTCAGTATGATGACTACTTGATAGTTTAGTTCACCATGCTTTACGGCTTATAGACGGGACTTCAAAAATTGTTTTGAACGCCACGGAGCATATAAGATGTTCCAAGAGTTGAAATTGGTATTTCATACTCATGCCCATGTCGAGAGGTATGAGACCCCTGACAGTACTTTGCCTATAAGATGGAGGAGAATAGCTCAACCAGTGAGCATGTGCTCAAATTGTCTGAGTACTACAATTACTTGAATCAAGTGGGAGTTAATCTTCCAGATAAGATATTAATTGACAAAGCTCTCTAGTCACTATCACCAAGTTAATAGAACTTCGTGATGAACTATAATATGCAAGGGATGACGAAAGTAATTCCCAAGCTCTTCGCGATACTGAAATCGGCGAAGGTAGAAATCAAGAAAGAGCATCAAGTGTTGATGGTTAACAAGACCACTAGTTTCAAGGAAAAGGGCAAAGGAAAGAAGGGGAACTTCAAGAAGAACGGCAAGCAAGTTGCTGCTCAAGTGAAGAAGCCCAAGTTTGGACCTAAGCCTGAGACTGAGTGCTTATACTGCAAAAGGACTGGTCACTGGAAGCGGAACTACCCTAGATACTTGATGATAAGAAGGATGGTAAAGTGAAAAAAGGTATATTGGATATACATGTCATTGATGTGTACTTTACTAGTGTTTATAGCAACCCCTCGGTATTTGATACTAGTTCAGTTGCTAAGATTAGTAACTCGAAACGGGAGTTGCATAATGAACAGAGACTAGTTAAGGGTGAAGTGACGATGTGTGTTGGAAGCGGTTCCAAGATTGATATGATCATCATCGCACACTCCATACACTTTCGGGATTAGTGTTGAACCTAAATAAGTGTTATTTGGTGTTTGCGTTGAGCATGAATATGATTTGATCATGTTTATTGCAATATAGTTATTCATTTAAGTTAGAGAATAATTGTTGTTCTGTTTACATGAATAAAACCATCTATGGTCATACACCCAATGAAAATGGTTTGTTGGATCTCGATCGTAGTGATACACATATTCATAATATTGAAGCCAAAAGATGCAAAGTTAATAATGATAGTGCAACTTATTTGTGGCACTGCCGTTTAGGTCATATTGGTGTAAAACGCATGAAGAAACTCCATGCTAATGGACTTTTGGAACCACTTGATTATGAATCACTTGATGCTTGCGAACCATGCCTCATGGGCAAGATGACTAAGACTCCGTTCTCTGAAACAATGGAGCGAGCAAAAGATTTGTTGGAAATCATACATACTGATGTATGTGGTCTGATGAATATTGAGGCTCGCGGCGGGTATCATTATTTTCTGACCTTCACAGATGATTTGAGCAGATATGGGTATATCTACTTGATGAAACACAAGTCTGAAACATTTGAAGAGTTCAAAGAATTACAGAGTGAAGTGGAGAATCATCGTAACAAAAATAAAAGTTTCTATGATATGATCGCGGAGGTAAAATATTTGAGTTACGAGTTTGGCCTTCAGTTAAAACAATGTGAAATAGTTTCACTACTCGCGCCACCTGGAACACCACAGTGTAATGGTGTGTCCGAACATCGTAACCGTACTTTATTAGATATGGTGTGATCTATGATGTCTCTTACCGATCTATCACTGTCGTTTTGGGGTTATGCATTAGAGATAGCTACATTCACGTTAAATAGGGCACCATCTAAATCCGTTGAGATGACACCTTATGAACTGTGTTTTGGCACGAAACCTAAGCTGTCGTTTCTTAAAGTTTGAGGTTGCAATGCTTATGTGAAAAAGTTTCAACCTGATAAGCTCAAACCCAAATCTGAGAAGTGCGTCTTCATAGGATACCCAAAATGTTGGGTACGCCTTCTATCACATATCCGAAGGCAAGCTCTTTATTGCTAAGAATGGATCCTTTCTAGAGAAGGAGTTTCTCTCGAAAGAAATGAGTGGGAGGAAAGTAGAACTTGATGAGGTAATTGTACCTACTCCCGAATTGGAATGAAGTTCATCACAGAAATCAGTTCTAGTGATGCCTACACCAATTAGTGAGGAAGTTAATGATGATGATCATGAAACTTCAGATCAAGTTACTACCGAACCTCGTAGGTCAGCTAGAGTAAGGTCCGCACCAGAGTGGTTCGGTAATCCTATTCTGGAGGTCATGTTACTTGACCATGACGAACCTACGAACTATGAGGAAGCGATGATGAGCCCAGATTCCGCAAAATGGCTTGAGGCCATGAAATCCGAGATGGGATCCATGTATGAGAACAAAATATGGACTTTGATTGACTTGCCCAATGATCGGGGAGTGTCGGTGTCAAAACCGGCGGATCTCGGGTAGGGGGTCCCGAACTGTGCATCTAGGCGGATGGTAACAGGAGACAAGGGACACGATGTTTTTACCCAGGTTCGGGCCCTCTCGATGGAGGTAATAGCCTACTCCCGCTTGATTAATATTGATGATATGGGTAGTACAAGAGTAGATCTACCACGAGATCAAGGAGGCTAAACCCTAGAAGCTAGCCTATGGTATGATTGTTGTTTGTCCTACGGACTAAAACCCTCGGTTTATATAGACACCGGATAGGTTAGGGTTACACAGTCGGTTACAATGGTAGGAGATCTACATATCCGTATCGCCAAGCTTGCCTTCCACTCCAAGGAAAGTCCCATCCGTACACGGACGAAGTCTTCAATCTTGTATCTTCATAGTCTTAGAGTCCGCCGTGACGATAGTCCGCTATCCGGACACCCCTAATCCAGGACTCCTCAAGAGCCCCGAAACAGGCTTCAATGACGATGAGTCCGGCGTTGATTGTCTTGACATTGCGTATGGTTCTTCTCCAAATTCCATATACTTGTCGAATAGTGTCCGCTTTTGATAAATGCTGCGCCTCGGCTTCTGTGCCCAATAATGGCCATCTTCCACGTGTTTGAATGAATGCGAAAAGCCAGGGTATTTTTACAATTACCCCCCTAGCCGCGCAAATGAGCCGCATATAAAAGGGGCAAGGATCTAGATCTGAGTCACACCATCTCCCCTTCGCGAGCTTTCATCGGAGCGCCTCTGACCAAAGCCCATTCCATCATGGATGATCGACGGCTCCTCCTCTCGCGCTTCCAAATTTGACCAGAAATTGGGAGAGATGCTCAGTCCCGCATAGCGAGCTAGTTATAATCCAAGCCAAGGGATTTCTCCCCCCGGCCTTCATGGTCCGGTTCGAGCCGGACTTGCCACCTACAAGGGCGGAAAGCAAGAGGAGAGCGTCCCCGATCCCTCTAAAGGAGAGCGGGTGTGCTTCATCTCTTATCTAGTAAGAGGACTCGGATTTCCAATCCATCCGTTTCTCCGGGCTCTTGAGTTCTCGACCTCCAATTGCACCATCTTACTCCTGCCTCCATCTTGCACATTGCGGGCTTCGTGGCCCTTTGCGAACTGTTCACAGGCGTCGAGGCTCATTTCGGGCTATGGAAGAGAATATTACGCCTAGTACCCTGTTCTCATGAGGGGTCAATATATCAAGTGGGCGGAGCGAGCTATGGCGCATCGCCGGGACCGGATACCTATCCGGAACCCCAAAGAAGGCGTCCGAAGACTGGCCTTCGGAATGGTTTTACATGGAGGATGTCCCGCTGCCGGATCCTGTTCAGATCGGCCTTCCAGAGTTCAGCAATGCTCCTCAAGAAGCGCCTAAGCCGGGCGCCCTCGGAGCCCCGGAGAGAAGATGACCGGGATGTCCGTTATTTGATGAGCCGAATAAGGTTCTTTGGATCACGCTGGATTGACCATGACAGAGTCATGGCAATCTGCATTATGAGGAGTGCAGCCGCTCCAATACAGGGCCACCCCATGTGGGACTTCAACGGGAGGACGATGCCACCCGCCATGGCCGCAAAGGGCTGTGGATCGGTCACCGAACTGGTGAAGATCTTATGCGCCATGTACAAAGGGGAGGAGGAGGATTTCCTCCGTGTCAATCCACTGAAGGAGTTTTCTTTGAATAATCCTAGAAGCTGGGTAAGCAAACATCTTTGTGACCTGTCCGATCCATGTTCCCATGGTTAAATATATCATTTCGTGGTTTCTGCGCTGGAACTGCGCCGGAATGTGGAGAAGATACACAGCCCGCCCCCACAACCCGAGGATCCAGAACGGTCCCTCGATCCGACCTCCGAAGAGGATCCGGATATAAAGGTGGAGTTGATCGACGGGGTATTCCACCAACTTAGCATCGACAATGCTTTGGTTGCCATTACGGCCGATTACCGGAATACTTCCAAATTTCACAGTAAATGAGACCGAGATCCCAAAACCCCGATAACGACTCCATCCATGTTATTTTTGATCACCAGATACCAATGGTGCTTCGCAGGGGGTACCTTCGAGGCAGGAAGCCGAGCCAGCGCGGCTGGCCAACAAAGGGCGGCGGCCTCAAGAAGTTAAACAAAAGTGCGGTCCGGATCAAAACTCCGCCGCAACGGTATGGCATGTCACCATACCCCCAGGATTGATTCCTGGAAGGCGTACTAACGTTGATGCTCTTTTTCAGAAAAAGAGCGCCGCCGGATCGAGTCCGGAGAGGCTGCCGATCGAACCTTCACCGGACAAGGTTGAAAGCCGGGTCCGGAGGTGAGGCGAGCACGAGACGTGCGTCGGATGCTCCTCCGACAGAGGATGCCGACAGGTTGTCCGCCACCAACTCCGAGGTGGAGAGCGCCTTGAATCACAGGCGCCGCCGGGCAGTTCTTCGTGACGCATGTTTCTCCCAAGAGGCCTTGAATGCCTTTAATTCGGGAGATGCACATCTCCGTGCCGCTCAAGATGGTCTAGCCAGAGCCACGGAGCAGTATGTGAAGGACATACGGGTAAGGAAATTTGTGATTATATATGCCAAGAGTCCCGAGACTTAAAATAGTTAGAATAACTGATTTAAGGATCATTTGTTATGCAGGATCTTACAGAAAAGAATACCCGATTGTCCCAGGAGCTGGAAGAGTGTAGGGCCCAACTTGACGCCGCACTAGCCGCTATGGGGGGAGCCACAGAGACCCCCTCTGGTAATATACGCTTCAGAAGATCAATAATTTATGAAGTGCGGCGGGTGTGTAAATCTGACAAAAACATTGCAGATGGCGCCGGACTAGATCCGGACAAGCAACAACTCTTATGCCAGTTAAAGGCCGGCGAGAGCGTGCTTACGAGGGTGCGGCATGAGAAGAATAACCTCCAAGACGCCAACACCAAGCTGGGTGAGGAACTAAAGAACGTTCGTGCCCAGTTGTCTGACTCCGTAAAGGAGAATCGGCGGCTTCGTCGCGGCATTTTCAGTAAGTGCTTGAGCGAACTTTGAAAAGAGTTCAGCGAGGAAGGCCACTAACATAAACATGTTTGTAGGTTTGCTCATAGGTCGTCCTGAGGAGGAGATGCCCAGTTCTTTGGGTGATCTTCTTCCCGAATTGCGTCAGCTGCACGAACGAGTCCGACAGGTGATGAAAGGCATCGGCCAAGCCTTGTGGCCATCTATCTCCCCGCTCAAGGCATTGGGGGGCTGGCGGAGCGGCTTCAAGGAGCACGGCGGCGCTTCCGGCTATGGAAGATATCGGCCTGCCGTCAAGGCGCCAGGGAGGCCTGGGCCATGGTGAAGACGCGGTACACGAAGGCTGACCCAAACCACATGGCCGAGGTCGGACCTGTGGAGCGGATGGGATGGAGATCCCTCAGAAGTTAGTGTACGGCCAAGTAGAATTGGCCGCCAAGTATTCCCAAAGCAAGATTGTAAATTAGATAGCCTATTAGATGGCATTGAGGAGGAATACAATGAGTTGAATTGACTATGTAAAAATATGACATGAAAAAATGTCTTCTAGCCGGATTGTAGATCGTTTGTCGTAGCGAACCTTTTCGCTTCGACCTCCGGACCCAATAGTCCAGAGTGTGTCCGAATACCTTCGTGGTTATATAAGAACCGTGGTATGCATGGAGACAAGGCGTAGGGGTCATTGTTGCTGTATCAGACAAGTGCCCAACTAGTTATGTTATATTACATGGGTAGTAAGAAACATCTTCAAGGGAGAATAGTTCCGTTAAGGGTTCCTTTCGCTGGGATGCATGCCCTAAAGTGCATGTCGAAGCTGCTATGAAAGCAGAAAATCATCTGGGGGCAGATCGGTAAATTGCTAAAAATCATCTTTCAGTTCACCGACCGAATATTCCCTTAAGAACGCTAGCTTTTGGCTTCCCAGTCTGAGGTACACATCCGGCTGACCTGGCAGTAGCAATCGCAGAGGTGCTCCTTTTACCACCTAGCCGAACAATCGGGAACGTAGGGGTAAGCACAGGAGCCAGGCAACCCAGCTTGGCCAAAAATTAAGTCATATCGATGCATATAATGGTGAATAAAGGTACATGCGGAAGTTTAACACATGTGCAGGGCATGAAGCTCAGATAAATAAGCTTCATTAAAGAAGCCCCCAGTATAATGAGCGGACAGCGCGTCAAGTGTGTCTTGGAAAAAGCGCAAACGAGCCTCTAAAGGCTACAAGAAGAAGAAGGAGGACGGAGAGAAATAAAAGATAGCAAAAAGCAAAAATAAAGAATGCGGGCGGAGGAAGGAGACGAACTTGGAGTCCGGCACATAGGCGTAGAATCTTCATAGACGGGCTGCGTTCCATGGGTTCGGCTCGAGTCGGTTATCCAATGCGTTTCGCAGACGGTATGCTCCGCCGGTCAGGACCTGGTCGATGATGAAGGGACCTTCCCATTTGGGCTTGAGTTTGTCCTTTTTCTTGTCCGGCAGGCGTAGAACTAGTTCGCCAACGTTATAAGCTTTGGCCGGTACTTCCCTGCTTTGATATCTTCGAGCCTGCTGTTGATAGAATGCGGAACGAGCTTTTGCCACGTCGCGCTCCTCCTCCAATGCATCCAAACTGTCCTGCCGATTGAGCTCAGCTTCTCTTTCTTCATACATGCGTACGCGAGGTGAGTCATGTATTATGTCGCAGGGCAAGACTGCCTCTGCGTCGTACACCATGAAGAATGGTGTGAATCCGGTAGTACGATTCGGCGTGGTCCGCATCCTCCAGAGTACGGAGTCGAGCACCTCGACCCAGTGCGTGTTAGATTCCTTGAGGGACCGCACTAGTCTGAGTTTAATGCCGCTCATGATTAGACCGTTTGCCCGTTCGACTTGGCCGTTGGTTTGAGGGTGATAGACTGAGGCGTAATCGAGCTTGATGCCCATGTTTTTGCACCATGATTTGACCTCATCCGCCGTGAAGTTGGTGCCATTGTCGGTGATGATCTTGTGGGGACACCGTAACGGTGCACTACCCCGATATGAAGTCTATCACCGGTCCGGATTCTGCCGCTTTTAACCGGTTTGGCCTCTATCCATTTGGTGAATTTGTCCACTATGACCAATAGGTATTTTTGCTTGTGGGTTCCTCCCTTGAGGGGTCCAACCATGTCAAGCCCCTGCACCGCTGAACGGCCGGTGATGGGTATAGTATTAAGGGCGGTGGGTGGCATGTGGCTTTGGTTAGCAAAAAGCTGGCAACCGACGCATCGTTGGACTAAGTCATGATTCCGCCTGCCGGGCCGTCGGCCAATAAAATCTGTCACGGAAGGCCTTGCCTACAAGGGCCTGAGCTGCGGCGTGGTGCCCACCCAGTCCGCATGAATTTCAGCCAGGAGGTTTCGCCCTTCCTCTTCAAGATACACCTTTGAAGGACTCGGTAGTGATTTTCTTATAAAGCTCTCCCTCATGGTCTTTATAGGCTTTAGAGCGCCGTACTATGCAGTGAGCCTCGCTTTTGGTCTTCGGGAGTTCTGCCTGGTTAGGTAGGCTAGGAATGGTTTCGCCCACGGGCGATAACCGCCATTATTTCGTGAGCGAGAGGGTGTTATCTTGGGGCGTAGCCTCCGGTTGTGTCGAGTGTTCGGCGTCAGCGGTGATGCGGTTGGGTCCGGGTTGTTATTGCGGACTCCTTCCCATAGTACGGATGGCTTGAACAGCCGTTCCAAAAAGATATTGGGTGGGATGGCATCGCGTTTTGCACCGATGCGTGCCAATATATCCGCAGCCTGGTTGTTATCCCGGGCTATATGATGAAATTCGAGCCCTTCGAACCGTGCTGACATTTTTAGGACCGCATTGCGGTATGCTGCCATTTTCGGATCTTTGGCGACAAAGTCTCCGTTTATTTGAGATATAGCGAGGTTTGAATCGCGCACCTCTAGGCGTTGAATGCCCATGGAGATCGCCATCCGTGAGGCCGTGCGAAGGGCCTCAGATTCGCCGCGTTGTTGGAGTCCGTATACATTATCTCAAGGACGTATTGGATCGTGTCCCGGTTGGGGACGTCTGTATGACGCCAGCCCCTAGGCCAGCCAACATTTTGGAGTCGTCAAAGTGCATGATCCAATTGGAGTATGCGCCGTACTCTTTAGGGAGTTCGGCTTCCGTCCGTTCGGCCACGAAGTCGGCCAAAGCCTACGACTTAATAGCTCGTCGTGGCTTATAAGTTATGTCGAATGGAAGGAGCTCTATGGCCCATTTAGCAATCCGCCCGTCGCGTCATGTTGTTTATAATGTCATTAAGAGGTACTTCGGAGGCTACCGTTATCGAACACTCTTGAAAGTAGTGTCGCAGCTTCCGGGATGCCATGAACACCGCGTATGCTATCTTTTGATAGTGTACCGGGACTTGCATGGAGTTAGGACAGTGGACACATAATAAACCGGTTTTTGAATAGGGAACCGGTGTCCGTCCGTTTCTCGTTCGACAACGAGCACCGCGCTGACAACTTGATGTGTTGCGGCGATGTATAATAGCATTGGTTCGCCCACGTTGGGCGCAGCCAGGACCAGATTTGTTGCCAAAATGGCCTTTATTTCTTCGAGTCCGGCCGTGGCGGCATCCGGCCCACTCGAAGTGTTCGGTGGCGGAGGAGGCGGTAAAGAGGTAATGCCTTTTCTCCTAAACGGGAGATAAAGCGGCTTAGAGCCGCTACGCATCCCGTCAATTTTTGTACTTGTTTGAGGTCTTTTGGAATATCCAATTGTGACAGAGCTCGAATCTTGGCTGGGTTTGCTTCAATTCCTCTACGGACACAATGAAGCCCGTGAGCTTTCCTACCGAACGCCGAAGACGCATTTTTCCGGATTGAGCTTGATGTCATATTTTCGAAGATTGTCGAATGTGAGCCTCAAGTCACCTACTAGAGTTTCGACGTGCTTGGTTTTGATGAACGCGTCATCTACATATGCTTCCACCGTTTTGCCGATCTGGTTTGCCAGACATGTCTGAATCATGCGCTGATATGTTGCGTTGGCGTTTTTGAGCCCAAAGGGCATTGTGTTGAAGCAGAACGGGCCGTATGGAGTGATGAATCTTTGTTGCAGCTTGGTGCAGCTCCGCCATCTTGATTTGGTGGTAGCCGGAGTACGCGTCGAGGAAGCACAATGAGTCGTGGTCTGTCAGAAGCGCCAATGATTTGATCAATTCGAGGAGGGGAAGGGATCCTTTGGGCAAGCCTTATTAAGGTCTTTGAAATCAACACATAGGCGCCAGGATTTATCCTTCTTTGGTACCATCACCGGGTTCGCTAGCCAGTCCGGATGTTTTATATCTACGATGAATCCGGCCTCCAAAAGTTTGGCTAGCTCCTCTCCCATGGCCTCTCTTGGGTTCGGAAAAGCGCCAAGAGCCTGTTTGATCGGCTTGAATCCTTTTAGGATATTTAGGCTGTGCTCGGCCACCGACGTGGGATTCTGGCATGTCCGAAGGGTGCTGCAAAGATGTCCCGCTTTTCTTGTAGAAATTCTCGTGAGCGGCGTCCACATCAGGGTTTAATTGTGCCCCGATGGAGGCCGTCTTTGCAGGTCCGTTGGGCGGACTTGGAATTTGACTATCTCATCCGCTGGTTTAAAAGAAGTGGACTTGGATCTTTTATCAAGTATCACATCGTCCACATTTCACCGTGGAGCGCATCGCGGTGAGTTCCTCGGCCGCTAGGGCTTCGGATAGTGCCTTGAGGGCTAGTGCGGCTGTCTTATTTTCGGCGCGTAGTGCTATGTTCGGATCACTAGCGAGAGTGATGATTCCGTTGGGACCGGGCATTTTAAGCTTCATGTACCCATAATGGGGTATAGCTTGAAAAATTATGAATGCCTCTCGTCCTAATAAAGCATGATATCCGCTGTTGAACGGGGCCACTTGAAATGTGGCCTCCTCGGACCTGTAATTGTCCGTGAGCGAAGTAACACTACGCCCAGCGTGATTTTTCTGTGCAGACATGCTTCCCGGTGGGATTATTCCTCTAAAGGTTGTGCCGCTTCGCTCAATGCGGTTCGATCTATTTCCATTTTTCGGAGGGTTTCCTCATAGATGAGGTTTAGTCACGCCGCCATCCATGAGTACCTTAGTAAGGCGAAAGTTGTCTACTATCGGCCGAGGACCAATGCGGCTGGTGCCCGGCAGTTCGAATTTAGGTTAAATCGGCATTGAAGGTAATAGCCGTGTCACTCCATGGATTTATTGTTGCAACTTGCTAGACTTCGGCAAGGTTGCGGAGTTGTCGTTTTCGCATGTTATTTGATGCGAAAGTCTCGAAGAATAACACCGTACTGGTGTTGCTGGGCTAGGATTCTGAAGCTAGAAGCTCTTCGCCACTTTTGTCCACCTGCCGTAGTATCCAACATGCTCGAAGGCTATGAGTTGGAGTGGCGCCCTCTATGCTATGAATTTTGCAGGGTCCGTTTAGCCAACCCTCCAAAGACGGTTCCGCACTTTTAGGGGTTTTGGTTTTTGGTATTCAACCCGGTGCTTGATAATGATGCACCCTTTTGTTCCGGACTAGGGATGTATTCGGGGCGAATTATCCCAAAATTTACTTTCGGTTTTCCAGCGCTCCATCGCACAATACTTTTGTATGATGGTCACCAAGTCAACAAAGCGTGTAATTTCACGACGACTTATGGCGTTTAGGTTTCCCTTGTCCGTTCAATTATTGCAGAAGATTGGAATTGCGTCCTCCTCTAGGCAGTCCTTTATCCTGTTCATAACCAGGAGGTATCTGTCCCAGTAATGATGTTCTGTTTCGGCGGGCTCTTGCCGAATTCGAGAGAGATCGCTAATGTTTGGGTGGGCGGGTGGCACTAAATCCGGAACCCCGTCCAATTTAGGACTCAAGGGCCGGGAAGTTTCCGAACTCGGAAGTTTGGATTTTTGAGTGCTATCCAATGAGTCCGACCCGCCGCCTGACTTTAAGTTCAGGGCTTGATCGACATCCGTCCCTCCGCAGGAATCCGGCATGGAGGGATTGGGAATCCAGACGTAGCTACTCCTTAAGATAGGAGAAGAGTCGCCGCATTGCTCCTCTATCACAGCAACATGATGGGTAGCCTGGGGAGAGTTGATCTCTCTCAGATCGGTTTTAGGCCCGATCCGGTCGTAATCTGTGGTGACTCCCAAGGCGGCGATGCGATCCAAGAGCTCGTTTACGGAGGAGAGCTCGACCGGATCTAACTGTTCGGCAGGTTCCGAACTAACATGGAGATTGGTTTCGATGACTCGAGAGGTCATCATCGGCGCGGCGGCCGAACTAGCGGTCATGAGAAAACCGCCTAGCGAAGAGTCTCGACCCATGGCCAAGGCTTCTTTGGCGATGGTATCGTCTTTAAAGATGAGATGAGGCATACTACCTGATGGCGACTGCTCAGAGGAACTCTCAATGAAAGCACCAATGTCGGTGTCAATACCGGCAGATCTCGGGTAGGGGGTCCCGAATCGTATGCGTCTAGGCAAATGGTAACAGGAGACAAGGGACACGATGTTTTTACCTGTGTTCGGGCCCTCTCGATGGAGGTAATACCCTACTCCCCGCTTGATTAATATTGATGATATGGGTAGTACAAGAGTAGATCTACCACGAGATCAAGGAGGCTAAACCTAGAAGCTAGCCTATGGTATGATTGTTGTTTGTCCTACGGACTAAAACCCTCCGGTTTATATAGACACCGGATAGGTTAGGGTTACATGTAGTCGGTTACAATGGTAGGAGATCTACATATCCGTATCACCAAGCTTGCCTTCCACGCCAAGGAAAGTCCCATCCGGACACGGGACGAAGTCTTCAATCTTGTATCTTCATAGTCTTAGAGTCCGGCCGTGACGATAGTCCGGCTATCCGGACACCCCCTAGTCCGGGACTCCCTCAGCGAGCCATTGACATTAGGTGGATCTTCAGGAGGAAGACGGACGCTGATAGTAGTGTTACTATCTACAAAGCTATAATTGTCGCAAAAGGTTTTCGACAAGTTCAAGGTGTTGACTACGATGAGAGTTTCTCAGTCGTATCTATGCTTAAGTCTGTCCGAATCATGTTAGCAATTGCTGCATTTTATGAAATCTGGCAAATGGATAAACAAAACTGCATTCCTTAATGGATTTATTAAAGAAGAGTTGTATATGATGCAACCAGAAGGTTTTGTCAATCCTAAAGGTGCTAACAAAATATGCAAGCTCGAGCGATCCATCTATGGATTGGTGCAAGCATCTCGGAGTTGGAATATACGATTTGATAAGTTGATCAAAGCATATAGTTTTATACAGACTTGCGGTGAAGCATGTATTTACAAGAAAGTGAGTGGGAGCACTACATCATTTCTGATAAGTATATGTGAATGACATATTGTTGATCTGAAATAATGTAGAATTATTCTGCAAAGCATAAAGGAGTGTTTGAAAGGAGTTTTTCAAAGAAAGACCTCGGTGAAGCTGCTTACATATTGAGCATCAAGATCTATAGAGATAGATCAAGACGCTTGATAAGTTTTTTCAATGAGTACATACCTTGACAAGATTTTGAAATAGTTGAAAATGGAACAGTCAGAGAAAGAGTTCTTGCCTGTGTTACAAGGTGTGAAGTTGAGTAAAGACTCAAAACCCGACCACGGCAGAAAAATAGAAAGAGAATGAATAGTCCTTCCCTGTGCCTTATCCATAGGTTCTATAAAGTATGCCATGCTGTGTACCGGATCTATTGTATACCCTACCACTGAGTTTAGCAAGGGAGTACAATAATGATCTAAGAGTAGATCACTAGACAACTGTCAAAATTATCCTTAGTGGAATAAGCATATGTTTCTCGATTATGGAGGTGACAAAAGGTTCGTCGTAAAGGGTTACGCCGATGCAAGTTTTTGACACTGATCCAGATGACTCTAAGTCTCAATCTGGATACATATTGAAAGTGGGAGCTATTAGCTAGAGTAGCTCCGTGCTATTTGCAAAATACTTATGGATCGTGACAGACCCATTGACTAAAATTATCTCACAAGCAAAACATGATCACACCTTAGTACTATTTGGGTGTTAATCACATAGCAATGTGAACTAGATTACTGACTCTAGTAAACCCTTTGGGTGTTGGTCACATGATGATGTGAACTTCACATGATGATGTGAACTATTGATGTTAAATCACATGGCGATGTGATCTAGATTATTGACTCTAGTGCAAGTGGGAGACTGAAGGAAATATGACCTAGAGGCAATAAATAAAGTTATTATTTATTTCCTTATTTCATGATAAATGTTTATTATTCATGCTAGAATTGTATTAACTGGAAACATGATACATGTGTGAATACATAGACAAACAGAGTGTCACCAGTATGCCTCTACTTGACTAGCTTGTTGATCAAAGATGGTTATGTTTCCTAGCCATAGACAAAGAGTTGTCATTTGATTAACGGGATGGAGAATGATGTGATTGACTTGACCCATTCCGTTAGCTTAGCACTTGATCATTTAGTATGTTGCTATTGCTTTCTTCATGACTTATACATGTTCCTATGACTATGAGATTATGCAACTCCCGTTTACCGGAGGAACACTTTGTGTGCTTCTAAACGTCACAACGTAACTGGGTGATTATAAAGGTGCTCTGCAGGTGTCTCCGAAGGTACTTGTTGGGTTGGCGTATTTCGAGATTAGGATTTGTCACTCCGATTGTCGGAGAGGTATCTCTGGGCCCACTCGGTAATGCACATCACTGTAAGCCTTGCAAGCATTGCAACTAATGAGTTAGTTGCGGGATGATGTATTACTGAGCGAGTAAAGAGACTTTCCGAATCTAGATTGAACTAGGTATTGGGATACCGACGATCGAATCTCGGGCAAGTAACATACCGATGACAAAGGGAACAAACGTATGTTGTTATGCTGTTTGACCGATAAAGATCTTTGTAGAATATGTAGGAGCCAATATGAGCATCCAGGTTCCGCTATTGGTTATTGGCTGGAGACGTGTCTCGGTCATGTCTACATAGTTCTCGAACCCATAGGGTCCGCACACTTAAAGTTTCGGTGATGATTGTATTATGAGTTTATGTGATTTGATGTACTGAAGGTAGTTCGGAGTCCCGGATGAGATCGGGGACATGACGAGGAGTCTCGAAATGGTCGAGACGTATAGATCGATATATTGGACGACTATATTCGGACATCGGAAAGGTTCCGAGTGGTTCGGGTATTTGTTGTCTATGGGGTGCCCCCTCCTTCCTTCTCTTCCCTCTTCCCCTTACTTGTCTCCTACTCCTACTACTTGGAAGGGGAGGAATCCTACTCCCGGTGGGAGTAGGACTCCTCCAGGGCGTGCCATAGGGGCCGGCCCTCTCCCCCTCCTCCACTCCTTTATATACGTGGCCAGGGGGCACCCCATAGACAACAATTGATCCCTTGGATCTCTTAGCCGTGTGCAGTGCCCCCCTCCACCGTAATCCACCTCGGTCATATTGTAGCGGTGCTTAGGCGAAGCCCTACGTCGGTAGAACATCATCATTGTCACCACGCCGTCGTGCTGACGAAACTCTCCCTCAACACTTTCATTTGGATCTGAGTTCGAGGGGCGCCATCGGGCTGAGCGATGTGCTGAACTTCGAAGGTGCCGTATGCTCGGTACTTGATCGGTCGGATCGTGAAGACGTACAACTACATCAACCGCGTTGTGCTAACGCTTCCGCTTTCGGTCTACGAGGGTACGTGGACACACTCTCCCCTATCGTTGCTATGCATCACCATGATCTTGCGTGTGCGTAGGAATTTTTTTGAAATTAATATGTTCCCCAACAGCAACAAGGGCTGCCACCTCGAACTTTCGCTCCATCGTTGCATTAGAGCTTGGTCATGGCAGACGTGGTGCACGGAGGACGATTTGAAGAAGACGTGGTTTGGTGTAGATGGTGTCGAGCGAGGCCGCATTTAAATAGTGGGTGCCGAACAGGACAACCGGTGGATTGTGTCATTGCGGGCGTTAGAGTGGGTTCCTCGCCTGACGCACCTATTTAATGTCGGCAGGCGGACGAACGGGCACCCGGTTTGAATGTGGTCGATAGCCATCCCGTCCCGTCTAGTCACACCTCTCCGGCATTGAATATGCGTGGAAACCAGTACGCAGCGCAGGCAACGCTCTTGGCCTACGCACGCGACTTCAATGTCGGCTCCGGTGAGTGGTTGCATCTGCTTTGAGCCAGGATGAATCTAGTGCTAGCACTCTAGAGCAACGACGGACGACATGAATATGCGTCAACCACTTCATGCGGGAGGGATATTTTCGGTTGGTTGTGATGGCGGACACCTATGTGGCAGTGGTTTGGATGCCCGAAAATCCTCCCTGGTTTGCTTCAGTTCACGAAACTTCGAACAATCGGACTGCCTCTTGGACAGATGAGGTTACGCATTGGATGAGAAACTGCGTCCGGACAACTATGTCCGGATGTATGCGGGTGTTTTGAGGGTCCGCATTGAAGATGCCCTAAGCCCATGCACCAAACAGCAAAGTTGCAGCTCCACCTATCTCTTTTTATTCTTCTAGTTGATTTGGCATCAGAGCTAGGAGTTTCGATTCCCATAAATTTGGCTATGGATGTGAGCACACAATGTGCGGGGACTAGTTTCATAGCCCAAAGCAAATTTGGCATTAGAATTTGTCCACACACTGTGGATGTCCTTGTGTCTCATTTGGTAGCATGGACACTTTTTGCGTTTTGTGGAAGCCTGGCCGAGTTGGGACTTGCTACATAAATACACGGCAAGAACCCTGTTGTGCATACATTTTGGTAGCTTGCATTCTCCTCAGCCTGCCTAAGAGAAGCGTACACATGCTTGTTTGGTAACAATCATTTTCTTCCTAGATACAGTGTGTTGCTGTTTGGTTATGTATGCACAGATGATTATTCTCACCTCTTATCCGCGAGTTGAACTTACCCAAGGTGAAAACGCATGCCGAAGGAAGAAGAGAAGGGCCGATTCAAGATGGAAGAAGGTGTGGCAATCCTTGGATGCCCATTCAACGTGCCGACTCGAGGTAGGAGAAGGTGTGGCGGCCCTCTGATGCTCATCCAATGGGACGAATCACATCCTTTGGGCCTTGCCCTTCCTGAAACAGTCGTCCCGCGCCACAACGATGACGTGCATTGGGGCATGCATGGGACAAAGGCAAGCTCACCGAACCTTCACACCACCGCATGGAGAGGATGACTCAAATCGTAACATATGCATGTGCCATGTTCCTTGTGCACTACATTGGCTACCGTCATGGGGAGGAGCAACTAATGCTTCTCACAAGACATAATAAGTCATCAGTTTAATAAAAAGATGTTGCTAATCGACTTTTCAACCCATATGTAACCACTTTTGTGATGCAATGTTATCTCAAATTGGTGTTTTAACCCATGAATAGAGTGTGGATTTTTTAGATGATGAAAAAAACAAGAAAGAAAAGAAAAGATATGGATTCCGCATTATGGCGAATCTGTGTTTGCACATAGCGGTTGCGACCTCCATATCCATATGGAGCATGCTCCACATTCCATAAAGCGATCGAAGGTATGGCGACTCTTTTAGAGTTGCTCTTAGCGAGGCCTTATTGGAGAAAAAATGATATGTCTCGCTCAGACAGATAGGGGAAAGAGAGCGATACAATTGAGAGTCGCCCAAGAAAATATTCCCCGGGCTCCTTACCCCTTCTTCTTAGGCGGTGCTTCCATCGTGAGTGAGTATGGAGAAGGAAGCCAGGTATTCATATAGGTTTAGGTTCACCTCCACGGTGTTTGGCATGATGCTGAATTGGAGCTCCATTCCAGCGCCTTCGAGTGTAGCCCAACGGTTGGCATTCTCTCGGGTATCCTGTCAGGGTGGAATATGACGACGAGATGTAGATAGGGAAAGTGCTCCTTTAGTAGGTCCAAGCTTGTCATTGATGTTCTTGAGTAGGAGCCTTTATTCTTCCTTGGTTCTGCTGGCCATCGAGGTAATGGAGGTGAAGAAGGGAGTTCTCAGATCAGCTATTGCATAGTAGAGGATTTGGTCCTAAAAGGCAGCAACAGATACACAATATTACTCATGGTGGCTTTGTTGGAGTCTAACTTAATAATACTGAAAGCAATTGTCATGGGCGTTTATCGCGAAGAAGCTATGACACCACCACAAAGCATAGGCGATGGAGTGCCCGCCGGTTTTTGACATGCCATGATTCTTCTAGTTAAAGGCCGGCCGACGGGAACTACAACGTTCTTGTTGATAGTTGCTTCATTTCTCCCTCTTGGCTTGGATGTTGCCGATAAGGAGGTACTCCGACTAAAACTTGAGTCCATATCTACTGCTTTCGGCATCAACTTATGTTTGCGGCTTTGATGTCCCAAGTGGTTTGTCCCAGCAACAGTAGAGTCGCATCTGAGTTGAGACCGTTTGGACCCAATTGAAACCTTAGATCTTCTTTCAAGGTCCTTTTTGCATATTTCAATGACTCAGTTGTAATTATTAGTTCTTATGAGTACTTTTGTAAGCTTTGTACCTGTATTATTCGGATATGGACGAAGCTCTGTGGGTCCCTCCTGGGTACCGATTTGTGCCCCAACAACCTTTGGCAATATTATTCCTGGTGATATATATCTTTCTTACTGATGGTGCTAGGTTCTATACTTTTGGGCTGGAAGCAGTTTGCTGGGCTATCTGGCATAGTCGCAACTGGGCTACCTTTGAGTTTAAACTGCCTAAAACTCCTTTTGAGATCGTCTTCTCCGCATATGTTTTCATCAATTACTGGCAGGTCTTCTGAAAGGATCGGACCGTGAGGCAATGGAGCGGGGTGCACAGATGTTGAGCGACAGTACAAGCAACATGATGTTGATCTGCACTGCGGCGATGGAGGACTCGGCGACGATCTGAGGAGCGGCTTCACCTTCGAGCGCTTCTTCAACACCACTCTCCACCCCGACCCCTCTGGATGTTTCTTCGGAGATGCCCCATCTGTCTAGGGATACACTGTTCTATTTTGCTCCTGCGCGAGCATGTGCCTGTTTAGGTCTTGTATTCTGCAAGTTTGAAGAAGGAGTCGTTTGTTCTTGAGATATAGGTGTCGCCGGGTTTTCGCCCCATAGTAGGTGTCTCGTAGGCGAGTTCCTATGGTGGGTTTTCCGGCGATGCGTTGAACCCGCTTTCCCCTTTCCCGCCTCCTTCTAGTTTCTGCTCTGAAACTATGTATTTCCGTTATTCAGTTAATGGAAAGGGGTAATGCCCGGTTAAAAAAAAACTTTATGGGTCTCATCTGTTGTTAAAAAAATGATATGCGCCTCCACCTGGCTGCTCTTGACTCGCCAATGGTCGGCTGTCGGTGCTCCACCGCCCACGCCGGCGGCGGCTTCTTCCTGCCGGTCGTTTAAAAAACTGTCATTCTCCGTGTCGAACAAAAACGAAGTCCATCACAAGACACCGAGTTGTGGGCGGCCATCTAGGGCCCACACTACAAGGTTGACCTGGATCGTTCCCTTCTTTTCTTTTCTCAACACAAGTCGGCAGGTAGGTACCAAAAACAAAAACCAAGTCGGCAGGATATGGAAAGAACTAAATTGAATTAGATAAAGAAATATTCAAATTGGAAGGGAAAGTGGTCGACGACGATTTAATACGTACTATTACAAAATGGATGGAGGCCACTCTTTGGCACTACAGCTTTGTTCTTGATAATGACAGCCAATCCAATGCTTAATTCAACGATAGCGTAAAGTCCTCAATTATTGACACTTTAATCCTTGAGAGAAGCCGGATGCTGTGGCTACAAGAAGATCCCTGTCAGGTAGGTGTTGTGTTCCTCATCCTTCGTTTCTCCTGTCCTTTCCCTTTCATGCCGACTTGTCAAGTTTCTTTTCTTGGTGTTGAGTGATGCCCAATCCCAACGAATCAACTCCAAACAAGATCTGCTATCTGAAAATATCTGTGTGAATCATTTTTCTGATTTTTTCACGGATCTGGTAGTTAATTTCCAGAGGTGTGCATAGGTTCCTCGTTGTTGCTTGATTTAATCGCCCTGCGCCATGGCCGGAGATGATGAAGACGAAGGCGAAATGGAGGCCTTGCGGGAGGCTCTGCGGCAGCAGAGTCTTGCCGTCGAGATGCTCAGGGCCGAGCTGGAGGAGGAGAGGCAGGCGGCGTCGTCGGGCGCCGACGAGGCGCTGGCCATGATCCTGCGGCTGCAGGGGGAGAAGGCCGCGGTGCGGATGGAGGCCGACCAGTTCCGGCGGGTGGCGGAGGAGAGGATCCTGCACGACGAGGACTCTCTGGCCTTCCTCAAGGCCGTCGTCTTCAGCCAGGAGATGGACATCACCTCCCTCAAGAACCGCCTGCTGGCCGTCTGCGGCAGCAACGGTCCCTACGCGCCGGCCTCCGGCCGGGACGGCGTCGTCGACCTCCCCTGGCTAAGGAGGCTGGCCCAGAAGGACGTGTCGTCGGGGAGGAACGCCTCTCTCCCGGCGGCGCGGCTCGAGGAGCTGTGCTCGGATCTCGACGCCTCTGAGGACGTCGGCGACAGCAGGCCGGCGAGGACGGTGTCGGACATCGGGGAGGTGATCCGGAGGGAGAAGGAGTGGGTGCGGTCCAACGTGAGCCACCAGGCGTTGCCGCCGAGGCTGCACCGGTCGTCCTCCCACCGTCTCCCGCGGGCGCCGAGCTACACGGCGCAATGCGCCATGCCCAATGTCCACGACAAGTTTGAGGCGCCGGAGAGCGTCGCGTCCCATGCCCCTCCGAGATCCAGCAGGAGGTCATCGCCGGAGATAATCTCCGAAGAAGACGACGTGATCTCGTCGTCGACGCGGCACGGTGACTGCAACGGCCCCAAGCCAGGAGACGAGCACGCAAACGGCGCCATTGCTGATCTGGGAGCCGGCATTGATGAGATCAAATCCAGCGTGCAGACCCTCGCGACCGAGCTCGGCAGAATGAGGGAAATCAGCATGTCCAGAGGCGACGCGCAGATGCATGTGCTGGCCGAGATCTGCGCAAAGCTCGACGCCATGAGGCCCACGACCATCAGCAAGCAACAGAATGCTGTTCATGGAGGCAAGAAATTCTCCAGCAGAGAAGTAGGCAGTTCTTCCAAGGGGCCGGTGGCTCTGCCACAGAGTGAGCTTCTGATGAACCATTTCATTGAGGTATGTGCCATTATCTCCTCTGCTCTCCTTGCCAGGCCCTTGGCCAAGGTTGCTACATCCACGCCATTATTTAGATGCTTCCTCATTTTTGTCCTAGCAGTTTTTCCATTCGTGCTGTATAAGCAACACAATCCGCTGTGGTAGACGTCAAAGCTTTTCCCTCCCAATTTCCATTCATTCACTTTTTAGACAGTTATTTTTGTAATAAAAGACATCCCTTTGAGACAATGCTGAAACAAGATCCGCTTTGTGTTGTTGTTATCCTGAAGAAATATTGCAGAGTAATTTTGCCCTGCGCAATTTACTTTTGACACTGAAATTTCTGACGGTGGGTAACCATGAAGTACTATGCTCGAATTATTTTGACCATTTGTTTTTGAAGAAATACTTGAGAATAATTTTGTCCAAATTAACCAGTGCAAGAAGCGTGATATGTATTTCTCTCTCTTCTATTTCTTGGGCTTCTTTGATTCGTAGAATTCTAAAACGCCGGATATCGGTTTGAGGTTGTATGCCTCCCCTGTAATTTGTGTACTTTCTCTCCCATCTTAATGAAATAACAGAGGATTAAGAAAAAAAATAGGATTGTAATGTCATGACCATTTGAATTATACTGAATTTTGATTTGTTTGATAGCATCATAGGAACAAATAAATGATTCTTTCCAAGAGGTTTGAGTGGATTATAAAGTTCCTATGAAATGTAGTACATATGAATCTTTAGAAAAATTCTATAGGAATCAATCATATGAATCAAGCGACCTGACCAACATAGAAAAAAAAACACGGGATTAAGGAAAAAATAAATAGGATTGTAATGTCATGACCATTTGAATTATACGGAATTTTGGTTTGTTTGATAGCATCATAGGAAAAAACAAATGATTCTTACCAAGAGGTTTGAGTGGATTATAAAGTTCCTATGAAATGCAGTACATATGAATCTTTAGAAAAAAAATTCTGTAGGATTCAATCATATGAATCAAGTGACCAGACCAACATAGAAAAAATTTGTAAAGACTACAATCCTCTAAAATTCCGATGAGAATCCTTTTATTCAAAAAGCCCCTCGGTGCGGAACTTGTGCTTGTTACCATTCCGTACCACCTTGAATTGCATCGTATGGAGCACACAAACTCCCTAAAGAGCGTTTTTTTTTCTTTTATCAGTTTTATATTTGCTCATTTCGATAAGTACTTCTTCTTAATTATCTTAACAGGCAATGATGTACATACCGTGAGATCTGTGAAGGGCTAGATGATTTTTATTGGTTTTGGAGTTGATGGATTGACTGAAAGATTGTTGATTTCTTTACCATTGTCGCCTTTTTCTCGGCGAAGATGATGTGTACATGAGAGCTTGTGTGATACCGTTGTGGTGTTCTGTTAGGTATAGGTGTGCTGATTTTGTTAGCGTCACATGTTAGCGTCACAGGAGAAGGTGACGTTGATGTAATGTTACCAGATTGATACTTGTACAAAAAAAAGGAAAAATAATCTAGCTGCTCTTTTGTGATTTGGGCTGATCAATACATGTTCTTTCCAAAAACATCTCTGGACATATTTCCATGAGGAGAAGGGTAATGTATTTTGCTACTGCCTTCAATTCAAATTAATTATCCGAATTAATTGACGCAACTTCTATACAATATAAACGGATTTTGAATCAATTAATTCAGATCGGAGGGAGTAGCATAACGTGGATTTTCACCTCACAACTTCAGAGTTCAGATCGGAGGGAGTAGCACAATCCAGATTCTCACCTCACAAGGTAGCGTGCCATTGGGTTGATGTATGTATTCCGCATTTTATCTTGACACCTTTTTATAGAAGGGGCCCAAGGACCCGGAGCAACTTCATTATTTAAGCATTATTACGGTATAGCTGACCCAGATGTATGGGCGTACATATGAGCTTTTGTGTCTACTAGTAAATACGCACGTACAACGCACGTGTAATCTTAATCTGGCTTGAAGATATACCTAAATCTTAATCTGCGCACGTTGGTAATGAAGCTTAATAACTGTTGAATGTGTGCACACAAGGCTGCTTTTGGTTCAGTTTTACAGTCTGATTTGGGTTCAGCTTTTAATGCAAACATGTTGCTTTTCTGTTCAGTGAACACATGAATCAACCTTCTCCGGAAGAAATGAAGAAAGCTGAGATGAAAGACCTCTGGCCCGGCGGCTGCGTGTTTGACAACGGCTGTCCCCTGATGGCGGTGCTGACAACCTAGGCTCGATGGAGAGGGAAGAGTAGGCGGTCCAGGCAGTGTCCATGATGGTCCAATGGCCCGACGCCAACGGACAGCCATGCGGCATCCCTGACAGGTCCGACGGAGATGAGCGGTCCAGGCGGTGCCTTCGACGCGCCCCCGTCGGTCGGCCAGGCGGTCTAGGCGGAGTCCCCGACAGCCGCGTCCTTGAAGTTGCGGTGGCGTCGCTACGGCCGAGGCCACGTAAAGGCGATGGGTTGAGGCGGCACAAAAATGTGAGGGGCGGCGTCCTTGAAGGTGCTGCGGGTCAAGGCGATGGAGGCGGTGTGCGTCGTTGAAGCGAGATGATGGGGCGGCGCTGTGGGGTGGTTCACTGTGGCAGTTTCCTTTCATGTGAAAGGGTACGTAAGGAAGGGGATCGCACGATGGTTCGCTGTGCCAGTTTCCTTTCGTATGAAAGGGTACATAAGGAAGGAGATCGCACGACGCTTTGCTGTGGCAGTTTCTTTTCGTGTGAAAGGGTACGTAAGGAAGGTAATCGGCGAGAGAAAGGATTGATTAGTAGTAAATGTGTTAAGGCTAAACATGTTTAGTTGCTCACCATTATGACAATAAGAACTGTCGGATTAATGCTAATGGATGGCTGAGATCTGATGGATCTGTTTCACTAGGTCTTTTTATATGGACGCTGATAACTGCCACACGTGTGGCACGATGGACACTCGCCCACACGACCCTGTGTGGCATACCCCGCAGGCAGCCCACACGACTTTGTGTGGGCGAATATTAGAACTGCTCACATGTGTGGCAGGAGGAGCATCCTACCACATGACTCCTTCAGTACAATGGGATCGATCTCACGTATGAATTCGTTTGACAGGGAACCCACACCCCACACGCCTCCATCATACCAGATCCCTTTTCCCTATGAAAAAAAGGAACAAAAAGCCCACTAAAACAAATTAAATGAAAAGGCCCAGTTTTTGGTTTTTTTTGTACAAATAAAAGCCCAGATTTTGCTCAGATACTAAGAAATGCAATCAGCTGCTTTGAAAATAAGCAGAAAATGTCATTCGAGTTTAACCAAACTATTTGCCATTATATTTGTTTTTTTAACAATGGCAAAGGTTTATGAACACATATATAATGCCCAAAATGAAATATGGCAAATCTGCCATGACAACAAAAATCAAAATTGCCATGTGAAAAAAACACAAAAAGTTGAAAAATTCATGTGAAAAGAACACAAATTTGAGAAAATCAAGTATGAACAAAGAGATTTGCTATGGCAGATTGGTATCAAAGAATTGCCATGTTTTGTATGATGAATTTAATGTGTGTTGAAAAACACAAAAAGATTGGAATTCAACTATGAACAAGAAACTTGTCATGGCAAATTCGTATCAAAACTTGCGATGACGAAATTCATGTAAACTAAATTTGCCATGAACAAGAAAAATTACCATGGCAGATTCATATTGAAACTTGCCATGGCAGAAAAAATCATTTAAACTAAATTGCGATGATCAATAAAATAAATTTGCCATGAATTGTAAACTAAATTTGCCATGAACCAATAAACTAAAATTTGCCATGATCAATAAATCAAATTTGTATCAAAACTAGGCACGACAGACTTATATCAATAATTGCCATGTTCTGGTATGATGAATTTGCCATGTGTGTAAAAAACAGAAAAGTTAAAAAATCATAAATACAAACAGGAAAATTGGCACGGCTGAAATTCACGTAAACTAATTTTGCCATGACCAAGAAAAATTGCCATGGCAGATTCATATTGAAACTTGCCATGGCAGAAAAAAACCATGTAAACTAAATTGCCCTGATTTGAAAACGTATCAAAACTTGGCATGGCAGATTTGTATCAAGAATTGCCATGTTTTGGTATGATGAATTTGCCGTGTGTGTAAAAAACACAAAAGGTTGAAAATCAAAAAATATGAACGAGAAAATTGCCATTGCAAATTCGTATCAAGAATTGCCGCTTGTTTGTATGATGAATTTGCCGTGTGTGAAAAAACACAAAAAGTTGAAAGTCTAGTATAAACAAGAAAAATGCCATGGTAGATTCGTATCAAAACTTGCCACGACGAAATTCACGTAAACTAAAATTTGCCACGATTTGAAAACTAAATTCGCTATGACTAGTAAACTAAATTTGCCATGAACCAAATAAACAAAATTTGACATGATCAAATAAAATCAATTTGCCATGATCAATAAACTAATTTTGCCATGGCCAATGAACTAAATTTGCCATTATCAACAAACTAAAATTGTCGTGGTTAACTAAGAAACAAAAGCATAAAGATTGTCGTGGGCGTGTTAAAAAAACTAAATTTGCCATGACTAGTAAACTAAATTTGCCATGAACCAAATAAACTATATTTGACATGATCAAATAAAATCAGTTTGCCATGATCAATAAACTAAATTTGCCTTGGTCAATAAACTAAATTTGCCATTATCAACAAACTAAATTTTCCGTGGTTAAGTAAGAAACAAAAGCATAACATTGTCGTGGGCGTGTTAAAAAAACGAAATTTGCCATGACTAGTAAACTAAATTTGCCATGAACCAAATAAACTAAATTTGACATGATCAAATAAAATCAGTTTGCCATGATCAATAAACTAAATTTGCCATGGTCAATAAACTAAATTTGCCATGGTCAATAAACTAAATTTGCCATGGTGTTTTGCTTATAAATAGAAATATACGTTATAGAATTGCCATCGATAAAAGTTTAACAACTTCCATGATTTCTGACCTCAATCTAACCACATGTATTTTGTAAATAACAACACCAGATAATTAACAGGCCTCGTGACCTAGGGTACTACTAGATAGCTATGTGACCAACTTAAAATGCCATGGGTGTTAAATTTGCCATGTCTCTGAAATTTACCATGGCATCATCAAAAATTGCCATGACTCTAAAGTTGCCATCACTGCATGCTCGAAAACTGCCCATGGAAACTATAGACTATCCATCCAATTCTAAACAAAGGCTAAATTATCAGATTCAAAACTGTAGTCAAATGATTGATCCAACAAAGATCATCGCCCAGCTCCCGTATGCATGAACACACAACACACGTAACTGAGAGAGGAAAATCAAACCTCCATGGCATCGGGTGCCGGAGGAGCACGACGCAGACGGGCCTTTTCACGAAGATCACATCGAGCACGCAGATGTCGCCGTGATTGCGATGATTCTTTGCTGGGCTGCCGCGGCATACGGCGAACAAGCCGTTGCCTCCCACGACCACAAGCCCATCGATGTTGACGACAAACAAGGGGTGCCGCTTGCCCGCCGGGTCGAGTAGCTCCGGCCCGCGCCTGTGCCCACCACGGAGGCCGAGCCCCACCAGGGACACCCGCCGGCCCGCCGCCGTCGTTCCCTGGGCAGGAGTTGGCGAGTAGCGCGACGGCAACACACACAGATAGGCTGGCGGCGTGAGCTCGAACCCCAGTAAGTAGCGCCTCGCCTCCTCCGTTTCAGCCATCCGCCCTGGACCTCCCCCTCACGGTCCGGGAAAACCACGCAGCTCTCCTCACCGCCACCCAAGCCGCCATGGGAGAAGGGGATCCACCGGTGCTCACCACCAACGCGCCTCCCGCCCTCACGCCTGCCACCGCCCATCTCACCGGCCACCTACTGGTCACCACAAAGATACATATGAGAGGGGATTACGAGCAGAGGGGAAGAAGAGGAGCGGCATGGGGCGGTGGGAAGAAACCTGGCTGCGCTAGTCGGCGTTCGCCGGCCACCGGAGGTGTGGGAGAGGCGTCGGGGTCGCTAGGGGTTGAGCTCCTTGGCGCGTGGCCGCCGTCGATGCGGGGGAAAGGCTCCGCCACAGCTGCTCTAGCGAGTGGAGTGGGGGTGGGGGCCTGAGGCGAGAGGATAAGGTGCGCTGGTCCTCGGCAGATGCATGAAGATTCGACATTTAACGCGTTCGGGCCGAATTGTCAACTGCCACACGCGTTCGGGCGAGGAGTGTTTCGCCCGCACAACACCGTTTGCTTATGTGGCTTTTTCCCCAAGATATGTAAAAGTTATATATCAAATCGACGACTGTATTTAACTGGCTATGAGATGAATGCCAGATATGCTCTTCAGAAGGATTTACTCTACACCTTATATTTAGATTTTCCTTAGTATTTATTACTTTACTGCGCTTAACTTCTAAGTTTAAATATTTTAACCTTTCAATGATTAAACGCTGGACCTGATACCAACAATATAGGGATACTAAATTTATTTAGATTAATATGTGATTATATTTTGATTAGGTTAATAAGGGATTAGGTGGAAGTAGTAGACAGGTATGCTTTTTATCTTGAATAGTATTTACTATTCACTAGGTAGGGCACTATTCACAATAGTGCTCCACTATTGAATACACTATTTGAAATAGTATTCCACTATTCACAGCAATATTTAATTCAATATGATTATCTTCACGTTCTAACTTGATTATATATTTGATACAGGATCTATTCTGGGCTGGCGAGGCCAATGGTTCAACCGACGAATGTATGCAGTGGTGTAAAATCCTACTCAGTACTCACCATATTTTTTATTATGTTGTATCAGATGTAGCTAGTTACGTTCACTTAGCAGTTTTAATTGCAAATTTATGGGGTAAATTCCTATCGTCTTCCCAGGAAGTTCCACCCGAAGGGAACACTTCTCTACGGCCACAAGGTTCTCATTCAAACGCGCCACTGGGCTACACAGGAGAACTACACACGCAGAGGTTTCTCCTATAGGATCCCTAGCATAAGAACTCGTCCCATAAATTCATAAGTAAAACTACCAAGTGCAACCAAGCATGTACATCATTTCAACATAATTTACATATGGCTTTCCCTTTCGGGAGGCCCCGAAGGGATTACACAAACTAAAGAAAATTACCTTCTAACTACCTTCTTGAGCCTTACAATGCTCTGGATATGGTGGCTCTTATTGCAGGATGAAACTACTACTACTACTACTGAGCACCGAGCTTGCTAGCTGGGTCGCAGCTCTTTGCTCTATCGGTGGCTGGTGGCTCTTCTCCGTCTGGTGTTGTGTCTCTCTTTGCAGCAAGTGTCTCCTTTTATAGGCGAGAGAGCAGCTCTCTGGATGGCTTCCGGGAGAATGCACCTCTTATTTTATATGTAGTAGGGATGCATGCGTGTCCCTCTAGGTGATGGATAAGAGCGAGAGGATAGTGCCCCGACAAACTTCAATCTTTAGGAATCTATCAAATCTTTGCTTTGTTCACGTGGGCATTGTTTCTCTGTGGATAAATGGCTGGCCTCTGTGTACCAGTCTTTGCTCTTCGGCCATACAAATCTTCATGCGATTAGCCTTGAGAGCTTCTTACGCCTTCAAGAATCCTTGTGCCAGTGTATGCGTACATTCATGCCAAGGCTGCTTACATTTTCAACATTGCTTAATATTATTATTTATTTATAAAATATATATATATATTATTTATTTATTTACTTTTTTTTTAATTTTAATTTTTTTTCCAGAGGGTCTTCCCTGCCCATATGATTGATAATACCTTATCAATATTTAAAGGATCTATTATGGGAATTTCTATCAATATTCGGGTCGGGTATAGGTCCTCCGCGCCCGAATAATTGATAGCAATATCAATATATGCAGTTTGGGCTTTATTCAGGCCGCTGCCCATGCCCTGCTATGTCCATATGATCATCATCATTTAACAGATTGAAATCATATTTTTCATCACATTCTTTCTTTATTTCTTCAAATTTTTCATCCATTTCTTGCCTTAATTCTTTTAATATTTCCTCCTTTCATTCTTTCTTTATTATCTTTGAAAATTCTTCAAACCTTTTATCCATTTCTTGATCCATGTATTCACTGTCTAAAGGGTCAAGCCCTTTAGAAGGCATTCTTGATATGTCTTATATTTTGGGGATTCTTCCTTGTTTATATTTTTGAGCTTGATGCCTCCCCTTTGGGGGAGTTGGTGAAGCAGGTATGCCTCTTTTCATTTGGATATAGTCTTTAGCCTTTGGGTCAATATAATAATCTGGTCCTAATACCTTCCTTGCCCAAAGTAAGGCCTCATCTATACTGTAATATCTTTTGAATGTTAAATCTCGTCCATTTCTTTTTGCATCTATTTTTTCAATCATAATATTTTCCCGTTCCAAATATATGCCAGGTTTATTTCCATCGAATATAAGATATAGAGTTTCTCCTTTTGGTATTTCAACCTTTTCTGGCTTTGGCACATTTTTGTTTAATTCATTAAAATATTCAGCCAAACTGTTGAGAATTGATAAAAAATTATCCTTTTTCCTCTCTTTTGAGAGTATATTGGAACCAAAAGTTATCCAATATGCATCTTTGAGCTTCATCAATCTTGATATGGGCTTTTGGCTTGAAATTGAATGTATTTGGCTGGAACATTTTCAGCCTATTTTCTTCTCCAAAGAAGAGATATTCATCCTTGTTGGCGAATAATCCTCTCCTCATTTCTGCAAATTTGATGCACGAGAAAATATGTCAGGTAAGGTATTATCCTTCCCCTTAATATGCTCAAAAATAACTTTATAACCATTCCCAGCTATAGTGTCTTCAAATAAAACCCATCTTACGGTTGAGCTTTTCTTACTATTAATTTTATTGTAATATCGATATATAGCTTCACAGTCTGTTCGCACTGTAAATTCTTTAAATCCTAGATATAGCCTAAATGCATTTATTGCATTTACAACTGCAAGGATTTCCCTATCAATATTGTTTACCGTCTTTAATTTGTAACTTCCCGAAGCATATCTGCATATTTTTTCATCTGCTTTTGGAGAGTATTTATTGGGTTTTTGTTTCAGTATCGCACCCCATTCTACCTTAGATGCATCTGTCTCAATTATAAAATAATTGTCTTCTAGAGGCAATTCTAGGGGTTTTAAATTCTTGACCTTTTCCTTGATGGCCTTTACTAATTTAATATCTTCAGAATTGAAGTATCTTTGACCATTTTTCATAATTTAGCATATAAAGGTCATGCTAGCTTTGCTAAGTTATCTATATAGTTTCGCGCATAGTTTACAATTCCTAAGAACTGTTGTAAAACCTTTTTATCACTCATATTATCAAGAAACTCTAATATTTTCTTTGTAATATGTTCTTGTAGATATATCTTTCCTTCTCCTATTTCATGACCAAGGAAATTTATTTTCTCTTTGCAAATTTCCATCTTCTTTTTAGATAGTATGAGCCCATTTTGTTCTACCTTTCGAAAGAACACTTCAAGATGGGCTATATGCTCTTTGTATGATTTTGAGAATACTAACAAATCATCTACGTATACTAATATAAATGCTTGATTCTCATTAAATATATTTTGCATCTTTCTTTGAAATAGTGCAGGTGCATTCTTTAGGCCTAATGGCATTACTAGCCATTCATAATGGCCTTGTGGACAAGTAAATGTTGTCCAGGGAATAGATTCTTCAGCCATTTTTACTTGCCAAAATCCTGCCTTTAAATCAAATTTGGAGAAATATTTACTTCCTTGTATTCTGTTAATCCATTCCTGCTTATTAGGTATGTTGTATGCATCGTAAATTGTATTATCATTAAGCCTTTTAAAGTTAATTACCATTCTAGATTTACCTCTAACTTCTTCAGCATGATTTCTAACTATGAAAGCAGCAGATCGATGAGGGCTTCTGCTTTCTCTTATAGCTTTTAACTTTAATAACTCTTCAATATGCATTTCGAACTCTTCGATATCTTTAGGAGTTGCTTCTATTGGTCCTGACTTAATTATATAATCTGGATTTATGATATTTATTTTGCAAACTATAGAGTACTTATCCCAATGTTTCATTGGTATTTCTCCAATAATTTGTATACTTTCTAGTCTTTGCACAATATTATCTATATCCTTTTTAGATTTTATATCTCTATACCAATTTGGAGAGAATGATTGCAATCCAATGCATTCTGTACATGTATTTTCTATATGATATTCTTCTATGGTCTCACTAAGTTCTTCGTCTTTACAGAATTCAAGGGGATCTGGACTTGTGCAATATTCATCATCTAAATTAGATATATCTACATTTTGCAAGGACTTTCTTTGTTTTCGCACTTCAGATATGTATGGAACATTATCTTGATAAGGGATAAATGTTACCCCCTCTTCATGTATGATTGTGGTTTGTAAAGATTGTTGTAAAAATCTTAACCCTATTATCATGTCATCATTTATTACTGACAAATCTCTTATTGTAATTTCATCTATTATATATTTTGTGCCATTTATGTAAGCTTCAATATTATATGCTAGCTGATTATGGATCTTCTTTATTCATGACATATCGGTAGATACTTCAGCTTTATTATCATCTATAGTTTCAACTATTTCGGGACATCTCATAAAATATTTATCATGGATGATATTCTTAGTGCAACCAGTATCTAATAGTGCCAGTATTTTATATGAAATATTTGGCTTCAGAACAATCTTAACTGGGATCCTTATTCCTAACACTTCTTTGAATGGTAATCGAACAATATATTTGTTTCCAAAACTAGTAATTGCATCTTTCAATTGTATTAATTTTTCTCCTTTTTTATCCCTTACTGTTATCATTTGCTCTTTCATTTCTGTGTTTTTTGGAACATTATCATTTTCCACTTTACTATTTTCTAACTCATCTTTAAGTTTTTCTAGCTTATTTATTCTATTTTCTAAATTTCTAACCCTACTGGATAATATTCGCTCTTCTGGTTCCAATTCTATCTCTTGTCTCCATTTTTGATTATTGGCTTTTAGACATGAGGCACATGCTTGTTTTAAACACAAACTACAAGTGAACCTATTATCTTGGCTTGGGTAATATATCTGAAAGCACATTTAAAGTTATAATCACCTTTTCCTCTAATCCAATCATGTTCACAATCTACTTGGTTCATCATTTCAATTTTTAAACCTGCTAAATCATCTATTAGGTCTATTTCATCTTCACTTGATTCATATTCTGGAGCCTCATTTTCTACTTCATCTGTTTCTATAATTGAATATATTGACTCGTCGTCTTTTATTTCATCATCACATACTAATATATTTTCATTAACGCTATCTATAATTAACACTCTCTCTTGTTCTTCATATTTGCTAGAGTATCTTTTCTGGTCTTTATTAGGGCAAGTTCGACTTAGATGATCTGGTGAGTTAAATATGAAACACCTGCATGTTTTATCATAGGTTTTCTTAGGATTGTATCTTCTTACATTTCTTTTATGCAAGAATGGGGCTCTATTGTCTGATCTTCTTAAGAAATATCTTTTCTTTGTTCTAAAATTTCTATTATCTCTCCTTTGTGGTTTATAATATTTGTTTTTCCTATGCCTTTCTTCTCCATATGTAAGTGGTATTTGGACTATGTTATTGAAAATTATAATCTGATTTCTTCATAGATCTTTGGGCTTGAATACTAGTACACACCTTTCTTAATTGTTTGAAAACAAATGTTACAGCTTGAGATATATTTACCACGTTTCCCGCCGTTTCCTTTTTATATTCTTCAAATATTATTGACCCTAGGGGATCAGGCAGCTTATTAAAATATCTTTCTACTACGCCTACATTAAAACCTTGTTTAGTAGTATTAGCATTATACAAATAATGCTGGGAAAATTCTTTAATACCTTTCCAGCTAGTTAATGTTAACTTTTCTATTTCTCTTAACCTTTCATTTTGCAATGAGGTATGTCCTAATTCTGGATCTTCTGCTATGATCATATTTGAGATAACATTCGCAAAGTTATTAGGGTTACTTCCTGCCCTTTTTAATTCTTCATATTGACTAGGGTACAATTCTACCCATTGTTCCCAAAGAACTTTTACAGATTCTCCTAAAAATGTTTCAAGATATGTTAACATATCTTCTACCTTAGTGCCTATGCTATATTGATTTTGTATATATTTTTGTACTATTAAACCTTTCCATATGCTGATTATATTCGGCCAATCTATTGGATCATGAGCTGCTAGGTTTAATATAGCACCATCATTTTTATAATTTTGGAATTGCACTGGTTTTTCAAAATCTCTTCTTTTAGTACCCATGTATCTATATTGTCCTGGGATATATGTAGGTTGATAATCATGTTTTTCTGGAGGCCATTGTCCAGCTGTCCTGGTAGGTCTCTCTCTTTCTCCTTCTCTTTTTACGGATGATTCTCCATATCCCCTTCTTCTTTTACCACTACTTTCTACTTCCATGGCTTCCATTGCATTGTCTAAATTATGTAGTCCCACATCATCTAGTGAGTTATAGAAATCACTATTTTGTTCTGAATCATCATATCTTTCATCTTCTAACCACATTTCTTTTATTAATTCCTCCTCTTCCTCATAACTTTCTAATAATAACTTATTATTGATATCCCATTGCTCTTCTTCACTAACAATTTCTTCTTTTTGAATAATATTCTTATCTTTATTATTATTATTATTGATAGAATTTTTATTAATAATAGCATATGCTTTTCTTTCTGCGGATGCTATAATTTTATCTTCCATGCTGGAATTACTAGTGGCAGACATTTTATGGTTTTTTAGTTTCTTTAACCTTGCAATTTCTCGAATGATAAATAGTTCTCTTTCTCTAATTTTTACCAATCCTTTGTCATAGAATGACTATATTCCCATTCAATATGCTTTAGCTTCTTTTCCCAATGAATTATTTCGTCATCTAAATTAGCCTTTTCCATACATTCAGATATACCTTTATTCTTATCATCATTAATTTCTGATTCTGACATAAATGATTCAGAGTCTTCTATTGATGCAGCTTTATAGTTCATAAATCGAATACTGCTACTTCCTTCACAATTTTGATAGCTTATGTAATTTCCAGGTTGCTTTAATTCTTTTTTCTCTATTAATTCTCCTATCTTCCATTCTTCTCCTGCTCTTTCTTCAGAGCCAATTTTAAGAGGATTCATAAATTTAATACCTTTTGATTGCATGCTATCAATTACATCATTCACATTCACTCTATATCTGGAGCTACTTCTATTAGTGAGCCTTCCTATAAATTCTATGCTTACTAGCAAATTTGTTCCTTTAAAATCTTCATAACCTTTAGTTTGGAAACCAAAACTCATTTTTTCAATAAATTCTTTTACAGGCATCATTAGGTCTGGAGCTATATAGGTTATTAATCTATTTTCATTCATGTCTCCTTCCAAAAATCCTAACACTGCTTTATCTACAAATTCCCATCTCCTGTATAATAAAGTTATCAAAACCTTCGCACCTAATTTCTTCCTTGTCATACCTTTGACTCCTATGATATACATGCCTTGATGAATATATTTGTAACCACAATATTTTAATTCATTTTCAATATTTTTGCTTACAATTATTAAATCTACTGGATGTGTTAACACGCTTAATTCTACTTCTCGAGATATTCTGTATAGACCACTCTTACTTTCAAACATACCCATGTGATATACTTGTTGTGGCTTTATTTTTCTTAGGGCATCTTTCTGATATCTTTCTAGATCTCTTTGAATATCTATAACTTCTTCAATACTATCAATATCATCAGCTTTGCATGATAATCTATGCTTCATGGCTAGAGGTCTTGAATCTTGCCTTACTAATTGGAGGGTTTGTCTCGTCTAAGGAAGCCTTTAGATACGTCCATTTTTCTGAATTAATATTTCTAGTAGAGGCAACTATTCCAGATGATGATAACACAATTTCTTTGTTGCTTTGAACACTTTTTAGCTTATCCAATACTTGAATTAATAGTTGGATGATTGTGTTATTTTGTCTTATTATAACTTTGGAATCTTCTTTTGGGGAGTCGTGATCGGAAAACCCGACAGGAGGTGACAGGTATTTAGCTACTTCGTTTAATGCTTGAGTATATTCAGTCATAAAATTATGAGATAATCAAAGTTTTAACCTCTTGCACCAACTTTTTAATTTCAAGTATATCTTGCTTTGTATCAGTGCGTGGGAGTGACTCTTTGCCTTTATTTAAGTAACGGCCTATTGATAACACTTCCTCTTTAATATAATCGTTATTCTTGCAAACTGTATTCTGTCTTGCTTTTGCTTCCTCTAGCTTATGTAAAGCTAGATCAATTTTATTATTCAACCCTGAATACTTATCCGCAAGTTTTTAGTATTCTTTGAATAAACTTTCAAATTTTTGGTCTAAATTATGTTGTTTTTTTCCCCAAAATATGTAAAAGTTATATATCAAATCGACGACTGTATTTAACTGGCTATGAGATGAATGCCAGATATGCTCTTCAGAAGGATTTACTCTACACCTTATATTTAGATTTTCCTTAGTATTTATTACTTTACCTGCGCTAACTTCTAAGTTTAAATATTTTAACCTTTCAATGATTAAACGCTGGACCTGATACCAACAATATAGGGATACTAAATTTATTTAGATTAATATGTGATTAGATTTTGATTAGGTTAATAAGGGATTAGGTGGAAGTGGTAGACAGGTATGCTTTTTATCTTGAATAGTATTTACTATTCACTAGGTAGGGCACTATTCACAATAGTGCTCCACTATTGAATACACTATTTGAAATAGTATTCCACTATTCACAGCAATATTTAATTCAATATGATTACCTTCACGTTCTAACTTGATTATATATTTGATACAGGATCTATTCTGGGCTGGCGAGGCCAATGGTTCAACCGACGAATGTACGCAGTGGTGTAAAATCCTACTCAGTACTCACCATATTTTTCATTATGTTGTATCAGATGTAGCTAGTTACGTTCACTTAGCAGTTTTAATTGCAAATTTATGGGGTAAATTCCTATCGTCTTCCCAGGCAGTTCCACCCGAAGGGAACACTTCTCTACGGCCACAAGGTTCTCATTCAAACGCCACTCTGGGCTACACAGAGAACTACACACGCAGAGGTTTCTCCTATAGGATCCCTAGCATAAGAACTCGTCCCATAAATTCATAAGTAAAAATACCAAGTGAAACCAAGAAACTACATCATTTCAACATAATTTACATATGGCTTTCCCTTTCGGGAGGCCCCGAAGGGATTACACAAACTAAAGAAAATTACCTTCTAACTACCTTCTTGAGCCTTACAATGCTCTGGATATGGTGGCTCTTATTGCAGGATGAAACTACTACTACTACTCATCGAGCACCGAGCTTGGTAGCTGGGTCGCAGCTCTTTGCTCTATCGGTGGCTGGTGGCTCTTCTCCGTTTGGTGTTGTGTCTCTCTTTGCAGCAAGTGTCTCCTTTTATAGGCGAGAGCAGCTCTCTGGATGGCTTAGGAGAATGCACCTCTTATTTTATATGTAGTAGGGATGCATGCGTGTCCCTCTAGGTGATGGATAAGAGCGAGATGATAGTGCCTCGACAAACTTCAATCTTTAGGAATCTATCAAATCTTTGCTTTGTTCACGTGGGCATTGTTTCTCTGTGGATAAATGGCTGGCCTCTGTGTACCAGTCTTTGCTCTTCGGCCATACAAATCTTCATGCGATTAGCCTTGAGAGCTTCTTCTGCCTTCAAGAATCCTTGTGCCAGTGTATGCGTACATTCATGCCAAGGCTGCTTACATTTTCAACATTGCTTAATATTATTATTTATTTATAATATATATATATATATTATTTATTTATTTACTTTTTTTAATTTAATTTTTTTTCAGAGGGTCTTCCCTGCCCATATGATTGATAATACATTATCAATATTTAAAGGATCTATTATGGGAATTTCTATCAATATTCGGGACAGGTATAGGTCCTCCGCGCCCGAATAATTGATAGCAATATCAATATATGCAGTTTGGGCTTTATTTTGGCCGCTGCCCATGCCCTGCTATGTCCATATGATCATCATCATTTATCAGATTGAAATCATATTTTTCATCACATTCTTTCTTTATTTCCTCAAATTTTTCATCCATTTCTTGCCTTAATTCTTTTAATATTTTCTCCTTTAAATCTTTCTTTATTATCTTTGAAAATTCTTCAAACCTTTTATCCATTTCTTGATCTATG
Source organism: Aegilops bicornis (assembly GCA_021605145.1). Lineage (NCBI taxonomy): Eukaryota > Viridiplantae > Streptophyta > Magnoliopsida > Poales > Poaceae > Aegilops > Aegilops bicornis. The sequence goes on along the minus strand of CM038673.1, from coordinate 673,565,879 downwards.
TATATATATATAGGGATTGTCTATTCGTCACCCTGGGTGAGGAATAGTTATTCTTCACCCCCCTCTATTTTATCATCAATGCACCGTAATTTTACGTTTCGTAAGTTTTGTCTTATTTTCGACATAAAAAGAGACCGTAATAAAATATATAATCGTCGTAAAAAATATTTTGTGTTATGTAAAATTACAAACGTAAAAACATAGTGTAAAATACACATAAACTGTAAATTTTCTTGTCTTATGATCTATATTTTTATTTTCTTATGTCAAATATTACATAGTGAATGAATATGAATGTAACTATTTGAATTCCAAACATAATTTAATTATGAAATGATTGTAAGATTACCTCGGGTGAAGAATAAGTTATTCTGCATCCTGGATGATGAATAGCATCACTATATATATATATATATATATATATATATATATATATATATATATATATATATATATATTGTATGTATTAGAAAACAAACTCCCGGCGCTGTCATGCCTCCGCTGAAACGGATCAAACTTGCAGTCAGCCATCCACCGCTGCATCGAGCACTCCAGAGCTGCGCCAAAAGGCGTTGGATCAGACTCTCCGTGCCACTGCCGAACGCGCCGCAGCAGCCCCACACATCGACGGCCGCCCAAGGTATGGGGCCACAACGCCGTCAGAGCAGGACAAGCCACCGCGCGACAAACGGGTCGCCAGCCACGGCCGGTGCACCATTGCTCTAAATAACACGCACATTCCCACGCCAACATCAACGTGTGCGAACTACGACATTACTGAAAGCACACTCTGAAACACAATCAAGACAAAGAAGGGACCGGTCGGCATTACACCACCGGAAGTATTTCTGCCGCCGTCTTCTCCCAGCCGCCGGCGACCCGGAGCTCCCACTTGCAGGCTGTTACGCACCCTTTCCTCTCGTCGCCTTCGTACCTCAGGCAGTGGGCCGCGCAGTCCATCGTACGGACGATGTTTCCGGCGCCGCTCTCCTCCACAAGGCGCTTCCAGCCGCAGGCTATCATGCACCGTTTCCTCTCCCTCTCATCGCCTTCGTGCTCCCGGCAGCAGCCCACGCAGTCCGTTGTACGGACGTTGTTTCCGCCGACGCTCTCCTCCACAGCACTGTGCGGGCACAGCGCAAAGCACTGGGGGAAGTCCTCCTCGGGGCTTTCTGCCAGGCATTTGTCTATGCAGTCTTCTTCCTCTTGCTTCAGTTCCCGTCCGGCCACCAGCAGAAGCCCGGCGAGCAGGAGACACCCCACAGCGCTGCCCTTACACTTGGCACCCATGTCTACTGCCTGCTGCCAGCGATTTTACTTGGCTAGATATTGGAGACAGCACATGATAAGATGGGCATGGACGGGCGAGAAGGTGCAGTGTTTATGCACGGCGAGGGGGGCATGACGACGTGCACGGCGACTGAAGAGGCGAGAGGTGCCTGGCATCGATCCGACGATCGCGCACGGCGTCCCGTGTCCCGACGAGTTGACATGAGCTCGTGTCCCGGAGTACAATATTTTTGAACCGTTTGCGAGCCAGACCTGGATGGGGTGTCATCTGATCCATGACCACTCTCAGTTAAAAAGAAAATATGGCAAATCAGATGGCGCTTTTGACTTCGAGCACGGCCATGCACGGCTTGGTATTATCATCAGTGACGGAAATGGATTGTCCCCTTGGTGTGTGTGTGTGTGTTTTTTTTTCTTAAAACAAGGCAAAAGTCTTGCCATTTTCATTGAATAAGAAGAAGGTTTAAGAGTCTTGGCCAAAGGCCAGGTTACAAGCATCACTCTCGCGGCATGATATTACATAAATATTTTGCCCCGGCAAGAACGAAGTTTTCACTTTGACGCGAGTCACAAGCACCCTGATCGGAATTGCCGTGCTGCAGACCACACGTACATTTCGCTTGTTCCAGATTTTCCAAGATATAAGAAGCATAAGGGAAAGAAGCACTCTTCAAGATTGTGGCCTCCCGGAAGCAATGTTGCGCCATCACTCCTTGACGAAAATCATGCCTCCCCAATCCGTAGGATGGACATCATGTGAACCAAGCCATGTTGATGTTAAATAGGACGTGTTGCTGATCCTTAGCGAGCTGGAGAATCGGCCCGTTGCCAAGTACTCAAATTTGCATCAGAATGGGTTTAGGATGCCTGCCATCTTGAGAACTGATTGGCTTAATGTCATCAGAGGCTCAGAGCTCTCAAATGCTCAACTAAGACACGCTGGGACAGAACATTTTCATCCGCCATGAACCTGTAAAGTTCGGGAAATTGCGGCCAAGTGTGTTGTTCACTCACACAACGAGGGAACGGGAAGTGGCCGCCAATGAGCAGTGGCGGGCCTAGGATCTCAACACGAGGGTGCCAGAGTTCAAAAATTTTGTGAAAAATTACACTACAGATAGAGTTTGATCTAAACATTATCATAATCTCAACAAATAGTCCTAAAATAGCATTAACTTGTTAGATAATTAATGGCAAGTACATAGTACAAAGTATTTTACATTTTCAGAGGGGTTGCATGCCGAGGAGTTTTCAGAGGGGTTGCATGCCTAGGAGTTTGCAAAAGGGTGTGGTTAGATCTCTGACGAGTGAGACCGACCAAGTCTCCGTCAAGTGATATAACTGGTAAGAGCAAAGAACAAAATTGCACGGCTTGATATATGATCTGACGAATATTGCATTGATTGAGACTTAATCAAGTCTCAGTTGTAGCAAGACTAGGTGGGGTTCTGCACACAATTTCTCGAGATTATATTCACGTGCTACTCATAATCCTTACTATTATCTCCTTTACCTTTCAAAATATTTGAATGTATTGTGACAATATGTATTATACTCAGACTACGATTTAGCAAATCGATTTTATTTCACCAATAGAACTGTGGTTACAAAGAAAGCCAGGCAGACGGGTGCATCTAAATCGTGCCATGGCTCGAGACCGGTGTACCCTAGATCTAAATAGACACTGACGCACGTCAACATCAGCTAACTAGCATGCAAACAACACAGAAACTACAGGTACTACTAGCAGAAATATATCAAGCAGTCGAAGAAGTTTGACCTTTAGAAAAACAACACACCTTTTTTTGGAACGGAGGAGTACATGGTATTCCACTAAGCACAATAAATCTAATCTTCTGTTATCACCTTTTTTTTGTGCTTCCTTCCAGCAAAAAGCCGACCAAGATCTAGCTAAAACGCATTCGCTGGTTCCAGCACCCGCGACGTCTGGTTCTAGCAGAATTCCTCCCCGAAAATAGATGCTAGGGTTTCCTAAGCCAGGCGATCAAGGGGCAGCCCCTACGGCGCCGCCGGGCGCTAAGTCGGCCGCGTGTGGTACCTCCTCCGCCCCCTGCTAACGCAGGCTGCTGGAACCGTGGCGGTCGCGTGTGCCATCTGGTCTCATCGATCCCGCTGTCATGGGTTTGGAAGATGCCACCCAGAACCTGGACTCTGTTTGCCGGCACGGACTAGGGTTCGTTGACCCCCTCCGCAAGGAACCCCGCGTCAGGAGGCCTTTAAGATCTGGAGAGGAGCCGGCGCTGAAGTACGCACCCAAGCAACCGCCAGATCCGGCTAACCTACCCTCTATATACCCGCCGAGACCCCCCGCCCGGCGGCATGGCTGAATCAAGCACGCTTGAGGGGTTTGTCACGCCGGCTGTTGCAGTAACCCTAGAGGACGATGGGGGCGATTATGGGGCTCCCTCTATGGATGCTACCCGCCCGATGCCTTCCGCTAGGGTTTCTGTAGCCATGGCGGCTATGACCCCAGATGGCAAGGATCTTTCCCTTGCCGGCCACGAGCTGATCGGGGATGTGTTCCAGATCGAATCACACAATCGGGGCAAGGATCACGAAGTGGTAGGAGCTGATGATGGTCTGGGCGGTGAGGAGGATGCTGACGATGATGGCTTGGTCGAGGTGGATCTGGAAGAAGAGGGGGTACTCCATGAACCAGAGCACCCGTGGACGGTGATCATGCTTGTCTACTCTCTTGACAGGCCGTCGCCGCGCACCCTCTTTGACAACGTGGAAGACGGCTGGAAATTGAAGGAGAACTATGACTACGAGTACCAGGGGGATAGCAAGTACCTGGTGCACTTTGGATGTGAGGCTGACATGGACAGGGTACTGCTGGGAGGACCGTGGCAATACCAGCATGACCCGTTGATCATTGAGGCCTTTGATGGGATGAGGAAGGTATCGGATTACAAGTTGGACACAATGAAAATCTGGGTTAGGATCTTGGATGTCCCTGTCAATTGGAGAACGGATGCCATTGTTAAAGCGCTTTGCTTCCAGCTGGGGGAGGTCGTTCAGACTAAGATGGACGACCACAGAGGTAACTATGTGCGTGTTCGGGTTGCTATTCCCGTTAATCGTCCACTCGAGACATCGGTGGCCATGAAAACAAGGATGAAGGAGAAGAGGAACATGGCTCAGTTCGAGATCCAGTACGAAAATTGTCCCAACTTCTTCTACACTTGTGGTTTTTTTTGGGCACCAAGAGAAGTCTTGTCGTATGAAGAACAGAGGTGATGCTCCTTCTGGGAAGTATAGTGGCAAACTGAAGTGCTCGCCGCCTCGCAGATTCATGAGGCAGGCGGGGACCGTTCGTGCAAAGGGGAACCCAACTGCTTACTGAGGACTGAGCTTTCAGTCGGACAGCGGCTCGTCCTCGCACAATGGGCGCACCGATTGTGGCACCAGGCGCACGGCCAGGGAGAGAAGGGGGATGAACAGCTCACATGAGGACCACCGCCAGGGCAACCAATCAGTTGACGAACTGCTGGCCGAGGAGATGAAAAGGATGTCTGGTACCAGCCGGGGAGAAAGTGAAACAAGCCGCAGAAGCAATGAGCGCGACCCTGGCTTGCAGCCAAGAGGCTCTCCTGTCAGAGGGGGTTCGCATACGGGTCCCACAAAGGAAGATATAATTCCAGCACTTCAGGACCTATCCCATGAGATTGAGATGGCCAACGCAGACTCATCAGATGCCTCGTTGCTTGGCAAGAGGGCAGCAGAAGAGGAGGTGGCGTCCATCCCCCCCGGTGACACTAGTGGGAAGGCCATGGTGATATACTCTGCACCTGCGCCTACTGCTGGGGGGGTGTGTAAGTGCATCTAGTGCCCCTTAGTGATTTTGGTGTATTGAAGACTTATAGGTTAAGGAACTAATGTGTTTGTGAGTGTACACAGGTCTATAAGTCTATGAGGAGTTTGATATTTACAGAGAAAGTCGACCCCTAAAAATGATGTTCTTCGACTGAAGACTTTGATATTTTGAAGACTTCCTGAAGACTTTGAAAGTGAAGAAATTGGTATGACCTTGAAGACTTGGTATTCATTTGAGGAACATGAAGCGTGAAGACTTTTGTTTTCGTAGTTTCATTTTCTCTTTCTTGAGTCATAGGAAACACCGTCTTTGTTAAAGGGGGTCGAGGAAATACTAAGGAAAAATTTCCATGTGATGCTCAACTCCAAAATCCTACACCTACCAATCCCTTGAATGAAGCCTTTGGAAATCTCATACGATTCACCAATTTCTTCAAGAATGAGACGAAGTTCTTCCGGTTCTCGAGGAATTTGTTCTGACCGAGGAGTTAGGAATTCGCCAAAGGCGGATTGCCTACACAAAGGAGGAACATGATAGCCCCGAGGAATTTGAGATTCAAATTTCCGGCCGTTCTTGTCTTCTTGGCCACTGTCCCAAAATATCTTATCCACCTAACGGTCATATCATTGAAGGGCATTTATGTCTTATCATGTCGGGCTGCTCCCTAGGCTATAAATAGCCGCCCCTACAACCACTAGCTGGTTGGCTGCTCGAGAGAACTTGACACTTGTCATTTGATATCAACCCATCCTCCGAGGACTTTGAGTGAAAATCATCGAGTGAGGAAAAACCCAAAAACCAAAGCCCTACAAACCCAAAGTGATTGAGCATCACTGAAGAGATTGATCCTGCGTGGATCCGACGCTTGTTACCTTTGAAGACTGTGCTTCTTCCAGACGGTTAGGCGTCATGGTCTAGAGCATCCAAGAGGAATTGTGGATCGCCGAGTGACCAAGTCTGTGAAGGTTTGGAAGTCGCTCAAGACTTACCACGAGTGATTGGACGAGGTCTGTGTGACCTTAGTTCAAGGAGAATACGGTGAGGACTTGGTGTCCTCGAGCTGCGTGCTTTCGGCGATCGGGTGTCCGGATCGTGTGTCCTCGAGTTTAAATACTCACCGCTCCAACCAGACGTACAACCGAGACAGTAGTTGGAACTGGTCTACCAAATCATTGTCTTCACCAACCTAATCGGTTCTATTTCCTCAACCCTTTCATTTCCTCATTATTGTGTTGAGTGTTTGTTCATATCTGCGTTTGAAGACTTTGACTGAAGACTTTCTCAATTTCCTCAGTTCAATTTCTTCAGTCTGTTTGCCTTCATTTTGTGCTATCATGTGTTTACGCTTTCTGTACTCTTTGTTTGTCTTCATTTCATCATGATGACCATGCCCGCATTCTCTTATGCTTACTTCTGAGTACTTATTCCGCTGCAAGTAGTTCTTCGCTAAGGATTTTCCTCACCGGCAAATTCCTCAGTGAAGAATTCACAAAAATCGCCTATTCACCCCCCTCTAGTCGATATAACGCACTTTCAATTGGTATCAGAGCAAGGTACTCCCTTGTTCTGTATGATTTTGGTTTAACCACCTGGAGTTTTAGTTATGTCGACCGCAGGTATGATCAAGGTCTCACAGGGTGTCCTACCTTTGATGGGACGGACTACCCCTACTGGAAGAACAAGATGCGAAATCATCTTGAGGCAATTGATAACAATCTCTGGTATGTTGTGGAAAATGGTGTTCCCTCAGTCACACCTTCTCTAAATGCTGCCGATGTGAAGAGATTCAAGCAACTCGACTCTCAAGCGAAGAATATCATATGTGGCCATCTGAGCAAAGGTCAATATGGAAGAGTGAGTGCTTTGGAAACTGCCAAGCTCATCTGGGACAGGCTGTCCAAAGTAAATGAAGGAGTCTCAACTCAGCGTGACTCTCGAGTTGATGTTCTTCGAAATCTCTTCAACCGCTTCAAAAGACTCGACAACGAAAATGTTCAACAAACCTTCGATCGCCTCACTGACATCTCAAATGAGCTTCAAGCACTTGGCGCCACTGACATCACCAACCATGAGGTGGTGAAGAAATTGTTGAGATCGCTTGATTCCTCATTTGATACTCCGCAATCGATGATACAAGAGCGTCTTGACTACAAGTCACTTGATCCACCGATATCCTCGAGAGGCTAAATACTCATGAGTTCCAAATTCTTTGAAAAGAGAGATCTCTATGGTTCTAGCTATGGAAAACACGTGCCTCGAAGGCCAAGGTCGTGTATGCGAATCGAGTGTGAAGACTCGGTAGTAGCCTTGGAGATCCCGAAGAATTAGGCCAGAGCTAGCACTGCTCGTGAAGAAATTCCAGAAGTTCTCAAGACGTGGTCACTTTGGAAAATCCTCAAGAAGCGGTGATTCCTCATCCAAAGGACTATAAGAGAAGACTTTGTCACAAGTGCAAGAAACCTGGTCACTACATCCAAGATTGTCCTCAGTGGGAAAAGGAATTAAAGAAGAAGAAACACAAGGATTACAGTTCTGATGACGCGAAGAAGAAGAAGAAATCATCAAAATCTTCATCATCAAAATCCTAAAAGCCTTCTTCTCACAAGACGAGCAGCTCCAAAAGGCTCGGGCATTCATTGGCAAGGAAATTGACTCGACGCTGAATCGAGGAACATGAGGAAGAGGAGGCTTCAAGAATCTGAGTCCGGTGTGGCGAGTCTAGCTCTCGCCATCGCTTTCGTCAGCAAGTCCATCTTCAACTCTGAAGAAAATGACCTCACCAACAAAGCTGATGAAGATAGTGATGACTACGCTCCCACCTATTGATTCATGGTAAAGGGTGCCAAGGTACTCAAATATACCTCCTCTGAATCTAGTGAAAATGAATCTGATGAAGATCTAAAGCCTAGTTACTCAAAACTGCTAAGATTGCTGTAAAACAACAAAGGGTTTTTGAAAAGGTTCAAAACATGCTAGATAAGAGTGATGATATGTTAGGTGAAGAAATGGATCGCACTAAAGCCCTGACTGAAAATCTTCAGAGACTTGATCTAGGTTTGACAACCTTCAAGGTCATCATAACACTCCTTATCTCGATCATGAGAAACTTTCTTATGAATTTCTTCAAAGAAAGCAAGATGTTGAGAAGCTAAGAGTGAATTATGAAGATCTTCAGAAGGAGCACGATTCATTACTTGCTCAACAAATCAGCGCTTCTCAGGAAGAATTTGTTCCTCCATGCTTAAAGCGCATTGAACGTGAATCTGCTAATTCTTCACCTGAATGTTCAAATGCTTCAACTGTTACAAATTCTTCACCTGCCTCTGCTATGACTAATTCCTCATCTGAGGACATTGCTAGTATCATTGACGATGCAGGGCTGAAGGAATTGTATATGACAGCATGTACAAAAGCCTCAAAGGGCATCAGACTCTTTGTGATGTGCTTAAAAGCAGATCCTCGACAGAACCCTAGGAAAGAGGGTATTGCCTTTGAGAGGAAACTCAATGCCGATGGAACATATTGGAAGCCCGAGCAGTATCCCAAAACCTCATGGGTTGCTGCAAAGGGACCTCCAGTTGATCCATCTAACTTATCTGGCTTTAAATGCGAATCTCCTCATTCTTCTGATGAGTCATTTGACTCCAACTATAAACTGTTCAAAAATTAGAATAGTGAAGTATTTGCTAGATATGTTGGCACTAACTGCAGGAACGGTTCCCCTATGAATAAAATCTGGGTTCCCAAGAAGTGCCTTGGAAGTCTTCAGGTGAATGTCCTCATGACACCACCTGTGAAGAAAAGGAACCCACAGGTCAAATTCTTCATATGGATCCAAGTCCTCATACGGACCAAATTCCTCACATGGATCAAAGTCCTCATATGATTATCATCGTGCTAACAACTCTGTTTCGCAGGGTAGAGCTAAGGGCTATGAATATGTGCATTATTCTTCAAACCAATATGTTCATAAGTCCTCGAAGAATTTCTCTGCTTATTCATATGCTTACCCTAACCCCTCTTATGTGAAACGAAATGGTTTGGCCTCTATGCCACCATTCTCATATGGTGCTCGCAGAGTGATGAACTCTTTGCCACCCCTTCAGATGTGGGTGGTGAAGAAAAAGAACTAACCTCTTCTGCAGGGTCAGGTCTCCAGACGTGCTTTGAACGTCTGAAGAATTTGTTGGGGGCCTGACAAAAATGCCTGATAGGACGCAGGCTAATCATGATGAAATGAACTTCCATTTCACACGTCCTCATACCGCTTATCTGTTATACTGACTAATGAAATTCATCTGATGAACTTGATATCATATTCTTCACTGATGAAGTATATGAGATCGTAAGTTGCACTAATTCATCTGCAGGATGATCAACCCAAAGCCACTGAGTGGGTTCTCGATAGTGGATGTACAAATCACATGACCGGTGACAAGAATCTATTGATGGATGCTCCCTTATCACCGTCTCATAAAGCATATCATCTTTCTTGACAAAGGCAAAAGTCGTATTGGGTCTTGGTAAGGTTGCGATCTCTAAGGACATACACATGGGCAAAGTCATGCTTGTTGAGTCCTTAGGATACAACCTCATGTCAGTCTCAATGCTTTGTGATCTTGATATGGTTGTTATCTTTGGCAAGTATCGTTGTGTTGTGATTATGGAAGCTGACAATTCCAAAGTCTTCAAAGGCTTTAGGAGAGGAGACTTGTATATTTTTTATTTCTCTACAGGACCACAACTAGCCGTGTGTTTACTTGCAAAAGCTTCAGAAGGCTGGCTATGGCATCGGCGACTTGGTCACGCAGGCATGAGGAATTTGAACACGCTTGCAAAGAAGAAGCATGTCATTGGCATTGAGAATGTCAAATTCCTCAAGGATCACTTGTGTGGAGCTTGTGAAGCTGAAAAATGACCAAGGCCAAGCATCCAAATGAAGACTATCATGACCACTACTCGTCCCTTGAATTGCTTCACATGGACCTCTTTGGTCCTAATCATTACTCAAATTTGTCACTAATGACGCATCTCTATATGGCTTTGTTATTGTTGATGATTACTCTCGTTACACATGGGTACACATTGTTACTTACAAAAATCAAGTGCGTGAAGTCTTCAAACGATTTTCCTCGAGGGCTTCAACTAACTTTGGTGTGAAGATCGGACACATCAGAGTGACAATGGAACTGAGTTCAAGAATTCCGGTCTTGATGCCTATCTTGATGAACTTGGTATTACTCATGAGTTATCTGCTCCCTATACTCCTCAGCAGAATGGCGTCGTGGAGCGCAAGAACAGAACTCTCGTTGAGATGGCTCGCACTATGATTGATGAATACAAAACGCCTAGTCGTTTTTGGATTGATGCAATTGATACTGCGTGCCACAGCATCAACAGAGTATATCTTCACAAATTCTTCAAGAAGGCTGCCTATGAACTCCTCACTGACAAGAAACCAAATGTAAGTTATTTCAAAGTCTTGATTGCTAAATGCTGGATTAGAGATCCTCATCACAATTCTAAATTTGCACGAAGGCACATGAAGGTTTTATGCTTGGTTACGGAAAGGACTCGCACACCTACAGAGTCTTCAACATCGCTCTTCACAAGATTGTTGACCTTTGTAGATGTGTGTTCGATGAAACTAATGGCTCGCAAAGAGAGCACCTACCTTCGTGTTAGATGAACCAGCTCTGAGGAATCTATCAAGTTCAAGGCAATCGAGGATGTCATTCCCTCAAGAATCACCGGAGAATTCATTCCTGTCTGTGAAGAACGCCGAGCTGATGCACTGAAGATAATGTCAAGACAATGGTGCTGATGAAAATGATCAAATTCCTCGACGACAACCAGCTCATCCTCGCGTTGCAAAAAGAAGTACAAGTGGACAAGATCATCGATGACATTGAAGCGCCAGTCCTCTCACACGCTCAAAAGCTTCACATTTATCTAACTTTTGTGGGCACTATGCTTTTGTCTCTATCATGAGCCCACTAAGGTAGATGAAGCATTTCTGGAGCCTGAGTGGATTCAGGCCATGCAAGAAGAATTACATCAGTTCGAGCTCAACAATGTATGGGAACTGGTCAAACGTCCAGATCCTCGCAAGCATAATATCATTGGCACAAAGTGGATCTACCGCAACAAGCGAGATGAAAATGGCCTTGTGGTGAGGAATAAGGCACGACTTGTAGCTCAAGGCTACACACGAGTTGAAGGAATTGATTTCGATGAAACTTTTGCACCTGTTGCTAGACTTGAGTCTATTAGCATATTACTCGCCTATGCTAACCATCACAATATCACTTTATATCAAATGGATGTGAAAAGTGCATTCCTCAATGGTAAGCTTGAGGAAGAAGTATATGTTGCTCAACCCCTGTGTTTTGAAGATCCAAAGAATCCCGACAAAGTCTTGAGACTCAACAAGGCCCTCTATGGTCTCAAACAAGCCCCCAGGCGTGGTATGATACATTGAAGGAATTCTTCGTGAAGAATGGCTTCACACCAGTTCACTCGACCCTACTCTCTTTACTAAATCATATGATGGTGAACTGTTTGTGTGCCAAATATACGTTGATGATATTATCTTTGGCTGTCTTGACCAACGTTATAGTGATGAATTTGCCTATATGATGAGTGAAGAATATCAAATGTCTATGATGGGAGAGTTGAGATTCTTCTTAGGTCTTCAAATTCGTCAACAACACAATGGCATATTCATATCTCAGGAGAAATACCTCAAAGATGTCCTGAAGAAATTCGGCATGCAAGATTGCAAAGGCGTCAAAACTCTTATGCCCACAAATGGCCATCTATGCAATCGATGAAAATGGTATTGACTTCGATCACAAGGTATACCGCTCCATGATTGGTTCTCTATTGTACTTATGTGCATCTAGGCCAGATATAATGCTTAGTGTTTGCATGTGTGCCCGATTTCAAGCTACTTGAAGGAATCACACCATAAGGGTGTGAAGCATATTCTTCGATATCTAGCTCACACACCAACACTAGGATTATGGTACCCCAAGGGCTCTACTTTTGATCTCATTGGATATGCTGACTTTGACTATCTTTGGTGATCGTGTGGACCGCAAGTCAACATCCGGTACTTGTCATTTCCTCGGACGATCTTTTGGTGCATTGGTCCTCGAAGAAACAGAACTGCGTATCACCGCTTCATCATGGAAGCTGAATACATTGCTTCTGGCTCGTGTTGTGCTCAATTGCTGTGGATGAAGCAAACTCTCAAGGACTACGGCATCAACGTGAAGAATGTGCCTCTCATCGTGACAATGAGAGTGCCATCAAGATTGCTCACAACCCAGTTCAGCACTTTCGAAGACAAAGCACATTCAAATTCGTCATCATTTTCTTCGTGATCATGTGTTGAAGGCGACATCTCCATCGAGCATGTGAAGACGAAGAACAGCTAGCCGATATCTTCACTAAGCCCTTGGATGAGAAGAGATTTAGCAAGTTGCGGTGTGAGCTAAATATCTTAGAATCTTCAAATATTCTTTGAAAAGGACACACATCCTGACACTTATGCAAAATTGATGACTTAGATGTGCAACACATGAAGAAACATTTTTCTTCAATCAATGAAGAATAACACTCTAAGTGTGAAGAAATTAATGAAGAATTTGATTCTCAGAACCCTACGACAATTGTACGTGGTGTCTGAAATCATCATTCTTATAAGGTGGGTCACGCCACCACCAAAGTTGAAAATCTTCAATTTGAGTTTTTTCCTCAGTTTTGAAATTCTTCAGTTTTTCAAATTCTTCAACTTTGCAAAATCTTCACTGTTTCCGTCGTTTTTCTTCATTGGCTATATATATATATAGGTTTATGTCCTCTCTGACATTCACTTATGGCTATTTCTTGAAGTCGCTTTCGCTAAGTGAATGTGATCGGACCCTTCCCCTCTATGCTATACTCAACCCAGTCTATTCACAAATTCTTCATGTGCGTTCTACTTGAAACTCGTTCAAAATCTTCACTTTGTGTCCTTGTCACCTGAAGAAATTGCGAACGAAACTTTAAAACTGATCTTATCCAAACTTTCGGTTTTGCCGCTCAAACCGTTCCGCATCCCACGATGCATTATTTTACTCACCCACGATCGTACACGATCTTCACTACACAGTACGTGGGTGACACATGTCGTGAGAAGGAGAATGGTCAGGGGCACGCTCGTCCTAAATCTTCGGGCGAACAGTTTTTCACTGCCTCTATAAATACCCCTCTCTCCATCCTCACTTCTTTTACTCCGCTCGACCTCTCTCTCCCGCTCGAGCTCCTCCAACCCTAGCGCTGCCGCTACTCCATCGTCGCCCGGTGAGGAAGAGCTTCCTTGCCTCGACCTCGTCATCGACGCATTTCGCGCCATTGCGGAAATCCTCACTCCGCCGCCGCGGTAGCTGTCTTCCTCTACCAAGTTAGGGCGTGGAAGATTTGAACAGACGAGCTTCACATCTACAACACCCAGTTCGTCGTGTTCTTCATTTAGGGTAATTAAAAGTTACTTTTATCGCCTCGTTGATCCAAATTTTACTCTACAAATCTTCAAAGGTGTTTTATTCTTCAAATCCTCACACACAAACACCTCACTAGTTATATGCTCTTGATTCGCTTTCTCTAAGCAATCATTTTTCTTCAAGATTCCTCGGTTGTGTGGATCCTCGATCCGCATACAACTCGAACCTAAGACAAAGAACGCTTAGTGAAATTCTTCAAGGCTCATCTGGTCAAAATCCTCAAAACTTGTTCTTTTTGAAAAACCTTCTAAGAACGCATATGACCTCTCCAAATTCCTCGCAACTATACTCTGTTCACAGGTACTCATGTCCGCTGCTGAATCACTAGGTTCTCATCAACTTAACTCATTTGCAGCGTTCCTCGAAGAAAAGTTGCACACTTCTTCAGAGAATTCGTTTATTCAAATTCCTCAGCTGAAGAATATGGCAGAAGGAAAGAAGCCACAGAAAGGAGGAAAGAGGCCTGAGGTCATGACCGCGTTTGAAATCCTCGAGGAAATATATGCTGATTATTGCATTGACCGATGAAGCCGAGTTCGCAAAGAGAACAAAAATCAGCGCAAGGTGCGATCCAAAGGATTGAACGGAGATGGGCACGGGAATGGAGGGAGTATGATATGTAACTCCAAAGTACATGAAGAAATTCACACTCAATCCTCCATGCCCAAGAGCTCCATTGGCACACGGTCAAGAAGTCGACCCCACCAAAGATCAAGCGTGGTGAGGACTTTCCCGAAGAATGGGCCAAGCGCCAAGCCAAGTTGGCAAGACAAGCCAATGAGGCAGTGAGGAAATTCAATGAGGACTCTGCTACTGCTGCTGCCACTGAGGCCTCTGTCAAGCCAAGAAAATCAATGACAAAGAAGCCCGCACACAAGCCAAGTGCTTCACCAACAGTGCCCTCACGGCCAAGTTCCTCAGCAGTGCCCTCACGGCCAATTCCTCATGCTGCCCCTGCTCCTCCAAAATCCTCAGCGCCTCCCAAGTCCTCAGCAGTTCCGACAAAGTCCTCAGCACCTGTGCATCTGGCCACGTGCCAAAGGACTGCAGGCTTCTCCATTGCCTCACAGTGTCTCAAAGCCAAGTTCCTCACCGCACCAAGTCTTCATCCGGCCCGACTCTGCTGAAGACTAAGGCCACAAATGACGAGGTCCTCGGCCAAGTCCCAAGAAGAAACAGGTCACCTTCCAAGAGCCACACGAAGATGATGAGGCTGATGATGATGAACTTGCGGAAATCATCGAGACCGCCAAGAAAGGGTCACATACCCAAAGGCACATCTGTGCCTCTCGCTATTGGATCCGAGGAAAATCCTCGACTATATTGATCTCCGCACAAGGATCCAAACACCCCTATGCACGACTTTCATCCGACTCTGGACAAAGTCATATGCTGACCCATTTCATCATCAAGAGAAATGGAAGTTTGAAAAGGCAAGAGAGATCAAGAAAGCTCAATACGTAAAGGAGAAGTTCTGAAGAAAACGCGTTGTCGAATGACACCGAGGAACTTCTCAAGGTCCAGACTGAAATTCAAGACCTCAGCAAAAACTTCGATGCTTATTATGCTGATTGGCAAGGAGCCAAGGTCAGATTTCATCAACCTGACGAAGAAGTTCACCAATGTTGCAGCCCCAACGCAACATGAAATTCCTCAGGCTGGAGCCTCAGCTCAGCCGACTGAAGAACATGCCAGCACCGCTGATGAAGTTCAGGCTGCTGAAGAAAATGCCAGTTCCAGGGCTGATGATCCCATTCCAAATTACCGAAGAAATTGCCAGGGCATCCACTAGTGATGTGCCTGAAGAAACTGAACAAGACAGGGCAACTGCATCAGTTGCGCCTGAGGAAAATCAACCAGATTCCTCAGCTCCTCCTGCGCCAACACTAACTCCTATTCTTCCATTTGCCACTGATGTGAAGAAGATCAAGGCTGCAGAACGAGCTGCTGTGAAGAAACGTAAAGCATCAGCTGTGTCAAATTCTTCGGCTGCGAAGAAAATGAAGCCAATGACCAACTCCTTTGAAAATCCTATTGATGCTGTTCCAATTTCCTCAATTCCATCAAAGGACCTTGTTCCTTTTGATGAAGATTATGTGATCCCAAGCGGATCTGATGAAGAAAATCATTCTGCCGCTTCGTCGAGCAGATTGATGAAGAAATTGAAGTGGAAGCAATCCCTTCAACCCCAATCATTTCCTCGCATATGCCTCGGTTCTGGCTGAAGTGGCGATGTTGAGGAAATTGAAGAAGATGTGGATATTGGAAGCACAACGCCAGTGATGAACGATGACTTTTGGGAAAGTCAGCATCCAAATTCTCCACTCTTCACCCCAATCCAACAGATACCTCAGTCCCCTGCTCCAACTGTTCAAATGGGCTCTGAAGAAACTCATCCCACTTCATCGGTCCATGACGAAATTCCAGCCACTAGCGGCGATGAACTCTTCTGCCGATCCTCAAACCGCACTGTTGAGGAACAAGAAATTCCTCACCAAGAACACGAGATTGCGATTCACGAGGTCGTGATGCAACTCATCGACACTCCAACGCCAAAGCCAAAGGATCCCTTCTCAACAAAGCAAAAGTTCAAGGTGAAGACTTCTTGGCCGAAAGCACGTATTCTTCATCGATTACAATCCGTATGATTACGCTCGCATAAGGAAGAGGCGTTTACGGACTGCCGGTCAAGCCAATTTCTATTCCTCGGTGCTCTTCAATAAAGACAAAGTCTTCGATCATGCTCATATCCCTCATGTGGACATGGAGTCTCGCCAGGCTTTGAGCCGGTCCTCGGTGTTCTTCACGACGCAAGACTTACGAATTTCTGACCGATATACGTGACTGGAATGAATAACTCATTCTTCAATTCTATGCAACGCTGCACATCACGGGAGACGCTGAAGACGTAAACTCATGGGTATTAGACTGGATGTCCGAAAATACTCACTACAAAGGCACCAAAGAATCGAATTGCTTCGTGCTCTACCACTCGGTCCTCCACTTGATGGTGCTCGTTGTATCTACAACGAACCATAACTTTCAAATCACTATATGCAAGTGTTGATGAAGCCTTTGAAGCCAAGGAAGGCCCCAAGAACCAAATTCCTCGTCAAGGAATTATTGTATGTGCCTCGGACTGTCTATCGGATTCTAACGAAGACAATGAGTCCTATCAAAGGCCACGACTTGAATGATGAAGAAGTCGTTGGCATCATGAAGAATATGCTTTTCAATATCATTCATGGCGTTCCGTCAACTTCCATGATTTCTTCATGAGGACTCGGCAAACATTGCTATGTCACCATTTGAGCTGAAGCCTTATGCGCCTTTGGATAATGAGATTCATCGGGACAAGGTCTTCACTCAATTACAAGGCTGATACTCGAACCACTGCAGCTACTTTCCCCGATTGAAGTCCTCAAACGGACATTTACCTCACCGATGACAAGGGCAAGGCTACTGCTTGTGATCGATGAAGGCATTCGTCCATTGGATGGACAAGCCAGCAAAGCAGCAACCTACTCCACCAATGATGACTCGCCACACATGACTCTGCCGCAAATACCTCACCAAGCAAAGTCCTCAAGTTATCGCAAGACCTGTGGTGATGACTGATCGTTAGTTACTGCTGAGTCTTCATCAGTATGTTGATCGCAATCATAAATGGGTCAAGCGTCAGTTTGGTTCAATTCTTCACAACATGACCTCAACACACAATGCAGTGAAGAAAATCCACTACTACCTCCATGAAACCTTCAAACGCACCTAGGCTGTTCTTTCAAATGTCTACAGTGTGGAAGAACTGTCGACAATGGGACTCAAGGAAGAATTTGACTGGTACGCACCTCCTCCGAAGAAATACAAGAAGGTCAAAGTTCCTTCCTTGGTGGCCAGCTCCTATTCTTCATCGCGCGACACTGATGAAAATGAAGACTTGGACGACACCGCGGCAGGCCCTAATACAACAACCGACCCCAACAATGCTGGCGCTCCTTCTTCAACTTGAAATTCTTCAGGGGCGCTAGTCCTCAGTTTCGATCCTTTTGGTCATTCGATGACAAAGGGGGAGAAATTTGAGTTAGTCTTCAAGCGGGTCTATTATATGGGCAATTTATTTCTGTTAAGTTACAACTCTCGTTCTTCTGAAACTTTTATTGGATCGAGTTGTAATCTTAAACCCGATGGTGTTTTGATACTTTTGACGCACTGTGCTCTTGCACTATGCTCTGATTCTCTTGAGCTTCTTGAGCTCTGATACTCTTGATGCGTTTTGCATGCTTGTTCCTCATTAATGTTATCGCACGCATGCTGAATTACATCAAGCACCATATTTCATCATGCATTTCAAATTCTTCATATTATGTGTCAAATGCGTGTATGAATTACAAGATATAGGGGAGATCTCCATGATTCAACTCTTCAAATGTGCATTGCCTCAAAAGCAAATTCCTCACTATGCACATCTTCGGGGGAGTTCTTCTATATCTTGCAATCAAATTCCTCAATATCAGTATTTACACTTCATATGTTTATCCTCGTTGAAAACTTAACCTATATTGTCATCAATCACCAAAAGGGGAGATTGTAAGTGCATCTAGTGCCCCTTAGTGATTTTGGTGTATTGAAAACTTATAGGTTAAGGAACTAATGTGTTTGTGAGTGTACACAGGTCTATAAGTCTATGAGGAGTTTGATATTTACAGAGAAAGTCGACCCTAAAAATGAAGTTCTTCGATTTGAAGACTTTGATATTTTGAAGACTTTCTGAAGAATTTGAAAGTGAAGAAATTGGTATGACCTTGAAGACTTGGTATTCATTTGAGGAACATGAAGCGTGAAGACTTTTGTTTTCGTAGTTTCATTTTCTCTTTCTTGAGTCATAGGAAACACCGCATCGTTAAAGGGGTCGAGGAAATACTAAGGAAAAATTTCCATGTGATGCTCAACTCAAAATCCTACACCTACCAATCCCTTGAATGAAGCCTTTGGAAATCTCATACGCTTCAGTCAATTTCTTGATATGAGACGAAGTTCTTACAGTTCTTTGAGGAATTTGTTCTGACCGAGGAGTTAGGAATTCGCCATGGATTGCCTACGATGAGGAACATGATAGCCCCGAGTAATTTGAGATTCAAATTTCCGACCGTTCTGTCTTCTTGGCCACCTGTCCCAAAATATCTTATCCACCTAACGGTCATATCATTGAAGGGCATTTATGTCTTATCATGTCGGGCTGCTCCCTAGGCTATAAATAGCCGCCCCTACAACCACTAGCTGGTTGGCTGCTCCGAGAGAACTTGACACTTGTCATTTGAGAGCAACCCATCCTCCGAGGACTTTGAGCGAAAATCATCGAGTGAGGAAAAACCCAAAAACCAAACCCCTACAAACCCAAAGTGATTGAGCATCATCAAGAGATTGATCTGTGTGGATCTCGACGCTTGTTACCTTTGAAGACTGTGCTTCTTCCAGACGGTTAGGGCGTCATGGTCTAGAGCATCCAAGAGGAATTGTGGATCGCCGAGTGACCAAGTCTGTGAAGGTTTGGAAGTCGCTGAAGACTTACCACGCAGTGATTGGATGAGGTCATGTGACCTTAGTTCAAGGAGAATACGGTGAGGACTTGGTGTCTGAGCTGCGTGCTCAAGGATCGGGTGTCCGGACTGTGTGTCCTCGAAGTTTAAATACTCACCGCTTCCAACAGACGCATACAACCGAGACATAGCTTGAACTGGTCTACCAAATCATTGTCTTCACCAACCTAACTGGTTCTATTTCCTCAACCCTTTCATTTCCTCATTATTGTGTTGAGTGTTTGTTCATATCTGTGCTTGAAGACTTTGACTGAAGACTTTCTCAATTTCCTCGGTTCAATTTCTTCAGTCTGTTTGTCTTCATTTTGTGCTATCCTGTGTTTACGCTTTCTGTACTCTTTGTTTGTCTTCATTTCATCATGATGACCATGCCCGCATTCTCGTATGCTTACTTCTGAGTACTTATTCCGCTGCAAGTAGTTCTTCGCTAAGGATTTTCCTCACCGGAAAATTCCTCAGTGAAGAATTCACAAAAATCGCCTATTCACCCCCCCTCTAGTCGATATAACGCACTTTCAGGGTGCGTGAGGGCACATCGAAGAAATGACGCACCATGGAGAAGCTGGCGGGGCAGCCGTCTCCAACGCTGGGTGACACACAGGACGAGACCATGCGGGATGAAGAGAAAAACAAGGAGGCAGTCGACAGAGGGGCCGCCGACAACCTGACGGGGCCGACGGTGCCCTGTCAGGAGCAATGAATATCTTAAGCTGGAACTGCTGAGGGGAGGGGGGAACCCTCGGACAGTTCGTGATCTTGTGAGTCTTGTCCAGGCTCATTCCCCCATTATCGTGTTTTTGTGTGAAACTAGACAGTTGAAGAATAAAATGAGTAGGTATCGGGCTCGTTTAGGCCTTAGAGGCTTTGATTGTCTAGATTGTGCTGGCCTCAGTGGAGGCCTGGCTTTGTATTGGCATGAGTCGTTGAATGTGGATGTCAAAACTGTTAATGAAAGATATATTGATGCGTATGTGACGAGTAGAGCTGGTGAGCCGCCTTGGAGACTCACGTGTGTCTACGGAGAACCATGTACGGAGGACCGGCATCGTATGTGGACCTTGCTCTGAGATTTGCACCAACAGAGCGACCTGCCTTGGGCTGTGATTGGTGACTTTAATGAGGCAATGTGGGGTTTCGAACACTTCTCGGCATCGCCAAGATCTGCTGGTCAGATGATTGATTTCCGTGATGTGCTTGAGGTATGTGGACTTGGTGATCTTGGTTTTGCGGGACTCCCTTACACATATGATAACAAACGCGCTGGGTGCGCCAACGTCAAGGTTCGGCTGGACCGGGCGGTTGCGACCAATGATTGGCGGGATGTTTTTGCACACGCCACGGTGGAGCACCTGGTGGTGAGCACGTCGGATCACTTCCCCATCCTACTCCGATGCTCACAGGAGGAGCCGGTCTAGCGCAGCGGGCGAAGATTTCGCCAGTATGAAGTGATGTGGGAGCGGGAGCCGGTGCTCCCGGAGGTAATTATGAAAGCATGGACAGACTTAGGTGCTATGCTGAATCTTGGTGAGATTTCCTTAGGACTCGGACTTCTTATGAATCAGCTGCAGGAGTGGAGTCGTGTGAAATTTGGGAATGTAATCAAAGAGATCAATAAATCGCATACGCAGCTAGAAGAGTTGCTGGCCATGAATGCTGACAGAAAGGACATAAGGGAGGCGTCTGATAGGCTCAACAAACTTTTATACCGCGAAGAAATGATGTGGATGCAACGCTCGCGGGTTGATTGGCTGAAGGAAGGCGACCAGAATACCAAGTTTTTCCATGGGAGAGCAAAGTGGTGGGCCAAGAAAAATCGTATTAAAAAGCTCATTGATGCTGCCGGAGCTGCACATACGGATCATGCCACAATGGCTGCGATGGTGTCAGACTATTTCTCCACGCTGTTCACTGCAGACAACTCCCTTTGCCCGGACCCAGTCATTAACTTAACTAATTGCAGGGTTTCTGACCGCATGAATACTGGTTTGTGTGCAGATTTTTCCGACAAGGAGATAGCTGACGCCCTTTTCCAGATAGGACCCCTAAAGGCTCCGGGACCGGACGGATTTCCGGCCCGGTTTTCCCAAAAGAATTGTGCTCTGATGAAGGAGCAAGTCACTGCCGGGGTGAAAGAGTTCTTCCGTACTTGCACAATGCCACCAGGAGTGAATGACACCGCCATCGTCCTCATTCCCAAAGTGGACAATCCGGAAAGGTTGACTGAGTTCCGCCCCATTAGCTTGTGCAATGTCATTTATAAGGTGGTATCCAAATGCTTAGTAAACCGGCTCCGCCCTATCCTTGATGAAATCATCTCGCCGGAGCAGAGTGCTTTTGTGCCTGGGCGGTTCATCACAGACAATGTTCTCATTGCTTTCGAGTGCTTTCACTATATCCAGCAAGAGAAAGACCCGGAAAAGAGTTTTTGTGCGTACAAATTGGATCTGTCTAAGGCATATGACAGGGTGGACTGGATCTTCTTGGAGCGAATGATGCAAAATATGGGTTTCGCTTGCCGGTGGGTGAACTGGATTATGTCATGTGTCACCTCGGTGAGATACACTGTTAAATTCAATGGTACCCTCTTGGATTCATTCGCACCGTCCTGCGGGCTACGGCGAGGTGATCCTTTATCCCCGTTCCTGTTCTTATTAGTGGCTGATGGCTTGTCTGCCCTGCTGCAACAAGGTGTTCAAAATGGCGAAATTACACCGTTGAAAGTTTGTCGACGAGCGTCGGGGGTTTCCCATCCCCTTTTTGCAGATGATTCCCTACTCTTCTTCGAAGCCACAGAGGAGCAAGCAGACAGCGTGAAGCGCATTTTGCACACTTACGAGATGTCCACGGGCCAGAGCATTAATCCGATGAAGTGCAGCGGGCTGTTCGGGGAAGCATGTCCAAGTGAGGAACAAGACAAGGTGAGGACTGCCCTTGGCATTGTTACAACACTGTTTGAGGACAAATACTTGGGATTCCCCACTCCAGATGGGCGCATGTCACGTGGCAAGTTTCAGAATTTGCAACCAAGGCTACTAAAGAGAATTATCGCGTGGGGAGACACACTGTCCTTAGCCGGGAAGGAGACGATGATCAAGGCCATCGTGCAGGCTATACCAACATATGTTATGGGGATCTTCAAACTGCCAATGTCTGTGTGCGATGACGTCAATCGCATGGTTCGGAACTTTTGGTGGGGAGTGTCGGAAGGGAAGCGGAAGACGCACTGGCTAGCATGGCCAAAAATCATGGCGCATAAATCTCAGGGAGGGCTGGGCTTCCGCGACTTTCGCTTGTTCAACCAGGCCCTCCTAGCAAGGCAAGCATGGCGTCTTCTAACCAACCCCCATAGCTTGTTTGCGCAGGTGCTTAAAGCAAGGTACTACCCTGATGGACGCCTCGAGGACACTGTTTTCTCCGGCAATGCATCTCCGACATGGCAGGCCATCCAACATGGACTGGAACTGGTCAAGAAGGGCATCATTTGGCGCGTGGGGGACGGGCGAAGCATTCGTATCTGGCGGGACTATTGGGTTCCCAGGGAACCCTCGCGCCTTCCAATAACCCAGCAGGGCACCTGTCGGCTGCACCGTGTGGCGGAGTTGCTGCACACGGAAGGGTCTTGGCGCATTGACCTTCTCCGCCGCTACTTCCACCCGGCTGACGTCGAGGCGATCACCTCCATCCGCACGTCATCACGCGTCACGGACGACATAATATCTTGGGCACCGAAAAAGAACGGTATCTTCACTGTTCGGTCCGCCTACCGGTTCGCCATGGACGAGCGCGTACGTCCACTAGCCACCGCCACGAGCAGGGCACCGGATGGTCGGCGCGCCATCTGGAAGACCATATGGGGGGTGCCCTGCTCCCCCTAAGGTACGCGTGTTTGCTTGGCGGATAGTTACAAACTCGTTGGCATCATGGGCGAACAAATTTTCTCGGCATCTTGAGGTTTCTGACCAATGCCCTTTGTGTGGACTCGAACGGGAGGACGTGTTCCACGCCCTTTGTAGGTGCCCTCTGGCGGTGGACTTGTGGCGCTCCATGGCGAGGGACTGATCTATATCGAAGGTGGAGGACATCCGGAACTCGGGACCTGACTGGCTCTTCGGCTTGCTAGATCCCCTTGACGAAGCGACGGGGATGATTGTCCTCATGATCGTGTGGAGGAACTGGCACATCAGGAATGAGATCACACGTGCTAAGAAGCCCCCTCCAGCTGAGGCATCTCTAGCGAGTCCTACATGGGTATATCAACTCATTACTCTGCATCCAACAACACCCACATGCGGACATGATCAAGGGTAAGACGACGGTCCTCCCTCCCCAGTCTATCCTACGTCCCCAGAAGGAAGCAAAGGAGGAGAGGGCATGGTCTGCACCAAGGTCAGGTTTTGTCAAGCTGAATACTGATGGTAGCTATGTGATGGCGTCAGGAGCAGCCGGAGGAGGAATGATCTTGCGGGACGACCGGGGAGAGATCATATTTTCTGCATGCAGAGAACTTCGCACATGTGATAACGCGCTTGGAGCTGAGCTCGCGGCGTGTAAGGAGGGCCTGGAGCTGGCCCTGCACCGGACATGGCTATGATCCCACAGCGTGCGGAGGACCGGTCAGTCTTTCGCGGCCTCGTCCAAGAGATCAAAGAACTTGTTGCCGGAGCTGATAGAGAGGTTTCTTTTATTACTTGCTCTCGTACACAGAATAAATGTAGACATGAACTTGCCTCCTACGGGCGTAGGACCCCAAGGACCGCCGTGTGGTTCCTGTCGGGGATCGAGTCGGTTGTACGGTTGGTCGAGGCTGAGAAGCTACCCTGATTAATGAGAAGAACCCCCCCCCCCCCCCCCAAAAAAACTGTTTTCTTCTTTAACCATAAATCCCAAAAAAAAAAATACACCTCCTTTCTTTTTATGTTATTTTCTGATCAGGAAAAATACAAAACTATGTCGGTTATTTTGAAGTTATTATAATCTCGTACACATACAAATTTGCAATTATTCATCAACTACTGGAATTTGTATTTATTTTCTCGATGCAAATTGGATTTGGATAGAAAGGTACATTCGAAAGCAGCGATATGGCTCATACTACCATATGGCCCTATTATCTACACCACACATCAACCTGGTCTGGTAGCCTGCCGGCGCATTGAACGTTTTATGTGCGAGCTTCCGAAAGTGCAGTATTCCCCGAATACACGGCTGGACTACATGGCGTACAAACGCCATATGATGGTGGGCCCATGCGGAATGGGTTGCACTTGACTACATGGACCGCTGGTACGGGTAACGCATTGCAGATGGATGGATTCCCTAATGATCCACGCAGCTGCATTTGGCCACATCATCCCCCGCTCGCCTCGTCTGGTCTGGACTGCTCCATGAATCAATGAGAGCGTTGTGGAGGCCGGGTTGCTTTTGGGTCTCTGATTGCGGAATCAACGAGGGATGGAGACGGAGATCCAGAGGACGACGATTCCCGGTGGCGCCGGTGGCGATTTCTCCATGGATCCGGTGTCGGGATGTGATGATGAATTCGTACGCAGCGATGTATTTACGCGTGGCAAACACACTGCTCAGGGTGTGCAAATGCAATCGACAGGCAGTTGTGTGCTTTCTCGGAGCTGCTAGCAGGATTTCTTTCTATATAATGCGTCAGTGGAAATTTCAGTCAAAAGCAGTACTAAGCATTCATCAATAGCTGCTGAAACAAAAGCAGAGGACACACTCTAGATTACATCTTAGTCTGCGACACACACACTTCACACCTAACAATAAGACAAACCACCCCATGGCTGACTTAAAGTAAACCAAACCCAGGATCAAGACACACATTCCCATCAGTAACAAAAGAGACCACCAAGTTGATTGCCGCCAAGAGTAGAAAGATCCTAGGTAATTCGGCATTGGATATGGATCTTCCTTGGGGTGCTTGCTGGAATCCATACGTCCGAGACATGTGGATCATTTGGGACGATGCGGTGCCCATCCTCCCGCGAGTAGTCATGGCGGGATTGAACTGACACAGGTGAAGGAGGTTCAAACCGGCGGCGATCTCTGACAGCGTCGAGCACGGCAGGGCAGGGACGTCCTGCCATTCAAAAAGCGGTACGGTCTGAATTGCGGTACGGTCTAGATTGCGAAAAAAATGGGTAAAAAAGGGAAAAAAAATCAACAACGGTGAGCCGGAATATATTGGAAAACAGGCAAATCACATCAAGGGTTAGCTTCAGAGATCTTATGCTCATAGGATGCACTTGTATTATCGATTGCCGGTCCTTTTTTCAAATGTGGATATATGTTGCTCAGCACTTCCCGGCCGCAATTAGAGCAACTCCAACGGGCCGACCTAGACGGATGGCGATTTCGTCCGCTTTTTGTCTGTTTGGATCGGCCGCCCGTCCGGCGTCCGCCCTTTTTTAGATTTGGGTCGGCAGCGTGCCCAACGCGTCGACCCATATGTGTCGGCATGGCCGGCTGGCCGCCAAATATTACATTGCTTTGCATTCCAAACATATTGTCAAATAACATAGTTTACCGAATGAAATATTATAGTTTTACAAGTCGGATATAAATAAAAATGTTTCACATAGTTTTGCAAACGAATAAAAAAAGATACATCTATTGGTTGCTAACATGAGCCCACATATGCTCAGCCAAATCATTTTGCAGCTGCACATGAGTTTCCCAATCACGCATGTCGCTCAGGCACAATATTCTCACCCTGAAACTGAAACCCTTGATCGTACAGACGTTCCGAGCGCTCGTCTTCTACGATCATATTGTGCATGATCACACAAGCAGTCATCACCTCCCATAGTTTCTGCGTGCTCCAGGTATTAGCAGGATACTGAACGATGCCCCATCGAGATTGCAAAACACCAAAGGCACGCTCGACATCCTTCCTAGCACTCTCTTGATCTTGGGCAAATCTTTTCCTCTTCTCTCCGACAGGGTTGGTATTGTCTTGACAATAGTGGTCCACTGAGGATAGATACCACAACCCAGGTAGTATCCTTTGTCTTAGTTGTGTCTGTTGACAGTAAAGTTCACCGGTGGGCTGTTGCCTTCGGCAAGCCTAGCAAACACCGGCGAGCGCTGAAGCATGTTGATATCATTGTGTGATCCAGCCATGCTAAAGAAAGAGTGCCAGATCCAGAGATCTTGAGACGCCACGGCCTCTAATATGACAGTGCAAGCCCTGACATGTCCCTTATACTGCGCTTGTCAAGCAGAAGGATAGTTCTTCCACTCCCAGTGCATGCAGTCTATGCTGCCAAGCATCCATGGGAAGCCCCTTCTGGCATTCATCGCCAACAAACGGGTTGTATCTTCAGCTGTCGGCTCTCTCAAGTACTCAGGGCCAAAGACAACAATAACAGCCTTGCAGAACTTATACATGGACTCTAGGCATGTAGACTCACACATACGAACGTACTCGTCAATGAGAGAGCCGGGCACTCCGTACGCAAGCATTTGGATGGCGGCAGTGCATTTCTGATAAGAGGAGAAACCGATCTTGCCGACGGCATCCTCTTTGCACACGAAATAGTCATCATAGCCGACCACCCCCTCTCTAATACGGTTGAAAAGATGCCTACTCATACGGAAAGGGCGGCGGAATTTTTGATGTTTGAACAACGGGTTTGTCGTATCAAAGTAGTCCTTCCAAAGAAGGAAATGTCCGCTCTCTCGGTTGTGATTCAACGCCAGAAGGTGGCCCAGAATGGAGCCACGGAACAACGGCCGCTGGCTGTTGAGGTGGTGATGGACCAACACGGCAGCTGATAACCCACAAGTATAGGGGATCAATTGTAGCCTCTTTCAATAAGTAAGAGTGTCAAACCCAACGAGGAGCTAAAGGTAGAACAAATATTCCCTCTAGTTCTATCGACCATCGATACAACTCTACGCACGCTTGACGTTCGCTTTACCTAGAACAAGTATGAAACTAGAAGTACTTTGTAGGTGTTTTTGGGTAAGCTTGCAAGAAAGTAAAGAGCACGTAAATAAAGGCTAGGGGTTGTTTAGATAAAGACACAACTAAAGTAAATATAGCGAGTGTGGAAAAGTGGTGGTAGGAGTTGCGAAATTGTCCCTAGGCAACTGACTATGTTACTAGACCGGTAATCACTATTGCAATTCTATTTGAGGGAGAGGCATAAGCTAACATACTTTCTCTACTTGGATCATATGCACTTATGATTGGAACTCTAGCAAGCATCCGCAACTACTAAAGATTCATTAAGGTAAAACCCAACCATAGCATTAAAGTATCAAGTCCCCTTTATCCCATATGCAAACAAACTACTTACTCGGGTCTGTGCTTCTGTCACTCATGCCACCCACCATAAGCAAATCATAAACATATTGCAAACCCTACAACGGGAATCCCTCACGCTTGCACGACACGGAGGGCACAATAGGACAGCACCAATAATAAAACATGCAATCCAAACCAATCATAGCAATTCATCAATCACCGATAGGACAACAAAAATCTACTCAGACATCATAGGATGGCAACACATCATCGGAAAATAATATGAAGCATAAAGCACCATGTTCAAGTAGAGGGTACAACGGGTTGCGGGATAGTGGACCGCTGTAGATAGAGGAGGGAAGGTGATGGAGATGTTGGTGAAGATGACGGTGGTGTTGGTGAAGATCGCGGTGATGATGATGGCCCCCGGCAGCGCTCCGGCGCCACCGGAAGCAAGGGGGAGAGAGGCCCCCTTCTTCTTCTTCTTCCTTGACCTCCTCCCTAGATGGGAGAAGGGTTTCCTCTGGTCCTTGGCTCCCATGGCGTGGGAGGGGCGAGAGCCCCTTCGAGATTGGATCTATCTCTTTGTTTCTGCGTTACATTGCAGCTCTGTTTCACCGTTTCGTATATATGGAGATCCGTAACTCCGATTGGCCTGAAACCTTCGCCATGATTTTTTTCCGAATATTAGCTTTCTTGCGGCAAAAGAAGAGCATCAACCGCCTTACGGCGGGCTCACGAGGATAGGGGGCGCGCCCAGGGGGCAGACGCGCCCCCCTGCCTCATGACCACCTCGGGCACTGGTTCGCGTTGATTTTCCTTCCAAATTTTCCATATTTTCCAAAAATAAGCTCCGTCCGTTTTTATCCCATTTGGACTTCGTTTGATATGGATATTCTGCGAAACCAAAAACATGCAACAGACAGGAACTGGCACTGGGCATTGGATCAATATGTTAGTCCCAAAAATAATATAAAAAGTTGCCAAAAAGTATATGAAAGTTGAATAATATTGACATGGAACAATCAAAAATTATAGATACGACGGAGACGTATCAGCAGCCAATATCTCATCCTCGTCGTCGGAGACGAATCATTGGAGTCGCAAAGGAAATTGTGGAAAAAGAACTCGTCGGTGGAGTCCATTTTCGTACCTTGGCAAACTGTCAAACAGCTTGCGGGCGTCGAAGAAGGAGACGACCGACGAGGGGAGTCGCGGCGCGCATGGACCTGCTAGCTGCCCTGCCGACGTCCAACGAGTGGGCCGGCGTCCGACGAACGTGGCCGGGGCGGCAAGACGGCCTCTTGGTCGCGGGGCGGCTGTGCGGTGGGCTGAGCGGCGGTGGGAAGCAGTTTGCTCCCCGGACGGCAAGACGGCGGTGGCGGGCGATGGGGGGAGTGAGCGGCGTTGCTGGGCGGATGTGGAGGCGGCGGCAGCTGGCAGAGTCGCCGGCAAAAAAGGGCGGCGACATCAGCGACGAAGGAGGCGGCGAGGGTTGTTGTTTGGCTGGGGGTGAGGGTGGAGGCCAATGAGGGACCGACCAGCGGGACCGAGGAGAGGAGAAGGCGAGCGTGCACGCGTCCGTCTCCTGTCCGGGCCGACGCAAATCCGTCTCAAAAATGGGCCGGGAGGGTCGCCCGCGGACGAAAAGAGGACGCGCGTCCGTTTGGGTCAGCACGTTGGGCCGACTTTTCTGTCCGCGCCGACCCAAACGGACGGCGCGGACAAAATGGGTCGCCCCAAACGGACGGCGCTTTTGTCCGCTTTTTGTCCGTTTGGGTTGGCCGTCCGGCCGGCGTCCGCCCTCTTTTAGATTTGGGTCGACAGTGCGCCCAACGCGTCGACCCATTTCATGACCGCGCGCGCTTTAGATCATGCCAACGGCCATGTCGTCGCCCTGGTTTTGGCACTCCAGCGCGTGCGAAAGGTTCGCGCACTCGGGGGGCCTAGCGCGCGCTGGTCTTGGCGCTCCAGCGCGTGGGAAAGGTTCGCGCTTGTTTTGCCGCGCCACGGCCGGCGCTCGTTATAAGAAGGCGCTCCCTCCACACTCTGTCCGCCGCCCACTCTTCTCACCCCCTCTCACTAGCCTCGCCGCCTCTGCACCACAATGTCGATGCGCCGCCTGGGCGCTTCGGATTTTCGCGGAGTCCGCGAGCGCCGCTCCGGCGCCTTCTCCTCCGAGATCTGATTTGGCGAGAAATGCCTCATCCTCGGCACCTTAGACACCGTAGAGGAGGGGGCACACGCGCACGAGCGGCGGCGTGGCGCCTCCTAAGGCCTCGTCGGGAGATGAATTTTCCCGACGTGTCGAGCCAGCGGGCGCAGGATCTCGCGCCTTGATACGTCTCCAACGTATCTATAATTTTTTATTGCTCCATGCTATATTATCTACTGTTTCGGGCAATATTGGGCTTTATTTTCCACTTCTATATTATTTTTGGGACTAACATATTAACCGCAGGCCCAGCCCAGAATTGCTATTTTTAGCCTATTTCAGTGTTTCGAAGAAAAGGAATATCAAACGGAGTCCAAAAGACCTGAAACTCCACGGAACCTATTTTTGGACCAGAAGAAGCCCATGGAGTACAGGAAGCTCACCAGGGGAGTCCCGGGATGCCCACGAGGGTGGGGGGCGCGCCCCTACCTCGTGGCCAGCCCGGAAGTCCACCGACGTACCTCCTGCACCCATATATACTCTCGTACCCTAAAACTTCCAGAACGGAGATTAGATCAGAAGTTCCGCCGCCGCAAGCCTCTGTAGCCACGAGAAATCAATATAGGCCCACTTCGGTGCCCTGCCGGAGGGGGCCATCATCACCGGTGGCCATGGAGGAGTATCCCGGAGGGGCCATCATCACCATGAAGGCCAAGGACCAGAAGGTGGAGGCTATGGAGGAGGAAGCACAAGGGGGAGAACCTCTCCTCCTCTCTTCCGGTGGCGCGGAGTGCCATCGGGAGGAATCATCGCCACGGTGATCGTCTTCATCAACATCACCATCATCATCACCATCCTCATCTCTTTACGCGGTCCACTCTCCCGCACCCGATGTAATCCCTACTTGAACATGGTGCTTTATGCCGCATATTATGATCCAATGATGTGTTGCCATCCAATGATGTTTTGAGTAGATATCTTTTGTCTTTGGGTTGATTGATGATCTAGATTAGTATGAGTTGTATGTTTTACTTTGATGTTGGGTGCTCTCCGTGTCGCGCAAGCGTGAGGGATTCCCGCTGTAGGGTGTTGCAATACGTTCATGATTCGCTTATAGTGGGTTGGTGAGTGACTGAAACACAAACCCGAGTAAGAGGGATTGTTGCGTATGGGAATAAAGAGGACTTGATGCTTTAATGCTATGGTTGGGTTTTACCTTAATGATCTTTAGTAGTTGCGGATGCTTGCTAGAGTTCCAATCATAAGTGCATATGATCCAAGTAGAGAAAGTATGTTATCTTATGCCTCTCCCTCATATGAAATTGCAATGATGACTATCGGTCTTGTTAACAATTTCCTAGGACAATTCCGCACACCGATCCATCATTATTCCACACTCGCTATTTATATTATTTAGTAATTTATTCTAACTTTATGATAACAGCACCTACTTTTATATTTTAGCTCTTTGATATCTTACAAAGTTATCCCCCACAACGTAGTTTTATTTCTCGCTTCTAGTTGGAAGGAAGCGTTAGATTGCACGAGAGTCGTATCGATTGGCAGATAGGGCTTGAGAGAATATTGATCTTACCTTTAGCTCCTTGTGGGTTCGACACTCCATACTTATCACTTCCACCTTTGGAAAGTGCTACGATGATTCCCTGCACTTGGGGATTATCAAGCTCTTTTCTGGCGCCGTTGCCGGGGAGCAATAGCGTGGGGTTCATATTCTCATGTGTGCTTGTTTTCTTACTTCACTAAGTAGATTTTGTTTTTACTTTTTGTTTCTGTTTAGTTGTGGGTGAAACATACAAAAAAAATAAAAAATGAAAAAAAAATATTACTTGCCTCTCATGCCTAAAAAGTTTTTCAAAAAGAGAAGTGATTGGAAGGTTTTGCATTGAAGAAGTGAGAGTCGACCTTGAGCACTTGTGCTCATGCTCACGGAAACAATGTAGAATTTTTCATGGAAGTTTCTCTGTAAATAATTATCCTTGTATATATTCATTGTACTATAAAAATAATGTGCCAAGCCTTGGTTTTAGGATGATTAGATTGCTTGTTTACTATGTGCAAAACAAAAACACAAACTTTGGCTGTAAAAGTGAATTTACATTTTTACTGGAAAGTCAAATGGGTCTGAAACTTTTTGCACATTACTTCTGTACAAATTGTTCAAAGTTTAAAATTTAGTTTATAATTTTAGGAGTTACAGAAGTTTGGCAAAGTTCCAGATTACTACAGACTGTTCTGTTTTTAACAGATTCTGTTTTGCGTGTGTTGTTTGCTTATTTCGATGAATCTATGAGTAGTATCGGAGGGTATGAATCATACAGAAGTTGGAATACAGTAGATTTAACATCAATACATATAAATAATGAGTTCATTACAGTACCTAAAGGTAGTGATTTGCTTTATTACACTAACGGATCTCACAAGTTTTTGTTAAAGTTTTGTGTGGATGAAGTGTCCGAAGGTCGAGGAGCTATCAATATGAGAAGAATAAAGAGAGGCAAGAGTTCAAGCTTGGGGATGCCCAAGGCACCCCAAGTAAATATTTCAAAGTATACTCAAGCATCTAAGCTTGGGGATTCCCTGGTTGGCATCCCATCTTTCTTCTTCAACAAATATCGGTATACCTCGGTTTTTGTTTTGTTCACATGATTTGTGTCCTTTGTGTTTTTCCTTTTCTTCAAGAACCATGCTAGCATGAGATAGCCCTTCATTGATTTATAGAATACTTCATGTGCTTCACTTAAATCTTTTTAAGTATGATCTTATAGAATTACTCTTTGTGCTTCACTTAAATCTTTTTGAGTATGGTTTTATAGAATGCTTCATGTGCTTCACTTATACATTTTGAGCTTGGATATTGGTCAGTTGTAGAATGCTCCATGAACTTCACTAATACCTTTTGGATTATGAATAATACTATCATTTAAAGTGGGTTTGGAAGAGTGTCAACTTTAGGAATTAGTGATCCCACTATTTTGGAGGATGTTGAATCTTAGTGTGATATTTATGAAAGTGGATTCGGAAGAGTGTCAACTTTAGCTAGTAATGATTCCACTATTTCGGAAGAGGTTACAATTGAGTATGAGAACAAAGTTGCTATCCATGATAATACTGAAAATTATTATGAGGGAGGAATACATGCTTGTAGGAGTTGCAATAATATTAAGTTTCCTCTCTATGTGCTTAAAGTTTTGAAGTTATACTTGTTTTGCCTTCCTATGTTAGTTGATTCTTGTTCCCATAAGTTGTGTGCTCACAAAATCCCTAGGCATAGGAAGTGTGTTAGATTTAAATATGCTAGTCATATTCTTCAAGATGCTCTCTTTGTGTTTCAATTCCTATCTTTAAAGTGAGCATCATTGAAATCATCATGCCTAGCTAAAAGGCATTAAAGAAAAGCGCTTGTTGGGAGACAACCCAATATTTACCCTTACTATTTGTGTATGTTTACATGATTAAGCTACTGTAGTAATCATGTATTATAGCTTTTGTGTCAATAAAGTGCCAAGTAAGACCTTTGGGAAGACTTGGGTGAAAGCTAATGTGATCTTGCTGTAAAAAACAGAAACTTTGCGCTCACGAGAATAGATGTCATTCTTTACAGAAGAATGCTATTGAGTTGATTATTTTTGCAGAAGATTAATAGACAAATTCCTCACGTCCACCAATTTATTTCATAATTTTTGGAGTAGCAGAAGTATGGTTATTGTACAGATCATTACAGACTGTTCTGTTTCTGACAGATTCTGTTTTCATTGCATAGTTTGCTTGTTTTCTAGTTTCTATGGCTTATATTTCTCAATATAAATTGTAGAAATGATATGGTACAGTAGGAATTGTGTGAAAAAAATTATGAACCTTGTCTTTTTCAGTACCAAAGTGAATGGTTTGCTCTTTATCATACTAACCTATCTCACGAAGTTTGGCTAAGTTTTGTGTGATTGAAGTTTTCAAGTTTTGGGTGAGATATCGATATGAGGAGAATAAGGAGTGGAAAGACCCTAATATTGGGGATGCCCAAGGCACCCCAAGGTAATATTCAAGGAAGACTCAAGCGCCTAAGCTTGGGGATGCCCCGGAAGGCATCCCCTCTTTCGTCTTCAAAAACTATCGGTATACTTTACTCGGACCTATATTTTTATTCATCACATGATAGATGTTTTGCTTGGAGCGTGTTTTCAATTTTCCTTGCTGTTTGAATAAAATCATTGGATCTGAAATATTGAATGAAAAAGAATCCTCCCATGGCTAGTTAATTATTTGACTACTCAGTGCTCTTCACTCATATCTTCTGGAGTAGTTTGTCAATTGCTCATGTGCTTCATGTATATCCTATGAGTAAATGGTTGAATAAATTGAATGTCATAAACCTGAATTTATGTATGTTTCATATGCTTATAACAAGGGGAGTAATGACTTGACACATAATAAGTATAGGTAGTAAACTTATTGAAAGTTAGCAAACGTAGAATTGGTCACTTGAACAATTCATAAAATAATATTGAAGGAAGAGAGGTTTCACATATAAGTATACTATCCTGGACATCTTTTATGATTGGGAGCACTCATTAAAATATGACATGCTAAAGAGTTGATGTTGGACAAGGAATACAATGTAATGAGTTATGTTTTCTTATATCTGAAATAAAGTATGTTGTCATGGATCCTCTAACATGTTGAGCTTGCCTTTCCCCCTCATGCTAGCCAAAATTCTCAGCACCAAGTAGAGATACTACTTGTTCTTCCAAAATCCTTAAACCAGTTTTGCCATGAGAGTCCACCATATCTACCTATGGATTGAGTAAGATCCTTCAAGTAAGTTGTCATCGGTGCAAAGCAATACAAATTGCTCTAAATATGTATGATTGATTGGTGTGGGAGAAATAAGCTTTATACGATCTTGTGATGTGGAAGTAATAAAAGCGACGGACTGCATAATAAAGGTTCATATCAAAAGGGGCAATATAAAGCAACGTTCTTTCACATCGAGATTTTGTGCATCCAACCTTAAAAGCGCATGGCAACCTCTGCTTCCCTCTGCGAAGGGCCTATCTTTTATTACTATCTTCCACCTTATGCAAGAGTCACGGTGATCTTCACCTTTCCTTTTTCATTTTATCCTTTGGCAAGCCCAGCATGATGGAAAGAACCTGATATATATATATATATATATATATATATATATATATATATATATATATATATATATATATATATCTAATTGGATGTAAGGGAGCATGAGTTATTATTGTTGACATTACCCTTGAGGTAAAAGGTTGGGAGGCGAAACTATAAGCCCCTATCTTTCTCTGTGTCCGATTAAAACTCCATAACCACAAGTATTGCATGAGTGTTAGCAATTATGAAAGACTACATGATAGTTGAGTATGTGAAGTTTGCTAAATCAAAGCTCTGACATAGACTCTTCCTGAAAATAGGATGAATTGCAATTGTTTGATGACTGAGAATATTGTTTGTTAGTTTTCAAGAAAGTTTATGATCCATACTTTAAAATTGTGACTTGCTTGTTACTTGATCATGAAAAGTTTTATGAGATGAGCTATAGTTATGATATGTAATGATGCTAGAAAAAGTGATTGGAATTATCATTGATCAAACTTAAGCACTTACTAGCATTCCGCATCAAAAATTATCTTTTTATCATTTACCTACTCGAGAACGAGCAGCAATTAAGCTTGGGGATGCCTGATACGTCTCCAACGTATCTATAATTTTTGATTGCTCCATGCTATATTATCTACTTGGGGCAATATTGGGCTTTATTTTCCACTTTTATATTATTTTTGGGACTAACCTATTAACCGGAGGCCCAACCCAGAATTGCTGTTTTTAGCCTATTTCAGTGTTTCGAAAAAAAGGAATATCAAACAGAGTCCAAAAGACCTGAAACTCCTGAACCTATTTTTGGACCGAAGAAGCCCATGGAGTACGGAAGCTCACCAGGAGTCCGGGCTGCCCACGAGGGTGGGCGCGCCCACCCCTAGGGCGCGCCTACCTCGTGGCCAGCCCAAGTCCACCGACGGACCTCCTGCACCCATATATACTCGCACTCCCTAAAACTTCCGTAACGGAGATTAGATCAGAAGTTCCGCCGCAAGCCTCTGTAGCCACGAGAAATCAATATAGGCCCTCTTCGGTGCCCTGCTGGAGGGGGCCATCATCACCGGTGGCCATGGAGGAGTATCCTGGAGGGGCCATCATCACCATGAAGGCCAAGGACCAGAAGGTGGAGGCTATGGAGGAGGAAGCACAAGGGGGGGAACCTCTCCTCCTCTCTTCCGGTGGCGCCGGAGTGCCATCGGGAGGGGAATCATCGCCGCGGTGATCGTCTTCATCAACATCACCATCATCATCACCATCCTCATCTCTTTTACGCGGTCCACTCTCCCGCACCCCGCTGTAATCCCTACTTGAACATGGTGCTTTATGCCGCATATTATGATCCAATGATGTGTTGCCATCCAATGATGTTTTGAGTAGATATCTTTTGTCTTTGGGTTGATTGATGATCTAGATTAGTATGAGTTGTATGTTTTACTTTGATGTTGGGTGCTCTCCGTGTCGCGCAAGCGTGAGGAATTTCCGCTGTAGGGTGTTGCAATACGTTCATGATTCGCTTATAGTGGGTTGGTGAGTGACTGAAACACAAACCCGAGTAAGAGGGATTGTTGCGTATGGGAATAAAGAGGACTTGATGCTTTAATGCTATGGTTGGGTTTTACCTTAATGATCTTTAGTAGTTGCGGATGCTTGCTAGAGTTCCAATCATAAGTGCATATGATCCAAGTAGAGAAAGTATGTTATCTTATGCCTCTCCCTCATATGAAATTGCAATGATGACTATCGGTCTTGTTAACAATTGCATAGGACAATTTCGCACACCGATCCACCATTATTCCACACTCGCTATTTATATTATTTAGTAATTTATTCTAACTTTATGATAACAGCACCTACTTTTATATTTTAGCTCTTTGATATCTTACAAAGTTATCCCCCACAACGTAGTTTTATTTCTCGTTTCTAGTTGGAAGGAAACGTTCGGTGCACGTAGAGTCGTATCAGTGGCAGATAGAGCTTGAGAGAATATTGATCTTACCTTTAGCTCCTTGTGGGTTCGACACTCCATACTTATCACTTCCACCTTTGGAAAGTGCTACGATGATTCCCTGCACTTGGGGATTATCACGCCTCTCCCACGGCTTTTCACCGACGAGGATCGTCATGTCCACCGGAGGCGGCAGCGTCGCCTCGCCATCGCCGAGATGGACGTGGAAGCCATGGTGGTGTGGCGTGAACGCTTCCCGCAGGACAACGTCGACGAGTGCCAGTTCTACAATTAAAGAAGGACGAAGAGGGAGGCGAGGAGGATGGAGCGAGCCGCCTATCGGGAGGACAAGCGTGCGCGGAAGCAGGCCTCTCAATTGAAACTGAAGCTACGAGAAACGTTGGGGTGGGACTTCGAGGACAAGCGGCATGCTGACGCCTACATTCAGACGTCGGAGGAGGACATTACTGAGTCGGAGTCGGAAAGCGACGAGTAGTTGATCTTTTTTTATCTGTGTACGCTAGAACTATCTATGTATCGTTTTTCTATCGGAAAAAATGACCGACGGCGTCGGCGACGAAGCAGGCGGGCGAGGGTGTGTTGCTGGATGTGGAGAGACCAATGTGCCACCGACCAGCGGGCCCGGGGAGGAGAGAGGGCGAGCGCGCGCGTCCGTCTTGTGTCCGCGCCGACGCAAATCTGGCTAAAAAATGGGCCAGAAATGGGTCGGCAGACGGACGAAAGCGGACTCGCGTCCGTTTGGGTCGGCGCATTATCTGCGCCGATCCAAACGGACACCGGCGGTCGGAATTGGTCGCCCCATTGGATGCTCTTAGGGCATGTCAGGGGTAGAAGCTCGTTGTTGACAACCTGCGGATTGGTGGAGAAAGAAGCCGCCATGGATGCACATGCAAGAGCATTGTGAGGTAAAAGGAGATGGGAGGGCGTGGGAAGTAAGTAGTACAGTAAATAAGCAGTGCCATGGTCCATGAAAAGGAAAGGCACCACGGACCGTAGCGATCGAAGTAGCTAGGCATAATAAAGAGCTAATATCACCGGAAGTCATAAAACTTACTATGCATGTTCAGTTTAGTGTCAAAACTTTGAAAATACGGATTTATGGTCACTCAACTTGCATTATCGTGCAAATACGGTCACAAAGTGCATATGCGGGCGTATCCACCGCTTGTGTGGCGTGACATGCATGCATGGCCCCACTGGCAGTGACTATTGCTGCTGGAGGCGCTAGTGTGATGTCATCCTTAGAGAAAAGAGGTGCTACGTGTGACGTTATTTTTGCAGAAATGATTAAAAAATAATCGTGATGTGAGCTCTCGAACCAGCAACCAAATTCAGTCTTGTCACGGGTGCTAACCACCCACACAAGGCGTCCTTGCCTTTCTAGTAATGAGATGAATATTGTATTATATTGGCCAACCCAATAAATAATATAATTTTTGCTGGGACAACCATAAAATGACTCGAATTCAAAAAAAAATTGTTGATTTGTTTTTAAGGATGAGCGAATTTTATTGCCATTTCAAAATTCGTACTTGCTCATGTGTCTAAGGAGAAACACATAATTTTGTATGTTGGCAACGACGACTAATCATATCCAACATTTCTTTTTCTCGATAGGATTTTTTTCTCGGTACGGGATAGAAAAACTGGTTTCTAGATAATCTCGGAAATTTCAAAAAAGTCACACAAATTTATTCAAACAAATTTTGAATTCAATTTTTTAGCATTAAAATTTATATAACTGAACCTAGAAAAGAACAAATCTTATGCACGATTCCAGCGGTTAGTAACCCGCATCTGCTGGGTGACCCCGGCTTGGGAGTTCAAGTAAATATCAGCTAAAATTAATGATGGAGACCATTGGAATCAATCAAGTGACCATGGGTAATACAGCAAAAGCTGTGGCACTGAACTATGCACTGCGTTGTATGATTATGTGCATACAAATCTTATTTGATATAGTTCTGGGTGTCCAAATTCAAAAAATACATTTGAAATTTTGGCATGAGGTTCAGTGACGGCCGGGATTTCTCGGAACAGAATAAAAAAATCTGCTTATATCTTGGACCGGTTTTCTAATTCGAATTTGATTTCGAACTTTATGGTTTCAAAATCAAAGATTTTCCGAAAACTGGTTTTTTCAGTCGCACCTGCAGAATCAAGAAAAAAGCCTGACTTTACTATAAATTAATTTGTCTCTCTTATTTAACGTGACAATCTACTTAGCGTACTGGTTGGCAGAGGATATGCTGGCACATGACCTCGTGAGTTCCATTCCTATGATACCTCTCATACCACCACGCGGTGACAAGTGGACCCCATGTCAAGTAGAGATTTATATATATCCGCAAAAAAGGAGAGATTTATTCCTCACAAGCAGGCCCAGATGTGCTGACGAGGAGCTTCTACAATTAAATAAGAGCGGAGTGTATCTTTAAAAAGAACATGCACACAGCACATGTAGCACCGTGCTGTTCCAGTCACTAATAGTGGGCCATAGCAACGTTGGCATGCCACGTAAGCACAATATGTGTCTAGAGATGGATGAAGTGACCGTATTTGCACGCGGGGACAAGTTGAATAACCACAATTCCGTATTTTCAAAGTTTTAGCACTAAACTGAACATGGAGCGCAAGTTCTATGACTTCTAGTGATATTACCTCCATAATAAATGATGACCGACAGCCTGCTTCTGCACTGTAGAAAATTGAAAGAAGGCCCGCAATACGTTGCTGAATACTTGAGCGCGCATGCATCTCAAGGAGGACCAACGGCTAAGGTAATACTACTATATGATTGTATGAGCCATATGGAATTTTCGGGTACATTCTTTCTCATATTTTATAGCTTATATCCACTTGGGCTGACCGTATGATAGATCTAAATACACACTCGACTACGATGCAGGAAATCCACATTTATTTCAAGCAACAGACTTGCGCTTCAAAGAAAATTAGCCGGGTAGATCTAAATGGGAATGGCTAGAAATTAGTCAGCTGAATTTTTTATTTAAGGTTAGTCGATTTTTGCACTGTTGGATGGAAAATCAATGGCCCACAGTCTTCTTCAACCTCTGGACACATCTCTTTCCTTCCTTCACTTAGAAATCGATTGACGCCGAATTTGCATCAGCTGATTGATGTGCAGCTAAACTGGATCTAAATAACACGCACACACTCACGCACGTCAAACATCAGCTAGCTGTAGCATGCAAACCACACAAACACTACTCGCAGGCTCTCAGCACACAGAAAACAAGCACTCAAAGAAGTCCCCTCCTAAATGCATGCATCTTTCGATGCAGTCTTCTCTCTCTCCCTTCAGTTCCACCGGAAGGATTTCTCCCCGCATCGTCGCCTAGCTGCCGGCGCCAGCGCCGTCACGCCCGAGATTCCAAATGCAGACCAAAGAGCACGCGTAGGCGTCCCCACCTTCCTTAACGCATCTGTCAATGCAGTCTCGTCCGGCCTCCACACTAGTAGAAAAGGAGGCAATGGCCCAGGCCGGTTCGGCCCATTAGTTCCGGTTCTGTCACGAACCGGGACCAATGGAGGTATTTGTCTTGTGGAGCCCAGTGGGCCGGCGGGCCATGTGGGCCATTAGTCCCGTTCGTTCTGCCTTTTGGTTCGGTTGGTGGGACGAACCGAGACCAATGGGCCTCGCTTCCTACCACCACCATTGGTCCTTGGTGGCTTGAATCGGGACCAAAGGCTGCCCTTTGGTCCCGGTTCAAGCCACCAACCGGGACCAATGATGCGCCTATATATACCCCCCGCGTAAGAGCAGAGCATACTGCTATGTTTTTTGTTTTAGCCGAGGGGAGAGGGCTTGGTGGTGCTCTAGCTCATCTCCTATGCACACAAGGTGTTCGATGGAATGCCGAGCCACACTACTTAAGGTTTCTCCTCTCCAAACTCGACCTCCAAGCTCCATTTTCCTCAATATTTGTCTAGGTTTAGCGGTCCGTCACGCTCCGTCCCCGTCTTCACCGCCGTCGATCACCCGCGCCGATCTCATCGCCGGCACCACGTGGTGAGCCTCTTGTTCTTATCTTCTTTCTGAAAGGAAAAATATTCTTACTTGTATGTTTAGATAGATACTTGTATTATTTTCTTACTTTTATTATTGCATCTTATATAGTGCGATGGTTTTGGTATCCGCCTCGCCGCCCTCGTCACATCTATGATTCGGATGTGGTATATATATTATCTTTTCATAACTATTGGTTCATTTATTGTTTATGAAAATTATGCCGACCAACGTGACATAGATTTTATTTATCTAGGAGGTTGTTGACCCGGAAATTCCAACCGACCCTATTGTCGAGAGGTTAAATTTAGTTGAAGAAAACAATTTCTTGAAGAAAAAAATAAAAAAACTTGAGGAGGAGAAGGTGATATTGGAGTTGCATGTTGCGGATGTC
Organism: Aegilops bicornis; assembly: GCA_021605145.1. Taxonomy (NCBI): domain Eukaryota; kingdom Viridiplantae; phylum Streptophyta; class Magnoliopsida; order Poales; family Poaceae; genus Aegilops; species Aegilops bicornis. The sequence goes on along the minus strand of CM038673.1, from coordinate 673,524,652 downwards.
GTCGATGATCACAAGATCGAGATGAATGCAATGCGCTTGAAGATTAGAAAGATTAGAAAATATGCCATTCATACCGAGGCTTGGTATCATTATGCCGTTGGATCAGTTGTTACCTTGGTTGCGATTATGATCGCATTTGTTTTCGCATTGAAATGTTTTACATAGTTTCAATGTATGGTTTAATTAATTTAGATGCTCTGCAGAGCTTTATGTTGTTAGATGAGAACTATGTATGTACTTTGGTTTTTATGTGATGATGAACTTCTATTAATTTGGTCACTTAATTATCTATTCATGATGTTCTGTAATGATTTTTGACACACTTAATTATATATAATGCATGCAGATGAACCGCAATGGATGTACGGTGTGATGACACACCTCCGAAAGTACACTAAGGGCGTGCATGATTTTCTCAAGTGGCTGAGGCAAACAAGCAGAATGGTTTTATGTGTTGTCCATGCCTTATATGTGGGAATACAAAGTCTTACTCGACGGAAAATCCTTCACACCCACCTACTTTACAAGGGTTTCATGTCACACTATAATGTTTGGACGAGGCACGAGAAATAGGGGTTATGATGGAAGACGGCGAAGAAGAAGAGTACGATGACAACTATGTGCCCCCTGAATACGGTGATGCTCTTGAACATCAAGAGGAACCAGACGATGTGCACGATGGTGCCGCAGAACGCTAAGCTGAAGATCAAGAGGAACCAGACGATTTGCCCGATGATGATGATCTTCGCCGGGTCATTGTCGATGCAAGTACGCAATGCGAAAGTCAAAAGGACAAGCTGAAGTTCGATCGCATGTTAGAGGATCACAAAAAAGGGTTGTACCCTAATTGCGAAGATGGCAACACAAAGCTCGGTATCATTGGAATTGCTGCAAAGGAAGGCAGAGAATGATGTACCGATAAAGGATTTGAGAAGCTACTGAAAATAATGAAGAAGCTTCCAAAGGATAACGAATTGCCCGACAAAGACATACGCAGCAAAGAAGGCAGTATGCCCTCTAGGATTGAGGTGGAGAAGATACATGCATGCCCTAATGATCTGCATCCTCATCATGGTGCATACAAGGATCTGAACGCATGCCCGGTATGCGGTGCATTGCGATATAAGATCGCATTTAGATGACCTCGGTGATGTTGATAGCGAGCCTCCTGTGAAGAGGGTTCTGCGAAGGTGATGTGGTATGCTCCTATAATACCACGGTTGAAATGTCTGCTCAGAAATGGAGAGCATGCCAAGTTGATGCGATGGCACAGTGAGGACCGTAAGAAAGACGGGAAGTTGAGAGCACCACGATGGGTCGAGTGGAGAAAAATCGAGAGAAAGTACTGGGATGAGTTTGCAAAGGACCCAAGGAACGTATGGTTTGCTTTAAGCGTGGATGGCATTAATCCTTTCGGGAGCAGAGCAGCAATCACAGACACTGCCCGTGACTCTATGTATGTATAACCTTCCTCCTTGGATGTGCATGAAGCGGAAGTTCATTATGATGTCGGTTCTCATCCAAGGCCCTAAGCAACCCGGCAACGACATTGATGTGTACCTAAGGCCATTAGTTGAAGAACTTTACAGCTGTGTAATGGAAACGGTGTACGACGTGGGATGATCACAAAAGGAGGAATTTGACCTAAAGGCGTTGCTGTTCGTGACCATCAACTATTGGCCCGCTCTCAAGAACCTTTCGTGATGCACAAACAAGGGATACCACGCATGCACGCACTGTTTACTTGACACCGATAGTATATACCTGGGAAGCTGCACGAAGAATGTGTACCCGGGCCATCGTCGATTTCTTCCGACAAACCATCAATGTAGAAAGAAAGGCAAGCATTTCAAAGGCGAGGCAGCTCACCGGAAGAAGCCCGCCATGCGTACCGGTGATCACGTACTTGCTATGGTCAATGATTTACACGTAATCTTTGGAAAGGGTCCCGCGGGACTAGCTATTCCGAATGACGCTGACAATCACGCACCCATGTGGAACAAGAAATCTATATTTTGGGACCTACCCTACTGGAAAGGCCTAGAGGTCCGCTTTTCGATCGACGTGATGCACGTGACGAAGAACCTTTGCGTTAACCTGCTAGGCTTCTTGGGCGTGTATGGGAAGATAAAAGATACACCTGTGGCATGGGAGGACCTGCAACGCTTGCACGAAAAAGAGGGCATGCCTCCGAAACAGTATGAAGGTCCTGCCAGCTACGCTTTTACGAAAGAAGAGAAAGAAATCTTCTTTGAATGCCTGCTCAGTATGAAGGTCCCGATTGGCTTCTCGTTGAATATAAAGGGAATAATAAATATGCCAGAGAAAAAGTTTCAGAACCTAAAGTCTCATGACTGCCACGTGATTATGACGCAACTGCTTCCGGTTGCATTGAGGGGGCTTCAACCGGAAAACGTCTGATTAGCCATTGTGAAGCTATATGCATTCCTCAATACAATATCTCGGAAGGTGATCGATCCAGAAATCATACCAACGCTAAGGAGTGATGTGGCGCAATGTCTTGTCGGGCCGAGCTGGTGTTCCCACCATCCTTCTTCAATATCATGACGCACGCCCTAGTTCATCTAGTCGACGAGATTGTCATTACGGGGCCCGTATTTCTACACAATATGTTCCCCTTTGAGAGGTTCATGGGAGTCCCAAAGAAATATGTCCAGAATCGCGCTAGGCCAGAAGGAAGCATCTCCATGGGCCATCAAACAGAGGATGTCATCGGGTTTTGTGTTGACTTCATTCCTGGCGTTAAGAAGATAGGTCTCCCTAAATCGCGGTATGAGGGGAGACTGATTAGAAAAGGCATGCTTGGAAGGGACTCAATAATATGCATGGACGGATATTCTTGGTCTCAAGCACACTACACAGTTCTACAGAACTCGACCTTGGTGACCCCGTATGTCGATGAACACAAGAACAGTCTGTGCTCCAAACACTCGGAGCAATGCGACGACTGGATTACATGTGAACACATCAGGAATTTCAGCAGTTGGTTGGAAACACGTCTCAGAGGTGACAACACTGTTTGTGATGAGCTGTACTTGTTGTCCAGGGACCATCTTCATTGTAATGATTTGGAAAGGATACGAGATAAATGGGAATACATTTTACACGATTGACCAAGATCAAAAGAGCACCAACCAAAACAGCGGTGTCCGCTTTGATGCAGCAACCGACAAGGGAAATGATACATATTATGGTTACATAGTGGACATATGGGAAATTGACTACGGAGTAGATTTTAAGGTCCCTTTGTTTAAGTGCAAATGGGTCAATCTGTCAGAGGCGAGTATGCAGGTAGACCCACGATGCGGAATGATAACAGTGGATCTGAAAAATCTTGGGTACACCGACGAACCGTTCATTCCTAGCCAATGATGTGGCACAGGTTATCTATGTGAAGGACATGTCTACCGCACCGAGGAAAAGAAAAGATAAGAAAGCGAATACATCATACGATGAGCCAAAGCGCCACATAGTTCTTTCAGGAAAAAGGGACATCCTGGGAGTGGAGGGCAAGACAGACATGTCTGAAGAGTATGACAAGTTTCATGAAATTCCTCCCTTCAAAGCCAAGGCTTATCCAAGCATCCTGATAAACGATGAAGATTATCCATGGTTACGGCGCAATAAGCAAATGACACAAGCGAAGAAAAAGTGAAGACTTTCTCCCGCAACTATTATGATGATACCATGCCAACTTTGTAATGCATTTAGTATGATACCGTTGTCCGCTTTTATACATGCACATGCTATGCCAACTTTTGAGAGTTCATTTGAAAACTATGAATTTAGGTCGAATTTTCAAAGAATTCAAATTTTAACTACTCAAATTTGAAAACTAATAGCACAAACAGAAAGTTTATAATTTTTCTAAAACTAATGGCACTAACAGAAAGTTTATAATTTTGCTGACCTAAAAGCAAAAAAGAATTAAAAATAAAGCAAAAACCAAAAGAAAATAAATAATGCAGAAAACAAAACAAAAAAACTAGAAAAAATAAAAATAGCAACAATAAGTATTTTGTTGTAAGTAGAAACAAAATAAAATAAATAAAGCAACAAAGAAAACAAAAAAGTGTTTTCAAATTTGAAAACTAATGGCACTAACAGAAAAGTTTATAATTTTTCTAAAACTAAAAGCAAAAAGAATTAAAAATAAAGCAAAAACAAAAGAAAATAAATAATGCAGAAAACAAAACAAAAAACTGGAAAAAAATAAATATAGCAACAATAAGTATTTTGTTGTAAGTAGAAACAAAATAAACTAAATAAAGCAAGAAAGAAAAAAAACAAAAAAAGTGCCACCTACTGGGCCCCCACGGCCCGAATACGACTAGAAACCCTACCATGGGCCAGGATTCAGGCCTGGAGGCCCATGAGGCCCACAGGCACACAGTGCATGGTTAGGCCCGAAAGCCTGCTTTAGAGAGGAGCTCGAGAGGGAAGGCGCACCGCACCTTATAAACAGGTGCGGCTCCCTCTCAACTAGCGAGGTGGGACTAAACATTTGGGCGCGGGGCAGCACAAGGCCTTTGGTCCTGTTTTGTGGCACCAACCGGGACTAAAGGGGGGCATTGGTCCCGGTTGGTGCCACGAATCGACAGTGCCTTTAGTCCCGGTAGAGTGCCACCAACCGGGACCAAAGGCCTCTTTCAGCAACCCAAAGGGCGGGAAGCGGCGGCCTTTGGTCCCGGTTGGTGGCACCAACCGGTACTAAAGGGGGGCATTGGTCCCGGTTCGTGGCACCAACTGGGACCAATGGCTTTGCTATATAAGCCAGCACTTAGGAAATTTCAGATTTCCCTTGCCAGTTTCCCACGACGACGCCGAGCACATCGACGCCGCCAGTTTCGACGCCGCTTCGCCGCTTCGCCATCGCCGCCGCTCGCCGTCGCCGCCATCGCTGCCGTCGTCGCGCCCTTGCCGCTTTCGCCGCCGCCGCCGTTGCCGTCGTTGCCGCCGGGCGCCGTCATTGCCGCTGCCGCCGCCCTACGCCCTCGCCGTCGCTTCGCCCTCACGGCCGTGTTCGACGCTGTCGTCGCGTGCCGCTGCCTGCGCCATCGCCGCCCCGGTCCGCACCTCCCGCACTACGGTCTGGGCCGGCCGCCTCCTCACATATATATGCATTTTTCATATATATGTTGATGATGATATGATGATGTTGATGATATGATGATGTTGATGATATGATGATGTTTTTTTTCATATATGCATTTTTTCATATATGTATTAATTTTTTTAAGTTGTTAGTAGATATCGATTTTAGGTTAGTGCATTTTATCACTGGTTTTAGGTTAGTTGATCAATTTAGTGCATTTTATGTTTGTTGCATTTTAGGTTAGTGCATTTTATGTTAGTGGAGAGGAAAAAGTAAAATAAGGAAAAGCAAGAAAAGAGGAAGGAAGAAGAAGAAGAAGAAAAAGAAGGAGAGGAAAAATGAAAATAAGTAGAGAAAGAAGGAGAAGAAGAAGGAGAAGACGAGGAGAGGAAGAAGAGGAAGAAGAAGAAAAAAGGAGGAGAAGAAGAACGAATAGAGGAGCTTCTTCTCCTTTTTTTCTCCTCTTTTTTTTCTTCTTCTTCTTCTTAATTTTTATCGGGAACGAGGGTGTCGAGGATCGCCGAGGGGTCGAGGGTCGGGAACTAGGGTAGAGGGTCGAGGGTCGTTAAGGGTTCAAGGGTCGAGGGTTTCAGGGTCGAGGGTTCGAGGGTTCTATACGGTCGAGGGATCGAGGGTCGAGGGTTCCAGGGTCGTCTAGGGGCCGAGGGTTCCAGGGTCGTCGAGGGTTCGAGGGGTCGAGGATCGCCGAGGGGTCGAGAGGGGTTTCCTAGTGTCAAAGTATTGAAGAAATCCATGGCTTCATCATTAGCCGGAAGTAACCAGGGCATGATGATACGAAGTCCTCCAAAGTTATTCTGGAATGGTGTCCCAGATAAGATAATTTGCCTTTTTGTACGAATTTCAGCAAAGGCCTTCCAAATAACGATATTCGGAAGGTTCTTGCTGAACTTTGTACCAAAAAGCGAATTATCCTATCTGGGAAACCCTAATTAAATAGCAAGTATCGCCGGTGTCGATACATGTGGCCGTCGGTGTCGGACACTACATCCACGTCCCCACAAGTCACGCAAGGCGTCGATGCCCACGTCACTTGTGGGACATAGATGTAGTTTCGTCGTTGTTGTTGTTGATATATCCCCTCTCGATAGCTTCATGTATTTTTAAGAAGGAAAAAACAAGCATATTATTTTCGCATGTACGTATGTCGTCGTTGTCGATATACCCGCTCCCGATAGCTTCAACATGTGGGGGGGGGGCGATATTACCCCCTCCTTGAAGCGTTCTCGAGGCCACCCTAAGCCTTGAAGCGTTCGAGGCCACCCAAACCCTAGAGAAGCGTGGTCGAGGCCACTAATTAATATGATTCCTTATTGTGATTAGCTAGCTAGTTCTACGTTTGCCACTAATATATTCATATCTGTCATGTTTGACTAATAATTGCCATGTTGTAAATATTTGTAGAAACTATGGACACCCCGCCCGAGACGAAGCACAAGAAGCGTTGTTGAGGGACATAATCGCAGAAGGAAGTGATGGCGATCGCTTTCGTTGATGTTTCTCAACGACACCGATGGTCTGGAAGGAGAGGGTGAAGAAGCAGCTGGCTATAATTATGATGGCTCCGATGACCCAATGCCGGTGCAAGAAGGAGAGGGTGAAGAAGTAGACCGTGAGGACGGCTCCGGTGATCACCGAACCGAGTCCGGCCAGGTATATATATTAGTTAAGCCTGTGCTGACTAGCTAATTGATGCATTCATTGTTTTGGTATGTACACATATTAATTAACTCTCGTCTTTGTTCTTTTTCCTAGCCCTCGGATCGAGCACAACTTCGGTAAAGAGACGAGGCCCAAGAAAAAGTTGAGCTCGGATGAAAAGTTTGAGATCATAGAAATCGCGTGACGGCCAACCAACCGATTGAACCCATCCAGGACAAAGAAGGCATTTGTTGCTTTCGGTCTGGGGTTACGGTTAGGGACAAGATCCCGATTAGCATCCAGCAACGGTATAAGCCTAAGAACAACCCTGAGGTGTCTTATGTCAATGATATGCAGAAAAATGATCTTTGGAATGAGCTGAAGTCAAATTTCACCCTACCGCTAGAGGATGATCCAGAGAAGCCAGTTGAGCAATTAATCAAGTCTTTTGCTCTTAAGAAGATGGCAGACCTATTCAGGAATTGGAAGAAAGACCTGAATAAGTTTGTCGATAAAAAAGAGACCCCAGAATTCAAGGGCAAATGTGAGAAGATCAGAGATGACTGGCCCGCATTTGTGGCCCACAAGACATCGGAAAAGAGTAAAAAGATGTCGGCGACAAACAAGAAAAATGCTGCGAAGAAGAAGCTTCACCATCGCACGGGTCGTGGCTACCTCATAGCCCGGCCTAAGTGGGCCAAGGCTGAGAATGATCTGCTTGATAAAGGGATCGAACCAGAGACAATGAATCGCTGCACCGTTGCCGGACTTGGTTCTTCGGGCTGGCGGAACCTTAGACCTCAGTATCGTGGAAGTGCATTTGGACGGACGATCAATTGGACATACCAGTCAAGAGGCTTCAGCAATATATCAAAGCAGCGCAGCAAGGGACGTTCTTTCCAGACAGAGAGAACGACGAGCTCACAATGGCCGTAGGGGATCCCGAGCACCCTGGACGGACGCGAGGCACGCCAGGCTCCGTTTCGTGGAAGGCTGGGTTTCCGAATGCAGGCGGTTACAAATGCCAGGAGAGGAGGAAGAAAGTGCAGCAGACCGAACTGCAGGCGCTGCATGCAAGGGTACAAGCGATAGAGGAACGAGAAGCAGATCGCAGCAAACGACCTGCCGAAGCTTCCCCCAAAGCTACCCCGCCATCTCAGCGGAGAAGCAGCGTGGCTTCCACCGAGCTGCTTCAGCCGGAGCATGCCTTGACGGTTCCTGCCAGCTATCCCGTGGATGCTATCACGGTGGCTGAAAATTGCCACCTTATGGCGCCATGGATGAATTTGAAGGTCAAGGCGGCTGTTGGCTCTGTTTATCCTACTAAATCTGGCGCAACTTTTCACTGCCGGCCGATTCTAGAAGGATATGCTAGGGTGATGGTGGATGAAATAACGGAGGGATTTGAGGACCTCCAGCTTGACCACCCTACCGGTGAAGGGGAGACTCGGCTGGGTTCTGCTCTGAAGACTCCATGCCTATGGCGGAAGGATCTCATCAACCTTCCGAACTAGACGCCTCCGCCTCCTCCTCCTCCTCCGGCGAGTCAGGGCACTCCGCCTTCTCCACCGCCTCCTCCTCCAGCGAGTGATGATCAGGGCACTCGGCCGGCTCCTTCTCCGGCACGTGGCAGCACTCCGCCTCCTCCGCCTGCGCGCCCGAGCAGCCAGCCTCCTCCTTCTCCGCCTCGTCAGCAAGGGCGGAAGAGACCTACCGCCGCTCCGGCTGCTCCGACGCATCGTAGTCCTTCTCCTCCGCCTCGTAAGCAAGGAAAGAAGACATCCGCTCCGTCTGCTCTGTCGGCGTCTAGCAGTACAGCCAAAGGCGGGAGGACATACAGATTCAGTCCTTCTCTGAAGACTCCAGAGAAGTTATCGTACGAGAGGACCGAGGAGGAAAACGCGAAGATCGCGCGGACCAAAGTGAAGGACTTCTTGGAAGGGTTGAAAGCAAAGAGACATCCACCTCCGGAGGAGAAGGTAGATCCGGTGAAAGCGAAGCGCACTCTGGCTGCCCTGACAAAACCACCCAAGTCTCCGCCGAAAGGCAACTATGAGCGCATTATTGGAAAGGCATTTGACGAAGCGGAGAGGTCGGGAAGTACTAAAAGTGATCAAAGGATGAAAGAAAGACGAGCTGGGAAACAAATTGCCCAGCTCGGGCGGACAAGCTAAGCAATCGTGCCCCGCCTCAAGGTGCACGCTAGCGACATCGCCGATCCGAGGATGGTGCCCGGTTATAGCAATCTCGGAGATTACCCGCCTGACGATGTACATTATGATTTCTTGGAGGTGCAGATACAAAGATACGAGTACGAGAAGCCTCTCGTCAAAGATGAAAGATCTCTATCAACGATGATGCGAAGATTGATTGATTGGTACATGAAAACCTACAGAGAGTCTGAGGGGAGGAGTACTTTGTATGTGAGAGTTAAAAAGGAGCATGGCCTCGTTGGAATTGAACTGTTGCCTATTCCATTTGAGGAGTTTTATCAGTTTTTCAATCAATTGGCCCTCGATAAAGCAACGGTCACCACATCGCCTATAAGTAGTACTACTTCTGTCATTAAGTCTCTCTATATAACTCAGCTCTTTCATTGCATGTATTTATAATTATCCTCATTATATTATGCAGATTGAAGATTGCCGAATTGAAGAAAAGACAAGTGGGTGATATTGGGTTCATTAACACATATCTCATAGATGCAACTGAGGTTGAATTTCATGCCGAAAATACCGAGGCCAACTTGCTACAATCGTTGGTAATAAATGAACACAAAGATATAATACTCTTTCCTTACAACTTCAAGTGAGTGTTACTATCTTGTGGCATATTCGGTTTCCTTTATTAGTCCGAGTTATAGTAATGTAATATCGATGAGTTATGCATGCGTGCGCAGCTTCCATTATATTCTTCTAGAGATTAAGCTTGAGCAGGAGTAGTAATCGTCTTAGACTCGAGACGAAAAGATCCCAAGGAGTATGCGGACATGACTGAAATGCTCGAGAAGTAAGTTAAATCGATCATTATCCACCATATCAGCAACTTTGTTCATTTCTGATATCGAGTAATTGTTTTCTTTGTATGGCAGGGTTTGAAGAAAATTCATCAAAAAAGCTCCGGGACTGCCGAAGAAGCACTAGTGCAGAACCGGGCAATAGCACCGGTTCGCAAGGCCCTTTAGTACCGGTTCCACAACCGGCACTAAAGTGTGGTCACTAAAGGCCTCCCCCCCTTTAGTACCGGTTCAGCACGAACCGGTGCTAAAGGCCAACCACGTGGCACGAGGCAGCTCCGGGGCAGGAGTTTTAGTACCGGTTGGTAACACCAACCGGTACTAAATGTTTGTGGGTTTTTGTTTTATTTTTTATTTTTCAATTAAATTTGTGTTATCAATTTAATTCTTTTTCGTTTGCTGGTATTTTACGATACTACACATTGTACACGAGACTAAAGTCGGGTCGGCTGGTGGAGCACCCGCGAGTGGATCTTTGAGGCGGAGCGACAGGGCAGGTTGAGACCGCCTAGGAGAGAGGTGGGCCTGGCCCTGTTCGGCGTTCGCGGTTACTTAACACGCTTAACGAGATCTTGGTATTTGATCTGAGTTGGCTCACGAGCTTATACGCACTAACCAACCACGTGGGAAAGATATGGGCACTTTCGGCGCCGTGGTATCACCGAAGCACTTCGACGTCACCGACGGAGCGGCGACGCCGAATTGGACCGAACGCCACTAGGCTAGGTGCGCTTTCGGCCGCCCTCATAGCGTGCAGGTGTGCATTGGGCGATGGGCCCGCACTTCGCGGCGCTTATGTTTAGACCGGCGTGTTGGCCTCTCTGTTGTGCCTAGGTGGGGCTGCGACGTGTTGATCTTCCGTGGCCGGGCATGACCCGGGAAAGTGTGTCCGGCCAAATGGGATCAAACGTGTTGGGTAAGTTGGTGCACCCTGCAGTGGAAGTTAATCTATTCGAATAGCCGTGATCTTGGTAACAGGATGACTTGGAGTTGTACCTTGACCTTATGACAACTAGAACCGGATACTTGATAAAACACACCCTTCCAAGTGCGGATACAACCGGTGGTCGCTCTCTCTCGGGGATATGAGGAGGGATCGCGGTAGGATTATTGCTATGTGATGTTACATTGGAGGACTTCAATCTACCCTCTTCTACATTTGCAAAGGCGAAGGTGACCAGAAGCATAGTCTTCGATAAGACTAGCTATCCCCCTCTTATTCTGGCATTCTGCAGTTCAGTCCACTGATATGTCCCTTTACACATATATCCATGCATATGTAGTGTAGCTCCTTGCTTGCGAGTAGTTTGGATGAGTACTCACAGTTGCATTGTTTCCCTCTTTTCCCCCCTATCTCTACTCGATTGCTGCAACCAGACGATGGAGCCCAGGAGCCAGACGCCACCGTCGATGACGACTACTACACTGGAGTCGCCTACTACTACGTGCAGCCCGCGGCGACCAGGAGTAGTTTAGAAGGATCCTGGCAGGAGGCCTGCGCCTCTTTGATTTGTATCCCGGTTTGTGCTAGCCATCTTATGGCAACTTGTTTAACTTATGTCTCGTACTCAGATATTGTTGCTTCGCTGACTTCGCCTATGATCGAGCACTTGTATTCGAGCCCTCGAGGCCCCCGGCTTGTATTATGATGCTTGTATGACTTATTTATGTTTTAGAGTTGTGTTGTGATATCTTCCCGTGAGTCCCTGATCTTGATCGTACACATTTGCGTGCATGATTAGTGTACGATTAAATCGGGGGCGTCACAAGTTGTTTCTAGTAGAACCAATCATGCATATATATATATATCATCAATGTCTCACAAACCATCATATTAATTAATTCACACATACACACATGTATAGCTATATACAATTTCTCCTACATATGCATGTTGCCTTGAGCCAAGTGGCATTAGCCTAATTGGTGCCTTGAGCACGATGGGGGCGGTAGTAGCGGGTAATAGTATTCTCCCTTCGGATTTATGACCTGGTCGAGCAAAAATCCCGCTATTTCCTCTTGAAGTGCTTCTACGCTCCGCTTTCTAGGAGCTTCTCCCGCACCTCTGTGAACTGTTAAGAAGGAGATCAATATGCATGTGTATTAGTTGTGTGACTAGATATCGACAATGGTGTAAAAATTGTGAATAGTGTTTTGACAAGTGTACCCATTCCTGTCTATGAGATCTGCTCCTTTCGGACGCCATCATGCGAATGTTCTCGCAAACGCAGAATGCACACACAGATCAGTCCCTACCGCTTCAGTGGCCTTTACGAGAATGGAATTTGATCAGATAATAATTAATCAAGCATGATAATTAAAGAGATGGCAGCTAGCTAGCTAGCTAGTACTACTTAATTACTTACCTTGGGTCGAAACCATTTAAGCTTTTGTTTCCATTCGCCTTCCGTGACGCTGATGAACCTTGCCCAAGCCCTGCCCGCCGACAAAGAAAATGAATAAAGGGGTTATTAAATAGTTCATATCATGAAAATTGACGAACTAAATAGGCCGAGATATATAGTTAATAATGATTGAAATTACCGGTTGACTATCCCAAACAGGATGTTATAGCCAGTTTTTTCTTTGAGTAGTGAGTCCAGATTTCAACTGCTCAAGGCCAACTTTAATGATACACAAGACCTAGTGAAATCTGCATGCACACACGTTTGCATGTCTTAATTAAGCGGGCATATGTAAAGCAAAAACATGTAGCTAGCTAGTAGGCAAAAACAGAGAATTTGTAGTACAAGACAGTGTGACTCACTCGAAGTTGTAAGAAAGTAGTATATCTTCATTGTATTTGAGGCGCTTCAAGAACTCTAGCATGTTGTCCTCTACGTCCTTTTGATAACGTGGATTTAGTTTCCATGTGTATTCATTAACGGTGTTTGGGTCAATGAACCCAATGCCAAAGCGTCCACCTTTTCTCATTTCATATATCTTCATCCTGCATATAATACCACGTAAAAGAATATAGTGAGGATAATTACAGGTAATGATTGATCAAAAGGATCAAGACAGCTAGCTTGAGACTTAAATTATAGAAAGAAATCACTTACGGACAATAGCAATCGACGATAGATTTGTCGAGTGCGTCTTGATTGTATAACCGAAACAGTTCGAGAATACTCAAGCGGACACAGCTTTCTCATGGAAGTAATGCTCCTCCTTGACATTCACCATGAGGGACAATCGATCAGAAATCTAGGTAATGTTCATGTACCATTGATGCAATTCATACATTCTCGTTGGGAGGTTCTTGACCTTGTCTTGCTCGACCAAAGGTTGGCCCCGAACATATTTCCGCTTTTATTTCATCCTCTCTAAGCACATGCATGGGCTCGATCTCGAGGAGTTGTCCAACAGTGATTTTGAGAACTTCAGCCTGCATTATATGGTCCTCCGTTATTACCACATTGCCCACCTCAGAACGTAAACTGTTTGCCCACAATAATATTGGGTGCAGCGTCTTTATCACGTGTTGTTGGCACAACAAGCGAGGGGATCGATTCGCCGCTGTTCTCCCAAGCGGGGAATGGTTTTCCGCATTTTTGACAAATGCTTCTTGTTTGCTCGATCCCGAGCTCGCCTCCTTACATAGGCGTGCTCGATTTAACTTCCCGATGTGGCGCTCATAGTCTGTGTCAACAGGCTTGGGAGCTGGTGGTTGAGCCATACGAATGAAGTGGTCAATCGCTTCCTCGTGCACTTTCTCCCTTGGCGGCGGTGGCGGTTTCGGTGCAAAATGGGCTTCCACCTCGGACTTCGATATGGCTGCGATTTCCTCCTCGGACCTGTCATAAGACCTCTGCGGAAGAGGCGTGAGGCTTGGACCATATTTATATCGCTTGCCTCCGCCTGTACTTCTGTACTACCTCGACTGCACTGCCACACACCATAGTTGCGGGGTGTCTCTTCTGCGACTGTTGAGACGGCGGAGACGCCGGCTGACGGGGCTGAGTTGGACGAGGAGGAGTGGCCGCCTGAAGCTGTGCCGGACTTGGAGGAGGAGTGGCCTGAGGTTGTGCCGGACTTGGAGGAGGAGGGGACGTCTGACGCTGTGGCGGACTGGGAGGAGGAGGTGGCTGACACTTTGCGGACTTGGAGGCGGAGTGGCACGACACTTTGCCGGACTTGGTGGACTTGCGTGAGCGGGAGGCTAGCTGACTCGGTGGCGGACTTGACGAGGAGTCGGATGACGCGTGTCGGTGGCCTTCGAAAGATGATGCAATCCTTTTTCCATAGGATGATACGATGGTTGGCGTCTCCGAGAAAGCGCTCGTCCTCACCTCGAGGAATGTCAAGCTCTAGCCCCGAATATGGCTGCACCACCTCGTCAACCATGACACGAGCATAGCCCTCTGGAATCGGGATGCAATGGTAGATTGCTTTGGGGGTAACTGGAAAAGCAACGCCGTCCGCCACCTTCATGGATATGTTCTTCATTTTGACGTGTAGCTCGCAGCTAGTGTTTTCCGTGATGTAATCCACGGGGTATCTACCCAGCATTGCGTCGTCCGGGGCAGAACCCACGCTTCTTCTCTGCACGGATGGGGCGGTGCTATCCAATGATGGATCATCCGCTAGCTGCTGCAGCTGCTGAGACCCCCTTTGCTGGCTAAGTGAGTCGATCTGCTCCAGCTGCCACTGGAATTTGACTGCCAATTCCGCTTGACTTGCTTCTAGGCTTTGAAGGCGTTCATAGCCCCGCTTCCTCTGCTCCTCCTCCATCTTCCTCTTCTTCTCCTCTGCAATCTTCTTTCTCACACGGGTTCTGTAGTCGGCGTTCCAGTCTGAAAACCCCTCATACCACGGAATAGCGCCCTTGCCTCGTGTTCTTCCTGGGTGTTCGTGATTTCCTGTGGCACGCGTAAGCTCGTCGTTCTCTCTGTTGGGCTGGAACACCCCCGATCGTGCCTCTTCTATTGCAACAAGTATCGCATCGTCGGCTCCGTTCAGACATGACTTCGTCGAAACTTTGCCTGTCTTCGGGTCCAACTCTCCCCCATGCGCATAGAACCAAGTCCTGCACCTGGGGGCCAGCTCTTAGTATCCGGAGTGACACCTGCATCCTCCATCTCTTTCTCAGACTTATCCCACTTAGGCATTGCCACCGTGATAGCCACCGCCCCAGCTTATGGAACTTATCCTTTTTCGCATTCTTCTTGTTTATTCTCGACCGTTTCTTAGCTAATTCCGAATCCTTGAATTTCACAAAATCGTCCCAATGAGCACGTTGGTTCTCTAATGTTCCCTCGAATACTGGAGTCTTCCTTCCTCCCTTGACGTACTTGTCCCATTCACGATTCTTGTGGTTCTTGAATGCAACCGCCATCTTCCTAAGAGCAGCGTCCTTGACTTTCTCGCACATCTCGCTTCGTGAAATGATCCGGTAGGGTGAAATGTTCCATGAGAGTATCCCAAAGCAGATCTTTTTGATTCTTGTCGACAAAAGTAACATCCGGACGTGGAGCAGCGTCCTCTTTGCCTTTTTTGTCCTTTGTCTTTTGCTGGCTCTCTCCATTCTTGAAGGGAGATCGAGTTGGTCCTTCACAAGAACTCAGCAGCCATTTAATGAACTTGTCCGCAATCTTCTTAGGGCGCTAATGGTTCGCCATTAGATCCGATCGCCTCGATATTGTACTTTACGCCTCCTTCAACTTTTTGTTCGGGCCTCGTTTCGTCCTTTTGCTCGAAGATTTGCTCGATCCGGATGGCTGAAAGAACAAAGATCGATTCGTTAATATATCTTCAAGTCATTTAAAACATGTGATGATCACGAAACCTGCTTATATAAATATATATACCTCGCCGGTCTTTGTTGTTTCAGGATCAACATGTTCTTCGTCATCGCCATAATCGTAGTTCATGACTTCATCAATTCGGTCGTCGCGATCGAATATCATATCACCCTCTCCGTGTTGTTTAGAAATTCGAGCCGTCATAATCTTCTTCATTCTCGATTATCATCTCGCGTATCATATCGAACATGGTCTGTTTCTCCCTCTCTGTCGGTATTGTTCGCCATAGCTTTTATTTAACTAATTCAAAAGAAATATAAAACAATTTAGTATTCAAATTACATCGTCTCGAATAATAGATATAATCTCGAATACTTCGCCTAGAATAATAGATACAATCTCGAATACATCGTCTCGAATAATATATAATATTGAATAGTACATCACCGACTAGCTAATTAAAGATCGAATACTACTGAAGAATCTAGGACACTCGCGGTTCTGCGTCATGGGCGGTGGACACCCAAAGAGAAGGAACCCTCGCAGGATCATAGCTGAAGTGAGATCCTCGAAGATCTTGCCAGTATTGGAGAACTCGCCGCCTCTAACGCAACCATGTAGCGATGGACGTGTTTCGCCCTCCTCCCCGACACGGGCGACGCATCCTCCGGCGGGGCCGGGTCCTCCGCACCGAAACTGGCCCACGCGAACGCCACCAAACGAGATCGTGGTCGACGACGGGACCCGGGCTGAGTTCCTCATCAAGCGGGCGCGCTTCTCCAGTAAGCACCTCCCAAAGGTTACCGACGGAGCCCAGTCCGGACATGGGCGGCTGGACGCCGTCAGCGGATGGGTCGACAATGAGGATGCGGGCCGGCATCGTCGAGAACAAATACTAGCTATATGCCCGAAAAAATAATATTTTTTAATGATTGGATTTTGATAACTAAAATTTCTAACATTTCTACTATTTCAAAAATCTATATACTATTTCATACTAATTAAGCATCTTACACTAAAAACAGAAAAAACAATTTCTATACATCCATTAAAAACAGAAAAACAACATTATATAAAAAATTCCATACTAATTAAACACTAATTATATCCATCTAACATGCATTCATACATATATACTAGTGAAAAGACAATAATCTAAAAAATCTAAACTAATTAAACATACAAAATACGTATATACTAATATATACATGCATTCATACATATATACATGTATGTGTGTGTGTGTTCATCATGCTTGTGTGTGTGTATGGGCTCGGGAGGGCGGGCGCCATGGTGGCCGCCGAGGGCGAGGAGAGGTTAGAGGGGAGAGCTCACGCTGGGCGACGGCGACGGCGAGGCAACGGGGGCAGCGACGGTGGGCGTGACGCTGGGGCGGCGACGCAGGACGGCGCGACGGGACGGGCCTGGGCGGCGACGGAGACGAGGGCGGCGACAGGACGGGCGGCGACGGCGACGGGACGGGCGGCGACGGCGACGGGCGGCGACGGCAAGGCCGACGATCGAAGCGGGGCGGTTCAATGGGGAAACAGAGGGAGAATGAAATTTTTCAAGTGTTGTATATATAGAAGGCACCTTTAGTACGGTTGGAGCCACCAACCGGTACTAAAGGTCTGTTTTGGCCAGCCCAAGCGGGAAGCGACCCCTTTAGTACCGGGTGGTGGCACAAACCGGTACTAAAAGCCCTTTAGTACCGGGTTTGTGCCACGACCGGTACTAAAGAATCTTAAGGCAGCAGTCTTGGTGCGGCAAGTTTAGTCCCACCTCGCTAGCCGAGGGGCGACCGTGACCGGTTTATAAACCTCGCGGTCGCTCTCTCGAGCTCCTCTCCAAAGCAGGCCCGATGGGCCTACGTGTTCTTTGTTGCCCAGGCCCATTTGGCCTTTTATGGCCTGCATCACAGCCCAACAACGGTTGGGTTTCTAGTCGATGCAGGCCGCTCTGGCCTAGTAGGCGGGCTTTTTTGCTTTATTTAATTTTGTGTTGTTTTTTTGTGTATTTAGAGTTTCTTTGTGAATATTTTTGCTTTAGGTACAAAAATTACAAACTTTCTGTTAATGCCCGTAGTTTTCAAATTTGAATAGTTTAAATTTTGAATTATTTGAAATTAGTGTGAATCACTAGTTTGTGAATAATTTAACTTTAAAAATCAGTAAAGGCATGAAAGAATTTGTTTGCACATAAAATTTCTTCGCGTTTCAAATGCCAAAACACATAACTACCCTAACTATTACAGAGATTCCTCTGGGTGTGAAACACGAAGAACGTGATGATAGTGAAGCCGATCACATCCCAGATCTTTGGGTGTGAAACTTTTTCTTCAGCGTGTGTCCTTTGCGCCATAACCATGGAAAATCTTCATCATTTAACGGGATGCTCGGGTCAATATTCACTGTGTGAATGGAGAAATTTCATCAAACTTTTCATAATCTTACTGACTTGTCCGTCTTGTCATCCACTCCCATGATGTTTCTCTTCCCGGAAAGAACTATGTGCCGCTTTGGCTCATCGTGCAATGCATTCGCTTCCTTATCTTTTCTTTTCTTGGCTTGGTAGACATGTCCTACACATATAAAACCAGTGCCACATCATTGCCTAGGACTAATGGTTCGTCTCCAAACGCAAGATAGTTGAGATCCACTGTTGTCAATACGAACAGCGCGTCTACCGTTACCCCGCCTCGTGTCATATTGACCCATTTGCACGAAACAAAGGGACCTTTAAACCACGCCGATAGTCAAGTTCCCATATGTCCTGTATATAACCATAATATGTTTCCTTTCCGTCTTGGTTTCTCGCATCAAGCGGACACCACTGTTTTGGTTGGTGCTCTTCTTATCTTGGGCGATCGTGTAAAATGTATTACCATTTATCTACGTACCCTTTGAAAGTCATTATATTCAAGAGGGTAACCGGGACAGCAAGTACAGGTCATCTTTAATAGAGGTGTCATGCATGGTACGCTGGCGTACGCAACCAGTGGCGAAACTCCTGGTTTGTTCACGTGTAATCCAGTCATCGACCGCTCCGGGTGTTTGGAGCGTAGCAAATTCTTGTGTTCATCCATATACGGAGCCACCAAGGCGGAATTACAGAGAACTGTAGTGTGCTTCAAAGGAGAGAATGTCCGTCCATACATATTATTTGTTCCTCCTAGCGTGCCTTTTTCCATCCAGTCTGCCCTTATGCCGCGATTCAGGAGCACCAATCGGCTTAAGGTCAGGAATAAAGTCAATACAAAACTCAATGACCTCCTCATTTTGATGGCCCTTGGAGATGCTTCCTTCTGGCCTAGCACGGTTATGAACATACTTCTTTAAGACTCCCATGAACCTCTCAAAGGGGAACATATTGTGTAGAAATACAGGACCCAAAACGTTAATCTCTTCGCATAGGTGAACTAGGACGCGCGTCATGATGTTGAAGAAGGATGGTGGGAACACCAACTCGAAATCGACAAGACATTGCACCAAATCATTCTCAGAACCTTGGTATGATTTCTGGATCGATTACCTTCGAGAGATTGCATTGAGAAATGCACATAGCTTCACAATGGCTAATCGAACGCTTTTCCAAAGAGAAGCCCCTCAATGCAACCGGAAGCCAAGGCGTCATAATCACGTGGCAGTCATGAGACTTTAGGTTCGGAACTTTTTCTCCGCCATGTTTATTATTCCCTTTATATTCGACGAGAAGCCGACGGTACCTTAATATCGAGCAGGCATTCAAAGAAGATTTCCTTCTCTTCTTTGGTAAGAGAATAGCTTGCATGACCACGATATATGCCGTCTTCTCCGTGCATACGTTGCTGGTCCTCCCGTGCCTCAGGTGTATCTTTTGTCTTCCCATACACGCCCAAGAAGCCAAGCAGGGTCACGCAAAGATTCTTCGTCACGTGCATCACGTCAATTGCGGAGCATACCTCAAGGTCTTTCCAATATGGCAGGTCCCAAAATATAGATTTCTTCTTCCACATGGGTGCGCGTCCGTCAGCGTCCTTTGGAACAGGTTGTCCGCCAGGACCCTTTCCAAATATCACCTTCAAATCCTTGACCATATCATGTACATGAGCACCAGTACGGTGGCGAGGCTTCGTCCGGTGATCCGCCTCACCTTTGAAATGCTTGCCTTTCTTTCTTACGGGATGCCTGCTGGAAGAAATCGGCGATGTCCTGGTACACATTCTTCATACAACTATTCAAATATATATCATCGGTATCATCCAAACAGTGCGTGCATCCGCGGTATCCCTTGTTTGTCTGTCACGAAGGTTACCGAGAGCAGGCCAATCATTGATGGTCACGAACAGCAACGCCTTTTAGGTCAAATTTTCCCCCATGTGCTCATCCCACGCACGTACACCTGTTCCATTCCACAGTTGTAAGAGTTCTTCAACTAATGGCCTTAGGTACACATCAATGTCGTTGCCGGGTTGCTTAGGGCCTTGGATGAGCACCGGCATCATAATGAACTTCCGCTTCATGCACAACCAAGGAGGAAGGTTATACAAACATAGAGTCACAGGCCAGGTGCCGTGGTTGTCGCTCTGCTCCCCAAAAGGATTAATGCCATCTGCGCTTAGACCAAACCATACGCTCCTTGCGTCATCCGCAAACTCCTTCCCGTATTTTCTTTCGATTTTTCTCCACTGCGACCCGTCACCGGTACTCTCAACTTTCCGTCTTTCTTACGGTCTTCTTCGTGCCATCGTGACGCCTTTGGCATGCTCTTTGTTTTGGAACAAACGTTTCAACCGTGGTATTATAGGAGAATACCACATCACCTTGGCAGGAATCTTCTTCCTGGGGCGCTCGACATCACCTTGCTCATCACGGCTGATCTTATAGCGCAACGCACCACATACCGGGCAAGCGTTCAAATCCTCGTACTCACCACGGTAGAGGATGCAATCATTAGGGCATGCATGTATCTTCTGCACCTCTAACCCTAGAGGGCGTATAGCCTTCTTTGCTTCAGACGCATTTCCTCTCGGGCAATTCGTTGTCCTTTGGAAGCATATCCTTTATCATTACCACAACTTTCCAAATCCCTTGTCGGATACACCATTCTCTGCCTTCCATTGCAGCAATTCCGGTGTGGTGCCCAGCTTTTCTTGTCACCCACGCAATTCGGGTACAACAATTTTTGTGATCCTCTAACATGCGCTGCAACTTCTTCTTCTCCAAATCACTTGCGTAGTTCCTCTTTGCATCGGCAATGGCCTGACCTAGATCATCAACGGGCTCATCCGATGCCTCTTCTTCAACTTCTTCCCGCATTGCCGCCCAAATTTCTTCCCGCATTACCGGCTCAGCTTCTTCCCCCATTGTTGTATCATCGTATTCAGGGAACCCATGGCCAGGATAGCTGTCGTCATCCTCTTCTTCTTCATTGTCTTCCATCATAACCCCTCTTTCTCCGTTCTTGGTCCAAACATTATAGTGGGGCATGAAACCTGACTCAAACAGGTGGACGTGAATGGTTCTTGACGTAGAGTAATTGCGACCATTCTTACAGCCAAGACATGGACAAGGCATAAAACCATCCGCCCGCTTGTTTGCCTCACCGCAAGCGTAAAAGTATGCACGCCCTCAACGAATCGGGGAGAGCATCGGTCATCGTACATCCATTGCGGCTCATCTTCATTACACAACACCGAATAGACCAAATTAATACAAGTTCATACATAAAGTTCATACAACACTTAAATGCAACAAACAAATAACTCTCTAGCTAAAGCATTTAAATGCAACAACAAATGCGATCAGATCGCAACTAAGGTAACAATTGATCCAACAGCATAATGATACCAAGCCTCACTATCGATGGCATATTTTCTAATCTTTCTAATCTTCAAGCGCATTTTCTCCATCTTGATCTTGTGATCATCGCATTTACATTGGCAACATGCAACTCCAATTCCATCTTCTCCCCTCAATTCTTTTCAATTTTTCTTTCAAGTACTCGTTTTCTCTTTCAACTAAATTTAACCTCTCGACAATAGGGTCGGTTGGAATTTCCGGTTCACATACCTCCTAGATAAAAATATCTATGTCAACTTGATGGGCATAATTTGTCATAAACACGAAATGCAACAAATAGTTTTAAAAGAGAATATACCACATCCGAATCATAACAAGGACGAGGGCCGACGGGGACGGATATCAAAACCATGGCACTATGTATAACAAACAACGACGGGTAAGATAATTATTATACGAGTAACTATATATCCAAATCACACAAACATCAATTTTTATATAAAATTTCATGAACAAGAGGCTCACCACAAGGTGGTGCCGGCTGACGGACGCAGTGGAGGCGATCGACGGTGGTTACGACAGAGATTTAGAAGGCACTAAGTAAACCACACCTACATATGCAAACTAAGTGTTATTTTGACCTCAAATTGCATATAAATCAAATACTAGCATATATATATATTTCCTCCCAAATTACTAAACTCACAAATTAATAACTATATAAAGCATTGCAAGAGCTAATCTAGCAATGAGAGATGAAAGGACAAAGTTGCTAACCTTTGTGATCACTTGAATGGATGGGGGCCTTCAAATCTTGACAAATTTTGGGCAAAATGTGTGATGAGCTCGAGGGGAGAAGAGGAAGAACAGATAGGAGAGGAGAGGGAAAGGGGGAA
Source organism: Aegilops bicornis (assembly GCA_021605145.1). Classification (NCBI taxonomy): domain Eukaryota; kingdom Viridiplantae; phylum Streptophyta; class Magnoliopsida; order Poales; family Poaceae; genus Aegilops; species Aegilops bicornis. The sequence goes on along the minus strand of CM038673.1, from coordinate 673,502,441 downwards.
GAACAGAGCGAAGCTGGACGAAGGGTTTATATGCAGGAGGACCTATAGTACCGGTTCGTGGCACGAACCGGTACTAAAGGTGCCGGAGGGGCCCAGATCGACAACATCCTGCCACCACCCTCATTAGTACCGGTGCGTGGCACGAACCGGTGCTAAAGGTTAGCCACGAACCGGTACTAATGACAGCGGCCCGGCTAGCCGTTGGAACCGGCACTAATGTATACATTTGTGCCGGCTCTAATACAAACCGGCACTAATGTGCTTCACGTTTGACCCTTTTTCTACTAGTGCAGCTGCAATTTAGACACCCGAAAGTAAGTACTATAGTAGCATATTCCACGCATCTCCTAGTGATTCAAGCGCTAGTTTCATCAATACCATTTAGCATGCTTGCTAATTATCAGTTTGATTGACCTTTATTTCTTGTAAAGTGGTTGTGGCAGGAACAAGGGAATGATTTCTGTGGATACTACATTTGCGAGTCCATCCGCCACACGACACTGTGAGCGGGCTACTCGACAAACAATATGAAGTGCGTAAATAACAATATTCACAATTTTATTTTATTACCATCATTTGTGTTGAGTTTCATTCATTCATTCATATATATATATATATATATATATATATATATATATATATATATATATATATATTGGCCCCTTCTTAAAATTAGATGTTTCGGATGCGGGATGAACTCCTAGCACCAGATCGCATGCAGCAATTCAAGAGGAATTGGCGGCATTCTTTCTTGACCACGTGATCGCTGAAGGCGGAGAATACTATGTGGACCACAGCGTCCGTATGTTAGGAGATTATATTTGTAAAAGATAATTATTGTATATATGTAGCGGTAGTGTCGGATAGATATACGAGAACTTGTTGTTCGACCAATCTCTCGGAGAAGGAGAGGTGGTCGATATCACTTCTCTCTGTATGCATATATGTTCATGACGATCTTCAGTTTCCTTCGTTTGCTTACTAGCTAGTTAGCGTGTCTAGCTAGTCCTCTCTATACGTATGTATAGTACGTAGCGTCGACCAAGCACGCACAAAAGAGAGGACATTTCTCTCTATTAATTAGCTAGCTAACACAATATATGAAACAACTAAATTAACCCCCAAAAACCTCCAAACCCCCCCCCCCCCTTCAAAAAAAAATAAAACCCCAGCCCTAATCGAAATGTGGACGTGGATGCCTATTGGTCTCGGTTAGTGCCACCAACCGGGACCAAAAGCCCTCCTTCCTGGACTCAGCGCACAGGCCACATGGAGGCCCATCTGTCCCGGTTCTGGATTGAATCGGCCCTTACCAACCGGGACAATAGGCCCTTTTTCTACTGAGTAAAATGCATCAGTGCACCCTAAACTTGCTGGTTAGGACCAAAACGGTCCTCAAACTCTGTAACTGCATCATTACAGTCCTAATACTTGTCTATACAAAGGCTAATACGGTCCTCCAATTTGGTCCTGCGGTCCTGGCGTACGTGCAGCATACGAAATCGCTGTACAGAGGCGTATTGGGTCGGCCACGTCGTCCGTTTGTAGGGCCCACTAGTTAGTTGACTACTGACTAGTCACCGGTGGGCAGAAATCCCCAATTCGCTCTCAAATCCCTACCTCTCACCACACTCCCAGCAGCCAGCGGGCGCTCAACCAAATCCCCGCCGCCGACCACACTCCTTCGACCAAATCCCCGCCGCAGTACGTACCGCTGGTAGCCATGGGCGGCGCAAGCGTGGCCGTGAGCTCGGTCTCAGGCGAGGGCGGCAACCTCGTCTTCTCTCCCCCGTCGGTCTCAGGCGTGGCCGCTGCTCCGCCCGTCGCTGGCCATAGCTCCACCGCCCGTCGCCGGCCGTGGTTACTGAAGAAGGTCTGGCGCCATGGACAGCCTTGTCTTCGACCGGAGACTTGCCAGGTTAGCGGACGGCTTCCATGGATGTGCTGGAGGCTCGCTATCGCGGTCACGTGCTGCTCCCGACGGCTGTCGGCGTCAGTAGCTCGGCGGTGACGCCCTTGCGCTTTTGGCGGCCATGGAGATAATTGCGGCGTCCTGCCGTCAGAGGTCAGCATCCAGGTCGCTTGTTGACTGGACAAGTGCATTCATACGGAGAGCTTGAGATGCTGGAGTGCGGACGGTTCATTGTCGCCGAGGACCAAAAAGACGCTGATTTATCCTGTTTTGGTTCATGTCAGGAGAAGGGAGGACCTCACTCGAACCCATCAGTTCACCGCAATCCTGGCTCCCGTGATGCTTGATGACAAGTTCATCAACTGTGTGTCCTGTTTCTATGTTCATCAAGAGCATGTACTTGTGTATCCTGTTGCTATGTAGTGAATCAATACAAAATTGCACCTGAAAATGAACAGTTCTTTGGCTGAATGTAAATTCTGAAACAAAATCAACAGTGTTGGTTGCATTTTGGTTTGCATACAACTTGAATAATAGTGCTGAAAATGAACAACACTTTCTCAACTCATAATGGCACATGAAGACCAATTGCTAATGACACATGACAATAAACAGTGCATTATTTAAAATATAGAGCATTTGCTGAATGAAAATAAATAGTACTTAAGTTCAAAATCTGAGTAATTAAGGTCTGCAATAGTAGTTTCCTAATGAAAAGACACCTCTTGCACTTCATGATCAGCACAATGATCATAAGCAAAACATTGCCACTACAAGTTCTGCACCTGATCATAAGCAGAAACACAAAAAGATAAGAATATCATTTCCAACTTGACATCCCTTCACCTAAATTCATCGAACATGTTAACCTTTCTAGGTTTCTTAAAACATGTCATGTTCTGATTGGTAGGTGCAGATTTTTTCTTTGTCTTGTTTCCTTCAACTGGGCATGGATTAAACCTTGCCTCCTCAACTCTTGAACTAGTTGCTGCAGCTCGTTCTTGCAATTGTTCCTCCAGCATGACATGCCTCATTGCTTGATCGACCATTTGGTCCTCCATGGCTTTCTTGTTTGTTTCTTCAGCTCTCCTCTTTCGCAGCTCCCATTCTTCATTCCTTGCTGTGCCTTGCTGATTATTCTGCTGCTCCCAAGCTTTTTGCCTAGCAGCTTCCTCAGCCTCTTTAAAAATTCTCCAACCCTCCTGCCTCTCAAACTCCTCTGCTTGATGTATTAGAAAAGCTGCCTCCTCCTGCTGGTGTGATGTATTTGCAAGCATTTTTTTCTCCTGTGCAATCCTTCTCTTCTCTTCGGCCTTTTTTTCCTTTGCTAACTCGGCATTTCTTTTTCTCTCATCCATCATTTTCCTTTTCTTCTCTGCCATTTGAAGTTTCTCCTCTTGGGCCTTTCTCTTTTTTTCCTCAATAGCTCTTCTCTTTTCTTCTGCAGCAAGTCTCTTCTCCTCTAGTATAGCTTTTTTCTTTTCCTCAGCTGCTTGTTTCTTAGCTTCCAACTCTTCCTTTCTCTTTTGAGCCGCAAGCTTAATTTTGTCCTCTTCTTCTTTCAACTTTGCCATAGCTGCTTCAAACTTTGCTTGGTCTGCAACTTCTCTTTTCTCAGCTGCAGCTCTTAACTTTGCCAGTGCTAGAATCTCTCTTTTCCTGTGAACGTTGCCCTCCTTCGTTGCAGTAGTAGGGACAACCGGTGGCTGAGACATGATGTGCTCCTCTATGAACACGGAATTTGGTAATGGATTTGTCCTTTTGTCCAATGAGGCATAAAGATACCATGGACATCCATCCTCACACTTAGCACCAATCCTAGTTTTATCATTCTTGGGAAATGTGATGCTCACTCTCTCTTTCACACTATACTCTCTGATTGCTCTTCTTAGCAAATCAACTGATGAGAATAGTTGCCCCACATGGAACTTTGGATCATGCATATCTTCGGCTGTAAAAGATTTGAAATTGAACTTCATCTCATCCTCATCCGATTCCGGAGCTTCTAATTTCTCATCTTCAGAGTTACAATCTTCAACCACTTGCTTCCCTTTCATATCACTAACATAATGTAGTTGCTCCTGCACCAAGTCCTCGTCACCATCCTCCAAATCATAATCACTATCTACAATCTCGGGAACATAGTCACTATCTTCACTATCATTATCACTGCCACATCCTTCTTCATCAATATTACCTTGCTTTGCTCTTGGCCTCAACCTAACAACTTCTTCAATGCTCACAAATTCATTGGCCTCACATAGAGTGTTGTCGTCAACATAACTACCATCAACTATGCTTTCCTCTTCACCACTAACATTACCAATGCTTTTATTCTTAGGACTGATAACAGGAGGTAAATATGCCGGTGGAGTAGCAACCACATCACTCCATGCTTGTCCTCCACCACCACTGTAGCTGTCTTCATGATCCATAAAAATCATCAAATACCGGTGCCCTCTTTTTACCATTCTCGCAATGTCAACAACATCCTCTTCCTTAGATAACAACCTTGCACCATCTTCATTCAATTGAGAACCAGGTAGCAACCAGTACATGGAAACCCTACCAGCCATCTCATACCCAATATGCTCTATCAAATCTTCAAGCATCTTCATGCATACACACTGAGTGTCGCAAAAATCATAACAAGTCTTTTTCCCATTCAGATAGGCCCTGTTTCTTCCGCTGCCATGGAAAAATCCTCCATGAAAGAACTCCAAAGTGAAAAAATTACTGTCTTTCGCTGCAAACAGAGCAAAATTGAACTAATTCAGACATTCAGTTTCAGAAAGCCCTACAAATCCGTAAACCCTAGGCTAATGTGCGTCAAATCCCACCAAATAAACGCATAAATCATGAGGGATCACCAAACCACTGCCTACTCTATTGGAAAACACTTGTTAGAGGCAAAAGTTTCAGAGGCAAATCCATAGGAAGTTTGACACTCACCGTACGTGGGTGCCGCCGTTTTCTCATGGCGTCGTATGGGGCCGACCGTCGCGGCCATGAACCACCGCCTGCAGTTACGAGATGGGGATCAACGTTCCTCCGGATCAACGTTACGAGAATGCGGCCCTGCGTTCCTCCGCTGTCCCCGATGCTCGCATGGGGATCAACCGTCGCCGATCAGCCGTCCCTTGCCGCCACGTCCAAGAACAGGGGAAAAACTCGAACAGGGGCGAGCAGATGAGAGATTCTGCCCCCGATCTCCTTAGCTGACGTGGCCGACCCAATACGCCTCTGTACAGCGATTTCGTATGCTGCACGTACGCCAGGACCGCAGGACCTAATTGGAGGACCGTATTGGCACTGTATAGACGAGTATTAGGACTGTAATGATGCAGTTACAGAGTTTGAGGACCGTTTTGGTCCTAACCAGCAAGTTTAGGGTGCACTGATGCATTTTACTATTTTTCTACTAGTGCCACCTTCACTGCTGTCACGGCCAGCAGTAGAAGCCCGGCGAGCAGGAGGAACCACAGAGCGCTACCATCACGCTTGGACCCATGGTTGCTGCTTCCTGCCAGCTGACTATACTACTTGCTACTTGGCTACAAAAGGCTACCGCGGGATGAGATGGACATGGACGGGGGAGAAGACGCGGTATTTATGCACGGCGAGGGGGGCATAACGGCGTGCATGGCGACCTGCGCGGAAGACGCGAGAGGCTCGGCCTGGCAATCGATCCGACGATTGCGCGAGGGCGCGTTGGCGCGCACGGCGTCCCGTGCCAGGACGAGTTGACGTAAGCTCGTGTTCCGGAGTACCACTGGTGGTAATATTTTTCAACCGTTTGGGAGGCAGATATGGATGGGGTCTCCATTCAGAAGATGGAGGACTGTGCGTGCCACTTCCCCGTGCATGAGAGGTTGAATCGAGGTTTCAACTCAGTCCACTTGCCTCGAGTACTTAATACGTGTGGTCAGTAGTGCGTGTGGTGTTTACATACAATTGCTTCCATGCATCGACCGGATAAAGAAAGGGCGTCTGCTCCCGCTTGCATGCCATTGTCGGGTGGGTTCTACGCAGTGGATCGATATGTATGTTCGTCAATTCGATTTTGACATGCACTAATATTTTTGTTAGTTAAATTTAAGATTAAAATCTGACACAAAATTAAAAAAACTAATAAACCAGAACGGAGGTAGTAGTACTCAACCGCGATTGCGTTGTGCCGCTGTTGGGCTTATGGAGCCGAGGCGAGCACCAGCAGCTAGCCATAGTGACGGGAGGAGGAGGAGGATCTTGAGATGGAGCCGAGACGTATAAAGAGAGCGTCCACGGGGAAGAGGGAGCCATCAGCATGGTCCATGGATGGTGAAAATTGATGACCCATCGTATTCTAAAAAAAAATTGATGACCCCTCATGGCCACATGTAAGAGATGAGGGGAGAGCTTGTTTTTGTAGCCCTAATTAACCACACGATCACGAAGAGCCAAGCGCAATGGGCATTTTTTTTAGGGACAAGTGCAATGGCCAATGGGCATTGCTCCTACGCAGGAAGCAAGGTTGTCACAATATTGATTTAGTTGTGTGATTTTGCATTCCAAATTTATTAGACCGACTCTAAGATTAATAGTTTTTCGTGAGTACGTAAAAGCTTGTGTATCTTTTATTAATACTAGATAGAGAGTGTGCAAGAGCCTAGCACTAGTCCATGTCAGGAATAAGCGAGGGGGGTGGAGGATTACACGGGAGAGAGTAACACTACAGATTGAGCTTGATCTAAATATTATCATAATCTCAACAAATAGTCCCAAAATAACATTAACTTGTTAGATAACTAGTGGCAAGTTCATAGTACAAAGTATTTTGTATTTTCAAAGGGGTTGCATGTCCAGGAGTTTGCAACAGGTGACGGCAGTCAAATAACATAACCTGTAAGAAAGAAAGAAAGAAAGAAAATTAGAGAAAAAATTGCACAGATCTTGATGTATAATCTCACAAATATTACATCAACTGAGACTTAACCAAGCCTCAGTCGACTGAGATGTAGCAAAACTATGGCGGGGTTCTGCACACAATTTCTCAAGATTATATTATTGTATTGTGACAATATGTATTATACTCGACTACGATTTAGCAAATCGACATTTATTTCACGCAACAGAACTGTTGTTACAAAGATAAAAAAAATCGTGTCATGGCTGGAGACCGGTGTACCCTAGATCTAAATAGACACTGACGCACGTCAACATCAGCTAGCATGCAAACAACACACACACTACAGGTACTACTAGCAGAAGAAAAGTACATGGACGACAGTTCCCACGAACGGCTTGATGAGATGCGTCGTCCGAAAATCGTCTGGAGACTGTCGTGTGTATAGCATCTCTCAGCAGTAAAGTACGTAGCAGTCGATGAAGGACGTTCCTGAATCCATGCATATTTGAAGGCAGCTTTCGTCTTGCTTCAGTTCTCGTCCGGCCTCCACCTTCACCGCCGTCAAGGCGCGGCGGAGCTTCCACTGGCAGGTGACCATGCACAGTTGCCTCTCTCCGGCATGGCCTCCGTGCTTCCGGCAGTGGGCCGGGCAGTCCGATACACGGAAGTTGTCTCCGGCGCCGCTCTCCCCCACCGGAAGGATTTCTCCCGCCGCCTTCTCCCAGACGCCGGCGCCGGCGCCGGTGCCGCCACGCTGGAGCTGGAGCGCGCGCCCGCAGATTGCAGCGCAAATGAAGTCGGGCTCGCGTGACTCGATGCATTTATCAAAGCAGACTTCTTGTGTGGACTGCATCTCCGCCGGCGTCACGGCCAGCAGAAGCCCGGCGAGCAGGAGACAACACACAGCGCTGCCCTTACCCATGGCTGCTGCCAGCAACTTTACTTCACTTGGCTAAAAAGTGACTGCAGATAGCACCGGATGAGATGGGCATGGGCGGGCGGGAAGATGCAGTATTTAGGGCATCTCCAGCCGCGCCAGCAGGAAGGCCTCCCCAGGCGATTTTTTTAGCGCCGAAAAAACGGCCCAGTCGCGCCTACAGGAGCCTGATTTTCACCGGCTTGGACCGAAAACAGCGCCGGTGGACCCAACCCGAACCTGGCGCGCTGGGGGGCGCCGGGGCGAGCTGTTTTGGCGCGAAAAAGACGCGGGCCAGCCGCGTCAGCGACTCGGCGCCTCGTCTTCCCCCAATGGCCTCGGTTCGGAAATCAATGGCAAGGCTGCCGTCGGTCAGCCTTGCCATTGATTCCTCACGGCGGCGCTTCACGGGACGGCGGCACGCCTCCTCCCTCGCCGCAGCGTACACAGGCGCGGCCCGGCTATAAAAGCGGCGGCCTCCACTCGCCCGTGCCCACACCCCGCCCTCGCCGCCGTCCGGCCCCTCCCTCTCCCTGCCTCTCCGGCGCGCCGCCCGACCCTCCCTCTACCTCTCCCGAGCCGCCCGCCCCGCTTCGCCATGGCGTAACGCTTCCCGGAGAAGGCGGCGGCTAACGGTTGCCGCCCGTTAAGCTCCGCGAGTCAGAGTCTCGCTCTGTTCGGCGAACATCCGGCGCCACGGACATGCGCGCCCAACGGGTGGAGGCTCGCCGGGGAGTGCCCATTCCCCGCTGTTCGACGCCGGCGTAATCCGAGGTACTTTGCCGAGGAGGTCGAGATCGCGGCGTCGTCCCTCACCGACGCCCAACGCCTTCCCTCCCCGATACCGCCGACAACCACGCGGCTGGCGGCGATTTCAGCGCCGCCAGAGCAGCGCTTATGCGTCACCAACGGCGCGCGGTGGTCGGCCGGCGTATCAGCCGAGGGCGCCACCTGCGTGGCGTCCCGGCCGCACACTCGAGGGCGTGCTCACGTACCTCGAGGACGGCAACGACCGCCGCGTACCCTTCGGCGAGGGTGGCCGCCGGCGCAAAGACCGTGCGTCGGGCCATGGGCGCCAAGGAGGTTCGGCGCTTCTCTGCTTCCTCCTCATCACGCTCTTCTTCCCATTCCTCCGGCTCTCCGGCCGCTGCTCGGCGTCATGGCGAGCTCAAGGGCGGAGATGCCGGCCGGGCGCACTCGCAGCGCGGCATCGCCATCAACGAGGGCGGGCGCTTCGCCTCGCCGCTCCTCCGCGCTTCGTCAAGCCAAAGACGGAGCTGGGCCGGCGCCAGTGAAGACGGAGCTGGCCGGCGCCGGTGAAGGCGGAGTTCGACGACGACGACGCGGCCCTCGAATGGGTGCGCCAGACTCCATTGCGTTGGAGAAGGCGCGAGAAGGAGAAGGAGCGCCATCGCCGCCCTCACGCCTTCGAGGAGCGCCGACGCGGCCGCGAGGAAGGCGGGTCGTAGTCTTATGGCGACAATGACGACGACGACGCCACGCCTGTTCGCCAAGGCGATGCCGGGCAGGGTCCAAGAGGGCACCCGTCAAGGAGGAGAAGGCCGACGACGATGGCGGCGACGGCGGCGACGACTTCAGCCCCTTTCTTTTTTTTAGATTAGGTTAATGTAATGTTTGGACGAATTTCGCCGAAATTTGCCATGGTTGGCCGAAATTTAACTAGTTTTTATCATAACTTCGCCGAACAGGTTTTCTTTTAAAAAATACGGCGCTGAGGCGGCCCACGAAGGCCGACGGTGAGGACCGACTTCGCCCAGGGCCATTTTTTATGCTGCTCACCCTCAGCGGCGCTTTTAGACGCCCCCTGGGGGGCCAACGGCTAGAGATGCCCTTATGCACGGTAAGACCTCTTCCAATGCAGATGTGCTTAGATGAGGTGCTAAGTGCATTAAATACCTTAGTAACTTAACTCCCCAATGCATAGATGCTTAATTGTTGTTGCTAAGCATACTCTATTTAATGAGTTGTCACCTAAAGTCTTTCATGAATTGGTCAAGTTATTTCATTTAATTGGTTTGCCTAAGTTCACATGCTTGGTATTGGTTATTTCCGAAGTCATAAAAGTCCTCTCTCTCTTTCTTAATTATTATGTTATGTCATTTTTTTGTTTATGTGACATGCTTAGCACTTGTCCACTGTGAAGCACTCGAAGGGCCTGAGGGGCGCATGCCGACGCGAGTGGTGCGGGCTGGCATCGATCCGACGATTGCGCGAGGGCACGTGGGCGCGCACGCCGCTCTTCCGTGTCCCGACGAGCTGACATGGGCTCGTGTTCCGGAGTACTACTTGTGATAATTTTCAATCGGTTGGGAGGCAGATGGATGGCGATGAGTGCAATTTTAATTCAGAAGATGGAGGCCCCGTGCATGAGAGAGGAGAGTTGAGGTTAACCAATTGCTTCCGATCAGTCCACTTGCCTCCAAGTATCGCCTGCGGAGTTTTAAACTTTTAATTGCCTGCATACAACACTTGCTCCGATCAATCAGATAAAAGTACCCGTGCCTGCTGCTCTATCTCATGCAGTTGTCGGATGGTTCACGCGATGGATCGATGTGTTTGCTTGTGAATAGATACGCTTCGAGGAGATGAACAAAAGAAAAACCAACAGAAATGTTTAAAATTTGACGTCAGATTTTTAAGCATGACAAATCTAACGCTTGAGATGATAAATTGCGTTGTAGTCAGCATGGCTATTTTCTTGAGCAAACATGGCAAATTTTGGCAAACAAATGAGCATGACAAAGATTTGCCATGCGGCTGAAGGAAATTGACATGCTCGCGGCAATATAAACTGTCATCCCCCATCAGATTGTAGTGAATTGTAGGTGCACATGAGCGGCATCAATGGTGCCCAGCCGGTGCTCCCTCCCCCATCAGATGAGCGGCATCTGATGGGGTTGAAGGAAATTGACATGCTCGCGGCAATATAAACTGTCATCCCCCATCAGATTGTAGTGAATTGTAGGTGCACATGAGCGGCATCAATGCCGGTGCTCCCTCCCCCCCCCCCCTCTCCAACGAACCCATTCCCGAGCACGGCCAGCCATCGATGCAATGAGCTCCAATGATTTGACGCGATCGCTAAAGATGACCATGGTACTCATTCCTAGCGGCAGTCACTACCGCTGGGCCTACTGCCATCTTTTACTTTGACCCAGCTGCAGTCGCCATCTCCGAGAAATTTTTGTCCGCTTCTTGCTTGAGTCACTTTCCTCTCTCGAAAGCATCAAACGACTGCAAGGGGTGCCTCTCTAACGAATCCAGACTATGAAAGGGGCGAAAGGCAAAAAATCATGGCAGAGCAATTTTCTCTCATATAAACACAGTACAGAAGCAGGGGCTTACATACACGACGCACATACATTTATCTTATGAACACGCACATACCTTGCCCTTATGTCGGTGTGGATCGACTATCTATGGGGTGATCTAGCCCCTTTGTGGTTCGGCGAGGGGAATGCACAAAACGCAAAGAGCGGGTAGAGCAGAAGGCGTAATGATTTTGCCCAGGTTCGGGCCACCTTTGAGGTGTAACACCCCGCTCCTGCTTTGGTGTATTAAGAATGTGTGGAGCACAAGTACACGGAGTGCTCTTCCCCGGCAAGGTGCTAGGAGAAGGCAGCTACACGAGCAAATGTGCTTTGGGTTTGAATGGGTTCGAACCCTTGTAAAGATTGCCTTGGCCCTCCTTTTATAGCTCAAATGGGTTACCACAGAGGCAAAAAAGTAATTACATAATGATTAGATAGCAAACAATGCTATCATACCTAACTCTGCTAGTTAGGACAAGAAGCATTAAATGCATAGTTAGGTGTCATGAGGAGGAGAAGCCGCAGCAAGGATATTGCACCACTTACCTATCTAACTCCTATTATCTTGATACGCCATTTGGACGGGTGTCAATAAAGGTGATAATCCTTCCGGCATGTTGACACGTGTCCGGTAAGCTCCACCTAACCGCCCGCGGGATCAACACCTCACTGAGCAGCGACAACTGTTTGGTGAGGTGGAGCGCTAGCAGTTGGCGGGGGCCTGCTAGCCACGGAGCTTGCCGGGCCTTCGCCTTGCCGGCTCGGCCTTGTCGGCAAGGGCTGTTTTGAGTGTTCCATTTTTTAATCTTGGTCTTCTTGATGCTCTTCTTGATTTCTCAAAGTGTTGCTTCTTTGATTTGGAAATTTGCTTTATAGCTTGTCGGCCTTGATCTCAGGCTGGTTTCCAGCAAGCCCCCTTGCCGGGTGTGCTTTCATTGTCGTGCATAAATCCGGGGTACTAAAGGCCCCCGTTCTTAGTGCACCGTCAGGAGTCCCTGATACGTCTCACTACTTTTCCTAACGCTTTTCCTCTTGTTTTGGACTCTAATTTGCATGATTTGAATGAAACTAACCCCGGACTGACGCTGTTTTTAGCAGAACTATCATGGTGTTGTTTTCGTGCAGAAATAAAAGTTTTCGGAATGGAACGAAACTTTGCGAGGATTTTTTTACACAATAAAAGAGAATTTCTGAAGCCAAGATCCACCGGAGGGGGGCACCTGGGTGGGCACAACCCACCAGGGCACGCCTGCCCCCACCCCCAGGCGCGCCCAGGTGGGGACCCCGCAGACCCTGAAACCGACGCTATAAAATCACATTTTTCCAGAAAAAATCGAGGAAAAAGAATTATCGCGTTCCACGAGACGGAGCTGCCGTCACCTCCTGTTCTTCATCGGGAGGCCATATCTGGAGTACGTTTGGGGCTCCAGAGAGGGGGGTCTTCGATCTTCGTCATCGCCAACCCTTCTCCATCACCAATTCCATGATGCTCCCCATCAGGAGTGAGTAATTCCTTCGTAGGCTCGCTGGTCGGTGAGGAGTTGGATGAGATTCATCATGTAATCTAGTTAGTTTTGTTATGGCCTGATCCCTAGTATCCACTATGTTCTGAGATTGATGTTGTTATGACTTTGCCATGCTTAATGCTTGTCACTTTGGGCCCGGGTGCCATGATTCCAGATCTGAACCGTTTGTATTATCATCATTATATCTATGTTCTAGATCCGATCTTGCAAGTTATAGTCACCTACTACATGTTATAATCCGGCAACCCCGGAGTGACAATAGTCGGGACCACTCCCGGTGATGACCGTAGTTTGAGGAGTGTTCATGTATTCACTGTGTGTTAATGCTTTGTTCTGGTTCTAAAAAGAGGCCTTAATATCCCTTAGTTTCCAATTGGACCCCGCTGCCACGGGAGGATAGGACAAAAGATGTCATGCAAGTTCTTTCCATAAGCATGTATGACTATTTACGGAATACATGCCTACATTATATTTATAAACTGGAGCTAGTGCCGTATCGCCCTAGGTTATGACTATCACATGATGAATATCCTCCAACAAGTTACGGATCCAATGCCTATGAATTTCTCTTATATTGTTCTTGCTAAGTAACTACTGCTATCGTTACTGTTGCACTTGCTACAAAACTACTGATATCACTATTACCGTTACTATTGTTGTCGCTATTATTATCAAAACTATCATATTACTTTGCTACTCATCACGTTGTTGCAGATAATTAATCTCCAGGTGTGGTTGAATTGACAACTCTGCTGCTAATACTTTCAAGTATTCTTTGGCTCCCCTTGTGTCGAATCTATAAATTTGGGTTGAATACTCTAACCACGAAAACTATTGTGATCCTATATACTTGTGGGTTATCAAGACCTTTTATGGCGCCGTTGCCGGGGAGCATAGCTATATTTGTTGAGTCACTTGGGATTATTATCAATTTATCACCATGAAGAATCTGAAGGATGCTAAGACTAAGATTTATCCCTCTAAGACGAGGGGAGGTAAGTAACTGCCATCTAGCGCTGCTTTAGATTCACCTTCTGTTATAAGTAAACTTGCAACAACACCACATGCTATTGATACGTCTCCGTCGTATATATAATTTTTTATTGTTCCATGCCAATATTATTCAACTTTCATATACTTTTTGGCAACTTTTCTATACTATTTTTGGGACTAACATATTGATCCAGTGCCCAGTGCCAGTCCCTGTTCGTTGCATGTTTTATGTTTCGCAGAATATCCATATTAAACGGAATCCAAACGGGATAAAAACGGACAGAGCTTATTTTTGGAATATTTGGAAAATTCCGGAAGAAAAATCCACGCAAGACGGTGCCCGAGGTGGCCACGAGGCAGGGGGCGCCCCTGCCTCCCCTGGGCGCGCCCCTGACTCTCGTGGGCCACCGTAAGGCGGTTGATGCCCTTCTTTGGCCGCAAGAAAGTTAATTTTTGATAAAAAATCACGGCGAAGGTTTCAGTCCAATCAGAGTTACGGATCTCCATATATATACGAAACAGTGAAAGGGCGCCACACGAGAACGCAGAAACAGAGAGCGACAGAGAGACAGATCCAATCTCGGAGGGGCTCTCGCCCCTCCCACGCCATGGAGGCCAAGTACCAGAGGGGAAACCCTTCTCCCATCTAGGGAGGAGGTCAACGAAGAAGAAGACGAAGGGTCCCCCTCTCCCCTTCTCTTCCGGTGGCGCCGGAACGCTGCCGTGGCCATCATCATCACCGCAATCTTCAGCAACAACTTCACCGCCATCATCACCAACTCTTCCCCCCTCTATGTAGCGGTGTAACTCTCTCTTACCCGCTGTAATCTCTACTTAAACATGTGATCAACGCTATATATTATTTCCCAATGATATATGGCTAACCTATGATGTTTGAGTAGATCTGTTTTCTCCTATGGGCTATTTCATGATCAAGATTGGTTTGAGTTGCATGTTTTATTATTGGTGCTGTCCTATGGTGCTCTCTGTGTCGCGCAAGTGTGAGGGATTCCTGCTGTATGGTTTGCAATATGTTCATGATTTGCTTATGGTGGGTGGCGTGAGTGATGTACACATACCCGAGTAAGTAGGTTGTTTGCGTATGGGATAAAGGGGACTTGATGCTTTAATGCTATGGTTGGGTTTTACCTTAATGATCTTTAGTAGTTGCAGATGCTTGCTAGAGTTCCAATCATAAGTGCATATGATCCAAGTAGAGAAAGTATGTTAGCTTATGCCTCTCCCTCAAATGAAATTGCAATAATGATTACCGGTCTAGTTATCGATTGCCTAGGGACAAATAACTTTCTCGTGACAAAAAGCTCTCTACTAAAACTAATTTAGTTGTGTCTTTATCTAAACAGCCCCTAGTCTTTATTTACGTGCTCTTTACTTTCTTGCAAGCTTACCCAAAAACACCTACAAAGTATTTCTAGTTTCATACTTGTTTCCAGAAAGTTTAACATCAAGCGCGTGAGAGTTGTATTGGTGGTCGATAGAACTTGAGGGAATATTTGTTCTACCTTTAGCTCCTCGTTGGGCTCGACACTCTTACTTATCGAAAGAGGCTACAATTGATCCCCTATACTTGTGGGTTATCAAGACCTTTTTCTCGGCGCCCGTTGTCGGGAGCAATAAGCGTGGGGTGAATATTCTCGTGTGCTTGTTTGCTTTATCACTAAGTAATTTTTATTTCCGGTTCTTAGTTGTTCTCTATCTTTAGTTATGGATATGGAACACGAAATACCAAAAAAATTAGGTGTACTTGCTGCTCATGGAGATGGGGAACCTCCTAAAACCCTCGATGCTGGTTATGTGAAAAATATTATGTACTACTTTAATAATCCTGAAAAAACCCTATTCAACTATGTTATGGGAGTAACGTTGGATCAACGTGAATCTTTAGGGATTATCGCTTGACACAAAAAGGGAAACTATTATGGGATCAAATTAATATGTTGTATTGGTATGCTAGGCAACTATGCTTGAGATATGATTATACTTGTTGCTCTAGGATGAAGGCTCCACACCTTCCCTTTTCATGCAAATTTAATGATAATAAAACCTTAGCCTCTTATGCTAATGGTATATATGATTACTATGATGTGGAACAAATAGAAGAATTTGTTGCTTTTATGGGTGCCTATGAAATTGAATCTATGTTTAAAGAGTTTGAAGATTTTGATGATTCGGTTTATAGACCTGAAAATTTAGCTATCTCAAATATTGCTATGAGAATTATGAATATAATTCCGATATTAATGCACTTATTGAGAAAGTCTCCGCTGTCCAAGAAGAGACTAATATTTTGCAGGAATCTACGGAAGGAGAAGTTGATGAAACTATGAGCTCATTGGATGAAAAAGATGAGGAGGAGAGCGAAGAACAAAAGGAGGAAGAGCGGATTGATCACCCGTGCCCACCTTCTAATGAGAGTAACTCTTCAACTCATACATTGTTTAATTCCTTCATGCTTACGAAGGATGATTACTATGATGATTGTTATGATCCCGTTGATTCTCTTGAAATATCCCTTTTGATGATGCTTGCTATGCTTGTGGCCAAGATGCCAATATGAATTATGCTTATGGAGATGAACTTGCTATAGTTCCTTATGTTAAAAATGAAATTGTTGCTATTGCACCCACGCATGATAGTTCTATTATCTTTTTGAATTCTCCCGACTATACTATATCGGAGAAGCTTGCTCTTATTAAGGATTATATTGATGGGTTGCCTTTTACCGCTGCACATGATGATTTTGATAGATATAATATGCATGTGCTTGCTGCTCCTACTTGAAATTATTATGAGAGAGGAACTATATCTCCACCTCTCTATGTTTCCCACACGATAAAATTGCAAGAAACTGTTTATACTATGCATTGGCCTTTACTATGTGTGGATGAATTGTTCTTTTATGACATGCCAATGCATAGGAAGAGAGTTATACTTCTTCATTGCATGATATATGTTACTTTGTGCTCACTACTAAATTACAAATCATTGCTAATTAAAATTGGCTTTGATATACCTTGGGATCCGGGTGGATTCACTACTTGAGCACTATATGCCTAGCTTAATGGCTTTAAAGAAAGCGCTGCCAGGGAGACAACCCGGAAGTTTTAGAGAGTCATTTATTTATGTTGAGTGCTTTCATATAGTTTAAAACAACAAAAATAAAGAGGGGAACCCAAAACTTTTTCAAAAAGAAAAGCGAAAGTGAGAAAGACGAGCATTGTTGAAGTGGGAGCTAGCCTTGAACTTCGTTCATGCTCACGGAAACTTTGTGAATCTTGATTACAGAAACTTTTCAACAAAAATAATTATCCCCTTGTACAATTCCATTGTATTATAAAAATAACGTGCCAAGGTTTGCCTTTAGGATGTTTACAATGCTTGTTGGTTTGTGCGGTGCAGGACAGAAACTTTGGATGTAGTGCGCGATTTCTAATTTTTTACTGGAATGTCAAACGGTTCTGATTATTTTTTCACTGTCTTTATATAATTTTTTTTATTTTTCCTAATTTTGGAAGAATTTTTGAAGTACCAGAGGTATGGTGAATGTTCAGATTATTACAGACTGTTCTGTTTTAGACAGATTTTGTTTTTGATGCATAGTTTGCTTGTTTTGATGAAACTATCAATTTATATCAGTGGATTAAGCCATGAAAAAGCTATATTACAGTATACACAATGCAAAACAAAATATGAATTGGTTTGCAACAGTACTTAGAGTAGTGATTTGCTTTATTATACTAACGGATCTTACCGAGTTTTCTATTGAAGTTTTGTGTGGATGAAGTGTTCGATGATCGAGAAGGTCTCGATGTGAGAAGAAGGAAGAGAGGCAAGAGCTCAAGCTTGGGGATGCCCAAGGCACCCCAAGTGAATATTCAAGGAGACTCAAGCGTCTAAGCTTGGGGATGCCCTGGAAGGCATCCCCTCTTTCTTCAACAAGTATCGGTATGTTTTCGGATTCGTTTCGTTCATGCGATATGTGCAAATCTTGGAGCGTCTTTTGCATTTAGTTTTCACTTTTATTTTATGCACCATGCTGGTATGAGATAGTCCTTGGTTGATTTATAGAATGCTCATTGCACTTCACTTATATCTTTTGAGTATGGCTTTATAGAATGCTTCATGTGCTTCACTTATATCATTTGAAGCTTGGATTGCCTGTTTCTCTTTACATAGACAACCGTCATTTGTAGAATGCTCTTTTGCTTCACGTATATTTGTTACAGC
This sequence comes from Aegilops bicornis, assembly GCA_021605145.1. Lineage (NCBI taxonomy): Eukaryota > Viridiplantae > Streptophyta > Magnoliopsida > Poales > Poaceae > Aegilops > Aegilops bicornis. Next base: position 673,484,626 of record CM038673.1, on the reverse strand, counting down.
ATGGACATATCTTTTGTAGAAAGAATTAAACTCTCGTGCTTCACTTATATCTATTTAGAGAGATGACAGGAATTGGTCATTCACATGGTTAGTCATAAAACCCTACATAAAACTTGTAGATAACTGAATATGATATGTTTGATTCCTTGCAATAGTTTTGTGATATAAAGGTGGTGATATTAGATTCGTGCTAGTTGATTAATTGTGAAATTGAGAAATACTTGTGTTGAGGTTGGCAAGTCCCGTAGCATGCACGTATGGTGAACCGTTATGTAACGAAGTTGGAGCATGAGGTGTTTATTGATTGTCTTCCTTATGAGTGGCGGTCGGGGACGAGTGATGGTCTTTTTCCTACCAATATACCCCCCTAGGAGCAGGCGTGTAGTACTTTGTTTCGATAGCTAATAGACTTTTGCAATAAGTATGTGAGTTCTTTATGACTAATGTTGAGTCCATGGATTATACACTCTCACCCCCTTCCATCATTGCTAGCCTCTTCGGTACCGTGCATTGCCCTTTCTCACCTCGAGAGTTGGTGCAAACTTCGCCGGTCCATCCAAACCCCGTGATACGATACGCTCTATCACACATAAACCTCCTTATATCTTCCTCAAAACAGCCACCATACCTACCTATTATGGCATTTTCATAGCCATTCCGAGATATATTGCCATGCAACTTCCATCATCATCATATACATGACTTGAGCATTTATTGTCATATTGCTTTGCATGATCGTAAGATAGCTAACATGATGTTTTCATGGCTTGTCCGTTTTTTGATGTCATTGCTACGCTAGATCATTGCACATCCTGGTGCACCGCCGGAGGCATTCATATAGAGTCATATGTTTGTTCTAGATATCGAGTTGTAATATTGAGTTGTAAGTAAATAAAAGTGTGATGATCATCATTATTAGAGCATTGCCCCAGTGAGGAAAGGATGATGGAGACTATGATTCCCCCACAAGTCGGGATGAGACTCCGGACGAAAAAAAGAGAAGGCCCAAAAAAAGAAAAAAAAGAGAGAAAAAGAGAGAAGGGACAATGTTACTATCCTTTTACAACACTTGTGCTTCAAAGTAGCACCATGTTATTCATATAGAGAGTCTCTTGAGTTATCACTTTCATATACTAGTGGGAATTTTCATTATAGAACTTGGCTTGTATATTCCAACGATGGGCTTCCTCAAATGCCCTAGGTCTTCATGAGCAAGCAAGTTGGATGCACACCCACTTAGTTTCAGTTTGAGCTTTCATACACTTATAGCTCTAGTGCATCCGTTGCATGGCAATCCCTACTCCTCACATTGACATCAATTGATGGGCATCTCCATAGCCCCTTGATTAGCCGCGTCGATGTGAGACTTTCTCCTTTTTTTGTCTTCTCCACATAACCCCCATCATCATATTCTATTCCACCTATAGTGCTATGTCCATGGCTCATGCTCATGTATTGCGTGGAAGTTGAAAAGGTTTGAGAAACGTCAAAAGTATGAAACAATTGCTTGGCTTGTCATCGAGGTTGTGCATGATGTGAATATTTTGTGTGGTGAAGATGGAGCATAGCCAGACTATATGATTTTGTAGGAATGAGCTTTCTTTGGCTATGTTATTTCAATAAGACATAATTGCTTGGTTGGTATGCTTGAAGTATTATTGTTTTTATGTCAAAGGATAAACTATTGCTTTGAATCACTCGTGTCTTAATATTCATGCCATGATTAGACATATGATCAAGATTATGCTAGGTAGCATTCCAAATCAAAAATTATCTTTTTTTATCATTTACCTACTCGATGACGAGCAGTAATTAAGCTTAGATGCCGATACGCCTCCGTCAGATCTATAATTTTTTATTGTTCCATGCCAATATTATTCAACTTTCGTATACTTTTTGGCAACTTTTTATACTATTTTTGGGACTAACATATTGATCCAAAGGCTCAGTGCCTTCCTCGTTTGTTGCATGTTTTATGTTTCGCAGAATATCCATATCAAACGGAATCCAAACGGGATAAAAACGGACGGAGCTTATTTTTGGAATATTTGGAAAATTCCAGAAGAAAAATCCATGTGAGACGGTGCCCAAGGTGGCCACGAGGCAGGGGCGCCCCTGCCTCCCCTGGGCGCGCCCCTGACCCTCGTGGGCCACCCGTAAGGCGGTTGATTCCCTTCTTCGGCCGCAAGAAAGCTAATTTTTGGTAAAAAAAATCACGACGAAGGTTTCAGTCCAATCGGAGTTACGGATCTCCATATATATACAAAACGGTGAAAGGGCGCCACACGAGAACGCAGAAACAGAGAGAGACAAAGAGACAGATCCAATCTCGGAGGGGCTCTCGCCCCTCCCACGCCATGGAGGCCAAGGACCAGAGGGGAAACCCTTCTCCCATCTAGGGAGGAGGTCAAGGAAGAAGAAGAGGACGAAGGGGCCCCCTCTCCCCTTATCTTCCGGTGGCGCCGGAACGCTGTCGTGGCCATCATCATCACCGCAATCTTCACCAACAACTTCACCGCCATCATCACCAACTCTTCCCCCCTCTATGCAGCGGTGTAACCTCTCTCTTACTGATACGTCTCCAACGTATCTATAATTACTGATTGCTCCATGCTATATTATCTTCTGTTTTGGACATTATTGGGATTTATTATTCACTTTTATATTATTTTTGGGACTAACCTATTAACCGGAGGCCCAACCAGAATTGCTGCTTTTTGCCTAATTTAGAGTTTCGCAGAAAAAGAATATCAAACGGAGTCCAAACGGAATGAAACCTTCGGGAACGTGATTTTCGGAACGAACATGATGCAGGAGACTTGGACCCTACGTCAAGCAACCAACAGGGAAGCCACGAGGTAGGGGGCGCGCCTAGCCCCCTAGGGCGCGCCCTTCACCCTCGTGGGCCCCCTGTTGCTCCACCGACGTACTTCTTCCTCCTATATATACCTACGCACTTCAAACGATCAGATACGGAGCCAAAAACCTAATTCCACCGCTGCAACCTTCTGTACCCACGAGATCCCATCTTGGGGCCTGTTCCGGAGCTCCGCCGGAGGGGGCATCGATCACGGAGGGCTTCTACATCAACACATGTAAGTGCATCTAGTGCCCCTTAGTGATTTTGGTGTATTGAAGACTTATAGGTTAAGGAACTAATGTGTTTATGAGTGTACACAGATCTATAAGTCTATGAGGAGTTTGGTATTTACAGAGAAAGTCGACTCCTAAAAATGAAGTTCTTCGACTGAAGACTTTGGATTTCTGAAGACTTTCTGAAGACTTTGAAAGTGAAGAAATTGGTGTGACCTTGAAGACTAGGTATCCATTCGACGAACATGAAGCGTGAAGACTTTTGTTTTCGTAGTTTCCTTTTCTCTTTCTTGAGTCATAGGAAACACCGTACTGTTAAAGGGGGTCGAGGAAATACTAAGGAAAAATTTCCATGTGATGCTCAACTCAAAATCCTACACCTACCAATCCCTTCGAGTGAAGTCATTGGAAATCTCATACAGTTCAGTCAATTTCTTCAAAGGATGTAGATGAAGTTCTTCCGGTCACGAGGAATTTGTTCTGACTGAGGAGTTAGGAATTCGCCAGTGCGGATTGCCTACACAGTGAGGAACATGATAGCCCTGAGGAATTTGAGCCTCAAATTTCTAACCATTGTTGTGCTACGCGCCAGCTGTCCCAAAATATCTTATCCACCTAACGGTCATATCATTGAAGGGCATTTATGTCTTGTCATGTCGGGCTGCTCCCTAGGCTACAAATAACCACCCCTACAACCACTAGCTGGTTGGCTGCTCCGAGAGAAACTAACACTTGTCATTTGAGAGCATCCCATCCTCCGAGGACTTTGAGCGAAAATCATCAAGTGAGGAAAACCCAAACCCAAACACCTACAAACCCAAAGTGATTGAGCATCACTGAAGAGATTGATCCTGCGTGGATTTGATGCTTGTTACCTTTGAAGACTATGCTTCTTCCAGACGGTTAGGCGTCATGGTCTAGAGCATCCAGGAGGAATTGTGGATCGCCGAGTGACCGAGTTTGTGAAGGTTCGGAAGTCACCTGAAGACTTACCACGAGTGATTGGGCGAGGTATGTGTGACCTTAGCTCAAGGAGAATACGGTGAGGACTATGTGTCCGGGACTGTGTGTCCTCAGGTTTAAATACCTAGCCGCTCCAACTAGATGTACAACTGAGACAACAGTTGGAACTGTTCTACCAAATCATTGTCTTCACCAAGCAAACTGGTTCTATTTCCTCAACTCTTTCATTTCCTCATAACTGTGTTGTGCGCTTGTTCATATCGGTGTTTGAAGACTTTGATTGAAGACTTTCTCAGTTTCCTCAGTTCAATTTCTTCAGTCTGTTTGTCTTCATCCTGTGTTATCCTGTGATTACGCTTTCTGTACTCTGTGCTTGTCTTCATTTCATCATGATGACTATGCTTGTATTCTGTTGTGTTTACTTTTGAGTACTTATTCCGCTGCAAGTAGTTCTTCGCTAAGGAATCTCCTCATCGGCAAATTCCTCAGTGAAGAATTCATAAAAACGCCTATTCACCCCCCTCTAGTCGATATAACGCACTTTCAATTGGTATCAGAGCAAGGCACTCCCTTGTTATGTGTGATTTTGGTTTAACCGCCTGGAGTTTTAGTTATGTCGACCGCAGGTATGATCAAGGTTTCTGCTGGCTGTCCTACCTTCGATGGGACAGAATACCCCTACTAGAAGAATAAGATGCGAATGCATCTTGAGGCAATTGATAACGATCTACGGTATGTTGTGGAAATGGTGTTCCCTCTGTCTCACCCTCACTGAACGCTACCGATGTGAAGAGATTCAAGCAACTCGATTTTCAAGCGAAGAATATCATATGTGGCCATCTGAGCAAAGGACAGTATGGAAGAGTGAGTGCTTTGGAAACTGCTAAGCTTATCTGGGATAGGCTGTCCAAAGTAAATGAAGGAGTTTCAACTCATCATGACTCTCGAGTTGATGTTCTTCGCAATCTCTTCAACCGCTTCAAAAGACTCGACAATGAAAATGTTCAACAAACCTTCGATCGCCTCACTGACATCTCAAATGAGCTTCAAGCGCTTGGTGCCAATCGACATCACCGACCATGAGGTGGTGAAGAAATTGTTGAGATCGCTTGATTCCTCATTTGATACTCTGGCATTGATGATACAAGAACGACCTGATTACAAGTCACTTGATCCCGCTGATATCCTCGAGAGGCTAAATACTCATGAGTTCCAGCTTGCTGAAAAGAGAGATCTCTATGGTTCGAGCTATAGCACTTCACGTGCACTGAAGGCCAAGGCAGTTTCTGAGTCTGAAGATGAAGACTCTAGCAGCAGCCTTGGTGATCCTGAAGAACTGAGCCATGAACTAGCACTACTCGTGAAGAAATTCCAGAAGTTCTCAACATGTGGTCGCTTTGGAAGACCCTCAAGGAGCAATGATTCCTCATCCAGTGACTACAAGAAGAGGCTTTGTCACAAATGCAAGAAACCTGGACACTACATTCAAGATTGTCCTCAGTGGGAAAAGGAATCAAAGAAGAAGAAATACAAGGATTACAGTTCTAATGATGCGAAGAAAAACAAGAAATCCTCAAAATCTTCATCATCAAAATCCTCAAAGTCTTCATCTCACAAGAAGAGCAGCTCCAAGAAGGCTCGGGCATTCATTGGCAAGGAAATGGACTCTGAGGCTGAATCTGAAGAAAATGAGGAAGAGGAGGCATCTGAGGAGTCTCGAATCCGTGTGGCAAGCCTAGCCCTCGCCATCGCATTCACCAAAGTCTATCTTCAACATCAAGAAAATGACCTTACCAACAAGGCTGATGAAGGCAATGATGACTACGCCCCACCTATTGCTTCATGGCAAAGGGTGCCAAGGTACTCAAATACACCTCCTCCGAATCAAGTGAGAATGAATCGATGAAAATCTTAAGCCCAGCTACTCTAAACTTGCTAAGATTGTCGTGAAACAACAAATGGCTTTTGAAAAGGTTCAAAACATGCTAGACAAAAGTGATGATATGTTGGGTGAAGAAATGGATCGCACTAAAACCTTGATCGAAAATCTTCAGAGACTTGGACCAGGTTTAACAACCTTCAAGGTCATCATAACACTCTCTTATCTGATCATGAGAAGCTTTCTTATGAATTTCTTCAAAGAAAGCAAGATCATGAGAAGCTAAGAGTGAGTTATGAAGATCTTCAGAAGGAGCGCGATTCATTACTTGCTCAACAAATCAGCCGCTCAGAAGAATTTGTTCCTCCATGTTTGAAATGCATTGAACGTGAATCTGCTAATTCTTCACCTGAATGTTCAAATGCTTCTAATGTTACAAATTCTTCACCTGCCTATGCTATCACTAATTCCTCATCTGAGGACATTGCTAGTATCAATGATGTTGCAGGGCTGAAGGAATTTTACATGACAGGCATGTACAAAAGCCTCAAAGGGCATCAGACTTTTTGTGATGTGATTAAAAAGCAGATCCTCAACATGAACCCTAGGAAAGAGGGCATTGCCTTTGAGAGGAAACTCAATGCTGATGGTACATATTGAAGCCCGAAAGACCCCAAAACCTCATGGGTTGCTGCAAAGGGACCTCTAGTTGATCCATCTAATCTATCTGGCTTTACATGTGAATCTCCTCATTCTTCTGATGAGTCATGTGACTCCAACTATAAACTGTTCAAAAATCAGAATGGTGAAGTATTTGCTAGATATGTTGGCACTAACTGCAGGAACGGTTCCCCTATGAAGAAAATCTGGGTTCCCAAAGGTGCCTTCAAAGTCTTCAGGTGAATGTCCTCATGACACCACCTGTGAAGAATAGGAACCCCAGATCAAATTCTTCATATGGACCAAATTCTTCATATGGATCCAAGTCCTCATACGGACCAAATTCCTCATATGGATAAAATTCCTCAAAAGGATCAAAGTCCTCATATGAATATCATCGTGCTAACAACTCTGTTTCGCAGGGAAGAGCTAAGGGCTATGAATATGAGCATTATTCTTCTAATCATTATGTTCATAAGTCCTCAAGAATTTCTCTGCTTATTCATATGCTTACCCTAACTCCTCTCATGTGAAACAAAATGGATTGGCTTCTATGCCACCTTTCTCATATGGAGCTCGCAGAGTGATGAACTCTTTTCCACCCCTTCAGATGTGGGTGGTGAAGAAAAATAACTAATCTCTTCTGCAGGGTCAGGTCTCCAGACGTGCTCAAACGTATGAAGAATTTGCTAGAGACCTGAAAAGTGCCTGAAAGGACGCAGGCTAATCATGAAGAAATGAACTTTCATTTCTCATGTCCTCATACTGCTTTATCTGTTCTATTACTTGATGAAATTGATCTGATGAATTGATGTCATATTCTTCACTGATGAAGTATATGAGTTCGTAAGATGCACTAATTCATTTGTAGGATGATCAACCCAAAGCCACTGAGTGGGTCCTCAATAGTGGATGTACAAATCACATGACTGGTGACAAGAATCTATTGATTGATGCTCCCTTATCTCCATCGCATCTGAAGCATATCATCTTCGCTGGCAAAGGAAAAAGTCAGGTATTGGGTCTAGGTAAGGTTGCGATCACAAAGGATCGACACATGGACAAAGTCATGCTTGTCGAGTCCTTAGGATACAACCTCATGTCTGTCTCAATGCTTTACGATCTTGATATGGTTGTTGTCTTTGGCAAGTATCGTTGTGTTGTGGTTATGGAAGCTGACAATTCCAAAGTCTTCGAAGGCTTTAGGAGAAGAGACTTGTATATTGTTGATTTCTCTACATGACCACAACCAGCCGTGTGCCTACTTGCAAAAGCTTCAGAAGGCTGGCTATGGCATCGACGACTTGGTCATGCAGGCATGAGGAATCTACACACGCTTGTCAAGAAGAAGCATGCCATTGGCATTGAGAATGTCAAATTCCTCAAGGATCACTTATGCGGAGACTGTGAAGCTGGAAAGATGACCAAGGCTAAGCATCCAGCGAAGACTATCATGACCACTACTCGACCATTCGAATTGCTTCACATGGACCTCTTTGGTCCTAATCATTACTCAGTAATCACTAATGATGCATCTCTTTATGGTCTTGTTATTGTTGATGATTACTCTCGTTACACATGGGTACACATTGTTACTTACAAACATTAAGTGCAGGAAGTCTTCAAACGATTTTCCTCGAGGGCTTCAACCAACTTTGGTGTGAAGATCAAGCACATCAGAAGTGACAATGGAACTGAGTTCAAGAATTCTGGCCTTGATGACTATCTTGATGAACTTGGTATTACTCATGAGTTATCTGCTCCTTATACTCCTCAGCAGAATGGCGCCGTGGAGCGCAAGAATGTAACTCTTGTTGAGATGGCCCGCACTATGCTTGATGAGTACAAGACGCCTCGTCACTCGGATTGAGGCAATTTATACTGCGTGCCACATCATCAATGTGGTATATCTTCACAAATTCTTCAAGAAGACTGCCTATGAACTCCTCACTAACAAGAAACCCAATGTGAGTTATTTCAAAGTCTTCGGTGCTAAATGTTGGATTAGAGATCCTCATCACAATGCTAAATTTGCACCGAAAATACATGAAGGTTTTATGCTTGGTTACGGAAAGGACTCGCACACCTACGGAGTCTTCAACAACGTTCTTCACAAGGTTGTTGAAACTGTAGATGTGTAGTTTGATGAAATAATGGCTCGCAAAGAGAGAACCTACCTTCTGTGATAGGTGAACCAGCACCTAAGGAATCTATCAAGTTCAAGGCTACTGAGGATGTCATTCCTACCAAAGAATCTGCTGAAGAATTCATTCCAGAACATGAAGAACGTCGAGCTAATGCACCTGAAGAAAATGCTGAAGTAAATGGTGCTGAAGAAAATGCTGATCAAATTCCTCGACGACAACCAGCTCATCCTCGCGTTGCAAAAGAAGTACAAGTGGAGAAGATCATCGATGACATTAAAGCACCAGGTCCTCTCACACGCTCAAAAGCTTCACATTTGTCTAACTTTTGTGGGCACTATGCTTTTGTCTCTATCACAGAGCCCACTAAGGTAGATGAAGCATTTCCGAGCCCGAGTGGATTCAGGCCATGCAAGAAGAATTACATCAGTTCGAGCTCAACAACGTCTGGGAACTGGTCAAACATCCAGATCCTCACAAGCACAATATCATTGGCACAAAGTGGATCTACTGCAACAAGAAAGATGAAAATGGCCTTGTGGTGAGGAATAAGGCTCGGATCGTAGCTCAAGGCTACACACAGGTTGAAGGAATTTATTTCAATGAAACTTTTGCACCTGTTGCTAGACTTGAGGCTATTCGCATATTACTTGCTTATGCTAACCATCATGATATCACTTTATATCAAATGGATGTGAAAAGTGCATTCCTTAGTGGTAAGCTTGAGGAAGAAGTATATGTTGCTCAACCCCCAGGTTTTGAAGATCCTAAGCTTCCTAACAAAGTCTTTAGACTCAATAAGGCCCTCTATGGCCTCAAGCAGGCCCCTCGGGCGTGGTATGATACCTTGAAGGAATTCCTCATGAAGGAAGGCTTCAAACCCGGTTCACTCGATCCTACTGTTTTCACTAAATCTTATGATGGTGAACTGTTTGTGTGCCAAATATATGTTGATGACATTATCTTTGGTCATCTTGACCAACGTTATAGTGATGAATTTGCCTTTATGATGAGTGAAGAATATCAAATGTCTATGATGGGAGAGTTGAAATTCTTCTTAGGTCTTCAAATTAGATTAACATAAGAATGGCATATTCATATCTCAAGAGAAATACCTCAAGGATGTACTGAGGAAATTCGGCATGCAAGATTGCAAAGGCGTCAAAATTCCTATGCCCATAAATGGCCATCTATGCACTGATGAAAATGGTATTGACTTCGATCATAAGGTATACGGCTCCATGATTGGTTCTTTATTGTACTTATGTGCATCTAGGCCAGATATAATGCTTAGTGTTTGCATGTGTGCCTGATTTCAAGCTACACTGAAGGAATCACACCATAAGGTCATGAAGCATATTCTTCGATATCTAGCTCACACACCAACACTTGGATTATGGTACCCCAAGGGCTCGGCTTTTGATATCATTGGATATTCTGACTCTGACTATGCTGGTGATCGTGTGGACCGCAAGTTAACATCTGGTACATGTCATTTCCTTGGAAGATCTTTGGTATGTTGGTCCTCGAAGAAACAAAACTGCGTATCACTGTCTACTGCTGAAGCTGAGTACATTGCTGCTGGTTCTTGCTGTGCTCAATTGCTATGGATGAAGCAAACTCTCAAGGACTACGACGTCAACATGAAGAATGTGCCTCTCTTCTGTGACAATGAGAGTGCCATCAAGATTGCTCACAATCCAGTTCAGCACTCGAAGACAAAGCACATTCAGATTCGTCATCATTTTCTTCGTGATCATGTGTTGAAGGGCGACATTTCTATTGAGCATGTGAAGACTGAAGAATAGCTAGCCGATATCTTCACAAAGCCCTTGGATGAGAAGAGATTTAGCAAGTTGCGGTGTGAGCTAAATATCTTAGAATCTTCAGATGTTTTTTGAAAAGGACACTCATCCTAACACTTACGCAAAATTGATGACTTAGATGTGCAACACATGAAGAAACGTTTTTCTTCAATTAATAAAGAATAACACTCTAAGTGTGAATAAATTAATGAAGAATTTGATTCTCAGAACCCTACGACAATTGTACGCGGTGTCTGAAATCATCATTCTTATACGGTCGGTCATGCCACCACAAAAAGTTGTAAATCTTCAATTTGAGTTTTTCCTCAGTTTTGAAATTCCTCAATTGTTCAAATTCTTCAACTTTGCAAAATCTTCACTGTTTTCGTCATTTTTCTTATATATATATATATATATATATATATATATATATATATATATATATATATATATATAGTAACGCTAAACTAAGCTTGAGTGTAGAATAGCTTATTCTACACCCCAGTAACGCTCTATACAAAATATAGTAACGTAACATGTAAAATATAGTAAATTTTTGACCATAAGAAATCAAAACTTGGATAGTAAAAATATATCTCATAATTACTATATTTTACATAGCGTTTTACTAGATTTTGTACATACTGCTTGGGTGTAGAATAAGCTATTCTACACTCACGCTTAGAATAGCGTTACCATATATATATATATATATATATATATATATATATATATATATATATATATATATATATATATATATATAAGTTTATGTCCTCTACAACATTCACTTATGGCTAATTCTTCAAGTTGGTTTTTCTGCTAAGTGAATGTGATCGGACCCTTCCCCCTCTATGCTATACTCAACCCAATCTATTCACAAATTCTTCATGTGCGTTCTATTTGAAACTCGTTCAAAATCTTCACTGTGTCCTTGTCAGCTGAATAAATTGCGAATGGAACTTAAAACTTATCTTATCCAAATTTCTGGCTTTGCCGCTCAAACCGTTCCGCATCCCACGAAATACTTATCTATTCACCCACGATCTAACACGATCTCCACTTCTCAGTACGTGGGTGACACATGTCATGCGAATGAGAAGGGTCAGGGGCACGTTCGTCCAAAATCTTTGGGCAAACAATTTTTCACCGTGGCTATAAATACCCTCTCTCCCCTTCCTCACTTCCTTTACTCCGCTCGACCTCTCTCTCCCGCTCGAGCTTCTCAAACCCTAAGCGCCGCTTACTCCATCGTCAGCCGATGAGGAAGAGCTTCATTGCCTCGACCTCGTCGCCGCCGTACTGCGCCGCCACGGAAATCTTCACTCCGCCGCCACAGTAGCTGTCTTCCTCCGCCGAAGTTAGGGCGTGGAAGATCTGCATGCATTTAACTTCACTTCTCCACCTCACTGTTTGTCGTGTTCTTCGTTCAGGGTAATTAAAAGTTACTTTTACTGCCCTCTTTGATTCAAATGTTTACTACAAAATCTTAAAAGGTGTTTTTCTTCAAATCCTCACACAATAAACACCTCACATGTCATCTGTTCTTGATTCTTTTCTCTAAGCATCATTTTTCTTCAAGATTCCTCAATTGTGTGGATCTTCGATCTATACAACTCTGGAACCTAAGACAAAGAACGCTTAGTGAAATTCTTCAAGACTCGTCTGGTCAATTCCTCAAACTTGTTCTTTTTGGAAAACCTTCTGAGAACGCATATGACCTCTCCAAATTCCTCGCACTATACTCTGTTCACAGGTACTCATGTCCGCTGCTGAATCACTAGGTTCTCATCAACTTAACTCATTTGCAGCGTTCCTCGAAGAAAAGTTGCATACTTCTTCAAAGAATTCAATTGTTCAAATTCCTTAGCTGAAGAAAATGGCTGATGGAAATTAGCCATAGAAAGGAGGAAAGAGGCCTGAAATCGACACTGCCTTTGAGATCCCTGATGACATATACAAAGACTATTGCACTCCTGATGAGGCCAAGTTTGGTAAGGAGAACAAAAATCAGCGCAAGGTGCGCATGCAGAGGATAGAAAGGAGATGGGCAAGAGAATGGAGGAATGCAGGTGTATGTAACTCCAAAGTACATGAAGAAATTCGCTCTAAATCCTCCATGCCCAAGACCTCCATTGGCACCTGGCCAAGAAGCGGATCCCACCAGCCTCAAGCATGGTGAGGATTATCCTGATGAATGGGCCACGCGCCAAGCCAAGCTGGCTAGATAAGCCAGAGAAGCAGTGAGGAAATTCAATGAAGACTCTGCTGCTGCTGTTGCCGCTGAGACCTCTGTCAAGCCGAAGAAATCCATGGCAAAGAAGCCTGCGTGTAAGCCAAGTGCTTCACCTTCAATGCCCTCAAGGCCAAGTTCCTCATCTATGCCCTCACGACCAGAATCTTCAAAGCCCTCAAGGCCAATTCCTCATGCTGCTCCGGCGAAGTCCTCAGCACTTGTGCATCTTGCCACGTGCCAAAGGACTACAGGCATCTCTATTGCCTCAGGAGTCTCAGCTAGTTCCTCGGTTGCACCAAATTCTTCAACAGAACCCTCTCTGCTGAAGACGAAGACCACTGCCGGACGAGGTCCTCGCCCTAGTCCTCAAAAGAAGCAGGTCGCCTTTCAAGTGCCGTCTGAAGAAGACGAAGCTGATGATGAAGAACTCGCTGAGATCATCAGAGATAGGCAAGCCAGGGCTGCTAGAGCCAAAGGCACAAATGTGCGACTGCTTTTGGATCCAAGGTTGATCCTCGACTATATTGATCTCTGGCACAAGGACCCAAACACTCCTATGCCTGATTTCAATTTGACTCCTGGCCAAAGTCACATGCTGACCCATTTCATCCAAGAAGAAAAATGGAAATATGAGAAGGCCAGACAGATAAAGAAAGCATAGTATAGGAAAGAAAAATTTCTGAAGAACAACGTTGTCTCTATGACAACTGATGAACTTGTAACGATTCAGTCTGAAATCAAAACCCTCAGCGATGATTTCAATGCTTACTATGCTGATTGGCAAGGAGCCAAAGTCAGGTTTGTTAAACTGACTGAGAAGTTCACCTCAAATATTGCAGCCCCATTGCAACAAGAAATTCCTCAGGCTGAAGCATCTGCTCAGCCAACTGAAGAACATGCCAGCACCGCTGATGATTTTCAGACTGCTGAAGAAAATGTGAGTTCCAGGGCTGATGACTGCATTCCAGCCGCTGAAGAAATTGCCAGGGCAACCACTAGTGGTGCGCCTAAAGAAAATGAAGAGGTCAGGGCAACTGCATCAGTTGTGCCTGAAGAAAATCAACCAGATTCCTCTCCTCCTCCTGCGCCTACCCCAACTCCAATCCTTCCATCTGCATCAGATGTGAAGAAGACCAAGGCTGCAGAGCGTGCAGCAGTGAAGAAAAGGAAAGCATCGGCTACTTCAGATTCTTCAGCTCCGAAGAAAATGAAGCCTATGACCAGCTCGTTTGCAAACCCCATTGACGTTGTTCCGATCTCAACCATGCCATCAAAGGACCTTGTTCCTTTTGATGAAGAATATGTGATCCCTAGCGGATCTGATGAAGAAAATCCTTATGCTGCTTCGTCAGAGCAGATGGATGAAGAAATCGAAGTGGATGAAATCCCCTCAACTCCTGTTGTTTCCTCGCCTATGCCTCAGTTTACTGCTGAAGAGGCCGGCGTTGAAGAAATAGAAGATGAAGACGTGGACATTGGCTGTAACACACCAGTGATGAATGATGACTTTTGGGAAAGTCAGCACCCCAACTCTCCACTCTTCACACCGTTACAGAAAATCCCTCAGTCCCCTGCACAAACTGTTCAAATGGGCTCTAAAGAAACTCACCCCACCTCGTCTGTACGTGAAGAAATTCCAGCCACTAGTGCTGAAGAAACTGCTGCTGCTGAACATCTGAAGACGCAGACTGCCACTGAAGAGAAACCAGAAATTCCTCAGCATGAAGAACCTGAGATTGCGATTCCTGAGGTTGTGATGCAACTCACTGATACTCCTCTACCCAAGCCAAAGGATCCATTCTCAAGGAAGCAAAAATGCAAGGTTGATGATTTCTTTGGCGAGCACGTATTCTTCACTGACTACAACCCCTATGACTCTGCTCGCATTAGGAAGAGGCGTTTCTAAACTGCCAGTCAAGAAAATTTCTATTCTTCAGTGCTGTTCAACAAAGGCAAAGTCTTCGATCATGAGCACATTCCTCACGTGGATATGGAATCTCTGCCGTGCTTCGTGCCAGTCCTCAGTGTTCTTCATGACACTGGACATTAAATTTCTGACCGACATCTCGTGATTGGAATGAAGAACTCATTCTTCGCTTTTATGCGACGCCGCACATCACCGGAGATTCTCAAGATGTGAATTCATGGGTGCTGGGTGGATGTCCGAAATCACTCACTACAAGGCACCGACCATTGAATTGCTTCGTGCCTTACCACTCAGTCCTCCCCTTGAAGCTGCTCGTTGCGTCTGCAGTGAACCTGAGCTTACAGATCACTACATGCAAGTGCTGATGAAGCCATTGAAGCCAGGTCAGGCCCCAAGAATAAAATTCCTCGTGAAGGAATTAATGTATGTGCCTCGGACTGTCTATCGCATTTTGACGAAGACATTGAGTCCAATCAAGGGCCACGACTCAAATGAAGAAGAAGTCGTTGGCATCATGAAGAATCTGCTTTTCAATATCATTCATGGCGTTCCTGTCAACTTCCATGATTTCTTCATGAGGACTAAGGCCAATGTCGCTATATCACCGCTTGAGCTGAAGCCTTATGCACCTTGGATTATGAGATTCATCGAACAAGGTCTTCACTCAACTACAAAGTTGATACATCGAACCATTGCAGCTACTTGCCTCGATTGAAGTCCTCAAACGGACATTTTCCTCACCGATGACAAGGGCAAGGTCATTGCGTTATAGATGAAGGCATTCATCCATTGGATGGTCAATTTCGCAAGGCTGCATCCTACTCAACCAATGACGACTCGCCACCCATGACTCGCCGCCAACACAACCAAGCAAAATCCTCAAGGCACAAAGCACCTGTGGTGATGACCGATCGTGAGCTTCTCCTCGCCTTCATCGGAAGGTTGATCGCAATCATAAATGGGTCAAGCGTCAGTTTGGTTCAATTCTTCACAACATGACTGCGACCCACAATGTAGTGAAGAAAAACCACTACTAACTGCATGAAACCTTCAACCGTACCTGGGTTGTTCTGTCTCATGTCTATAGCACCGACGATCTGAAGAAAATGGGTCTCAAGGAAGACTTTGACTGGTCTGCACCTCCTCCGAAGAAATACAAGAAGGTCAAGGTTCCTTCCTTGGTGGCCAGCTCCTATTCTTCATCGCGGGACACCGACGAGCATGAAGACTTGGACGACACTGCGGCAGGCCCAACATCAACAAACGACCCCAACAACGCTCGCGCTCCTTCATCAACTTGATATTCTTCAGGGGCGTTAGTCCTCATTTTCGATCCTTTTGGTCATTCGATGACAAAGGGGGAGAAGTTTGAGTTAGTCTTCAAGCGGGTCTATATGGGCGTTTTTTTTCTAAGTTGCAACTCTCGTTCTTTTGAAGACTTTGCTGGATCGAGTTGTATACTTTATGTCTATGGTGGCCTGATAATTTTTTTTTGTTCTTCTTCATGATTACTCCTCGTTAATGTTAATGCACGCATGCTGAATTACATCATTCACCATATTTCATCATGCATTTCAAATTCTTCATATTATATGTCAAATGCGTGTATGAATTACAAGATATAGGGGGAGATCTCCATGATTCAACTCTTCAAGTGTGCATTGCTTCAAAAGCAAATTCCTCATTATGCACATCTTCAGGGGGAGTTCTTCTATATCTTGCAATCAAATTCCTCAATTTCAGTATTTACACTTCATATGTTTATTCTCGTTGAAAACTTAACCTATATTGTCATCAATCACCAAAAAGGGGGAGATTGTAAGTGCATCTAGTGCCCCTTAGTGATTTTGGTGTATTGAAGACTTATAGGTTAAGGAACTAATGTGTTTATGAGTGTACACAGATCTATAAGTCTATGAGGAGTTTGATATTTACAGAGAAAGTTGACCCCTAAAAATGAAGTTCTTCGATTGAGGACTTTGGATTTCTGAAGACTTCTGAAGACTTTGAAAGTGAAGAAATTGGTGTGACCTTGAAGACTAGGTATCCATTCGACGAACATGAAGCGTGAAGACTTTCGTTTTCGTAGTTTCTTTTTCTCTTTCTTGAGTCATAGGAAACACCGTACTGTTAAAGGGGGTCGAGGAAACACTAAGGAAAATTTCCATGTGATGCTCAACTCAAAATCCTACACCTACCAATCCCTTCGAGTGAAGCCATTGGAAATCTCATAAAGTTCAGTCAATTTCTTCAGTGACAGAGACGAAGTTCTTCTGGTCGCTGAGGAATTTGTTCTGACTGAGGAGTTAGGAATTCGCCAGTGCGGATTGCCTACACAGTGAGGAACATGATAGCCCTGAGGAATTTGAGCATAAAATTTCCGACCGTTGTTGTGCCACGCGCCAGCTGCCCCAAAATATCTTATCCACCTAACGGTCATATCATTGAAGGGCATTTATGTCTTATCATGTCGGGATGCTCCCTAGGCTATAAATAGCCGCCCCCTACAACCACTAGCTGGTTGGCTGCTCCGAGAGAAACCGACACTTGTCATTTGAGAGCATCCCATCCTCCGAGGACTTTGAGCGAAAATCATCAAGTGAGGAAAACCCAAACCCAAACACCTACAAACCCAAAGTGATTGAGCATCATTGATAAGATTGATCCTGCGTGGATCTGACGCTTGTTACCTCTGAAGACTGTGCTTCTTCCAGACGGTTAGGCATCATGGTCTAGAGCATCCAAGAGGAATTGTGGATCGCCGATTGACCGAGTTTGTGAAGGTTTGGAAGTCACCTGAAGACTTACCACGAGTGATTGGGCGAGGTCTGTGTGACCTTAGCTCAAGGAGAATACGGTGAGGACTGTATGTCCGGGACTGTGTGTCCTCAGGTTTAAATACCTAGCCGCTCCAACCAGATGTACAATCGAGACGGCCAGCTTGAACTGGTCTACCAAATCATTGTCTTCACCAAGCAAACTGGTTCTATTTCCTCAATTCTTTCATTTCCTCATAACTGTTGTGCGCTTGTTCATATCTGTGTTTGAAGACTTTGATCAAGACTTTCTCAATTTCCTCGGTTCAATTTCTTGATCTGTTTGTCTTCATCTTGTGTTATTCTGTGATTACGCTTTCTGTACTCTGTGCTTGTCTTCATTTCATCATGATGACTATGCTTGTATTCTGTTGTGTTTACTTTTGAGTACTTATTCCACTGCAAGTAGTTCTTCTCTAAGGAATCTCCTCACCGGAAAATTCCTCAGTGAAGAATTCATAAAAATCGCCTATTCACCCCCCTCTAGTCGATATAACGCACTTTCAACACCATAGCCCCTCCGATGAAGTGTGAGTAGTTTACCTCGGACCTTCGGGTCCATAGTTATTAGCTAGATGGCTTCCTCTCTCTTTTTGGATCTCAATACAATGTTCTCCCCCTCTCTCGTCGAGATCTATTCAATGTAATCTTCTTTTGCGGTGTGTTTGTTGAGACCGATGAATTGTGGGTTTATGATCAAGTTTATCTATGAACAATATTTTAATCTTCTCTGAATTCTTTTATGTATGATTGGTTATCTTTGCAGGTCTCTTCTAATTATCTGTTTGGTTTGGCCTATTAGATTGATCTTTCTTGCAATGGGAGAAGTGCTTAGCTTTGGGTTCAATCTTGCGGTGTCCTTTCCTAGTGACAGTAGGGGCAGCAAGGCACGTATAGTATTGTTGCCATCGAGGATAACAAGATGGTTTTTTTTATCATATTGCATGAATTTATCCCTCTACATCATGTCATCTTGCTTAATGCGTTACTCTGTTCTTATGAACTTAATACTCTAGATGCATGCTGGATAGCGGTCGATGTGTGGAGTAATAGTAGTAGATGCAGGAGTCGGTCTACTTGTCTCAGACGTGATGCCTATATACATGATCATACCTAGATATTCTCATAACTATGCTCAATTCTGTCAATTGCTCAACAATAATTTGTTCACCCACCGTAAAATACTTATGCTCATGAGAGAAACCACTAGTGAAACCTATGGCCCCCGGGTCTATCTTCATCATATTAATCTTCCAACACTTAGTTATTTCCTTTGCTTTTTATTTTACTTTGCATCTTTATCATAAAAATACCAAAAATATTATCCTATCATATCTATCAGGTCTCACTCTCGTAAGTGACCGTGTAGGGATTGACAACCCCTTATCGCGTTGGTTGCGAGGATTTATTTGTTTTGTGTAGGTGCGAGGGACTCGCGCGTAGCCTCCTACTGGATTGATACCTTGGTTCTCAAAAACTGAGGGAAATACTTACGCTACTTTCCTGCATCACCCTTTCCTCTTCAAGGGAAAACCAATGCAGTGCTCAAGAGGTAGCACTTACCCGCTGTAATCTCTACTTAAACATGGTGCTCAACGCTATATATCATTTCCCAATGATGTATGGTTATCCAATGATGTTTGAGTAGATCTGTTTTGTCCTATGGGCTATTTGATGATCAAGATTGGTTTGAGTTGCATGTTTTATTATTGGTGCTGTCCTATGGTGCTCTCCGTGTCGCGCAAGCGTGAGGGATTCCCGCTGTAGGGTTTGGTAATATGTTCATGATTTGCTTATGGTGGGTGGCGTGAGTGACTGAAGCACAGACCTGAGTAAGTAGGTTGTTTGCGTATGGGATAAAGGGGACTTGATGCTTTAATGCTATGGTTGGGTTTTACCTTAATGATCTTTAGTAGTTGCGGATGCTTGCTAGAGTTCCAATCATAAGTGCATATGATCCAAGTAGAGAATGTATGTTAGCTTATGCCTCTCCCTCAAATAAAATTGCAATAATGATTACCGGTCTAGTTATCGATTGCCTAGGGACAAATAACTTTCTCGTGACAAAAAGCTCTCTACTAAAACTAATTTAGTTGTGTCTTTATCTAAATAGCCCCTAGTCTTTATTTACGTGCTCTTTACTTTCTTGCAAGCTTACCCAAAAACACCTACAAAGTATTTCTAGTTTCATACTTGTTTCTGGTAAAGCGAACGTCAAGCGTGCGTAGAGTTGTATCGGTGGTCGATATAACTTGAGGGAATATTTGTTCTACCTTTAGCTCCTCGTTGGTTTCGACAATCTTACCTATCGAAAGAGGCTACAATTGATCCCCTATACTTGTGGGTTATCACTATCAATCCTGATATGTCGCAAAGTTATTGATGATGCTACTTCTGCTATGGATGATACTTATGATGATGCTAGTGCCTTGCTTGATGATGATTATGTGCCACTAGGTGAATTTCTTGATGAAAAAATTGCTAGAGTAAGATAGCATGATATTGTTGAAACTGATGATGATCTTGAAACTGAAAATCTTGAAACACCTACTAGAACTAGCCCTCCTAGATATGAAATGTCAAAAGTACTGGAAGGTTATGTTATGAATGAGGAGACAACTAGAGATATTCTTGCTTTTAAGGATAGAGATAATCTAGAGAAATTATTATGCAAGTATAAAGAAAAATCTTTAAATGCTAGAATGCAATATGATCCTAAGTTTGCTACCTCGCCTATCTTTATTGATGATAAGGATTATGAATTCTCTGTCGACCCAGAGTTAATTACTTTGGTTGAATCTGATCCTTTCCATGGTTATGAAACTGAAAATGTTGTCGCACATCTTACTAAGTTGAATGACATAGCCACCCTTTTTACTCATGATGAGAAAACTCACTATTACTATATTCTCAAATTATTTCCATTCTCACTAAAGGGTGATGCTAAAGCTTGGTACAACACTCTTGCTCCTGGTTGTGTGCGTAGTCCCCAGGATATGATTTATTACTTTTCTGAAAAATATTTCCCTGCTCATAAGAAACAAGCTGACTTGCAGGAAATATTTAACTTTGTGCAAATTGAAGAAGAGAGTCTCCCACAAGCTTGGGGAGGCTTTTCCAATTGTTTAATGCTTTGCATGATCATCCTCTTAAGAAAATTGAAATACTTGATATCTTCTATAATGGACTAATCGATGCTCCTAGGGATTTCCTAGATAGTTGCGCCGGTTGTGTTTTCAGCGAACGCACTATTGGGCAAGCTAAAGAATTATTGAATAACATATTGAAAAATTATGATGATTGGACTCTTCCCGAATCACCACCTAAACCCACTCCGAAGAAGAGGGGTATATTATATCTCAGCCCTAAAGATATGCAAGAGGCAAAGAAATCTATGAAGGAAAAGGTATTAAAGCTGAGGATGTAAAAAAATTACCTCTTATTGAAGAAATACACGGGCTTGATACACCATCACCACCTAAGGTGGTAGAGGTATTTGTGAAGATGTGCCCATTGTTGTCGCTAATGTTACTATTTTGACTGACTTTGTTATACTTGAGATGCCCGAGGACGACAACGTGTCGATTATCCTTGGTAGACCCTTCTTGAATACTGCAGGGGCTGTTATTGATTGCAATAGAAGCAAGGTCACTTTTCATATCAATGGTAATGAGCATACTGTGCACTTTCCGAAGAAACAATTTCAAGTGAATGGTATTAATGTCATCGAAATATCTCCGGCAATCACTATTGGAAGTTTTCAACTACCTCTACCAACTGCCAAAAAGAAATATGAAATGCTTATTGTAGGGGACATTCATATCCTTTAGGTAACTTAGTGATTTACGGAAGTTCTTCGGTTTCATGCTAATTGAAAGTGGTTGTTAATAAGACTTGATCAACCTTATTAATGGATCATTTTTAGAGGTATGAAGTTGATGAATTTAGTAAGAACTACCTTATGTCCCTACCTTTGTTTTTATGTTTTTATTAGTTAAATAAAATAAAATGCATTGTTTTGTCTGTTTTCTGAATTTCCCGTGCAATAAAAAATGTCCCAAAAATAAAATTTCTCAGAATGCTCTGAAAATTTAATACGAATTGTTTCTGAATATTTAAGAATTTCTGGTGCAAATAACATCAGAGGGAGGTGCAGCAGGTGGGCACAACCCACATGGGCGCGCCAGGACCCCCAGGCGCACCCTGGTGGGTTGTGGTCCCCACGTGGGCCCCCTCTCTCTCTCTCTCTCTCTCTCTCTCTCTCTCTCTCTCTCTCTCGTGTTCTTGCTCTCAAACCCGCGGATTTCGATCTCTTTGCTCAAAGCTCTGTTTCCGAAACTGTTTTGAGGGATTGTTGCTTGGTATGTGACTCCTCCGTTTGTCCAATTAGTTTTTGCTCTAGTGGTTTATATTTTGAATAATTAGCTACTCTTGGTGCTGCTGTAGATGAACTTGCATGTTGAATTCTTAGAGTTCCAAGTAGTTTGAATGCTTGCTATGACCTCTAGGTATCCCTATGAGTAGTTGCTATCAATCTTGTAAAGTTTTGTTGAGAAAAATTTGTGGACTAAAAATTTCAGAATTTTTTTCATAGGAATAAGATGAGTATCTTTAGGAAGTTTGCTTCCAAGAAGAACTCCAAGGGAGTTATTGGGGAGTCGTCTGACAGTGATCTCTATACCCGGATATTGGCGGAAGTACGACCGCGCGAATGGCCGCATACACCATTCATGGAAGGGGCCGGAATCCTTTAAGAGTTTGCACAATATGTTGCTAATGACGGCCTCACGGACTTCATCGCAGCTGAATGTGAACAGTATCATCTCCTCACAAAACTCCTTTGTGCAAAGTTTTAATTTCCTTCCTAGGAATAATCCTCTTGAGGTGCAGTTTAATTTATACGTTGAACCCCATCAGATACCGCTTACTAAGTTCTAGGAAATATGCTAGCTTCCTTCTGATGGTGGTTTGGTAGAGCCTAGGCCTACGGAGTTTGAAGGCTTTTATCGTACTCTGACAGTGGATGATGAGAGAGGGGTGTCGAGTATCACCGCCGTTGGTTGCATTTTCATGTTGTTCATTATTTTACTCTTTTCATTGCAAAATGCTTGCTTGTTAGAGATAAGGTGGGTGCACTTAGTGCCCCAGACCTTGTTTTACGTCGTGCACTTGAAGGCGACAACACTTATAGCTTGGGAGCTATTGTGGCACGTCGCCTTCACATTAATAAATCCAAGGGTAAAATACATGGTGGTATCTATGCTACTCGTTTGGCGGCTCGCTTTAACGTTGAGATACGCCTGCATGATTATCCTTTGCCCAAGGTCTACCTAGATCACGCGGCCATGGCACACCACCAGTTTATTGCTGCCGATTACTCTAACATCCCTATTCCGTATAATCTGGTTTTCAGTGTGAGAACTCATGATATTATTACATTGCCCGCACCTGCTTTGTTTGATCCTATTGCCAGGGTGGATACAGGATTATGCCTGCAGATATCATTGCCTACCGGATCAACCAGGCTGTAGCAGAGGAGGAGCCTCAGCAGTGGGATCCATAGGTGCCCTCTCTCAGCAGTTCGACATGTGACCCCATGGTTTCTTCGACTACTGGCTCATTACCAAGTTAGGCCAAAAGCCTAAGCTTGGGGGAGTACGTATTTCCACCGACATTACATGCATTTTCACATTTCATTCCAGTTGTCAGTGTCCACACTTTTTCATTGTTTTATCTATGTTAAATTTATTTTCTCGCCTTCTTCTTGTGTTTTTGAAAAACTTGAGAAAATACAAAAATATTTTTTGCATCTTTTTGATTTTTCTTTTTAGAGTAGCTAGTTGTAGCACTAAAAAGAAAACCCAAAAAGATTTCCTTGTTCTTCTTTTGCTTGTTGGGAGCTTTCCTATGTAAACAGTTTTTCTCGTTTTTGTTTTTCCCTTTTATTTGTTTGTTCAAGAAAACCAAAAATTCCAAAAATATTTCAGTGTGTTTCTCCAAATTTCTTTTTATTGAGTCATACCGAAGAGAAGACCACGATGAAAATGTTGAATGGGTCTCGTATGCATAATTGTTGATCTAACAAAGAGCCCATATTACCTTGTCTTCTCCTATTGAATAAAATGTTTGCAGATTCCAGCTTAGTCCACGGCACTCTTGCACTATTATTATTTTCACATCGTTCGGTCGTGCAAGTGAAAGGCAATAATGACGATATTTGATGAACTGGTCGGGGCAGAGAGAAACGGGTATGAACTCGACTTGTTCTGTTTTTGTAAATATGTTTAACCTAGTATCCATGATTCAGCCCATTATGATTAAACATGTTTGCAATGACAATTAGAGATTATAGTTTCTCATGTCATGCATAAGTTGCTAGGAGTAGATAATGATTTATCTTGGATATCAACATTGCGTTAAAATGATTGTGATGTAGCATGATGATATGGTATCCTCCTCTGAATGTTCATGCATGTAGTTGAATCAAAACCAACATAGCCTCTATGATATTTATGTTCATGGTGTTCATATCCTACTCATGCTAGTGTCCAATGTTAATTATGCATAATGCATGTTCATGACCGTTCTTGCTCTCTAGCTGGCCGCTTCTCAACCTAATTTCTAGCCTTCGCCTGTACTGAGTGGGAATTCTGCTTGTACATCAAAAACCTTGAACCCAAGTTATTCCAGATGAGTCCACCATACCTACCTATAGGCAGTATTACCCTGCCGTCCTAAGTAAATTTGTATGTGCAATCTCTAAAAACTTCAAATAAATATCCTTTTTGTGTGCCTGTATCGTTCATGTAGCGACATGAGGTAGTCGGTATCTTCCATGCTAAGCGGGTTATTCTCAGGATGAGTGTTTATTCACTCACCATCGCACGAGAAAAGGGCGGTAATAGGGATGCCTAGTCCCAAACTGCAAAAAGAATTGATCTCTCAAATAATTAAACAAAAACTCCAACAGAGTCATAACCTTTAATTTATCACTTGGGAACCGCCACTAGCATGCTTAGCATGGAAGATATTGATAACTGATGGTCGTGAAGTAAACAAGAAGGGTGCATGTCTCAAAATATCATTTACCTCTGTTTTAAAAACTTGATCTCTAGCACCGCTGCAAATCACTGCTTCCCTCTGCAAAGGGACTTTCTATTTACTTTTATGTTTGTGGCATCACCTTCTAAAATAAGCGCGAACTCGACAAAGATTGTTGTCATGCTGATGCATTGTGTGTAGCTAATGTTGGGTGCATCATGACTGGATCTTTTCTACCATGAATTACAATGTTTAGTCGCTGCTTGAACTTTGGAGGTGCTCTGTATTTATGTTTTGGGGTCTCAAAGGTCTAGCGAGATACCACTATTGTCATGTTATATAATGGTTGTTTTGACAACATGTTGGTGTTTGAGATATCTTATTATTGCTCGCTAGCTGATTATGCCATTGAAATGAATTATATATAATTTTTAAGAATTATTGTCGGCATGGTTAGTTATGATCTTGGGTGAAAACCTGGGTGTTGTTTAAGCTTATTTATGCAAACAAGAGCAAAAGAGTTCGTAAAAGTTTTTCTTTTTCACTTTCAGTTTATCAACTGAATTGCTTGAGGACAAGCAAAGGTTTAAGCTTGGGGAGTTGATACGTCTCCAACGTATCTACTTTTCCTAATGCTTTTCCTCTTGTGTTGGACTCTAATTTCCATGATTTGAATGAAACTAACTTGACCGACGCTGTTTTCAGCAGAACTACCATGGTGTTGTTTTTGTGCAGAAATAAAAGTTCTCGAAATGGAACGAAACGTTGCGAGGATTTTTTACACAATAAAAGAGAATTTCTGGAGCCAAGATCCACCGAAGGGGGGCACCTGGGTGGGCACAACCCACTAGGGCGCGCCTACCCCTAGCCGCGCCAAGGTGGGTTGTAACATCCCAAATTTTCAATTTGGAATGTTATACATTAAGTCATCATGCATTACATATTTCCTTGCATTTTTTGATCCTAGAAATTTCACGCAACTCAAGGACCCTCGGAGAGAGTTGGAGATTTCGTTATTTTCATATTTGAGTTTTCTCAAATTTTGAAAATAGGATCATTTGATTTTATTTATTTTATCTTCAGTTATTTCTACTATCAAAATATGAGAGAGGGAATAAAATGACTTTCCCAAAATAAAGAAATAATGAAGATTCAATAAAAAAATCAAATAAGATTTTATTTCGGAGATTTTCACTTTTTATTTGCCTTAGGGAAAAATGCGTGTTTTCAAAAATTGCATTTTTAGGCCCCGTGTAAAAGTTCATTTTGTTCGACTCATTTTTAGGAGTCGGGAAAAATTTACTTTGTAAATTTTGGAGTTCGTTTAGATTTTATTTTATTCGTTTTTCTGCACGCTATATAAAAAAATCACGCGCCCTTTGGGCCAAGGGCCCGGCCTGCCCAACAGCCCCCTCCCTCGCGCCCAGCCTTGGCCGCGTCGCCGCCTCGGCCGAGTCCGAGGAGGACTCCTCCTCCTCCTCTTGCTTGCCCCTCCCCAAGCTACTCCCCCTTTATATACCCCTCACCCCCACCCTCTCCTCCCCAACCCTTGGCCGCCGCCCCTCTCCTCGGCCGCCCGCCGCCCTTGCGCCACCGCCGCTGGTGCCACCGCCGCCGCCGTGACGCCGTCGCCCCGCCGCCTAGCCGCCGCCCCGCCGGAGCCCCACCTCGTCGAGGTAGCCGCGCCGCGCCACCCTCCCCTCGGTTCGGTTTTTTTTATAAAAACCGTTCCGGTTTTCTTTTCCGTTGTTCGGTTTTTTTTCGAAACCCTAGATCGGTTTTATTTCTCCGGTTTTGTTGTTTAGCGAGCGTTCGTTTTAACGAACGTGATCACTGGTTATTCCCGGCTAACGAACGTCCGTTCGTTTAACCGTTCGCCGTTTTTCTTTTAATCGAATTTAATCCGCTATTTTTCTGATCACGATTTCAGATCCGATCTTCGTTCTAGTTTATCTTCTCGCTCGTTTATCGGAATCAGGTGATTCAAGCGCCTGGAGTTTCGTTTCGAAACCGCCATTCCGACTAATCAACTTAAAAAAGTTTTGCTACTGTAAAATTTGACCTAGTTTCAACTTGCTAGAACCGAGCTGTTTTCTTCCGCCGAATGTTTTCCGTTGTTTTGTTTGATTCGTTTACTTTTGCAACCAGGGTTCTTAAGTTGAAATTTCTGGTCAGATCTTTTATTCGAGATTTACCCGTGCATTAGATGAGTACTTATTGTATGCTTGTTGTTTGTCTGCGATAGATCACCGGAGTGCGCCGCTTGTTATTTGAATCTCTAGGTTTCATGGATCATCAGCAAGGCAAGTAACACTTGATCATATTTTTTCTGCTACCCAGTCTTATGCATTAGATCTATTCCTCAAAACACTTGCATGATTAGGATCTAATTAAATTGTGGGATGGGAAGTAGATGAGGTAGTACCTATTACCTATTTTATTATCAAACCCTTGGGAGTTACTTCTACGTTTGCTTATTTGCCATGATATGCTAGTAGACGTGGATTGGGTGAGTGTATCCATGACAGATGTGAGATTGTTAAATTAATGGTTTATTTAAGGTGGCAACTTAAACACACATCTGGGTGGATTGAGGCACTGGGGTATCGATGATTGCCTGTTTTTTTGGGACCGCCACCTGTGCTCAAAGGGATCATGAGATTATTCATACTAGTAACTTCCGTGTGCAGCCACAAGCCATTATGGGCTCTGGCATAGTTGAGTAAGTCGTGCGAACTCTTATAGTGGTGGACTAGCGGATGTAGGGGATGTAGGTGTACGGTCTACCCGTCGTAAGGTGCTAAGCGCTACGAAAGACTATGTCTCGGTCATCCGTTTCTCAAACACCTTGCAAGACGAGAAATCAAGCGGAGGCGATCGAGTCTTGTGGGGAAAAGTGCATAAACCTCTGCAGAGTGTATAAACTAATCATGATTAGCCGTGTCCCGGTTATGGACATCTTGAGTATCTAGTACTTGAATATCATGTGAATCTCAACATGTTACTCTAATTAATATTGTTGGGTTTTTAATGAGTACTTTTAATTGGGATTGAGGATGCTGTCAACCATTCTCAATGTTTAACAACCACCATGATAGTTAAACAAATTTATTCCTTTGCAGTAGGGAAAAACTGGCTTTATGCAAAAAATGTAACCGTAGAGCTTTTCCACCAGCCATATATGCATGTAGTATAGGTTTATGCCTTCATTACTCTATATGTGTTACATTGCCAGCATATTCCATGTGCTGACCCGTTTTCGGGCTGCAACTTTCATGTTGCAGACTTTTAGAATGACAGTAAGGTTCTTTAGGTCGTGGTTCTATACTCATTGATGCCGATGGAGTTGATGGACTCACTTATCTTCCAAGTCTTCCATTGTTATCGTTATTAGATGGCCTTAAGCCATATTTATTGTAATAAGTTCTCTTTTGGACAACGATGTAATAAGTGTGTGATTGCTACTCTGTTATAAATCCTTCGAAGTACTGTGTGGTGTCAGCATTACTGATCCAGGGATGACACCTGAGCACAGAGAAGGACATTCGCCCCAATCACCAAGCCTATAGATAGTGTTTTCAGTGCACCAACCTGGAGTTTGGGAAAGAGCATGGCAGCTCATATCACCATGGGACGCATTGGAGAAGTTTACCAAGAAGACCTCAAGGACACCATCTATCAGATTTGTGGACGCAGAGATGAACAATGGGAGATAGTCAGCACCAAGAAGGATAGATCCATTGCAGCTTTCATCCAGGAGTTAAACCAGCACATTCGACGCCAGGAGAACCAGATGTGCAATGATATGATCGAATTGAAGGATGCGAAGGGAAGGATCCTCGAACTTGAAGAAGAACTAAAGTCTACGCGTAAGGACTACTTGGACGAGATCGTAGCTGTAGCAAGGCACAATAGCGATCTTAAGTATGATATTGAAGAACTCAAGAAGAAATTGGCACTCAAGAATGAAGACAAGTACGTCGGCTATCCGAGCAACTACATCATCATCGACGACACCGATTCGGATCCAAGTGAACCCGACTTTGAAGACGAAGCTGGAGCAGACATCATGGAGTCTTCCACCGGTTCAAATTAATAGATGACCCCACATATTAGTAGTATTCCCTCCATGTAACATTTTTGTTCACGCCCTTTTGCGATAGTTAGACCGTTGTAAGCCTTTTGTTTGAATTGAATGAAGTGATTTTGTGTGCATTTGCTCATGTACATTTGGGGTAGTGTTTCTCCTTAGACCTCACTCTATTCTTAATTTCTCGTCTTTTCTAAACCCATCAGATGCCTCCGAGACGCGACCCCCGGTTTGTTTTTCCGCCGGAGATCACCCAGTTGATTCAACAGCAGAACACTTTGATCCAAACACTGGTACAGAACCAAGGCAACAACAACAACCCACCGCCACCACCAACAGTTGACCATCTGGCACGTTAATTAAGGCTGAACCCGCCGGTGTTTTCCAGTAGCACCGAGCCGATAGTAGCAGATGATTGGCTCCGTACGGTCGGGAGGGAGTTGACCCCTGCAGGATGTCCAAAGGGAGAGACGGTGAAGTTTGCTGCACACCAGCTTGAAGGACCCGCAGCAGCATGGTGGGAGAATTTTACTGACCACTTACCACGTAGACACCTTTGTCACATGGGATCAGTTTCAACAAGCTTTCCGCCTGCCCATGTCTCGGCAGGAGCTATGGCCATGAAGAAGCGTGAGTTTCGCAATTTACGCCAAGGAGGAAGGACTGTTGGCGGTATGTGGATGATTTTAGTAAGTTAGCACGTTATGCCCCGGATGACGTTGCTACGAGATGCGACTAAGCGGAGAAGTTTACGGAAGGACTGAATGATGATTTAAGCATGCGATTAATGGTAGCAAGTTTCAATAACTACCAGGAGTTGGTAGACCGTGCCCTCATGATTGAAGGAAAGCAACGACAAATTGAGAATCGCAAGAGGAAGTATGGGCGGAGGAAGTATAACTCTGGAGCCCAATGAAGCCCCGTTATACCCCTAAGCGGGGAGTTCGGGCCAGCATACCCATGGAGGAGGTAATTCGCACAACCATAATGGCCACAAAAATGGAAATGGGAATGAAGGAAGCAACGGCGAACCGGACCACACCATCAACCCCAACCAAGAAAGACTGAGCCATGTCACCTGTTACAAGTGTTCCAAGACCGGACATTATGCAAATGATTGTCCCGAAGGCCAAGGTGGAAATGGAAGCTCTGGAAAGAAGCCAAACCCTTTCAAAAGGGGACAGGTGAACCACATTGATGTGGAGGAGGTTGAAGATCAGCCCGATGCACGATGTCGGTAAGTTTTTGGTTAAGTCATTTACTGCACTAGTTCTTTTCGATACCGGTGCAACGCATTCATACATATCAAGGGGACTTGTAGAAAAGTATAGCCTGCCTACTCAGATCCTTAAAACCCCTATGCTAGTAAGCTCACCAGGAGCGGAGTATATGGCCAGACAAGGATGTTTTCAAGTACCATTAAGTATAGGAAGGCATGTGTTCCCGACGGATTTGATCATTTTGGAATCCCAAGGATTGGAGGTGATTCTCGGTATGGATTGGCTGTCGATGTATGGGGGAAACATCTTTGCGCAAGTAAGACGATTTTGCTTACAACACCAGAAGGAAGAAGGATTAGGTATGTATCGCGACATGGACCAAATAGGAATCAAGTAAATTCCTTATCAGGAGTTGTGCAGGAAGAGGTGCTAGTGGTGAAGGATTTCCACGATGTATTTCTGAGGAATTGCGGGGAATGCCACCGGATAGAGACATTGAGTTTTGATTGAACTTTTGCAGTGCAGTGCCCAATATCGAAGCGACCATACAGGATGCCCGCACGAGATTTGGCGGAAATCAAGAAGCGATTAAGGAGTTATTGGATAAAGGTTATATATGCCCAAGTTCTTCGCCTTGGGGATCACCCGTACTTTTAGTAGAGAAGAAGGGCCGGATCGTTAAGGATGGTTGTAGACTATCGTGGTTTAAATGAAGTAACAATCAAGAACAAGTACCCACTACAAATGATAAATGATCTGTTTGATCGTTTGCAAGGAGCTAAAGTGTTTTCCAAGATCGATTTGCGATCAGGGTACCATCAGTTGAAGATTCGAGAGCAGGACATACCTAAGACAACATTTACCACGAGATATGGATTGTATGAATATACCGTTATGTCATTTGGATGACTAACGCTACCGCCTATTTCATGAACCTGATGAACAAAGTGTTTATGGAGTTTTTGGATAAGTTCGTCGTGGTGTTCATAGATGATATTTTGGTTTTCTCTAAGAATGAAGAGGAACATAAGGAACATTTGCGATTGGTTTTGGAGAAACTAAGGGAACATCAGTTATATGCCAAGTTCAGCAAATGTGAGTTTTGGCTAAAGGAAGTTGGATTTCTTGGACATGTTATATCCAGAGAAGGGATAGCGATTGACCCCACAAAGGTTGAGACCGTAACCAAATGGGAAGCACCAACGACAGTTGGAGAGATCCGGAGTTTCCTTGGACTCGCAGGATACTACCGAAGATTCATTGAGAATTTCTCAAGGATTGCAAAGCCTATGACGGAATTGCTGAAAAAGGATACCAAGTTCATATGGACTGAGGATTGTGAAGCAAGTTTTCAGGAGTTGAAGAAAAGATTGGTTACCTCACGGTGTTAATTTTGCGGATCAGACCAAGGATTATGAGGTGTATTGCGACGCTTCACGCCGAGGACTTGGAGCAGTGCTTATGCAGGAAGGAAGAGTTGTTTCGTATGCTTCACGACAACTAAAGCCTCATGAGTTGAATTATGCCACACATGTCTTGGAGTTAGCAGCCGTTGTGCATGCGTTGAAGACCTGGAGACATTTTCTCATTGGAAATCATTGTGAGGTGTACACGGATCACAAGAGTTTGAAGTACATCTTCACGTGAAGGAATTAAATCTCAGACGAGAGGAGATGGTTGGAGCTTATTAAGGATTATGATATGAGATTGCATTATCACCCGGGAAGGCTAACGTTGTAGCAGACGCATTGAGCCGTAAGAGCCACGTCAATACACTAATGGTGGGAGGAATACCCAAGGAGTTAGCCGAGGACCTTGAGAGCTATGTTTGGAAATAGTTCCGAGAGGCTATGTAGCAGCATTGGAGATTCAGTCTACGTTGATGGACAAAATCGGAGAAGCTCAAAAGGCGAGATAAGGAAGTTGCCTCTATAAAGGAGAAAATGAGCGAAGGAAAAGCTAAGGGATTTCGTGGAGGATGAGCATGATACCCTATGGTTTGAGGACCGTGTTTATGTGCCAAATGACCCGGAGATCGGGAAGTTGATTACGCAAGAAGCACATGATTCGCCCTACTCGATTCACCACGGAAATACCAAGATGTATTTGGATTTGAAGAATACTTTACGGTGGACCGGAATGAAGAAGGATATTGCAGAGTATGTAGCAGTTTTTGATGTATGTCAAAGGGTGAAGGCAGAACATCAGAAGCCACCAGGATTGTTGCAACCATTGCCGATACCCGAATGGAAGTGGGATAAACTAGGCATGGATTTCATCACAGGTTTGCCAAAGACTTCGTTCGCTATGACTCGATATGGGATATAGACGAACGCATGACGAAGGTAGCTCATTTCATTCCAGTCAAGACTACATATAGCAGTGCTAAGTTGTCAAAGATATACATGACCAGAATTGTGTGTTTACACGGAGTTCAGATGAGTATCGTATCAGATAGAGGAACACAATTTACCTCAAAGTTTTGGAATGGGTTGCACGAAACATTGGGAACCAGGCTGGAATTGATGACTTTCCACCTGCAGACCGATGGAATGAGAGAGAGTCAATCAGATTTTGGAGGATATCTTTGAGAGCTTGTGCACTAGATTATGGATCTAGTTGGGACGATAACTTGCCGTATGCAGAGTTTTCTTATAACAATAGTTACCAAACCAGCTTGAAGATGGCACCTTTCGAGGCTTTATACGGAAGGAGGTGCAGGACACCGTTATCATGGGACGAAGCTGGAGACCGTCAGTTGTTTGGACCAGATTTGATTAAGGAGTGCGAGCGAAGGTTAAGTTGATTCGTGATAGGCTCAAGGTAGCCCAGTCCAGACAGAAAAGCTATGCGGATTCAAAACGCAAGGCGATAGAATATGAAGTTGGAGACAGAGTTTATCTTAGAGAATCCCCACTTCGAGGAGTTAAACATTTTGGAGTTAAAGGAAAATTAGCACCACGTTTCGTTGGACCGTATAGGATCTTGCAACGCATGGAAGAAGTTGCTTATAAGCTGGAATTGACAGAGGGACTGTCAGGAGTTCATGATGTATTCCATGTTTCTCGGTGAAGAAATGTCACTCCGAGATGGCAGAGGTACCGTTAAGAGATACAGTGCCACTTGAAGCAATTCAGTTGAAGGATGATTTGACATACGAGGAGAGACCAGTCAAGATTCTCGATTATGCCAGCAGAGTTACTCGCAGCAAGGTTATCAAATTTTGCAAAGTTCAGTGGAGCCACCACACTGAGGATGAAGCCACCTAGGAAAGAGAATAAGATTTGCTCAAGGACCACCCTCACCTATTTTCTAGCCAACCCGAATCTCGAGGGCGAGATTCATCTTAAGGGGGGTAGGTTTGTAACATCCCAAATTTTCAATTTGGAATGTTATACATTAAGTCATCATGCATTACATATTTCCTTGCATTTTTTCGATCCTAGAAATTTCACGCAACTCAAGGACCCTCGGAGAGAGTTGGAGATTTCGTTATTTTCATATTTGAGTTTTCTCAAATTTTGAAAATAGGATCATTTGATTTTATTTATTTTATCTTCAATTATTTCTACTATCAAAATATGAGAGAGGGAATAAAATGAATTTCCCAAAATAAAGAAATAATGAAGATTCAATAAAAAAATCAAATAAGATTTTATTTCGAAGTTTTTCACTTTTTATTTGCCTTAGGAAAAATGCGTGTTTTCAAAAATTGCATTTTTAGGCCCCGTGTAAAAGTTCATTTTGTTCGACTCATTTTTAGGAGTCGGGAAAAATTTACTTTGTAAATTTTGGAGTTCGTTTAGATTTTATTTTATTCGTTTTTCTGCACGCTATATAAAAAAAATGCGCAGCGCCCCGCCTGGGCCAAGGGCCGAGCCGGCCCAGCCGCCGCCGCCGCCCGAGTCCGAGGAGGACTCCTCCTCCTCCTCTTGCTTGCCCCCTCCCCCAAGCTACTCCCCCCCCCCCTTTATATACCCCTCACCCCCCCTCTCCTCCCCAACCCGCAGCCGTTGCCGCCCTCTCCTCGGCCTTGCCCGCCCCAACCCGTAGCCGGCTGCACTCCAGCCGCCGCCCGCCGCCCTTGCGCCACCGCCCGGTGGTGCCACCGCCCGCCCGCCGTGGCGTCGTCGCCTCGCCGCTAGCCACCACCCTTGAGCCCCACCTCGTCGAGGTAGCCGCGCCGCGCCACCCTCCCCCTCGGTTCAGTTTTTTCTTTATAAAAACCGTTCCGGTTTTCTTTTCCGTTGTTCGGTTTTCTTTTCGAAACCCTAGATCGGTTTTATTTTTCCGGTTTTGTTGTTTAGCGAGCGTTCGTTTTAACGAACGTGATCACCGATTATTCCCGGTTAACGAACGTCCGTTCGTTTAACCGTTCGTCGTTTTTTTTAATCGGATTTAATCCGCTATTTTTCTGATCACGATTTCAGATCCGATCTTCGTTCTAGTTTATCTTCTCGCTCGTTTATCGGAATCAGGTGATTCAAGCGCCTGGAGTTTCGTTTCGAAACCGCCATTCCGACTAATCAACTTAAACAAAGTTTTGCTACTGTAAAATTTGACCTAGTTTCAACTTGCTAGAACCGAGCTGTTTTCTTCCGCCGAATGTTTTCCGTTGTTTTGTTTGATTCGTTTACTTTTGCAACCAGGGTTCTTAAGTTGAAATTTCTGGTCAGATCTTTTATTCGAGATTTACCGTGCATTAGATGAGTACTTATTGTATGCTTGTTGTTTGTCTGCGATAGATCACCCGGAGTGCGCCGCTTGTTATTTCGAATCTCTAGGTTTCGCGGATCATCAGCAAGGCAAGTAACACTTGATCATATTTTTTCTACTACCCAGTCTTATGCATTAGATATATTCCTCAAAACACTTGCATGATTAGGATCTAATTAAATTGTGGGATGGGAAGTAGATGAGGTAGTACCTATTACCTGTTTTATTATCAAACCCTTGGGAGTTACTTCTACGTTTGCTTATTTGCCATGCTATGCTAGTAGACGTGGATTGGGTGAGTGTATCCATGACAGATGTGAGATTGTTAAATTAATGGTTTATTTAAGGTGGCAACTTAAACACACATCTGGGTGGATTGAGGCACACTGGGGTATCCGATGATTGCCTGTTTTTGGGACCGCCACCTGTGCTCAAAGGGATCATGATATTATTCATACTAGTAACTTCCGTGTGCAGCCACAAGACATTATGGGCTCTGGCATAGTTGAGTAAGTCGTGCGAACTCTTATAGTGGTGGACTAGCAGATGTAGGGGAT
The DNA here is from genome assembly GCA_021605145.1 of Aegilops bicornis. NCBI lineage: Eukaryota > Viridiplantae > Streptophyta > Magnoliopsida > Poales > Poaceae > Aegilops > Aegilops bicornis. The sequence goes on along the minus strand of CM038673.1, from coordinate 673,449,479 downwards.
GTAGGTGTACCGGTCTACCCGTCGTAAGGTGCTAGCGCTTCTGAAAGACTATGTCTCGGTCATCCGTTTCTCAAACACCTTGCGATCTGAGAAATCAAGCGGAGGCGATCGAGTCTTGTGGGGAAAAGTGCATAAACCTCTGCAGAGTGTATAAACTAATCATGATTAGCCGTGTCCCCGGTTATGGACATCTTGAGTATCTAGTACTTGAATATCATGTGAATCTCAACATGTTACTCTAATTAATATTGTTGGGTTTTTAATGAGTACTTTTAATTGGGATTGAGGATGTCAACCATTCTCAATGTTTAACAACCACCATGATAGTTAAACAAATTTATTCCTTTGCAGTGAGGGAAAAGCGGCTTTATGCAAAAATCAGAATCAGAGAGCTTTTCCACCAGCCATATATGCATGTAGTATAGGTTTATTCCTTCATTACTCTCTATGTGTTACATTGCCAACATATTCCATGTGCTGACCCGTTTTCGGGCTGCAAGTTTCATGTTGCAGACTTTTCAGACGACGAGTAAGGTGCTTTAGGTCGTGGTTCTATACTCGATGATGCCGATGGAGTTGATGGACTCACTTATCTTCCAAGTCTTATTTGTTATCGTTATTAGATGGCCTTAAGCCATATTTAATGTAATAAGTTCTCTTTTGGACAACGATGTAATAAGTGTGTGATTGCTACTCTGTTATAAATCCTTGAAATCTTGTGTGGTGTCGACATTCTTGATCCGAGGATGACACACGAGCACGAGACTTGATCCATTCGGGTCGGGTCGCTACATGGGTTGTCCCCACCTGGTGCTCCGCAGGACCTGAAACCGACGCTATAAAATCACATTTTTTCAGAAAAAACAAGGAGAAAGAATTATCGCGTCCCATGAGATGGAGCCGCCGTCACCTCCTGTTCTTCATCAGGATGCCAGATCTGGAGTCTGTTTGGGGCTCTGAAGAGGGGGATCTTCGATCTTCATCATCACCAACCCTTCTCCATCGCCAATTCCATGATGCTCCCCATCGGGAGTGAGTTGTATGAGATTCATCATGTAATCTAGTTAGTTTTGTTAGGGCATGATCCCTAGTATCCACTATGTTCTGAGATTGATGTTGTTATGACTTTGCCATTCTTAATGCTTGTCACTTTGGGCCCGGGTGCCATGATTTCAGATCTGAACCCTTTATGTTATCATCATTATATCTATTTTCTAGATCTGATCTTGCAAGTTATAGTAACCTACTACGTGTTATGATCTGGCAACCCCAGAGTGGCAATAGTCGGGACCACTCCCGGTGATGACCGTAGTTTGAGGAGTGTTCATGTATTCACTGTGTGTTAATGCTTTGTTCCGGTTCTCTATTAAAAGGAGGCCTTAATATCCCTTAGTTTCCAATTGGACCCCGCTGCCACGGGAAGGTAGGACAAAAGATGTCGTGCAAGTTCTTTCCATAAGCACGTATGACTGTTTACGAAACACACGCCTACATTATATTTATGAACCGGAGCTAGTGTTGTATTGATACGTCTCCAACGTATCTATAATTTTTGATTGCTCCATGCTATATTATCTTCTGTTTTGGACATTATTGGGCTTTATTATTCACATTTATATTATTTTTGGGACTAACCTATTAACCGAAGGCCCAGCCCAGAATTGTTGTTTTTTGTATTTCAGAGTTTCGCAGAAAAAGAATATCAAACGGAGTCCAAACGGAAGGAAACCTTCGGGAACGTGATTTTCGGAACGAACATGATCCACGAGACTTGGACCCTACGTCAAGCAACCAACAGGGAAGCCACGAGGTAGGGGGCGCGCCTACCCCCCTTGGGCGCGCCCTCCACCCTCGTGGCCCCCTGTTGCTCCACCGACGTACTTCTTCCTCCTATATATACCTACGTACCCCCAAACGATCAGATACGGAGCCAAAAACCTAATTCCACCGCCGCAAACTTCTGTACCCATGAGATCCCATCTTGGGGCCTGTTCCGGAGCTCCGCCGGAGGGTGCATCGATCACGGAGGGCTTCTACATCAACACCATAGCCCCTCCGATGAAGTGTGAGTAGTTTACCTCAGACCTTCGGGTCCATAGTTATTAGCTAGATGGCTTCCTCTCTCTTTTTGGATCTCAATACAATGTTCTCCCCCTCTCTCATGGAGATCTATTCGATGTAATCTTCTTTTGCGGTGTGTTTGTTGAGACCGATGAATTGTGGGTTTATGATCAAGTTTATCTATGAACACTATTTGAATCTTCTGAATTCTTTTATGTATGATTGGTTATCTTTGCAAGTCTCTTCGAATTATCAGTTTGGTTTGGCCTACTAGATTGATCTTTCTTGCAATGGGAGAAGTGCTTAGCTTTGGGTTCAATCTTGCGGTGTCCTTTCCCAGTGTCAGTAGGGGCAGCAAGGCTTGTATAGTATTGTTGCCATCGAGGATAACGAGATGGTTTTTTTTTATCATATTGCATGAATTTATCCCTCTACATCATGTCATCTTGCTTAAGGCGTTACTCTGTTCTTATGAACTTAATACTCTAGATGCATCTTTGGATGGCGGTTGATGTGTGGAGTAATAGTAGTAGATGCAGGCAGGAGTCGGTCTACTTGTGTCGGACGTGATGCCTATATACATGATCATACCTAGATATTCTCGTAACTATGCTCAATTCTGTCAATTGCTCAACAGTAATTTGTTCACCCACCGTAAAATACTTATGCTCATGAGAGAAGCCACTAGTGAAACCTGGCCCCGGGTCTATCTTCATCATATTAATCTTCCAACACTTAGTTATTTCTTTTGCTTTTATTTTACTTTGCATATTTATCATAAAAATACCAAAAATATTATCCTATCATATCTATCAGATCTCACTCTCGTAAGTGACCGTGTAGGGATTGACAACCCCTTATCGCGTTGGTTGCGAGGATTTATTTGTTTTGTGTAGGTGCGAGGGACTCGCGTAGCTTCCTCTTGGATTGATACCTTGGTTCTCAAAAACTAAGGGAAATACTTACGCTACTTTGTTGCATCACCCTTTCCTCTTCAAGGGAAAACCAACGCAGTGCTCAAGAGGTAGCATGTATCGCCCTAGGTTATGACTGTCACATGATGAATATCATCCAACAAATTACCGATCCAATGCGTACGAATTTATCTTATATTATTCTTGCTAAGTTAATACTGCTATCGTTAGTGTTGCACTTGCTAAAAAACTATTGCTATCACTATTACCATTACTATGTTGTCGCTACTATTATCAAAACTATCATATTACTTTGCTACTGATCACATTGCTGCAGATAATTAATCTCCATGTGTGGTTGAATTGACAACTCAGCTGCTAATACTTGCAAATATTCTTTGGCTCCCCTTGTGTCGAATCTATAAATTTGAGTTAAATACTCTACCCTTGAAAACTGTTGCGACCCCCGGGCGGAAAAGAAGAAGAAGCAACTGGAGGAAATGGATAGGCGGCGGAGAGAGAATGTGGTCTTCTCACCGTCGTCCTTGATGAGAAATGCCCTGATCGAGTGGAATGCATACAGTTGGCGGAGGGAGACCGAGCATCATATAGCCCCCAAGGTCATCTGTCAGGACACCGATCCTAAGTCACACCGATCTAGCATGTAACACATCATATCATATTGTAGCCTCACGCACGGTAACCCACGGCTGCAGACTTACCTTGGCCGGGACCGTTTGCGCCTTTTGGCTCACGTATATGACTGTGTCACTAGCATCCATATGACAGAGAACCCGGTCAGACATGACTAGTCGTAAACCCAAGGTGGCACAAACTTACAGGGACAGGCATACGTGACCCATCAATGCATGTGTCGGTCAGTAGCGAGTGTAACTGGGCTGTAGCAAGCTATCAGGACTCCGGTAAACACCACGTGACATTTCCCCAAAGGAACAGACACATGAGCAAGGAATGATACATGGCGGTCACTCCCAAATCTGATGATCTGATCTGGGGCGAGGCTTTTAACGCGGCCGAGGCATTCGGTTGAATAAGCATGAAGAACGACGATGGCAAATACAAATAACTACTCAGGGACAAAGATGTCGCTGCAGCCAATGTCAAAGCTGATCTGAAGACGAGCCATCGATCCTTTTTTACCACACAACGGGACCTGTACGGGCCACCAATGTCGGTGCTAATACCGGCGGATCTCGGGTAGGGGGTCCCGAGCTGTTGGTCTAGGAACAATGGTAACAGGAGGGAAACAGGAGACGATGTTTACCCAGGTCCGGGCCCTCTCGAAGAGGTAAAACCCTATGTCCTGCTTTGATTATATTGATGTGATGGAGTATCAAGTACAAGATGATCTACCTCGAGATCGTATGTGACGCCCCCGATTCGATCGTACACTAATCATACACGCAAATGTGTACGATCAAGATCAGGGACTCGCGGGAATATATATCACAACACAACTCTAGACACAAATTAAAATAATACAAGCTTCATATTACAAGCCAGGGGCCTCGAGGGCTCGAATACAAGCTCGATACACAAGAGTCAGCGGAAGCAACAATATCTAAGTACAGACATAAGTTAAACAAGGATGCATTAAGAAGGCTAACACAAAAGCGACACGATCGAAGAGGCAAGGCCTCCTGCCTGGGACCTCCTAACTAATCCTGGTCGTCGGCGGTCTCCAAGTAGCAGTATCCGTCGGCTGTGGCATCTGGCTCCAGGGATCCACCATCTGGTTGCAACAACCAGAAAGAAGGAAGAAGGGAAAAGGGGGTAGCAAAGCAATCGTGAGTACTCATCCAAAGTACTGCAAGCATCGATCTATACTAAGTATGCATTGGTATCAAATGGAAGGGTTGTATCGTGGGTGAAGCTGCAGAATGCCAGACTAGGGGGGAGGCCTAGCCTATCGAAGACTAGCATCTTCAAGCAGCTCCAAGCATCTTGCAACATGTAGAAGAGTAAAGAATAGCAGTTTATAATTAACAATCATGTTGTAGCAATAACGCCCAGAGATCCTTCCTCGACTCCCTGCGAGAAAACAATCCCGGGGCCACATATCCCTCACATATCTCAAGTATCCATTTCTAGTTATATAAGATCCGGATACAAGTCTGAACGTCCATTACCGTGGACACGGTATTCGAATATATATCTTCCCTGTAGGGGTGCACCACGTTACCCAACACGCTCAATCACTCTCACCGGACACACCTTTCTGGGGTCAATGCCCGGTCTCGGAAGATCAACACGTCGCAGCCCTACCTAGGCTCAGCAGAGAGGTCCCCGCCGGTCTACATCCTAAGTGCCCCGGGGTCTTGGGCCCATCGCCCGTTGCACTCCGGGTCGTTGCGAGCAGGGTGGAACCAGCACCGCCTCGGATGGCCAGCATGATCCGACCGTGCCGCCATCTTTGAATCGGACGTCTAACAAAGCTTGGTACTGATCTTTGACGCCGAGGCCCATATATATTCTCGCGTGGTGGTTAGTGCGTAAAGGCCAGAGGCCAACTCAGAAAAAATACCCAAACTTGTTAGTGAATTGGGGGCTCGCGGAGACGAGTAGAGACTAACGATAATGTGACCCCGTCGCCCCGTCTCATGGACTTACGGCAAGGGCCCAGACTGCCCGGCCGTGCCACGTGGAAAACTCGCGGGTGCTCCACGGGCCCGCCCGACTTTCACATCAACTCGCGGGTACCCCTCAGGGCCGACCCGACTTCAACAATGATCTCAAGTAAAGTCCGGGTAACCGTGTGTCCAAACATCAAGGGGAAAACCCGAGGAATCACCCCCGGTGAATTCCACTCGATGTAATCATCAAGGTGAACGTAAGAGGAACCACCCTCAAGGTTCACACTTGAGGGGTTGCACGACAGAGCCGTATCGGGAATGTGAAGGAGGAACCACCCTTGTTGACCACAACCGAATAGCTACACTACAGAGTTGTCATCGGGAGTGCGTTGTGAGGTCTCACCCTTGGCACTCGATAGTAGCTCTACAGAGTCGAGCAACAAAAGGGGCGTGATGTGATGTGAGGTGTCGGGCTCTGGTTGTCGATCACGTTGATCGAGTCATCGATGCTGAAGCAGGGGCAACAAGGACAAGGTGGGGGTCACTGATGGATCACTAACCAACCTATACTAAGCAGTTTAGGATAAGCACGTAAGGTACAATGAGCAAGTTACAAAAGCAGGCTATGCATCAGAATAGGAGCAAACAATAACAATAGCAAAATCTAATGCAAGCATGAGAGAATGGAATGATCAAAAGGGGGGCTTGCCTGGAAGCTCCGCTGAAAGGGATGAAGGGTCGTCGTCGACGTAGTCGATCACAGGGACATCAGCAGCGATCTCAGGGTCTACCGGAGAGAAGAGGGGGAAGAAACAATAAATACAGAGCAAATAAGTGCAATACTAAGCATGACAAGGCAACAAGCAATGCTAGGGGTGTTCTAACGCGGCACTACACGCTACCGGCGAAGGGGGACAACATTCGAGAATGCTTTCCCGAAGTTTGGCATTTCCGAACAGATGAAACAGAGGGGATAGGTTGCATGTTCGCTATGCTAGGGGAACGTGACATATAAATGGAGAGTGTAGTCGGATTCGCCTCGTCGTTCTGAGAAACTTTCATGTACAAAGTATTTTCATCCGAGCTACGGATAATTTTCTAAGATTTTTCAAAGATTTACACAATATTCTGAAATTACTCTTAATTCAAAAATAATTGTTAAAAATGCTAAGGGCACCCAGCACAGGGTACCCAAAAGTGCACCCAGTGGCTGATAGGTGGGCCAGGGGGTCCCAGTTGACCAGTCAACATTTGACTGGTCAACAGGGGTGGGGCCCACTATCATAGGCTGTTTAACTAACTAACAAAATTAATTAGACTAATTAGGTTTCAGTTAACTACTTGACATATTAATTAATTAGTTAATTAATTATTATTTATATTCATTTTTTAATCTATCTTTTTCTTACAGGAAAGGGGGCTGGCCCCACGTGTAAGTGGCCCATAGGCCTTTAGCGAGCGCAGGCGTTATCGGGTGCAGGCGTCCGTGCACCCGCACGGAGGCAACGGAGGGCGCAGCCGGGGCCGTAGCCACGGCGCAGCCAGGGAAGGGCGCCGGCCGTGGCGAGGAGGCCGGCCAGCGAGCAGAGGGGGAGAGCGGGTCGCAGCCGGAGCCGAGCGAGGGCGGCCGCCGGCGTGTGGAGGTGGGAGGACGGGGCGGCGCGCAACAGCTGCAAGCGGCAGGGGAGCACACGTGCGTGTCACGACAGCAAGCGAGGCGAGGCGTGTGCGGGCAGAGGCGACCGACCAGGGGGCGGCGGCCGGTAAGCAGCAAGTAGAGCAGCGCGGCAGTGGGAGAAGCAGCGGAAGAAGCAGCAGGAAGCAGCAAGTGCGGCAGCAGTAGAGCAGCAGCAGGCCAGCAGTAGCAGCAGCAGAGAGGAGCAGCGTGGCCGGAGCTCGGACGACGTTGGAGACAGCGTGGTCGGAGCGCGGCATCTATGGCTTCTACTCGAGCTATCCAAGCGGTTGGGCACATGCAAGTGACCAATGGGTCACTGGAGCATCGCCGGAAACGTGCTCGAGCGGCGATGAGCTTCGGCTCGCATGGCAATGGCGGCTAGGGAGAGCTATTAACGTAGGGAGCAGGGGGGAAACATGAAGGAGCTCACAATGGTGCTGTAGGGGGTGGCAGCGAGCTCGCGGAGGCTTGCAGGCGTCGGGTTCGTCGTAGACAGCGGTGGGGTCCGAGGAAGAAGAAGTCGGCCTCGTCTTTATTGCACGGGCGTTGGGCTCGAACCAATGGTCGAGGTCGACAAGGCGAACGGCAGAGGGGCTCCTGGACTCGACAGGAGGGCGCGGGGGTGCCGATCGCTGTGGTGGTGCACGCCGGCGACCACAAGGGCGCTCGAGTGAAAGGGGATCTGAGGAGGGGGCGCGGGCGAGAGAGAGAGAGCGAGGTGGAGATATTTCAGGCGAGAGGGGGAGGAAGCGGACGAGGCCGAGGGGGCTCGGCCTTATCCCCTCGGGGCGTCGCCGGCGAGGTGATCCGGCGGGGTCTTGCCCCTGTAGCGACGGGGTCGGAGGCACAATGAGGGGAGGGGATCGACCGCGGGTGTGGGGGTTGGGCTGGGCCGGCTCTAGTAGGCCAGGGAACAAAGGGGGCTCTCTCCTTTACCTTTTATTTCCCTTTTATTTATTTATTTATTAGCTTTATGTTTTATTTAGATTAGGGCATCAAACCACTTTGCAAAAATGTTGGTTCACCACCAGTATTAAGAAGTGAAAATTTGTCACATGATCAACATTTTAGTTTTCAAGTTTGTGAACTTTTGGATTTCACTTAGTATTTGAATTTGAATTTGAACCAGATTGAACTGAAGCGGGATTTAGCAATAGTAAAAGCGATGACATGGCATCATTAGCAGGGGATTACTATAGCATAATTATCCGGACGTCACATCATATGATTGTGTTCTAAACCCTAAGGTTGATACTTGTGCCTCTAAATACTAAACCCCACGGCTTATATACAAACCGGGGGTACCTAGGTTACACATATAGTCAGCTGCCAACATGACGACTATTAAGCTATCCTTGAAGTACGCGCCAAGTCTTTAGATGTTTCCATCTTGATGACGCCGAGGTTCATAGCTTTCGTAGTCCTTCCTTGTGACGATCGGTGGGCCGTAAGCTCGGCCCATGGACTATGGGCCATATAGGTTAGTACGCCTTAGTCCAGGACACCGTCACCGGGATCATGGAGATCGAGTGATGGTGAGGCTAAGTGCGAGGAGAACGTGAAGTCTTACTGCAAACACCAGTGACAGAAAGATTTAGTACGGCAACATGGATCCAATCCTTGAGGATTCAAGAGGTGTAGTCATTAAACGCCCAAAGCTCCTGTCTAATTATTATAATCTTATTTATTGAGTCAACCCTGCACGGCGGATAGGGCCTGCTGTAGGACAACTGATTCTCGATGTAGGACGTGTGTCGGTCAAGATGTTATTTGGACACATCCCCCACTTCGGTTCGTAACAAGCACATCTCGATGGGTAACTTCCAGTGCAGAAATTAAGATCATATCTAGTCCCAGCACAAATAAATGGTTGTAAGCATTAAGACCTCATACTCGTACCTCTTTTTATTATAAGAGTTGAATCATAATTTTCTTGATTGATCCGATCAAAAGCTGGATTTAATCCTTTGACGAAAGCTTACTAGAAACCATCGCTTTAATGGACCTTCCTCTCGTGGGTTCGATAACCCAGGTTTACCACTTGGGAAACAGGTGCGGGATACTTTCTGTTCCTTTTCCGGATCACTAAAAGGAGGTATCACCAGGATGTCGTGAAACTGAGTAATGTGTCTAATTTTATACCACTGCTTTGTACCATGGCTGGTTATTGTAATGTCTCAGATAGTCAGTTTAACAATTGTCAAGTTTGCGGTTTAATAAGCATCGATTGCTCAATTTGCATTGAAATTCAAAATTTGCAAAAACTCATATTATAATTGTACAATATTACAATTTTGTATCAAATATGCCCTCCAATTTTTTAATATAAAACAAATTGACCGCGCCTACAAACTGTGGCGGTTATGGTCGCCGTCAGCAGTGTATGGTCCCAAATGTAAGAAGCCACAACACCCATGTGTGGACCCGCATGCCAGCATCCACGGCAGCACTACAATCGGCACACATGTCAGAATCATCGACCGGTCAAATAACACATCGTCACCAAAAAACAAGGCTTGGTCCCACATGTAAGCAGTCACGTCAGTATCTTCTGGGACCATATGACAGTAGTGTTGACCAGTCAAAACTGATGTTGACTTATTACTAACGAGACTGATGGCAATAAAACCCACGACGAACCCACATGGAAGCAGCCACATCAGCATCTGATGGCCCCGCTTGGCAGAAACTTTGACCGGTCAAACACGTGGACCGAACACTTGTGACGGATTATTGCCACCAAAAACGATCTTAGGTGACAAATTGGCCTATCATAGGTGACATCTGGGCCATCACCGAAGACAGCCATTAGTTAAAATTTGGGGTTCGTCACCTAAGATACGATCTTGCATGAGGGGGGGATTGGTACAATCAAGATTTTATTTTTTATAATGGCGCTTCGGTGACGGTGGGGGTGACAGCTGGAAACGTCACCATGGCATTTTCCGTGATGAAAAGCGGTTTGACATGACACAAGTGAAACATCGCAAAATAGAGCAAATTTTGTAGTGTCATATTTGACTGCATAAGGCTGGAAACGCATCCTAAACTCATCCATGGCTAGCCAGAACTTCCCTACTTCAATAGCAGGGTTTTCTTTGTCATAAACATTTACTAATTCATCATCATGTGCATCATCTACATCATCTGCATCATCTTCCATCAACTTTCCGTCCACATCTTCAGCTCTGTTAGCATCAGCAGGCAAATCGGATTCACCCCTCTCATCCTTATCTCTTTCATCTACTGGAATGCCAAAAAATTAGCCATATTGATGTGAACCATTGGTGCAATGACCAAATCAGTAGGGTCATCTAATTCTACTTAATTCCAACCAACACTAACAACAACTGCAGCACCACGACAACCCTTATGAATCTACATCAGCCCCCTAACCTAATATTGTCACTCCACTGGTACATATGGGCATATCTGCCTCCATGTAGCCCAATCATCATCTAACATCTGCGAGGCCAACTATGAGGGCACATATCCAACCTTAGAATATGCTTTCAGATCAATGAGCTCCGCATGAAAGGTAGCCCATTTGCTTGTCCGGCCGTCTAGTCGATCAATATCATCAACCATCTCTTCGCCATCCTCAATTCTCACATAGTCGCCCTTCCAATTCTTGAACCGTAACAATGCTACCTATTGGTCTGGACCCCAAAAAATACTCTCCCCAATTTTCTCCACCACATTCTTCACAGCCTTCTCTCCCATGCTCTGTAGGTCTTATGTACCAATCTCTGCAAATTCAACCTCCCATTTCAGAAATGTATCTCTCTCTATGTTATGCACGCTACCATAACCTAGCTTCGCCTTTGATGGAAAGAATTCGATCCTAATTTCGAAGGTCCACGCACCACCACCCCTGTTTGTCATTGGTGGGTAGTGCGAGGTGGGGGAAGCAGATGACACCATAATCGCATGGTTGGAGAGATGCGCAGTACCCATGGGTCAAAGTTGTCTCTGGCGGCTCCATCACGTTCAGCCCACCCGCACCCCCATAATCAAGATTCCAAATCGGCTGACAAAAAGAGACACGATCCGATCTAGCGCTGGAACATCACTAGGGTTCCTAATTCACTCACCACATATGTCGCTGCAACCGAGAACGAAAGCGTCGCCGCATCTGAGAACGAATGCTTCAGCGCCACCGAGAATGAAGAGGGGAGCGGGGAGGTAGGGGTGGCACGGGTTCAGTCGGGCACGGTCAAGCAAGGGGACATGGTTCACTCGATGCAGTGTCAAATAAGTGGGACCCACCTGCCTTAACATAACCATTGACGACAGTTTTGTCGCCCGGTCGAGCCTTGGCTATTTGGATCGTGATAAACTTCGCACATGAGTTATTCTTTCCAACTATGTCGCTCCCCTTCCAATACCAATCTAAAATGTCGCATAGGAGCTATTTACTCATTCCTTTTCGCATACATATGTGTTTCAAAGTAGCACAATGCATTGCCATATAGAGAGTTTTCATGTGCTTCATGTTTACATATTAGTTGAGGACTTTTTACATTATACAACTTGACTTGCATATTACTATGATAAGCTTCTTCAAAATGCTCTAGGTCTTCGAAAGCAAGTGATTTGGATGCACACCTGACTAGTTCATTAGAGAGATTTAATACATTCCTAGCTCTCGTGCATCCGTTGCATAGAAATCCCTACTCCTCGCATTAATATCGATGATAAGGCATCTTCATTGCCAAATGATCAGCTGCGTCGATGCGAGACTTTCTTTCACCTTTTGTATTCTTATAAACCTTCATCTCATTCTCTACCATTTAAGTGCACGGGTAAAAAAAAATATCTTGCTCAAGTATTACATAAGTTATTGATTGATTCAAATAAGAAGCTATGTCCTTGATTCACTTCACCGACAATCCGGCCCGGTTACGATAAGATTTTCTTCTGATATGATGAAGACTTAGCGTTCTATGATTACATGATACACCTGACCTTCTTTCTAAACCTTGTGGCATTCAATGAAATTGCAATGAAAACATGGACCCATGAAAAAATGAAAGTGATTTCATTTGCACTTGATGTTACTTGCTTTATATCAACTATAAACTATTGCTTTGTATCTCTATCCTTTAAGATCATACTCATTTACATCATATTCATGTTAGTGGCACTCACAACCAAAATTTACTTTGTTGTCATCTACCTACTCAAGAGTGAGCAAAGATTAAACTTGGGGATGTTTATACGTCTCAAACGTATTTATAACTTTTGCTTGTTCCATGTCATATTTTTGCTCAAATATCTGTCCAAATACAACAAACAAAAAATCCATTTTAATCTAGTATATTTTTTTGTACATCACATATGAACATATATATTCATGAAATTTTGTACATGTATATATATACACTACAAATATATGCTTATGTGTGTGTATTTATTTGATTTTTTAGTATGGAGATAGTACTTTTGCTGAAAAATAAATAAAGGGATCCCGGAAGCTCGGCCTCCATACGGACTTTTCGGTGATCATGCTGCACGCGCTCGGTTCTTGAAACGCACGCGGAGCCCGCCCTTCATCTTCAGTGTCACCGCCATCTCGTGCTCCGGTGCCATGTCCATGCTCCCGGCAGGCACCAGTACTTCAACGGTGAACCTCCTAACCACGGCTGCCGCGACGACTTTCATCTGCAGGTACGACATCTCCTTTCCGAGACACGCGCGCGGCCCCGCGTTGAACACCGGGTACCGTGCCGCCTCCGCCGCCACGAACCGGCCGCGTCCGTCGAGCCACCGTTCCGGGCGGAACACGCGGCAGTCGTCGCCCCACACCCTCGCCGACCTGCCCATCGCGTACGCTGAGTAGTCGGCGAACCACCCGGCGCGCACGACCGTGCCATCCGGCAGCACGTCATCGTGGACGGCCACGCGGGAGACCATGGGCACCGGGGGGTACAGCCGCATAGTCTCCGTGATCGCCGCGTGCAGGTAGTGCATTCCTTTTAGCTCGTCGTACCCGTCTTCGCTCTCGACGTCGCCATCGGCGAGGCGGCCCACGTCGTCGTCGGCTTCTCTTGACGGCGCCAGCGCCAGCGACGTGACCTCCTCGTAGACGCGGCGCTCGCAACGCGGGTTGGCGGCAAGGAACCAGAAGAACCATGTGAGAGCGGAGGACGTGGTGTCCTTCCCGGCGAGGACGAAGGTCACGACGGTGTCCCGCAGGAACCGGCGCTTCGCTTCCGGCGAGGCAAAGATTCGGCCGAGCTCACTGGCTTCGTCTTCCTCCATCGCTGCCTTGAAGCGCGATAGCAAGTCCGGTTCGTCCTCACTATTTCCACTCTGACGCTGCTGCTTCGACTGCAGTATCGCCGTCACGTACTCGTCCACGACGGCGATTGCCAGGCGGAGCCGCCGCTCGCTGCCGACATCGAGCAGCTTCGCGACCCTCCACCCGAGGGTCGTGGGGTGCAATATACGGCCGAAGGAGATATCGACGGCAGCATCGAACGCGGCGAAGAAGGCCCCGTGCCGGTGATCATCCAGCAGCGCCGACGACCCATCGTCGTCCACGCCGAACGCGACGCTGCAGATGTTATCGAACGTGAAGCGTCTGAGCACGTCCTGCAGGTCAGCAGCCTCGCCGGAGTCGGCAGCGGCAGAGAGAAACGGGACAAGGCGGCGGTGGATGTGGTCCCTGAGGACGCGACTAGAGAATCGGCGGAGCAGACGGGAGGAGAAGGAGTAGGAGGCGAGCTTGCGCTGGAGGGTCCAGAGGCGGCCGTTGGCGAGGAAGAGGCCGTCGCCGAGGAGGTCCGCGAACGCCGCCCGGATGCGCGCGCCCTTGACGTAGCTGGGGAAGTTGGCGCGCACGATGTGGTCGATGACCTCCGGGTTAGCCGTTTCGACGCCGCAGTAGCCGAGGCCGCCGAGTGGGCCGAGCACCTGCATGGTGGAGGCCGGGGCGGCGGCGAGGAGGTCGGCTGTCCAGTCGAGGAAGCGGTGGCCGTTGCGCAGGAAAGCGACGAGGTTGCCAAGAACGGGGTTCGATTGCGGGCGGTGGTTGCCGGGCCCGGTCGCTCCGTTCGCGGCAACCCGGAGGCTTCGCCTTCGCCGGTGATGTTGGAGGAAAAGGACGACGGAGACGAGGAGGAGGAGGAGAAGGTTGTAGGAGTAGAAGTGGAGAAGCGGTGGGTCAACCGCGTCGATGTCCATGCATGCATGCAAGAGAAGGTAAGCTTTCTTTTCCTTTTTTGAGATGAGAAAAAAAGAGGTCAGCTTAGTTTATGGTGCACCCGATGTTTTGCCTTGCTTTTATGGTGCTCGCGAGTTAACTATCCATACACGTTGAAAGAATTCAGTAGACTCTTGACGTACGCAGCCGGAAGGAGCTGACAAGTTTTGCATGTTTTGTTTTCAAAAAAGAGTTGTACACGTTGCCTCTACCTTGTAAGGGCATCTCTAGCGCGTGACCCGCAAACTTTTTTCCTGCATTCGTCTACGAACAAAGATCAGTCCGCGGACAAGGATACGGAAGACCACCAGCCTACATACATTTTAAACACTTTGGTAACAAATCGGACAAAATTCGTGCAAACACAACAGATTTCATATATACCAGATTACATTCATGCAAACACGGCTGAGGGAGTCCTGGATTAGGGGTATCCGGACAGCCGGACTATATCCTTTGGCCGGACTGTTGGACTTTGAAGATACAAGATTGAAGACTTCGTCTCGTGTCCGGATAGGACTCTCCTTGGCGTGGAAGGCAAGCTTGGCGATACGGATATGTAAATCTCCTCCCATTGTAACCGACTCTGTGTAACCCTAGCCCCCTCCGGTGTCTATATAAACCGGAGGGTTTAGTCCGTAGGACCAACAACAATCATACCATAGGCTAGCTTTTGGGGTTTAGCCTCTACGATCTCGTGGTAGATTAACTCTTGTACTACTCATATCGTCAAGATCAATCAAGCAGGAAGTAGGGTATTACCTCCATCGAGAGGGCCCGAACCTGGGTAAACTTCGTGTCCCCTGCCTCCTGTTACCATCCGCCTTAGACGCACAGTTCGGGACCCCCTACCCGAGATCCGCCGGTTTTGACACCGACATTGGTGCTTTCATTGAGAGTTCCACTGTGTCGTCGCCGTAAAGCTGGATGGCTCCTCCGATCATCGATAACGATGCGGTCCAGGGTGAGGTTTTCCTCCCCGGACAGATCTTCGTATTCGGCGGCTTCGCCCCTGGCCACCAAGTCAGGTTTGGAAACTTGAATTACACCGCCGATGTCCGCGGAGACTTAATCTTCGACGGATTCGAGCCCATGCCAGGTGTGCCGCACGATCACGACGAGCACGATGTAGCTCTGCCGTCGGACAGTGTTCGGGAAATCACGCCAGTAACCACTCCGGCCTTCACTCCGGAACGGACTGCGCCATCCGAGGACGGGCGGATAGACCCCGCCTTGGAGGTTGTACCCTCAGTGGCGATAGAGCCGAATACTGACCTTACCCCTCACGAGAACCGTGACGCCGAACCGCTGGACTCGTCTCCGGCCACGGACTCCGAACCGCCTGCGCCCATGCCTATCGAATCCGATTGGGCGCCGATCATGGAGTTCACCTCCGCGGATATCTTTCAGCACTCACCCTTCGGCGATGTACTAAACTCGTTAAAGTCTCTCTTCCTGTCAGGAGAACCTTGGCCGTACTATGTCCGGCTAGAATGGGATGCGGATGGCGAAGAAATTCGCTCCCCGCCCACCACCCACTTAGTAGCCACTATCGATGATTTAACCGACATGCTCGACTTCGACTCCGAAGACATCAATGGTATGGACAACGATGAAGGAGACGAACAGGAACCACTGCCCACGGGGCACTCGACCGCCACCTCATCATATGATATATATATATATATGGTGGATACACCCAAAGAAGGAAATGGCGACAAGACAGCGGAGGATGACCCCTCCAAGAAGCAACCCAAGTGCCAACATCAGCGGCGCCGCTCTAAGTCTCGCCACAGCAAAAGTGGTGATACCGGCACAAGAGATAACAGTACTCCGGACAGTGCCGAAGATCATGACAATCCCCTCCAGCAAGATCTAGGGCCAGAGGATGAACAAGCCAGCCCTCCTGAGCGAGCGGCATAGGGAGAAGCGGGGGATGACAATTACATGCCTCTCCCTGAAGACGAAGTGAGCCTCGACAATGAAGAGTTTGTCGTACCCGAGGATCCCGTCGAGCAGGAGCGCTTTAAGCGCCGGCTTATAGCCACAGCAAATAGCCTGAAGAAAAAACAGCAACAGCTTCGAGCTGATCAGGATTTGCTAGCAGACAGATGGACTGAAGTCCTTGCGGCCGAGGAATACGAACTCGAACGCCCCTCCAAGGGTCACCCAAAGCGCAGGATGCTACCCCGACTTGAGGAGGAAGCATATGACGCGGCTGATCGGCCACCTTGTGGCCGAGACAGAGAGGCATTTCAGCCAGAAGCTTAGCCCGCACCCCGCCGCCACTCAAACAAAAATACCAAGGCATCGGGAAACACGCGAGACCTACGAGACGTATTGGAAGACAGGGCAAAACACGCAAGATCGATCTACAGATCACGAGGGCACGCCCCTACGCGGGACAGTGACCGCCACATCGGATACAATAAAAGCAAATCCGGCCGGGCCGAATACAGCAGGCAAGACTCATATGAGCTGTGTCGCGATATAGCCCAGCACAGAGGCGCGGCACACCCCCTAAGCTTCACTGACGAAGTAATGGAGCATGAATTCCCAAAGGGTTTTTAACCCGTAAATATCGAATCATATGATGGCACAACAGATCCCGCGGTATGGATCAAGGACTTCCTCCTCCACATCCACATGGCCCGCAGTAATGATCTACATGCCATCAAGTACCTCCCGTTAAAACTTAAAGGACCAGCTCGGCATTGGATGAATAGCTTGCCAGCAGACTCCGTTGGCTGTTGGGAGGATCTGGAAGACGCATTCCTCGACAACTTCCAGGGCACTTATGTGCGACCACTAGATGCTGATGACTTGAGCCACATAATTCAGCAGCCAGGGGAATCAGCCAGGCAATTCTGGACACGGTTCTTAACCAAGAAAAATTAAATTGTCGACTGTCCGGATGCAGAGGCCTTAGGGGCATTTAAGCACAACATCCGTGACGAGTGGCTCGCCCGGCACCTCGGCCAGGAAAAGCCGAAGTCTATGGCAGCCCTCACGACACTAATGACCCGCTTTTGCGGAGAGGATAGTTGGCTGGCTCGCAGCAACAACATATCAAGAAACCTTGGCACTTCGGATACCAATGACAATAACGGCAGGCCACGTCGCAGCAAACACAAGCGCCGCAACAACGGCGATAACACCAGGGATAAGGCAGTCAATGCCGGATTCAAAGGCTCTAAACCCGGTCAGCGGAAAAAGCCATTCAAAAGAAGCACTCCGGGCCTGTCCAGTTTGGACCACATACTCGATCTCTCATGTCAAATACACGGCACCCCCGATAAGCTAGCCAATCACACCAACAGAGAATGCTGGGTGTCCAAGCAGGCCGGCAAGTTAAACGCCGAAAACAAGGATAAGGGGCTGCACAGCGACGACGAGGAGGAGCCACGGCCGCCGAACACGAGAGGACAGAAGAGGTTCCCCCCACAAGTGAGGACGGTGAACATGATATACGCAACCCACATCCCCAAGAGGGAACGGAAGCGTGCACTAAGGGACGTATATGCGACGAAGCCCGTCGCCCTAAAGTTCAACCCATGGTCCTCTTGTCTGATCACCTTCGATCAGAGGGACCACCCCACTAGTATCCGTCATGGCGGATCTGCCGCATTGGTCTTAGGCCTCATCATCGACGGATTTCACCTCACTCGAGTCCTTATGGACGGCGGCAGCAGCCTGAACCTGCTCTATCAGGATACAGTGTGCAAAATGGGTATAGACCCCTCGAAGATCAAACCCACAAAACGGACCTTTAAAGGCGTCATCCCAGGTCTAGAGGCCCATTGTACGGGCTCAATCACACTGTAAGTGGTCTTCGGATCTCCGGACAACTTCCGAAGCGAGGAGTTAATCTTCGATATCGTCTCATTCCGCAGCGGCTATCACGCACTGCTCGGGCGAACCGCGTTTGCAAGATTCAACGCAATACCGCATTATGCATACCTTAAGCTCAAGATGCCAGGACCTAGGAGGGTCATCACAGTCAATGGAAACACAGAGCGCTCGCTCCGTATGGAGGAGCACACTGCGGCCCTCGCAGCGGAGGCACAAAGAAGCCTCTTAAGGCAATCCACCAGTTCGGCGATAAAGCCCCCGGACACCATCAAGCGCGTCCGGAGCAACCTGCGACAGGATCGCCTAGCACGCTGATACGTCCATTTTGCATCATGCTTTTATATCAATATTTATTGCATTATGGGCTGTTATTACACATTATATCTCAATACTTATGGCTATTCTCTCTTATTTTACAAGGTTTACCATGAAGAGGGGGAATGCCTGGAATTCGGCCGAAAAGGAGCAAAAGTTGGAAACCTATTCTACACAACTCCAAAATCCCTGAAACTCCACGAAACAACTTTTTGGATTTTATAAGAATTTATGAGCAAAAGAAATAGGCCAGGGGGCCCACACCCTGTCCAGAGGAGTGAGGGCGCCCTTAGGGCGCTGCCCCCTATCTCCTGGGCCCCTGGTGGGCCTCCGACGCCCATCTTACGCTATATCATCACTTTTACCCCGAAAAAATCGTGGGCAAGCTTACGGACGAAACTCCGCCGCCACGAGGCGGAACCTTGGCGGAATCAATCTAGGGCTCATGGCGAGCTGCTCGCCGGGGACACTTCCCTCGGGAGGAAATCATCACCAACGTCATCACCAAAGATCCTCTCATCGAGAGGGGTCAATCTCCATCAACATCTTCACCGGCACCATCTCCTCTCAAAACCCTAGTTCATCTCTTGTATCCAATCTTGTATCAAAACCACAAATTGGTACCGTGGGTTGCTAGTAGTGTTGATTACTCCTTGTAGTTGATGCTAGTTGGTTTACTTGGTGGAAGATCATATGTTCAGATCCTTTATGCATATTATTACTCCTCTGATTATGAACATGAATATGCTTTACGAGTAGTTACGTTTGTTCACGAGGACATGGGTGAAGTCTTGCTATTAGTAGTCATGTGAATTTGGTATTAGATTCGATATTTTGATGAGATGTATGTTGTCTTTCCTCTAGTGGTGTTATGTGAACGTCGACTACATGACACTTCACCATTATTTGGGCCTAGAGGAAGGCATAGGGAAGTAATAAGTAGATGATGGGTTGCTAGAGTGATGTAAGCTTAAACCCTAGTTTATGCGTTGCTTCGTTAGGGGCTGATATGGACCCATATGTTTAATGTTGTGGTTAGGTTTACCTTAATACTCCTTTTTGTAGTTGCGGATGCTTGCAATAGGGGTTAATCATAAGTGGGATGCTTGTACAAGTTAGGAAAATACCCAAGTACCGGTCCACCCACATATCAAATTATCAAAGTACCGAACGCGAATCTTACGAACGTGATGAAAACTAGCTTGACGATAATTCCCAGTGTGTCCTCGGGAGCTCCTTCTTCATTATTAGAGTTTGTCCAGGCTTATCCTTTGCTACATAAAGGATTGGGCCACCTTGCTGCACTTTATTTACTTTATTTACTTTTTTGCTCGTTACTGTTTATCTTATCACAAAACTATCTATCACCTACTATTTTAGTGCTTGCAGAGAAAACCTTACTGAAAACCGCTTATCATTTCCTTCTGCTCCTCGTTGGGTTCGACACTCTTACTTATCGAAAAGACTACGATAGATCCCCTATACTTGTGGGTCATCAAGAATCTTTTCTGGCGCCGTTGCCGGGGAGTGTAGCACTTTTGGTGAGTGGAACTTGGTAAGGAAACATTTATATAGTGTGCTGAAATTTTACATTACTTGTCACTATGGAAACTAATCCTTTGAGGGGCCTGTTTGGGGTATCTTCGCCCCAACCGGAAGAGCAAAGAGATGCTCCTCAACCTACTGAACTTTATGAAAATATTCACTTTGAGATTCCTTCGGGTATGATAGAAAACTGCTAGCTAATCCTTTTGCAGGAGACGGAACATTGCATCCCGACTTACACCTTATCTTTGTGGATGAAGTTTGTGGATTATTTAAGCTTGCAGGTATTCCCGATGATGTTGTTAAAAGGAAGGTCTTCCCTTTATCTTTGAAGGGAGATGCATTGACATGGTATAGGCTATGTGATGATACGGGATCTTGGAATTATAAGCGGTTGAAGTTGGAATTTCACCAGAAATTCTATCCTATGCATCTTGTTCATTGTGATCGTAATTACATATATAATTTCTGGCCTCGCGAAGGAGAAAGCATCGCTCAAGCTTGGGAGAGGCTTAAGTCAATGTTATATTCATGCCCCAATCATGAGCTCTCTCGGGAAATGATTATTCAGAATTTTTATGCTCGGCTTTCTCTTGATAATCGCAACCTGCTCGATACTTCTGTCTTTGGTTCTTATATGTTGAAGACTATTGATTTCAAATGGGACTTATTGGAATTAAACGCAACTCTGAAGATTGGGGTTCCGATGATGGTAAGGAGTCAGGTATGACACCTAAGTTCGATTGTGTTAAATCTTTTATGGATACCGATGCTTTTCGTGGATTTAGCGCTAAGTATGGACTTGACTCGAGATAGTAGCTACCTTTTGTGAATCTTTTGCTACTCACGTTGATCTCCCTAAAGAGAAGTGGTTTAAATATAATCCTCCTGTTGAAGTGAAAGTAGTTGCACCTATTACAGTCGAAGAAAAGACTATTACCTATAGTGATCCTATTGTTCCTACTGCTTATGTTGAAAGACCTCCTTTTCCTGTTAGGATAAAAGATCATGCTAAAGCTTCAACTATTGTTCGTAAGAGTAATACTAGGACTTATACACCTTCTGAGCAAATTAATGTTGAACCTAGCATTGCTATGGTTAAAGATCTCTTGGATGAGGACTTAGATGGGCATGTTATTTCTTTCTTGGGTGAGACTGCTAATATTGCTAGACCTGATACTAAGACACGTAGACCTGTTGTAGGCATGCCTGTTATTTCTGTTAAAATAGGAGATAATTGTTACCATGTCTTATGTGATATGGGTGCTAGTGCTAGTGCGATATCTTATGATCTTTATAAAGAAATTATGCACGATATTGCACCTGTTGAATTAGAGGACATTGATGTTACTATTAAGCTTGCTAATAGGGATACCATTAAACCTATTGGGATTGTTAGAGATGTTGAAGTCTTGTGTGGGAAGATTAAATACCCTGCTGATTTTCTTGTTCTTGGTTCCCCACAAGATGATTTTTGTCCCATTATTTTTGGTAGACCCTTCTTGAATACTGCGAGTGCTAAAATTAATTGTGAAAAGAATATTGTCACTGTTGGCATAGATGGTATGTCTCATGAGTTTAATTTTGCTAAGTTTAGTAGACAACCTCGTGAAAGGGAACCGCCTAGTAAGGATGAGATTATTGGCCTTGCTTCCATTGTTGTTCCTCCAACTGATCCATTAGAACAATATTTGCTACACCATGAAAACGATATGTTTATGAAGGAAAGGGAAGAAATAGATGAAGTGTTCCTTAAACAGGAACCTATCTTTGAAACATAACCTTCCTGTTGAAATTCTTGGGGATCCCCTCCACCCAAGGGTGATCCCGTGTTTGAACTCAAACCTTTACTGATAATATTAAGCATGCTTATCTTGATGAAAAGAAATATATCCTATTATTATTAGTGCTAACCTTTCGGAGAAAGAAGAAGAAAGATTATTGAAAACTCTGAAGAAGCACCGAGCTGCTATTGGATATACTCTGGATGATCTTAAGGGCATTAGTCCCACATTATGTCAACACAAAATTTCAGTGGAGAAAGATGCCAAACCAGTTAGAGACCCTCAAAGACGATTAAATCCCAAAATGAAGGAAGTGGTAAGAAAGGAGATACTAAAACTCCTTGAGGCAGGTATTATTTATCCCGTTGCTGATAGTGAATGGGTAAGCCCTGTCCATTGTGTCCCTAGAAAGGGAGGTATTACCGTTGTTCCTAATGATAAAGATGAATTGATCCCGCAAAGAATTATTACAGGATATAGGATGGTAATTGATTTTCGTAAGTTAAATAAAGCTACTAAGAAAGATCATTACCCTTTACCTTTTATTGATCAAACGCTAGAAAGGCTATCCAAACACACACATTTTTGCTTTCTAGATGGTTATTTTGGTTTCTCTCAAATACCGTAATGACAAAGGATCAATCTAAAACTACTTTTACTTGCCCTTTTGGTACTTTTGCTTATAGACGTATGCCTTTTGGTTTATGTAATGCACCTGCTACCTTTCAAAGATGCATGATGGCTATATTCTCTGATTTTTGTGAAAAGATTTGTGAGGTATTTGTGGATGACTTCTCCGTCTATGGATCCTCTTTTGATGATTGTTTGAGCAACCTTGATCGAAGTTTTGCGGAGATGCGAAGACACTAGTCTCGTCTGAATTGGGAAAAGTGTCACTTTATGGTTAATGAAGGCATTGTCTTGGGGCACAAGATCTCCGAGAGAGGTATTGAAGTTGATAAAGCCAAAGTTGATGCTATTGAAAAGATGCCATGTCCCAAGGACATAAAAGGTATAAGAAGTTTCCTTGGTCATGCCGACTTTTATAGGAGGTTCATTAAGGACTTTTCTAAAATCTCTCGGCCTCTGACTAATTTATTGCAAAAAGATATTCCTTTTGTCTTTGATGATGATTGTGTAGAAGCATTTGAAACACTTAAAAAAGCCTTGATCACTGCACCTATTGTTCAGCCACCTGATTGGAATTTACCTTTTGAAATTATGTGCGATGCTAGTGATTATCTTTGTAGGTGTTGTTTTAGGGCAAAGAGTCGATAAGAAACTGAATGTTATCCATTATGCTAGTAAGACTCTTGATCTTGCCCAGAGAAATTATGCTACTACTGAAAAAGAGTTCTTAGTAGTTGTGTTTGCATGTGATAAGTTTAGACCTTATATTGTTGATTTCAAAGTTACTATTCACACCGATCATGCCGCTATTAAATATCTTATGGAAAAGAAAGATGCTAAGCCTAGACTCATTAGATGGGTTCTCTTGCTCCAAGAATTTGACTTGCATATTATTGATAGAAAGGGAGCCGAGAACCCCGTTCTGCATAACTTGTCTAGGTTAGAGAATGTTCTTGATGACCCAACGCCTATTAATGATAGCTTTCCTGATGAACAATTAGCGGTCGTCAATGCTTCTCATACTGCTCCTTGGTATGCTGATTATGCTAATTACATTGTTGCTAAATATATACCGCCTAGTTTCACATACCAGCAAAAGAAAAAGTTCTTTTATGATTTAAGACATTACTTCTGGGATGATCCACACCTTTATAAAGAAGGAGTAGATGGTATTATTAGACATTGTGTGCACGAGCATGAATAGGAACAAATCCTACATAAGTGTCACTCTGAATCCTATGGAGGACACCACTGGAGATAGAACCGCACACAAGGTACTACAATCTGGTTTTTATTGGCCTACTCTTTTCAAAGATGCTCGTAAGTTTGTCTTATCTTGTGATGAATATCAAAGAATAGGTAACATTAGTAGACGTCAAGAAATGCCTATGAATTATTCTCTTGTTATTGAACCGTTTGATGTTTGGGGCTTTGATTATATGGGACCTTTTCCTGCCTTCAATGGTTATACACATATTTTAGTTGCTATTGATTACGTTACTAAGTGGGTAGAAGCTATTCCAACTAGTAGTGCTAATCATAACACTTCTATTAAAATGCTTAAAGAAGTTATTTTTCCGAGGTTTGGAGTCCCTAGATATCTTATGGTGATGGTGGTTCACACTTTATTCATGGTGCTTTCAGTAAGATGCTTGCTAAGTATGATGTCAATCATAGAATCACATCTCCTTATCACCCATGATCTAGTGGTCAAGTAGAGTTGAGCAATGGAGAGCTCAAATTAATTTTGCAAAAGACTGTGAATAGATCTAGAAAGAATTGGTCCAAAAAACTTGATGATGCATTATGGGCCTATAGAACTGCATACAAAAATCCTATGGGTATGTCTTCATATAAGATGGTTTATGGAAAAGCATGTCATTTACCTCTTGAACTTGAACATAAAGCATATTGGGCTATTAAAGAGCTCAATTATGACTTCAAACTTGCCGGTGAGAAGAGGTTGTTTGATATTAGCTCACTTGATGAATGGAGAACCCAAGCATATGAGAATGCCAAGCTTTTCAAAGAAAAGTCAAACGGCGGCATGATAAGAGGATACAAAAGTGTGAGTTTAACGTAGGAGATTACGTGTTATTGTTCAACTCTCGTTTAAGATTTTTTGCAGGAAAACTTCTCTCAAAATGGGAAGGTCCCTACGTTATCGAGGAGGTCTATCATTCTAGAGCTATAAAAATCAACAACTTCGAAGGCACAAATCCGAGGGTGGTAAACGGTCAAAGAATTAAACATTATGTTTCAGGTAATCCTATCAATGTTGAAACTAATATTATTGAAACCATAACCCCTGAGGAATACATAAGAGACACTTTCCAGAATGTTCCAGACTCCGAAAAGGTATAGGTACGTGGTACGGTAAGTAAACCGACTCCAAAACAACTCTAATGGCAATTTTTATCAGTTTTGGATTATTTAAGAATTTTAGGAAGAAAGAAGTAGTCCTAAAGGGACACGAGGCTCCCACGAGAGAGGAGGGCGCGCCCCCCTCTGTAGGGCACGCCCCCCTCTGTAGGGCACGCCCCCCTGTCTCGTGGGCACCTCATGTGCCTCCCGGACTCCGTTTTCTTGTATGTTACCTATTTTGGTCGGTAAAAATTCACTATATATACTCTCGAAGGTTTTGACCACCGTATCACGCAAATATCCTTTGTTTTCGCTTTCAGCTGTTTACATTTGGATCTAGAGCATCATGTCGTCTCCAAGCACTCCCAAGGACAAGTTTTTTGAGAGAGTTATCAACCCCTATCTCGCAGAGGTGCTGCATCATCCTCAAACCATTGAGGTGCGTGAGGGGGTGCTGCACATCCGTGATGTGGAGGGACCAAGGCGTACCGGGAGAATGGAGAAAAAGCTCGAAGCCGTGGAGCAAGAAGTTTTCAAGTGTCAAGGGATGGTGGAGCGTGGACTCAACGCCAACCAGATGATGATCACGGAGTTCACCAACAACCACAAGCTGGATGCCAAAGTCATTGGGGAAACCATCTTCAAACTTCAAGAGAAAATCGAGCACCTCCAAGCCCGGATCTATGACACCGCAAAACCAGGCTGTGAGTATGAATATAGATTCAAGAGAATGAGTTTGGCTGCAGATTTAAGGATCCCGGAGACTCGATCATCCTTTTATGATGGAGAGCCGATGCCCTGGAAGATGGACGACAAGCCTACATCATCAACAATTCCTACTCCACCACCTCCGAAGAAATAATCATATGAGTATGGGCACTCCCCTTCGCAACTGCCAAGCTTGGGGGAGGTGCCCCGGTATCGTATCACCATCACACTCCTATTTTTACCGCTTTATTTAGTTCGATCTTTTTAGTAGTATCTTGATCTAGTAGATTGAAGTTTTGATATCAAGTAGTTTTGAGTTTTGCATTGTGAGCTCTTTATGTAAGCGAGTCCGTGTGCTATCTATAATAAAGTTTAGTGTTGAGTCAAGGGCTTTGCTATGTTGCTATGATCCTGAGAAGGTAGAAAGAACAAAAGAGTTCATATTGATCTTATGGATAGTGATAACTTCACAAATAGAAAGTATGAGGCATAAAAATTGTTGAGAGTTGATGAACGTAGCCTTGGTCATCGTTGCAATTAATAGGAAGTGATAAGGAAAGAGGGGTTCACATATAAATATATTATCTTGGACATCTTATATGATTGTGAAGCACTCATTAAGTATGACATGCTAAAAGAGTTGATGTTGGACAAGGAAGACAACGTAATGGTTTATGTTTTCCGACATCTCAGTTAAAGTATATTGTCATTGACCTTCCAAACATGTTGAGCTTGCATTTTCCTCTCATGCTAGCCAAATTCTTTGCACCAAGTAGAGATACTACTTGTGCTTCCAAATTTCCTCAAACCCAGTTTTGCCATGAGAGTCCACCATACCTACCTATGGATTGAATAAGATCCTTCAAGTAAGTTGTCATCGGTGCAGGCAATAAAAATTGCTCTCTAAATATGTATGACTTATTAGTGCAGAGAAAATAAAATTTGTACGAACTTGTTGTGGAAGTAATAAAAGCGACGGACTGCATAATAAAGGTCCACATACAAGGGGCAATATAAAGTGACGTTCTTTTGCACTAAGACTTTATGCATCAACCCTAAACGCGCATGACAACCTCTGCTTCCCTCTGCGAAGGGCCTATCTTTTACTTCATGTTTTACCTTATGCTTGAGTCAAGGTGATGCTCACCTTTCCCTTTTTATTTTTATCCTTTGGCAAGCTCCTCGTGTTTGAAAGATCATGATACATATATCCAATTGGATGTAAGTTGGCATAGGCTATTATTGTTGACATCACCTAAAGGTGAATACGTTGGAAGGCAACACAATAAGCCCCTATCTTTCTCAGTGTCCGGCTGAAACTCTATAACCACAAGTATTGCATGAGTGTTAATAATTATAGGGGACTATGAGATAGTTGAGTATGTGAGCTTGCTGAAAATCTCTATTATTGACTCTTTCCGATGTTACGATAAATTGCAATTGCTTCAATGACTGAGATTATAGTTTGTTAGTTCCCAATGAAGTTTTTGAACCATACTTGACATTGTGAATTGCTTATTACTTGAGCATAGGAAATCATATGACAAAATCCATATATGTTGCTTTTATTAGAATGATCATGATGCCCTCATGTCCGTATTTTATTTTTATCGACACCTCTATCTCTAAACATGTGGACATATTTTTCGATTTCGGCTTCCGCTTGAGGACAAGCGAGGTCTAAGCTTGGGGGAGTTGATACGTCCATTTTGCATCATGCTTTTATATCAATATTTATTGCATTATGGGCTGTTATTACACATTATATCTCAATACTTATGGCTATTCTCTCTTATTTTACAAGGTTTACCATGAAGAGGGGGAATGTCGGAATTGGAATTCGGCCGAAAAGGAGCAAACGTTGGAAACCTATTACGCACAACTCCAAAAGACACGAAACTCCACGAAACAACTTTTGGATTTTATAAGAATTTATGAGCAAAAGAAATAGGCCGGGGGCCACACCATCCAGAGGAGGCAGGCGCGCCCCCAC
Source organism: Aegilops bicornis (assembly GCA_021605145.1). Lineage (NCBI taxonomy): Eukaryota > Viridiplantae > Streptophyta > Magnoliopsida > Poales > Poaceae > Aegilops > Aegilops bicornis. The sequence goes on along the minus strand of CM038673.1, from coordinate 673,421,834 downwards.
AGCACGCCCCCTATCTCCTGGGCCCCTGGTGGGCCTCCGGCGTCCATCTTCTGCTATATCATCACTTTTACCCTGGAAAAAATCGTGGGCAAGCTTACGGGACGAAACTCCGCCGCCACGAGGCGGAACCTTGGCGGAATCAATCTAGGGCTCTGGCGGAGCTATTCTGCCGGGGACACTTCCCTCTGGGAGGAGGAAATCATCACCAACGTCATCACCAACGATCCTATCATCGAGAGGGGGTCAATCTCCATCAACATCTTCACCAGCACCATCTCCTCTCAAAACCCTAGTTCATCTCTTGTATCCAATCTTGTATCAAAACCACAAATTGGTACCTGTGGGTTGCTAGTAGTGTTGATTACTCCTTGTAGTTGATGCTAGTTGGTTTACTTGGTGGAATATCATATGTTCAGATCCTTTATGCATATTATTACTCCTCTGATTATGAACATGAATATGCTTTGTGAGTAGTTACGTTTGTTCCTGAGGACATGGGTGAAGTCTTGCTATTAGTAGTCTTGTGAATTTGGTATTAGATTCGATATTTTGATGAGATGTATGTTGTCTTTCCTCTAGTGGTGTTATGTGAGCGTCGACTACATGACACTTCACCATTATTTGGGCCTAGAGGAAGGCATAGGGAAGTAATAAGTAGATGATGGGTTGCTAGAGTGATGAAGCTTAAACCCTAGTTTATGCGTTGCTTCGTTAAGGGCTGATATGGACCCATATGTTTAATCGTGGTTAGGTTTACCTTAATACTCCTTTTGTAGTTGCGGATGCTTGCAATAGGGGTTAATCATAAGTGGGATGCTTGTACAAGTTAGGACAATACCCAAGTACCGGTCCACCCACATATCAAATTATCAAAGTACCGAAACGAATCTTCTTAACGTGATGAAAACTAGCTTGACGATAATTCCCAGTGTGTCCTCGGGAGCTCCTTCTTCATTATTAGAGTTTGTCCAGGCTTATCCTTTGCTACATAAAGGATTGGGCCACCTTGCTGCACTTTATTTACTTTATTTACTTTTTGCTCGTTACTATTTATCTTATCACAAAACTATCTATCACCTACTATTTTAGTGCTTGCAGAGAAAACCTTACTGAAAACCGCTTATCATTTCCTTCTGCTCCTCGTTGGGTTCGACACTCTTACTTATCGAAAGGACTACGATAGATCCCCTATACTTGTGGGTCATCACACGCTCAGAGCTTGCCTAGCAATTCGGCCCCCGCCCTAGCCTCAGTCGAACGACAAAATTCGTGCCACGCGTACATAATTACGCATTGAAAATACCATAGGCGCCGGCGGGGGCACGATCAAGGCACGTCCCACAATGCGGCTCAACTGCACTAGGGGCTTACTATCTTAATCATTCTCTTTCTTTCAGGACTTTACTCTCTGTAAGCCCTATCCGGCAATACGATTGCCGGACACACGATACAACATCCAAGGAGGCAGGAAGCTACGTCTTACAATGGAATCCCCAGGTGGTCTCTAATAACGAGTGAAATACCTTCTTTAAGATACCAGTCCGTAGCTTGCCCTTGGATGGGACATGTCAAATAGTCCTATTTTTTTTGCTTACCGCACTACTTGTATCAGTATGCTTTGACGCATTTCTCGAATAAACAATGCATAGCACTAGTCTATTATCGCATTCTATATTCTTATATATATATATATATGTTCATTCATGACAGTTAGCACCCGTACACTCTGGTACGACCAGTACGCCAGGGGCTTCCGTATACCCCATAACACGGCGTGAGAAGTCCGAACACTCTTGACAGTGCGGCACCCCGAACTTATAGCATTATATGCATCAGCTCCGAATCATGTCTTGGGTCAATAGTTGGGTTTGCCCGGCTCCCATGTTTTGGTACCTTACGTTCCGCTATATCGGCTAAGGTAGCACTGGGAGAACTACTGCGATTGTGTCCGGTTCTTCCGGACGAGCACCTCAAAGAGAGAAAGCTAAACTGTTGTCATGATAAGGCGAGAACTGGTCGCTGTTCGAGAGGTCTCAAGTCCCTAAAGACTTTTCCGCTTCGGGCAAGGAGTCGGCTTTGTCCGACTTAGGCGTGTATAGCGCCCCAAATTCGGCCCTCCGAATACCAGGGGCTTCGCCAAAATTTAAAATTGTAGACTTCAATGGCTAAGTGAGAGTGATAAAGCATTATAGTCCGATTGCCTGGTTCGTTGCGCTGGGCACCTCCCTCGAAGGACCCAACAACGGGAAAAAGAGTGCTCAGATTTATCCCGAACACCCCAGCACTAGTTGCATGGGCGAAGCCGACGACTAGCCAACTCTCGAGATTTTATAAACGGCCGCCTGAAGGTAATATTTTAAATACAAAAGCGTTGCATAAGCGCACATGAACTAGTTTTCATAATACAGGATCACATGAGCAAGTTCATTCAAAACTACATCTTTGGAACACTCGTTCGCCACAAGGCGGGCACCCTTCAGACACCCTCATAATACATTTCAGGGGTGGCGATGCTCCCTTGCCTGCGGCGGCCCCTCCTTCACCAGCTTCTCGGCGTCTATCTTGGCCCAGTGCACCTTCGCACGGGCCAAAGCCCTGCGTGCACCTTCGATGCAGACGGACCGCTTTATGACTTCCAGCTGTGGGAAGGCATCCACAAGATGCCTCTCCAGGCCGAAGTAGCTGTTGGGAAGGGCATCGCCAGACCACATCCGGACTATAAGGCCCTTCATGGCCTGTTCGGCCGCCTTGTGGAGCTCGACCAGTTGCTTGTTTGGTCGCTCAAAGGGCATTGGGTGTTCGGTCCCAGTATACTGAGACCAGAACACCTTCTCCGTCGAGCTCCCCTCCTCAGCCCGGTAGAACTCCGCGGCATCAGACACACTGCGGGGCAGATCTGCGAACGCCCCTGGAGAGCTCCGAACTCGGGTAAGTAAATAGAAATTTTCTTTCACATGCTTGCTTTGCATAATGAATGCCTTACCTGCTGCTATCTTCTTCACCGCCTCAATCTCCTGGAGGGCCATTTGGGCTTCGGCCTTGGCATGTTTTGCGCTTTCGAGGGCCTTGGCAAGCTCAGACTCTCGCGTCTTCGAGTCAAGCTCCAAGGACTCGTGCTTCTTCCTGGCGCTGGAGCTCTTGCTGCACCTCGCCTACTCGGGCTTCGTGTCTTTCTCGCTCAATGCACTCCTTGGCCGCTTTGTTCTCGGCCTCGGACAGCGCCTGCTTCAGGGTCGCCACTTCGGTCGTGGTCCCTGGCACATTCATGATGATCCTATTATCTTGCAACCAAAACTTTTTCTATATAGACAAGGTATTGCTTACCTTTGTTCTCCTCGAGCTGCTTCTTGGCAAGGCCGAGTTCTTCCTCGGACCGCTTGAGGTCCTGCTTGATCTGGCGACCTCCGCGGCCACGTCTTGACGGCGATGGCCCGGATGAAGCACGCATACGCATCTGAGACATATTTGGATTAGACTCCTGCGATTTACTATTTGATCCTCTATTCGGCTTTTCTTCGTGACGCCGAGCGAAGCATCGAGGGCTTGTCTGTCTATGCGGTAATATTTTCCTATACTTTGATTACTCACCTCAAAACCTGTTAGGAGGCTGGCACAGGCTTCAGTTAGTTTGCTCTTGGCGGACTGAACCTTTTTGATCACCGCACTCATGATAGTGTGGTGCTCTTCGTCGATGGAAGCGCTACGAAGCACTTCCGGCAAATTGTCCGGTGCCTCTGGGTGGACAGAGGTCACCGCCACGAGCGGCTTGCCCCTCTTAACAGGGGGGCCGCCTGCCGGAGTCTGGGACCATTGGTGGTTCCGGTGCGGTGTTCGGCTGAGGGCCGAACTTGGAGCCCGTGGGAGTCTTGCTCCCTTTGCGCCTGTGGTCGGAAGGTCGCCTTGAGGCGCCTCGGGACAACCTCCCTCGGCTTGGTGCCCTTTGAGACAACACCTCGGCGTTGTCCGTAGGGCGAGGGAGGAGGCGGTCGGAAGTGACTCACTATTCATATCCGACCAGTCCAAAGAACCGTCAGACGAAGATACGTCGATGCGGGCTCGGGCCGGACTGCATAATCATATTCGGCGTAAGGAGAAGCGGTGCACTAAAAGCATACCATGAATTACTCACGGTGTCCGAATACTTACGACTTCGCCAGGCTTGTCCTGGGCAACCACTCGTCTTCGCTATGCTTGGCGGTCGAGAAACAGTCCGGAAGGAGAGTCCTTCCCTTCTTGGACCCTTCGGCCTCCCCAGTTGGGGCGGCCTTCCTTTTCTTGTCTCCCCCGGCTGGAGGGTGAGAACCTTCATCTTCCTCCTCCTCGTTTTAACGAGAGGAGTGCGTCTTGGAGTTATCGGACGATGAGTCCGATACCACCTGACGCGGGAACTCTTCGGGTCCCGTGGTCTTCTTCTTGGTCTTCTTCTCCGGCACCTCATAAGGTGCCGGAGTCAAGATCTCCGTCGGGAGAGCGTTGGCGGATCTTGAGGCGGGGCGGGCAGTCGATCTGCTCTGATGTTTCCACCCAGTCCTATCAAAGGCATGGGAGCAATTAAACTGGGAAAGTAAATACCCTATAAGGTGTAGAGAACTTACCGGATTCGCAAGGCGCTTCGCGCTAAGTCCGCGGTCCTCGGTAAGGGAAGGGGGGACCTCGGCGCCCTTGAACAACATCCTCCAGACGTCCTTGTGTGTCGTGTCAAAGAGCTCACAGATGCAGTCTTTGGGCCGGGTCGAACTCCCATAAATTAAACACCCGTTGTTGACACGGGAGGATCCGGCGGAAGAGCATGACCTGGACCACGTTGACAAGCTTGAGTGTCTTGCTTATCATGTTACGGATACACTTCTGGAGTTCGGCCAGCTCCACCGATGAACCCCAGGACAAGCCCTTCTCTTTCCAGGAGGTAAGCCGCATGGGGATTCGGATCGAATTGGGGCCGCCACCCGGTTGGTGTCGCGGCTCGGTGATGTAGAACCACCCCGATCGCCACCTTTATGGTCTCCACATAGGAGCCCCGAGCCATGTGACGTTGGGCATTTTGCCCACCATGGCGCCTCCGCATTCCGCTTTGCTGGCCGCCTACAACCTTGGCTTGACATTAAAGGTCTTGACCCACGGGCGAAGTGGGGCTGGATGCGGAGGAAGGTTTTCGCATTACACGCATTTATAAACGCCGAGATGTTGAGAATAAAGTTCGGGGCTAGATCATGGAAGTCCAGCCCGTAGAAGAACATGAGGCCGCGGACGAACGGGTGAAGGGGGAACCCCAGTCCGCGGACGAAGTGGGTGAGAAAGACTACCCTCTCGTAAGGCTCCGGGGTAGGGACGATCTGCCCCTCGTTGGGCAGCCGGTGTGCGATATCCGTGGCCAAGTATCCGGCCCCCGCAGCTTCTTGATGTCCTCCTCCGTGACGGAGGATTTCATCCACTTGCCTCCCGCTCCGGACATGATTGGAGCGGTGTGAGGAGAAAGATGCGAACTTGGGTGTTGGAGCTCGAGTGCGCAAGAATGGATGAGCGAGGAGGGAGATGGCGTGGGTGAGAAAAGGTGAACCCTTATCCCTTTATAAAGGCGGACGAAATTATGCGCCCCCACTAGCCTGGTAAACTCGCTTACTCCCCAAGTGTCGTGATTGATGGCACGGTTGGGTTACCCACGCCCGTATTGATGAGAATCCCGTGATAAGGGGACACGATCTCTGCCTCGACAAGACGTGCCAACGAAACCGCCTCGCAATATGCGCCAAGGCTGGTTGGGAAAAACAGTTCGAATAATGACCGGGCCATGGTATGATGTCATGATACCAAGTGCGTCAGCAGATTAGATTTGTGGAAATATTATTCTCTCTACGGTGGTATGTGGGACTTGTTTTGCAGAGCCGGACACTATCCTTGTGTTCAAAATCTTCTATAGAGTATTCGGAGGAAGGAACCCGCCTTGCAATGCCGAAGACAATCCGCGCACCGGACTCATTGTCATTGAAGCCTGGTTCAGGGGCTACTGAGGGAGTCCTGGATTAGGGGGTATCCAGACAGCCGGACTATATCCTTTGGCCGGACTGTTGGACTATGAAGATACAAGATTGAAGACTTCGTCTCGTGCCCTCTCCTTGGCGTGGAAGGCAAGCTTGGCGATAAGGATATGTAGATCTCCTCCCATTGTAACTGACTCTGTGTAACCCTAGCCCCCTCTGGTGTCTATATAAACCGGAGGGTTTAGTCCGTAGGACCAACAACAATCATACCACAGGCTAGCTTCTAGGGTTTAGCCTCTATGATCTCGTGGTAGATCAACTCTTGTACTACTCATATCATCAAGATCAATCAAGCAGGAAGTAGGGTATTACCTCCATTGAGAGGGCCCGAACCTGGGTAAACTTCGTGTCCCCTGCCTCCTGTTACCATCCGCCTTAGACGCACAGTTCGGGACCCCCTACCCAAGATTCGCCGGTTTTGACACCGACAACGGCGGATTTATGCTAGATTTCAAACATTTAGAACAAAAAAAATTGTTTCGACCCGACCCTAAACCTTTCTATGGCGGTGGCCGGCGTCCAAGACCTCGTAGTCCACCGTCCATCATCTCCATGACCACCAGCAATAATACCGATGAAGTGAAGTTGCGGTCTCCGGCGAGGAAGAGTAGAACACGGGCGACGGACCGGCCCACATGGGATACAAGGCCCTACCGCCCCTGTGCCCTACTCATCATCAGAGGAGTCCACGCCTTGTCCGTCGCCAGTGGACATGAGGTCCAGGATGGAAATGGTGGCGCCCGCGCTGTCATCATCCCACAGGGCCGCCTGATGGTTCGTCGGCGGCGCGTAGGAGGCACAGCTCGTGTTGTTCTCATACGCGATCACCTGTAGATGCGCCTCCGCGGCGGCCGCTTCCTGGCGAGCGGCGGTTTGAGCGAGGACGGCCTCGTAGATCGCACGCTGCTCCGTGACAAAGTTGGGGTTCACTCGCGCGCTCGCCGTCGGTCTGGCCCTCCGCCAACCGATGTTGCTCTAGGAAGAAAAAGTTGTACCGTTTTTTACCCAGTACACGTGTCACATTCCAAGAGTTGTATTTCTTTTTCAAAAAAGCCAGGAAAAAGAATCCCTTGCGGGCATAGTCTTCTGGTTAGAGCATCTCTAATAGAAGATGCAAATTTTGGAGATGTAAATAGGAGATGTAAAAATTTACATTTCCAAGAAGTGTTTTTTGCATCTCCAAAAAAGTGTCAATCCAACAGACGATGCAAAATGGAGATGTAAAACAGCTACTCTAATAGAAGATGCAAACTAGAGATGTAAACCGGCAGTTGGCCGCGCAGCTGCTGTTCAGCCACTGCACAGCCGCATTTGCATATTGGATTTTCATAATTCTAGCAACAAAAGTGCATCATAACCATAGTTTTAAATCCTACAAGCAAAAGTCAATTGTCTCAAACAAAGTTGTTGGTCCAACAAATAAAAATGCACATAGACATCACTCAATTTGCATTATCTCAGTTGTCACTGGTGCCATTGTGGACGGTGGTATGATCATCATCAATGGCATCTTTGTCGACATTTTCTTGCGTTGAAGTCTCGCTACCGCGAACTCCTCCGGAAGCACCTCCCATGTCGTTCATTTTGCCATCGAAGCCACCTCCCATGCCACTCATCATGTTGCTGCCAAAGCCACCTCCCATGCCACTCATCATGTTGCCGCCAAGCCACCTCCCATGCCACTCATCATGTTGAGATTGTCATCACCACATTGTGGAGTTTCATATTATTGCGATGCATATTCACGTCAATAATCATCATTTGTCACATTTGTCGCGCACATGAAAGCTTCATCATCGAGACTACAAAAGAACATACACGCAATGAACTTCATGTTCTATTGGAATTAACAATTGAAACATCGAAGGAATGCACAAACATAACTTTTTACCTTTGCGACATATCATCGAACACGTTGGATGCGGTCGCGGTCGACACGGACACATCATCCTCCATGGCCGCCGCCGGCGGAGGAGGAGGAGGTGGATAAGGAGATCCGTAGCCGGAGGAAGACGCCATGGTCGGCGGCGACTGCAAATCGCCCGCCGTAGTCGCGTTCGGCTTCGAGATTTTCGCCGGCCAAGGTTGGTTCCCCGCCGGGTTGCGGCCCCGCGTCGTCGGCCGCTTCACGCCTCCACCACGAGGCTTGGCGGCCCCCTTCTTCTTTGTAGCCTACGGCGCGACGGCGACCGGCCACGACGGGGCAAATCTAGGGCGACATCATGGCGGCGGCATGGAGGCGGAGGCGGAGGCGGCTGCACTGGGGAAAGTTGACGCGGAGGCGGCAACCGCGACGAGGTGGGTCAGGGCATCGGCGGCAGACTCGGACAAGGCGGCGGGGTCATCAGCGTCGTCCATGGCGGCAGCGGGCGGGAGGCGGACGGGCGGGAATCGGGCGGCGGCTGGTCGTGCGGAAGGTAGTTTTTACATCTCCGCGAGGCGAAGATGTAATTTTTTTGCATATACACCATCTGTTGGAGAGGTGTTTTTGGGTTTTTGAGATGAAAAGGTTATCTTTGCATATACATCTCCAATAAGAGATGCTCTTAGGCTAGTCATAGTGGGAGTAAGAGCAAGTATAATAAGGTGATGTAAGCGGGCTGTAAGGATTTAAATATTGTATTATTGCTGAGTTGGAAGAGAGAGAAGAGGAGAGAGAAGGGAAGCGGGCTATAGACTTACAGCCGGCTGTAGCACGAGCTCCAAGAAGCTGTGTGAGGATGAAAGGTGGGTCATGTTGATAAAGTAGTACTTTCTTATAGCCAACTATTATACGTGTTAACTATTATATTGGCTATAAATGTCATGGCAACATGTTATAGCCAGCTGCTGGCTATATTATTAACCATGCTCTAACTTAGATAGTAACGTAACGCATCTCAAGACATATATGCTTATGTGGCATGGAGTTAATAAGGAGAGAGTTGCTTGTGGTAACATAATATGTTACTGTAACATAATGCACCCCAATGCAAAATGAGTCTACAATAAAATAAATGAAGGCTTGCATGACACTACACTTATATTACTACCCTGGTAGTGCGAAGAAAGTACAAAAATCATCCGTCAATATTGCCTCCGCGTCGCTCTCTCCCTGGGGCGACACGGGCGGCGACCCCAACTCCAGCCCGAGCGGCCGCTCCCTCCCCTCGCCGCTTCCTCCTCGCCGTCGCCTATGGCCTTCGCCGTGCAAAGCCCGTGCGGAGACGGCGGCGGCGGGGCTTGTTCTTCCGGCGACCGGCTAGCGCGCGAGCAAGGGGACTCGCCCCAGCAGGAGTCCGTGCGGTCGCCTTGGCTGGTGGTGTCGGCCGGCGTGGCTGCAGGAGGTGCGTGGGGGGCGGATCTGGCCGCCTTTGGATCCGATCCGGCGGCCGGGCACGTCGCCCATGGGGTGTGGCGAAGCGGTTGATCGCGCTTGCTCACGGCGATGGAACATCGGGGCTTCGGCCCCGGGATGTGGCGATGTCGACGCGTTCTCCCCGCAGAGGTCGTCCGGCGGCAGCCTGCGAGGTGGCAGATCCGGGGCCCTCGTGCTCGGATCTGATGGTGAGGCGGACCGTCGGCCTGTGGCAGCGGTCCGGCAGAGGCGCGTCTGCTTTGGTCTACGGGGGTGGCGGGGAGGTGCGTGGGGTCAGGGCAGCGGTGGTGCTGCGCTACGTGTTGGGCGGCCGCGGGTGGCCTCGGCGGCAGCTGGCGGGGGCCTCCATGGTGGTGTGCTGTTGTGTTGCTGGTCAGATCCGCGGCGCTGCTGTGGAGGGAGGAGGGCCGCAATGGTTTCTGCAGCCGGTGGTGGTTGGCGACGGCGTGCTGCCTTGCTTGCTTGGTCATGTGTCTTGGACAAGGACGGTCGACATGATGCCGGAGACGGTTTGCTGGGCAGGTTGCGGTAAGGATGGATTTGGTGAGCTCCGGGCGAAAGCCTAGCTCGACCTCGGTCGTTGCCGGCGTCGACGGCATCCTAGGACGTCGTTCCCTCCTTGGAGGCGCCGTCGTGGAGCCCCTTCACCAGCATTGTCGCCTCGGTCTCGGGCTCTCGGTGAAAACCCAAGTTTCGACCTTTGGTCGGAGCGTCGGCGGCATGCATACTTGTCGCTTCCCTCTTAGAAGCGACGCCTTGGAGGTCTGGTCCTTCGTCGATTCCACGGTGGCTCGGGTGGCTGCGGGTTCATCGTCGGCGAGCGTGTCTGCGACCTCGGGGCGATGAGGAAGTCGGAGCGGCGGCTCCGGAAAACAAAGTTGTGGAGTGTCGGATCTGATCGTGTGGGCGGCAGCGTCGTCAGCTCAGGTGGAGCGCGGCCTCGGGGCCGGCGGGGAAGTCGGGCGGCGGCTCCGGAAACACCTACGTCTTTGTGGAGTGTCGGTTTTGGTCGTGTGGACGGCAGAGTCGTCGACTCGTGCGGAGTGTGGCGTCGGCGATGAGTTTATGTGGTTTGTAAGCCGAAGTGGCGGCTCCGGGTCGTGTGGTGGAGTGGCAACTTTGGTCGTTTGGACGACAGGGAAGTCGGCTCGTTAGGTACGCAGCCTCGGGGCTGGTGTGTATCGATGTATCGGTTTTCGGCCGGTTTTCCTTATAAACTAGCCAATTCTCTTCTTCTTAATACAAAGGCAGAGCTCGTGCTGTTTCCTCGAAAAAAGACTATGATGATAGTAATATAGACTAATAACATATGCTACCCTAGCCTTATGATTCAGCACCAGACAATAATAAATCTTTGCCTAAAAAGAAGGCAATAATAAATCCACCTGTCAGTGACCCAACACGAGCAGATTCCAGAGTCTCCGTCGCACTCCACCTCTTTCTCCACGCCAAAGCTAAACTAAAGAAGATTCATCCTCACCTAATCTCTCCCTCCCCCCTCCACCCACCCCCAGCCGGAAACCCTAGCCCGCCGTCGCCGCCGGCGATGGCCGCATGAGCGATGCCCCTCCGACGAAGCGCCCACCAGACAGCTCCGTAGCTCTAGCCGCCGCCGCCGTCGTCGTAGCCGCCCTCGCGTCCTCCTTCGTCGCCCTGTCCCCTCGCTGCGCTCCGGCCGCCGCGGGATCCAGGCCCAGCATGTCGAAGGCGAGGGTCTACACCGACGTCAACGTGGTGCGCCCCAAGGAGTACTGGGACTATGAGGCGCTCACCGTGCAGTGGGGGTAAGGCGCTGACGTCACTCCCTAATCATCAGCCGTAGCTAATTTCTGTGTTCACTTTGCTAATGGCTTGTATGCTTGTGGATTTCGGCTAGTGCTGGGTGTGCGTTATTCGTTAGGGCTGCAAGGTTAGGCGTGTGTTCAGTAGAAATCTAGTTAGGTTCGCGGATTTTTCTTCATCCCTGTCAATTGCAGGGTGTGATTGCTGATTAGGGTTGCAGTTTGTCTGTGCGTGCGTGCACTCGACAATACGAGCAATATAGTCATTGTGTTCTTATAAAACCGTGTGTTAAATATTGCTTTGGTAGGTTCGGCATAAATAAAGCTTATGAAATTAAGAAGTTACTCTGGGCAAATAACCTTGAGTTAAAGATTGGTTTTTGATATTCCCATGTCCCTGACCAGAAAGGTTTATTGAAGAATGGGGGTTTTCTCTCCAGGATATTGCTTTTGACCTTTTCTAGCACTATCTTTCACCCAGTATTGTTAGGTATTCTACTTGAAGTTCATTTATTTGTGCCACATTTGTTCTTTTTCTCACCATGGAAATATGCAAAAAATTTTTTTTACCTAATTCATTTGGACATGCCAAGATGTCCAGTGTTCTTACTAGTCCACCTCTTTCCAGTAACCACTGTGGTCCTTCTAGTATACTTGAAATTTGTGCTGCAAGCCTGCGGCAGCTCCAAGCAACCATAATAATGTACTTATATTGTCCATCTTATTGAGATCATCAAAATGTTTTCGTAATGAATAGGCAGAGCTCCTGCTGGTTTCTCGGGAAAAATATCATCATATTTGTCTACATAATGTGATACCAATTGTATATTTGAACCTTCTATTCGATGTATTTTCTTTCTCTGCGTCAACTTAGGCCCAGTTCTTTTGACAACCTATGGTGGCTTATGGCATAAGCCGCACTCTCTCCAGCTTATTCTAGAAGCCGACCTGAATTTTTTTGGGGGCTTCTAAACTAGGCTTCTAGAATAAGCTGGGAGGGGTAGCTTATTTTGGCAGCCACTAAAAAGAACTGGGCCTTAGTTTGATTCTGTTGTCAGTTATTTTGATTGTATATTTAAGTGTGAAAAAGCATCGTGATTAATTTTAGCTGATTCGCTGGCCCTCCTTGTTCCATCTGTACTACTGTAGGGAAAAAAGTGTGAATGTTTTCTACAACATGGTGATATGAACGTCTTCTCTAAGACTACCTCTCTTCTCTTTGCGACTTCTAATCAATAACGATTTACTTTATAAATCAACTCTTAAGATTTATCCTCAGTATCCTTTTTTGGGTTAGTTTATTTCTTTTTGGCGAAAGGTAATTGGAACCCTAGCCTCTTATTCTTTTCATGTTTCCACCGAACTAATATTGTGCTAACCATTGCCACATCTCTAACCAGTGAGCAGGATGACTACGAAGTTGTCAGGAAAGTTGGAAGAGGTAAATATAGTGAAGTGTTTGAAGGCTTCAGTGTTAACAATAGCGAGAAATGTGTCATTAAGATACTCAAGCCCGTAAAGAAAAAGAAGGTACTATATGAAGCTTTGTAACTTATATTGAGATGTGAACTACTCATTTGCATGTTGAACTGTCGAATTTTTTTTTTGATCCAGTAAGAATCCTTTTATCGATTATACAGAACCAAAAAGACTTCCATCAAGAGTAGAGCGTGCAACCAAGTAAATACGGGATAAAAACATAAAATAAATTGAGTAAACAGTAGTAAAAAAAAGAACTTTTCTTAAACTTACAGAATTTGCTTGAGTGCCAGGTCAGTAGTGTCCAGAAACTCTTTTAGTGTGAGGCCAGAAGTGTCACATTCTTTCTCTTAGCATGCTCAACAAGTCTCAGCATTGTCTTTTGACCACTCTTAGCTGCTTCTTCGTCACTTTGTGATTGAGACTTGCGAGTTGCGAGTGTGTCATCAGACCTGCCATGTCTCAAAAAGACACATAAGATGCTTGGCATCTTGGTCGCAAAATTTATCTGTTCAGGCAATTTACCTTTTCAGGAACCTGGTAGGAGCACTGCACATTCATTCAGAAGCATGAAAGGTGACTGTAATAACAAAGTGACTTGTTTTTAAGGGGAACAAAATAAGGGAACTCACGAACGCCCGCATTGATCCCCTTTACCCACTCTCCCGGCTATATCCCATTGGGCAACATCTTCGAAGGAAAGGGACACTACCTCCTGGAAAGTAACACATTTTGTTGAGAATAGCCAATAGGAAAACGATCAGATCCATGAAATGGAAAAGCTGATTGATGCCAGCCTTGTTTGATAATAAATCTGGATCTATTTTAATGATTAGAATATCCATCTGTTTGTTCCTAAGTTCCCAGAAAAGAGAAGATTAAGTCCATAGTTATGCCCACACATGCATTATTCTTTCCATGTCATTCCTTGCACTTCCATTAAATAAAAATGCCTTTCTTGGTGATGACGCTCTTAACCTACTTGTCATATGTTTATACAGATTAAAAGGGAGATAAAAATACTTCAGAACCTCTGTGGAGGTCCAAATATCATCAAGCTGCTCGATATTGTCAGGGATCAACATTCGAAGACTCCCAGCTTGATCTTCGAATATGTCAACAACACAGATTTTAAAGTGCTCTATCCCACGTTGACAGATTATGATATTCGCTACTACTTATACGAGCTACTTAAGGTTTTGTTTACCATCCTAGCTTATTTTACTGTGATATTCAACAAAACGCTTTGTCCTCTGGATCGGCAGAAAGATGTGTGGAGTACCTTCTGGAAATGTTGAAATTACATATTAGTTTATTTATTTATGCTCCAATTAGACCTGGTGTTCTAGATCAGATCATTAATCCTAAGTCTCAACTTCTTGAAAGGTTCTCTGTGTAGCCAGCTCAAATGCATTAGCAACTAAAGTTCAGAATTAACTTCTCATAAAATAGTTGGCCCTGAATTTTACTGTGCTTTATGATCTACTCCCTCCGTCCCATAATGTAAGACGTTTTTTGCATTATGGGACGGAAGGAGTAGAATTTAGTGAAACACCGTTTTATGAAGTTCTAGTATTCTTAAAAGTGCTAGTTTCAAGATATCAGTGATTGTTGAGCATTTTTGTGTGCAAGATAAGTGCTAGGTCTCTGCTATATATTCTGAAGCCAAAATCATGGTTTCAAACATGCAAGGAGTTGCTTATTTGTGACATATTTCCTTTTTTGTTTATGGTTGTACCATTCCAGGCATTAGATCACTGCCATTCACAAGGCATTATGCATCGAGATGTCAAGCCCCATAATGTTATGATTGATCATGATCTTCGAAAACTTCGTTTGATAGACTGGGGCCTGGCGGAGTTTTACCATCCAGGCAAGGAATACAATGTCCGTGTTGCTTCAAGGTTTGTGTAGATACAACAGTAAACTACTTGGTTGGTTATGTTATTTCTTACTACCCATAAAAAAATATACCATTTTTCTTGCTCCATAACTTATTTGGATTGAACCCTTTTGATCGTGTGTATTGCGCAAGGATGACAATTTAAGAATATGACTTATTGTTGGAAGTTGGTTCCAGAAGCAACATATGAGCAGATAAATTTACTCGATTTGAACCCTGTATTCCTGTTTGAGCTGCCTAATGGACTTCTTTCGGTGGTGTATCCATGCTCTAAAATTTAGGCGATGAAGTAGTCAATCATTATAATTATGTAGAAATCTGAGCAAATGATAAAAAAATGTTCTATCACTACAAAACAATTCGTTTTATCACTACAACATACTATTCATGTTAGCATGTTAGCACTGACCTATATACCCTGCAATTTATTGCTTATTAGTCCAAGCCGCATGTTCTGATTTTCATTTGTATTTCCTTACGTATGCTTTTTAATATCTGAGCATAGCATTTTTTCCCCATTTAATCCAGGTATTTCAAGGGACCTGAACTTCTAGTTGACTTGCAAGATTACGATTATTCTTTGGATATGTGGAGCCTTGGGTGCATGTTTGCTGGGATGGTATGTATAGATTATGAATACCCGTATATGTATCCTGGAGTTAATGGGGTATTAACGTTAGGTCCGTTACTGACTCATTTGCTACTTGTTTTCATGGCTGCAGATCTTCCGCAAGGAGCCATTCTTCTATGGCCATGATAACCACGACCAACTCGTGAAAATTGCAAAGGTGAGCCCCTGTTTGATTCTGGCATCTCTCATATCTCTATTAATAGAAGGCTTGTACTTCTTGCTAAATGTGTTTTAGTGATGCAACCCATGGTTTGGACTTTTTGCTAAAAACCTTTCCACTACGAAACCTGTTTTCTGTAGCATGCAGTGGGTACCATGTTCTTGAGTTCAGTTAGGGTTAAGATTGTTCAATCTGATTGGATAAGATTGCATTGTAAGAAAGACCTATCTCCTAGAGTTAAGGCAGTTTGCTCAATAATCAAGGAATAAGCCACCCCTCATTTTCCTTTCCACGGTGGCTCCTTTCTGTTGAGGCCCATGGCTATGACTGCCCACTCCAAATTAAAAATTCTCTGTACAGGACCCAGTTTGCTGTTGAGATGGCACTAAACCCAACAACCAGATAACATACAGTGATATTATTTGTCCTAAGGAGCTTTGCCTATGTTACACGTACCTTGCCCATTGTGTTCATATTTATGTACTGCCCACTTTATGCGATAAAACCACAATAACTTAGGTCTCCTTTGGTTCATAGGATAGGAGTATGATAAAGGGCAACCCGGTGCAGGATAGGAAAATCATAGGAAGTGAGATGATATGTCTCTCAATTCCTATGGGGAAAGAGATGTAATTTGATGCCATAGGATAGGATTTTTTTCATTTAGTCTAGTAATGTTTTTTTTTTCCTTCGAAATGTGAAGGATTGTTTCCTATCCTACATAGGAATAGGAATTCATTCCTACAAACCAAAAGGCTCCAAAGGAATTTTTCCTACAAAATTCCTATCCTTTATAGAATTCCTACAAAATTCCTATAAACCAAAGGAGGCCTTACCCTGAATACATGGATACTTTGTCCAGCATAGTAGTGTCTTATTGGTCCCACTTACCATTATTCTCAGGTACTTGGAACAGACAGCCTGAATGCTTACTTAAAGAAGTACCACCTTGAGCTTGACCCTCAGCTTGAACATCTTGTTGGAAGGTAAGCTGCATGCTTGGGGATGTCGATACCTTTCTCCTTTGTGTTTGAAGACTAAGAATTCTGACCTTAACATGATTCCATGTATGTCATGTGCAGGCACAGTAGAAAACCCTGGTCAAAGTTCATTAATGCTGATAACCAGCATCTAGTATCTCCCGAGGTTAGTTAATGGCACTTGTATAACCAGTATATGTTTGATTGTGAGTTCTCTGCTTGACTGCATGATTTCATGTGTATTCGTAGGCCATAGATTTTCTCGATAAGCTTCTTCGCTATGATCACCAAGATAGGCTCACTGCCCGTGAAGCTATGGTAAGTGAAAGACCAATAAACTTTGTTAACAGTTCAAGATGATACTATAGTTTTGTTTCCTGGACCTGTCTTAATGAAGTTGCTCAGCCACGCATGTACTTCCGTCGTTTGGACACATCATGTTGCGTGCTTTTGACCATATATGTTGAGTCTTGCTTATCTGTTTTGAGTTGTTTTTTTTTCCTTGTGAATATATCTGTTTTGAGTTCCAATAAAATATTTTCACACATCCAAGGTTCTATAACTGACCACTGATCAGTAACAATCATTTACTCTTAGAGTTAATATGCTGCAAATGTGTATGTAGGCGCATCCATACTTCCTTCAAGTTAGAGCAGCGGAGAACAGCAGGGCACGGCCGCAATGACATTCAGTGTGAACCGTGTAAAGTGGAGCAGTTGCTGATTGTTATCACATGATGGAACTGTTACAATGGCAACTTGGTTCAACTAGCCGTCTTACGACTGAGATGACGGTCTGAGTCGCTGTGCGCGGGCAACCCAAAAAGAGCTTGTAACCTTGTATTTGTAAACTTCAGAGCGCACTGTTGTTATACTCCAGTGATAGCGGTTGATGAATGTGGCGACATGCATATCACCATTTCTGTAACAGGGTAAGTGAATTGTCTACATTGGGCAGTCCTAAGATCCAACAGTATTAGAGTTGCAACAGTCAAATGTATGGGTTATTTTTATTGGGATTAATCTGTATGGTTTTGTGTAACATTAAAGATGAGTGTTTATTTGGAATACCAAACATCAGTGGGAAAAACCTGTATGCGTTGATATCTTACAAAATTTCTGAGTTGTGCCTGCACATGACATAGCGAAAAACCGTATGCAGTTGGAAAAATGGTTGGACAGTAAACCGAACCCGTCCAGACCATGCGACCCTTGTGCAGATCACGTAACAGCACAACTAAAATCAAACATCTTTTAAGTTTGACCAAATTTGTAGAAATACATACTCCCTCTCATCCAAAATAAAACTAAAACCAACAACACTTATTTTGGATTTATCATTATCTACAACATAATATTAGTTTCTTTAGATTCGAAAATGCTCTTTAGAGCTCGAGCTCCATGGAGGCCGGGTTTGACTTGGTCAAAATTCAAACTTTCACGTTTCAAAAAAATTTGAAAAAAAATACACATATACTTAGAGACATAAAGCATATGTCTGTAAATTTTCAGGACAAAATACCTTAAAATGAGTGCTACACAAAAAGAACAAATCTGAGACTTTTTAGTAGATGCACTATTCATTCTCAAAGTCTATGAATTTGTCCTTTTTGCACAGATCGCATTTTAGGGTATCTCATCCTCAAACTTCACATACATACACATAACATCCTTGTTTACTTGTATGATTTTTTTCAGATTTTTTGAAATTGAAAAATGCAAATTTTGAATTTTTCAAAAAATCCGGCCTCCATGGAGGCCGAGCTCCAAAACGCCCTACTCCTTTAGATTCATTATAAAACATATTTTCGTAATATATGTAGTTGATGTTCATATATTTTTCTATAGAGTTAGTCAAACGTAGACATGTTTGACTTAGCACAAAGCTAGAAGTTCGGGTATATTTTGGAACCGAGGAAGTAGAAAAGAAGAGATACATGACCCAGCCACCAAGATTAGACTAACACGCCTGTCAAATTAGAAGATGGAAACTACAAGTTGTTTTCCCCCTACCTCACTGGTTCATGAAGGCCCATGAAAATTGAATAAATGTAATGTACAGGTACATGATCGTGTAGAAAAAAAATGATTACTATGTATGTGTGGATCTATTTAGGACGTGGAGCCTCTGTTTGTTAGCCTCATTTACACCGTCTTGTCTCTAATCCATTTCGTGGCGACCCATTTCTCTCCTTTGATCACTGGGCAGCTTCCATGAAGTGAAGTCTGCAGCAGCACATCCACAATAGAGTTAGAAATCCACAGACATATTTGGCTGTGGGGCCATATGGCACCGATATCAGAACAGCATGTACTTTGAATGAAATCTTGTGATAGGAAAAGCCATGCGAACTTGCGTGCCAAGAACATACCGGATCAATGGTACCATTTACCATAAGGGAGTAAAACAAGAGGCCATCGCCCTTCCTCGGTTTTACCTTTAAGCCGATGCACTGCTCATAGTCGTAGCCTATGTTCATATTATCCCCATTCTGTAAATCAACAAAGAGTTCATTACAGTTCTACTGAAACAATGCCTAGCAATATTTCCTAAGTGCCCACCTCATACGGGAACATGGTTTCTCCACCTTCCTCGACATCCGTGAGATAGAGCAAGAAAGATGCCACCTGTGGAAATGCAGTTCAATGGTTTCTTAATTACATTCACCAATTGAATCAAGTAACTTTAGTCCCTTTTGTTCAGTGTTCAATCAAACAGACTGCGGACCAAAATATTTCTTAAAAGGACTGATGCAGAGTGAGTCGTAGTTGTGGAAAACCAAAACCAAGGAGACAAACAGAAAGGAATGCAGAGGACAGACTATGCTGAGATAAAACTTGTCATGTCGGATGTAGGGTTGTATGAAAAACACATACTACATGTGTTATGAACAGCTGTAAGCTTGGTAAAAAAAACTTATCTCAAGTTGAAAAAAGTATTCAATATGGAGCTCCAATTTAGGCAGAATGCAAATGAAACTAGAACATACCCTTTGACTTTTTTGTGGACCATATTGAGCCGGGTCAAATGCATCATAGTGCGAAGCATACTTCTGTCCAATCTCATACCGAAGGACATTAAATGGCTGCAACATATAACAAACGTAAAATCAGTGACGTACAGTGTTTTCTTTCAAAGAAATTTATCCCAAGGTACATGGCACTATACAAACCTGGATGTTCAATGAGGATGAAAACCCACAATTTAGCACAAGAAACAATCAATAGATCAATGCAAGAAAAAAGTTCAAGAAAAGATAAACAACCAGGTAATGTAGATAACTTTAAAACCACAACACCGTGCAAGCTTCCCGCTAATCCTACCACGCAGAGAGTAAATTTATCTTTACATTATCATTTCATATGATGAAAATAATTTCATTCTTAAAACAGAAACTCGCTATACGCCAACATCATGTTAAGAAGTCATTAAAAGTGCAAAAATATGTTTAATTTTTTAGAAAAGGTGCAATAATCTGGTCCAATAGGAAAGACTGACAATAAATGAACTAGAATGTGGTATGCAATCACTACTTACAGAATAGTACCTCTCCATGACTTCTCGGCATCATGGTAGCCTTTGCAATCTTCGTTTCAATTTCTGCAAGGGCTCCAGTTGGATCTTCTTCGGCACTCAGGAATGTGCCTGAGCTGTTTGGCAATATGATACAATCATTAGCTCATTGCAGAATTAGATAAGGTTGTAAGCATTTAGTTTTCGTAAAAACAAGAGGCATAAATTACTATAGATCAGGACAGTGAATCCCAAACAAGAGTAGTCCTTCTGTAAAAGAGTGTGAGCTTTTGTAAAAATGGTAGCTATTTCACGGGTTGAAATAGGACCAAAACCATGATGAACACCCCTAATAAGAATGTCAAAATGAAGTATACGCTCAGCACTCCTGTATGTCAAGTTGTCAACACTCTACTCTAGTAAACCGCGTGGGTTTTACACCGTCACATCGTTTTGTCCCCTTCCCCACTTTTGACGCCTAGGTGGCCAATATTACACTAACACATCACCACCTTTGTCAGATTTTCCATATGCCCTGCAAAACCTCACATGGACTCAGGTAAACCCAGCTCCCAGATCTTGTGATGCCTATTTTCCCTCTTTTCTTTGCAACCAGGGTCTCCCAATGTCGAGCTCTGGTGCCTACTCTCCCCATGTGTTCAACCTCAAATATCAAAGTTATCTGCTAAGGGTAATCATGAACTTACAGTAACAAATAAGATTGGAGATTTTGTACAAAAATATATAAGAAAAATATCCCATCTTATCAAGCCATTGAAAACAAAGCACAGATCTGATATCGCTGTGTATTTGGCACCTCACAATCCCTAATAAAACGTTTCGAAATATCTAAATCGTATAGAGACTAGGAGGTGAGTATTTGCACAACAGGTCAAGGGTTGACGTTAGTAGTGGAGAGACAGCCTCAGTATTAAGAGAAGTAAACAATTACTCCCTCCTCCCAAAATATAAGAATGTTTTTGACACTATGCTAGTGTAAAAAACGTACTTATATTTTGGGACGGAGGGAGTACTAGATACCAGAACCGGACCAATTTTGTTTGCTTAAAATTTATATCTTTACACTTATATTAAACCATGCGATTTAAAATAGTAATAGTTACCTGCTGGTCTCTAACAGTCTAACTCACCGGTCCAATTAGCTAACCTTTATGGTGAATGCTCTGGGATTGCAAGAAGTTAAGTGTAAGTAAGAGTTACCTTGTCCTTATTCCTTTTGTAGTCTCCTCGCTTTCTCCTTTCCTTAAGGCCAATGTTGATGGCCTAAGCCGTGCCTTCGCAGTTTTTACCACATTCTCACACTGTTCTGCTGTTGCAAATTGTGGAAAATATAATGCACGAGGTTGCCAGCTCAAAATCTGTTCAAGAGGATGAGAGTTACATTACTAAAGCAACATTGAGCAGATTCCCGAAGAAACTAAGAAGGGGTAAAGGCAGCATTGATTTATGTAGGTGAAATTGTGGTACAGGAAAAAGGAAATATACCAATCGCAACAAGAAGGCTCAGTGCAACTTTTCAAAAGAATCTAGTGTTGCCGTTCTTATAGTAGGTACCGAAGTTAGGAGCTGAACATGAGATTAAAATCCACACAGTACACATATGATTGTTATTTCTCAACTTTTTGTACATGCACGTAAGTCAACATTTTGTGGCACCATAATTGTTTTAAGAAATTCTCAAAGCGTATGAGATTTAATTGGACAAACTCACGGAAAGATGCATATGGGCATATGTTAATATTATACTTTCCCGATATGAGATGCGTGTATAGGAAGTGACAGGGTACCCATTTGTTAGGTACATGGGTCGCAGGAATGAAAAGTTGAAAACTAGCAGTTCCATCTTTCATTTGCAATGATGTCCTTCAAATAACCAACTGCCAATGCAATTCTCTGACAAATAGACAACACTGGCTGGTAACAAAAATTCAGATAAACAGTGTCCTTTTTCTGTATCAACTTCCTGAATAAGCTATTTCCCACACAATTGGCCAAGGTAAACGACATAAGAGTCCTGAAGACTTGCGCAACAGGCAGAAATGCGGGGGTTACAGATGCTATGTAGTGCTCACAGAATCCACATGTCTTGCATTTGCTGGTAGTGTCATCAGGCGCAAAGATTGTGATATTCCACATGCGCAACGATATTCAGTTAGGCATGAAACGTACACCCAAGACCATGATAATTGCATGGGAGCTAAACTAACAACCGCCAGTTGAGTTGCCCACAAGAATGCTAGTACGTATCAAACTATTCACACTGAATCCGTTGTACAGACAGTAGATTCTAAATCGGAGGTACTTTGCACCGACAAATTACTCAACTGCAGTCTGCAAGTGACCGTCAGAACAGACGACCGTAGCAGATTGTAGATTGTACTACGTCGCCACCAAGTGCAGCGCGCATCCTCACCAAAAATTTAAGGAACGCCATCTTCCGTCGCCCCCAACGCTAATCAGTGGTCGCTGACACCTCAAGCCTAAACTGAATCCCCTTACAGACTAAAATGGCAATGCGACGAAGGGAATCGGGACGAGGCGTGACCTGGTAAGGGATCAAGGAGGGCGCGGGCTCGCCGGACTCCCCGTACGCCATCTCCGGCCAGACCGCCTCCATGAGCCGCTCCCTCCGCAGCGGCCGCTCCACGTCCTCCTCCCCCTGCGGATCCTGCCACGGAACAACCGCCAGAGCTACCCCAGATCAGAGGCCCGCGCGTGCGCGCGACGAAACAAATCTGCGGGCCGGGTCGGGCCGCATTAGTTACCTGGGTGAAGAGGAGGGAGCCGAGGAAGCCGGCGAGGAAGAAGAGGGAGCAGGAGAGGAGCACCACGGGGAGCCGCAGCCGCGTCCGCATCAGCCCGCCGCCGCCCCCGCCGCCGCTCCGGATGGCTCCGCCGCCCTTCATGGCTCGCCGATGCCGCTCCGACGCCCGGCGAAGCGTGTCTGCGTGTCAACGTGTTGGTTGGGTGGGGGGAAGCGGGAGAGGGAGACGACGAGACGGAGAGGGAGCTCGGGGAGGAGGCGGGTCTTCTCTGGGCGGTCGTGGAATGGCTGCTGAAATTGACGAGGAGCGAGCGAGCGAGCGTGCGATTGGTTTGTTATACGGGTCGCCGTGCGCTGATCTCAGACGCGTGCATGCGAGTCAGTCAAGTGTGGCAGTAATTAAATTTACATCATTAAAAAGTGCCTTTTACATCTTAGAAAATACATTCAACTTCAACAGATAATCTATATTTGTGATGTATAAAACGTCAACTCCAATAGATGATGTATTTATGTGATGTAAAAACTAGCAAGTTCAACTACTACTTCAATTGAAACATAATTCAGACATAGGAAGGTCAACTACTACTCCCTCTGTAAAGTGATATAAACGCTTTTATATTTCTTTACAGAGGGAGTACTTCATTTGAAACATAATTAAACAGTCTGAATTAAAACACAACTAAATGACTACCACTACTAATTTAAAATACTATATCCATCAAATTACTACTACTCTAAGGACTACTACTAGCTGAAACAACTAGTTGAACTACATCGAAGATGAAACTACTCATCGAAGCTCTTGAACTGCTGCTCCCAGAACTCATTCGTGTCCGGGTCGTCGCACCCCTTGTCCTCCAGTTACCCCAGCCCCACGACTCAGACTCGACGAGGATCACCGTCGAGGGGCCGGTCGCGTCCTCATTCTTCACCCCCTTCTTCTTCTGCTCGACCTCACGCTTCCAATAGACCTTGCGCTTGGCCTGGAGATGCTCCCGGGCAAACCTCGCCATCACCATCTCGTCGCTATCGCCGGGAGAACGCGAATGACCGGCCTCTTCTTCTTCTTCTCGTCATCTCCTCCATCTGAATACTCTCCGGCACGAGGAACTCCGCAGCCGCCCGGGTCTCAATCTCCAGGAAGTTGAGCTCCGTCCTCGGCCTCCCGGCACGCCACAATGCCACGTTGTATGCACGCGCGGCCTCGTCGGCGGTGGGGTACGTGTCGGGTCAGAAGCGGTGACCCTCGTCGTAGAATTTGACGCCGAAGTTGTCGGACGGCTTCGCCCGCACTCCGAAGAAACATGTCTTGCTCTTCAGGGCCTTCTTCAACAGCATGGCGGCAGTGGGACGGCGGCGGCTGCGCGGCCTTCGAATCGGGGCGGCGGCGATGTGGCGCAATTCGACCGGTTTGGTGGCGAAGCGGCGGTGAAAGCGAAGCGGGGGCTTGGCGATGGCGAATCAGGCGGCGGTGGAAAATCGTGCGGATTCAAGGAGCGGCGGTGGGCGGTGGAAGGGGCTCGGCGGGGCCTTGGCGGTGGCGAATCGGGCCTGATTCGAGGGGGGCGGCTTCGGGCGGCGACGGAGGAGTGGCGGAACCAACGGTAGGGGTGGTTGGCGGCCGGATCTAGCACGGGGCGACAGCGGCGTGGTGCGGTGGGCGGGCGGGCGAAGGCGGCACTGCGATGGGTAGAGTGAGGAAGAAGATGCGCGGTAGGGGAAAAGAAATGAAAGGCAGTTGGGCGTTGGCGCGCGACCAGCCGTTTTACATCACCTGGGAGGTGGAGATGCAAATTTGCATCTCCAGGTGTTGTATTTTACATCACTTGAGCCGGATAATGTAATTTTCTTTCGCATCTACATCATCTGTTGGAGGTGAGAGACCCTGGAGATGCAAAAGTTAGTCATTTTTGCATTTACATCTTTTATTGGAAATGCTCTTACCCTTTACCAAAAAACAAAATTAGAAAATTGTTAACACAAGCAGCCATAACCAACTGCAGGAGCCTTTTTTCAAAAACTTTTAATCTACTCCTATTCATCTTATCAGTACAACGAGCACCAGAAATAATAAATACATTCAGATCCGTAGACCACCTAGCGATGACTGCAAGCACTGAAGCTAGCCGAAGGCGCGCCGCCGTCATCGTCCTCCCTCGCCGAAGCCGGGCAAAACTTATCGTGGTAGACCGTCGAGAAGTCGTCGTGTTATGGCCCCATAGAACCAGCGCACCAGAACAACACCACCACCAATGAAGAGTAGCGTAGATGGAAAGAATCCACCTGAAAACACATGAACATAGACGAACAACGAACAAATCCACCAAAGACAGATTCGCTAGAGACACATCTTCACACTCCCACCGACGATGCTATTTCAACCCTAGCTGGCACCGCCAAGTTTCTCCCAAACGCCGCCGCATTGGCCCTCCTCCTTTGTCTCCATCTGGTGGTCTCATTGGCAGCAAAAGGAATGGGGACCCATCCGTCCATTCATTATTTTCTCCTTAGATTTTGTTTCCCCAGCGACATCATCGAGGTGGTGGCGGTGATGGCTGATAGCCTGCAAGTGCATAGGGTTTAGTTGTAGCCTTTTCGAAGTAAGAGTATCGATCCTACAGGGAGCACATGAATCAGTCTTTGGCCCTTGCAAGGTGCAAATAATGTGCCTAGAAACCGTAAGTGATCCAGAACAGTAATAATAATAAGGTTGCAAGTGTAAAGGTGAATAAATAAGCTGAAATTAATAACAAGTAAAATGACTAGATTTGAGACAAATGCTTAAAGGAGTTCCCAGGGGTCCGGAATCCCCACTAATGTGCATCTACGGCGGTGCCTAAAGACAAAGCTATTTCGGATTCCTAAGCCACTTTACATGTTTCTCTTTGTGGGCAGAGCCGGTATAGATACGTTTATACTCGCGGTATCTCCGTATCCCATACGCCACCACCGTTCTTCCCCACTCCGGTTATCAAACGATGATTAAGGGGAAAGAGGTCCCCGTGGACGCAGCCAAAGTGGGCTCCTTTCTACCCCCTGTTGCAACTATCTGCTACGAAGGGAGAAGGGGCCTGTCACGTCACCCAACTCCACAACCACACAATTAGCCAACAGTAATAACCTTCCCTCCAGAATCGGCATACGTTGGATGGTCGACTTCACCCAACGTCAAGAAGATTATCAACATAAACATGCAAAGAGGATATTAAATCCCAAGATCAAACATCCTATTACACACTAGGGTTCATCCATGCCCCGGGAACAACGGGCCTACTCACACATGGGAACGACAATCATCCTGGTAATGTTAATGGAGTACATGGATAAATATATCAACTGATACACCGAAGGATCTGTCAGGGTTCTTGATGTTGCAGATGATAAGGATGTGGATGATGATGATGATGATGATGATGATGACGATGATGATGACCTCGTTCCCCCCGCGATGAGAGGAATCCCTTCCTTCTCCTTGTTGATCCTCCCACCGAATGGGCTCAGGTGGCTAGGTTCTACCTTCTGGATGTGTTTCTGGAGTCTCTGTGTGTCTAATTCATGATCCGCTTCGACGTGGTGAAAATAGATGATCTCCCAGAGGCGGCGGCGCGCCAAACGACCGCTCATGCGAGCGCGCGCTGTCGCATGGAGCACTGTCGTTCACTCTAGAAACGCGGCGACGACGGTTTCTTCAGCCTTCCTGCTTGATTCGTTTATGAAAAGTATTTATCACCCTTAAGACGTGATCCCACTTCCATTTTTAGGGATTTTCTCCAATAAATGAAATTTGCTCCAAAAACCTTAACCCGAGGGATTATCAACAAAATGAAATGCGTGAATGCGGTAAAATTCCACAAAGCCTACCTAGTAGGCACAAAAAAACGGTGAAAAACGTCTCATAATTTGGACTCATCAATGGCGTGTTGGAACGAGGCCTCTCAGACCAGGTGCCGATGAAGGGCATGCGAGAGTTCGTGTTCCTAGATTTGTTGGCTCTCTTCAGATCTTCGCAGTTTCTGTGTCCTTCAAAGAGAGCAATTGGTTGGCCATTGGTGTGACGACTTTCACATCTTCTTTGGTGTTGTTCTGCGCATGATCCGGCTTCTCCAACCCTTTGGACCAGTGGTGATGGATTGCGAACCTGTTTTGCGTGGGGTGATGCTCCAACATATGCGTCTTCAACAACTTTTAGATCTCGCCTCAAGGGTGAGTGGTTGTTGCGATCTTTAAAGCTTGGTATGGCGAGGGCGTTTGCATGTATGCGGTTGCGTTGGAGATCCGTGCGGGTGTCCTGGACGTGTACATCGTCCGGCGTCGGTGATGCAGCGGTGAGGGCCCCTCCATGTCGATGGCTCACCCAGGAAGGAGGGGAGTTCCGGGCGGTGGTGTGCTCCAATCGTGCGGTTTTCCTGCAGCATACGTCACCCATGGGCGTGTTGGATGACAGAGGAGGTCGATTTGGTGCTCCAGCCGGAGATGGGCACGAATTTGCCAGCGAAGGCTTGGTTCGGCCTTGGACAGAACCGTCAACGGCGGCGCCAGTGGGTGTCGTTACCTCATTGGAGGCGTTGTGGGGTGATTCGCGTTCCCTGTATGCCCTAGGGGAAACCCCAGCTTCGGGCGTTTTCCGGATCAGATGATGGCGAGGTTCCTGCATTGTCACCCCCCATGGGGGTATCATCTTTGGGGTTGTACATCAGCTGGAGGGACAAATGTTTGGCGCTTGGTGGTTGGCCGTAGGTCTCCGTATGCTTCTCGTGCGGTGACCAAGGTGGGGCGGCGTGCATCTACAATATTGACGACGGTGAGTCTTGGCGGCAAGGTGCAGCAGGGTCTCGGCGCCGGATACCGTTTGATGGGCGCGTGCGCAGGAGGCTGGCATTGTCCGGCATCGTGGTGGCGTCGATGGAAGAAAGGTCTGACAAATATAGTGCATTGATTGCTCCTGAAGATGGGATTGCGGAAGAAGTCGGACACAGACTCTACAGTGTGCGCATACAATGCACGCCGAGGGTCTGCTAGACCGATTGGTGCTCCCGGCTAGCCGTCGAGCGGGTTTGGTGAGGCCACCAGATTTTTTTGGTGTGTGTGGCGCGAGGTCAAGGCACATCATCAATCTTGTAGGTAGGGCGGCAATTTTCGCCAGGAAGGTGTCTTTGGGTTGATCTATATATTTATTTTGTAAGACCTTGTTGAATAATGCAATAAAGATGGTTGTGTGCATCGTTCGACACAGAGACCGGGGGTAATCCTCCTTTTCGGAAAAGAAATCAGCTTCAGGAAAGTATTTAATGCACCATGAGGAATCAACATCTTTAGTGTTTTAGAAAAATCGTAGGAAAAATTAGAACATATACAAAACACGAACCTACGATCTTACAAAAATGCGAGACTATATTTGAAACATAACAATTGTCTTTTAGAGGTCACTCTCTCAGTGCATCATCTCTTACCATTGTCTAGAGCACAATAAATGTTTAGATGGAACTTTCATAAATGCATGAATCTTAAGTATCGTACTAGTATCTAAATAGGCTTTCATTTAGTTTGTTATGGGATCGGTATTTGTAATCCACATTATAGCCCACACTCCCCATTATAGCCTATTCGTGCGGATCGACAATGTGGAGTACAAAAGAGTTAAGTTGTGAAGTTTTAAAATTGACGAAGTCAAACCTGGATTTTGATATCCGGTGGCCAAAGTTTCTACGGTAGAAAGCCAAAAACCCACCCATAATCTGTTTACAGATTCCTTCTCCTAAATTGTACTCCCTCCATCTCCAAATAAATGTTTTAACGTTAGTATACAACTTTATACAAAAGTTAAGACACTTATTTTGGGCCGGAGGGAGTACTAGCTATTCCAAATTAGTGGAAGTTCTATCTTTGTCTTCAAGTCATTCTTCTGCAAGTTGGACTAAGTTTACATAAAAGTACATCAACATTAACAATATCAAATTAGTTCCATTAAATTGATTATAAAATACACTTTTGTACTATATCTATTTGATGTCGTAGATATTAGCATACTTTTCCTATATGCTTGGTCAAATACAGATAGGTTTGACTTAGGACAAAGCTGGAATTCCAATTCATTTTGAACAGATGGAATACATTTCATATGGAACAAGTCCATATCAGAGCTGGCCAACATATATTAACCATTTACTGTATTAGAAAAAGTGTAAGATCTGCAGACAGTTAAAAGCCCGTGGGAGATTTCAGCCGTTCAAATGCTTGTAAGCATATTCATATTGAACGGTTTGTACACTTGTTCCCCAAGAGGCCGAGACCACAACTTGGAGCACTCGTTTCAAAAAAACAACTTGGAGCACTGAAGCCAGAGTCTATAATACAAAGCACAAACCAAGGACCTAATCACACTTGCTGCCCGTTCAATGCATTTTTCAAACTCCAACGGTGGAGTATAATTGAAGGAAGAGGACGACAATTATGATTTTTTTATGTACTTTTATCCATTATATGATTTTCGATGTAATTTTATTCATTATTGGTCGTTTCATGCTACGTTGTGTTTCCATTGTATAATGTCTATTGTTTTCCTTAATAGTTACCAGATACTAGTATAAGATGCCCATTGGGTGTCTCTTCTCCTAAAAAAAAAGGCTGATCACACTTCGCAAACTTGCAACTGTAGCCCGCATATATATCAGATCAGAACGGGTAAATCAAACAAGACCAAAAGCTTCCAACACAAATTAGCACCGAAGTACTACAATTTGCTTGCCATTAAGTTGAGTACTCTCCCAACTGAACCCATTCAGACTTGAAGTAAGTATTTAACCAGATTGATCACTGAGGAAAATTGTCTCAGTACTCTTCAGACAATGGTTAAACAGAAAATTTGTAAATCAACTATGTTGGGATCCAAAGATACTTCAAGACTTTTGAGTGGACAAGGATAAAAGTAAAGGCAGTTTTTCATTAGGTGGAGTTCAATTCACTGAGTCAAACATTAACAATCTATTAAAGCATGTGTGAGTCAGTTCACTCCTGAGGGAATTCGCAAGATTTTCCCGGAGAACAGCACTTGCCATCAGACATACTACTTTATGTACTCATTATACTTTGGGAAACAGATAAACCTTTTTTTTTTGCGGGAAGGGAAATCGACAAACCTAACCCTAGGCACTCCAGAAATGCTAAAAACCAAACTTTTATAGCAGCAGAGAATGCAATGACTTTCGAAGTGGCATACTACCTTAGGATGTTAATAATAGCTCAGCCAGCTTTGCCTTGTCTTGCCGAATATAGCAGAGCTAGCAAGTGCCACCACCTGTTGTCTACTGCTCTAGTGGTGAAATTAATATGCCATTAAACTGGCACCTCACTTTCTTCGCCAGGCGCTACGCCAGAATATGATGAAAGAGCATGGCTGTAGGATATTCCACATAAGTTCGGATTAACATACTTATGAACATACATACGCATGTGCAGTAATACAAGTATGTAACATGTGTACAATGTTGACACCAATACTATGAAAAAACTACATGCCACTGCAAAATCAGCATACAAATGGTCAATTCCCGCATGCCACTGTTACTCTGTTAGACATGCAACTAAAATGCATATATATGCAACAGCCAAATTCAAAGAAAATTTTATGCCACTGTAAAATACTCCCTCCATTCCAAAATAAGTGTATGGTTTTAGTTCAAATTTGAACGAAAACCACGACACTTATTTTGGAACGGAGGGAGTAACACATAAAACGTGCTTTGAAGATTTGTAGTGACATGTCAGCAATTATATGTTCCGTGGAAACATATCCATAAATACAAACATTTACAGCAACATATAATTGATTTTCCTAGTTTAAGATTGAAGGGAGAAGTGACCAAATTTCACACCAAGGTTCAGAAAAGTGTCCCTAGAAATCAGATTAACTTACGCACTATGAAAATGGCAGGTAGAGATGCTTACATAAATTAGACTATAGTTCTTTCACCTTTGAACATATCATTTTCGATTCAGGGTTCTTAGTTGTAGAGTGTCGGGTGCTCTTTCCTAAAGAATACATTATTCGTTAGTTCAAGCAAGGAACAAAGAACATGATGCAAGAATGCCAAGGGTAGCTAGCTTACCATCATAAGATCATCTATTTCATGGAAATCGGTTTGTAATTGTAATTCCGGACATCAGACATCAGCATGGTTTACGTCAACCATGCAGAATAGTGAACAGACTCAAAAAGTTTTAGTGATCACAAAGATATTGTCAAACAAAAACATTGAATTCCTGAAACTGCTGCTCGTTTCTCATGGTGCTCCCATATCAACTCCTTTTTTACCACTAAAGATTTTTTCACTTAACTGACGAATATGAGACAACTGCAGCTCTAGGAAACTCCTAAAGCTCCATTTTCTTCTTTGAGCATCCTCAAGATCTAAAGATCTGTATGCCAGAGCCACCAGATACAGTGCTGGATGCAATCTCCTGCCATTTTGGTTTTAAGTGCATAATGACGCAACAAATGAATAGATAGAATCAACAAAGTGACACATGTAAATTTTAACATAAAATAATTAATAACATAAGTCATGATCTGCAGCCCTTGCAGCTCAAGCTTCCATAAAAGAGAAGTTATGGAAGCAACAGTTTCAACATATTTTCATGTGAATGCATCCTATTAGGTTTTGTGCAAATTAAATCTGGAAACACATGTACCATATTATACAAGAGCCTGGCTAGACAAGAAAATATTGGACAGTAAGCTTGACTATAAAACTGCAGAGCTAGGAAATTACCAACATGGGTGAGATTATTATGTTTTGTCTTTTTACGAGGATGTGAGTATGTAACTAGAAAAAAGG
Organism: Aegilops bicornis; assembly: GCA_021605145.1. Lineage (NCBI taxonomy): Eukaryota > Viridiplantae > Streptophyta > Magnoliopsida > Poales > Poaceae > Aegilops > Aegilops bicornis. Next base: position 673,390,369 of record CM038673.1, on the reverse strand, counting down.
AAGATCAACCAAACAATCCAACCTAGGCAATAAGAGACTTGATGAAGCTTACTTTTCAGAATGTTCATTGATACCATGCCAATGTCTTGGTGATGGAATTGTCCTCCCTTTCTTGTCTCTCCCAAATGTCTCGATGTACCAACCACCAGCGTCATGCATGTAACACCGTGGCTCAAAAAGCCAAAACCTGTAAACAAAGAACTTCACAGGTGAATATGCACTGCATCCATTTTGTTGAACAATTTACTTGCAAAAATTAATAATAAAACAGTACGCTTATTCAGTAGTAGTAGTACAATTCTTTAACGCACTACTGATTCTTTATCTGCTTTGCGCAGGAAGACCCTTAACTGACAAGATGTGTTTCACTTGGATGCTGCTGCTATGCTCCTATTCACTTTCAGATAGCATTCTGAGTTTGCTAGTTTTGCGGCAATTCTTTCCCTAAGAACATTTTCACCACTAAACAAATGGGATGAGAGAAAGAATTGCCTTAAGGTGGACTACAGTAGTGAACATGCATATCATTCCAACAATAGTAACTGTGAACTGAACACCTATGTAAGATTACCTATCCAGTCTTTTCACCAAGACAGTTGATGCATGGAACACATCTCATGGTTCCATAAATATGCAGCATGAGTACAACCCAACATCGAAAGGAACACATACCTGCTGGGTGGCAACCGAGCCCTGCTACATCGACACTCGCAGGGTGAAACTTCATCTCCAAATTGATACCAGTGCATGTGTTTAACCTACAACATAGAAATTTGCAGCAATATCCAACAAAAAATGCCGTCTAAAATGTGCACTTAAATTCCACACTGAACCATACATATACTTGATCTAATAGAATGTGGGAAAGGCACGCATACCATCAGTGTCCTGTGCTTAACAATTACATGGGTCTTTATTCCATGGCCATCATAGACACAGCAAGATCCTTCCTCTCCACTGGTGTCCAACCCAGTGATTGTTCCAAGGAGGAGATGCTCTTGTATCACATCAGGTGCAACCACCTCATTTGGAACAAGAAAAACATGTATGTGATCTTCCATGTCTGTATTGTCAATGCAATTGCACTTGAGCCTCCTATTTGCAGTGGCCACTACTCTCCCACATATCTGCAATTCAATGTCCTTGTAGGCATCTGATGGGATACTGTCACTATCCTCATTCTCTTGCTTGTGAATATCTGCATGTCCAGGTATTGAACATTTCTCCCCGTTTACGGCAACGTTTGGACTAATCCCGCAGGTTCCAGAACCAGAATGTGTCAGCTTCTCACGACAAGCATCAGACAGCTCTCGAACGCCATCGACTAGACTGACAATACCAAGCAGGTCACGGCCAGATACAAGGTGCAATAGCTCAGATGTCTCATACACAGACCTCTCCTCGGCTTCAAAGCAATCAGGAAGGAGATCCATGGACTCAACCTCGGGGCCATAGTATGCAGCATGGACCGCAGAGTACAGTTCACTCTCAAGTCTATCGAAATAACCAGAGCCCGTCGCAATCCTCTTTTTTGTAACAATGTCATCAACAGTGAGCCTGTACCATTTAAGCCACTCGACAACATTACTTTCTCTAGGCATCACAATGCCTGAACTATATGGATACGGATATACATATTGCGATGGCCTGGGATGCTTCTGTATAACTAGCCTCTGCGAGCGCAGGAAGCTGTCATAGTGCGCCCTTCGCTGGGAATCGGATAGGATCTGCGGCATCGCAGAAAGGCTCATGAGTAATATGCAAAATACTACATTTCTGGGCTTCTAATTGATTGCTTCTCGGCGTTGCAGTGAAGTGGCCTATGCTATGCAAATAGTAGTACCAAATTAGCACTGACGCAATTTCCAACTCCCAAATGAACAATTCATTTGGGCGTATCCACAACCGGTGGCAAAATTAGAATCCACACGGTCTGATATTGACTAGTACCACATCATGTATTCATACTAGAGCAATCGAACTGAACAGATACCTCGTAGGCCGCGAGGATCTGAAGGAACCGTCGGGAACCGGCGGCAGCAGCGACGTCGGGGTGGGTCTCCTTCGCGAGGCGGTGGAAGGAGGCCTTGATCTCCGCGGAGGAGCTCGTCTCTCCCACCCCGAGCACGTCGTAGGCGTTGCCCCCTGCTCCCTCGACGTCACGGGCGGCCGTGCTCGCCGGCCGGCAGCGCGACGCGAGCGGGAGCGGGAGGACCGCCCCGCCGCGGAGGAGGAGGAGGAGTCGCCGGAGCTCCGCCGCGCGAAGCGCCATTATTAACCTGCTGCCGGTGATGTCTCTGTCGAATGGGGCCGGAGTGGCGGAGTGACACCGATGGCCGCTGGCCGCCTAGCAGACGTGATGGGATTCACTCAGTTGTAACGTTTTTTTAGAACACACTCCGTTTTTTACTTTTTGAGGGGAGAACACACTCAGTTGTAAGTAAACCTGTTCATGGACAACCCCGGCCTTGGGCTCCAGTTTCTGGCCCCAAGCCCGGCCTGAAAGCCCGAAATGACTATATATATTATTTTTATTCAAAATATAGGTATAATAAATTAATATAATATCCCAAATATAATTAATTTAATTAAAAATGCCACTGTTCATGTGCTTCGGGCCGGCCCGGGCAGGGCTCGGGCTTGGGATTTTTTCATCGGGCTTTGCCAAGCCCAGCCCGAACCTGACCCGACTCGGAGAATGATCAGGTTTAGTTGTAAGGTCAGCTCCAACGTGTTACCCGTCCGTCCCTAGTCGTTTCGGCCCATTTTCAGCCCAAATTTGGTATGTGTTTGCGTCGACGGACATGATAAGACACGCCATTGTCCTTTTCTGGCCCGTCCGTCAGGGACACAACCCTCCCATTTTCCCATTCTCTCACAAAAACCATCCCTCCCTCCCGCCCTTCCACCCGCTCCTCCATGGCCACCGCCCCACAGAACCCCTTCGCCGCCATCCAGGCCGCCACCTCTGCCCGTCCCGTAGCCCCGAAGAAGAAGAAACCGAAGACGGAGCTCTCGCCGGCTGACCTCGCCTGAGAAACGACCAAGAGGATAGGTCGGAGGGCCGCTGTTGTGGAGAGGAAAGCCGCCGCCCATGCCGCCCTCGCCACCGCCGCGCAACACAAGGCCGCCGTTGAGGACAACGAGCCCCTCGTCGCCAAGGCCACGCGGGCAGCGACGACCCACGCTTTCCTCGTGCTAGGATTTAGCCGACCCGCGCGGGCCAATCTTTCCGCCGCCGCCATGGCCGCGACAAGCACATGTTTGTCGGCCATTCGCCTCGTACATGGCCAGTCACCGAGCTCATCCACAACACCGCAAACGGGCGGTCTTCATCCGGCGCACAAGCATGCTACGACCCGCTTCTCCACGTCACCGGACGACAGCGTGATCGCTCCGACTACCCCTCGCCCGCCATTGACCTCAACATCACGCTTGGGTCCAGGGGCGTCGGCCAGTCGGCCACTGGGATGCAAAGTAGGCAGCCGCATGCAACTTGGGCAATCGAAGCAGTTTCTACGGGTTGCAGAACAGTTTCAGTGGTAGTGGTCCTTTGCTCAATTAGTCCGCCCGCATCAACGTCCTGTGTAGGCGCAACAGTTCCTTCAGCGACGCATGCACCATCTGTAGCAGATGTGCGAGATTGCTCCTTCTCTCTACTAGGCACTGCACCATCCACTTCAACACTGGCTGAATGACCAGCCGGTAGCTTGGCAGCATCTCTCATTGACAAAAGAGTCGGGACAACCTCTGCAGTCCTTGCAGATATGGATTCATCACTACCCGTCGTATCGTTGCCGCCAGTTGCGGTATGCACATCTGCAATAGGTGGAGACGGCTACTTCTGTGCAGTCGAACTGATAGCGACAATAGGCATGTCATCAGCGTTCAACGGGTGTGGCAATGATGACCCACAAGTGTAGGGGATCTATCATAGTCCTTCCGATAAGTAAGAGTGTCGAACCCAATGAGGAGCAGAAGGAAATGATATGCAGTTTTCAGTAAGGTATTCTCTGCAAGCACTGAAATTATCGGTAACAGATAGTTTTGTGATAAAGTAATTTGTAACGAGCAACAAGTAACAAAAGTAAATAAGGTGCAGCAAGATGGCCCAATCCTTTTTGTAGCAAAGGACAAGCCTGGACAAACTATTATATAAAGGAAAACGTTCCCGAGGACACATGGGAATTATCGTCAAGCTGTTTTTCATCATGCTCATATGATTCGCGTTCGTTACTTTGATAATTTGATATGTGGGTGGACCGGTGCTTGGGTACTGCCCATCCTTGGACAAGCATCCCACTTATGATTAACCCCTATTGCAAGCATCCGCAACTACAAAAGAAGTATTAAGGTAAACCTAACCATATCATGAAACATATGGATCCAAATCAGCCCCTTATGAAGCAACGCATAAACTAGGGTTTAAGCTTCTGTCACTCTAGCAACCCATCATCTACTTATTACTTCCCAATGCCTTCCTCTAGGCCCAAACAATGGTGAAGTGTCATGTAGTTGACGTTCACAAAACACCACTAGAGGAAAGACAACATACATCTCATCAAAATATCGAACGAATACCAAATTCACATGACTACTTATAGCAAGACTTCTCCCATGTCCTCAGGTACAAACGTAACTACTCACAAATCATATTGATGTTCATAATCAGAGGGGTATTAATATGCATAAAGGATCTGAACATATGATCTTCCGCCGAATAAACCAACTAGCATCAACTACAAGGAGTAATCAACACTACTAGCAACCTACAGGTACCAATCTGAGGCTTTGAGACAAAGATCGGATACAAGAGATGAACTAGAGTTTGAGAGGAGATGGTGCTGGTGAAGATGCTAATGGAGATTGACCCCCTCCCGGTGAGAGGATCATTGGTGATGACAATGGTGATGATTTCCCCCTCCCGGAGGGAAGTTCCCCGGCAGAACAACTCCACCAGAGCCCTAGATTGGTTCCGCCAAGGTTCCGCCTCGTGGCGGCGGTGTTTCTTCCCGAAAGCTTGCTTATGATTTTTTCTCGGACGAAAGACTTCATATAGCAGAAGATGGGCACCGAAGGCCTTCCAGGGGGCCCACGAGGCAGGGGGCGCCTGGTAGGGCGCCCACCCTCGTGGCTGTGGTGTGGGCCCCTCTGGTTGATTCTTTCGCCAGTATTTTTGATATATTCCAAAACGTGCTCCTGTGAAGTTTCAGGACTTTTGGAGTTGTGTAGAATAGGTCTCTAATATTTGCTCATTTTCCAGCCCAGAATTCCAGCTACCGGCATTCTCCCTCTTCATGTAAACCTTGTAAAATAAGAGAGAGTAGGCATAAGTATTGTGACATAGTGTGTGATAACAGCCCTAATGCAATAAATATCGATATAAAAGCATGATGCAAAATGGACGTACCAACTCCCCCAAGCTTAGACTTCTCTTGTCCTCAAGCGGAAGCCGGTAACGAAAAATATATCCACATGTTTGGAGATAGAGGTGTCGATAAAACAAAATACGGACATGAGGGCATCATGACCATTCTTATAATAGCAACATATATAAGTATTGTCATATGATTTCTTATGCTCAAGTAATAATCTATTCACAATGTCAAGTATGAATCAGAAACTTCGTTGAGAACCAACAAACTATAATCTCAGTCATTGAAGCAATTGCAATTTATCATAACATCGAAAAGAGTCAATATAAGAGCTTTTCAAAGAAGTCCACATACTCAACTATCATTTAGTCTTTCACAATTGCTAACACTCACTCAATACTTATGGTTATGGAGTTTTAATCGGACCACAGAGAAAGATAGGGGCTTTTAGTGTTGCCTCCCAACCTTTTACCTCAAGGGTAATGTCAACAATAATAATTCATGCTAACTTACATCATTGGATATATATATCAGGATCTTTCCAACACGATGTGCTTGCCAAAGGATAAAATATAAAAAGGGAAATGTGAAGATCACCTTGACTCTTGTATAATGTATAAGGCAAGAATAAAAGATAGGCCCTTCGCAGAGGGAAGCAGAGGTTGTCATGTGTTTTTAAGGTTGGATGCACAAAATCTTAATGCTAAAGAACGTCACTTTATATTACCACTTGAGATATGGACCTTTATTATGCAGTCCGTCGCTTTTATTGCTTCCACATCACAAGATCGTATAAATCTTATTTTCTCCACACTAATAAATTATGCATATTTAGAGAGCAATTTTTATTGCCTGCAACAATGACAACTTACTTGAAGGATCTTACTCAATCCATAGGTAGGTATGGTGGACACTCATGGCAAAACTGGGTTTAAGGGTATTTGGAAGCACAAGTAGTATCTCTACTTGGTGCAAAGACTTTGGCTAGCATGAGGGGGAAAGGCAAGCTCAACATGTTGGATGATCCATGACAATATACTTTATTTTGGATATAAGGAAACATAACCCATTACGTTGTCTTCCTTGTCCAACATCAACTCTTTAGCATGTCATATTTTAATGAGTGCTCACAATCATAAAAGATGTCCAAGATAGTGTATTTATATGTGAAAACCTCTCTTTCTTTATTACTTCCTATTAATTGCAACGATGACCAAAACTATGTTTGTCAACCCTCAACAACTTTTATTCACCATACTCTTTTATATGTGAAGTCATTACTCTCCATAAGATCAGTATGATCTCTTTATTCTTTATATTAGTCTCAAGATCAAGGTAAGATAATCAAGCCCTTGACTCAACACTAATCTTTATTATATGTAGCTCACAGACTCGATTACATAGAAGGATCATAAAGCAAAACTCAAAACTAGATCATACTAAAACTTTATTCTACTAGATCAAGATATTACCAAAAGGATCAAACTAAGAAAAATGGTAAAGATAGGAGTGTGGGTCATCCCAGAAGTAATGTCTTAAATCATAGAAAAACTTTTTCTTTTGCTGGTATGTGAAACTAGGTGGTATAAATTTAGCAACAATGTAATTAGCATAATCAGCATACCATGGGGCAGTACGAGAAGCATTTATGACAGCTAATTGTTCATCAGGAAAGCTATCATCAATAGGTAGTGGGTCATTAAGAACATTCTCTAACCTAGACAAATTGTCTGCAACGGGGTTCTCAGCTCCCTTTCTATCAATAACGTAGTAATAGAACCCATCTAATAAGTCTAGGTTTAACATATTTTTTCCATAAAATATTTAATAGCAGCATGATCAGTGTGAACAGTTACTTTAGAATCAACAATATAAGGTCTGAACTTATCACAAGCAAATACAACTGCTAAAAATTCTTTTTCAGTAGCAGCATAATTTCTCTGGGCACTGTCTAGAGTTTTACTAGCATATTGGATAACATTTAATTTCTTATCAACTCTTTGTCCTAGAACAACACCTACAACATAATCACTAGCATCACACATAATTTCAAAGGGTAAATTCCAATCAGGTGGCTGAACGATAGGTGCAGAAATCAAGGCTTTCTTAAGTATTTCAAATGCTTCTACACAATCATCATAAAATACAAAAGGAATATCTTTTTGTAAGAGATTAGTCAGAGGCCTAGAAATTTTTGAGAAGTCCTTAATGAACCTCCTATAAAAACCGGCATGGCCAAGGAAACTTCTTATACCTTTAATGTCCTTAGGACACGACATATTTTCAATAGCATCAACTTTAGCTTTATCAACTTCAATACCTCTTTCAAAAAATTTATGCCCCAAGACAATACCTTCATTAACCATAAAGTGGCACTTCTCCCAATTCAAAACAAGATTAGTTTCTTCACATATCTGCAAAACTCGCTCAAGGTTGCTTAAGCAGTCATCAAAAGAAGATCCATAAACGGAGAAATCATCCATGAAAACCTCAACAATCTTTTCACAAAAGTCAGAGAATATAGCCATCATGCATCTTTGAAAGGTAGCAGGTGCATTACATAAACCAAAAGGCATACGTCTATAAGCAAAGGTACCGAAAGGACAAGTAAAAGTGGTCTTTTCTTGATCCTCCGCTGATACAGGTATTTGAGAGAAACCATAGTAACCATCTAGAAAGCAAAAATGTGTATGTTTGGATAATCTTTCTAGCATTTGATCAATAAAAGGTAAAGGGTAATGATCCTTTTTATTAGCTTTATTTAACTTGCGGAAATCAATTACCATTCTATAACCTGTAGCAATTCTTTGTGGGATCAATTCATCTTTATCATTAGGAACAACAATAATACCTCCCTTCTTAGTGACACAATGGACATGACTTACCCACTGACTATCAGCAACGGGATAAATTATACTTGCCTCAATAAGCTTTAGTATTTATTTTCTTACCACTTCTTTCATCTTAGGATTTAACCGTCGTTGTGATCAACTACCGGTTTAGCGTCTTTCTCCAATTTTATTTTGTGCTGGCATAGAGTGGGACTGATGCCCTTAAGATCATCAAGAGTATATCCAACAGCAGCACGGTGCTTCTTCAGAGTTTTCAATAATTTCTTTTCTTCATGCTCTGAAAGGTTAGCACTAATAATAACATGATATATCTTTTTCTCATCAAGATAAGCATATTTAAGAGTATCAGGTAATGGTTTAAGCTCAAACACGGGATCACCCTTGGGTGGAGGAGGATCCCCTAGAATTTCAACATGCAAGTTGTGTTTCAGGATAGGTCCCTGTTTAAAGAATACTTCATCTATTTCCCTTCTTTCATTCATAAACATATCATTTTCATGGTCGAGCAAATATTCTTCTAAAGGATCATTAGGAGGCACGGCAATAGAAGCAAGACCAATAATTTCATCTTTACTAGGCAATTCTTCCTCATGGGGTTGTCTACAAAACTTAGCAAAATTAAACTCATGAGACATATCCCCCAAGCCAATAGTAACAACATCCTTTTTGCAGCCTATCCTAGCATTAACAGTATTCAAGAAGGGTCTACCGAATATAATGGGACAAAAGTTATCTTGTGGGGAACCAAGAACAAGAAAATCAGCAGGATATTTAACTTTCCCACACAAGACTTCGACATCTCTAACAATCCCAACTGGTGAAATAATATATCTATTGGCAAGCTTAATTGTAACATCAATTTCTTCTATCTCGTGGTGCAATATCATGCATAATTTCTTTGTATAAGGAATGAGGTATTGCACTTGCACTAGCACCCATATCACATAAGCCATGATAGCAATGATCTCCTATTTTAACAGAAATAATAGGCATGCCTACAACAGGTCTTGTTTATTTTTAGTATCAGGTCTAGCAATTCTAGCAGCTTCATCACAGAAGTAAATAACATGCCCATCAATATTATCAGCCAAGAGATCTTTAACCATAGCAATACTAGGTTCAACTTTAATTTGCTCAGGGGGTGTAGGTGTTCTAGTATTAATCTTATGAACTACAGTTGAAGCTTTAGCATGATCCTTTATTCTAACAGGGAAATATGGTTTCTCAATATAAGCAGTAGGAACAACAGGATCAACAATATAAGTGATAGTCTTTTCTTAAACTTTAATAGGTGCAACTACTTTTACTTCAATGGGATGTTTATATTTAAACCACTTCTCCTTAGGGAGATCAACATGAGTAGCAAAAGATTCATAGAAAGAAGCTACTATCTCAGAGTCAAGTCCATATTTAGTGCTAAATTCGCGAAAAGCATCGGTATCCATAAAAGATTTAACACAATCAAACTTAGGTGTTATACCTGACTCCTTACCTTCGTCGAGATCCCAATCTTCAGAGTTGCGTTTAATTCTTTCCAATAAATCCCATTTGAATTCAATAGTCTTCATCATAAAAGAACCAGTACAAGAAGTATCGAGCATGGAGCGATTGTTGAGAGAAAGCCGAGCATAAATTTTTTGAATAATAATTTCTCTTGAGAGCTCATGATTGGGGCATGAATATAACATTGACTTAAGCCTCCCCCAAGCTTGAGCGATGCTTTCTCCATCGTGAGGCCAAAAATTATATATATAATTACGATCACGATGAACAATATGCATAAGATAAAACTTATGATGAAATTCCAATTTCAATCGTTTGTAGTTCCATGATCCCATATCATCACATAGCCTAAACCATGTCAATGCCTTTCCCTTCAAAGATAAAGGGAAGACCTTCTTCTTGATAACATCCTCGGGCATACCTGCAAGCTTAAATAATCCACAAACTTCATCCACATAGATTAGGTGCAAATCGGGATGTAATGTTCCATCACCTGTAAAAGGATTAGCTAGCAGTTTCTCTATCATACCTGAAGGAATTTCAAAGTAAACATTTTCAGTAGGTTCCATAGGTTGAGGAGCAACTCTTTGTTTCACCGGTCGGGGTGAAGATACCCCGAATAAGCCCCTCAAAGGATTATGTTCCATAGTAACAAGTGACAGTAAATTTCAGCATACTATATAAATTTTTCCTTACCAAAGGCGCTTCACTCCCCGGCAATGGCGCCAGAAAAGAGTCTCGATGACCCACAAGTGTAGGGGATCTATCGTAGTCCTTTCGATAAGTAAGCGTGTCGAACCCAACGAGGACCGGAAGGAAATGATAGGCAACTTTCAGTAAGGTATTCTCTGCAAGCACTGAAATTGTCGGTAACAGATAGTTTTGTGATAAAGTAATTTGTAACGAGCAACAAGTAACAAAAGTAAATAAGGTGTAGCAAGATGGCCCAATCCTTTTTGTAGCAAAGGACAAGCCTGGACAAACTCTTATATAAAGGAAAACGCTCCCGAGGACACATGGGAATTATCGTCAAGCTAGTTTTCATCACGCTCATATGATTCGCGTTCGTTACTTTGATAATTTGATATGTGGGTGGACCGGTGCTTGGGTACTTCCCTTCCTTGGACAAGCATCCCACTTATGATTAACCCCTATTGCAAGCATCCGCAACTACAAAAGAAGTATTAAAGTAAACCTAACCATAGCATGAAACATATGGATCCAAATCAGCCCCTTACGTAGCAACGCATAAACTAGGGTTTAAGCTTCTGTCACTCTAGCAACCCATCGTCTACTTATTACTTCCCAATGCCTTCCTCTAGGCCCAAACAATGGTGAAGTGTCATGTAGTCGACGTTCACATAACACCACTAGAGGAAAGACAACATAAATCTCATCAAAATATCGAACGAATACCAAATTCACATGACTACTTATAGCAAGACTTCTCCCATGTCCTCAGGAACAAACATAACTACTCACAAATCATATTCATGTTCATAATCAGAGGGGTATTAATATGCATAAAGGATCTGAACATATGATCGTCCACCGAATAAACCAACTAGCGTCAACTACAAGGAGTAATCAACACTACTAGCAACCTACAGGTACCAATCTGAGGCTTTGAGACAAAGATCGGATACAAGAGATGAACTAGTGTTTGAGAGGAGATGGTGCTGGTGATGATGCTGATGGAGATTGACCCCGTCCCGATGAGAGGATCGTTGGTGATCACGATGGTGATGATTTCCCCCTCCCGGAGGGAAGTCTCCCCACAGAACAGCTCCGCCGGAGCCCTAGATTGGTTCCGCCAAGGTTCCGCCTCGTGGCGGCGGTGTTTCTTCCCAAAAGCTTGCTTATGATTTTTTCTCGGATGAAAGACTTCATATAGCAGAAGATGGGCACCAGAGGCCTGCCAGGGGGCCCATGAGTCAGGGGTGCGCCCCCACCCTCGTGGCCAGGGTGTGGGCCCCCTCTGGTTGATTATTTCGCCAGTATTTTTGATATATTCCAAAACATGCTCCCGTGAAGTTTCAGGACTTTTGGAGTTGTGCAGAATAGGTCTCTAATATTTGCTCCTTTTCCAGCCCAGAATTCCAGCTGCCAGCATTCTCCCTCTTCATGTAAACCTTGTAAAATAAGAGAGAATAGGCACAAGTATTGTGACATAGTGTGTAATAACAGCCCCTAATGCAATAAATATCGATATAAAAGCATGATGCAAAATGGACGTATCAGGCAACTGGTGGCTCGTTTTCAGCCGCGTTGGCTAACGGCCCAAGCTTGGAATGGCTGCGATCTAGTGGGTATTTCGTGTTGGGATTCCCCCTGCGGACAACAGTCTTCTTTCCCCTAAACATGGCACAATAAACATAGAACAAAGTAACAAACATTACAGTCTGCACACAAGTCATACAAAACAAAAAGAATTAGTAGAAAATAGTGATGTAAGGAAAAGATATTATCACTAGCATGATTAGCATGGAAATTGATCGGTTTCTGGTGCATAAGTAGTTGCCATGTGTTGTTGTTCAAATAAATTTCAAATAAGAGAAATGTTGTACACATCGTCCAACTGATTTTGAAACCCCGATTTACTTGATTTGCCATGTCGGGTCTATTTGATTTGCCATATGTAGAATGCTAGATTATCGTTGATAACAGTAATAACAAAGGAAGAAGAATTTTCTTGCGTAATGTTAACAATTGCCATGTGATGTGAATAGGTTTTGCCATGACCAACATGCATGAGTTGCCACATAACATATATTAAAGTTGGCATATGAATTGTTGATTGCCATGTGTTGCGTAACTGATTGAGCTGTCAGTCTAACGAGAAAAGAAGAGATACCTCCTGGTATTTTTCCCCGCGTCCTCCAGAATAATAGGATCTCCAGTGTTGGACGATGCTATACGAGGTGACGAGCATCTGGACGTAATGCCAACAGGAGGAGTAGTGCCTAATCCAGTGGAGGGCCCCTTCTTCAACCGGACAGAAGCGCGAGACGGCATATCCACATGTTTCTGCTTAGATGATCTACCCCCAACGGTCGCCTCGCTGAGCGCACAGAGAACACATGCAAAAAAGAGTGAGAACAGAGACGTGTGGCCTATAACGAATGGAAAACTTTGGGAAATGATGAAACCATGCCAAGAAGGAACGAAAAACAAGACCTCCTCCTAGCCGTGATAGGATCGATCCGAACCCTCTTGCCGGAAGGAACCATGGCAGCATGCTCTGGCACCCTTCCCCTTTACGAAGCAGAAATGTTAATGTCGCTCGCGATGGAAGAAGCATTTTTTTCCTCTGTTGCTGCAACAACCGGTGAAGCCTGGTCAATGGCAGCCCCATCCTAAACTTCTCGTTATTCATCGTCGTCACTGTCCTGGTTCACATTCTCCATATCATTGCCTCCATCCTTGTCAACACCAGCACCATCACCACCAAACCAGCTCTGAACAGCTCCTCTTGGGTATCGGGGATCTCCTGGGAACTGTTACGGTCGTACCAGACAATGTGTGCGTTCGCCAATGAACGAAGCGAAATGTTTGGCAACTGCATCGCCATCAGAACCAGACAATGCCGTCCAGCCCTCAACCAACTTCCCAAGCAGGTTGCTCATGCGATACGCAGACTCCCGACTAGAGGCTCGACAGGAGCCCTCACCTGATTTGGGCAAACAAAAACAAATGCACACATTGTGTAGAGAGGGGGACGAAGAAGGAATCAGAGACTGACAGTTGGGAATGGGTCATGTAACAAAGAACGCATGGAAAATGGCGTGTTGAATTACCCTAAGGGAACAAGATGGAGTAAATGCACATCCAGCCATTTGCTGAAATTGTGTGGGCCACCAAAGAAACTGTAGTCAATGGAATGCTTGGCCGTTAGTTGCATACATCGGAGATAGGTCAGTGGTACGAAAGTAGATAATAGAAACTTATAAAAGGTAAATACAAGTTTCCTAAACTTTGACAGCAAAGATGGATCACACGTATGAGGGAACATGGAATGCTATCTGAAAGAGTTCGGTATTTTCCCGTGTGTGTGCTTGCATTGTTGGCATGTGGTTTGTTTACAAGCCGGAGTTGTCACATGCAATTTTCAATTTGGTGTGAGGGATACACAAATTTGCCATGCCCCAATCAGACACCAAATGTTTGAAAGGAAAAATTCATTGATTTCAAATTTTCATGCATGCTCTGTATGATTTGTTGTGGTTTATTTGTGGAGGAATTAAACTGTCTATGAAAGTGACATATGTAAGAGGAAAACGATAAACTAACCTGCAGTTTGCTAATTTTTTGTCATATGTCCTATCTACAAAACGTCATAATTCCAAGCAGATACGACAAAACTTATGTGGAGGAGGTGGGCCTCCCAGCAGAAGGAGATCGACAGTGGAGATGTGAAGACTATCAGCATACATGAGCTGGGAAACACATAAATGTCAGGGTATATGAAAGGAGCTAGAAAAATGTCAGTTGTACTTGTGTTAGTGGAATTAGAAAATATTTGCCATGAGCAGAGTGATAATTTTGCCATGTATAAATTATTTTGATTGCTTCTCTGACATGCTACTTTGCCATGTATGTAAAATTGTATTTGCCATGAGCAGTGCTATAACAACCAGGTGGATGTTTAAAAAAATAATTGCCGTGCGGAAGGTGGTTTGTACAACATGTGCACACGACCGAAGATTTCATAATTATAAACTAATGAATTTGCCACAAATGTAGTTGCCACTTGTGATGAATTATGATTGCCATGTGTAATGTATTCCAGCTGCCTTGTGTGAGCAATAGTTGCCATGTGTTAACAACTTGAGTTACCATGTATCATCAATTATAGTTGCCATGTGTCATTAATTATAGTTGCCATGTGTGGTCAATCATAGTTGCCATGTGTCATGAACTGTAATTTCCATCAACTGTAGTTGCCATGTATCATTAATTATACTTGACATGTGTGATCAACTATTGTTAACATGTGTGGAAGACTATATTTGCCATATGTGATGAAGTATAGTTGCCACTTATTTACTTCAACACAAGTTTTGGGAAACTAGGTTTGCCAGGTTGAATACGCTATACTAAGCATGTCAGATTCGCTAGATTGCAAAAAGGTAAAAAATCTACCATGAGTAAGCATTTCCGAAAACATTTACCATTAGGTGAAGGCGAAAGCCCTTCTAGTACATCTTTTTTGCAAAGGAATCATGAAGGAAGTCACCAATAAACTTGCACCATTTCATACTTTTAACATCTTCCAGTTTGTCCTGCGAAAATTGAAAAAATGGACACATGTGAACAGTTAAAAAAACAAAGATTGGAAAAGCATGCTAGTACAAGACAACAAAAAAGAAGATAGCAAAATGGAAAATAAATAAAAGAAAGTGCACCAGGATGGGAAAGCATCTATTGCTTGGGCAAAGGGACATGGTAGGTGCAAACACAGACGATATTAGTCACATGAGCAGCTTAATCTTGAACACGTCACCATGGGTTTTCATAGCAGCCAATGAACTTGCGAGAGCAGTCATGTTAGGCATGGATCCCTCCCCATGGAACAGCCGGTGGGGGGGGGGGGACGTTCGTCAACATTGTTGTCCACCCTGTAAGGCACCTCCATTCCGCCATGGGGGCCACCCAGCATGGATAAAATAGAGTCCTCATCCAGAGGGAGCCTTCCGTCCTGGAATGAAAAATTCCCTTGACGCAGGGTCATAAATCTCCCTGAGCCAACCACACACGATGTTCACTAAGTTTGTGCATCGCACATCCATCAGTGCCTGCATCCCCATCTCTGCAGCAGGTGCCTTTTGATCTTCACGGAATCCCTTGTTCAGTTTAGTAAGATGTTCTTGCAAAGCCCTATCACGGGGTTTCTTCTTCTGGAAACAGTTGACCAAAGAGTACAGAAATGAAGGGCATCAGAGAAGGGAAGCATGTATGTGCATTTGAAAAAGGAATTATACTATATGTTCTGACATGAGTTCAGAAAATGAAAGCGGAGTGGTTGTTTCAGAAAATAATGTGGTTTCTGCGTTTGACATGTACCGTGAGCTGGAATTGCCGTGTAAAGAGCAAGGTATTAACCAGGTGCAAACTACTAAAAATTGCCATGTGGCAGATACTGTAACAAGAAAGCATGAAGTGTGCACAAGGTAGTTGCCATGTAAGTTGTGTTGTAGGTGCCATGTGGAATAAAGGAATGTTGCCATGTTAAATCTGATAAAAAGTTCCATAATGCACGAATGAACTATCAGGAAGATGATGAAAAGTAAGAGTAAAGAACCTCTTTCTCGTCTTTCTTGCCACCAGCTGCATCATTCCGTGGCGGCGGCTCCATGAAGTCATTGTCCTCATCTTCCTGGTGATTGCGAACCATGATGTTGCAAAAAGATAAAGTGCACAAAAAAGCAAAAAGATGCAAGTCAATAGTGTAGCAATGTAAAAATGTTTGATCGGGAGTTGCCATGTTCTTACAATAGGTTGTGAGGGATCTAAAAATAGAAGAAAAAATGCCGGTAGTGTGGCATGCCCAACACAAGTTCATATGATGGTAATTGTTGAAAACAAATATGTGTATTGTTGGGGAAAAAGAGTAATGTAGCAAAACGCAAAAATGTGCCAATTATAGTTGCCATGTTGTCCGAACACAAGGGATATATGGCAAATTTCTGTTTGGCATAGCAGCTGATGAAAGTTGCCATGCTTCTGTTCCCCTGGCATGACAAATAATTCATTACTGGTACACATAAAAAGATGTCGTGTACTCGATGCATTAGTACGACAAGTGTTTATGATATGACACGTGTAGAGTAGCAAAAAGTTGCCATGTTCATTGCAAGGCAGTTGATGTATACTGGTCCAAAGAAAATTTTCATGTTTTATTGCTATGAGGTAATGAGTAGTAATGAAAATTGACATGATTACATTTTGTATAGTGGCAACTGATACAATTGTGGGTTGGATAAAACTGCCATGTTTACTAGTCAGATGTATGGCAAAATGTCTGTTTGTTTTCAAGTTCTGACACATGATTAGTTGTCATGTTGCATTCCAGTAGAATGACAATTAAGGTGTTGTGAAACAGGAGGAGGTTACCATGTTTTAATTAAGCAGAATGGCAAAATGTTAAGATTCTCAATCAGAGGGAGTTACCATGTCAGCATGAAAAAAACAGGGATCACTATAAAATAAAAGAAAAAAATGCAGGAAATGTGGCATCCATAATAGAAGTGCAAAACATGGTAAGTTAGTTCAAACACACATGGGTACCGTTGCCATGTTTGCATTTAAAGACAATGCAATTAACATGGCAAATGGGTAAGCCGATGGTACACATGGAGATGCCATGTTTGCATTTAACAACAAGGCAAATTAGATAGTTGCCATGTAGCCCCGCAGAAGCATGACAAGGAGCGGGTTGTTCATAGGAGGAAGTTGCCCATCTGCTAACTAATCGGTATGGCAAATTGGTAAGCTGATGGTACAAATGAATTTTAACAACAAAGCAACTAAACAGTTTCCATGTAGCCTTGCAGAAGCATGGCAATGAGTGGGTTGTGCATAGAAGGAAGTTGTCATCTGTTATCTAATCAGTATGGCAAAGTGTCAAGTTGTTGGTACAAATGGATTTGCCTTGTTTGCATTCAACAACATGCCAAGTAAATGGGTTTTGTGATAGGGAACGTTCCATGGAAAACAAAAAAAATTCTACAAACACGCAAGATCTATCCATGGAGATGCATAGCTACGAGAGGGGGAGAGCATCTTCATACCCTTGAAGATCACTAACCGGAAGCGTTTATCGACGCGGTTGATGTAGTCATATAGCTTCACGATCTGTCCCAATCAAGTACCGAACGTACGGCACCTCCGCGTTCAACACACGTTCAACTCGGTGACGTCCTCGCCTTCTTGATCCAGCAAGAGGGGCGAAGTAGTAGATGAGTTCCGGCAGCACGATGGCATGGTGACGGTGGTAGTGAAGAACAATCTTCGCAGGGCTTCGCCAAGCACAATGGAAACTATGACGGAGGATAAACTAGAGGGGGCGGTGTTGCCAACACACGGCTTGGTGAATCTTCATGTGTTCCGGGTGCTAGACTTGCCCCTCTATTTATATGTTGAGCCCTGGGGTCGTTTCTTGGAGAAAGAGCCTCCTTAAAGTCGGTTTAGCCCGCAAGGCAAGAGTCCTTCTCGGACTCTAGGACCAGACACCAAGGTCCCTGGCATATGGCCCCTTGGCCTCCGCAAAACTGACTTTTTGCACCTTCCTAAAGCCCCGTGGGCTTTACTTCTGTCAGGACCCCGATTCCAAGTCACATCGACCTAGCCGGTAACACCTCATATCACTTTGCGGCCTCACGCACGGTATTCCCACAGGTGTCGCCTTACCATGGCCCGGGACCGTTTGCGCCTTTTGGCTCACGTATATGATAGTGTCGCTAGCATCCATATGACAGAGAACCTCGGCCGACATGGCTAGTCGTGAACCCAAAGCGGCACTAACCCATGGGGACAGGCATACATGAATCACATCGAGCATGTCGGTCCGCCAGCGTGTGAATCCGGGCTGTAGCCTGGGCTAACAGGACTCGGGAACCCGGGCATGTAGCAGCTAAGCGGACTCGGATGTCACCGCGTGACATTTCCCGAAGGGACGGACATAGGAACGAAGTGAAACACATGCTACCAGTCAAGTGTCCAAAGCGGTAGTCTTTGGGCTAGCGAGACTCCGGTGAACCGGTGTAGCGGACTACTATCGCTCAGGAAGCACTAGACTACATTTCCCCATATGAGAGGCTGCCAAGGATAAACAACTAGATTGCTGGATCCCACACATACCAAGCATTTCAAACATACACACAATATGCTCAATATGTGTAAATACAACATGGCATCACAACATAACTCTACGACTCAAATATTTATTCATTAGGCTCCGAGGAGCGAGATATTACAAACATGGGTCTCATGACCCAACACTCGTGAGCATACAAGTCAAAGCACAAGCGGAAGCTTAACATGTCTGAAAGGTCATCTACAAATGAAAAAGGCCGAGAAGCCCGACTATCTACCACATCTCCGCCGAGGGCACAAGATCGTAAATGAGGTAACAAGCTAAACGTCAAGTCCACAGCGGAACTACTAAGCGAGACCGACGTCTCTCGCAAAACATAAAATAAGCAAACGTGAGTACAAATGTACTCAGCAAGACTTACATCGAACTAGCTACATATGCATCATTTTCAACAAAGGGGTGGTGGAGTTTGTTGCAGCAAGCCAGCTTTGACTCGATGGCTATCCTGAACTACATCGCAAGTAACTCTTTTGAGGTGGCACACGAGTCCACATATTCACCATATCAATACACCACTATGGACCCGCTCCCGTCTTCCTCACGAGAACGCCATCCATAGCACTCACGCTTATCTTGCGCATTTTAGAGTATCCACTTTCACTTGTCTATGAACCGATATAGGCAACCCGAAGTCCTTTTCCGCGGACACGGCTATTGAATAGATCATATTAACCTGCAGGGTGTACTTCTTCACACACGCTCTCACCACTTATCGCCGTTTACACGGCATGTACTCGGCAACCTTCAAGCGGAAGCCCAGCGAGGGTGTCGGCCACGGCCTACCTAAACACTCAAGTCCCTAGTCCAGTTTTATCGCCTATTCGGGTTCCATCCGCAGGAGTCCGCCGAGGTTTCCACTAACGGCCCCGAACGATGTGTGCAGGGGTTCCCGAGACACCAAGCAGGCGAATCGGTACACCGGCCACGGTGTATCTACCGCATCATAGCCCACCCCTAGGGTCGGCCACGCACGGCCTCCAACACATATCCTACAAACACGTAAACTAGTTGCAACTCCCGGACAGAGGACAAGGGTGGTTAAGAAGCCGAGAGAGTCAATTAAGGATCCCAATGTGTGGTAGTAACTGCTTTCATGGATCACAAACACAGAACTCAGTTCCTCGAGGACGGTTTCAATGAGACAACCCACCATGTACTCCTACATGGCCTCTCACCGCTACCTTTACCAAATCGTGTTCACACACTTAGCTCACACACAGAGGGACATGTTCACACACCTCCGATTCATCCCGATGAATCAGACTGACTCAACTCTAAGCAAGAGCAGGCATGACAAACAAGCATGAATGAGTAGGCACAACAGGGCTCAAACAACTCCTACTCATGCTAGTGGGTTTCATCTATTCTTGTGGAATGACAGGTCATGCAGAGGATAAAGGGGTTCAGCTATCGCAGCAAGCAACAGATAAATCGTTGTTGTCCTAATGCGAGTAAAAAGAGAGCAGGAGCGAGAGAGTGGGATTGTATCGGAATGAACAAGGGGTTTTTGCTTGCCCGGCACTTAGAAGATATTATAGCTCTTCATCGGTGTCATCGAACTCATCGCCTAACCACGTCTATCGAGAGGGGGCAAACACCGGCAACAGAGAAAGAAAACACAATCAATGCAATGCACAATATGATGCATGATCATGACATGGCAATATGCTGTGATTTGAGCTAATGCAACTAGCAACATGTTAAATGGAGTTGGTTTGAACCCTAGGTTCAAATTCAAACTTCATATGTGAGAGTTTAAATGCCATTTATATGATTTGTGCTAAACAGCAGCTATAAGTTGTGCTAACATGCATGAAAATAGTACAGATGGATAGATTGGATTTTTCTGATAATTTTTCATATATAAATTATTTAATTTGGAGTTACGGTTGAATTTCTATGAATTTTAGAAGTTTGGGGTATTTTCTGAAATTTCCTGATTAAGATTAAATCCAGAAAATACTTTATTGCGTCAGCATTGTGTCACTATGACGTCAGCGGTCAACTGACCCGATCCAGGTCAACCTGACCTATGGGGCCTACCTGTCATTGACTCAGCTAACTAACAAAGTTAATTAACTTAAACTAAAACTGTTAGCGGGGCCCACATGTCAGTGGCCCAGGGGGAGGGTAATTAGTGACATAATTAGCTTAGCCTAATTGGACACGACAGCCGACCGGGGTTAGGCCGCCGGCGACGGCCAGACAAGGCGGAGGGCGTCGGAACTTGCCCTCCGACGACTAAACGGACGGCGGGCACCACCGGTGCGAAGCCCAGGCTCTCACGCATCCAATGGAACACGCATGAGACCGTGGGATGGCCGGAGGCGACGACGGCGTCAAGGTCGGCCGGCGGCGGCGAGCACGGGCTCGACCGGGCGCTGACGCTTCTGATGTCTGGGAGAGAGAGGTGAGCAGTGCTATGGCTTCCTGGGAGCACTGCGAGCACGATGGGATGCACGTCTGCATGGCGGCTATGGCCACGGCGGCGACATGGACGGCGGGGCGAAGCTTTCGGGCGCGGTGGCTAGGCTAGCTAGGGGAGGCAAACGAGCTTGGGGAGAGAGGGGAAAAACGGCGAGGCTCACTGGGAGGTCGAAGCGCAGCTCAGTGGGCTCGGGGTCGACCTGGAGGCGGCGAATTTGTCGATGGCGTCCGGCGGCCGTGCAGAGAAGACGAGCTCGAGGACGAGGCTTCAGGGCGTCCGGGGTCCTGGGGTTTGGTGTAGAGGTGCGGGGCAGCGAGGCGGATCTCGTGGGATAGCTCGCTGGGCGTGGGGAGATCGGCGGACGCGGCGAGCGGCGACGGTGGCACTGGATCCGTTCGGGTTGCCGTGAGAGAGAGAGAGAGAGCAGAGGAGGGGAAAGAGGTCCAGGGAGAGCGGGGAGAGGACGCGGGGGTCGGGGTGTGCGTGGCGTCGCCCAGGCGCCCAGAGCGACGTCGGGAGGCGGCGGGAAGCGAGGTGGCCGAGGCGCGTGGGTCGCTGAGGGGCACACGCCCGGCGTCCTTCTGTCCCAAGGAAGGGGATGACTGGCAGGGTAGGTTGGTGGGCTTGGCCAACTGGGCCAGCTCCAGGTAAGTGGCTGGGCTTCTCTCTCTCTCTGTCCTTTTCTAATATATTCTGTTTTCTATTTTATTTCTCTGTTTTGAATTAGTAAAAATACTAATTCATTTTGTAAAATCCTGAAAATAATTGTGGGCACTTTTGAAACTATTTCCAATAGCCCTCAAATGCTTTCAAGATTATTTGGACATTTAAAAATATTATAATATTTAAATGTCCAAATTCAAATACTTATGAATTAATTCAAAAAATCCAGAATAGCCTCCAAAAATATGAAACCATTTTTGGCAGAGGGTGTAGCCAGGACCAAAGATGGTGAACATTTATGAAGGGCATTTTGGTTTTATTGAAGAGATTTTAGTAAGCCCTAGTTGAATTCATTTAGTGCTAGGGTTTCAACATCCCCATTTCAAGTTTCTTAGTAATTTAAACATGATGACATGATGAGCAGGCAAAGTCAAGCAAGGCTGATCTGGGGCTGTGACAACTTCTTCGCCCAAATAAAGTGTTCTCATACCCCAACATTTCGGGAAACATCCGAAACCCCTTCCAGTGAATTCCTGAACCCTTCCGGAGACCAAACACTATTATCCCATGTATCAATTTTTACCTCAGGACTATTCCGGAGCTCCTCGTCATGTCCGTGATCTCATCCAGGACTCCAAACAACATTCAGTCACCAACATACATAACTCATATAATACTATATCGTCAATGAACCTTAAGCGTGATTGATGTAGACATGACCGAGACGCTTCTCTGGTCAATAGCCAATAGCGGGACCTGGATGGCCCTATGGGTTCGAGAATGATGTAGACATGACCGAGACGCTTCTCTGGTCAATAGCCAATAGCGGGACCTAGATGCCCATATTGGTTGGTATATATTCTATGAGGATCTTTATTGGTTGAACCTTTATGACAACATACGTAGTTCCTTTTGTCCATGGGTATGTTACTTGCCCGAGATTCGATCGTTGGTATCTCCATACCTAGTTCAATCTCGTTACTGGTAAGTCTCTTTACACATTCCGTAATACATCATCCTATAACTAACTCCTTAGTCACTTTGCTTGCAAGATTCTTGTGATGTTGTATTATCAAGAGGGCCCAGAGATGCCTCTCCATTATACGGAGTGACAAATCCGAGTCTCGATCCATTCCAACCCAACAAACACCTTCAGAGATACCTGTAGAACACCTTTATGATCACCCAGATACGTTGTTTTGTTTGATGGCACACAAGGCATTCCTCCGGAGTCCGGGAGTTGCATGATCTCATGGTCGAAGAAACATGTATTTGACATTTAAGAAAGCAGTAGCAATAAAATGTGCTATGCTAACAGTTGGATATTGTCCATCACATCATTCTCCTAATGATGTGACCCCGTTATCAAATGACAACTCATGTCTATGGTTAGGTAACCTTAACCATCTCTAATCAACGAGCTAGTCTAGTAGAGGCTCACTAGGGACACGGTTTGTTTATGTATCCACACATATATTTAAGTTTCTGGTCAATACAATTCTAGCAAGAATAATAAACCGTTTATCATGAATAAGGAAATATAATAATAACAACTTTATTATTGCCTCTATGGCATATTTCCATCAGTCTCCCACTTGCACTAGAGTCAATAATCTAGATTACATTGTAATGAATCTAACACCCATGGAGTCTTGGTGCTGATCATGTTTTGCTCGCGGAAGAGGTTTAGTCAATAATCTGCCACATTATGTATTTTGCAAATTTCTATGTCTCCATCCTTGAACTTTTCACGAATGGAGTTGAAGCGTCTCTTGATGTGTTTGTTCTCTTGTGAAACCTGGATTCCTTCGCTAAGGCAATTGCTCTAGTGTTGTCTGATAACCCACAAGTATAGGGGATCGCAACAGTTTTCGAGGGTAGAGTATTCAACCCAAATTTATAGATTTGACACAAGGGGAGCCAAAGAATATTTGCAAGTATTAGCAGCTGAGTTGTCAATTCAACCACACCTGGAGATTGATTATCTACAGCAATATGATTAGTAGCATGGTAGTATGACAATTTCGATAGTAGTAGTAACAGTAACAATAACGGTAACAATGATAGAAATGATTCTGTAGCGAGTGTAACAGTAGCAATAGCAATAGTAATTTAGCAAGAATAATATGTGAAAAACTCGTTGGCATTGGATCGGTGAACTCGTTGGATGATATTCATCATATAACAGTCATAACCTACGGCATACGACACTAGCTCCAGTTCATAAATATAATGTAGGCATGTATTCCGTAAATAGTCATACATGCTTATGGAAAGAACTTGCATGACATCTTTTGTCCTACCCTCCCGTGGCAGCGGGTCCATAAGGAAACTAAGGGATATTAAGGCCTCCTTTTAATAGAGAACCAGAACAAAGCATTAGCGCATAGTGAATACATGAACTCCTCAAACTACTGTCATCACCAGAAACTATCCCGACTATTGTCACTCTGGGGTTTGCAGATCATAACACGTAATAGGTGAATATAACTTGCAAGATCGGATCTAGAACATGAATATAACGGTGATAACATAAACGGTTCAGATCTGAAATCATGGCACCCGGGCCCAAAGTGACAAGCATTAAGCATGGCAAAGTCAGAGCAACATCAATCTCAGAACATAATGGATACTAGGGATCAAGCCCTAACAAAACTAACTCGATTACATGATGAATCTCATCCAACTCCCTCATCGATCAGCGAGCCTACAAAGGAATTACTCACTTCCGGTGGGGAGCATCATGGAATTGGCGATGGAGAAGGGTTGGTGATGATGAAGATCGAAGATTCCCCTCTCCGGAGCCCCAAACGGACTGCAGATCTGGCCTCCCGATGAAGAACAGGAGGCGATGACGGCTCCGTCTCGTGAAACGCAATAATTCTTCCTCCTTGATTTTTTTTCTCTGAAAATAGGATTTTATAGTGTCGAAGATAGGGTCAGCGGGGCCACCAAGTGGGCACAACCCACCTGGGCGCGCTAGGAGGGGGTGGACCCTGGTGGGTTGTGCTCACCCAGGGGCCCCCCTCCGGTGGTTCTTGGCTCCAGTATTTTTCTTTTATTCCATAAAAAACTCCAAAAAGTTTTGTTCCATTCCGAGAACTTTTATTTCTGCACAAAAACAACACCATGGTAGTTCTGCTGAAAACAGCGTCAGTCCGGGTTAGTTTCATTCAAATCATGCAAATTAGTCCAAAACAAGAGTGAAAGCGTTGAGAAAAGTAGATACGACGGAGACGCATCAACTCCCCCAAGCTTAAACCTTTGCTTGTCCTCAAGCAATTCAGTTGATAAACTGAAAGTGAAAAAGAAACTTTTACGAACTCTTTTGCTCTTGTTTACATAAATAAGCTTAAGTAGCACCCAGGTTTTCAACAAAGATTATGACTAACCATGTCGACAATAACTCTTAAAAATTATATTAACTCATATCAATGGCATAATCAACTAGCAAGCAATAATAGGATATCTCAAATGACAACACTTTGTTAAAACAATCATGATATAATATGACAACAGTGGTATCTGACTATCCCTTTCTGAGACTGCAAAACATAAATGCAGAGCACCTCCAAAGTTCAAGCAGTGACTAAACATTATAATTCATGGTAGAAAAGATCCAGTCATGATGCATCCAACATTAGCTACACACAATGCATGATGATGACAATAGTGCTCTCAGATCTGGCGCTTATTTGAGAAGGTGATGACACAACATAAAATTAAATAGATAGGCCCTTCGCAGAGGGAAGCGGTGATTTGCAGCGGTGCCAGAGCTCATATTTTAAAACAGAGATAATTGAAATTTTGAGAAATGCACCCTTCCTGTTTACTTCGTGACCATTGTTTATCGATATCTTCCATGCTAAACACATTAGTGGCGGTTCACAAGCGATAAAACTAAAGGTTTACTCCCCCTCCACCAACAAACACACTCCATGGCTAGCCGAATCCACGGGTACCGTCCATACCAACATCATACCAGCAATTTGAATTCGGGACTGGGAATCCCTATTTCTGCCCCTCTCGTGAAAGGACGAGTGAATAAAACTCATCATGAGAATAACCCACTTAGCATGGAAGATATTGACTACCTCCTGTCACTCTATGAACAATCCAGGCACACAAAACGGATGTTTATTTGAAGTTTTAGAGGTGGCACATGCAAACTTACTTAGTTCGACGGGGTAATACCGCATATAGGTAGGTATGGTGGACTCATTTGGAATAACTTGGGTTTTAGGATTTTGGTGCACAAGCAGTATTCTCGCTTAGTACAGGCGAAGGCTAGCAAATAGGTTGAGAAGCGGCCAGCTAGAGAGCGAAAACAGTCATGAACATGCATTATGCATAACTAACATTGGATACTAGCATGAGTAAGATATGAACACCATGAACATAAATATCATAGAAGCTATGTTGGTTTTGATTCAACTACATGCATGAACATGTGACAAGTCAAGCCACTCGAACATTCAGAGGAGGATACCATATCATCATACCACATCACAATCATTTTAATGCATGTTGACATCCAAGATAAATCATTATCCACTCCTAGCTACTTAAGCATGGAATGAGAAACTATAATCTCTAATTGTCATTGCAAACATGTTTGATCATAATAGGCTGAATCATGGATACTAGGTTAAACATATTTACAAAAACAAAACAAGTTGAGTTCATACCCGTTTCTCTTTGCCACAGCCAGTTCATCAAATATCGTCATTTTTGCCTTTCACTTGCACGACCGAATGATATGAAAATAATAATAGTGCAAGAGTGCCGTGGACTAAGCTGGAATCTGCAAACATTTTATTCAAGAGGAGAAGACAAGGCAATTGAGCTCTTTGTTAGATCAACAATAATGCAAATGAGAGCCACTCAACATTTTCATCGTGGTCTTCTCCTCGTTATGACACGATAAAAGGAAAGGAATTTCAGAGAAACACACTGAAATATTTTTGGAGTTTTAGTTTTTCTTGAGCAAAGCAAATTAAAAAGAACAACAATAATGAGAAAAAACTATTTACACGGGAAAGCTCCCAACGGACAAAAGAAGAACAAGGAAATCTTTTTGGGTTTTCTTTCAAATACTACAACTAATTAAAGTAGAAAGAAAAACCAAAAAGAAACAAGAAATATATTTTTAGATTTTCTCAAAGTTTTTCAAAGACACAAGAAGAAAGCGAGAAAATAAATCTAATATGGATAACACAATGAAAAAGTGTGAACACCGACAACTGGAATGAAATGTGTGAACATGAATGTAATGTCGGTGGAAATACATACTCCCCCAAGCTTAGGCTTTTGGCCTAACTTAGTAATCACCACTCGTAGTAACCCTCGGGTCCCACGTTGAAGTGTTGTGGAGCGGGCACTTGGGGGTCCCACTCCTGAGGCTCCTCCTCAGCTGCTGCCTGGTTATTCCGATAGGCGACGAGGTCCTCTGGCATGATCGTGTATCCTCTCCTGGAAATAAAGTCAAACAAAGCAGGTGCAGGCAACGGGATAATATCACGGGTATTCTCACTGAAAACCAGGTTGTAAGGAATATGAGTAGCAGTGTTCTCGCCATCAATAAATTGATGGGCAGCCATAGCCTGGCAATCTAAATAAACCTTGGTTAAATGTTAATCATGCTGGCGAAACTGAACATTGAAATGACTCGCTAAGCGAGTAGCGTAAATACCACCATTAATTTTACCCTTGGTCCTGTTAAGGTGCAAACGGCGTGCAATAATAGCCCCAAGGTTGTAGCTGTTATTGCCGTAGAGTGCACGGCGTAAGACATCGAGATCGGGGGCACTAAGTGCACCAACATTCTCTCTAGCAAGTAAACACTTCACGATAAATAGAGCAAAATAGTGCACAGAAGGAAAATGCAAGCTAGTGGCTGTGACACTCGAAACCCCTCTCTCATCTCCCACTGACAGTGTACGATAAAAACCCTCAAACTCTGCAGGCCTAGGCTCCCTTATTTCCCCATCAGAAGGGATCAAGCAAATGTCACAAAATTCAGTAAGTCGTATCTGACGGGTTTCAGCATATAAATTAAACTGCACCTAAGGAGGGTTATTCCTACTCAGAAAATGAAAACTTTGCACAAAGGAAATTGTAAGGAGATAGTATTGTTCACACTTAGCTACGATGAAGTCAGTGAGACCAGCATTAGCAGCAAACTGTGCAAACTCTTGACTGGTCCCGGCTCCATCCATGAAGGGGTTATGCTACCATTTGCACGACTGCACCTCCGCCATTCTTTGAGTGGGGAGATCGTTGTCCGATGACTCCCCAATGACTCCCTTAGAGTTTTTCTTGGAAGAAAACTTCCTAAAGAAACTCATCTTATTCCTATAAATAAAATTCTGAAATTTTTAGTCCACAAAAATTTTGATAACAAAACTTCACAAGATTGATAGCAACTACTCATAGAGATGTATAGAGACCATATTGAGCATTCAAACTACTTAGAGCTCTAAGAATTCAACATGCAAGCTCATCTACAACAACACCAAGGGTAGCTAATTATTCAAAATATAATCCACTAAATAAAAAACTAACTGGACCAATGGAGGAGTCACATACCAGGTAGCAATCCCCCAAAACAGTTTAAAAAATGGAGCTTCGAGCAAAGAGATCAAAATCCGCGGGTTTAAGAGCAAGAACACGAGAGAGAGAGAGAGAGAGAGAGAGAGAGAGAGAGAGAGAGAGAGAAATGGTGATTTTTTTCTGGCGGTAGATGATGACATGGGCTAAAGAGGTAAGTGAGGGGGCCCACATGGGGGCCACAACCCACCAGGGCGCGCCTGGGGCTGCTGGCGCACCCAGGTGGGTTGTGCCCACCTGGTGCTCCCCCCTATGATGTTATTTGCATAAAAAATTCTTAAATATTCAGAAAAGACCGTATTAAATTTTCAGGGCATTATGAGAACTTTTATTTTCAGGTCATTTTTATTGCACGGGAAATTCAGATAACAGACAAAACATGGCACTTATTTTATTTAACTGAGAAGAATAGGAAATAAAAGTTAGGGACAGAAGGTGGTGCTTACTAAATTCATCAACTTCATACCTCCATTAATAAGTTTATCAAGTCTTATTAACAACCACTTCCGATTAGCATGAAACTGAAGAACTTTCGTAAAACACTAAGTTACCTCAATGGGGATATGCATATCCCCCACAATAAGCATTTCATATTTCTTTTTGGTAGTAGGTAGTGGTAGTCGAAAACTTCCAATAGTGAGTGTCAGAGATTTTTCAATAACATTGATACCATTCACTTGGAATTGTTTCTTTGGAAAGTGCACCGTATGCTCATTGCCATTGATATGAAAAGTGACATTGTTTTTATTGCAATCAATAACAGCCCCTGCAGTATTCAAGAAGCGTCTACCAAGGATAATCGACATATTGTCGTTCTCGGCCATCTCAAGTATAACAAAGTCAGTTAAGATAGTAACATTTGCAACAACAACGGGCACATCCTCACAAATACCAATCGGTATGGTAGTTGATTTTTCATCCATTTGCAAAGATATTTCAGTAGGTGTGAGCTTAAATCAAGTCTTTTATATAAGGAGAAAGGCATAACACTAACAACAGCTCCTAAATCACATAAAGCAGTTTTCACATAGTTTCTTTTGATGGAGCAAGGTATAGTTGGTATTCCCGGATCTCCAAATTTTTTAGGTACTCCATCCTTAAAAGAATAATTAGCAAGCATGGTGGATATTTTAGCTTCTAGTATTTTTCTTTTATTGGAGATGATGTCTTTAATATACTTTGCATAAGGGGCCATCTTTAAAATATCAGTCAAGCGAGTGCACAAAAAGACTGGCCTAAGCATTTTAGCAAAGTGTTCAAATTTTTCATCATCCTTTTTCTTAGTTGATTTAGGTGGAAATGGCATGGGTTTTTGAACCCATGGTTCTCTTCCCCTTCCATGTTTTCTAGCAACAAAGTCTCTTTTATCATATCTTTTATTTTTAGGTTGTGGGTTATCAAGACCAGCAGCTGGTTCTATTTCATCATTATCTGGTTCTTTATCTTTGTCTAGTTGAGTGTCTTCATGAACATCATCATTATCTTTTTCATTATCACTAGGTGAATGTTCATTACCAGATTGAGTTTCATCATCAGAAATAGAAACATCATTATTATCAAGAGGTTTTTCTATCTCAGGTTCACTAGAAGCATGCAAAGTCCTGTCATTTTTCTTTTTCTTCTTCTTTTTAGAAGGACTAGGTGCATCAGTGTTAATTCTTTGAGAGTCTTGTTCAATTCTTTTAGGGTGACCTTTGGGATAAAGTGGTTCCTGAGTCATTTTACCTCCTCTAGTTGCTACTCTAACAGCAAAGTCATTTATATTATTATTCATTTCATCAAGCAACTCTCTTTGAGATTTAGCAACTTGTTCTAGTTGAGTTTGAACCATAGAAGCATATTTTCCTACACCTCTAACATCATTGGAGATTCTAAATAAAAATTCACTCAAGCGAGCAATCATATTAGAATTATATTTTGATTGTTTCATAACATTGGCATTGAAGTGATCTTGTTTTCTAATGTACCTGCCAAACTCATAAAGGCATTGACTAGGATGTTTATTATAAGGGATGTCACTTTCATAAAACTTCATTAAATAATTTACCTCTACCACCTTTGGTGGTGGTGTATAAAGCCCATGTATTTCTTCAATAGGAGGTAAAATTTTGACATCCTCAGCTTTAATACCTTTTTCCTTCATAGATTTCTTTGCCTCTTGCATATCTTTCGTACTGAGATACAAGATACCCCTCTTCTTTTGAGTGGGTTTATGCGGTGGTTCAGGAAGAGTCCAATCATCATAATTGTTCAATACATTATTCAATAATTCCTCAGCTTGTCCAACAGTTCGTTCCCTAGAAACACAACCAGTACAACTATCTAGGAAATCCCTAGAAGCATCGGTTAGTCCATTATAGAAGATATCAAGTATTTCGTTTTTCTTAAGAGTATGATCAGGCAAAGCATTAAGCAATTGGAGAAGCCTTCCCCAAGCTTGTGGGAGACTCTCTTCTTCAATTTGCACAAAGTTAAATATTTCCTGTAAGGCAGCTTGTTTCTTATGAGCAGGAAAATATTTTTCAGAGAAGTAATAAATCATATCCTGGGGACTACGCACACAACCAGGATCAAGAGTATTGTACCATATCTTAGCATCACCCTTTAGTGAGAACGGAAATAATTTGAGAATATAATAGTAGCGAATCTTCTCATCATGAGCAAATAGGGGGGCTATATCATTCAATTTAGTAAGGTGTGCCACAACAGTTTCAGTTCCATAACCACGGAAAGGATCAGATTCAACCAAAGTAATCAACTATGGGTTGACAGAGAATTCATAATCCTTATCATGAACAAAGATAAGTGAAGTAGCAAACTGGGGATCACATTTCATTCTAGCATTCAAAGATTTTTCTTTCAGTTTGCATAATAATTTCTTAAGATCATCTCTATCATTGCAAGCAAAAAAGTCTCTAGCTGTCTCCTCATCCATAACATAACCTTCAGGTACTTTAGGAAATTCATATCTAGGAGTGCTAGGTCTAGTAGGCGTTTCAAGATTTTTAGTTTCAAGTACTTCATCGGCTTCGGTAATTTCTTTCTCTCTAACTCTAGCAATTTGTTCATCAAGAAATTCACCTAGTGGCACATCATCATCAAGCAAGGTACTAGCATCATCATGAGTAGCATTCATATAAGTAGCATCATCAATAACTTGCGACATATCAGGATTAATAGCATGTGGTGGTGTTGCAAGTCTACTCAAAATAGAAGGTGAATCAAGTGAAGAGCTAGATGGCAGTTCCTTACCTCCCCTCGTCTTAAAGGGAAAACTCTTAGTCTTGGTATCCTTCAAATTCTTCAAAATGATAGATTGATAATAATCCCAAGTGACTCAACAAATATAGCTATGCTCCCCATCAACAGTGCCAGAAAAAGGTCTTGATAACCCACAAGTATAGGTGATCGCAACAATTTTCGAGGGTAGAGTATTCAAACCAAATTTATAGAGTCGACACAACTGGAGCCAAAGAATATTTGCAAGTATTAGCAGCTGAGTTGTCAATTCAACCACACCTGGAGATTAATTATCTGCAACAATATGATTAGTAGCACAGTAGTATGATAATTTCGATAGTAGTAGTAATGAATAAAGATACTTGATATGATGATAGCAATGATTTTGTAGCAAGTGTAACAGTAGCAATAGCAATAGTAACTTAGCAAGAACAATATGTGAAAAACTCGTAGGCATAGGATCGGTGAATTTGTTGGATGATATTCATCATATAACAGTCATAACCTAGGGCGATACGACACTAGCTCCAGTTCATAAATATAATGTAGGCATGTATTCCGTAAATAGTCATACATGCTTATGGAAAGAACTTGCATGACATCTTTTGTCCTACCCTCCCATGGCAGCGAGGTCCATAAGGAAACTAAGGGATATTAAGGCCTCCTTTTAATAGAGAACCGGAGCAAAGCATTAGCACATAGTGAATAGATGAACTCCTCAAACTACGGTCATCACCGGAAAGTATCCCGACTATTGTCACTCCGGGGTTTGCGGATCATAACACGTAATAGGTGACTATAACATGCAAGATCGGATCTAGAACATGAATGTAACAGTGATAACATAAACGGTTCAGATCTGAAATCATGGCACCCGTGCCCAAAGTGACAAGCATTAAGCATGGCAAAGTCATAACAACATCAATCTCAGAACATAATGGATACTAGGGATCAGGCCCTAACAAAACTAACTCGATTACATGATGAATCTCATCTAACTCCCTCAGCGACCAGCGAGCCTATGAAGGAATTACTCACTCCCGGTGGGGAGCATCATGGAATTGGCGATGGAGAAGGATTGGTGATGACGAAGACCAAAGATTCCCCTCTCCGGAGCCCCAAACGGACTGCAGATCTGGCCTCCCGATAAATAACAGGAGGTGGCGGCGGCTCCATCTCGTGGAACGTGATAATTCTTCCTCCTTGTTTTTTCTCTTCGAAAATAGGATTTTATAGCATCGGAGATAGGGTCAGCGGGGCCACCAGGTGGGCACAACCCACTTGGGCATGCCAGGAGAGGGGGCGCGCCATGGTGGGTTGTGCTCACCCAGGGGCCCCCCTCCGGTGGTTCTTGGCTCCAATATTTTTCTCTTATTCCATAAAAAATCTCCAAAAAGTTTTGTTCCATTTCGAGAACTTTTATTTCTGCACAAAAAAACAACATGGCAGTTCTGCTGAAAACAGCGTCAGTCCTAGTTAGTTTCATTCAAATCATGCAAATTAGAGTCCAAAACAAGAGTAAAAGCATTAGGAAAAGTAGATACGACGGAGACGCATCATTGTCACAAAATATTGTCATTGGACCCGATGCACTGGGTATTACACCCAGATCGGATATGAAGTCCTTCATCCACACTCCTTCATGTGCTGCTTCCAAAGCAGCTATGCACTCCGCTTCACACGTAGATCCCGCCACGACGCTCTGCTTGGAACTGCACCAACTGACAGCTCCACCATTCAATATAAATACATATCCGGTTTGTGACTTAGAGTCATTCAGATCTGTGTCAAAGCTAGCATCAACGTAACCCTTTACAATGAGCTCTTCGTCACCTCCATAAATGAGAAACATATCCTTGGTCCTTTTGAGGTACTTCAGGATATTCTTGACCGCTGTCCAGTGATCCACTCCTGGATTACTTTGGTACCTCCCTGCCAAACTTATGGCAAGGCACACATCAAGTATGGTACACAACATGGCATACATTATAGAATCTATGGCTGAGGCATAGGGAATGACTTTCATTATCTCTCTATCTTCTGCCGTGGTAGTACTTTGAGTCTGACTCAATTTCACACCTTGCAACACATGCAAGAACCCTTTCTTTGACTGGTCCATTTTGAACTTCTTTAGAACTTTGTCAAGGTATGTGCTTTGTGAAAGTCCTATTAAGCGTCTCGATCTATCCCTATAGATCTTGATGCCCAATATGTAAGCAGCTTCATCGAGGTCTTTCATTGAAAAATTCTCATTCAAGTATCCTTTTATGCTATCCAAAAATTCTATATCATTTCCAACCAGCAATATGTTATCCACATATAATATCAGAAATGCTATAGAGCTCCCACTCACTTTCTTGTAAATACAGGCTTCACCGCAAGTCTATATAAAACCAAATGCTTTGATCACATCATCAAAGTGTATATTCCAACTCCAAGATGCTTGCATCAGTCCATAGATGGATCGCTGGAGCTTTCACACTTTGTTAGCACCTTTAGGATCAAAAAAACCTTCTGGTTGCATCATATAGAACTCTTCTTTATGAAACCCGTTAAGGAATGCAGTTTTGACGTCCATTTGCCAAATTTCATAAACATAAAATGTAGCAATTGCTAACATGATTCTGACAGACTTAAGCATCGCTATGGGTGAGAAAGTCTCATCATAGTCAACTCCTTGAACTTCTCGAAAACCTTCTGTGACAAGTCAAGCTTTGTAGACAGTGATATTACCATCAGCGTTCGTCTTCCTCTTGAAGATCCATTTATTCTCAATGGCTTGTCGATCATCAGGCAAGTTCACCAAAGTCCAAACTTTGTTCTCATACATGGATCCTATCTCAGATTTCATGGCCTCAAGTCATTTGTCGGAATCTGGGCTCAACATAGCTTCTTCATAGTTCGTAGGCTCGCCGTTGTCTAACAAGATGAATTCCATGACAGGATTACCGTACCACTCGGGTGTGGTACGCGTTCTGGTCGACCTACGATGTCCAGTAGTAACTTGATCTGAAGTTTCATGATCATCTTTATTTGCTTCCTCTCTGGTTAGTGTAGGCATCACGGGAATGGTTTCCTCTGATGTACTACTTTCCAATTCGAGAGTAGGTACAACTACCTCATCAAGTTCTACTTTCCTGCCACTCACTTGTTTTGAGAGAAACTCCTTCTCTAGAAATGAACCATTCTTAGCAACAAAGATCTTGCCTTCGGATATGTGGTAGAAGGTATACCCAATAGTTTCTTTAGGGTATCCTGTGAAGACGCACTTCTCTACTTTGGGTTCGAGCTTATCAGGTTGAAGCCTTTTGACATAAGCATCGCATCCCCAAACTTTAAGAAATGACAGCTTAGGTTTCTTGCCAAACCATAGTTCATACGGTGTCGTCTCAACGGATTTAGACGGTGCCCTATTTAACGTGAATGCGTCTGTCTCTAATGCATAACCCCAAAATGATAAAGGCAAATCGGAAAGAGACGTCATAGAATACACCATATCTAA
The DNA here is from genome assembly GCA_021605145.1 of Aegilops bicornis. Classification (NCBI taxonomy): domain Eukaryota; kingdom Viridiplantae; phylum Streptophyta; class Magnoliopsida; order Poales; family Poaceae; genus Aegilops; species Aegilops bicornis. The sequence goes on along the minus strand of CM038673.1, from coordinate 673,355,322 downwards.
TAAAGTATGGTTACGATGTTCGGACACACCATTACGCTATGGTGTTCCAAGTGGCGTGAGTTGTGAAACAATTCCACATTGTCTTAAATGAAGGCCAAACTCGTAACTCAAATATTCGCCTCCGCGATCAGATCGTAGAAACTTTATTTTCTTGTTACGATGATTCTCCACTTCACTCTAAAATTCTTTGAACTTTTCAAATGTTTCAGACTTGTGTTTCATCAAGTAGATATACCCATACATACTCAAATCATCTGTGAAGGTTAGAAAATAATGATACCCGCCGCGTGCCTCAACACTCATTGGACCGCATACATCGGTATGTATTTTTTCCAATAAGTCATTAGCTCACTCCATTATTCTGGAGAATGGAGTTTTAGTCATCTTACCCACGAGGCATGGTTCGCAAGTATCAAATGATTCATAATGAAGTGATTCCAAAAGTCCATCTGCATGGCGTTTCTTCATGCGCTTTACACCAATATGAGCTAAATTGCAGTGCCACAAGTATGTTGCACTATCATTATCAACTTTGCATCTTTTGGCATCAATATTATAAATATGTGTATCACTACGATGGAGATTCAACAAGAATAGACCATTCATCAAAGGTGCATGCACATAAAAGATACTACTCATATAAATAGAACAACCATTATTCTCTGACTTAAATGAATAACCGTCTCGCAATAAACAAGATCCAGATATAATGTTCATGCACGCTGGCACCAAAGAGCAATTATTGAGGTCTAAAACTAATCCTGAATGTAGATGTAGAGGTACGTAGCGTGCCAACAGTGATCACATCAACCTTGGAAACATTCCCGATGCGCATCGTCACCTCGTCCTTAGACAGTCTTCGTTTATTTTGCAGCTCCTGTTTTGAGTTACAAATATGAGCAACCGAACCAGTATCAAATACCCATGCGCTGCTGTGAGCATTAATAAGGAAGACATCAATAACATGTATATCAAATATACCTTTGTTGACTTTGCCATCCTTCTTATCTGCCAAATATTTGGGGCAGTTCCGCTTCCAGTGACCATTACTGTTGCAGTAGAAGCACTCGTTCTCAGGCTTAGGTCTATCTTTGGGCTTCTTCACGGGAGCGACAACTTCCTTCCCGGTCTTCTTGAAGTTCCCTTTATTTCCCTTGCCCTTTTTTCTTGAAACTGGTGGTTTTATTCACCATCAATACTTGATGCTCTTTTCTTGATTTCTACCTCCGCCAATTTCAGCATCGCGAAGAGGTCGAAAATCGTTTTAGTCATTCCTTGCATATTATAGTTCATCACAAAGCCTTTATAGCTTAGTGGAAGTGATTGAATAACTTTATCAATCATCTGGCAGCTCAATTCCCAACTGAGTCAAGAGGTTGTGGTACCCAGACATTCCGAGTATGTGTACACTGACAAAACTGGTCTCCTCCATTTTACAGCTAAAGAACTTGTTGGAGACTTCATATCTCTCAACCCGGGCATTAGCTTGAAATATGAATTTCAGCTCTTGGAACATCTTATATGCTCTGTGGTGCTCAAAACGCTTTTGGAGCCCTGGTTTTAAGCCGTAAAGCATGGCACACTAAACTATCGAGTAGTCATCAGTCCGCATTTGTCACGCGTTCACAACGTCTAGATAGCAAGAGCGGGTAGGTCACCTAGCGGTGCATCAAGCACATAATTCTTCTGTGCAACAATGAGGATAATCCTCAAGTTATGGACCCAGTTCGTGTAGTTGCTACCATCATAGTTCAACTTAGCTTTCTGTAGGAACACAAAAAATTTCAAGGGAACGGTAGCACGAGTCATTCACTACTGGAATCAGGATCTTTGCCGTCAGCTAGCTGATGGCAAAGGAGGTCTTTGCCATCAACATATAGAAAGCTGACAGCAAAGAAAGAGCAGAAGACAAAGATGGTGTTTGCCGTGAGCCAGTTCTTTGCCGTCTGCTAGCACATGGCATAGAAGCTTTGCCATCCGCTAGCGGACGTCAAAGAGGGAGGGTGGCGTACCAGCGGGGGCCTCCTAATGGCCACTTTATTTGCCGTCGGCTAGCGGACAGCAAAGAAAGAGGCCAACTAACGTCCGTTAGCTAGGCTCTTTGTCGTCCGCTAGCAGACGACAAAAGCTGTGACCTAAACTAAAAAGCCGCCAGCCCCACGTCCCTCTCTCTGTCCCCTCTCTCTCCCTCCCTCATCACACCCACGCCACCACCCCGTGCCCGAGCCGCCCCCACCGCCGCGCCGCTCCGCCGCCACGCCGCCGCCTGCCTCGCCGCCCGGCCGCCCCACCCCGCGCCGCCCGGCCGCCCGCCACCCGGCCGCCCACCCCGCCACACCGCCCCGGCCCGATCGCCCCGCCGCCTCGGCCGCCCCGTGAGGGAGACGTAGACTATGGGGTCCTCGGGTGTCCCGGCTATGCGATATGGGCCGGACTGTTGGGCCGCGAAGATACAAGATAGAAGGCCTTCCCCCGTGTCCAGATATGACTCTCCTTTGCATGGATGGCAAGCTTGGCGGTTGTATGTGTAGTTTCCTTTCTCTGTAAACGACTCTGTACAACCCTAGGTCCCTTCGGTGTCTATATAAACCGGGGGGTTTAGTCCGTAGAGGCTATCACAAAATCATACAGGCTAGACATCTAGGGTTTAGCCATTACGATCTCGAGGTAGATCAACTCTTGTAACCCATATACTCATCAAAGTCAATCAAGCAGGAAGTAGGGTATTACCTCCATTAAGAGGGCCCAAACCTGGGTAAACATCGTGTCCCCCATCTCCTGTTACCCTCGATCCTCAGACACACAGTTCGGGACCCCTACCCAAGAGTGGCCGGTTTTGACACCGACATTGGTGCTTTCATTGAGAGTTCCACTGTGTCGTCGACAGAAGGATCGATGGCTCGTTTGATCATCAACAACGATGCTGTTTCCGGGGAGACCTTCCTCCCCGGTCAAGTTTTTGTATTCGGTAGCTTCGCCTTGCGCGCCAATTCAGTTGGTCGCCTTGAGCAGATCGACAGCTACGCCCCCGGTCATCATATCAGATTCGGGAGCCTGAATTACGTCGCTGATATCCCAGGAGACCTGATCTTCAAAGGGTTCACCGCCTCGACCACTATTCCTCGTCTCCAAGAGGGCAACCCATCGGATTCGTCGTTTGACGCCGCTCACAGGCCAACTGCTATCCCTGCTCTGGCCATAGATCCAGAGCGGGTCACCTCATCCGAAGATAGGACCTTAAATCCCATCGGACCCTCTCCTTCCATGGAGCCCTTTGTCGAAGACCAGAGGCAACGGTTTGTTCGGCGATCCTGGAGTTAAGCAGGACCCTCCTTGTCATCAAGGAGCCGAATTCGTCTCTAGATGCCAACCCCGAACTCTTACGATCTGCGTCCGGTGAATAGAACCTGGTAGAATCTGCCATGCCCAGTCCCGCAGGTCCTCGGCTCCCTGTCCGGCCCGCTCTCTTAAGCGAGGCCTTGGATCTATTGCGATCTCTTGCCAAACATCACAGAGGTATCGCCTCTGAATTACGCACAATCTGAACTAGAGGCTGAGTGCGAGGAATTTTACGCCCCACCCACCACCCACTTAATAGCCACTGTCGAGGATTTAACCGACATGCTCGACTACGCCTCCGAAGACATCAACGGTCTGGACGATGATGCCGGAGACAAACAAGGCCAAGCCTCGCCGTTTACCGGACATTGGACGGCCACTTCCACATACGACGTGTATATGGTAGATACACCCAAAGATGATGACGACGAAGGTAGGAAAGATCCGGTTGAGGACAAGCCTGCTGAGGCACCACCGAAGCGTCGACGCCAGCGGCGCCGCTCAAAATCACGTCGCGAAAAATACAGCAATACCGGCACCAAAGACAATAACACTCCGGAGAACGCCGAAGACCCTGAAGCCCCCGTTGAGCCCACATCCGAACATGATGATTGGGAGGAGGGGCAAGTCGACCCCGATGATCCGGTCGGGAGCGAGGACTCAGAGGATAGTAACTATCTACCAACCTCCGAGGATGATGTGAGTGTCGGTGACGAAGACTTCATCGTGCCAGAGGAACCCCTCGAGCAAGAGCGCTTTAAGTGCCAGCTAATCACAACAGGGAGAAGCCTAAAAAAGAAGCAGCAGCAGCAGCTCCAAGCCGAACATGATACACTCAACGACATATGGACTAAAGTCCTAGCAGCCGAGGAATACGGCCTCGAACGCCCAACAAAGAGCTACCCGAAGCACAAGCTACTACCACAATTTGACGATGAGGCCCTTGAGCCAATAGCGCCAAAGTATAATGCTAATAATGAACCTGACCAACCACCACGTGGGAGGGACAGAGCGGCTACTCACGCCGAACACCAGCCCGCACCACCTCGTCGTAGAGGCAAGGAGGCAGCAGCTCCGGGCTACACGTACGACCTATGCAAGGACCTGGACAATAGAGCCGGTCAGACCAGATCAATCTATGGATCAAGGGGGCATGCCCCAATGTGAGACGACGGCCATCAGGCCCGACGCAACCTCACCCGGGCCAAGAACCGAACACGAATGTCGTCCAAACTCCGTCGCGACGTCGCTTGATATAGAGGTGCCGCACACCCCTTATGCTTCACCGACGAAGTAATGGAGCACCAGTTCCCAGAAGGGTTTAAACCCGTTAACATTGAATCATACTGTGACGCCCCCGATTCAATCGTACACTAATCATACATGCAAATGTGTACGATCAAGATCAGGGACTCATGGGAAGATATCACAACACAACTCTAGACACAAATTGAAATAATACAAGCTTTATATTACAAGCCAGGGGCCTCGAGGGCTCGAATACACAAGAGTCAGCGGAAGCAACATTATCTGAGTACAGACATGAGTTAAACAAGTTTGCCTTAAGAAGGCTAGCACAAAAGCAACATCGATCGAAAAGGCAAGGCCTCCTGCCTGGGAGCCTCCTAACTACTCCTGGTCGTCGGTGGTCTCCACGTAGTAGTAGGCATCGGCGGTGGCATCTGGCTCCTGGGCTCCGACATCTGGTTAGATCAACCGGAAAGAAGAAGAAATGGGGAAAAGGGGGAGCAAAGCAACCGTGAGTACTCATCCAAAGTACTCGCAAGCAAGGATCTACACTACATATGCATCAGTATCAATGAAAAGGGTTGTATATGTGGACTGGACTGCAGAATGCCAGAAGAGAAGGGGAAAGCCTAGCCTATCAAAGACTAGCATCTTCTGGAAACCGCCATCTTGCAGCAACAAGAGGGAGTAGAGTAGCATAAAGTAAAGTAGTAGAAGTGTTATCAACCTCGGCCAGAGATCCTTTCTCGACTCCCTGCGAGAAAGCAATCCCAGAGCCATACTATCCATTTCTCATATCCAAGTCTCATCTCAAGTGTCCAGTTCTAGTTGTATCGATCGGGATACAACTCCAAGTGTCCGTTACCGTAGGACAGGCTATCAATAGATGTTTTCTTTCCTGCAGGGGTACACCAACTTACCCACCACGCTCGATTAACTCCGGCCGGACACACTTTCCTTGGTCATGCCCGGCCTCGGACAAACAATACACCACAATCCGACCTAGGCTGAATAGAGAGGTCAAGCACGCCGGACTAAACCTATGCCCCCAGGGGTCATGGGCCATCGCCCCGGGAACTCCTGCATGTTGCGTGGGCGGCCGATGAGCAGACCTAGCTACCTCCTTCAAAAGGTAGGTGATTACGCAGTCCAACCCGGCGCGCGCCTCTCAGTCGCTGGCGTCTATTAAGCTTTGGCTGATGTATACGACGCAGAACGCCCATACTATGCCCACGTGATGGTTAGTGCTATCAGGCCAGAGGCCCCTTGCATCAAATATCCAAATCGTAGTGGATTAGGAGCACGCGGTAACAAGCAGAGACTCACGAAAGATGTGACCCCATTGCCCCGTCTCGAGGACTTGCGGCAAGGGCTAAGAATGCCCGGCCACTCCTCGTAAGTATCTCGCGGGCACCTTCCAGGTCAACCCGACTCCACATCACTCGCAGGTACCCCTCAGGGTCGACCCGCCTTTCCAAGAAACAGCTGTAAAGTCCAAGTATCCGTGTGTCCAAACATCAACGGGAAAACCCGAGGAATTACCCCTGGTGGATTCCACTCGATGTAATCATCAAGGTGAACGTAAGAGTAACCACCCCCGAGGTTCACACTTGAGGGGTTGCACGACAGAGTCGTATCGGAAGTGGTTAAAGTGGAATCACCCCCGATGACCACGACCGAATAGCTACACTACAGGGTTAACATCGGAAGTGTTGTAGAGGTCTCACCCTCGGCACTCGATAGTAACCCAGTAGTGTCGAGCAAATAAGGGGAAAGTGATGTGCGGTGCCGGGGCCCGGTCTTCGATCCTGTTGATCGGGTCTTCAACGATGAAGCAGGGGCAACAAGGACAAGGTGGGGGTCACTGATGGATCACTAACCAACCTATACTAAGCAGTTTAGGATAAGCAGGTAGGTAGCAATGAGCAGGTTACAAAAGCAGGCTATCAAAATAGGAGCAAACAATAACAGTAGCAAAATCTAATGCAAGCATGAGAGAATGGAATGGGCGATATCGGGACGATCAACGGGGGGGGGGGGGGGGGCTTTCCTGGAAGCTCCGCTGAAAGGGAAGAAGGGGTCGTCGTCGACGTAGTCGATCACAGGGACATCGGCAACGGTCTCGGGGTCTACCGGAGAGAAGAGGGGGAAGAAACAGTAAATAGAGAGCAAACAGATACATGACAAGCAATAAGCAGTACTAGGGGTGTTCTAACGCAGTACTACGCGATATAGGTGAAGGGGGAAATTTCACCGGGAATGTTTTCCCGGTTCCAGACTTGTGTCAGACAGATGACCAGAGGGGGGAATGTTACATGTTCAGATAGTTAGAGGCATCTGACAGGTAAACGTATCACGTATTCGGATTCGCCTCATTGTTCTAAGCAACTTTCATGTATAAAACTTTTTCATCCGAGCTACGTATTATTTTATATTAATTTCTAAAGTTTTAACAATATTCTGGAATTTCTTTAATTATTAAAATTTGAATTAGTAAATAGCTAAACTACTATGGGCACACATAAGTGTACCCAGCGTTGCAACAAAGAGGCTGTCAGGTGCTGAGTCAACTACTGACTCAACATTGACTGTTGACTTGGTCAAATGGTGAACAGTGTATGTGGGACCCGCATGTCATTCTCATTGGTACATTTTAACACTGATTTAGCATTTAAACTTAGTGGTGGACCCCATGTGTCACGCATGGGCATCTTGCTAGTTCTAAAAAAACTATCCATCATTTGCCACACTACTGGTTGCAGATGAAATACCTACCGAAGCACAACGCAATACACGAGCGAAGCACAATTACAAGCTGATATTCTGTTGGACAATGGAGGCTATAAACAATTACTTTTACGGGAACAATAGCACCCAGGAAATTTGAAGGGTAGGTATGAACAAAATTGGAACTGCACATGTACTGCTAAGTGATTCAATACACAGATTACCAATCGAGGAGGAGAACGATGGTTGTGGCGGCCTCTATGAGTCATGGTCGGCAACGGGAGTCAGTTCATTGTCCACGACGGTGGTGCTTCTGCGCTTGGCGTCGGCTTCCGGGAAGCAGATCCGAGACCGTGGAAGACGGTGCCGGGGAAGAGGCTCCGTGTACGACGACGACGACGGTGGACCGGCTCCAGTGCGGCGTACGAGGTCGTCGATGAGGTAGATGCGCCATGTGGACGAAAAGCGCCCGATGTAGAAGGAGGAGCACGAAGGCTGCGGTGCCGTGGAGAAGTATAGTTTGCGGTGGGGATAGAAAATGGGAGTATTCAGGTGTACTACTACGGGTGCGGGGTGGGGTTGGCTGGGTAGGGTGAACTGGTTACTGAAAACAGCCCCCTACCAACCGCCATCTGTAGGCCTGTTCCAAAGGCTATCATGGTAACTTCCCACTGCTCGAATCAGGGTCGCGGGAGATTTTCCCGCCGACCTCAAAATTTTGTGACACTGAACTCACCGTGTGGCGTGTTGGGAGTTTCGGCTAAGCAACTAGCGAGTAGTACTAGTAAACTCTGCATATTAGGTTTGACCGAAGTCAAACTTCCTAAAGTTTGACCAAGTTAATAGAAAAATATAAACATTTACCATAACAGATATGTATGATGTGAAAGTACATTCAATAATGAATCTAATGGTATTTATTTGTTATTGTATATGTTAATATTTTTTGTTATAAACTTTCTGAGAGTTTACAAAACTTGACTTTGACCAATGCTAATACGCAAACTTAAATATTTTTGAACGGAGGGTGTACACATTTGTTTTCTTATTATGTAGTGAATTAATCATTTGTTGAAATTGTGAAATAAATATATTAGGCAACTGACTTCGAATGTAATGGTCTATACAATTCAATAGTTACAATCATTGTCGAATTCCAAGATGTATACGAGGTCTATAGTACTTCACAACATGCTCAAACTCGCATAATCCCAGTCAAATGACAATCAAAATGCATTTCATAGTTATTACTTTGTAGGATGCAACAAAACCAACAATAACTCTACATCAGCCATTATAAAAGCAACATTTTGAACATATCCCAATGTGTGAATGAAACATGCAGAGAGAGGTTGCGAAGATGGAGCAGATAGGGCGAGAAAGATTGTATGTATGTGGATGAGAGAGTAGGAGACAAACCTAACGAAACAGAGAGAGGGAGATAGAGAGAGAAAGAGAGAGGAAGAAGTTAGGTCTCTGAGAAATATGGAGACATGTAATATACGTGAGATGCGTGTGCATCTGGATTCTGTACACGTGGAAGGAGAAGAGACAATAGGTCTGATGGGAGAGCTGCAAAAACATGGACGAGAGGGGAAGGATCTCGTGGGTTGAGGGATTGATAAATTTGTGCGGGGTAGAGAGGGATTGGTAATTTTGTGCGAGAGAGAGAGAGGGTGGGGGGAGGAGTGAGTCAGTCGTCGTCACATCATCCTGCTTCCAAATGGCCCCGCATTCTCTAGCGCAGTGTGGTCGCCGTCTTCGATCTCCTCGATGCCCTCTTTGAAGATTGAGGTGTTGTGCATGCTGGGGTGCAGAGAAGCACAAGCGGGAGTGGTCTTCATATAACCTTGGATGGGGATGAATTGTGTGCTCAAGGGAGGGGGTGTGTGTGTGCTGTGTGCTGTATGTGTGTGTGTGTGTCAGGTATCGAGAGAAAACAAACCTAAGGAGAGAAATGTGTGTGTATGTGACGGAAAGCTACTTGCTAAACAGGTATTCACGAAGAGATTGTGCGTGCGAGATAGAGAGCGTTGTGCGAGCCTTGAGGTGGGCAGGGGCCGGGTGAGGGTGTCAAAATGTGTGCGTTGATGCATGTGTTACATGCGATCGTGCGAGGGACGGACGAATCGAGAGAGATGGTTGTTGTGTCACGGATGCTCCTCTCTCTCTCTCTCACACACACATAAGTAAAATAGAAGACCGTTCTCTCATGTATACACAACATATCGGCATCAGTTTATGTCTCACTCATGCATGATCATTTGCACATTCACACCTCTCTATGTCTCTATCATACGCACACTGTCTCCACATTGCCCTTCTGCCACAACACACATATGGACACATACACACGTTCTCTCTCAGTCACACACACTTTGGGGCTGTTTGGTCTGAGACTAAGTTTGCCTAAGGTTGCCACACCTAAGGTTAGGCAAGTTCGACCAATTTGGGTGGATGTTTGGTTCAAGCCACACCTTAGGCAAGTCACGCTAGGGTCCCACATCACATACACACAAAAAATGTGGCAAGATTCCCTTAGGCTTGCCAACTTGTGGCTCTCATCTTGAAGAACTAACCTTAGGCAAGTGTGGCAACATTGTATGGCAAAGTGTGGCATGGTTAGGCCTAGAACCAAACAACCACTTTGAACGCCAAACTTTGGCAAAAGTTGGCACAAAATTGTCTCTATGACAAGTGGGCCATAGGGGCAATAAAGTGTGGCAAGCCAAAGTGTGGCAAAAACCAAACACATGCCAACTAAACTGTGGCGACCAAATTTTGGCTTGGCAAACGGTGGCTGGGAACCAAACAGCCCCAAAATCAGTATTAAAAAAAACTAGGGGGCACCAAAAATGTCCAAATCCAAATAAACACGAACTGGAGCTAAATTCAAATATATGGAAATATTGTATCGTCAAGAACTTTTCCCGGAAAAAAGTTGAGTAATATTCAGGGATTGTTTTCACACACACAAAAAGGTTCGATGGATGTCCTTTGAGCGCGACACGGTGACGCACTGTTCGATCGACCGCGCGGCCGTGGTTCACGCGCTTGCACAAGATTCCGTATCGTGGCTGTGGTAACTAATAAAAGCGCTGCCTAAGTCTAATGTTTACGTGTACTAGTATGATTTTATTTTAAGTTTGACCAACCCTATATAAAACTAAACTAAGCTCCCATACCCGCACTCATCAATATGCCTCCGCCGCCGTTGCGCATGCCGGCGCCCGCCTGCTCCGGCCAACAATTTCTCGCCCATCACCGCCGTGTCGCCGCCAAGCCGAAGGCTCACCCGCTCACGTCGTCTACAGTCCCTCCTCGCGATGCCGCCGCGCTGCCAAGCACGCGAGCAGCTGGTGGAGCCACGTCTATGCACACAACGTACGAAGAGGAGGACGAGCGCATGCTCCAGCATGCCGGCGAGGAGGAACTAGCGTGTCATTGTCATCTCCGCCCGCACAGAGGAGGCGCGCATGGTGGCTATCGTGGCGGAAGCCAGTCGCGTGCGCGTCAAGCCCGCAAACCGGGTGCAGACGCGGAATCTACCTTCGAGACCTTGAATGCCACGTGGATCCTGCAATCTGAAGGAGCAATTTGGGTCAGTCGACTCTTGTGAGGCGTTCGATGCAACATGGATGGCTAGAAGGGCTTCTTCAACCTCCGAAATAGATGCACAGTTCATCTTCTCAGCCCGCCACACGCCTAACCGCCTGCCGCCGCTACCGCGCCCTCCCCTGAACCACGTGCCACCGCCATGCTCCCCGCACCCCCGCCATCCGTTTAACCCCGGGCACGATCCATTTTTTCCGGCGAACTGCATTCCACACCCAACACTCATAAGATAGATCATGGGCACCCTGCCGTCTTCTTCCTTCACTTCGTCGAACTTCTTTCACAAATAGACCGACCCAAATTATACTACTAGTACGAATGTATTAACTACAGTAGGAACACGAAGATACAAGCAGTAGTATCAACTGCAAGAAGAACAGTAGTAAGACATACTACTAGTACTACTGTACGTACTAAAGAGTTCAAATAACGAGAAAGAACATAAACATAGTTCTGCTGGGGCCTCAACACAACACACCCTTGAAAATAAACTAAGCAACTAGTCCGCTTGACACTGCAGTAGAACCAGCATGAGCGACGGCACTGCCACCTACTCGGAGTCCGAGTCCACGTCCTCGACTTCGTCCTCGTCCCTCTTCCTCTTCCTCTTCGCCGATGTTTCTTTGCTTGAACCGGACACTGGGCTCTGCTTCTTCATCCAACCCTTGTAGATATTTAAACAAAGGTAGGCATCCATTGCTGCGTACATGATGTGATCTTCATCTAATGTCTTCGGCTCCCATGCATGATGAAACTCGTGGTGAGGTTTCTTTAGTTTAGCGTACGAGCGATCAATCATGGCTGCTGCTAGGGTCAGCATTGAAGGCTGAGAGGAGGACACCAGGCTTGCCTTCTGGAGATCGAAGGGCTAGCCTAGAACGAGGCCTATCCGACCCAGGATTTTCTTGTTGTTCCTAAAGTCTACAGTAACGAATTTGACTCGGCCGCCCTTGAGGAACTTCTTAAATTCGTCGCACTCAATGTTGGCATGGCATATGTGGTAGACCAAGCATAAGTCATGCACGCAAACCTGGATCACAGCGGGCTTCTTCTTCTCTGCCTCTTTAGTTTCTTCTTGCTTCCCAGGACTGTGGTGTACTCAACATCTAGCCCAACGACCAACTCATCATTTGAGTTTTCGAACATGCGTTTGAAGCGAGCAAGGCATTCTTTCACCGTTGCGGAAGTATGGGTGTAGATGACGTCGAACTCATCGCCAGTGATGGTTCTAACGTTGTACTCACTGCCGATCATGGAGATTTGGGACGCCATGGATTTGGGAGGAGGGTTAGGATTAGTGGAACTGCCATAATGTGAAAGGACGAGACGACTGGGAGTGAACTATTGTAAGGTACTGTACTAGTAAAAGACGGGGACGAGTAGGGTGTGCGAACAGCGTGGGGTTGCTGGCTTGCCCGTTGGATAAACGGCTACAAGCCCCCAAAGAGTTCTCGAGAACTATGCGGGATCCACTAGATGTCATGTCTACTAGACCCATATCATAGGCCTGACGGTATAGCTTCTGTCTGTTCGCACACCATGCCGGCGCGTGGGTAACTTCACTTAATTCCCTCAACCGTCGCGCCTCCCACGACCTTCGCCTCCCTCGCGCGGTCGCGCCCTTTGAGACTTCGACCGGCTATAAATGAGATTTTTTTTGCCTACTCCGCATGCATGATACTCCCTCTGGTCCTTTTTACTTCCTTCAACCGTTTGCAAAGTGTTTGACCAAATTTACACTAAAAATATCAACATCTACAATACTGATTATAATGAGTATAAGAACTACTATTAGATGAGTTAGACGAGTTAAAGATTCTAATCCTGAACTAACCCCGAAGTAACTCAACAAAAGAGGTGTTTGGATGACAGGGTTAGATGGAGCGCCGGATACGGCGAGGTGCCTTCATGGGCGGTGCGAGAGGGAGGGAGGGAGGGAGTGGACGAGAAGTTTCGAGGAAGTGGGGAGGGATCTGCTGCGGGGAGAGCGAGAGAAAAATGTGTTTTTAGTGTCCCGAGAAGAACTACTCCCTCTGTCTAGGTGTGTAAGTCACCTTACGAAAACCAAATAATCTCAAAACACATAGGCACCGTACATTAAATCCCTCCTCATTTCTTTTTTTGTGACATATCAACCAATAAGAGATGTGGGCCGTGCATGCTTTCAATGACTTGAGACTGCCAAACATGACATGCATTGGTTAGTTCATTGCATGCAACGCTATTAATTATCAAAAAGACATTAAGTTTTCTCGTTTTCCTCTCCGCCTTGGTCGCGGCGCATAACGTAAGATGACTTACACACCTAGACGGAGGGAGTAACCCAAATAAGCACCTCTTGGGTGGGTTAGATTTTTTTTGGGTTAGTTGAGTTTAAACTAACCCAAACTAACTCTAACACATGGATCCAAACAGGGCCAAGGTTAGCTATGAGAGTACTACTACCTCCCTTCTAGTTTAAAGGGCTCGATTCAAAATTTTGACCTACTCTTAGCAAGATAGAGGCGGTGGAATAGTTTTTGTAGTTCTTCACAAAAAATGTGTTTACCAATGCATGCATGAACACTAGTTACTCTAACCCCCCTCTCTTCTTTAATTCTTTGCCACATCAGCATGTTTGCTATTTCCGTGTGCATGATACCAGCTAAGATACCACCATTATGGCCAGCCTTAATCATTGCATGCAATAATTTAGTGCACCTTGAAATATGAACATGTGTGGGCGTGTATGTTATTATAGACTTGAGACTATACCTAGCCCGGCATGCAACATGAGACTTATTATGCACCCTTCCCCATACATGCAGGAAGCCCGTTCGTCTCCAAATCTTTTCCTCTCCACGTGTGGAAATAATATGCTTGCCACACTCTCCTTCTCCCTCCGGCGGTCCCATCACTCCACCCTGTGTGGAAAAATCTGCATGCATGATTCTCCTCCCCCGCGCTCGTCCAATCCGTTGTGACCAGCAATATTTCCACCCCTTCCCTCCCCCGTAATTTACTCCAACAAATATGCCCACGTAGCTGTTACTTAACTGCAGGTGCATTGGAGTCAGCGACATATGGGCCCAACAGGGTGCAGCCATGTCGATGACGCAGCTGAACCTGCGATAAGTTAGTGCAACTTCGATCCATATCTTACGTAGGTGTGCCATTGCTCGCTATAAATACTGCACCTCCCACGACATCGCTATCTCCTCCCCCTCACGTTAACGTTCATCGCTATCTCCCCCCCTCCCTCTCACATCGACCACCATGGCATCGCCCCTCCCAAGCCCTAGGTGCCCCTCGCTGCACCGCGCGGACGGTCATGCGTCGCTGTTCCGTTCCTCGCCGCCACTAATCAAGGATGCGTCGGTATTCCGCTCCTCGCCGCGACGCGACGCGTCGCCGTTCCTTTCCTCGCCACCACTAGTTGAGGAGGACGCGCCAGCGTTCTACTCCTCGCCACGACGCGTCGAGGTGGACGCGAGGCGGTACCAATCTCGCCAGCATGCGGGTCGGAGGACACGTCGGCTCCCCGCTACGAGGAGAACGCCGCGCCGCCCGCCGAGCCCCCCAACCTTGAGGAGCTTTGGAAAGAAATGGATGTCGCCTTGTGGGAGGCTTTGCCTCCAGCAAAGTGCGCCAAAATAGAGGTAGAAAAGAAGGCCGAGGAAGAGAAGCGCACCGCAGAACAAGCTGCCTGACAGGCCTATGTCGCGTTCGAGAGAGTCAGGCAATTGACTCTTTGGCAGAAGGCTCGTGCGAGGGCCGTGAGGGTGGAGGAGGATGCCCGTGCCGAAGCCCTGAGTGCAGTCGGGCCCAAGCGCCTCGTCTATGCTTGGCGGTACGTGGACCGGGTGCCCCCATCCAGCGAGGAGGAGTACCTGTTGGCGCCAGATCACCACACCGGTAGATCGCGCTCGCCCGCCGGCAAGCCGCCAATCGGCACCTCACGAGTTGCGAGGCTGAGGAAGAGGCGTTGTGTCGGCGCGCTGGGAAACGGCCGCGCACCAGGGCACTCATGGCGCGCCGCAAGCACTCCTGCGAGCGCCGTGACTTTTAGTATGAGTATAATTTTTGTTTCGTAAGGCGATGTCATTAGTTTTGGGACGCAAATGATAAATCTTGAACGTTCAAGAATTATTAGCGTCCTTAATTCAGTATGTAAAAGGGAAAGTTTGGAAACCTTGTGTATTCGTACGCATTTTGCAAGTACGTGCATATAGCACAAACTTTACTATATACTATCACACTACACGTCTCTCTTTATATATGCTTGTAGACTGTGCTACTCCCTCCCCAGGTCAATAAGTCATCTTTGGTTGTGCACCGTGACCAAGGAGGGAAGACTTATACACCTAGACGGAGGGAGTACTCTATTACTTATGTACGTGCAAATGCACATTTTAACATTACAATGCGGTTTTTGAAAAAGTAGAAAAACAACACTAGTCAAGCTTGTGAAACGATTCAATGCAAAACAAATGCAAAAATGCTCGTTTGGTTGTTTACTTTTAGCTTCCTTCTCTGTGGTTATTTCTCTTACGTACTTTGTACAGAGTATCTCACTGGTCAGAAAGGCATGCAAATTCCCAAACCGCTTCCTACACCCTGTATCGAATTTTTTGCCTAACAAGTTGTGTCGTGCAATTGGAATTCCAACTTGAGTACTACTACTAGTAGGAGTACCAGGGGCCAGTTCTTTTAGGCTTCTAGATTAGTAATCACATAACTACTACCTCCATACAGTTTATTGGTCCCCATTGTAATCTGTGTCAAATTTTGATCATAAATTTAACTAATGAAATGTTAGTGCATGTCACATGCACTACCATTTTATCAGTTAAATCTTTGGTTAAAATTTAGCACAAATTACAATGGTGAGGAATAAACCAGGACGGAGGTACTACTAGTAGTAGTTTAGAAGCCCAAATAAATGAGTGAGGCGCCTTAATGTTACTCTCCACTATGACTAGTCTTACGGGAAAAGCTGGGGAAGCCGCCAAAAGAACTGGCCCTAGGAGTAGTAGCTAGGGATACTAGGAGTAGTAGCTGGGAATACTAGGAGTAGTACCTAGGAATCGAGTGTGCAAGATGAACCGGAGAAAGTCAATGCAGAGAGATGAAATGCAAAAAATACGGAGGGATGTGATGGTTGCTTGTCCGTTTACGTTTATTTTACCAGGCCACTTATTACTGGGAGTGGTTGGGTTTTGTGATATGACGGCTTTACTGCCGCGCCACGCAATGAGGTGAGACTCCCGTCAGCGCTGCCCTCTACACTTGTACTACTACATCGGTCGTGGTTTATCCCCCATTGAATTTGACTGAAGATTTAACTGACAAAATGTTAGTGCATGTCAACAAAAACAATATCGTTGGATTCGTATTTGAACATAGTTTTCAAAGATATAATTTTAGGTGACATGCATCATCATTTATCGTACTATATATAATGTTAGTTCAATTTTTGGTCGTACTAATCTATAGTAAGGTGCCCGGTGTTGCACGGAAGAGTGAAATGCATTGATCGGGGAGTTGTTTATTTCGACAAAGGATGTGGGGGTCATCTCATGTGTAACGGGTATCGATAGGTTTGTTCGGATATTATTTCATCTCTAGAGCTCACAAACATCCGGGTGAAATAGATAAAAAAACATCTTTTGCAAACAAAAGCGTTCAACTGTTCAACCTGCATCGAAAACTTGTGAAGAAATAACTCTTATTGTGCTTTGCAGGAAATGATCTTCAAGAATTAGTTATTGAGTATCCATTGTTATACATGTTGGCTATAGATGACATGGCACTTTCTTCTAGTCAACAGTTGGCTATACTATATAAGTATTAACCATGCCCTTATACACCTAGATAGAGGGATTAAATCAGGATGACTTGGAAGGGGGCAGAGGATATGTAAGAAATGGTTCATCATAAGTCTTTCACCAGTACTGTAGTAAAAATTCATACATGGAAGATTCTAGACTAAACCATAAATGGATACACTTTTATTCATGCGCGATACTCCAATAGAGCAAGATCATGCATGGAAGTCTCCACATGCTTAGACAACGGATTACCTTGAGCAAAGACTAATGATCAATATTTAACTTAGTAATGCAGATGTCCAGGTGAACCTCCTTGGAGTCCCCATGCACATTGTTGGGGGTCAAATAATACCATGCGTCTTCCATGTCCACATCGGTGGGAAGGTCCCACCTCAGCAGAGTCCAAGTCAGCTTGACGTAGCCAGTGTCGCCGCCCACGTACCTCCGAGGGGTAGTAATAGTGAGCACGCACCCATACATCGGCCTTGTGTCAGTGTCAGCGTCAGCGGTGTCGCCCTTGACGCACACTACATAGATGTGGCGGCGGCTTGCGCGGACCTCGTCGGTGGCCACGATCAAGAGGAAGACGCTGCCATCCTCCTCCGAGACTAGCAGGCGGCGCTGATCCTCCAGCGACTCCGGCACGGTGAACGGGTAGCATGTCTCGTACTTGATGTTCTTCGCCAAGGGCCAGCAGTGATCGCCGCACGCCTGCATCAGGTGATGCACGATGTCCGCCGGCGAGCCCCAAAACGGCACCAGGCACTCATAGCAGTAAACGAAGGGCTCCTTGGAGGCATCTTCCCGGCCGTCCGTGAAACGGGAGTGGCTGTAGGGGACGTTCCGCCAGTTGAATATATGAGCAAGTTACTACGAGATTTACTACAAAATAAATCATGACGGCTATAACAGAGATTAAACTAATCATGCAGACTAGCATAGTAGATGAACAAATCGAATCTAGGACACAGACTAGAAACATGAATTCTACCACGATTTCGAACATGAAGGACAGAAACACATACGGTGCAACGGGAGCAGCACCATTGGCGTTGAGGTTGTCGCCCATGTCGTTGAGGAAGAGGCTGCCGAGGTCGGGGAAGAAGTCGTCCTCGGTGAAGTCGTCACTGCTAGCAGTCGCGAGAGTGCGCTCCCCAAATTTCAACAGTGCCCGCCGAATGGAGTGCAGGAGGGAGTGGCTATAGGGGACGTTGCGGCCGCCGAATGGAGCGCAAGAGTAGCCCACGAAGCAGTAGATGGTGCTCCTCCCTAGTCTCTATTCTTATCTCTATCTCTACTACTCTTCTTTGTTTTTTATAATATACTAGTTGTAGTTGTCAAATCGAATAGTACTGCGTCGTCCACTGCACGCCCGGCTGAACACGCCTCCTCGCCTCCATCAAACCCCTCCGTTAAACCCGCATGCAAACCGAGAAACCTACTCCGGCCCGTGGGAGGAAATTTGCCGGTTGCCATTGGAGAATAATAGAGTCAGGTCCAATCCATTTGAGTTAATTGCGTGTATGATTCACCCTCTAAGTTAATTGCATCCTTAATCTTGTATTCTAAGTACTCTGTGGGTTCCACTGTCAGTACAGTGTACATGACTTGCAGGCTGGCTACAGATTCGTACAGAAAGTTAAAAAGAAACAAATCCATGACTTGGAGGATTGGAGTTAGCACCGATGGCGGTTCGTAGTGGATTCCACGCTCGGGCATTGAAGTTTGTAACTATTTTAGATTAGAACATACTACTCCTCCGGTGCTAGTAGTAGAGCAGAGTCCTACTCCACTACTACTCTACTCAAGCAATTTAGGGCATAGTAGCAGTCTTGTAGGGAGTACCAAAGATCTTGTGATCACTCAAGCAAGTTGCACGACTTGATATGACCCTACGCTGTTGGTATGTGTCTCGTAAGTCAAGCGGCATGCTGTAGTCATCATCACCTGTCCACTTCCCACAACACATATTCGCTTCTCCATCTTTGTTCGCTCTTCCATCCCCGCTAAGGCGCCTCCCCCCTCGTCCAATCTTCCATCCCCGCTAAGGCGCCTCCCCCCTCGTCCGAAACCCAAGCACTAACAATGGCAGAACCGAGCAGCGTCCGCCAAAAGAGTGGCTGGAATTCGCTCCCCACAGAGGTAATCAAGCTCATTGTTTCGCGTGTGGACAATCTCAGTACCATGCCGCTAGCCGCGTGCTCGTCGGGGCTGTATCGTTTACTCAAAGCCCTTAGGCCGGAGCTTTTTAAGCCAACTCCTTGCTTGCAGATGCCGCCTGATCTTCAGAAACGGCGTGTCACGTAGCATAACGATCGTAGGGTGGCGAGCATCAACCCCCTTGACTGCGATCCGATCCCCGTCACCCTCAAATACATTAATGGTATGTACTGGGTCAGCATGAACACGTCTTGGATGGTGCTCGTCGATGGTCGCGGCAGCTGGATGCTCGTGGAGGTCTACACCCGACGATTGATCCCCCTTCCTTCGATTAACACAGCACTGCTTTGGCACCGCGGCCCAGAATACTCGGAATCTTACAGTAGCCAACATGATACCAAGTTTGATTTGCTCAAGGTTGTAATCTGCCAAGTGCCCACAAGATCTGCGAATTATAAAGACTTCAGGCTAATTGCATTCTTCAACCGCGGTCTCGCCTATCTGACAGGTCACTGCGGTAAGTGGATAAATCTGCACGTCCATCGCAGGATCATACATCCTCCATGGTTCTCTGATGCCATTGAACACAAGGGCTTCATTTATGCTGTCGACTCCTTCTATGGCTTGACGTATTGCTGGCCTACTCCAGTCATTGCTACAAACGGCTGTTACAGCAGTATGTTACTTTCCTATGATATCATGATGGCTTGCTTATATTACTGTCAACATTTACTGAAAAAATATTCATGCTCATAACATGCCGTTCTTAAGATTGACTACATCAAGAGCCCTTTTTTATTTGACTCCAACTTTTTTTAGGGTTATTTGACTCCAACTTGATATGATGTTGTAGGCCGCCTGGTGTCCCTACCCTTCCTAATCCTAGGCCCTTTCAAAGAAAAGCGGCATGGCAGTTGCAGGTGGTTCTTGGCTCGATCAGACGACGGCGAACGATTGATCATCGTTCGCACGTACCAGGCGTGTTGTTTCGTGGAATACAGTCACAGTCACTACAAGGTCTTTGAGCAGGATCCCAGCTTCTCTGGGCCTTAAGGAATTTTTGACTGGAGGTTTGTAAGTAGCCTTGGTACACGCTCTCTGTTTGTCGGACCGAATTATCCGATTAACCAGGAGATAACCAACGGCAAGGATCATGATGGCAGCGCGGTTTCATTCATCAGGCAAGACTGTGTGTACACAGCGTACCATGCGTCTCTGCATGCACCATACCGTGATATGTGCCGCCACGCTCTGCAGCCCAAAGTAGGAGAGAGGGTCGCAATTATCAGACTTCGACCTGCTGGCTGGAGTTTCCCCCGTCAGGCACCCATCTGGTTCAAGCCGTCAGCCAATCTCCACAAATTAATAAATAGTAATGTCTAATCGAGCCAATTAGTTAGATGCATACACTTGGTGTAGTAGGATCTTTATTTAGTTTGATGCATACACTTGTTCTTTTTGGTAGCCCTTTTGTAATGATGGCTGATGTTTGGTTTGGAAGAGAGAGCTGCGTCTACACGCTTCCGCCTCGCTTATCGCTTACATTGCACCCCAGCCCTGGTTCTTCTTGCCGCTGTTTTCAATGTACAATCGGTAGTATATTTAAATGCATTGGTTTAATAAATGTGTTGTTAGAACGACAAACACAATGTTTTGGAAGTCGTTGCACGGTTCGATCCTTTAGTGCCCCGTACCGTACATAGCGCATACTATTTTTCATGCGGAACACATTTTCCACTTGTTGATAACATGCAACCCACTGATGAAGGCCCAATAAAGAAGCCCATAATTAACTGGAAGGGAGGCTCTCACATGAATCCGGCCCAGGTACATGGTCATAGTCCCCTAAACATAAATAAGTAAATAAATAAATAAATAAAGCTAAATGCTCATGCACCAGTTCTTTAAATTCATGATTTAACAGGAGGATATTATTTCCTATGATAGTGTCGTTACATTGAGTCGATATTATTCTTCGGCAAAGATAGCGACCAATCTTCTTTCTCCCAGTATTTTCTTCTTGCAACCAGCGGACCCATGCAAATCGTAGTCAACGTCGTAAATAGATCTGGTCCATTTTTATTTTTCAATAAGAATGTCCAACCCAGCCCAGCACATTGGCGACATCACTTTATCCTCCGCCTTGGTGCGCTCGCCGCGGCGCCGCCGTCCGGCCATGTCAACATAGTTTTTTTTCGAAACGGTCCCTGTCAACATAGTGAATCGGGAGAGGACTGTAGTTGTGAGTATGACAGTACGGACCCACCAGGTCCACTCCCGAACACAAGCAAACACCTCTTTTACTACTCAGATGAACTCCTCGTTTTTTTACTCTAATCCACCCTGCTGATATCTGGGACCCACATCATTTTCAATGTATAGTTAATTAGCGACAGAATTGCACAACTTTTTTTAGTAGTAAATTCGGAGCAGCAGGCTATAAACTGGGTTGTGCGGTCTCTGTGGCCCGTCTAATAACATGACCATCCCAACAGTTTTTTCTTTGGGAAAATAGGTAGCCCAATATTTCTTTTTGAAGAATTCCCAAGCTAGGCCTATTTTTTTCTCCGACTTACTGGGCTGCAAATCTTTCAAGACGAGGAGGGATGCATTCCGGCCTGGCCAAAGAGTATGGTCAGTGTCTGTTAAAAGTAATATCAAAAGGGGTTGAAAATTCCAAAAAAATTATAGCAAATGGGATATTAGTTCTTTTTTTGTTTTTGTTCTTCACTAATATCTTACACTTATTTCATTGGATTTAACATGACATAGTACTAATTTATTTTTAAATTTGTTTTAGTATGGCTACTAATTTTTGGATTAAGAATATTTTGTTCCCCAGCAAAAATTTGTGAATTTTCAAAACTTCCCACATATTTAGTTAATTTTTTTAATCCTGGTACTGACCAGAAAATGGGCAGCAATTCTAAAAATGGAAAACGGGCTACAATAAATTCCATATGAATTAGAAATTGAGTAAAAATTATAAAAATAATAGCAAATGGGCTATACACGCCACATATTCCGAGGCTGACTTGTTTACGCAAGGCTTTGTCAGTCAATACACGATTCTAGAAGTAGTGACTGTTGGATGTCCATCCAACAGCCGACGTGCTTCTTCAATCTCTGATCGTCCTGCTCCAGCCGCCTAAACTAGCGCTAGCAGGACTGCCTGCTCCCTCCTCTTGTGGCCCGCTGTGACGCCGCGCAGGCTTCCCTGGCCCACCCTACTCCCTCCGCTGGCCTGGCCGCACGCAATCAACTACCTCCTTATTACGCGAAAA
This sequence comes from Aegilops bicornis, assembly GCA_021605145.1. Taxonomy (NCBI): domain Eukaryota; kingdom Viridiplantae; phylum Streptophyta; class Magnoliopsida; order Poales; family Poaceae; genus Aegilops; species Aegilops bicornis. The sequence goes on along the minus strand of CM038673.1, from coordinate 673,333,139 downwards.
AATGATTCCTCCCACTGACATCTAGGGCGCACCGGTTGGGAGGCTTACCTGTGGGCCTACTAAGTTGACGCCAGCGTCTGTGGCTTGTCATCTTAGTCAACAAACGATTCTAGTAGCAGTAACCGTTGGATTTGAATCGAACGGTCCTGCTGCTTCTTCAATCGCTGCTCTTCTTGCACCAGCCGCCCAAACCAGCGCCGGCGAGACCGCCTGCTCCTGCCTCCAGTGGCCGGCTGTGCTGCCGTTGAGGCCTCATCGCCCCCTACTACTCCCACCGCTAGCCAGGCCCTGCGACGACGGTAGCCTCACACCGCAGCCGAACCAGTGAACCCTCATACTCCTCTCCGTGGGCATCCACTGCCGCGTCTTCCCGGCTCGCGTCGTCCCCTTCCTAGGCCTCGCCGTCGTCCACCGCCTTGGTCCTCTCGGTAGCCGACGTGGTCAATGTGGTCAACGACCGACTTCCATCGGAAGAGTACTGTACGTGGAGAGGCTGACAACTGGGTCCACGGCCACAACCCAGTTTTTTTGTGATTTGCCAAGTAAGTCGCTTTGTCAGGCCTGTTGGGCTGCAAATCTTTCAAGACGAGGAGAGCTTTCATTCGGCTGACCGAGAAAATGGCCTATCAGTAATGAGAAATGGGCTATACATTTTTAAAACACATCAAACCGACAATTAGTTTTAAACTTCTTATTTTCATTTCGAGATTTTAAATTGCATTGATTTTTATGCATGGACAATTTCTTAGATTTTATATTGATATATATTTATTTTTAAAATCAGTTTGAACGTGACTCGATATTTCGGGATAAAATACAATTCGGACCGCTTTTGAAATATGCAAAATTTCAGATAATTTTTAACCATGGCCACAATATGGGCTGTAATGCTAACAAAAAGAATATGGGCTCCAAAAAAACCTTAAGAATTAGCAAATGGGCTGTAAATTATTAGAAATAATGGTAGATGGGCTGTATGATGTTTTCCATAGATTTGAGGCTTTCCTAAAAAAAGGTTGATGCACAAGCAGTGACTGTTGGATGTCCGTCCAACGGCTGTCGTGCTTCTTCAATCTCTGCTCTTCCTGCTCCAGCCGCTCAAACAAGCGACGACGGGACTGCTTGCTCTCTCTCCTCCATGGCCGGTGTGCTACCTCATGAGCCTCACCGCCCACCGTAGATTCCCATCGCTGGCCTAGCCATCCCTCTACTCACCCACACCTGCTGTTATTCTCCGGCGATGGCAGACGAACCAGTAAACCCTCGTACAGTCGTACTCCCCTCCGCGTTGGAAACAACTGCCAAGTCTTCCCTGGCTCCATGTCGTTCCCTTCCTAGGCCTCGCCGTCGTCCACCGCCCTGGTGCTCTCGGCGCGACCTGGTCAATGTGGTCAACGACTAACATGCATCTGAAGTGGACTGTACGTGGAGAGGCTGACAGCTGGGTCCACGGCCGCACGCAAGGAAATGCCTCCTTATTACGTGCAAGATAATGATTCCTCCACCTGACATCTGGGACCGACCGAAAGGGCCTCTGTATTTCGCGAAAAAAAACGTTATCACCGCTGACAGCTCGGACCCACCAGCTATATCTTCGCACGCAAGGAAGGGCCTCCTTATTACGCAAAAAAATGAATACTCCCCCTGCTAGCTGGGACCCAGTATAGTGGGAGACTGACTTGTGGGCCTACTAAGTTGACGGGGACGGAGGGCTTTGTCAACTTAGTCAATATGCACGATTATAGCTCTAGTGACCATACGATGTCCATCCAACGCCCAAACCAGCGCCGGTCATGCCTCGTGCTCCTGCCTCCCGTGGCCGGCTGTAATGCCGCGGAGGCCTCACCGCCCCCTACTACTCCCACCGCTAGCTGTGCCATCCTCTACTCACCCACACCCTGTTATTCAAGGGCGACGGCAGCCTCACACCGCAGCCGAACCAGTGAACCCTCGTACTCCTCTCCGCGTGGGCATCCACTGCCGCGTCTTCCCTGGCTCCGCGTCTTCCCCTCCCTAGGCCTCGTCGTCGTCCACCGCCTTGGTGCTCTCGGCTCGGCATGGTCAATGTGGTCAATGACCGACTTCCATCGGAAGAGTACTGTACGTGAAGAGGCTGAAAGCTGGGTCCACGGCCGCAGCAAGGAAGTGCCTCCTTATTACGCGCAAAATAATTATTCCTCCACCTGACAACGGGGACCCGCCGGACGGGCCACCGTATTTCACAAAAAACATTTCCCCATGACTGCTGGGACCCACCAGCTACATCTTTGCACGCATGGAAGTGCGTCCGGGCAAAAAAAAACGATTCTCACCCCTGACTGCTGGGACCCACCAGCTACATCTTCGCAGTAAGGAAGTACCGGCCGGGACCCACCTGGTCGAGGCGTCAGAAGGCGTTGTCATTACGTCGCGAACGGTTATGCGTACATACCGGTCGATGTAGAGGCGCAGCGTAGCATGTACACGTCACGCATAACGACCAGTGTGCAAGAAAGAAAATACGGCCACGTATGTACATACGGGCAGGGTCTCGAACGCCTACTCGCGCATACGTACGGCCAGGGCTCGTGTACATGGCTGGGTCGGAACGGAGAAACAACGTCGTCGTCGTGTTCATGGGGAGCCAACCGGCTGGGTCGGAACGGAATGCATCGTCGTGTTCATCGGGAGGGCTTGGACGGAACAGCCGATGGAAACGAGGCCTGGCGTACCGCAGAACGGAGGAAACAGCCTTGTGTTCGACCGGCCACGGTTGAAACGAGATCCTGTTCATCGATAGGGGTGTGGCGTACCGTAAAACGGAGGAAACGGACCTCCCGAAACAGGGGTCCTGTTGATCGGGAGGGGTGCGGCATACCGCAAAACGGAGGAAACAGACTTGTTTTGGAGCGCTACGGTCGAAACGGGGGTCCTGCTCATTGGGAGGGGTGTGGCACACCGCAAAACGGGACTCCACAGGATACTGTTCATCTCCACCGTCGACCCCCTCCAGCCTCCACGGGCTACCGTTCATCCACCGTCGACCTCCTCTAGCCTCCACCTGCGACTGTTCATCCACGGGTTCCTGTTCATCCAGCCTCCACCGCACACTACTCCACCGGCTACTGTTCAACCAGTCCTCTCCACAGGCTCCTGTTCAACCACCCCTCCACGGGCTACTGTTCATCCAACCCTCCACCCTCTACTGTTCATCCTGCCCGCCACAGGGTGGTCCTGTTCATCCAGCCCTCCATGGGGTCCTGTTCATCCAAGCCCAACCGGCTCGATCGATCGGGGTCCTATTCATCCAGAGGCAACACCACGGGGTCCTGTTCATCCACCCCCAACGGGAACTGTTCATCCAAACCCCCCAGCAACGCTCACTATTCATCCAGAGGCAACACCACGGGGTCCTGTTCATCCACCCTCACCGGGAACTATTCATCCAACCCCCAAAGAACGCCAATCGCTCATCCAGAGGCAGCATCGATCGGCTTGATTAGCGGCGATGGCGAAGAATCGCTCGATCGGGTTGATTAACGACCATCGATCGATCGCCGGGTTCAAGAACGCATAGCCTGCGGTGCAATCGCCGGGTTGATTAGAGCCCAACGCCTCGCTTCGGGTTCGATTAGAGCCCAATACCTTGCACCCACGCTGCGTGCGTGTCTGAGAGAAAGCGATGCATCGCCGGCCCCGACCACCCACCGTAGCCGGGAACGCCCCGATATTTTCCTCGCCCTTGCTTCTACCACGGTTTTTTCCGTCATGGACGGCCCAAAGAATGTCATGCAGCTGCGTCTCCGGCCCGCCCAAGACGAAAAACCCATTTTCTGTCATGATTTTTTGTCATAGAAGTAGGACCCCACCACATCTATGATGATGACGGGTTTTGTCACAATTATCGTCATAGAAGTGTCATAAGTATGACAGAAAAAAATTCGTTCGACCCAAAATGTCACAAATGTGTCTTTTTTGTGTAGTGAGATATCGATAGTTGTATAGTATTGGCGCCAGACCAGTCAACTAAGAAGACCCAGTCACAGAAGAACCATACCAAGATGAAAATATAGAAGAATTGAGGAAAAGGTTATGCCACTACACGAAGAGCTCAGAGAAGGAATTTTTCCCGAGAATCTGAGAAGACCGACACTGTCAAGAATAAGGATGGATTATATGAGTTTTGATGGAACCGTAACAATGCTTCTAAGGGCGGTAGCACCCCAGACCCCTGTGACGATTGATGGATTTCGAGAAGACCCCCAAACCTAACCTATTTCTTGCTAGCCTCTCCGAATCTCGAGGACGAGATTCATTTTAAGGGTGGTAGGTTTGTAACATCCCAAAATTATAAATTTTGGAATGTTATACTAAATAGATAGTTATGATTGATTGTGTGAAATTGAGTGAAATTTGAAACTTTTTGGAAGTTAAATGAGTGGGAATAAAAGGACTTTCCCAAACTTTCACTTTGCATTTCTGATCTACGTGAATTCAAATTATTTTCGAATACAAAACCCTAGAGAGAAGATGACATGACTTCTTCCATTTAAATAACTGAAAAGGGTTTTTGAAAATATTTGAGTTTCATTCGAAAATATTTTCCAATTTAGAAACTTTATGTAACTCAATGATTTTCATGAGAGAAGATAAAATGACTTCTTCAAAACATATGAAATATGAGTTAGGAGTTTCAAAGAATCAAATTCAAAGTCCCTTTGAAATTATTTTCAATTTGGAGTTATTTGGTTTGTATTCGAATTATTTTTCTCCAAAAATAAAATATATGGAAAATAGGGCAAAATGATTCCCTACATCAGAAAATTGGAGAGAAATAAATTTGGAATCATTTTGGTTTTTGTAAATGATTTTTATTGGGTTTTATTATAGCTGTAGCACTTTTTGCTTTATTTAAATTTTTGAGGATTTTATTTGATGCTAGAAAAATGTTCAAGTTGTAGAAAATCGTTTTCTGAATTTATTATATATTATATGCCTATAGTATATTTTTAGTTTATTTTTTTTATTTTATTTTCTGTAAAAAATATATATTTTTAAAAAACTTCTAGGCCACCGAACTGGGCCGGCCCAGCAAATCACCAGGCCACGGCCTAGCCGGCCGGCCGCCGCGCCCGGGACGGAGTCCCGAGCCGCCACGGCATCACCGCCGCGCTGACCTCGACGTCCGTGCCGAGGCCGGGCTCCTCTGCCCCTTGTCCAAGGCATTGCGCCCCCTCCTCCTTTAAATACCAGAGCCCCGGGCCCCGTTCCTCCTCCTCGCCCCGCACTCGCGACGCTGCCGCCGCATGTCGCCGGAGCTGCTGCCACCTTGCTCCGTCCCTTGACGTGAACCGCCGCCGACGCCGCCATCCTCCTCGCCTCGACGCATCGCCCCTCCCCGTCCACTCCGCCCTCGCCGCAGGCCACTAGAGCCACCGCTCCGGTCGAGCCGAGCCACCCGTCGTCGTCTTCTCCGACGCCAACGAACCCCGCCGCCGCCGCCAGCCGTTGGATCTGCATCCAACGATCCAGATTTTGGTTTGTTTTTTTGTTAAACGTTTTCTTCTATTCTGTGAACGTTCATTAGTTAGGGTTTGCAGCGAACGTTTTCGTTCGTTAGGTTTCTGTTAGTGAGCGTTCGCTCTGTAGTTTTTACTTTTTTCCTTCTCTGTTTAATTTCGGCCAGGGACCCATCCGTGAATAGTTTTCTTACAGATTAGTCCCTGATCTTTAATCGATCACTACTTTTACCCCGTTTATCCAAATCCAACGAAACCAATGCCCACTTCTTCGTTATGATCCCCTCTATCCAGATGATCAACTTAAAAATGTTTTTGAAAGTTTAAAATTTGATTTCAAACATATTTGAATTTGAACTTCTTTTGTTCATAACTCGAGTTCTATGACTCTGATTTGAGTGATTTTTTTGCAAATCGAAACTCTTGACCTAAACTTTCTGATAAGGCCAAATTCACCCAATTTTGGTACTGTTAGAAATTGTTTTTTGTTGCAATAGTTAATTGCTTGGTTTTGAAGTTTCCTGAATTGTTTTCTTCGTTCTTTCTGATCTTTTGAGTGATTCCTTATGTGTGGTTACTATTGCTTGCTTACGATAGATTGACCGGAGTGTGACGAGTATAACTATTAGGAGTTATGAGTGCGAATCATCTTCATCAACAGTACAGGCAAGTTCACACTTTGATCATACTTTTATCACCCAGTTTCTATGCATTAGTTTCAACCCTCAAACATTGCATGAGTAGGTTTGATAACATGTGGGTACTGGTAAGTAGTTGATGAGGCAGGAACCTATTGTCTTGTATTCAAACCTTGGGAGTTACTATGTTATGTTTATACTGGTATGCTATGCTCGTAGACGTGGTTTGGTTTGAGAGAATTCATGGCACATGTGAGAGTTATTGTTAAACTAAGGTGGCTACTTTAATACACATCTGGGTGGATTGGTTGGGGAACCCTGGAGCACCCAGTGGTTTGCCCGGGCACCTGGAGAACCCAGTGCTTGCCCAAGGGGAACCCGGAGTACCCGTGTGATCACCCTATGGAATGCCACCCAGGCTCAAAGGGATCATAAGATTATTCATGCTAGAAACTTCCGTGTGCAGCCACAAGCCATAGTTGGGTATGTTGCGTGACCTCTTTCGGTGGTAGGCTAGCAGATGTAGGGGGATGTAGGTGTTACTGTCTACCCAGAGTAAAGAGTTAACGTTTCTGAAAGACTGTGTCTCGGTCATCCGTTTCTCAAACACCATGAAGTGCGAGAAATCCAATGGAGGAGACTGAGTCTTGTGGGGAAAAGTGCGCAAACCTCTGCAGAGTGTACAAACTAATCATGATTAGCCATGTCCCTGGTTATGGACAACTTGAGTATCTGGTACTTGAATTATTTATTTGATCTCATCACCCTATTTAATGAAACTGTTGGGTTATTAATAATTTGGGATTGAGTTGGAGGAACCTTCTCAATAATTTTCAACCAACTTTGTAGTTAAATAAAATATATTCCTTTGTTGTCGGGAAAAGATGGCTTTATACAAAAATTAACCTTTGAGCCTCCACCAGCCAAATATGCATGTAGTGATAGCCATTATTCAGCATTGCTCTACAGTGTGAAATTGCCAGTACATTCAATGTACTGACCTACATGGCTGCAATGTCTAATGTTGCAGTATTCTTATGACGAGTAAGTGATACGTTAGGGTTACGATTTCGACACTCAAGTTTGCCGTTGGTGTTGATGGGAATCCACAACTTGGTTGTTACTTCCGCTATTCGGATTGAGGTAATAGTATTTACGTTACTTATACATGTGATTTAACTCTGTTATAAATCCTCGAGTACTGTGTGTGTCAGCATACCGATCCAGGGATGACACTTAAGCACAGAGACTTGATCCATTCGGGTCGGGTCGCTACATTTATCATGTTGATTCGATTCGTGTCCGCTACTTTAATAATTTTATATGTGGGTGGACTGGTGCTTAGGTGTTGTTCTTACTTGAACAAACCTGCTACTTATGATTAACACCCTCCCAAGCATCCGAAACTACGAGAAAAGTATTAAGAATAAATTCCAACCATAGCATTAAACTTTTGGATCCATTCGGTCCCTTACGGAATAGCGCATAAACTAGGGCTTAAGCTTCTTTCACTCTCGCAACCCATCATCTAATAACTACTCCAAAATGCATTCCCTTAGGCCCAAATATGGTGAAGTGTCATGTAGTCGACAATCACATGACACCACTAAGGGAATCACAACATACATACTATCAAAATATCAAACACATATCAAGTTCACATGATTGCTTGCAACATGATTTCTCCCGTGACCTCAAGAACAAAAGTAACTACTCACAAGTGATAAACATGCTCAAGATCAGAGGGGTATTAAATAGCATAACGGATCTGAACATATAATCTTCCACCAAATACATCATATAGTAATCAACTACAAGATGTAATCAACACTACTAGTCACCCACAAGCACAAATCTATAGTTCGGTACAAAGATTGAACACAAGAGATGAACTAGGGTTTGATTTGAGATGGTGATGTTGAAGATGTTGATGGAGATTGCCCTACCCAAGATGGGAGAGTTGTTGGTGATGATGATGACGATGATTTGCCCCTTCGGGAGGGAAGTTCCCTTGGCAGAATCGCTCCGCCGGAGGGCAAAAATGCTCCTGCCCAAGTTCCGCCTCGAGACGGCGGCGCTCCGTCCCGAAAGTCCTCTCCTTATTTTTTATAGGTCAAAATGACTTATATCCCAGAACATGGGCACCGGAGGTGGGCCTGGATGAGCACAACCCACCAGGGCGCGCCTGGGGGCCCAGGCGCGCCCTGGTGTCTTGTGCTCACCAGGGTGGCCCCCTCCGGTACTTATTTGCTCCAATATTTCTCATGTATTCCATAAATAATCCTCGTGAAATTTCAGCTTGTTTGGAGTTGTGCAGAATAGTTGGCCTGACATAGCTTTTCTAGGTCCAAATTTCCAGCTGCCGGAATTCTCCCTCTTTGTGTGTACCTTGCAATTATGAGAGAAAAGTCATTAGAATTACTCCAAAAAGCATTATTATGCATAAAAACATCATAAATAACAGTAGGAAAACATGATGCAAAATGGACATATCAACTCCCCCAAGCTTAGACCTTGCTTGTCCTCAAGAAAAAACCGAAATCGAAAAACATGTCCACATGCTTAGAGAGAGAGATAGATAGAGAGAGAGAGAGGTGTCGATAAAAACAAAATGCAAACATAGAAGCATCATGTAGATTATTATAACAACAACAAATTTAAACATAAGACTTTTATCATAGAACTTTTGTCATAGAAGTATAAAGCATGAACTCTATTAGAAACCAACAAACTGTGTTCTCGGTCAACTTTGCAACTACAATTCATTATCTTTTTAGGAAGGGTCATGTATCGGAGCCTTTAGGCAAGTCCACATACTCAACCATCATATAGTCTTCTATGATTGATAACACTCACCGCATACACATGAGTAAGACATTTCAACCGGACACATAGAAAGATAGGGGCTTATAGTTTCACCTCCCAACGTATTCACCTCAAGGGTGATGTCAACAATAATAACTCATGCCACCCATATTCAACTGGACATATGTGCCTAGATCTTTCCTCACCACATGATGCTTGCCAAAGGAGAAAAATAGAACGGAATAGAGAGAAAACTTTGGCTCTTGCATAAAAGTAAATACATAAAAGTAAAAGATAGGCCCTTCGCAGAGGGAAGCAGAGGTTGCCATGCGCTTTTTTGTTTGTATGCTCAACCCCTTAGTGCAAAATAAAGTCACATCATATTGCCCCTTGTGATGGCAACCTTTATTATGCAGTCTGTCGCTTTTATTCTTCACCATCACAAGTTCGTACAATGCTCAATTTTCTCTTACACTAAATGATCTCACACCTTTAGAAGCAATTTTTATTGCCTTATTGCACCGATGACAACTTACTTGAAGGATCTTGCTCAATCCCTAGGTAGTTGTGGTGGACTCTTGAAAATAAGATTTGGGTTTAAGGTTTTTTGGATGCACAAGTAGTATCTCTATTTAGTGCAGAATTTTTGGCTAGCAAGGATAGGGGGCAAGCACCACATATTAAAGGATCTATGACAATATAACTTCTATGTGAATATGAACAAACATAAATCATTACATTGTTTTCCTTGTCCAACGTCAACAATTTTGGCATATACTATATTTATGGGGGCTCACAATCCCAAAAGATTTCCAGGATAGTGTATTTATATGTGAATGTTCTCTTCCCTTATTAATTCTTTCATAAGTTGCATCATTGACCAATGCTATGTTTGTTAATCTCTAATAAAATTTCCTACCTATACTTTTGCTTATGTGGTGTCATCACCTGCCATAAGATTAGCATATGATCTTTTTAATTTATTTCCTTTCTTTTAATTGCAACATGAAAGTAAAGAAAGCAAAAAGTCAAACTAAACTTTATTATATATCTCGCACATGATTACAAGGATAGATCATTAAGGAAACTCTCGAAAATAAAGGATCGAACTAAACTTTTGTTCATCTAAAGCAAAAGATAACTATGGATCGAACTAAAATAAGTAATGGCAAAAGATAGTGGGGTGATACGATATCGGGGCACCTCCCCCAAGCTTGGCGGAAGCCAAGGGGAGTGCCCATACCCGAAACTCAATTTTCTTTTGGTGATGAAGAAGAAGGTGGTGGTGGTGAAGTAGATGCGATCTTGTCCTCGGGTTTCCATGGCAGAGGTCCACTATCGTAAAATGAAGAATGAGTCTCACGGGTCCTGCAACTGGCAGCCAAACTCATACCTTTAAACCTCGCCTAATATTCAAAGACTTGGTTTTGAAGATCATAGATCTGGCTTTGGAGGAAGTTTATTTGCTCATTGAGGGTGAAGACGATGTCCTTCATGGACTTGCCATCCACCTTGAGATCACGGGTAAGGTCCGTAATCATAAGGTGATTGGCATTGAGTCGACACTCCACCATCCCCTTGCACTGGAAGACTTCCTTCTCCATAGCTTCAAGCCCGGCCTCCACGGTCCCCATCCCCTTAGGACCTAGCACATCGCGGATGTGAAGCACCCCCTCATGTATATGGATGGCCTAAGGGTGCTGCACCACCTCCCGCAAATATGGGTTGATGATGTTCTTGAAGAACCTGTCCTTGGAGGAGCTTGAAGCGGCCATGGTAGGTGGGATCTGATAGAAAACAACAAGGAAAAGAGAACAGAAGATTTCTCCGTGATACGGTGGTCAATAGGTTCGGGGGGTATATAAAGATTTTTTATCTTGGGAAACAAGCAAACGGAAGAAAAACGGAGTCCGGAAGGTACCCGAGGTGGGCACAACCCACCTGGGCGCGCCTGGCAAGCTAGGCCAGGCACGCCAGGGTGACCTTCCTGGTTGCTTCTTATTTTCCTAATTTTTGTTATATTCCAAAACTGACAAGAAATTTTTTTTGCGGATTTTTCGGAGTCCGTTTACTCAACGTATCACTCCTCTTTTTTCACGATTCTAGAGTGTTCCAGAAGGACTCTTTTATGTGTTCTTCCGGTGTCAATGTTTGGATAATATTACTTTCAACATTAATGGGCGGACCTGAGATATAATGTTTTATTCATTGCCCATTAACAACCTTCGAGTTAGTACCTTCGGCATTATTTATTTTGATAGCTCTAGACCGATAAACCTCCTCGATAATATAGGGTCCTTCCCATTTAGAGAGGAGTTCTCCTACAAAGAATTTGAAACGAGAGTTGTACAAAAGAACATATTCTCCAACTTTAAACTCACGCTTTTGAATTCTTTTATCATGCCATCTTTTAACTTTTTCTTTAAATAACTCGGCATTTTCATAAGCTTGGGTTCTCCATTCATCCAATGAGCTAATATCAAATAACCTCTTTTCACCAACAAGTTTGAAATCATAATTGATTTCTTTGATTGCCCAATATGCTTTATGTTCTAACTCAAGAGGCAAATGACAAGCTTTTCCATAAACCATTTTATAAGGAGACATACCCATAGGATTTTTGTATGCTGTTCTATAAGCCCAAAGTGCATCATCTAATTTCTTAGACCAACTCTTCCTGGACCTATTGACAATATTTTGCAAAATTAATTTTATTTCTCTATTGCTAAGTTCAACTTGACCACTAGACTGAGGATGATAAGGTGATGCAATTCTATGGTTAACATCATACTTGGCAAGCATTTTACGGAAAGCACCATGAATAAAGTGTGAACCACCATAAGTCATTAAATATCTAGGGACTCCAAACCTTGGGAAAATAACTTCCTTAAGCATTTTAATAGAGGTGTTGTGATCAGCACTACTGGTTGGATAACTTCTACCCACTTAGTAGCATAATCAACAACAACCAAAATATGTGTATACCCATTAGAGGAAGGAAAAGGTCCCATGTAATCAAATCCCCAAACATCAAATGGTTCAACAGCAAGTGAATAATTCATAGGCATTTCTTGATGCTTACCGATATTACCTATTCTTTGACATTCATCACAAGATAAGACGAACTTACGGGCATCCTTGAAGAGAGTAGGCCAATAAAATCCAGATTGCAATACCATGTGAGCAGTTCTGTCTCCAGCATGATGCCCTCCATAAGCTTCAGAGTGACATTTCCGTAGGATTTGTCCCTATTCATGCTCTGGTACACAACGTCTAATAATACCATCTACTCCTTTATAAAGATGTGGGGCATCCCAAAAGTAATGTATTAAATCATAGAAGAATTTTTTGTTTTGTTGGTATGTAAAGCTAGGTGGTAAATATTTAGCAACAATGTAATTAGCATAGACAGCTTACCAAGGAGTGTTATTAGAAACATTTATTGCTGCTAACTGCTCATCAGGAAAACTATCATCAATAGGTAGTGGGTCATCAAGCACATTTTCAAGCCTAGACAAGTTATCAGCTACGGGGTTCTCGGGTCCTTTTCTATCAGTGATATGTAAATCAACTTCTTGTAGCAAGAGAACCCGTCGAATAAGTCTAGGTTTAGCATCTTTCTTTTCCATAAGATATTTAATAGCAGCATGATCAGTGTGAACGATAACTTTAGAGTCAACAATGTAAGATCTAAAATTATCACAAGCAAACACCACTGCTAGAAATTGTTTTTCAGTAGTTGCATAATTTCCTGGTGCACTGTTTAGAGTTCTACTAGCATAATGAATAACATTCAGTTTCTTATCAACTCTTTGTCCTAGAACAACGCCAACAACATAATCACTAGAATCACACATAATTTCAAAAGGCAAGTTCCAATCAGGTGGTTGAACAACAGGTGCAGAAATTAAGGCTTTCTTGAGTGTTTCGAAGGCTTCTGAACAACCATCATAAAAAACAAAAGGAACATCCTTTTGCAAAATATTTGTAAGAGGCCTAGAAATTTTAGAAAAGTATTTGGTAAATCTCCTATAGAAACCAACATGACCTAGGAAACTACGAATACCTTTGATATCTTTAGGACACGACATTTTCTCAATTGCATCAACCTTAGCTTTGTCCACTTCCATACCTCTTTCAGAAATTTTATGGCCCAAAACAATACCTTCATTAACCATAAAGTGACACTTCTCCCAATTCAAGACAAGATTTGTTTGCTCACATCTCTGCAAAACTCGATCAAGATTGCTTAAACAATCATCAAAAGATTTCCCATAAACAGAGAAGTCATCCATGAAAACCTCAATAATCTTTTCACAAAAATCAGAGAATATAGCAGTCATACATCTTTGGAAGGTAGCAGGTGCATTGCAAACTAAAAGGCATACGTCTATAAGCATAAGTTTCAAAGGGACAAGTGAAAGTGGTCTTTTCTTGATCAGGTTGAGAAACATGTGTTTTTGAAAAACTAGAATATCCATAAAGGAAGCAAAAATGTGTGTGCTTAGATAATCTTTCTAGCATTTAATCGATAAAAGGCAGAGGGTAATGATCTTTTCTAGTTGCTTTATTTAATTTTCTAAAATCAATTACCATTCTCAGAGCTGTAACAATTCTTTGTGGAATAAGTTCATTCTTATCATTAGGAACAACAGTAATACCTCCTTTCTTAGGAACACAATGTACATGAGTTACCCATCTACTATCAGCTATAAGATAGATTTTACCTGCTTCCAGAAGTTTTAATATTTCCGTTCTTACCACTTCCTTCATCTTCGGATTTAACCGACGACGTTGGTGATCAACAACGAGTTTAGCACCAGGTTCCATATTAATCTTGTGCTGACATAGAGTGGGACTAATGCCCTTTAAATCATCAAGAGTATATCCAATAGCAGCTCGGTGCTTCCTTAGAACTTTTTATCATCAAGATAAGCATATTTCAAAGTGTGTGGCCGTTGTTTTAATTCAAACACAGGATCACCTTTAGGTGGAGGAGGACCTCCTGGAGTTTCAATAGGCAAATTGTGTTTAAGCAGAGGACGTTGTTCAAAGAAAATCTCATCTATTTCATTTCTTTCATGCATATGTAAATCATTTTTATTGTTTAGCAAATATTGTTCTAGAGGATCAGTAGGAGGCGCAGCAAAAATTGATTATGAGTGATACAAGACATCACTTATGACGAGAATTTCAATTGGTAGGCAAACTTGCCTATCACATCTAAGGATGGCAATTTTATCCACAGACATGGATACCTGTGGGTACCCGACCCGAATGGGTAGGGTTTGGGTACATTTTTACGTCCATGGGCAGCACCCGAACCCAACCCGATTATTCATGGTTAGGGCATGGATATAATTATGTATCCGTGATATACCCGAACCTGACCCGATAGTATAACATGTAGGGCAAAATTCCAATGACCCACACTATGCCACCTTCCAATATTTGTTTTCTTTATAGAAATGATAAATAAATTGTGCAATCCCTCCCAAACGTAATTTACTCCAGCGCCACTTCACATTCTTTTTTTTGAGCTGACGCATTCTTGTATCTCCTCGTTAAACAAATCGTCATTAAGCAGCGACTCCCGTCTCCTCGACTTGCTCCTCCCGTAGCCCTAGGAACAGCCGCCGACGCCGCCAGCCCTCACGACCTCACCACAACACTTCAGCAACCAACGCCACCACTGGACAGTGGCAGTCCAACGCCCCAACTCCATATCCAATCGACCCCTCTATCTCTGCTTCTCCACGCACACACGGGGACAACGGCGGGCCGAGGCAAGGTTCTGATATGCGATGCAGAGCGATGCGACGTTCAATAGCGCTGCTGCGCGCAGGACCAGGAGCATGACGGCACGGGTGTCCCGGGAGGCAGCCGCAGACCACGACGAGGAGCCTGTCCGGTCTGAGGAGGCTAAATTTCGTGATTTGACCCTTTTTCCAAACAAATTCAGGATCTGACCCCACTTTGAAATATTTTCGGGATTTGACCCTTTTGCTACCACCTGAGCTCCTGGCGGTAGGGTTAGACAGCCTACCGCCAGAGTATCTGGCGGTAGGGTGTGACGGAGGGGGACGGCGGCCGTCACCGCGCGCTGACGTGGATAAGTACCTTACCGCCAGGAAACCTGGCGGTAGGCTGTCTAACCCTACCGCCAGAGACCCTGGCGGTAAGGTGTGGCAGGATTTTGCCAACTGCATTCTCAGAACGAAATATGCTCACGTCAAGGCGGTAGGTCCACCCTACCGCCAGACCCATGGCGAGGGTCATGCGATCCTACCGCCCGAGGCTCTGGCGGTATGGTCCTGCGTTTTGCCGTATAAAGTTCCTATAACGAAATATGCAAGGGCCCTGGCGGTAGGTTCACCCTACCGTCATGGGGACTGGCGGTAGGTTGTGTAACCCTACCGCCAGGTTTCCTGGCGGTAGGGACCTCTGTTTTGTTTTTCCAAGTTCATTTGGTTGCTTGTTTTCAAATTCAATATCACAGCAAGTTTCACAAATATGACAGCAATATCATAGATTTTAAACAATTAAATTTGGGCATCACGTAGATCCATATTAAGATAACTTGAAGTGCATAGAACATTTCAAACACATAGATCCACAAATAGCAAACACATAGTTCCACATAGTTTCGCAACCACTAGACAAGTTCAACCAAACTAAAAGAGCCAAGTGTCGAAGAGCATAATCACTTGCTCCTTCCCCTCTTGGAGGTACGGTCCTTATTACTCTTTAAACGAGTCTCTTCGGTCTTCTTCCTGGGACGGCGAGGAACCGGTCTCTGGAAAGGGTCCGGACTCAGCAAATCCTTCTTCTTCGGATTCCTCTTCGGCAGCTGAGATGCCTGAGATGTTTGAGTTGGTGGAGGTCCATAATCTTCATCGTACTCCTCCCCGTTGCTCTCATCCTCCTCCTCCTCCTCCTCCTCCTCTTCTTCATGTGTGGCCTCCTCATCCTCATCCTCTTCCTCCTCCTCCTCCCCAACCAACCCGGACGATGAGGGAGCATGGCTCGATGAGCCGATGAGACCTGTCTGACTACAGTGATAAGCTTCAATCGACCCAGCTCCAAAGACACCCAAGTAGCCCTACCAGCTTGCGACAATGATGCACGAACTTCGCACTCACAATGAAGCAAGGTCATAATAAGTATCAGATCGACCGATCGCAAGTGAACAAGATGCATCTGCTCGAGGAGGCTGAAATTGTACCTTCATCATCCCACGACTCTGGTCTCCGATTGTATGCTCTGGAAGATCACCTAGTGCATCCGAGGCTTCAAAGATGCATCTGTTCAGGTTCTTTGGATCTGCAACGACATAAGTCAGTCACGATGACGAATAAAATATTTTAAATACGACAGTCGGTTCAAACTTACCACTCTGTTGATGAGGGGTGCAAACTCCCTAAATCCACTGGGCATATCTCTGATGCCGGTCTGATATGCCTGTTCATCGGGGTCATCCCTCTCCAGCTCCGTGATGTCTTCCGCCGTCCATCGAGGCCTGAGACGAAGACGGTGCTTCTGGCCATCATCGTACCACCTCATGTGTCGGCCCAGGTAATCATCCCAGTTAGTCACTCTCCTCTCCACATCTTTACGGTACCTCTGTCCGTTCCACTCCGTCACATGAGTCTTATGCTCCTCTCCCCAGTCTGTGATCGACTGATTCTTCTGCCGGCTCATCCTGCAAGGCATAAGCAACAAGAATCATCATAAGAGTAATAAGATCATCATTAGCAACAAGAAACATGATAATCATGGAGAACAAAGAGCTCACAGGTGGAGCGCGTGTCCGCCGGTATCGGTGGGCTGGCCCGGTGGGGTATGCTGATAAATCCCAAACTGCGTGGTCAAGCGTTGTGGCAAATGCCACTCGACGGCGTACACACAGATCATGGGCACGATGCACCGCCAGAGACCATGGTCCGCATCGCACATCATGTTCAGATCAAAGTCCCACTGTCGTTCTTCTCGATACGGCCACCAGTTTACCTATTACATATACCTTGGTAAGTTCACACTCTCGGTCAAAAGTGGAATCAAAGAGAAAGGTGTTGGGCGAGTTCATATACCTGCGTAAGGCCAAAGCGTCCAACTCGTTGGTGTAGGTCTTGTACGAAGTCTTGTTTAGGCCCGTGAAGAGTTTGACAACGTCCCACTCATAAGCTACGGTGGGGGTTCGAGTCTCGTCGCCTTCTTCGCCATAGTCTTCCCATGGGCGTCTTCGCAACTTCTCCGGACGCCCCACCGGCAGCCGCTCCCACATCCAAATGGAGAAGGCCCAGACAAAGTCACCCATATTGGAATTGTCTCCCGTCCTCTACGTTGCGTCGTCAAGCTGAAAAACATCAAATGAGGATCAGATATAAGAACATGTCATGGACACACTTTCGTAGGTAGGTGGGTAGGCAATTAGACACTCTCTTACCGAACGGTATAGGTAGGCGAGAGATGCGGTCCCCCAACTGTACCCTGATCCCAGTCGGCTAGGAAGAACAGATACGACCAGTTGGCAGAGTTCCCAGAGCTGTCTGGAAACACGACATCCGTGAGAAATACCACAGGTAGGCCCTCGCGTACCACTCCACAGTTGCCTCGTCTGCGCCTTCGGGGCATGTCTTCCGGTGCTCCGAGAGCTAGATCAACGGCACACCGGATGTACGGTTACTCTTGGCACGGGGCAGTCACCGATGAGGGTGGTGACCCTCTCCTGCCAGTTGGTCCTCTCCACTCGACTGGTGAGTGCATGACCCTCGATCGGCATGGCAGTAATCATCTGATCCTCGAGGGTCACCGTCATCTCCCCGCATGGCAGATGAAAAGAATGGGTCTCCGGTCGCCACCGGTCAATCAACGCTGTCAGAGCTGCGCGGACAAGCGTCGGCGGCTGACGCTTGAACTGCAACATGAAATCCAACAGTCGGGCTCTCTTGAAGAACGGCGCGTAGCACTCGTCGTAGTCCATATGCCCATGAACCCCGTGACCCCTCATGCGGCTGGAGCATCTGTCAAAAATTGAACGCCAAAAGTTAGGAAATTATTTTCGTCAATCCGAAAACTTGGATCAAAATTTCATTCATATAACTTACCTCTCGGTTCTCTATGAAACGGGCATGATGACCCTTGTCGAATGCCGATCAGCGTCTTGATACCGTGGGCGATGTTGTCCGCAAGAGGTGGCCGCCTTTAATAAAATTTCATAAACAAAAGCACCATAAGCATAAAGCATACATAAGCAAAAGATGAACTCAAATCATATCAACATGCATCATATCAAAATAAAATTTTAAGCATATTTCTCCAACAACATCTACTACACATGATGGATCAAATCATATCAACATGCATCATATCAAAAAAAAAATCCTCCAACATACATCATATCATCATATTTTTAAATAATGTTTTCCAAAAAACATCTTCATATCATCATATCAATATGAATCATCAAACTATGGTTCAGCTTCACACTAGATCCTATCATCATATCAACATGCATCATCAAACTAGGGTTCATCCTCATATCAACATTACATCATATTTTTTTAACAAAATAAATTATGAACTAGGGTTCATCTTCACACTAACATATGAACTATTGATTACAACTCATATCCAATACCACTAGTTACTAAAGAACTAAGAACTACAACTACAATCAATCTTAGGTGAAAAAAATCCAATCTAAGTTCAAAAACATGAGGGATTTCAAGCAAATAATGCGTCGAATCGGAAGCAAGTTTGCAAAAACTAATTGGAGGGATCGGAGGAGCTTACGTTTCTCTCTTCGGGGCCATCTCGATCCGCCAAAACGGTGAAGAAACGGTGAAGATCGGAGGGGGAGAGTGGAGGAGATGAGAGAGGGAGAGAGGGGCGCGACTTGGGGGAGAAAATGGATGAACTGCCGACTTGGGGGAGGGGAGGGGTGGGGAGAAGGGAAGTGGTGCGGGCGTCTCGGGCGAAATAACTGCCCGGACCCTACCGCCAGGGGCTACGGCGGTAGGGTTACACATCCTACCGCCCGGGCCCCTGGCGGTAGGGTGCGACGGAGGGGGGACGGCGCCGTCTCCGCGTGCTGACGTGGATAAGTTTCCTACCGCCAGGGTCCCTGGCGGTAGGCTGTGTAACCCTACCGCCAGAGGCCCTGGCGGTAGGAAAAAGGGTCAAATCTCGAAAAAATTTCAAACGGGGGTCAGATCCTGAATTTCTTACCAAAAAGGGTCAAAACACGAAATTTTGCCGTCTGAGGAGGTGACGGCCACACCAAACATCCGACGCTCAGGGTAATAACCCTTTGTTCTATCAATCCCTCTCTTGTATGCCTAGTGTATCTGTACGTGAATGTGCAGCTTGTCTTGTTCGTGAATTTCTCCAAAGTACTCTTGTACTTCCGTGTACGGTAGCAATTGGAGCAGACTAATTTTGTACTTCAGTTTCAGTGTCCAGTACCAATTTCTGCAAATTACTCTTGTACATCAGTAGCAATGGTCACTAGTTACTAATTGGTTCACAGTTCATATTTGGCACATGGCTTGATTTGTAGTCTGTAGATAGGCATGTTAATTTGTAAATTATGTATTGCCGCATCAGTGAATTTCAATCTGACATGTAATATTGGTAGGTCTACCTTTGTCCCTAAAAGAATAAAGATAGAAAAATTAATTTAGGTTGGTAGTTACCATTCACTACAACCGAGAGACCATAGTATTTCCAAGTGCATGCAGATTTTTTTCCTTTGAATCTGATCAAGATATTATGTACCTTGTCTCACTTTTAGCTGAATCTGAAGACTCTTTTTTTGCATGTATAGACCATTAGCTTCTCAAGGCCCTATTGTGGTTAACCATGAAAATGTTAACTCAATTTGGTAGCCCAACATATAACGCTCAAGCTCCGGTGTTACATTATTGCTACAGTGCATGTGGTGTCTGGTCTTTAGTCTCTGGCCTCTGGGTGCCGTGTCGCCTTGTCCCGCACGAGATGCGATGTAGTAAGTTTCTTGCTGTTTGTTTTGGCATGCTGGTACCTCTTTTCTTTACTTTAATTGCAACTATTATTGGTATGTACTCTAATCTTGAATCTGAAGGCATCAATCTATGGTCGGGCAATAGCCTATTATCTAAAAAAAATGTGGTTGTGCACTTGTGGATCTGAGAGATTATTTGGTGATGTGCACTTTTCTAAGTCGTTTTGTTAGAGACGATTTGCTGTTGTGCACTTGTGCTATGTTGTTCTGTTAAAATTTGAGAGCTTATATTGAGAGCTTATGTGTATTTTCTATACGTGTTGAGAGAACCCAACGGATATCCATAACTGATAGATATTCATCGGGTTTGGAAATGGATATTGTTTTTTGCCCATGGATTTTTTCATGGATGGGCACATAATGTCTTCATGGATTTGGATATGGATTTCAAATTGTTCAACCCGAGCCGAACCCGACCCATTGCTGTGACTCTTGTTCATCTTTCGATGGGTGTGTTCCGAGCTCAGGACGATCCTGCCTGAACATCAAAGACAACCAAGTGATCTTGCTGCAAGGTCTGACCTCACCCACCTCATTCCTTTCGACTCGTTCGTACCCATGTGGACATGGCGCACCCCGAAATTATACAAATTACAGATGGTGCTACACTTGGGTGAACACTAACTACTTTGATATTTTGAAGTGAGAGATCACTCTAATAAAAAGCGACTACCGCGCAATCAAGAAGGGTGCATCGAGAGGGATAAACATCTCAGGCAATACATAATAGCATGATATGGTATAGCTCCTTCTGACGGAGAAGTCTTTCATTTCTTCGTCTTCGGCATTCGTGTCGGTGTTCACCTTCGCAAAGTTTGCCACCACCTTGTCGATGCACCAGATAATATTGCTATCTCTATAACTAATAAAATAAGTGCATTACTTAAGGTTGATATGCAGGTCATTAAAGTGACAATCATATGGCTCCAGCCATCATGCCGAATCATGACACGCAGGTCATGTTAATCAAATTACATCATGTAGTCATCTCATACATAATCGAATTAGTATGAGCACTGCTATACCACATCACATGCACGTCCTGCAAAACCAAGTTAGACGCCTCTAATCGGTTTATGCAAAATTTTATTTTACATGGCTTCTAAGGTTTTGACTTAAACCACAACGACCAACGTACATCATCAAGTATGATAGTTCATGTCGCTAGATTAACTTTGCGGGGTGTATGAAGCACGAGATAATAAAATCTCGAACCCATACTATACTTCGTCATACACATGACCCCCATGCAGATCATATCTGCACTGCCCTTTTGTTTGCGAAATTTCGTCTTTCTTTCTAACTATGGTGGATTTCAACGAACTGTTAGCACTTCGTTGATCAATCAGGATCGGATTGCCAGAACATTGAAAATCCACCATGCTGTTATCAAGATCAGAAATATGCAAATTCCAGGGAAGTAACAAGAACATCGGCTAACAGATTTCATCTACTACCCGCACAAATAATTTTTAGTAATAGGAATCATCTATTACCTAATTATATTGTGCAACACCCATACATCTCTATGTATTCTAGATCGCAACCTGCATCTACGCATAGCACGGCTCATGATGCCACTCTAGGGAAACGTAGCAGAAAACAAAAAATTTCCAACTTACGCACCAGCCCAGGACCACTATGGAGACTACATACAAGGTTTGATCTTTTTCGTTACCGACTCGTAGCGCAACGGAAGTAGAGTCGATGACGATCAGCGGTGAAGATCCCCGCAGCTAGGATTTACATCCTCCCAACCGCGAGGATGTATACCCTCATCTGCCCCTCGGACAACCCTCTGGGAGGTGGACGGACAGTCCCCCGGACAGTGTCACGGACAGCCCTTCGGGAGGACCTTCGAAACTCGGACGGTCACTCAAACAGCCCTTCGGGAGGACCTTTGAAAATCGGACGTTCACACGGACAGCCCTTCGGGAGGCACTCTCGAACTAAGACCGAAACTACGATCTCTCCATAGAGTTGCACACATATGGTGTCATCTATCCGGCAGGGCTTCACCGTCCAGAGCTAGTTCCTGCCGGAACCCAGACAGACTTTCGACTCTGCGAAACTATTTCGCTGGGAGGGAGAGAGAAGCCAGATCATGCATGGCACTTGTATGTGAGAAAGAGTGTGTCTTTAGGCAGCCCCCTCCACCCCTATTTATAGGCTAAGCCCAAGGGTGGCTTCTCCAAGAAGCCAAACAAAAAGCCCTTTCACTATTCATGACAACATTTTTCAGTGTCTGTTCGAACTGAAAATATTTATGTGGACTCAGAACATTTCCAGTACCCACTAAAATAATGTTCAACGTGTTCCGAAACAATTTCGGTTTAGTGATTTTTATCTGCGAAAAGCAAACAAGAATGTGTTTTTACTATTCATGAAGACAATTTTTCGCGTCCATTAAATCTGAAAATATTTCTGTGGGTCTTAGAATAATTCTAGTACCCACTAAAATGATTTCAGATAAGTGAATTTCATCTGCGAAAAACAACCAAAGCGGTACCGGCAGCTCCGGAACATTTCCGGTTTTTATCCCGAAAAATTCCCAGAAATTTCCAGAATAATTCTGGCACCCTCCAAGAATTATCAGGAATGTCCCGAAACCAATTTGACTTAATGGTATATCCCAAAAAAAACTTTTCGGTTTTACAAAACTATTTCGCTATTCTCTCTCCGGAACTCTTCCATTGTCTCCGAAGCTTTTTTGGCAAATTTCTCTCAAACTCCCTGTCCAGTATTCAGCAGATAGATGACCCTTAAGCGTGTGACCCTATAGGTTCAGTGAAGCATAGACATCCGATCAATGATCAACATCGGAGCCGTGGACACCCATATTGACCCCTATACCCACACGAATGAATATTCGAGTGAACCTCCTGTTGCTTCGTGATATGTTTCAAATACCCGAGGTGAGACATGTTGGCATCCCCGTGGATCAACAACTTGTCCACTATGCTAGTTACCTCGTTACCGATATTGTTCTCTTTTCTCGTTCCCATGTTTCGGCATCCCCTGATTAAATCACAAAGTGTCTGGCCAGACGATGATGGATAGCGTAACACCGAGAGGGCCCAGAGATGTCTCTCCATCATCAGAGGAGCAAATCCCAATCTTGAGCTATCAAGTTACTTGACATACTTTTCCATGAACCCGTAAGTCGCCGTAATAGCCACCCATTTACGGATGACGTTTAACAAACCCCAAAGTTCATGAAGCAAGCATGAAGAAACTCGATACTCTCATGGTCTAAGGAATCATGCAAACATTAACCATCTCTATGTTATTTACCATTAAATTGTGACGAATGAATCTCATAGCATAACATCAATCCGGGTCGATTCAACACAAATATTCTCTTAACATTGTGCCCTCAAAGTTGCTGGCATAGACATGCCCATGATCAGGAAAACAGAACCATCATGCAACACTTGAGCTAGTCTTAGAGGCCAGACTAAGAATACTGCTTGCCGTTTATTATTCCACACGTGCATATTAGTCTTCCTCCGAGCCTCGTGTTATTGCAGACTCGAGAACCATAGCAGTTATAGCATGGAACATAAACATAATTATGAACTTGGGGATAAATAATATCATTTATTATTGCCTCTAGGGCATATTTCCTACACTTTTCGATAAGTAAGAGTGTCGAACCCAACGAGGAGCAGAAGGAAATAACAAGTGGTTTTCAACAAGGTAATGTCTGCAAGTGCTGAAATTGTAAGTAACAGAGTAGTTTGATAGCAAGGTAATTTATAACGAGCAAGTAATGATAGTAGTAACAAAAGTGCAGCAAGGTAGCCCAATCCTTTTGAGGCAAAGGACAGGCCGAAATGGTCTCTTATAGTAAGCAAAGCGTTCTTGAGGGTACACGGGAATTTCATCTAGTCACTTTCATCATGTTGATTTGATTCGTGTTCGCTACTTTGATAATTTGATATGTGGGTGGACCGGTGCTTAGGTGTTGTTCTTACTTGAACAAACATCCTACTTATGATTAACCCCCTCGCAAGGATCCGCAACTATGAGAAAAGTATTAAGAATAAATTCTAACCATAGCATTAAACTTTTGGATCCATCCGGTCCCTTACAGAATAGCGCATAAACTAGGGTTTAAGATTCTGTCACTCTCGCAACCCACCATCTAATAACGACTCCATAATGCATTCCCTTAGGCCAAAATATGGTGAAGTGTCATGTAGTCGACGTAAACATGACACCACTAAGGGAATCACAGCATACATACTATCAAAATATCGAACACATATTAAGTTCACATGATTACTTGCAACATGATTTCTCCCGTGACCTCAAGAACAAAAGTAACTCTTCACAAGTGATAAACATGCTCAAGATCATAGGGGTATTAAATAGCATAATGGATCTGAACATATAATCTTCCACCAAATAAACCATATAGTAATCAACTACAAGATGTAATCAACACTACTAGTCACCCACAAGCACTAATCTATAGTTCTGGTACAAAGATTGAACACAAGAGATGAACTAGCCTTTGAGATGAGATAGTGATGTTGAAGATGTTGATGGAGATTGCCCTCCCCAAGATGGGAGAGTCGTTGGTGATGATGATGACGATGATTTCCCCCTCCGAGAGGGAAGTTTCCCCGGCGGAATTACTCCACCGGAGGGCAAAAGTGCTCCTGCCCGGCGGCCCTCCGTCCTGAAAGTCCTATCCTTATTTTTATGTCAAAATGACTTATATACCAAAAGATGGGCACCGGAGGTGGGCCTGGATGACAACAACCCACCAGGGAGCGCCTGGGGGCCCAGGCGTGCCCTGGTGTCTTGTGCTCACCAGGGGGCCCCTCTGGTACTTACCTGTTCCAATATTTCTCATTTATTCCATAAAATTCCTCGTGAAGTTTCAGGTTGTTTGGAGTTGTGCAGAATAGGTGGCCTAACATAGCTTTTCCTGGTACAGATTTCCAGCTGCTGGTATTCTCCCTCTTTGTGTGTACCTTGCATATTATGAGAGAAAAGGCATTAGAATTACTCCAAAAAGCATTATTATGCATAAATAACAGTAGGAAAACATGATGCAAAATGGACGTATCAGTCCCGTGCGCACGGGCTCCACTTACCTCGTGCGCACGGGCCCCCTGTGTGTTGCTGTTGGGCTTTGCCCATGTATCCCCATTTCGACCCTCCTTACCCTTTCATCCCTTGGACCAATATATACTTCACCTCCTCCTCCATTTAGACTTAGCTAAGAATAGATCTAGACATTTGAGCTTAGCTCATGTATCTTCCCTTTTGGGATTCCTCTTGTGAGAGAGAACACTCCATTGGAGTTCAAGACCTCCATTGGAGAAGATCCCTAGGGATTCAAGACCTCCTTGTGGGAAGGATCTATATAGATCATCAAGACCTCATCTCCTTCATTGGATTTGGGGTGAACTTTACCATGTATCTTGTTTCCCTTCGATTGTTCATGTACCTTGTGGATCTTGTGTGTTTGCTAGTCTAGTGGATGTGTGATTGGAATTTTTTTCTTGAGCGTTCCTCTTGGGATTCCCCTTTGTGTTCTTCGTGTTCTTCGCGATCTTCGTGGGATTCCCCCTCCAATTCCTGAAAGATCTCCACTTAGGGTTCCACCCTACCACAACAATCCATGCGGAGCAGCTAGCTATGGGTCGTTGTTGAGGGGATCTGATGATGCAAATCTGAGACGCAGAGCATGACATGTTATGTTCTCTAGGAACCCTAGATTTAGAGTGTTTTGTTTTGAGATTGAGTAGAGTTTTGTGTTTGATTTGTTTCAATTTGTGCCTGGCCATGGCAATTCCTTGTATCCAAAATGATGGAAATATGCCCAAGATGCAATAATAAAGTTGTTATTATTATATTTCCTTATTCATGATAAAAGTTTTATTATTCATGCTAGAGTTGTATTGACCGGAAACTTAAATACATGTGTGGATACATAAAAAAATACCGTGTCCCTAGTGAGCCTCTGCTAGACTAGCTCGTTGATCAGAGATGGTTAAGGTTTCCTAACCATAGACATTTGTTGTCATTTGATAACGGGATCACGTCATTAGGAGAATGATGGGATGGACAATACCCAACCATTAGCATAGCATATGATCATCCAGTTTATTGCTACTGCTTTCTTAAATGTCAAATACATGTCTTCGACCATGAGATCATGCAACTCCCGGACTCCGGAGGAATGCCTTGTGTGCCATCAAACGTCACAACCTAACTGGGTGATCATAAAGGTGCTCTACAGGTATCTCCAAAGGTGTTTGTTGGGTTGGCATCGATCGACACTGGGATTTTTCACTCCGTATAACGGAGAGGTATCTCTGGGCCCTCTCGGTAATACAACATAACAAGAAGCTTGCAAGAAAAGTGACTAAGGAGTTAGTTACAGGATGATGTATTACACAACGAGTAAAGAGACTTACTAGTAACGAGACTAAACTAGGTATGGAGATACCAACGATCGAATCTTGGGCAAGTAACATACCAACAGACAAAATGAACTACGTGTGTTGTCATAAAGGTTCGACCGATAAAGATCCTAGTAGAATATCTAGGAAGCAATATGGGCATCCAGGTCCCGCTATTGGCTATTGACCAGAGAAGCGTCTCGATCATATCTACATCATTCTCGAACCCGTAGGGTCCACGCGCTTAACATTCGTTGACGATATAGTATTATATGAGTTATGTATGTTGGTGACCAAATGTTGTTCGGAGTCCTGGATGAGATCACGGACATGACGAGGAGCTTCAGAATAGTCCGGAGGTAAAAATTGATATATGGCATAACATTGTTTGGTCTTCAGAAGGGTTCTGGAATTCACTGGAAGGGGTTTCAGATGTTTCCCGAAATGTTCGGGTACTATAACACTTTATTTGGGCCAAGGGGTAAAGCCCACGGGGCTATAGGAAGGTGCAAAAAGGCAGCTTTGCAGAGGCCAAGGGGCCATATGCCAAGGACCTTGGCGTCTGGGGCCAGACGCCAAGGACCTGGCGTGTGGTCCTGGAGTCCGAGAAGGACTCTTGCCTTGCGGGTTAAACCGACTTTGAGGAGTCTCTTTCTCCAAGAAACGACCCCAAGGCTCAACATATAAATAGAGGGGCATGGTTAGTACCCGAAACACATCAAGATTCACCAAGCCGTGTGCCGGCAACCCCGCCACCTCTAGTTTATCCTCCGTCATAGTTTCCGTTGTGCTTGGCGAAGCCCTGCGGAGATTGTTCTTCACTACCACCGTCACCATGCCGTCGTGCTACCAGAACGCATCTACTACTTCGGTGCTCTTGTTGGATCAAGAAGGCGAGGACGCCATCGAGCTGAACGTGTGCTGAACATGGAGGTGTCGTACATTCGGTACTTGATTGGGATGGATCGTGCAGGTGTACGACTACATCAACCGCGTTGATAAACGCTTCCGCTTATCTTCAAGGGTATGAAGATGCTCTCCCCCTCTCGTAGCTATGCATCTCCATGGATAGATCTTGCGCGTGCGTAGATTTTTTTTCATGCAACGTTCCCCGTCAGTGGCATCATGAGCCAGGTCTAGGTGTAGATGATATGCACGAGTAGAACACAAAGGAGTTGTGGGTGGTGATGTTCATACTGCTTAGCACCAACATCTTATTTTGATTCGGCGGTATTGTGGGATGAAGCGGCCCGGACCAACCTTACATGTCCACGTACATTAGACCAGTTCCATGGACTGATGCAACTTGTTTTGAATAAGGTGGTTGGCGGGTGTCTGTTTCTCTCACTTTAGTTGAATCAAATTTGACTACGGTCGGTCCTTGCAGAAGGCTAAAATAGCAAACTTGATAATCACCATTGTGGTTTTGCGTAGGTAGGAACGGTTCTTGCTAGTGACCCATAGCAGCCACGTAAAACTTGCAACAACATAGTAGAAGACGTCTAACTTGTTTTTTTAGGGTATGTTGTGATGTGATATGGTGAAGACGTGATGTGATATACATTGTTGTATGAGATGATCATGTTTTGTAATACCGACAACCGGCAGGAGCCTTAGGGTTGTCTTTTAATTATTGTATGTCATGCGTGTCAATCCTTAAGCGCCATGTAATTGCTTTACTTTATCACTAAGCATTAGTGATACGTCCATTTTGCGTCATGCTTTTATATTGATATTTATTGCATTATGGGCTGGTATTACACATTTTGGTACAATACTTATGCCTTTTCTCTCTTATTTTACAAGGTTTACATAAAGAGGGAGAATGCCGACAGCTGGAATTCTGGACCGGAAAGGAGCAAATCTTATAGACCTCTTCTGCACAACTCCAAAAGTCCTGAAAATTTACGGAGAATTATTTTGGAATATATAAAAAAATATTGGGCAAAGAAAATACCCGAGGGGTCCCATCAGGTGGCACAAGCCTAGGGGCACGCCCCTAGGGCTTGTGGACCCCCTGGTAGGTCTCCAGTGCCCATCTTCTGCTATATGGAGGTTTTTGACCCGGAAAAAGCAATAAGAGAGCTTTCGGGACGAAGCGCCGCCGTCTCGACGCGGAACTTAGGCAGAACCAATCTAGGGTTTCGGTGGAGCTATTCTGCCGGGGAAACTTCCCTCCGGAGGGGGAAATCGAAGCCATCATCGTCACCAACAATCTTCTCATCGAGAGGGGGTCAATCTCCATCAACATCTTCACCAGCACCATCTCCTCTCAAACCCTAGTTCATCTCTTGTATCCGGTGTTTGTCTCAAAACCTCAGATTGGTACCTGTGGGTTGCCAGTAGTGTTGGTTACTCCTTGTAGTTGATGCTAGTTGGTTTATTTGGTGGAAGATCATATGTTCAGATCCTTAATGATATTTATTATCCCTCTGATTATTAACATGAATATGCTTTGTGAGTAGTTACGTTTGTTCCTGAGGAAATGGGAGAAGTCTTGTTATAAGGAATCATGTGAATTTGGTATTCGTTCGATATTTCAATGAGATGTATGTTGTCTTTCCTCTAGTGGTGTTATGTGAACGTCGACTACATGACACTTCACCATTTTTTGGGCCTAGGGAAAGGCATTGTGAAGTAATAAGTAGATGATGGGTTGCTAGAGTGACAAAAGCTTAGACCCTAGTTTATGCGTTGCTTCGTAAGGGGCTGATTTGGATCCATGTGTTTCATGCTATGGTTAGATTTATCTCAATTCTTCTTTTTAGTTGCGGATGCTTGCGAGAGTGGTTAATCATAAGTGGGAGGCTTGTCCAAATAAGGACATCACCCAAGCACCGGTCCACCCACATATCAAATTATCAAAGTAACGAACGTGAATCGTATGAGCATGATGAAAACTAGCTTGACAGTAATTCCCATGTGTCCTTGGGAGCGCTTTGCTTTATATAAGAGTTCGTCCAGGCTTGAGCTTTGCTACAAAAAGTATTGGGCCACCTTGCTGCACCTTTGTTACACTTGTTACTTGTTACCCGTTTTGAAATATCTTATCAGAAAACTATCTGTTACCGATAATTTCAATGCTTGCAGAGATACCTTGCAGAAAACCGCTTGTCATTTCCTTCTGCTCCTTGTTGGGTTCGACACTCTTACTTATCGAAAGGACTACGATAGATCCCCTATACTTGTGGGTCATTGAGGGAGTCCTCGATTAGGGGGTGTCCGGATAGCCAGACTATAGCCTTTGGCCGGACTCCTGGACTATGAAGATACAAGATTGAAGACTTCGTCCCGTGTCCGGATGGGACTTTCCTTGGCGTGGAAGGCAAGCTTGGCGATACGGATATGTAGATCTCCTCCCATTGTAACCGACTCTGTAACCCTAGCCCTCTCGGTCTCTATATAAACCGGAGGGTTTTAGTCCGTGAGGACTAACAACAATCATACCATAGGCTAGCTTCTAGGGTTTAGCCTCTACGATCTCGTGGTAGATCTACTCTTGTACTACCAATATCATCAATATTAATCAAGCGGAGTAGGGTTTTACCTCCATCGAGAGGGCCCGAACCTGGGTAAAAACATCGTGTCCCTTGTCTCCTCGTTAAAGACGACACTTTGTTGCTAAAGGAGCTTTGGCTATCGGCCAAACTCTCCGGTTAAGCGGTTTTCTTATGACCGCTTTGCTCGCCAGCGCTACCGACGATGACTTCTCGGGTCATCGAAAGCAATCTTCACGTCAACTCGGAACTCGCCGAGTAGTTAGATCCGACAGAGCTCTCTTCCTTAAACGAGCTCCTGGATTGCATCGCCGCCCTGGGAGTCGCTACAGACTATGATCAGATTGGGCCTAAACCCGATCTGAGAGAGATTAACTCTCCCCAGGTCACCCATCACGTTGCTGTGGTGGAGAAACAATGCGGCGACCCTTCATCTATCTTAAGGACTAGATATGTCCGGATTCCCGATCCCTCCAAGCCGGATACCTGCGGAGGGGAGGACGTCACTCAAGACCTGAACTTAGAGTCAGGCAACATGCTAGATTCATTGGACAACATCCAAGAATCCAAGCTTCCGAGTTCGGAAACTCCTTGGCCCTTGAGCCTCAGATTGGGTGAGGTTTCGGATCTAATTCCACCCACCCACCCGAACATAGGCGATCTATCCAAAATTAGGCAAGAGCCCGAGGAAACAGTACATCATTACTAGGCCAGATTCCTCCTGGTTATGAACAGGATAAAGGACTGCCGCGAGAAGACGCAATTTCATTCTTCTGCAATAATTGCATGGACAAGGGAATCCTCAACGCCATAGGTCGCCATGAAATTACATGCTTTGCTGACTTGGCGTCCATAGTACGAAAGTACTGTGCGATGGAAAGCGCCTGGAAAACCGATGTAAGATTTTGGGACAATCCGGCCCCGAATACAAACCTAGTCCGAAATAAAAGGGTGCATTATCGCAAATCACCCGAGTTAAACACCAAAAAACAAAAACCCCCTACGGGGCATGGAACCGTACTGGAGGGATGGCTCAACGGACCCTGTAAAATTCATAGTACAGAGGGCGCCACACCAACTCATAGCCTTAGAGCATGTTGGATACTCCGGCAGGTGGCCAAAAGTGGCGAAGAGCTTCTAACCCCAGCATCCACAGAGCACCAGCCCAGGGGTACCAGTACGGTATTAAAAGTCTTCAAGACTTTCGCATCAAATAATATGCGAAAACAAACACTCTGCAGCCTTGCCGAAGTCTACCAAGTAGCAACAATAAATCCATGGAGTGACACGACTATTACCTTTAATGCCAGTGATCAACCTAAATTCCAAACAGCCCGAGCACCAGCAGCATTGGTCCTCAGTCCAATAGTGGACGACTTTCGCCTTACCAAGGTACTCATGGACGGTGGCAGCGGATTGAACCTCATTTATGAGAAACCCTTCGAAAAATGGAAATAGACTGGAGCCGCATTGAGCGAAGCAAAGACAACCTTTAGAGGAATAATACCCGGTCGGGAAGCGTGCTGCATAGGAAAAATCATCTTTGGATGTGGTGTTCGCACGCGGATAATTACAAGTCCGAGGAGGTCACGCCCAAGTGGCCCTGCTCACAGCAGATACCACGCCTATTAGGGCGAGAGGCATTCACAATTTTTCAAGCTATACCCCATTACGGGTACATGAAGCTCAAAATGCCGGGCCCAACGGAATCATCACTCTTGCTAGTGACCCGGACATAGCACTGCTACCGAAAATAAGACAGCCGCACTAGCCCTTGAGGCACTATCCAAGCCCTAGCGGCCGGAGAACTGATCATACCAAGGCTCCACGGTGAACAGGACGATGTGATACTCGATAAAAGATCCAAGTCCACCTCCTTTAAACCAGCGGACGAAATAGTCAAATTCCAAGTCCACCCAACGGACCCTACAAAACGGCCTCCATCGGGCATAATTAAACCACGATGTAGACGCCAGACTACGAGAATTCCTGCGCTAAAATTGGGACATTTTTGCCCGCACCCTTCAGACATGACAGAACCCCATGCCGGCTGGCCGAGCACAGCCTAAACATCCTAAAAGGATTCAAGCCACCAAACAGTTCTTGGCGTTTCTCCGAAACTAAGAGACAAGCCATGGGAGAGGAGCTAGCCAAACTATTGGAGGCCGGATTCATCGAGATATAAAACATCCGGACTGGCTAGCAATCCCGGTGATGGTACCAAAGAAGGACAAATCTCGGCGCCTATGCGCCGATTTCAAGGACCTCAACAAGGCTTGCCCAAAGGATCCCTTCCTCCCCGCATCGATCAAATTATCGATGCTACCGCAGGACACGATTCATTGTGTTTCCTCGACGATACTCCGCTACCATCAAATTAAGATGGCAGAGCCTGACCAAGCCGCAACGGCATTTATCACCCCATACGCCCATTCGCTTCAACACAATGCCCTTCGGCTCAAAATGTCGGGCGCAACATATCAGCGCATGATTCGTATATGTCCGCAAACCAGATCGGCAAAACATTGGAGGCATACATAGATGATGTGGTCGTCAAAACCAAGCATGTCGAAACTCTAGTAGACGACTTGAGGCTCACATTCGATAATCTCTGAACATATGACATCAAGCTTAACACGGAAAAATGCGTTTTCGGCGTACCGGCCGGAAAGCTCTTGGGCTTCATTGTATCCGATAGAGGAATTGAAGCAAACCCATCCAAGATCCGAGCTCTGTCACAATTGGATGTCCCAAAGGACCTCAAACAAATACAAAAATTGACTGGATGCGTGGCGGCTCTAAGCCGCTTTATCTCCCGTTTGGGAGAAAAGGCATTACCCCTTTATCGCCTCCTCCGCAAGACCAACACTTCGAGTGGATTTGATGCCGCCACGGCCGGACTCGAAGAAATAAAAGCCATATTGGCAACAAACCCGGTCCTGGCCGCACCCAACATGGGCGAACCAATGCTATTATACATCGCGGCAACTCATCAAGTTGTAAGCACGGTGCTCGTTGTCGAACGCGAAACGGACGGACACAAGTTCCCCCTTCAAAAACCAGTTTACTACGTGTCCATTGTCCTCACTCCATGCAAGTCATGGTATCCGCATTATCAAAAGATAGCGTACGCGGTGTTTATGGCATCCCGGAAGCTGCGACACTACTTTCAAGAGTGTTCGATAACAGTAGCCTCCGAAGTACCTCTTAACGACATAATAAACAACCGCGACGCGACGGGCCGGATTGCCAAATGGGCTATTGAGCTCCTCCCGTTCGACATAACCTATAATCCACGGCGAGCCATTAAGTCGCAAGTTTTGGCCGACTTCGTGCCGAATGGATGAAGCCGAACTCCCTAAAGAGTACGACACATATTCCAACTAGATCATGCACTTCGACGGCTCCAAAATGTTGGCTGGATGCGGGGGCTGGGGTCGTTCTGACGTCCCCAACAGGAGATACAGTTCATTACGTACTCCAGATAATGTATACGGACTCCAACAACGCAGCCGAATACGAGGCCCTTTTACATGGTCTTCGGATGGCAGTATCCATGGGCATTCAATGCCTAGAGGTGCGCGGGGATTCGAACCTCACGATATCCCAAATAAATGGAGACTTTGAAGCCAAGTATCCGAAAATGGCAGCTTATCGCAACGCCGTCCTAAAAATGTAAGCTCGGTTCGAAGGGCTCGAATTTCACCATATAGCTCGGGAAAACAATCAGGCAGCAGACGTCTTGGCACGCATTGAAAGCGCGATTCCGCCCCAATATCTTCTTAGAGAGGCTGTTCAAGCCATCCGTATTATGGGAAGGAGTCCGGAAATAATAGCCCGGACCCAACAAAGACCGCCTTGACAATCAACATTCTGACACAATTGGAGGATCTGCCAACGAAGTAACATCTTCAGCCCACGTAATAATGGCAGTCATTGCCCCGTGGACGGAACCATTCCTAGCCTACCTAACCAGGCAGGAACTTCTCGAGAACAAAAATGTGGCACGCTGCATAGTGCGGCGATCTAAAGCCTATAAAGTCCATGAGGGAGAGCTTTATAAAAAAGCATCACCGGAGTCTTTCAAAGGTGTATCTCCGAAGAGGAAGGGCGGAATCTTCTGGCTGAAATTCATGCCGGACTCGGCGGGCACCACGCCGCAGCCCGGGCCCTTGTAAGCAAGGCCTTCCGTGCAAGATTTTTTTGGCCGACGGCCCGGGCAGATGCTCAGGACTTAGTCCAACGATGCGTCGGTTGCCAGCTCTTTGCTAATCAAAGCCACATGCCACCCACCGCCCTCCAAACTATACCCATCACCTGGCCCTTCACGGTCTGGGGGCTTGACATGGTTGGACCCCTTAAAGGAGGAACCCACAAGCAAAAATACCTACTGGTCATGGTGGATAAATTCACCAAATGGATAGAGGCCAAGCCTGTTAAGACGGCCGAATCCGGACTGGTGATAGACTTCATAGCAGGGGTCGTACACCGGTATGGCGTCCCCCATAGCATCATCACTGATAACGGCATGAACTTCACGACCGACGAGGTCAAACTCTGGTGCAAAAACATGGGCATCAAGATCAACTATGCTTCAGTCTATCACCCTCAAACTAACGGTCAAGTCGAGCGAGCAAATGGTCTAATCATGAGTGGCATCAAACCCAGGTTAGTGCGGTCCCTCAAGGAATCTAACCTGACCTTTGGGTAGAGGAGCTTCGACTCCGTACTTTCGGGGCTGCGGACCACGCCGAATCGCACCATCAGATTCACACCATTCTTTATGGTATACGGCAGAGGCAGTTCGCCTGCGACATAATTCATGACTCACCTCACGTGCGCATGTACGAAGAAAGAGAAGCCGAGCTCGATCGGCAGGATAGTTTGGACGCCTTGGAGGAGGAGCGTGACGTGGCAAAAGCCCGTTCCGCATTTTATCAACAGCAGGCCCAAAGATATCAAAGCAGAGAAGTACGGGCCAAAACTTACAATGTTGGCGAGTTAGTTCTACGCCTGCCGGACAAGAAAAAGGACAAACTCAAGCCCAAATTGGAAGGTCCCTTTATTATCGACCAAGTCCTAACCGGCGGAGCGTACCGTCTGCGAGATGCTTCGAATAACCGACTCGAGCCGAACCCATGGAACGCAGCCCGTCTCCGAAGATTCTACGCCTAGCGCCGGATTCTGAGTTCATCTCCTTCCTCTGTCTATTTTTTACACATTAGCTGTCTTATATTTCTCTCCTTCTCCCTCCTTTTCTCTTCCAGCCTTTAAAGGCTCATTCGCGCATTGTTCGCACACACTTGACACGCTATCCGCGCTCATTATACCTGGGGGTTCCTTTAACATAAGCTTATTTATACGGGCTTCATGCCCAACACATGTGTCGCACTTCCGCATGTACCTTTTATTCACCATTATATGCATCGATATGACTTAAGTTTTGGCCAAGATGGGTTGCATAGCTCCTGTGCTTACCCCTACGTTCCCGATTGTTCGGCTAGGCGGTAAACGGAGCACCTCTGCGATTGTTACTGCCGGGTCAGCCGGATGTGCACCTCAAACTGGGTGAAACCGAAAGCTAGCGTTCTTAAGAGAATATTCGGTCGCTGAACTAAAGATGATTTCTCACTTGTTTATTTATCTGCCCCGGATGCTTTTACGCTTTTTCGCGGTCCGGGACATGCACTTTAGGGCATGCCTCCTGTGGAAAGGAACCCCTAACGGAACAATTCTCCTCGAAGATGTTTCTTACTAACCATGTAATATAACATAACTAGTTAGGCACTTGTCTGTTCAAGCACTAATGACCCCTACGCTTTGGTCTCCATGCATGCCCCGGTTCCTACATAACCGAGAGGGTATTCGGACACACTCGGACTGTCGGGTCCCGAGGTTGAAGCGAAAAGGTCCGCCATGAAAACGATCTACAATCCGGCTAGAAGGCATTTTACATGTCATCTTAAATTACATAGTCAATTTGACTGGGCATATTCCTCTTCAATACCATCCAACAGGCTGTCTAGTTTACAGTCCTGTTGGGAATATTAATGACCAACTCTACTTGGTGGTACACTAAGCTCACGGGGATCTCCTTCCCATCGGCCCCCCACAGTCCGACCTCGGCCATGTGGTTTGGGTCAACCTTCGTATCGTGTCTTCACCATGGCCCAGCCTCCCGGCGCCTTTGACGGCAGGCCGATATCTTCCATAATCGAAGCGCTGTCCGCTCCCTTAAGCCTCTCTCGCAAGCTCTCCAAGGCCTTGGGCGAGGAGGCAGAGATGGCCACAAGGCCTGGGCTACGCCTTTCATCACCTGCCGAACTCGTTGAGCTCGGGAAGAAGGTCTCCCGTAGAACCGGGCATTTCCTCTGCAGGACGACCTGTGAGCATACCTACAGACATAACTCAGTTAGTCGACTTCCTCGCCGAACTCTTTTTCAAAGTTCGTTCAAGCACTTAATAAAAATGCCGCGTCAAAGCCGTCGATTCTCCTTCACGGAGTCCGGCAATTTGAGCACGAACATCCTTTAGTTCCTCGCCCAGCCGGTGTTGGCATCTTGGAGATTATTCTTCTCCTGCCTCACCCTCGTAAACGCGCTCTCGCCCGGCCTTTAAAGGCGCAATAGTTGTTGCTTGTCCGGATCTACTCGACGCCAACTGCAATGATATTGTCGATTTACACACACGCCAGACTTCACAACATACTTATCTTTCAAGCGTATATTACCGGAGGGGTCTCCTTGGCCTCCCTGCAGCGGCTAGTGCGGCCTCAAGTTGGGCTTTGCACTCTTCCGGCTCTGGGACAGTTGGGTATTCTTTTTGTAAGATCTCGCATAACAAATGATCCTTAAATCATTTATTCTAACTGCTTTCAAGTCTCGTGGCTCTTGGCATATATAACCATCAATTTTTCTCACCCGTATGTCTTTCACATACTGCTCCATGGCTCTGGCTAGACCATTTTGAGCGGCACGGAGGTGCGCATCTCCCGAATTGAAGGCATCCAATGCCTCTTGGGAGAAACATGCATCACGAAGAACTGTCCGGCGACGCCTGTGATTCATGGCACTCTCCACCTTGGAATTGGTGGCACACAGTCTGTCGGCATCCTCTGTCGGAGGAGCGTCCGACGCACGCCTCGTGTTTGCCTCTGCTTCTGGACTTGGCTTTGGAGCCTGGCTGGTGGAGGCTCGATTGGCAACCTCTCCGGATATAGTCCGGCGAGTGCTCTTTTTCCTGAAGAGAGCACGAGCGTTAGTATGCCTTCCTGGAATAAAACCTGGAAATAAGATGGCACGCCATACCATTGCGCCGGCGTCTCAATCCGGACCGCACTTCTTTTCAACCTGCTGGGCCTTGCCGCCCCTTGTTGGCTAGCCACCGCAGGCTCGGCCTTCCGCCTCAAGGGCTCCCCCTGCAAAACACCATTGGTATACGGTGATAAAACATAAGCACGGATGGATCATTTTCAAAGTATTGGGACTTTGGTCTCAGTTACCTGTGAGGCTGGAAGTATTCCGGGGTAATCGGTCGTAATGGTGACCAAGGCATTGTCGATGCTCAGTTGGTAAAATACCCCATCAATCAGCTCGATGGGTATGTCCGGATCCTCTTGGGAGGCCGGATCGAGGGACCGTTCCGGATCCTCGGGTTGTGGAGGAGGGCTGTTTATATCCTTCACGGCCCGGCGCAATTCCTGCGTCGAAATCACAAGATAAGGTACTTAACTATGGGAATATGGAACATATGGGCAAAAAGAAGTGTCCGCTTACCCAGTTTGGAGGATTGTACATAGAAAATCCGTCCTGTGGATTGACGCGGAGGAACTCCTCCTCTTCTCCCTTGTACAATGCAGACATTGCCTTCGTCAGAGCAGCAACCGATCTCGGCCCCTTACGGCCGCAGCAGGTGGCATCATCCTCCCCGTTGAAATCCCACATGGGGTGGCCTCTATACTGAAGCGGCTGCACCCCCGTGATAATGCATGTGGCCATGACCCGATCATGGTCAGTCCGAATGAGCTAACAACCTTATCCGGCTCATCGGTAAAGGATGTCCTTGTCATTTTCCTCTCGAGGGCTCCGTGGACGCCTTAGGCGCTTCTTCAAGGGAGCATTATTGAACTCGGGGAGGCTGGTCGAACGAGGTCCGGCGAGGGACATCTTCTATATACAACCATTACGAAGGCTAGTCTTGGACGCCTTCCTTGGGGTTCGGATAGATATCCGGTCCGGCGATGCGCCATAGTTCGGCTCCGCCCACTTGATATATCGACCCCTCCTGAGAACGGGGCACAAGGCAGAACAGCTTCTTCCACGGCGTGAAATGAGCCTCGATGCCCAAAAAACAGCTCGCAAAGGGCTACGAAGCCCGCAATGTGCAAAATGGAGGCAGCGAAGGTTGTGCAACTAGAGGTCAGAGAACTCAGGAGCCCCCAAGAAACGGATGAATTAGAAATCCGAGCCCTCTTATCAAATAAGGGACAAGGCATACCCGCTCTCCTTTGGAGGGATTGGGGACGCTCTCCGCCTGCTTTCCGCCATTATAGGTGGCGAGTCCGGCTCGAACCAGGACCATGAAGGCTGGGGGAAGAAATCCCTTGGTTTGGAGTGTCACTAGCTCATTGTCTTGGGACGGAACATCTCTCCCAATCTCCAGGCCGAGGGCTGGGAGGGCGAGAGGAGGAGCTGCGTCGACTGGCCATGATGGAATAGATTTTTGTCGGATGCGCTCCGATGAACGCTCGCGAAGGGAAGATGGTGTGATTCAGATCTGAATCCTCGTCTCTTTTATAGGCAGCTCATTTGCGCAGCTAGGGGGGTAAATGTAAAAACACCCTGGCTTTTTGCATTCGTTTGATACGTGGAAGACGGCCATTATTGGGCGTGGAAGCCAAGGAGCGCAATATTCACGAGAAGCAGGACACTATTCAACAGGTACACAGAATTTGGAGAAGAACCCGCCTTGCAATGCCGAAGACAATCTGCGTGCCGGACTCATCATCATTGAAGCACGGTTCGAGACTCTTGAGGAGTCTGGATTAGGGGGTGTCCGGATAGCGGACTATAGCCTTTGGCGGACTCTGGACTATGAAGATACAACATTGAAGACTTCGTCCCGTGTCCGGATGGGACTTTCCTTGGCGTGGAAGGCAAGCTTGGCGATACGGATATGTAGATCTCCTCCCATTATAACCGACTGTGTAACCCTAGCCCTCTCGATCTCTATATAAACCGGAGGGTTTTAGTCCGTAGGGACGAACAACAATCATACCATAGGCTAGCTTCTAGGGTTTAGCCTCTCTGATCTCGTGGTAGATCTACTCTTCTACTACCCATATCATCAATATTAATCAAGCAGGAGTAGGGTTTTACCTCCATCGAGAGGGCCCAAACCTGGGTAAAAACATCGTGTCCCTTGTCTCCTGTTACCATCCGCCTAGACGCACAGTTCGGGACCCCCTACCCGAGATCCGCCGGTTTTGACACCGACAGTCATCAATTAGCAATAGTTGTAGAAGCAATAGGTGGCGAGACCCCGACGCAACAATGGAGATCAAGGTGTCGCGCCGGTGATGATGGAGATCGTAACGTTGCTTTGGAGAGGGAGATTAAAAGCACAATATGATGATGGCCATATCATGTCACATATTTTGATTGCATGTGACAATGTTTATCCTTTATGCATCTTATTTTTGCTTAGAACGAGGGTAGCATTGTAAGATGATCCCTTCACCTAATTTCAAGATAAAAGTGTTCTCCCCGAGTATGCACCGTTGCTAAAGTTCGTCGTTTCGAAGCACCTCGTGATGATCGGGTGTGATAGACTCTACGTTCACATACAACAGGTGTAAGCCAGTTTTGCACAAGAAGAATACTTGGGTTAAACTTGATGAG
This sequence comes from Aegilops bicornis, assembly GCA_021605145.1. Lineage (NCBI taxonomy): Eukaryota > Viridiplantae > Streptophyta > Magnoliopsida > Poales > Poaceae > Aegilops > Aegilops bicornis. Next base: position 673,293,336 of record CM038673.1, on the reverse strand, counting down.
CCTAGAATGTACAGACATGGTCTCATAACAATGGAGACCGAAAGGTCGAATGTGAGTCATATAGTAGATATGATCAACATAGAGATGTTCACCATTGAAGACTACCCCATCTCACGTGATGATCGAACATGGGTTAGTTGATTTGGATCATTTATCACTTAGACAACTTGAGGGATGTTGATTTAAGTGGGAGTTCATTGGTAATTTCATTATTTGAACTAAAAATTTATAATGAACTTAGTCTTAATAGTTCTTGCAGATGTATGTTGTAAATCAATCACTACAGGAGTCATGAACTTTGCCGTCAGCCATGGCAGACGACAAAGGCATGACTGGCAGACGGCAAAGGCCTTTGCCGTCCGCCAGCAGACGGCAACAGGTCCGGCTGAATGAGCTACGACAAAGGCGTCTTTGCTGTCAGCTGGCGGACGGCAAAGATGAAATGGTCTTTGCCGTCCGCCAGCAGACGACAGACACGTCAGCTACGGGACGTTAGTGGGTTAACGGCGTGCTTTGCCGTCGGCTGGCAGACGGCAAAGACCTGTGCATATTTGCCGTCAGTTGGCCGACGGCAAAGACCTTTGCATATTTTTAAATGCGCGCCAATGACGACATAGCGATCCACGTGGCGATGCAGGGGGCTGGCCTATTTGATTTCTTTGCCGTCAGCTGGCTGACGGCAAAGATGCAATGGTCATTGCCATCTGCTAGCAGACGGCAAAGCATCCAAATAGCCAACCTATTGCCCCAGGTTGCACAGGTAGCTGACACGTGGCATATTTGTCGTCTGCTTGTTGATGGCAAAGCTCTTTGCCGTTTCTGATTTTTCTTAAATTCACTCAATTTCACATATATATACATATACACATATGAAAATACTCTCGACAAGCATACCAACACCTATACATACAAAATCATATCCCTGCCATATGGATATGATCATCCAACACATATACATAGCAAATGAAAAGTCCATATGCAACATATATAGCTAGCCAACATATCCAACAACAAGCATACAATAGTCTCATCCATACATACATATATAGGTAGCAAGTTTCACATTGTTCATCCTACAAAATCAAAACAAGAAGGAAGCATAAAGAGAAGAGTAGTCTCCATCAATGCAAGCTTCCTCATCTAAAGCAAATCTACAAATTGGGAAGAAGAAAGTTAGAAGAAGAAGAAGAAGAATAGTTAGAAGAAGAAGAAGAAGAAGAAGATGTTTTTTCTTCTCTTTCTTTTTCTCCTCTCCTCTTCTTTATCTTCTTATTCTTCTATGTAAGGTAGGTAAAAATGCCATTTTATTGCTAAGGTAGGTAAAAATTCTAAGTGTAGGTCATTGTAGAGCTAAGCTAGGTAAATAGGTCATTTAGGAGCTTAGTAAGGTTATTATGTCATTTTCGAGGAAAATAAGCTAAGTTTATATCATTTTGGAGGTAACAAAGATTATCATGCCATTTTTGACCTAAGTATGCTAAGTATGTCATAAATGAACTGAAGAAGCTAAGTATAGCTCATTTTTATCTAACTTAGGTAATTATGTTATTTAGGAAAAAACTTACCCTCATCACAACAAGTGTGATGAAGATCGCAACTAAGGTAACAATTGATCCAACGGCATAATGATACCAAGCCTCATTATCAATGGCATATTTTCTAATCTTCTTAACCTTCAGGCGCATTGCATCCATCTTCAAGCGCATTGCATTCATATTCATCTTGTGATCATCGACGACATCGGCAACATACAACTCCAATGTCATCTTCTCTTCTTCATTTTTTTATTTTTTTATTTAAAATACTCATTTTCTTTTTCAACTAAATTTAACTTCTCGACAAGAGGGTCGGTTTCAAATTCCAGTTCACATACCTCCTAGATTAAAATATCTCTATGTCAACTTGATGGCCATAATTGTCATAAATGCGAAATGCAACAAATAGTTATGAAAGAGAATTTACCACATCCGAATCATAAAGTGGGCGAGCGCCTACGGGGACGGACATCAAGACCATGGCACTATGTATAAGAAACAGTCATACAAAGTAAGAAAATTATACATACCAGCTATATAAATCATACAATCATACAAGTAACTATATAAATCAAGGACAACATAAAAAATTGAATACCTAATAATAATCTGGATCGTCGGGTTCAATAAGTGCTCTGGGATCAATAAGTGCATCATCATCGTCACAATCGGTAATGACGTGCTCATCATCATCATTAATAAATGCATCATCATTTGGAAGGCCACCTTTACGTAATCGGTCAAGCATTGACAGGTCATGCGCAGCAGTAACCTCTTCTAGTTCAGGCTCTTCTTGTTCCTGTTCAGGGGTGAAGTCGGGTTCATTGTCCTGTCTACTTCAATGTTCTTGGGTGAAGTAGAGCGGTTATTGAAACGTATTTTTGGAAAGACGTGTTTCTTGGAAGAATTCTCCTTCATATGTGTCTGGGTTAATGTGAGGTTCATAATCCTCTTCATTGGGGGTTGGTCTAACACGTGGCAGCACTTCATAAACAACATCCCAACCATTGAGATTTGGATCACTTTGACAGGCCCATGGTAGATAGAAAACTTGGGTTGCCTCTTGAGCCATAATATTGACATCAGGAGCATACAAATGGGTGCTTTGTTTGATTTCCACTAGCCCTAAGTGTTCATGAGTCCTTCTAGTCTCGTTCGGCTGGAACCAATAACATTTGAAGACTATGACGTTTGGTGGGTTCGCACCATAGAATTGAAGTTCATAAATTGCTTCAACTCTTCAATAATACTCGGTATCTCCTTCACCGATAGCAGAGACACAACAATTTGTAGACTTTCGGCCGGCCATAGAAAGCTGTTTTGCCATAGGTACGAAAGCGATACCCGTTGATGTCGTATTTATCAAATGAACGGACCTTAAAGTCAAAACCATTAGCGACTTGTCTCAATTCGGCGTCCATTAACTCTGGATTAGCCTACAAGTTTAATACGAAAGGTATTGTTGCATTAGCCACAAATTAGACGAAGAAATGAAATGGTCTAATGGAAATTACCATTTGTTTGAACCAAGAGATGAAACCGGGATAACCACCTCCATGCTTTGCCAGAAGCTCATACTCTTCGACGGAATCCATTTGGATCACCGCTCCATACAAGAATTTGGCGACGTATCGACTGTATCAAATTTACCCGGCAATAAGAGCAGTTCAAAGGAATTAGAATTTGCAAAACAATGTACCGAGAACTTACTCGATGTACGGCTGCACTTCTGTTAGGTTCGTGAAGATATACAACGAAATGATCTGCCATTCTTCGAAATCCAACGTTAAGGAATTAGAAGCACCGGCTGGTGCGATATCCCCTTTGAATAGGATGAGGTTGGATCCACCCTTTTTAGGGTCGTCAACATTGTACCGAGGCTTCGCATTATGCAAATGACGATTTTTGGCTTCGTAGTGTGCTGTCACTAAGTTTGCCGCCCCCTTAGTAATGAATGCCTCGGCCATCGATGCTTCAATTCTATGTTTATTTTTACATTTTGCTCGTAGCATCTTCTGCATCCTCTCAGTGGCGTAGCACCAACAATTTTGCATGGGCCCCCCAATCTTGCCTCGGTTGGGAGATGCGAAATCAAGTGCTGCATTGGATTAAAGAAGCCCGGCGGGAAGATCTTTTCTAACTGGCAGATCAACTCTGGCGCCAACTCTTCCATTTCTTCTAGCAGGTTAGGCGATAGTTCTTTCGCACAAAGAACATGGAAGAAATAGCTCAGCTCTGCCAGTACTAGCCATTCATCCTCAGGGATGAAGCCACGCAACATCACCGGCATTACCCGCTCAATCCATATGTGTCAATCATGACTCTTGAGACTGAATATCTTCAATTTATCAAGACTCTCTCCCCTCTATAGATTCGCTGCATACCCATCGGGTTACGTCAACTCCTTTTGCACGCACAAGATAATTTCCCTCATAGCTGGCCTTCCGATTAAACCATGCCTTTGGCTTCGTCCAGTTTTGCTTTCCTTTCGGTGGTTGCATGTTTTGTAACGGCCTATGACATAGCGCCTCCAGATCGACTCTAGCCTTAGTATTATCCTTTGACTTCCCATCTATGCCAGACAATGTACCAAAAAGTGCCTCGGTGATATTCTTCTCAGTGTGCATCACGTCGACGTTGTGTGGGCAAAGGAGGTCTTTGAAGTAAGGCAGATCCCACAAGCATGTCTTGTGAGTCTAGGCGTGTTTCGAATTATACCCCTTGAAATACCCTGGACGCTCTGGATCTGGCTAGAGAGCATTTAAATGATCCAGGGTCTCTTGGTCTGTCAACGCAGGTGGTGCAGAGTTTTTGACAACTCTACCTCTGATGAAGTTCTTCTTGTCTTTCCTGAACTTATGGCGAGGATCCAGGAACTGTCTATGCATGTCAAAGCAAGAAAACTTGCGACCGGCCTGAAGCCAACGAAACTCAAGAGCTCCCTTGCATGTGGGGCACGGGAACCTTCCATGCACACACCAACCAACGAATAGCGCATACGCCGGAAAGTCACATGTACCACACACGCATTATGAAGTTCTGTTTGCTAAAGGCGTTGTACGTGTTGAACCCATTATCCCAGGCTTCTTGCAATTCGTCCTTCAGCGGCTACATGTACACATTCATATTCTTCCCCGGATAGTTGGGCCCTGGAATTATCAACGTCAGGAAAATGTTCTTTCTTTGCATAATCTGTCTGGGGGGAGATTGAGTGGAGAGACAAATACGGGCCGACAACTGTATTGGGCTACCGTCAGACCAAACACACTGAACCCATCCGTTATGATGCCGACTCGAGGATGCCTCAGATATGTCGCTTTGTCATCATGTAATGCATCGAAGCTCTTCCATGCTTCACCGTCCGATGTGTGCACCATCATCAGCTTCCCATCAGCATCTAGTTGGGTTCTTTTGCCTGTTTTGTGCCATGTCATCTGTCTGGCCGTCTCTTTGACCATGAAAATACTTTGAAGTCTTGGTACGATTGGCATATACCGAAGAACATTAACGGGGAATTTGGTCTGCGTCTTCTCACCCATACCATTGTCTACCACAACATACCTGGATGACTTGCAAATGGGACAATAGTTCAAGTCCACATACTGAAGCCTAAATAAAGGACATCCTTTCTCACAGGCATGTATCTTCTCATAGGGCATCTTAAGAGCATGGAGGATTTTGTCTGACTGATACAGGTTTGTACGTAGTACATGGCCTTTGGGTAGAAAACGTCCAAATACTGTCATCATTGCGTCGTAGCATTCTCTGCCGAAGTTGAATTGAGCCTTCAGAGCCATTATTTGTGAGATGGCATCCGGTGACAAAGCTCAAGCAGTGCTCGTGGAGAGGACGTTTTGAAGACTCCAACATTTCATTGAAGGCCTTTTCAGATTCCTCCATATCATCGTCCGAGTCCCGAGCATCATCAAAGTCTTGCATCATGTCTTGCATCCCGGTACAATGCTCGTCGGTGTGACAATGAAGCACCTCAGCTCTGGCACTTTGGGCAGACTCGCCATGAAATGTCCACACTGTATAATCTGGTGTAAAACCCCACTTCTACAGGTGTTTGCCCATTTCATCCTCTGTCCTCTTGTGCCAATTGCTGCACCCGCCACTGGGGCACCATGTTGTCCTCTGGCCATTTGCAAATGCGGCTTACAGAAACCCCTTAGTTTTTGTTAACCATTCAATGGTCATGTCTTTCTGACTTGTGTGACTGGTGTACATCCATGCACGATCAGTCATCTTGCCTAGCTACTGGACACATAAGAAATATATATATCTATATATATATATATATATATATAGATATCAACATGTATATATTCATGGGTTAATGGAGTTTGTCACTTTTATTACATCCATGCAACGTAGACGCTAATAGGTAAAGATAGGTCCTAATCCCACCCAAGTATGTTTAGATTGGGTTCGTTTTCCCATGCTCTGCTCCGGATCTGATGCAAAATTTCGGTAGCACCTCCCCGTTGTTCTCCTGATACACGTCTCGACAATAAGCAGAGAGGATGTGTACCCGGAGAACAACAGGAGGCACCGGATTTAAATTCTGCATCGGATCTGGAGAAGAGCATATGGGAAAACGAACCCAATCTACACATACTCGGGCTGTCCATGGATAACGTTGGACAATTCGAAATAATCATGGCTAATAAATATGCAAATGCATGCATGTTTATAGATGTAACCCTTTTGAATGGGAGACGCATAGTGGTCACACATACTGATGATTGAAGACACCTATAGCTAGCAGGTTTCATCGGCATGGATACATGAACAGAGCAAATGAAGGGGGGGGAGGAGACATCATTTGTGTTCACCCACGAATGCAGGGCGCTCGTCGAACACTAGACACTCGCCGCAACAAAAAAACTGCACATTTAAATCGAAAGATGGTAACATAGCAATTTTGTTTTTTCCGTCGAGCTAACTAAATATTTATAACAGGACAAGCGGGTTAGGGGGTTTGTTGGAGTCGATGGAACCCTAAATAGCAAGTATCATCGGTGCGATATACATGTGGTGCTCGGGGCTGAACACTAGATCCACATCCCACAAGTGAAGCCGGCGCCCGGCGTCCCGCAACAATAGTTCTGGTGGCCGATGACGGTCGAACACCTTGGCGAATTTGTCTGGCAGCCTCTGCAATGAGGATTAAAGCCAAGTTTTGAAATTTGAAACAACCAAACCAACTTGAGTCAGTTTGGGTGTTTCAAGTTTCAACACTTGCCTTTTAATCATCATCGCAGAGGCTGCCAGACAAATTCGCAATGGTGTTCGACCGCCATCGACGCCGAGAAATGTTGTTGTGGGATGCCGGACACCGGCGTCGGTTGTGGGACGTGGATGTAGTGTTCGACACCGACGGCCACATGTATCTCGCACCGACGATACTTGCTATTTAGGGTTCCATCGACACCGAGGAACCCCCTAACCCGCTCGACCAGGTTCCGTCAGTGATGCACCCCTAATCTTCTTCTTCCTCCTCCTCTTCTTATTCCTCCTTTTATTCTTGTCCCTCTTCTTCTTCTTCTTTTCATCTTTCTTCTTTCTTCTTAACCTAAACAAAACCAAATAAACTTAGCCTAAAATAAACTAAATCTAAACCTAAAAAACAGAAACAAAACCTAAACTAAACCAAGCCTAAATTAAACTAAACCAAATTAAACTAAATCTAAAAAACAGAAAAAAAAAAGAAAACGAGGGACGTCTCACCTTGGTAGCGGGGGTGCGGATGGAGGAGGGCAGGCGGCTCGGGTCATGAGGCGGCCGGGTGTGGGCTGTTGGGCAGGGCGGGGCGGGTTGTCGGTGTCAAAACCGGTCGATCTCGGGTAGGGGGTCCCGAACTGTGCGTCTAAGGATCAAGGGTAACAGGAGACGAGGGACACGATGTTTACCCAGTTTCAGGACCTCTTAATGGAGGTAATATCCTACTTCCTGCTTGATTGAGTTTGATAAGTATAGGGGTTACAAGAGTTGATCTACCTCGAGATCGTAATGGCTAAACCCTAGATGTCTAGCCTGTATGATTTTGTGATAGCCTCTACGGACTAAACCCTCCAGTTTATATAGACACCGGAGGGACCTAGGGTTGTACAGAGTCGGTTTACAGAGAAAGGAAACTACACATCCGGACGGCAAGTTTGCCATCCACACAAAGGAGAGTCCCATCCGGACACGGGGGGAGGTCTTCTATCTTGTATCTTCACGGCCAATCAGTCCGGCCCATATCGCATAGCCCGGACACCTGAGGACCCCATAGTCCAGGACTCCCTCAGTAGCCCCTGAACCAGCCTTTCGATGACAATGTGTTCAGCACACAGATTGTCTTCGGCATTGCAAGGTGGGTTCCTCCTCCGAATACTTCAAAGCAGTCTTCTGAACATGAGAACTGTATCCGGCTCTGCACAACAGTGACAACCCTCAACCACAAGGGCACAATACTTAATCAAAATAAGGCATGTCTACTGACAGCTTTTTCAGCGAGACGTTACGTCTGGCTCCTTTATTATTTCGAACTGTTTTTCGGCCTCCCAATTCGCGTTTTGAGACACAGCCTTCAATGACACGTCTCGTCAAAGCAGAGACCGTGTCCTTTTATTGCGGGATTCTCATCAATGCGAATTTGGGTAATCCAACCGTGCCATTCGCATGACCCCTTGGGAACAGGCGAGTGTTAAGGCTTGTGGGGGCGCTTGATATTCGCAGCCTATATAAGTGGATAAAGATCCTCCTTTTCATCCCACGCCCTCTTCTTTCCTATGCCTCCCCATCCTCGAGCTCCAGCGCCCATGTTCCAATCTTTCCCACCGCCACCAACTTCTCCGACCATGGCCGGATCCGGCTCTCAAGGCAAGTGGACGGCCTCCTCCGTCACGGAGAAGGATGTCAAGGAGCTCCGGAAGGTGGGGTACTTAACAGCGGAGATCACTTCTTAGAGAGTGGTGTCTCCTAGATTGTCTAGGTGTCACTTGGGAGCCTCCGACAAGATTGAGGAGTTGAACCAAGGAGTTTGTAAGGGCAAGGAGATCACCTACTTCGTGAAGATCTACCCGAGTGAGGCAAGTCCTTCGTGGGCGACGACCATGGTGGGATAGACAAGGTTCCTTCTTCGTGGACCCTTCGTGGGTGGAGCCCTCCATGGACTCGCGCAACCGTTACCCTTCGTGGGTTGAAGTCTCTATCAATGTGGATGTACGATAGCACCACCTATCGGAACCACAGATAAAAAATCTCCGTGTCAACATTGCGTTTGCTCCTTCAAACTCATCCCTTTACCTTCATATGCAATTGTTTTCCATTCCACTGCTATACTCTTAGAATTGCATGTGTAGGTTGATTGCTTGACTTGTGCTAAGTTGCTAAAATCAGCCAAGAACTAAAATTGGGAAAAGGCTAGATTTTTATTTGGTCAAGTAGTCTAATCACGCCCCCCCCCCCTCTAGACATACTTCCGATCCTACAAGTTCAATAGCTCGCGATGTAGCTTCCCTGTTTTTTGATGCGTTGCTAGAGAAAACGAAGTTCGAGGTTGATGGTAGCAATAATGCAGACTAGGTCCGTGATTTGAGGATTATCCTCATTGCTGCATAGAAGAATTATGTCCTTGATGCACCGCTAAGTGATAGACCTGTTGCAGGAGCTGATGCAGATATTATGAACGTTTGGCAAAGCTCGATCTGATGACTACTTGATAGTTTAGTGCGCCATGCTTTACTGCTTATAATCGGGGCTCCAAAGAAGTTTTGAACGCCATGGAACATATGAGATGTTCGAAGAGCTGAAAATGGCATTTCAGGCTCATTCCCGTGTTGAGAGGTATGAGACCTCTAACAAGTTCTTTGCCTACAAGATGGAGGAGAATAGCTCAGCCAGTGAGCATGTGCTCAGAATGTCTGGGTACTACAATCGCTTGAATCAAGTGGGAGTTAATCTTCCAGATAAGATAGTGATTGACAGAATTCTCCAGTAACTATCACCAAGCTACTAGAGCTTCGTGATGAACTATAATATGCAAGGGATGACAAAAAAATTCCTGATCTCTTCGCGATGCTAAAATTAGCGGAGGTAGAAATCAAGAAGGAGCATCAAGTTTTGTTGGTTAACAAGACCACTAGTTTCAAGAAAAATGGCAAGGGAAAGAAAGGGAAATTCAAGAAGAATGGCAAGCAAGTTGCTGCTCCCGTGAAGAAGCCCAAAGCTGGACCCAATCCTGAAACTGAGTGTTTCTACTGCAAGGGAAATGGTCACTGGAAGCGGAACTGCCCGAAATACTTGGCGGATAAGAAGGATGGCAAAGTAAACAAAGATATATTTGATATACATATTATTGATGTGTACCTTACTGGTGCTCATAGTAGCCACTGGGTATTTGATACCGGTTCAGTTGCTAAAATTAGTAACTCGAAACATGAGTTGCAGAATAAACAGAGACTAGTTAAGGGCCAGGTGACGATGTGTGTTGGAAGTGATTCCAAGGTTGATAAGATCACCATCGCACACTCCCTTTACCTTCGGGATTAGTGTTGAACCTAAAATAAATGTTATTTGATGTTTGCGGTTAGCATAATATGATTGGATCATGTTTATTGCAATACAGCTATTCATTTAAGTCAGAGAATAATTGTTGTTTTGTTTACATGAATAAAACCTTCTGTGGTCATACACCCAATGTGAATGGTTTATTGAATCTCGATCAGTGATACATATATTCATAATATTGATGCCAAAAGATGCAAAGTTGATAATGATAGTGCAACATACTTGTGGCAATGCTGTTTAGGTCATATTGATGTAAAGCACATGAAGAAACTCCATGCAGATGGACTTTCGGAATCACTTGATTATGAATCATTTGATACTCGTGAACCATGCCTCATGGGCAAGATGACTAAAACTCCGTTCTCCGGAACAATGGAGCGAGCTAATGACTTATTGGAAATAATACATACCGATGTATGCAGTCCGATGAGTGTTGAGGCACACGGCGGGTATCATTTTTTTTATCCTTACAGATGATTTGAGTAGATATGGGTATATCTACTTAATGAAACACAAGTCTGAGACATTTGAAAAGTTCAAAGAATTTCAGAGTGAAGTAGAGAATCATCATAACAAGAAAAATAAAGTTTATATGATCTGACCGTGGAGGTGAATATTTGAGTTATGAGTTTGGCCTTCATTTAAAACAATATGGAATTGTTTCACAACTCACGCCACCTGGAACAGCACAGCGTAATGGTGTGTCCGAACATCGTAACCGTACTTTATTTGATGTGGTGTGTTCTATGATGTCTCTTACCGATTTGCCTTTATCATCTTGGGGTTATGCTTTAGAGACAACCGCATTCACATTAAATAGGGCACCGTCTAAATCCGTTGAGACGATACTGTATGAACTATGGTTTGGCAAGAAACCTAAAGTTGCTGTTTCTTAAAGTTTGGCGATGCGATGCTTATGTCAAAAGGCTTCAGCCTGATAAGCTCGAACCCAAATCTAAGAAGTGCGTCTTCATAGGATACCCCAAGGAAACTATTTGGTACACCTTCTACCACAGATCCGAAGGCAAGATCTTTGTTGCAGAGAATGGGTCCTTTCTAGAGAAGGAGTTTCTCTCAAAAGAAGTGAGTGGGAGGAAAGCAGAACTTGATGAGGTAGTTGTACCTTCTCTTGAATTGGAAAGTAGCTCGCTAGGAAAAATGTTTCCGTGATGCCTACACCAACTAGAGAGGAAGCTAATGATGATGATCATGAAACTTCAGATCAAGTTACTACTGAACTTCGTAGGTTAACCAGAACACGTTCCGCACCAGAGTGGTAATCCTGTCCTGGAAGTCATGTTGTTAGACAACGGCGAACCTACGAACTATGAAGAAGCTATGATGAGCCCAGATTCCGACAAATGACTTGAGGCCATGATATCTGAGATAGGATCCATGTATGAGAACAAAGTGTGGACTTTGGCGGACTTGCGCGATGATCGGCAGGCCATTGAAAATAAATGGATCTTCAAGAGGAAGATGGACGCTGATGGTAATATCACTGTCTACAAAGCTCGACTTGTCGCGAAAGATTTTCGACAAAGGGTTGACTACGATGAGACTTTCTCAACCATAGCGATGCTTACGTCTGTCTGAATCATGTTAGCAATTGCCGCATTTTATGAAATCTGGCAAATGGATGTTTTAACTGCATTCCTTAACGGATTTCTTAAAGAAGAGTTGTATATGATGCAACCAGAAGGTTTTGTCGATCCTAAAGGTGTTAACAAAGTGTGCAAGCTCCAGTGATCCATCTATGGACTGGTGCAAGCATCTCAAAGTTGGAATATACGCTTTGATGAGGTGATCAAAGCATATGGTTTTATACAGACTTACGGTGAAGCCTGTATTTACAAGAAAGTTAGTGGGAGCTTTGTAGCATTTCTGATATTATATGTGAATAACATATTGCTGATTGGAAATGATATAGAATTTTTGGATAGCATAAAAGGATACTTGAATAAGAATTTTTCAAAGAAAAACCTCGGTGAAGCTACTTACATATTGGGCATCAAGATCTATAGGGATAGATCGAGATGCTTAAAATGACTTTCACAAAGCACATACCTTGGCAAAAGTTTTGAAGAAATTCAAAATGGATCGGTCAAAGAAAGGTTTCTTGCCTGTGTTGCAAGGTGTGAAGTTGAGTAAGACTCAAAGCCCAACCACGGTAGAAGATAGAGAGAGAATGAAAGTCATTCCTTATGCCTCAGCCATAGGTACTATAAAGTATGCCATGATGTGTACCAGACTAGTTGTGTGCCTTGCCATGAGTTTGGCAAGGGGGTACAATAGTGATCCAGGAGTGGTTCACTGGACAATGGTCAAAATTATCCCTGGGTACCTAAAGAGGGCTAAGAAATGTTTCTCGGTTATGGAGGTGATAAAGGGTTCGTCGTAAAGGGTTACGTCGATGCAAGCTTTGACACTGATCCAGATGACTCTGAGTCTCAATCTGGATACATATTGAACGTGGGAACAGTTAGCTAGAGTAACTCTATGCAGAGCATTGTAGTCATAGACATTTGCAAAGTACACACGAATCTGAATGTTGCAGACATGTTGACTAAAACCTCTCTCACAAGCAAAACATGATCACACTCTAGTAAAATCTTTGGGTGTTAATCACATGGCAATGTGAAATAGATTATTGACTCTAGTAAACTCTTTGGGTGTTAGTCACATGGCGATGTGAACTATGGGTGTTAATCACATGATGATGTGAACTAGATTATTGACTATAGTGCAAGTGGGAGACTGATGGAAATATACCCTAGAGGAAATAATAAAGTGGTTATTATTATATTTCCTTAATCATGATAAAGGTTTATTATTCATGCTAGAATTGTATTGACCGGAAGCTTAAATACATGTGTGGATACATAAACAAATATTGTGCCCCTAGTGATCCTCTACTACATTAGCTCATTGATCAAAGATGGTTAAGGTTTCCTAACCATAGGCATGAGTTGTCATTTGATAACGGGATCACATCATTAGGAGAATGATGTGATGGACAAGACCCATCTGTTAGCTTAGCATATGATCGTTTAGCTTATTGCTACTGCTTTCGTAATGTCAAATACATGTTCCTTCGACCACGAGATCATGCAACTCCCGGATATCGGAGGAATACCTTGTGTCTATTAAACGTCACAAGGTAACTGGGTGATCATAAAGATGCTCTAGAGGTATCTCCGAAGGTGTCTGTTGAGTTGGTGTGAATCGAGATTGGGATTTGTCACTCCGTGTATCAGAGAGGTATCTCTGGGCCCTCTCGGTAATACATATCAGAAGAAGCTTCCAAGCAAATTAACTAAGGAGTTAGTTGCAAGATGATGTATTACAAAACGAGTAAAGAGACTTGCTGGTAACAAGATTGAACTAGGTATCACTGGTGCGCATCAGTCCTAAACAAACGGTTTTTAACCCCTTTCCGCGACGGCATTTGGAACCATCGCCAAGTGAGTATGTGTGATAGGGTGTCCTTCCCACACGACCCAGAAATCATCGTGGATAGGCCCTCCTGGGACCCAGGCTGGGGTCGTGTGCGATAGGGCGAGGCATCAAAACCCAATCATTTCCGTAGGTACGTACATCCCACACGGTAATCCGAGAAAATCATTTCCGTAGGTATGTACATCCCACACGGTGAATCCCAGAAAAACATTTCCCTTCGTATGTATATCACAAAGTCAATCCAAGGAATATGTTTCTGTTCTTATGTACATCCCAGGAAGTCAATCCAGGGAAAACGTTTCCATTCGGAAGTAAATCCCACACAATTTTATGTGTAGGCTCGTGTGTGAAAGGTGTAACTATCACACACGGTCTTCCTTGGTTAACGGTTTGCTTTTATCAACTATATCACACACGATTTGATGAAGAAAACTGTGCGGCATTGGGCTATCCATCGCAAGCGCTTTTTTTGCTAGAACCGTTTGCAAAGGTCCGCGACAAATTTAGCAGGTTTATTAGTTCACAATTAATAATTCCAGTATTACGCAAATTCATATTTTATATCGAACAGCTGTTTGCCAATTTCATATCAGGCACATAAATATATTATAACATCACAGTACGGTAGCTACATGAAAACAACACAGTACAACATATAGCTAGTTCAACTTCATAAGAACAATATACTCATTTCCCTAATCGAGATCATCCAGGCTCGTCTTATCCACCTCCGCTTTCAGTTCAGTAAGAACCCGTTTTGCACGGGCCAACGGGGAAAGTGCCTCCTCCTTCGTGAACACCATCTTAGCAAAGTCTGATTTAAAAAATCTGAGCTCATTCTCCTCCTTCAACCTTTTATCCCGCATCTTGAAATATGCTTCAGCGTTGACAAGACTTTCTCTAAGCCTACGTGTGTTCACTTCCTCATACATGCTCCAGAGCTTCGTTAGGCACATCTTCAAAGACTGTGGCCACTCTTGATCAAACCCACTCCAAGTAAGAACACTTCCATTCATCCTATAATATTTAAAACTAGATCAGTAACAATTGTAGGGGAAATGGGTTTATAGCAACATAGAAAATAACCATTGTTAATTTTGAAAAAGATCAATGTGCAAATGAAATAATTGGTACTGAGACAACAACCAAATTCTGGAACATGAGAAGCTATAATTAACTACAACGACGCTACAAGTTCTTACTCATGTACAATAAATAACAAATTGCACATTTTGTGAGGAAGGTAAATATAACTGCAACAGCATAGCGACAGTGTTTGGATCACAGTAAATTGATACTAACAGGTGTGTACATGCACAAATTTAGTAACATAGAACTAATAGCACTAAGGCCGTCCACTATGTACGCCAAAACTGGTGTAAAGACAACTGCTGCTACATCTCGCACCGGTGCTCTGAACTGGCGAGCCGATGCAGCGGAAAAAAAATCAGGGACCCGGACTCCGGAGCACATAGTTGCTCCGATGCCCAGTTCCTTCGTGCCATAAAGATTTAGTATTTTACTGCTTGGCTGCTCGGATGTGTGGACCAAAGTTGGCTGCACAAACTGCTGAAGCGGTGCCAAATAATTTTCTAATGGCACCGCTGATGAGATGACAACAATTTAAGATACTAGGTACAAACTGAGACACTGTCTTAGGATGCGTTTGGTTGAAGTTGTGGTATGAATGGGTTGGGACCGTGACAGTGTCTGAATCACATCTAACAAATGATTTGTAACAATGGAAGAGGGTCTAACCTTCTCTGCACATGCCAGAAACTTCCTCCCACTGTCCACAGAATCAACAGCAAGTAGCTTCACGCATGGAGATTGATGGTGACAACGAGCAGATAGATCTTCAGCCACCCCGCTCCATTCGTTGCCACTGATGTTCTTAGGGAGCTACAAAAGGAAGAAATGACTCAAATCGACCTCCGGGTAAAAATCCTTCATTCCAAGTCATAGCCCGAGAGAGAGAAGAGAGGCATACCCGGGTGGTGAAGGAGTAGTCGCCGTAGGAGGAACCACTGGAGATGTCTTTGAAGAAGACCATGGTGACTGAGGGAGTCCCGGATTAGGGGGTGTCTGGATAGCCGGACTATGACCTTTGGCCGGACTCCTGGACTATGAAGATACAAGATTGAAGACTTCGTCCCGTGTCCGGATGGGACTTTCCTTGGCGTGGAAGGCAAGCTTGGCGATACGGATATGTAAATCTCCTCCCATTGAAACTGACTGTGTAACCCTAACCCTATTCGGTGCCTATATAAAGCTGGAGGGTTTTAGTCCGTAGGACGAACAACAATCATACCATAGGCTAGCTTCTAGGGTTTAGCCTCTACGATCTCGTGGTAGATCTACTCTTGTACTACCCATATCATCAATATTAATCAAGCGGGAGTAGGGTTTTACCTCCATCGAGAGGGCCCGAACCTAGGTAAAACATCGTGTCCCTTGTCTCCTGTTACCATCCGCCTAGACGCACAGTGTCGGGACCCCGACCGAGATCCGCCGGTTTTGACACCGACATTGGTGCTTTCATTGAGAGTTCCTCCGTGTAAATGCGTCGCCGTCGGGGAGGATGCCTCATCCACGTATTTAAAGACGGGACTGTTGATAAAGAAGCTTTGGCTGTCGGCCAAACACACAGGCTAGGCGGTTTTCTTATGACCGCTGTTCGGCCGCCAGCGCCCGGCAGCGACTTCTCGGGTCATCGAAAGCAATCTTCACGTTAACTCGCAGCTCGCCGAGCAATTAGATCCGATGGAGCTCTCTTCCTTAAACGAGCTCTTGGATCGCATCGCCGCCCTGGGAGTCGCCACAGACTATGATCAGATTGGGCCTAAACCCGATCTGAGAGAGATTAACTCTCCCCAGGTTACCCACCACGTTTTTATGGTGGAGGAACAATACGGCGACCCTTCTTCTATCTTAAGGACTAGCTACGTCCGGATTCCCAATCCCTCCATGCCGGATTCCCGCGGAGGAGAGGATGTCACTCAAGCCCTGAACCTAAAGTTAGGCAGCGGGCTAGATTCATTCAACAACATCCAAGAATCAAAGCTTCCAAGTTCGGAAGCTCCTTGGCCCTTAAGTCTGAGATTGGGCGCGGTTCCATATTTAATTCCACCCGCCCACCCAAACATAAGCGACCTATCTCAAATTCGGCAAGAGCCCGCAGAAACAGTACACCATTACTGGGCCAGATTCCTCCTGGTTATGGATAGGATAAAGGACAGCCGCGAGGAGGACGCAACCTCATTATTCTGCAACAATTGCACGGACAACGGGATCCTAAACGCTATAAGTCGCCGTGACATCACACACTTTGCCGACTTGGCGTCCATAGTATGAAAGTACTGTGCAATGGAAAGCGCCTGGAAAACCGAATCAAGATTTTGGGACAATCCGGCCTTGAATACAACCCCAGTCCGAAATAAAAGGGTGCATCATCACCAGGCACCTGGGTTAAATACCAAAAAGCAAAAACCCTCTATAGGGCATGGAACCGTCTTTGGAGGGATGGCTCAATGGACCCTGTAAAATTCATAATACAGAGGGCGCCACTCCAACACAAAGCCTTAGAGCATATTGGATACTACGGCAGGTGGCCAAAAGTGGCGAAGAGCTTCTAGCTCTAGAGCACCAACCCAAGGATACCAGTACGGTATTAACAGTCTTCGAGACTTTCGCATCAAATAATATGCGGAAACGAACACTCCGTAGCCTCGCCGAAGTCTACCAAGTAGCAACAATAAACCCATGGAGTGACACGGCTATTACCTTTAATGCCAGTGATGAACCTAAACTCCGAACAGCCCGAGCACCAGCCGCATTGGTCCTCAGCCCGATAGTGGACGGCTTTCGCCTTACCAAGGTACTCATGGACGGTGGCAGCAGATTGAACCTCATTTACGAGGAAACCCTACGAAAAATGGAGATAGACTGGAGCCGCATTGAGCGAAGCAGCACAACCTTTAGAGGAATAATCCCCAGTTGGGAAGCACGCTGTACAGGAAAAATCACACTGGATGTGGTGTTCGGCATCTTGCGGATAATTACAGGTCCGAGGAAGTCACGCCCAAGTGGCCCCGTTCAGCAGCGGATACCACGCTCTATTAGGGCGAGAGGCATTCACAATGTTCCAAGCTATACCCCATTATGGGTACATGAAGCTCAAAATGCCCGGGCCCAACGGAATCATTACTCTTGCTAGTGACTCGGACATAGCACTGCTACCGAAAAATAAGACAGCCAGACCGGCCCTTGAGGCACTATCCAGAAGCCCTAGCGGCCGAGGAACTCAACCGCTGCGCTCCACGGTGAATAGGGACGATGTGATACTCGATAAGAGATCCAAATCCACTTCCTTCAAACCAGCGGATGAAATAGTCAAATTCCAAGTCCATCCAACGGACCCTACCAAAACGGCCTCCATCGGGGCACAATTAAATCCTGATGTAGACGCTGCACTAAGAGAATTCCTACGCGAAAATTGGGACATATTTGCCTGGCACCCTTCGGACATGCCAGGAATCCCACGCTGGCTGGCCAAGCACAGCCTAAACATCCTAAAAGGATTCAAGCCAGTCAAACAGGCTCTTCGGTGTTTCTCTGAACCAAAGAGACAAGCCATGGGAGAGGAGCTAGCCTAACTATTGTAGGCCGGACTCATCAGAGATATAAAACATCCGGACTGGATAGCAAACCTGGTGATGGTACCAAAGAAGGACAAATCCTGGCGCCTATGCGTCGATTTCAAGGACCTCAACAAGGCTTGCCCAAAGGATCCCTTCCCCCTCCCCCGCATCGATCAAATCATTGACGCTACCGCAGGACACGATTCATTTGTTTGCTCGACGCATACTCCAGCTACCACCAAATTAAGATGGCAGATCCTGACCAAGCCGCAACGGCATTCATCACTCCATACGGCCCATTCCGCTTCAACACAATGCCCTTCGGGCTCAAAAATGCCGCTGCAACATATCAGTGCATGATTCAGACATGTCTGGCAAACCAGATCGGCAAAACAGTGGAGGCATAAGTAGACGATGTGGCCGTCAAAAGCAAGGACGTCGAAACTCTAGTACACGACTTGAGGCTCACATTCGATAATCTCCGAACATATGACATTAAGCTCAACCCGGAAAAATGCGTTTTCGGTGTACTTGACGGAAATCCCTTGGGCTTAATTGTATCCGTAGAGGAATTGAAGCAAATCCAGCCAAGATCCGAGCTCTGTCACAATTGGATATCCCAAAAGACCTCAAACAAATACAAAATTGATTTGGATGCGTGGCGGCTCTAAGCCGCTTTATCTCCCGTTTGGGAGAAAAGGCATTACCCCTTTATCGCCTCCTCCGACGCACCAAACACTTCGAGTGGACGGATGCCACCACGACCGGACTCGAAGAAATAAAAGCCATATTGGCAACAAACCCGGTCCTGACCGCGCCCAACATGGGCGAACCAATGCTATTATACATCGCGGCAACTCATCAAGCTGTAAGCGCGGTGCTCGTTGTCGAACAAGAAAGAGACGGACACAAGTTCCCTCTTCAAAAACCAGTTTACTACGTGTCCATTGTCCTAACTCCATGCAAGTCACGGTACCCACATTATCAAAAGATAGCATACGCGGTGTTTATGGCATCCCGGAAGCTGCGACACTACTTTCAAGAGTGTTCAATAACAGTAGCCTACAAAGTACCCCTTAACGACATTATAAACAACCGCGTCGCGACGGGCCGGATCGCCAAATGGGCCATTGAACTCCTCCCGTTCGACATTACGTATAAGCCACGGAGAGCTATCAAGTCGCAAGTTTTGGCCGACTTCGTCGCCGAATGGACCGAAGTCGAACTCCCTAAAGAGTACTGCGCATATTCCAACTGGATAATGCACTTCGACGGCTCCAAAATGTTGGTTGGCCTGGGAGCTGGCATCGTTCTGACGTCCCCAACCGGAGATACAGTGCAATACATACTCCAGATAATGTATACGGACTCCAACAACGCAGCCGAATACGAGGCCCTTCTACATGGTCTCCGGATGGCAGTCTCCATGGGCATTCAACGCCTAGAGGTGCGCGGGGATTCGAACCTCGCGATATCACAAATAAATGGAGACTTTGACGCCAAGGATCCGAAAATGGCAACCTACCGCAATGTCGTCCTAAAAATGTCAGCTCGGTTTGAGGGGCTCGAATTTCATCATATAGCCCGAGACAACAACCAGGCAGCAGACGTATTGGCACGCATCAGCGCAAAGCGCGATGCTGTCCCCCCCCCAACATCTTCCTAGAGAGGTTGTTCAAGCCATCCGTATTATGGGAGGGAGATTCCGGAAATAACAATCCGGACCCAACCGCACTGCCCACACCGAACATTCTGACACAGTTGGTGGTTCTACCAACGAAAAAACATCCTCAGCCCACGTAAAAATGGCAGTCATTGCCCCGTGGACAGAACCATTCCTAGCCTACCTAACCAGGCAGGAACTCTCCGAGGACCAAAACGAGGCCCGCTGCATAGTGCGGCAATCTAAAGCCTACAAAGTCCATGAGGGAGAGCTTTATAAGAAAAGCACAACCGGAGTCCTTCAAAGGTGTATCTCCGAAGAAGAAGGGCGGAATCTTCCGCTGAAATACATGCCGGACTCGGCGGGCACCACGCCGCAGCCCGGCCATTGTAGGCAAGGCCTTCCAGACAGGATTTTATTGGCCGACGGCCGGGCAGATGCTCGGGACTTAGTCCAACGATGCGTCGGATGCTAGCTCTTTGCCAATCGAGCCACATGCCACCCACCGCCCTCAAAACTATACCCATCACACGGCCCTTCACGGTGCAGGGGCTTGACATGGTCGGACCCCTTAAAGGGGAACCCACAAGCAAAAATACCTACTGGTCATGGTGGATAAGTTCACCAAATGGATAGAGGACAAGCCTGTCACAAGGCGGCGAATCCGGATTGGTGATAGACTTCATATCGTGGGTCGTACACGTTACGGTGTCCCCACAAAGATCATCACCGATAACGGCACGAACTTTACGGCCGACGAGGTCAAACTCTGGTGCAAAAACATGGGCATTAAGGTCAACTACGCCTCAGTCTATCACCCTCAAACTAACGGTCAAGTTGAGCGAGCAAATGGTCTAATTATGAGCGGCATAAAACCCAGATTAGTGCGGTCCCTCAAGGAATCTAACACGCACTAGGTAGAGGAGCTCGAGTCCATACTCTGGGAGCTGTGGACCACTCCGAATCGTACGACCGGATTCACACCATTCTTTATGGTATACGGCGCAGAGGCAGTTCTGCCCTGCGACATAATTCATGACTCACCTCGCGTGCGCATGTACGAAGAAAGAGAAGCCGAGCTCGATCGGCAGGACAGTTTGGATGTCACAGCCCTAGAATTGTTTGACATTAGTTGCATTAAGGCATTCATGTCATCATGTTAATTTTCTCAGAAAATTGAAATGGGGATGATTAAGCCCTAGCACTAAAGCAATTCAAATAGGTTTAAATTCAAAAATATTTTCAAAAACCCAAAGTGGTTTGCAAAAATGTTCATGATTAATGGAAAAAGGTGAAAACCATACCCAGAGGTGATGGATATTTTTCCAAGACATTTTGGATTTTGAATAAACCATATTGTATTTGAATTGGGGCATTTAAATACTATTAATATTATTTTTAAATGCTCCAACAATTCTGAAAATAGTTAAGGGCCTCTGTAATAATTTAGTTAATGCCCACAATTATTTTCAGGATTTATTTAAATAGTTTAGTATTTTACTAAACTAAAACAAAACAGAAAATAGAAAAAACCCTCACTCGACCTACCCGGCGCCCAACCGCCCAGCCTTCTCTTCCCTCCTCGCTGCCCAGCGGCCCAGCCCACCACCGCCTCCTTCCTGTCGCCTTCCTCCTCTGCCGGGAGAGGGCAGGCGCGTGCCCGGCAGCAGCGCACCGCCCGCGCGCGCCACCTCCACCACCGCTGCCTCACTCCACCGACGCTACTGGACGAGTCCCCGAACGCCACGACGACGCCACGTGCCTCCCGATCCTGGCCCCTCTCACTCTCTCCCCGAACTCCTCCCCTTCTCTGTCGCTCTCTCTGCCGAACCCGAACGAACTCGCCGCTGCTTCGCCATACCCATGACCACAGCCATCCCCACGCCTCTCGACACGTCCTCGAGCTCCGCCGTTCCGTCCTCGTCCTTCTCGTCGTCTCACGCGACGGAAAGAGCCCGGGCGCCGTCCTCGGCGTCTTCTTCCTCCTCGGGCCACCGAGATCGCTGGCGACCTCCCGTCGTCACCAGCCTCCCCGAGCACGCCGAGGCCACCTCCGCACTCCTCGTGAGCTCCTCTTCTCTTTCCCTCACTCCGTGCATTTGATTTCGTCCCCTAGCTAGCTGCCCCACCGAACCCGAGCTCCGCCGCCATGGACGGTGAGCCAGTGCTCCCAAGCTCCTCCACTGCGCTTGTTGCCTTGGCGTGTTCATGGTGATCCCAAAGAACCAAGAGAGCCCATCGGCGCGCCTGGCCGTGCCCGTAACGCCTAAAGCTTGGATTCCCGAACTCCGGCCGCCGCCAAAGCTCGACGGCGAGATTCCAGCCACCCCGCACCTCCCGCTAGTCTCCTTAGATGCTTGTGAGCCCAAGGCCACGTAGGACCCTCCGCCTCTCTTTTGGTCACCGGAGGAGGAAATCCGCACCTCCGTCGTCTCTCGGCTCCGCCCGGCGAGCAGCTGGTCAACTCCGTGAGTTGACCCGGTTTGGCCTAGTTTGACCCCCTCCGGGTCACTTACATGTGGGCCCATGCCTCACCGACACTTTTTAGTTAGGACAAAATTAGCACTAACAGCCTCTGTTAATTAACTAGGACAACGACACGTGGGTCCCAGCGTCGAAGTTGACCTGGACAGCGACCCAGTTGACCGCTGACGTCACGCCTATGTCATCTCGACGCATTAATGATTCTGGAATTATTTTAATTCAAGAAATTCCGTAAAATACTCTAAACTTCTAAAAATCATATAAATTCAACCGTAACTCGGATGGAAATAATTTATATATGAAAAATGATCAGAAAAATATGAAGAATCTGTTTATGCCATGATCATGCATGTTTGAACAAGTTAACGTCACTGAATAGGATGAATCATGATTAGGGTAATTTAGGAAATAGCATTTTGAGTTGGAATTCAACCTTGTTTGAATTCCACTCCAACTAACCCGGATTATTATTGCATTAGGTAAATTCAGTACCTTAACATGATCATGCATCATATATGTGCATTGCATTGATTGTGTTCTCTCTTGTTTGCCGGTAATTGTCCCTCCGGTAGAGCGATGTACAAGCGATGATTATTCGATGACACCGATGAAGAACTATTATCTTCAGAAGTGCTGTGCAAGCAAAACCCCTTGTTCATTCCGATACAATCCCACTCTCTCGCCTCCTGCTCTATTTTACTGCATTAGGACAACAACGACTCATGTGTTAATCGGCAGCGGTAGCTGAACCCCTTGATCCTTTGCATGACTGTCATTCCATTAATTAGATGAAACCCACTAGCATGAGTAGGAATTGTTTGAGCCATGTTGTGCCTACTCATTTATGCTTGGTTGTCATGCCTGCTACTGCTTAGAGTTGAGTCGGGTCTGATTCATTGGGAATGAATTGGAATTGTTATGAACATGTCCTATCGTGTATGAACTAAGTGTGTGAACACAATTTGGTAAAGGTAGCGGTGAGAGGCCATGTAGGAGTACATGGTGGGTTGTCTCATTGAAACCGTCCTCAGGAACTGAGATCTGTATTTGTGATCCATGAAACAGTTACTACCACGCATTGGGATCCTTAATTGACCCTCTCGGCTTCTTAACCACCCTTGTTCCTGGTCCGGAGTTGCAAGTAGTTTCGGTGTTTGTAGCATCTTTGGGGGCCGCATAACGCTGACCTTAGGGGTGGGTTGTGTTGCGGTAGGCACCGTGGTCTGTGTACCGAGTGCCCGTTGGTATCTCGGGAACCTGCACACATCGTTCGGGCTGTATGGGAAACCTCGTGGGATCTCCTCATGGATGGAACCCGAATAGGCGATAAACCTGGACTAGAGACTTGTGTGTTTAGGTAGGCCGTGGCCGACACCCACGTTGGGCTTCCGCTTGAAGGTTGCCAAGTACATGTCGTGTAAACGGCGGTAAGTGGTGAGAGCGTGTGAAGAAGTACACCCTGCGGGGTTTAATATGATCTATTCGAATAGCCGTGTCCACGGAGAAGGACTTCGGGTTGCCTATATCGGTTCATAGACAAGTGAAGGTGGATACTCTAAAATGCGCAAGATAAGCGTGGAGTGCTATGGATGGCATTCTCGTAGGGGAGACGGGAGCGGGTCCATAGTGGTGTATTGATATGGTGAATATGTGGACTCGTGCGCCACCTCAAAGAGTTACTTGCAAATCGTAGTTCAGGATAGCCACCGAGTCAAAGCTGGCTTGCTGCAGCCAAACTCCACCACCCCTTTTGATAATGATGCATATGTAGCTAGTTCGATGTAAGTCTTGCTGAGTACGCTTTGTACTCACGTTTGCCTATTTTATGTTTTGCAGAGAGACTTTAGTCTCGCTAGTAGTTCCGCTTGGACTTGACGGTTAGCTTGATACCTCGGCTACGATCTTGTGCCTTGGCAGGATCTGGTAGATAGTCGGGCTTCTCGGCCTTTTTCATTTATAGTTGTCTGTACCAGACATGATTAGCTTCCGCTTGTGCTTTGACTTGTATGCTCGAGTGTTGGGTCATGAGACCCATGTTTGTAATATCTCGCTCTTGGAGCCTAATGAGTAATATTTGAGTCGTAGAGTTATGTTGTGATGCCATGTTGTATCTACGCATATTGAGCATAATGTGTGTATGTTTGAAATGCTTGGTATGTGTGGGATCCGACAAACTAGTTGTTTATCCTTGGCAGCCTCTCATATGGGGAAATGTAGTCTCGTGCTTCCGGCGATAGTAGTCCTTCTGCCCGGTTCACCGGAGTCCTGCTAGCCCAAAGACTACCGCTTGGACACTTGATCGGCCGGCATGTGTTTCACTTCGTTCCTATGTCATCCTTCGGGAAATGTCACGCGGTGTTATTCGGAGTCCTGCTTAGCCTGCTACAGCCCGGGATACCGAGTCCTGTTAGCCCAAAGGTTACAGCCCGAATACATACGTTGATGACCGACATGCTCGATGTGATTCATGTATGCCTGTCCCCATAGGTTAGCGCCGCTTTGGGTTCACGACTAGCCATGTCGGCCCGGGTTCTTTGTCATATGGATGCTAGCGACACTATCATATACGTGAGCCAAAAGACGAAAACGGGACCGGGCCAAGGTAAGTCGACACCGTGGGAATACCGTGCGTGAGGCCGCAAAGTGATATGAGGTGTTACATGCTAGATCGGTGTGACTTAGGATCGGGTCTGACAGCGTTGGTATCGAGCTTTGATCATCAGAGGATTACCAAGCCAAACTGATCGAAGTTGTGTCTAGAAATGCTTTAGTTATGTAAGGGAATTGGTGTGGAAGGAACGTAAGGCTCTTTTTACTCCTTATACCTCATGGCCTTCTAATCTGAGTCATCCTCTTCTCTTCTACGGGGTTTAAGAACTAGGCTTCTCATCTATCCATTAGGATGACGTGTTACTAATCCATAGACTTATAGGATTGTTGGTTTTAATCCCCAGTTCAGTTCCTACTACTTCTGTATGATAACTGTTGATCTCAGAATCTTGTTATGATGTTGTTGAGCGGTTATGCCACCATTCTTGCAGGATGTCTCAAATCATTTTGAGCATTTACAGCCGTTATGCTGTCCGAGTCATCCCAGGTCTCTAAATAGTCTGATGCATTTGCAAATCCCCCCTTCCGTTTTCGATGTCCTTTTTGGTCGAAATAAGCACACTAATCGGTAAGTTGAGGTACTTTGTTGCCTCGACATACATGTTGGAACTACTATTATGACCCTAGGTGTTTAGGGAGTCACCTAGCAATTTAGCAATGCTTTTGTATCCCCAGTGTGATGATTCTGGCCATCATTTTCGAAAGCATCCCGTGATGCCATTTAGTAGTAGGTATTCTACTCCTGAGTTTCTGAATCCGAGATTCATCCTACTTCATGTTGTTAGTATTTGCTAGTGCCTTTAGGATATTAGTAACCTTTGCGATAGCCCTCGAAGTCCGTGGTATTCTCCTTCTTCCAAATACCATGAACCATTTAAGGCAGAAGTTCTTTTAAACCAAAAGATCACAACCAGAGTGCTCTTGAGGAGTTCTCCATTCATAATTGTGACTCTGCCAGTTCTACTTTTCTGCATGGATTATCCGGAAGAAATGTTGAGCTTCGTTCGACATACTAATCTGTGTATCCACAACTCAGAAAATTATATGTTCCTCTCGAGTTGCTCTCCTCGATTGCATTCCGATCTTCGTCTATCGGTTAATAGTCGAGTAGTCGTGCATCCGTCATCAATGCATATTATCCTTGTGGTTCGTCAAGCCATTCCATTCCGGAATGACTAGGAGAAACAAACTCCAAAGACCTCATCCATATCTAGGATTGGGTCAAAGTAGTTGTATCCCGCAGATCAAAATGCCAATTCAGCTTTTGAATCTGTTCTACCTGAAGTATTGCCATCTTATGTCAAGAATGTCATGGGAATTGCACAACCTCTTAGGAATTCTTGACGCAGTTGATACTCGCTATCATTATTCATTCCTCGGTTCCGTGTTGTTGTAACCGGAATGCCGGCAAGTGAATTGTGATGTGCGAAATCAATACTCCGAGCCACTCGTTGCTTGGTGGTAAATGGACAATATTCTCATTCTTAGCGTGTGGTTTTAAATCATCATTCTAAGATAGATCGTGCTACCTAGTCCTTATTTCTGGTGCACACCTCGATTGATGAGTTAGGATTATATCAAGTCCTCACTCATTTGATAATATCATCTTGCCTTGAAAAGCAAGATTGCTCTCGAGCTTAGTAACATACCGGTGGTTCGTGACTTTCCAAATATCTTCTTGGAAGTGTTACCGGGTTGTTTCCTCGATCGTTATGTTGGGCTCGTGATCAAGTTGGTTTTCCTGTGAACCACCCTTCACCAAGAATCTGTGTTGGATACCCTGAGCTAGTTGGTTAAGCTAGACAATAACTTGGAGAGTTGGAAGATAAAAGCTTGCCTAACTTAGTTCGATCCAAAGGGATATTCTTGTGTAGTGTGTGTTGAAGAAAGATGATATCTTCATCAATTGGTTCCTGTGATCAGTTGTTGGATCTATCGTCCTACCAATTCTTTGATTTGAGTATGGGCCATTGTCAAGTCAAATCAGAACCAACGATATCCGTAATGTTGTCTTACTCGTGGTTGATCCCTCGAGCATACACCATTATATCTTTTGGTGCGACCAATGCTATCACCGTGTTCACATGATGGTGGAAGTCGATTGATATGGAAATTCGATGAGTTCTTTGTTGAGCCCATCGGTAGCATTTACGTCTCCCCATGAGTCATGTTGAGCATCAACCTAGTATTGGAAACTTGTGTAAGCATTTCTTCGTGTTTCATTCATGAAGCATATGTTTGGATGAAAGTAGTGACTTCCTCTAGTTCATGTGCATCCGGTGTAAGTTGCCGCCATGAACTTGAGAAAGGTTTGTTTTGTTTCCTCTGGAATCATTCCAAGTCGGTCATGCATGTGCGAAGTATTCTATGGTTTGATAGACTGATCATCTTCATTCCGTATGTATCCCTAGCACCTCAAGCCACTGACTGATTTGTTCAAGGAGAAGAAGTTCCTTCATGAGAGCTAATCCGGACTTATGAAGTGATTTCAATATCCTCGATGATGGTTCCCCCACCGAACTTCGGTAGTGTCTTATTATAAGGCTACCATGTGGTCATGCTTGTCTAGGACAACGTGTTCACGGGCTTGTAGCGTAACCAGCTCATGTTTTGGAGCTTGCTATCGTAGTTCATATCCCGAGAATCTCGCAACGCCATCTCGTCAAATTGTGTTGCAACCTTTCCTTTTTCGTGACGTCTTTGAGTCTGGAATATCCTAACACCAACCAGATCTGAATCTCGTGCAGATATGATGGTTGGAACATTCAACAGTTGCATTTCGTTCCCAGCTTGCACCGTCCTTGTGCCATTTCACTATGGGCTGCCTTCTTAGTAATTCTTGTCCAGGTTCATTTTCAAAAGTGGACTTACCATGGGTCCCTCCACCTCAGATGATAAGCAAAAATCATCCATTGCGTTGTCTTCAACAAGGTAGTCCACATCATCCATTCTAGTCCGGGTGTACCAATCCTTTGCACTCCGACAAACGATCGTTCAAAATTGAATTAGGCTGGTATGAAGAGTTTCAATGATCTATGTATCAAAAGTAATTCTTTTTGCCACTTAAGGGAATAGTTCCTCGCGTCACCTCCCCTGAGGTGCCCCGCTATTGAATCATGGCAAATATTTTCTCACCACCTTGACACCATCCACCATCTTTCTAAGCGTGGAATTGTTGCCACCAATCAAACCCCGTTGTTGTTCTTCCATTCCTCTCGATGTGTTTTGTGTCTCAACTCGAGATGTGTCACCGTCTCAGTCCGTGAGTCGATCATATTTGCTTGATCTCCGTGAAGATCGAATCATGCAGGGTTTTCCCCTTTCTTTCTATTGTCGTGTCGAGTGAAGATCTTGAAAGCAAAGACGCCAAGACTAAGATGATGGAGTAAATCAACATCTTCGAGAAGGGCAAATGGATCATGAAGATTGTGATAGTTTGTGACTTCCCTTTTCCTCTTACCTCACGTCTTGAATCTCGGGGCGAGATTCTTGTTTAGTGGGGGTGAGTTGTCACAGCCCTAGAATTGTTTGACATTAGTTGCATTAAGGCATTCATGTCATCATGTTAATTTTCTCAGAAAGTTGAAATGGGGATGATTAAGCCCTAGCACTAAAGCAATTCAAATAGGTTTAAATTCAAAAATATTTTCAAAAACCCAAAGTGGTTTGCAAAATGTTCATGATTAATGGAAAAGGTGAAAACCATACCCAGAGGTGATGGATATTTTTCCAAGACATTTTGGATTTTTGAATAAACCATATTGTATTTGAATTGGGGCATTTAAATACTATTAATATTATTTTTAAATGCTCCAACAATTCTGAAAATAGTTAAGGGCCTCTGTAATAATTTAGTTAATGCCCACAATTATTTTCAGGATTTATTTAAATAGTTTAGTATTTTACTAAACTAAAACAAAACAGAAAATAGAAAAAACCCTACGACCTACTCCGGCGCCCAACCGCCCAGCTTCTCTTCCCTCCTCGCTGCCCAGTGCCCAGCCCACCACCGCCTCCTTCCTGTCGCCTTCCTCCTCTGCCGGGAGGGGCAGGCGCGATGCCCGGCAGCACCGCCGCGCCAAGGCCACCTCCACCCTGCCTCACTCCACCGACGCTACTGGACGAGTCCCCGAACGCCACGACGACGCCACGTGCCTCCCCGATCCCTGGCCCTCTCACTCTCTCCCCGAACTCCTCCCTTCTCTGTCTCGCTCTCTGCCCGAACCCAACGAACTCGTGCCGCCCGTTCGCCATACCCATGCCACAGCCATCCCCACGCCTCTCCGACACGCCCTCGAGCTCCGCCGTTCCGCCTCATCCTTCTCGCTGCGTCTCACGCGACGGAAGAGCCCCGAGCGCCGCCCTCGACGTCTTCTTCCTCCTCGGGCCACCGAGATCGCGGCGACCTCCCGCCGTCACCAGCCCCTCCCGAGCACGCCGAGGCCACCTCCGCACTCCTCGTGAGCTCCTCTTCTCTTTCCCTCACTCCGTGCATTTGATTTCGTCCCCTAGCTAGCTGCCCCACGAACCCGAGCTCCGGCCGCGCCATGGACGGTGAGCTTCGTGCTCCCAAGCTCCTCCACTGCGCTTGTTGCCTTCAAGTGTTCATGGTGATCCCAAGAACCAAGAGAGCCCATCGGCCGCGCCGCCGTGCCTCGTAACGCCTAAAGCTTGGATTCCCGAACTCCGCCGCCGCCAAAGCTCGACGCCGGGCGAGATTCCGCCACCCCGCACCTCCCGCTTAGTCTCCTTAGATGCGCGAGCCCCAAGGCCACGAGGACCCTCCGCCTCTCTTTTGGTCACCGAGGAGGAAATCCGCACCTCCTCGTCTGCCTCCGCCCGGCGGCGAGGCAGCTGGTCAACTCCGTGAGTTGACCCGGGTTTGGCCTAGTTTGACCCCTCCGGGTCACTTACATGTGGGCCCATGCCTCACCGACACTTTTTAGTTAGGACAAAATTAGCACTAACAGCCTCTGTTAATTAACTAGGACATCGACACGTGGGTCCCAGCGCCGAAGTTGACCTGGACAGCGACCCAGTTGACCGCTGACGTCACGCCTATGTCATGTCAGACGCATTAATGATTCTGGAATTATTTTAATTCAAGAAATTCAGAAAATACTCTAAACTTCTAAAATCATATAAATTCAACCGTAACTCGGATGGAAATAATTTATATATGAAAAATGATCAGAAAAATATGAAGAATCTGTTTATGCCATGATCATGCATGTTTGAACAAGTTAACGTCACTGAATAGGATGAATCATGATTAGGGTAATTTAGGAAATAGCATTTTGAGTTGGAATTCAACCTTGTTTGAATTCCACTCCAACTAACCCGGATTATTATTGCATTAGGTAAATTCAGTACCTTAACATGATCATGCATCATATATGTGCATTGCATTGATTGTGTTCTCTCTTGTTTGACGGTGATTGTCCCTCCCGGTAGAGCGATGTACCGACGATGATTATTCGATGACACCGATGAAGAACTATTATCTTGAAGTGCTGTGCAAGCAAAACCCCTTGTTCATTCCGATACAATCCCACTCTCTCGCTCCTGCTCTATTTTACTGCATTAGGACAACAACGACTCATGTGTTCTGGCAGCGTAGGCTGAACCCCTTGATCCTTTGCATGACCTGTCATTCCACAAGAATTAGATGAAACCCACTAGCATGAGTAGGAATTGTTTGAGCCATGTTGTGCCTACTCATTTATGCTTGGTTGTCATGCCCGCCATCGCTTAGAGTTGAGTCGGGTCCGATTCATTGGGAATGAATTGGAATTGTTATGAACATGTCCTATCGTGTATGAACTAAGTGTGTGAACACAATTTGGTAAAGGTAGCGGTGAGAGGCCATGTAGGAGTACATGGTGGGTTGTCTCATTGAAACCGCCCTCGTGAACCGAGATCTGTATTTGTGATCCATGAAATGCTTACTACCACGCATTGGGATCCTTAATTGACCCTCTCGGCTTCTTAACCACCCTTGTTCCCGGTCCGGGAGTTGCAAGTAGTTTCGGTGTTTGTAGCATCTTTGGGGGCACGCAACGCTGACCTTAGGGGTGGGTTGTGTTGCGGTAGGCACCGTGGCCCGGTGTACCGAAAGTGCCCGCTTGGTATCTCGGGAACCCTGCACACATCGCTCGGGGCTGTATGGGAAACCTCGGCCGGACTCCTGCGGATGGAACCCGAATAGGCGATAAACCTGGACTAGGGACTTGTGTGTTTAGGTAGGCCGTGGCCGACACCCACGTTGGGCTTCCGCTTGAAGGTTGCCGAGTACATGTCGTGTAAACGGCGGTAAGTGGTGAGAGCGTGTGTGAAGAAGTACACCCCTGCAGGGTTTAATATGATCTATTCGAATAGCCGTGTCCACGGAGAAGGACTTCGGGGTTGCCTATATCAGTTCATAGACAAGTGAAAGTGGATACTCTAAAATGCGCAAGATAAGCGTGAGTGCTATGGATGGCGTTCTCGTAGGGAGACGGGAGCGGGTCCATAGTGGTGTATTGATATGGTGAATATGTGGACTCGTAGCGCCACCTCAAAGAGTTACTTGCAAATGTAGTTCGGGATAGCCACCGAGTCAAAGCTGGCTTGTGCAGGTCAAACTCCACCACCCCTTTTGATAATGATGCATATGTAGCTAGTTCTCGATGTAAGTCTTGATGAGTACGTTTGTACTCACGTTTGCCTATTTTATGTTTTGCGAGAGACTTTAGTCTCGCTTAGTAGTTCCGCTTGGACTTGACGGTTAGCTTGATACCTCAGCTACGATCTTGTGCCTTCGGCAGATCTGGTAGATAGTCGGGCTTCTCGCCTTTTTCATTTATAGTTGTCTCAGATTCAGACATGATTAGCTTCCGCTTGTGCTTTGACTTGTATGTTTCGAGTGTTGGGTCATGAGACCCATGTTTGTAATATCTCGCTCTTGAGCCTAATGAGTAATATTTGAGTCGTAGAGTTATGTTGTGATGCCATGTTGTATCTACGCATATTGAGCATAATGTGTGTATGTTTGAAATGCTTGGTATGTGTGGGATCCGACAAACTAGTTGTTTATCCTTGGCAGCCTCTCATATGGGGAAATGTAGTCTCGTGCTTCCGGCGATAGTAGTCCGCTACAGCCCGGTTCACCGGAGTCCTCGCTAGCCCAAAGACTACTGCTTGGACACTTGACTGGCGGCATGTGTTTCACTGCCTTATGTCTGTTCCTTCGGGAAATGTCACGGTGTTATTCGGAGTCCTGCCTTAGCTCGCTACAGCCGGGATACCGGAGTCCTGTTAGCCAGTGATACAGCCCGAATACATACGTTGATGACCGACATGCTCGATGTGATTCATGTATGCCTGTCCCCATAGGTTAGCGCCGCTTTGGGTTCACGACTAGCCATGTCGGCCCGGGTTCTTTGTCATATGGATGCTAGCGACACTATCATATACGTGAGCCAAAAGACGCAAACGGTCCCGGGCCATGGTAAGGCGACACCCGTGGGAATACCGTGCGTGAGGCCGCAAAGTGATATGAGGTGTTACATGCTAGATCGGTGTGACTTAGGATCGGGGTCCTGACATTGGACGCCTTGGAGGAGGAGCTTGACGTAGCAAAAGCCCGTTCCGCATTCTATCAACAGCAGGCTCGAAGATATCAAAGCAGATAAGTACGGGCCAAAACTTACAAAGTTGGCGAGCTAGTTCTACGCCTGCCGGACAAGAAAAAGGACAAACTAAAGCCCAAATGGGAAGGTCCCTTTATCATCGAGCAAGTCCTGACCGGTGGAGCGTACCGTCTGCGAGATGCATCGGATAACCGACTCGAGCCGAACACATGGAACGCAGCACGTCTCCGAAGATTCTACGCCTAGCGCCGAATTCCGAGTTCGTCTCCTTCCTCTGTCCATATTTTACATTTTAGCTGTCTTCTATTTTTCTCCTTCTCCCTCCTTTTTTCTTTCAAGCCTTGGAAGGCTCGCTTGTGCATTGTTCGCACACTTTGACGCGCTTATCCGCGCTCATTGTACTGGGGGCTTCTTTCACGAAGCTTAATTATAAGGGCTTCATGCCCAATACATGTGTCACACTTCCGCATGTACCTTTTATTCACCATTATATGCATCGATATGACTTAAGTTTTGGCCAAGCTGGGTTGCTGGCTCTGTGCTTACCCCTATGTTCCCGATTGTTCGGCTAGGTGGTAAAGGGAGCACCTCTGCGATTGTTACTACCGGTCAGCGGATGTGTACCTCGATCGGGTGAAGCTGAAAGCTAGCGTTCTTAAGAGAATATTCGATCGGTGAACTAAAAGAAGATTTCTTACCTATTTATTTATCTGCCCCAGATGTTTTTCTGCTTTTAGCAGTCGGACATGCACTTTCGGGCATGCCACCCAGGGAAAGGAACCCCTAACGGAACTATTCTCCTTGGAAGATGTTTCTTACTAACCATGTAATATAACATAACTAGTTGGGCACTTGTCTGATAAAGCACTAATGACCCCTACGCCTGGTCTCCACGCATGCTCCGGTTTTTGTATAACCACGAGGGTATTCGGACACACTCCGGACTATCGGGTCCCGAGGTTGAAGCGAAAAGGTCCGCTAAGACAAACGATCTACAATTCGGCTAGAAGGCATTTTACATGTCACTTTAAATTACATAGTCAATTTGACTGATTGTATTCCTCTTCAATGCCATCTAACATGTTGTCTAGTTTACAGTCCTGCTGGGAATACTTTATGCCAATTCTACCTGGCCGTACACTAAGCTCAAAGGGATCTCCTTCCCATCGGGCCCGACAGTCCGACTTGACCATGTGGTTTGGGTCAGCCTTCGTGTCAGCGTCTTCACCATGGCCCAGCCTCCCTGGCGCCTTTGACGGCAGGCCGATATCTTCCATAATCGGAAGCGCCGCACTCCTGGAGCTTCTCTCGCAAGCTCCCAAGGCCTTCGGCAGGGAGACAGATGGCCACAAGGCCTGGCGACGCTTTTCATCACTGCCGAACTTCGTTAAATGCAGTTGTAAGAGCTCGGGAAGAAGGTCACCCGTAGAACTGGGCATTTCCTCGGACGGCCCGTGAGCATACCTACAGACATAACTCTGTTAGTAGACTTCCTCGCCGAACTCTTTTTTCAAAGTTCATTTAAGCACTTACTAAAAATGCCGCGTCGAAGCCGCCGATTCTCCTTAACGGAGTCAGACAGCTGGGCACGAACATCCTTTAGCTCCTCACCCAGCTGGGTGTTGGCATCTTGGAGATTATTTTTCTCCTGCCTCACCCTCGTAAGCACGTTCTCGCCGGCCTTTAACCAGCGCAAGAGCTGTTGCTTGTCCGGATCTACCCCGGTGCCATCTGCAATGTCATTGTCATATCTATACACACGCCGCACTTCATTACATACTTATATTTTAAAAGCGTATGTTACCAGAGGGGGTCTCCTTGGCTTCCCATGTCGCGGCTTGTGCGGCCTCAAGTTGGGCTTTGCACTCTTCAAGCTCCTGGGACAATTGGGTATTATTTTCTGTAAGATCCTGCACAATAAATGATCCTTAAATCAGTTATTCTAACTATTTTAAGTCTCGGGGCTCTTGGTATATATAACCATCAAATTTTCTCACCCTTATGTCTTTCACATACTGCTCCGTGGCTCTGGCTAGACCATTTTGAGCGGCACGGAGGTGCGCATCTCCTGAATTGAAGGCATCCAATGCCTCTTGGGAGAAACATGCGTCACGAAGAATTGACCGGCGGCGCCTGTGATTCATGGCACTCTCCACCTCGGAGTTGGTGGCAGACAATCTGTCGGCATCCTCTGTCGGAGGAGCGTCCGACGCACGCCTAGTGTTCGCCTCCGCTTCTGGGCCTGGCTTTGAAGCCTGGCTGGCGGAGGCTCGATTGGCAACCTCTCCGGATATAGTCCGGCGAGCGCTCTTTTTCCTGAAAAGAGCGCGAGCGTTAGTATGCCTTCCGGAATAAAACCTGGGAATAAGGCGACACGCCATACCGTTGCGCCGGCGCGGTCCGGACCGCGCCATTTTAGCCTGGCTGGTCGTGCTGCCCCTTGTTGGCTAGCCACCGCAGGTTCGGCCTTTCGCCTCAAGGGCTCCCCCTGCAAAACACCATTGATATACGGTGGTCAAAGATAAGCACGGAGGGATCATTTCTAAAGTATTAGGACTTCGGTCTCAATTACCTGTGAGGCTGGAAATATTCCGGGGTAATCGGCCGTAATGGCAACCAAGGCATTGTCGATGCTCAGTTGGTAAAATACCCCATCGATCAGCTCCACAGATATGTCCGGATCCTCTTGGGAGGCCGGATCAGGGGACCGTTCCGGATTCTCAGGTTGTGGAGGTAGGCTGTTTATATCTTTTACGGCCCGGCGCAATTCCTGCGTCAAAATCACAAGATAAGGTACTTAACTATGGGAATATGGAACGGATGGGCATAAAGAAATGTCCGCTAACCCAGCTTGGAGGATTGTTCATAGAAAACCCGTCCTGAGGATTGACGCGAAGAAATTCTTCCTCTTCTCCCTTGTACAATGCGGACAAGATCTTCATTAGATCGGCGACCGATCCCGGCCCCTTACGGCCATGACGGGTGGCATCATCCTCCCCGTTGAAATCCCACATGCGGTGGCCCCTATACTGGAGCGGCTGCACTCCCCGCATAATGCATGTGGCCATGACCCCAATCATGGTCAATCCGGAATGAGCCAACAACCTTAT
Organism: Aegilops bicornis; assembly: GCA_021605145.1. Lineage (NCBI taxonomy): Eukaryota > Viridiplantae > Streptophyta > Magnoliopsida > Poales > Poaceae > Aegilops > Aegilops bicornis. The sequence continues at coordinate 673,257,645 of CM038673.1, read as the reverse complement.
TCAGTTCATCAGGTGAAGGGCGTCCCTGTCATTCCCCCTCTGGGGGCTCTGAGGACGCCAGCTTAGGCATTTCTTCAAAGGAACATTACTGAACTCCGGGAGGCCGATCCGAACAGGGTCCGGCAGGGGGACGTCTTCTATATAAAACCATTCTGAAGGCCAGCCTTCGGACGCCTTCTTCGGGGTTCCGGATAGATATCTGGTCCCGGCGATGCGCCATAGTTCGGCTCCGCCCACTTGATATATCGACCCCTCCTGAGAACGGGGTACGAGGCAGAACAGCCTCTTCCACAACGCGAAATGAGCCTCGATGCCCAAAAACAGCTCGCAAAGGGCCACAAATCCCGCAATATGCATAATGGAGGCAGGCGTAAGGTTGTGCAACTAGAGGCCATAGAACTCCAGGAGCCCCCGGAGAAACGGATGAATTGGAAATCCGAGCCCTCTTATCAAATAAGGGACAAGGCATACCCGCTCTCCTCGGGAGGGACTGGGGACGCTCTCTACTTGTTTTCCGCCCTTATAGGTGGCGAGTCCGGCTCGAACCGGAACCATGAAGGCTGGGGGAAGAAAACCCTTGGTTTGGAGCGTCACTAACTCGCTGTGCGGGACGGAGCATCTCTCCCAATCTCCAGGCTGAGGACTAGGAGGGCGAGAGGAGGAGCTGCGTCGAATATCCATGATGGAATGGGTTTCTGTCAGATGCGCTCCGATGAAAGCTTCATGAAGGGAAGGTGGTGTGATTTGGATCTAGATCCTCGTCTCTTATATAGGCAGCTCATTTGCGCAGCTAGGGGGATAAATGTAAAAATACCCTGGCTTTGCGCATTCATTCAACACGTGGAAGATGGCCATTATTGGGCATGGAAACCAAGGAGCGTGATGTTTACAAGAAGCCGGACACTATTCAAACATGGACACATGATTTGGAGAAGAACCCGCCTTGCAATGCACCGGACTCGTCGTCATTGAAGCCTAGTTCGGGGGCTACTGAGGGAGTCCCAGATTAGGGGGTGTACGGATAGCCGGACTATGACCTTTGGCCGGACTCCTAGACTATGAAGATACAAGATTGAAGACTTCGTCCCATGTCCGGATGGGACTTTCCTTGGCGTGGAAGGCAAGCTTGGTGATACGGATATGTAGATCTCCTACCATTGTAACCGACTCTGTGTAACCCTAACCCTATTCGGTGCCTATATAAACCGGAGGGTTTTAGTCCGTAGGGATCTAACAACAATCATACCATAGGCTAGCTTCTAGGGTTTAGCCTCTACGATCTCGTGGTAGATCTACTCTTGTACTACCCATATCATCAATATTAATCAAGCAGGAGTAGGGTTTTACCTCCATCGAGAGGGCCCGAACCTGGGTAAAAACATCGTGTCCCTTGTCTCTTGTTACCATCCGCCTAGATGCACAGTTCGGGACCCCCTACCCGAGATCCGCCGGTTTTGACACCGACAGTGACCCCGACGGTAGGATGCGAGACGGCGAGAGCGAGGAAGCGGCTATAGCTTAGCAAGGAAGGAAGGAAGGAGGAAACAAGGGAAATGTGACTTGTGGTCGGGAAGAAAAGGGGGTGGGGAAGGGGGGAAGGGGGCGGGGTAGATATTTTGGCGGTAGGGCAAAATTTTGGAAATGTGGAGGGAAACTTTTCGCGCGGTGCCGCCGGACCATTCACTTTGAACTATTGTGTGCATCACAAATGACTCTTCTGCTTTACGCGCATGGGATGAGTTTGATAATTCAAATTTCGGTCTCAAGGCATGGGCACATTCACTTTCAACGCGCGCGGTGCCGCCAGACCATTCACTTTGAACGATTGTGTGCATCACAAACGATTCTTCCGCTTCTGGCGCATGGGATGAGTTTGATAATTCAAATTTTGGTGGAAATTTCCCGCACGCGTCATTGCATAATTTAACATTGCTTGCTAATTTGGGCAAACAAAAGAGCGTACAGCAGACAGACCACACTTACTGAATCGAGCAATTTTAGTAATTACATAGAGCCAGTTGACCTAAATATTGCTCTAACAAAAGACCAGCATTAAAAACAAAACCTAAGTACGCATAATTAAAAATCCGATCCCACGCCGGTCTATGCAACTCCGGTGTGAGATGAGACGTCAATGACTTGTCCTGGCGACATGCCGCCGTTGGTGGACTCCGCGTCCCCTGCTGAAGTCGACCACATCCTCGTCCTCGTCCTCGTCCTGGGCGCCGCCCTCAAGGTTGTAGTACTCGTAGTAGTGGTTGCGCCAGAGCTCGCATTGGTACTCCACCGTCGATTCCTCGACAGACAGACTCTTCTCTACCTCGACCTCGGCCACGCGCAACTCCTCCTCCCAGCGCTCCTCGATCTCCACTCCCTCCTGCATCTCCAACTCCCGCTCGACGACCTCATGAGGAAGCAGGTGCTCCATGGCCACCGCCGCCTTTTCAGACGTGGGTTGCATGCTGGAGTCCGAGGTGGCCTGGAATATCTTGGCGTGTGCATCCTCGATCTTGGCGTGGATGGCCTCGACCCGTTCCAGGGAGACATCAGCGGCACGGACGGCAGCTCGAGCGCTCTCGGCGTTTGCAGCCGCCGTCGCAGCAGCAGCTCCAGCCGTCTCGGCTGCTGCAGCTGCCCTGTCAGCTGCCGTAGACACCCTCTCGGCGAAATCGGCCACGCTCAATGCGGATACGGCAGCACTCTCGGCGTAGGCGGTCGCGCTCTCGGTGCAGGCGGCGGCGCTCAGGGGGGGGAACGCGGCCATCGTACGGGCCTTCACGTAGCGTTTCCACGGCGTCATCTTTGCAAGAAGGGGGTGCGGGAATGGGGATCGGAATTCGGGGATTCGGGGGTTGCTGCACGAGAGCGCATTTGAGCCGGCGAAGGTTAAGGAGGGAGACTTAAATAGACCCAGATATTTTCATCGCAAACGGTTCCTAGAAAACAACTATGTGTGATGTTGTAGATATTTTTTATTAGCTGTGGAAGACGAATTTGGAATAAAGTGCAAACGGATGGTGTTTTAAACAACGAGAAATTTTGTAGTACTAATACAACTGTCATGTCAAATTTTGGAAAACTTCAGGGGTCATTTGACCTTCTAAGACATTTAAGTGATTTTCTAGCCATTTAATGACCGTAATTGAAATTTGAACTACATGTACATGCAACGGCTGACCATAACGGTTTGAAAACTCATATTTCGTGTACTTGTGTGCGATTTAATTCCATGTGCAGTAAATTGGAAGGAATTTTCAAACATATTGGTCTAACGGCTATGACACAGTTAAGCATGGAGTGACATGGCATTTTAATTCCAAAAACTAAAAAAATCAGAAACACATGAAACCTTGATTGATGTAATGTCATGCCACCAAGATGATGTGGTAAAAAATTGGCATGTTTGACCAAAGTTAGGACACACACCCCTCACAAACCAGAGCAACTCACTAGAAGGCTAGTGGTTCCGAGAGGGAACAATGCATGTTTGATGATGAACGGGAGATAGCTTCCTCTTACGGCCTTCAATTTTTTTTCTACGTCTAACATGCACTACTACAACTATAATGTGAAACTTTTGAAAATTCTAGGGGTCATTTGACCTTTTAAAGACATTTAAGTGATTTTCTAACCATTTAATGACCGTAATTCCAATTTGAACTACATCTACATGCAACGCCTAACCAAAACAGTTTGAAAAATCATATCTCTGTACTTGTGTGCGAGTTAATTCCATGTGTAGTAAATTAGAAGGAATTTTCAAACATATTGGTATCACGACATGGACACATGCATACATATGCATGGAGTGACATGGAATTTTAATTCAAAAAAATAGAAAAATGATCAGAAACACATGAAACCTTGGTTGATGTAATGTCATGCCACCAAGATGATTTGGTAAAGAAATTGGCAACGTTTGGACACACACCCCTCACAAACCGGAGCAACTCGCTAGAAGGTTTGTGGTTCCGAGAGGGAACAATGCATGTTATGAGGAACGGGAGATAGCTTCCTCTTACGGCCTTCAAATTTTTTGCTATGTTTAACGTGCACTAATACAACTGTCATGTGAAAATTTGGTAAATTTCAGGGGTCATTTAACCTTTTATAGACATTTAAGTGATCTTCTAACCATTTAATGACCGTAATTCAAATTTGAACTACATCTACATGCAACACCTAACCATAACGGTTTGAAAAATAATATTTTTGTGTACTTGTGTGCGAGTTAATTCCATGTGCCGTAAATTAGAAGGAATTTTCAAACATATTGGTGTCAAGGCATGGGCACATGCATGGAGTGCATGCCATGGCATTTTAATTCCAAGAAATTAAAAAATGATCAGAAAAACATGAAACCTTGCTTGATTTAATGTCATGCCACCAAGATTATGTGGTAAATAAATTTGCATGTTTGACGAAAGTTTGGACACACACCCCTCACAAACCGGAGCAACTCGCTAGAAGGTTCGTGGTTCCAAGAGGGAACAATGCATGTTTGATGACGAACGCGAGATAGCTTCCTCTTACGGCCTAGAATTTTTTTTCTACGTCTAACGTGCACTACTACAACTGTAATGTGAAATTTTGGAAAATTCTAGGGTTATTTGACCTTTCAAAGACATTTAAGTGATTTTCTAACCATTTAATGACCATAATTCAAATTTGAACTACATCTACATGCAACACCTAACCAAAACGGTTTGAAAAATCATATATGTGTACTTGTGTGCGAGTTAATTCCATGTGCAGTAAATTAGAAGGAATTTTCAAACATATTGGTCTCACGACATGGACACATGCATACGTATGCATGGAGTGACATGGCATTTTAATTCAAAAAATAGAAAAATGATCAGAAACACATGAAACCTTTGTTGATGTAATGTCATGCCACCAAGATGATGTGGTAAGAAATTGGCATGTTTGACAAACGTTTGGAGACACACCCCTTACAAACCATAGAAACTCGCTAGAAGGTTCGTGGTTCCGAGAGGGAACAATGCATGTTTGATGACGAATGGGAGATAGCTTCCTCTTACAGCCTTCAAATTTTTTCCTACGTTTAACATGCAACTGTCATGTGAAAATTTGGTAAATTTTAGGGGTCATTTGACCTTCTAAAGACATTTAAGTGATTTTTTTAACCATTTAATGACCATAATTCAAATTTGAACTACATCTACATGCAACGCCTAACCAAAACGGTTTGAAAAATCATACTTTTTATGTACATGTGTGCGAGTTAATTCCATGTGCAGTAAATTCGAAGGAATTTTCAGACATATTAGTGTCAAGGCAGGGCACATGCTTTGAGTGCATACCATGGAATTTGAATTCCAAAAAATAAAAAAATTATCAGAAAAACATGAAACCTTGCTTGATTTAATGTCATGCCACCAAGATAATGTGGTAAAAAAATTAGCCTGTTTGATGAAAGTTTGGACACACACCCCTCACAAACCGGAGGAACTCACTAGAAGGTTCGTGGTTCCGAGAGGGAACAATGCATGTTTGCTGACGGACGGGAGATAGCTTCCTCTTATGGCCTTCAAATTTTTTCCTACGTTTAACATGCACTAATACAACTGTCTTGTGAAAATTTGGAAATTTTCAGGGGTCATTTGACCTTTTAAAGACATTTAAGTGAGTTTCTAACCATTTAATGACCGTAATTAAAATTTGAACTACATCTACATGCAACGCCTAACCAAAACGGTTTGAAAAATCATATTTTTGTGTACTTGTGTGCGAGTTAAAAAATTCTCAGACGATGTAAATATCTGGTGTTCAAAAAACAAAATGTAAAGATCTGGCAAGACAACCTGCCCCCACACGATTGGCACTCTATCTTGCGGCTCGAGGTTTGGTAGGTGATTGGCGGGGATCATTAATCAGACACGGTTCTGTATTGTAAACCGTCAGCTATTATGTTCACACATGGATTTTGTCAGTGATATACCCCGCGGTATGACCCGGCCGGAAGTATGACCCGGCCGGGCTTCGCGTTTTCATTGGTAACCCGCCGGAGTGGCGACTCGCGAGCCTGGCGACTCACGGATGGCCATAAAGGCGGGTCAGATAGAAGACTAGGCCCAAGGCCCAGAAGGCCGACTCATGTTATGGTAAGCCGGTTTACGAGGAAAGGCATAAGGAGTTTTTCCCTTAAGGGGGCATACTAGAATTCCACTTGTAATAGACTAGTCCTAATCCTAATAGGACTCCACATGTAACCCGCCCCTTCAACTTATATAAGGAGGGGCAGGGCACCCCAAGAGGGACAAGCAAGAAGAAACAATCTCTAGGGCTAGACACAAAGAGCCGGCTTACCGGCGACTCCCTCATGATTATAATGAGACCTAGCCACAAATAGCATGTAGGGTTATTACCGGATGATGTTTCCCAGGGCCCGAAGCTGTCTAAATCCTTGTCTTATGTTGCGTCTCTCGATTCCGCCCAACCCCTCTCAAGCTACCAGATAGATACGTTGGCCTCGCGACTAAGTCCTCACACTAAGGACATCTGATGTGACAATTCCACAACAGTTGGCGCCCTCCGTGGGGCCTGCGCACGGTGGTGTTGAGTTCTTGAAGGGATCTTTTCTAGGTGATACAGGACGCCTCAGAAACGATCTTTTACGGTGCCAAAGAACACGGGACGCCTCGGAAACGATCTTTCACGGTTCCAAAGAACTCACAAGGAGCAGCAACAAACTCACTCAAAACTTGTTTCAACAAACTTTGTTTCTCTCAAGTGGCAAGAACAAGAGGAAACACTCTAGATAAATTGGAGCGGATAACTAGCTTGGTTTACAAGGATGCAACCCAAACCATGAAGCTTGTGAACCTATGAAGAATCACAAGAGGGTACCACAAGGATCCTATATGAATTGAGGACAGGCCCTCCAATCCACACACACGAGCTAACACTCAACAATACTAGTGCTCACAGCACAACACAACCTCACCGGCTGTCTACAAACATAAACTCCGAAATCTCATCCCCCTTCACATGGAAAAGTTGGGGAGTATTTATACTAGAAGCACCCACTAGTTAGGTGTGAAAACAACTCAAAATGAAGGGTAAATTCGTGAGCCCCAAGCTGTAGCAGGAGCAAACTTGTTGAGCCTCGCGCTGTAATAAATTCCTGGACAGCTTGCATGGAAACTTCCACAACTTTTGACTCAAGACCTCAAATGATGCACCATTTTTTTTAATGAAAGCTGACTTCAAAGACCATCTTTTCCAACCTCTATAAAGTGCTAAAGACTTCCAGAATTAATTAGGTTTTGGTGGGATGTTGCAGCTGGAAATCTGATGTGTCATTTCTCCCAGAATAGGCACAGGAAGCTTCCCAACTAAGATAATGGTTTTGCCCTTGTCTTCCTTTGGATGCTCTAATGGTTCAGCATTTGTGCTAGCATTAACCTCACTCTTGGATGCCTTGGTCATGATCTGGTCCACATCATCATCCCTTCCTTCAAACAAAACCGTCCTCGGTTTTGAGGTGTTCTTTTTGGGCTTCTTCACTTGTGGGAATTGCTCAACCTTGAGTACTTGATCCACCATAGGTTCCAAGAAAAGGTTCACTCCTTGATGCATGAAAGAATACTTGTTAGACCTCCCATGGTGAGTAGCATCATGATCAAACTGCCATGGTCTTCCCAAAAGAAGATGACAAGCTTGCATTGGCACCACATCATACCACTTTGTCCACATAACTTCCCACTGGAAATTGCACCCTAGCACGATGCGCAATCTTCAGCTTACCAACACTATTCAGGCACTTCACATAATATGGCTGGGGCTGCCTCCATGTTGATATCCCAAGAGCATGCACAAGATCACTACTAATGATGTTGTTATAGCTGCCTCCATCGATGACCACCTTGCAGTTTTTGTCCTTGATCTTGCAAATGGATTGGAACACATTTTGTCGCTGGCCCTTCTCAACAATAGGATCATCATCATGAGCCACTTTGCGAACTATGAGATTAACACCATCTCCTCCATCTGAACTCAGAGGTGCTCCGGTCTCAAAAGTACAATAATTTGCATCTTTCTTCTCAGATTCAGATTTGTCACTTGAGTTATCGGTGACATATCCATCATTTGTGAGTAAAACCTTCTTTTGATTAGGACAATCCTTCTTGAAGTGACCTCTACCCTTGGATGTATGGCACTGAATATTACTAATGCGAGTGGCAGGAGTATTGGAAGATTCAACCTTTGATGCATTAGCTTCTTTTGTAGTCATCTTGTTGTGTGAGCGAAAATCTACAGCAACACTTCCGTCTACTTCTCGCTGAACTGAACCTCTCCAAGTGCTTGATGTACAGGTTTGGCTGCGATTTTGGCGACGCTTCAGCTGCTGCTCTACATGAATAGCTTGATGCACAAGTTCTTGCAAATCTTGATATGTAACCATCTCTATCCTTTCTTGCACATCTTCATTCAGTCCATGAAACAATCTTGACATTGTGGCCTCCTCTGGCTCATTCACCGCTTTCCTAATCATCAAAATCTCCATCTCTTTATAGTACTCATCAACACTAGAATTACCTTGGCACAATCGTTGGAGTCGATTGTACAAGGTTCTTGTGAAATGTTCAGGAACAAACCGTCTCCGCAACAAATTTTTCATTTGCAACCATGTCTCCGGATGACCTCCCGCACGACACAATTGGTTCCACCAAATCAAAGCATATCCAGTAAACTCAATGGATGCATATCGTACCTTCTTCTCCTCCGTATAGCGGTGGCTGTCAAAAATCTGATCCACACTCATCTCCCACTCCAAATAATCATCGGGCTCGGTTTGCCCATTGAACGATCGTATGGTAAGTTTGAATTTACCAATCCCATCATCTTCATGGTCACGATGAGCAAGCCCATGACCTCTTCCTCCCATGGCAAAGCCTTCTTGGCCTTCTCCGCGATGAACACTTCGTGGTCGAGGCTCGTAGTAGTTTCGAGCATCATCAGAGTGGTCGCTCCAATGCTCACCATGCTGGTCCTGCTGTATGGGGAGTTGTCGATGTCGACCCCATGCAGCAAGCCCATCTCGTGGTGGAGACGGTGGCGCCCAAGTAGCACCTCGCTGGTCGTAGCGAGCACTCTGAGGTGGTGCAGCGTAGTAGCTATGAGCATCACCCGAGTAGACGTGGTTGTGCTCTCCATGCCACTCCTCAAGGTGGCGTTGGCCCTGCTGTTCGGGGATTTGTCGATGTCGACCCCGTGCAGCAAGGCTATCTCGACGGAGTTCCTCGATGAGGGAGTCGATTCTCCGGCCAAGGTTGGTCTCCACGACCGGTATGCGCCTCTCCACCTTGTTCAACGCATACTCTCGTGTATCCTCCAATGCCAACACATAGACGGGCTGCAAGCTTGGATTGTACACGGGAAGTGGCAGATCCTCCTCCACGAGGTGCCTACCTTCGTGCACACCATCAACACTGCTGGATCTCCTCGAACCCATAGAAGCTTCTCAAGAACAAAATCAGCAAGAGAGAAAATAGCACCGCGAACAACCTAAATCTCTGATGCCAAGATGATATGGGACACCTCGGAAACAATCTTTCACGGTGCCAAATAACTCACAAGGAGCAGCAACAAACTCACTCGAAACTTGTTTCAACAAACTTTGTTTCTTTCAAGTGGCAAGAATAAGATGAAACACTCTCAGATAAATTGCAGCGGATAACTAGCTTGGTTTACAAGGATGCAACCCAAACCATGAAGCTTGTGAACCTATGAAGAATCACAAGAGGGAATCACAAGGATCCTATATGAATTGAGGACAGGCCCTCCAATCCACACACACGAGCTAACACTCAACAATACTAGTGCTCACAACACAACACAACCTCACCGGCTGTCTACAAACATAAACTCTGAAATCTCATCCCCCTTCACATGGAACAGCTGGAGAGTATTTATATTAGAAGCACCCACTAGTTAGGTGTGAAATCAACTCAAAATGAAGGGTAAATTCGTGAGCCCCAAGCTGTAGCAGGAGCAAACTCGTTGAGCCTCGCGCTGTAATAAATTCCTGGACAACTTGCATGGAAACTTGCACAACTTTTGACTCAAGACCTCAAATGATGCACCTTTTTTATTGAATGAAAGATGACTTCAAAGACCATCTTTTCCAGCCCCTATAAAGTGCTAAAGACTTCCAGAATTAATTAGGTTTAGGTGGGAAGTTGCAGCTGGAAATCTGATGTGTCATTTCTCCCAAAATAGGCACCGGAAGCTTTCCAACTAAGATAATGGTTTTGACCTTGTCTTCCTTTGTATGCTCTAATGGTTCAGCATTTGTGCTAGCATTAACCTCACTCTTGGATGCCTTGGTCATGATCTGGTCCACATCACTAGGGTTCGAGAAGTTTGCAATTTCCCGGCTTAAACTGGAGTGAAAAATTCGCATCAACTATAAAATTCACCAGTCAAGATTGGCGAAGTGTTCTGCTGTGGCGGGGCATGACATTAAGATTATCTGTGCACGCCGCCGCCGCGTTGTACGATCCGCCAAGATCGACAAAGTTTCAAGAGAATTTCGACGGCCTGTTGTGCGCCGTATCCAGCGATCAGTCCAGTCGCAAGTTCCGCCAAAATGTTAAGTGCCAGGAACGAAAGCCACTTCGAGTCACGACGGCTTAAGTTTTTTTGCCGAAGGCAGTTATGACCGGAAACAGATAGAGACACAGATTCGCCCTCACGTGAAGAAAAAAAAAGGGGAAGGAAATCAATCACGATCTGGAAGTGGACACAATGTTGACCCGGTTTCCGCGCTGGCTGCCTTGGCCGGCGTGGCCTCTGAGCCACCGTGGTCGATCCCCCCGTGGCTCGCCCCTGTTGGCCTCTTCGCTCCGCCCGCCACCGGAGCTTCACCGGTCCGTTCCTCCGCTGCGTATTTGTCGGGGCCCTCCGAGCTATGCGCTGCTCTGAGTGGCCACCGCTGCTCCAACCTGTTGCTCGATCCCCGACCTCCGCAATCCCTGCGCCAGCTCCGCGCCGTCTTTGTGGTTTGCCTCCTCTGAGCCGCTCGACCTGCCCGCGCCGCCCGCTGCCGTTGACGCATCTCACTCCGGCGTTGGGCCGCCCGTTTTCTACTGCGAACCGCTGTTGCTGCATCTTGCTCTCACCTTGAGTCGTTTCGCTGGGGGTTTTTTCTCGGCCGCGCACGAGCTCCCGCCCACGGTTCTAGTCCGCGGCGATGAGCCGCCATCGACCGCGCCAGGCCAGCCTCGTCGCTGCCCCGAGCCACCTTGTTGAGTCGTGCGGCGCCTCGCGCCTCCGCCACCGTTTCACCCTTGCGGAGAGCTGCCTCGTGCCGACCGGCCTAGAGCCGCTACTGCAAGCCGCCGCGCCAACCGGATTGGAGTCACCGTGGCTGCCCTGCCTCTTGACGAAGTCGCCTCCCATCCGGGTTGCCATCGGACCTCGCCGGCCTCTTTCGCACCCGTCCACGCTGGGACTCTTCCCGAGTACCCCTGCCCTTGCTGAGTTGTCTGCACCTGCGGGTCGCCTTGTCCGTTGCGGCAAACTGAAGATAAACTGCAACAAACCGAAGGAACAAAGATGCTCTTTTCCACAAATGGAATTTGATATTTTAGAAACGGAAGGATGTACATGCTGGAGAAACAACTCCATCAGTTTAATGATGCCAGGAAAGTTTCTAGTGGTCATGTTCAAGTGTTGCTGATGTGGGGGTTTCTGAATATTTACGTCCACAAACATTCTGCTTCAACTCAATTGACTACTGAAGAAAACGCAAGTTTCAGTTTTCGGTGGATGCAGAGAACATACTTGCTATAGGTTTTGTCCTGATGGTGATTTGAGCTCAGGGATTTTCGGGTGTGTTGAAAGGCCCAACCTCACTTCTACCTCCGCCCGCGGGCGCACTGGCTCCCTGTTGCTCCAGTACTTAGTGCTGGCCAGAAGAGAAAAAGAAAGTAAAGAGGAAAGAAGAGCAGGGCACTGTTGTTACGTTACCATTTACAGGAATGAGGAGATAAAATCTGCCCAGAATCACGTCAACGATGCCTGGCAATTTAACCTAGCGCTGGGCTGCTGGATGCTAGTCATAATTCCAACTGTGGATATATCTGCGTAACTTGGTCTGCTCTGTCTCTGTCTATCTGACAAAAAAAATGCCAGGTGATATCCATCCAAGTTTATTTTAGTAACATATTGTTTTCATAAAAGAACAATTACTTTGGTCTGTGGTAAATTTTCGCAGGACCTTTATTCATTGCAAAGGTGCCGTAAAGGGGCGTGCGCCAATATTATTTTTGCACTAGCGTATTCGTGTCGTGCTGCTGGACGGATACATGTGCAAGTCGCCTCCCCTGCTACACCAACACGACTCGGCTGCCTCGCCTGTCCACGTGGCTTACCACGCCTGCGATGGATTCGCCCGTCCACGTGGCTTACCGCGCCTGCGATTGACTCACCCGTCCGCGCTGGCTTACAATGCCTCAGCCGATTCATCTGTCTGTTTCCGCGGCGGACTCACTCGTGATTGGTTTTAACTTCACCATAGTGATCATCAAGTCCATGGCGGATAATTTCTGGCTTAACATATCAGGTGAAATCCATCCAGTATATTTTTATATTATATTGCTTTCTTTAAAAGAGCAATTACTCTGGCTTGCAAGTTCTCCAATGCAGGACGAGTTATATCACTGAGTTGTTGAAGACTCATAGCGGTTTATATCATGGTCAAATATGGGGAATCTCAAGCCAACTCCTCGAGTTGTCTTGAGACTCAGGGGATACAATGACATGACTCGGCAGAATTGGCCGGTTTCAATGCATTCAAGAACTCCAGGTCATTGGAGGGAAAAGTAACCCGGCCCCGGAGATTACTGCTCTATTGATGAAAATTTAAAAGGCCGTCAGAAAAATTCCGGCTCACAATGATGCTTCCGGTTTAAAAATCCGGCTCAAGAGACATCTTTCTCCCACAAAGCACTGAAGCTCTTAATATCTGGTTTAAAAACCGGTTCAAGGGAAATTTATTTACCATAAAGCTTTGAAGCTCTCAAATCCGGTTCAAGGTAAATTTATCTCTCATAAAGTTTTGAAGCTTTCAAATCCGGTTTAAATTTCCGATTCAAAAAGAATTAATCTCTCGCAAGTTCGAGTTCTCACAAAGATTAAAGGGTGCCAAAAAGAGCTTGCTGCCATGATGTGCGGTTCAAACATGGGTATCCTGCCTTACGACTTATCTTATATGGTCACTTGGGGGCTTCCTGCTGATCGAGCATAGCTGTCAGTACCCTCTTGATCGGTGCAATGCCAAAACTTATATGGTCACTTGGGGGCTTCCTTCTCATCGAGCATAGATGTCAGTACCCTCTTGATCGGCGCAATGCCAAAACTTATATGGTCACTTGGGGGCTTCCTGTTCAAACATATGTCGTATTCGAACCAAAGAGAACATAGCTGTCGGTACCCTTTTGATCGGCACACTGCCAAACTCACTAGGGGGCTTCTTGATCGTATTCAAATCATAGCTCAACCCCTTTGGGTCCAACGTTGATCGTATTCGAATGAGCGTCGTTAAAAATCTCTCAAGGTCATTAGGGGGCTTCCTGTTCAAACATAGGTCGTATTCGAACCAAAGAGAACATAGTTGTCGGTACCCTTTTGATCGGCGCAACACCAAAGCCACTGGGGGCTACATGATCGTATTGAAATCCTAGCTTAACCCCTTTGGAATGGTTTACTGATCGTATTCAAATCAGAAGCCTTGATTTTATTCTTGTTTGGCTAAGTTTTTTTAACACAATCTTTGATTTTGTCTTGAGACTTTTTTGATCATATCTGAAGCATATATGAGTAATTTCTATTTAACCCGGCTTGACTTTGGACGATAAGTCGCCAGTGTATGACAATCATAAACATTTGGAAGTTTTTGCTTCTAAAGATTGGGTTATCACCCTTACTGCATAGGTATCATAAGCTGGCAGTACGATTCAATATCACCGGTATGATATTGTTTATACATGATTATGTTTAAGCCAGCTCTGGATTTTGACGTTAAGTCGCCAGGTCATATGTTGTTTAAACTTTGTGCAGGATTCGCAGAACTATGACTTGTATAAATGATTAAGTTCAAGTTCATCATCAAAATTGATGCTTCAAAAGGGTTATCCATTCCGGATTTTCTCAAAGGCTATAAGCCGCTGGGTTACAAAAATTCTGGCTTACATTGAATGCGCATTAAGTCGCCATCGGCCAAAAGCCGCCGAGTATTTAAACTCCGGATTTACTTGTCAACAGATAAGGTATTCAAAGTCGCTTTGGCGCAATGGCTATTATTTTATCAATGGATATGGTTTATTCTACAATGGAAGGAATAGTCCCGAGTCGCTGCAGGCTTACGACCCGACACTTGGGGGCTACATTATTCAAATTGAGATTACATCAAATATGCAAGTCCCATGTCACTGCCAGCATGCACCATGGCACTTGGGGGCTAATGCAAAGTAATTTTTTGCTCAAATTAATGAAGACCCGACTCATCACATTCTAAATGAGCCGGCCCTTGGGGGCTACCAATTGCTCCTGTCAAAAATTCAAGGTACACAAACCTTAATCCATTATATTGAAAGATCCACTACTTAGTTGGTAGAGTACAAAGCTCTTAACCTTGTGGACGTGGGTTCAAGCCCCATGGTGGAGATTACATCATATGATGTTATTATCAATGAATCATATACAAAGTCCCAGCTCAGTAATATCTTACTGAGTCGTCCCTTGGGGGCTACACGTTGTTGTTCAAGTTTACATGGTTATATCTACAAAGTCCCTGCTCATTATTGCATAATGACCCGGCCCTTGGGGGTTACACATGTTGAAGTTTTCATGAGCATAAGGCAATTACAAGTCCCAGGTTGCTGCAAGCATGACAACCCGGCACTTGGGGCTACACGTGATATGCATATAAGGGAGAAAAAATCTTCAAATTCTCAGTTTGGAGTAGACCAGATTAACCCGGTGTCTGCAATAATCATGACCCGGCATCATAAATCGGCAAGATCTACATCTTTAAGCCGGCTGAATATCAGTTGAATATTTCAAGACCAATATTTTTGTCAAGTCCGAGCATTGAAGGCCGACTCAAATGGATTATTTCTTATAATATTTCTCTACAAGAGCCAATGTCAGCAAATTGGTTATGAAGCTGGCCTATTGACCCGGATTTTTTAGAAGAAGTGCCCAGATTTTTTGCATTGGCAAGGTCTGGAGATATCTGTTAAAAGAGATTTGATATCAGATCTTGAGTATGCATCCAGGAGGAAATGACAAGGACTTAAAGATGATCAGGTGCCGGTTCAGGAAAATATTTAACCCGTAGCATAACCTACCAAGTTTGTTCTTGTGTTTATTTTACAGGATCAGTTTAACATGGATAAATCCAAATTAATCTGGGGGCTAATGTCAGGGATATACCCCACGGTATGACCCGGCCAGAAGTATGACCCGGCCGGGCTTGGCGTTTTCATTGGTAACCCGCCGGAGTGGCGAATCACGGATGGCCATAATGGCAGGTCAGATAGAAGACTAGGCCGAAGGCCCAGAAGGCCGACTCATGTTATGGTAGGCCGGTTTACGAGGAAAGGCATAAGGAGTTTTTCCCTTAAGGGGGCAGACTAGGATTCCACTTGTAATAGACTAGTCCTAATCCTAATAGGACTCCACATGTAACCCGCCTCTTCAACTTATATAAGAAGGGGCAGGGCACCCCAAGAGGGACAAGCAAGAAGAAACAATCTCTAGGGCTAGACACAAAGAGCCGGCTTACCGGCGACTCCCTCATGATTATAATGAGACCTAGCCACAAATAGCTTGTAGGGTTATTACCGGATGATGTTTCCCGGGGCCCGAAGCTGTCTAAATCCTTGTCTTATGTTGCGTCTCTCGATTAAGCCGAACCCCTCTCAAGCTACCACATAGATGCGTTGGCCTCGCGACTAAGTCCTCACACTAAGGACATCTGCCGTGACAATTCCACGACAGATTTGCTGCGGGAATTGTGTGGAATTCAAACTACAGTACTCATAAATTCCGGCGACCGGCATGTGTACTATACCCGTCGATCTAGATTCTGGCCACCAATAAATACTACCTTGCTCACGTCGTCCCGCCTACATTCTCATCTACATCCTCCCCTCGCTCGCCCTCTCTCTCTCTCTCTCTCTCTCTCTCTTTCTCTCTCTCTCTCTCTCAAATCGCTGCCATGGCGTTGTCGGTCTGCCCACGTGCCGACGAGGAGTCGCTGCCCCCCCCCCCCCGAGGACGCTCACTCGATTAGCAACTACGAGGACCCCTATGCGCCGCCTGACGAGGTTGCGCCGGACCCCCCCCCCCCCAACTTTGGATTTGTCTTGGGGCCAGTACAATCTTTGTCTGTGGAAGTTGCTGTCGCTGGCTGAGAAAGCCAGGCAAGTGGCGTTCAAGAAGGAGATGGCGGAGGAGGAAGCCATGTACCAGGCGGCCTGTGAAATCCTGTAATGCCTCCTGGAAAAAGGAGGCGTGGAGCTTTAGGGGGCGAGGCGTCGTCGTGTCGAGGAGGTGTACGAAGACGGGTACTTCGCGAGGAAGGTCATAGGCGCTGGGCGCCTCGTCGCTGCGTGGAGGTGGGCCGATAAGCTCTAGCGTGCCACCGACGAGGAGCTCCGGTGGGCACCCAACAAAATGGCAAGATCGGTCGCGCGTGTTTGCCAGCAAGAGGCAGATCGGTACGTCAAGCACTGCGAGGCGGAGGAGTCGAATACCTTGCCTCAAGACTTTGGGAAGACGCCGCGCACTGTGGAGCTGGCGAGGGGCTGCCGTAATACTGGCCCCAGAAGGGATTATTAGTTTTAGTCTTGTTCGTTTTCAATTTTATGCATTGTACCTAGTAGTTAAGTATCATCACGTATATGTGATGATATTATATATATATATATATATATATATATATATATATATATATATATATTCTGTGATGATCTAATGAACAATTAATATATATATTATGAATTCCATTTTCTATCTGTTTTTGTATACTAATTTGAATCTAGTTGTTATCATCCACATATAATGAATGGAAATTGTATATACACACATTGAAACAGAACATATAAGAATGGAAAACAGAGTACACACATTGAAATAGAGCAATAAACAGAGCAATACTATGATTGCTGTGAACACATAGCTATCCACGTCGAAACGACTTTCCAAATTAAAACGCGTCCATGAGACCATGACCAGCAGCCCTTGCCTAGGGTAGCTCTTTGTTGGGGAACGCAGTAATTTCAAAAAAAATCCTACGCACACGCAAGATCTATGTGATGCATAGCAACGAGCGGGAGAGTGTTGTCCACGTACCCTCGTAGACCGTAAGCGGAAGCGTCAAGTGACGCGGTTGATGTAGTCGAACGTCTTCGCGATCCAATCGATCCTAGTACTGAAAGTACGGCACCTCCGTGATCTTCACACGTTCAGCTCGATGACATCCCTCGAACTCTTGATCCAGCTGAGGTCGAGGGAGAGTTCCGTCAGCACGACAGCGTGGTGACGGTGTTGATGAAGTTACCGACGCGGGGCTTCGCCTAAGCACTACAACGATATGAACGACGTGGAAATCTATGGAGGGGGGCACCGCACACAGCTAAACAATGTCAACTTTTGTGTCTATGGGGTGCCCCCTCCCCGTATATAAAGGAGTGGTGGAGGGGGAGGGCCGGCCCTCTATGGCACGCCCCGGAGGAGTCCTACTCCCACCAGGAGTAGGATTCCCCCCCCCCCTCCCTAGTTGGACTAGGAGAGGAAGGAAGGGGGAGGAAGGAAAGGAAGCCCCCCCCCCCCAGCCAATTCGGATTGGGCTTGGGGGGTGCGCCCCCTCCTATGCTCATTTCCCCTCTCTCCCACTATGGCCCAATAAGGCCCATATACTTCCCAGGGGGTTCCGGTAACCTCCCGGTACTCCGGTAAATGCCCGAGCTCACTCGGAACCATTCCGATGTCCAAACATAGTCATCCAATATATTGATCTTTATGTTGACCATTTCGAGACTCCTCGTCATGTCCATGATCACATCCGGGACTCCGAACAACCTTCGGTACATCAAAACACGTAAACTCATAATACCGATTGTCATCAAATGTTAAACATGCGGACCCTACGAGTTAGAGAACTATGTAGACATGAGTGAGACACGTCTCTGATCAATAACCAATAGCGGAACCTGGATGCTCTTATTGGCTCCCACATATTCTTCGAAGATCTTTATCGGTCAAACCGCCTAACAACATACGTTGTTCCCTTTGTCATCGGTATGTTACTTGCCCGAGATTCGATCGTCGGTATCTCAATACCTAGTTCAATCTCGTTACCGGCAAGTCTCTTTACTCGTTCCGTAATGCGTCATCCTGTAACTAACTCATTAATCACATTACTTGCAAGGCTTATAGTGATGTGCATTATCGAGAGGGCCCAGAGATGCCTCTCTGACAATAGGAGTGACAAATCCTAATCTCGATCTATGCCAACTCAACAAACACCATCAGAGACACCTGTAGAGCATCTTTATAATCACCCAGTTACGTTGTGACATTTGATAGCACACAAAGTGTTCCTCCGGTATTCGGGAGTTGCATAATCTCATAGTCATAGGAACATGTATAAGTCATGAAGAAAGCAATAGCAACATACTAAACGATCAAGTGCTAAGCTAACGGAATGGGTCAAGTCAATCACATCATTCTCTAATGATATGACCCCGTTCATAAAATGAAAACTCATGTATATGGCTAGGAAACTTAACCATCTTTGATTAATGAGCTAGTCAAGTAGAGGCATACTAGTGACACTCTGTTTGTCTATGTATTCACGCATGTACTAAGTTTACGGTTAATACAATTCTAGCATGAATAATAAACATTTACCATGATATAAGGAAATATAAATAACAACTTATTATTTCCTCTAGGGCATATTTCTTTCACTCTTGGCTCTGCCTGAACTCGTGCAGGCGTTCGTCCAAGCGGTCGACACGCTCGCAGTACATCTGGAGCGCGATCTTGAGCTCCAAGTTGGTTATTTCATCGGAGATCACTAGCTCAAGGATGTGATGGCCATGTTCCTCTACTATGCCCAGGTGGACACCTGGGCCAAGGAGGCGGTCGAGCCTACGGACCAGCGCGTTGGCATCCAGCGACCCGCGAACAAGGCGAAAGGCGGCACCCACGTGAACGGAGCGGCAGGTGTCCGGTGCAAGTACGACGCGGCTGGCCTCTGGTGCAAGTACGGCGCGGGAGGCCTCTGGTGCAAGTACGGCGTTGAGGGCCTCTGCCCACTCCTGGCGAGGAATGGGGGTACTAACGGGACATGTACCTAGCTGCGGCACCGTGTCGACAGTAGGCAAGCGTCGATGGATCCGCTGTTGTTGTGCGGCGCGCTGCGCCTCTCGCTCTGCGGCGCTCCAACGGTCTCGCCGTGCAGCGAGCCGCAGCCTATAGGGGCAGACGCGCCTAGCTTGCTCTGCGGCGCGCCATCGATCATGTTGTGCGGCGAGCTGCAGCCTGTCGGCGCTGACATGCCTATCTTGATCTGCGGCGCTGAAGCGCCATGCACCAAAGGTCTGCTCAACCCTGGCGATGACGCGCATCACGGTGTCGTCCGTCGCGTTGCGGGGGAGCGCCTCGGCCTCGACGGGCCGTGGCGCCTGCTCGTTTTCCTCGTCGACGAGGTTGATGGCAGAGGCGGTGCTTTGGTGGGTTGGCATGCTTGGAAAATGTGGATGTGCTACAGGCTGCACTTGTCGCCTCCATGCATCGTGCGCCCCCTATGCGCAATATAGCAGGGTGGCGGGAAACATGTGAGGAAATGGCGGGAAACAGTGGCGTGTTCATAAAACGCCATCAATTAATGGAAACTTAGCATCGAGCTAGCACAAATCATAGGTGATGATCAGATGAACATGGACCACACTAGGGAACCCGTCGGTGATGAATTCATCAATCCCAAACGGTTGAATATTAGCTCGTGTTTGCCCACAACACACATGGCCTATTCCATCACAAATAGGTCGGATGGATCAACTGTATGCCACGTATCGCACATTATCAAAAAGTAATGCGGTAGACCTTCTTTAATTAACATGTGTTAAAAAATAAAAAACAAGGACCTCGAGGTTAAATTAGCTGAGGGAATGGGGCATTTGGGTCATTTGACCGAAATGACCCATCCCATCAGCTAATTTAACATCAACACAACTTCCCATCCAGTCACCCATCCGATGGCTGCTCCAGCCTGAGCACACTTAACTTGATAGTTTTCTTACATGAGCTACTGGTGGAACAACTAGTCCTTGCTGATAGGAATGCCTCTTCACATCCTTATGGCGTATCCGAATGACCGCCCATCCCACAATGGCCAATAGATGTTGTGTAGACAGAGCATATCACAACGTCTTATTAGAAGCAATCGTCTGCGTTATTATCGGTCTTCGCGCACATGTCTGATTACAGACCTGTTTGCTGCGTATCACACACATCTTGTTATATTGAACCGTTTCTGTTCTCTTGCCTAATCATAAACAGTTCATCCGAGTGAACCATATGCTGTATATTGCGGACACCTTCATCTGGCTGCCCGCTTCTTTTGTGTTGCCTAATCACAAACAGTTCATCCGAGTGAACCGTATGGTGCGTATAACACACGCCTTCATCTGGCTACCCCTTTCTTTTGTTCCTCCTCATCGCAAACAGTTATTTGAACTGAACCATATGCCCTTCATCGCACACGCAACTAAAACCTGAACCGTATTTGATGCATCCGTCATCGCAAACGTTTTATACATTTCTGACGGTTTTCATACACCACCGTTTGCGATTATGGCATCGCACACATGATACATCTCCAACGTATCTATAATTTTTTATTGTTCCATGCTATTATATTATCTGTTTTGGATGTTTAATTGGCTTTATTATACACTTTTATATTATTTTTTGGACTAACCTACTAACCGGAGGCCCAGTCCAAATTGTTGTTTTTTTGCCTATTCGGTGTTTCGCAGAAAAGGAATATCAAACGGAATCCAAACGGAATGAAACCTTCGGGAGAGTGAATTTTGGAACAAACGCAATCCGGGGGACTTGGAGTTGACGTCAAGAAAGAAGCGAGGCGGCCACGAGGCAGGGAGGCGCGCCTGGCCCCCCTGGGCGCGCCCCACACCCTCGTGGGCCCCTCGTGGCTCCCCTGACCGACTTCCTTCACCTATATATACTCTTATACCCCAAAAACATCCGAGAGCACCACGAAACCATATTTCCACTGCCGCAACCTTCTGTACCTGTGAGATCCCGTCTTGGGGCCTTTTCCAGCGCTCCGCCGGAGGGGGAATCGATCACGGAGGGCATCGACATCAACACCATAGCCTCTCCGATGATGTGTGAGTAGTTTACCTCAAACCTTCGGGTCCATAGTTTATAGCTAGATGGCTTCTTCACTTTCTTTGGATCTCAATACGAAGTTCTCCTCGATCTTCTTGGAGATCTATTCGACGAATTCTTTTTGCGGTGTGTTTGTCGAGATCCAATGAATTGTGGTTTTATGATCAAGATTATATATGAAGAATATTTGACTCTCCTCTGAATTCTTTTATGTATGATTTGTTATCTTTGCAAGTCTCTTCGAATTATCAGTTTGGTTTGGCCTACTAGATTGATCTTTCTTGCAACAGGAGAAGTGCTTAGCTTTGGGTTCAATCTTGCGGTGTTCGATCCCAGTGATAGAAGGGGAACCGATACGTATTGTATTGTTGCCATCGAGGATAAAAAGATGGGGTTTATATCATATTGCTTGAATGTATCCCTCTACATCATGTCATCTTGCCTAATGTGTTACTCTGTTCTTATGAACTTAATACTCTAGATGCATGCTGGATAACGGTCGATGTGTGGAGTAATACTAGTAGATGCAGAATTGTTTCGGTCTATTTGTCACAGACGTGATGCCTATATACATGATCATGCCTAGATATTCTCATAACTATGCACTTTTCTATCAATTGCTCGACAGTAATTTGTTCACCCACCTTAATACTTATGCTATCTTGAGAGAAGCTACTAGTGAAACCTATGGCCACGGGTCTATTTTCCATCATATAAGTTTCCGATCTATTTTATTTTGCAATCTTTACTTTCCAATCTATAAAATCAAAATACCACAAATATTTATCTTATTATTTTGCAAGTGGCCGTGAAGGGATTGACAACCCCTTTATCGCGTTGGTTGCAAGGTTCTTATTTGTTTGTGTAGGTACGAGGGACTTGCGTGTGGCCTCCTACTGGATTGATACCTTGGTTCTCAAAAGCTGAGGGAAATACTTACGCTACTTTGCTGCATCACCCTTTCCTCTTCAAGGGAAAACCAACGCAGTGCTCAAGAGGTAGCAAGAAGGATTTCTGGCATCGTTGCCGGGGAGTCTACGCACAAGTCAAGACATACCAAGTACCCATCACAAACTCTTATCCCTCGCATTACATTATTTTCCATTTGCCTCTCGTTTTCCTCTCCCCCACTTCACCCTTGCCGTTTTATTCGCCTTTTCTTCGCCTTCTACCCGTATGTCTTTTTGTTTGTGTTTCCATGTGCCTTCTCTTTGCTTGCTAAAAACCTATTGATATGGATCCACTTAAAGTGTTCTACATGATCATCTTCGATCCTTATGCGCTCGTGCTGAAACCCCAACTAGCCTAGTTGATGGGAAATCTTTAGATGAGCATACTCATTTTGTGCGTCACCGTTTGTCTGAAAAAGGGAAACTCTTATGGGATCAAATAAACAGATTGTTGTGTTATGCTTGGAATCTTTGTGAAATTTGGGATTTTACTTGTTGCTCTAAGAACCCTAAAAAACACCTTCCCTACCTATGTGCGTTTAATGAAAATGAAATCTTATCTTCTTATGCAAAGGGTGTTTATAGTTACTATGATATCGAACAAATTGAAGAATTTTTTTTCTTTTAAGGGTGCTTATGAAGTTGCTTATTTGATTGAAAAGTATGATATTACCCTCTATGAATATGAAAATTTTGACATACTTAAATATTTCTATGAAAACTATGCTCATAATGTCTATGTCAAAGAAACTATTGAAAGAATGACCGTTGCTTTGGTAGAAAATGATGATATGCATGAATCTACAGATAATCATGATTCTGATGACTTGATTGAAATATCCCTTGATGAACATGATGCTTGCTATTCTTGTGGCCATGATGCCAATATTTATGGAGATGAATTTGCTATAGTTCCTTATGATAAACATGAGATTATTGCTATTGCACCTATACTGGATATTTCCTTAAATCAAGAGCATGATTGTAATGATTTTACTATAAATTCTCTTGATGTCAATTGTGCTAATAATATGCAAAACCCTAAGCTTGGGGATGCTAGTTTTGCTATGTCTACTACTTGTTGCAATGATCATGATTGGGGTGATTCTTCTTATGATCTTGAAAATTTATTTAAGCCCCATGATGAATATGAGATTGGTAATAGTGTTTGCAATAATATTGAAAGTGGGTTTGGAAGAGTGTCAACTTTAGATCCCACATATTTAGATAATGCTCAATCTTATGGTATTTTTGATAAAAGTGGGTTTGGAGAGGTCATGACTTTAGTTAATGTTAATCCCACTATTTTGGAAGAGTGTCAACTTCGCATGCATGTGGATCGTGTTGAAAATATTTTATGTGATAGCTATTTTGTTGAATTTTCTTATGATCCCACATGTAATTATTATGAGAGAGGAAAATATGGTTGTAGAAGTTTTCATGATAATAAATTACCTCTCGTTATGTTGAGATTGCTATTGTTTCTTCCCGCTTCCTTGCATATGCTAGTTTTTGCTTGTTATGATAATTTGTTTGCCTATAAGATGCCTATGCATAGGAAGTATGCTAGACTTAGATGTGTTTGTCACATGTTTCATGATGCTGTCTTTGCTCTTCAATTCTTGTCTTTCATGTAAGCATCATCGAAATCTCAATGCCTAGCTAGGGGTGTTAAACGATAGCGCTTGTTGGGAAGCAACCCAATTTTATTTTTGTTTCTTGCTTTTTGGTTCTGTTTAGTAATAAATAATTCATCTAGCCTCTGTTTAGATGTGGTTTTGTGTTTGTGCCAAGTAAAGCCATTAGGATCTTCTTGGATGGGTAGTTGTTTGATCTTGCTGTAAAAAACAGAAACTTTGCGCTCACGAGAATAATTTTCATAAATCACAGAAAAGAGCTTTTACCATGATTCTTTTTTAAGTACATTAATATACAAATTACCCAGGTCTTCCTAATGTTTTTGAATTTTTGTAGTTCCAGAAGTTTACGTTTGATATAGATTACTACAGATTGTTCTGTTTTTGATAGATTCTGTTTTTCGTGTGTTGTTTGCTTATTTTGATGAATCTATGTCTAGTATCGGAGGGTATCAACCATAGAGAAGTTGGAATACAGTAGGTTTAACACGAATATAAATAAAGAATGAGTTCATTATGTACCTTATGATGGTGATTTGTTTTCTTATACTAACGGAGCTCATAAGATTTTCTGTTGAGTTTTGCGTTGTGAAGTTTTCAAGTTTTGGGTAAAGATTTGATGGATTATGGAATAAGGAGTGGCAAGAGCCTAAGCTTGGGGGATGCCCAAGGCACCCCAAGGTAAAATTCAAGGACAACCAAAAGCCTAAGCTTGGGGATGCCGGAAGGCATCCCCTCTTTAAATCTTCGTCTATCGGTAACTTTACTTGAGGCTATATTTTTATTCACCACATGATATGTGTTTTGCTTGGAGCGTCTTGTATGATTTGATTCTTTCCTTTTTAGTTTACCACAATCATCCTTGCTGTACACACCTTTTGGGAGAGACACACATGAATCGGAATTTATTAAAATACTCTATGTGCTTCACTTATATCTTTTGAGCTAGATAATTTTGCTCTAGTGCTTCACTTATATCTTTTTGGAGCACGGTGGTGGTTTTATTTTATAGAAATTATTGATCTCTCATGCTTCACTTATATTATTTTGAGAGTCCTTTAGAACAGCATGGTAATTTGCTTTGGCTAAAAAAAATTTAGTCCTAATATAATAGGCATCCAAGATGGATATAATAAAAACTTTCATATAAAGTGCATTGAATACTATGAGAAGTTTAATAGTTGATGATTGTTTTGAGATATGGAGATAGTGATATTAAAGTTGTGCTAGTTGAGTAATTGTGAAATTTAGAAATACTTGTGTTGAAGTTTGCAAGTCCCTAGCATGCACGTATGGTAACCGTTGTGTAACAAATTTGAAACATGAAGTGTTATTTGAGTGTCATCCTTTGTGTGGAGGTCGGGATCGCGCGATGGTTAACTCCTACCAACCCTTCCCCTAGGAGCATGCATGTAGTGCTTGATTTTGATGACTTGCAGATTTTTGCAATAAGTATGTGAGTTCTTTATGACTAATGTTGAGTCCATGGATTATACGCACTCTCACCCTTCCATCATTGCTAGCCTCTTGATGCCGTGCATTGCCCTTTCTCACCTTGAGAGTTGGTGCAAACTTCGTCGGTGCTTCCAAACCCCGTGATATGATACGCTCTATCACACATAAACCTCCTTATATCTTCCTCAAAACAGCCACCATACCTACCTATTATTGCATTTCCATAGCCATTCCGAGATATATTGCCATGCAACTTTCCACCATTCCGTTTATTATGACACACTTCATCATTGTCATATTGCCTTGCATGATCATGTAGTAGACATCGTATTTGTGGCAAAGCCACCATGCATAACTTATCATACATGTCACTCTTGATTCATTGCCCATCACGGTACACCGCCGGGGGCATTCATATAGAGTCATATTTTGTTCTAGTATCGAGTTGTAATCATTGAGTTGTAAATAAATAGAAGTGTGATGATCATCATTCATAGAGCATTGTCCCAAATAAAAAAAGAGGAAAAAGAAGAAGAGAAAGGCCAAATAAAAAAGCAGGCCCAACAAAAAAAGAAATAAAAAGGGACAATGCTACTATCTCTTTTTCCACACTTGTGCTTCAAGGTAGCACCATGATCTTTATGATAAAGGGTCTCTTGTTTTGTCACTTTCATATACTATTGGGAAATTTTCATTATAGAACTTGGCTTGTGTATTCCAACAATGGGCTTCCTCAAATGCCCTAGGTCTTCATGAGCAAGCAAGTTGGATGCACACCCACTTAGTTTCTTTTTTTGAGCTTGCATACATTTATAGCTCTAGTGCATCCGTTACATGGCAATCCCTACTCCTTACATTGACATCAATTGATGAGCATCTCCCTAGCCCGTTCATTAGCCAGGTCAATGTGAGACTTTCTCCTTTTTGTCTTCTCCACACAACCCCCATTATCATATTCTATTCCACCCATAGTGCTATGTCCATGGCTCACGCTCATATATTGCGTGAAAGTTGAAAAAGTTTGAAAATTCTGAAGTATGAAACAATTGCTTGGCTGAAACCGGGGTTGTGCATGATTTGAATATTTTGTGAGACGAAGATGGAACATAGCCAAACTATATGATTTTGTAGGGATGAACTTACTTTGGCCATGTTATTTTGAGAAGACATAATTGCTTAGTTAGTATGCTTGAAGTATTATTATTTTTATGTCAATATTAAACTTTTATCTTGAATCTTTCGGATCTGAATATTCATGCCACAATAAAGAAAATTACATTGAAGAATATGCTAGGTAGCATTCCACATCAAAAATTATGTTTTTATCATTTACCTACTCGAGGACGAGCAAGAATTAAGCTTGGGGATGCTTGATACGTCTCCAACGTATCTATAATTTTTTATTGTTCCATGCTATTATATTATCTGTTTTGGATGTTTAATGGGCTTTATTATACACTTTTATATTATTTTTGGGACTAACCTACTAACCGGAGGCCCAGTCCAAATTGTTGTTTTTTTGCCTATTTCAGTGTTTCGCAGAAAAGGAATATCAAACAGAATGAAACCTTCGGGAGAGTGATTTTTGGAACAAACGTAGTCCAGGGGACTTGGAGTGGACGTCAAGAAAGAAGCGAGGCGGCCACGAGGCAGGAAGGCGCGCCTGCCCCCCTGGGCGTGCCCCCCACCCTCATGGGTCCCTCGTGGCTCCCCTGACCAACTTCCTTCGCCTATATATACTCTTATACCCCGAAAACATCCGAGAGCACCACGAAACCATATTTCCACCGCCGCAACCTTCTGTACCAGTGATATCCCACGGAGGGCTTCTACATCAACACCATAGCCTCTCCGATGATGTGTGAGTAGTCTACCTCAGACCTTCGGCTCCATAGTTGTTAGCTAGATGGCTTCTCTCTCTCTTTGGATCTCAATACAAAGTTCTCCTCGATCTTCTTGGAGATCTATTCGATGTAATTCTTTTTGCGGTGTGTTTGTCGAGATCCGATGAATTGTGGGTTTATGATCAAGATTATCTATGAACAATATTTGAATCTCCTCTGAATTCTTTTATGTATGATGTGTTATCTATGCAAGTCTCTTCGAATTATTAGTTTGGTCTGTCCTACTAGATTGATCTTTCTTGCAATGGGAGAAGTGCTTAGCTTTGGGTTCAATCTTGCGGTGTTTGATCCCAGTGACAGAAGGGGAACCGATACATATTGTATTATTGCCATCGAGGATAAAAAGATGGGGTTTATATCATATTGCTTGAATTTATCCCTCTACATCATGTCATCTTGCCTAATGCGTTACCCTGTTCTTATGAACTTAATACTCTAGATGCATGCTGGATAGCAGTCGATGTGTGGAGTAATAGTAGTAGATGCAGAATCGTTTCGGTCTACTTGTCGCGGACGTGATGCCTATATACATGATCATGCCTAGATATTCTCATAACTATGCACTTTCTATCAATTGCTCGACAGTAATTTGTTCACCCACCGTAATACTTATGCTATCTTGAGAGAAGCCACTAGTGAAACCTATGGCCCCGGGTCTATTTTCCATCATATAAGTTTCCGACCTATTTTATTTTGCAATCTTTACTTTCCAATCTATACAATAAAAATAGCAAAAAATATTTATCTTATTATCTCTATCATATCTCACTTTTGCAAGTGGCTGTGAAGGGATTGACAACCCCTTTATCGCGTTGGTTGCAAGGTTCTTATTTGTTTGAGTAGGTACGAGGGACTTGCGTGTGGCCTCCTACTGGATTGATACCTTGGTTCTCAAAAACTGAGGGAAATACTTACGCTACTTTGCTGCATCATCCTTTCCTCTTCAAGGGAAAACCAACGCAGTGCTCAAGAGGTAGCAACACAGTTCTCGATGGGTCTCTGATTGTAGTGTCGCGTTAGTAGCATCCTGCAGTAGTGTATACAGATATCGACAATCGAATCTCGTGCAAGTAACATACCGGCAGACAAAGGGAATTACGTATGTTGTCATAAAGGTTCAACCGATAAAAGATATGGAATATGTAGGAATCACAATGGGCATCCAGGTCCCGCTATTGATTATTGACTGGAGAGGTGTCTCGGTCATGACTACATAATTCCCGAACCCGCAGGGTCGCACGCTTAACGTTCGTTGACGCTAGAGTAGTATTGGGATATTTGATGAGTGGTAACCAAATGTTGTTCGGAGTCCTGGGTGAGACACTGGACGTCACGAGGAGTCTCAGAATGGTCGAGAGGTAAAGACTTATATACGGGAAGTCATATTTTGGGTTCCGGAAAAAGGTGTAGTTTTTTCGGTATTATACCGGGAAGCTTCCAAAAGGTTCCGGAGGATTCCGGAGGGGTTTGGGTCCACAAGTGGGTCCACCACGACCCAAGGGCTGGCATGGGCTGCGGGTAGGTGCCCTGGCCTTATTGGGCTAGGCGCACCAAGTCCTCAAAAGCCCATGTGGCTAGGGAAGGCAAAAAATAAAGGAGTCCTAGTAGGAATAGGATTGGACTTGGAGTCCAAGTCCTCTCCCCCTTAGATGCGCCCTAGGGATTGGAGGGCTGTTTCCCATGCCCCCCCCCCCCCACCTGTATATAGAGGAGAGGGGCGCCCCTCTCTCTCCCGTTACTCCATAGTTCCACCGCCTCATCCTAGCGACGCTTAGCGAAGCGCTGTCGGTGCTCCACCACCACCATCACCACCACACCATCATGTTTGTTGTGATCCCATCTACTTCTCCTCCCCCGCTTGCTGGATCAAGAAGGAGGAGACTTCATCGAGTCGCACTTGTGCTAAACTCGGAGGTGTCCGTTCGCACTAGATCACTTGGCTCGTGATCGGATCGCGAAGAGTACGACTACATCAACCACGTGATAAACGCTTCCGCTTAGCGATCTACAAGGGTATGTAGATGCTCTCCCCCTGTCATAGCTATGCATCTCCATGGATAGATCTTGCGTGTGCGTAGATTTTTTTTTGTTTTCCTTGCAACATTCCCCATTAGCAGCTACCTTTCCCCAAAGTTGAGGATGTATCCCGTATCACTCACTGTGAAATGAAAGAATAGTGAAATTAGTACCGGACTAGTTCACTCACACCTACAAAGTAAAGCTTATCGGGTGGCTTGGTTAGGACAAGTGGCACAAATTCATGCAAATTGAAGTCCAAGATATTGTAAATGTTGAGATAAATCCAAAGGACTCAAAATGCAAAGCAAGTGATCACAAATATAGAGGAGGGCAATAAGAAACACACACGGTGGGATAATGGGGCTTGTGCAACTATAGGAATAAGCCATACAAAATTGCCTAACGAAGACTAAGCTCGTGTTGCACGAACACTAGGAGAGCACTAGCTTGATTGCACACTTGGGCACGATTCACCACTTGGCACCAATCTATATGTATGCAACAAGAATGCTTCCTATTCTATGTATCCTCATGCACAAGTATCTCTTTCTATGCTCAACACTCTTTTGCTTATAAGCTTATGATCTTTCTTTTCTTGCTTAAAAGCTTTTTTTGCTCTTCTTGTTAGAATAAATCCGAGGCGCACAGTCGATCATCCAAGGACCAAGCAATCACACGAGCACCGACACCGAGATTTGTTAACGTGGTTCACCGATATGGTTACATCGTCGGGGCCTGACTACGGGCGCTCCTCCCCGTGACACCGTCACAATACCGCACCACAGCCGCCTGGACACGGCACAAGCCTGGCTTCCCCTGCGTTCCGGTGCTATTATGTTGGCATAGGTTACATCGTGTGTCTACCCTTGCTATATATGAGAGGTCTAGGATACAAGTGTCCTATTAGGACACGACTCCATATCCTATATAACTGCAAGTCCAACTATAACCTACCTTGTACATAATATTCGACACAACTCTAACAAACTCCACCTTGGCGAATATTCTCCACCACCCTGAATTCGTCCGTGTGTCAAACTTCCATGTACATTGGATTTGATCTTATCCCATGAGCACCGCTGCTACTCCAAGACTCCATGTGACTCCACCTGCAACTTGTAGTCCCTTCTTTTCTTGATCACAGTCAACACTCGAGCAAAATTAAGTTCCTTGTTACTCTAGTTTGTGCTCCCAACTTTCAGAGTATCCGTCCAACGCCATCACACACTGATCCCTGCGTGAAAAGGAACAACTCACATATTGGGTGCCACACATAAGAGTTACCTGAACTCAACATCACCGCTCCTTTCTTGACCTCCTGTCTGAAACTTGAAGAAATTTCTCCATTGTTTGTAGTCATCCCGAGTCAAATTCGATGTCGTCTCACTACATGTATGACCACCAGAGCCTTGGCCCGTCTCCATGTCCCGTGCGTGCCGCACGCCTCGCTGCTATTACCGCGTTGAGTCTCTATCTCGGTCGAGTCTCAAGGGTCGTGAACCACACCACTCAACCCCCACTGCAGAGTACCACCGATCATCGCCGACCGATGACGAGTTTCACGCTTCCATCAGACCACTGGGCTCCAGTCCGAACTACGCGTCACTCGCTTTTTCCCGCCCGCTGAATGGGCTTCGACCCCGTCGACTTACGCCGTAGCCCTTCAATCCAGCTCCACCTTCAACATGACTCCATGGTAGATGATCAATCCACCCCTGCGCCTCATCGACTTCAAGCTCCGTGTATACACCACTTTGAATCAATCCCGCGCCATAGTCTTGCCGAAGCCGCACAAGCCTCGGGCATGTGCACCACGTGTTTCCATGCCCAAAAGTCAGTCACCATCAGCATCACGCTCCTGTGTCGTTGTCGCCGATCCAAGCACCGTCTTCTATACCAACTGACTCACATCGATCCCGTCAGACTGTCTAGTCCGACCCAGGCTCCAAAATCATTCTACGAATTCCCATCCATAACATGGTAACTCCATCTCAGCTAACATGACTTCCCGCAAGGCCTTCAAGCATCATGTTGTGCCAACAAATTTTCCACCCATATCTGCCATAACCCAAAGCTTCCAGTCCCGTCGAACTTCTCCACCTCAAACCTGGTAACATTGATGCCATGGTTCTTCGTACAGCTAACCCTGCGAAAAATTATCCGAGCTTTCCATGCGATGCCCCAAGCACACAGACCTCCGCGTACTACTAGCAAAACCAAAAGAAATAAAATCTTTGCCCTTCACGTGGTGGCACCCTTGCACAAAACTTGCAATGCTAGCTTTGCCTTGCCATGACCATCTTGCTTTGCAATGGATGTGTAACCATGATGGATTTTCTCACGCACGAATCTAATCGGCTGCCTTGCCTCGTCTTCCCTACAGCCGCTGCTGCTTTCAACGTGCGCGTGCACGGCTGCAGCTGCCCGGCTCGGAGACTAGGAGATCACGTCTCCTCTTGGAACTCGGTCCCTCTTTCTGTTTCCAACAAATCTCACGCGAGCTTTTGACTGCACGATTGTCCCGTATCGCTCCTGCGTCCCGAGCCATACCACGACGCATCGGACTCTGCCTCAGGCTTGCGAGCACATGCCCACGTCTGCAGGCCTACTGGGCCATCGGAAGCAGCCACCAGCGCCCACGATGCGCGCACCAGAGCCCGACTCAGCTTGCACAACCCAGCCTGCCTGCACGTGTCCTCCTTGTGCGATCGCCACACAAGCCGATCTCGCCAAGTTCGCCGACTCAACGCTTGCTCGAGACACCACCGCTTCCAATCAATTTGCCATTCCGATTGCTATGCTTTTTCCCATCTTGCCGAGAACCACGCCATCTCGACTCGATATTTTCTCTAGATGAACGATCCATAATCTTTTCGAAACCTTGCTTATGATACCATTTATTAAAATAAATCTGAGACACACAGTTCATCATCCGAGGACCAAGCAATCACATGAGTACCGACACCGAGATTTGTTAACGAAGTTCACCGATATGGCTACATCCCCGGGGCCTGACTACGGGCGCTCCTCCCCATGACACCGTCACAATACCACACCCGGTCGCTCTGGACACCGGCACAAGCCGCCGGCTTCTCCTGCGTTCCGCTGCTATTATGTTGGCATAGGTTACATCGTGTGTCTACCCCCGCTATATATGAGAGGTCTAGGATACAACTGTCCTATTAAGACACGACTTCATATTTTATGTAAACACAACACAACTACAAGTCCAACTATAACATACCATATACATAATCTTATTGAGCCCTAACAACAAATATGAGACAAGTGTCACAAGATATGCACAAAAGCAAGCAATTGCACTATAAGCTATACACAAAAAAGATTCACATCGATATCATGATTCTATTCAGACGATTGGTTCGTAGTTTCGTGAACCGTAAAGGAGGGATTTGAGATAAGATCAGAGAGGAGTAGAGGGAGAAGAAGCAAGGGAGAAAGAGGAGAACGGGAGGAGGGGATGAGCCGAGGAATGGCGATGCCTCGCAGGGGCTCACCGGCCGGCGCGTCGCAGTGGCTCGCCAGCTGGGGCGGTGCGAGAGGGAGCGGCTGCTCGGATGCGAGGCAGAGGCACTCGGGAGAGGAGCCCGCATCCCAATCCTTCCGTGTGGCCGGCAGGATCCTCCGCCGCGCCATCCTCAAGCAGGCGTTTCGGCCCCGCCTCGCCGGTAGTCTTCGTTATTCGAACATGCACGTACAAAGCAACCAAGCAACCTAGCAAGCTGCTTGATTGATCTTTCCTGGATGCGCATGCAGACCATCCGCAGTCAGCTTGCTAGCAAGCTCCCTCGGCGCGCGCTCTGCAATTCCAAGGACGGGCGCGCTCTGCCTGCTCGCCGTGCTTCCAGCGTGCGCGCTCACATCCACCAGCTGCGTGGCAGGTGGGCTACGACGACGACGGCGGCTTCCTCGAGCAGTTCCCGCAGCCGCCGCGCGGCAGCGACCGGCACGGGGCGATGAACCCGGTGATCGTACTATGGGGCGGCTCGCTCTCCGGCTTCGAGCTCTACTACAAGGACGGCTTCGGCGACGGGCTGCGGCCGCCACCTGGCGCTGTGCCGAAACCGACGGCGGCGTGATGAACTAGTTGCTTGCAGCATCAAGAACTCTACTTTAAGGTGTGTCATGTCTAGGTGTTATCTCTTAATAACATTGCCTGCATGCAACCAAACACCGAGCACTTGCATCTGCCAAGTCAATGCACGCAACCAAATGACGGGCAAAAAAAAGGACGCGTCTAGAGAGCAGCCGGGTGCTCCCTAGCGTTTCCTGGCAGCCCTCCAAATATAGTAAGTTTATGTCCCCCTTTTCAGGATAGGAAAGCACTTGGTCCCGCCTCCCGATTCCCGCAACCAACCATCAAGCGGGCAAACCACCTGGTCCTCCCCTTCGCCCGATCCCTCCCCCACCCCTACGCGTCTTCTTTTCTCGTCATCTAACCCCCAGCCCCATCTTCTTCTCTCCCAAACCAAAAAGTACAGCACACTCCTTCCCCTCACCACTTCTAAATCCAGAAAACCTTCACACCCCTCCGATGGCGGCTCCATAAGTGATTCTTCTCTAGGCAAATCAAGGTGCCTCGTTCCTGATTGCCTTGCAAAAGGCAAAAAAAAAGCAAAGGAAAAAGGTCAGATTTAGCTCACTTCCAGATCCCTCCTCTTTTCCCACGATTTGTACAAGGCTGCATTTATGCAAAAAATTGTGTAAAAAAAGATGTGATGTTAAGCATGTTTAGTATGATGTTTAGGCAAGTTTCAGCCCCCTGATTTGGGCAAATTTAGTAGTGTTGTGCATCCTAAGTGATAGTTCTTGCCAATTTTCAAATTCTGTTTGCAAATTTGTTGCAAATGAGCACATTTGTAATCTGTAGGCAAGTGCTGATAGTAATGCTGGGGACAAAATATAATGCCTTAAGCAAGAAAAACGACTGAGCAAAAACAGTACTTATAAGAGGATGAAAAACAGTGCTATCATCATCATGATCTATTTCCAATGTGTTCCAGTTCTGTTATTTGCTTATGAAAATGTTGTTGGCAAATTAGATATTCTGTTTGAGCAAAAACAGTGCTATAATGAGGCAACTAAGTATAGGTATGCACACAACTTTGAAAACTTATGACATGGAAAAACATGAACACTTTTGAAACTTATAAGACAAGTATAAGACGATGAATACTGACATCACTATGAAAAAAGGCAAAAAACAAGGATTTTCCCCTAGCAGATCTTTTGGGTTCATGTGGACAAAAAACAAATGGCTGATTGGAGCAACTTGCATTATAGGATTAAGCAAAAAGCGTAATGATGTCCAGGCAACTCTTGAAGAAGCTAGAAAAAGATTCCTCTTGGTCATTTGTTTCCATTATTCCTTGGTTCAATAGTGAAAAAACACGAGAAGAATAAATGTAAAATTGCAACTAAAAAACAAGAGACAGTTGCGTAGTACAATTTACCTTTGTTATAGCATATCCTTCACCATGATCCAAGAAAAGTTGGAAAGTTGCCAAGATACAGTTGCAAATTTATTAGTATTTCATCCTGCAAAAGAAGGAAAAAAAGAAGAAAAGCCATATACCAACAACTATCTCAGCTGCGAAACATTGCTTCAAAACATACTGGCATATCCAAAACACACAAGCTTGCTGTTATAAGATGAAACCTAAAACTGTCAACTTAAGTTTTTTCTGACACAAAAACATAGGTACAGAAAAAAATAGTCTGAATATAAAAGAGCGATCATGCCCATAACTGCTAACTTAAGTTTTTCCTAACACAAAGCATGTTCTATTCTCTCTGGGTTGGGAGTGAATTCCATTCTGAAGACACTTCAAAGTAGCACTTCTATGGCAGGAGGCTTGCTTCCCCAAAATCAATGTTGCCTGCGTTTAAGAAAAACAAATAAGAAAATATATTATGATACACAAAAAACAAGCCTATGTTATATGTACAACATGATTCATTAGTACAAAAAAACCATGGATTTCTTGAATAATATATTGCCTGACATATATAGTTTGACTTGCCTCATTATATGGTTTGGATTGCCTGATAGTGCACTTTGAATTTCCTGGTTATGTTCAATTGCATCCTTAAAACACAAATGAATGCTATCTTGTGAATCTGGTGTGCTTGGGTTGCTGAGTTGTTTGCTTGCCTGAGTTTAGTGTGGTACTAGCTTGCCTCAACAACGTAAATTGCTTTAATTTTTCTGGTTGAAAAAATGCACAGGTTGAACATGATTGAGCTATTTTTGGTGTGCTTGGGTAGCTGTGCTATTGGCTTGCCTGTATTTACTGTGCTACTTGCTTGCATCATTCAGCTGACTTGCTTTACATTTTCCAATGTTGAAAAAAATAAACAGGTTGACAATGATTGACCTGAATGAGGAACCAGCTGAAAATAATGGTGATCCATTCTACTGTACACAACATGCTGCTGGAAATGCAGAATTTGTGCCAGAATCACCTAATCCCCCTATCATGCAAAGAGTCAATGCTGCTGCTACAGAAGCAATGGAGATAGATGAGCAGTCAAGTCGTGGGGGACGGGCTCCGGCGATACACAAGTACCTGCGGTATGGCATTTGGGAGTGATGCTCATACCCTTGATGGCACAGGTGCTGCAGGTGATACTGGTGGCAATGTTGGTAATGGTTTGGGTGCTGAAAATGATGATGAAGCTTGGTCACAGCCCAAGGAGCCTTATGTGGGCATGAGGTTCGACACTTTGGAAGATGCCAAGGAGCATTACAATGCATATTCCTTGCAAATGGGTTTTTCAATCAAAATGAATAGTTCAAGGAAGGATATGAAAACCGGGGAGTTGATAAAACAACAGTTTGTTTGCAACAAGTTTCGAAAGCCTAATGTTGATGACGGAGGGGCAGAAAAGATTCCCGTGCTAGATGACATTGTTGAGCAAGAAAAAGATGATAATGAAGATGAGGCTATTGTCTTTCTTGATGATGATAGTAAATGCAAAAAGAGGAGCAAGAAACGAAAAAGAGATAAAATTGTGCAAACTTGTTGCAAAGATAAGATGATTGTGAAGGTAATAGATGGCAGATGGGAGGTGATCTACTTTGTTGGCAAGCACAACCATCCGTTGGTTGACAAGCCATGTTTGACTAAGTATTTGCGATCACACCAAGGGATATCGCCAGAAGAAAGGGCATTCCTTACTCATCTTCATAACTGCAATTTAACTACAGGTTTTGAACCACACCCCCCTCCCCCCTATCTTCTAACTTTAAGAACCTGGACATTCCTACTGGTTGTGTGTCTCTTAGCCCATCAACAAGTGCCTAATTTTTCTTGAAACATGTCACTGATTTGCTTCAAACATATGCCTTAGTTGCTTGATAGTGCCATTAAATTGCTTAAACCAGTAAAAAAGAGATAAAATGCCTGATTTGTTTCTGGATGCTGGATTTGCCTAATGTTTACCTGTTTGTTGCTCAATACAAAGTTCCTACTTGCCTATTTTTTTATAAAACAAATTTGGTGTTGAATCTAAACTTGCCTATGATTAGTCTCTTTGTAGCTAAAATGTACAATAGTACTTGTTTCTGGATGGGATCAACTTACCTATGATTGAAATTTTTATTGCTTGCTAATGCATAGTTACCCCCCTGGTTTGTTTTGTGTATTTTGCTCATGTGTTGCCTGAGGCGTATTGTTGTAGTTACTTGTATAGCTTCATGAATTGCCTGAGCTTTGCATTTGAGTTGCCTTGCTGAAAACAGAAAAGAAACTATTTTTGGCACTGTTTTTGTGTAGAAAAAAGGATTGACCACCATTGTGACTTCATGTCAGCAGGTCGTATGATGCACATCATGTCAGATTTCTATGGGTCAGAACTCATTGTACCTTATGGCACTAAGCACATTACAAACCTCAAGACGCTCTTGGACAATGATGATACAAAAGAAGGGGATATGATAGAGATAGTTGCTTACTTTAAAGATCGTGAGAGAGGATCCAGATTTTTTACAAGATAAAATATGATGAGGAGGACAGGGTTGAGAATATTTTTTGGGTCGATGGTGCAGCAAGGAAGGCGTACGTGGAATCTTATCATGATTGTATCTCCTTTGACACAACGTATATGACTAACATGTACAACATTCCCTTTGCACCATTCATTGGGATTAACAGGCATGAGCAGTCATTCATGTTGGGTTGTGGCTTTGTTAGGCAAGAGTTGGCGCCAAGCTTTGATTGGCTATTCCAGACCTTCCTTGAGGCAATGCATAATGTAGCACCCACCAACATCATAACCGACCAAGACATCGCAATGGCACAGTCAATTAAAAAGATCTTTCCTACAAGTGTGCACCGTTGTTGCCGCTGGCATATTATGAAAAAAGCACAAGAAAAGCTTGGAGCATTGCTGGGGCGAAACCCTGGCTTGTCCAAAGATTTCAACAACTGTGTTGACTTCAGCTTGACGCCGGAAGAATTTGAGGCAGGGTGGTGTGAGCTGATGATGAAGTATGAGGATATGACTGACTCCCACTTCGAGAGTCTATACAAGTACAGAGAGACATGGGTACCCTGCTACTTCAAGCA
Organism: Aegilops bicornis; assembly: GCA_021605145.1. Taxonomy (NCBI): domain Eukaryota; kingdom Viridiplantae; phylum Streptophyta; class Magnoliopsida; order Poales; family Poaceae; genus Aegilops; species Aegilops bicornis. The sequence goes on along the minus strand of CM038673.1, from coordinate 673,219,627 downwards.
CCTATTCTTCCCTTTCTTGCAGTCAACTCAATGCAGCGAGGGGTTCAACGTTGTCCTTAAGCGATATGTGAACCCACACAAGTCCATTTTGAACTTTGTGAAGCAATATCAGAAAATCCAAAGACACATACTAGTCTGGGAGGGTTCAAAAGACTACAGGACAGGACATTTACAGACTGAAATGTGGTCATCTTACCCAATAGAGAAGCAGGCGTACGGATCGTATACTAGGGACTTGTACGAGAAGTTTTGTGATGAGTTTCAGTTGACTACAAGGTACAATGTGCGACCGCATGGTGAAAACTTGTATGAGGTTTACCCCAATCAAGAGTGGGTTGCCAAATATGGTTCTAGGGGCTATTTTGTCACGGTGGAAGCTAGTGCTGGAGACTACAGATGTGACTGCTGCAAGATTGAGAGGGACGGCATGCTTTGCTGCCATATCTTGAAAGTTTTCAACCAACTTGGTGTTGATGAAATCCCAAAGCAGTACATACTTAGAAGATGGACACTTATAGCAATTCCCAACGCACCCCTGCTGTCGAAGAGCAACCTGATGAGATGCCACAACAGTCGAAGAAGGAACTCAGGCATGCAAATTTGATGATGGATTTTGGTAGTCTTGCCTGGGTTGCTAGTGCGTCAGATGATGTGACGGATATTGTAAAGAAACATATGCGTGGTGCGCGTCATGAAATCAAAAATCTCAACATGTCAAAGAAGAAGAAACCGGCAGCACCAACAAGTGGGCCCTCTGGTGGTCCTCCACCATCAGCTGATGGTTCTGCACCACCACCGAGTAAGTCGCAGGCAACTGGTGGCCCTGCAGTGCGTCCTGAAGGGCCTGCACAAGCCCCTTATGGACCTAGGCAGCAGCGACCTACTTCGGCGCCACCACCGAGTAACACTCAGGCAACTAGTGGCCCTGCGGTGCATCCTGACGAACCTGCACAAACCTCTTCCGGACATAGGCAGCAGCGACCTACTTCTGCACCGCGGAGAAAAAAATGCACCAACACTAGCTGGCAACTCTATGAGTGAGGATGGACACCAACAAACAGCGTTGAGGGCTGCAGCGATGCACAGGGGGGTTGTACCACTACCCAGGGGCCCTCCCGCACAAAGCTGCTGGCATGTACAGCAACTGTCAGGATATGTGCCACTGAACTGTGGAGCAGCACCGCACCTTTCAAGGGGCTCAACAATGACAAGGCATGTGCAAGCGCTAATAGGAGCTGCGCCACAACTTTTGATGGATACGGCACTAGCAAGAGGGCTCACATGACCTCCTATGGGTCCTAGACCAGCAATTTGGCCTGCACCACAAACTATGGGGGCTATACAACCACCGCGGGGGCCTAACGCAGCAAACACAACCTATGTGGCTAGTCCTGGACTGGCACCATCGCCTGCATCATCAGCAACAGTGGATGGCAGGTATGGACAGCATCCAGGTTCTTCAACTACACAAGAAGAAAATGTCAATGCAATTTCACCTCCTATTGTGCAAGCTCCTGGTGGACATGCGCACCAGCCACTCAGTATGGCATCTCTACATGCAGTTGTTGCGGCCGCACAAGTTACTACGATGGTTGAACCACAGTTTGGAAGACCTGCTACCACACTTGGCCCTGCAATTCCTAGAGACCCTCCAAAATCAAGAACAAAAGGGAGGGCAAAGTCAAAAAGAATTCAATCAGCACTTGAGCTGCATCCGAAGAGAAAGAACAAGTGCAGCTATTGTGGTTCTGTTAACCACAATGGTGCAAGCTGCCCGACCAAATTGGTGTAATGGTCACACAGTGACCAGATGGCTGAAAAGATGTGTTGAATGGCATTGACAAATTAAATTATTTGTGAGTCTGTATGTTTGAACATCCTAAACTATTATTTCTGGTTTACGGTTTCTTGTGGGTGACTTGCCTCACACTGGAGTTTGAGTTGCCTGGTTATAAGTTTTGAGTTGCCTGTTGTGTGCTTTGAATTGCTCGTAGACACCCTTGCCCTCCCCATAATGGTCGAAAACTTACATACATAAGATTCTGCAATGCTAAAAATGCAACAATTCCCTGGTTATGTAATGATCATACTATTTGTCTTTTATGGGTTCTTGATTAACTTGCCTCACATTAAAGCTTAAATTGCCTGTTTATGCAATTGAGTTGCTGGTCCAAGTTCTTATACAGCAACTCCCCAAATCCAAACTTCACAAAGAGCAAGAAAAAACACATGCATTTACATGGATGTAGTCTTGGCGTGAGGGAGAAAAAAAACTGACCTATGCTAACTTGAGTATGGTTTTCCATGGAGCCTTGTTGTTGGCGTTGTCAACCCACGTGTTAGTCAATTGTTTCCTGATGCTTGGAATATCCTCAACTGTGAAATTTGGAACAGCCCTTGCCTCCCAACCGTTTGCTAGAGTAAGAGCAAAAACACCACAGTCGAACCTAAACAAAAATTGAAAAAAGAACTTTTCTAGTTAGCTAGCTTACTCTATGTAGTAGTGTGTCACTTGTAAAAAACTGAACAAAAGCATAGATTTATGTGAAAAAAGTGGATGCTTACTCATTATTTTGTTTTGGAACGTCGATGTTGGTAAGCCCAAAGTCATCCAGCAAGACGCGGGAACTGGCGTAATCACTACTGGAATCAGCTACTTTGCCATCTGCCAGCTCTTTGCCGTCTGCTAGCGGACGGCAAATAAGCTCTTTGCCATCAGCTACCCAAAAAGCGGACGGCAAAGAACTGGCTGATGGCAAAGAGCAAGGTTACCATCAGCCAGTTCTTTGCCGTCCGCTCGCGGACGGCAAAGATTCGTTGCCGTCGGCTAGCGGACGGCAAAGAGGGAGGGGCCCCACTGACGAGTTGCAAAAAAAGAAACCTAACGGGGCCCTCTTTGCCGTCCGCTAGCGACAAAGAGCACGAAGGCGGACGGCAAAGGGTGGCGGACGGCAAAGAGGGAGGGCCCCACGTAACGTTAACGGCGCCCCACCCCCTCTCTCTTTCTCTCCCACCTCTCGCCCTTCAGACCACCCGCTGCCGCCCCAGCGTCCCCGCCTGTCGCCCCACCACCCGCCGCCACCCCGCCCCCGCTGCTTCGCCTGCCGTCCGCCCGCCACACGCCCGGCACCTCCGCCTCGCCGCCCGGCGCCCGGCACCTCACTCGCCGCCCGGCTGCCGCCCAGCCGCCCGCCCCCTCCTCGCCCAGCCGCACCACCCCTCCTCCACCTCGCCGCCACCCACCCCTGCCCCGCCACTGCCCGTTTAGGCGCCGCCCGGCCCGGCACCTCAAGCCCGCCACCTCGGCGGGCCGCCCGCCCGCCCAGACCGCCCCCCTCCTCCACCCTCATGCAGTGAGTCTCTTCTTCCTTTTTTCCTTTTTTCTGTTTTTAGTTTTAGGTTTATGTTTAGTTTTAGGTTTATAGGTTTAGTTTTAGTTTAGTATTAGGTTTAGTTTTAGTTTAGTATTAGGTTTAGATTTAGAAGATTAAGAAGAAGAAGAATAGTGAGGTGAGGAGGAGAAGAAGAAGATGAAAAAGGAAAGGATGAAGAAGAAGAAGAAGAAGAAGAAGAAGAAGAAGAAGAAGAAGAAGAAGAAGAAGAAGAAGAAGAAGAAGAAGAAGAAGAAGAAGAAGAAGAAGAAGAAGAAGAAGAAGAAGGTAAAAAAGGAAGAAAAGTAAAAGGAGGAAGAAGAAGAAAAGGAAAAAAGGAAGAACAGGAAAAGGAAGAAGAAGAAGAAGACACCCCGACCCCGAGACCCCGACCCCGCCCCAGACCCCGAGACCCCGACCCCGACCCCGACCTCGACACCCCGACCCGACCCGACCCGACACCCGACTAATTCCGACACGACATGACCCCGAGACCCCGACCCCGACCCCGACACCCCGACCCCGACACCCCGCCCCCGACCCCGACCCCGACACCCCGACCCCGACACCCCGACCCCCCAAGGCTGACCCGACACCCCGACCCCGACACCTCAATTCCCGAGCCTGACCCAACACCCGAATTCGAGCCCGACCCGACACTGACCCCGACACCACACCCGACCTCAAACAACACCCCGACACCGACACGGCACTACCCCGACATCGACACGACACCCCGACCCCGACCTCAAACAGCACCCGACCCGACACGGCACCCCGACACCGACGGGACACCCGACCACCGACACCCCCAAAGGAAGAGGATTATGAACCTCACATTAACCCGCATACATATGATCGAGATTATTAGTAGTGTCGTATTACATTTTTATGTTGTACTTGATGATGATACACTTAAGTGATACACATATTATTATTCATGTCGGTCTTTTTTATGTTGTACTAATTTCTGCATCGTTTGTCATGGCGGTGTTGAAAGATGGTGGGCGCCGGTCGGGAGCGTGGTCTGAGGTCTTCCATTCCAGACGCACCTCTCCGCCGGCGTTCTTTGGACAAGATGGCCACACCGCCGGGCCCTTCTTCGTCGACCGCGGTGCCCAGCAGGGACGAGGTAGGAAGAGAGGAGGTAGGGCACGTGGTCGTGGGAGAGGAGGTAGGGTGACCTTCTGGCGCCTTCCTCGGAGTTCTTTGCCGCAAAACTTCCGGGGTTTGTCACGTTGCTGGTGAGGGTCGGCTTCCAGCTTGGATTGGATTGAGCCGGGAGCACTACGTGGCTGCCCGGCCCCGCCGGATGAGATTATCGACGGTGTCGTGTGCGACGAGGGCGTACATGGTGATCGGAAAGTTACGGTAATTTCTCCTTTACACATTTAAAAATCTTCAACTAGCTAGTTATTAATTGTACTAATCAATATTGTCTCATTTGATTGCGGACATTCTAGGTGTGAGGAGGGATACGAGGAGGACGCGGCACATGTTATCGAGAACGTGCAAGCGCCTACTCCGTAACTTACGGCACGAGGCTCAGTGCAGGCTGTTCGAGACTACTACGCCTTGCGTGGTATCAAGAAGACCAAGCCGGCGTGCCGCGATAAGTTCCTGAGTAAGGAGCAGTACATGAAGGTAATTCTTAAGGCCTTCTCTACTTAAGTTCCTTCATTTAGTAATTCTTAGCCGTAGTGCTCATGTTTCTATTTGCTAACTTAGGCGCCTCCGAGATGGTGTGCGGATCGGATGGATTGTTGGGAGGTGTTGGTCGATGAGTGGTGCTCAAAACAATGGCTAGCCCTCCACAACGAGGCCAAGGACAACGTGCCCAAATGGAAGGTGTGCCACACCATCAAGGCAGCTCCAACTTATATCAGTTCAAGAACTGGGTATGTGGTTTGCTTCATGATTCATGCAATTCATTCATCATGCTAGCTTGAGCCCTTTAATTACTAATTTTCATTGTTTCTCTCTTTCGTGCACGCTACAATAAGGCGGATAAGGTGCCAGAGGTGTACGACCTGTATGCCATGGCCCACACCGCCTCTTTCAAGAAAGTCAAGGCTTTCTCTCCCGACCTCGATGATGCAAACAACTTCACCAACATCTCCTCCCACAACAAGCTCGTGAGATATAGAGATGAGGGGAAGGCGAGGAAAGGGGAGGACTTTAACCCGAGCCAGGGTCCCATTAATCCAGAGCTGTTGATGATATCTGGTGGCGGGAGGTCCCATGGCTCCATAGCCATTGGAGATGGACTTATTCGTTGTCCTAGCACTCTCTCGGAGATCAAGGCGCGCCAGTCGAGCTCCGCTCCTGAGATAAGGCCTCGTGAACGGCCAGTGCAACTCGCCATCAAGGTTAGTGATACATACTCAGTTATCTTTCTCCATTACATTGTGTGCGCTTCCATCAATGATTACAAATGGTCATGTGAGTGGTGTTGCAGGCTGCTATCTGAGTGAGAGAGATAGAACGGAGAAACTTACGGCGGAGGCGGCGGAGAGGCAGCGGGAGTTGGAGGAGAGGACGACAAAGATGATGGAGGAGGAGAGGGCACGGAATGACATGCGTGCAAGGGCCATGTACGAGCTCCTTGTGGTAAGTTTCTTCTGCAGATTAGCCAAAACATTCATGTAGTGTTTGTCTCATTACTAACTAGTATGACTGAGTCGTCAAAACCAAATGTGCGATGCAGTATGCGAGAAGACAGGTCGACCGCTCCGCCGATGCCAGTGATTGCTCACGGGACCACGGTGAGTTTTATTTGAATGGACATTACTTGCTAGTCTTAACATTTGAGTGTCATCATGCTAACAAGACATTGGAAATGATCTTTGGTGCGGCGTAACTCTGCACAAGCATCGCACGATCCTTCTCCAGCCTACCGACACGAGCCACCCCGCTCCTACACCTCCTCGGATCTTGGTAAGTTTATCTAGTGTTTTGCTTAACACATGCATAAAGACCTAGACTTAGCTTTATTTCCTCCAATGCTTACCATAATGACCTAGACTTAGCTTCTTCTCCTCCAAAATGACTTAATAAGCTTATCGACCTCCAAAACCATCCATTTTACCTAAGTTAGCTCTAAAACGATCTCAGTACTTAGCTTACTTATGTCAAAAATTGCATAATTAGCTTAGTTAGCTCATAGGCGATCCATTTTACCTAAGTTAGCTCTAAAATGACCCATTTTACCTAGGTTAGCTTATAAATGATCCAGTTCATCCAAGTTAGCTCAAAATGACCCATTTCACCTAAATTAGCTCTTAAATGATCCATTTCACCAAGTTAGCTACAAAGCGATCCATTTCACCTAAATTAGCTCTTAAATGATCCATTTCACCTAAGTTAGCTCAAAAGATCCATTTCAACTAAATTAGCTCAAAACGATCCATTTCAACTAAGTTAGCTCATAAAAGATCCATTTCAACTAAATTAGCTCATAAATGATCCATTTCAACTAAGTTAGCTCATAAATGATCCATTTCACCTTAGCTAGCTCATAAGCGACCCATTTCAACTTAGTTAGCTCATAAATGATCCATTTCACCTTAGCTAGCTCATAAGCGACCCATTTCAACTTAGTTAGCTCATATATGATCCATTTCACGTAAGTTAGCTCATAAATGGCATACTCTTCTTGTTCTAGTCTTCTTCTTGTTCTACTCTTCTTGTTCTAGTCTTCTTCTTGTTCTACTCTTCTTGTTCTAACTTTCTTATTTTTCATTTTGCAGATTTCATTCACTTGACTTAAAGCTTGCATAGATGGAGTGCTCATTATCCCTTTCTCTGTTTCTTTTGTATCGTTGAACTATGCATGTATCGTTGGATGAAACTATTGTAATATATATGGTTGGATGCCTCTATGTTGAACTTGTTATGTATGATGGAACTATGCATGTAATATATATGTTTGGATGATGAAGTTATGTGTTGGATATCTTATATGTTTGCTCTGTAATGGCCTTTTGAAATATATCTATATATGTCATATATATTTGTGATGAAAATTGGTGGATTTAATAAAAGCAGATAAAAGAGCCAATATGCGGCTCTTGTTGCTCACATCGACGGCAACGCCGCTCTTTTGCCGTCTTCCATGGACGGCAAAGAAGACACGTGGCATCTAGCTGTGCTTCCGGAAGCTGACCCATTTGGTCACTTTGCCATCGATGGCGACGGCAAAGAACACGCACTTTGCCATCGGTGGTAGACGGCAAAGAACACGCACTTTGCCATCGCGGCGACGGCAAAGGCCTGCCGTTAGACACTTAACGGATCGACGGCGCAATTATTGCCGTCCGCTCTCTTTGCCGTCCGTCATGGACGGCAAGAAGGGCCTTTGCCGTCGACCGCCGGAAGCGGACGGCAAAGTAGTTATCGTAGCCTACGTTGCCGGAGCCTGTTGCCGTCCGTGGCTGACGGCAAAGGATTTTGCCGTCCGCCATTCATGCCTTTGCCGTCCGCCATGGCAGACGGCAAAGTAGCTGATTCCTGTAGTGAATGCTCTTCCCATAGAGACCGAAAACTTGCAACCATTTTCCTTGCGCAAACATCTAGAGCCTTATTTTGAGCGTCCTCCAAGAATCAAGAGCTTCAAAACGTCGATCCCTTATGTTCATGTTAAAAATCCAGTAATGATTGCCTATTTTAGGCTTTGTCTTGTCAATGTTCTCTAAAACTGGGAACATAATCTATTAGAAAAAACAAATGGGGTTAGTATAAAATAAATAAAACAATACTAGAAGCTGGATGTAAGCAACTTTTTCTGTGTGCTCTCACAAATTAAGACATGGACTGAAGAAGCAAAGATGCGCATGCAAGTTTTGTACTTGTGTGAGTAATTTGCCAAAAATAGAAGATGCATAGGCAAGTTATGTACTTATGTAAGCAACCTGCCAAAAATACACAGGCAAGTTGTGCAATTATGTAAGCAACTTGCCACAGAAAGCAATTCATGAGTGTGGTCAACTTGCCCCCCTAAGAATATTTACATTTGTGTGATAAAAGGTTTTAGCATAAAAAGAGATATATAAAAAATGCATCGGTAAAAAGTAAAGAAACCATTAACTTACCATGTCTTTACGGTCCAAGCGATTCGACTTCTTGAACCGGGAAATGAGCTCCTTGCCGTTCAATTCCATGTTTTGCATATGAACCTAGTGTAAAAAGAATACGGACATGACCATGACCTTTTATGAAAAAAGAAAAAGAAAGAAACGCAAAACTACACTATTAGCTGCTTCGCGTTTTCTTACCGAGAACCTGACGGGCATCACAAGCTTCTTTGAGTCTGGTGGCAAGTTCATCATTATAGTCTCTATACCAACTTCCATTACATGGCTCAAGACAAAAATTTCCTTCTTCATTGAGTTTGCGAGCTCCCTGACTGTGACAAAGTATTTGCCATATTCAATTACCCTTGGGCAGCATGAAAAAAAAGAGGCATTTAGCTCACAAAATCCTTCCATAATTTGCCTACCACCATTCAACTCAAGAAAAACACATGGGGGCATGGTCATATCAAGTAGAAACTATTTCAAAATAAGAATTTCACACTAAGCCAAGTTGCCTGATTCCATAAATGGATTGCTTGTAAACACAGTTTGAATTGCCTGGATAACATGGTAGACCTTGCCTGGGGAAAAGTGCATTGTGCAAAGGCTGACAAAAGAAATGCAATGATATACTGTCATACCTGGTATCCACATCTGGTGATTCTTCTTCATTAATTCCTCCATGCAAAATAACTGATGCATACAATCTATTTGCTTCGGGTTTGGACATGTAGACTTTCTTCTCATTATAGTCAATGAATGGTGACCTCTTGCAAGGAGGTGGCTTGATAATCCTGCTCTCGAATTGATGTGGATGCATCTCTCCTGAGCTACTACTGCTGTAAACCTTGCTGCCTGACCCCACTTCTCCTTGGTTGGAACTTTTTTCAGGTGTTTGGTGCGCATTTCCTTCTACTTGCGCACACGGTTCATCTATTCCTTCAACGTCCAATAGATAATCGTCATCGATTATATCGATGATTGGATGGGTATATACTGGAAGTTCCTTGAACGCATGCTCTGCAAATGTGCATGACCCAACATGTTGATGTGCTCTGTTGTCTGCAGATCTTGTGGGCAAATCATCTATGCCTAGATCGAAACTTGGTGCCGGGCTGTACTCTCTGAAAAAATCATTTGATATTTAGGTGTCCCTTTGCTCAAAATGTTGTTTATCTTTATTCGCTGAGGTGTGATTTGTGGAGTTGGATTGGGCATTCTTGCTGTTTGGATCAACACACCTTGCAAACAGCTCACTCACATCTAGAACATTGATTTCTAGTGCATTGGTTCTCTTCCCACTAACACGCATGAATTCATGGTACCGCCTCCACATCGAGAAACGGGAAGTGTTCCTCTGCCGCTGTTGCTTCTCATACGGAACACTTGTGGCCTCAGTTGGGCAAGCGTTGAGCAGAGCATGTGCAATTTCCCTAGGGCTCTTAGCAACTTTTGTTCCGGACTTTTTTCCCATGGTTACAGCTTCAGGCAGGTCTTCTATCCTTTTGATATCCATACATGACACTGGAGGGATGTTCTCTTTCTCCTTTTTGTGTCCTGCATGATTTAATGCTACAGCCTCAGGTGATGCCTTGAAGTCTTGCACCTTGGCCCTCTAGATACCATTGGCTGACTGCATCACATTTCCTCGAGACAGGAAAGGCACTTGACCATTTAAGTCACCTAGTGGTTGTGTTCCGTTGTGGTTTCCTGTGCTTACTAGCACTATGGGTCCCTTCTTAAGTTGAAATGGCCTTACTTTTATGGGGTCCAGTGTTCCCTCTGCAGAACTTGCCTGAAAAATAGCTGGTCTTGCTTCCTGCTTAGACTGAGTTGCCAGAATATGTGATCCACTTGCTTGACATTGGGAATGAAAATTACCCAACTGCTTTGGATCTGCTCCTGTAGGTACTGCCTCATCTCCAACTTTGCTGCACGGGGGTGTTGTTGAGCTTGATGTTGTACTCTTTACCACCTGTGTTTTGGCATTCCCATGAACTGCCTCTTTTGTTTCAGAATTTGCCTGTTGTTGCTGCTGAGAAGGACGAGATTTTTTCATGGCCGAATGCCTTGACTTTCCCCCTTGGCCGTAACCGGGATTTTCGGCACGATATGCTTGCGGATGCATTGTTGCTTCATTCATCACAGATGGCTCTAATACGAAACTGACAGTTTTCTTCATCTTCTTTGATGGCGGGAGTGGTGGTAGTTGGTTTCGACAAGCAATCCTTTGTTCTGTAGCTTCATTTAGAGCGCCAAATTCTCTCATTATTTTCTGGCGAATCGCCTTTGGGCATATTTCCTTGGGGTTGAATGTGAAGACCATATCCAAGTCTTCCCCCCTCAACCACTCTTTGAACATCCTCCTCGCTTCGGTTGCCATGGATATGTCATCAATATCCAACATTTCTTTCACTTCAAAAGCAGGGAAGCGTGGTTTTGGGGAAACAACAGTTTTGAATTCTGTCATCAGAAGGTCTCTGATAGAGATCCTATCTGCCTCATCCAATCCTTTTGCCTTTCTATCCCTCTTCTTTTCAATCAGAAATTGCAGCGTGCATTGTTCATCATCATCGCTGCTTGGGTTTTCAGCTGTGGGATCCTCATCCCGACCGGAGCCACCATTGCTGCCTGAACCACCGTTGCCACCTCTGTTGTCATCTTCATCATCTTCATCCTGCTTCCCCTGCCCATGATCTTCCTTGTCTTTGTCATTCCCATCGCCTTCTTCATCGTCATCGTCCTTCTTTCCTTCATCATCTTCTTTTTCGTCATCCTCTTCTTCTTCATCATTTTCGTTGTCCTCGTTCCCCTCAGTTCCGTCTTCCCTCCCCATGTCAGCACTTCCCCCCTCATGGTGATCAGCCGTTTGTCGTGCTCCCTAGCTACTTGATTTCCCCTGAACTCCACTTGATCCATCATGACCATCATCGCTGTCTGAACTGCCGTCGTTGTCGCTTTCATCACTACCTTTATACTTGCCATCTCCCTCACTTTCACTATCGGCTGCCTCGCTGTCGTTGCTGTCGGAATTAAACGACTCCTCCTCACTTGCTAAGTTGTCTCTTCCGGCTGGTACTCGCTTGCCCCTTCTGTTAGACTGTCGCCTGCTTGTCTCCGCAGTAGTAGAATCTGCCTCCTTTGTCCCCCATACAACATCATCTATCTTCCCAACCCCAGTCACGAGCTTCCCCACTGCATGTGAAATTACGGAACACATTTCGTGCACCAACCCTGTGAGCTTCTTTTGCTTCTGTAAAACATAAAAGTGGATGGTAGAGAACATGATAAGTACGTATCTTCTATTGAAGATTCTGAAAAAATGGTTGAATGTACAAATGGCGATAAAAAGGGGAAAAACAGTGAGAGGGGAAAACAAGTGCTAGATAACTTACTGTTTTGTCATACGACTCGGGCAATCTTGCGGCAACAAATTTGGTGATGTGGTCCATACTGCCAAACAAGCTATCATCCGCACACCGGGAAAACTCCGTCTTAAGCTGGTGGTTTATAGCCAAATAAGATTAAAAAAAACTATGAGTGACAACAATTCTGGCACTCCCATACCAAAAAGAACTGAGAAAATGAAGAAAAATAGTGATACGTCCATTTTGCATCATGCTTTTATATCAATATTTATTGCATTATGGGCTGTTATTACACATTATATATCAAAACTTATGGTTATTCTCTCTTATTTTACAAGGTTTACCATGAAGAGGGAGAATGCCGCACTGGAATTTGGCCGAAAAGGAGCAAACGTTGAAACCTATTCTCGCAGCTCCAAAAGTCCCGAAACTCCACGAAACAACTTTTTGGAATTTATAAGGATTTACGAGTGAAAGAAATAGGCCAAGGCCCACACCTTGTTCAGAGGAGGGGCGCCTCTATAGGGCGCGCCTATCTCCTGGGCCCCGTGAGCCTCCGGCCCATCTTCTCGCTATATCATCACTTTTACCCCGGAAAAAATCGTAGGCAAGCTTACGGGATGAAACTCCGCCGCCACGAGTGAACCTGGCGGAATCAATCTAGGGCTCTGGCGGATCATTACTGCTGGGGACACTTCCCTTCGAGGGGGGAAATCATCACCAACGTCATCACCAACGATCCTCTCATCGAGAGGGGGTCAATCTCCATCAACATCTTCACCAGCACCATCTCCTCTCAAAACCCTAGTTCATCTCTTGTATCCAATCTTGTATCAAAACCACAAATTGGTACCTGTGGGTTATTAGTAGTGTCTATTACTCCTTGTAGTTGATGCTAGTTGTTTTACTTGGTGGAAGATCATATGTTCAGATCCTTTATGCATATTATTACTCCTCTGATTATGAACATGAATATGCTTTGTGAGTAGTTACGTTTGTTCCTGAGGACATGGGTGAAGTCTTGCTATTAGTAGCCATGTGAATTTGGTATTCGTTCGATATTTTGATGAGATGTATGTTGTCTTTCCTCTAGTGGTGTTATGTGAACGTCGACTACATGAGAGTACTTCACCATTATTTGGCCTATAGGAAGGCATAGGGAAGTAATAAGTAGATGATGGGTTGCTAGAGTGACAGAAGCTTAAACCCTAGTTTATGCGTTGCTTCGTTAGGGGCTGATATGGACCCATATGTTTAATGATGTGGTTAGGTTTACCTTAATACTCCTTTTTGTAGTTGCGGATGCTTGCAATAGGGGTTAATCATAAGTGGGATGCTTGTCCAAGTTAGGACAGTACCCAAGTGTCGGTCCACCCACGAATCTTATGAACGTGATCAAAACTAGCTTGGCGATAATTCCCAATGTGTCCTCGGGAGCTCCTTCTTCGTTATTAGAATTTGTCCAGGCTTATCCTTTGCTACATAAAGGATTGGGCCACCTTGCTGCACTTTATTTACTTTTTGCTCGTTACTATTTATCTTATCACAAAACTATCTATCATCTACTATTTCAGTGCTTGCAGAGAAAACCTTACTGAAAACCGCTTATCATTTCCATCTGCTCCTCGTTGGGTTCGACACTCTTACTTATCAAAAGGACTACGATAGATCCCCTATACTTGTGGGTCATCAAGACTCTTTTCTGGCGCCATTACCGGGGAGTGTAGCGCTTTCGGTGAGTGGAACTTGGTAAGGAAACATTTATATAGTGTGCTGAAATTTTCTGTTACTTGTCACTATGGAAACTAATCCTTTGAGGGGCTTGTTTGGGATATCTTCACCCCAACCAGAAGAGCAAAGAGATGCTCCTCAACCTACTGAACTTTATGAAAATATTCACTTTGAAATTCCTTCGGGTATGATAGAAAAACTGCTAGCTAATCCTTTTGCAGGAGATGGAACATTGCATCCCGACTTACACCTTATCTTTGTGGATGAAGTTTGTGGATTATTTAAGCTTGCAGGTATTCCCGATGATGTTGTTAAAAGGAAGGTCTTCCCTTTAACTTTGAAGGGATATGCATTGACGTGGTATAGGCTATGTGATGATACGGGATCTTGGAATTATAAGCGATTGAAGTTGGAATTTCACCAGAAGTTCTATCCTGTGCATCTTGTTCACCGTGATCGTAATTACATATATAATTTCTGGCCTCGCGAAGGAGAAAGCATCGCTCAAGCTTGGGGGAGGCTTAAGTCAATGTTATATTCATGCCCCAATCATGAGCTCTCTCGGGAAATGATTATTCAGAATTTTTATGCTCGGCTTTCTCTTGATAATCGCAACATGCTCGATACTTCCTGTGTTGGTTCTTATATGCTGAAGACTATTGATTTCAAATGGGACTTATTGGAAAGAATTAAACGCAACTCTGAAGATTGGGGTTCCAACGATGGTAAGGAGTCGGGTATGACACCTAAGTTCGATTGTGTTAAATCTTTTATGGATACCTATGCTTTTCGTGGATTTAGCGCTAAGTATGGACTTGACTCTGAGATAGTAGCTACTTTTTGTGAATCTTTTGCTACTCACGTTGATCTCCCTAAAGAGAAGTGGTTTAAATATAATCCTCCTGTTGAAGTGAAAGTAGTTGCACCTATTACAGTCGAAAAGAAAACTATTACATATAGTGATCCTATTATTCCTACTGCTTATGTTGAAAAACCTCCTTTTCCTGTTAGGATAAAAGATCATGCTAAAGCTTCGACTGTTGTTCGTAAGAGTAATACTAGGACTTATACACCTCCTGAGCAAATTAATGTTGAACCTAGTATTCCTATGGTTAAAGATCTCTTGGATGAGGACTTAGATGGGCATGTTATTTCTTTCTTGGGTGAAACTGCTAATATTGCTAGACCTGATACAAAGACACGTAGACCTGTCGTAGGCACGCCTGTTATTTCTGTCAAAATAGGAGATCATTGTTATCATGGCTTATGTGATATGGGTGCTAGTGCTAGTGCGATACCTTATGATCTATATAAAGAAATTATGCACGACATTGCACCCGTTGAATTAGAAGATATTGATGTTACTATTAAGCTTGCTAATAGGGACACCATTAAACCTATTGGGATTGTTAGAGATGTTGAAGTCTTGTGTGGGAAGATTAAATACCCTGTTGATTTTCTTTTTCTTGGTTCCCCACAAGATGATTTTTGTCCCATTATTTTTGGTAGACCCTTCTTGAATACTGCTAGTGCTAAGATTAATTGTGAAAAGAATATTGTCACTGTTGGCATAGATGGTATGTCTCATGAGTTTAATTTTGCTAAGTTTAATAGACAACCACGTGAAAGGGAACCACCTAGTAAGGATGATATTATTAGTCTTGCTTCCATTGTTGTTCCTCCAACTGATCCATTAGAACAATATTTTCTAGACCATGAAAACGATATGTTTATGAAGGAAAGGGAAGAAATACATGAAGTGTTCCTTAAACAAGAACCTATGCTGAAACATAACCTTCCCGTTGAAATTCTTGGGGATCCCCCTCCACCCAAGGGTGATCCCGTGTTTGAACTCAAACCCCTACCTGATAATCTTAAGTATGCTTATCTTGATGGAAAAGAAATATATCCTATTATTATTAGTGCTAACCTTTCAGAGAAAGAAGAAGAAAGATTATTGAAAACTCTGAAGAAGCACCGAGCTGCTATTGGATATACTCTGGATGATCTTAAGGGCATTAGTCCCACATTATGTCAACACAAAATTTCAGTGGAGAAAGATGCCAAACCAGTTAGAGATCCTCAAAGACGATTAAATCCCAAAATGAAGGAGGTGGTAAGAAAGGAGATTCTAAAGCTCCTTGAGGCATGTATTATTTATCCCGTTGCTGATAGTGAATGGGTAAGCCATGTCCATTGTGTCCCTAAAAAGGGAGGTATTACCGTTGTTCCTAATGATAAAGATGAATTGCCCAAGAAAGAATTATTACAGGTTATAGGATGGTAATTGATTTTCGTAAGTTAAATAAAGCTACTAAGAAAGATCATTACCCTTTACCTTTTATTTTTCAAATGCTAGAAAGGCTATCCAAACACACACATTTTTGCTTTCTAGATGGTTATTCTGGCTTCTCTCAAATACTGTGTCAATGAAGGATCAATCTAAAACTACTTTTACTTGCCCTTTTGGTATTTTTTGCTTATAGACGTATGCCTTTTGGTTTATGTAATGCACTGCTACCTTTCAAAGATGCATGATGGCTATATTCTCTGATTTTTGTGAAAAGATTTGTGAGGTATTCATGGATGACTTCTCCGTCTATGGATCCTCTTTTGATGATTGTTTGAGCAACCTTGATCGAAGTTTTGCAGAGATGCGAAGACACTAGTCTCGTCTGAATTGGGAAAAGTGTCACTTTATGGTTAATGAGGGCATTGTCTTGGGGCACAAGATCTCCGAGAGAGGTATTGAAGTTGATAAAGCCAAAGTTGATGCTATTGAAAAGATGACATGTCCCAAGGACATAAAAGGTATAAGAAGTTTCCTTGGTCATGCCGGCTTTTATAGGAGGTTCATTAAGGACTTTTCTAAAATCTCTAGGCCTCTGACTAATTTATTGCAAAAAGATATTCCTTTTGTCTTTGATGATGATTGTGTAGAAGCATTTGAAACACTTAAGAAAGCCTTGATCATCGCACATATTGTTCAGCCCAATTGATTGGAATTTACCTTTTGAAATTATGTGCGATGCTAGCGATTATCTTTGTAGGTGCTGTTTTAGGGCAAAGAGTCGATAAGAAATTGAATGTTATCCAGTATGCTAGTAAGACTCTTGATACTTCCCAAAGAAATTATGCTACTACTGAAAAAGAGTTCTTAGCAGTTGTGTTTGCATGTGATAAGTTTAGATCTTACATTGTTGATTCCAAAGTTACTATTCACACTGATCATGCTGCTATTAAATATCTTATGGAAAAGAAAGATGCTAAGCCTAGACTCATTAGATGGGTTCTCTTGCTCCAAGAATTTGACTTGCATATTATTGATAGAAAGGGGGAGAACCCGCTGCAGTATAACTTGTCTAGGTTAAAGAATGTTCTTGATGACCCACCGCCAATTAATGATAGTTTTCCGATGAACAATTAGCGGTTGTCAATGCTTCTCGTCTTGCTCCTTGGTATGCTGATTATGCTAATTACGTTGTTGCTAAATATATACCGCCTAGTTTCACATACCAGCAAAAGAAAAATTCTTTTATGATTTAAGACATTACTTCGGGATGATCCACACCTTTATAAAGAAGGAGTAGATGGTATTATTAGGCGTTGTGTGCTGAGCATGAACAGGAACAAATCCTACGCAAGTGTCACTCAATCCTATGGAGGACACCACGCTAGAGATAGAACCGCACACAAGGTACTACAATCTGGTTTTATTGGCCTACTCTTTTCAAAGATGCTCGTAAGTTTGTCTTATCTTGTGATGAATGTCAAAGAATAGGTAACATAAGTAGACGCCAAGAAATGCCTATGAATTATTCTCTTGTTATTGAACCGTTTGATGTTTGGGGCTTTGATTATATGGTACCTTTTCCTGCATCCAATGGTTATACACATATTTTAGTTGCTGTTGATTACGTTACTAAGTGGGTAGAAGCTATTCCAACTAGTAGTGCTGATCACAACACTTCTATTAAAATGCTTAAAGGAGTTATTTTTCCGAGGTTTGGAGTCCCTAGATATCTTATGACTGATGGTGGTTCACACTTTATTCATGGTGCTTTCCGTAAGATGCTTGCTAAGAATGATGTCAATCATAGAATCGCATCTCCTTATCACCCGCAGACTAGAGTTCAAGTAGAGATGAGCAATAGAGAGCTCAAATTAATTTTGCAAAAGACTGTGAATAGATCTAGAAAGAATTGGTCCAAAAACTTGATGATGCATTATGGGCCTATAGAACTGCATACAAAAATCCTATGGGTATGTCTCCATATAAGATGGTTTATGGAAAAGCATGTCATTTACCTCTTGAACTTGAACATAAAGCATATTGGGCTATTAAAGAGCTCAATTATGACTTCAAACTTGCCGGTGAGAAGAGGTTGTTTGATATTAGCTCACTTGACGAATGGAGAACCCAAGCATATGAGAATGCCAAGCTTTTCAAAGAAAAAGTCAAACGCTGGCATGATAAGAGGATACAAAAGCGTGAGTTTAACGTAGGAGATTATGTGTTATTGTTCAACTCTCGTTTAAGATTTTTTGCAGGAAAACTTCTCTCAAATTGGGAAGGTCCCTACGTTATCGAGGAGGTCTATCGTTCTGGTGCTACAAAAATCAACAACTTCGAAGGCACAAATCCGAGGGTGGTAAATGGTCAAAGAATTAAACATTATATTTTAGGTAATCCTATCAATGTTGAAACTAATATTATTGAAACCATAACCCCGAGGAATACATAAGAGACACTTTCGAGCGTTCAGGACTCGAAAAGGCATAGGTACGTGGTACGGTAAGTAAACCGACTCCAAAACAACTCTAATGGCAATTTTTATCAGTTTTGGATTATTTAAGAATTTTAGGAAGAAAGAAGTAGTCCGAAAGGGACACGAGGCTCCCATGAGAGAGGAGCCCCCCCCCTGTAGGGCGCACCTCCCTGTCTCATGGGCACCTCGTGTGCCTCCCGGACTCCGTTTTCTTGTATGTTACGTATTTTGGTCGGTAAAAATTCATTATATATACTCCCGAAGGTTTTGACCACCGTATCACGCAAATATCCTCTGTTTTCGTTTCGAGCTATTCCTGTTGCAGAATAAAGCAAGATGTCTTCTCAGGAGTCAGTTGGGGAGAGCCAAGTGTCTCACCCAACGCCAGGTCTAGGAGCAAATAGCGACGCCTATCACTTTGGACCATCAACAGAGGATGAGATGGAGGCTGATTTGAAAAGGATAGATGCCACGAAGGAGGATCAAGAAGTTACCTCTCGTCTTCGAGCAGAATTCACTATGGGGGAACTACCTAGCCTGGCTGTCCCTACTTCGGTCACTCCTTCCGACTCTAGGTTTCTTTCTTATGAAAATATGAAAAAGAGTTTCACTTGTTCTCCAGAAGCTATGCAGCATCCTTGGGTGAAAGGAGCCTTGTCCGTTACGGGCAAGCTCCGTAAAGAAAATATGGACCTCAAACAACAAGTTAATAAGCTCGAGGAGGAGAACCGTATCTTGAAGGGCATAATCGCCAAGAAGATCATAACACCAACCGTGAAGAAGGAGAAATAATCACATTGGTATGGGCACTCCCCTTGGCAACTGCCAAGCTTGGGGGAGGTGCCCCGGTATCGTATCACCATCACACTCTTATCTTTACCGCTTTATTTAGTTTGATCCTTTTAGTAGTATCTTGATCTAGTAGATTGAAGTTTTGATATCAAGTAGTTTTGAGTTTTGCATTGTGAGCTCTTTATGTAAGCGAGTCCCTGTGCTATCTATAATAAATATTAGTGTTGAGTCAAGGGCTTTGCTATGTTGCTATGATCTTGAGAAGGTAGAAAGAACAAAAGAGTTCATATTGATCTTATGGATAGTGATAACTTCACATATAGAAAGTATGAGGCATAAAAATTGTTGAGAGTTGATGAACGTAGCCTTGGTCATCGTTGCAATTAATAGGAAGTGATAAGGAAAGAGAGGTTCACATATAAATATATTATCTTGGACATCTTTTATGATTGTGAAGCACTCATTAAGTATGACATGCTAAAAGAGTTGACGTTGGACAAGGAAGACAACGTAATGATTTATGTTTTCCGACATCTCAGTTAAAGTATATTGTCATTGAACTTCCAAACATGTTGAGCTTGGCTTTCCCCCTCATACTAGCCAAATTCCTTGCACCAAGTAGAGATACTACTTGTCTTCCAAATATCCTTAAGCCCAGTTTTTCCATGAGAGTCCACCATACCTACCTATGGATTGAATAAGATCCTTCAAGTAAGTTATCATCGGTGCCAGCAATAAAAATTGCTCTCTAAATATGTATGACTTATTAGTGCAGAGAAAATAAACTTTATACAAACTTGTTGTGGAAGTAATAAAAGTGACGGACTGCATAATAAAGGTCCACATACAAGGGGCAATATAAAGTGACGTTCTTTTGCACTAAGACTTTATGCATCAACCCTAAACGCGCATGACTACCTCTGCTTGCCTCTGCGAAGGGCCTATCTTTTACTTTATGTTTTACTTTATGCTTGAGTCAAGGTGATGCTCACCTTTCCCTTTTTATTTTTATCCTTTGGCAAGCTCCTCGTGTTTGAAAGATCATGATACATATATCCAATTGGATGTAAGTTGGCATAGGCTATTATTGTTGACATCACCTAAAGGTGAATATGTTGGGAGGCAACACAATAAGCCCCTATCTTTCTCAGTGTCCTTTGAAACTCTATAACCACAAGTATTTCGAGAGTGTTAATAATTATAGGGGACTACGAGATAGTTGAGTATGTGAGCTTGCTTAAAAGCTCTATTATTGACTCTTTCCGATGTTACGATAAAATGCAATAGCTTCAAAGGATCGAGATTATAGTTTGTTAGTTCCCAATGAAGTTTTGAACCATACTTGACATTGTGAATTGCTTATTACTTGAGCATAGGAAATCATATGACAAAATCCATATATGTTGTTGTTATTAGAATGATCATGATGCCCTCATGTACGTATTTTATTTTTATCGACACCTCTATCTCTAAACATGTGGACATATTTTTCGATTTCGGCTTCCGCTTGAGGACAAGTGAGGTCTAAGCTTGGGGGAGTTGATACGTCCATTTTGCATCATGCTTTTATATCAATATTTATTGCATTATGGGCTGTTATTACACATTATATATCAATACTTATGGTTATTGTCTCTTATTTTACAAGATTTACCATGAAGAGGGAGAATGCCTGGAATGAATTCGGGCCGAAAAGGAGCAAACGTTGAAACCTATTCTGCACAGCTCCAAAAGTCCTGAAACTTCACGAAACAACTTTTGGAATTTATAAGAATTTACGAGCAAAAGAAATAGGCCAGGGGCCCACACCATCCAGAGACAGGGCGCTCCCCTATAGGCGCGCTTCTATCTCCTGGGCCTGGTGGGCCTCCGACGTCCCATCTTCTGCTATATCATCACTTTTACCTGGAAAAATTAGGGCAAGCTTACGGGATGAAACTCCGCCGCCAAGAGGCGGAACCTTGGCGGAATCAATATAGGGCTCTGGCGGAGCTGTTACTGCCGGGACACTTCCCGGAGGGGGGAAATCATCACCAACGTCATCACCGACGATCCTCTCATCGAGAGGGGGTCAATCTCCATCAACATCTTCACCAGCACCATCTCCTCTCAAAACCCTAATTCATCTCTTGTATCCAATCGTGTATCAAAACCACAAATTGATACCTGTGGGTTGCTAGTAGTGTTGATTACTCCTTGTAGTTGATGCTAGTTGGTTTACTTGGTGGAAGATCATATGTTCAGATCCTTTATGCATATTATTACTCCTCTGATTATGAACATGAATATGCTTGTGAGTAGTTACGTTTGTTCACGAGGACATGGGTGAAGTCTTGCTATTAGTAGTCATGTGAATTTGGTATTCGATTCGATATTTTGATGAGATGTATGTTGTCTTTCCTCTAGTGGTGTTATGTGAACGTCGACTACATGACACATCACCATTATTTGGGCCTAGAGGAAGGCATAGGGAAGTAATAAGTAGATGATGGGTTGCTAGAGTGATGTAAGCTTAAACCCTAGTTTATGCGTTGCCGTTAAGAATGATATGGACCCATATGTTTAATGTTGTGGTTAGGTTTACCTTAATACTCCTTTTTGTAGTTGCGGATGCTTGCAATAGGGGTTAATAATAAGTGGGATGCTTGTCCAAGTTAGGACAGTACCCAAGTGTCGGTCCACCCACATATCAAATTATCAAAGTACCGAACACGAATCTTATGAACGTGATGAAAACTAGCTTGACGATAATTCCCAATGTGTCCTCGGGAGCTCCTTCTTCATTATTAGAATTTGTCCAAGCTTATCATTTGCTACATAAAGGATTGGGCCACCTTGCTGCACTTTATTTACTTTTTGCTCGTTACTATTTATCTTATCACAAAACTATCTATCATCTACTATTTCAGTGCTTGCAGAGAAAACCTTATTGAAAACCGCTTATCATTTCCTTCTGCTCCTCGTTGGGTTCGACACTCTTACTTATCGAAAGGACTACGATAGATCCCCTATACTTGTGGGTCATCAAATAGTACTACTAATTGTCTGAAAATTCCTGCAACCATTATGCCACTTCCTTGTTGCCTACTATTAGTGGATACTGTAATCAGCAAAAATGAAGAACTAGTATGCAAGTTGCTAGTTTTCAGAACATAAGTTGCTTATGTCGTTGTATAAACTTGCGACTTTTCAAATTGCACACACACAAAAAAGAGTTAAAAATGTACTACAGCAGCTACTATTAAATACAACAACCCAACAAATCCTTCCTGTGAACATTATCCAACTGTGTGCATGGCAAACGAAAAAGGTTCGAAGAAGTCTGATAACTACTTGGACCTACTTGAAATATATGTGAAGCACTTGCCCAAAAAGTTACATTACCTTGCTTGCTCTTTCAAAGTGAATTGCCTACTCTAAAATGGTAGTGTTGCAAAAAACAATATGACAATAATATATATCCTAAAACAGAAAAATTGAGTTACCCGCAATTGGCCATATTCTCTTGGAGCCTTCCTGTCCTTCTTGATAACTCTGGAAATTAAATCTGAATTCCAAACTGAAACCCTTGGTACCAAGTTCGGGATTGGATCATCAACATCTAGAGAGTCTAGGTACAACAGCTGCGTAAAGACAAGGAAAAAGAACAGAAAGTTTACGTTAGCTAATGATTGCAAAAAAAGAGATCAGTAAACAATGGATGCTTAAAAAAACAAAACAGCTTGAAGCACTTACAACAAGGTGGAAAACACAACAACAAACAGCCTTCTTGTTGGCACGCCCCGAAGTGAACGCAAGCTTTAATTGATCAACAACAAACTGGCATATATTGGTTTCCGTTATTCCATTGACATCCATGACCGCCGGGAAGCTCTTTGGGGAAATACTCAAACTAGTTGAAGGGGCAAGGAAGCACGAAAAAACAAGAGCTAGCCAAGCGCGGACAAAGTCATCATCATAAGATCCTCCCATGTCTACGATCATCTTGCACCACTCTGTGAGGGTTGGGGAGTTCTTGGATGTGATGTTGTAAATATTGTACATTGCCTTTGTGATTTCAGGCCGATTCTCGAAGCACACCTTCCTGCCCCTGTTGGGCAAACCCATATCCTACGGACACTTGCGGCATCTACAGGAATCTTTCCCCTTTCTGGAATGACTCTCTGCGAAATCTCCGGGTCGTAATGCTTCATTATCCACTGGTTAAGATCTCCGGGCATGCTACTCGCTGCAAGGTCCAGAATGCCACCAAATTCTTTTCCGATGATGACACCCTTTTGGTCAGGAACCAAGTCCTTGTTCAACTTGAAGAGCCTTGCAGGGGATGCCCTGTTCCTACGACCCTATTGCACATGAGGAAAAAATAGAAAAAGGGAATTAGCAAAAGGAAAAAGGTTCATCACAACATAGGCAACTTAGGCAGCATTGCTGGGCAACTACTTAGTGAAATTGAGGCAACTATGCAAATACCTCAGTTCCTCCCGTCTTCTGGCGTTTTGCTTTTGGAGGTTGGTCGACGTCTGCACTTTCGACATTTTTATTCCCAGCATCTGCAGCTTGGCTCTCATTACTAATGATATCATCAGGGCGCTTCCCCCATGCAATAACTGCTTTAGTTCTCTGTGCGCTGCTCCGTGACTGGAAGATGGAAACCACATAAATCAATAAAAAATGGAAAACAAACTCTGTTATGTACAGGAAGAACATAAAAACTTCCTGAGCATGTGCACACCTGTGTTTGATGCTCTTCATTCCCATGAGATGCAAGGTCATCATGACTTGATCCAGCAGGTCAATCATGTTTTGACTTATGACTTGTCCCAGCCATCTATTTTCTGCTGCATATTTAAAGGACAAGCAGTGAGATTCATCATAAAAAACACAGAAAAAATGATTCTGGAAGAACTCTATATCATCCACAAAATTCGTTTGACTAAATTCTTACTAAACTAAGCAAACAACAATTTACAAAAAGTGGGCAATGAAAAGGGTTGTAAACTATCTGATTTTCACTATATTGCAACTATCCTACAATTGGCCCTATTATCCTCCCTCTACATGTCCTATAAAATCTGAAACAAATCAAGGCACCTAAAACAAAATCACTGAATGACTTCTCATGAAGTGCTTAAAACTGTCCTACAAATAGCCCTATTAACCTCCCTCTACTGGATTACTTCCTACCTCACGCACACACAAAACGTCACATGTACATTTTCCGTTGCTAAATCATTACTGTTCTGCACTAAATCAAAACACACTGTCAAAACACCTCCGTAGGCAACACATGAACCATATCAGGCAAGTCACTCACAATACAGGGGCAACATTGACATGGGAGAGGCATTATTCTCCTACATTAAATCAAAAACACTGTCAAAACACTTGCGTAGGCAACACATGAACCATATCAGGCATGTCAATCACCCATCAGGAGCAACCTCAACATCTACAGCACCAAAAACACCGCCTACTATACAACCTTCATGAGCATCCTAACCCCAACACACACCACAAAAATTTACAGCACCAAGGCTTGCCTTCGAATCCTAGTTCATCAGTAGCCTAAGAACACAAAATGCCCCGTGTCGTCGTCCCTCTCCAAATTAACGAGTGCTTCATCAATTCTACCATCTGCTAGTCGATTTCGTCAAACATGGAGGAGCGCATTGACCCACCGCGATTCGGCACCTCTCAGAATAACAAGACGACGGCCAGACGCACGCTGCTTTCTCCTCTGTCATGGCGGGCGGTGGAGCGTCGATTAGGACAACCCTAAGCGGAGGAGCGGAAGAGATTGATGGGCATACCAGGGATGTCGCGATTTTGCCCCTCTGCATGTGAGCGGCGGTCGCGCGCCGTTCCTCCTCTACTGCGTCTCCAGATGCTGCTCCTTCCGCCCGGCCTGCTGCTACAACACGGCAAAGCGATTCTGCAGCCATGAACAACACGGCGGCGGCTGCGTCGTCCTCGCCAGCGTCTCGCCTGCTGCCTTCCTTCATGCCGCTCCCGCTATCCCGCCCTCACTCCGGCGGAAGACGACCGCCGAATCGCCGACACGCCGCCGGCTGCTCTGGATTTGGGTGATTGGAAGTGGAAGGAAAGGGGATCCGCTCCGCTGCGCTCGGGAGCAGTTTCGAAATGGGAGGAACGGGAGTGAGGAGGCGAGACGCAACCGCTCTGAGCACCCAACGGGTCTCGACCACGACGCCACGACCAGGGGACACCTGGCGCACGCATCGATACATCGGTTGTTTCCACCTGAAATGCGTGCGACCGCGAGATGGGGATTGGACGACGTGCGAGCCCGATTGCTCTGTAAGACAAGGTAGCACGCGACCACTTTTTAGGATTTAGGAAAAAAATCCCCGAATGCAGGCAGCCTATATGCAGACAACCAAACTAAGTGCAAATGATGATTTTTTGCCTGCATTAGTGCAATCAGGCCCAACTGAAACAAATATGCAAAAGGGCAAAAAACAATGGAGGTAACCAAACGCGCCCCAAATGCCACACGCGCACATACTACTCTGTCCGTTCCTAAATACAAGTCTTTATAGAGATTTCACTAGATGGACTACATACGGAGCAAAATGAATGAATCTACACTTAAAATGCATCTATATATATCCGTATGTGGTTTATAGTGTAATCTTTAAAAAGACTTATATTTAGAAACGAAGAGAGTGTATCATTTAGGAAAACATGGTGTTCAAATTTTAATTTTTTAGAAAAGTGTTTGTCCCGCCGCCTGGTACCCAGCGAGGCATTGCACCCGTGTCGATGGAACCTGTCATGCACGGCGTTCTTTATTACTCCGACTAAGGCCAGTTGGACACGTTCGCCTAGTGCAGACCCCGTCCGTAACCAGCACATGCATCTCGGGAATCCTGATCCGCGTCAGACCGGATTACGCGCACTCGGCTCCGTCCGTCCTCATCGGCTTATCCAAATTTCCAGCACGGACCAAAAAGGCCATACGCTCGCACTCCCATCCACACAGACGTCGCCGCGAGCACGTGCGCGCCCACAGGCCACAGCCCCGTACTGGCGCACCGCCACGCCCACGACCGCGCAGGCCGGGCCAGAGAAAAGAACGACCGGAACAGCAGGAAAAGGGCACGGGGTTGGCCACCGGAGCAGGACGCCATTGCCCTGCCACGACGCTCCATCGAACGGCGAGCCACTGCCGTGCCGCGTGACTCGTGCCTGTCGCGGCCCATGCCCTGCACTGCCCACGCACGCAGTGCCAGTGCGGCACGCTCAGCGCGCACCCGGCTCACGAGCTCCACTCCAAACTAACACGCTCCATACATAGTGGCGTCCACTCCGGCGATCGGTCCGACGCGTCCGGCGTCCCGTGTCCGTTGGCGGTAGGCCCCCGTCCTCCGGCCCCGCACCCGCGCCCGCCCACGGCGCCGTGTTCGCACGGGAGCTGGCGACTTTACGCCTGCATGCGTGCATGCGTCCACGGCCGTCCGCGTCGAGCCATTAACCGCAGCCGGCCGAAATGGAAACGGCGCCACCGCAGCGGGGCGTTTCCCGGATTTGGAAGGAAGCGTGGCGCCGGGATGCCCGCCGTGCGCATTCATCAACACGCCTACAAAGAGCGGCGGGGGTTTACGTGGGCAAGGCATGGAGCTTTCCGCTTCCCGGAACGGCCCGACTTTCTGTCCGGTACCGGCAGCTTTCAATCTCCACATACATAGATAGACATAGTGACAGGCCTTGCAAATGGATCATTTGAGAGGTTCATATTCCTTTTTTTTAGCATGGTGATATACTGATATTGCTCGTCTCAAGAAATCCAGCGGCCACAACGGTCGGCAAGCTCGAACGCTCGACGCGGTGTCTGCTGCGTCGGGGGCCACTCACATAGGCCCAAGTGGAACCCGGCCCACCGCAGAGCCGCCATGGTTTCTACCGTCCACACCGCATCTCGAGACGACGACGGAGGGCCAGCAGCGGCAGCAGCAGCAGGCTGGGGCACACACACGAGCAGCATACGATTCCGTGTGAATCCTTCCTTTATGAACGCGGCGAAGCAAAGCACAAGGGCCATTTCGCCACGAGCCGATCTGCTGGGGCGGTCGATACGGACAAAGTGGCCTCGATGGCCGTATCAGACTGGTCGACCGTGTCTCAGCCTGGCAACAATCCAACATGGGCTCAGTTGAGACAAAAGGAATCCTTGTATTTTAGCAGCAATCTACTGCTGTATCACTGTTATCATTGCCAATTTGCCATCACCCGAGCCGAGCTGGCCTGGCCATGCACGCACCGGCACCGACTACATACGCGATCCATCCACCGATGATGGACCGTCGGCATCATTGCGAGGAACATAATCCTACTCCCACACATGCACGCCAACATCCAGTTCCCTGTTAAAGCTTGATTTTTGTGTGGGGTTAAAACTCCATTTTGTTTAAGCACTAGAAGATCGTATTTAATCACATCGAAATTTACCTGCGAGAGGCACTTGTCCGGTGGGAGAGTCACTAAAAAAATCGGCAGGGTGCGACTGTTCTTGACCGATGAGCACTTTCACAGTCTGCAAAGCAGGCATCTTTTCCCTGGAACGGTCATGTGGAGGTGGTGATGCCGAAATCCAAAGATAAAAGAGGCCAGGCCATGTGAGCGTCCTTCGTCTCACTCTCCCTCACTCCCCTGCCCTGCTTCGTCTCACTCACTCACTCGCCTCGCCGTCCATTCATCTGCATCCTTGTCCCGCTGCAATCATTTCGCTCCCCTGCTGATTCTATAAAAACGCCGGCACGATCTACCCCGCACTCCCATTCACAAGGCGACACCTCCAGTTGCAGAGCTTCTCACGATGTGGTGCCGTGGCAGGAGATCTGCGCTCTTCGCCGTGGCCGTGGTCGCGGCCATCGTGGCGGCGGCAGCGGGGGAGGTCGTGCACGATGGCCGGCGGACGTACATCGTCCACTGCTCGCACGCCGCCATGCCCAGCGAGTTCGCGGCGCACGGCGACTGGTACGCCTCGTCACTGCAGTCCGTGTCCGGCGGCGCCGCCGCGGTGATCTACACCTACGACACCCTGCTCCACGGCTACTCGGCGCGGCTCACCCGCGCGGAGGCCCGGGCGCTGGAGGCGCAGCCCGGCGTGCTGCTCGTCAACCCGGAGACGCGGTACGAGCTGCACACCACCCGGACCCCGGAGTTCTTGGGGCTGGACCGGGCGGAGGCGCTCTTCCCCGAGTCCAACACCGCCAGCGACGTCATCGTCGGCGTGCTGGACACCGGCGTGTGGCCGGAGCGGCCCAGCTACGACGACGCCGGCTTCGGCCCCGTGCCGGCGGGCTGGAAGGGCAAGTGCGAGGGCGGGAGCGACTTCAACTCCTCCGCGTGCAACCGGAAGCTCATCGGCGCCAGGTACTTCCTCGCCGGGTACGAGGCGTCCAAGGGCCCCGTGGACACGACGAAGGAGTCGCGCTCGCCCAGGGACAACGACGGCCACGGCACGCACACCTCCAGCACGGCGGCGGGCTCCGCCGTGCGCGGCGCCGACCTGCTGGGCTACGCGTCCGGGACGGCCAAGGGCATGGCGCCGCGCGCGCGCGTGGCCACGTACAAGGTGTGCTGGGTCGGCGGCTGCTTCAGCTCCGACATCCTCAAGGGCATGGAGGTCGCCGTCGCCGACGGCGTGGACGTGCTCTCCCTCTCCCTCGGCGGTGGCACGTCTGACTACTACCGCGACAGCATCGCCGTGGGCGCGTACAGCGCCATGGAAAGGGGAATATTTGTGTCCTGCTCGGCGGGGAATGCCGGGCCGGGCGCGGCGTCGCTGACGAACGGCGCGCCATGGATCACCACCGTGGGCGCGGGGACGCTCGACCGCGACTTCCCCGCCTACGTCACCCTCGGCAACGGTAACAAGTACAACGGCGTCTCCCTCTACAACGGCAAGCAATTGCCCACCACGCCTCTGCCGTTTATCTACGCAGGGAACGCGTCGAACAGCAGCATGGGCGCGCTCTGCATGACGGGCACCCTCATCCCTGCCAAGGTCGCCGGCAAGATCGTCCTCTGCGACCGCGGCACCAACGCCAGGGTCCAGAAGGGATTCGTCGTCAGAGATGCCGGTGGTGCCGGCATGGTGCTCGCCAACACCGCCGCCAACGGCGAGGAGCTGGTCGCCGACGCGCACATTCTCCCGGGCGCCGGCGTCGGAGAGAAGGCCGGCAACGCCATGAGAACCTACGCGTCGTCGGATCCAAAGCCGACGGCCAACATAGTGTTCGCGGGCACGAAGGTTGGGATCCAGCCGTCGCCCGTCGTGGCCGCGTTCTCGTCGAGGGGGCCGAACACCGTGACGCCCGGCATCCTTAAGCCGGACCTGATCGCGCCGGGGGTGAACATCCTCGCGGCGTGGTCCGGATCCGTCGGCCCATCGGGCATCGCCGGCGACGACCGGCGCACCAGCTTCAACATCATATCGGGCACGTCCATGTCGTGCCCGCACGTGAGCGGGCTGGCGGCGCTGCTCCGCTCGGCGCACCAGGACTGGAGCCCGGCGGCCATCCGGTCGGCGCTGATGACGACGGCATACGCGGCGTACCCCAACGGCGACGGCCTCCTCGACGTGGCCACCGAACGCGCCGCCACGCCGCTGGACATGGGGGCCGGCCACGTCGACCCCAGCAAGGCGGTGGACCCGGGGCTGGTGTACGACCTCACCGCCGCCGACTACCTGGACTTTCTCTGCGCCATCGAGTACGAGCCGGCGCAGATCGCCGCGCTCACCAAGCACTCGTCGGACCACTGCAGCGCCAACCGCACGTACTCCGTGGCGGCGCTCAACTACCCGTCGTTCTCGGCCACGTTCCCGGCGGCCGGCGGCACGGAGAAGCACACCCGCACGCTGACCAACGTGGGGAAGCCCGGCGCGTACAAGGTGACGGCGGCCGCGGCGGCGGCCGGCGGCACGGAGATCAAGGTGTCGGTGGAGCCGTCGACGCTGAGCTTCAGCAAGGTGGGCGAGAAGAAGAGCTACACCGTGAGCTTCGCGGCGGGCGGGAAGCCGTCGGGCACCAACGGGTTCGGCCGGCTGGTCTGGTCCAGCGAGCACCACGTGGTGGCCAGCCCGATCCTGGCGACGTGGGCCTGAGCGAGCGACCGCCGCCCGGGCGGTAGCTGCTGCTAACTAGCAATGCCGTCGAGGCGCAGAACGCGGCGGGGCAGCAATGGCGCCGCCGTTGTCGATCGGAAGGAAACAAGATGGATGGATGCGTGCGTGCGTGCCAATTTGGCGTGGTGATTTACTGATTTGATTTGCCGTCTCATTTTCTTGCTGCCGGTTTGCCGGTGCAGCTGTGTTAGTAGTTGTGGCGATGTGTCGAGTGGGCATAGATTTGATTGAACGGCGAGAAAGTGAGTGATTGATCAAGTTGGGTGTAGTCCTGAACAGAGACGGATCGATGGATAATGGGCCAGCAAATCAAATGGCATCCGCAATCTGTTCATCATTTTATTGTACTCCAAGTATCTATACCTAGCATGCGCCACTGAAGCATGAACCATTTGTTTTATCACTGGATGCCAAATTCGTGTGCCTGTGTTTTTCTCCCCGACGCCGAGGAATTTGAATAGAATAATGCTCCAGTGTCCAGTCCATGTTGCTGACGGTGGTCGGGCATTTTTTTTTCTTTTTTCCTGCGGTCAGAGTAGCTACAGCAGTGGGGAGGGAATCCGAATACTAGCAGCTCTGTCTGGCCACGACGCTGGAACCAGAGTGAGATCTCGCCGTCATGCATTCCCGCTGTATCATCGTCGCGTGCACTGATTAAATTATACACAGTGATTGATGGGAAATCCGTTGCCTTGTCTTGGGTGGGCGTGTACCGTCAGAGAGAGCATTTAGCACACGCACGGCACCACCTGCAGCGTGCAGACGGAAGGATTGTTGATGCTACGACGCCGCTGCATGTGATTGCCTTTCCGCACCTCGTTGATTTCCGAGAGTAAACTCATCTAGATGAGATATAATTTGGTCTCATTCACTTTAAAAATAAGAACAGATAAAACCCACATCAGCACACACGCATCTTATAGCATCACATTCAATGGCTATAAAAAATGAATGAGACCAAATTATATCTCATCTAGATGAATTCTAGCAAAACTGTTGATTTCCATGCGTGCCCGTCGGTCGCAGGAGGGCTCGACGGGACGGTGGATTGGATGGATCCATAGATAGTATTTGCCGGTCGAGATCTTTTTTACCTTTGTCCCAAACGCGTGAGCCCTGCCCCGATCGAGTAATGATACGCTCGGGTGGTTTCTTGGTGCTAGTACTTCCTCCGTCCGGAAATACTTGTCGAAAAAATGGATATATCTAGACTTATTTTTGTTTTAGATACATTCATTTTTATCAATTTCTTCGACAAGTATTTTTGGACGGAGGGAGTACTACTCTACGTGCATTCGTGGCGGTCAGCGTGGACGGCGGCGAGTCGAGAATGGCGTGAGACACGAATGCCTGCGGTTGGGTTGCGGTCGAGAGCCACGGTTTGCGGGTTCTCTGACCCAGGATGGAATGCATGTGTTCAACGGCCGGTGACCATGCAGGAGGGTCTACTGAAAGAAAGAGGCGTGACCATGACCGGAATCTAAATCTTAACTGCACGACTGGACTGGAACCAATCTAGGCGTAGGGAGCTGTCTGATTTAATAGTTTTTTTTTTGAGGGAACAGTCACTTTATTACTGAAATTCCATAAAAGGTGGGATACAAAGTTGATCATGAGGCTGGTCAAGCCACACATGACGACCCACAGATAGCTAAATTGAAAACTTTGCTAACTTATGAGCTTCTACATTAACTCTACGACTCTCATGAATAAAGTTACAAAAAAAATGTGCAGCACTAGCATTGATTTCACTGATGATAGCTCCGTAAGCTCCTTGAGCTCCTTTTGCGATGTCTCCAATGACCTGCTTGCAGTCGGACGATACAACAAGGCGTTGAACATTGAGATCTTCCGTTAGGGCAAAAGCCTCGCGACATGCAATGGACTCCAGTATAGCTGCATCGCATACTCCAGTGTAGTCTGATTTAATAGTTGCACACCCTCTTTCCCCCCAAGTCTGAATTGTAGTAGTACCACTCTAAAATTCCAAGCGGGCCGGAAGCGGCCGGTTGGGGACGGACTCGTGCGTGCGGCCTGTGGTGTGCAGCCGCGTGAGCCGGACGACTAGCCGTTGGAGCACCAGCGGTGCTGAGCTGAGCTCCTCCCAACGCCCCTGGCAGCTTCGAGGTGTGTGTTTGTTGCGAGAGGTGCGGCGAGCAGACCGACGTACCTATACTTTTACTGCTGGGGACGGGGCATGTCGTGGTGGGGCGGCGGCAGGGGATGGTCCACTCAAATCCCGTACTACTACTGGTCTCCTATCACGGCGCGGAATTTAATACGCTCGCCCTTGTCCCGTTGCACCCACCTCGTGCAGGGGAGGCCCCTCCCCGTTCGTCCGTGATCCGCATCGGCCCATCGTCGTCCCGTAGCGGCTCCACCCGTTCCGTACTCCTATATGTGCCTTCCCTCTAAGCATAAGCAACGGAGCAGGAGGAGGGAGTCACCGCCCCACCTCCTTGAGAATGCTCAGTCTATACACAGCTACAATGTGATCTGCAAAACAGAGGTTGCGCTTTGTCTCCTGGGAACACGCAGGCGCATATGCCTCCCAAGATGGTCAGGAAAAAAATAGAAATAATAAAATCTGTCTTCTTCTGCTAGCGTGTGCTGTGCTCATGAAATTTGTACTGTATGTGAAAGAGGAACATTTACACAACTGCAAACATAGAGCGTGCGAAACTCTGCGCAGATGCAAGTGGAATAATAGTGTTACCAGTCAGTTTCAGTCATGCAGAACACAGAACATTCCACGATTCGACCAAAAATGCCATGGAGAGCATGAGGCCACGAGCCATAATTCCAATACTTAGTACAAGCTTTTTTTAGACACCAAGTAGTAGGAGCTTGTCAGACGAGGCATAGTATCCTTCACGCATGTAAAGTTCCAACGCGATGATCCCTTGCCCTAAGACAGAAGTTCAATGCATTGTGAATTCCCACTATTTTATAAGTAGCCAAAGAGAAGGATACAAGATGAGTGCTTTGAAGCTGAACTTGTTCAGAACCCTACTAGTAATTGAACTATATGTGTGAGCTATTAATCTCTCGGGATGAACACTGATGCATTCAAGCACATTGAGAAGGAAAAACTGTATTCCATACCCTTAAACTCTTCGAGCTGTCTAACTTCTCACCGTAACCCTCTAAAGCATGGGAGGAGTCAGAAATATATATGACGAATAGAAGGAATTTGACAAAGCCGCCTATGCTTGAAATCTTTCAGCTATGAAGACCACAAATACACACATGGCTACAATCTTTTTTCTTTCACTTCAGAGGGACAGCACATATGTAACGGCTCCATTCTCATAATGAAGCCAAAACAGCACTGGATACAGGCAGCAAACGCTGTTCTTAAAACAAAAAGCAACTACGTACAAACAAGGAAGACTCGCGCCATGGCCTCCTACGATGAGGACCAGACGTCCCATGGAAAGGCAAGCTAGTTATGCCGAACCCACCATAGCAGGGCAGGGGCAGAATATTACAGGTTTTATCAGAAACAACTCTTTTTCTACATCTCCTTTTTCATACAATGCCAAGGAGGAACACAGCAGAGGTTGCGGAGCTGTGATGATTTTGCTGCTCTTCAGTGGTGACATGAAGTCAGCCCTGCTCCTTGAGAGACAAACAGGGGTTGTTAAATTCAGCCTGGACAGACCAACAGAGGCTTCCTCAGGAAGTCTGTCAGGAAGGCGGAGAACTCCTCCAGCCTCTGCTTGGGTTGATCTTGAGACAGAACTAGCCAATACCTGATTGTTCTCAAAGTGCCCCAGCACACCTGTTTGATAGAAAGCCACTGAACATTGTTAAATATCATGGAGTTCCTAAATTTCCAGATATTCCACATAACAGCAGCACAAACAGTGTTTAAAAGCAGAGCATTTGTTGTTAGCTATCCAGTACTTAGCTACAGAAAGGTAATCAAAGCCAACTGGTACTCCAAAAAAAACTCTCTAATTTTGGGCCAGATGGCTTTGGCAACTACACAATCAAACAAAAGAGGATAGGCAGTTTCATGCTCACAACAGAAGACACACTCAAGAGGCTTAATTATGTGTCTTTTCCTCAAGTTATCCCTAGTCATCAGCTTGTTATGAGAGAACAACCAGAGGGAGAAATGAATTTTTGGAGGGACCTTGAGTTTCCAGACTGCAGGTATATGAACTGGCTATACCCCCCTGAAGTTGATAACATGGTACAGGGAGCTAGTGGAATAATTACCGTTACTCTCTAACTGCCATACCAAAGAGTCTGTGTCATCAGAGTATGTAACACTGCTAGCAATCTCCTGCAGCTGGCACCACAGCTCCATGAGCCAATCATCAAAGTTCCTCCTAAATGTTAGCCCCATCCCACACATCAGCAATAGTTTTACACCTCCCTGTTTGTCTAAAAAAAAGGCAGCCATACAACAATATGCCGGCGAATGCACAACCCAATATCAACCTCTGCCAAAAAAAAACAGAAATGTATAAAAGTGCAAAATCACTGTCTCTACATCCTTCAATTATTTTATGTTTTCTCCAAGAATTTAGCATGATTTTTTTTCTCGCGAGGTTTTGGTGCCTCTTTGATCAGTCATATAGAGCCAAAAATAGTATTATCCATTGGTTCTAAATAACCTTTGGAATAAAAAAAGTAGTTACTGCAAAGTGAAAGCGAATAATCGGTGAGGTAGGTACCTATATGCAACACCTGCGTGTCGATAGTGTCAAGCCACCATGGACGTTTCATCAGCTCCTACAGAACAGCAACCTACAAAGGATCTGCACCTAAGAAAAAGGTTATACAAATGGAAGCACACGGTAAATAGCTGTGAAAGTGAACAAACCATGATGAAAGTGACTTCTCAAATCGTGTCATCAAGTGCTTTCATTCAGTCAAAGATGTTTTTCTATTTTTCTAGAACAACGCATGAGAGATGCGTGTCATTTCGTTAAGAGAGAAAAAACAGTACAGAGGAGAGGCCAAAGAGACTACTCATAAAACACACCCAGCACACACACAACAGGACTACAAACATGCCACACTATGAATTTTAAACGACCACGACCAGGCCACCTCCCCAATAATAAGAGTCCAGGGAGAGCGACCGAAGGAGGAGCTTATTTTTTTTCGAAATGGCGAAGGAGGAGCTTATAAAGCACGGAGATTCCAGCCAGACACCATAAAACCACTCTCGTCCACTGTTTGCAAAACCACCTGAACACTTGGGTTTGCCCCTTCAAACACAATCATTTCGGTGCTTCCAAAGCCCCCAAGGTATTAAAATGATCAGGGAGTTGAGGCCTTCTCTCAGCACCTTTGGAACCCTACTGATAGCATGGCTCCACCAAGCAGAGAAGCGAGCAGCAGTAGGTTGAGGGACGATAGCAATCAGGCCCAACCTTTGGAAAATTAGTGTCCAGATCTGCCGAGCAAACACACATGAGATGATGGTGTGCTGGATTGTTTCCTCAGCCTGATCACAGAGGGGACAAGCAACTGGATAGGGAAGGCCGCGCTTCGCAAGTCGGTCAGCTGTCCAACACCGGCTGTTTACAACTAACGAAATGAAAATTTGCAGTGCAGGGGAGCCCAGCTTTTCCAGATTTGTTTCCAAGGTGCGAACTTGATGGTTCCAGTGAAGAAAGTGTGATATGCATATGTACTGATGTAGGAACCTGACCAAGTGAAACGCCACCGCTGCTGATCAGGAACTTTCTGATGTAAGTACCAGATTATCAACCATGTCCCAAATCTAAAGATACTCAATAATTCACTTGTACCGTTAGGGCTCCTTTGATGTCAGTTACCCAGCCTTGGCTGTTCAGGGCTTGAGCAACAATTCGATGTTTAACAACTCTTATGGAGATCAACTTGATCAAGTTAGGAGCCAACTCAGTGATTGTTCTGCCTTGCAACCACCGGTCAGACCAGAATTTTCTTTCCTCCCGTTGCCCACGATGGATTCCGCCGCTACCCCAAAAAGCGCTTGAGCACTACGTGAAATTCAGCCCAGGGTCTTGAGGCATCTGATTTTTACAGCCATAGCCATCTGATGTGCAGAGCCCATCAAAGCTTCAAGATTTCGGTTTGCTTGCCACTGTTGGCTTTTTCTTGACCTTTCCAAGGAAACCTCTATGCCTCTTGTCAATGGCTTTATTTTCTTATAATTGGATTTTACCTTTACCTATGAATTATGACACAAGACAACAATAGTTTTTAGGCAGTCTGAAGAAGAGATTTCATCATGGACATATTACTAGTTTACTACAAGAATATGACAAAGAGAAAAACCTTATCCATCCTGGAGAATTGGACATTTGCTCCCTCAAGCCTGCACAATAGAGAAAAACTTGAACATCATGTGTCATATCAAAATATTAAGCAGAATCAGATCTAATGTAGAATCAATCAACAACATAGTTGTGAAATAAGATGCCTTTTTCTTGTTAAACTTTGCAATCAAGGAACTTTCAATTTTTTTGGAAAACTTAGCGGCATTGCAATATAAAAATAAAAGTAAATGCAGCAAGCAAGTAAATAAACCAACATAAGACGCTACGATACCAATTATAACAAGAGCACTGTACATTTTAGCAAATACACATGACTCAACAGATGGGACAGAGTACGGCCAAAAAGGAAATCTGTACACGCCCAAAATCTGCTAGGTTCTACTCCCCGTTCCATATTAGTTATCGTTGATTTAGTACAACTTTGTACTAAATTAGCAACAACTAATACGGAGGGAGTAATAGTTAACATGCAATCTAGAAAATGGAGTAATCAAATATTAGTGTATAATATGTAAATAATCTTCTCTGACTACTGCAATATCAATACAACTGTACTTGTGGCTCTGCTTTGTTAGAGACTGAACCTGAGGGCTGATCAAACAAAAATGTAAATTTTACCTCGGTGAAAGGAAATCTACATTGAGTTGATTTCCCCCCTTTTTTTCACAGAGACATTGAGGTGATATCTTTTCAACTAAACTACCTATGCAGAAGAATCACTATTAGCCGTTGTCTCCTGCTGTGAAATAATAAAAGAAACCAAAGATACAAAATTATTAGCTGCAGCATATTAACAGAAGTGGAACTAATAGAAGGAAGATGCTGACAGCACCATATAAAACTGTATCCAGTTTGGTTGATATCACAATGATGTGGTACTTATGAAGTAACTGTAGTTGGAAATTACAAATTGTATGAACCTAAACTATTATCGCACAATTGACTATCATTTGGATTATCCTGATACAATTGAGACCGGAAGATGGAAAATGTTTCTTCCAAACATAGATTAACACCATGGCCTTAATAAAAAGAGAAAATTCATGCTCGACAAACAATAACAGGAATCCCACAAGCAATAGCAAAAGTAACCCTGAAATTATTATTTCAAATGAGCCATGGGTGGCAGCTGTAGGATTGAGCAGTAGTACCATTGGAACATAATGAATGGTCAATCAAACAAAGGTTCCTGTATCAGAATCTTCATTTTATCAACGAGAAATTCAAGCACATCCTTCCTTCCTTCCTTCAGAAGGAGCTGCCTCAGCTTGCCAAATGTTGAACCAGGGGGTCTAATGCCCTTCTCTATCATATCTTCAAGCAGAACACAAGCTTGGCTAACCTCACCCTTGTCACACAGCCCGTTGATCAGCACAGAGAACGTGTGCATGCTCGGCAGAAACTGCTTCAACCTCATATATTTCCATACCTTCAGTGCCATCTCTAACCTGTCATTCTCACAGAACATCTTTATCATCATGGTGTATGTATCAGAATCTGGTTGGCAGCGCTTTATCATACGGCGGAAGACCCTGTATGCTTCTTCATCCTTTCCAAGGCTAATCATCTTGTTAAGAATGATGTTCCAGGTCCTTGAGTTTGGGGTGATTCCATGGCCTTCCATGTCATCCATGACTCTAAATGCATTGTCAAATTTTTTCACTTTGCAGAAGGCAGTGACAAGTGCATTATAAACCACAACATCTGGCACGATTCCGTCCTTCTGCATATCCAAAAATGTTGCAACAGCGTCCTCGATCCTCATTTCAACGCCGTATGTATGCACGAGCACACTGTATATGAAGGTTGTTGGTTGGCAGCCCCTGGAGCTCATGTCCTGCACCACAAAGACAGCTTCCTCAACACGGCCTGTCTTGCAGAGGGAATCAACCATGATGCCATATGTGACTATGTCAGGCTGGCAGCCTGCATCAAGCATCTCACTGTAGACCTCTCGCATCTTTGGGAGATTAGGCGCTCTCCCCCAACCCTCAAGCAAGATGCTATAGGTCTTGGCATCAGGGCTGAACCGGCCATTCATCTGTTCAAAGATCTCCTGCGCCTTGCGCACATTCTTGGACTTGCACAGCGCGCAGAGCAGGCTGTTGAAAGCGGCGAGGTTGGGCACCACGCCGTACTTCTCCATGACATTGAACGTGTAAACAGCTTCATCGACCTTCTGCGCCCGTGCGTACTTGCGCATTATGATGCCAAACGTCTCGACATTGACCACGCCCTGCCGGCGCATTATGGCAACGACATCCCACATGAGCTGGTACTGGCGGATCTTGGCGAGGGACGCGACCACCGTGTGGAAGGAGCGGACGGTGTGGGCGCAGCCGCCACGCCTCTGCTTGCGCGCCCACTCGAAGAAGCGATACGCGAGCATGCCGGCGTTGTCGAGGCGCTCGAGCACGCGCTCGGCGACATCCGGGGTGACTCGGAGGTTGCTGTGGTCGAGCTCGATCTCAAGCCCCGAGGCCTGCCGGCAGGAGATGATGAGTTTGCAGAGGCGCTTGGCGGGGTCGAAAGTCTCCACAGCGGCATCGCTGCCACCTGCCCCGCTGCTAAGCATTCTAGCAAACACCTTGCGTGCCTCCAGACCAGTGAGACGGAAACTGGCCATTCCGCTATCGCCGCCTTCCACACGCTGACACCGCTGTGGTGGAGCTCGCGCAGAACCCCCGTACTTCACTGCCTCACTGAAGTCTCGCTTTGTGGTGGCCGGCGGCCGGCGGCGGCAACTGGGCGGGGCGTCGCTCCTTCGCCGCGATCACCACACCGAAAGTATCGATCTCCAGCTGTAGCCGCACGTATCCTCCTCCACCACTCTGTTCTTCCCTCCCTCCCTCCACCTCAAGCCCTTCCTCCCGCTCACAGCCGGAACCCTCTCAACCTTCTCGTCTAGCGGAGGCCGTCGGAATCAAACGCCGTCGATTGAGGGAGAGAAAATGGCCTGTGGAAGAGAGAAGCAGGATCTGTTTCGGCAAGCCGTTCGTTTAGGGCTTGAGCAGGCCGAGTGAACTGTCTCTTGGGTGTGTATGTTCTCAGTCCACACAAGCCCAAAAAAGGATACAAACTGAAGTTTCTGAAAAATAATGCCCCTCCTCTCCCCTGTTTCCCTTCACTTTTTTTTTCCTAAATGATAAGTGTCACACTCACACTTGTAGCACGAAGCACTTCGGCCCTAACGTTTTTTACAACTAAAGTTGTCATCCAAATAAAAAATAAACTAAAATTTGCCATCCGAAAAGAAAGTTGTCATGCTTGACAACTAAAGTTGCCATCCTTACGTCACTAAACTTGCAATCAAAACCTTTCAGAGTTGCCATATGTTGATACGTGTGGCACTTATCAGGGAGGGAAAAGATTGCACTTATATTAAAATATAATCACAGTCCTTACAATCAGATAGCACCAACGCGAAATCCAGTGTGAGTTTTTTTTTTTGCGGTGATCTAGACAAACAACACATATTTTTCATTTTCGATGCTGAGTTAGACCATGCCAACAAATTAATGGACAAAAAGACCAGTGAACAACAGTTAAAAAGTACGGAATAGAACCAACTAATGACTTCATTTTATTTTCATGAAAGTTACCGATAAGAATACCAGTTAAAAAATAATGTGTCCCTCGTCATTGCATGTGTTGCAAACATAGTAATATTCAAAAGTTGCATAAGGCATTAAAAAAATATGCCACCTGTGTGTGATTATCTAGCTACATTATAGCTAATTTTGTATGATTTGACCAAGTAATTGGTGGGAGTATTGCTTGTTCCTCTGCTAGCTCCCGGCATTACAATTTGCTTGACCTTCCCAATTATAAAGAAACACAATTTTAAAAGCACACGAGATAGTTCAAAAACAATCGACCACCGGGGAAAGACATAGCAAAGTATATTATGCATCTTACATCTTGTATTACCGAAAAAGGCTTTCACCCCGCTTTATATTATAAAGCAAATGCCCAAGCCAACATCAACAAGGTTCAAGCACACAAACACACACACGGTCCAGACAGATAAGTAGTCAAAGGGTTAATGCTGAGGGCACAGCTCAACAAGCCCTGAAAAAACACAAAAAGGCACACGCGCCGGGAGTGACACAACATCTAGTCGGGCACCGGGGGTGGCGGAGGGAGCGGAGGCGCCAAGCGGAAGGCCATCGATCGAAGGTCGACGAGGAGGGTGCTGATGACGTCCCGGTCCTGGGGGCGGCTAAGCGGCCGCCAGAGTTGCAAGTAACCACACATTTTAAAGATGGAGTCGATGTACGCCGAAGAGGCACCTTCGTATGACAAGCTTATTGCGAACAGTCCACAGCGTCGAGCAAGGACCCCAACGCAAAGCCATCTAATATGTCTATAGCGAGGGGAGGCCTGAATTTCCGCAAGGTGTCGGGAAGTTGGTGTTGCAATGCCCCCAACCGTTTCGCGGAAACAGGACCAAAGGAATTGTGCCGTGTAGCACGAGAAGAAGATGTGGTTGGCATCCTTTACCGTGCCGCACATTGGGCACATCCCATCTCCAGGTCCATGACGCTTAAGGACCTCAACACCGGACGGGAGGCGGCTGCGGATCCATTGCCACAGGAAGATCCTGATCTTCAGGGGCAGGCGGATGTCCCAAATCAAACTGAAGGGCTCGGGGGCCGTCGATGGGGCGATAGCAGCGTAGAGGATTTGGTGGAGAAAGCGGAGGAGGTTCCAGGCGCCAAGAGATGGCGTCCCGGGAGTCGGCAACGTCCATAGGGAGGAGGCGATGTCACGGAGGAGGGCATCCCAAGCTGCAACCTCGGGGGGCCAAAGGCGTGAAAGCGAGGCGCCCTAAGTCAATAAGGGCCGTCTCGGCAGAGACCCGAGGGTCAACAACGATGTCGAAGAGCACCGGAAAACGCGCAGCTAGGGGTGTCGCCAAGCCACCTATCCAGCCGAGCAGGTCGTGGACCCGGTACCCACCGAGATGGATGTGCCAATCGCGCAAGATGCAAAGACCGGACGACGGCACCGCCAAAGCGGGAGCCGCTGGCGCCGACAAAATGCGAGAGGCTGTCCACGCAGGTACTTGTTCTGGATGATAGTAAGCCAGAGACCTCCATCTCCATTGGCAATGCGCCAGAGCCACGGGTCAAGAGGGCAATGTTCATGCGCCGGGAGGACAAAATCCCAAGACCGCCCTGGTCCTTGGGTTTGCAGATATCTGGCCAGCTGACCATGTGGTACTACGCTTACCCTCCCCAGCCCGGAAGAATCTGGATTGGTATTTGGCGATCTCACAGTGCAGGGTTTCATGAAGGCTATAGAAGCTCATGAGGAACCAAAGGAGGCTAGCAAGCGAAGAGTTGATAAGGATCACGCGAGCAGCCTTCGACAGCCAGCGCCCTTTCCAGGGCTCAACGCGATGTTGCATACGGGTCACCGTGGGGCGAAGATCAGCCACGGTGAGGCGTGAATCACTAATGGGGACCCCCAGATAGGTCGTGGGGAAAGAACCCAGCCGACAGTTTAGTCGGTCAGCAATAGCATGTGCTTCCTCCAAGGGTACCGAGAACCATCACCGCTCTTATCGAAGTTGATGGTTAGGCCCGACATTTGTTGGAAGCACAGGAGGAGGAACTTCAGGTTAGTAATATCTAGGGCGGATCCCTCCACCATTATAATGGTATCATCCGCATATTGAAGGAGGGAGACCCCTCCCCCTCCGACTAGGTGGGGGACTAAGCCGCGGATATGACCAGCAGCCTTGGCCTTATCCAAGATGGATGCCAGGGCATCGACCACCATGTTGAACAAGAACGGCGAGAAGGGGTCACCCTGACGGACCCCACATAGGGTGGGGAAGTAGGGCCCAATGTCACCGTTGATGTTCACCATGGTCCGCCACAAGAGACAAGCTGCATGACGCGGGTCACCCAACGGTCGTCGAAGCCCTTGCGAAGAAACACTTCCCGCAGGAATGGCCAGTGTACCGTGTCGTAGGCTTTGTGAAAGTCTAGCTTTAGGAAGACCGTGCGATGGCGTTTTAGTCGAACCTCGTGGAGGACTTCGTGGAATACTAACACCCCATCAAGAATAAATCGGCCATGTATGAAGGCGGATAGGTTCGGATGGGTAATCATGTCAGCGAGGAGGGTCACCCTATTGGCGTACCCTTTGGCCAAGATCCGGAAAATCACATTAATCACTATGATTGGGCGGAACTGGCGAATGGCAGAGGCGCTCGGGACCTTGGGGATGAGGGTCACAATCCTATAATTGAGGCGCCCAAGGTCCATGGAGCCCAAATAAAATTCCTCAAACTCCGGCTTGATGGTAGGCCAGAACGTCTTAAAGAACGTCACGGGCAGGCCATCTGGACCCGGGGCCGAGGAGGGGTTCATCCCCTTAATGGCTGCGAGGACCTCGTCCTCGTCAAAAGGGGCAACTAATGCCGCATTGGCCTCTGCCGAGACCAATTGCGCACCCGACCAAATGTCGGGGGCGAGACTAGCCCCACCCCGCGGGGTGGGGGTAAATAGAGCTTTATAGAAGCCGTCTACATGGGTACAGATGGCCGAGGGGAGAACGATTGGCGTGTCTCCATCCCATAGGCAATGGATGGAATTGCGACGACGCCGGCC
Source organism: Aegilops bicornis (assembly GCA_021605145.1). Classification (NCBI taxonomy): domain Eukaryota; kingdom Viridiplantae; phylum Streptophyta; class Magnoliopsida; order Poales; family Poaceae; genus Aegilops; species Aegilops bicornis. The sequence goes on along the minus strand of CM038673.1, from coordinate 673,176,462 downwards.
GTTCGCCACCGCCTGAAAATAGGCAGTGTTGGCATCGCCCCGAAGCACCCACCTCTGGGTACCGCGCAGGCGCCAGTAGGCCTATTCATCTGTGTAAATGGTGGAGAGCTGGTCTTCCAGGTCGTATTGCAACATCCACTCATCAGGGGAGATCCCGGTCGAGTCGGCGCGGGCGTCCAGGGCTTGGGTAGCCATCAGGAAGGCCTTTTTGCGCTCTCTAAGGTCCCGGCCAAGGTTGGCCCCCCAACCCTTCATGAATTGGCGGGCTAGCTTGGTGCAGAAGTTCCACGAGTCGACAGCGGACATGGAGCGATGGGGAGCAGAGCGGGGAAAAAACCAGCGAGCGACGACAGCCTCCCGGAAGCCGGCCTAATTGAGCCAGAAGGGCTCGAACCGGAATCGCGGCAGGGTGGGGGCCGCTCGTCGGCGGTGGAGAGGAGGAGGGGACATGGTCAGATCCGATCCGGGTGACAGCCTGGAGCGATGCCAGGGGGAGTATACTCTACATTTTGCCAGTAAAACTAGATTTTGGGAAGATGCGTGGATAAAGGATAAACCTCTTTGTTTGATTTTTCCTCGTCTTTACAATCTAACTTTTTGCAAACATATTATCGCTATGAAAGTATTTACCTTGGAGTTTAATTGTATTAGATTCAGAAGATGTTTACATGGGGAGACTCTTGATATGTGGAATAAGTTACTTGATATGTGTGGTCAGGTGATTTTGTCGGATAAGCCTGACAAAGTTAAATGGTTACTTACAAACTCCGGTAGCTTTTCCGTTAAATCTCTGTATCACTATCTTATAGCTAGACAAGTTGTTTTCCCTTCTAAAAAAATATGGAGGATGAAGATGCCTCTTAAATTTAAGGCATTCTCTTGGTTAGTAATCAAAAATAGGATTCTGACCAAGGACAATCTGAGTAAAAAAGGCTGGAAAGGTGCTAAGTTTTGTGAATTTTGTGACTGTGAAGAGTGTGAATCATTTATTTTTCTCTTGTTCCTTAGCTAAGTTCCTGTGGAATATTGTGGGATGTGCTCTAGGGGCAGAGAGCTCCAATGTCTTTTTTCGACCTATGCGAACCGCTTGTCTAGCTATCTTGGCAAAGATAGAGTAGTTGTTTATTGGGTACTCTGCTCTCTTGTGGTCTATATGGAAAACAAGGAACAAATCCTGTTTTCAAAGTGTTATGCCTAGAGATCCTACTGACATTATCTTTCTTGTTTGCTCCCTACTTGACTCATGGAAAAATTTGCAGAAAAGAGGGGTGCAAAGCATGCTTCATCAGGTGTCTAGGCGTATCGTGAGGGTGACTCATGATATCTTCAGAGGAGGGCATGGTTTGGCGCCGCATGTGAGAAGGATTTTGTGAAGCTAGCCGCTAGAAATGCTTGCTGGCTTCAAAGCATTTATGTTAATTTGATTTTCGTCCTTTAAGTCTGTTGATACCTTTGTAGCTAGCATAGCACTAGGCCCTTCCATGGTTAGTTTTGGACAGATTGAAGCATCCTGATGTGGTGATATATATCAGTGGTGTGATGATTAGGCTGGATAGGTTGGAGCATCTGATGTGGCTTCTAGATCGGTGATGTAATGTTGATTTGATGCCTTGTAAACAACTCCATTTTCATAATGAAAATGGGGCCGTGTATTGTTCGATCGAAAAAAAACATCTACATGTTTGCCTTAAAATAAAAAGGCCAGAGAGAAGATGAGGCCATAGGGACCTTGAAGAGTAAAATAACATACTTATTTAATGAAGGTAAAAAGTGGTAAAAAAATGTACTCCTCCTATTTTGAAACAAGGCATAAAGTTTGTATGAAACAGAAATGTGAGGTCAACCGCCGATGGCCAATCAGAATAACTCAAGTTTTGCACGGCAGTCATTGCACATATTACACAATGGCAGATCAAATCATCAAATAATGGCCCCAGATTCCAAAATTCAAAACAAACCTAGTTTTTTCTTCAAAAAAAGAAAACGTAAAAGACTTGTGTCTCAATACAATGATAGATGTAAGAGTTAGTGCAAGAGCTAAGAAGGGCAACACCCGATGATTATAAGTTTATAACACCACACTTCTAGTCGCCAGACATCGTTGTCATCGGAAGCAAAGCCGCCAAACCCCTCGCATCCACCATCGCCCATTGACTGGCATCTGCCTTAATGGTGTCAAGTAGGCGAGCTAAGCTGAGTTAAACGTTGTTGAATGTGATCAATTGCGATCCTTTCAAATGCTCCATGCCACCAACATTACAGCTAAGGATGTGCCCATCCGCACGGAGGATTGGACAGAATCACAGCTCAACTGCCATCAATCCAAGAAGCCATCCCCCGCTACAAGGGGGGATATAGATCCATGAGGGCACTTCGTGTCGCACCGTGTGTGATACGTCTCCAACGTATCTATAATTTTTATTGCTCCATGCTATATTATCTACTGTTTTGGAATTATTGGGCTTTATTATTCACATTTATATTATTTTGGGACTAAACTATTAACCAGAGGCCCAACCCAGAATTGCTGTTTTTTTGCCTATTTCAGAGTTTCACAGAAAAGGAATATCAAACGGAGTCCAAACGGAATGAAACCTTCGGGAACGTGATTTTTAGGAAGATTATGATCAAGGAGACTTGGACCCTACGTCAAGAAATAAAAGAGGAAGGCACGAGGTAGGGGGGCGCGCCCTCCACCCTCGTGGGCCCCATGTTGCTCCACCGACATACTCCTTCCTCCTATATATACCTACGTATTTCCAAACGATTAGACATGGAGCCAAAAACCTAATTCCACCGCCCCAACCTTCTGTACCCACGAGATCCCATCTTGGGGCCTGTTACGGAGCTCCGCCGGAGGGGGCATTCATCACGGAGGGCTTCTACATCAACACCATAGCCTCTCCGATGAAGTGTGAGTTGTTTACTTGAGACCTTCGGGTCCATAGTTAGTAGCTAGATGGCTTCTTCTCTCTTTTTGGATCTCAATACAATGTTCTCCCCCTCTCTCGTGGAGATCTATTCGATGTAATCTTCTTTTTGCGGTGTGTTTGTTGGGACCGATGAATTGTGGGTTTATGATCAAGATTATCTATGAACAATATTTGAATCTTCTCTGAATTCTTTTATGTATGATTGGTTATCTTTGCAAGTCTCTTCGAATTATCAGTTTGGTTTAGCCTACTAGATTGATCTTTCTTGCAATGGAAGAAGTGCTTAGCTTTGGGTTCAATCTTGCGGTGTCCTTTTCCAATGACAGTAGGGGCAGCAAGGCACGTATTGTATTGTTGCCATCGAGGATAACAAGATGGGGTTTTTATCATATTGCATGAATTTATCCCTCTACATCATGTCATCTTGCTTAAGGCGTTACTCAATTTCAATGAACTTAATACTCTAGATGCATCTTTGGATAGCGATCGATGAGTGGAGTAATAGTAGTAGATGCAGGCAGGAGTCGGTCTACTTGTCTCGGACGTGATGCCTATATACATGATCATACCTAGATATTCTCATAACTATGCTCAATTCAGTCAATTGCTCAACAGTAATTCGTTCACCCACCGTAAAATACTTATGCTCTTGAGAGAAGCCACTAGTGAAACCTATGGCCCCCGGGTCTATCTTCATCATATTAATCTTCCAATACTTAGTTATTTCCTTTGCTTTTATTTTACTTTGCATCTTTATCACAAAAATACCAAAAATATTATCCTATCATATCTATCAGATCTCACTCTCGTAAGTGACCATGAAGGGATTGACAACCCCTTATCGCGTTGGTTGCGAGGAGTTATTTGTTTTGTGTAGGTACGAGGGACTCGTGCGTAGCCTCCTCTTTGGATTGATACCTTGGTTCTCAAAAACTGAGGGAAATACTTACGCTCTTGTCTTTGCATCACCCTTTCCTCTTCAAGGAAATCCAACGCAGTGCTCAAGAGGTAGCAGAGAAGATTTCTGGCGCCGTTGCCGGGGAGTCTACGCAAAAGTCAACTACCAAGTACCCATCACAAACCCTTATCTCCCGCATTACATTTTTTGCCATTTGCCTCTCGTTTTCCTCTCCCCCACTTCACCCTTGCCGTTTTATTCGCCCTTTTTCCGTTCGTCTTTTCGTTTGCCTTGATGTCTTACTTGGCTCGTTTGCTCATTTGGTTGAAATAGTTGAGTATTTATTCCTAAACAGAGAAGCTAAGATCTATGGATCCTCATCCGCTTGCCAATCTTTTTAAGAGATCCAATTATGATGAACCAATTGCTAGTGAGTTTTGTGCACTAGATTATCTTTATGAAGTTTTGCTTGAAATTTGTGAATCTGAAAATTGCGATGAAGTACTTTATGAAGAGATTCATGATAGCTCCTTGAATAAAAAGCATGATTGCAATGATTTTACTATAAATTCTCTTGATGTCAATTGTGCTAATAATATGCAAAACCCTAAGCTTGGGGATGCTAGTTTTGCTATGTCTACTACTTGTTGCAATGATCATGATTGGGGTGATTCTTCTTATGATCTTGAAAATTTATTTAAGCCCCATGATGAATATGAGATAGATAATATTGTTTGCAATAATATTGAAAGTGGGTTTGGAAGAGTTTCAACTTTAGATCCCACATATTTGGAGAATATTCAATCTTATGAATTTTTTGATAAAAGTGGGTTTGGAGAGGTCATGACTTTAGTTAATGTTAATCCCACTATTTCCGAAGAGTGTCAACTTTGCATGCATGTGGATCGTGTTGAAAGTATTTATTGTGATAGCTATTTTTTTGAATTTTCTTATGATTCTACATGTAATTTTTATGAGAGAGGAAAATATGGTTACAGAAATTTTCATGTTACTAAATTACCTCTCGTTATGTTGAGATTGCTATTGTTCTTTCCCGCTTCCTTGCATATACTAGTTTTTTCTTGCTATGATAATTTGTTTGCCTATAAGATGCCCATGCATAGGAAGTATGTTAGACTTATGTGTTTGTCACGTGTTTCATGATGCTCTCTTTGCGCTTCATTTCTTGTCTTTCATGTGAGCATCATTAAAATTATCAATGCCTAGCTAAAAGGCTTTAAAGAAAAGCGCTTGTTGGGAGACAACCCAATATTTGTCCTTGCTTTTATTCAATAAATATTTGTTCTAGACTCTGGTTAGATGTGTTTTTATGTTTTAATTAGTGTTTGTGCCAAGTTAAACCTATAGGATCTTCTTGGATGACAGTTATTTGATCTTGCAGAAATTTCCAGAAACTTTCTGTTCACGAAAATAATTGTTAAAAATCACCAGAATGTGATAAAATAGTGATTCCAATTGCTGCTGATAAATAAGAAAATTTCCTAGGTCTTACTATTTTGGCTAAGTTTTTGGAGTTCCAGAATTTTGCGTTAGATACAGATTACTACAGACTGTTCTGTTTTTGACAGATTCTGTTTTTCGTGTGTTGTTTGCTTATTTTGATGAATCTATGGCTAGTAAAATAGTTTATAAACCATAGAGAAGTTGGAATACAGTAGGTTTAACACCAATATAAATAAATAATGAGTTTATTACAGTACCTTGAAGTGGTCTTTTGTTTTCTTTTGCTAACGGAGCTCACGAGATTTCTATTGAGTTTTGTGCTGTGAAGTTTTCAAGTTTTGGGTGAAATTTTTTGATGGATTATGGAACAAGGAGCGGCAAGAACCTAAGCTTGGGGATGCCCATAGCACCCCCAATATAATCTAAGGACACCAAAAAGCGAAAGCTTGGGGATGCCCCGGAAGGCATCCCCTCTTTCGTCTACTTCCATCGGTAACTTTACTTGGAGCTATATTTTTATTCACCACATGATATGTGTTTTGCTTGGAGCGTCTTGTATGATTTGAGTATTTGCTTTTTAGTTTACCACAATCATCCTTGCTGTACACACCTTTTGAGAGAGCCATACATGATTTGAAATTTGTTAGAATACTCTATGTGCTTCGCTTATATCTTTTGAGTTATATAGTTTTGCTCTAGTGCTTCACTTATATCTTTTAGAGCACGGTGGTGGATTTGTTTTATAGAAACTATTGATCTCTCATGCTTCACTTAGATTATTTTGAGAGTCTTAAATAGCATGGTAATTTGCTTAAATAATCCCAATATGCTTGGTATTCAAGAATAGTAAAACTTTCTTATGAGTGTGTTGAATACTAAGAAGAGTTTGATGCTTGATAATTGTTTTGAGATATAAAGATGGTGATATTAGAGTCATGCTAGTTGAGTAGTTGTGAATTTGAGAGATAGTTGTGTTAAAGTTTGTGATTCCCGTAGCATGCACGTATGGTGAACCGTTATGTGTTGAAGTCGGAGCATGATTTATTTATTGATTGTCTTCCTTATGAGTGGCGGTCGGGGACGAGCGATGGTCTTTTCCTACCAATCTACCCCCTAGGAGCATGCGCGTAATACTTTGCTTTGATAACTTGTAGATTTTTGCAATAAGTATATGAGTTCTTTATGACTAATGTTGAGTCCATGGATTATACGCACTCTTCCTCCTTCCACCATTGCTAGCCTCTCTAATATCGCGCACTTTTCGCCGGTATCATACACCCACCATATACCTTTCTCAAAACAGCCACCATACCTACCTATCATGGCATTTCCATAACCATTCCGAGATATATTGCCATGCAACTTTCCACCGTTCCGTTTATTATGACACGATCCATCATTGTCATATTGCTTAGCATGATCATGTAGTTGACATCGTATTTGTGGCAAAGCCACCGTTCATAATTCTTTCATACATGTCACTCTTGATTCATTGCATATCCCGGTACATCGCCGGAGGCATTCATATAGAGTCATATTTTGTTCTAACTATCGAGTTGTAATTGTTGAGTTGTAAGAAAATAAAAGTGTGATGATCTTCATTTTTTAGAGCATTGTCCCAAGTGAGGAAAAGGATGATGGAGACTATGATTCCCCCACAAGTCGGGATTAGACTCCGGTCAAAAAAAAGAGGCCATAAAAAAAAGGAAAAAGGCCCAAAAAAATGAGAGAAAAAAAGAGAAGGGACAATGTTACTATCCTTTTACCACACTTGTGCTTCAAAGTAGCACCATGATCTTCATGATAGAGAGTCTCTCATTTTGTCACTTTCATATACTAGTGGGAATTTTTCATTATAGAACTTGGCTTGTATATTCCAATGATGGGCTTCCTCAAAATGCCCTAGGTCTTAGTGAGCAAGCAAGTTGGATGCACACCCACTTAGTTTCTTTTGTTGAGCTTTCATATGCTTATAGCTCTAGTGCATCCGTTGCATGGCAATCCCTACTCACTCACATTGATATCTATTGATGGGCATCTCCATAGCCGATGTATCGCCTAGTTGATGTGAGACTATCTTCTCCTTTTGTCTTCTCCACAACCACCATTCTATTCCACATATAGTGCTATATCCATGGCTCACGCTCATGTATTGCGTGAAGATTAAAAAAGTTTGAGAATGTCAAAAGTATGAAACAATTGCTTGGCTTGTCATCGGGGTTGTGCATGATTTAAATACTTTGTGTGGTGAAGATAGAGCATAGCCAGACTATATGATTTTGTAGGGATAACTTTCTTTAATTTGGCCATGTTATTTTGAGAAGACATAATTGCTTTGTTAGTATGCTTGAAGTATTATTATTTTTATGTCAATATTAAACTTTTGTCTTGAATCTTTCGGATCTGAATATTCATACCACAATTAAGACGAATTACATTAAGATTATGCCAAATAGCACTCCGCATCAAAAATTCTAATTTTATCATTTACCTACTCGAGGACGAGCAGGAATTAAGCTTGGGGATGCTTGATACGTCTCCAAGGTATCTATAATTTTTGATTGCTCCATGCTATATTATCTACTGTTTTGGACATTATTGGGCTTTATTATTCACTTTTATATTATTTTTGGGACTAACCTATTAACCGGAGGCCCAAATTGTAATTGTGCTTCTTTGCCTATTTGAGTTTCGCAGAAAAGGAATATCAAACGAAGTCCAAACGGAATGAAACCTTCGGGAACGTGATTTTTAGGAAGATTATGATCCAGGAGACTTGGACCCTACGTCAAGAAACAAAAGAGGAAGGCACGAGGTAGGGGGCGCGCCCACTCCCCCAGGGCGTGCCCTCCACCCTCGTGGGCCCCCTGTTGCTCCACCGACGTATTCCTTCCTCCTATATATACCTACATACCCCCAAACGATAAGACACGGAGCCAAAAACCTAATTCCACCACCGCAACCTTCTGTACCCATGAGATCCCATCTTGGGGCCTGTTCCGGAGCTCCGCCGGAGGGGGCATCCATCACGGAGGGCTTCTACATCAACACCATAGCCTCTTCGATGAAGTGTGAGTAGTTTACTTCAGACCTTCGGGTCCATAGTTAGTAGCTAGATGACTTCGTCTCTCTTTTTGGATCTCAATACAATGTTCTCCCCCTCTCTCGTGGAGATCTATTCGATGTAATCTTCTTTTTGCGGTGTGTTTGTTGAGACCGATGAATTGTTGGTTTATGATCAAGATTATCTATGAACAATATTTGAATCTTCTCTTAATTATTTTATGTATGATTGGTTATCTTTGCAAGTCTCTTCGAATTATCAGTTTGGTTTGGCCTACTAGATTGATCTTTCTTGCAATGGGAGAAGTGCTTAGCTTTGGGTTCAATCTTGCGGTGTCCTTTCCCAGTGATAGTAGGGGCAACAAGGCACACATTGTATTGTTGCCATCGAGGATAACAAGATGTTTTTTTATCATATTGCATGAATTTATCCCTCTACATCATGTCATCTTGCTTAAGGCGTTACTCTGTTTTCATGAACTTAATACTCTAGATGCAAGCTGGATAGTGGTCGATTAGTGGAGTAATAGTAGTAGATGCAGGCAGGAGTCGGTCTACTTGTCTCGGACGTGATGCCTATATACATGATCATACCTAGATATTCTCATAACTATGCTCAATTCTGTCAATTTCTCAATAGTAATTCGTTCACCCACCGTAAAATACTTATGCTCTTGAGAGAAGCCACTAGTGAAACCTATGGCCCCCGAGTCTATCTTCATCATATTAATCTTCCAATACTTTGTTATTTCCTTTGCTTTTTTTACTTTGCTTTTATTTTAATTTGCATATTTATCACAAAAATACCAAAAATATTATCCTATCATATCTATCAGATCTCACTCTCGTAAGTGACCGTGAAGGGATTGACAACCCCTTATCGCGTTGGTTGCGAGGAGTTATTTGTTTTGTGTAGGTACGAGGGACTCGCATGTATCCTCCTACCGGATTGATACCTTGGTTCTAAAAAACTGAGGGAGATACTTATGCTACTGTGCTGCATCACCCTTTCCTCTTCAAGGAAATCCAACGCAGTGCTCAAGAGGTAGCAGTGTGCGAAAAGGCACGTGGTGAGGAGGTGGGTCATCATCTTGTTCTTACTGGTTGCATAACGCGTAACTAGGTGCATATGTAAAAGGCCCTGCCATGCAAGTCGCTCGGCTTCCATCAACGATCCTGGTAAGACAACCACATGAAGAAATTAACCCCGGGGTGGTAGGTCTTCGTTTGAGCTTCTAAGAGCAACTCCAATAGAATCGTCAAATCCTCTAAAACTTAGGGTACAATAATATCTGTCACTCTGGTCACCCCTCCTGGATAAAATAATTACATAATGCTCTCCTTGTGATGCTCCTGATTCAACCGTACACTAATCATACACGCAAATGTGTATGATCAAGATCAGGGAATCACGGGAAGATATCACAACACAACTCTAGGCACAAATCGAAACAATACAAGCTTCATATTACAAGCCAGGGGCCTCGAGGGCTTGAATATAAGCTCGATACACAAGAGTCAGCAGAAGCAACAATATCTGAGAACATACATAAAGTTAGACAAGGATGCCTTAAGAAGGCTAGCACAAAAGCAACACGATCGAAGAGGCAAGGCCTCCTGCCTGGGACCTCCTAACTACTCCTGGTTGTCGGTGGTCTCCAAGTAGCAGTATCCGTTAGCGGTGGCATCTAGCTCCAGGGATCCACCATCTGGTTGCATCAACCGGAAAAGAAGAAGGAAGGGGGAAAAGGGGTAGCAAAGCACCCGTGAGTACTCGTCCAAAGTACTCGCAAGCATCAGATCTATACTAAGTATGCATTGGTATCCAATGGAAGGGTTGTATCTGTGGACTGAACTGCAGAATGCTGATACGTCTCCGTCGTATCTACTTTTCCAAACACTTTTGCCCTTGTTTTGGACTCTAACTTGTATGATTTGAATGAAACTAACCCGGACTGACGCTGTTTTTAGCAGAATTGCCGTGATGTTTTTTTATGTGCAGAAAACAAAAGTTCTCGGAATGACCTGAAACTCCACGGAACACCTTAGAAAAAATAACAAAAAATCCTCACCAAAGATGAAGACCAGGGGCCCACACCCTGCTCACGAGGGTGGGGGCGCGCCCTCCCCCCTGGGCGCGCCCCCCTACCTCGTGGGCCCCCTGGTGGCCCTCCGACGCCAACTCCAACTCCATATATTGGCTTTCGGGGATAAAACAATGTTGGGGAACGTTGCGGAAAATTAAAATTTTTCCTACGGTTTCACCAAGATCCATCTATGAGTTCATCTAAGCAACGAGTCAAGAGAGTGAGTTTGCATCTACATACCACTTGTAGATCGAGTGCGGAAGCGTTCAAGGGGATGGTGATGATGGAGTCGTACTCGCCGTGATTCAGATCACCGATGACCAAGTGCTGAACGGACAACACCTCTGCGTTCAACACACGTACGGCACGGACAACGTCTCCTCCGTCTTGATCCAGCAAGGAGGAAGGAGAGGTTGAGGAAGACAGCTACAACGGCAGCACGACGGCGTGGTGTTGTTGGTGCAAAGAAGACTCGGCTGTGGCTTCGCCAAGCACGCACGGAGGAGGAGAGGTGTTGGGGAGGGAGGGCTGCGCCTTGGCTTAGGTGTTCAGCCCTCCCTCACCCCTCTATTTATATGGGAAGGGGCAGGGGCGGCCCCTCTAGATGGGATCTAGAGGCGGCGGTGGGAGGGGACTTGCCCCAAGCAGGCGCCCCTCTAGGGGTTCCCTCCAACCCTAGGAGCATGGGCCCAAGGGGGGGGGGGCGCAGCCCTCCAGGGGCTGGCTCCTGCCCCACGCAGCCCATGTGGCCCCCCGGGAGGGGTGGCCCCTCCCGGTGGACCCCCGGAACCCTTCCGGTGGCCCCGGTACAATACCGATAAGCCCCCGAAACCTTCCGGTGTCCGTTTGACAACTTCCCATATATAAATCTTTACCTCCGGACCATTCCGAACTCCTCGTGACGTCCGGGATCTCATCCGGGACTCGAACAACATTCGGTAATCACATACAAGTCTTCCTAATAACCCTAGCGTCACCGAACCTTAAGTGTGTAGACCCTACGGGTTCGGGAGACATGCCGACATGACTGAGACGACTCTCTGGTCAATAACCAACAGCGGGATCTGGATACCCATGTTGGCTCCCACATGCTCCTCGATGATGTCATCGTATGAACCACGATGTCGAGGATTCAATCAATCCGTATACTATTCCCTTTGTCGACGATATGTTACTTGCGAGATCCGATCGTCGGTATCCCAATACCTCGTTCAATCTCGTTACGGCAAGTCACTTTACTCGTATCATAATGCATGATCCCGTGACGGACACTTGGTCACTTTGAGCTCATTATGATGATGCACTACCGAAAGTGGGCCCGGTGATACCTCTCCGTAACACGGAGTGACAAATCGATCTCGATCCGTGTCAACCCAACAGACACTTTCGGAGATACATGTAGTGCACCTTTATAGTCACCCGATTACGTTGTGACGTTTGGTACACCCAAAGCACTCTTACGGTATCCGGAGTTACACGATCTCATGGTCAAAGGAAAAGATACTTGACATTGGAAAAGCTCTAGCAAAACGAACTACACGATCTTGTGCTATGCTTAGGATTGTCTTGTCCATCACATCATTCTCCTAATGATGTGATCCCGTTATCAACAACATCCAATGTCCATAGTCGAAACCATGACTATCGGTTGATCAACGAGCTAGTCAACTAGAGGCTCACTAGGGACATACCGTGGTCTATGTATTCACACGTGTATTACGATTTCCGGATAATACAATTATAGCATGAATAAAAGACAATTATCATGAACAAGGAAATATAATAATAATGCTTTTATTATTGCCTCTAGGGCATATTTCCAACAAAAAATCAGAGAGAAAGTTTCATCGCGTTTTACGATACAAAGCCGCCGCCAAGCCCTAATCTCTCTCAGGAGGGCTGATCTGGAGTCCGTTCGGGGCTCCGGAGAGGGATTCGTGCCTTAAATCATCATCAACCATCCTCCATCACCAATTTCATGATGCTCACCACCGTGCGTGAGTAATTCCATCGTAGGCTTGCTGGACGGTGATGGGTTGGATGAGATTTATCATGTAATCGAGTTAGTTTTGTTAGGGTTTGATCCCTAGTATCCACTAAGTTACGAGATTGATGTTGCTATGACTTTGCTATGCTTAATGCTTGTCACTAGGGCCCGAGTGCCATGATTTCCGATCTGAACCTATTATGTTTTCATGAATATATGTGTGTTCTTGATCCTATCTTGCAAGTCTATAGTCACCTACTATGTGTTATGATCCGACAACCCAAGTGACAATAATCGGGATACTTCTCGGTGGTGACCGTAGTTTGAGGAGTTCATGTATTCACTATGTGCTAATGCTTTGTTCCGGTTCTCTATTAAAAGGAGGCCTTAATATCCCTTAGTTTCCAATAGGACCCCGCTGCCACGGGAGGGTAGGACAAAAGATGTCATGCAAGTTCTTTTCCATAAGCACATATGACTATATACGGAATACATGCCTACATTACATTGATGAACTGGAGCTAGTTCTGTGTCACTCTATGTTATGACTATTACATGACAAACCACATCCGGCATAATTATCCATCACTGATCCAGTGCCTACAAGCTTTCCATATACTGGTTTACGCTTATTTACTTTTCCGTTGCTACTGTTACAATCATTACAAAAATACCAAAAACATTACTTTTGCTGTCTTTACTTTGTTACCGTTACCACCACTATCATATTACTTTGCTACTAAACACTCTACTGCAGATACTAAGTTTCCAGGTGTGGTTGAATTGACAACTCAGCTGCTAATACTTGAGAATATTCTTTGGCTCCCCTTGTGTCGAATCAACAAATTTGGGTTGAATACTCTACCCTAAAAACTGCTATGCGATCCCCTATACTTGTGGGTTATCAAGACCCTTTTCTGGTGCCGTTGCCGGGGAGCATAGATCTATTCTTTGAGTCACTTGGGATTTATATCTGCTGGACACTATGAAGAACTTGAAAGACGCTAAGACAAAAATTTATCCCTCAACTACGAGGGGAGGTAAGGAACTGCCATCTAGCTCTGCACTTGATTCACCTTCTGTTATAAGTAAGCTAGCGACACCTAAATCTAAAGAAAGAGAAACTATTGATGATGCCACTTCTTCTATGCATGATACTTATGATGAAACTACTTCTATGCTTGATACTACTGTGCACCTTGGTGAATTTCTAGATGAACAAATTGCTAGATCTAGAGAAAGAGAAACTATTGAAACTGAATACAATGATGAAAGTGATGATGAAAATATGCCTGCTATTCCCCTAGGGTTATCTTTTTGATGCCGAATCTTCTGCAGCTGTTCTTGCTTGTCAGGATAGACTTGAACTTAAGAGGTTGCTAGTTAAATGGAGTAAAGAATCTTTTAGAGATAGAATGAGACCCGACCCTGCTTTTGCTACTTCACCTATCCGTGTTCTCGATCAGGATTATTATGATTTTTCTGTCGATCCGGATATAATTAGTTTGGTTGAATCTGATCCTTTTATGGCTATGAATCAAACTGTTGTGGCACATCTTACTAAGTTAAATGATATAGCTGCCCTGTTTACTAATAATGAGAGATCGTGCTACCTTTATTTACTCAAAATATTTCCGTTCTCATTAAAGGGTGATGCTAAGATATGGTTTAATTCTCTTGATCCTGGTTGTGTGCAAAGTCCCCAGGATATGATTTATTATTTTTCTGCTAAATATTTTCCTGCTCATAAGAAACAAGCTGCTTTGAGGGATATATATAATTTTGTGCAAATTTAAGAAGAGAGTCTTCCACAAGCTTGGGGGAGGCTTCTCAAGTTACTTAATGCTTTGCCTGATCATCCTCTTAAGAAACCTGAAATACTTGATATCTTTTATAATGGACTAACCGATGCTTCCAGAGATTACCTGGATAGTTGTGTTGGTTCTCTTTTCAGGGAAAGAACACCGGATGAAGCTGAAATTTTATTGAACAATATGTTGACAAATGAAAATAATTGGGCACCTCCTGAGCCAGCTCCAGAGCCAATTACTGAGCCTATTCCTAAACCAACTCCGAAGAAGAGAGGTGTTCTATTTCTCAGTCCCGAAGATATGCAAGAGGCAAAGAAATCTATGAAAGAAAAATGTATTAAAGCTGAAGATGTTAAGAATTTACCTCCTATTGAAGAAATACATGGTCTTATTTTACCGCCTGTTGAAGAAGTATATGATCTCAATTACTTATTTACTGAAGAACCTCCCGATATCCCGACACAGGTAGTAAAGGTCAATCTCTCTATAGGTATGATAAAGCTGAAGTCCCCCCTACTAAAATTGCTAGTCAGTGCTTGGATGAGGTTGATGACTTTATGTTTAAGCAAGATGACTTTAATGCTTATTTTGGTAGATAATTAAAACAGAATACCTTTATGATCAAACGCTTGAGTGATTATATGGCCAATGTTAGAGGTGAACTTAAACTTGTTAGCAAACATGCTTCTATGGTTACCACTCAAGTAGAACAAGTACTTAAAGCTCAGAAAGAAGTGCTTGATGAAATGAATAGTAAGAAAAATGATTATGCTGTTAGAGCGGCTACTAGAACTGGTAGAATGACTCAGGAACCTTTGTATCCTGAAGGCCACCCTAAGAGAATCGACCAAGATTCTCACAGAAATAATATTGATGTACCTAGTTCTTCTAAAAGGAAGAAAAAGAAAAATGATAGGACTGTGCAAACTTCTAGTGAACCTGTTGCTGAACCACCTGATAATCCAAATGATATCTCTATGTCCGATCTTTGAAACACAATCTGGTAATGAACATGAACCTAGTGAAAATGTTAATGATAATGTTCATGATGATGCTCAACCTAGTAATGATAATGATGTAGAAGTTGAACCTGCTGTTGATCTTGATAACCCACAATCAAAGAATCAACGTTATGATAAGAGAGATTTTGTTGCTAGGAAGCACGGTAAAGAAAGAGAACCATGGGTTCAGAAACCCATGCCTTTTCCTCCCAAACCATCAAAGAAAAAGGATGATGAGGATTTTGAGTGCTTTGCTGAAATGATTAGACCCATCTTTTATGTATGCGATTAATCGATGTGCTCAAAACAAATCCTTATGCTAAGTATATGAAGGATATCATAACAAATAAAAGAAAGATACATGAAGCTGAAATTTCCACCATGCTTGCTAATTATACTTTTAAGGGTGGAATACCAAAGAAACTTGGAGATGTTAAAACTGCTTTATGTGATCTTGGAGCCGGTGTTAGTGTTATGCCTCTCTCTTTATATCATAGACTTGACTTGAATAAGTTGACACCTACTGAAATATCTTTGCAAATGGCTGATAAATCAACTGCTATACTTGTCGGTATTTGTGAGGATGTGCCTGTTGTGGTTGCAAACGTTACTATTTTAACGGACTTTGTTATTCTTGATATTCCCGAGGATGATAGTATGTCTATTATTCTTGGAAGACCTTTCCTTAATACTGCAGGGCTGTTATTGATTGCAACAAAGGCAATGTCACTTTTCATGTTAATGGTAATGAGCACACGGTACACTTTCCGAGGAAACAACCTCAAGTTTATAGTATCAACTCTAT
The DNA here is from genome assembly GCA_021605145.1 of Aegilops bicornis. Lineage (NCBI taxonomy): Eukaryota > Viridiplantae > Streptophyta > Magnoliopsida > Poales > Poaceae > Aegilops > Aegilops bicornis. The sequence goes on along the minus strand of CM038673.1, from coordinate 673,160,413 downwards.
TGGAAAAATTCCATCGATTATATTTGGAGGTTTTGAATTCCCTCTTCCTATTGTCAAGAAGAAATATGATATACTTATTATTGGGGATGTCCATATCCCCGTTGAGGTAACATAGTGTTATTCGAAATTTCTCCGGTTTCATGTTAATCGGAATGAGTTTGTTAACAAGACTTGATCAACCTTGTTAGTGGATTCCTTTTGATGAGCATGAGATGGATGAAACTAGAAGCACAACCTTTTGTACCCTCTTTATATTCTCTGTTATTTAGTAAAAATAAAGTAAAATATTATTTTTCTGTTTGTCTCCCGACTTATCCATGCAATATAAAAATATCCTGAAAATAAAAGTCCTCAGAGTGCCATGCCAATTTAATATGATTTTTTCGGGAATATTTGAGGATTTTTAGTGCAAAAATTACATGGGGGGCTGCCACCTGGCCACGAGGGTGGAGGGCGCGCCCTACCCCCTGGGCGCGCCCCCCTGCCTGGTGGGCCCACGGTGGCCCTCCTCCACTTATCCCTACACCCATCTTCTTCCTCTGCCTCACACAAACCCGAAAAACCAACTCAAGCTCGTGTTCCAGCCCCTTTTGCTGTGATTTTCGATCTCCTTGCTCAAAGCACCTCTCGCCAAACTGCTTGGGGAGATTGTTCCTTGGTATGCGACTCCTCCATTGGTCCAATTAGTTTTTATTCTAGTGCTTTATTCATTGCAAATTTGTGCTGCATCGGTGACCATGTTCTTGAGCTTGCATGCCAAATTTATATGGTTCCAAGTAGTTCTAATGCTTGATATATGCTCTAGGCACTTGTATGAGTAGTTGCTATCAGTTTTATTGAAGTTGGTTCACTTTTATTTGAAGTTACTAAAAATTTCAGATTGTTTCAGAAATAATGAAGAAATTTTTGAGGGGCTCGTCGAGCCGAAGCTCTAAGGAAAAACAAAAGGAAGAAGAGCAGAAGCCCAAATTTAATTTGCCTCGCACCGCGGAGGTCCGGCCGTGTGAATGGCCTTCCGATGACTTCTTGAGGAGAGCCGGAATTTATGAGGATTTCTATCTATTGATTGAGAACGCCGGGCTCACCGACTTCCTCCGCGACCAACGTCATCAGTATCTCTTACTCAGAAATACTTTTGTGCATAACTTCTACTTTTTCCCTAAGAAATCACCTCCAACAGTAGAGTTCCATTTATATGATGTTGTTAAGGAGATGACATTAGTTGAATTTTGCGAGGTTTGCAAAATACCTTTTGATGGCACCTTAGATGAACCACACCGTAATGAAGTGGAAGCTTTTATTAACACTATCACTGTGGGAGAAACCAGGAAGGTTTCTGATGCAACAATTACTAGCATACATTTTCCTATTTTACGCTACTTTGCCTTATTTGCTAGTCGTTGCTTGATTGGTCGTGGGAACTGTGGAAACCTTAGTGTTCCTGATATTATCATTTTGTTCCATGGTTTATACCGCAATAACTCTGTTAGTATGGGTGGAATTGTTGCTAGACGGTTAAGTCCGAACCGTACTAAGGGCCCCGTCTTTGGAGGCATTTATGCTTCGCGCCTAGCTGAATATTTTGAAATACCTATTAGGCATGAGGAGAAATAAGAAACAACGCTGCCCCGTGCTTATTTAGATTATAAGAGTATGCTAGCGCATGATTTTCTTGTTAAGAGTCGCGAAGGGGAGCTTAAACATAAATTGTACTCCCTCCGTCCGGAAATACTTGTCAGAGAAATGCATAAAAATGGATGTATCTAGAACTAGAATACGTCTAGATACATCCATTCCTCCGACAAGTATTTACGGACAGAGGGAGTACTTTGATAAACATCACCCTGAGACTATTACTTTGCCTGCTCCCTCTTTGTTTAACTTGTCTACAGGTCCTTACATTGTTCCGTGGGCGGCTGTTCAAGCCTATCGGAATACTACACCAGCCCCGGAACCGGAGCCGCAAGATGAGCCTCCACGAATGTCTGTTTATTCTTGGGATCCTGAGGCGGTTGCCAACCAGTGGCAGTCAGAGTCCTCTTCATCACATCATGGTCCCAACTATTCTTCATCGCAGTACGACCCCAGCTACACCTACGGGTATCAGCCAGGCTATCCCTGGCAATAGACCAACTTAGGCCAAAAGCCTAAGCTTGGGGGAGTACGTATTTCTCACCGACATTACATTTATGCTCACACACACTCATTGCTAGATGTCGGTGCTCATACTCTTTCACTATAATATCCATGTTAGTTTAAATTTCTTTTTCCTGCTTTCTTCTTGTGTGTTTGATAAGCCTTAAGAAAAAAAACAAAAAATTAGTTAGTCTACTTTCCATGCTTGTAGTAGAATTAAAAATAAAACCCAAAAATATTTCCCGTTCTTCTTTTGCTTGTTGGGAGCTTTCCCGTGTAAATAGTTTTTATTTCTTTTCCTTTCTTTGGGTGTCGAGAAGACTATATTGAAAATGATTAGTGGCTCTCATATGCATTATTGTTTATCTAACTTAGAGCCTATATTACTTGTCTTCTCTCTTGAGTTGAATGCTTGCAGATTCCAGCTTAGTCCAATGCACGTGCACTATTATTATTATACACACCGTTCGGTCGTGCAAGTGAAAGGCAATAATGATGATATATGATGGACTTATTGGGATGAGAAAAGCTGGTATGAACTCGACCTCTCTTGTTTTTGTAAATATGATGATTCATCGTTCCTGATTCAGCTGTTATGAAGTAAACATATTTGCAATGACATTTAGAGATTATAGTTACTTGTGCCATGCTTGATTAGCTATGAGTTATAATGGTTTACCTTGCGTGCCAACATGCTATTAGAATGATTATGATATGGTATGATGGGATGGTATCCTCCTTTAAATGAATTGAGTGACTCGACTTGGCACATGTTTACGCATGTAGTTGAATCAAATCAACATAGCCTTCATGATATTTATGTTCATGGTGGATTATATCCTACTCATGCTTGTATTCGTGTAAATTAATTTTAATGCATGTTTACGACTCGTTGTCGCTCTCTCAGCTTTGTCGCTTCAGTCTTTTGCTAGCCTTCAATTGTACTAAGCGGGAATATTGCTTGTGCATCCAAACTCCTTAAACCCCAAAATTATTCCATATGAGTCCACTATACCTTCCTATATGCGGTATCTACCTGCCGTTCCAAGTAAATTTGTATGTGCCAAACTCTAAACCTTCAAATAAACATTATGTTTTGCATGCTCTAATAGCTCATATATCAACTAGTGCTGCCCTTATCTTCCATGTTAGGCGGGTTATTCTCAAGAGGAGTGGACTCCGCTCCTCACTCACGAGAAAATGGCTGGTACCCGGGATGCCCAAATTCCATGCTTTATGCAAACTAAATCAAAATAATTGCAAACAAAACTCCCCTTGGGACCCGTTGAATGTTGGAGGCACTCGTTGTTTCGAGCAAGCCATGGATTGATGCTTGTGGAGGAAGGGGAGTATAAACTTTACCATTCTGTTTGGGAACCGCCTATAATCTGTTTAGCATGGAAGATATCGTCATCTCTTAGTTGTTATGTTGACAATGAAAGTATGCCGCTCAAAATATAATTTATCTCTATTTCAAAATCGAGCCCTGGCACCTCTACAAATCCCTGCTTCCCTCTGCGAAGGGCCTATCTATTTACTTTTATGTTGAGTCATCACCCTTCTTATTAAAAAGCACTACCGGAGAGCACATTGTCGTTTGCATTCATTATAATTGGTTTATATTGGGTATGGCTTGACTGGATCTCTTTTACCATGAATTACAATGTTTAGTCAGTCCTTGATTTTAAAGGTGCTCTGCATTTATGTTTTGCGGTCTCAGAAAGGGCTAGCGAGATACCATTTTGTTATATCATGTTATGATTATTTTGAGAAAGTGTTGTCATCCGAGTTTTATTATTATGGCTCGCTAGCTGATTATGCTATTGATATGAGTAATTGTGAGACCTACGTGTTATTGTGAGTATGGTTAGTTCATAATATTTGCTGAAACTTGAATGCTGGCTTTTCATGTTTACAACAACAAGAGCAAACAGAGTTTGTAAAAGTTTTCTTTTTCTCTTTCGGTTTGTCAACTGAATTGCTTGAGGACAAGCAAGGGTTTAAGCTTGGGAGAGTTGATACGTCTCCGTCAGATCTGCTTTTCCAAACACTTTTGCCCTTGTTTTGGACTCTAACTTGTATGATTTGAATGGAACTAACCCGGATCGACGCTGTTTTCGTGAGAATTGTTCGATGTTGTTTTATATGCAGAAAACAAAAGTTCTCGGGATGACCTGAAACTCCACGGAACACCTTAGAAAAAATAATCCTCGCCAAAGATGAAGACCAGGGGGCCCACACCCTGCTCACGAGGGTGGGGGGCTTGCCCTCCCCCCTGGGCGCGCCCCCTACCTCGTGAGCCCCCTGGTGGCCCTCCGACGCCAACTCCAACTCCATATATTGGCTTTCGGGGAGAAAAAATCAGAGAGAAAGTTTCATCGCGTTTTACGATACGGAGCCGCCGCCAAGCCCTAATCTCTCTCGGGAGGCTGATCTCGAGTCTGCTCGGGGCTCGGAGAGGGGATTCGTCGCCGTCGTCATCATCAACCATCCTCCATCACCAATTTCATGATGCCCACCGCCGTGCGTGAGTAATTCCATCGTAGGCTTGCTGGACGGTGATGGATTGGATGAGATTTATCATGTAATCGAGTTAGTTTTGTTAGGGTTTGATCCCTAGTATCCACTATGTTTTGAGATTGATGTTGCTATGACTTTGCTATGCTTAATGCTTGTCACTAGGGCCCAAGTGCCATGATTTCAGATCTGAACCTATTATGTTTTCATGAATATATGTGTGTTCTTGATCCTATCTTGCAAGTCTATAGTCACCTACTATGTGTTATGATCCGACAACCCCGAAGTGACAATAATCGGGATACTTCTCGGTGATGACCGTAGTTTGAGGAGTTCATGTATTCACTATGTGCTAATGCTTTGTTCCGGTTCTCTATTAAAAGGAGGCCTTAATATCCCTTAGTTTCCAATAGGATCCCGCTACCACGGGAGGGTAGGACAAAATATGTCATGCAAGTTCTTTTCCATAAGCACGTATGACTATATACAGAATACATGCCTACATTACATTGATGAACTGGAGCTAGTTCTGTGTCACCCTATGTTATGACTATTACATGACGTAACCACATCCCAAGCATAATTATCCATCACTGATCCGATCCCTATGAGCTTTCCATATACTGGTTTACGCTTATTTACTATTCCGATGCTACTGATACAATCATTACAAAAATACCAAAAACATTACTTTTGCTGTCTTTACTTTGTTACCGTTACCACCACTATCACATTACTTTGCTACTAAACACTCTGCTGCAGATACTAAGTTTCCAGGTGTGGTTGAATTGACAACTCAGCTGCTAATACTTGAGAATATTCTTTGGCTCCCCTTGTGTCGAATCAAAAAAATTGGGTTGAATACTCTACCCTCGAAAACTGTTGCGATCCCCTATACTTGTGGGTTATCAAATGCCAGAATAGAGGGGAAGGCCTAGCCTATCGAAGACTAGCATGTTCAAGCAGCTCCAAGCATCTTGCAGCATGTAGAAGAGTAAAGAATAGCAGTTTATATTTAACAAGCATGTTGTAGTATCAACGCCCAGAGATTCTTCCTCGACTCCCTACGAGAAAGCAATCCCGGAGCCACATATCTCAAGTATCCATTTCTAGTTATATAAGATCCGGATACAAGTCTGAACGTCCATTACCGTGGACACGGCTATTAATAGATAATCTTCCCTGCAGGGGTGCACCACATTTTCCAACACGCTCGATCACTCTGGCCGGACATACCTTTCTGAGGTCAATGCCCGGCCTCGAAAGATCAACACGTCGTAGCCCTACCTAGTCTCAGGAGAGAGGTCCCCGCCGGTCTACATCCTAAGCACCCCGGGGTCTGGGCCCATCGCCCGTTGCACTCCGGTTCGTTGCGAGCAGGGTGGGTCCAGGCTCCACCACTATAGAATGGTGCCGGCCCAGCCGTGCCACAATGCTGAGCTGGACGTCTGACAAAGCTTGGGCTGATACTGCGATGTCGAGGCCCATAACTATTCTCGCGTGGTGGTTAGTGCGTAAAGGCCAAAGGCCAACTCAGAACAAATACCCAAACCATAGTGTATTATTAGCTTGCGGAGACGAGCAGAGACTCACGATAATGTGACCCCGTCGCCCCGTCTCGAGGAAATACGGCAAGGGCAAGCCCAGCCCACTCGAGGGCTGCCTGACTTCCCGGCCGTGCCTCGTAACCATCTTGCGGGTGCTCTCCGGGCCCGCCCGACTTTCCCAAAGGTCTCAAGTAATGTCAAGGTATCCGTGTGTCCAAACATCAAAGGGAAAACCCAAGGCATCACCCTCGGAGGATTCCACTCAATGTAATCATCAAGGTGAATGTAAGAGGGACCACCCTCGAGGTTCACACCTGAGGTGTTGAACGATAGAGCCGTATCGGGAATGGTGAAAGAGGAAATCACCCTCGATGACCACGACCGAATAGCTACACTACAGAATTATCATCAGGAGTGCGTTATGAGGGATCACCCTCGGCACTCGATAGTAGCTCTGCAGAGTCGAGCAACAAAAGGGGCGTGATGTGATGTGAGGTGTCGGGCTCTGGTCGTCGATCACGTAGATCGAGTCATCGATGATGAAGCAGGGCAACAAGGACAAGTGGGGTCAGCGATGGATCACTAACCAACCTATACTAAGCAGTTTAGGAGAAGCGGGTAGGTAACAATAGTAGGTACAAAAGCAGGCTATGCATCAGAATAGGAGCAATCAAATACAGTAGCAAAATCTAATGCAAGCATGAGAGAATGGAATGGGCGATATCGGGATGATCAAAGGGGGGGCTTTCCTGGAAGCTCCGCTGAAAGGGAAGAAGGGTCGTCGATGACGTAGCCGATCACAGGGGCATCAACAACAGTCTTGTGGTCTACCGGAGAGAAGAGGGAGAAGAAACACTAATTATAAGGCACACATATGCATGACATGACAATAAGCAGCATTAGGCGTGCCCTAACATGGTGTCACGCGATACTGGCGAAGGGGGAAAACATCCGGGAAAGCTTTCCCGAAGTTTGGCATTTTTGGGCAGATGAAACGAAGGGGGATGGTTGCAGGTTCGCTATGCTAGGGACATGTGACAGATGAATAGAGAGCGGATTCAGATTCGTCTCGTCATTCTGAGCAACTTTCATATATAAAACTTTCTCATCCGAGTTATGGATTAATTTCTATGAATTTCTAAAGTTGTAAACAATATTTTGAAATTATTGGATTTAATATTAATTCGAAAATAATAATAAATTGCTACGTGCACACACAAAGTGTACACAGCAGTAGTAGCATGTAGGTCGGTAAGGGCCCTGCTGATCGTTGTCGAATAACAAATAACCGCTGACCGGTCAAAACTTTTATTGGGGTCCACCTGTCATTGACCCAACTTAATAAAATAGATCTAATTAGTTAACCTAGTTAATTAGGGTAGTTGAACGGAGTTAATTAAGTTAAATAATTAATTACTGAATAATTAATTAGTTAATTAATTAATATTTTTTAAACCATTTTTTACAAGGGCATGGGGCCCGGTTGCCTGTGGCACAGAAGGCCACTGGAGCGAGTGGCTTAACAGGCACGGGTGGGGCGGACCCGGCCGACGACCATGGCCACGGCGGGGCGCGGCTGGGGCCAGCAGAGGCCGGAGATGGGCGATGCGGCGCGAGGCCCGACGAGCGATGGCTTGCGAAAGCGCTGGGCGCTGGGCGGCACAAGAGGGAAGCGAAGCGGCTGTGAGGAGAGCGGTGGCGGGGGGAAGGCGGCGGGAGCAGCGTGCAAAGCAGCGGCTTCTGACGGAGGGGTAGAGCGCACGAGCGGCGGGGCACAGCGGGGCTGCAGGGCTGCGACACCCAGCAGAAGCGAGGCAGCGGTGCAGGATGGGCGCGGCCACGACATAAGGAGCTCCAGGGGGCGGCAACAGCGAGCGAGGCGGGCGGTGGCCGCGGTGCGTAGGCGGCAGTGGTGCTGGGCGTGGACTCGGCCGATGAGCATAAATATGATTTGATCATGTTTATTGCAATACGGTTATTCATTTAAGTAAGAGAATAAATTGTTGTTCTGTTTACATGAATAAAACCTTATATGGTTACACACCCAATGAAAACGGTTCATTGGATCTCGATCATAGTGATACACATATTCATAATATTGAAACCAAAAGATGCAAAGTTAATAATGATAGTGCAACTTATTTGTGGCAATCGCCGCTTAGGTCATATTGGTGTAAAGCGCATGAAGAAACTCCATGCTGATGGATTTTGGAATCACTTGATTATGAATCATTTGATGCTTGCGAACCGTGCCTTTTGGGCAAGATGACTAAAACTCCGTTCTCGGAACAATGGAACAAGCTCTTGACTTATTGGAAATAATACATACCGATGTATGCGATCCAATGAGTGTTGATGCTCGTGGCAAGTATCGTTATTTGCTGACCTTCACAAGATGATTTGAGCAGATATGGGTATATCTACTTGATGAAACACAAGTCTCAAACATTTGAAAAGTTCAAAGAATTTCAGAGTGAAGTGAAGAATCATCGTAACAAGAAAATAAAAGTTTCTACGATATGATCGCAGAGGAAAAATATTTGAGTTACGAGTTTGGCCTTGATTAAAACAATGTGAAATAATTTCACTACTCACGCCACCGAACACCACAAAGATAATGGTGTGTCCGAACGTCGTAACCACACTTTATTGGATATGGTGCGATCTATGATGTATCTTACCGATTTACCACTATCGCTTTTGGGGTTATGCATTAGAGACAGCTGCATTCACGCTTAATAGGGCACCATCTAAATCCGTTGAGATGACACCGTATGAACTATGGTTTAACAAAGAAACCTAAGCTGTCATTTCTTAAAAGTTTGGAGTTGTGATGCTTATGTGAAAAAGTTTTCACCTGATAAGCTCAAACCCAAATCGGAGAAGTGCGTCTTCATAGAATACCCAAAGGTAACTATTGGGTACACCTTCTATCACAGATCCGAAGGCAAGTTTTTTCGTTGTTAAGGTGGATCCTTTCTAGAGAAGAAGTTTCTCTCGAAAGAAGTGAGTGGGAGGAAAGTAAGAGCTTGATAAGGTAATTTGTACCTTCTCCCGAATTGGAAAGTAGTTCATCACGTAAATCAGTTCCAAAGTGATTCCTACACCAATTAGTGAGGAAGCTAATGATGATGATCATGAAACTTCAGATCAAGTTACTACAAAACCTTGTAGGTCTTCCAAAGTACAGTCCGCACTAGTGGTACGGTAATCCTATTCTGGAAGTCATGTTACTAGACCATGATGAACCTACGAACTATGAGGAAGCGATGATGAGCCCAGATTCCGCAAAATGGTTTGAGACCATGAAATCTGAGATGGGATCCATGTATGAGAACAAAGTGTGGACTTTGATGGAGTTGCCCGATGATCGGCAAGCCATATTATATAAATGGATCTTCAAGAGGAAGACAAATGCTGATAGTAGTATTACTATCTACAAAGCTCGACTTGTCGCAGAAAGGTTTTCGACAAGTTCAAGGTGTTGACTACAATGAGATTTTCTCAACTGTAGCGATGCTTAAAGTCTGTCCGAATCATGTTAGCTATTACCACATTTTATGAAATCTGGCAAATGGATGTCAAAACTACATTCTTTAATGGTTTTATTAAAGAAGAGTTGTATATGATGCAACCAGAAGGTTTTGTCAATCCTAAAGGAGCTAACAAAATGTGCAAGCTCCAAATGATCCATCTATGGACTGGTGCAAGCATCTCGAGTTGGAATAAACACTTTGATAGTGTGATCAAAGCATATGGTTTTATGCAGACTTTTGAAAAAGCCTGTATTTACAAGAAAGTGAGGGAGCACTACAAAGATTTCCGATAAGTATATGTGAATGACATATTGTTGATCGGAAATAATGTAGAATTATTCTGCAAAGCATAAAGGAGTATTTGAAAGGAGTTTTTCAAAGAAGGACCTCGGTGAAGCTGCGTACAAATTGAGCATCAAGATCTATTGAGATAGATCAAAACGCTGATGAGTTTTTTTCAATAAGAACATACCTTGTCAAGATTTTGAAGTAGTTCAAAATGGAACAGTCAAAGAAAAGTTCTTGCCTGTGTTGCAAAGGTGTGAAATTGAGTAAGACTCAAATCCCGACCACAAAGCAGTAAAATAGAAAAGAGAATGAAAGTCATTCCCTATGCCTCGATCATAGGTTCTATAAAGTATGCTATGCTATGTACCGGACCTATTGTATACCTTGCTCTGAATTTTGCAAGGAGTACAATAGTGATCTAGGAGTAGATCATCGGACATTGGTCAAGAACATCCTTAGTGAGGACTAAGGAAATATTTCTCGATTATGGAGGTGATAAAAGAGCCCGTCAGAAAGAGTTACATCGATGCAAGCTTTTTACACTGATCCAGATTACTCTAAGTCTCAATCTGGATACATATTATAAGTGGGAGCAATTAGCTAGAGTAGCCCCGTGCAGAGCATTGTAGACATAGAATATTTGCAAAATACATACGGCTCTGAATGTGACAGACCCGTTGACTAAGCTTCTCTCACGAGCAAAACATGATCATCCCTTAGTACTCTTTGGGTGTTAATCACATAGCGATGTGAACTAGATTATTGACTCTAGTAAACCCTTTGGGTGTTGGTCACATGACGATGTGAACTATGGGTGTTAATCACATACAGATGTGAATATTAGTGTTGAATCACATGATGATGTGAACTAGATTATTGACTCTAGTGCAAGTGGGAGACTGAAGGAAATATGCCCTAGAGGCAATAATAAAGTTATTATTTATTTCCTTATATCATGATAAATGTTTATTATTCATGCTAGAATTGTATTAACCGGAAACATAATACATGTGTGAATACATAGACAAACAGAGTGTCACTAGTATGCCTCTACTTGACTAGCTCGTTAATCAAAGATGGTTATGTTTCCTAACCATAGACATGAGTTGTCATTTGATTAACGGGATCACATCATTAGGAGAATGATCTGATTGACATGACCCATTCCGTTAGCCTAGCACTTGATCGCTTAGTATGTTGCTATTGCTTTCTTCATGACTTATACATGTTCCTATAACTATGAGATTATGCAACTCCGTTTACGGAGGAACACTTTGGGTACTACCAAACGTCACAACGAATCGGGTGATTATAAAGGAGTACTACAGTGTCTCCAAAGGTACTTGTTGGGTTGGCGATTTCGAGATTAGGTTTTGTCACTCCGATTGCTCGGAGAGGTATCTCTGGGCCTTCTCGGTAATACACATCACATAAGCCTTGCAAGCATCGCAACTAATGAGTTAGTTGTGAGATGATGTATTACGGAACGAGTAAAGAGACTTGTCGGTAACGAGATTGAACTAGGTATTGGATACCGACGATCGAATCTCGGGCAAGTAACATACCGATGACAAAGGGAACAACGTATGTTGTTATGCGGTCTGACCGATAAAGATCTTCAGAGAATATGTAGGAACCAATATGGGCATCCAGGTCCCGCTATTGGTTATTGACCGGAGATGTGTCTCGGTCATGTCTACATTGTTCTCGAACCGTAGGGTCCGCACGCTTAAGGTTTCAATGACGGTTATATTATGAGTTTGTGTATTTTGATGTACCGAAGGTTGTTCGGAGTCCGGATATGATCACGGACATGACGAGGAGTCTCGAAATGGTCGAGACATAAAGATTAATATATTGGACGGATATATTTGGACATCGGAAAGGTTCCGGAGAAGTTTGGAGCTCCGGGAGGTTACTGGAACCCCGGGAGGTATATGGGCCTTATTGGGCAGATAGGAATAAGGGAGAAGGAACAAGGGAGGCGCGCCCCAAGCCCAATCCGATTGGGGAGGGGCGGCCCCCTTTCCTTTCCTCTTCCTATTCCTACTACTAGTACTTATTCCTAAATGCTAGTACTCCTTCCTTCCCTCCAAGTGAAATAAGGAAAGAGAGGGAAACCTACTTGGAGTAGGTTTCCTCCCATGGTGCGCCCCTTGGTGGCCGCCACCTCCTCCTCCCTCCTTTATATACGGGGAGGGGGCACCCTAGGACACACAAGTTGATCCTTGAGATCGCTCTCAGCCGTGTGCGGTGCCCCCTCCACCATATTCCACCTCGGTCATATCGTGGCGGTGCTTAGGCGAAGCCCTGCGACGGTGAAACATCAAGATCGCCACCACGCCGTCGTCTTGTGGAACTCCCTCCCGGAGCTTTGCTGGATCGAAGCCCGTGGAGCGCCATCGAGCTGAACGTGTGCCAAGAACTCGGAGGCGCCGGAGTAACGGCGCTGTGATCGGCTGGATCGTGAGGAGAACGTACGACTACTTCCTCTACGTCATCATCGACTCGGAGGTGCCGGAGTAACGGCGCTGGGATCGGAAGGATCGCGAGGAGAAAGTACGACTACTTCCTCTACGTTGTGATCGCTTCCGCCACGGTCTCACGAGGGCGTAGACAACACTCTCCCTCTTGTTGCTATGCCATCACCATGGTCCCGTGTGCGAGGGAAATTTTTGAAATTACTGCGTTCCCCAACAGTGGCATCCGAGCTAGGTTTTATGCGTTGATGTCATATGCACGAGTAGAACACAAGTGAGTTGTGGGCGATACAAGTCATACTACCTACCAGCATGTCATACTTTGGTTCAGCGGTATTGTGAGATGAAGCGGCCGGACCGACATTACGCCAGACGCTTACGCGAGACTGGTTTCACCGCTACGAGCATTCGTGCTTAAAGGTGGCTGGCGGGTGTCTGTCTCTCTCACTTTAGTTGAACCGAAAAGTGGCTACGCCCGTCCTTGAGAAGGTTAAAACGGAGTCTATTTGACGAAGTATCGTTGTGGTTTTGATGCGTAGGTAAGAACGGTTCTTGCTCAGCCCGTAGCAGCCACGTAAAACTTGCAACAACAAAGTAGAGGACGTCTAACTTGTTTTTGCAGGGCATGTTGTGATGTGATATGGTCAAGACGTGATGCTATATTTTATTGTATGAGATGATCATGTTTTGTAACCGAGTTATCGGCAATCGGCAGGAGCCATATGGTTGTCGCTTATTGTATGAAATGCAACGCCTGTAATTGCTTTACTTTATCACTAAGCGGTAGCGATAGTCGAGAAGCAATAGATGGCGAAACGACAACGATGCTACGATGGAGATCAAGGTGTCGCTACCGGTGACGATGGTGATCATGACGGTGCTTCGGAGATGGAGATCACAAGCGCAAGATGATGATGGCCATATCATATCACTTATATTGATTGCATGTGATGTTTATCCTTTATGCATCTTATTTTGCTTTGATTGACGGTAGCATTTTAAGATGATCTCTCACTAAAATTATCAAGTAGTGTTCTCCTGAGTATGCACCGCTGCCAAAGTTCGTCGTGCCGAGACACCACGTGATGATCGGGTGTGATAAGCTCTCACGTCCATCTACAACGGGTGCAAGCCAGTTTTGCACACGCAGAATACTCAAAGTTATACTTGACGAGCCTAGCATATGCAGATATGGCCTCTAACACGGAGACCGAAAGGTCGAGCGTGAATCATATAGTAGATATGATCAACATAAGATGTTCACCATTGAAAACTACTCCATCTCACGTGATGATCGGTTATGGTTTAGTTGATTTGGATCACGTGATCACTTAGATGACTAGAGAGATGTCATCTAAGTGGGAGTTCTTAAGTAATATGATTAATTGAACTTTAATTGATCATGAACTTAGTCCCGGTAGTATTTTGCAAATTATGTTGTAGATCAATAGCTCGCGTTGTTGCTTCCCTATGTTTTTATATGTGTTCCTAGAGAAAATTGTATTGAAAAATGTTAGTAGCAATGATGCGGATTGGATCCGTGATCTGAGGTTTATCCTCATTGCTGCACAGAAGAATCATGTCCTTAATGCACCGCTAGGTGACAGACCTATTGCAGAAGCAAATATAGACGTTATGAACGTTTGGCTAGCTTAATATGATGACTACTTGATAGTTTAGTGCACCATACTTAACAGCTTAGAATCGGGACTTCAAAGACGTTTTGAACGTCATGGACCATATGAGATGTTCCAGGAATTGAAGTTAATATTTCAAACAAATACCCGAGTTGAGAGATATGAAATCTCCAACAAGTTCTATCGCTAAAAGATGGAAGAGAATCGCTCAACTAGTGAGCATGTTCTCAGATTGTCTGGGTACTTCAATCGCTTGAATCAAGTGGGAGTTAATCTTCCGGATAAGATAGTGATTGATGTAATTCTCTAGTCACCAACACTAAGTTACTAGAACTTCGTGATGAACTATAATATGCAAGGGATGACGAAAACGATTCCCGAGCTCTTCGTGATGTTGAAATCGACGAAGGTAGAAATCAAGAAAGAGCATCAAGTGTTGATGATTGACAAGACCACTAGTCTCAAGGAAAAGGGCAAAGGGAAGAAGGGGAACTTCAAGAAGAACGGCAAGCAAGTTGCTGCTCGAGTGAAGAAGCCCAAGTCTGGACCTAAGCCTGAGACTAAGTGCTTTTGCTGCAATGGAACTGGTCACTAGAAGCGGAACTACCCCAAGTATTTGGCGGATAAGAAGGATGGCAAAGTGAACAAAGGTATATTTGATATACAGATTATTGATGTGTATTTTACTAGTGTTCGTAGCAACCCCTCGGTATTTGATACTGGTTCAGTTGCTAAGAGTAGTAACTTGAAACGGAGTTGCGTAATGAATGAAACTAGTTGAAGGGGAAGTGACGATGAGTGTTGGAAGTAGTTCCAAGATTGATATGATCATCATCGCACACTCCCTATACTTTCGGGATTAGTGTGGAACCTAAATAAGTGTTATTTGGTGTTGAGCATAAATATGATTTGATCATGTTTATTGCAATACGGTTATTCATTTAAGTAAGAGAATAAATTGTTGTTCGCTTACATGAATAAAACCTTATATGGTTACACACCCAATGAAAACGGTTCATTGGATCTCGATCATAGTGATACACATATTCATAATATTGAAACCAAAAGATGCAAAGTTAATAATGATAGTGCAACTTATTTGTGGTAATCGCCGCTTAGGTCATATTGGTGTAAAGCGCATGAAGAAACTCCATGTCGATGGATTTTGGAATCACTTGATTATGAATCATTTGATGCTTGCGTAACCGTGCCTTTTGGGCAAGATGACTAAAACTCCGTTCTCCAGAACAATGGAACAAGCTACAGACTTATTGGAAATAATACATACCGATGTATGCGATCCAATGAGTGTTGATGCTCGTGGCAAGTATCGTTATTTGCTGACCTTCACAAGATGATTTGAGCAGATATGGGTATATCTACTTGATGAAACACAAGTCTCAAAACATTTGAAAAGTTCAAAGAATTTCAGAGTGAAGTGAAGAATCATCGTAACAAGAAAATAAAAGTTTCTACGATATGATCGCAGAGGAAAAATATTTGAGTTACGAAGTTTGGCCTTCAGCTAAAAACAATGTGAAATAATTTCACTACTCACGCCACCGAACACCACAAAGATAATGGTGTGTCCGAACGTCAGAACCACACTTTATTGGATATGGTGCGATCTATGATGTATCTTACCGATTTACCACTATCGCTTTGGGGTTATGCATTAGAGACAAATGCATTCACGCTTAATAGGGCACCATCTAAATCTGTTGAGATGACACCGTATGAACTATGGTTTAACAAAGAAACCTAAGCTGTCATTTCTTAAAAGTTTGGAGTTGTGATGCTTATGTGAAAAAGTTTTCACCGATAAGCTCAAACCCAAATCGGAGAAGTGCGTCTTCATAGAATACCCAAAGGTAACTATTGGGTACACCTTCTATCACAGATCCGAAGGCAAGTTTTTCGTTGTTAAGGTGGATCCTTTCTAGAGAAGAAGTTTCTCTCGAAAAGAAGTGAGTGGGAGGAAAGTAAGAGCTTGATAAGGTAATTTGTACCTTCTCCCGAATTGGAAAGTAGTTCATCACGTAAATCAGTTCCAAAGTGATTCCTACACCAATTAGTGAGGAAGCTAATGATGATGATCATGAAACTTCAGATCAAGTTACTACAAAACCTTGTAGGTCTTCCAAAGTACAGTCCGCACTGTGAGTGGTACGGTAATCCTATTCGGAAGTCATGTTACTAGACCATGATGAACCTACGAACTATGAGGAAGCGATGATGAGCCCAAATTCGCAAAATGGTTTGAGACCATGAAATCTGAGATGGGATCCATGTATGAGAACAAAGTGTGGACTTTGATGGAGTTGCCCGATGATCGGCAAGCCATATTATATAAATGGATCTTCAAGAGGAAGACAAATGCTGATAGTAGTATTACTATCTACAAAGCTCGACTTGTCGCAGAAAGGTTTTCGACAAGTTCAAGGTGTTGACTACAATGAGATTTTCTCAAGCGTAGCGATGCTTAAAGTCTGTCCGAATCATGTTAGCTATTACCACATTTTATGAAATCTGGCAAATGGATGTCAAAACTACATTCTTTAATGGTTTTATTAAAGAAGAGTTGTATATGATGCAACCAGAAGGTTTTGTCAATCCTAAAGGAGCTAACAAAATGTGCAAGCTCCAGCGATCCATCTATGGACTGGTGCAAGCATCTCGGAGTTGGAATAAACACTTTGATAGTGTGATCAAAGCATATGGTTTTATGCAGACTTTTGAAAAAGCCTGTATTTACAAGAAAGTGAGTGGGAGCACTACAAAGCATTTCTGATAAGTATATGTGAATGACATATTGTTGATCGGAAATAATGTAGAATTATTCTGCAAAGCATAAAGGAGTATTTGAAAGGAGTTTTTCAAAGAAGGACCTCGGTGAAGCTGCATACAAATTGAGCATCAAGATCTATTGAGATAGATCAAAAACGCTTGATGAGTTTTTTCAATAAGAACATACCTTGTCAAGATTTTGAAGTAGTTCAAAATGGAACAGTCAAAGAAAAGTTCTTGCCTGTGTTGCAAAGGTGTGAAATTGAGTAAGACTCAAATCCCGACCACAATGAGAAAATAGAAAAGAGAATGAAAGTCATTCCCTATGCCTCACCATAGGTTCTATAAAGTATGCTATGCTATGTACTGCACCTATTGTATACCTTGCTCTGAATTTTGCAAGGAGTACAATAGTGATCTAGGAGTAGATCATCGGACATTGGTCAAGAACATCCTTAGTGAGGACTAAGGAAATATTTCTCGATTATGGAGGTGATAAAAGAGCCCGTCGTAAAGAGTTACATCGATGCAAGCTTTTTACACTGATCCAGATTACTCTAAGTCTCAACTGGATACATATTATAAGTGGGAGCAATTAGCTAGAGTAGCCCCGCAAGAGCATTGTAGACATAGAATATTTGCAAAATACATACGGCTCGAATGTGAGGACACTGTTGACTAAGCTTCTCTCACGAGCAAAACATGATCATCCCTTAGTACTCTTTGGGTGTTAATCACATAGCGATGTGAACTAGATTATTGACTCTAGTAAACCCTTTGGGTGTTGGTCACATGACGATGTGAACTATGGGTGTTAATCACATACGAGATGTGAATATTAGTGTTGAATCACATGATGATGTGAACTAGATTATTGACTCTAGTGCAAGTGGGAGACTCAAGGAAATATGCCCTAGAGGCAATAATAAAGTTATTATTTATTTCCTTATATCATGATAAATGTTTATTATTCATGCTAGAATTGTATTAACCGGAAACATAATACATGTGTGAATACATAGACAAACAGAGTGTCACTAGTATGCCTCTACTTGACTAGCTCGTTAATCAAAGATGGTTATGTTTCCTAACCATAGACATGAGTTGTCATTTGATTAACGGGATCACATCATTAGGAGAATGATCTGATTGACATGACCCATTCCGTTAGCCTAGCACTTGATCGCTTAGTATGTTGCTATTGCTTTCTTCATGACTTATACATGTTCCTATAACTATGAGATTATGCAACTCCTGCTTACGGAGGAACACTTTGGTACTACCAAACGTCACAACGTAATCGGGTGATTATAAAGAAGTACTACAGTGTGTCTCCAAAGGTACTTGTTGGGTTGGCGATTTCGAGATTAGGTTTTGTCACTCCGATTGTCGGAGAGGTATCTCTGGCCTTCTCGGTAATACACATCACATAAGCCTTGCAAGCATCGCAACTAATGAGTTAGTTGTGAGATGATGTATTACGGAACGAGTAAAGAGACTTGCCGGTAACGAGATTGAACTAGGTATTGGATACCGACGATCGAATCTCGGGCAAGTAACATACCGATGACAAAGGGAACAACGTATGTTGTTATGCGGTCTCGACCGATAAAGATCTTCAGAGAATATGTAGGAACCAATATGGGCATCCAGGTCCCGCTTATTGGTTATTGACCGGAGATGTGTCTCGGTCATGTCTACATTGTTCTCGAACCGTAGGGTCCGCACGCTAAGGTTTCATGACGGTTATATTATGAGTTTGTGTATTTTGATGTACCGAAGGTTGTTCGAGTCCCGGATATGATCACGGACATGACGAGGAGTCTCGAAATGGTCGAGACATAAAGATTAATATATTGGACGGATATATTTGGACACCGGAAAGGTTCCGGAGAAGTTTGGAGCCCCGGGAGGTTACCGGAACCCCCCGGGAGGTATATGGGCCTTATTGGGCCCATATAGGAATAAGGGAGAAGGAACAAGGAGGGGCGCGCCCTTCAAGCCCAATCCGACTGGGGAGGGGGCCGCCCCCTTCCTTTTCCCTCTTCCTATTCCTACTACTAGTACTTATTCCTAAATGCTAGTACTCCTTCCTTCCCTCCAAGTGAAATAAGGAAAGAGAGGGAAACCTACTTGGAGTAGGTTTCCTCCCATGGTGCGCCCCTTGGTGGCCGCCACCTCCTCCCTCCCTCCTTTATATACGGGAGGGGGGGCACCCTAGGACACACAAGTTGATCCTTGAGATCGCTCCTTAGCTGCAGGTGCGGTGCCCCTCCACCATATTCCACCTCGGTCATATCAGAAGCGGTGCTTAGGCGAAGCCTCGCGACGGTGAAACATCAAGATCGCTACCACGCCGTCAGGCCGACGGAACTCCCTCCCCGAGCTTTGCCGGATCGAAGCCCGTGGAGCGCCATCGAGCTGAACGTGTGCCAAGAACTCGGAGGCGCCGGAGTTTCGGCGCTGTGATCGGCTGGATCGTTTGGAGAACTGACGAATAGTTCCTATCCGTCTACATCGACTCGGAGGTGCCGGAGTAACGGCGCTGGGATCGGCAGGATCGCGAGGAGAACGTACGACTACTTCCTCTACGTTGTGATCGCCGCCACGGTCTACGAGGGCAATGAGACAACACTATCCCCTCTTGTTGCTATGCCATCACCATGGTCCTGTGTGTGCGTAGGAAATTTTTTGAAATTACTGCGTTCCCCAACACTCGGCGCCGTCACGGTGGTACAGACGGGGCCGCGGAGTACGGTGGTTCTTCTGGGCAGGATCTCAGGCGGCGGCGAGAATGGTGGACACGCGGGCAAGCTCCTCCATGGCGGCGGGCTCGTCGGATGCGGCGAATCTGGAGGAGGGGAAGAGGCGGAGAGGGAGAAGAGAGCGAGCAAGATCTGGGGGGAAACGGGGGAATGGGCATAGTAGGTGGAGGGGAGGGGATCCTTATCCCCTCGACGCCGTCGGCGACGAGTCGGCGTGGTGGCAACCGGGCGCGCCCCGTCTCACGGTCGGAGGAACAGGAGGGGGACCGGGAGCTACGCAGGCTGGGCCGTCAGCCTGTGTGGCCGATCGAGCCGGGCTGGGTTGAAGCCCAGTAGGGGGAGGGGGGTTTTGTTTTCCTTTTGCCTTTTCCTTTTGTTTCTAAAACTTGTGTGCTTGCTTTTAGTTTTATTTTATTTTAGCTTTTGTAAAATATACAACTAGTCCCTAAATTAGTATTTATAATTAGGCCACTGGCCTAAATAATTTGGTGCAATAAGAAAATAGGTTTGTATTTGTTTATTATTTAAAAAGCATTTTATATTTGTTTTAAGCCCATGTTTTAATTATTTTAGAGCCTTAAAAACACTTTATTAAACATAGGTTTCAACATGAAAAATAACCAGAGATTATTTGCCACACATTGAACATTTTAGTTTGCAAGTTTGAGAAATTTGATTTTTGGACTTAAATTTGAATTTGAATTGAATTATGTTTTGGATCAAGCGAGGATTAGCAATAGTAATGTGATGACCTGGCACCATTAATGGGGACTACTGTAGCTTAATTATCCGGATGTCACACTCCTCCTCACCCATATAGGTGAGTGACATGAAATCAAACTAATTAAATAATGCTCTCCTCCTCACCCATATAGGTGAAGTGACATGAAATCGACGTTCACACATCACCACCAAAAAATTACACTACAACATAATATTGAAACATCAAACTGTATGCAACTTCATATGGTTGCCAACAACAAGGGTCCTGCCGAGTCCTAAAAAATGTAATGGAATACTCACAAGACATCATAATGAACATGGTCGATGGGAGTAATGGTCTGAATAACAATCTGAACATATAAAACTTTCCCCAAAAATTCTTCTAGCATCAACTACTAAGCAACAATTATCATCATGAAGAGATTACAACAAAGGATATATAACAATTATTCATAGATGTGAATGACAGGGTTAGTGTTGTAGATGAGGATCAAGATGATCTGTATGATGCCTTGAGTGTTTGATGATGATGGCTTTGAATTCCACCCGCTGGAGGAGATGGATCCTCGGCAGAATCAGGCCTTCGAAGAGAGAAGGGTGCTCTCTATTTGACCCGACGACGTAAAGTCGTGGAATATTCAGGTTAAGGGTTCTAGGGGAGTATATGACAGGGGGTCCCTATGGGCCCCACACACTAGTGGAGAACCCCAAGGCATGTGCTAGTGTGAGCCCCATAGGCCTCCCCCAGGCATGGGCATGGACCCCCGGCTCTATCTCTTCATGCACATTGGCAATAAGAAATTTCTGCAGTTTTTCTGGCTCCATGGGGAAAAAATATGTCTCCTCATTTGACAATCTTTTGATCCTTTCTGATAGTTTTCCGACCCCCCCCCCCCCCAATCGGATTGGAAATTTGCAAAAATAAAGAGAGAAAATTGTAGAAGAATGATGCCATAATGTATAAAACATGATTATGAGCATTTTATACTAAGAAATAGCGATGTAAAATGGACGGATAAGATGTCATACATGGAAGTAACTAAGTATGAACTAAGCAGCGAAGACTTAGACATGCTAGAAGAGTGATATGCCAGAGCATAGAAATTACTAAGGAACTAAATTAGACTGTGTAGAGACAAAGTCTTCACATAGAACATGCAAAACACGACTAAATAAAGAGTTAGAACAGACAGATAAACACACATACAAAGTCTTCATAACGGCCACAATGTAGGAGAAAAACAACGACCAAGACCAATAGGAGTGAAGAAATCCCCCAAACACAACATAGTACATTGTGAAGGCATGCATTGGTCTTGGACACCTACACATTGCATGGAACCCATCCTCTCGTTCCACACCACAAGTGGGGCATATGTCAGAAAGCTCAAGATGACGGGAGAATTTATTTGCCCAAGTAGCTTGTGAGTTGGTCACAATCCACCAAGCAAACACGCGTACCTTCCGGGGAGGGGGGGTAGGGCACCCCCATATGGTCTTCCAGATGGCGCAACGACCATCCGGTGCCCTGCTCATGGCGGTGGCCGATGGACGCTCGCGCTCGTCCATGGAGAACCGATAGGCCGAATGAACAGTGAAGATACCGTTCTTCCCGGCGCCCAGGCGATGATGTCATCGGTGCAGAGCGGTGTGGTGCAGATGCTGTATATCGCATCGATGTCCGCCGGGAGGAAGTATCGGCGGAGGAGGTCCATGCGCCAGGACCCATCCGCCACGAGGAGCTCTGCCACTCTCCTCAGTTGGCAGGTGCCTTGCTGTGTGATAGGTTGGCGCGAGGGTTCCCTCGGTACCCATCGGTCGTGCCATATCTGTATGTTTTGGCCGTTGCCAACACGCCAAATGATGCCCTTATTCAAGAGCTCGAGGCCATACTGTAAGGCCTGCCAGGTCGAGGATACGTTCATCGAGAAAATTGTATCCTCGAGGCATCCGTCTGGGTAATACCGAGCTTTTAGTACCTGCGCCTTATTCTCTTTGAGGTAAGTTACTTAGACTCGCTCAATCACTTCGGGCAGATCCTGTTGTGATCTCTAGACCGATAAAAACTTGTTTCTCGACGAATCCACACTTTGGATGCTCGCAGAACGATGCCTAATCATATAGGGAATGCCAAGTCCTCTAGAGTAAAAAAATCAAGAGATCGACACCTCTACTTATTCACTGATGTTCAATCAGAACTCAGTTTATGGCTCAGGTGGTTTCCCTCACTTAGGATTGGCCACGAAAACGGAGGAGGGATGCTCTATGCAGCATGGGCAAAACAGAACTTGAGCAACCACCTGATCTAGCGGGGGTAGGGGTTATTTATAGCCGGAGTACTGCCTAGCGATTCCGGTGCACTCCCATCAATGGGCTACCGATAGCTGGCACAACAGTTCAAAATTCAAACTGCAAGCGAACGGGTTCTGAAAAACCTATGAAAACTTCAACGGCAAGTTTCCCAACTCCTTGGTGAGGAAACTAACCCAAGCGACATGACAAACTCCTCCAATTCTTCAGAAGCATTTGATTTAGTCACTAGAGCTAGTAGGCTCACCAAGAAGGAGATTTCCAAATCTTCGGTCTTTGAGTAGGAAGGGTTATGACTGAGCGCACACACAAAAAATTAAATTTTGGTTCACTTTTGACACCCACCCCCCTAATAGTATGGTTTGCCCTACCAACTCAATAAATAGTTAAAGAAACTAGCAAATAAAAGTTGCTCCTCGGCTTCCAAATCATAATCAGGCATTATGAAGACTTCAACGTTTCCTCAATATTTTAAGGCGTGGTAAACCTTCGATTAAACCAAATCCATAGGGACTTAAGACATGTGTACACTCGGTAAAACAAGGGACTGGATGCACTTACAGTTTTTTAGACACGTAAGGAGGTAAATTTCCCTAAACCACCCCACCATCGAAAGCCGTGGAATCAAGCGCAGCCGATGGAAATCGAGTGCCACATTGGAAACTTAGCTCTATCACCACCAAAATTTGAGCTCTTCCGCTATTGCGTGGCTCTTCCCTATTGCAGGTTCATCCACAGCCGCGGCCTTCATGATGCTGATCACCTCTGGCGTATCGGACACCTGCACCAAGTCGCCCCCTTCTCCCTCGCTACATGTTCCAAGCCCGAGGAGAGGACCAATAGCGGAGGCTGCTTCCATGTGGGGCCACTAGCGCCCGGTATGCGCTGTGTGTTCCGTAACCGGTAGGCGTTTAACGCACGGTAGGCCATGGAGGAGCTCGTCCAGGAAGGTGTTGCTGGGGAGGGGGTGGAGGACCTCACCGGGAAGGGCTCGTCGGGGAGAGGGCAGAGGAGTTCGGCCGGGGAAGGAGCTCGTCGGGGAGGAGGTGGAGGACTTTGCCGGGGAAGAGGGTGGGGCAGATCCGCTCAAGGTGAGATACACATTATTGGTGGGATTCGCAACACAAAACGAAGACAAAAATTATATCCCACTGACGAGTGGATGTCACACGTGGTAAAATTTGAAGGTTGTCTTTTTAGCGATTCTGAGTTTACACGTAGGGTGTGTAGCCTCAAAACAAAATAAAATGGAGTGGCCTCTAAATCGATTTAAATGGAACGATTTTGACGACTGTACTAGAGTTTCTCTACGGGGCTAGAGACGACCGCTCCCTCAAGGATAAATTTCGTGTTTTGACCCTTTTGACAAAGAATTTTAGGATCTGACCCCGGTTTCAAAAAAATTCAGGATTTGACCTTTTTGCTACCGCCAGGGGCTCTGGCGGTAGGATTAGACAACCTACCGCCAAAGCACATGGCGGTAGGGTGCCGACGGACGGGGACGGCGGCCGTTTGACTATGCTGACATGGATAAGTACCTACCGCCAGGGGGCCTGGCGGTAGGCTGTCTAACCCTACCACCAGATCCCCTGGCGGTAGGGTGTGGCAGGGTTTTGCCGTACAAACCTTCTGTAACGAAATGTTCAATGGACCTGGCGGTAGGTTTACCCTACCGCCATGGGGGCAGGCGGTAGGCTGTGTGACCCTACCACTAGGTCCCCTGGCGGTAGGGTCCTGTGTTTTTCCAGTGTAAAGCTTCTGTAACGAAAAATGCAAGGAGCCTGGCGGTAGGTGCGCCCTACCGCCATGGGGGTTGGCGGTAGGGTGTCTGACCCTACCTCCAGGGCCTTGGCGGTAGGGTGCTCTGTTTTGTTGTTTCTAGTTTATTTGGTTGCTTGTTTTTGAATTCAATATGACAGCAATATCACAACAAGTTTTACAAATATGACAGCAATATCACAGATTTTAAACAATTAAACTTGGGCATCACATAGATCCACATTAGATATCTTGTGCATATAACATTTCAAACAAACTTCAACGGAGTTCCACATGGTAGCAAACACATAGATCCACAAATAGCAAACACATAGTTCCACGTAGTTTCACAACCACTAGACAACTTCAACCAAACGAAGTTCAACCAAACTAAAAGAGACAAGTATCGAAGAGCATAATCAGTTGCTCCTTCCCCTCTTGGAGGTACGGTCCTCGTTACTCTTTGAACGAGTCTCTTCAGTCTTCTTCTTGGGCCGTCGAGGAACCGGTCTCTCGAAAGGGTCTGGACTCAGCAAATCCTTCTTCTTCAGATTCCTCTTCGGCAGCCGAGATGCTTGAGATGTTTGAGTTGGTGGAGGTCCATAATCTTCATCGTACTTCTCCTCCCCGTTTCTCTCATCGTCCTCCTCCTCCCCTTCTTCATGTGTGGCCTCCTCCTCCTCATCCTCTTCCTCCTCCTCCTCCTCCTCCCCAACCAACCTAGACGACGAGGGAGCATGGCTCGATGAGCCGATGAGACCCTGTGTGGCTACAGGCTGATAAGCCTCAACTGACCAAGCTCCAAAGACACCCAAGCAGCCCTACCACCATGCGACAACGCTGCACCTAACTTCTGCACTCACAATGAAACAAGGTCATAATAAGTATCAGATGGACTGATTGCAAGTGAACAAGATGCATCTGTTCCGAGGAGGCTGAAATTGTACCTTCATCGTCCCCCTCACTCTGTTCTCCGATTGTACGCTCCCGGGGAGATTACCTAGTGCATCTGAGGCTTCAAAGATGCATCTGTTCAGCTCACCGGACTGCAACGGCATAAGTCAGTCACGATGATGAATAAAATATTTTAAATACAACCGTCGGTTCGAACTTACCACTCTGTTGATGAGGGGTGCAAACTCCCTAAATTCACTGTGCATGTCTCTGATGCCGGTCTGGTATGCCTGTCCATCGGGGTCATCCCTCTCCAGCTCCGTGATGTCTTCCGCCGTCCACCGTGGCCTGAGACGAAGACGGTGCTTCTGGCCATCATCGTACCACCTCATGTGTCGGCCCAGGTAAGCATCCCAGTCAGTCACTTTCCTCTCCCCATCTTTACGGAACCTCCGTCGGTTCCACTCCGTCACATGAGTTTTATGCTCCTCTCCCCAGTCTGTGATCGACTGATTCTTCTGCCGGCTCATCCTGCAAGGCATAAGCAACAAGAATCATCATAAGCGCAATAAGATCATCATAAGCAACAAGAAACATGATAATCATAATGAAATCATGGGCACGGAGAACAAAGCGCTCACAGGTGGAGCGCGTGGCCGCCGGTATCGGTGGGCTGGCCCGGTGGGGTATGCTGATAAATCCCAAACTGCGTGGCCACGCGGTGTGGCAAGTGCCACTCGACGGCGTACACACAGATCATGGGCACGATGCACCGCCAGAGACCACGATCCGCATCGCACATCACGTTCAGATCAAAGTCCCACTCTCGGTCTTGTCGATACGGCCACCAGTTTACCTATTACATATACATTGGTAAGTTTGCACTCTCGGTCAAAAGTGAAATCAAAGAGAAAGGTGTTGAGCGAGTTCATATACCTGCGTATGCGTCAAAGCGTCTAACTCGTTGGTGTAGGTCTTGTACGAAGTCTTGTTTAGGCCCGTGTAGAGTTTGACAACGTCCCACTCGTAAGCTACGGGTCGCCGTCTTCGCTATAGTCTTCCCATGGGCGTCTTCGCAACTTCTCCGGACGCCCCACCCGCAGCCGCTCCCACATCCAAATGGAGAAGGCCCAGACAAAGCCACCCATATTGGACTTGTCTCCCGTCCTCTGCGTTGCGTCGTCAAGCTGCAAAACATCACATGAGGATCAGATATAAGAAAATGTCATGGACACACTTTCGTAGGGAGGTACGCAATTAGACACTCTCTTACCGAACGGTATAGGTAGGCGAGAGATGCGGTCCACCAACTGTACCCTGCATCTCAGTCCGCTAGGAAGAATAGATACACCCAGTTGGCAGAGTTCCCGGAGCTGTCTGGAAACACGACCTCCGAGAGAATATACCACAGATAGGCCCTCGCGTACAACTCCACAGTCGCCTCATCTGCGCCTTGGGGGCATGTCTTCCGGTGCTCCGAGAGCCAGGTCAACGGCACACCGGATGTACGTTACTCTTGGCACCAGGGCAATCGCCGATGAGGGTGGTGACCCTCTCCTGCCAGTTGGTCCTCTCCACTCGACCGGTGAGTGCATGACCCTCGATCGGCATGGCAGTAATCATCCCCCAGTCCTCTAGGGTCACCGTCATCTCCCCGCATGGCAGATGGAAAGAATGGGTCTCCGGTCGCCACCGGTCAATCAGAGCTGTGAGAGCTGCGTGGACAAGCGTCGGCGGCTGACGCTTGAACTGCAACACGAAACCCAACAGACGTGCTTTCTTGAAGAACGCGCCAGAAGCGCCGTCGTGAGTCCATATGCCCATGAACCCCGTGACCCCTCATGCGCAGTGGCTGGAGCATCTGTCAAACAGTGAACGCAAAAAGTTAGGAAATCATTTTCATCAATCCGAAAACTTTGATCAATATTTCATTCATATCACTTACCTCTCCGTTCTCTATGAAACGGGCACGATGACCCTTGTCGAATGCCCAGTCCAGCATGGAGTACCGTTGGCCGATGTTGTCCGCAAGAGGTGGCCGCCTTAATAGAGTTTCATAAATAAAATCACCATAAGCATAAGCATACATAAACAAACAATGAACTCAAATCATATCAAAATGCATCATATCAAAATAAAATTTTAAGCATATTCCTCCAACAACATCTACTACACATGATGAATCAAATCATATCAACATGCATCATATAAAAAAAACCTCCAACATACATCATATCTTCATATTTTTAAATAAAATTTTCCAAACAACATCTTCATATCATCATATCAACATGCATCATCAAAATAGGGTTCATCTTCACACTAGATCATATCATCATATCAACATGCATCATCAAACTAGGGTTCATCCTCATATCAACATTACATCATAATTTTTTAACAAAAAAATTATGAACTAGGGTTCATCTTCACACTAACATATGAACTATTGATTAGAGTTCATATCCAATACCACTAGTTACTAAAGAACTAAGAACTACAACTACAATCAATCTTCGGTGAAAAAAATCCAATCTATGTTAAAAAATATGAGAGATTTCAAGCAAATAATGCGTCGAATCGGAAGCAAGTTTGCAAAAACTAATTGAAGGGATTGGAGGAGCTTACGTTTCTCTCTTCGGGGCCATCTCGATCCGCAAAACGTGAAGAATCGGTGAAGATCCGAGGGGGGAGTGGAGGAGATGAGAGAGGGAGAGAGGGGCGACTTGGGGGAGAAAATGAGGAACTGCTGACGCGGGGGGGGGGGGGGGGGGGGGGGGGGGTGGGGAGATGGGCAGGGGTGCGGGGGTTTCGGGGCAAATAACTGCCCGGACCCTACCACCAGGGGCTCTGGCGATAGGGTTAGACAGGCTACCGCCAGGCCCCCTGGCGGTAGGGTGCGACGGAGGGGGACAGCGGCCGTTTCCGCGTGCTGACGTGGATAAGTACCCTACCGCCAGGGGTCTTGACGGTAGGCTGTCTAACCCTACCGCCAGCGCCCTTGACGGTAGGAAAAAGGGTCAAATCCCGAAAAAAATTTAAACCAGGGTCAGATCCTGAAATTCTTTGTCAAAACGGTCAAAACACGAAATTTTGCCGAAGAGTGCATCGTAACAGCTCAAACAACTGTACTGACCATCCACAATTCAACGCCAAACGAGGACGTTGGGCGTCGTGGTAAGCCAAATTAGAATGGAGTACATGAGTATATGTACATGAGTCATTTAGCAAAGAGACAGCATACCACGTCGGTTGTCGTGGTTGGCATTCTTGCCAGCAAAAATTAGAGCTTCGAAAGATCTGAAAACAAATCCCAATCATTCGAGCAGGCACAGCTAGCACATGCCCACTTGCTTAGTTAAAGATTTGAGAAAGAACGGAATCAAGGTATACGTGATCTCCATGACCAAACATCAGACAACTTCAAGGAGACCATGTCATCCACTAACCTATACTATAAATAGGAGAGAAACGAGCCATTTGCTTCTCACACCTCCATAGCCCAAGCACCAAGAGCTTAATCGGTCACTCGCGCCTAGCAATTAGCTAGCTAGGTAGCGATGGGGCACACAAGGGCAGCGGTGCTAGCGGTGGTGCTCGCCGTCGCCGTGCTTGGGCTTGCCACCGACGGCCAGGCGCAGCTGCAGAACGGGTTCTACACGGGCAAGTGCCGCGGCAACGACGTGGAGGCGGTCGTCCAGGGTATCGTCAAGGCCCGCTTCGCCAGCAACAGCGACATTGTCGCCCACCTCCTACGCCTGCTGTTCCACGAGTGCGGCGTCAATGTATGTATATATATACTAATGTGTTTGGTTCATACTCCTACGTGCGCGCCATGATTTCTTCTACCTCCATAGTACAAGATCGACTAACGTGTTTGTCTTCGACCATACCTGCGTAGGGCTGCGACGGTGGGCTGTTGATCAACGGCACCGGCACAGAAAAGACGGCAAAGCCGAACCTGAGTGTGAAGGGCTACGAGCTCATCACCGCCATCAAGACGGAGCTCGAGAAGCGGTGCCCCGGGATCGTATCCTGCTCCGACATCGAGGTGCTCGCAACCAGGGACGCGGTCGCCGCGTCCACGGGGCGAAGATACGCGGTGCGCACAGGGCGCAGGGACAGCCGGCGGTCCGTAGCCACCGACGTGAATCTTCCCGGGCCAGATGACACGGTCCCCAAGGCAGCCGCTTTCTTCCGCAACCTCGGCCTCAGCTCGGACGACATGGTCGTTCTGCTGGGCGCGCACACGGTCGGCGTCACGCACTGCAGCATGATCAAGAGGAGCCGTCTGTACAGCTACGGCGGCAAGGCCGGAGCAACGGACCCGAGCATGGACCCGAACACCGCGGCCACATACAAGAGATATCCGTGCCCCGACACGGCGTCGTCCGACAACACCATCCTGTACCTCGACGACCGGTCCAGCGCGTCCAAGGTGGACAACAGCTTCTACAAGATGCTGCAGCAGCGCCGTGGCGTGCTCATGGTCGACCAGAACCTCTACAACGACAGCTCCACGCGGTGGATGGTCGACAGGCTCGCCAACACCGACCACTTCACCTGGCTCTTCCCACAGGCCCTAGTCAAGCTGGGGGAGGTCAAGGTGCTTACCGGCACACAGGGAGAGGTCCGCAGGGTCTGCAGCAAGTTCAACTGATGAGATCATAATCATTTTCTGAGGAGACATCAATTAATGGTGTGCCTGTTGTGTTTATTTCCGGTCGGATTGGTGGTATCTTTTTTCTCCCTTTTTTTGGTTTTGGTCGGATTCATCTCGATGTACTCCGTTCTGACCACACGTTCGATTCATTTAATTTGTGTTCCATTGAATAATTTCTAATAACATGAACGATTAAGATCAACAGTAAGATAATTGATATTATGCATATATACATTTCAGTCGCTTATCCGTACTATATAAAAGACCTAGCTAGTTGGTAATCATGGTGTTTCTGACATCACTCATTTATGACCGTTCATCTGCATCTACCACATGACGGTAGTTGTGGTGTTGCAAGAGAACCGTCACTCTGTTTCACGTTTGCAGAAAACCCCTTGGTCTCTCGAGACCCGCCCCTTAGGACGTGTTTGGTTGCCTGCATTCGGCCCAACCAGATCCACGCGGAAAAAATCCGGCCTGTTTGGTAGCCCGCATACCTGTTCGGCCTGCATCGCACGGAGTTTAAATCACCTACTAGCCAAGCCCAACAGCTACGCCCGAATCGGCAGTTTCTGGAGAGCCAGGCTCGGCCGAAGCAGGGGAGGGGAACGCGGCGCTGAGCTCGTAAAACCAGGGAGATGCCGCGAGCTTGCGCGCGTCTTCGTAAAATCGGTGGGAGGATTTCGGCTCACCTCCCGCCGATTCGGTAGCCCCTATTTAGCCCTCTCCTATCACTGCCCAAAGTCCCGCCACCCTTCTCCCCCCTTTCAAGCTTTCCCGCCAACGCGCATCGGCACCGACGAGCAGGTACGCGGCGCTCCTTCACAGGTGGGCGGTCCACGACGGCGGCGACTCCTGTCCTCAACTTCTCCGATCGTTCCCGCGTCCACCTCGAGCACGTAAGCGGCGCTCCTTCACCGGCGGGCGGTCCACGGCGGCGGCTACTCCTGTGCTCAACTTCTCCGACTCATGGCCTCTGTGAGTTCAATCACCCTCTTCTCTCTGTTCATTGTACCTAGATCTGAGAGCATGTGGTCGTAGGGTTTGATGTGCTAGCATGTGGTAGGGCTGATTCATGCAGTTCGTGTGCTATGCTTACTGTCAATGCGGTAGATTGTCATGTTGTGCTAGACCCAAGATCTTAGTCAGGCCCTTGTCCTGTCCGACAACCATTATGGTGCGTCCTATGTCGAGGACTCCCAACCCCCCTCGATGGGCATATGCCTCCTGATTCAGATGTGTTCAAGGTATCACCCGCTGGTTCTCTTTTTGTGCCTGTTGTGCTCGTTGCGCCAACTACTGCTGCCGCTGCACTGATGGCAGCCACAAAGGCAAAGAAGGATGGTAGGGGGAACAATATGAAGCGGCAGCCGTTCATGTCCACGTTCGTGCTGAACAAGATGAGTGAGCTCATCTCTAGTGGGTTTATGACTGACAAGTGCTACTTCTTGAGGCTGCGTTAGTTTTTCCCTTGAAGAGGAGAGGGTGGTCAAGCAAAGTAGAGATAAGTATTTCCCTTTGTTAAGAACCAAGTTATCAATCCAAAGAGGAGGAACACACAAGTCACCGATGTCTACTACACAACCTTCTTCTTGTAGACATTGTTGGGCCTCCAAGTGCAGAGGTTTGTAGGACAGTAGCAAATTTCCCTCAAGTGGATGACCTAAGGTTTATCAATCCATGGGAGGCGTAGGATAAAGATGGTCTCTCTCAAACAACCCTGCAACCAAATAACAAAGAGTCTCTTGTGTCCCCAACACACCCAATACAATGGTAAATTGTATATGTGCACTAGTTCGGCGAAGAGATGGTGATACAAGTGCAATATGGATGGTAGATATAGTTTTTGTAATCTGAAAATATAAAAACAGCAATGTAACAAGTAATAAAAGTGAGAAAAAACGGTATTGCAATGCGTTGAAACAAGGCATAGGGCTCATACTTTCACTAGTGCAAGTTCTCTCAACAATAATAACATAACTGGATCATATAACTATCCCTCAACATGCAACAAAGAGTCACTCCAAAGTCACTAATAGCGGAGAACAAACGAAGAGATTATTGTAGGGTACGAAACCACCTCAAAGTTATCCTTTCTGATCAATCTATTCAAGAGTCTGTAGTAAAATAACACGAAGCTATTCTTTCCCGTTCGATCTATCATAGAGTTCATACTAGAATAACACCTTAAGACACAAATCAACAAAAACCCTAATGTCACCTAGATACTCCAATGTCACCTCAAGTATCCGTGGGTATGATTGTACGATATGCATCACACAATCTCAGATTCATCTATTCAACCAACACAAAGAACTTCAACGATTGCCCCAAAGTTTCTACCGGAGAGTCAAGACGAAAACGTGTGCCAACCCCTATGCATAAGTTCACAAGGTCACTGAACCCGCAAGTTGATCACCAAAACATACATCAAGTAGATCACGTGAATATCCCATTGTCACCACAGATAAGCACATGCAAGACATACATCAAGTGTTCTCAAATCCTTAAAGATTCAATCCGATAAGATAACTTCAAAGGGAAAACTCAATCCATTACAAGAGAGTAGAGGGGGAGAAACATCATAAGATCCAACTATAATAGCAAAGCTCGCGATACATCAAAGTCGTGCCATATCAAGAACATGAGAGAGAGAGAGATCAAACACATAGCTACTGGTACATACCCTCAGCCCCGAGAGTGAACTACTCCCTCCTCGTCATGGAGAGCGCCGGGATGATGTAGATGGCCACCGGTGATGGATCCCCCCTCCGGCAGGGTGCCGGAACAGGGTCCCGATTGGTTTTTGGTGGCTACAGAGGCTTGCGGCGGCGGAACTCCTGATCTAGGTTATGTTTTGGAAGTTTTGGTATATATAAGAGATGTTGGCGTTGGGAACAAGTCAGGGGGTCTCCGAGGCGGCCACGAGATAGGGGGGCGCGCCCAGGGGGGTAGGGCGCACCCCCCACCCTCGTGGGTGCCTCGGGACTCTTCTGGTCCATCTCCGATACTCCGTGGGCTTCTTCTGGTCCAAAAATAATCTCCGTGAAATTTCAGGTCAATTGGACTCCGGTTGATTTTCCTTTTCTGTGATACTCAAAATCAAGGAAAAAACAGAAACTGGCACTGGGCTCTAGGTTAATAGGTTAGTCCCAAAATAAATATAAAAGAGTATATTAAAGCCCATTAAACATCCAAAACAGATAATATAATAGCATGAATACTTCATAAATTATAGATACGTAGGAGACGTATCAACATCCCCAAGCTTAATTCCTGCTCGTCCTCGAGTAGGTAAATGATAAAAGAAATAATTTATGAAGTGTGAATGCTAGCAGGTGCACAAGTTTGATCAATGATAATTTCAATCACCTTTTCTAGCATAATTATATGTCATAACAGAGCTCATCTCATAAAACTTCTCATGATCAAGTAACAAGCTATTCACATGTTAAAGCATAGACCACAAACTTTCCTGAAAACTAACAAACTATGTTCTCAGTCATCAAACAAATGCAATTCATCTTATTTTCAGGAAGGGTCTATGTAAGAGCTTTGATTTAGCAAATCCCACATACTCAACATCATATAGTCTTCCATGATTGCTACCACTCAAAGCATATTTTTAGAACAAATAGCATCCATCGAACACAGAGAAAGATAGGGTCTTAATGTTTCGCCTCCCAACTTACTTACCATATAGATAATTGTCAACAATAATAATTCATTATCAAATATATTTGAATGGCCATATATGCTTAGATCTTTCCCCATCACATGATGCTTTCCAACTAAAGAGTAGGTTGGAATGAGAAGGAATACTACTGACTCTTGCATAAAAGTAAAAGATAGGCCCTTCGCAGAGGGAAGCAGGGATTTGCAGAGGTGCCAGAGCTTAAAGCTTTAAAACAGATATGAAAATAATTTTGAGAGGTATGCTCTCATTGTCAACATAACGACCAAGAGTTCCCAATATCTTCCATACTAGATACATTATAGGTGGTTCCAAACAGAATGGTAAAGTTTTTACTCCCCCTCCACCAACAGTCACACTCCACGGCTTGTCCGAAACAACGAGTGCCGTCCAACTATCAACAATCCTGGGGTAATTTTGTTTAAATTATTTGTGATTTTGTTTTTGATCTTTTGAGCATAGGACTGGGCATCCCAGTTACCAGCCACTTTCTCGTGAATGATGAGCGGAGTCCACTCATCATGAGAATAACCCACCTAGCATGGAAGATACTAACAACCCCTAATCACTACATGAGCGATTCGGGCATACAAAACGGATTATTATTTGAAGGTTTAGAGTTTGGCACATGCAAATTTACTTGAAACGGCAGGTAAATACCGCATATAGGTAGATATGGTGGACACTCATGGCAGAAACTTGGTTCAAGGATTTTGGATGCACAAGCAGTATTCCTGCTTAGTACAGAAATTTTGGCTAGCAAAGGATTCTAAATAGCAAGCACCACATGTTGGAGGATCCATAACAATATAACTTATATACAAATATACCCAAGCATAACTCATTATGTTGTCTTCCTTGTCCAACTTTAACTAATTTTCTCAGGTTTGAAAATAATTAATGGGGCTCACAATCATAGAAGATGTCCAAGATAGTATATTTATATGTGAAATCTCTCTTCCTTCAATATTCTTTCATGAATTGTTCAAGTGACCAATACAATGTTTGCTAACCTTCAATAAATTTACCACCTCTACTTCTTATATGTGAAGTCATTATTCCCCATGGGATAAGCATACGAAACATATATAATTTCAGATTTATGATATTCAAATCATTCAACCATTTACTCATAGGATATAAGTGAATCACACGAGTAAATGACAAACTACTCCAAAAAGATATAAGTGAAGATCAATGAGTAGTTAAATAATTATGTAGCTATGTGAAGACTCTTTCTCATTTAAGAATTTTAGATCTTGGGATATTATTCAAACAACAAGCAAAACAAAATAAAACGACATTTCAAGGATAGCACACATCAAGTGAAGAAGCAAAAACTTAGGTTCAACCGATACTAACCGATAATTGTTGAAGAAGAAAGGTGGGATGCCTACCGGGGCATCCCCAAGCTTAGATGCTTGAGACTTCTTGAAATATTATCTTGAGATGCCTTGGGCATCCCCAAGATTGAGCTTTTATGTCTCCTTAATTCCTTTTATATCTCGGTTTCCCTAAATCTCAAATACTTCATCCACACAAAACTCAACAAGAACTCGTGAGATAAGTTAGTATAAACCAGTGCAAAAACCTTATCATTCTCTACTGTAGCAAATCACAAAAATTATTATTCAATATTTCATAGTAAATGTCTCTGCATATTTAATACTCCTATCCTCAAATAGAATCATTAAACAAGCAAACATATGCAAACAATGCAAACATAACAGCAATCTGCCAAAACAGTACAGCCTGTAAAGAATGCAAGAGTATCAATACTTCCCTAACTCCAAACATTATGAAATTCTACCACACTGTAGAAAATTTATCATAGCTTATTATGCAAAAAGTTTCAAAATTTTATCATATTCTGGCTTTTCTAGGGAATTCTTGCAACAGCGATAAACTTTCTGCTTTGAAACAGCAACATGTATACTTGCAAAATAAGCATGGTAAAGGCTATCCTTGACATTTTTATTTAAAAGAAAGATGCAAAACATTATTCTAAATAACAGCAAGCAAATCTTAACGAAACAAAATGACGCTCCAAGCAAAACACATATCATGTGGTGAATAAAAATGTAGCTCCAAGTAAAGTTACCGATGAACGAAGACGAAAGAGGGGATGCCATCCGGGGCATCCCCAAGCTTAGGCTCTTGGTTGTACTTGAATATTACCTTGGGGTGCCTTGGGCATCCCCAAGCTTAGTCTCTTGCCACTCCTTATTCCATAGTCCATCGAATCTTTACCCAAAACTTGAAAATTTCACAACACAAAACTTCAACAGAAAACTCGTAAGCTCCGTTAGTATAAGAAAATAAATCACCACTTTTGGTACTGTTGTGAACTCATTCTTTATTTATATTGGTGTAATATCTATTGTATTCCAACTTCTATGTGCTTCATACCCTCCGATACTACTCATAGATTCATCAAAATAAGCAAACAACACATAGAAAACAGAATCTGTCAAAAACAGAACAGTCTGTAGTAATCTGTAACTCCCGAATACTTCTATAACTCCAAAAATTCTGAAATAAATTGGTGGACGTGAGAAATTTGTCTATTAATCTTATTAAAAAAGAATCAACTTAAAAGCACTCTTCTGTAAAAAGTGACAGCTAATCTCGTGAGCGCAAAGTTTCTGTTTTTTATAGCAAGATCACATAAACTTTCACCCAAGTCTTCCCAAAGGTTCTACTTGGCACTTTATTGAAACAAAAGCTATAAAATATGATTACTACAATAGATTAATCATGTGGAAACACCAAAACAGTAGGTATAAATGTTGGGTTGTCTCCCAACAAGCGTTTTTCTTTATTGCCTTTCTAGCTAGGCAAGATGATGACAATGATGCTCACATAAAAGATAAGAATTGAAACATAACGGGAGCATCATGAAGCATATGAATAGCACAGTTAAGCCTAACCCACTTCCTATGCATAGGGATTTTGTGAGCAAACAATTTATTGGAACAAGAATCAACTAGCATAGGAAAGCAAAACAAGCATAATTCAAGATATTCAACACATAGAGAGGAAACTTGATATTATTGCAATTCCTACAAGCATATATTCCTCCCTCACAATAATTTTCAGTAGCATCATGAATGAATTCAACAATATAACCATCACACAAAGCATTCTTTTCATGATGCACAAGCATAGAAATTTTATTACTCCCCACATAAGCAAATTTATTCTCATCAATAGTAGTGGAAGCAAACTCAACAAAATAACTATCATGTGAAGCATAATCCAATTGAAAATTAAAATCATGATGAAAAGTTTCATGGTTATCTTTACTCTTTATAGCATAGGTGTCATCACAATAATCATCATAAATAGGAGGCATGCTTTCATCATAATAAATTTGCTCATCAAAACTTGGGGGACTAAACATATCATCTTCATCAAACATAGCATCCCCAAGCTTGTGGCTTTGCATATCATTAGCATCATGGGTATTCAAAGAATTCATACTAACAACATTGCAATTATGCTCATCATTCACATATTTTATGCCAAGCATTCTATGTAATTCTTCTTCTAGTACTTGAGCACAATTTTCCTTCCCATCATTTTCACGAAAGACATTAAAAAGATGAAGCATATGAGGCACCCTCAATTCCATTATTTTTTAGTTTTCTTTTATAGGCTAAACTAGTGATAAAACAAGAAGCAAAAAGATTCGGTTGCAAGATCTAAAGATATACCTTCAAGCACTCACCTCCTCGACAACGGCGCTAGAAAAGAGCTTGATGTCTACTACACAACCTTCTTCTTGTAGATGTTGTTGGCCCTCCAAGTGCAGAGGTTTGTAGGACAGTAGCAAATTTCCCTCAAGTGGATGACCTAAGGTTTATCAATCCATGGGAGGCGTAGGATGAAGATGGTCTCTGTCAAACAACCCTGCAACCAAATAACAAAGAGTCTCTTGTGTCCCCAACACACCCAATACAATGGTAAATTGTATAGGTACACTAGTTAATGAAGAGATGGTGATACAAGTGCAATATGGATGGTAGATATAGGTTTTTGTAATCTGAAAATATAAAAACAGCAAGGTAACAAGTAATAAAAGTGAGAGAAAACGGTATTGCAATGCGTTGAAACAAGGCCTAGGGTTCATACTTTCACTAGTGCAAGTTCTCTCAACAATAATAACATAACTGGATCATATAACTATCCTTCAACATGCAACAAAGAGTCACTCCAAAGTCACTAATAGCGGAGAACAAACAAAGAGATTATTGTAGGGTATGAAACCACCTCAAAGTTATCCTTTCTGATCAATCTATTCAAGAGTCTGTAGTAAAATAACACGAAGCTATTCTTTCCGTTTGATCTATCATAGAGTTTGTACTAGAATAACACCTTAAGACACAAATCAACCAAAACCCTAATGTCACCTCAAGTATCCGTGGGTATGATTATATGATATGCATCACACAATCTCAGATCCATCTATTCAACCAACACAAAGAACTTCAAAGAGTGCCCCAAAGTTTCTACCGGAGAGTCAAGGCGAAAACGTGTGCCAACCCCTATGCATAAGTTCACAAGGTCACTGAACCCGCAAGTTGATCACCAAAACATACATCAAGTAGATCACGTGAATATCCCATTGTCACCATAGATAAGCACATGCAAGACATACATCAAGTGTTCTCAAATCCTTAAAGATTCAATCCGATAAGATAACTTCAAAGGGAAAACTCAATCCATTACAAGAGAGTAGAGGGGGAGAAACATCATAAGATCCAACTATAATAGCAAAGCTCGCGATACATCAAGATCATGCCATATCAAGAACACGAGAGAAAGAGATCAAACACATAGCTACTGGTACATACCCTGAGCCCTGAGGGTGAACTACTCCCTCCTCGTCATGGAGAGCGCTGGGATGATGAAGATGGCCACCAGTGATGGATCCCCCCTCCGGCAGGGTGCCGGAATAGGGTCCCAATTGGTTTTTGGTAGCTACAGAGGCTTGCGGCGGTGGAACTCCCGATCTAGGTTATGTTTTGGAAGTTTGAGTATATATAAGAGATGTTGGCGTTGGGAACAAGTCAGGGGGTCTCTGAGGCGGCCACGAGATAGGGGGGGCGCGCCCAGGGGGTAGGGCACCCCCACCCTCGTGGGTGCCTCGGGACTCTTCTGGTCCATATCCGATACTCCGTGGGCTTCTTCTGGTCCAAAAATAATCTCCGTGAAATTTCAGGTCAATTGGACCCCGTTTGGTTTTCCTTTTCTGCATACTCAAAAACAAGGTAAAAGCAGAAACTGGCACTGGGCTCTAGGTTAATAGGTTAGTCCCAAAAATAATATAAAAGAGTATATTAAAGCCCATTAAACATCCAAAACAGATAATATAATAGCATGAATACTTCATAAATTATATATACGTAGGAGACGTATCAGTCACCAATGGTTGCACCTACACAAACAGACAAATACTTGCACCCAACGCTATAAAGGGGTTGTCAATTCCTTCACGGATACTTGCAAGGATGAGATCTGATAGACGTAGGTATAAAAGATAAATAAAAGTGTAAAATAAAGTAAAGGTAAATAAATTGCAGCAAGGTATTTTTGGGTTTTTAGTTTTGTAGATCTGAAAATAATATGATAAAAGATAGACCAATGGGCCATAGTTTTCACTAGAGGCTTCTCTCTTGAAAGAAAGCATACGGTAGATAAACAAATTACTGTTGAGCAACTGATAGAAAAACGCAAAGTTATGATGATATCTAAGGCAATGATCATGAATATAGGCATCACGTCTGTGTCAAGTAAACCAACTCCTTCCCTACTATTATTCCACACATCGACCCCTTTATTCATCTTGTTAACTTAATACACTAGATGCATGCATAATAGAGTTCAGAGAAAACTCAAATAATATTCATAGATAATCTGATCATAAATTCACAATTCATCGGATCTCAACAAACGCACCGCAAAAGAAGATCGAGGAGAACATTGTATTGAAGATCGAAGAGAGAGAAGAAGCCATCTAGGATTACATCGAATAGATCTCCAAGAACTTCGAATAGACCTAACCCGCCATCTTATGTTAATGTAAGGTACTGAGACATTGTATCATCCATGCACCTCGTGCATCCGCAGTATCCGTGGAACACCTGGCCTAAGGTGTACCCATAACCGAGATAGTCATGCACCGTCGTCATCAGCACGACTCTCATTTAGAAATAATCTCCTGTGCTGGCGTCCTATGTCTTGACCGGCGATTTCCATAACGTGTCTAGCTCCTATTTCAGAAGCCCCAGATACAGGTTAATATTATTTCCCATTTTTTCGGCCCTTGAATCAGCATGCTCCTGTGTATGTACTTTGTCTTCATGCACTTCCATGGGGGGAGGTTGTACATCCATACAAAGACGGGCCATGTGTTGTGGTTGGTGTTCTGGTTTCCAAACGGATTCATGCCATCAGTACTCGCGCCAAGCACGACGTTCCTTGCATCTTCTGTGAAAAATCGATATTCGGCCTTGAATGCTCTTCACTGGCTAGCATCTGCGAGGTGTCTCAGCTTCGGATCATCTCCCTCGTTAGGCTTCTTCCTCTCCACATGCCAGCGCATGAGCTTTGCTTCCTTAGGATCTACGAAATACCACTGCAGACGGGGAGTGATCGGAAAGTACCATACAACTTTATGAGGAGCTTTCTTTCCGTCCTTCTTGTATCGAGAAGCATTACACACTGGACAACTAGTTTTTTCCGCGTGCTCCTCCCAATAAATGATGCAATCGTTGATGCATGCATGGTATCTAATGTGCGGTAGATCAAGAGGGCAAAAAATTTTCTTGGCCTCCTTGACACTAGTAGGACACAGGTTCTCCACGGGAAGAACTTTATTATGTAGATACTTCAAATGCTCATCCAGGCTTTTGTCTGTCCATTTGTTTTTGGCCTTCGTGTTTAGAAGTTCGAGCGTGAAACTCAAGCGGGTCACCTTGGGATTGCAACTGTCATACAATGGAGTCTTTGAGTCTACTTCCAGTTGCGCCAGCTTGGCCTCCTCTCTAGAAGTAACTCTGTCGCTAGTCGTGCTGTTGCGAAGCAGGTCTCGAACATGAGGGTCCTGCACAACTGAACTTAGTAGCATTGAAGACTGCGGCGTGTCTGCCACCTCTTCTCCGCCATGTCTCGACTCTTGTTCGCCATGTCCGAAATCTTCTCCGCCACCATGTCCGGACTCTTCCCCGGCGATTGGTCATCTCTTCGTGTCGATTGGTCATCTCTTTGTCTAGACCCATGTCGTTATTCCCTGCCATGTGGATGTCCTCATCATCATCTTCACTTATCCACCGAGTATAGCCATCCATGAAACCATTCATGAGCAGGTGCGCCTTCAAACTGCCATGATCAAAAGGGTCCAAAATGATTCCTTCTTTGCATCTTGTACACGGACATCTACTCCCAGTCCGATTATTTGCATACATGTCCATCACCGCAGATTGCAAGTATCGCTCCACCTTCCTTCCACTCACCTTCATGACCGACTGCACGGTATAATAAGCAAAAGGATTATAAACACATGCATGTATCAAAGTCATACAAAAATTAGGCATGACCTTGTCTAAAAATAGGACATATTGAGTTTGCTCGAAATTCGCCGAAACGGAAATAAATCGACATTTTGGCAAAACATAAGCAACTCAGGGGTCATGTGACTCGCACAAATCCCTTCATATCGCAAACACACATATTCACATTCTTGAAATGCATAGCTTTTTACACACCTATCTCCCGAGAGAGATCGAGCACGGTTAGATGAGGCCTTCGCTACCTATAGGGATCGAAAGTGGATGGCTATATAGGTAGCT
This sequence comes from Aegilops bicornis, assembly GCA_021605145.1. Lineage (NCBI taxonomy): Eukaryota > Viridiplantae > Streptophyta > Magnoliopsida > Poales > Poaceae > Aegilops > Aegilops bicornis. The sequence continues at coordinate 673,118,825 of CM038673.1, read as the reverse complement.
AGATCTAGTTGTTGGGAGGAGAGATGACTCTAGCTAACTAATGGAGAGGGAGAGAGATTAGCTATGTACCTATGAGACAAATCTAGGAGTGGGAAAGCGATATATATGTATGGAAGGAGGGAGAGCCAAATAAATGAGGAAGATAGAGAAGAGAGGCCATTTATGGAGGAGAATTATGGTGGAGGGGGGCATTAATGGGAAAAGAAGAGAGGTAGAAGGAAGAGATAAGAAGGGCAATAATGGAGGAGAAGTAACTTAGAGAGGGCAGAGGGGAAAGGAGGGGAGATGAAGGGGGAGGGGGAGAGGGGGTGGGTGAAAAGGTGGCACCAGCCACGCCTAGCAGTAGCGCTGTATTCTTGACGGTGCTACTGCTATGGTGCTTAGTAGTAGCGCCTGTTAGACACAGTGCTACTACTAAGCGAGTAGCGCCCGTTAGGCACAACGCTACTACCAAGCGATGCCCAATAGTAGTAGCGGTTTTGTAAGAGCACGCGCTACTACTACAACTAGCGTTGGTGGGCTCGTTGGGTCCCACTTAGCAGTAGCGTGACAAGTATTTCCAGCGCTATTGCTAAGTCCTCACTTGTAGCGCTCTCCAAACCCAACGCTACTGCTAATTAGCAGCAACACTTTATGTTTTCCCGCGCCCGTACTGATGTTCTACCTATAAGCGTTTCCCTAGTAGTGGATCGTTCTGGAGGTAGAGTACTACACCGGCCATGTCGACGCGTTAGCTCACTGCCCCCTTGTTTTTCACACTGATTACCATTGCCTACTTCCCAGCTAACACATGCCTGATAGACTTTTTTACTTTGTTACTAATCTAATTTAAAACTCAGTGGGGGCTCCCCCACTGTCACTGGCCCCTAAAAAACATTGCCTACTCGCAACTAACAACGCTTGTGCTTCTTTCTTAGGACCATCCCAAAGACGCCAAGTTCCTCAACACACCCATCCAGAGCTACAACCAGATGCTACACATCTTCTCCTTCCGGCTGGCAACCAGCAAGCATGCCATGGGCTCCAGTGAGCCTCTCGGTTCTCCCATGCCGGAGTTCCCAGGCACCCCGGACGTAGAGGCAGTCCTTGATGGCCCGGACAAGCCATTTGAGCATGTCCCTATGGTCGATAGGAAGAGGAAGAGGGGCGGCCTGATGGAGGAGGAGATCAGTGTCTTCACCAGCATGACTAAGGCCGCGAAGTAGGTGGAAACCACCATTAGGGAGAGCAAGTCCATCGACGTCCACCCTGACATGTACAATGCCGTCATGGAGCAAGGTGACTTCAGCGATGAGGCTCTCATGGCAGCTCTGAGCCCCCAGCTGGGCAACAAGGCCCAGGGAGTTGGGTTTGTTGCGACGGTAGAAGCCCACAGGGTGCTCTGGCTCAGGAGCTGGCTGGGCAAGTACTACTACTAGAGCTTGCTGCTGGTTAGCGCGTGCATAATCCTCGATAGCAATGGCGATGGCAACAAGGACGACGATGACGACGCATATTTTGTGTAGCTAGGGCTTGAAAACAATCTGATGGTCTATATATTTTGGTGAGGTGGTATATACTAACCCCTCACGTGATCCTCGGGGTGATCACGAACTTGTGGTGGTAGGATGACACCCTCTTTTGGATGTGGTGGTGGTAGGATGACACCATAGTAGTGCTAGGTTGAACTTGCTATGCCATATGATCATGCATGATTACTAGTTCTCTTCTGCTACATTGCTTGTTGTTTGTGTTGCTCCTTGTGCATTGCTAGGACAAGTGGTATGCGGTGTTCGTCGAGAGGGCACCAAGGGTTTACATTCCATGGGAAGCTTGTAGCCAACAAGTTTCAGGGTACAGTGATAGCAGCCATAGAAGGTTTAAAACTAGGCATGCGGCAGAAGATGCTTACACCAAGTTTGTGCGAAAGCAGGCATGCAAGGTTGAAGTTGGCAAGGCGGCGCCACACTTTAGGGTGAAGACTTTGATCATCATCTTGCAGTTCATCGCCATTGCAGTGCTGTGGTATTGGTGTAGTAGCTGTGTTCTGTGTAAAGTAACCACACCACATAGGGGACAAGGTTAGCACACCTCGCCCCATGTGTGCAACCAAACATCGTGCTTATGTGTGAGTTGAGACAGTGCAGGCAACCAAACAACGTGCTCAAAGTCATCCCCTAATGTAGGCAAGCAAGATGCAGGCAACAAAACAAGTTGTAGATGCTGGTTTTTAGGCTGTTTCTACTAAGCCATGCTTCATTGAGCCAGGCCTCATTGAGCCAGGCTGGGATGGAGCAGGAACCAAACACGCCTTTAGTGGACACACAGCGCGCGGTCTCACAAGCTACCTTTCGGTTGTGATAATTCTGATGTGTAGCAACATAGCAATGGTTATTACATATCATAATTGGTGAGGGAATTCTCAATGCAAATATACATATAAAAGATGATCATACAAAACCATTCAGTTTTGTCGGTACATAGGAACAATATCATATGCTCCTGTGGATGAACAGTAAAATTTTAAAAAAGTAGCAAACAAAATAAAGAAAATTTGTTTTTTTGGGCATGAAAGTTGAACAAGTTGTCTATGTGCATGCAAAATGTCATGATGATATGAAATCGGGAGAGCTCTGAAAAAATTGAAGCTGTGAGAAACGTCCAATATTTCCGATTTTGGAGCACTGACTTTTTGTCCTGAGCTTCACCTATGTCATATGGTCATGAAAATTTGCACGCACATAGAGAATTTATTCATGTTTCATGTCAAAAAAATTCATATTTTTTATTTTACTGTTCATCAATGAGCAGACGAGCTCATGATTAGCGGCGGATTTCTGCAATATCATGCGATTTCATTTCGATTCTTTCCTTTGAGCAGACATTTATAGATGCAATGCAGACTTGTCTACCCTTTTTAGATCATACATGTATAGTTTAATATAAACTAGTCCCATCATGCGATTTCTTTCAATTGGGAAACATAATTTTGAACTACACGCCAATGGTGAATGGACACCTCGCAATGTTTGTATATGACTGGTGTTAAAATAGTTCCCGCGGTCTAGTAATGTATATACATGCTCTTATTTAGATTTGTATTGAATTTGGAATCAGAGGCCATGAATTGATCTGGTGTTCGACTTCTTGGAGCATTCGAGTTATTCTGGTTGGTGCTTCACCTCGTGTTTTGGTCTGCTGAAAGAAAAGTACGAAAATTACAGTTTTTCTTTACCAATGTTTACCTTCACCAAATAAGTAGTACGGTATTTTCTCTTCAAGATCCACATCGCCTCCATCTTCTCTCTAGATTTTCAACAGTACTTTCCTTTTGGATCTATCCTGGTTTTAAAATTGTGTTCCTTCAGAATTTGGAAGGCCAATCAATTGTATATTGGTATGTAGTTCCACCAATTTCTGGGTCAAATCAAACTAAGACTAGCTGTAATCAAGCTAGATAATTACATGCAAGTGGTGTCATTTTAATGCCTTGTGCAACTTTTGAATGTTATATTTCAAACATTGACTATGATGAGGGGCATGCTCTTTTGATTGGTACTCTATATATGCTCATTCAACCAATTTGAGGATGCCGTAAAAATACAAAACTAAAAATTACATAAACATTTTTTGGAGAATGAATGATTTTCCCTCTTAGACTAGAGGGTTGAGATAGTGCTACATATATCCATTTTGATGGAGGTTTGAACATGCCAACAGACGAAATGGACGATAAGACAGTGTCCCCTACAAAAACAGAACTAACTAATGAGTTATTTTTCTGTCTTGAAAGTTAGATGTAATTAATTAAGAGTACCAATCAAAAGTGTGTGTCCCTCATCATTGTCAATGTTTCAAACATAATATTCAAAAGTTGCACAAGGCATTAAAATGATGCGACATGTATGTAATTATCTAGCTTGATTACAGCTAGTCTTAGTTTGATTTGAACCAGAAATTGGTGGAACTGCATATACCAATATACAATTGATTGACCTTCCAAATTCTGAAGGAACACAATTTTAAAACCAGGATAGGTCCAAACGGAAAGTACTATTGGAAAATTTAGAGAGAGGATGGAGGTGATGTGGATCTTGAAGAGAAAATACTTACTCTGCTTATTTGGTGAAGATAAAAATTCGTAAACAAAAATTGTAATCTTCATATTTCCCTTTCAGCAGGCACAGAGGCTTATCTAAATAAAATGATAGGACTGAAACGCAAGGTCAAGCACCAACCAGAATATAACTCGAATGCTCCAGGAAGTCGAATGCCAGATCAATTCACGGCCTCGGATTCCAAATTCAAACAAATCTAAATAAGAACATGTATATACAATAGTCATCTACGTACTCCCTCCGTCCGAAAAAGCTTGTCCCTCAAATGGATGTATCTAGCACTAACTAATGGATGTATCTAGCACCAAGTTAGTGCTAGATACATCCATTTGAGGGACAAACTTGGGACAAGTTTTTCGGGACGGAGGAAGTATCTATCTATCAAAGAGACACCGTATACCACAGGATGTCATGGTTGACATCCTTGCCAACAAAATTTAGGATGCCTCCAAAGGTCCGGAAATCAAACCACAATAATAATTTCGAGCATGCAGCAGCTAGCGCATACCCACTTGCTTAATTGAGAAAGAAACGAATCTAGGTACGTGATCTCCACAACCAAACATCAGATAACTTCAAGGAGACCGTGTCCTCCCCTAACCTATACTATAAATAGGATCGACATAAGCCCTTTGCTTCTCACACCTCTCATAGCTCAAGCAGCAGGAGTAGCAATCTAGCTTGCTAGGTAGCGATGGGGCACACAAAGGCAGCAGCGCTAGTGGTGGTGCTCGCCGTCGCCGTGCTTGGGCTTGCCACCGATGGCCAGGCGCAGCTGCAGAACGGGTTCTACACGGGCAAATGCCGTGGCAACGACGTGGAGGCCGTTGTGCGGGGTATCGTCAAGGCCCGCTTCGCCCAGGACAATGCCATCGTCGCCCACCTCCTACGCTTGCTGTTCCACGAATGCGGCGTCAACGTAAGTATTATTATGACTCTATGAATTATGAGCTATAGTAGTAGTAGTAGAAATACTAATGTGCTGTTTGATTCATTCGTGCGCGCCATTCATTCTTCTACGTACTCAACATATACGTTCAGTAGGTGGATTAACTAATCTGTTTGACTATACGTGCGTAGGGCTGCGACGGCGGGCTGCTGATCGACGGCCCTGGAACAGAGAAGACGGCAAAGCCGAACCTGAGCGTGAAGGGCTACGATCTCATCGCCACCATCAAAATGGAACTCGAGAAGCGGTGCCCAGGCGTCGTATCCTGCTCCGACATCGAGATCCTCGCAACCAGGGACGCGGTCAATGCGTCCACGGGACAAGGATACGCGGTGCGGACCGGGCGCAGGGATCGCCGGCGGTCCATAGCTACCGACGTGAACCTTCCGGGGCCAGATTTCACGGTCCCGCAGGCAGCCGCTTTCTTCCGCACGCTCGGCCTCAGCTCGGACGACATGGTCGTTCTGCTGGGCGCACACACAGTTGGCGTCGCGCACTGCAGCATGATCAAGAAGAGTCGTCTTTACAGCTACGGCGGCAAGGCTGGTGCAACAGACCCGAGCATGGACCCGGAGCTAGCGTCCATATACAAGACATATGTGTGCCCCAACACGGCGTCCTCCGACAACAACATCGTGTTCCTGGACGACCGGTCCAGCGCGTCCAAGCTGGACAACAGCTTCTACAAGATGCTGCAGCGCCGCCGCGGCGCCCTCATGGTCGACCAGAACCTCTACAGCGACGGGTCCACGCGCTGGATGGTCGACAGGCTCGCCAACACCGACCACTTCCGCTGGCTCTTCCCGCAGGCGCTCGCCAAGCTGGGGGAGGTCAACGTGCTTACCGGCACACAGGGAGAGGTCCGCAGGGTCTGCACCAAGTTCAACTGATGAGAGATCATGGATCATCATTTTCTGACGAGACATCAAGTAATGGTGTGCCTTTTGTTGTCTTCTTTTCCGGATTTGGTCATCGGATTATTGCCATCCTTTTTTCTCATTTTGGTTTTGGTTGGATTCATCTTGATGTACTTCATTCTGACCGCATGTTTGATTCATTTGATTTACACCCCATTGAATAATTTCTAATAACATGGTATGTTGTACGATCGAGATCAACAACAACATAATTAATGTATTGTATATAAGATACACTAGAAATGCTTCGCAGATCGGCATGATGCACGGTCGCACGAGCTTCTGTTCTCCCGAAACACAACAATGTGTGCTTAAATCTTCGCCGAGTCTTTGATAATAAGAACTCGGCAATTTTAATGATTGTCAACTTGTGTCCAGCCAAGTCCTGTTTGCCAAGTAGAGAACTCGGCAAACACATTGCCGAGAGCCTGGGAAACTCAGCAAAGTAGGCGAATCCAGTAGGGTGTGTAGTTTTGTCAGTAATACTTCATGGAACTTCCCTAGATCAGCCCTCCATTTCGATATTGGACTACGAGACCCCAAACCTATTTAATAGATATACAAGTTCTTCGATTAAAGACAATGGCATTCCTACAGTTCCACAATCCCCATAGGACAGCTGAATATGCTACGTTCAAATCGCATACTCTTTTTGTTGCGCAACTAATATTTAGCCAAAGATTTAAATCAAGGATATCAACGCCAAACACTGATCTAAAGCATGTGCATATTTCGCAACAACACATTCAAAAAGAGATGGTATACCGATTCAGTCTCTTTGCAAAATATAAGTTCTAAGGGCAACTCTAACCGATCCCCTAAAACTTAAGGGAGTAAACGGCGGAGTAAAGTTAGTGGAGTAAAATTTTACTCCACTAACTGTGGCCGCACCTAGCCGGTCCCCTAAAAGTTAGTGGAGTAAAAGTAAAATTGTCTCGATTTTGTGTCTTAACCGCACCAACTTCAAACACTACACAAAACATATCTCAAAAGCATTCAAATTAAAACATTCATAGCATAACCGTCATAACATAAAGTTTCACCATCCCGTTTTTCAAAGTAAAACATGCGAAGTTCACCAAAAAGACATCACATCAAACACAATGTTTGATTCAAAATCACCACAAACATAGCATGTATATGTTGTGGATCAAGCCAACGTTTGGCATGCACCACCATCTCCTCGGCCACCACCACTCAAACGATGTTGTTGGCGAAGATATCAACTTCACCATCCTCTTGGACACCACCAACAACAACAACACCGCCATCCTCCCGGCTACCACCACCAACATCAACACCACCATCCTCTCGGACACCACCACCAACATCATCGCCTCCACCACCTCCTCGGCCACCACCATCAACACCACCTCCTCGGCCACCACCATCAACACCACCCCCTTGGCCACCACCAACATTCTGAAGAGAGGCTTCCAATATCTCTCTATGAGTGAGCCTCCAATACTTTCTTGCGGTTTCATCCATTGTGTTTGAATTCATGAACATGATAGCGCATTATTCGGACTTCTTGGCATCACGAATCTTCTCCTCCTCAAGTGCAAGCCTACCCTCCTCCGCCTTCAACTTTCTCTCATCGGCCGCCGACTTGGCCTTCCATTTCTCATCTTCCAACGCTTTGAACCTATTCCACCTCGCAATCTTCAACGCTTTGCGTCCGAAAGCCAACATCTTCTTGGTCTCGATCATTGCCATAAGTTCTTCCTTGTATGTGCCACCGAATGATCCCAATACAAGTCGTACTTGAGCTCATCAAGGCCAATGGTGGCTGAGGACTCCAATTATGCGAAGAATTCGGCCATGTTCATGTCCGCACTACAATATAAACGTAACCAACAATCACTACCGGATACCGACATGACGCGAGGTTTTTATTTTTACCTCCTTGGCATTTCGTGGAGCACTTGGCGGCCGCAATTTTTGTTGCCGATTGCGGCCGCCACTCGCGCCGGAGCAGTCACCGTAGGGGCCGCCGGAGGTGCACCACGAGGTGTCGGCCTAGGACGACCGAGGCGCCGCTTTGGCCTTCTTCATCTTCTTCTTCGCGGCTGCCTCATGGCCGCGCCGCCGCCGTCGGCTTTTGAGCCTGTTTGTCTCCGGTAGGTGCGGCGAGAGGGCGGCATGCCGTTGCCGGAGAGGCGGCGGTCACCCCGGATACCATTGGAACGGTTGGAGAAGGAGCTTGAACGCGTGGGTGGGTCTTCTTCATACCAAGCTCTTCTTCTTTGGCGGCGGCACGTGGGTGGTTTCCCGAGGCAAAAAGCCAGCGCCGGTGGCCAGCGGGGTGAGGAAAGGGGCCGGGTTTTCCATTCCGGCCGGCCCGGCGGTCATCGGTGGCGGCGGAGGGGCATGGCGGCTGCGTCAGCGAGAGACAGTGCGGCGCGGGAGCGAGGCGCCACTTTTACTCGGCCGTGGCGGGATGCAGTAAATTTAGGGAAATTTTAGGGGAAGTAGGGAGGTGGTGTAAAAGTTGTACTCCGTTAAGTTTCGTAAGGGATCGGCTAGGTGCGCCGTAAGGGAGTAAACCAGAAATTTTACTCCCTTATGGCCTTTTTGTGATCGGTTAGAGTTGCCCTAAGGATTTAGCAACACCCCTCTTTCTCAAGTTGTCACATGTCATTATCTTGTTTCGTGAAATAAATCAGAGGAACCCTTGAATTCTTCCATACGAAAGGCAGATGAACAGGTTGCACCCCCTACCCCCCTAAAGTTAATTATAACATATAAAGATCTAGAAGACGAGACCCCTTACTTTCATACTGTCAGATCAAGGAATCATCTTGATCAGTAAAAGAAATGAACTGAGCTACATTGACAAGATAATATTAAACCAAACTTTCATCAATTCATTGGAGAAGATCCTCCTAAAGGTATAAGTTCTGACGATCCCAAATCCCAACTATTTGATTTTCTCATTAACTATAACATATAGTTCCATAAATTGGGTGTCCAAGGTGGACAACAACTTATACAAGATGCTGCTATAGCATCGTGGCATGCTCTCGGTCTACCAGAACCTATACCATGACAACTCCACGTGGGGATGGTCAACAAGCTCATAAACAACACCGGCGAGTTCCGCTTGCACTTCCCACATGTCCTCATCAAGGTAGGCAAGGCCAACATGCTTACCGGCACACAGGGAGAGGCCGGCAGGGTCTGCAACAAGTTCATCAAGTATTGGGGTGCCTTTTCTGTTTTTTTGGGTCGAATTGGTGGGAGTTTTTCTCTCCTTTTCGGTTTTGGTCAGATTCATCTTGATCTACTTCGTTCTGACCGCATCTTTGATCCAAGCTGGACAACAGCTTCTACAAGATGGTGTTGCGCCGCCGCAGCGCGCTCATGGTCGACCAGAACCTCTACAGTGATGACTCCACGCGTTGGATGGTCGACAAGCTCGCCAACACGGACCACTTCCGTTGGCTCTTCCCACACACGCTCGTCAAGCCAGGGGAGGTAAACGTGCTTACAGACACACAGGGAGAGTTCCGCAGGCTCTGCAGCAAGTTCAACCGTTGAGATCATCGATCATCATTTTTTGATGAGACATCAAATAATGGTGTGCCTTTTGTCTTCAAATCCGGTCGGATTGGTGATATTTTTCTCTCCCGTTGGTTTTTGTCGGGCTCATCTTGATGTACTTCGATTCTGACCGCATGTTTGATTCATTTGATTTGCTTTCCATGGGATAATTTCTAATAACATGGTGTGTTGTACGACCAAGGTCAACAATAACATTGCTGATATCGTGCACATATAAATTTTAGTCACATATTTTAATTATATAAAAGATCTAGTTGGTAGTCATGGTGTGTTTGACATCAGTCATTTCTAACCATCAATCTGCATTTGTCGCATGCGACGTACACCGTCACTCCACATTTGCAAAAAATCCCCTAGCCCCTTAGTGGACACATGGCACGGGTCGCACAAGTTTCCTTACATTTGTTACATTTTGGAGGTCTCGAGATTTGAAATATTTGAAATTTCTTCATGCAATCTTTAAAGAGCCTCCCAAAATCCATTGGTGATGTCGTCGATACAAGTGTGATTGAAGACGGTGGCATCAACACTCTTAATAGTCATAGATAAAGCAAGAAAGTTAAATTATCTAACCCTCGTTTTCGAGGGGGCAGACTATAAGGATCCACGGGGAAGTAACCATTCATGATGATTTCCCAAACACCAAAATCGGCACCACAAATGTGGGTTCTCATCAAAGCTTTCCAATGATAAAAATTCTTAGGATCAAGAGTTGGTGGTGGCATAATATTTGCAATCTGAGTCTCTTAGGTATGAATAGGGTCATGTAGATTCACTTGAGAGTAATCCTCCTTATCAACTTCTTCTCTCGGTCTACCGATGCCCTATTTGCATTGGTTGAAGAAAAAATGTTTTACTCAAATTCGACTAGCTTAGCTTCTAGTTCCAAGATGCTCGACGCGTTGAGACTATCATATTTGGTAATCTTTGCTCTTTATAGCGGTGAAGCTAGCAACAAGAGAGGGAGAGAAGGCTCTGATACTAATTAAAGGATTAGAGAGAGAAGGCTCTGATACCAATTGAAGGATCAAAGAGAGAGAGAGAGAGAGAGAGAGAGAGAGAGGACTCTGATACCAATTGAAGGGTCAGAGAGAGAGAGGGTTGTGATACCAATTGAAGGATCAAATAGATAGATAGGTAGAGAGAGAGGGCTCGGATAGCAATTGAAGGATCAAAGAGAGAGACAGATATAGAGAGAATGTTCTTATTGGAACACGCGGCACACTATGCTAGCGCGAATGAAAAAAATTCTACCGCACACCCTAGATCATGCTGCTTGAAATAGATCACGTGATCCGGTTTACTGCTAGACGCAGAGTCACTGATGCGGAATAGAGTTGGTGATGTGTGTAGTTGTTCGGCAGATCTCACACAAACGGCGATCTCCCGTGAATGGCGAAGTCCCGCGAATAGCTCCTCGTGGATCCCTCGAACGGCTCCTTACGATTCCATCGAACGGTTTGTCCAAGCATGGAAATCACAAGATAATCTTGAAACATAGCAAAGATTCACAACATAGCACATAGTATCGTACATAAAATAATATAGCCATGCAGACAAATAAACTACTACATTTATGTTAAGAAGTTTAAACATCAACAAGATCATAAATATCCAACCAAAAATGAGGGCTTATCAAATAAATCCCTATGAAACCCAAAGCTGAATCTAAATAGAGCAATCTTCTCCCCCTTTGGAATCGAGACACCAAAAAGAAGAAATGAAGGCGATGCTTTCCCAAGGAATTGGATCTTGGGGCTAGATCACGAGGAGGGGTATGAGCAGGCAGAGAAGAGGTGACATCATCAAGCCATCAATATGGATCGTCAAAGGTCCCTGTCGGTGTCAAAACCGGCGGATCTCGGGTAGAGGGTCCCGAACTGTGCGTCTAGGCGGATGGTAACAGGAGACAAGGGACACAATGTTTTTACCCAGGTTCGGGCCCTCTCGATGGAGGTAATACCCTACTCCTGCTTGATTAATATTGATGATATGGATAGTACAAGAGTAGATCTACCACGAGATCAAGGAGGCTAAAACCTAGAAGCTAGCCTATGGTATGATTGTTGTTCCTCCTACGGACTAAAACCCTCCGGTTTATATAGACACCGGATAGGTTAGGGTTACATGCAGTCGATTACAATGGCAGGAGATCTACATATCCGTATCGCCAAGCTTGCCTTCCACGCCAAGGAAAGTCCCATCCGGACACGGGACGAAGTCTTCAATCTTGTATCTTCATAGTCTTGGAGTCCGGCCGTGATGATAGTTCGGCTATCCGGACACCCCTAGTCCAGGACTCCCTCGGTAGCCCTGAACCAGGCTTCAATGACGATTTAGTCCGGCGCGCATATTGTCTTCGGCATTGCAAGGCGGGTTCCTCCTCCGAATACTTCATAGAAGGTTTTGAACACAAGGGCGGTGTCCGCTCGCAAAACAAGTTCCACATACCACGTAGAGAATAACTTTTGCAGATCTGGCGGCGACCAGGCCTTTATATGAATCGTTTTACCGTTCCACCTTAAGCGTTTAGCGAGGCGGTTTCCTTGGCACATCTTATCAAAGCATAGATCGTGCCCCCTTATTCCGGGATTCTTATCAATACGGACGTGGGTAACCCAACCGTGCCCGTTGGCACGCTTCCTCTATCAAAGGCGAGTCCTAATCGACCACGGGGAGGGCTCTTGGTGTTCAACCTCTTTATAATGAGACCAAGGCCCTCCTCTTTTTATACCCTCCATCGAGTTCGCCTCACGCTTCGAGTTCTAACACGCAAAGCTTCAGATTTAGGCGCTTCGGAGCTTCGACGATGTCCGGCTCCGACCAGCACGGCCGATGGATGTCTTCTTCCGTCACAGAAGAAGATGTGCTAAAGCTGCGAGACGCCAGGTATCTAACTGGCGAGATTTATATAGGCTGCCTGCTCCAGGGCAGGTCATTCCCACTCCGAGCCAGCGAGAGCGTGGTGTTCGTGTCTCACTTCCTTGAGGGTTTAGGCTTCCCGACGGATCCCTTTGTGCGGGGGCTCATGTTTTATTATGGGCCGGATTTCCATGACTTGAATCCGGATTCCATCCTCCATATCTCGTCATTCATTGTCGTATGTGAGGCCTTCCTCCATATTACCCCTCACTTTGGATTGTGGCTCAAGACCTTCATGGTGGAGCCAAAGATGATCGAGGGGCAACAAGCAGAGTGCGGAGGGGCGGTCATAAGCAAATGTGCTGATGCTACGTGGCCCGAGGGCTCTTTTCAAGAAGGAGCTTGGTTTGTGGCAGCAGGAGTGGTTTTATATCACCGCTCGGGGGCACCAAATGGGTGGCGCTCCCGCCTTCGCTCAGGTCCACCACAGCGGCTGGCGTCATGGGTCAACAAGGGGCTCGGTGGGGGCCGTCCAAGGACGTTCCTTTGTTGCAGGGCCGTATTCGAGACCTCCAAGAAAGAGAGATCAATCTGGTTGCAGTGGCGCATGTTATGTTGATTCGGCGCCTTCTGCCCTGCAAACGTCGCCCCCTCCACCTGTGGGAATTTAATCCGGAGGGACCACGAGCTCTCCAAAATTTTATGGGTACGACGCCCGTGGAGATGTATAAACTGTTCTTTGGATCACAAGAGAAGTGTCCGGACCTGACTGAGGACGCAGGACTGAGCTGCAATCGCCCAGATACTCAAGTAAGTAGTCTGCCGGACAGGCTGTCCGTTCATTTATCGTAAACTTGCCCTTAAAGGAGCTGTTTCTTGAACATGAGTGGATAGCCAAGGCAAAATTAATAAGGTGTCCGGCTCCCCTCCCAGAGACCACGCCGGATCCCATGCTGACCAAGATGTTGAAGGCCGCGCCTTTTAAAGAAGGTGAAGGGGGGAGCGGGGAAGCAACTGCCTCCTGAAGGAGACCTTCGAGGAAGGAGGGATCAAAGGTCCCACCCTCCAAGGAGAGAAGAGGACCGCTTGAAGATCCGGAGGTCAAGGCCTCAAAGAGGGGAAAGAAATCTTCGTCAGAGAGTCCGGCGTTGGGAAGTAACCCAGCCGCACTGTTTCCCCAAGGGGATCAGCTCTCCAGCGAGCCGTAAGTAAAAAAGAAGGGGTCTTGTAAATAAGGAACATCCCTGTATTTATTTCTAAAGATAACCGAAATTGTACCTTGTAGTTCGGATCTCAGCCCTTCTCGTGAGCTCGTCTTGGGGATCTTCTTCCGGAGATGATGGAGAGCGAACGCCTCCACTGTCGCACCCTCATGCAGGCGGACGACCACGAGGTGTCGTCGCGGAGGTTTCCCAAGTCCGGCAGGGCGGAAGGTCCGCGCCAACCGGGCGTGCGGTCGGAGGAGCTGAAGGATCTGCTCGGGCGAGCGGCTATCTCAGAAGTCCACCGTGCTCTAATGGGTACGGTGATTGAAAGAATTGCATCCGCTGAGAGCGGATTGCATGAAGCCGCCAAGTTCTTGGCGGGGTTTGAGGTACGCAAAATGATGTACCTTTCCGGCAGTTATGCATATATAATGCGCCTGTATAGATAGTAACCCCTAAGACTCGGTATGTTGTCAAAATGGACAGCGTGCGAGGATCAAATCTCGATTATAACATATCGCCGCTCCTAAATAGGTGGCGGGCGTCCGTGGCCAGCGGACTGATGAATATGCCGAACTAAAGCGGCAACTGACGAGGCGGATGCGGACATCGCGCTGGTCAATAAACGGTTTGAAGAGTCACAAGGTATGCGACTTCTATGCGGACACAGTGCAGGAGCTTGGCGCCCATGCCTTACTACTTGTATGCTTAATGCAGATGGTGCCGCTCTTGTGGAGGAGCTGCGGGCGGAACTCGCCCGAGCGAAAAGAGCAAGCCAGAAATAGTAATGTCGGCCGCCTTAAGGCGGCGAGCTAGAAGCGAACAGGCTGCTCAGCGGCAAAGCAAGAGGAAATGGCCGATATGGCCAGAAAATTGAAGAATACTACCGACCGCTGCGAGGTTCTTGAAAAAGAACGTCAAAGCGGAGCAAGAAGAACTGAAAAAGGCCACCGCCGAATCCAAGGATGCCCGTTCCGCTTTGAGAGCGGCCAAGGAGGAGCTGAGTCAGGCCGAGGCTATTGCGGCTGGAAAACCGTTTCTGCTACGGAGAAAATATACGGATCCGAAGTATGCTCAGTTGGACAAGTTGTGGAGTTCGGAGGATGCTTATCTAGACTTAGCGGCAAGCGCTGCGGACGCGATTGAGCACTTCCGAGGCCAGAAGGGGCACAGAAGGGAAGAGCTATATTGGTCGCAATTCCGTAGTCCGGAGCGTCCTCTTCCGTTGACCGATCGGTTGGCCGAATTGGCCGAGCTGAATCGATTATCCGGACTTGCCATGAAGCATGTCATGACTCATTTGTGGCTAGGCGGACCCCAGCGAAGAGTTATTTTGGCTTAGTGCAGCGGTTCCTTAGTGCGGTACAGCGTATCGACGCAATGAAGCGGTCGGCGTGTATTGAGGGAGCGCGGATGGCTCTGGCCCGTGTCAAGACATACTGGACGGAGATGAAGGCCACCGATGTTGCGTCCCAAGATTCGGACAGAAGCCGAATACCTGCCGAGCACTATTTTGAGGAATTCCTGCAGGGCGCTCGTTTAATAGAGACGCAGTGCTCGAAGGATATCATGTTTAAATGACATGTATGATTTGTGAAAACAATGTTTCAATATAATATAAGAGCTTTTTATACTTGTGCGTTCAAGTAGTAAACTACTCCCTGTGCGGCCGTTGATGTATATGTATATATAACTCGAAAGATGGCAGTCCTTGGCCCATTACGCACATAGTGCGGGGGTGTTTGCAAAGAACGCACTTTTTCACACTTAATCCAACATCTTGGTCCTGTTAAGGAGGTGGTAGCGTAGCAAACTAGGCAACCGGACTATAATGCTTTATCACTTTCACTTAGCCATAGGAGTTCGAGGATGGGGCTACTATATAGCCCCTGGGGGCACCGCACTCTCCCGAATTCGGGGTGCGTATGTGCCTGACCGAAAACCGGTCCTTCGTTAATGCAGAGGAATTCTAAACATTACGGTGAGTCATCAAGTGGTTGACCAGTCTCTCGCTATATCATGACGATCAGGTTTTCGGCTTTCTCTCGAGGTGCTCGCCCGGCGAAGGGCACAATCGCAGTAGTTCTCCACAGTGCCGCATTAGCCGATAGAACGGAACGTAAGGCAGCAAAACACAGGAGCCGGGCAAACCCAACATTTGACCAAAGACATGATTCGGAGCTGATGCATATAAGACCTAACTCGAGACGCCAAACACTCCCTAAGGTATTCGGTCTTTATGAAACGGGCAGAATAATGCCCTAAGCCCCTGGTGTCCAGGTACGCGCAAAAATTCTGGTGCGGCCAATGCCAAAACGCCAGCCTCCTCCTCGGTTATAGTAAGAAACCGGGGGATGTATATCAACAAGAGACAGTAAAAAGGTTTACGCAGGGTCTTAATCTGAAAAGAATCCTTGCAGCGGGTCCCTCTTGCGTCTGCGCTGTGTCTCCGTTGTGCCGTATCACGACGGGTGTAGCACGTTGTTAAATGCAGAAAAGAGAGGAACTTAGTTTAAAAGAAAAAAGATCGTGCGAAAGATGTACTTTATATTAAATAAACAGAATACGATTCGAGAAGTGAATAAAATTGAGCTTTATTGTCTCTTGTTGTACATGCGTGCAGCCCCTTGTACGGGGGTATGCCGCTAGTAGGCGCCGGACTCGCCTAGCCGTGTCCGGGGTTCGAATTACCTATTCAGGTGCTTTGGTTAGCGGAGCCGGATTGGTGTGGGGCTGTCAAGGCAGCCTCGCATTCTTCCGTGCTCGAGTAACACTTAATACTCCCTTTTAATGAGATGATGCCACGTGGACCGGGAATTTTAAGTGTAAGAGATGCATAATGCGGTATTGCGTTAAAGCGGGCGAAAGCTTTGCGTCCTAATAGTGCTTGATGGCTACTTTTAAATGGGGCGACATGGAAGACTAACTTTTCGCAACGGAAGTTGTCGGATGAACCGAACACAACTTCTAGCAGTAGGGAGCCCGTACAATGGGCATATGGGCCTGGCATTACCCCTTTAAAGGAGGTGTTGCTATGGCGAATTTTGGTTGGGTCTATCCCCATCCTGCGGATTGTGTCCTGATATATCAAGTTTATGTCACTGCCGCCATCCATGAGGACTTGTGTAAATTGGAATCCGTCAATTATAGGATCCAATATCAAGGTAGTCCATCCTGCGTTCCGAATACTTTCGGAATAGTCCTGATGGTCGAAGGTGATTGGTTTTGACAACCAGTGTTGGTACTCCGCTAGGGTAGTTTGTGCGGCGCGCATTTTAGTGGGCGCCGCTCTGTTTTTCCCTTTGATCACGTGAAGTGAGTTTACTGTTTTAACCTCTTGTGGGAAGTTCTTTTGTTTTCCGGGGCTCTGCTTGTGGTGCTCGTCATCATCTTCACTTGGTGTGTCGAGCCCCTTGTGTTCGGCGTTGAGTCTGCCGGACTGTTTGAAGACCCAACAATCTCTGTGGGTATGGTTTGCGAGCCTCACAGAATCTTGTGGATTTGACATATCTTGTCCAAGATTTTGTTTAAGTTGGATAGCTCATCGCTATTGTCCTTAGGGGCAGTTTTTTATTGTTCTGCCGTGGTTTCCCATTTCCGTGTAATCCGGCGCTGGTCCTTGTTGCGCCGTGGTTTCCCATTTCCATCCCTGACTTCGGATGTACTTGGGTCGCTGGTGCTGCATCTTGCTAGCCAGCTATCCTCTCCAGCATAAGCGGGTCATGAGGCTTGTTAATGCGGCCATTGTTCTTGGCTTTTCTTGGCCAAGGTGTCTGGCGAGCCATTCGTCTCGGACATTGTGTTTGAAGGCTGCTAAGGCTTTGGCGTCCGGACAGTCGACTATTTGGTTCTTTTAGTAAGGAACCTGTTCCAGAATTTCCGGGCTGACTCTCCGGGATGTTGAGTTATGTGACTTAGATCGTCCGCATCCGGAGGGCGGACATAGGTCCCCTGAAAATTTGAAAACGCTGGTCCTCGAGCTCTTCCCAGCTTCCAATGGTATTTTCGGGGAGGCTTTTAAGACAATGCCGAGCTGGCCCTTTGAGTTTGAGGGGTAAGTATTTTATGACTCGGAGATCATCTCCTCTAGCCATGTGTATGTGGAGGATGTAATCCTCAATCCAGACTCCAGGGTCTGTTGTTCCGTCGTATGCCTCTATGTTTACGGGTTTGAATCCCGCTGGAAATTCATGATCCAGCACCTCATCGGTGAAACATAGGGGATGTGCGGCGCCCCTGTATTTGGGTGTGTCGTGATGTTCGGATATTTGGCGTGTTGCATTGCTTTGAAGAGCTTGCTTTCTCGGCCCATAGATGGACCTAACCGGGCCATCCTTTTGATGTGAATCCTTATGCGGATCGCGTACCGGCTTGTGTGCGGCGCCATTTGCCGCTCTCTTTTTGCCGTGGGGTCGTCTATCCGACCGGGTGGCCTTCTTACTTTTTGATTGTGGGGGCTGTAATGCCTTCTCATCAAATTCGGGCAGTAGTTTTCTCTTTGGGTAGCCCTTTGTTCGGCGTCTGTCGCCGTATTTGTCTGCGGTGTTGAATACTTTGCTCCATCTGATTCCGAGTGCATCTTCCGCTGTTTTGAGCTTCCGCTTCTGCTTTTTCAGGTTACGCGCAGTGGCGACAAGCCTTTTGTGGAGGTTATTCTGCTCCAACAATTTGTTCGGCGTGAGATCGTCCGAACTGTTATCTTCGCCGGGGACGGGTTGTTTATCCAAGTTGTCCTGTTCGGACAGTTGCTCAATGGAGTGTTCGTCGTCCACCGGTTCGCCCTGCTCTATGGCTGGGTCTTTGTTGAGGCGGGACTTGGTGCGGCGTTTACGTTGCCGTTTTGACTGCTTTTCGAGGGATTTATCCTTCGTAGCGTCCCGTTGTTCCTCGTCTTCATTTCCTTTAGGTGTATCCACCATGTATACATCATGGGATGAGGTGGTTGTCCAGCCTCCTATAAGTGCTGGTTCATGGTTGTCTCCTACATCGTCGTCCATACTGTCGATGTTTTCGGAGTCGAAATCAAGCACGTCGTGTAAGCTTTCGACAGTGGCTACGAAGTGGGTGGTGGGTGGGCGTTCAATTTCTTCGTCGTCCGTATCCCAACCTTCCTGACCGTAGTCCGGCCAGGAATCTCCAGATAAAGAGAGAGACTTTAGTGAATTCAGGATGTCGTCAAAGGGCGAGTGCTGAAAGATGTCCGCGGCAGTGAACTCCATGACGGGCGCCCAATCGGATTCGATTGGCAGGGGCGTGGAGGGTTCGGAGTCCGGAGAGGAGTCCGGCACCTGGGAGTCCAGGTCTTCGCAAAGGACAGGGATGGAGTTCGGCTCGATCACCGTAGAGATTTCAGCCCCCGAGGTGGTGTCCACCCAACCATCCTCGATCGGCGAGATCGGCTCCGAATCAATGTTCGGAGCGGATACTAGTGCTTGACCTCCGTGACACCGTTCGCGGCAGAGTTAGATCATGCCCATCGAGACAGTGCGGCGCGCTTGACTGTGGCTTGAATCCGTCGGAGATCAAGTCTCCGCGGATGGCAGCCGTATAATTCAAGCTTCCAAATCTGACCTGATGGCCAGGGGCGTAGCTTTCGATCTGCTCCAGATGGCCAAGCGAATTGGCCCGCAGTGCAAAGCCACCTAATACGAAGATCTGTCCGGGGAGAAAAGTCTCACCCTGGACCGCGTCGTTGTTGATGATTGAAGGAGCCATCGGGCCTATCAGTGACGACACAGAGGAACTCTCGATGAAAGCACCAATGTCGGTGTCAAAACCGGCGGATCTCGGGTAAGGGGTCCCGAACTGTGCGTCTAGGCGGATGGTAACAGGAGACAAGGGACACAATGTTTTTACCCAGGTTCGGGCCCTCTCAATGGAGGTAATACCCTACTCCTGCTTGATTAATATTGATGATATGGGTAGTACAAGAGTAGATCTACCACGAGATCAAGGAGGCTAAACCCTAGAAGCTAGCCTATGGTATGATTGTTGTTCCTCCTATGGACTAAAACCCTCCAGTTTATATAGACACCGGATAGGTTAGGGTTACACAGAGTCGGTTACAATGGCAGGAGATCTACATATCCGTATCGCCAAGCTTGCCTTCCACGCCAAGGAAAGTCCCATCCGGACACGGGACGGAGTCTTCAATCTTGTATCTTCATAGTCTTGGAGTCCGGCTGTGATGATAGTTCGGCTATCCAGACACCCCCTAGTTCAGGACTCCCTCAGTCCCCTTTGAAGAAATCTTCTACTCTGGACCAGCTAGAATAGTCTCTCCACGTGTTCTATGATCAGCCAGCTCTCTCATGTAAGACACCTTGCTCGTCGCGTAGTCTGTACTAGCGATGATGCATATACTTGACCCTGCGCGTGAAAAGCCCATCCTCCTTGGGTACCCTGGAACCAGAAGCTCCAGGTGTACCATAGTATCGTGAGGGTGCACAAAGGGCAACCTCGAAGGTACCACAAGCAGCCTTATCATCCCCATCCTCATCCTTTTCCTCCTCTGTAGTAGCATCCTTTTCCACATAGAACCTCATAACATCATGCACCGTGAGTCTAAGACCATCCTCAAGAGGAGGCACATCTTGAGCACAAATCTGACAGACAAACGCATGTATTTACAGAGCATATGCAACATACCTCGTCTCTTTGACAATGTTGATTATCTCACTCAAATGTAAAATTCAACACATCAATACGACTAAAAAACTTGGCAGTAGCATACATAAGATTCACCAAGAAACCGCACACCTCATGTGACCCGCCTGCCTTGTGTGCAATGGTCCGGAGATATATCTTGTGCAAGAAGACCAGATATCAACGAGGACTCTCCAACCGCCTTAAATCGACTAGGAATCTGTAAGCCTAGGCCTTGATTCCCTTTATAAGACTAGTAAATGCGCACGTGCAAGTGCACGTGCAATCTTAATTCGGCTTGAAGACATACCTGAATTTTCTTTACAAAAGTAGCATAAAAAGAAATTATTTGTGTAAACACCATCAGCGGTAGGTCCATCTCTTTCTACAAATGGGTTGAAAATTGCACTAATTCAATGGAGAATCACCCCTTGATTCCCTTCCTTACGTACATCATAGGGTTGTGGCAGTTTCCTTTCTTGTGAAAGGTGTAAGTAAGGAAGGGAATCAGGGAGAGAAAGGATTGATTAGCAGAAAAACATGTTTAGTGCTAAACGTGTTTAGTTGCTCACCATTAGGACAATAAGGACTGTTGGATTAATGCTAATGGATGGCCGAGATCTGTTGGATCTGCCCCATTAGGTCTTTTTATATTGGTATGGATCTTTTTATATTGGTATAGATGAGGTCGGGCTAGTCAATGGGTGGCTTACCATCAATCTCTCGATACACTTATGATCCTAGATATCATCTCTCCACCTCGTGCACCCTTTCAATCCAATAAAACATGCACATGAGTAGGATTTTACCTCTAGATAGAGGGCCCAAACCTGGTGAAATTTCTGTCATGTTTCACCTCAGGGTTTTCGTCTAGTCGCGACACATTGTTTAGGGGTCTTCCAGATATCACACCGACCCAACCCCAGTTGAGGAATCCAGGAATCTGCCGCCGTGGTGGCCGCCGCAACAAGTTAGGCTAGTTGGCTTTAATTAATGATTAGCTCTATCGATGTAAGTCAAAGTGGGACTATCTGTAACTATGAAATTTTTGGAGAATAGTTTGACCTCGGCCAAGATTTATAACTAGCTATAACTATATGCGACGAAAATGTGGGAACTCGCCATGATGCAGTCCGCCTAGGGAGGTGTCAGTGGAGGTCAGTGGTGGTGGCATTCCCTCCAGAAGTAAACACCACTCCCCTCGTCGAGCATCATTCGTCAACGGCATAGCACTGCCCATCGGATCTGCGGCGATGGTTCATGGCCTTGGTCAATGGTGTGTCCGGACTAGATCTGCCACCACGTCATTGTTGATCTTCCACAACGTCGCCCCTATTCAAAGAGGGCTAGGTCCACGATGGTCACCGGTGAAGAAGTGTAAAAGACCCGGCATGCACGTCGGGGCGAACATTGGCTAAGGTTTGGCCGTGGAGACAAAGAGAAGGGAAGGGCGCGCCACCAGGTAGTCATCTGAATGGAGGCGGTTTATAGAAGGCCTACGATGATGACAAACTAGAGACGGTTTCGTTGTTCCAACCACCTCTAATATTTAGTTCAGGCGGTTGGGTAGCTCTTAGCGCCTCTAGTGGGCGTGTTACAGGTGGATTCATATATGTGTGCCACAACCGTTTTTAGGGTACTCTTATAATGCTTGTTTTTGAGTGGCACCATCCTCAACTATTTGAGGAACACTTTCAAATTCATATAGAGGATCCACATGTGCATCATTGCCACCTATTTCGTTGCTAAGCATTCTAACAAACACACATTGCTAGCATCCACACTAGTGTGACAAAAACTACCATTGTCAATATCGCCGCTTCCACACAATTACACTGTTGTTGTGGAGCTCATGCAGAATCCCCGACATCTAATGCTTAACTGAGGTCAGAAGCTCGAAGTGTCCTTCGGTCTGTGATGGCCATGGTGGCTCATGGACCAAGCAGCATCCTTCACCTCGATCCCCACTCAAAAAGGTATCAACTCCAGCGGTAGCCGCATCCACCTCCATTGCTATGTTCTAACCCTCCCTCCACCTCAAGTTCTACCTCCCATTCTAGACCTCCCACAAGTTCTTAGCATCCTCATGAGGGAGTAATGATGACACAATGTTCGTGTCCACGACGTCAATTGCTAGCGGGTGCTATCATAATAAAACGAAGGAGAGATTATGATCAAGGGACTAAGGTAGAAAATGGAATTGTTCTCTCTTCTGCAGCAACCCTTTGTTTTTGGGGTGAGCATGCGGAGTGAACCTGGCGGGTATATATATATATATATATATATATATATATATATATATATATATATATATATATATATATATATATATATATATATATTTGTGTGTGTGTGTGTGTGTGTGTGTGTGCTCATTCAAAAAAAAAGAGGATGCCCTAAAAATACAAAACTAAAGATTATTTAACGAGATTTTGCAAAACTAGTTTTCCTCTTAGACTGGAGGGTTGAGATAGTGCTAGACAGACAACAAATATCCATTTTGATAGAGGTTTGAATATGCCAACAGACAAAATGGACGAAAAGACTACTGAACAACAATGTTCCCGATAAAAACAGAACTGACTAAAGACTTATTCTTCTGTCTTGAAAGTTACATATAATGAAGAGTACCAATCAAAAGAGTGTGTCCCTCATCATTGTCAATGTTGCAAACATATATAATATTCAAAAGTTGCACAAAGCATTAAAATGATGGCACTTGTATGCATTTATCTAGCTTGATTACAACTATTCATAGTTTGATTTGACCCAGAAATTGGTGGAAATACATCCCAGTATACAATTGATTGGTCTTCCAAATTCTGAAGAAACACAATTTTAAAACCAGGATAGAACCAAGAAAAAAGTACTATTGGAAAATTTAGAGAGAAGATGAGGCAATATGGATCTTGAAGAGAAACTGCCGCACTTATTTGGTGAAGGTAAAAATTGGTAAAGAAAATATGTAATCTTCATACTTCTAATTCAGTAGTCACAGAGGCTAGTCTAAATAAAATGATGGGGCCGAAACACGAGGCCAAGCACCAACTGTAATAACTCGAGTGCTCGAGAAGTCGAACGCCAGATCAAATCATGGCCTCGGATTCCAAATTCAAAACAAATCTAAATAAGAGCATGTATATACATTAGTCATCTATTTCTATCTATCAATCTATCTATCTATCAAAGAGACACCTTATACCACACTAGATGTCATCATGGTTGGCATATCCTTTGCGAACAAAAACTAGGATGCCTCGAAAGTTCCAGAAATCAAACCACAATACTAATTTCGAGCAAGCAACAGCTAGCGCATACCCAGTTGCTCAATTGAGAAAGAAAGGAATCTAGGTACGTGATCTCCACGACCAAACACCAGAACACTTCAAGGAGACCGTGTCCTCCCGTAACCTATACTATAAATAGGATAAGACATAAGCCCTTTGCTTCTCACACCTCCCATAGCTCAAGCACCAAGAGTAGCAATTATCTAGCTTGCTAGGTAACGATGGGGCACACAAAGGCAGCAGTGCTAGTGGTGGTGCTCGCCGTCGCCGTGCTCGGGCTTGCGACCGATGGCCAGGCGCAGCTGCAGAACGGGTACTACACGGGCAAGTGCCGAGGCAACGACGTGGAGGCGGTGGTCCGGGGTATCGTCAAGGCCCGCTTCGCCCAGGACAACGCCATCGTCCCCCACCTCCTACGCTTGCTGTTCCACGAGTGCGGCGTCAATGTATGTGTATATTATGACTTTATGAGCTTTTGCTAGCTAGCTAGAGCATGATATAGTTATGTACTAATGTATTGTTTGATTCATACGTGCGTGCCACTAATTCTTCTACTGCACATCCAAAGTTAGATAGACTAACTAATCTGTTTTTTTTTTTCGAAAATGAAAACTAATCTGTTTGACTATACGTGCGTAGGGCTGCGACGGCGGGCTGCTGATCGACGGCACCGGCACAGAGAAGACGGCATCACCGAACCTGAGCGTGAAGGGCTACGACCTCATCACCACCATTAAGACGGAACTCGAGAAGCGGTGCCCTGGCGTCGTATCCTGCTCTGACATCGAGATCCTCGCAACCAGGGACGCGGTGAATGCGTCCACGGGACAAGGATACGTGGTGCGACCGGGCGTCGGGACCGCCGGCGGTCCATAGCCACCGACGTGAAACTTCCGGGGCCAGATTTCACGGTCCCGCAGGCAGCCGCTTTCTTCCGCACCCTCGGCCTCAGCTCGGACGACATGGTCGTTCTGCTGGGCGCGCACACGGTTGGCGTCGCGCACTGCAGCATGATCAAGAAGAGCCGTCTTTACAGCTACGGTGGCAAGGCCGGTGCAACGGACCCGAGCATGGACCCGGAGCTAGCGTCTATATACAAGACGTATGTGTGCCCCAACACAGCTTCCTCTGACAACAACATCGTGTTCCTGGACGACCGGTCCAGCGCGTCCAAGCTGGACAACAGCTTCTACAAGATGCTGCAGCGCCGCCGTGGCGCGCTCATGGTCGACCAGAACCTCTACGGCGACGGCTCCACGCGCTGGATGGTCGACAGGCTCGCCAACACTGACCACTTCCGCTGGCTCTTCCCGCAGGCTCTCGCCAAGCTGGGGGAGGTCAACGTGCTTACCGGCACACAGGGAGAGGTCCGCAGGGTCTGCAGCAGGTTCAACTGATGAGATCATCATCATTTTCTGAGGAGACATCAATTAATGGTGTGCCTGTTGTGTTTATTTCCGGTCGGATTGGTGGTAATTTGTTCTCCTTTTTGGTTTTGGTCGGATTCATCTCGATGTGCTCTGTTCTGACCGCACGTTCGATTCATTTAATTTGAGTTCCATTGAATAATTTCTAATAACATGAACGATTGAGATCAACAGCAATATAATTGATATTATGCATATATACTCCCTCCGTACCGAAATATATATCGCTGAAGAAGTTGAACTACACTTGCTTCAACGACATATTTTGGTACAGAGGAAGTACATTTTAGTCACATAGTACATTATGTTTCTGCTTCATGAATATGATATTTTTTGGACATTTCTAATAATAGCAAGCCTTATTCCTATTTTGGCATTTTCGATTTCAGGGCTTTTAGCCCTGGTTAGTGAAGGACCAGAGAAGCTTTCTAGTTATGAATCGGGTATAGAACCCATGGGAGGGGCTTGGGTACAATTCCGAATACACTATTATATGTTTGCGCTCGTTTTTGTTGTTTTTTATTTGAAACCGTCTTTCTATACCCTTGGGCAATGAGTTTCGACGTATTGGGTGTATCCGTTTTTATCGAAGCTTTGATTTCCGTGCTTATCTTAGATGTTGGTTTAGTTTATGCATGGCGAAAGGGAGCCTTGGAATGGTCTTAACTGAATATTTAGACAAAAAAAAGAAGGAAAAGATTCAAATGAGACAGCTATAAATTTGAATTGAATTAAAGGGCTTGCTGTGACCCTTGGGATTCGGTAACCCGTTCGCTATCCTTGTTTCTATTTTATTGCATTCTATCTCATCGTATCACATTCTGTTCTACGATTCCACTTCGACAAAAGGAAAGAGCATACCTAAGTTCATAGCTTTACGTCCGCTATCCCGATCACTATTTTCCTACCCTCAGGGGGAAAGTAAAGGCCTTTCCCCCTTTGGAAGGTTGTGGGCGAGGAGGGATTCGAACCCCCGACACCGTGGTTCATAGCAACGTGCTCCAATCCTCTGAGCTACAGGCCCAGCTATCTCACTGGATCTCTTGGGGGGGGGGGGTACCCCTTCATTTCAGGTTAAGAAGATGGGAAAGCGCCTTTCTCTTCATAAGAACAGTGCGTTCCGAGGTGTGAAGTGGGAGAGAGGGGATGTGATGATTGAGGTTTTGAATAAGACGACCTTTACATAACAGACTTAGCTAGTTGGTAATCATAGTGCTTTTGGCATCAGTCATTTATGACTGTTCATCTGCATCTACCGCATGACTGGTGGTTGTGGTGTTGCAAGAGACCCGTCACTCTGTTTCATGTTTGCAGAAAATCCTTTGGTCTCTTGAGACCAGCCCCTTAGTGGACACACAGCGCGCGGTCGCACAAGCTTCCTTCCTGTTGTGATAATTCTGATGTGTAGCAACATAGCAGCGTTTAGTACAGATCATAATTGGCGAGGGAATTCTCAATGCAAATAGACATATATAAGATGATCATACAAAACCATTCAGTTTTGTTGGTACATAGGAACAATATCACGGAGGACGGTTCTTGGTGCTCGAGCTCATCTGCTCCTGTGGATGAACATTAAAATTTTAAAAAATAGCAAACAAATAAAAAGAAGTTTTTTTGGGATGAAAAGTTGTCTATGTGCTGCAAAATGTCATGACGATATGAAATGGGAGAGCTCTGAAAATTTTGAAGCTTTGAGAAACGTTCAAAATTTTGATTTTGGAGCACTGATTTTTGTCCCGGCCTCACCTATGTCATATGGTCTTGAAACTTTGCACACAAAGAGAATTTGTTCATGTTTCATGTAAAAAGGTTTCATATTTTTATTTTACTGTTCATCAAAGAGCAGATGAGCTCATGATTAGCAGCAGCTTTCCGCAATATCATGTGATTTCATTTAGATTCTTTCCCTATGAGCACACATTTATAGATGCAATTGTTGGTGAATTTTACCAGAAACTTGTCTACCATTTTAGATCATACGTGTATGCTTTAATATAAACTAATCCCATCAAACAATTTCTTTCATTTGGGAAACATAATTTTGAACTACACGCCAATGATGAATGGACACCTCGCAATGTTCATATATGACTGGTGTTAAAATAGTTCCTGCCGTCTAGTAATGTATATATACTTGCTCTTACTTAGATTTGTATTGAATTTGGAATCAGAGGCCATGAATTGATTTGGCGTTGACTTCCTGGAGCATTCGAGTTATTCTGGTTGGTGCTTGATCTCGCGTTTTGGTCTGCTGAAAGAAAAGTACAAAAAATATAGTTTTTCTTTACCAATGTTTACCTTCACCAACTACAGTATTTTCTCTTCAAGATCCACATCGCCTCCATCTTCTCTCTA
Organism: Aegilops bicornis; assembly: GCA_021605145.1. Classification (NCBI taxonomy): domain Eukaryota; kingdom Viridiplantae; phylum Streptophyta; class Magnoliopsida; order Poales; family Poaceae; genus Aegilops; species Aegilops bicornis. Next base: position 673,091,514 of record CM038673.1, on the reverse strand, counting down.
GATTTTCATTACTACTTTCCTTTTGGACCAATCCTGGTTTTAAAATTGCGTTCCTTCAGAATTTGGAAGGCCAATCAATTGTATATTGGTATGTAGTTCCACCATTTTCTCGATCAAATCGAACTAATACTAGCTGTAATTAAGCTAGATAATTACATACATGTGGTACCATCTTAATGCCTTGTGCAGCTTTCGAATGTTATATCTTCACAATGATGAGGGACATGCTCTTTTGAATTGTACTCTATATATGCTCATTCAACCAATTTGAGGATGCCCTAAAAATACAAAACTAAATATTACATCAACAATTTTTGGAGAACGAATGATTTTCCCTCTTAGACTAGAGTACTACATATATCCATGTTGATCGAGGTTTGAACATGCCAACAGAGGAAATGGACATAATACAGTGTTCCCTATAAAAACAGAACTAACTAAAGAGTTATTTTTCTGTCTTGAAAGTTAACATATAATTAATTAAGAGTACCAATCAAAAGAGTGTGTCCCTCGTCATTGTCAATGTTTCAAACATAATATTCTAAAGTTGCACAAGGCATTAAAATGATGCCACCTGTATGTAATTATCTTGCTTGATTACAGCTAGTCTTAGTTTGATCTGACCCAGAAATTGGTGGAACTACATACCAATGTACAATTAATTGGCCTTCCAAATTCTGAAGGAACACAATTTTAAAACCAGGATAGGTCCAAAAGGAAAGTACTATTCGAAAATTTAGAGAGAGGATGGAGGTGATGTGGATCTTGAAGAGAAAATACTTACTGTACTTATTTGGTGAAGATAAAAATTGGTAAACAAAAATTGTAATCGTCATACTTTTCTTTCAGCAGGCATAGAGGCTTGTTTAAATAAAATGATGGGACTGAACGCAAGGTCAAGCACCAACCAGAATATAACTCAAATGCTCCAGGAAGTAGAATGCCAGATCAATTCATGGCCTCGGATTCAAAATTCAAAACAAATCTAAATGAGAGCATGCACACACACACACACACACACACACACACACACACACACACACACACACACACACACACACACACACACACGCACACACACACACACACACACACATATACATATATATTAGTCATCTATTTCTATCTATCTATCAAAGAGACACCGTATACCACACTAGATATCATCATGGTTGACATCCTTTGCGAACAAAAACTAGGATGCCTCGAAAGTTCCAGAAATCAAACCAGAATACTAATTTCGACAGCAAGCAGCAGCTAGCGCATACCCAGTTGCTCTATTGAGAAAGAAAGGAATCTAGGTACGTGATCTCCATGACTAAACATCAGACAATTTCAAACAGATCGTGTCCTCCCCTAACCTATACTATAAGTAGGATAGACATAAGCCCATTGCTTCTCACACCTCTCATATATAGCTCAAGCACCAAGAGTAGCAATTATCTAGCTAGCTTGCTAGGTATCGATGGGGCACACAAAGGCAGCAGTGCTAGTGGTGGTGCTTGCCATCGCTGTGCTTGGGCTTGCCACCGATAGCCAGGCGCAGCTGCAGAACGGGTTCTACACAGGCAAGTGCCGCGGCAACGACGTGGAGGCGGTGGTCCGGGGTATCGTCAAGGCCCGCTTCGCTCAGGACAGCGCCATCGTCCCCCACCTCCTACGCTTGCTGTTCCATGAGTGCGGCGTCAACGTAAGTATTATTATGATTTGTGAATTATGAGCTATAGTAGTATAATACTTTCTCAGTCTCATAATATAAGAGCGTTTCTTGAAGGGAGTTGTAGATACTAATGTGTTATTCGATTCATACGTGCGCGCCATTTATTATTCTACTCCACTTTCATGGTTAGATTGACTAACCAATCTGTTTGACTATACATGCGTAGGGCTGTGACGGCGGGCTACTGATCGACGGTACCAGCACAGAGAAGACGGCAAAGCCGAACCTGAGCGTGAAGGGCTACGACCTCATTACCAACATCAAGACAGAACTCGAGAAGCGGTGCCCTGGCGTCGTCTCCTGCTCCGACATCGAGATCCTCGCATCCAGGGACGCGGTCAATGCGTCCACGGGACAGGGATATGCGGTGCGCACCGGGCGCAGGGACCGCCGGCGGTCCGTAGCCACCGATGTGAACCTTCCGGGTCCAGATTTCACGGTCCCGCAGGCAGCCGCTTTCTTCCGCACCCTCGGTCTCAGCTCGGACGACATGGTCGTTCTGCTGGGCGCACACACGGTTGGCGTCACGCACTGCAGCATGATCAAGAAGAGTCGTCTTTATAGCTACGGCGGCAAGGCCGGTGCAACGGACCCGAGCATGGACCCGGAGCTAGCGTCCACCTATAAGACATATGTGTGCCCCAATACGGCGTCCTCCGACAACAACATCGTGTTCCTGGACGACCGGTCCAGCGCGTCCAAGCTGGACAACAGCTTCTACAAGATGCTGCAGCGCCGCCGCGGCGCCCTCATGGTCGACCAGAACCTCTACAGCGATGGGTCCACGCGTTGGATGGTCGACAGGCTCGCCAACACCGACCACTTCCGCTGGCTCTTCCCGCAGGCGCTCGCCAAGCTGGGGGAGGTCAACGTGCTTACCGGCACACAGGGAGAGGTCCGCCGGGTCTGCACCAAGTTCAACTGATGAGAGATCATGGATCATCATTTTCTGATGAGACATCAAGTAATGGTGTGCCTTTTGTTTTCTTCTTTTCCAGATTTGGTCATCGGATTGTTGCCATCCTATTTTCTCATTTTGGTTTTGGTTGGATTCATCTTGATGTAGTTCATTCTGACCGCATGTTTGATTCATTTGATTTACACCCCATTGGATAATTTCTAATAACATGGTATGTTGTACGATCGAGATCAACAACAACATAATTGATGTATTGCATATAAGATACAGGGCCAGTCCTGAGATTTCGGGGGCCCGGGGCGAAAGTAGAACTGAGGGCCCCCTAATATAGACATCGAATCGAAATATATAGTATGTATATTTGATGTCCCTTCATTTCGCCATCTAGATTATTTCAAATTCTTATATCACAAATATTCATAATAAAAAATGTTTTTATAAATGCTACTAAATCTAAGCAGATAAATTAAATATGGGTTCATGATCACTCACATAATTTCAAATGTGTCGACTTCGGCAGCATATCTTCCATAGGACCTTCATCCTCTTGATTAACAGTAGTTTGCTTTTCCACAGCAAATACCACCGCCTCATTCAGATCACTTGAATCGCTCATATTCCTCTTGAAAACTAGCGGATCATATATGCAATTTGATCAACTCATCTCTATATATGAAGTAAACAATTGGTACACGTAAACCACCAATTATAACATCCAACTCGCAAACAACAACGCCTGAAAATGCCCTTTCACATCAATAGAAAAGCAATATTAATAGTACTATTTATAAACTTGTATCAGTTTCTATAGGGAAAAAAAATGCTACGGCATAGGCTACCTCATCTGGTGTACGTGAGGGCGGGGGATGTGGCGCGGTTGGCTGGGCGCCGCCGTGCCGGTCGGCGTCGTGGCCTCACTGGGTGATGAGGATGAGCTACAGACACACAGTCGACAAGCACGCAGATGATAAATTGAGCAGACTGTAGGAGATGAGGAGGAAATTGACACCCGGCAATAGCGTCGTGCGTGCGCCGCCGCATTCGTTTGCTTGAATCGTGATGGTGCTGAATCGCCGATCAGCCGATCCGCCGCTAACTCCTCGATCCGTTCGTGGTGCGTGGATATGCATTATTATTTTTCCTTTTGAGGGACGTTTTTTTTGAGCTGATCCTTTTGAGGGACGTGTATATGCGTTACTAACAACCCTGCTAATTACTATTTGGGCTAGGCCCACTCGTTTCCTAAGCTGTGAAGAGTACGCTGCCACGCTGGAGAAGGAAGGTGTGTGCGTCCCTGGAGTTTTGCCCCTAATTACAGTCTTCCCTGAATTCCCTGACGGATACCTGCGTACCTGGGCGGGGGCCCCTCGAGTTTGGGGGCCCGGGGCGGCCGCCCCCCCTGCCCCTTCCCAGGGCCGGCCCTGATAAGATACACTGGAAATGCTTCGGAGATCGGCATGATGCACGGTCGCACGAGCTTCTCTTCTCCCGAAACATAACAATGTGTGCTTAAATCTTCGCCGAGTCTTTGATAATAATAACTTGGCAATTCTAATGATTGTCAACTTGTGTCCAGCCAAGTCCTGTTTGCGAAGTAGAGAGCTCGGCAAACACATTGCCGAGAGCCTTGGAAACTCAGGAAAGTAGGCGAATCCAGTAGGGTGTGTAGTTTTGTCAGTAATACTTCATGGAACTTCCCTAGATCAGCCCTCCATTTCGATATTGGACTACGAGACCCCAAACCTGTTTAATAGATATCCAAGTTCTTCAATTAAAGACAATGGCATTCCTACAGTTCCACAATCCCCACAGGACAGCTGAATATGCTACGTTCAAATGCATACTCTTTTTGTTGCGCAACTAATATTTAGCCAAAGATTTAAATCAAGGATATCAACAGCAAACACTGATCTAAAGCATGTGCATATTTCGCAAAACACATTCAAAAAGAGTTGGTATACCGATTCAATCTCTTTGCAAAATATAAGTTCTAAGGGCAACTCTAACCGATCCCCTAAAACTTAGGGGAGAAAACGGCGGAGTAAAGTTAGTGGAGTAAAATTTTACTCCACTAACTGTGGCCACACCTAGCCGGGCCCCTAAAAGTTAGTGGAGTAAAAATAAAATTGTCTCGATTTTGTGTCTTAACCGCACCAACTTCAAACACTACACAAAACATATCTCAAAAACATTCAAATTAAAACATTCATAGCATAACCGTCATAACATAAAGTTTCACCATCCCGTTTTTCAAAGTAAAACATGCGAAGTTCACCCAAAAGACATGACGTCAAACACAATGTTTGATTCAAAATCACCACAAACATAGCATGTATATGTTGTGGATCAAGCCAACGTTTGGCATGCACCACCACCTCCTCGGCCACCACCACTCAAACGATGTTGTTGGCGAAGAAATCAACTTCACCATCCTCTTGGACACCACCAACAACAACAACACCGCCATCCTCTCGGCTACCACCACCAACATCAACACCACCATCCTCTCGGACACCACCACCAACATCATCGCCTCCACCACCTCCTCGGCCACCACCATCAACACCACCTCCTCGGCCACGACTATCAACATCACCCCCTCGGCCACCACCAACATTCTGAAGAGGGGCTTCCAAGATCTCTCCACGAGTGAGCCCCCAATACTTTCTTGCGATTTCATCCATTGTGTTTGAATTCATGAACATGGTAGCGCATTCTTCGGTCTTCTTGGCATCACGAATCTTCTCCTCCTCAAGTGCAAGCCTACCCTCCTCCGCCTTCAACTTTCTCTCATCGGCCGCCGACTTGGCCTTCCATTTCTCATCTTCCAACGCTTTGAACCCATTCCACCTCGCCATCTTCTCCGCTTATGTCCGAATCGCCAACATATTCTTGGTCTTGATCATTGACACAACTTCTTCCTTGTAAGTTCCACCAAGTGATCCCAATACAAGTCGTAGTTGAGCTCATCAAGGCCAATGGTGGCCGAGGACTCCAACTATGCAAAGAATTCGGTCGTGTTTATCTCCGCACTACAATATAAATGTAACAATCATTTATCGATCACCAACAATCACTACCGGATACCGACATGACGCGAGGTTTTTATTTTTACCTTGTTGGCCGGAAAGCACTTGGCGGCCACAATTTTTGGTGCCGTTTGCGGCCGCCACTCGCGCCGGAGTAGTCACCGTAGGGGCCGCCAGAGGTGCACCACGAGGTGTCGGCCTAGGACGATCGAGGCGCCGCTTTGGCCTTCTTCATCTTCTTCTTCGCGGCTGCCTCCGCGAGCGCCGCCGCCGCCATCGGCTTTTGAGCCTGTTTGCCTCCGGTAGGTGCGGCGAGAGGGCGGCATGCCATTGCCGGAGAGGCGGCGGTCACCCCGGATACCACTAGAACGGTTGGAGAAGGAGCTTGAACGCGTGGGTGGGTCTTCTTCATACCAAGCTCTTGTTCTTTGGCGGCGGCACGTGGGTGGTTTCCCGAGGCAAAAAGCCAGCGCCGGGGGCCAGCGGGGTGTGGAAAGGGGCCGGGTTGTCCATTCCATCCGGCCCGGCAGTCATCGGTGGTGGCACAGGGGCGTGGCGGCTGCGTCGGCGAGAGACAGTGCGGCGCGGGAGCGAGGCGCCACTTTTACTTGGCCGCGGCAGGATGCAGTAAATTTAGGAAAATTTTAGGGGAAATAAGGAGGTGGTGTAAAAGTTTTACTCTGTTAAGTTTTTTAAGGGATCGGCTAGGTGCGCCGTAAGGGAGTAAACTAGAAATTTTACTCCCTTATGGCCTTTTAGGGGATCGGTTAGAGTTGCCCTAAGGGTTTAGCAACACCCCTCTTTCTCAAGTTGTCACATGTCATTATCTTGTTTCGTGAAATAAATCAGAGGAACCCTTCAATTCTTCCATACGAAAGGCAGATGAACAGGTTGCACCCCCCTAAAGTTAATTATAGCATATAAAGATCTAGAAGACGAGACCCCTTACTTTCATACTGTCAGATCAAGGAATCATCTTGATCAGTAAAAGAAATGAACGGAGCTACATTTACAAGATAATATTGGACCAAACTTTCATCAATTCATCGGAAAAAATCCTCCTAAAGGTATAAGTTCTGACCATCCCAAATCCCAACTATTTGATTTTATCATTAACTAAAACATATAATTCCATATATTGGGTGTCCAAGGTGGACAACAACTTATACAAGATGCTGCAATAGCATCGTGGCATGCTCTTGGTCTACCAGAACCTATACCATGACAACTCCACGTGGGGATGGTCAACAAGCTCGTAAGCAACACCGACGAGTTTCGATTGCACTTCCGACATGTCCTCATCAAGGTAGGCAAGGTCAACATGCTTACCGGCACACAGGGAGAGGCCGGCAGGGTCTGCAACAAGTTCATCAAGTATTGGGGTGCCTTTTGTGTTTTTTTGGGTCGAATTGGTGGGAGTTTTTCTCTCCTTTTTGGTTTTGGTCAGATTCATCTTGATCTACTTCGTTCTGACCGCATCTTTGATCCAAGTTGGACAACAACTTCTACAAGATGGTGTTGCGCCGCCGCAGCGTGCTCATGGTCGACCAGAACCTCTACAGTGATGGCTTTACGCGTTGGATGGTCGACAAACTCGCCAACACCGACCATTTCCGTTGCCTCTTCCCATAGGCGCTCGTCAAGCCGGGGGAGGTAAACGTGCTTACCGACACGCTCTGCAGCAAGTTCAACTGATGAGATCATCGATCATCATTTTCTGATGAGACATCAAATAATGGTGTGCCTTTTGTCTTCAAATCCGGTCGGATTGGTGATATTTTTCTCTCCCTTTGGTTTTTGTCGGGCTCATCTTGATGTACTTCGATTCTGACCGCATGTTTGATTCATTTGATTTGCTTTCCATAGGATAATTTCTAATAACATGGTGTATTGTATAACTGTCCGTGTTAAAACCAGCGGATCTCGGGTAGGGGGTCCCGAACTGTGTGTCTAAGGCGGATGGTAACAGGAGGCGGGGGACACAATGTTTACCCAGGTTCGGGCCCTCTCGATGGAGGTAATACCCTACTTCCTGCTTGATTGATCTTGATGATATGAGTATTACAAGAGTTGATCTACCACGAGATCGTAAAGGCTAAACCCTAGAAGCTAGCCTATGGTATGATTGTTGTTGGTCCTATGGACTAAACCCTCTGGTTTATATAGACACCGGAGGGGGCTAGGGTTACACATAGTCGGTTACAATGGGGGGAGATCTACATATCCGTATCGCCAAGCTTGCCTTCCACGCCAAGGAGAGTCCCATCCGGACACGGGACGAAGTCTTCAATCTTGTATCTTCATAGTCCAACAGTCTGGCCAAAGGATATAGTCCGGCTGTCCGGATACCCCCTAATCCAGGACTCCCTCAGTAGCCCCTGAACCAGGCTTCAATGACGACGAGTCCGGCGCGCAGATTGTCTTCGGCATTGCAAGGCGGGTTCCTCCTCCGAATACTCCATAGAAGATTTTGAACGTAAGGACAGTGTCCGGCTATGCAAAATAAATTCCACATCCCACCGTAGAGAGAATAATATTTCCACAAATCTAATCTGCTGACGCATCTCGAAGCATGACATCACACCACGGCTCGGTCATTATTCGAACCGTTTTTCTCAACCAGCCTCGACGCCTATCGCGAGGCGGTTTCCTTGGCACGTCTTGTCGAAGCAGAGATCGTGTCCCCTTATCACGGGATTCTCATCAATACGGACGTGGGTAACCCAACCGCGCCATCAATTACGGTGTTTGGGGAATAAGCGAGTCTACTAGGCAGGTGGGGGCGTACAGCTCCGTCCGCCCTTATAAAAGGATAATGATTCACCATTTTCGCCCATGCCTTCTTCCTCCTCACATATCCATTCTCGCGCACTTGAGCTCCAACACCCAAGTTTGCGTCTTTCTCCTCAAACCGTTCTAAGCATGTCCGGAGCGGGAGGCAAGTGGATGAAATCCTCCGTCACGGAGGAGGACATCAAAAAACTGCGGGGAGCCGGATACTTGGTCATGGATATCGCATCGGCTGCCCAACGCGGGGCAGATCGTCCCTACCCCGGAATCTCATGAGAGGGTAGTTTTTCTTGAAGGAAATATGCCCTAGAGGCAATAATAAAGTTATTATTTATTTCCTTATATCATGATAAATGTTTATTATTCATGCTAGAATTGTATTAACCGGAAGCATAATACATGTGTGAATACATAGACAAACAGAGCGTCAATAATATGCCTCTACTTGACTAGCTCGTTAATCGAAGATGGTTATGTTTCCTAACCATAGACATGAGTTGTCATTTGATTAACGGGATCACATCATTAGGAGACTGATGTGATTGACATGACCCATTCCGTTAGCTTAGCACACAATCGTTTAGTATATTGCTATTGCTTTCTTCATGACTTATACAAGTTCCTATGACTATGAGATTATGCAACTCCCGTTTACCAGAGGAACACTTTGTGTGCTACCAAACGTCACAACGTAACTGGGTGATTATAAAGGTGATCTACAGGTGTCTCCGAAGGTACTTGTTGGGTTGGCGTATTTCGAGATTAGGATTTGTCACTCCGATTGTCGGAGAGGTATCTCTGGGCCCTCTCGGTAATGCACATCACTATAAGTGTAGCGACCCGACCTGAGATGGTCAAGTCTCTGTGCTTCTGTGTCATCCCTGGATCGGTAATGCTGACACACACAATACTCGAAGGATTTATAACAGAGTAGGAATCACACACTTATTACATCGAAGGTCTCAAAAGAGAACTTATTACAATAATATGGCTGAAGGCCATCTAATGCGATAACAGCGGAAGGCTTGGAAGATAAAGTGAGTCCATCAACTCCAACGGCATAACTGAGCTGCACGGCAACGACCTACAGTCCTTACTCCTCGTCTGAAAAGTCTGCAACATAATACATTGCAGCCCGAGAACGGGTCAGCACATGGAATATGCTGGCAATGTAACACATAGAGTAATGAAGGAATAAACTATACTACATGCATATATGGCTGGTGGAAAGCTCTATGGTTACAGTTTGCTAAAAGCCAATTTTTCCCTACATCAAAGGAATAAATTTCATTTAACTACCATGGTGGTTGAAACATCATTGAGAAGGTGTAACCCCAACTCAATGATCCCAATTAAAGTGATTAACAACCCAGCAAAATTAGTTAAGAGTGATGAGATACATGTGAATACTCAAGTACTAGATACTCAGAATCGTCCATAACCGGGGACACGACTAACCATGATTAGTTTGTACACTCTGCAGAGGTTTGCGCACTTTTCCCCACAAGACTCGACCGCCTCCGTTGGTTTCTCGCACTGCATGGTGTTTGAGAGACGGATGACAGAGACACGCCTTTCGAAACATTAACTCTCTACTCCGGATAGATCATACCAAACCTATAAAACCCACTACCTGCTGACCTACCTCTTGAGAGCTTCACGTAACTTACTCAACTATGCTAGAGCCCCTAATAGCTTGTGGCTGCACACGGAAGTTTCTAGCATGAATAATCTCAGTTCCCTTTGAGCCTGGGTGGCGGTCCATAGGAAGATCACACGGGTACCCCAGGATTTCCAAAAAGTCAGACAACTCTGGGTTCCCCAGGTGCCTCAATCCATCCAGATGTGTATTTAAGTTGCCACCTTAAAGTAAACCATTAATTTACAATCTCACATCTGTCATGAATATCTCTCAAACCCAAACCACGTCTCTGAGCATAGCATGGCAATATAAGCATAACGTAGAAGTAACTCCCAAGGGTTTGATAGTAACAGGCAATAGGTTCCTACCTCATCATCTACTTCCCAACCCACAATTTAATGACATCCTAATCATGCAATGTTGGAGGTTGAGCTAATGCATAAAAACTGTCCGTGTCAAAACCGGCGGATCTCGGGTAGGGGGTCCCGAACTGTGTGTCTAAGGCGGATGGTAACAGGAGGCGGGGGACACAATGTTTACCCAGGTTCGGGCCCTCTCGATGGAGGTAATACCCTACTTCCTGCTTGATTGATCTTGATGATATGAGTATTACAAGAGTTGATCTACCACGAGATCGTAAAGGCTAAACCCTAGAAGCTAGCCTATGGTATGATTGTTGTTGGTCCTATGGACTAAACCCTCTGGTTTATATAGACACCGGAGGGGGCTAGGGTTACACATAGTCGGTAAACAAGCAAAGATGCACAAACGAAACTTGAACTAAAGAGGTTGACCGGAGAGTTCAACTTAAGAACTCCGGTTTGCAAAAAGAATCAAACCAAACGAAACAACGAAACTCAAACGGCGAGAAAAACAAGTCCGTTTACTAATCTGAACTAGGGTCAAATTTTACAGAGATAAAAACTGGTTTAAGTTGATTATTCGGAAAGAGGGTTTCGAGATGAAACTCCAGGCGCTTGAATCACCTGATTCCGATAAACGAGCGAAAAGATAAACATGTTTGAAAATTGGATCAGAAATCGCGATCAGAATAACCGCGGAATAAATCCAATAAAAGAAAAGCGACGAACTGCTAAATGAATGAACGTTCATAATGTAACCTAAACAGTGAACGCGTTCGTTAGAACGAACGGATGAACGGACGTTCGCTAAATAAATAAACCGACGAAATAAACCGATCTATATAAAAAATGATCTAGGGTTTTATATAAAAAAACCGAAGGGTTTTCTTAAAAATAAAATAAAATAAACCGGCGGCGGGGTTGGGCACCTCTGGCGGGGCGCGTCCGGCGGGGCGGGCGGCTCCGGTGGGCTCCGGTGGGGCGGGGTCGGCGAGGGCGGGCGGCTCGGCGAGGCGGGCGGCGGCGACTCGGCGAGAGGGCGGCGACGACGCGGATCGAGGCTCCGGGCGGCTCAGACTCGGGCTCAGCCCGGGTTCCGTGGCCGTGAGCTCAGGTGGCGGCGGGTGGTGTGGTGGCGGCGGGGCGACGGCATATATAGGTGGGCGGGCGGCGGCTTGGGAAGGGGGCGCCTGGGGTGGAGTCCGGCTCGGACTCGCCAAGGCGTCCGATGCACACACACGCTGCCCAAATGGGTCTTGGTCCATTTTTTAAACATTCCACCGAAAGAAAAATTCCTAGAAAAATAAATAAAAATCTAAAAATTCCAAAACAAGTTTTCTCCGTCTAAATAAAATATTTAGAACTAGATGAACTTTTCTTGCCCCCTAAAATGCAACTTTTTAAAGCGTGCAAATTTTTCTAGGGCAAATAAAATTTCAAATAAAATCAAATAAAATCCCAAAAATGATTTTAACATTTTTCCTCCTTTATTTCAATTATTTTGGAGAAGTCATATTATCTCGCCTCATTTTTTTAAATTGAAATAATTTTCCGGAGAGAAAATTAATTAAAATCCAATATCCTCGTCTTTCATTATTTGATAAAATTCAAATATGAAAATTGAAAAATCCCAACTCTCTCCGAGGGTCCTTGAGTTGCTTAGGATTTTCGAGGATGGTAAACGAGAATGCAAATAAATTTGATATGCATGGATGACCTATGTATAACATGCGATTTTGAAAATTTGGGATGTTACAAACCTACCCCTTAAGATGAATCTCGCCCTCGAGATTCGGGTTGGCTAGAAAATAGGTGCGGATGGTCCTTGCGAATATCCTCTTCTCGCTCCCAGGTGGCTTCTTCCTCGGTGTGGTGGCTCCACTGAACTTTGCAAAACTTCATCACCTTGCTGCGAGTGACTCGGCTATCGAAATCCAAAATCTTTACTGGCTTCTCCTCATAAGTCAAATTATTATCCAATTGTATCGCCTCCAGGGGCACTGTATCCTTTAGCGGTATGTCGGCTATCTCAGCGTGGCACTTCTTGATTGTGATACGTGAAACACGTCATGCACTCGACAGTCCTTCGTAACTCCGACTTGTAGGCAACTTCTCCCATCCGTTCCAAAATACAGACGGTCCTACAAATCTTGGGGCTAACTTTCCCTTTACTCCAAAACATTTCACTCCCCTCAGGGGTGATACTCGCAGATATACTCTGTCTCCAATTTCATAGGTTACTTCCTTGCGTTTAGAATCTGCGTAACTCTTCTGTCTAGACTGAGCAATCTTTAGTCTGTCTCTGATCAGTTTAACCTTCTCCTCAGAGTCTTTGATCAAATCTGGTCCAAACAACTGACGGTCTCCAACCTCATCCCACATCAAGGGTGTTACGCATCTGCGTCCATACTGAGCTTGAACGGTGCCATCTTCAAACTGGCTCGGTAGCTGTTGTTGTATGAGAATTCTGACAAAGAAATTGTCATCCCAACTAGATCCATAATCTAACGCATGTGCTCTCAACATGTCCTCCAAAATCTGATTGACTCTCTCTGCATCCGTCCGTCTGCGGGTGGAACGCAGATCTTGAACTCCAATCTGGTACCCAAAGTCTGGTGTAGCTGATGCCAAAACTTTGAAGTAAACTGTTCCTCTATCTCGACACGATACTCCTCGGAACTCCATGCAAACATACGATCCTGGTCATATATATCTTGGCCAACTTTGCACTTGTATAAGTTGTTTTCACTGGGATGAAATGAGCTACTTTGGTCAACCGATCCACTACTACCATATTGAATCATATCCTGCTTTGGTTCTGGGTAATCCGGTGATAAAATCCATGCCAAGTTTGTCCCACTTCCATTCGGGTATTGGCATAGGCTGCAACAGTCCTGCTGGCTTTTGATGCTCTGCCTTCACTCTCTGACATACATCATAAGCGGCTACATACTCGGCAATATCCTTCTTCATACCAGTCCACCGTAAACGTTCCTTCAAGTCCAAGTACATCTTGGTGTTTACGGGTTGAATCGAGTATGGTGAGTCATGGGCCTCTTGAAGTATTAACTTCACGATCTCCAAATTGTTGGGCACATAAATCCGATCCTCAAACCACAAGGTATCGTGCTCATCCTCGCGAAAACCTTTGGCTTTTCCTTTGCCCATCTTTTCCTTTATCTCAGCAATCTCTTTATCCTCCTTTTGAGCGTCTCGAATCTTTTCTAACAAGGTCGACTGAACCTCCATTGTTGCAAGAAAACCTCTTGGAACAATCTCCAAATGAAGTTCCATAACATCCACTGCTAACTCCTTTGGCAGTCCTCTACCTTCAAGGATATTGGCATAACTCTTCCGACTCAAAGCGTCTGCTACGACATTGGCTTTTCCTGGATGATAGTGTAGCTTCATGTCGTAATCTTTTATAAGTTCCAGCCATCTCCTCTGTCTGAGGTTTAACTCATACGTGTGAAAATGTACTTTAAACTCTTATGATCCGTGTACACATCACAACGGTTTCCCATGAGATAATGTCTCCAGTCTTCAACGCATGTACTACATTGCTAACTCCAAATCATGCGTGGCATAGTTCAACTCATGAGGCTTCAGTTGTCGTGAGGCATACTGAAACAACTTTTCCTTCCTACATAAGAACACATCCAATTCCCAAAGTAGAGGCGTCACAATACACTTGAAACTCCTTATGTATATCTGGCAATGTCAGCACTGGGGCTGTAGTCAACCGTTTCTTCAACTCTTGGAAACTTGTCTCACAATCCTCTGTCCATTTGAACTTGGTATCCTTCTTTAGAAATTCTGTCATTGGTTTAGCAATCCTGGAAAAATTCTCAATGAATCTCCGATAATATCCTGCCAGTCCAAGGAAACTACGAATCTCGCTGACTGAAGTGGGTGCCAACCATTCAAAGGATCGACTGAATTTTACTTTGGGATCTACTGCTATACCTTCTCCTGATATAACATGCCCAAGAAATCCAACTTCCTTTAACCAAAACTCGCACTTGCTGAATTTGGCGTATAACCGGTGTTCCTCGAGTTTCTCAAGAACCAAACGTAGGTGTTACGCATGCTCCTCTTCGTTCCTCGAGTAAACCATAATATCATCGATAAACACCACAACAAACTTGTCCAAATATTCCATGAACACTTTGTTCATCATACTCATGAAATAGGCAGGGCGTTAGTCAGTCCAAACGACATGACCGTATACTCGTATAATCCATATCGTGTGGTGAATGCTGTCTTTGGTATATCCTTCTCTCGGATCTTCAACTGATGGTATCCTGATCGTAGATCAATCTTAGAAAACACCTTAGCTCCTTGCAACTGATCAAACAGATCATTAATCATCGGTAAGGGATACTTGTTCTTTATCGTTACTTCATTCAGAGCTCGGTAATCAACAACCATCCTTAGGGATTTATCCTTCTTCTCCACCAAAAGTACTGGGGCTCCCCAAGGTGATGAACTTCTGCGAATGTAACCTTTCTCCAATAGCTCCTTGATCTGCTTCTTAATTTCCTCCAGATCATTTGCGGGCATCCGATAGGGTCTCTTTGAGATTGGCCCTGTACCTGGTATTAGTTCTATCAGAAACTCGATGTCTCGATCCGGTGGCATGCCTGGTAATTCTTCCGGAAAAACATCTGGATAATCCTTCACTACAGGTACTTCCTCTTGTACAACTCCCGTGAGGGTATTCACTTGACTCCTCCTAGGCACATGCCTAGATACATACTTAATCCTTTTTCCCCCTGGGGTGGTAAGATAAATTGACTTGCTAGCACGGTCGATACTTCCTCCAAACTTCGACATCCAATCCATACCTAATATCACATCTAATCCTTGCGACTCCAAGATAATTAGGTCAGACGGAAAAACATGTGTGCCAATGATTAGGGGTATCTGGGTGCACCATCTGCTAGCCATATACTCTGCTCCAAAGTAGCTTACTAAAGAGGGGTTCTAAGGGTCCGGGTTGGTAACTTAAACTTATCCACAAATCCCTTGATATGTATGAATGCGATGCACCAAAGATCGAAAAGAACAATAGCGGTAAATGACTGAACCAAAACTTACCTATTACCGCATCCGGCTGCTCTTCAACTTCCTCCACGTTAACGTGGTTCACTTGTCCTTTGTTGAATGGATTGGGCTTCTTCCCAGCGCTCCCATTTCCGTTTCCATTCTTTCCTTCAGGGCAGTCGTTGGCATAGTGCCCTATCTTCCCGCACTTAAAGCAAATAACTTGGCTCAGGTCTCTCTTAGCGGGTGTAGCTGGGTTAGAGCGATTCTGATTATTGTTGGCTGTATTTCCATTCCCATTCTTCGCACCATTATGCGTTCCTCCTCCAAAGATGGTTATGTCCTCCATGGTTATGAACTAGTCCTCCCGAGTTCGGGGTTAAGCGAGGTTTACGGTGAGCTCCTGAGTTATACTTCCCTTGTCCATACTTCCTCTTACGACTCTCAATTTGCTGCTGCTTCCTTCAATCATTAGAGCCTTATCTACCAACTCACGGTAGTTGTTGAAAGTTGCCACCATCACCTGCATACTCATCTCATCATTCAGCCCTTCCATAAACTTCTCTTGCTTCGGCATCCGTGGCCACATCATCGGGGCATAGCGTGATAACTTGCTAAACTCATCCACGTCTTCGGGCCACAAGCACGGTTCCCCGACGTAAGTTGCGGAACTCACGCTTCTTTATCTGCATGGCTCCAGTTGAAACATGGGCCGGGCGAAAAGCTTGTTGGAACTGGTCCCAAGTGACATTGGCTATAGGAAAAGTAGCCGTATAATTCTCCCACCATGCGGCTGCTGGTCCATCCAATTGATGTGCGGCAAAGCGCACTCTTTCAGCATCCGTGCATCC
Source organism: Aegilops bicornis (assembly GCA_021605145.1). Classification (NCBI taxonomy): domain Eukaryota; kingdom Viridiplantae; phylum Streptophyta; class Magnoliopsida; order Poales; family Poaceae; genus Aegilops; species Aegilops bicornis. Next base: position 673,075,155 of record CM038673.1, on the reverse strand, counting down.
TGCGGTGGTTAACTCCCTTCCAATACGGCGTAACCAGTCATCTGCAACTATTGGCTCGGTGCTACTGGAAAACACCGGCGGTTGTAACCTCAGAAAACGGGCTAAATTGTCCACTGGTGGCGGGTTGTTGTTGTTGTTGTTGTTGTTGTTGTTGTTGTTGTTGTTGTTGTTGTTGGCATTGCCCTGGTTCTGAACTAGCAATTGCATCAAGGCATTCTGATGTTGGATCAACTGAGTGAGCTCCGGTGGGAAAGTAAAACCGGGGTCACGTCTCGGTGGCATCTGAGGGTTTAGAGGGGAGAGATTAGAAATAGAAAGAGGTCTAGTGAGACAACACTACCCATATGCACATGAGGCAAAACACACATTCATTCAATCAAGCAAGCAAGGGCATACAAAACGGTCTAGGACTATCGCATAAGTGCTCACTACTACTAATTACATGGGGGAAAATACTACTAATATTTGGTGGTCATCTATAAATTTTGATCGGTGGAAGACTCCAAGATGTCCGCTCCAGCCGTCTTCATAGTCATCATCACTCGGATCTGAGTCGGTGTCGTCGATGATGATGTAGTTGTCTGGACAAGCGGGGTCTTCTTCCTCTTCTTGCTCCTCTTCCTTGGGTGCTGGTCCTCCCATGAAAACTCCAATCTTCTTGACTAGGTCGTCGTTCTTCTCCAGTAGTATCTTGATTTCTTCCTCATATCCATCACGTGTAGACTTGAGTTCTTCCTCCAATTCGATGATCTTAGTTTTCGCCTTCTTCAAATCCAGCATGTCTAAGACATCTGGTTCTCATGACGTCGAATGTGCTGGTTTAGCTCCTGGATGTAAGCTGCAATGGATCTATCCTTCTTGGTGCTAATTACTTCCCATTGCTCGTCTCGGCGCCCACATATTTGGTATATGGTGTCTTTAAGCTCCTTGTTGTAGACTTCTACGATCGTCCCATGGTAATGTGAGCTGCCATACTCTTTCCCAAACTCCATGTTGGTGCGTTGAAAACACATACTATGGGCTCCGTGCTTGGCAAACGTCCTTCCGGAACTAGAGTTTGAATCTTCCAGCATTCTTCTTACGGCAAGGTGGCGTTATGCGTCTGGTGAAGCTTGGTATTCCAATATTCAGGTACCTAGTGACTTCCTTCAAGTGGCTTACGAAAGGTGTGTCTTCATCGGTTGGGCAAACTTGTACTTCATCTCCGTCATCCTAAAGAGTGGAAAAATGGAGAGAGGTCAGAAATGAGTAGAGAGGAGTGACCTATGGTTTTATCTTAGTGGTCGTGTCCTACACTCGGCGTGTGCTCGATACCATCTTGTAGCGACCCGACCTGAGATGGTCAAGTCTACGTATACATGTCATCCCCGGATCGGTAATGCCGACACACACGATTACTCAAGGATTTATAACAGAGTAGCAATCACACACTTATTACATCGAAGGTCTCAAAAGAGAACTTATTACAATAATATGGCTGAAGGCCATCTAATGCGATAACAACGGAAGGCTTGGAAGATAAAGTGAGTCCATCAACTCCAACGGCATAACTGAGCTGCACGGCAACGACCTACAATCCTTACTCCTCGTCTGAAAAGTCTGCAACATAATACGTTGCAGCCCGAGAACGGGTCAGCACATGGAATATGCTGGCAATGTAACACATAGAGTAATGAAGGAATAAACTATACTACATGCATATATGGCTGGTGGAAAGCTCTATGGTTACAGTTTTGCTAAAAGCCAATTTTTCCCTACATCAAAGGAATAAATTTCATTTAACTATCATGGTGGTTGAAACATCATTGAGAAGGTGTAACCCCAACTCAATGATCCCAATTAAAGTGATTAACAACCCAGCAAAATTAGTTAAGAGTGATGAGATACATGTGAATACTCAAGTACTAGATACTCGTAATCGTCCATAACCGGGGACACGGCTAACCATGATTAGTTTGTACACTCTGCAGAGGTTTATGCACTTTTCCCCACAAGGCTCGATCGCCTCCGTTGGTTTCTCGTGACTGCATGGTGTTTGAGAGACGGATGACCGAGACACGCCTTTTCGTAAACATTAACTCTCTACTCGGATAGATCATACCAAACCTATAAAACCCACTACCTGTGACCTACCTCTTGAGAGCTTCACGTAACTTACTCAACTATGCTAGAGCCCATAATAGCTTGTGGCTGCACACGGAAGTTTCTAGCATGAATAATCTCAGTTCCTTTGAGCCTGGTGGCGGTCCATAGGAAGATCACACGGTACCCCGGGATTTCCAAGAAAGCATAACACTGGGTTCCCCAGGTGCCTCAATCCACCCAGATGTGTATTTAAGTTGCCACCTTAAAGTAAACCATTAATTTACGATCTCACATCTGTCATGAATATCTCTCAAACCCAAACCACGTCTACGAGCATAGCATGGCAATATAAGCATAACGTAGAAGTAACTCCCAAGGGTTTGATAGTAACATGGTAATAGGTTCCTACCTCATCATCTACTTCCCAAACCACAATTTAATGACATCCTAATCATGCAATGTTGGAGGGTTGAGCTAATGCATAAAAACTGTCCGTGTCAAAACCGGCGGATCTCGGGTAGGGGGTCCCGAACTGTGTGTCTAAGGCGGATGGTAACAGGAGGCGGGGGACACAATGTTTACCCAGGTTCGGGCCCTCTCGATGGAGGTAATACCCTACTTCCTGCTTGATTGATCTTGATGATATGAGTATTACAAGAGTTGATCTACCACGAGATCGTAGAGGCTAAACCCTAGAAGCTAGCCAATGGTATGATTGTTGTTGGTCCTATGGACTAAACCCTCTGGTTTATATTGACACCGGAGGGGTTTAGGCTTACACAGAGTCGGTTACAATGGGAGGAGATCTACATATCCGTATCGCCAAGCTTGCCTTCCACGCCAAGGAGAGTCCCATCCGGACACGAGACGAAGTCTTCAATCTTGTATCTTCATAGTCCAACAGTCTGGCCAAAGGATATAGTCCGGCTGTCCGGATACCCCCTAATCCAGGACTCCTCAAGAGCCTGAACCAGGCTTCAATGACGAGTCCGGCGTGCAGATTGTCTTCGGCATTGCAAGGCGGGTTCCTCCTCCGAATACTCCATAGAAGATTTTGAACGTAAGGACAGTGTCCGGCTATGCAAAATAAATTCCACATCCCACCGTAGAGAGAATAATATTTCCACAAATCTAATCACCGACGTATCTCAAGCATGACATCACACCACGGCTCGGTCATTATTCGAACCGTTTTTCTCAACCAGCCTCGGCGCCTATCGCGAGGCGGTTTCCTTGGCACGTCTTGTCGAAGCAGAGATCGTGTCCCCTTATCACGGGATTCTCATCAATACGGACATGGGTAACCCAACCGCGCCATCAATTACGGTGTTTGGGGAATAAGCGAGTCTACTAGGCAGGTGGGGGCATACAGCTCCGTCCGCCCTTATAAAAGGATAATGATTCACCATTTTCGCCCATGCCTTCTTCCTCCTCACATATCCATTCTCGCGCACTTGAGCTCCAACACCCAAGTTTGCGTCTTTCTCCTCAAACCGTTCCAAGCATGTCCGGAGCGGGAGGCAAGTGGATGAAATCCTCCGTCACGGAGGAGGACATCAAAAAGCTGCGGGGAGCCGGATACTTGGCCGCGGATATCGCGCATCGGCTGCCCAATGCGGGGCAGATCGTCCCTACCCCGGAATCTCATGAGAGGGTAGTTTTTCTTGAAGGAAATATGCCCTAGAGGCAATAATAAAGTTATTATTTATTTCCTTATATCATGATAAATGTTTATTATTCATGCTAGAATTGTATTAACCGGAAGCATAATACATGTGTGAATACATAGACAAACAGAGTGTCAGTAGTATGCCTCTACTTGACTAGCTCGTTAATCGAAGATGGTTATGTTTCCTAACCATAGACATGAGTTGTCATTTGATTAACGGGATCACATCATTAGGAGACTGATGTGATTGACATGACCCATTCCGTTAGCTTAGCACACAATCGTTTAGTATATTGCTATTGCTTTCTTCATGACTTATACATGTTCCTATGACTATGAGATTATGCAACTCCCGTTTACCAGAGGAACACTTTGTGTGCTACCAAACATCACAACGTAACTGGGTGATTATGAAGGTGATCTACAGGTGTCTCCGAAGGTACTTGTTGGGTTGGCGTATTTCGAGATTAGGATTTGTCACTCCGATTGTCGGAGAGGTATCTCTGGGCCCTCTCGGTAATGCACATCACTATAAGTGTAGCGACCCGACACGAGATGGTCAAGTCTGCGTATACGTGTCATCCTGGATCGGTAATCTTGACACACACAATACTCGAAGGATTTATAACGAGTAGGAATCACACACTTATTACATCGAAGGTCTCAAAAGAGAACTTATTACAATAATATGGCTGAAGGCCATCTAATGCGATAACAATGGAAGGCTTGGAAGATAAAGTGAGTCCATCAACTCCAACGGCATAATCGAGCTGCACGTCAGCGACCTAGAATCCTTACTCCTCGTTCGAAAAGTCTGCAACATAATACGTTGCAGCCCGAGAACGGTCAGCACATGGAATATGCTGGCAATGTAACACATAAATCTTGAAGGAATAAACTATACTACATGCATATATGGCTGGTGGAAAGCTCTATGGTTACAGTTTTGCTAAAAGCCAATTTTTCCCTACATCAAAGGAATAAATTTCATTTAACTATCATGGTGGTTGAAACATCATTGATAAGGTGTAACCCCAACTCAATGATCCCAATTAAAGTGATTAACAACCCAACAAAATTAGTTAAGAGTGATGAGATACATGTGAATACTCAAGTACTAGATACTCAGAATCGTCCATAACCGGGGACACGGCTAACCATGATTAGATTGTACACTCTGCAGAGGATTGCACTTTTCCCCACAAGACTCGATCGCCTCCGTTGGTTTCTCGCACCGCATGGTGTTTGAGAGACGGATGACCGAGACACGATCTTCGTAAACATTAACTCTCTACTCCGGATAGATCATACCAAACCTATAAAACCCACTACCTGCTGACCTACCTCTTCGAGAGCTTCACGTAACTCAACTATGCTAGAGCCCATAATAGCTTGTGGCTGCACACGGAAGTTTCTAGCATGAATAATCTCAGTTCCCTTTGAGCACTGGTGGCGGTCCATAGGAAGATCACACGGGTACCCGGGATTTCCAAGAAAGCAGACAACACTTTGGGTTCCCCAGGTGCCTCAATCCACCGGATGTGTATTTAAGTTGCCACCTTAAAGTAAACCATTAATTTACAATCTCACATCTGTCATGAATATCTCTCAAACCCAAACCACGTCTACGAGCATAGCATGGCAATATAAGCATAACGTAGAAGTAACTCCCAAGGGTTTGATAGTAACAGGGCAATAGGTTCCTACCTCATCATCTACTTCCCAACCCACAATTTAATGACATCCTAATCATGCAATGTTGGAGGGTTGAGCTAATGCATAAAAACTGGGTATGAAAAGATATGATCAAGTGTTACTTGCCTTGCTGACGATCCGTGAATCCTAGAGACTCGTAGTAACATGCTTCGCACTCCGGGAATTCTATCGTAAGCAAACAATACATACATAAGTAAACAAGCAAAGATGCACAAACGAAACTTCAACTAAAGAGGTTGACCGGAGAGTTCAACTTAAGAACTCCGGTTTGCAAGAAGAATCAAATAAAACGAAACAACGAAATTCAAACGGCGAGAAAAACAAGTCCGTTTACTAATCTGAACTAGGGTCAAATTTTACAGAGATAAAAACTGGTTTAAGTTGATTATTCGGAAAGAGGGTTTCTAGATTAAACTCCAGGCGATTGAATAACCTTATTCCTATAAACGAGCGAAAATATAAACAGTTTTTAAATTTGGACAATAAATTGCGATCATAATAACCGCGGAATAAATCCAATAAAAGAAAAGCGACGAACTGCTAAACGAACGAACGTTCGTTAACAGAACCTAAACAGTGAACGCGTTCGTTAGAACGAACGGATGAACGGACGTTCGCTAAATAAATAAACCGACGAAATAAACCGATCTATATAAAAAAACGATCTAGGGTTTTATATAAAAAAACCGAAGGGTTTTCTTAAAAAAAATAGATAAACCGGCGGCGGGTCGGGCACCTCCGGGCGGGCCCGCAGGGCGGGCGGCTCAGCGGCTCCGGGTGGGCGGGGTCGGCGAGGGCGGCGGGCGGAGGCGAGGCGGCTCGGCGAGAGGCGGCGACGTCGCGGATCGGGGCTCGGACGGCCTCGGGCTCGGGTTTCGGCGGAGGGCTCGGTGGTGGCGGGGTGGTGTGGTGGCGGCGGGCGGCAGCATATATAGGTGGGCGGGCGGGCGGCTTGGGAAGGGGCGCCGGGGTGGAGTCGGCTCGGACTCGCCCTCGGCGTCTGCAGCCAATGTGTGTGAGGAAAAGCGTCGGCCTTGTGGCCGGCCTGGCTCGGCTGGGCCTTGACCCGATCAGCGTGAGTCCATTTTTTTTAAACATTCCATGAAAGAAAAATTCCTAGAAAAATAAATGAAAATCTAAAAATTCCAAAACAAGTTTTCTCCGTCTAAATAAAATATTTAGAACTAGATGAACTTTTCTTGGCCCCTAAAATGCAACTTTTTAAAGCAAAAATTTTTCTAGGGCAAATAAACTCCAAATAAAATCAAATAAAATCCCAAAAATGATTTTAACATTTTTCCTCCGTTATTTCAATTATTTTGGAGAAGTCATATTATCTCCCCTCATTTTTTTAAATTGAAATAATTTTTCCGGAGAGAAAATTAATTAAAATCCAATATCCTCGTCTTTCATTATTTGATAAAATTCAAATATGACAATTAAAAAATCCCCAACTCTCTCCGAGGGTCCTTGAGTTGCTTAGGATTTTCGAGGATGGTAAACGAGTATGCAAATAAATATGATATGCGTGGATGACCTATGTATAACATGCCAAATTGAAAATTTGGGATGTTACAATAAGCCTTGCAAGCAATGTGACTAATGAGTTAGTTGCGGGATGATGTATTACGTAACGAGTAAAGAGACTTGCCGATAACGATATTGAACTAGGTGTTGAGATACCGACGATAGAATCTCGGGCAAGTAACATACCGATGACAAAGGGAACAACGTATGTTGTTATGCGGTTTGACCGATAAAGATCTTCGTAGAATATGTCGGAGCGAATATGAGCATCCAGATTCCGCTATTGGTTATTAACCGGAGATGTGTCTCGGTCATGTCTACATAGTTCTCGAACCCGTAGGGTCCGCACGCTTAAAGTTCGATGATGGTTATATTATGAGTTTATGAGTTTTGATGTACCGAAGGAGTTCGGAGTCCCGGATGAGATCGGGGACATGACGAGGAGTCTCGAAATGGTCAAGACGTAAAGATCAATATATTGGACGACTATATTTGGACTTCGGAAATGTTTGAGTGATTCGGTATTTTTCGAGTACCGAAGAGTTACGGAATTCGCCGGGAGTATATGGGCCTTATTGGGCCATACAGGGGAATAGAGGAGAGAGGCCAAAGGAAGGAGGCCTGCGCCCTCCTGGTCCGAATTGGACAAGGGGTGCAGCCCCTTTCCTTCTCCTCTCCTCCTCTTTCCTTCTCTCCTACTCCAACAAGGAAAGGAGGAGTCCTACTCCGGTGGGAGTATGACTCCCCTTGGCGCGCGCCTCCTCCTCCTTGGCCGGCCGCCTCCCCTTGCTCCTTTATATCGGGGAGGGGCACCCCATGGACACAACAATTGATCTCTTGATCTCTTAGCCGTGTGGTGCCCCTCCACCATAATCCACCTCGATAATATCGTGGCGGTGCTTAGGCGAAGCCTGCACAAGAGAACATCATCATCGTCACCATGCCGTCGTGCTGACAGAACTCTCCCTCAAAGCTCAGCTAGATCGGAGTTCGAGGGACGTCATCGAGCTGAACGTGTGCTGAACTCGGAGGTGCCATGCGTTCGGTACTTGATCGGTCAGATCGTGAAGACGTACAACTACATCAACCGCGTTGTGCTAACGCTTCCGCTTTCGGTCTACGAGGGTACGTAGACAACACTCTCCCCTCTCGCTGCTATGCATCACCATGATCTTGCGTGTGCGTAGGAATTTTTTTGAAATTACCACGTTCCCCAACAGTGGCATCCGAGCCTGGTTTTATGCGTTGATGTTATATGCACGAGTAGAACACAAGTGAGTTGTGGGTGATACAAGTCATACCGCTTACCACATGTCATACTTTGGTTCGGGCGGTATTGTTGGATGAAGCGGCCCGGACCGACATTACGCGTACGCTTACGCGAGACTGGTTCTACCGACGTGCTTTGCATACAGGTGGCTGGCGGGTGTCAGTTTCTCCAACTTTAGTTGAACCGAGTGTGGCTACGCCCGGTCCTTGCGAAGGTTAAAACAGCACCAAATTTACAAACTATCGTTGTGGTTTTGATACGTAGGCAAGAACGGTTCTTGCTAAGCCCGTAGCAGCCACATAAAACTTGCAACAACAAAGTAGAGGACGTCTAACTTGTTTTTGCAGGGCATGTTGTGATGTGATATGGTCAAGACGTGATGAGATATAAGTTGTTGTACGAGATGATCATGTTTTGTTGAAGTTATCGGCAACTGGCAAAATCCTTATGGTTGTCTCTCTATTGCGTAAGATGCAAGCGCCAAATAATTGCTTTACTTTATCGTTATGCGATAGCAATAGTTGCAAGAGCAATTGTTGGCGAGACGACCATGTGATGACACATTGATATAGATCAAGATGATGGAGATCATGGTGTCATGCCAGTGACGATGGAGATCATGACGATGCTTTGGAGATGGAGATCAAAGGCACAAGATGATGATGACCATATCATGTCACATATTTTGATTGCATGTGATGTTTATCTTTTATACATCTTATTTTGCTTAGTTCGGCGGTAGCTTTATAAGATGATCTCTCACTAAATTATCAAGGTATAAGTGTTCTCCCTGAGTATGCACTGTTGCGAAAGTTCTTCGTGCTGAGACACCACGTGATGATCAGGTGTGACAGGCTCTACGTTCAAATACAATGGGTGCAAAACAGTTGCACACGCGGAATACTCAGGTTAAACTTGACGAGCCTAGCATATAACAGATATGGCCTCGGGACACGGAGACCTAAAGGTCGAGCGTGAATCATATAGTATGATCAACATAGTGATGTTCACCATTGAAACTACTCCATCTCACATGATGATCGGACATCGTTTAGTTGATTTGGATCACGTGATCACTTAGAGGATTAGAGGGATGTCTATCTAAGTGAGAGTTCTTAAGTAATATGATTTATTGAACTTTAATTTACCATGAACTTAGTCCTGGTAGTATTAGCATATCTATGTTGTAGATCAATAGCTCATGTTGTTGCTCCCCGTTTATATTTTGATATGTTCCTAGAGAAAAATAAGTTGAAAAATGTTAGTAGCAATGATGCGGCCTTGGTCCATGATCCGAGGATTTTCCTCATTGCTGCACAGAAGAATTATGTCCTTGATGCACCTCTAGGTGACAGAACTATTGCAAGAGCAGATGCAGACGTTATGAACGTTTTAACAAAGCTCAGTATGATGACTACTTGATAGTTTAGTGCACCATGCTTTACGGCTTAGAACCAGGACTTCAAAATTACTTTGAACGCCACAAAACATATAAGGTGTTCCAAGAGTTGAAATTGGTATTTCATACACATGCCCGTGTCGAGAGGTATGAGACCTCTGGCAGTACTTTTCCTACAAGATGGAGGAGAATAGCTCAACCAGTGAGCATGTGCTCAGATTATGCAGGTACTACAATTGCTTGAATCAAGTGGGAGTTAATCTTCCAGATAAGATAGTAATTGACAGAGTTCTCTAGTCACTATCACCAAGTTACTAGAACTTCATGATGAACTATAATATGCAAGGGATAACGGAAATGATTCCCAAGCTCTTCGTGATGCTGAAATCAACGAAGGTAGAAATCAAGAAAAGCATCAAGTGCTGATGGTTGACAAGACCATGAGTTTCAAGAAAAGGGGCAAAGGGAAGAAGGGGAACTTCAAGAAGAACGGCAAGCAAGTTGCTGCTCAAGTGAAGAAGCCCAAGTCTAGACCTAAGCCTGAAACTAAGTGCTTCTACTGCAAAGGGACTGGTCACTGGAAGCGGCTACCCCAAGTATTTGGCGGATAAGAAGGATGGCAAAGTGAACAAAGGTATATTTGATATACATGTTATTGATGTGTACTTTACTAGTGTTTATAGAAACCCCTCAGTATTTGATACTAGTTCAGTTGCTAAGATTAGTAACTCGAAACGGGAGTTGCAGAATAAACAGAGACTAGTTAAGGGTGAAGTGACGATGTGTGTTGGAAGTGGTTCTAAGATTGATATGATCATCATTGCAGACTCCCTATACTTTCGGGATTAGTATTGAACCTAAATAAGTGTTATTTGGTGTTTGCGTTGAGCATGAATATGATTTGATCATGTTTATTGCAATACGATTATCCATTTAAGTTAGAGAACAATTGTTGTTCTGTTTACATGAATAAAAACCTTCTATGGTCATACACACCAACGAAATTGGTTTGTTGGATCTCGATCATGGTGATACACATATTCATAATATTGAAGCCAAAAGATGCAAAGTTAATAATGATAGTGCAACTTATTTGTGGCACTGCCGTTTAGGTCATATTGGTGTAAAGCGCATGAAGAAACTCCATGCTGATGGGATTTTGGAATCACTAGATTATGAATCACTTGATGCTTGCGAACCATGCCTTATGGGCAAGATGACTGGAACTCCGTTCTCCGGAACAATGGAGCGAGCAACAGATTTGTTGGAAATAATACATACTGATGTATGCAGTCCGATGAGTGTTGATGCTCGCGGCAGGTATCGTTATTTTCTGACATTCACAAATGATTTGATCAGATATGGGTATATCTACTTGATGAAACATAAGTCTGAGACAGTTGAAAGGTTCAAAGAATTTCAGAGTGAAGTGGAAAATCATCGTAATAAGAAAATAAAGTTTCTACGATCTGATCATGGAGATGAATATTTGAGTTACGAGTTTGGCCTTCAGTTAAAACAATGTGGAATAGTTTCACAAACTCATGCCACCTGGAACACCACAGTGTAATGGTGTGTCCTAACATCATAACTGCACTTTATTAGATATGGTGCAATCTATGATGTCTCTTACCGATTTACCACTATCATTTTGGGATTATGCATTAGAGACAACTTCATTCACGTTAAATAGGGCACCATCTAAATCCGTTGAGACGACACCGTATGAACTATGGTTTAGCAATAAACCTAAGCTGTCGTTTCTTAAAGTTTGGAGTTGTGATGCTTATGTGAAAAGTTTTCACCCCGATAAGCTCGAACCCAAATCGGAGAAATGCGTCTTCATAGGATACCCAAAGGAGACTGTTGGGTACACCTTCTATCACAGATCCGAAGGCAAATTCGTTGCTAAGAATGGATCCTTTCTAGAGACGGAGTTTCTCTCGAAAGAAGTGAGTGGGAGGAAAGTAGAACTTGATGAGGTAACCGTACCTGCTCGATTATTGGAAAGTAGTTCATCACAGAAACCGGTTCCTGTGACGTCTATACCAATTAGTGAGGAAGTTAATGATGATGATCATGAAACTTCAGATCAAGTTGTTACTGAACCTCGTAGGTCAACCAGAGTAAGATCCGCACCAGAGTGGTACGGTAATCCTATTTTGGAGTTCATGTTGCTTGACCATGACGAACCTACGAACTATGAGGAAGCGATGGTGAGCCCAGATTCGGCAAAATGGCTTGAGGCCATGAAATCTGAGATGGGATCCATGTATGAGAACAAAGTGTGGACTTTGGTTGAATTGCCCGATGATCGGCAAGCAATTGAGAATAAATGGATCTTCAAGAAGAAGACTGACGCTGACGGTAATGTTACTGTCTACAAAGCTCGACTTGTCACGAAAGGTTTTCGACAAGTTCAAGGGATTGACTACGATGAGACCTTCTCACCAGAAGCGATGCTTAAGTCTGTCCGAATCATGTTAGCAATTGCCGCATTTTATGAAATCGGCAAATGGATAAACAAAACTGCATTCCTTAATGGATTTATTAAAGAAGAGTTGTATATGATGCAACCAGAAGGTTTTGTCAATCCTAAAGGTGCTAACAAAATATGCAAGCTCCAGTGATCCATCTATGGACTGGTGTAAGCATCTCGGAGTTGGAACATACGCTTTGATGAGTTGATCAAAGCATATAGTTTTATACAGACTTGCAGTGAAGCCTGTATTTACAAGAAAGTGAGTGGGAGCACTACAACATTTCTGATAAGTATATGTGAATGACATATTGTTGATCGGAAATAATGTAGAATTATTCTGCAAAGCATAAAGGAGTGTTTGAAAGGAGTTTTTTCAAAGAAAGACCTCGGTGAAGCTGCTTACATATTGAGCATCAAGATCTATAGAGATAGATCAAGACGCTTGATAAGTTTTTTCAATGAGTACATACCTTGACAACATTTTGAAGTAGTTCAAAATGGAACAGTCAAAGAAAGAGTTTCTTGCCTGTGTTACAAGGTGTGAAATTGAGTAAAACTCAAAACCTGACCACGGCAGAAGATAGAAAGAGAATGAAAGTCATTCCCTATGCCTCAGCCATAGGTTCTATAAAGTATGCCATGCTGTGTACCGGATCTATTGCATACCCTACCACTAAGTTTGGAAAGGGAGTGCAATAGTGATCTAGGAGTAGATCAATGGACAGCGGTCAAAATTATCCTTAGTGGAATAAGGATATGTTTCTTGATTATGGAAGTGACAAAGGTTAACGTAAAGGGTTACGTCGATGCAAGTTTTGACACTAATCTAGATGACTCTACGTCTCGGTCTAGATACATATTGAAAGTGGGAGCAATTAGCTAGAGTAGCTCCGTGCGAGCATTGTAGACATAGAAATTTGCAAAATACTTACGGATCTGAATGTGACGGACCGTTGACTAAAATTATCTCACAAGAAAAACATGATCACACCTTAGTACTCTTTGAGTGTTAATGATATAGCGATGTGAACTAGATTACTGACTCTAGTAAACCCTTTGGTTGTTGGTCACATGTCGATGTGAACTATGGGTGTTAACCACATAAAGATGTGAACTATTGATGTTAAATCACATGGCGATGTGAACTAGATTATTGACTCTAGTGCAAGTGGGAGACTGAAGGAAATATGCCCTAGAGGCAATAATAAAGTTATTATTTATTTCCTTATATCATGATAAATGTTTATTATTCATGCTAGAATTGTATTAACCGGAAACATAATACATGTGTGAATACATAGAAAAACAAAGTGTCACTAGTATGCCTCTACTTGACTAGCTCGTTAATCGAAGATGGTTATGTTTCCTAACCATAGACATGAGTTGTCATTTGATTAACGGGATCACATCATTAGGAGACTGATGTGATTGACATGACCCATTCTGTTAGCTTAGCACATGATCGATTAGAATGTTGCTATTGCTTCCTTCATGACTTATAAATGTTTCTATGACTATGAGATTATGCAACTCCCGTTTACCAGAGAAACACTTTGTGTGCTACCAAACGTCACAACGTAACTGGGTGATTATAAAGGTGATCTACAGGTGTCTCTGAAGGTACTTGTTGGGTTGGCGTATTTCGAGATTAGGATTTGTCGCTCCGATTGTCGGAGAGGTATCTCTGGGCCCTCTCGGTAATGCACATCACTATAAGCCTTGCAGGCAATGTGACTAATGAGTTAGTTGCGGGATGATGTATTACGTAACGAGTAAAGAGACTTGCCGGTAACGAGATTGAACTAGGTGTTGAGATACCGACGATCGAATCTCGGGCAAGTAACATACCGATGACAAAGGGAACAACGTATGTTGTTATGCGGTTTGACCGATAAAGATCTTTGTAGAATATGTGGGAGCGAATATGAGCATCCAGGTTCCGCTATTGGTTATTAACCGGAGATGTGTCTCGTTCATGTCTACATAGTTCTCGAACCCGTAGGGTCTGCACGCTTAAAGTTCGATGACGGTTATACTATGAGTTTATGAGTTTTGATGTACCGAAGGAGTTTGGAGTCCCGGATGAGATCGGGGACATGACGAGGAGTCTCGAAATGGCCGAGACGTAAAGATCGATATATTGGACGACTATATCCGGACTTCGGAAAGGTTCAGAGTGATTCAAGTATTTTTCAGAGTACTGGAGAGTTACGGTAAATTCGCCGGGGAGTATATGGGCCTTATTGGGTCATACGGGAATAGAGGAGAGAGGCCAAAAGGAAGGAGGCCTGCGCCCCCCCTCTAGTCCGAATTGGACAAGGGGTGCAGCCCCCTTTTCCTTCTCCCACTACTCATCTTTCCTTCTCTCCTACTCCAACAAGGAAAGGAGGAGTCCTACTCCCGGTGGGAGTAGGACTCCCCCCTTGGCGCGCCCTCCTCCGTGGCCGGCCGCCTCCCCCCTTGCTCCTTTATATACGGGGGCAGGGGGGCACCCCATGGACACAAAAATTGATCTCTTGATCTCTTAGCCGTGTGTGGTGCCCCCCTCCACCATAATCCACCTCGATAATATTGTAGCGGTGCTTAGGCGAAGCCCTACGTCGGTAGAACATCATCATCGTGACCACGCCGTCGTGCTGACGGAACTCTTCCTCAAAGCTCGGCTGGATCGGAGTTCAAGGGACGTCATCGAGCTGAACGTGTGCTGAAGTCGGAGGTGCCGTGCGTTCGGTACTTGATCGGTCAGATCATGAAGACGTACGACTACATCAACCGTGTTGTGCTAACGCTTCCGCTTTCGGTCTACGAGGGTACGTAGACAACACTCTCCCCTCTCGTTGCTATGCATCACCATGATCTTGCGTGTGCGTAGGATTTTTTTTTGAAATTAGTACGTTCCCCAACATTTCTCATCCACTTCATCCGCGGACTGGGATTTCCTCTCCACCCGTTCGTCCGCGGCCTCATGTTTTACTACGGGCTGGATTTCCATGATCTGGCCCCAAACTTTATCCTCAACATCTCGGCGTTTATAAATGGGTATGCGAGGCCTTCCTTCGCATCCGCCCCACTTCCGACCTGTGGCTGAAGACCTTCAATGTTAAATCGAGTATTCGGTCCAAGTTGGATGGGCCTGGGTATTTCTTTTGAATGGCTTCTTCCGTGACCGGGTTTAGAGCCTCACGAATTCGGCATTTATTGTCGTATCTTCAGCATTATCACCGTTAATGCGGCGTTTATGCTTGTTGCGACGCGACCTGCCATTGCTGTCCTTGGTATCCGAACTACCAGGGTGTTTGGCCAAGTTGTTGCTTCGAGCTAGCCAGCTGTCCTCTCCCACGCAAAAGCGGGTCATGAGTGTGGTGAGGGCTGCCATGGATTTCGGCTTTTCCTGTCCTAGGTGCCGGGCTAGCCACTCATCGCAGATGTTGTGTTTGAAGGCTGCTAGCGCCTCTGCATCCGGACAGTCGACGATCTGATTTTTCTTTGTTAGGAACCGCGTCCAGAATTGTCTGGCCGATTCTTCTGGCTGCTGATTATATGGCTAAGGTCATCGGTGTCTGGTGGTCGCACATATGTGCCCTGGAAGTTATCAAGGAATGCGGCTTCCAGGTCCTCCCAACAACCGATTGACTCTGGCCGGCAAGCTGTTGAGCCAATGCCGAGCTGGTCCTTTAAGCTTGAGTGGGAGGTAATTGATGGCATGTTGATCATCACCGCGGGCCAAGAGGATATGGAGGAGATAGTCCACGATCCACACCTCAGGAACTGTGGTACCATTGTATGATTCGATGTTTACGGGTTTGAAGCCCTCAGGGATTTGATGATCCATTACTTCATCTGTGAAGCATAGTGGGTGTGCGACGCCTCTGTATTGGGCTATATCACGACGTAGCTCATATGAGCTTTGTCTACTGTGTTCGGCCCGTCCGGGTTTAATGTATCCAGCATGATGGTAATCATCCCGAGTCGTTGGGCGCCCACGCGATCTATAGATCGATCTTGTATGCTTTGCCTTATCCTCCAATATATCTCGCAAGTCCGGCGCGTTTTCCCGTGCCTTGGTACTTTTTGAGCGGCGTCGGGCGTGGCTTGAGCGGAAGGCCGAGAGGCTTCTGTCGCTGACCACGGGTGGCAGTCTGCCTTGTCGTGCGATGGTGGCGTGGGTGCTTCCTCCTCCGATCGAGGCAATGGCCTGCGTGTGGGGTAGCTTTTGGAGGGCGTTCGAGTTCATACTCTTGGCTGCAAGGACTTGATCCATCTGTCGCCTAGCAGGTCTTGGTCAGCTCTAAGTTGTTGCTGCTTTTTCTTGAGGCTGCTTGCCGTGGCCATGAGCCTGCGTTTAAAACGCTGTTGTTCGACGGGGTCCTGCAGCACGGCGAATTAAATGCGTTGTCGAGGCTTGCCTCGTCTTCGAGGGCGCATAATTATCGTCCTCTACCTCTCTTTCTGCCGCCTTGTCGTGCGGACTTCTCCCTCCTCCTCTGTTGAGTCCTGCTTTGGAGGGGTCGTCTTCGCACTATCCAGGTATTATTGTCTCCCGTGCGGAATCGCCGTTTTCTTGTGGCGGGATTTAGAGCGGCACCGCTGACGTCGGCGCTTGGGTTGTTTCTTGGAGGGGTCATCCTCCGCCGTTCCATCGCCATTCCCATCTTCTGGGATGTCCACCATGTATATGTCATATGACGAGGTGGCCTTCCAGTGCCCCATGGGCGCTGGCTCTTGATCGTCTCCAGCACCGTCGTCCATACCGTCGATGTCTTCGGAGTCGAAGTCGAGCATGTCGGTTAAATCATCGACAGTGGCTACAAAGTGGGTGGTGGGTGGGCGTTGAATTTCTTCGTCGTCCGAATCCCAACCTTCTTGACCATAGTTCGGCCAGGGCTCCCCTAACAAAGAGAGAGACTTTAATGAGTTCAGGATATCGCCAAAGGGCGAGTGCTGAAAGATGTTCGTGGCGGTGAACTCCATAACCGGCGCCGAGTCAGATTTGACTGGTAGAGGCGCGGGAGGTTCGGAGTCCAGAAAGGAGTCCGGCACCTGGGAGACACGAGCTTCGCAAAGGACAGGGATGGTGTTCGGTTCAATCGCCGTGGAGATTTCAGCCCCCGAGGCGGTGTCCAACCAACCGTCCTCGATCGGCGAAACCGGCTCCGGATTAAGGGTCGGAGCGGATACTGGTGCGATCTCCAGGGCGCTGTTCGGCGGCAGAGCTAGATCGTACCCATTGAGACAGTGCGGCGCGCTCGGCTGTGGTTCGAATCCGTCGAAGATCAAATCTCCGCAGAAATTGGCCGTATAGTTCAGGCTTCCAAATCTGACCTGATGGCCAGGGGCGTAGCTTTCAATATGCTCCAGATGGCCTAGCGAATTGGCCCGCAGCGCAAAGCCGCCGAATACGAAGATCTGTCCGGGGAGAAAAGTCTCACCCTGGACTGCGTCGTTGCTGATGATTGAAGGAGCCATCGGGCCTACAGGTGACGACACAGAGGAACTCTCAATGAAAGCACCAATGTCGGTGTCAAAACCGGCGGATCTCGGGTAGGGGGTCCCGAACTGTGCGTCTAAGCGGATGGTAACAGGAGACAAGGGACACGATGTTTTTACCCAGGTTCGGGCCCTCTCGATGGAGGTAATACCCTACTCCTGCTTGATTAATATTGATGATATGGGTAGTACAAGAGTAGATCTACCACGAGATCAAGGAGGCTAAACCCTAGAAGCTAGCCTATGGTATGATTGTTGTTCGTCCTACGGATTAAAACCCTACAGTTTATATAGACACCGAATAGGGTTAGGGTTACACAGAGTCGGTTACAATGGTAGGAAATCTACATATACATATCGCCAAGCTTGCCTTCCACGCCAAGGAAAGTCCCATCCGGACACGGGACGAAGTCTTCAATCTTGTATCTTCATAGTCCAGGAGTCCGGCCAACGATGATAGTTCGGCTATCCGGACACCCCCTAATCCAGGACTCCCTCATCATCCCTACATAATCATATAGTTAGGCTATGCTTCATTTTCGTCACACAAAGATGTTCCCAACTTCTATACCCCCGATGATAAGCCAAGCAATTGTTTCGTACTTAAATATCTCAAACTTGTTCAACCTTCACGCAATACATGAGCGTGAGCCATGGATATAGCACTATGGGTGGAATAGAATATGATGATTGGGGATTTTGTGGAGAAGACAAAAAAGGAGAAAGTCTCACTTTGACGAGGATAATCAACGGGCTATGGAGATGCCCATCAATTGATGTCAACATGAGGAGTAGGGATTGCCATGCAACGGATGCACTAGAGCTATAAATGAATGATCAACAAAAGAAAACTAGTGGATGTGCATCCAACTTGCTTGCTCACGAAGACCTAGGGCATTTGAGGAAGCCCATCATAGGAATATACAAGCCAAGTTCTATAATGAAAAATTCCCACTAGTATGAAAAAGACAACTTATGAGACTCACTATATGAAAAACATGGTGCTACTTTGAAGCACATGTGTGGAAAGAGATAGTAACATTGCCCTTTTTATTTATTTTATTTTTTCTTTCTTTTCTTTTTTCTTTTTTTGGGCCTTTCTTTTTTTCTTTTGGCCTTTCTTCTTTTTTTTCTCTTTTTCTTTTTTTTCTTTTTGGGCAATGCTCTAATAATGATGATCATCACACTTTCATTGATTACAACATATGAATTACAACTCAAAACTAGAACAAAATATGTCTCTATATGAATGACTCCGGTGTTATGCAGGGATGGTGCAATGAATCAAGAGTGACATGTATGAAAAATAATGCATGGTGGCTTTGCCACAAATACGATGTCAACTACATGATCATGCAATGGCAATATGACAAAAGTAAAGTATGTCATAATGATGATAAGCGGAGCGGTGGAAAGTTGCATGGCAATATATCTCGGAATGGCTATGGAAATGCCATAAATAGGTAGGTATGGTGGCTGTTTTGAGGAAGATATAGGGAGGTTTATGTGTGATAGAGCGTATCGTATCACGGGGTTTGGATGCACCGGCGAAGTTTGCACCAACTCTCAAGATGAGAAAGGGCAATGCACGGTACCGAAGAGGCTAGCAAAGGCGGAAAGGTAAAAGTGCGTATAATCCATGGACTCAACATTAGTCAAAAGAACTCATATACTTATTGCAAAAATTTAGAAGTCATCAAAAACCAAGTACTACGCGCATGCTCCTAGGGGGACAGATTGGTAGGAAAAGACCATCGCTCGTCCCCGACCGCCACTCATAAGGGTGCACAAGCCAGGTACACTTCATGTTTCAAATTTGTTACACAACTTTAAACATACGTGCATGCTACGGGACTTGCTAACTTCAACACAAGAATTCTTTAAATTCATAATCACCCAATTAGCATGACTTTAATATCACTACCTCCATATCTCAAAACATATATCAAGTATCAAATTGATCATAGCATCCAATTCACTTCCTATGATAGTTTTTATTATACCCAACTTGGATGCTCATCATTCTAGGACCAACTTTGTAACCATAGCAAATACCATGCTGTTTTAAAAGACTCTCAAAATAATATAAGTGAAGCATGAAAGACTAGCAATTTCTACAAAATATAACCACCGCCGTGCTCTAAAAGATATAAGTGATGCACTAGAGAAAATGACAAACTACTCCGAAAGATATAAGTAAAGATCAATGAGTAGTCGAATAATTGTGCAACTATGTGAAGACTCTATAACATTAAAGAATTTTAGATCTTTGTATTGTATTCAAACAGCAAGCAAAGCAAAATAAAATGACATTGCAAGGATAGCACAACTCATGTGAAGAAGCAAAAACTTAGGCTCAACCGATACTAACCGATAGTTGTTGAAGAAGAAAGGTGGGATGCCTAATGGGGCATCCCCAAGCTTAGATGCTTGAGACTTCTTGAAACATTATCTTGGGGTGCCTTGGGAATCCCCAAGCTTGAGCTTTTATGTCTCCTTAATTCCTCTCATATCATGGTTTCTCTTCTTTTTATCAAAAGCTTCATTGACAACAAAATCAACAAGAACTCGTGAGTAAGGATGGCGATGGGTCGGGTTTGGATCGGGTTGAACAATATCAAATCCATATCCATATCCATGAAGACAGTCGTTGCCCGCCCATGAAAAAATCCACGGGTGAAAAATTGTGTCCATGTCCAAACCCGATGGATATCCATACCCACTGGATATCCATTGGGTCCTCTCAAGACATATAAGTAAGACATAACACAATGTTAACATAAGATCTTCCATTCTTCACCTGTGGCATGCTAGGCTTCACTTATGGTAAACATCAACTTATGGTAAATCAACGTTGACTAACAACCTAAGATCATTTAGTAGTTTTTCTAACAGGTGAGATGACGAGTCATTTAACAAGGAGATAAAAATAAGGGAAGGGGCGTTCGAGTATGTTAGGGGGTATTGAATGTCAACTAATAAAAGTGACGACAGGGATTGTGTAATTTCTTTTGCATGTTTTAGATAACAAAGTGTAAAATTGCAGTGGGACATGTGTAGGGATAGCAGTTTTTTACCCATCAAGTTATACTATCTGGTCGGGTTTGGATATATCCATGGGTACAAGATTATATCCATGCCCTACCCACCAGCAATCGGATCGGGTTTGGGTGCCGCCCATGGACACAAAAGCATATCCAAACCCTATCCATTCGGGTCGGATATCCATGGATATGCATGTCCATGGGTAAAATTGCCATCCTTACTCGTGAGATAGGTTAGTATAAACCAATGCAAACCCTTAACATTTTCTACTGTAACAAATCACTAAAGTTATTATTCAACATTGCATATTAAATTCCTCGGCATATTTAATACTCCTATCCTCAAATAGAATCATTAAACAAGCAAACATATGCAAACAATGCAACCATAACAGCAATCTGTCAAAACAGTACAGTCTGTAAAGAATGCAAGAGTATCAATACTTCCCTAACTCCAAAAATTATGAAATAAAATTCACACTGTAGTAAATTTATCAAATCTAATTATGCAAAAAGTTGCAACATTATATCATGCTCTGACTTTTCTAGGGAATTTTTGCAACAGCGGTAAACTTTCTGTTTGCAAACAGCAACATGTATAATAGCAAAATAAGCATGGCTAAGGATATCCTTGACTTTTTTATTGAAACTAAAGATGCAAAACATTATTCTAAATAACAGAAAGAAAATACTAACAAGAGAAAATGACACTCCAAGCAAAACACATATCATGTGGTGAATAAAAATATAGCTGCAAGTAAAGTTACCGATGAACGAAGACGAAAGAGGCGATGCCATCTGGGGCATCCCCAAGCTTAGGCTCTTGGTTGTCCTTGAATATTACCTTGGGGTGCCTTGTTCATCCCCAATATTAGGCTCTTGCCACTCCTTATTCCATAGTCCATCGAATCTTTACCCGGAACTTGAAAACTTCACAACACAAAACTTAACAGAAAACTCGTGAGCTCCGTTAGCGAAAGAAAACAAAACACCACTTCAAAGTACTGTAATGAACTCATTATTTATTTATATTGGTGTTAAACCTACTGTATTCCAACTTATCTATGGTTTATAAACTATTTTACTAGCCATAGAATCATCAAAATAAGCAAACAACACAATGAAAACAGAATCTGTCAAAAACAGAACAGTCTGTAGTAATCTGTAACTAACGCAAACTTATGGAACTCCAAAAATTCTAAAATAAATTGGTGGACCTGAGTAATTTGTCTAGTAATCATCTCCAAAAAGAATCAACTAAATATAACTCTCCAGTAAAAATTTTAAGCTAATCTCGTGAGCGCTAAAGTTTCTGTTTTTTTACAGCATGATCGTAAAGACTTCACCCAAGTCTTCCCAAAGGTTATACTTGGCACAAACACTAACTAAAACATGAAAAAACATCTAACCAGAGGCTAGATGGATTATTTATTCCTAAACAGAACTAAAAAGAAAGAAACTAAAATAAAATTGGGTTGCCTCCCAACAAGCGCTATCGTTTAAAGCCCCTAGCTAGGCATGATGATGGCAATGATGCTCACATAAAAGATAAGAATTGAAACATAACGGGAGCATCATGAAGTATATGACTAGCACATTTAAGTCTAACCCACTTCCTATGCATAGGGATTTTGTGAGCAGACAACTTATGGGAACAATAATCAACAAGCATAGGAAGACAAAACAAGCATAGCTTCAAAAATTTAAGCACATAGAGAGGAAACTAGATATTATTGCAATTCCTACAAGCATATGTTCCTCCCTCATAATAATTTTCAGTAGAATCATGAATGAATTAAACAATATAACCAGAACCTAAAGCATTATTTTCATTATCTACAAGCATAGAAAATTTACTACTCTCCACATAAGCAAAATTCTTCTCATTCGGAATAGTGGGAGTATCATATGAGACTTGAACACTAAAATTGTTTCCACATTAAAAGAGTAATGTTCAGAAAAGGAAATCATAATCATGACAAGATTTGCAAATATAATCATCACTACTTTTTATAGCATAAGTTTCATCACAATAATCATCATAAGTAGCAACCGTTCTCATCATAATCGATTGAAACCTCTCCCAAGATAGTGGAATCACTAAATAAAGTTGACACTCTTCCAAATACACTTTCATATTAATCACAATAAAATTCAACATCCTCCAAAATAGTGGGATCACTACTTCCTAAAGTTGACACTCTTAGAACCCACTTTCATCAATATAATCATCATAGGTAGGAGGCATGCTATCATCATAACAACTTTGCATATCAAAACTTGGGATGCTAAAAATATCATCTTCACTACACATAGCATCCCCAAGCTTGGGGCAAACATTAATTTCAGAAAATATATTCTCAAATATTTCATCCTTATCAAACATAGCTTCCCCAAGCTTGGGCCCTTTCATATCATAAGCATAATCACTCTCATCATTAAAAATATTGATAGCACCAATAGTATAGCAATTATCATCATCACAATGAGTAGTAGGAGCAACATCATTTGGGAGGGATACCTTTCTACCTTTGTTGCTCCTTGTTTTCTTTTTCTCCTTCACATTATGTGTGGGTTCAACCTTCCTCTTTGAGCTCCTTATTGATGAGATTGGTTGAATAGAAAGCTCCTCCTCGTTACCCGATTCATCATAAGAAATAATAGGAGGAGATTGGGAAGTCTCTTCCCTTTCATTAGTATTCTCATCATCTTCCATTTGCTTTCTTTTCTGGTAAATTGTATAGGTGCACTAGTTCGGCGAAGATAGATGGAGGTTTTTGTAATCTGAAAATATAAAAACAGCAAGGTAACTAATGATAAAAGTGAGCGTAAACGGTATTGCAATGATAGGAAACAAGGCCTAGGGTTCATACTTTCACTAGTGCAAGTTCTCTCAACAATAATAACATAGATAGATCATATAACATTCCCTCAACATGCAACTTAGTGTCACTCAAAAGCCACTAATAGCGGAGAACAAGCGTAGAGATTATGGTAGGGTACGAAACCACCTCAAAGTTATTCTTTCGGATCGATCTATTAAAGAGTTCGTACTAGAATAACACCTGAAGACACAAATAAACCAAAACCCTAATGTCACCTAGATACTCCATTGTCACCTCAAGTATCTGTGGGCATGATTATACGATATGCATCACACAATCTCAGATTCATCCAACCAACACAAAGTACTTCAATGAGTGCCCCAAAGTTTCTACCGGAGAGTCAAGAAAACGTGTGCCAACCCTTATGCATAGGTTCATGGGCGGAACCCGCAAGTTGGTCACCAAAACATACATCAAGTGGCACGTGAAATCCCATTGTCACCACAGATAAGGACGGCAAGACATACATCAAGTGTTCTCAAATCAAAGACTCAATCCGATAAGATAACTTCAAAAGGGGAAACTCAATTCATCACAAGAGAGTAGAGGGGGAGAAACATCATAAGATCCAACTATAATAGCAAAGCTCGCGATACATCAAGATCGTGCCATAGAGGGAACACGAGAGAGAGAGAGAGAGAGAGATCAAACACATAGCTACTGGTACATACCCTCAGCCCCGAGGGTGAACCACTCCCTCCTTGTCATGGAGAGCGCCGGGATAATGAAGATGGCCACCGGTGATGGATTCCCCCTCTGGCAGGGTGCCGGGACGGACTCCCGAGAGGTTTTTGGTGGCTACAAAGGCTTGCGGCGGCGGAACTCCCGATCTATCTTGATATTCGGTGGTTTTAGGGTACGTAGGGTTATATAGGCGAAAGAAGTCGGTCGGGAGGTGCTCGAGGGGCCCACGAGACAGGGGGCCGCGCCCCTACAGGGGGGCGCCCTCCTATCTCGTGGCTGCCTCGAGGACCTTCTGACGTGAACTCCAAGTCTCCAGGATGATATTCTTCCCAAAAATAATGCTGCCAAAGGTTTCATTCCGTTTGGACTCCGTTTGATATTCCTTTTCCTCGAAATACTGAAACAGGCAATAAAACAACAATATGGGCTGGGCCTCCGGTTAATAGGTTAGTCCCAAAAGTAATAGAAAAGTGTATAATAAAGCCCATAATCATTCAAAACAGGTAATATAATAGCATGGGACAATAAAAAATTATAGATACGTTGGAGACGTATCAGCGGCCAACAAGCAGAATGCGAAGGCGCCATGGTGGGCAAAATGCCCAACATCACATGGCTCGAGGGCTCCTATGTGGAGACCATAAAGGGTTGGGATTCGGGGTGGTTCTACATCACCGAGCCGCGCGACACCAAATGGGCGGCGGCCCCCGAGTTCCGATCCGGAATCCCCTTGCGGCTCACCTCCTGGAAAGAGAAGGGACTGTCCTCGGGTAAACCGGTAGAGCTGACCGGACTCCAGACCTGCATCAAGAACATGATGAACAAGAAAATCAAGCTCGTCAACATGGTCCAGGTCATGCTCTTCTGCCGGATCCTCCCGTGTCAACAACGGGCATTCAATTTGTGTGAGTTCGACCCGGCCGAGCACCGGGAGCGCCATGAGCTCTTTGACACGACGCACAAAAGGCGTCTAGAGGGTGCTGTTCAAGGGCGTCGAGGTACCTCCTTCCCTTACCGAGGATCGAGGACTTAGCGCGAAGCGCCCTGCGAATCCGGTAAGTTCTCTACACCTTATAGGGTATTTATTATCCCCAGTTTAATCATGTGCGGGATCTAAGCCTCCATGCCTTTAACAGGACTGGGTGGAGACAGCGAAGCAGATTGACTGTCCAGCCCCCCTACCTGAAGATCCAGCGGATGCTCTCCTAACGAAGATGCTGGCTCCGGCACCTTATGAGGTGCCAGAGAAGAAGGCCACGGGGGCCCGAAAGGGTCTCCGGCGTCAGGTGCTATCGGACTCATCGTCCGATAACTCAGGCGCCTCCTCCCATGAAGACGAGGAGGAGGAAGAGGAAAGTTCCCCCAGCCGGGAGACAAGAAGAGGAAGGCCACCCCAACTGGGGAGGCCGAAGGGTCCCAAAAGAGGAGGTCCCTTCTTCCGGACTGCTCCATGACAGCCGCCCATAGCGACGACGAGTGGTTGCTCAGGGACAAGCCCCTGGCGAAGTCGTAAGTATCCGGATTCCATTGTAATTCATGGTATGTTTTATTGCACTGCTTCTCATCACGCGAACATGATCGTGCAGTCCGCCCGAAACCCGCATCGGCGTATCTTCGTCGGATGGTTCTTTGGACTCGTCGAATAAGAATAGCGATTCACTTCCGACCGCCTCTTCCCCTCGCCCTACGGACAACGTCGAGGTGTTGTCCCAAAAGGCACCGAGCCGAGGGGAGACAATCCAGGAGGCGCCTCGAGGCGACCTTCCGAACTCGGGCGTAAAGGGAGCAAGACTCCCTTGGGCTCCAAGTTCGCCTGACCAAACCTTTGCACGGAACCTCCAGTGGTTCCGGACTCCGGCAGGCGACCCCACATTAAGAGGGGCAAGCCGCCCGTGCCGGTGGCCTCTGTCCATCTAGAGGCACCGGACAATTTGTTGGAAGCGCTTCACGGAGCTTCCATCGATGAAGAGCACCGCACTATCATGAGTGCGGTGACCGAGAAGGTTCAGTCCGCCAAAAGCGGACTAACTGAAGCTTGTGCCAGCCTCCTAACAGGCTTTCAGGTATGTAATAGAAATATGGGAAAATATTACCGTATAGACAGTAGCCCCTAATGCTCTGTTTGGCGTTCGCAAAGAAAAGACGAATAGAGGATCGAATAATTATCACAGGAGTCTAATCATAACATGTCTATGCGAATATGCAAGCTTCACTGTTGGCCGCTGCCGCACGTACTGCGGAGGTCACTACACTGAAGCAGGACCTTGAGCGGTCCGAGCAAGAGCTCGGCCTTGTCAAGAGGCAGCTCGAAGAGGACAAAGGTAAGCAATACCCTGTCTATTTGAAAAAAGATTTGGTTGCAGAATAATAGGATCATCATGAATGTACCAGGGGCCAGGAACAAAGTGGCGACCCTGAAGAAGGCGCTGTCCGAGGCTAAAAACAAAGCGGCCCAGGAGTGCATCGAGCGAGAAAAACAAGAGGCCCGAGTAGGCGAGTTGCAGCAAGAGCTCCAGGCTCTCGTCAAGAAGCACGAGGCCTTGGAGCTTGACTCTAAGACGCGAGAGTCCGAGCTTGCAAAGGCCCTCGGCCTTGAAACATGCCAAGGCGAAGCCCAAAAGGCCCTCCAGGAAATTGAGGTGGTTAAGAAGATAGCGGCGGGTAAGGCATTCATTATGCAAAGCAAGCATGTCAAAGAAAATTTCTTTTTTACTTACCCGAGTTCGGAGCTCTCCAGGAGCATTCGCAGATTTGCCCCGCAGTGTGTCTGATGCCATGGAATTCTACCGGGCCAAGGAGGGGAGCTCGATGGAGAAGCTGTTCTGGTCTCAGTATACTGGAACCAAACACCCGATGCCCTTGAGCGACCAGCTGAAGCAACTGGTCGAGCTTCACAAGGCGGCCGAACAGGCCATGGAGGGCCTTATAGTCCGGATGTGGCCTGGCAATGCCCTGCCCAACAACTACGTCGATCTGGTGAGGCGGCTTGTAGATGCCTTCCCCCGTTTGGAAGTCATCAAGCGGTCTGTCTACATCGAAGGTGTGCGCAGCACTTTTGCCCGTGCGAAGGTGCACTAGGAAAAGATGGACGCCAGAAATTTGGTGAAGGAGGGCCACCGCGAACAGGAGCATCGCCACCCCGAAATGTATTATGACGGTGTCCTGAAGGGTGCCCGCCTTGTGGCGGAGGAGTGTTCCAAAGATGTAATTTTTGAATTTACGTTCTCATGTGATCCTTTAATGTGAAAACTAGTTCGCTTGCGCTATGCAATGCTTTTTGAATTTAAAATATTACCTTCTGTGCGGCCGTTTATAAAATCTGAGAGTTGGCCGTCGTAAACACATCCCCATGCAGCTAATCTTTGGGGTGTTCGGGATAGATCTGAGCACTCTTTTTCCCATTTTGGGTCCTTGAGGAGGTGCTCGATTACAGCGAACCCATAATCGGACTATAATGCTTTATCACTCTCACTTAGCCATAGAAGTCTACAATTTTAAATTTTGGCGAAGCCCCTAGTATTCGGAAGGCCGAATTTGGGGCGCTATATACGCCTAAGTCGGACAAGGCCGACTCCTCGCCCGAAGCGGAAAAAGTCTTTAAGGACTTGAGACCTCTCGAACAGCGACCAGCTCTCGCCTCATCATGACAGTCAGTTTTGGCTTTCTCTACTGAGGTGCTCGTCCGGAAGAACCGGGACACAATCGCAGTAGTTCTCCCAGTGCTGCCTTACCCGATATAGCGGAACATAAGGTACCAAAACAAGGGAGCCGGGCAAACCCAACTATTGACCCAAGACATGATTGAGCCGATGCATATAATGCTATAAGTTCGGGTTGTTACCTTTGTCGAAAGTGTTCGGACTTCTCACCCGTATTATGGGGTGTACGAAAAGCCCTAAGCGTCTTGTCTGGTACGGAATGTCTGGTGCTGATTGTCTTAAATAAACACATATAAAAAAGAATAGATACTACAATAATAGACTAGTGCTATGCATTATTATCCAAAGAATACGTTGACACGTACTGATACAAGTAGTGTAATAAGCAGAAGAAAATAGGATTATTTAACATGTCCTATCCAAGGGCAAGTTGCGGACTGGTATTTAAAGCAGGTATTCCACTCATTATCAGAGACCACAGGGATACCATTGCCTGACGTAGCTTCCTTCCTCCTTGGTTGTTGTATTATCGTCCGCAATCGCCTTTGCGGATAGGGCTTCTAGAGTAAGGTCCTGAAAGAGAGAATGATAAAGGCAGTAGGCCCCTAGTGTGGTTGAGCCGCACTGTGGGACGTGCCATGATCGTGCCCCCACCTGTGCCCATGGTATTTTCAATGCGTAATTATGTACGCGCGGCACGGATTTCACCGTTTGACTGGGACTAGGGCGGGGGCCGAATTGCTAGGCGAGCTCTGAACGTGGCAGGCGGTCCTGTTGCGGGCTACTACGGACTCGCTTGACGGTGTCTGGGGGCTTTATCGCCAAATTGGTGGATTGCCTTAAGAGGCTGCTTTGTGCTTCTGCTGCGAGGGCCTCAGTGTGCTCCTCCATGCAGAGCGAGCGCTCTGTGTTTCCATTGACTGTGATGACCCCCCTAGGTCCTGGCATCTTGAGCTTGAGGTATGCGTACTGCGGTACCACATTGAATCTTGCAAATGAGGTTCGCCCGAGCAGTGTGTGATAGCCGCTGCAAAACGGGACGATATCGAAGATTAACTCCTCGCTTCGGAAGTTGTCCGGAGATCCGAAGACCACTTCCAGTGTGATTGAGCCCGTGCAATGGGCCTCTACGCATGGGATGAAATCTTTAAAGGTTGTTTTTGTGGGTTTGATCCTCGAGGGGTCTATACCCATTTTGCGCACTGTATCCTGATAGAGCAGGTTCAGGCTGCTGCCGCCGTCCATAAGGACTCGAGTGAGGTGAAATCCGTCAATGATGGGGTCTAAGACCAATGCGGCAGATCCGCCATGACGGATACTAGTGGGGTGGTCCCTGTGATCGAAGGTGATCGGACAAGAGGACCATGGGTTGAACTTTGGGGCGACGGGCTCCATCGCATAGACGTCCCTTAGTGCGCGCTTTCGTTCCCTCTTGGGGATGTGGGTTGCATATATCATGTTCACCGTCCTCACTTGTGGGGGGAACCTCTTCTGTCCTCCCATATTCGGCAGCCGGGGCTCCTCCTCATCGTCACTGTGCAGCCCCTTGTCCTTGTTTTCGGCATTTAACTTGCCGACCTGCTTGAATACCCAGCATTCTCTGTTGGTGTGATTGGCTGGCTTATCGGGGGTGCCGTGTATTTGACACGAGCGATTGAGTATGCGGTCCAAACTGGACGGGTCCGGAGTGCTTCTTTTGAATGGCTTTTTCCGCTGACCGGATTTAGAGCCTCTGAATCCAGCATTGACTGCCGTATCCTCGGTGTTATCGCCGTTGTTGTGGCGCTTGTGTTTGCTGCAACGTGGTCTGCCGTTACTGTCCTTGGTATCCGAAGTGCCAAGGTTCCTTGATATGTTGTTGCTGCGGGCCAGCCAGCTATCCTCTCCAGCATAAAGCGGGTCATGAGTGTCGTGAGGGCTGCCATAGACTTGACTTTTCTGGCGAGGTGCGGGCGAGCCACTCGTCACGGATGTTATGCTTAAATGCCGCTGAGGAGTCTGGACTAGGGGTGTGCGGATAGCGAACTATCATCTTTGGCGGACTCTGGACTATGAAGATACAAGATTGAAGACTTCGTCCGTGT
The DNA here is from genome assembly GCA_021605145.1 of Aegilops bicornis. Taxonomy (NCBI): domain Eukaryota; kingdom Viridiplantae; phylum Streptophyta; class Magnoliopsida; order Poales; family Poaceae; genus Aegilops; species Aegilops bicornis. The sequence continues at coordinate 673,045,164 of CM038673.1, read as the reverse complement.
CGGATAGGACTTTCCTTGGCGTGGGAGGCAAGCTTGGCGATACGGATATGTAGATTTTCTACCATTGTAACCGACTACTGTAACCCTAACCCTATTCGGTGTCTATATAAACCGAAGGGTTTTAGTCCGTGGGGCGAACAACAATCATACCATAGGCTAGCTTCTAGGGTTTAGCCTCTCGATCTCGTGGTAGATCTACTCTTGTACTACCCATATCATCAATATTAATCAAGCAGGAGTAGGGTATTACCTCCATCGAGAGGGCCCGAACCTGGGTAAAAACATCGTGTCCCTTGTCTCCTGTTACCATCCGCCTAGACGCATACGATTCGGGACCCCCTACCGAGATCCGCGGTTTTGACACCGACATTGGTGCTTTCATTGAGAGTTCCTCTATGTCGTCACCTATCGCCCGATGGCTCCTTCAATCATCAAGAACGATGCAGTCCGAGGTGAGACTTTTCTCCCGGACAGATCTTACGTATTCAGCGGCTTTGCTGCGGGCAATTCGCTAGGCCATCTGGAGCAGATCGAGAGCTACGCCCCTGGCCATCAGGTCAGATTTGGAAAGCTTGAACTATACGGCCGATGTCCGGGAGACTTGATCTTGACGGATTCGAGCCACGGCCCGGCGTGCCACACACTGTCTCGATGGAGTGCGATCTAGCTCTGCCGCGAAACGAGCCATGGAGGCCGCACCGGTGCCGCTCCGACCCTTAATCCGGGCGGTTTACGCGATCGAGGGCGGTTGGTTGGACACCGCCTCGGGGCTGAAATCTCTATGGCGATTGAGCGAACACCATCCTGTCCTTTGCACGGATCGTGACTCCCGGTGCGGACTCCTTTCCGGACTCCAAACCTCCAGCGCCTCTACCGGTCGAATCCATTGGCGGCGATTATGGAGTTCACCGCCACAGACATCTTTATCACTGCGCCCTTTGGCGATATCCTAAACTCATTAAAGTCTCTCTCTTTGTCGGGGAGCCTGGCGAACTATGGTCGGGAAGGTTGGGATTGAACGACGAAGAAATTCAACGCCCACCCACCACCCACTTTGTAGCCACTATCGATGATTTAACCGACATGCTCGACTTGACTCAAGACATCGACGGTATGGACGGCAGTGCGGAGGCGATCAAGAGCCAGCGCCCACGGGCAGACGCTGGAAGGCCACCTCGTCATATGACATATACATGGTGGACATCCCAAAAGATGGGAATGGCGATGGAACGGCGGAGGATGACCCCTCCAAGAAACAACCCAAGCGCCGACATCAGCGGCGCCGCTCTAAATCCCGCCACAGTAAAAACGGCGATTCCGGCACGGGAGACAATAATACCCCGGACAGTGCCGAAGACGACCCCCTCCAGCAGGACTCAGCACAGGAGGAGGGAGAAGCAAGTCCGCCTGACGGTCGCAGCGAAAAAGAGAGGTAGAGGGCGATAATTATCGCCCCCCTCAAGAAGGCGAGGCAAGCCTCGGCGGCAGCAATTCGTCGTGCGGAGGACCCAATCGAACAAGAGCGTTTTAAGCGCAGGCTCATGGCCACGGCAAGCAGCCTAAAGAAAAAGCAGCAACAACTTAGAGCTGACCAAGACACGCTGGGCAGCGGATGGACTGAAGTCCTTGCAGCGAAGAGTATGAACTCGAGCGCCCCTCAAAAGCTACCCCAAGCGCGGGCCGTTGCCTCGATCGGAGGAGGAAGCACCCACGTCACCGGCGCCGCGACATGGTAGACCCGGCCACCCGTGGCGCGACAGAAGCCTCTCGGCCCTCCGCTCAAGCCACGCCCGGCGCTGCTCAAAAAGTACCAAGGCACGTGGCGTGCGGACTTGCGAGATATATTGGAGGATAAGGCAAATCTTACAAGATCGATCTACAGATCGGCGTGGGCGTAACGACTCGGGATGATTACCATCACGCGGATCTGACAAACCCGGCGGGCGAACACGATGAACAAAGCTCATATGAGCTACGTCGTGATATAGCCCAATACAGAGGCGCCGCACACCCACTATGCTTCACAGATGAAGTAATGGATCATCAATTCCCTGAGGGCTTCAAACCCATAAATATCGAATCATACGATGGTACCACAGATCATGCGATCTGGATCGAGGACTATCTCCTCGATATCCACATGGCCCGCGATGATGATCTACATGCCATCAAATACCTCCCACTCAAGCTTAAAGGACCAGCTCGACATTGGCTCAACAGGTTGCCAGCAGAGTCAATCGGTTGTTGGGAGCACCTGGAAGCCGCATTCCTTGATAACTTCCAGGGCACATATGTGCGACCACCAGACGCCGATGACCTTAGCCATATAATTCAGCAGCGGAAGAATCGGCGAGACAATTACGGACGCGGTTCCTAACAAAGAAAAATCAGATCGTCATTTGTCCGGATGTAGAGGCGCTAGCAACCTTCAAACACAACATCATGACGAGTGGCTAACCCGGCACCTAGGACGGGAAAAGCCGAAATCCATGGCAGCCCTCACCACACTCATGACCCGCTTTTGCGCGGGAGAGGACAGCTGGCTAGCTCGAAGCAACAACTTTGCCAAACACCTTGGTAGTTCGGATACCAAGGACAACAATGGCAGGTCGCGTCGCAATAAACATAAACGCCGCATTAACGGTGATAATGCTGAAGATACGATAGTAAATGCCAGATTCAGAGGCTCTAAACCTGGTCAGCGGAAGAAGCCATTCAAAAGAAATACCCAGGGCCCGTCCAACTTGGACCGAATACTCGATCGCTTGTGCCAGATACATGGCACCCCCGAAAAACCAGCCAACCACACCAACAGGGATTGTTGGGTGTTCAAGCAAGCAGGCAAGCTAAGCACCGAAAACAACGACAAGGGGCTGCATAGCGATGACGAGGAAGAGCTCCGACCCCCGAACAATAGAGGACAGAAGGGCTTTCCCACACAAGTGCGTACGGTGAACATGATATACGCAACCCACATAACCAAAAAGGAGCGGAAGCGCGCACTAAGGGACGTATACGCGATGGAGCCAGTCGCCCCGAAGTTCAACCCATGGTCTTCCTGCCCGATCACCTTCGATCGAAGGGACCACCCCACTAGTATCCGTCACGGCGGTTTCGCCACATTGGTTCTTGACCCAATTATTGTGGATTTCACCTCACCGAGTCTGATGGGCGGCAGCAGCCTGAACCTGATTTATCGAGGATACGGTCGCATAAAATGGGCATAGACCCATCAAGGATCAAACCCACAAAGACGACCTTTAAAGGCGTCATTCCAGTGTAGAGGCCAACTGCACAGGCTCCGTTACACTTGAAGTGTTCTTGGATCCCGGATAACTTCCGGAGTGAGGAGTTAATCTTGACATAGCCCCGTTCGCGGCGGCTATCACCTTTGCCGGACGAACTGCATTCGCAAAATTCAATGCGGTGCCGCTTTCAGCGTACCTCAAACTCAAGATGCCAGGCCCTCGAGGCGTAATCACGGTCAATGGAAACACCGAGCGCTCCCTCCGAGCGGAGGAGCATACGGCCGCCCTTGCGGCGAAGTGCGAACAGCCTCTTAAGGCAATTCTCGATCCGTCCAATAAACAATCGGACAACTTTGTCAAGCGCGCCGGAGTAACCTACTGACAAGACCGCTTTGTACGTTGAGAACAAGCATAGTAATGCAGCCCCAACCCCAGCCCTCGCGAACTTCGCGAAGCCCGATTACTCTGGCGCATGCGTAATTGCGCTCTGAAGCACCATAGGCATAGGGGACGGGCCACGACCACGGCATGCCCAGAATGCGGCTAGACCGCACTAGGGGCTCCCGTTTGTGTCATTCCTTTTTTTCTTTTTCTTCCTTTTACTTTCAGGACTTCGCCGAATACACGACGCAACAGCCAGGGAAGCAGAAAACCGCGTCGACTGTCCAGGTGGTCTCTATTACGAGCAGTATACCTGTTTTACATACCACACCGCAAACTTACCCCTGGAAGGGGGACATGTCAAAAGTCCCGTACCTTGCTTATCGCACAATTTGTATCGTTCTCCTTTTATTTGCAGTTTCTTTTGAATAACCAATATATAGCTCTTGCCTATTATTTCATTCTTTCCCATTATATATGTTCACTTATGACATTGCGCAACCGTACAATTTGGTACGGCCAATACACCAGGGGCTTATGTACCCCAAAAACAGGGTGTGACAAGTCCGAACACTTTCACAAGTGCGGCACCCCGAACTTATAGCATTATATGCATCGGCTTCGAATCATGTCTTGGGTCAATAGTTGGGTTTGCCCGGCTCCCATGTTTTGGTACCTTACGTTCCGTTATATCGGCTAAGGTAGCGCTGGGAGAACCACTGCGATTGTGCCCCGGTTGAGCTGGGTTGAGCACCTCGGTGGAGAAAGCTAAAACGGCCGTCATGATAAGGCGAGAGCCGGTCGCTGTTCGAGAGGTTTCTTCGAGTCCCTAAAGACTTATGCTGCTTAGAGCGAGGAACCTGCATTGTCCGGCCAAGGCGTGGATAGCACCCCGAACTTGGTCTTCCGAATATTAGGGGCTTTGCCGAAATTTAAAATTGTAGAATTCTATGGCTAAGTGAGAGTGTTCAAGCATTATAGTCCGGTTGCCTAGTTAGATTGCGTTGGCGCCTCCTCGAAGGACCCAAGTATGGGAACAAGAGCGCTCAAGTTTATCGAACACGCCGACACTTTCGTGGCATGAAATTTGAAGCCAACGACTTCGCCATCTCTCAAATTTGATAAGCGGCCGCCTGAAGGTAATATTTTAAATTCAAAAGCGTTGCTTAGCGCATATGAAAAAGTTTTCAGCGTACATGATAACAAATGCGAGTCTACTCAAATATTACATCTTTGGAGCATTCACCCGCTATAAGGCGGGCACCCTTGAGACGCCCTCATAATACTTCTCGGGCTTGCGATGTTCTTTGCCCGTGGCGGCCTATCCGTCACCAGCTTCTCCGTGTCCGGCTTGCCCAGTGCACCTTAGCGCGGGCAAGGGCCCTGGGCACCTTCAATCTGAGCGGGCGCTTGATGACTTCGATCCATGGACAGGCATCCACCGGCCGCCGCACTAGCCCGAAGTAGCTCCCAGGCATGGCCTCATTTGGCCACAGCGAGCTATAAGGCCCTTCATTACCTGTTCGGCGACCTTGTGGAGCTCGACCAATTGCTTGATTGGTCGCTCAAAGGGCACTGGTGTTCGGCCTCGACATCGAGACCAAAACACCTTTTTCCGTCGAGCTCCTTCTTCGGCTCGGTAGAAAGCGGCGGCATCGGAGACACTCGCGGCAGATCTGTGAACGCTCCTAGAGAGCTCGGATTCGGGTAAGTACTAGATAATTGACTTTTACATTCTTGCTCTGCATAAAGAATGCCTTACCGCCATGATCTTCTTTATTGCCTCAATCTCCTGGAGGGCTTTTTGGGCCTCGGCCTTAGCAGCTTTGGCACTCTCAAGAGCCGAGGCAAGCTCGGATTCTCGGGTCTTCGAGTCACGCTCCAAACCCTCGTGTTTTTACACGAGAGCCTGGAGCTCCTGCCGTACCGCCGCCAGCTGTGCCTCCCCCTTCTCTCGCTCGGTGCGCTCCGCGGCCGCTTTGTTTTCGGCCGCGGACACCGCCTCCTTCAGGGTCGCCACCTTGCTCGTGGCCTGTGGGGACCGATTCTCCGGGTAATAATTTCCAGAAAATGGCCCTTGTGCTCACCAGCCCCAGGATAACTGTTAGCTGATGAGGCACCAACTTGATACAGAAATTCCAAGCAAAATACAAAATATGTAGTACAAGACCATTACGGCCTATGTGTACAACAATATGTTTTCTAGTGGTTGATGGCGAGCGGTTTGTAGATCATCGGTGTCTATAGGACTCCAATTCCCACGAGGAACGGTGACCAGGTTAACTCCTATCTTCGCGAGGCTGCTATCACCGTTGCTTAGGTTCCGGGACTGTCGGCACGGTCGCTCCTCTCCGTGCAAGGAAATCTAGCCAAGACAATAGCCAGGGACAAGCCAGTGAGTACTTTGAATGTACTCGCAAACATTTTGAACACAGGTATAATATAACAATAATATGCTGAAAATATCTTATGCTCATGACGTCAGTCACAAAAGATAAATAAAACTCTGATGCGTGCAAGCATGTTATTTGTGAATATGGAATAACATGGTAGTATTAAAATTATGAAATAAATAACATAAATGACTTTAAAAGAAATGCCACGGTCCAGGCGTCTTAGCGACACCACATAAAGGGCTTTAAAAGAAATGCCACGGTCGAGGCGTCTTAGCGACACCACATAAAGGGCTTTAAAAGAAATGCCACGGTCGAGGCGTCTTAAGCGACACCGCATAAAGGGCTTTAAAAAGAAATGCCACGATCGAGGCGTCTTAGCGACACCACATAAAGGGCTTTAAAAGAAATGCCACAGTCGGGCGTCTTAGCGACACCACATAAAGGGCTTTAAAAGAAATGCCACAGTCGGGCGTCTTAGCGACACCACGTAAAGGCTTTAAAAGAAAACACAGTGAATACCCAGGAGGTAGAACCATCCCAGGGATATTCGATAATACCAAAAATATCACGGGTTAGTCCACATCAAAAATAATAATCATAATTATCACAAGTCACAATCGTGATTCCAATTTTTGGTTTAACAGTTTCACCTCCGAAGACCGACACTAAGACCGACACTTGACCCATCCCAAACTGTAATCCTAAACCATGGTCACGGCTATTCGAATAGGTTTAATCTCTGCAGAGGGTGTACTCTTTACCCACAAGTAACGGATTCCTTTAGTCCTCAAGACTAATTCCATCTCTGATCTTTTAGTTGAAAACACACCTAACTTGCACACACCAGCTTAACTCACATGTATGCGGAATCACCCACGACACCTTTGTAAAACTCTAAGTGGGAGGCTACAACCTCGGCGTAACATGGGATCACAAAATTTATACAGCATAAGAACTGAGGAGCTACCCCTTGGTACAACCGAAACACCCATGCTCCCGGACCGGTGGCATGACTACGGATGCCTCGGTATCTTCCACCATGGCCTCTACATGCGGTGTGTGCTAGGAAAGGGTTGACAACTTACTGAACCGTACCCTACCTTTGGCAGGGACAAGTGGCAGCATGAAACAAGTATGGGGGTTACCGGAACAAGACTCGATCTACGGTCGACTAAGGAGGTTCAAATATTTCCTGCATGATTAGCATAACAAATACATATTCTTCAACCAACAGATAGAAACATCACGCGACATACCCCCTCATGCCATACCGGACATGACCGTCTCGACAGAGGACTAGGGACAAGAACGTGTCTACCCAAGACAGAGGCCTTCTCGGCTTCCCTTCCGGTATGCATGAAAGGCATATGACCGTGATTTCCATCGCAACCATATCAACTCCATCAGCATAAAAATCATTAATATGCACTCATGAGTAGGATCACACCCTCACATAAAATGACGCATGCTCGAGTCGGGGTGGTGTTGTCACCGAGTCAAACAACACATACAAAAAATTACACCGGGGTTCGAATGCTTGCCTTCAGGTCATGAGAAAGCAGGGTGCATTCCCAAAACATCTTGAAATCTTCAAATATCCTATTTGACAGAATATATATGAATTAACACACAAAATTAAAACAGCACAAAAAGTTGTTTTCAAATTTTTTCAAATAAATATTAAAATAAACTAGACAATATTTGAGAGAGGTAGGAAAAATAATTAATTTATTTGGAGTTGTATTTAATAAGATACAGCCGGTCAAAGTTTGGTCAAAAATCTGTTATTTAAATAAAACGAGAAAACGTTTCGAATATATATACGTACACGTCGAAGGCGTACTATGGAAATGCGCTTCCACTTAACCCACGTGGACTGGGCGGCGTCACTGACAGTGGGTCCCGGGGGCCCACTGGTCAGGTTTGACCAGTCCATCCCTCCTTCTTCTTCCTTCGCCCGAACGGAGGCGAGGCGACGGCGATCAACGCCGGCGAATGGCTGCTCCCCGCGGGCTCCAGAGAGTCGAGATGGATCCGCAAGACTGCGGCGGTCCTCCCGGTGGCCGTTGGGTCGTGAGGTGGAGGGAGTCGCCGACAGTGAGCTTCGCGGCGGTGGAGGCCTCGGGAGCAAAGTGCTTTTGTGGCTGTGGTGGTTCCCGATCAAAATCGAGTGGGGGAAGGGTTCACGGGAGGAAGAGAAGGCTCCTGGTGGAGAGATTGGAGAGGGAGGTCCTAGTGGTGCGGAATGGCGGGGTGGTGGCGGCGGGAGTTGCGGAGGCGGGAAGAAAACCTCCCCGGGTCGATTGCGAGCTAGGGAAGCGCCATTGAGGTGGCCTGAGGTTGCCCGTGTGCGGGAACGGGCTCGGGGCTCCCTTAAATAGGCGAGTCGAGGCGGTTCGGCGGCGGCCGCGGATAAGGTCGCCGGCGACCGTCTTCTGTAGCTGCAGGGCAACGTGGCGAGGCTGGGGATGGCGGCAGGAGCTAGCGGACGAGCGGCTCTTGCTCAAGGCGGTGGCGGCGGAGGCAACAGGCGGTCTTGGCTAGTGCAGAGGCTGTCGAGGCGGTGGTGGCGGCTAGTCCTTGGCCTCTAGGAGGCGGCGAGTGCTTGGCGTTTTGCGATGAGGAGGAGCGTGTGGCGCGGCTCTGTGAGCGGTGGCGAACTGTGGGCGACGCGTCGGCTCGAGGCGCGTCTTGAGGGCCAAACGCATGCTCTGGCGCGCCCGAGCACGCCCGGACATGTTCGATGAAAAGCCGGGTAGCCTAAGCGTGCTTGAGCGGGCTGGCAAATGTGAGGGCTAGTTTAGGGTTAGCAAGGGATCAAGGGACATGGTGGATAGGTCAGGGGCTCAAGTTCACAATGTAAACTTGAAATCATGCCAAATCTGGATATGCACTCAGGGTGTTTGACAAAATGCCAAAGGCACCTAGGCAGTACTTGGGGTGGCCAAAGTCTCCAGATCGGTGTCTCTGTGGATGAATGAGAGGGTGGTGAAGTTAGTTTGCAAAAGGAGAAACTTGCTAGTGCAAGTTTTGCAAAACTACATACGGACAGGGAGTAAATGGCATCATTACATGGACCATAAGTGTTCCAAGGAGTGCATGCTCCTGGACTTAGGGGTTCTTGAGGGTTGACTACAAGCATGAGAAAGCACAAGGTCACTAGAGCAAGAAAGAATGGGGTTGCGATAGAAAACACAAGTCTGGTCGAGAATGAAAAAGAGGTTGATACACTCAATTTCTCCAAAGAACAACACTAGGTTTTTGCATAAAGTTGGATGGCATGTTACCTTGACATTCCAAAATTTTAGTGGAGGCTACGAGGAAATATTTAATTAGGTTATAGTGCAAAAGTGTCCCTTTGGACTAGAGTTGAAAAACAGGTGTAAAACTCAAAATATTCAATGAAGTAACTATATTATTGCACAAAAGTGATTTAGAGACATCACATGACATCTCCAAATTTTGGTTGGAATTTTAAGTGAATCTATCAAATGGTTGTAGTTCAAATATGGCCATATAATCTTGGAAAACCATTTTTCAAAAAATAAAGATCAAGCAAATTAATTAAGTAATTAGTTCTACTAATAAAGGAAAAGTTTTCCTTGAGAGGTTAAACAAGTCTAATAACATATTTGAAAGGTTTTATTTTGGGAAAAACTCAATAATATCTAGAGATATAAATGGTCCAAAAATCAAAAGGGAGCCCAGAAAATAAAAATTTATTTCCTGGCAAAATTTTAATTAACAAAACAAGGCTAAAATTTTTGGGGTGTCACATGGCCCCTGCAGTACCCATGTTATTCCTGTTATCTTTTGCAACCACATTTTTAAATTCCATAAGGTATTCTTGACCTTCCTTGTCCTCGAGCTGCTTCTTGGCTTGGCCGAGCTCGTTCTCGGACCGCTCGAGGCTCTCCTTCAATGCATTGACCTCCATGATCGGTCTTGTGAGGTCAGCAGGGCAGCCTGCAGTACCATATTGACATAATTATGTTATTTTCCTGCGTATTTGTTTTTAGATCCTCAGTCAGGCTTTTCTTTCCGAACAATCCGAACTAAGCATCGAGGCTCTACTGTCTATGCGGTAATCTTCTTACATATATTGAAAACTTAACTCAAAGCCTGTTAGAAGGCCGTTGGGAGGCTTCAGTCGGCCCGCTCTTGGCGGTGAACTTTGCAGATCACCACACTCATAACAGTGCGGTGCTCCTCCTCGATGGAGGCTGTTAAGCGCCTCGATGCTATCCGGTGCCTCGGTTGGGCGGAGGACACGGCGTATTACCCTTCCTCTGAAGGGGCGCTTGCGGACTTGAACGGCTGAAGGTTCGGTATGGAGTCCGGACAAGGGTCGGGCTTAGAGCCTGGGGTCTCGCTCCCCTCGCGCTGGAGTCGGGAGGCTGCCTTGTGGCACCTCCTCGCCACCTCCTCTTGACCAGGCCCCCTTAGGGCCCCACCTCGGCGTCGTCGACAGCGTGAGGTGAGGAGGCGGCCGGAAGTGAAGTACTCTCCACTTCCGACGAATTCGAGGACCCTTCGGCAAGCGGCGAGCTCGTCCTTGGGCGGCCTGCATGATTGTTCGGCATTAGAGAACACTATGCAATGAAAAAAAGCCATGGGTATCCGGACACTTACTATCTTGCTAGGGGCTTGGCCCTCGAGGGCCACTCCTCCTCGCCGTCGTTGGCGTTGGTGGAGATGTCCGGAAGAAGGGTTCTTCCCTTCTTAAACCCTCCGGCCTCCCCAGCTGGGGCGGCCTTTCTTTTCTTCTCTCACCGGCTGGGGAGGCTTGTTCCTCCTCCTCGTTTTCACGGGAGGAGTCCGCCTCAGTCGTCGGACGATGAGTCCGACAACACTGGCGCTGGGCACTCCTTGAGTCCCGTGGCCTTCTTCTTGGCCTTCTTCTTGGCACCACGTAAGGCACCGGAGCCAGCAGCCCGCCAAGCGGGCGTCTCTCGGTCTTCGGCAAAGGAGCCGAGCAGTTAACCTGCCGAGATGTGCTCCGTCGGTCTGTCAAAGGAAAGGGAGTTTAGATCCGCATAGAGTAAAACTATGAAAAGCAAGATTCCCGTGAAGGGCAAAATAGCTTACCTCGGTAGCTTGGCGCTGCGAGCTGAATCCGCGATCTTACATGGCGGATGAGGGAGCCTCGGCGCCCTTGAACAACACCTTCCAGGCATCTTCATACGTAGTGTCGAAGAGCCGCTTCAGGGTTGGATGTTGTGCCGGATCGAACTCCCACAATTTGATGTCCCGTTGTTGGCATGGGAGGATCTGGCGGATGAGCATAACCTGGACCACATTGACGAGCCTGAGATTCTTGTTCACCAAGGTCTGCATGCAGGTTTGGAGTCCGGTCAGCTCTTCCGTATTACCCCACGCCAGGCCAGTCTCCTTCCAAGAAGTGAGCCGCGTGGGAATACCAGACCGAAATTCGGGGGCCGCCCATTTAGGGTCGCGGCTCGGTGATGTAGAACCACCGATTGCCACCCCTTCACGGTCTCCACAAAGGAGCCATCGAGCCATAAGACGTTGGCGATCCTGCCGACCGTGGCGCCTCCGCACTCCACCTGGCAGCCGCCCACAACCTTCGGCTTGACATTGAAGGTCTTCAACCATAAGCCGAAGTGGGGCTGGATGCAGAGGAAAGCCTCACACACGATGATGAACGCCGAGATGTTGAGGATGAAATTGAGGGCGGATCGTGGAAGTCTAGGCCGTAGTAGAACATGAGCCCCGGACGAATGGGTGAAGTGGAAAACCCAGTCCAGCGGAGGAAGTGGGCACGCAATCGACCGCTCATGGGGCTCGGGGGTGGGGATGAGCTGCCCTTCGTCGGGCAGCCGATGTCTGACGTCGCCGGACAAGTATCCGGCCTTCGCGATCTTTTACTTCGCCCTCCGTGACGGAGGAGACCATCCACCTGCCTCCCGCTCCGGACATGGATGGAGATGGTTGAGGAAGGATGTGCGGACTTGGGTGCTGGAGCTCAGAGTGCACGGAAATGGATGAGCAAGGGAGGAGGAAGGCGTAGGTGAAAAGGGTGGATCCTTATCCCCTTATATGGACGAACGAGGCTATGCGTCCCCCACCGACTGATAAAACTCGCTTATCTCCCAAAGCGCCGCAATCAATGGCGGTTGGGTTACCACGTCCGTATTGATGAGAATCCCGGAATAAGGGGCACGATCTACGCTTTGATAAGGCGTGCCAAGGAAACCGCCTCGCTAAGCGGCTGAGGTGGGGCGGTAAAAAGCGATTGAATAAAGGCCTGGCCGTGGTGTGATGTCACGCCCGGAATACGTTAGCAGATCTGTGCAAAAAATTATTCTCTACGGTGGTATGTGGAACTTGTTTTGCGAGCGGACACTATCCTTGTGTTCAAAACCTTCTATGAAGTATTCGGAGGAGGAACCCGCCTTGCAATGCCGAAGACAATATGCGTGCCGGACTCGTCGTCATTGAAGCCTGGTTCAGGGGCTACGGAGGGAGTCCTAGACTAGGGGGTGTCCGGATAGCCGAACTACCTTCTTTGGCTGGACTCTTGGACTATGAAGATACAAGATTGAAGACTTCGTCCCGTGTCCGGATAGGACTTTCCTTGGCGTGGGAGGCAAGCTTGGCGATACAGATATGTAGATTTCCTACCATTGTAACCGACTCTGTGTAACCCTAACCCTATTCGGTGTCTATATAAACTGAAGGGTTTTAGTCCGTAGGACGAACAACAATCGTACCATAGGCTAGCTTCTAGGGTTTAGCCTCTCTGATCTCGTGGTAGATCTACTCTTATACTACCCATATCATCAATATTAATCAAGCAGGAGTAGGGTATTACCTCCATCGAGAGGGCCCGAACCTGGGTAAAAACATCGTGTCCCTTGTCTCCTGTTACCATCCGCCTAGACGCATAGTTCGGGACCCCCTACCCGAGATCCGCCGGTTTTGACACCGACAGCCGCTGAGGCCTCTGCATCCGGACAATCGACAATTTGATTTTTCTTTGTTAGGAACCGTGTCCAGAATTGCCTGGCCGATTCCCCAGGCTGCTGAGTTATGTGGCTCAAGTCATCGGCATCCGGTGGTCGCACATAAGTGCCCTGGAAGTTGTCAAGGAATGCATCTTCCAGATCCTCCCAACAGACAACAGAGTCTTCTGGCAAGCTATTCAGCCAATGCCGAGCTAGTCCTTTTAGTTTTAGTGGGAGGTACTTGATGGCATGTAGATCATTAGCGCGGGCCGTGTGGATGTGGAGGAGGAAGTCCTCAATCCATACCACGGGATCTGTTGCACCATCGTATGATTCGATATTTACGGGTTTAAAACCCTCTGGGAATTCATGATCCATTACTTCGTCAGTGAAGCATAGGGGTGTCTTGGCGCCTGTGTCTTTGGGCTATATCGCGACACAGCTCATATGAGTCTTGCCTGCTGTGTTCGGCCTGGCTGGATTTACTTTTACTGTATCCGGCGTGACAGTCATCATCCGCTTAGGGGCGCGCCCTCGTGATCCGTAGATCGATCTTGCATGTTTTGCCATGTCTTCCAATACATCACGCAGGTCTCGCGTGTTTCCCCGTGCCTTGCTATTTTTGTTTGAATGGAGGCGAGTGCGGGCTGAGCTTCGGTGAAATGCCTCTTTCTCTCGGCCACGAGGTGGCCGATCAGCCGTATCATACGCTAGTGATGTAGGTTTCAATGCTTCCTCCTCAAGTCGGGGTAGCAACCTGCGCTTTGGGTAACCCTTGGAAGGGCGTTCGAGTTCATATTCCTCGGCCGCAAGGACTTCAGTCCACCTGTCTGCTAGCAAATCTTGATCAGCTCAAAGCTGTTGTTGTTTTTTCTTCAGGCTATTTGTTGTGGCTATAAGCCGGCGCTTAAAGCGCTCTTGCTCGGCAGGATCCTCCATACGACAAATTCTTAAATCGCGAGGCTCACCTCGTCTTGGAGAGAGGCATGTAATTGTCATCCTCCGCTTCTCCGTCTGCTGCACCTTTCGGGAGGGCTGGCTTGTTCATCCTCCGGCTCTAAATCTTCTTTGGAGGGATTTTCGTCGTCTTGACCTTTGTCCGGAGTGCTATTGTTTCTCGTGCCGGTATCACTACTTTTGCTATGGCGAGACTTAGAGCGGCGCCGCTAACGTCGGCGCTTGGGTTGCTTCTTGGAGGAGTCATCCTCCGCTGTCTTATCGCCATTGCCTTCTTTGGGTGTATCCACCATGTAAATATCATATGATGAGGTGGCGGTCCAGTGCCCTGTGGGCAGTGGTTCCTGTTGGTCTCCTGCATCATTGTCTATACCATCGATGTCTTCAGAGTCGAAGTCGAGCATGTCGGTTAAATCATCGACAACGGCTACCAAGTGGGTGGTGGGTGGGGAGTGAATTTCTTCGTCATCCGCATCCCATTCTAGCCGGAGATAGTTCGGCCAAGGTTCTTGAGGGCGTCCTGGATTAGGGGGTATCCGGACAGCCGGATTATATACTTTGTCCGGACTATTGGAGCGTGAAGATACAAGACTCAAGACTCCGTCCCGTGTCCGGATGGGACTCTCCTTTGCGTGGAAGACAAGCTTGGCAATCCGGATATTATATTTCCTTCCTTGTAACCGACTCCATGTAAACCCTAGCCCTCTCCGGTGTCTATATAAACCGGAGAGGTTGGTCCTTAAAAGGTCGATCATGATCACAATCATAATCATCATAGGCTAGCTTCTAGGGTTTAGCCTCTACGATCTCGTGGTTGATCTATTATTGTACTACTCATATCATCAATATTAATCAAGCAGGAAGTAGGGTTTTACCTCCATCGAGAGGGCCCAAACCTGGGTAAACATTGTGTCCCTTGCTTTCTGTTACCATCAGCCTACGACGCATAGATCGGGACCCCCTACCCGAGATCCGCGGTTTTGCCACCGACATTGGTGCTTTCATTGAGAATTCCTCTATGTAAATCCTTTGCAAGGCTCGATGGCTCCTTCAATCGTCAAAAACATGGTCGAGGTGAGACTTTTCTCCCGGACAAATCTTCGTGTTTAGCGGCTTCGCTGGGCCAATTAACAGCCAGCTGGAGGCGAGATCATGACTCGCCCACGGCCACCAGGTCAGGTTCAAAAATCTGAACCACGCGGTCGATATCCGCGGAGACTTGATCTTCGACGGAATTGGGCATGTCCCAGGAGCGCCGGACGGTCACGATGAGCATGGCTTAGACCTGCTGTCGGGCAATGCTCGAGAAATCACCCCTGCAGTAGCCCCAGACCTAAATCCGGAGCAGACTGTGTGGCCCAAGGACGGGTGGGTATACCCGCCCATGGCCGCATACACTCATCAACGATGAGAGCCGAACCCATGCCTTACCTCTAAGGAAGCTCGCAACACGAACCCCGGACCCGTATCCATTTGTAGGTTCCGAGTCATGCGCTCCCGAGCCCGCCCGAGCCTGGTTGGGCTCCGGTAATGGAGTTTACCGCCACGGATATCTTCGACACTCGCCCTTTGGCAACATGCTGAACTCGTTAAAATCTCTCTCTTTGACAGGAGACTTGATACGTCCATTTTGCATCATGCTTTTATATCGATATTTATTGCATTATCGGCTGTTATTACAAGTTATGTCACAATACTTATGCGTATTCTCTCTTATTTTACAAGGTTTACATAAGGAGGGAGAATGCCAGCAGCTGGAATTCTGGGATGGAAAAGGAGCAAATATTAGAGACCTATTCTTCACAACTCCAAAAGTCCTAAAACTCCACGGAATATCTTACAATAAATAATAAAAAATCCTCGCCAAAGATGAAGGCCAGGGGGCCCACACCCTGTCCACGAGGGTGGGGGGCGCGCCCCCCAACCTCGTGGGCCCCCTGGTGGCCCTCCGATGCCCATCTTCTGCTATATGAGGTCTTTCATCGAGAGAAAAATCAGAGGCAACCTTTTGGGACGAAACTCCACCGCCACGAGGCGGAACCTTGGCGGAACCAATCTAGGGCTCCGACAGAGCTGTTATGCCGGGGACACTTCCCTCTGGGAGGGGGAAATCATCACCAACGTCATCATCAACGCTCATCTCATCGGGAGAGGGCAATCTCCATCAACATCTTCACCAGCACCATCTCCTCTCAAAACCCTAGTTCATCTCTTGTATTCAATTCTTGTCTCCAAGTCCGGGATTGGTACTAGTAGGTTGCTAGTAGTGTTGATTACTCCTTGTAGTTGATGCTAGTTGGTTTATTTGGTGGAAGATCATATGTTCAGATCCTTTATGCATATTAATACCCCTCTGATTATGAACATGAATATGCTTTGTGAGTAGTTACGTTTTCTCCTGAGGACATGGGAGAAGTCTTGCTATTAGTAGTCATGTGAATTTGGTATTCGTTCGATATTTTGATGAGATGTATGTTGTCTAGCCTCTAGTGGTGTTATGTGAATGTCGACTACATAACACTTCACCATTATTTGGGCCTAGAGGAAGGCATGGGAAGTAATAAGTAGATGATGGGTTGCTAGAGTGATGAAGTTTAAACCCAAGTTTATGCGTTGCTTCGTAAGGGGCTGATTTGGATCCATATGTTTCATGCTATGGTTAGGTTTACCTTAATACTTTTGTTGTAGTTGCGGATGCTTGCAATAGAGGTTAATCATAAGTGGGATGTTTGTTCAAGTAAGAACAGCACCCAAGCACTGGTCCACCCACATTTTAAATTATCAAAGTACCGAACGCGAATCATATGAACTTGATGAAAACTAGCTTGACGATATTCCCATGTGTCCTCGGGAGCGCTTTTCCTATTATAAGAGTTTGTCCAGGATTGTCCTTTGCTACAAAAGGATTGGGCCGCCTTGCTGCACTTTATTTACTTTTGTTACTTGTTGCTCGTTACAAATTATCTTATCACAAAACTATCTGTTACCACTTGTTTCAGTACTTGCAGAGAATACCTTGCTGAAAACCGCTTATCATTTCATACGCTCCTCGTTGGGTTTGACACTCTTACTTATTTAAAGGACTACGATAGATCCCCTATACTTGTGGGTCATCAAGACTCTTTTTCTGGCGCCCGTTGCGGGTGAATCGCCTTTGGTAGGTGGAATTTGGTAAGGAAAAATTTATATATTGTGCTGAACTTTCTTGTCACTTGTTACTATGGAAAGTAATCCTCTGAGGGGCTTGTTAGGGTATCTTCACCCCATCCGATGAAACAAAGAGTTGCTCCTCAACCTCTTGAACCTACTGAATCTATTGAAAATGAAACTCCTTTTGAAGTTCCTTGGGTATGATGGAAAAACTACTAGCTAATACTTTTAAAGGAGATGGAACAAAGCATCTGATGAACACTTAATATATGTGGATGAGGTTTGTGGATTATTTAAGCTTGCAGGTATACCCGATGATGTTGGTAAGAAGAAGGTCTTCCTTTATCTTTGAAGGAGATGCATTGACATGGTATAGGCTATGTGATGATACGAGATCATGGAACTACAAAAGACTAAAATTGGAATTTCATCAAAAATATTACCCTATGCATCTTGTTCATCATGATCGCAATTATATATATAATTTTGGCCTCATGAAGGAGAAAGCATCGCTCAAGCTTGGGGAGGCTTAAATCAATGTTATATTCATGCCCCAATCATGAGCTCTCGAGAGAAATAATTATTCAAAGTTTTTATGCTCGACTTTCTCATAATAATCAAACCATGCTCGATACTTCTTATGCTGGCTCTTTTATGATGAAGACTATTGAATTCAGATGGAATTTATTGGATAGAATTAAACGCAACTCTGAAGATTGGGACCTCGACGAAGGTAATGAGTCAGGTATGACACCTAAGTTTGATTGTGTTAAATCTTTTATGGATACCGATATTTTCCGTAAGTTTAGCACTAAATATGGACTTGACTCGAGATAGTAGCTTCTTTACGTGAATCTTTTGCTACTTATGTTGATCTCCCCAAGGAGAAGTGGTTTAAATATCATCCTCCCATAGAAGTAAAAGTAGCTGCACCTATTAAAGTTGAAGAAAAGACTGTCACTTATAATGATCCTATTGTTCCTACCTCTTATGTTGAGAAACCACCTTTCCCTGCTAGAATAAATTATCATGATAAATCATCAACTGTGGTTCGTAAAAGTAATATTAGAACTTATACACCTTCTGAGCAAGTAAAAGTAGAACCTAATATTGCTATTGTTAAAGATCTCTTGTCTAATAACATTGATGGGCATGTTATTCAATTCTGCGGTGAAACTGCTAGAATTGCCAAACCTAGTGCTAAAGATAAACATAGACACATGGTAGGCGTGCACATTATTTACTGTTAAAATAGGAGATCATTGTTATCATGGCTTATGTGATATGGGTGCTAGTGCTAGTGTTATACCTTATGACTTATATAAAGAAATTAAGCATGAAATTGCACCTGCTGAGTTAGAAGATATTGATGTCACAATTAAACTTGCCAATAGGGATACTATATCAGAAGTGGGAATTGTTAGAGATGTTGAAGTCTTGTGTGGGAAAATTAAATATCCTGCTGATTTTCTTGTTCTAAGTTCCCCACAATATATCTTTTGTCCCATTATATTTGGTAGACCCTTCTTGAATACTGTTAATGCTAAGATAGACTGCGAAAAGAATGTTGTTATTCTGTTGGCTTGGATAATATGATCCATGAGTTTAATTTCTCTAAGTTTAGTAAACAACACCGTGAAGAAGAATTGCCTAGTAAGGATGAAATTATTGGTCTTGCTTCTATTGCAGTACCTCCTAATGATCCTCTAGAACATTATTTGCTAGACCATGAAAATGATATGTTTATGAATGAAAGAAGGGAAATAGATGGAGTATTTTTTAAACAGGAACCTATTCTGAAACATAATTTGCCTGTTGAAATCCTAGGGGATCCTCCTCCACCTAAGGGTGATCCCGTGTTTGAGCTTAAACCGTTGCCTGATAATCTTAAATATGCTTATCTTGATGAAAAGAAGATATATCCTGTTATTATTAGTGCTAACCTTTTAGAGCATGAAGAAGAGAGATTATTGAAAACTCTGAAGAAGCACCGTGCTGCTATTGGATATACTCTTGGTGATCTTAAGGGCATTAGTCCCACTCTATGTCAACATAAAATAAATTTGGAAGAAGATGCTGTCGGTGTCAAAACCGGCGGATCTCGGAGTAGGGGGTCCCGAGCTGTGCGCCTAGGTGGATGGTAACGAGGAGACAAGGGACACGATGTTTTTACCAGAGTTCGGGCCCTCTAGATGGAGGTAATACCCTACTCACTGCTTGATTAATATTGATGATATGGGTAGTACAAGAGTAGATATACCACGAGATCAAGGAGGCTAAACCCTAGAAGCTAGCCTATGGTATGATTGTTGTTAGTCCTCGGAGTAAAACCCTTCGGTTTATATAGACACCGAATAGGGTTAGGGTTACCTGAGTCGGTTACAATGGTAGGAGATCTACATATCCGTGTCGCCAAGCTTGCCTTCCACGCCAAGGAAAGTCCTATCCGGACAAGGCGAAGTCTTCAATCTTGTATCTTCATAGTCTTGGAGTCCGGCCAAAGATGATAGTTCGGCTATCCGGACACCCCTAGTCGAGGACTCCCTCGGTAGCCCCTGAACCAGGCTTCAATGACGGCAGTCGGGAGCGCATATTGTCTTCGGCATTGCAAAGGCGGGTTCCTCCGAATACTTCATAGAAGGTTTTGAACACAAGGATAGTGTCCGGCTCTGCAAAACAAGTTCCACATACCACCGTAGAGAGAATAACTTTTGCACAGATCTGCTGACGTATTCCGCAGCGTGACATCACACCACGGCCAGGCCTTTATACGAATCGTTTTTTATTGTTCCACCTTAGCACGTTTAGCGAGGCGGTTTCCTTGGCACGTCTTATTAAAGCGGAGATCGTGCCCCCTTATTCCGGGGTTCTCATCAATACGGACGTGGGTAACCCATCCGTGCCATTTGATTATGGCGCTTGGGAGATAAGCGAGTTTTACCAGGCTGGTGGGGGACACATAGCTTCGTCCGTCCATATAAGGGGATAAGGATCCACCTTTTCACCTCGCCTTCTTCCTCCTTTGCTCATCCATTTCCAAGACTCGAGCTCCAGGCGCCCAAGTCCGCACATCCCACCTCAACCTTCTCCAACTATGTCCGGAGGCGGGAGGCAGGTGGATGGCCTCCTCCGTCCGCGGAGGGTACATCCTAAAAGCTGCGGGAGGCCGGATACTTGTCCGGCGACATCGCGTGTCGGCTCCCCAACAAGGGGCAGCTCATTCCAACCCCCAGGCCCCATGAGAGGGTGGTGTTTCTCCCCCACTTCCTCCGCGGACTTGGTTTTCCACTTCACCCATTTGTCCGGGGGCTCATGTTCTACTATGGCCTGGACTTCCACGATCTGGCCCCGAATTTCATCCTCAACATCTCGGCGTTCATCGTGGGTGTGCGAAACCTTCCTCTGCATCCAGCCCCACTTTGGCTTATGGCTGAAGATCTTCAATGTCAAGCGAAGGTAGTGGGTGGCCGCCAAGTAGTCGGAGGCGCCATGGTTGGCAAGATGGCCAAAGTCCTATGGCTCGAGGGCTCCTTTGTGGAGACCATAAAGGGGTGGCAATCGGGGTGGTTCTACATCACCGAGCCACGCGACTCTCAATGGGCGGCGGCCCCCGAATTCCGATCTGGCTTCACCACACGACTCTCATCATGGAAAGAGACGGGCCTGACATGGGGGAATTCGGACGAGCTGTCCGGACTCAAAACCTGCATCCGAAACCTGGTGGACAAGAATCTCAGGCTTGTCAACGTAATCCAGGTGATGCTCATCCGCCGGATTCTCCCATGCCAACAACGGGCCTTCAAATTGTGGGAGTTCGATCCGGCACAACACTCAACTCTAAAAGGCTCTTGACACTACGTGCGAAGATGTGCGGAAGAGTGCTTGTTCAAGGCGCCGAGGCTCCCACATCCGCTACCGAAGATCGCAGATTTAGCTCAGCGTCAAGCCAGCGAGGTGAGTTATTTACCATTTATGGGACTCTTTTTCATAGTTTGACTCTGCTGGGATCTAGAACTCCCTAACCTTTAAAAGGACTGGTTGAAGGCGTCCGGACAGAGTTAACTGTCCGGCCCCTTTGCCGAAGACCAGCGGACGCCCGATTGTGGGGCTGCTGGCTCCGGTACCTCATGTGGTCTTGCGGAGAAGAAGGCGAAGAAGGAGGCCACGGGAACTCGAAAGAGCTCCGGCGCCAGTCTTGTCGGACTCACCGCCCGACAACTTTGGTGAGTCCTCCTCCGAGGAAGAGGAGGAGGAAAAAGCCTCTCCCGGTGGGGAGAGAAGAAAAGGAAGGCCGCCCCAACTGGGGAGGTCGGAGGGTCCAAGAAGGGAAGGACCCTTCCTCCGGACTTCTCCACCAACGCCGACAACGACGAGGAGGAGTGGCCAACAAGGGCCAAGCCCCTGGCGAGATCGTAAGTGTCCGGATACCCATGGCTTGTTTCCATTGCATAGTGTTCTCTAATGCCGAACAATCATGCAGCCCGCCCAAGGACGAGTTCGCGCCGTCGAGAGGGTCCCTGAGTTCGTCGGAAATGGAGAGTACTTCACTTCCGACCGCCTCCTCACCTCACGCTGCGGACGATGCCGAGGTAGGGCCCCAAGGGGGGCCTGGTCAAGAGGAGGTGGCGCAGGAGGCGCCGCAAGGCAACCTCCCGGACTCTAGGCGCGTGGGGGGTGAGACCCCCAGGGGCTCTAAGCCCGACCCTCGTTCGGACTCCATACCGGAACCTTCAGCGGTTCCGAAGTCCGGCAAGCGGTCCCTTCTTAGGAAGGGTCAGATGCCGGTGTCCTCCGTCCAACCGGAGGCACCGGATAGCTTACTGGAGGCGCTTAACTGCGCCTCCATCGAGGAGGACCACCGCACTGTTAGGAGTGTGGTGATCCAGAAAGTTCAGTCCGCCAAGAGCGGGCTGACTGAAGCCTGTACCAGCCTTCTAACAGGCTTTGAGGTAAGTTTAGAATATGTAAAAATATTACCGCATAGACAGTGGCCCACGATGCTTAGTTCGGTGTTAGGAAAGAAAAGCGGACTAAGGATCTAAAAAGATATCTGGAGGAGTCTAACATAAGTATGTCAATATGGGAATGCAGGCTGCTTGACCTCTGCCCGCCTTGGCAGAGGTCAATGCATTGAAGTAGAGCCTCGGCGGTCCGAGAACGAGCTCGGCCTTGCCAAAAAGCAGCTCGAGGACAAGGAAGGTAAGTAACACCTTATTAAAGAAATACCTTATAGAAAGGATTTGGTTGCAAAGATAACAGGAATAACATGGATGCTGCAGGGGCCACGGCGAGGTGGCGACCTGAAGGAGGCGGTGTCATGACCCGAAACAAAGCGGCTGCGGAGCGCACCGAGCGAGAGAAGGGGGAGGCGCAGTTGGCGGAGGTACGGCAATAGCTCCAGGCTCTCGTGGAAAAACACGAGGGTTTGGAGCGTGACTCGAAGACTCGGGAGTCCGAGCTCGCCTCGGCTCTTGAGTGTGCCAAAGCCGCTAAGGCCGAAGCCCAAAAAGCCCTTCAAGAAATTGAATCATTAAAGAAGATAGCGGCGGGTAAGGCATTATTTATGCAAAGCAAGCATGTGAAAGTGAATTACCTATTAGTTACTTGGATTCGGAACTCTCCAGGAGCATTCGCAGATCTGCCCCGAAGTGTGTCTGATGCTGCCGCATTCTACCGCGCCAAGGAGGGGAGCTCGACGGAGAAGGTGTTCTGGTCACGGTATCTTTGAGGCCGAGCGTCCAAGTGCCCCTAAGCGACCAGGTGAAGCGGCTGGTCGAGCTCCTAAGGTCGCCGAACAGGCCATGAAGGGCCTCATAGTTCGGTTGTGGCCATTGGAAGCCATGCACAGGAGCTACTTTTCGGCTAGTCGCGGCTGGTGGGCCTTTGTCCATGGATTGAAGTCATCAAGCGCTCCGTCTGCATTGAAGGTGCCGTCGGGCCTTGCCCGTGCTAAAGTGCCTTTGGGGCAAGCTGGATGCGGAGAAGCTTGTGACCAGACGGGCCACCGAAGGGCAAGGAGCATCGCAAGCCCGAAATGTACTATGAGGGCGTCCTGAAGGGTGCCCGCCGTATAGCAGATGAGTGCTCCAAAGATGTAATTTTTTAATAGACTCGCATTTGTTATCCTGTACGCTGAAAACTTGTTCATATGCGCTAAGCAACGCTTGTTAATTTAAAATATTACCTTACATGCGGCCGTTTATCAAATTTGAGAGATGGCAAGTCGTTGGCTTGACCCCCATGCCACGAGTCTTTGGGGTGTTCGGGATAAACTTGAGCGCTCTTGTTCCCATTCTTGGGTCCATCGAGGGAGGCGCTCAACGCCTTAGCGAACAAGGCAACCGGACTTATAATGCTTGAACAGTCTCACTTAGCCATAGAATTCTATAATTTTAAATTTGGCGAATCCCGTATTCGGAAGACCGAGTTCGGGGCGCTATCACGCCTATGGCGGACAATGCCGGTTCCTCGCTCTAAGCGGCATAAGTCTTTAGGGACCCGAAAAAACCTCTTGAACAGCGGCGCTCTCGCCCTATCATGACGGTCAGTTTAGCTTTCTCCACCGAGGTGCTCAACCCAGCTCAACCGGGCACGATCGCGATGGTTCTCCCAGTGCTACCTTAGCCGATATAACGGAACATAAGGTACCAAAACATGGGAGCCGGGCAAACCCAACTATTAACCCAAGACATGATTCGGAGCCGATGCATATAGTGCTATAAGTTCGGGGTGCCGCACTTGTGAAAGTGTTCGGACTTATCACACCATAATTTTGGGGTACTTAAGCCCCTTGTGTATTGGCCGTACCAAAGTGTACGGGTGCAACATGTCACGAAATGAACATATATATAGATAAAGAAAGGAGTGCAATAATAGGCGAAAGCTATGTATTGTTTATTCAAAAAGGTACTGCAATGAAAGAAGAACGATACAAGTAGTGCGATAAGCAAGGGATGGGACTATTTAACATGTCCCCCTCCAGGGGTAAGCTGCGGGATGGTATGTAAAACAGGTATAATGCTCGTAATAGAGACCACTTGGACACTCGACGTAGCTTTCTGCTTCTCTGGTTGTTGCATCATGAGTTCGGCAATTCGAGTGCCGGACAGGGCTTCTGGAAAACGGAGTCCTGAAAGTAAGAAAAAAGAAAAAAGTCAAAGAATGACACAATCGGGAGCCCCTGGTGCGGTTGAGCCGCATTCTGGGCGTGTCGTGGTCGTGCCCCTCCCCTTATGCCCATGGTATCTCCAGAGCGTAATTATGTACGCGTAGTACTGGTTTCGCAATTTCGCAATTTGGGGTTGGGGCGGATTGCTACACGTGCTTGGATCGTGCAGGCGGTCTTGTTGTAGGTGTCGGATTCGAGTTCAGCCCGGACCCTTGAGGTTCGAACACTAGGGTTGGCGGAGATCAACCTTCCACCGTCTCGCACCTCGCCCGAATCGCTGGGACCTAAACTACTAAGCGGAACAGCACAAGAGACATGAGATTTATCTTTGGTTCGGGCCACCATCGTGGTGTAATACCCTACTCCGGTGTGTGGTGTGGTGGATTGCCTCTTGGGCTGATGAGGAACAATACAAGGAAGAACAGACCTCATGAGGGTCTGTTCTTGGCGAGTGCGATGAACTGCTAGGTGGTGTTGATCGCTCTAGCTAATGGCCTCTTAATGAGGGTTCGGTGCAGATCCCATACAGGGGTGGCTACTCCTATTTATAGGCGAAGGCCTGGGCCTCTTCCCAAATATTGAGCGGGAAGAGGCGCCAACAATTAGCCATTTTGAAGGGGAACAGCGGGTACACTTATCTGACTAAAGTTGGTCCTCGCACTTTGCCAAAGGCTCGTGATGGCCTTTGCTTGGGCTCCACGACGACTCCCTTCCAGCCGTTGGGCTGGTCTTGGTCTTGTTGCACCGAAACGGATGCCTTTGCTTCATGCTCTCGCCTGCGCTTGCTCCCTTTGCACCAAAGAGGAAAGGAGGACACTGCGCGGGCTGGCGCCCGGCCCAGGCGCCCTCGGTTAAATCATGGCTTGCGTCATGGGCACCTCGCGAGGTACCCTGCCTTGAACTCTCCGCCTCTTCATGAGCCAGACTGACGAGGCCGTGCCTGAGGAAGCTCCTTGTCGTCCGCCCCATGAGGCTTGGCCCCTCGCGAGGGTCTTGAGCTTGCGTTGATGAAGATGGGCCGTCTTTGGGCCTCCTTGAGCCACGCCACAGCCATGAGCATGCAAGTCTGGGGACCTCCGTTCCCGAACACCGACAGTAGCCCGGGCCCACGGGCGCCCGAACTTGGCGGCGAGAGGTGAAAGGGCAAGTGCGAAGCGTCACGAGCCCTAACAGCCTGCGGCCTTGGGCGCCGCGTGGCGGTTGATTGGACGCGGGCGGCACGGCTTCCCCATGATGCCTCGGTAACCACCCGGATTCGACAAGTCCCTGCATGCGGAGTCGGTCATGATTACCGGTGATCGTGGAGGCCGGCGGTTGGCCTTCGCCCGGCTATAAATGCAGGCAGCGCGCGCCTTCCAGTCTATCCTTTCTTGTCTCTCCTTCTTCTCCATGGCTCCACCAAGGAAGTTCTCGGCCGCAGAGAAGGGGAAGGGCCGTCAGGCCGAGTCCTCCTCTCCTCCGCCTAAGCGTGGTCGAGGTCGCCCTCGCAAGCATCCCGTGGCCTCCACGGTGGTCCCCCAGTCGTGGGGAGGCTCTCAACATGGCGACAGCGGCTGGTCATGGTCGGAGGGCGTGCCCGGCGCGCGTCCCCGAGGCTGCGCCTCCATCCTCCTGTAGCGCTGCCAGAGATCAGGGTGATGGCGGAGGAGCCGTCTGGCGTCCGGCTTCAGCTCCGCGCTTCCTCTGGGTGAGCTCCCGGTGGCGCCTGGGTGGCCTCTGGCTCCAGGCGGATGGCTGCTGCAGCCGGGCCGTGGGCTTCTCTGGAGGTCTCCGCTCTGAGGAACCTGTTCTGACCCGAGGCTGTGAGACGTTTTCTGTAGCGGTCTTATTGCCGGTGCTCCCTGCACTTCAAGTATGACGGTGACGCCACCCTCTACGTGAGGGTGTTCGGGGAAGACGGTCGCCGCATGGGGTGCTGCCCTAAAGACGACGACCGCGGCCGAGGACTCAGCCCCGGCGTGGATGGAGAGGGCAGCACATGGGCGGCCGGGCGATGCCGTGACTCCTCAAGCTTCACCAGCTCTTCTTGGTGGTGATTCTTCTAGCAGCGGTCATGCCAGCCCCCACGCCGCCGCACCTGCTGGGGGGTGGCAGCGGTCCGCTTCGCGCCATGCCCAAGCGCCGAGAGGAGTCCGCCCGAGCTCCGGAGGCAGCTCGAGCCTTCCAAGAGGGCGGCACGGGCGTGCTTCACCTGCTTTGTCCTTTTCCTTTCTTTTCTCCTGCGCAAAAAAGCGACAATGTGTGGCCCGTGGGCGCGTTTAGGTTAACGCCGTTAATTATTGTACTCCTTTTGTTATCCTGATCGTTCCTTTACATTATCGCCCATTCGCAAGTGAACCCTAGCCGTGGCAGCGAGGCGACCGATCCAGCCCGTGTTGGCGTCGTGCTGCCCGTGAGGCATGGTTAGGAGGGTGCTCGGCTGTGGACGGGGCCGTGAAAACTTGAGCGATAGGGGTAGGAGGCGCTCATGAGGGCTCCCGAGGCTTCGCCTCGCGAGTCCCCACGCAAGAGAAATCGAGGTAGGAGAGCGAAAAAGATCGAAGAACCACGGACCAAAAGATGGCGATAGTTTGATAAAAACTCCAAATGGGAATAACTAGTCAACTGCAGAAAGCAAATGAAAAAGCCGCGTTCGGCACCTAGTCTAGTCTTGATGTCTTCTCACCAGCGGAGCTAAGTGCTGCCACTTTGGGCGTGGGAGGAGCCCAGGGCTGAGGCCCGGCACTCCTGAGACTCCGGGGCGTGTACAGCCCCAACTCATTATTACGTGAGAGTGTCACGGGCGGCGAGCTTCACAGGCGTTGGCCCTCTTCACAGGCTCCGGGCCTTTCTTCTGGGAAGCAAGCTTCACGGGCGTTGGCCCTCTTCACGGGCTCCGGGCCCTTTCCAGAACGCGAAAGCTTCACAGGTGTTCGCCTTCTTCACAGGCACTGGACCTTTTCCAAAAAGGATGAGCTTCACATGCATTCGCCTTCTTCATAGGCACTGGGCCTTTTCCAAAAAGGATGAGCTTCACAGGCATTCGCCTTCTTCACAGGCACTGGGCCTTTTCCAAAAAGGATGAGCTTCATAGGCATTCGCCTTCTTCATAGGCACTGGGCCTTTTCCAAAAAGGACGAGCTTCACAGGCATTCGCCTTCTTCACAGGCACTGGGCCTTTTCCAAAAAGGATGGGCTTCACAGGGCATTCGCCTTCTTCACGAACCTTGGGCCTTTTCCAAAAGGATGGGCTTCATAGGCATTCGCCTTCTTCACGAACCTTTGGGCCTTTTTAGGGGTAAAACCTCCGGAGGTGCTGGATGTTCCACGCGTTCTGTATAGGTACTCCCTCTTGAGTCTCCAAGCGCACGGAGCCGGGCCTAGAAACATGAACAACCTTGAACGGGCCCTCCCACATGGGAGAGAGCTTATGCAGTCCCTCCCTAGAGAGGACCCGTCGGAGCATGAGGTCCCCTACCTCGAGAGTTCTGGGGCGGATGTTGTGGCAGTGGTATCGCCGTAGTGCCTGCTGGTACCTTGCCGCTCGCAGCGCAGCTTCTCGATGGCGCTCCTCCCCCAGCACAAGGGCCGTCCCCCGCATGGCGTCCTGCAGCGTTTCGTCGAAAGCCAGGACCCGCGCAGATCGACGCTTGACCTCGTGAGGGAGGACCGCTTCGGCTCCGTAGACCAGGAAGAAGGGGGTCTCTCCAGTTGGCTTGGTTGCGGTTGTGCGGATGGACCACAACACGGACGGAAGTTCGTCGTACCAGCCTCGGCCGCAGGCCTCCAGTTTCTTCTTGAACGTCCTGGTCTTGAGGCCTCTTAGGACCTCTGCGTTGGCCCGCTCGGCCTGTCCATTGCTGCGGGGGTGCGCCACCGAAGTGTAGCATATCTGCGTCCCAAGGTTAGCGCGATGCGTTTTAAAAGGTTCTTTGGTGAACTGCGAACCGTTGTCGATGATGATGCGGTTCGGCACTCTGAACCGGCTCACGATGCCCTTGATGAACTTGACCGCAGAACCAGCGGGGATGGTGTGGACGGCCTCGACTTCGGCCCACTTGGTGAATTTGTCCACGGCGACGTAGAGGTAGCGATAGCCCCCTGGCGCCCGAGGAAAAGGGCCCAGGATGTCCAGCCCCCAGACCGTGAATGGCCAAGTGTGGGGGATGGTTTGCAGACCTCCTGCTGGCTGGTGGATCTGCTTGGCATGGAGTTCGCAAGCCTCGCAAGCCTTCACGAGTTCAACAGCGTCATTGAGCGCAGTGGGCCAATAGAAACCGATGCGGAACGCCTTGCGGACGAGGGCCCGTGACGATAAATGGTGCCCACAATCTCCACCATGTATATCTGCCAGCAGTTCCTTTCCCTGTTCCCTGGTGATGCAGTGCAGGGATACGTCGTTCGGTCGTTTCCGGTAGAGCTCTCCATCCATGATGATGTATGCCGTGGCTTGCCGCGCCACACACTCTGCCCCCTCCTCCTTCTCCGGCAAAGTTCCATGCGTTAAGTAACTCTTGAGCTCCGTGATCCAGCATCCCTCTTGAGGTTCCATCGTTAGGAGCAGGCGTGCTCTTGAGGCAGACCACAGTGGGGCTCCCGAGGCAGGTGGCTGAGGGAGCTCCACCCGAGGCTGTGCTGTGGTTGATAACGGCGGCAGGGCTGAGGGCTTGAAGAGCCGTTCCTCAAAGACGCCCGGCTCCTGGGGTAACCTCCTGGAGGCTCGTTTGGCGATGTCGTCGGCCTCTTGATTGGTGCCGCGGGGCACGTGTTGCAGCTCCAACCCCCAGAACTTCTTCTCCATCCTGCGGACCTCCGCAAGGTAGGCCTCCATGTGTTCATCTCTTGGCTCGTACACCTTGTTGGAGAAATTGACGAGGAGCTGCGAATCGCCCTTGATGGTAAGGCGCTTCACCCCCAGGGCAGCGGCAGCCTTCGGACCCGCTTCTCGGCCCCTCGTATTCTTCTATATTGTTGGAGACCTTTTCGCCCTGCTGGAAACAGAGCTGCACGACATAGTAGAGCTTGTCCTGAGTGGGAGATATGAGCACCGCCCCAGCCCCAGCGCCCTGTTTGGAGAACGCTCCGTCGAAGTACATGACCCAACCTTCTGGCGCTTCGCTCGGGAGAGGGATCGATCCTCGCCGCCACGAGGCCAGTGCTTCTGTCCATTCGCCACGAAATCTGCCATGCCCCTTGATGACTCTGGTTGTGCTGAACTCGAGCTGGAATGCTTGCAGCTCAATGTTCCACTCGGCGACCCTTCCGCCGAAGTTGGGGCTCTGAGCACCCTCTCCAGGGGGCGAGACAACCTTGATCGGATGACCCTGGAAGTAGTGCCGCAACTTGCGCGAAGCCACCAACAACGCGAGGAGGAGCTTCTGCGGCATGGGGTGTCGTGCCCTCGCATCCCGTAACACTGTGCCGACGAAGTACACCGGGTGCTCGACGAGGCTAGGGGCGTCGGTGCTGGTGGCGTCTTCCGGAAGCTGTGGTGCCTCCCGAGGTGTGGCGCCTCCAAGTTGGGTGCTTTCGGATGGAGGGCCTCTCCCGCCCCTGGTGTGCTCTGCTGCGATGGCTGATCTTCTTCCGTTGTGGTGCCGGCTTCTGCGAGTTCCTTCTGATTCGGCCTTGCCTTAGCTCGGGTGGCCGCCGTGGTCTTGGCCTGACACTCCTCCCTAACCGCTACCAGGGCTGCGCTAGCGGAGTAGGGAGTGGCGGCGAGGTAGAGTACCAAGGGCTCTCGAGGCGCTGGGGCCACCATCACTTGGAGGGCTGGTCGGTACCTATTGAGGTCTTGGGCAGCTTTGTCGGCCTCTTGATCCATTGAAGGGCCCCTTTTTCTTCATCAGTGGAAGAAAGGCAGCGCCCGCTCCCCAATCGGGAGATGAACGGCCCAGTATGATTCTGGCGTCCCGTGAGCTTCTGCATTTCCCTGAGGGTCTTTGGTGGGCTCATGTCCTCAACTGCCTTGACCTTTTCTGGGTTGGCCTCGATGCCTCGGTGGGACACGAGGAAACCCAGGAGCTTGCCCGAGGGAACTCCAAACACACACTTCTCCGGGTTGAGTCGCAGGCTCAACTGCGTTGAGGCTTCATGAAGGTTTCTTCCAGGTCTTGTATCAAGGTCTTGGCCTCGCGAGACTTCACCACGATGTCGTCGGCGTAGGCCTCCACATTCTTCCCGAGCTGTGGGCCCAAGGTGATGTGCATGAGCATTTGGAAGGTTGCCCCAGCGTTGCGCAGCCGAATGGCATGCATGTATAGCAGTACACTCCACACGGAGTTAAGAAGGCCGTCTTTCCACGTCTTCCACCGCCATCTTGATCTGGTGATACCGGAAAAGGCGTCCAAGAAGCATAACAGGTCACACTCGGCGGTGGAATCGATGATCTGGTCGATGCGAGGGAGCGAGAACGGATCCTGCGGGCATGCTTTGTTGAGGTTGGTGAAGTCGACACACATGCGCTCCTTTCCTCCTTTCTTTGGCACCACCATGGGGTTGGCCAGCCAATCTGGGTATCGGACCTCGCGAATAACCCCCGCGGCTTCTAGCTTGCGGGTCTCTTGGACGAGGAAGGCCTGCTTTTCAGTGGACCGCCTTCTGCTTCACGGGGCGCACGTTGGGGCACACGTTGAGGTGGTGCTCGATTACGCCCCGTGGGATCCCCGCCAGCTGATCGGGCTCCCAGGCGAACACCTTCTTGTTCGCACGCAGGAAATTGACCAGGGCTTCCTCCTGTTCGGGCTCGAGGTTGGCGCCTATGGTGAAGGTGGCATTTGTGGACCCGTCCTCGTCGACAGGTATCTGCTTGGTCTCCGCCTTGTCCTGAGTGAACAACTGCTTCTTCTTGGTCGGCGCAGCCCCCTTGGGCTTGAGGGCTTCCGCATTGGCGGGCTGCGCTGCGGCCGCCGTCTTGAGGGCGAGCCTGAGCGCTCGTAGCGCACCTTCGGTATCCCCGAGCACGGTGAGGACGCCGCTGCTCCCGGGCATCTTCATGAGGTTGTACCCCGGGTGGGTTGCGGCCATGAATTTGGCCAATGCTGGATAGCAAGGATGGCATTGTAGGGGAGGCCGATGGGGGCGATGTCGAAGTCGACCAGTTCCGAGCGGAAGTTGTCGTAGGTGCCGAAGGTCACCGGAAGCCGGATTTGCCCCAAGGAGCTGGATGACTCTCCTCCTACGCCCGAAAAAGGCCGGCTGGGCTGCAGCCGCTCCCTGGGTTTGCAGAGGAGGTTGAAGGCCTCGACTGATAGTACGTTGAGGCCGGCGCCGCCGTCGATGAGGGTCCTGGTGACGGCAACCTGGCAGACGGTGGGTGTGCAGAGCATGGGGAGCGCACCCGAGCCGGCCGAGTTGGTGGGGTTGTCCCGAGAGTCGAAGGTCAGCCCGGCCGACGGCTCCGTCCAGCCCGAGGGAGCCCCCTGCCGCGTGGAGGCGGCGCCGACCCGGCGGACGAATGTCTTGACATGGCGGCTGGAAGGCGGCGCCTGCGAGCCGCCCAGGAGGGCCGCGACGACCGGAGGAACCGGCGCGACGGGGCGGGTGACGAGGAAGCTGCGCGGCTCCTCCCCAGAGGTCGCGGAGGAGTGCAGGGACGATGCTTGCTGCCCGTTCCCCGCCGGGCCGGTGGCGGTGTTGACAGCGGGCGGTGAGGAACGACGAGGGCGCCCGCCGTCGGAAGCCGTCCGGGTGACATGGGAGGCGAGGGCGGCTCGGCGCTCGGCGCGAGCCCGACGAGCGCCAGACATGGTTGCGGTGGTCGGGGAAGAATGAGGCGACGGAAGGCAGGTTCCGGCGCACCCCTACCTGGCGCGCCAAATGTCGGATTTCGGGTTCCGGCAGACCCTTGAGGTTCGAACACTGAGGTGCGCGCGGAGATCCAACCTTCCACCGTCTCGCACCTCGCCGAATCGCTGGGACCTAAACTACTAAGCGGAACAGCACAAGAGACACGAGATTTATACCGGTTCGGGCCACCATCATGGTGTAATACCCTACTCCAAAGGTGTGTGGTGTGGTGGATTGCCTCTTGGGCTGATGAGGAACAATACAAGGAAGAACAGCCTCATGAGGGTCTGTTCTTGGCGGAGTGCGATGAACTGCTAGGGTGGTGTTCGATCGCTCTAGCTCTTGGCTCTTGATGAGGGTTCGGTCTGGATCCCATACAGGGTGGCTACTCCTATTTATAGGCGAAGGCCCCGGCCTCTTCCTAAATATTGAGCGGAAGGGCACCAACAATTGGCCATTTTGAAGGGGAATAGCGGGTACACTTATCCTGACTAAAGTTGGTCTCGCCGCCAAAGGCTTTCCGGTGATGACGCCTTTGCTTGGGCTCCACGATGAATCCTTCCGGCCGTCGGGCAGGCCTTGGTCTTGTTGCACCGAAGCGGATGCCTTTGCTTGATGCTCTCGCTGCGCTTGCTCCCTTTGCACCAAAGAGGAAAGGAGGACACTCGCGTGAAATTTGGCGCCCGGCCCAGCGCCCTCGGTCGTCATGGCTTGCGTGATGGGCACCTTGCGAGGTACCCTGCCTTGAACTCTCCGCCTCCTCATGAGCCGGCCTGACGAGGGCGTGCTTGAGGAAGCTCCTTGTCGTCCGCCCCGCGAGGCTTGGCCCCTCGCGAGGGTCTTGAGCTTGCGTTGATGAAGATGGGCCGTGCTGGGCCTCCTTCGAGCCACGCCGCAGGCCTCAGGCAGGCAAGTCTGGGGACCGCCGTTCCCAGAACACCGACAGTAGGTTACTACGGGCGCGCTTGACAGTGTCCGGGTGTTTAATGGCCGGACTCGAGAATTGCTGTGAGAGGCAGCTTTGCACCTCCGCCGCAAGGGCCGCCGTGTGCTCCTCCGTTCAGAGAGAGCGTTCGGTGTTTCCATTGACCGTGATTACTCCTCGAGGGCCTGGCATCTTGAGCTTGAGGTATGCGTAGTGCGGCACCGCATTGAATTTTGCGAATGCGGTTCGTCCGAGCAGTGCGTGATAGCCGCTGCGGAACGGGACTATGTCGAAGATTAACTCTTCGCTTTGGAAGTTATCCGGGGATCCGAAGACCACTTCGAGTGTAACTGAGCCTGTACAATTGGCCTCTACACCCGGTATGACGCCTTTAAAGGTTGTCTTTGTAGGTTTAATCCTTGAGGGGTCTATGCCCATTTTGCGCATTGTATCCTGATAAAGCAGGTTCAGGCTGCTACCGCCGTCCATCAGGACTCTAGTGAGGTGAAATCCGTCGATAATTGGGTCAAGAACCAATGCGGCGAAACCGCCGTGACGGATGCTAGTGGGTGGTCCCTTCAATAGAATGTGATCGGGCAGGAGGACCATGGGTTGAACTTAGGCGTGGCTCCATCGCATATCGTCCCTTAGTGCACGCTTCCGCTCCCTTTTGGGTATGTGGGTTGCGTATATCATGTTCACTGTCCGCACTTCGTGGGAAAGCCCTTACATCCTCTATTGTTCGGGCGGCCGGGCTCTTCCTCGTCATCGCTATGCAGCCCCTTGTTATTGAGTTCAGCACTTAACTTGCCTGCTTGCTTTGAACACCCAACAATCCCTGTTGGTGTGATTGGCTGGTTTTTCGGGGGTGCCATGTATCTGGCACAAGCGATCGAGTATTCGGTCCAAGTTGGACGGGCCCTGGGTATTTCTTTTGAATGGCTTCTTCCGCTGACCGGGTTTAGAGCCTCTGAATCCGGCATTGACTGTCGTATCTTCATCATTATCGCCGTTAATGCGGCGCTTGTTCTTGTTGCGACACGACCTGCCATTGCTGTCCTTGGTATCCGAACTACCAGGGTTTTTGGTCAAGTTGTTACTACGAGCTAGCCAGCTGTCATCTCCCGCGCAAAAGCGGGTCATGAGTGTGGTGAGGGCTGCCATGGATTCCGGCTTTTCCTGTCCTAGGTGCCGGGCTAGCCACTCGTCGCGGATGTTATGTTTGAAGCCTGCAAGGGCCTCTGCATCCGGACAGTCGACGATTTGATTTTTCTTGGTTAGGAACCGTGTACAGAATTGTCTGGCCGATTCTTCTGGCTGCTGAATTATGTGGCTGAGGTCATCGGCGTCTGGTGGTCGCACATATGAGCCCTGGAAGTTATCAAGGAATGCGGCTTCCAGGTCCTCCCAACAACCAATTGATTCTGCTGGCAAGCTGTTGAGCCAATCCGAGCTGGTCCTTTAAGCTTGAGTGGGAGATATTTGATGGCATGTAGATCATCACCACGGGCCATGTGGATATGAAGGAGATAGTCCTTGATCCAGACCGCAGGATCTGTGGTACCATCGTATGATTCGATGTTTACGGGTTTGAAGCCCTCAGGGATTTGATGATCCATTACTTCATCTGTGAAGCATAGTGGGTGTGCGGAGCCTCTGTATTGGGCTATATCACGACGTAGCTCATATGAGCTTTGTCTACTGTGTTCGGCCTGGCCGGAGTTCCTGTATCCGGCGTGACGGTTATCATCACGTGTCGTGGGGCGCCCACGCGATCCGTAGA
The DNA here is from genome assembly GCA_021605145.1 of Aegilops bicornis. Classification (NCBI taxonomy): domain Eukaryota; kingdom Viridiplantae; phylum Streptophyta; class Magnoliopsida; order Poales; family Poaceae; genus Aegilops; species Aegilops bicornis. Next base: position 673,010,421 of record CM038673.1, on the reverse strand, counting down.
TTGATCTTGTTTTCCTTGCTTTGTCCTCCAATATGTCTCGCAGTGCAGCGCGTTTCCCGTACCTTGGTACTTTTCGAGCGACGCCGGGTGCGGCTTGAATGGAGGGTCTAGAGGCCTCTCTGTCGCGACCACGGGGTGGCCGGTCGGCCGCATCATGCGCTGGTGATGTAGGTTTGGGTGCTGCTTCCTCTAATTGGGGTAGCAGCCTGCATTTGGTGTATCTCTTGGAGGGGCGTTCGAGTTCATACTCTTCGGCTGCAAGGACTTCAGTCCATCTGTCAGCTAGCAAGTCTTGGTCAGCTCTAAGCTGCTGCTGCTTTTTCTTGAGGCTGCTCGCCATGGCCATAAGCCTGCATTTGAAACGCTCCTGTTCGGCGGGGTCCTCAGGTACGACAAATTAAATAAATCGAGGCTTGCCTCATCTTTGGAGGGGGCGCATAATTGTCGTCCTCTACCTCTATTTCTGCCGCACTGTCGTGCGGTCTTGCTTCTCCCTCCTCCTGCGCTGAATTCTGCTGGAGGGGGTTGTCTTCAATTGTCCGGGTGTTATTATCTCCGTGCGGAATCACTTTATTTGTCTTTGTGGCGGGATTTAGAACGGCGCCGCTGACGTCGGAGCTTGGGTTGTTTCTTGGAGGGGTCATCCTCCGCCGTTCCATCGCCATTCCCATCTTTTGGGATGTCCACCATGTATATGTCATATGACGAGGTGGCCTTCCAGTGCCCTGTAGGTGCTGGGTCTTGGTCGTCTCCGGCATCGTCGTCCATACCGTCGATGTCTTCGGAGTCGAAGTCGAGCATGTCGGTTAAATCATCGACAGTGGCTACAAAGTGGGTGGTGGGTGGGCCTTGAATTTCTTCATCGTCCGTGTCCCAACCTTCCTGACCGTAGTCCGGCCAGGGCTCTCCTGATAAAGAGAGACTTTAGTGAATTCAAGATGTCGCCAAAGGGCGAGTGCTGAAAGATGTCCGCGGCAGTGAACTCCCTGACCAGCGCCCAATCGGATTCGATTGGCAGGGGCGCGGAGGGTTCGGAGTCCGGCACCTTGGAGTCACAGTCTTCGCAAAGGACAGGATGGAGTTCGGCTCAATCGCCGTTGAGATCATAGCCCCCGAGGCGGTGTCCAACCACTCGTCCTCGATCGGGGGAGTCGGCTCCGAGCTTAGGGTCGGAGCGGACGCTGGTGCGGCCTCTAGGACACTGTTCGGCGGCAGAGCTAGATTGTGCCCATCGAGACAGTGCGGCGCACTAGGCTGTGGCTCGAATCTGTCGAAGATCAAGTCTCCGCGGATGTCGGCCGTGTAGTTCAAACTCCCAAATCTGACCTGATGGCCAGGGGCGTAGCTTTCGATCTGCTCCAGATGGCCAAGTGAATTGGCCCTCAGCGCAAAGCCACCGAATACGAAGATCTGTCCGGGGAGAAAAGTCTCACCCTGGACCGCGTCGTTGTTGATGATCGAAGGAGCCATTGGGCCTATAGGTGACGACACAGAGGAACTCTCAATGAAAGCACCAATGTCGGTGTCAAAACCGGCGGATCTCGGGTAGGGGGTCCCGAACTGTGCGTCTAGGCGGATGGTAATAGAAGACAAGGGACACGATGTTTTTACCCAGGTTCGGGCCCTCTCGATGGACGTAATACCCTACTCCTGCTTGATTAATATTGATGATATGGGTAGTACAAGAGTAGATATACCACGAGATCAAGGAGGCTAAACCCTAGAAGCTAGCCTATGGTATGATTGTTGTTCGTCCTATGGACTAAAACCCTTCGGTTTATATAGACACCAAATAGGGTTAGGGTTACACAGAGTCGGTTACAATGGTAGGAGATCTACATATCTGTATCGCCAAGCTGGCCTTCCACGCCAAGGAAAGTCCTATCCGGACAAGGGACGAAGTCTTCAATCTTGTATCTTCATAGTCTTGGAGTCCAGCCAAAGATGATAGTTCGGCTATCCGGACACCCCCTAGTCCAGGACTCCCTCAATGCCAAACCTGTTCGTGATCATCAACGAAGGCTGAACCCTAAGATGAAAGAAGTGGTAAAAAATAAATACTAAAGCTTCTGGAGGCAGGTATAATTTATCCCATTGCTGATAGTCAGTGGGTAAGTCCTGTTCATTGTGTCCCTAAGAAGGGAGGTGTTACCTTTGTTCCTAATGATAAAAATGAATTGATCCTTCAAACAATTATTACAGGTTATAGGATGGTAATTGATTTCCGCAAATTAAATAAAGCTACTAAAAAAGATTATTACCCCTTACCTTTTATTGATCAAATTCTAGAAAGATTATGCAAACATACGCATTATTTCTTTCTAGATGGTTATTCTGGTTTCTCTCAAATACACGTGGTCGGCTAAAGATCAATCAAAGACTACTTTTACATGCCCTTTTGGTACTTTTGCTTATAGATGTATGCCTTTTGGTTTATGTAATGCACCAGCTACCTTTCAAAGATGCATGATGGCTATATTCTCTGACTTTTGTGAAAAGATTTGTGAGGTTTTCATGGACGACTTCTCCGTCTATGGATCCTATTTTGGTGATTGCTTGAGCAATCTTGATCGAGATTTTGCAGAATGTGAAGAAACTAATCTTGTCTTGAATTGGGAAAAGTGCCACTTTATGGTTAATGAAGGTATTGTCTTGGGGCATAAAGTTTACGAAAGAGGCATTGAAGTTGATAAAGCCAAGGTTGATGCTATTGAAAAGATGTCATGTCCCAAGGACATCAAAGGTATAAGAAGTTTCCTTGGTCACGCCGGATTTTATAGGAGGTTTATTAAGGACTTCTCCAAAATTTTCTCGGCCTCTGACTAATTTATTACAAAAAGATATACCATTTGTCTTGGATGATGATTGTGTAGAAGCATTTGAAATACTTAAGAAAACATTGATCTCTGCACCTATTGTTCAGCTACCTGATTGGAATTTACACTTTGAAATTATGTGCGATGCTAGTGATTATGCTGTAGGTGCTGTTCTAGGGCAAAGAGTTGACAAGAAATTAAATGTTATCCATTATGCTAGTAAGACTCTAGACAATGCCCAAAGAAACTATGCTACTACTGAAAAATAATTCTTAGCAGTTGTATTTGCTTGTGATAAGTTCAGACCATATATTGTTGATTCTAAAGTAACTATTCACACTGATCATGCTGCTATTAAATATCTTATGGAAAAGAAAAATGCTAAACCTAGACTTATTAGATGGGTTCTCTTGCTACAAGAATTTGATTTGCATATTGTTGATAGAAAGGGAGCTGAGAACACCGTTCTGGAGACAACTTGTCTAGGTTAGAAAATGTTCTTGATGACCCACTGCCTATTGATGATAGCTTTCCTGATGAACAATTGAATGTCATAAGTACTTCTCGTAGTACTCCATGGTATGCTGATTATGCTAATTACATCGTTGCTAAATTTATACCCCCTAGTTTCACATACCAGCAAAAGAAAAAGTTTTTCTATGATTTGAGACACTACTTTTGGGATGACCCACATCTTTATAAAGAAGGTGTAGATGGTGTTATTAGGCGTTGTGTACCGAGCATGAACAGGAGCGGATCCTACGTTAGTGTCACTCTGAAGCTTATGGAGGACACCACGCTGGAGTTAGAAATTCACATAAGGTATTGCATTCTGGTTTTTTTTGGCATAATATCTTCAAGGATGGCCGTAAGTTTGTCTTGTCTTGTGATGAATGTCAAAGAATTGGTAATATTAGTAGGCGTCAAGAAATGCCTATGAATTATTCACTTGTTATTGAACCATTTGATGTTTGGGGCTTTGATTATATGGGACCTTTTCCTACCTCTAATGGATATACACATATTTTAGTTGCTGTTGATTACGTTACTAAGTGGGTAGAAGCTATTCCAACTAGCAGTGCTAATCATAACACCTCTATTAAAATGCTTAAAGGAGTTATTTTTCCGAGGTTTGGAGTCCCTAGATATTTAATGACTGACGGTGGTTCACATTTTATTCATGGTGCTTTCCGTAAGATGCTTGCTAAATATGATGTTAATCATAGAATTGCATCTCCGTATCACCCGCAGTCTAGTGGTCAAGTAGAATTGAGTAATAGAGAGATCAAATTAATGTTGCAAAAGACTGTCAATAGGTCTAGAAAGAATTGGTCCAAGAAACTTGATGATGCATTATGGGCCTATAGAACTGCATATAAAAATCCTATGGGTATGTCTCCATATAAAATGGTTTATGGAAAAGCATGTCACTTACCTCTTGAACTAGAGCATAAGGCTTATTGGGCTATCAAAGAGCTCAACTATGATTTCAAACTTGCCGGTGAGAAGAGGTTATTTGATATTAGCTCACTTTATGAATGGAGAACCCAAGCTTATGAAAATGCCAAGTTGTTTAAAGAAAAAGTTAAAAGATGGCATGACAAAAGGATACAAAAGCGTGAGTTTAATGTAGGTGATTATGTATTGTTATACAACTCTCGTTTAAGATTTTTTGCAGGAAAACTTCTCTCTAAATGGGAAGGCCCCTACGTTATCGAGGTCTATTGTTCCGGTGCCATAAAAATCAACAACTTCGAAGGCACAAATCCGAAGGTGGTAAACGGTCATAGAATCAAACACTATATCTCAGGTAATCCTATAAATGTTGAAACCAATGTTATTGAAACCATAACCCCGGAGGAATACACAAGGGACACTTTCCGGAACGTTTCAGACTCTGAAAAGGAATAGGTATGTGGTACGGTAAGTAAACCGACTCCAAAACAATTTTTAAGGCAATATTTCTCTGTTTTGGAATATTTAGAAAAATAGAAAAATAAGATGCAGTCCGGGAAGGACACGAGGGCTCCACGAGGGTAGAGGGCGCGCCCCCCTCCTAGGGCACGCCCCCTACCTCGTGGGCACCTCGTGTGCCCTCCGGACTCCGTTTTCTTGCACGATACATATTTTGGTCGGTAAAAATTCATTATATATTCTCCGAAGGTTTTGACTCCGTATCACGCATAAATATCCTCTGTTTTTGTTTCAAGTTGTTGCTTCGCAGATTAGAGCAAGATGTCTTCTCAAGAGTCGGTCGGGGAGAGCCGGGTATCCAATCCAAGACCTTTGGAACCAAACAAACAAGCAATGGTGACCCCTTTGGGCCAGCAACGGAGGAGGAGATGGAGGCTGACTTGATGAGAGTAGATGCCATGGAGGATCAAGAAGTCACTTCTCGCTTCCGAACTGGGTTCGCGATGGGGGAACTACAGAGCTCAGCTATTCCAGACTCGGTTATCCCTTCCAATGTTAGATTTCTTTCTTATGAAAATATGAAGAGGAGTGTCACTTGTTCTCCCGCAGCTATGCAACACCCTTAGGTGCAAGGAGCCTTAGCAGTTACAGAAAAGCTTCGCAAGGAAATAATGGACCTCAAGCAGCAAGTCAATAAGCTTGAGGAGGAGAATCACATCCTAAAGGGCATCATCGCCAAGAATGTTTCACCAACCCCGAAGAAGGAGATATAATCACATGGGTATGGGCACTCCCCTTGGCAAGTGCCAAGCTTGGGGGAGGTGTCCCGGTATCGTATCACAACCACATCTCGTATCTTTACCGTTTCTCCTAGTTCGATCCTATTAGTAGTATCTTTATCTAGTAGAATAAAGTTTATGGCATGATCTAGTTTTGAGTTTTGCTTTATGATCCCTCTATGTAATCGAGTCTGTGAGCTATATAATAAAGATTAGTGTTGAGTCAAGGGCTTGATTATTTCGCCATGATCTTGAGTGAATAAAAGAAAAGAAGAAAAATAATAAGAAGAAACAAAGAGTTCATATTGATCCTATTGAAAGTGATGACTTCACATAGAAAGGGTATGATGATTGAAAGTTGTTGGGAGTTGGCAAACATAGTTTTGGTCATTGTTGCAATTAATAGGAAGTAATAAGGAAAGAGAGGTTTCACATATAGATATACTATTATTGACATGCTAAAGAGTTGATGTTGGACAAGGAAGACAACGTAATAGGTTATGTATTCTTATATCTGAGATAAATTATATTTCATGGATCTTCCAACATGTTGAGCTTGCCTTTCCCCCTCATGCTAGCCAAATTCTCAGCACCAAGTAGAATACTACTTGTGCTTCCAAAAACCCTTAAACCAATTTTGCCATGAGAGTCCACCATATCGACCTGTGGATTGAGTAAGATCCTTCAAGTAAGTTGTCATCGGTGCAAAGCAATAAAAATTGCTCTAAATATGTATGATTGATTGGTGTGGGGAACTAAGCTTTATACGATCTTGTGATGTGGAATAAATAAAAGCGACAGACTGCATAATAAAGGTTCACATCACAAGGGGCAATATAAAGTGACATTCTTTCGCATTAAGATTTTGTGCATCCAACCATAAAAGCGCATGGCAACCTCTGCTTCCCTCTGCGAAGGGCCTATCTTTTATTATTATCCTCTACCTTATGCAAGAGTCATGGTGATCTTCACCTTTCCTTTTACATTTTATCCTTTGGCAAGCACGATTGTGTTGGAAAGATCCTGATTGATATATCTAATTAGATGTAGGGGAGCATGAGTTATTATTGTTGACATTACCCTTGAGGTAAAAGGTTGGGAGGCGAAACTATAAGCCCCTATCTTTCTACGTAATACGATTAAAACTCCGTAAACACAAGTATCGCGTGAGTGTTAGCAATTATGAAGGACTAAATGATAGTTGAGTATGTGGACTTGCTATTAAGCTCTGACATAGACTCTTTCTGATGTTATGATAAATTGCAATTGCTTCAATGACTGAGATTATAGTTTGTTGGTTCTCAATAAAGTTTATGATTCGTACCCTGCCTTGTGAATAGATTATTACTTGAACATAAGAAATCATATGACAATATCTATTTATGTTGCTGTTATGAGAATAATCATGATGCCTTCATGTCCGTATTTTATTTTTATCGACACCTCTACCTCTAAACATGGGGACATATTTATCGTTATCGGCTTTCGCTTGAGGACAAGTGAGGTCTAAGCTTGGGGGAGTTGATACGTCCATTTTGCATCATGCTTTTATATCGATATTTATTGCATCATGGGCTGTTATTACACGTTATGTCACAATACTTATGCCTATTCTCTCTTATTTTATAAGATTTACATAAGGAGGGAGAATGCCGACAGCTGGAATTCTGGGCTGGAAAATGAGAAAATATTAGAGACCTATTCTTCACAACTCCAAAAGTCCCGAAACTCCACGGAATATCTTACAATAAATAATAAAAAATCCTCGCCAAAGATGAAGGACAGGGGGCCCACACCCTGTCCACGAGGGTGCCCCCCCCCCTCCTAGGGCGTGCCCCCCTACCTCGTGGGCCCCCTGGTGGCCCTCCGATGCCCATCTTCTGCTATATGAGGTCTTTCGTCGAGAAAAAAATCAGAGGCAACCTTTCAGGATGAAACTCCGCCGCCACGAGGCGGAACCTTGGCGGAACCAATCTAGGGCTCCGGCATAGCTGTTCTGCCGGGGACACTTCCCTCCGGGAGGGGGAAATCATCACCAACATCATCATCAACGCTCCTCTCATCGGGAGAGGGCAATCTCCATCAACATCTTCACCAGCACCATCTCCTCTCAAAACCCTAGTTCATCTCTTGTATTCAATTCTTGTCTCCAAGTCCGGGATTGGTACTAGTAGGTTGCTAGTAGTGTTGATTACTCCTTGTAGTTGATGCTAGTTGGTTTATTTGGTGGAAGATCATATGTTCAGATCCTTTATGCATATTAATACCCCTCTGATTATGAACATGAATATGCTTTGTGAGTAGTTACGTTTGCTCTCGAGGACATGGGAGAAGTCTTGCTATTAGTAGTCATGTGAATTTGGTATTCGATTCGATATTTTGATGAGATGTATGTTGTCTAGCCTCTAGTGGTGTTATGTGAACGTCGACTACATAACACTTCACCATTATTTGGGCCTAGAGGAAGGCATTGGGAAGTAATAAGTAGATAATGGGTTGCTAGAGTGATGTAAGCTTAAACCCTAGTTTATGCGTTGCTTCGTAAGGGGCTGATTTGGATCCATATGTTTCATGCTATGGGTAGGTTTACCTTAATACTTTTGTTGTAGTTGCGGATGCTTGCAATAGAGGTTAATCATATGTGTGATGTTTGTTCAAGTAAGACAAGCACCCAAGCACCGGTCCACCCACATATTAAATTATCAAAGTACCGAACGCGAATCATATGAACGTGATGAAAACTAGCTTGACGATATTCCCATGTGTCCTCGGGAGCGCTTTTCCTATTATAAGAGTTTGTCCAGGCTTGTCCTTTGCTACAAAAGGATTGGGCCACCTTGCTGCACTTTATTTACTTTTGTTACTTGTTGCTCGTTACAAATTATCCTATCACAAAACTATCTGTTACCACTTGTTTGATTTGGCAGAGAATACCTTGCTGAAAAACGCTTATCATTTCCTTCTGCTCCTCGTTGGGTTCGACACTCTTACTTATCGAAAGGACTATGATAGATCCCCTATGCTTGTGGGTCATCAAGACTCTCGGCCGAACTATGTCCGGCTCGAGTGGGAAGCAAGCGACGAAGGAATTCGTTGCCCACCCACCACCCACTTCATTGCCACGGTCGATGATCTAACCGACGTGCTTGACTTCGACTCCGAAGACATCGAAGGTATGGACGACGATACAGGAGAAGAACAGGAACCACCGCTAACTGGGTGGCGGACAGCCACCTCCTCATACGATATATATACGGCGGACACTCCGAAGGAAACCAATGGTGATGAGGCAACGGAGGATAATCCCTTAGGGAAGAAAGCAAAGCATGGGCGGCGTCAACGCTGCTCCAAGCCCCGCCACAGCAATACCGGCACAGCAGACGGAAACAATCTGGATGGCGCCAAAGATGAATACAACCCTGATCAGCCTGCCTTCAATCAGGCCGGACTGGCCACGATGGGATACTTGGAGAGGCACAACTACATGCCCCGAAGACGAGGTAAGCCATGGCAATGACGAATTCGGCGTGCCTGAAGATCTAGTAGAACAAGTTCGCTTCAAGCAACAGCTCATGGCCACGGCAAGGAGCCTGCAAAGGAAGCAACAACAACTTAAAGCTGACCAAGATTTGCTCGCGGACAGGTGGACCAAGGTCCTGGCCACCGAAAAATACGGACTCGACCCCCCCGACAAAGGGCACACACGGCATAATTGGCTGCCTCACCTAAGCAGGAGAACCCAAGGCCCATACCCCGACGTCAACACACCACCACGGTCCAAGACAATACAAAGGATACACGAAGAGGCATCCTCAAGCCTCGGCGCAATGGGCATAAATGTCAAGTCAGGGAAGTTGGTGCCAAGTCCAACAACTCCCAGTCCGGTCAGCGGACAAAGAACAGCTCAAGCCTATCCAGCCCGAGCAACATACTCAATCAACCATGTGAGATTCATGGTACTCCTAGAAGGACGGCCAAGCATACCAATAGAGAATGTCGGATCCTCAAAACAAAGCGGCCAGTCGTGTGCCGGAAACAATGAGGGGAGGAGTCTAGTCAAAAGACCCCCCAGAGCATAAAAATACGGTCGATCTCCCCCAATCATATCGACCGTCCGGACAATATCAACTACAGCAATTTAATTGCACTACCTCTGGACACAGTAGTCTAGGGGCTCCATCTCACATAAAGCCCCCGCGGGTAGGAGACCATAAATAACATCTTCTAAAAGATGCTAGGGCCAAGTTTTACTAGCCCACCACTCTAGCGGTTGTCTTCGGATCACCAAACAAATACCATGCCAGAGAACAAGTCTTCGGCACTTTCCCCACATACAGTAATTACCATATGTTAACGGGACGAACCACGCTGACTAGATTCCACATGGCAAACCATTAGGCCAGCCCTGTGTGATATAGTCACACCCATGGGCAAGGACGAATCCCACCCTTAGAGCGGAAATCATACCGCTGTCGGAGTAGCGAGTCGTGCCTGCCTATCAAAATTTTGATATGGCAGCCAACTATTCGGACACCAACTGAGGAGTCCGTGCTACTTTACGATATAACGGCTGGGTTATCCAGGTTCCGATAGGGCACCCTCGGTCCAACCACAAGAGGACATTCAGCCGCCCTCAAGTATTTGCCTTCACAAACTAACTTTGACACAGAACAGGATTGGCGACTTGGAATCAGCCAGGACACACAAGGGCAGGAACACATAAGCGACCCCCCCCCAAAGAAGGCAGTCCGGATTCACTGTAGATCCACTCACAGCCCCCTCCAGTCCGGCCATGACAGGTTCCGCCAAAAACACCTCTTTTCATAATCTTAAATCGTACTCATATGCATGGACATATCATTCTACTACATTGCGTAGATTTAAACAACACTTACCGGCTGTCATGCTTAATTAGACGCCACTTTTTAGCCCTAAACGGCACCCATACGTCGTATTAGGCCCCACTATGCCAGGGGCTTCAGAATACTCCTAATTCGACAAAGTCCAGCCACCTTCCCGGTCGCTCGGCACCCCGAACTTATAGCACTATATGCATCAGCTCTGAATCATGTCTTGGGTCATTAGTTGGGTTTCCCCGTCTCCCATGTTTTGGTACCTTACGTTCCGCTCTATCCGCTAAGGTAGCATTTGGGAGAACTCTGCGATTGTGTCCCGGTTCTTCCGGACGAGCACCTCAGTAGAGAAAGCCGAAAACTGACTGTCATGATATGGTGAGAGCTGGTCAGCTGTTCGAGAGGTTATCAAATCCTTAAATATTTATTCCGCACAATGCCATTATAAATGCAAAGTGCGAAGGATCGATTTTCCGATCAGGCGCCGATAGAGCCCCCAGTTCGGCCTTCCGAACACTAGGGGCTACGCCGACCATACTCGAACTACTATGGCTAAGTGAGAGTGGTAAAGCCCTATAGTCTGATTGCCTGGTTCGTAGCGAAGAACACCTCCTTAAAAGGACCCAAGAATGGGATAAAGAGTGTTCAGATATGTCCCGAACACCCCCGTACTTTTTACGTGTGGGCAGAAGCCGACGACTGGCTAACTCTCAGGTTTCATGTACACTAAACGGCCACACAGGAAGAACAAGCGTTCACATAAAAAGGGAATAATTAATAAAAGTGTCATTTCCTCGCATTATAACGGCACGACGGCCTTCAGGTAAATATAGTGTCTTTAGCACACTTGTCCGCTACAAGGCGGGCCCCTTTTAGTACACCTTCATAGTACAATTCGGGCTTGCGATGCTCCTTACCCTGCGGTGGCCCCTCAGTCATCAGCTTCTCAGCATCAAGCTTCCCCGGTGCACCTTGGCGAGCGAACGCCATCTGCGCACCCTCTATGCAAACCGATCGCTTGATGACATCAAGCCGAGGGCAAGCACTAACAACCCGCTTCACGAGTCCGAAGTATACGCTTGGAATTGGCTCCATGAACCTGGCCAGGACAACCAAGTCCTTCATGGCTAGTTCGACCGCACAGTGCGATTCGACCGGCCTACTGGTGATCGATAAATGGCACCAGATAATTCGGCGCCAAATACTGCGACCAGAAATCCGTCTCCGCAGACTTCTTCTCCTCTGCACGTTAGAATTGGGCAACATCTGATATGCTGCGTGGCAGGTCCGCACACACACCTGAAGGAACAAGAATTCCGTTCGTCGCTTAGCGCCCCTATTACTATGCAAAAAATGGCTTTGAGTACAAAAGGCCTTACCGATGCAACCTTCCATGCCTCCTGAATATCCTTGAGCACCTCGGGCTTCTTCCCGAGCATCCTCGTGACTTGAGAGCTTGGATGAGTTCAATTCTTTCCCTACTAAACTCTGCTCCAAATCCTCACTCTTCTTCACCGCCTCCTGGAGCTCTCGCTCAGGCTTCGACCACGGCCTCGTGTTTCTCACGAAGAGCACATTCGGCAGCAACCTTCTCATTGGCTTCGCCACATCCTTCTTCAGCGCCTCAAATTCGCACTTTCGCTCCTAGAGCATACAATACAAATACGTTTCATCAGGCACAATTACTCATTCGTGCCGAATTCAAGACAATGTTTCAACATACCTTGCTTGTCCTCCAATTACTTCCTCACACGGCCAAGTTCCTCTTCGGCCCGCTCCAGGCTTTGCTTCAGCCCGGACACCTCCGCATCATGAGCGGCGGTCTTCTCAGCAGAAGCCTGTTTTGAAGCAAAGGGATATACATCATTAACAAAGGCTCCTGCAAAAGCAGGTGATTTGATCCCCTGTCCGGCTTTTCTCTCTCTTCCGCCGAACAATGCATCAGGGGCTACTACTCATATTATGACAATTCTTCAAAGGTTTCTTAGAAAACATACCTCAAAGGCCTTTATAAGGCCAAGGCAGGACTCAGTCAGCCCGCTCTCGACGGACTGAATCTTTTCAATCACCGCACCCATGAGGGTCCGATGTTCATCGATGATAGACGCACTCCTCAACGCTGTCGATAGGCCGCCCGGCAGCTCTGCTTGGACAGAGGTTACGGGCGGAGTAGGCAAGCCTCCTCCCGCCAAAGGTGGCTGCTCGCCCAATCCTGGAACCTTAAAAGTCTCCAGGACCGTGTCCGGCTGTGGCCCAAACCCGAGATCGCCCCCGCCGTCGACACGCCTGGGGGCCACCACTCCCGTGTGTCCGGACCCAGAGATATGCCCCCCTGGTCCGGGTCCCATTGAGACGACACCTCAGTGTCGCGCCTGGACTTTGGGGAAGGGTCCGCTGGAGGTGTCTCGCTCGCCAAAGCGTCTGAGCTCAGCGAATCCTCCGATGAGGACTATCCGGAGCGAGAACTCGCCGGGCTGTAATGTGGCAACAATTAAAACTACTATACCCAAAAAACCCCGAATGCATATGCATGTTCGGATTTCGTATACTTACGACTTTTCCAGGGGCTGGGCCCTGGGATCCCACTCCGGGCTGCTGTCGGCAGTCGTGGTGGATGCTTCTGGGAGGGAACCTTTCCCCCTCTTGGGTGATTCGGCCTCCAGGGACGAGGAGGCCGTACTTTTCTTCCCACCTCCTACGGGAGGCTCGTCTTCCTCCGCTTCCTCCTCTTCGTCTTCGGAAGAAGGATGCTCGCTGGAGTCTTCGGATTTTGCGTCCGAAGCATCGTGACGACAGAGGCCACTCTGAGTCTTTTTGACCTTCTTGGAGGCCTCTTTCTTTGGCGCCTCGTAAGGCGCTGGGACCATCATCTTCGTCAGAAAAGGTCCGACCGGTTCTTCCGGCAGCGGGGCCGGATAATGTATCTGCTCCACCTTTTTTATCCATCCCTGGGGTCATGATAAAGCATGATAAAAATGTCTCCCTCAGGACATGCCAACTGAAGCATGGATGGACAGAGCATAGCAATAACTTACCGAGCTTGCAGAATGGGATAATTGATACCCACGGTCCTCGGCGGAGCCCGGCCATGATTTGCCGGACTTAAAGGGCACCTTCCAGATATCCTTGTTGGAGGAGTCATAGAGCTCCCAGAGGGTCTGGTGCTCGGTTGGGTCGTATTCCCACAAATTATAGGATCGACGCTGGCAAGGGAGAACCAGGCGAACTAACATCGCCTGTACTATGTCGACGAGTTTGACGTCCTTGTCGACCGTACTCTGGACGCGCGTCTGGAGCAGTGACAACTCGTCGGACGAGGACCAGTTCAGGCCCTTCTTGGGCCAGGATGTGAGCCGCAGTCGGGCTCCGGATCTGAACTCGGGAGCTGCAGCCCACTTTTTGCCGCACGGTTCGGTGATATAGAACCATTGCTGCTGCCACTCCTTGACAGAGTCGTTGAAGGCACCCGTCGGCCAAACGACCTTGGGCATCTTGCTCACCATGGCGCCGCCGCACTCGGCGTGCTCGCCACTCACCACCTTGGGCTTCACATTGAAAATCTTCAGCCACAGGCCGAAGTGAGGCGAAATCCGGAGGAAAGCCTCACACACGACGATGAACGTCGAGATGTTAAGGAAAGAATTGGGGGAAAGATCATGAAAATCAATCCCGTAATAATACATGACTCCGCGAACATATGGGTGAAGGGGAAACCCGAGCCCGCGGACAAAATGAGGAAGAAACAAGACTCTCTCGTGGGCCTCCGGAGTAGGGACGATTTGTCCCGCTGGTGGAAGACGATGGCCGATCTTCTTGGCCAGGTACCCGGCCTCTCGAAGCCTCTTGATATCCTTCTCCTGGACGGTAGAGGCCATCCATTTACCTCCTGCTCCGGATCCGGACATCTTTGGAAGACCTCTCTTCAATGGAGAAGAAGAGTGCTTGGGCGCTAGGGCTTAAACAGAGGGGAATGGGCTAGCGGAAGGAGAAGGCGTGGGTAAAAGAGGAAGAGACCTTATTTCTTTATAGAGACGGTGAAAGCTTTTTGCACCTCCCCACTTGCCTGGTGGAACCCGCTCGTTCCCCACTCGCCGTGATTAGCGGTGCGGTTGGATTACCCATACCCGTATTGATGAGAATCCTGCAATAAGGGGACATGATCTCTGCTACGGCAAAACATGCAGAGAAAACTGCCTTGCAGTATGCGTTGTGGCTGGTTGTGGGAAAACAGTTCAAATAATGACCCGACTATAATGACATGTCATGTTGTCTAAAAAGTTGTCAGCAGATTGCATTTGTGAAATATCATTCTCTCTACAATGGTATGTGAAGATCATTTTTTCTTTGGAGTATTCGGAGAAAGGAACCCGCCTTGCAATGCCGAAGACAAGACTTCGCGCCGGACTCATCGGCATTGAAGCCTGGTTCAGGGGCTACTGAGGGAGTCCTGGATTAGGGGGTATCCGGACAGCCGGATTATATACTTTGTCCGGACTATTGGAGCGTGAAGATACAAGACTCAAAACTCCATCCCGTGTCCGAATGGGACTCTCCTTTGCGTGGAAGACAAGCTTAGCGATCCGGATATTATATTTCCTTCCTTGTAACCGACTCCATGTAAACCCTAGCCCTCTCCGGTGCCTATATAAACCGGAGAGGTTGGTCCTTAGAAGGTCGATCACGAACACAATCATAATCATCATAGACTAGCTTCTAGGGTTTAGCCTCTACGATCTCGTGGTAGATCTATTCTTGTACTAATCATATCATCAATATTAATCAAGCAGGAAGTAGGGTTTTACCTCCATCGAGAGGGCCCGAACCTGGGTAAACATTGTGTCCCTTGCTTTCTGTTACCATCAGCCTAAGACACACAGATCGGGACCCCCTACCCGAGATCCGCCGGTTTCGACACCGACAATTCTCCTGACAAGGAGAGAGACCTTAACGAGTTCAGCACATCGCCGAAGGGAGAGTCTTTGAAAGATATCATGAGGTGAACTCCATGATCGGCGCCCAATCGGATTCGATAGGCATGGGCGCAGGCGATTCGGAGTCCGTGGCTGGAGATGAATCCAGTGGTTCGGCGTCATGGCTCTCATGAGGGGTAAGGTCAGTATTCGGCTCTATCGCCACTGAGAGTGCAGCCTCCAAGGTGGGGTCTATCCGCCCGTCCTCGGATGGCGCAATTTGCTCCGGATTGAAGGCCGGAGCTGTTGCCGGTGTGATCTCCCGAACACTGTCCGACGGCAGAGCTATATCGTGCTCGTCGTTGTGTGGCACACCTGGCATGGGCTCGAATCCGTCGAAGATCAAGTCTCTGCGGATGTCGGCAGTGTAATTCAAGTTTCCGAACCTGGCCTGATGGCCAGGGGTGTAGCTCTCAATCTGCTCCAGATAGCCAAGCGAGTTGGCCCGCAGTGCGATACGAAGATCTGTCCGGGGAGGAAGACCTCATCCCAGACCGCATCGCTACCGATGATCAAAGGAGCCATCAAGCCTTACGGTGACGGCATAGTGGAACTCTCAATGAAAGCACCAATGTCGGTGTCAAAACCGGCGGATCTCGGGTAGGGGGTCCTGACGCGGCGTCTAAGGCGGATGGTAACAGGAGGCGGGGGACACAATGTTTACCCAGGTTCGGGCCCTCTCGGTGGAGGTAATACCCTACTTCCTGCATGATTGATCTTGATGATATGAGTATTACAACAGTTGATCTACCACGAGATCATAAATGCTAAACCCTAGAAGCTAGCCTATAGTATGATTGTTGTTGGTCCTACGGACTAAACCCTCCGGTTTATATAGACACCGGAGGGGGCTAGGGTTACATAGAGTCGGTTACAATGGGAGGAGATCTACATATCCATATCTCCAAGCTTTCCTTTTACGCCAAGGAGAGTCCCATCCAGACACGGGACGAAGTCTTCAATCTTGTATCTTCATAGTCCAACAGTCCGGCCAAAGGATATAGTCTGGCTGTCCGGTTAACCCCTAATCCAGGACTCCCTCAATGACCAAGGTCAACAATAACATAGCTGATATTGTGCATATATAAATTTTAATCACATATTTTTATTATATAAAAGATCTAGTTGGTAGTCATGGTGTGTTTTACATCAGTCATTTCTAACAATCAATTTGCATTTGTCGCATGCGATGTACACCGTAACTCCGTTCCACATTTGCAAAAAATCCCCTAGCCCCTTAGTGGACACACGGCATGGGTCGCACAAGTTTCCTTACATTTGTAACATTTTGGAGGCTCGAGATTTGAAATATTTGAAATTTCTTCATGCAATCTTTAAAGAGCCTCCCAAAATCCATTGGTGATGTCGTCAAGACAAGTATGATTGAAGACGCTGGTATCAACACTCTTAATAATCATAGATAAAGCAAGAAAGTTAAATTATCTAACCCTCGTTTCCGAGGGGGCAGACTATAAGGATCCATGGGGAAGTAACCATTCATGATGATTTCCCAAAGACCAAAATCGGCACCACAAATGTGGGTTCTCATCAAAGCTTTCCAATGATCAAAATTCTTAGGATCAAGAGTTGGTGGTGGCATAATATTTGCAATCTGAGTCTCTTAGGCATGAATAGGTTCATGTAGATTCACTTGAGAGTAATCATCCTTATCACTTCTCTCGGTCTACCGAGGCGCTATTTGCATTGGTTGAAGAAAAAATGTTTTACTCAAATTCGACTAGCTTAGCTTCTAGTTCCAAGATCCTCGACGCATTGAGACTATCATATTGGTCATCTTTGCTCTTTATAGTAGTGAAGCTAGCAACAAGAGAGGGAGAGAAGGCTCTGATACTAATTTAAGGATCAGAAGAGAAGGCTCTGATACCAATTAAAGGATCAAAAAGAGAGAGGACTCTGATACAAATTGAAGGGTCAGAGAGAGAGAGAGAGAGATAGAGAGAGAGAGAGAGAGAGAGAGAGAGAGGGCTCTAATACCAATTGAAGGATAAAATAGATAGATAGGTAGAGAGAGAGGGCTCGTATAGCAATTGAAGGATCAAAAAGAGAGACAGAGATAGAGAGAATGTTCTTATTGGAACACGTGACACACTACGCTAGCGCCAATGAAATTTTTTCTACCGCACACCCTAGATCATGCTGCTTGAAATAGATCACGTGATCCGGTTTACTGCTAGACGCACAATCACTGATGCAGAATAGAGTTGGTGATGTGTGTAGTTGTTCGGCAGATCTCCCGCAAACGACGATCTTCCGTGAATGGCGAAGTCCCGCGAATAGCTCCTCGTGGATCCCTCGAACTGCTCCTTACGATTCCCTCGAACGGTTCGTCCAAGCATTGAAATCACAAGATAATCTTGAAACATAGCAAAGATTCACAACATAGCACATAGTATCGTACATAAAATTATATAGCCATGCACACAAATAAACTACTACATTTATGTTAAGAAGTTTAAACATCAACAAGATCATAAATATCCAACCAAAAATGAGGGCTTGTCAAATAAATCCCTATGAAACCCAAAGCTGAATCTAAATAGAGCAATCTTCTCCCCCTTGGGAATCGAGACACGAAAAAGAAGAAATGAAGGCGATGCTAATTCTCAAGGAACTGGATCTTGGGGCTAGATCACGAGGAGGGGTATGAGCAGGCATAGGAGAAGTGTCATCATCAAGCCATCAATATGGATCGTCAAAGGCCCCCTTTGAATAAATCTTCTACGCTGAACCAGCTAGAATAGTCTCTCCACATGTTCTATGGTCAGCTAGCTCTCTCATGTAAGACACTTTGCTCGTTGCATAGTCTGTACTAGCGATGATGCATAGACATGACGCCGCGCGTGAAAAGCCCATCCTCCTTGGGTACCCTAGAACCAGAAGCTCCAGGTGTACCATAGTATCATGAGGGTGCACAAAGGGCAACCTTGAAGGTACCATCAGCAGCCTTATCATCGCCATCCTCACCTTGTCCTCCTCTGTAGTAGCATCCTTTTGCACAATGAACCTCATAACATCATGCACCGTGAGTCTAAGACCATCCTCAAGAGAGGGCACATCTTGAGCACAAATCTGACGAACAAACGCATGTATTTACAGAGCATATGCAACATACCTCGTCTCTCTGGCAATGTTGATTATCTCACTCAATGTAAAATTCAACACATCAGTACGACTAAAAAACTTGGCAGTAGCATACATAAGATTCACCAAGAAACCGCACACCCCATGTGACCCGCATGCCTTGTGTGCAATGGTATGGAGATATATCTTGTGCAAGAATACCAGATATCAACGAGGACTCTCCAACCGCCTTAAATCGACTAGGAATCTGTAAGCCTAGGCATTGATTCCCTTTATAAGACGAGGTCGGGATAGTCAATGGGTGGCTTACCATCAATCCCTTGATACACTTATGATCCTAGATATCATTCCTCTACATCGTGCACCCTTTCAATCCAATAAAACATGCGCATGAGTAGGATTTTACCTCTAGATAGAGGGCCCAAACCTGGTGAAATTTCTGTCAAGTTTCACCTCAGGGCTTTTTTGTCTAGTCGCAACACACTGCTTAGGGGTCTTCCAGATTTCACACCGACCCAACCCCAGTTGAGGAATCCAGGCTCCGCCGCCATGGTGGCCGCCGCAACAAGTTAGGCTAGTTGGCTTTAATTAATTATTAGCTCTATCGATGTTAGTCAAAGTGGGACTATCTATAACTATGAAATTTTTGGAGAATAGTTTGACCTCAGCCAAGATTTATAACTAGCTATAACTATATGCGACGAAAATGTGGGAACTCGCCATGATGCAGTCCGCCTAGGGAGGTGTCAGTGGAGGTCAGTGGTGGTGGCATTCCCTCCAAGAAGTAAACACCACTCCCCTCGTCGAGCATCATTCGTCAACGGCATAGCACTGCCCATCGGATCTGCGGCGATGGTTCATGGCCTTGGTCAATGTTGTGTCCGGACTAGATCTGCCACCATGTCGTTGTTGATCTTCCACAACGTCGCCCCTATTCGGAGAGGGCTAGGTCCATGATGGTCACCGGTGAAGAAGCGTAGAAGACCCGGCATGCACGCCGTGGCGATTATTGGCTAAGGTTTGGCCGTGGATCGGGGAATGGAAAGGGACATAGATGGACAATGTAGGGGTCATGCATGAGAAGTGAGAACCCGTAGAAAAAGACAAGGGAAGGGTGCACCACCATGTAGTCATCTGAATGGAGGCGGTTTCTAGAAGGCCTACGATGATGACAAACTGGAGACGGTTTCGTTGTTCCAACCACCTGTAATATTTAGTTCAGGCGGTTGCGTAGCTCTTAGCGCCTCCCGTCGGCGTGTTACAGGTGGATTCATATATGTGTGCCACAACCGTTTTAGGGTACTCTTATAATGCCTGCTTTTGAACCAGTGGCACCACCCTCAGTTATTTGAGGAACACTTTCAAATTCATATAGAGGATCCACATGTGCATCATTGCACCTATTTCATTGCTAAGCATTCTAACAAACACACATTGCTAGCATCCACACTAGTGTGACAAAAACTACCATTGTCAATATCGCCGCTTCCACATAATTACACTGTTGTTGTGGAGCTCATGCAGAAGCCCCGACATCTAATGCTTAATCGAGGTCGAAGCTCAAGTGTCCTTGATCTGTGATGGCCATGGCGGCTCTGGACCAAGCAGCATCCTTCAGCTCGATCCCCACTCAAAAGGTATCAACTCCAGCGGTAGCCGCATCCACCTCCACCGCTATGTTCTAAGTTCTAACCCTCCCTCCACCTCAAGTTCTACCTCCCATTCTAGACCTCCCACAAGTTCTTAGCATCCTCACGAGGGAGTAATAATGACACAATGTTCGTGTCCACAAGGTCAATTGCTAGCGGGTGCCATCATAATAAAATGAAGGAGAGATTATGATCAAGGGACTAAGGTAGAAAATGGAATTGTTCTCTCTTTTGCAGCAACCCTTTGTTTTTGGGCTGAGCATGCGGAGTAAACCTGGCGGATATATATATATATATATATATATATATATATATATATATATATATATATATATATATATAGGGATGCTATTCATCACCCAGGGTGCAGAATAACTTATTCTTCACCGAGGTAATCTTACGATCATTTCATAATTAAATTATGTTTGGAATTCAAATAGTTACATTCATATTCATTCACTACGTAATATTTGACATAAGAAAATAAAAATATAGGTCATAAGACAAGAAAATTTACAGTTTATGTGTATTTTACACTATGTTTTTACGTTTGTAATTTTACATAACATAAAATATTTTTTACGACGATTATATATTTTCTTACAGTCTCTTTTTATGTCAAAAATAAGACAAAACTTACGAAACGTAAAATTACGGTGCATTGATGGTAAAATAGAGGGGTGAAGAATAACTATTCCTCACCCAGGGTGTGAATAGACAATCCCTATATATATATATATATATATATATATATATATATATATATATATATATATATATATATATATATATATACTGCACGCTCAACAGAAGCACACTGCATCATTTTGAGGACGAGCACTGTAATAGAGACTACTGAACTTCTCGTCGTAAAAAACTACACGCGTTATTTTTTCGGTACTATTTTCGCTCTAATTTTTTAACAGTTTATCGGAATGAGGCGTGTAATATACCATTTAAAAGCTATGGATTAGGCACAACTTCTACATGTTGAACACTTTTCGAGATTCCACACGGTTTAAGAGCAGTTTTGAAAATAGTGCGGCGGATGACGAGTGGCAGCGAGCGTTTTTTCGTGTTTTTTTTCTAAACCACTTGTTGGAATGAAGCAAATGATATGCCCTTGGATAGATAGGCGCATCTTTTACATATATAAATCTTTCTCTAATTCATTACGGTTTAAGAGCAGTTTCAAATTTACTAAATCGCGGAAGTCTGTTTTTCAAATTTTTTGAAATTTTCGGTACTGTTTTTGCTCCAGTTTTCTAACCGTTTGTCGAAACGAGACATATGATACGCCGTTGGAAAGCTACGGACAAGGCCCAACTTTCATATGTTGAAATGGTTTTGATATTCCTTACGGATTTTAGTTAATTTTGAAAATCGTGCGGCTGACTTCGAGAGGCAGCGGCTGTTTTTTCGTGAAATTTTTACGAACGGCTGGTCAGAATAATTCAAATCATACGCTGTTGGAAAGATATCGACGAGACGCAACTTTTTCATGTAGAACACTCTCTCTAATACCTTACGGTTTAAGAGCAGTTTCGATTTTACAGCGGACACTCTGTTCTTCGCGAGACCAAAATCGTCATATTTACTGCATCGGACAGAAGAACGCACTGCTTCAGACGAAATACCGCACTTCATTAGATGGGCAAGGGCACTGCATGGTTTCTTTTTGTTTAGACGTATTTTTTCTCGGACGGGGAAAGAAGAACGCACTGCTTCAGACGGAATACCGCACGTCATTAGATGGGCAAGTGCACTGCATGGTTTTTTTTTGTGGGACGTAAATTTTTCCAAATGTGGTGGAGTGCACTTCGTGTCGAGCGTTGGTACTGCAGGGACGAGGTGAGTGCACTGCATCAATTTTTCTTTTTCCAATATTCTTTTTACTGCACACAACAACAGAGTGAGCTGCATTAAAAAAATCAACTTTTCCAATTTGTTTTTGCACTCGGCAACATAGTGAACCACTGGGAGAGAGAAGATCACTGTGACAATGAAACAAGTGAGCTGCACCTAAACAATTTTTTTGTTGTTTTCTTCAATGAATGTTTCCGAGAGAGCTGCGATCTGTACATATCTCGGACTACGAGCCGGGCGAACGAACTATGATGATCCTCTTTTTAATACATAGTACAAACACACACAAATTACAATGACGAGGAACTACTACAACAACAAAAAAAGAACTCCACTTTTTTGCACAAACCGAGCTGCACTGGAGTGGCACCAGGAACTGCAACACGCCATGTAGAGCACCTCCTCTCTCACTCCAAATGACCGCAAAGCGACAGCGTGGCCAACCACCACAGAGCGGTCACTGGCACATCCACGGCACCGCACCAAGATCATAGGCGAACTGCAGACAAGCAAAATCTGAAGAAAAGAAAGGTCCCAAAGTGCAATAGAACGACGGTGACGCACCGCACCACAAAGATGGGGAACCAAGCGAATCGCAAGCCGGGCGGCGCCTCTATCCTCAACTGAATACGGTGATGGTAGACAAGATTGAGATGCCCATGGCGGCACCTGCAGGCATAAGGGAGATGAAGTTGCAGCCCACCACCACCACACCCCCAGCGATCGAAGTCCAGCGGGCCGCGCGTGGCATGGCGCGCAGGCCTGGTTGCCCGGATCCAGGGGCGCGCGGTCAGGAGGGGCAGCATGAGACGGACGACGATGGAGGATGGTGGTCGGGGTCAACACGAGATGCACTGAAACGCATGCACTCACCGAACGCACTGCACGCACGAGCGCCACCGAGCTGCACCACGAGCGCCACCGAACTGCAGAGAGTCCTCTCGCCCAGGAGCCACCGGAGGCATGAGCGACCTGGACCCATCAGCCGTCAAGTCCAGGATGGGGAGGAGGCCGGACAGGGGAGCTGCCCCGGCCGCAGCGGCGGGGGTCTAGGCGGGACGCGATGGAGGCGGATCCCACCGGATCCAGCACAGGGAGAGGTTGCTGTGGCGGTGCGATCTCCATGGATGGGGAGGAGGCAGAGGTGCTGGCCGGAGGGGGCGGACCGGAGGGGCTGGATCCGGCGGCGGGGCGTCGCGGGTGTCCGGCGGGGCATGGATCCGGCGCGGCGGGGTGGTGGGGCGGGGATCCGGCAGCTTGAGGTTGGAAGGGAGAAGGTCGGGGTGGTGGAGGCGTGGGTGGCGGGGCTCGGCTGGGTGGGCGCGGTGGAGGAAGGTGGGGGCGAGGCAGCGGAAAGGTGGGAGAAGGTGAGGTGGTGCTCTGGCGGCGGCGCCAGTAGAAGGTGGAGGAGGTGGGGCTTTGGATCGGGGAAGAGGGAGGTTGGTGTCGTACGGGCGCTGGGGGTGGGCTTTGTTAGTGGCAGTGGGGTGGTTCGGTTCGCGGTGCGGTACGGAGAGAGGTGTTAGCAGAATAAGCGATTCGGTGTGCAGAATAAGACTCTTAAGGATGTTATCATAATAGACCCACCCTATATATATATATATATATGTGTGTGTGTGTGTGTGTGCGCGCGCGCGCGCGCGCACGCGCTCATTCAAAAAAACTGAGGATACCCTAAAAATACAAAACTAAAGATTATTTAACGAGTTTTTGCAAAACTAGTTTTCCTCTTAGACTGGAGGGTTGAGATAGTGTTAGACAAACAACAAATATCTATTTTGATAGAATATGCCAACAGACAAAATGGACGAAAAGACTACTGAACAACAATGTTCCTGATAAAAACAGAACTGACTAAAGACTTATTCTTCTTTCTTGAAAGTTACATATAATGAAGAGTACCAATCAAAAGAGTGTGTCCCTCATCATTGTCAATGTTGCAAACATAATATTCAAAAGTTGCACAAAGCACTAAAATGATGGCACTTGTATGTATTTATCTAGCTTGATTACAACTATTCATAGTTTGATTTGACCCAGAAATTGGTGGAAATACATCCCTATATACAATTGATTGGCCTTCCGAATTCTGAAGAAACACAATTTTAAAACCAGGATAGAACCAAGAAAAAAGTACTATTGGAAAATTTAGAGAGAAGATGAGGCAATATGGATCTTGAAGAGAAACTGCCGCACTTATTTGGTGAAGGTAAAAATTGGTAAAGAAAATATGTAATCTTCATACTTCTAATTCAGTAGTCACAGAGGCTAGTCTAAATAAAATGATGGGGCCGAAACACGAGGCCAAGCACCAACTGTAATAACTCGAGTGCTCGAGAAGTCAAACGCCAGATCAAATCATGGCCTCGGATTCCAAATTCAAAACAAATCTAAATAAGAGCATGTATATACATTAGTCATCTATTTCTATCTATCAATCTATCTATCTATCAAAGAGACACCTTATACCACACTAGATGTCATCATGGTTGGCATATCCTTTGCGAACAAAAACTAGGATGCCTCGAAAGTTCCAGAAATCAAACCACAATACTAATTTCGAGCAAGCAACAGCTAGCGCATACCCAGTTGCTCAATTGAGAAAGAAAGGAATCTAGGTACGTGATCTCCACGACCAAACACCAGAACACTTCAAGGAGACCGTGTCCTCCCGTAACCTATACTATAAATAGGATAAGACATAAGCCCTTTGCTTCTCACACCTCCCATAGCTCAAGCACCAAGAGTAGCAATTATCTAGCTTGCTAGGTAACGATGGGGCACACAAAGGCAGCAGTGCTAGTGGTGGTGCTCGCCGTCGCCGTGCTCGGGCTTGCGACCGATGGCCAGGCGCAGCTGCAGAACGGGTACTACACGGGCAAGTGCCGAGGCAACGACGTGGAGGCGGTGGTCCGGGGTATCGTCAAGGCCCGCTTCGCCCAGGACAACGCCATCGTCCCCCACCTCCTACGCTTGCTGTTCCACGAGTGCGGCGTCAATGTATGTGTATATTATGACTTTATGAGCTTTTGCTAGCTAGCTAGAGCATGATATAGTTATGTACTAATGTATTGTTTGATTCATACGTGCGTGCCACTAATTCTTCTACTGCACATCCAAAGTTAGATAGACTAACTAATCTGTTTTTTTTTTCGAAAATGAAAACTAATCTGTTTGACTATACGTGCGTAGGGCTGCGACGGCGGGCTGCTGATCGACGGCACCGGCACAGAGAAGACGGCATCACCGAACCTGAGCGTGAAGGGCTACGACCTCATCACCACCATTAAGACGGAACTCGAGAAGCGGTGCCCTGGCGTCGTATCCTGCTCTGACATCGAGATCCTCGCAACCAGGGACGCGGTGAATGCGTCCACGGGACAAGGATACGTGGTGCGCACCGGGCGTAGGGACCGCCGGCGGTCCATAGCCACCGACGTGAAACTTCCGGGGCCAGATTTCACGGTCCCGCAGGCAGCCGCTTTCTTCCGCACCCTCGGCCTCAGCTCGGACGACATGGTCGTTCTGCTGGGCGCGCACACGGTTGGCGTCGCGCACTGCAGCATGATCAAGAAGAGCCGTCTTTACAGCTACGGTGGCAAGGCCGGTGCAACGGACCCGAGCATGGACCCGGAGCTAGCGTCTATATACAAGACGTATGTGTGCCCCAACACAGCTTCCTCTGACAACAACATCGTGTTCCTGGACGACCGGTCCAGCGCGTCCAAGCTGGACAACAGCTTCTACAAGATGCTGCAGCGCCGCCGTGGCGCGCTCATGGTCGACCAGAACCTCTACGGCGACGGCTCCACGCGCTGGATGGTCGACAGGCTCGCCAACACTGACCACTTCCGCTGGCTCTTCCCGCAGGCTCTCGCCAAGCTGGGGGAGGTCAACGTGCTTACCGGCACACAGGGAGAGGTCCGCAGGGTCTGCAGCAGGTTCAACTGATGAGATCATCATCATTTTCTGAGGAGACATCAATTAATGGTGTGCCTGTTGTGTTTATTTCCGGTCGGATTGGTGGTAATTTGTTCTCCCTTTTTTGGTTTTGGTCGGATTCATCTCGATGTGCTCTGTTCTGACCGCACGTTCGATTCATTTAATTTGAGTTCCATTGAATAATTTCTAATAACATGAACGATTGAGATCAACAGCAATATAATTGATATTATGCATATATACTCCCTCCGTACCGAAATATATATCGCTGAAGAAGTTGAACTACACTTGCTTCAACGACATATTTTGGTACAGAGGAAGTACATTTTAGTCACATAGTACATTATGTTTCTACTTCATGAATATGATATTTTTTGGACATTTCTAATAATAGCAAGCCTTATTCCTATTTTGGCATTTTCGATTTCAGGGCTTTTAGCCCTGGTTAGTGAAGGATCAGAGAAGCTTTCTAGTTATGAATCGGGTATAGAACCCATGGGAGGGGCTTGGGTACAATTCTGAATACACTATTATATGTTTGCGCTCGTTTTTGTTGTTTTTTATTTGAAACCGTCTTTCTATACCCTTGGGCAATGAGTTTCGACGTATTGGGTGTATCCGTTTTTATCGAAGCTTTGATTTCCGTGCTTATCTTAGATGTTGGTTTAGTTTATGCATGGCGAAAGGGAGCCTTGGAATGGTCTTAACTGAATATTTAGACAAAAAAAAGAAGGAAAAGATTCAAATGAGACAGCTATAAATTTGAATTGAATTAAAGGGCTTGCTGTGACCCTTGGGATTCGGTAACCCGTTCGCTATCCTTGTTTCTATTTTTATTGCATTCTATCTCATCGTATCACATTCTGTTCTACGATTCCACTTCGACAAAAGGAAAGAGCATACCTAAGTTCATAGCTTTACGTCCGCTATCCCGATCACTATTTTCCTACCCTCAGGGGGAAAGTAAAGGCCTTTCCCCTTTGGAAGGTTGTGGGCGAGGAGGGATTCGAACCTCCGACACCGTGGTTCATAGCAACGTGCTCCAATCCTCTGAGCTACAGGCCCAACTATCTCACTGGATCTCTTGGGGGGGGGGGGGTACCCCTTCATTTCAGGTTAAGAAGATGGGAAAGCGCCTTTCTCTTCATAAGAACAGTGCGTTCCGAGGTGTGAAGTGGGAGAGAGGAGATGTGATGATTGAGGTTTTGAATAAGACGACCTTTACATAACAGACTTAGCTAGTTGGTAATCATAGTGCTTTTGGCATCAGTCATTTATGACTGTTCATCTGCATCTACCGCATGACTGGTGGTTGTGGTGTTGCAAGAGACCCGTCACTCTGTTTCATGTTTGCAGAAAATCCTTTGGTCTCTTGAGACCAGACCCTTAGTGGACACACAACGCGCGGTCGCACAAGCTTCCTTCCGGTTGTGATAATTCTGATGTGTAGCAACATAGCAGCGTTTAGTACAGATCATAATTGGCGAGGGAATTCTCAATGCAAATAGACATATATAAGATGATCATACAAAACCATTCAATTTTGTTGGTACATAGGAACAATATCACGGAGGACGGTTCTTGGTGCTCGAGCTCATCTGCTCCTGTGGATGAACATTAAAATTTTAAAAAATAGCAAACAAATAAAAAGAAGTTTTTTTTTGGGATGAAAAAGTTGTCTATGTGCTGCAAAATGTCATGACGATATGAAATGGGGAGAGCTCTGAAAATTTTGAAGCTTTGAGAAACGTTCAAAATTTTGATTTTGGAGCACTGATTTTTTGTCCTGAGCCTCACCTATGTCATATGGTCTTGAAACTTTGCACACAAAGAGAATTTGTTCATGTTTCATGTAAAAAAGGTTTCATATTTTTATTTTACTGTTCATCAAAGAGCAGATGAGCTCATGATTAGCAGCAGCTTTCCGCAATATCATGTGATTTCATTTAGATTCTTTCCCTATGAGCACACATTTATAGATGCAATTGTTGGTGAATTTTTACCAGAAACTTGTCTACCATTTTTAGATCATACGTGTATGCTTTAATATAAACTAATCCCATCAAACAATTTCTTTCATTTGGGAAACATAATTTTGAACTACACGCCAATGATGAATGGACACCTCGCAATGTTCATATATGACTGGTGTTAAAATAGTTCCTGTCGTCTAGTAATGTATATATACTTGCTCTTACTTAGATTTGTATTGAATTTGGAATCAGAGGCCATGAATTGATTTGGCGTTGACTTCCTGGAGCATTCGAGTTATTCTGGTTGGTGCTTGATCTCGCGTTTTGGTCTGCTGAAAGAAAAGTACAAAAAATATAGTTTTTCTTTACCAATGTTTACCTTCACCAACTACAGTATTTTCTCTTCAAGATCCACATCGCCTCCATCTTCTCTCTAGATTTTCAATACTACTTTCCTTTTGGACCAATCCTGGTTTTAAAATTGCGTCCCTTCAGAATTTGGAAGGCCAATCAATTGTATATTGGTATGTAGTTCCACCATTTTCTCGATCAAATCGAACTAATACTAGCTGTAATTAAGCTAGATAATTACATACATGTGGTACCATCTTAATGCCTTGTGCAGCTTTTGAATGTTATATCTTCACAATGATGAGGGACATGCTCTTTTGAATTGTACTCTATATATGCTCATTCAACCAATTTGAGGATGCCCTAAAAATACAAAACTAAATATTACGTCAACAATTTTTGGAGAACGAATGATTTTCCCTCTTAGACTAGAGTACTACATATATCCATGTTGATCGAGGTTTGAACATGCCAACAGACGAAATGGACATAATACAGTGTTCCCTATAAAAACAGAACTAACTAAAGAGTTATTTTTCTGTCTTGAAAGTTAACATATAATTAATTAAGAGTACCAATCAAAAGAGTGTGTCCCTCGTCATTGTCAATGTTTCAAACATAATATTCTAAAGTTGCACAAGGCATTAAAATGATGCCACCTGTATGTAATTATCTTGCTTGATTACAGCTAGTCTTAGTTTGATTTGACCCAGAAATTGGTGGAACTACATACCAATGTACAATTAATTGGCCTTCCAAATTCTGAAGGAACACAATTTTAAAACCAGGATAGGTCCAAAAGGAAAGTACTATTCAAAATTTAGAGAGAGGATGGAGGTGATGTGGATCTTGAAGAGAAAATACTTACTGTACTTATTTGGTGAAGATAAAATTGGTAAACAAAATTGTAATCGTCATACTTTTCTTTCAGCAGGCATAGAGGCTTGTTTAAATAAAATGATGGGACTGAACGCAAGGTCAAGCACCAACCAGAATATAACTCAAATGCTCCAGGAAGTAGAATGCCAGATCAATTCATGGCCTCGGATTCAAAATTCAAAACAAATCTAAATGAGAGCATGCACACACACACACACACACACACACACACACACACACACACACACACACACACACACACACACACACACACACACACGCACGCACACACGCACACACGCACACACTCACACACACACACACACACACACACACACACACACACATATACATATATATTAGTCATCTATTTCTATCTATCTATCAAAGAGACACCGTATACCACACTAGATAACATCATAGTTGACATCCTTTGCGAACAAAAACTAGGATGCCTCGAAAGTTCCAGAAATCAAACCAGAATACTAATTTCGACAGCAAGCAGCAGCTAGCGCATACCCAGTTGCTTTATTGAGAAAGAAAGGAATCTAGGTACGTGATCTCCATGACTAAACATCAGACAATTTCAAACAGATCGTGTCCTCCCCTAACCTATACTATAAGTAGGATAGACATAAGCCCATTGCTTCTCACACCTCTCATATATAGCTCAAGCACCAAGAGTAGCAATTATCTAGCTAGCTTGCTAGGTATCGATGGGGCACACAAAGGCAGCAGTGCTAGTGGTGGTGCTTGCCATCGCTGTGCTTGGGCTTGCCACCGATAGCCAGGCGCAGCTGCAGAACGGGTTCTACACAGGCAAGTGCCGCGGCAACGACGTGGAGGCGGTGGTCCGGGGTATCGTCAAGGCCCGCTTCGCTCAGGACAGCGCCATCGTCCCCCACCTCCTACGCTTGCTGTTCCATGAGTGCGGCGTCAACGTAAGTATTATTATGATTTGTGAATTATGAGCTATAGTAGTATAATACTTTCTCAGTCTCATAATATAAGAGCGTTTCTTGAAGGGAGTTGTAGATACTAATGTGTTATTCGATTCATACGTGCGCGCCATTTATTATTCTACTCCACTTTCATGGTTAGATTGACTAACCAATCTGTTTGACTATACATGCGTAGGGCTGTGACGGCGGGCTACTGATCGACGGTACCAGCACAGAGAAGACGGCAAAGCCGAACCTGAGCGTGAAGGGCTACGACCTCATTACCAACATCAAGACGGAACTCGAGAAGCGGTGCCCTGGCGTCGTCTCCTGCTCCGACATCGAGATCCTCGCAACCAGGGACGCGGTCAATGCGTCCACGGGACAGGGATATGCGGTGCGCACCGGGCGCAGGGACCGCCGGCGGTCCGTAGCCACCGATGTGAACCTTCCGGGTCCAGATTTCACGGTCCCGCAGGCAGCCGCTTTCTTCCGCACCCTCGGTCTCAGCTCGGACGACATGGTCGTTCTGCTGGGCGCACACACGGTTGGCGTCACGCACTGCAGCATGATCAAGAAGAGTCGTCTTTATAGCTACGGCGGCAAGGCCGGTGCAACGGACCCTAGCATGGACCCGGAGCTAGCGTCCACCTATAAGACATATGTGTGCCCCAATACGGCGTCCTCCGACAACAACATCGTGTTCCTGGACGACCGGTCCAGCGCGTCCAAGCTGGACAACAGCTTCTACAAGATGCTGCAGCGCCGCCGCGGCGCCCTCATGGTCGACCAGAACCTCTACAGCGATGGGTCCACGCGTTGGATGGTCGACAGGCTCGCCAACACCGACCACTTCCGCTGGCTCTTCCGCAGGCGCTCGCCAAGCTGGGGGAGGTCAACGTGCTTACCGGCACACAGGGAGAGGTCCGCCGGGTCTGCACCAAGTTCAACTGATGAGAGATCATGGATCATCATTTTCTGATGAGACATCAAGTAATGGTGTGCCTTTTGTTTTCTTCTTTTCCAGATTTGGTCATTGGATTGTTGCCATCCTATTTTCTCAATTTGGTTTTCGTTGGATTCATCTTGATGTAGTTCATTCTGACCGCATGTTTGATTCATTTGATTTACACCCCATTGGATAATTTCTAATAACATGGTATGTTGTACGATCGAGATCAACAACAACATAATTGATGTATTGCATATAAGATACAGGGCCAGTCTTGAGATTTCGGGGGCCCGGGGCGAAAGTAGAACTGAGGGCCCCCTAATATAGACATCGAATCGAAATATATAGTATGTACTCCCTCCGTTCCGAATTACTTGTCGCAGGTATGGATGTATCTAGATGTATTTTAGTTCTAGATACATCCATTTCTGCGACGAGTAATTTGAAACGGAGGGAGTATATTTGATATCCCTTCATTTCGCCATCTAGATTATTTCAAATTCTTATATCACAAATATTCATAATAAAAAATGTTTTTATAAATGCTACTAAATCTAAGCAGATAAATTAAATATGGGTTCATGATCACTCACATAATTTCAAATGTGTCGACTTCGGCAGCATATCTTCCATAGGACCTTCATCCTCTTGATTAACAATAGTTTGCTTTTCCACAGCAAATACCACCGCCTCATTCAGATCACTTGAATCGCTCATATTCCTCTTGAAAACTAGCGGATCATATATGCAATTTGATCAACATCTCTATATATGAAGTAAACAATTGGTACACGTAAACCACCAATTATAACATCCAACTCGCAAACAACAACGCCTGAAAATGCCCTTTCACACCAATAGAAAAGCAATATTAATAGTATTATTTATAAACTTGTATCAGTTTCTATAGGGAAAAAAATGCTACGGCATAGGCTACCTCATCTGGTGTACGTGAGGACGGGGGATGTGGCGAGGTTGGCTAGGCGCCGCTGCGCCGATCGGCGTCGTGGCCTCACTGGGCGATGAGGACGAGGTACAGGCACACAGCCGGCAACCACGCAGATAATTAATTGAGCAGACTGTAGGAGATGAGGAGGAAATTGACACCCGGCAATAGCGTCGTGCGTGCGCCGCCGCATTCGTTTGCTTGAATCGTGATGGTGCTGAATCGCCGATCAGCCGATCCGCCGCTAACTCCTCAATCCGTTCGTGGTGCGTGGATATGCATTATTATTTTTCCTTTTGAGGGACTTTTTTTTGAGCTGATCCTTTTGAGGGACGTGTATATGCGTTACTAACAACCCTGCTAATTACTACTTGGGCTAGGCCCACTCGTTTCCTAAGCTGTGAAGAGTACGCTGCCACGCTGGAGAAGGAAGGTGTGTGCGCCCCTGGAGTTTCGCCCCTAATTACAGTCTTCCCTGAATTCCCCGACGGATACCTGCGTACCTGGGCGGGGGCCCCTCGAGTTTGGGGGCCCGGGGCGGCCGCCCCCCCTGCCCCTCCCCGGGGCCGGCCCTGATAAGATACACTGGAAATGCTTCGGAGATCGGCATGATGCACGGTCGCACGAGCTTCTCTTCTCCCGAAACACAACAATGTGTGCTTAAATCTTCGCCGAGTCTTTGATAATAATAACTCGGCAATTCTAATGATTGTCAACTTGTGTCCAGCCAAGTCCTGTTTGCGAAGTAGAGAACTCGGTAAACACATTGCCGAGAGCCTTGGAAACTCAGGAAAGTAGGCGAATCCAGTAGGGTGTGTAGTTTTGTTAGTAATACTTCATGGAACTTCCCTAGATCAGCCCTCCATTTCGATATTGGACTACGAGACCCCAAACCTGTTTAATAGATATCCAAGTTCTTCAATTAAAGACAATGGCATTCCTACAGTTCCACAATCCCCACAGGACAGCTGAATATGCTACGTTCAAATGCATACTCTTTTTGTTGCGCAACTAATATTTAGCCAAAGATTTAAATCAAGGATATCAACAGAAAACACTGATCTAAAGCATGTGCATATTTCGCAAAACACATTCAAAAAGAGTTGGTATACCGATTCAATCTCTTTGCAAAATATAAGTTCTAAGGGCAACTCTAACCGATCCCCTAAAACTTAGGGGAGAAAACGGCGGAGTAAAGTTACTGGAGTAAAATTTTACTCCACTAACTGTGGCCGCACCTAGTCGGGCCCCTAAAAGTTAGTGCAGTAAAAATAAAATTGTCTCGATTTTGTGTCTTAACCGCACCAACTTCAAACACTACACAAAACATATCTCAAAAACATTCAAATTAAAACATTCATAGCATAACCGTCATAACATAAAGTTTCACCATCCCGCTTTTTCAAAGTAAAACATGCGAAGTTCACCCAAAAGACATGACGTCAAACACAATGTTTGATTCAAAATCACCACAAACATAGCATGTATATGTTGTGGATCAAGCCAACGTTTGGCATGCACCACCACCTCCTCGACCACCACCACTCAAACGATGTTGTTGGCGAAGAAATCAACTTCACCATCCTCTTGGACACCACCAACAACAACAACACCGCCATCCTCTCGGCTACCACCACCAACATCAACACCACCATCCTCTCGGACACCACCACCAACATCATCGCCTCCACCACCTCCTCAGCCACCACCATCAACACCACCTCCTCGGCCACGACCATCAACATCACCCCCTCGGCCACCACCAACATTCTGAAGAGAGGCTTCCAAGATCTCTCCACGAGTGAGCCCCCAATACTTTCTTGCGATTTCATCCATTGTGTTTGAATTCATGAACATGGTAGCGCATTCTTCGGTCTTCTTGGCATCACGAATCTTCTCCTCCTCAAGTGCAAGCCTACCCTCCTCCGCCTTCAACTTTCTCTCATCGGCCGCCGACTTGGCCTTCCATTTCTCATCTTCCAACGCTTTGAACCCATTCCACCTCGCCATCTTCTCCGCTTTGCGTCCGACCGCCAACATCTTCTTGGTCTCGATCATTGCCACAACTTCTTCCTTGTAAGTTCCACCAAGTGATCCCAGTACAAGTCGTAGTTGAGCTCATCAAGGCCAATGGTGGCCGAGGACTCCAACTATGCAAAGAATTCGGTCGTGTTTATCTCCGCACTACAATATAAATGTAACAATCATTTATCGATCACCAACAATCACTACCGGATACCGACATGACGCGAGGTTTTTATTTTTACCTTGTTGGCCGGAAAGCACTTGGCGGCCACAATTTTTGGTGCCGTTATGGCCGCCACTCGCTACCGGAGTAGTCACCGTAGGGGCCGCCAGAGGTGCACCACGAGGTGTCGGCCTAGGACGATCGAGGCGCCCGCTTTGGCCTTCTTCATCTTCTTCTTCGCGGCTGCCTCATGGCCGCCGCCGCCGCCATCGGCTTTTGAGCTTGTTTGCCTCCGGTAGGTGCGGCGAGAGGGCGGCATGCCATTGCCGGAGAGGCGGCGGTCACCCCGGATACCACTGGAACGGTTGGAGAAGGAGCTTGAACGCGTGGGTGGGTCTTCTTCATACCAAGCTCTTCTTCTTTGGCGGCGGCACGTGGGTGGTTTCCCGAGGAAAAAAGCCAGCGCCGGGGCCAGCGAGGTGTGGAAAGGGGCCGGGTTGTCCATTCCATCCGGCCCGGCAGTCATCGGTGGTGGCAGAGGGGCGTGCCGGCTGCGTCGGCGAGAGACAGTGCGGCGCGGGAGCGAGGCGCCACTTTTACTTGGCCGCGGCAGGATGCAGTAAATTTAGGAAAATTTTAGGGGAAATAAGGAGGTGGTGTAAAAGTTTTACTCTGTTAAGTTTTTTAAGGGATCGGCTAGGTGCGCCGTAAGGGAGTAAACTAGAAATTTTACTCCCTTATGGCCTTTTAGGGGATCGGTTAGAGTTGCCCTAAGGGTTTAGCAACACCCCTCTTTCTCAAGTTGTCACATGTCCTTATCTTGTTTCGTGAAATAAATCAGAGGAACCCTTCAATTCTTCCATACGAAAGGCAGATGAACAGGTTGCACCCCCCCCCCCCTAAAGTTAATTATAGCATATAAAGATCTAGAAGACGAGACCCCTTACTTTCATACTGTCAGATCAAGGAATCATCTTGATCAGTAAAAGAAATGAACGGAGCTACATTTACAAGATAATATTAGACCAAACTTTCATCAATTCATCGGAAAAAATCCTCCTAAAGGTATAAGTTCTGACCATCCCAAATCCCAACTATTTGATTTTATCATTAACTAAAACATATAATTCCATATATTGGGTGTCCAAGGTGGACAACAACTTATACAAGATGCTGCAGTAGCATCGTGGCATGCTCTTGGTCTACCAGAACCTATACCATGACAACTCCACGTGGGGATGGTCAACAAGCTCGTAAGCAACACCGACGAGTTTCGATTGCACTTCCGACATGTCCTCATCAAGGTGGGCAAGGTCAACATGCTTACCGGCACACAGGGAGAGGCCGGCAGGGTCTGCAACAAGTTCATCAAGTATTGGGATGCCTTTTGTGTTTTTTTGGGTCGAATTGGTGGGAGTTTTTCTCTCCTTTTTGGTTTTGGTCAGATTCATCTTGATCTACTTCGTTCTGACCGCATCTTTGATCCAAGTTGGACAACAACTTCTACAAGATGGTGTTGCGCCGCCGCAGCGCGCTCATGGTCGACCAGAACCTCTACAGTGATGGCTTTACGCGTTGGATGGTCGACAAGCTCGCCAACACCGACCATTTCCGTTGCCTCTTCCCATAGGCGCTCGTCAAGCCGGGGGAGGTAAACGTGCTTACCGACACACATGGAGAGTTCCGTAGGCTCTGCAGCAAGTTCAACCGATGAGATCATCGATCATCATTTTCTGATGAGACATCAAATAATGGTGTGCCTTTTGTCTTCAAATCCGGTCGGATTGGTGATATTTTTCTCTCCCTTTGGTTTTTGTCGGGCTCATCTTGATGTACTTCGATTCTGACCGCATGTTTGATTCATTTGATTTGCTTTCCATAGGATAATTTCTAATAACATGGTGTATTGTATGACTGTCCGTGTCAAAACCGGCGGATCTCGGGTAGGGGGTCCCGAACTGTGTGTCTAAGGCGGATGGTAACAGGAGGCGGGGGACACAATGTTTACCCAGGTTCGGGCCCTCTCGATGGAGGTAATACCCTACTTCCTACTTGATTGATCTTGATGATATGAGTATTACAAGAGTTGATCTACCACGAGATCGTAAAGGCTAAACCCTAGAAGCTAGCCTATGGTATGATTGTTGTTGGTCCTATGGACTAAACCCTCTGGTTTATATAGACACCGGAGGGGGCTAGGGTTACACATAGTCGGTTACAATGGGGGGAGATCTACATATTCGTATCGCCAAGCTTGCCTTCCACGCCAAGGAGAGTCCCATCCGGACACGGGACGAAGTCTTCAATCTTGTATCTTCATAGTCCAACAGTCTGGCGAAAGGATATAGTCCGGCTGTCCGGATACCCCCTAATCGAGGACTCCCTCAGTAGCCCCTGAACCAGGCTTCAATGACGACGAGTCCGGCGCGCAGATTGTCTTTGCCATTGCAAGGCGGGTTCCTCCTCCGAATACTCCATAGAAGATTTTGAACGTAAGGACAGTGTCCGGCTATGCAAAATAAATTCCACATCCCACCGTAGAGAGAATAATATTTCCACAAATCTAATCTGCTGACGCATCTCGAAGCATGACATCACACCACGGCTCGGTCATTATTCGAACCTTTTTCTCAACCAGCCTCGGCGCCTATCGCGAGGCGGTTTCCTTGGCACGTCTTGTCGAAGCAGAGATCGTGTCCCCTTATCACGGGATTCTCATCAATACGGACGTGGGTAACCCAACCGCGCCATCAATTACGGTGTTTGGGGAATAAGCGAGTCTACTAGGCAGGTGGGGCGTGCAGCTCCGTCCGCCCTTATAAAAGGATAATGATTCACCATTTTCGCCCATGCCTTCTTCCTCCTCACATATCCATTCTCGCGCACTTGAGCTCCAGCACCCAAGTTTGCGTCTTTCTCCTCAAACCGTTCCAAGCATGTCCGGAGCGGGAGGCAAGTGGATGAAATCCTCCGTCACGGAGGAGGACATCAAAAAACTGCGGGGAGCCGGATACTTGGCCGCGGATATCGCGCATCGGCTGCCCAACGCGGGGCAGATCGTCCCTACCCCGGAATTTCATGAGAGGGTAGTTTTTCTTGAAGGAAATATGCCCTAGAGGCAATAATAAAGTTATTATTTATTTCCTTATATCATGATAAATGTTTATTATTCACGCTAGAATTGTATTAACCGGAAGCATAATACATGTGTGAATACATAGACAAACAGAGTGTCAGTAGTATGCCTCTACTTGACTAGCTCGTTAATCGAAGATGGTTATGTTTCCTAACCATAGACTTGAGTGGTCATTTGATTAACGGGATCACATCATTAGGAGACTGATGTGATTGACATGACCCATTCCGTTAGCTTAGCACACGATCGTTTAGTATATTGCTATTGCTTTCTTCATGACTTATACATGTTCCTATGACTATGAGATTATGCAACTCCCATTTACCGGAGGAACACTTTGTGTGCTACCAAACGTCACAACGTAACTGGGTGATTATAAAGGTGATCTACAGGTGTCTCGAAGGTACTTGTTGGGTTGGCGTATTCGAGATTAGGATTTGTCACTCCGATTGTCGGAGAGGTATCTCTGGGCCCTCTCGGTAATGCACATCACTATAAGTGTAGCGACCTGACCTGAGATGGTCAAGTCTCTGTGCTTCTGTGTCATCCCTGGATCGGTAATGCTGACACACACAATACTCGAAGGATTTATAACAGAGTAGCAATCACACACTTATTACATCGAAGGTCTCAAAAGAGAACTTATTACAATAATATGGCTGAAGGCCATCTAATGCGATAACAGCGGAAGGCTTGGAAGATAAAGTGAGTCCATCAACTCCAACGGCATAACTGAGCTGCTGCAGCGACCTACAATCCTTACTCCTCGTCTGAAAAGTCTGCAACATAATACGTTGCAGCCCGAGAACGGGTCAACACATGGAATATGCTGGCATTGTAACACATAGACTAATGAAGGAATAAACTATACTACATGCATATATGGCTGGTGGAAAGCTCTATGGTTACAGTTTTGCTAAAAGCCAATTTTTCCCTACATCAAAGGAATAAATTTCATTTAACTATCATGGTGGTTGAAACATCATTGAGAAGGTGTAACCCCAACTCAATGATCCCAATTAAAGTGATTAACAACCCAGCAAAATTAGTTAAGAGTGATGAGATACATGTGAATACTCAAGTACTAGATACTCAGAATCGTCCATAACCGGGGACACGGCTAACCATGATTAGTTTGTACATTCTGCGAGAGGTTTAGCACTTTTCCCCACAAGACTCGATCGCCTCCGTTGGTTTCTCGCCGCATGGTGTTTGAGAGCGGATGACCGAGACACTGATCTTTCGAAACATTAACTCTCTACTCGGATAGATCATACCAAACCTATAAAACCCACTACCTGCTGACCTACCTCTTGAGAGCTTCACGTAACTTACTCAACTATGCTAGAGCCCATAATAGCTTGTGGCTGCACACGGAAGTTTCTAGCATGAATAATCTCAGTTCCCTTTGAGCCTGGGTGGCGGTCCATAGGAAGATCACACGGGTACCCCGGATTTCCAAGAAAATGCAGACAACACCGGGTTCCCAGTGCCTCAATCCACCCAGATGTGTATTTAAGTTGCCACCTTAAAGTAAACCATTAATTTACAATCTCACATCTGTCATGAATATCTCTCAAACCCAATCCACGTCTATGAGCATAGCATAGCAGTATAAGCAATTAGTAGTAGTAACTCGCAATGGTTTGGTAGTAACAGGTTAATAGGTTCCTACCTCATCATCTACTTCCCAACCCACAATTTATTGACATCCTAATCATGCAATGTTGGAGGGTTGAGCTAATGCATAAAAACTGGGTATGAAAAGATATGATCAAGTTTTACTTGCCTTGCTGACGATCCGTGAATCCTAGAGACTCGTAGTAACACGCTTCGCACTCCGGGAATTCTATCGTAAGCAAACAATACATACATAAGTAAACAAGCAAAGATGCACAAACGAAACTTGAACTAAAGAGGTTGACCGGAGAGTTCAACTTAAGAACTCCGGTTTGCAAAAAGAATCAAACCAAACGAAACAACGAAACTCAAACGGCGAGAAAAACAAGTCCGTTTACTAATCTGAACTAGGGTCAAATTTTATAGAGATAAAAACTGGTTTAAGTTGATTATTCTGAAAGAGGGTTTCGAGATGAAACTCCAGGCGCTTGAATCACCTGATTCCGATAAACGAGCGAAAAGATAAACATGTTTGAAAATTGGATCAGAAATCGCGATCAGAATAACCGCGGAATAAATCCAATAAAAGAAAAGCGACGAACTGCTAAACGAACGAATGTTTGTTAACAGAACCTAAACAGTGAACGCGTTCGTTAGAACGAACGGATGAACGGACGTTCGCTAAATAAATAAACCGACGAAATAAACCGATCTTTATAAAAAAATGATCTAGGGTTTTATATAAAAAAACCGAAGGGTTTTCTTAAAAATAAACCGTGGCGGGTCGGGCACCTCCCGGGCGCGTCTGGGCGGGCGAGCGGCTGGCCCGGGTGGGGCGGGTCGGCGAGGGCGGGCGGCGGCTCGGCGAGGCGGGCGGCGGCGACTCGGCGAGAGGGCGACGGCATATATAGGTGGGCGGAGGCGGCTTGGGAAGGGGCGCCGGGGTGGAGTCCGGCTCGGACTCGCCCTCGGCATCCGTGCCACGCACGGCGGCGCGGGGAAGGCGGCGGCGTGAGCGGGCCGGCCTGGCTCGGCTGGGCCTTCGGCCCAGTCGGGCGCGGGTCCATTTTTTTAAACATTCCGCCGAAATAAAAATTCCTAGAAAAATAAATAAAAATCTAAAAATTACAAAACAAGTTTTCTCCGTCTAAATAAAATATTTAGAACTAGATGAACTTTTCTTGGCCCCTAAAATGCAACTTTTTAAAGCGTGCAAATT
This sequence comes from Aegilops bicornis, assembly GCA_021605145.1. NCBI lineage: Eukaryota > Viridiplantae > Streptophyta > Magnoliopsida > Poales > Poaceae > Aegilops > Aegilops bicornis. The sequence continues at coordinate 672,970,325 of CM038673.1, read as the reverse complement.
TTTCTAGGGCAAATAAAATTTCAAATAAAATCCCAAAAATGATTTTAACATTTTTCCTCCGTTATTTCAATTATTTTGGAGAAGTCATATTATCTCCCCTCATTTTTTTTAAATTGAAATAATTTTTCCGGAGAGAAAATTAATTAAAATCCAATATCCTCGTCTTTCATTATTTGATAAAAGTCAAATATGAAAATTGAAAAATCCCCAACTCTCTCCGAGGGTCCTTGAGTTGCTTAGGATTTTCGAGGATGGTAAACGAGAATGCAAATAAATATGATATGCATGGATGACCTATGTATAACATGCCAAATTGAAAATTTGGGATGTTACAAACCTACCCCCCTTAAGATGAATCTCGCCCTCGAGATTTGGGTTGGCTAGAAAATAGGTGCGGATGGTCCTTGCGAATATCCTCTTCTCGCTCCCGTGTGGCTTCTTCCTCGGTGTGGTGGCTCCTTTGAACTTTGCAAAACTTGATCACCTTGCATTTGCGAGTGACTCGGCTATCGAAATCCAAAATCTTTCTTGGCTTCTCCTCATAAGTCAAATTATTATCCAATTGTATCGCCTCAAGAACCTTTGTATCCTTTAGCGGTATGTCGGCTATCTCAGCGTGGCACTTCTTCGCCAGATTGTGATCGTGAAACACGTCATGCACTCTGACAGTCCTTCAGGTAACTCCAGCTTGTAGGAAACTTCTCCCATCCGTTCCAAAATACGGTACGGTCCTACAAATCTTGGGGCTAACTTTTCCTTTACTCCAAAACGTTTCACTCCCCTCAGGGGTGATACTCGCAGATATACTCTGTCTCCAATTTCATAGGTTACTTCCTTGCGTTTAGAATCTGCGTAACTCTTCTGTCTAGACTGAGCAATCTTTAGTATGTCTCTCATCAGTTTAACCTTCTCCTCAGAGTCTTTGATCAAATCTGGTCCAAACAACTGACGCTCTCCAACCTCATCCCACATCAAGGGTGTTCTGCATCTGCGTCCATACAGAGCTTCGAACGGTGCCATCTTCAAACTGGCGTGGTAGCTGTTGTTGTATGAGAATTCTGCGTACGGCAAATTGTCATCCCAACTAGATCCATAATCTAACGCATACAGTGCTCTCAACATGTCCTCCAAAATCTGATTGACTCTCTCTGCATCCGTCCGTCTGCGGGTGGAACGCAGCGATCGAACTCCAATCTGGTACCCAAAGTCTGGTGTAGCTGATGCCAAAACTTTGAAGTAAACTGTGTTCCTCTATCTGATACGATACTCCTCGGAACTCCATGCAAACATACAATCCTGGTCATATATATCTTGGCCAACTTTGCACTTGTATAAGTTGTTTTCACTTGGATGAAATGAGCTACTTTGGTGAACCGATCCACTACTACCCATATTGAATCATATCCTGCTTTGGTTCTGGGTAATCCGGAATCCATGCCAAGTTTGTCCCACTTCCATTCGAGTATTGGCATAGGCTGCAACAGTCCTGCTGGCTTTTGATGCTCTGCCTTCACTCTCTGACATACATCGCAAACGGCTACATACTCGGCAATATCCTTCTTCATACCAGTCAACGAGAAACGTTCCTTCAAGTCCAATTACATCTTGGTGTTTCCGGGTGAATCGAGTATGGTGAGTCATGGGCCTCTTGAAGTATTAACTTCCCGATCTCCAAATTGTTGGGCACATAAATCCGATCCTCAAACCACAAGGTATCGTGCTCATCCTCTGAAAACCTTTGGCTTTTCCTTTGCCCATCTTTTCCTTTATCTCAGCAATCTCTTTATCCTCCTTTTGAGGCGTCTCGAATCTTTTCTAACAAGGTCGACTGAACCTCCATTGTTGCAAGAAAACCTCTTGGAACAATCTCCAAATGAAGTTCCATAACATCCACTGCTAACTCCTTTGGCAGTCCACTACCTTCAAGGATATTGGCATAACTCTTCCGACTCAAAGCGTGCGCTACGACGTTGGCTTTTCCTGGATGATAGTGTAGCTTCATGTCGTAATCTTTATAAGTTCCAGCCATGTCCTCCGTCTGAGGTTTAACTCATACGTGTGAAAATGTACTTTAAACTCTTATGATCCGTGTACACATCACAACGGTTTCCCATGAGATAATGTCTCCGTGTCTTCAACGCATGTACTACAGCTGCTAACTCCAAATCATGCGTGGCATAGTTCAACTCATGAGGCTTCGGTTGTCGTGAGGCATACGAAACAACTTTTCCTTCCTGCATAAGAACACATCCAATTCCCAAAGTAGAGGCATCACAATACACTTGAAACTCCTTATGTATATCTCGCAATGTCAAAGACTTTGGGGCTGTAGTCAACCCGTTCTTCAACTCTTGGAAGCTTGTCTCACAATCATCTGTCCATTTGAACTTGGTATCCTTCTTTAGCAATTCTGTCATTGGTTTAGCAATCCTGGAAAAATTCTCAATGAATCTCCGATAATATCCTGCCAGTCCAAGGAAACTGCGAATCTCGCTGACTAAAGTGGGTGCCAACCATTCAGTGACTGACTGAATTTTACTGGGATCTACTGCTATACCTTCACCTGATATAACATGCCCAAGAAATCCAACTTCCTTTAACCAAAACTCGCATTTGCTGAATTTAGCGTATAACTCGTGTTCCCCGAGTTTCTCAAGAACCAAACGTAGGTGTTCTGCATGCTCCTCTTCGTTCCTCGAGTAAACCATAATATCATCGATAAACACCACAACAAACTTGTCCAAATATTCCATGAACACTTTGTTCATCATACTCATGAAATAGGCGAGGCGTTAGTCGGTCCAAACGACATGACCGTATACTCGTATAATCCATATCGTGTGGTGAATGCTTTGTCTTTGGTATATCCTTCTCTCGGATCTTCAATCGATGGTATCCTGATCGTAGATCAATCTTAGAAAACACCTTAGCTCCTTGCAACTGATCAAACAGATCATTAATCATCGGTAAGGGATACTTGTTCTTTATCGTTACTTCATTCGAGCTTCGGTAATCAACAACCATCCTTAGGGATTTATCCTTCTTCTCCACCAAAAGTCTTGGGGCTCCCCAAGGTGATGAACTTCTGCGAATGTAACCTTTCTCCAATAGCTCCTTGATCTGCTTCTTAATTTCCTCCAGATCATTTGCGGGCATCCGATAGGGTCTCTTTGAGATTGGCCCTGTACCTGGTATTAGTTCTATCAGAAACTCGATGTCTCGATCCAGTGGCATGCCTGGTAATTCTTCCGGAAAAACATCTGGATAATCCTTCACTACCGGTACTTCTTCTTGTACAACTCCCGTGAGGGTATTCACTTGACTCCTCCTAGGCACATGCCTAGATACATACTTAATCCTTTTTCCCTCTGGGGTGGTAAGATAAATTGACTTGCTAGCACAGTCGATACTTCCTCCAAACTTCGACATCCAATCCATACCTAATATCACATCCAATCCTTGCGACTCCAAGATAATTAGGTACGACGGAAAAACATGTGTGCCAATGATTAGGGGTATCTGGGTGCACCATCGCTAGCCATATACTCGCTCCAAAGTAGCTTACTAAAGAGGGGTTCTAAGGGTCCGGGTTGGTAACTTAAACTTATCCACAAATCCCTTGATATGTATGAATGCGATGCACCAAAGATTCGAAAAGAACAATAGCGGTAAATGGTGAACCAAAACTTACCTATTACCGCATCCGGCTGCTCTTCAACTTCCTCCACGTTAACGTGGTTCACTTGTCCTTTGTTGAATGGATCGAGCTTCTTCCCAGCGCTCCCATTTCCGTTTCCGTTCTTTCCTTCAGGGCAGTCGTTGGCATAGTGCCCTGTCTTCCCGCACTTAAAGCAAATAACTTGGCTCACGTCTCTCTTAGCTGATGTAGCTGGGTTAGAGCGATTCTGATTATTGTTGGCTGTATTTCCATTCCCATTCTTCGCACCATTATGCGTTCCTCCTCCAGTATGGTTATGTCCTCCATGGTTATGAACTAGTCCTCTCGAGTTCGGGGTTAAGCGAGGTTTCCGGTGAGCTCTCGAGTTATACTTCCCTTGTCCATACTTCCTCTTACGACTCTCAATTTGCTGCTGCTTCCCTTCAATCATTAGAGCCTTATCTACCAACTCCTGGTAGTTGTTGAAAGTTGCCACCATCAGCTGCATACTCATCTCATCATTCAGCCCTTCCATAAACTTCTCTTGCTTCGCGACATCCGTGGCCACATCATCAGGGGCATAGCGTGATAACTTGCTAAACTCATCCACGTACTGGGCCACAGTACGGTTCCCCTGGCGTAAGTTGCGGAACTCACGCTTCTTTATCTGCATGGCTCCGGTTGAAACATGGGCCGTCTTGAAAAGCTTGTTGGAACCGGTCCCAAGTGACATTGGCTATAGGAAAAGTAGCCGTATAATTCTCCCACCATGCGGCTGCTGGTCCATCCAATTGATGTGCGGCAAAGCACACTCTTTCAGCATCCGTGCATCCTGCGGTGGTTAACTCCCTTCCAATACGCCGTAACGGTCAAATACGCAACTATTGGCTCGGTGCTACTGGAAAACACCGGCGGTTGTAACCTCAGAAAACGGGCTAGATTGTCCACTGGTGGCGGGTTGTTGTTGTTGTTGTTGTTGTTGTTGTTGTTGTTGTTGTTGGCATTGCCCTGGTTCTGAACTAGCAATTGCATCAAGGCATTCTGCTGTTGGATCAACTGAGTGAGCCCCGGTGGGAAAGCAAAACCGGGGTTACGTCTCGGTGGCATCTGAGGGTTTAGAGGGGAGAGATTAGAAATAGAAAGAGGTCTAGTGAGACAACACTACCCATATGCACATGAGGCAAAACACACATTCATTCAATCAAGCAAGCAAGGGCATACAAAACGGTCTAGGACTATCGCATAAGTGCTCACTACTACTAATTACATGGGGGAAAATACTACTAATATTTGGTGGTCATCTAGAAATTTTGATCAGTGGAAGACTCCATGATGTCCGCTCGACCGTCTTCATAGTCATCATCACTCGGATCTGAGTCGGTGTAAATCGATGATGATGTAGTTGTCCGGACAAGCGGGGTCTTCTTCCTCTTCTTGCTCCTCTTCCTTGGGTGCTTTGGTCCTCCCATGAAAACTCCAATCTTCTTGACTAGGTCGCCGTTCTTCTCCAAGAGTATCTTGATTTCTTCCTCATATCCATCGCGTGTAGACTTGAGTTCTTCCTCCAATTCGCTGATCTTAGTTTTCGCCTTCTTCAAATCCAGCATGTCTCAATACATCCGGGTTCTCATGACGTCGAATGTGCTGGTTTAGCTCCTGGCGGTAAGCTGCAATGGATCTATCCTTCTTGGTGCTAATTACTTCCCATTGCTCGTCTCGGCGCCCACATATTTGGTATATGGTGTCTTTAAGCTCCTTGTTGTAGACTTCTCCGGTGCGTCCCATGGTAATGTGAGCTGCCATACTCTTTCCCAAACTCCATGTTGGTGCGTTGAAAACACATACTATGGGCTCCGTGCTTGGCGCAAACGTCCTTCCGGGAACTAGAGCTTGAATCTTCCGGCATTCTTCTTCTGGCAAGGTGGCGTTGTACGTCCCGGTGAAGCTTGGTATTCCAATATTCAGGTACCTAGTGACTTCCTTCAAGTGGCGTCCGAAAGGTGTGTCTTCATCCGGTTGGGCAAACTTGTACTTCATCTCCGTCATCCTAAAGAGTGGAAAAATGGAGAGAGGTCAGAAATGAGTAGAGAGGAGTGACCTATGGTTTTATCTTAGTGGTCGTGTCCTACACTCAGCGTGTGCTCTGATACCATCTTGTAGCGACCCGACCTCAGATGGTCAAGTCTCTGTGCTTCTGTGTCATCCCTGGATCGGTAATGCTGACACACACAGTACTCGAAGGATTTATGTAGCAACCTGACCCAAAATCGGTCAAGTCCCTGTGTCTGTACCATCCCAAGATCATGCTGGCACTCACAGTACATTGATGAAATAAACAAAGTTCAATCACACCTGAATTTATTACACGATTCTCATATCGAGTCTTTATTACAATAGAATAAATTCGGCCGAAGGCCAACTCATGAGAAATAAACTAAGTAAAGCTGCGGAAGCGTAGAAGAATAGCGAGTCCATCCGACTCCAAAGGGCAATCGCCAAGCGCGGATCGTAGCCTCACTCGATCGGAATAATCCTCCGCAACATAAGACGTTGCAGCCGTGTAGGTCAGCATTTTGAATATGCTGGCAAGTCATGAAGAGAGAACAATAATAAAATTACTAACACTATATGCACTTTGGCTGTGGGGCTCTAAGTTTCATCATTCTGCGAAAAGCCATTTTTTTCCCTACTACAGTGGACTTGCTTGCAAATACTACAAAATTGTTGGTAGTTATTGAGATGGTTCCGCCAACCAATGTCTCATTCCCAAATTATTAAGTCATAAACCCTCAATTAAATTATTAATTTCAGTGTTGAGATTTCCGACTACTTCCAAGTTCGGAGGCTCAATTTGTCCGTAATCGGGACACGGCTAATCGATTAGATCTTTTCTCTGCAGAGGTTTGCGCACTTTACCCGCAAGAATCGTTCCCTCCTTTTAAGTCTTCGCACTTGAGTGTTTGAAGGCGGGACGAGCAACAGGGGTCTTAGAAGAGTTCCTCTGGGCCACTGCGGTGCCCATCCAATCCTACCGTTCTTCTACATCTCGTAGCACCGTCGGCCAGAGTCACACCTAGGGTCGACCAAGCCAGAGCCCATAATGGCTTGCGGCTGCATGTAAGCTTCCGTCAATGGGGTATCCATCCGTCTCTTCGTGGCTGGGTGAAGCTTTCCGCAAGATGTCATGGCACTTCTCCATGCATCCCGCCAACCACTGGGTTCTCCAGGTGCCCGTCAACCGTCCTCCACCCAAAGAGTGAATTTGAAGTCCATCTTGATCTTGAAGTCATGGGGTTGTCATCATCTTTAAGACTCTCACATCTCCCTTATGAATTCACTCAACCAACCCCGCTCACGAGCATAGCAAAAAGAAACTACTTCGTCCCGGGTCATGGTAACAAGGGGAATTGGTTCATCCTACCTCATGATACTACTCAAGAACATAACTTCAAAATTTCACCTACTGCATGCATGGTGGGGAGGTAATTCTAATGCAATAAAAATCATATGTATTGTAAAGAAACATGATCAATGACTTGCCTTGCTGACGATCTTCGTAAGCTAGGGACTCGTGGTAGCAAGCTTCGCACTCCGGAAATTCTACCGAGGCAAACAATAACCACAATAAGCATACAACATATGATCACTTACATAACAGCATAGTAATATGAAACACACAAAACAAACGAATCAAAACCCAAAGGAAACTCAAAGAAAAACCAAATCAAAGTTTTCCTACTTCAAGCAACAACTAAAAATAGTTTTACATAATAAAAATTTTCTTAACAGAACCTAAGCATGGGTTTATGCTACCTAACAGAAAAGGATTCATCAAGCAACTAGGAGCAAAAAGAATAACTTTAAAATCTATTATAAAACTCCTATTAGGCCTAAAGCAAATTCTAGTAGGAAAAAATAAAATAAAAGTTTTATTTATTATAAATAAAAGTTCATGCTCTAAAGTGACAGAAACTAACCTAGAATAATCTATCACATATGAAAAATAAATTTATTTGCTAACTAAAACAATAGGAAAACAGTAGCTAGTTAATTAATTAAGAATAACATGATTCTGATTAAAACTATTTTTTTATTAATCCTAAAATGCCCAAATAAATTCCTACGGTTAGGTAATGTCAAAACAAAGTTGTGACAAAAAGAATCACTAAAAATAATTTTCCTAACTCACTTTATAGCAGATTTACTATTCTGTCTAAATCTAAAATAAAGCAATTCTAAATAATTTTAACATAGCTAATTATATTTTCTACAGAAACTATAAGAAATCTGCAAACAAACAAAAAAAGAATCACTTAAAAATATTAAGTAGATTAAAAGATATGAATTTTTCAAATCTGAAACTATTCTGTTAAAACAGAAAACGAAAATAAAAGAAAAACAGGCTAATGGGCCTATCTAACGCTTCGGCGTAATATAACTAAAACGGGCCTAGGGTTTAAACGAATCGGCCGGTTCAACTAGAAACCCTAACTAAAAATAAACCGGAACTAACCGGGATAAAACCGGAACTAACCGGTTTATTTGAAATAAACCTACCCCTTCGGGGGGATCTAATCTACACCGTACACCTAGATCCAACGGCGGGGAGGGGTCCGGCGACTTACCGACGGGGTTGGCGGCGACGGTGGCTCGGGGGGCGACGGCGCGGCGTCTCCGGTGGTCGGGGACGTCGGCGGGATCTCCGTGAGGCGCGCGACGAGGTGAGCTCGGGGGTGGGGTCAGGTGAGCTCGGGGTGGCCGGGGTGGGTCGGAACGGAGCTAATGGCGGCGGCGGCGGCTCGGTTGCTCCGGCGAGCGTGTGCGGCGAGAGGGAGGGGTTAGGCGAGGGGGCGAAGGAGGGAACGGGGTCGAGGGGAGGGGTATATATAGGGCGGCCTCGACTTGGGCAAGGGGGCGGATCGGGGGAGGGATTCGCGGCGAATCCCGGATCTGGCGGGATCCGGCGAGCGGCGGCGCGGGCGGGTGGCGTGGGCGAGGGGAAGAGGGAGGTGGGGGCCCGGGTATCGGTGAGAGAGGGAGGGATTCGTTCGGTCGGGCGACCGGTCCGGAGGGTTTTCGGGCGAGGGCGCTGGGCGTAATGGCCACGGGCGCGATTGGGCCGGTGGTGGTCTGCGCGGTGGGCCTCGGCGCTGGCCGGGCTGGGCTGGCTGGCCGGGCGCCTGGGTCCTCCTTTTCTTTTTTTTGAATTTTTAGAGAGAGAGAAAATATGTAAATATAAATATTTTATATAGGACATATATATATCAAAATGATCAGGGGAATATTCCCTATCATTTGAACATTTATCAAGGGGAAAATCCAAACTTTATAAAAATTTATTTTTTTCAAAATTCAAATAAAACTCAAATTTGAATTCAAACCTTTTGGCAATGTTTTTTTTCCTCTGATATTTTTGGAGTGTCATGTTTACTCCTCTCATACCTTTTCTCAAGTATTTATCAGGCATAGTTTTTGAAATGATTTCCACTGCCAAAATTTGAATTCAAATTCCAAAAACTCCAAAAACTTCAGAAACTTCAAATGCCACTCAAATTCAAACAGAATGCATAGATGCTTAGCTATAATTGTAAAACATTCCAAATAGGAAATTTGGGATGTTACAAACCTACCCACCTTAAGATGAATCTCGCCCTCGAGATTCGGGTTGGCTAGCAAATAGGTGCGGGTGGTCTCGAAGGAGGTCTTCTTCTCGCTCCCAGGTGGCTTCCTCTTCGGAGTGGTGACTCCACAGCACCTTGCAAAACTTGATGATCTTGCTGCGGGTGACTCTGTTTGCAGTCTCGAGATTTCGGACGGGTTTCTCCTTATAAGTCGAGATCCTTTGTCGAGCTGTATGGCCTCTAGGGGCACCTTGTGTCTCTCACCGGAATATCGGCCATGTCGGCATGACACTTCTTCAGCTGAGAAACATGGAAGACATCATGAACTCCGGATAATCCTTCCGGCAATTCCAACTTGTAAGCAACTTCTCCACGATGTTCGAGGATTTTGTAGGGTCCAATGAATCGGGGTGCTAACTTTCCTTTGACACCAAACCTCCACGATTCCACGAAGTGGAGACACACGAAGGTATGCTCGGTCTCCCGCTTCGTAAGTTACTTCCTTGCGTTTACTGTCGGCATAACTCTTCTGCCTCGACTGAGCCACCTTGAGCCTATCTCGAATCAGCTTGACTTTCTCTTCGGAATCTCTGATAAGATCGGGAAGAAAAGTTTCGATCTCCAACACCATCCCACAAAGCAATGGTGTTACGCATCTCCTTCCGTAAAGAGCTTCGAAGGGGCCATTTTCAGATCGGTGCAGTAACTGTTGTTGTATGAGAACTCTGCGTCTGACAAATTATCATCCCGGCTAGACCCATAGTCTAGCACACAAGCTCTCAACATGTCCTCCGTAATCTGGTTGACTCTCTCGGTCTGTCCATCACATACGTGGATGGAAAGTCATCTTGAACTCCAGCCTGCACTCCAAAGTTTCATGCAACCGATTCCAAAACTTTGAGGTAAATTGTGTTCCTCTATCCGACACGATACTCCTCGGAACTCCATGCGGACATACGATCCTGGTCATGTATATCTTGGCTAACTTAAGCGCTGGTATAGGTAGTCTTCACGGAATGAAATGAGCTACCTTGGTCAATCGATCAACCACTACCCAGATGGAATCATAACCTGAACGGGTCTGGGTAATCCTGTGATAAAATCCATTCCAAGTTTTTCCCATTTCCACTCGGGAATCGGCAAAGGTTGAAGTAACCCCGCTGGCTTACGATGTTACGCCTTTACTCGTTGACAAACATCGACATCGCTACGTACTCAGCAATATCCTTCTTCATACCTGTCCACCAGAAACTTTCCTTCAAATCCAAATACATCTTGGTGTTACCAGGGTGAATCGAGTACGGTGAATCATGAGCCTCCTGAAGAATTAGCTTTCTGAGTTCGGGATCATTGGGTACATAAATACGATCCTCGTACCATATAGCTCCATATTCATCCTTACGAAACCCTTTAGCTTTTCCTTCATTCATCCTTTTCTTTATCTCATCAATTTCCTTGTCCGACTTCTGGGCTTCACGAATCCTTTCGGCCAAAGTGGACTGAACTTCCAGAGCTGCAACATATCCTCTCGGAACTATCTCTAGTCGGAGATCTCTGAGGCCATCGACTAACTCCTGAGGTAATCCTCCCGCTATAAGAGTATTCACATAACTCTTACGGCTCAAAGCATCTGCTACAACATTAGCCTTTCCTGGGTGGTAATGCAATCTCATGTCGTAGTCCTTGATTAACTCTAGCCATCTCCTCTGCCTGAGGTTCAACTCTTTCTGCGTGAAAATGTACTTTAAGCTCTTATGATCTGTGTAAACATCACAACTATTTCCGATAAGAAAATGTCTCCAGGTCTTGAGTGCATGTACTACGGCTGCTAACTCCAAATCATGTGTGGCATAATTCATCTCGTGAGGTCGTAGCTGTCTGGAGGTATAAGCTACAACTTTTCCTTCCTGCATGAGTACTCCTCCGAGTCCTTGACGAGAAGTGTCACAATATACCTGGTAATCCTTGTGTATGTCCGGCAAAATCAGTACTAGGGCTGTAACCAGACGTTTCTTCAATTCCTGAAAACTGGCTTCACAATCCTCGGTCCAAATGTACTTGGCTTCCTTCTTCAACAGCTCAGTCATGGGCTTGGCAATCTTCGAGAAATTCTCAATAAACCTCCAATAATATCCTGCGAGTCCGAGAAAATCATGGATCTCCTTGATCGAGGTGGGTGATCGCCAATCGGTGATCGATTCAACCTTGGCGGGTCAATCGCTATTCCTTCTCCTGAAATAACATGTCCGAGGAATCCGACTTCCTTCAGCCAAAATTCACATTTGCTGAACTTGGCATACAATCGATGTTCTCGGAGTTTCTCGAACTAGACGCAAATGTTCCTTATGCTCTTCCTCGCTCTTGGAGAAAATCGGTATATCATCGATGAACACCACGCAAAACTTGTCCAGATATTCCATAAATACCTTGTTCATCAAATTCATGAAGTATGCAGGGCATTAGTCAATCCAAATGACATGACGGTATACTCATATAAACCATACCGTGGTGAATGCTGTTTTGGGTATATCCTTTTCACGGATCTTCAATCGATGATACCTCGATCAAGATCGATCTTGGATAATACCTTTGCTCCAACTATCTGATCAAACAGGTCATTAATCATTGGCAGAGGGTACTTGTTCTTGATGGTCACGTCGTTCAACGAACGATAATCCACAACCATTCTCAGGCTTCCATTCTTCTTCTCTACCAAAAGAACTGGGGCTCCCCAAGGTGATGAGCTTGGCCGAATATATCCTTTCTCCAATAGCTCATTAATTTGATTCTTGATCTCTTTCAAATCATTCGGGGGCATCCGATAGGGTCTCTTGGATATTGGGGCTGTGCTGGGCAATAACTCAATCAGAAATTCAATGTCTCCGTCGGTGGCATTCACGGTAATTCCTCCGGAAACACATCGGGAAAATCTTGCACCATCGGCACTTCCTCTGAACAACTCCCGTGAGGGAATTCACCGATTCTTCATCCGGCTATGTCCGGATACATACTTGATCCTCTTCTCGCCCGGTGGTGAGCGTAATCGACTTATGGGCATGCCTATGTTTCCTTCAAACGTCGTCAACCAATCCATGCCTAGGATTACATCCAAGGTCTGGGTTTCCAATACTATGAGGTCTGCGGGGAATTTATGGTTTCCGGTGTTGAGGGTTGCATGACAGCCTAAACCTGCCATCATTTCTCCTCCTGCGGAACTGACGCGAAGGGGGCTTCTAAGGGTTTTAGTGGGCAACCCGTACATTTCCACAACTACCCTTGATAAGAATGAATCCGTTGCACCATAAACAAAGAGTACCAATCTGAACGTGAATTCAATAAAACTTACCAACCACGATTGTCGGCTGATCATAGACGTCCTCCACGTCAATGTGGTTCACCCGAGCGCGAGGAAAAGGGTTGGGCTTCTTTGCTGAGCTTCCATTGCCGCTTCCATTCCTCTGCTTGGCCTCCGGCAGCCGGTGGCATAGTGCCCTGTTTTCTCGCACTTGAAGCAGTGATGTGACTCAGATCTTTACGAGCCAAGGCGATCTTTGGTTGCCATTGCTGCTTCCATTGCCATTGCTCGACTTGTTGTCCTGGTTGCGGTTGTTCCCATTCCTCCATGGTTATGTCCTCCATGATTATGATGGGTATGCCCTCCCGAGTATGGGGCATAACGGGCTTCTCTGAGCTCTGAGTTGTACTTCCCTGGTTGGACTTCCGCTATGGCTATCAATCTGCTGCTGCTTGCCTTCAAGTATGGTGGCCTTGTCTACCAGCTCACGGTAGTTGGTGAAGGTAGCCATCATTAGCTGCATACCCAGCTCGTCATTGAGTCCCTCGAGAAACTTCTCCCGCTTATGCGGCATCTGTGGCCACATCATCCGGGGCATAGCGAGCTAACTTGCTGAACTCATCCACGCATCGCCCCACAAGACGGTTCCCGGGCGTAAGTTGCGGAACTCACGCTTCTTGAGACTCATGGCTCCAGCTGAAACATGAGCGGTGCGGAAGGCTGCTGGAACTGATCCCACGTGATGGTGCCGATGGGATAAGTGGCGGTGTAGTTCTCCCACCAAGAAGCTGCAGGTCCATCAAGTTGATGTGCGGCAAAGCGCACCTTCTCTCGCATCAGTGCATCCAACGGTGACTAACTCTCTTCCGACCTTGCGGAGCCAATCATCGGCCACAATCGGCTCAAGGTGCTAGAGAACAACTGGCGGATTCAGCCTTAGGAATCGAGTCAAGTTGTCAACAGGGGTGGTGGCGGTGGATTGTTGTTGTTGTTGTTACGATTACGAATGAGCATCCGCATGAGGGCATTCTGCCGCTGAATCACCTGGGTGAGCTCCGGCGGAAGTTGAGACCGGGTCACGTCTCGGAGGCATCTGGTGTTTTGGAGTGGATGAGAAAATTAGAATAGAATAAGGGTCTAATGAGAAAATATCACTACCCATATGAATGCACAATCATAATCACACCAATCATTTATTCATTCCACTCAAACATGGTTCAATCTCGATTACAAAATAACTCACGACTAATCGAAAATAACGGCCTAAGCGATCGACGGAAAATAAAATAACATGGTGGTCGGCTAAATGTCTTCATCAATAATCCTTGCGTCCTCTGGTGCGATGTCCTCCGGTGTGGCGTCCTCTGATGCGGCGCCTCCTCTTGCGGCTTTCTCCAGTGGAACTCCCTTCATAATCCCGATCATTGCTCACGAGAGGTCCGTCATCTCCACTCGGAAAAAGGTCCTCTCCCAAGTCCATCTTTTCCTCTAACGCGACAACCTTCATTTTCAGGTCGTCGACTCTCTCCATGAAGTCCGCGATTTTTTCCTCATGGTTAAGGAAGTCTGCGTGTGCCTTCTCTTCCAGTTCCAGTTCACGGAACAACAGCCTCCTGTGTACCTTCGAGTTACGGCGAGTCTGGATCTCCTGCTTCTGAGGAGACACTCCAAGTCTTGGACATACGAGAGAATGGAGTCGTCCTCACGGTACGGATGATATCTCCATTCCTTGCTCTGCGAGAAACCATGGCGAGGTCGATGGATCGAGCTCGGCCTATACTCTTCTCGGAGATGTCCAAGTGCACGATAAATCGCCATGTCTCTTCCGAGGATCCAGTTGAAGTCGGTAAACTCAAAGTCAATAGGCTCTGTATGTCCTTGAAGGTTCTCCTGGAATGTGCACCTCGATCCTCATGGCGGGTATCCGTCGGAAGTGCATTGGTAGGCTTCCCGGTGATCGAGGGCGAGCAATCTTCAGCTTCTTCACGATCTGGACCAGCTTCTGCCGAAGGGCATCGTCTCATCTGGCCGCAAAACTTCGTAGCAAAACTGGGTGAACTTCGTGCCATCTAAAATGTTGAAAATCGGAGAAAAGTCAGAAATGAACAGGGGAGAATTACGGAATGATAAGGATATAAAATAAATAGTCTCTTCCTATGGCTTTCCGATCCTAGGGGCTACGTCCTACGATCAGCGTGTGCTCTGATACCATCTCTGTAGCGACCTGACCCAAAATCGGTCAAGTCCCTGTGTCTGTACCATCCCAAGATCATGCTGGCACTCACAATACATTGATGAAATAAACAAAGTTCAATCACACCTGAATTTATTACACGATTCTCATATCGAGTCTTTATTACAATAGAATAAATTCGGCCGAAGGCCAACTCATGAGAAATAAACTAAGTAAAGCTACGGGCGTAGAAGAATAGCGAGTCCATCCGACTCCAAAGGGCAATCGCCAAGCGCCGGATCGTAGCCTCACTCCGATCGAATAATCCTCCGCAACATAAGACGCGTTGCAGCCGTGTAGGTCAGCATTTTGAATATGCTGGCAAGTCATGAAGAGAGAACAATAATAAAATTACTAACACTATATGCAATTTGGCTGTGGGGCTCTAAGTTTCATCATTTTGCGAAAAGCCATTTTTTTCCCTACTACACTGGACTTGCTTGCAAATACTACAAAATTGTTGGTAGTTATTGAGATGGTTCCGCCAACCAATGTCTCATTCCCAAATTATTAAGTCATAACCCCTCAATTAAATTATTAATTTCAGTGTTGAGATTTCGAATACTTCCAAGTTCCAGAGGCTCAATTTGTCCGTAATCGGGGACACGGCTAATCGATTAGATCTTTTCTCTGCAGAGGTTTGCGACTTTACCCGCAAGAATCGTTCCCTCCTTTTAAGTCTTCGTGACTTCAGAGTGTTTGAAGACGGGACGAACGAAACAGGGTCTTCCGAAGATTTCCTCTGGTCCACTGCCGGTGCCCATCCAATCCTACCGTTCTTCTACATCTCGTAGCACCGTCCGACCAGAGTCACACCTAGGGTCGACCAAGCCAGAGCCCATAATGGCTTGCGGCTGCACAGGTAAGCTTCCGGTCAATGGGGTATCCATCCCTCTCTTCGTGGCTGGGTGAAGCTTTCCGCAAGATGTCATGGCGCTTCTCCATGCATCCCGGCCAACCACTGGATTCTCCAGTGGTGCCCGTCACAAATCCTCCACCCAGTAGTGAATTTTGAAGTCCATCTTGATCTTGAAGTCATGGGGTTGTCATCATCTTTAAGACTCTCACATCTCCCTTATGAATTCACTCAACCACCCCCGTCTACGAGCATATCAAAATAAACTACTTCGTCCCGGGTCATGGTAACAAGGGGAAATTGGTTCATCCTACCTCATGATACTACTCAAGAACATAACTTCAAAATTTCACCTACTGCATGCATGGTGGGGAGGTAATTCTAATGCAATAAAAATCATAGGTATTGTAAAGAAACATGATCAATGACTTGCCTTGCTGACGATCTTCGTAAGCTAGGGACTCGTGGTAGCAAGCTTCGCACTCCGGAAATTCTACCGAGGCAAACAATAACCACAATAAGCATACAACATATGATCACCTTACATAACAGCATAGTAATATGAAACACACAAAACAAACGAATCAAAACCCAAAGGAAACTCAAAGAAAAACCAAATCAAAGTTTTCCTACTTCAAGCAACAACTAAAAATAGTTTTACATAATAAAAAAATTCTTAACAGAACCTAAGCATGGGTTTATGCTACCTAACAGAAAAGGATTCATCAAGCAACTAGGAGCAAAAAGAATCACTTTAAAATCTATTATAAAACTCCTATTAGGCCTAAAGCAAATTCTAGTAGGAAAAAAATAAAATAAAAGTTTTATTTATTATAAATAAAAGTTCATGCTCTAAAGTGACAGAAACTAACCTAGAATAATCTATCACATATGAAAAATAAATTTATTTGCTAACTAAAACAATAGGAAAACAGTAGCTAGTTAATTAATTAAGAATAACATGATTCTGATTAAAACTATTTTTTATTAATCCTAAAATGCCCAAATAAATTCCTACGGTTAGGTAATATCAAAACAAAGTTGTGACAAAAAGAATCACTAAAAAATAATTTTCCTAACTCACTTTATAGCAGATTTACTATTCTGTCTAAATCTAAAATAAAGAAATTCTAAATAATTTGAACATAGCTAATTATATTTTCTTCAGAAACTATAAGAAATTTGCAAACCAACAAAAAAAGAATCACTTAAAAATATTAAGCAGATTAAAAGATATGAATTTTTCAAATCTGAAACTATTCTGTTAAAACAGAAGACGAAAATAAAAGAAAAACGGGCTAATGGGCCTATCTAACGCTTCGGCGTAATATAACTAAAACGGGCCTAGGGTTTAAACGAATCGGCCGGTTCAACTAAAAACCCTAACTAAAAATAAACCGGAACTAACCGGGATAAAACCAGAACTAACCGGTTTATTTGAAATAAACCTACCCCTTCGGGGGGATCTAATCTACACCGTACACCTAGATCCAACGGCGGGGAGGGGTCCGGCGACTTACCGACGGGGTCGACGGCGACGGCGGCTCGGGCGGCGACGGCGCGGCGGCTCCGGTGGTCGGGGACGTCGGCGGGGATCTCCGGCGGGCGCGGCGCGACGAGGTGAGCTCGGGGGTGGGGTCAGGTGAGCTCGGGGTGGCCGGGGTGGGTCGGAGGTGAGCTAAGGGCGGCGGCGGCGGCTCGGTTGCTCACAGCGTGTCTGTGAGAGGAGGGTTAGGCGAGGGGGCGAAGGAGGGAACGGGGTCGAGGGGAGGGGTATATATAGGGCGGCCTCGACTTGGGCAAGGGGGCGGATCGTGGGAGGGATTCGCGGCGAATCCCGGATCCGGCGGGATCCGGCGAGCGGCGGCGCGGGCGGGTTGCGTGGGCGAGGGGAAGAGGGAGGTGGGGCCCGGGTGTCGGTGAGAGAGGAGAGAGGGGATCGGGCGGGCGACCGGTCCGGAGGGTTTTCGGGCGAGGGCGCTGGGCGTGGGCCGGCTGGTGGCTGCGCCTGGTGGGCCTCGGCGCTGGCTGGGCCGGGGCTGGCCTGGCTGGCGCCTGGGTCCTCCTTTTCTTTTCTTTTTTTTGAATTTTTAGAGAGAGAGAAAAATATATAAATATAAATATTTTATATAGGACATATATATATCAAAATGATCAGGGGAATATTCCCTATCATTTGAACATTTATCCAGGGGAAAAATCCAAACTTTATAAAAATTTATTTTTTTCAAAATTCAAATGAAACTCAAATTTGAATTCAAACCTTTTGGCAATGTTTTTTTCCTCTGATATTTTTGGAGTGTCATGTTTACTCCTCTCATACTTTTTCTCAAGTATTTATCAGGCATAGTTTTTGAAATGATTTCCACTGCCAAAATTTGAATTCAAATTCCAACAACTCCAAAAACTTCAGAAACTTCAAATGCCACTCAAATTCAAACAGAATGCATAGATGCTTAGCTATAATTGTAAAACATTCCAAATAGGAAATTTGGGATGTTACAATTTATAACAGAGTAGCAATCACACACTTATTACACCGAAGGTCTCAAAAGAGAACTTATTACAATAATATGGCTGAAGGCCATCTAATGCGATAACAATGAAGTCTTGGAAGGTAAAGTGAGTCCATCAACTCCAACGGCATAACTGAGCTGCACGGCAACGACCTACAATCCTTACTCCTCATCTGAAAAGTCTGCAACATAATACGTTGCAGCCCGAGAACGGGTCAAGACATGGAATATCTTTGGCAATGTAACACATAGAGTAATGAAGGAATAAACTATACTACATGCATATATGGCTGGTGGAAAGCTCTATGGTTACAGTTTTGCTAAAAGCCAATTTTTCCCTACATCAAAGGAATAAATTTCATTTAACTATCATGGTGGTTGAAACATCATTGAGAAGGTGTAACCCCAACTCAATGATCCCAATTAAAGTGATTAACAACCCAGCAAAATTAGTTAAGAGTGATGAGATACATGTGAATACTCAAGTACTAGATACTCGTAATCGTCCATAACCGGGGACACGGCTAACCTTGTTTAGTTTGTACACTCTGCAGATGTTTGCGCACTTTTCCCATCAAGACTCGATCGCCTCCGTTGGTTTCTCTCACTGCATGGTGTTTGAGAGACGGATGACTGAGACACAGTCTTTCAGAAACATTAACTCTCTACTCCGGATAGATCATACCAAACCTATAAAACCCACTACCTGCTAACCTACCTCTTCGAGAGCTTCACGTAACTTACTCAACTATGCTAGAGCCCATAATAGCTTGTGGCTGCACACGGAAGTTTCTAGCATGAATAATCTCAGTTCCCTTTGAGCCTGGGTGGCGGTCCATAGGAAGATCACACGGGTACCCCGGGATTTCCAAGAAAAACAGACTACACCGTGTTCCCTGTGTGCCTCAATCCACCCAGATGTGTATTTAAGTTGCCACCTTAAAGTAAACCATTAATTTACAATCTCACATCTGTCATGAATATCTCTCAAACCCAAACCACGTTCACTGAGCATAGCATGGCAATATAAGCATAACGTAGAAGTAACTCCCAAGGGTTTGATAGTAACAGGCAATAGGTTCCTACCTCATCATCTACTTCCCAACCCACAATTTAATGACATCCTAATCATGCAATGTTGGAGGGTTGAGCTAATGCATAAAAACTGGGTATGAAAAGATATGATCAAGTGTTACTTGCCTTGTCGACGATCCGTGAATCCTAGAGACTCGAGTAACACGCTTCGCACTCGGGAATTCTATCGTAATCAAACAATACATACATAAGTAAACAAGCAAAGATGCACAAACGAAACTTGAACTAAAGAGGTTGACCGGAGAGTTCAACTTAAGAACTCCGGTTTGCAAAAAGAATCAAACCAAACGAAACAACGAAACTCAAACGGCGAGAAAAACAAGTCCGTTTACTAATCTGAACTAGGGTCAAATTTTACAGAGATAAAAACTGGTTTAATTTGATTATTCGGAAAGAGGGTTTCGAGATGAAACTCCAGGCGCTTGAATCACCTGATTCCGATAAACGAGCGAAAAGATAAACAGGTTTGAAAATTGGATCAGAAATCACGATCAGAATAACCGCGGAATAAATCCAATAAAAGAAAAGCGACGAACTGCTAAACGAACGAACGTTCGTTAACAGAACCTAAACAGTGAACACGTTCATTAGAAAGAACGGATGAACGGACGTTCGCTAAATAAATAAACCGACGAAATAAACCGATCTATATAAAAAACGATCTAGGGTTTTATAAAAAAACCCGAAGGGTTTTCTTAAAAAAACAAACCGGCGGCGGGGTCGGGTACCTCCGGCGGGGCGCGTCCGGCGGGGCGGGCGGCTCGTGGCTCCGGGTGGGGCGGGGTCGAGGGGCGGGCGGGCTCGGCGAGGGGCGGGCGAGGCGGCGGCTCGGCGAGAGGCGGGCGGGCTCGGGTGGTGGCGGGTGGTCCCTCGGCGTCCGTGCAAGACGGCAGCAAGGGGAAGGCGGCATGAAGGGCCGGGCTCAGCCTGGTTGGGCCTTCGCCCCAAGGTCCATTTTTTTTTAAACATTCCGCCGAAAGAAAAATTCCTAGAAAAATAAATAAAAATCTAAAAATTCCAAAACAAGTTTTCTCCGTCTAAATAAAATATTTAGAACTAGATGAACTTTTCTTGGCCCCTAAAATGCAACTTTTTAAAGCGTGCAAATTTTTCTAGGGCAAATAAAATCCAAATAAAATCAAATAAAATCCCAAAAATGATTTTAACATTTTTCCTCCGTTATTTCAATTATTTTGGAGAAGTCATATTATCTCCCCTCATTGTTTTTAAATTGAAATAATTTTTCCGGAGAGAAAAATAATTAAAATCCAATATCCTCGTCTTTCATTATTTGATAAAATTCAAATATGAAAATTGAAAAATCCCCAACTCTCTCCGAGGGTCCTTGAGTTGCTTAGGATTTTCGAGGATGGTAAACGAGAATGCAAATAAATATGATATGCATGGATGACCTATGTATAACATGCCAAATTGAAAATTTGGGATGTTACAATAAGCCTTGCAAGCAATGTGACTAATGAGTTAGTTGCGGGATGATGTATTACGTAACGAGTAAAGAGACTTGCCGGTAACGATATTGAACTAGGTGTTGAGATACCGACGATAGAATCTCGGGCAAGTAACATACCGATAACAAAGGGAACAACGTATGTTGTTATGCGGTTTGACCGATAAAGATCTTCGTAGAATATGTCGGAGCCAATATGAGCATCCAGATTCCGCTATTGGTTATTAACCGGAGATGTGTCTCGGTCATGTCTACATAGTTCTCGAACCCGTAGGGTCCGCACGCTTAAAGTTCGATGACGGTTATATTATGAGTTTATGAGTTTTGATGTACCGAAGGAGTTCGGAGTCTCGGATGAGATCGGGGACATGACGAGGAGTCTCGAAATGGTCAAGACGTAAAGATCAATATATTGGACGACTATATTTGGACTTCGGAAATGTTTCGAGTGATTCGGGTATTTTTCGGAGTACCGAAGAGTTACGGGAATTCGCCGGGGAGTATATGGGCCTTATTGGGCCATACAGGAATAGAGGAGAGAGGCCAAAAGGAAGGAGGCCTGCGCCCCTTTGGTCCGAATTGGACAAGGGGTGCAGCCCCTTTTCCTTCTCCTCTCCTCCTCTTTCCTTCTCTCCTACTCCAACAAGGAAAGGAGGAGTCCTACTCCCGGTGGGAGTAGGACTCCCTTGGCGCCCTCCTCCTTGGCCGGCCGCCTCCCCCCTTGCTCCTTTATATACGGGGGCTGGGGGCACCCCATGGACACAACAATTGATCTCTTGATCTCTTAGCCGTGTGTGGTGCCCCCTCCACCATAATCCACCTCGATAATATCGTAGCGGTGCTTAGGCGAAGCCCTGCGTCAGTAGAACATCATCATCGTCACCATGCCGTCGTGCTGACAGAACTCTCCCTCAAAGCTCGGCTAGATCGGAGTTCGAGGGACGTCATCGAGCTGAACGTGTGCTGAACTCGGAGGTGCCATGCGTTCGGTAATTGATCGGTCAGATCGTGAAGACGTACGACTACATCAACCGCGTTGTGCTAACGCTTCCGCTTTCGGTCTACGAGGGTACGTAGAAAACACTCTCCCTTCTCGCTGCTATGCATCACCATGATCTTGCGTGTGCATTGGAAATTTTTTTGAAATTACCACGTTCCCCAACAGTGGCATCCGAGCCTGGTTTTATGCGTTGATGTTATATGCACGAGTAGAACACAAGTGAGTTGTGGGCGATACAAGTCATACTGCTTACCGGCATGTCATACTTTGGTTCGGTGGTATTGTTGGATGAAGCGGCCCGGACCGACATTACGCATACGCTTACGCGAGACTGGTTCTACCGACGTGCTTTGCATACAGGTGGCTGGCGGGTGTCAGTTTCTCCAACTTTAGTTGAACCGAGTGTGGCTACGTCCGGTCCTTGCGATGGTTAAAACAACACCAAATTTACAAACTATCGTTGTGGTTTTGATGCGTAGGTAAGAACAGTTCTTGCTAAGCCCGTAGCAGCCACGTAAAACTTGCAACAACAAAGTAGAGGACGTCTAACTTGTTTTTGCAGGGCATGTTGTGATGTGATATGGTCAAGACGTGATGAGATATAAGTTGTTGTACGAGATGATCATGTTTTGTTGAAGTTATTGGCAACTGGCAAAATCCTTATGGTTGTCTCTCTATTGCATAAGATGCAAGCGCCAAATAATTGCTTTACTTTATCGTTATGCGATAGCAATAGTTGCAAGAGCAATTGTTGGCGAGACGACCATGTGACGACACATTGATATAGATCAAGATGATGGAGATCATGGTGTCATGCCAGTGACGATGGAGATCATGACGATGCTTTGGAGATGGAGATCAAAGGCACAAGATGATGATGGCCATATCATGTCACATATTTTGATTGCATGTGATGTTTATCTTTTATA
Source organism: Aegilops bicornis (assembly GCA_021605145.1). Classification (NCBI taxonomy): domain Eukaryota; kingdom Viridiplantae; phylum Streptophyta; class Magnoliopsida; order Poales; family Poaceae; genus Aegilops; species Aegilops bicornis. Next base: position 672,947,654 of record CM038673.1, on the reverse strand, counting down.
CATCTTATTTTGCTTAGTTCGGCGGTAGCTTTATAAGATGATCTCTCACTAAATTATCAAGGTATAAGTGTTCTCCCTGAGTATGCACTGTTGCGAAAGTTCTTCGTGCTGAGACACCACGTGATGATCAGGTGTGACAGGCTCTACGTTCAAATACAATGGGTGCAAAACAGTTGCACACGCGGAATACTCAGGTTAAGCTTGTTGGGGAACGTAGCAGAAATTCAAAAAATTTCCTACGTGTCACCAAGATCTATCTATGGAGAAACCAGCAACGAAGGGAAGGAGAGTGCATCTACATACCCTTGTAGATCGCTAAGCGGAAGCGTTCAAGAGAACGGGGTTGAAGGAGTCAGATTGTCGTGATCCAAATCACCGGAGATCCTAGTGCCGAACGGACGGCACCTCCGCGTTCAACACACGTACAACCCGGTGACGTCTCCCACGCCTTGATCCAGCAAGGAGAGAGGGAGAGGTTGAGGAAGACTCCGTCCAGCAGCAACACAACGGCGTGGTGGTGATGGAGGAGCGTGGCAATCCAGCAGGGCTTCGCCAAGCACCACGGGAGAGGAGGAGGAGGAGATGCAGGGCTGCGCCAATAGAGGGAGAAACTCATGTATTGGGCAGCCCCCAAGCCTCAAGTATTTATAGGGGGAGGGGAGGGGGCTGCGCCCCTCTAGGGTTCCCTCCCCAAGGGTGGCGGCAGCCCCAGATCCCATCTGGGAGGCGGCCAGAGGGGGAGAGAGGGGAGGCGCGCCTGGGTGGGCCTTAGGGCCCATCTGCCCTAGGGTTTGCCCTCCCACTCTTCTGCGCCTTTGGGCCCCTTGTGGGGGGCACACCAGCCCACAGGGCTGGTACCTCCCACACTTGGCCCACGCAGCCCTCCCGGGGTTGGTGGCCCCACTTGGTGGACCCTCGGGACCCTCCGGTGGTCCCAGACGTTACCGGAAAAACCCGAAACTTTTCCGGTGACCAAAACAGGACTTCCCATATATAAATCTTTACCTCCGGACCATTCCGGAACTCCTCGTGACGTTCGGGATCTCATCCGGGACTCCGAACAACATTCGGTAACCACATACAAACTTCCTTTATAACCCTAGCGTCATCGAACCTTAAGTGTGTAGACCCTACGGGTTCGGGAGACATATAGACATAACCGAGACGTTCTCCGGTCAATAACCAACAGCGGGATCTAGATACCCATGTTGGCTCCCACATGTTCCACGATGATCTCATCGGATGAACCACGATGTCAAGGACTCAATCGATCCCGTATACAATTCCCTTTGTCTAGAGGTATTGTACTTGCCCGAGATTCGATCGTCGGTATCCCGATACCTTGTTCAATATCGTTACCGGCAAGTCTTTTTACTCGTTCCATAACACATCATCCCGTGATCAACCCCTTGGTCACATTGTGCACACATTATGATGATGTCCTACCGAGTGGGCCCAGAGATACCTCTCCGTTTACACGGAGTGACAAATCCAGCCTCGATTCGTGCCAACCCAATGACACTTTCGGAGATACCTGTAGTGCACCTTTATAGTCACCCGATTGCCAGTGACGCTTTGGTACACCCAAAGCATTCCCTACGGTATCCGGAGTTGCACAATCTAATGGTCTAAGGAAATGATACTTGACATTAGAAAAGCTTTAGCATACGAACTACGATCTTTGTGCTAGGCTTAGGATTGGGTCTTGTCCATCACATCATTCTCCTAATGATGTGATCCCGTTATCAATGACATCCAATGTCCATGGTCAGGAAACCGTAACCATCTATTGATCAACGAGCTAGTCAACTAGAGGCTTACTAGGGACATGGTGTTGTCTATGTACCCACACATGTATCTGAGTTTCCTATCAATACAATTATAGCATGGATAATAAACGATTATCGTGAACAAGGAAATATAATAATAACTAATTTATTATTGCCTCTAGGGCATATTTCCAACAAAACTTGACAAGCCTAGCATATAACAGATATGGCCTCGGAACACGGAGACCGAAAGGTCGAGCGTGAATCATATAGTATGATCAACATAGTGATGTTCACCATTGAAACTACTCCATCTCACATGATGATCGGACATGGTTTAGTTGATTTGGATCACGTGATCATTTAGAGGATTAGAGGGATGTCTATCTAAGTGAGAGTTCTTAAGTAATATGATTAATTGAACTTTAATTTATCATGAACTTAGTCCTGGTAGTATTAGCATATCTATGTTGTAGATCAATAGCTCACGTTGTTGCTCCCCATTTATATTTTGATATGTTCCTAGAGAAAAATAAGTTGAAAAATGTTAGTAGCAATGATGCGGCCTTGGTCCATGATCCGAGGATTTTCCTCATTGCTGCACAGAAGAATTATGTCCTTGATGCACCGCTAGGTGACAGAACTATTGCAAGAGCAGATGCAGACGTTATGAACGTTTTAACAAAGCTCAGTATGATGACTACTTGATAGTTTAGTGCACCATGCTTTATGGCTTAGAACCAGGACTTCAAAATTACTTTGAACGCCACAGAACATATAAGGTGTTCCAAGAGTTGAAATTGGTATTTCATACACATGCCCGTGTCGAGAGGTATGAGACCTCTGGCAGTACTTTTCCTACAAGATGGAGGAGAATAGCTCAACCAGTGAGCATGTGCTCAGATTGTCTGGGTACTACAATTGCTTGAATCAAGTGGGAGTTAATCTTCCAGATAAGATAGTAATTGACAGAGTTCTCTAGTCACTATCACCAAGTTACTAGAACTTCATGATGAACTATAATATGCAAGGGATAACGGAAATGATTCCCAAGCTCTTCGTGATGCTGAAATCAACGAAGGTAGAAATCAAGAAAAGCATCAAGTGCTGATGGTTGACAAGACCATGAGTTTCAAGAAAAAGGGGCAAAGGGAAGAAGGGGAACTTCAAGAAGAACGGCAAGCAAGTTGCTGCTCAAGTGAAGAAGCCCAAGTCTAGACCTAAGCCTGAAACTAAGTGCTTCTACCGCAAAGGACTGGTCATCGAAGCGGCTACCCCAAGTATTTGGCGGATAAGAAGGATGGCAAAGTGAACAAAGGTATATTTGATATACATGTTATTGATGTACTTTACTAGTGTTTATAGAAACCCCTCAGTATTTAATACTAGTTCAGTTGCTAAGATTAGTAACTCGAAACGGGAGTTGCAGAATAAACAGAGACTAGTTAAGGGTGAAGTGACGATGTGTGTTGGAAGTGATTCCAAGATTGATATGATCATCATTGCAGACTCCCTATACTTTCGGCATTAGTATTGAACCTTAATAAGTGTTATTTGGTGTTTGCGTTGAGCATGAATATGATTTGATCATGTTTATTGCAATACGATTATTCATTTAAGTTAGAGAACAATTGTTGTTCTGTTTACATGAATAAAAACCTTCTATGGTCATACACACCAACGAAATTGGTTTGTTGGATCTCGATCGCAGTGATACACATATTCATAATATTGAAGCCAAAAGATGCAAAGTTAATAATGATAGTGCAACTTATTTGTGGCACTGCCGTTTAGGTCATATTGGTGTAAAGCGCATGAAGAAACTCCATGCTGATGGGATTTTGGAATCACTTGATGCTTGCGAACCATGCCTTATGGGCAAGATGACTGAAACTCCGTTCTCCGGAACAATGGAGCGAGCAACAGATTTGTTGGAAATAATACATACTGATGTATGCAGTCCGATGAGTGTTGATGCTCGCGACAGGTATCATTATTTTCTGACATTCACAAATGATTTGAGCAGATATGGGTATATCTACTTGATGAAACATAAGTCTGAGACAGTTGAAAGGTTCAAAGAATTTCAGAGTGAAGTGGAAAATCATCGTAATAAGAAAATAAAGTTTCTACGATCTGATCGTGGAGATGAATATTTGAAGTTACGAGTTTGGCCTTCAGTTAAAACAATGTGGAATAGTTTCACAAACTCATGCCACCTGGAACACCACAGTGTAATGGGTGTGTCCGAACATCATAACTGCATTTTATTAGATATGGTGCGATCTATGATGTCTCTTACCGATTTACCACTATCATTTTGGGATTATGCATTAGAGACAGCTGCATTCACATTAAATAGGGCACCATCTAAATCCGTTGAGATGACACCGTATGAACTATGGTTTAGCAATAAACCTAAGCTGTCGTTTCTTAAAGTTTGGAGCTGTGATGCTTATGTGAAAAAGTTTCATCCCGATAAGCTCGAACCCAAATCGGAGAAATGCGTCTTCATAGGATACCCAAAGGAGACTGTTGGGTACACCTTCTATCACAGATCCGAAGGCAAATTCGTTGCTAAGAATGGATCCTTTCTAGAGAAGGAGTTTCTCTCGAAAGAAGTGAGTGGGAGGAAAGTAGAACTTGATGAGGTAACCGTACCTGCTCCCTTATTGGAAAGTAGTTCATCACAGAAATCGGTTCCTGTGACGTCTATACCAATTAGTGAGGAAGTTAATGATTATGATCATGAAACTTCAGATCAAGTTGTTACTGAACCTCATAGGTCAACCAGAGTAAGATCCGCACCAGAGTGGTACGGTAATCCTATTTTGGAGTTCATGTTGCTTGACCATGACGAACCTACGAACTATGAGGAAGCGATGGTGAGCCCAGATTCGGCAAAATGGCTTGAGGCCATGAAATCTGAGATGGGATCCATGTATGAGAACAAAGTGTGGACTTTGGTTGAATTGACCGATGATCGGCAAGCAATTGAGAATAAATGGATCTTCAAGAAGAAGACTGACGCTGACGGTAATGTTACTGTCTACAAAGCTCGACTTGTCACGAAAGGTTTTCGACAAGTTCAAGGGATTGACTACGATGAGACCTTCTCACCCTTAGCAATGCTTAAGTCTGTCCGAATCATGTTAGCAATTGCCGCATTTTATGAAATCTGGCAAATGGATAAACAAAACTGCATTCCTTAATGGATTTATTAAAGAAGAGTTGTATATGATGCAACCAGAAGGTTTTGTCAATCCTAAAGGTGCTAACAAAATATGCAAGCTCCAGTGATCCATCTATGGACTGGTGCAAGCATCTCGGAGTTGGAATATACGCTTTGATGAGTTGATCAAAGCATATAGTTTTATACAGACTTGCGGTGAAGCCTGTATTTACAAGAAAGTGAGTGGGAGCACTACAACATTTATGATAAGTATATGTGAATGACATATTGTTGATCGGAAATAATGTAGAATTATTCTGCAAAGCATAAAGGAGTGTTTGAAAGGAGTTTTTTCAAAGAAAGACCTCGGTGAAGCTGCTTACATATTGAGCATCAAGATCTATAGAGATAGATCAAAACGCTTGATAAGTTTTTTCAATGAGTACATACCTTGACAAGATTTTGAAGTAGTTCAAAATGGAACAGTCAAAGAAAGAGTTTCTTGCCTGTGTTACAAGGTGTGAAATTGAGTAAAACTCAAAACCCGACCACGGCAGAAGATAGAAAGAGAATGAAAGTCATTCCCTATGCCTCAGCCATAGCTTCTATAAAGTATGCCATGCTGTGTACCGGATCTATTGCATACCCTACCACTAAGTTTGGAAAGGGAGTGCAATAGTGATCTAGGAGTAGATCAATGGACAGCGGTCAAAATTATCCTTAGTGGAATAAGGATATGTTTCTTGATTATGGAAGTGACAAAAGGTTCGTCGTAAAGGGTTACGTCGATGCAAGTTTTGACACTAATCTAGATGACTCTACGTCTCGGTCTAGATACATATTGAAAGTGGGAGCAATTAGCTAGAGTAGCTCCGTGCAGAGCATTGTAGACATAGAAATTTGCAAAATACTTACGGATCTGAATGTGACAGACCCGTTGACTAAAATTATCTCACAAGAAAAACATGATCACACCTTAGTACTCTTTGAGTGTTAATGATATAGCGATGTGAACTAGATTACTGACTCTAGTAAACCCTTTGGGTGTTGGTCACATGTCGATGTGAACTATGGGTGTTAACCACATAAAGATGTGAACTATTGATGTTAAATCACATGGCGATGTGAACTAGATTATTGACTCTAGTGCAAGTGGGAGATCAAGGAAATATGCCCTAGAGGCAATAATAAAGTTATTATTTATTTCCTTATATCATGATAAATGTTTATTATTCATGCTAGAATTGTATTAACCGGAAACATAATACATGTGTGAATACATAGAAAAACAAAGTGTCACTAGTATGCCTCTACTTGACTAGCTCGTTAATCGAAGATGGTTATGTTTCCTAACCATAGACATGAGTTGTCATTTGATTAACGGGATCACATCATTAGGAGACTGATGTGATTGACATGACCCATTCCGTTAGCTTAGCACATGATCGTTTAGTATGTTGCTATTGCTTCCTTCATGACTTATAAATGTTTCTATGACTATGAGATTATGCAACTCCCGTTTACCAGAGAAACACTTTGTGTGCTACCAAACGTCACAACGTAACTGGGTGATTATAAAGGTGATCTACAGGTGTGTCTCTGAAGGTACTTGTTGGGTTGGCGATTTCGAGATTAGGATTTGTCGCTCCGATTGCCGGAGAGGTATCTCCGCCCTCTCGGTAATGCACATCACTATAAGCCTTGCAGGCAATGTGACTAATGAGTTAGTTGCGGGATGATGTATTACGTAACGAGTAAAGAGACTTGCCGGTAACGAGATTGAACTAGGTGTTGAGATACCGACGATCGAATCTCGGGCAAGTAACATACCGATGACAAAGGGAACAACGTATGTTGTTATGCGGTTTGACCGATAAAGATCTTCGTAGAATATGTGGGAGCGAATATGAGCATCCATGTTCTGCTATTGGTTATTAACCGGAGATGTGTCTCGTTCATGTCTACATAGTTCTCGAACCCGTAGGGTCCGCACGCTTAAAGTTCGATGACGGTTATACTATGAGTTTATGAGTTTTGATGTACCGAAGGAGTTCGGAGTCCCGGATGAGATCGGGGACATGACGAGGAGTCTCGAAATGGCTGAGACGTAAAGATCGATATATTGGACGACTATATCCGGACTTCGGAAAGGTTCAGAGTGATTCGAGTATTTTTCAGAGTACTGGAGAGTTACGGTAAATTCGCCGGGGAGTATATGGGCCTTATTGGGCCATACGGGAATAGAGGAGAGAGGCCAAAAGGAAGGAGGCCTGCGCCCCCCCTCTGGTCCGAATTGGACAAGGGGTGCAGCCCCCTTTTCCTTCTCCCACTACTCATCTTTCCTTCTCTCCTACTCCAACAAGGAAAGGAGGAGTCCTACTCCCGGTGGGAGTAGGACTCCCCCCTTGGCACGCCCTCCTCCTTCGCCGGCCGCCTCCCCCCCTTGCTCCTTTATATACGGGGGCAGGGGGGGCACCCCATGGACACAAAAATTGATCTCTTGATCTCTTAGCCGTGTGTGGTGCCCCCCTCCACCATAATCCACCTCGATAATATTGTAGCGGTGCTTAGGCGAAGCCCTGCGTCGGTAGAACATCATCATCGTGACCACGCCGTCATGCTGACGGAACTCTTCCTCAAAGCTCGGCTGGATCGGAGTTCAAGGGACGTCATCGAGCTGAACGTGTGCTGAACTCGGAGGTGCCGTGCGTTCGGTACTTGATCGGTCAGATCATGAAGACGTCTGACTACATCAACCGCTAAGCAGTTAACGCTTCCGCTTTCGCTCTACGAGGGTACGTAGACAACACTCTCCCCTCTCGTTGCTATGCATCACCATGATCTTGCGTGTGCGCAGGAATTTTTTTGAAATTACTACGTTCCCCAACATTTCTCACCCACTTCATCCACGGACTAGGATTTCCTCTCCACCCGTTCGTCCGCGGCCTCATGTTTTACTACGGGCTGGATTTCCATGATCTGGCCCCAAACTTTATCCTCAACATCTCGGCGTTTATCGTCGTGTGCGAGGCCTTCCTTCGCATCCGGCCCCACTTCGACCTGTGGCTGAAGACCTTCAATGTTAAATCGAGTATTCGGTCCAAGTTGGATGGGCCCTGGGTATTTCTTTTGAATGGCTTCTTCCGCTGACCGGGTTTAGAGCCTCTGAATCCGGCATTTACTGTCGTATCTTCAGCATTATCACCGTTAATGCGGCGTTTATGCTTGTTGCGACGCGACCTGCCATTGCTGTCCTTGGTATCCGAACTACCGGGGTGTTTGGCCAAGTTGTTGCTTCGAGCTAGCCGGCTTTCCTCTCCCGCGCAAAAGCGGGTCATGAGTGTGGTGAGGGCTGCCATGGATTTCGGCTTTTCCTGTCCTAGGTGCCGGGCTAGCCACCCGTCGCAGATGTTGTGTTTGAAGGCTGCTAGCGCCTCTGCATCCAGACAGTCGACGATCTGATTTTTCTTTGTTAGGAACCGCGCCCGTAATTGTCCGCCGATTCTTCCGCTGCTGATTATATGGCTAAGGTCATCGGTGTCCGGTGGTCGCATATGTGCCCCGGAAGTTATCAAGGAATGCGGCTTCCAGGTCCTCCCAACAACCGATTGACTCTGCTGGCAAGTTGTTGAGCCAATGCCGAGCTGGTCCTTTAAGCTTGAGTGGGAGGTATTTGATGGCATGTAGATCATCACCGCAGGCCATGAGGATATGGAGGAGATAGTCCTCGATCCGCACTGCAGGATCTGTGGTACCATCGTATGATTCGATGTTTACGGGTTTGAAGCCCTCGTGGATTTGATGATCCATTACTTCATCTCGTGAAGCATAGTGGGTGTGCGACGCCTCAGTATTGGGCTATATCACGACGTAGCTCATATGAGCTTTGTCTCATCGTGGTTCGCCCGACCGAGTTTCTTGTATCCGGCGTGACGGTAATCATCCCGAGTCGTTACGCCCACGCGATCCGTAGATCGATCTTGTATGCTTTTCCTTATCCTCCAATATATCTCGCAAGTTCGGCGCGTTTTCCCGTGCCTTGGTACTTTTGAGCCGCGTCGGGCGTGGCTTGAGCGGAGGGCCGAGAGGCTTCTGTCGCTGCCACGGGTGGCCGGTCCGCCATGTCGTGCGATGGTGACATGGGTGCTTCCTCCTCCGATCGAGGCAATGGCCTGCGCTTTGAAGTAGCTTTTGAGGGGCGTTCGAGTTCATACTCTTCGCTGCAAGGACTTGATCCATCCGCTGCCTAGTAGGTCTTGGTCAGCTCTAAGTTGTTGCTGCTTTTTCTTGAGGCTGCTTGCCGTGGCATGAGCCTACGTTTAAAACGCTCTTGTTCGACAGGGTCCTCTGGCACGACGAATTCGTTGTTGTCGAGGCTTGCCTCGTCTTCGGAGGGGGGCGCATAATTATCGTCCTCTACCTCTCTTTCTGCCGCACTGTCGTGCGGACTTGCTTCTCCCTCCTCTGGCCGAGTCCTGCCGGAGGGGGTCGCGTCTTCGACACTGTCCGGGGTATTATTGTCTCCCGTGCCGGAATTGCCGTTTTTACTGTGGCGGGATTTAGAGCGGCGCCGCTGACGTCGGCGCTTGGGTTGTTTCTTGGAGGGGTCAACCTCCGCCGTTCCATCGCCATTCCCATCTTCTGGGATGTCCATCATGTATATGTCATATGACGAGGTGGCCTTCCAGTGCCCCATGGGCGCTGGCTCTTGACCGTCTCCGGCACCGTCGTCCATACCGTCGATGTCTTCGGAGTCGAAGTCGAGCATGTCGGTTAAATCATCGACAGTGGCTACAAAGTGGGTGGTGGGTGGGCGTTGAATTTCTTCGTCGTCCGAATCCCAACCTTCCTGACCATAGTTCGTCCAGGCTCCCTAACAAAGAGATGACTTTAATGAGTTCAGGATATCGCCAAAGGGCGAGTGCCGAAAGATGTTCGTGGCGGTGAACTCCATAACCGGCGCCACCGGATTTGACCGGTAGAGGCGCCGGAGGTTCGTGAGTCCGTAAAGGAGTCCGGCACTGGGAGTCACGAAGCTTCGCAGCGACAGGGATGGTGTTCGGCTCAATCGCCGTGGAGATTTCTGCCCCGAGGCGGTGTCCAACCAACCGCCCTCGATCGGCTAAACCGCTCCGGATTAAGGGTCGGAGCGGATCTTGGTGCGATCTCGTGGCGCTGTTCGGCGGTAGAGCTAGATCGTACCCATCGAGACAGTGCGGCGCGCTCGGCTGTGGTTCGAATCCGTCGAAGATCAAATCTCCGCAGACATTGGCCGTATAGTTCAGGCTTCCAAATCTGACCTGATGGCCAGGGGCGTAGCTTTCAATATGCTCCAGATGGCCTAGCGAATTGGCCCTTGACGCAAAGCCGCGAATCTGAAGATCTGTCCGGGAGAAAAGTCTCACCCTGGACTGCATCGTTGCTAATGATTGAAGGAGCCATCGGGCCTATAGGTGACGACACAAAGGAACTCTCAATGAAAGCACCAATATCGGTGTCAAAACCGGCGGATCTCGGGTAGGGTGTCTCGAACTGTGCGTCTAGGCGGATGGTAACAGGAGACAAGGGACACGATGTTTTTACCTGTGTTCGGGCCCTCTCGATGGAGGTAATACCCTACCCCGCTTGATTAATATTGATGATATGGGTAGTACAAGAGTAGATCTACCATGAGATCAAGGAGGCTAAACCCTAGAAGCTAGCCTATGGTATGATTGTTGTTCGTCCTACGGACTAAAACCCTTCGGTTTATATAGACACCGTATAGGGTTAGGGTTACACAGAGTCGGTTACAATGGTAGGAAATCTACATATCCGTATCGCCAAGCTTGCCTTCCACGCCAAGGAAAGTCCCATCCGGACACGGGATGAAGTCTTCAATCTTGTATCTTCATAGTCCAGGAGTCCGGCCAACGATGATAGTTCGGCTATCCGGACACCCCCTAATCCAGGACTCCCTCATCATCCCTACATAATCATATAGTTAGGCTATGCTTCATTTTCGTCACACAAAGATGTTCCCAACTTCTATACCCCCGATGATAAGCCAAGCAATTGTTTCATACTTAAATAATCTCAAACTTGTTCAACCTTCACGCAATACATGAGCGTGAGCCATGGATATAGCACTATGGGTGGAATAGAATATGATGATTGGGGATTTTGTGGAGAAGACAAAAAAAGGAGAAAGTCTCACATTGACGAGGATAATCAACGGGCTATGGAGATGCCCATCAATTGATGTCAACATGAGGAGTAGGGATTGCCATGCAACGGATGCACTAGAGCTATAAATGAATGATCAACAAAAGAAAACTAGTGGATGTGCATCCAACTTGCTTGCTCACGAAGACCTAGGGCATTTGAGGAAGCCCATCGTAGGAATATACAAGCCAAGTTCTATAATGAAAAATTCCCACTAGTATGAAAAAGACAACTTATGAGACTCACTATATGAAAAACATGGTGCTACTTTGAAGCACATGTGTGGAAAGAGATAGTAACATTGCCCTTTTTATTTATTTTATTTTTTCTTTCTTTTCTTTTTTCTTTTTTTTGGGCCTTTCTTTTTTTCTTTTGGCCTTTCTTTTTTTTTCTCTTTTTCTTTTTTTTTCTTTTTGGGCAATGCTCTAATAATGATGATCATCACACTTTCATTGATTACAACATATGAATTACAACTCAAAACTAGAACAAAATATGACTCTATATGAATGACTCCGGTGTATCGGGATGGTGCAATGAATCAAGAGTGACATGTATGAAAAATAATGCATGGTGGCTTTGCCACAAATACGATGTCAACTACATGATCATGCAATGGCAATATGACAAAAGTAAAGTATGTTATAATGATGATAAACGGAACGGTGGAAAGTTGCACGGCAATATATCTCGGAATGGCTATGGAAATGCCATAAATAGGTAGGTATGGTGGCTGTTTTGAGGAAGATATAGGGAGGTTTATGTGTGATAGAGCGTATCGTATCACGGGGTTTGGATGCACCGGCGAAGTTTGCACCAACTCTCAAGATGAGAAAGGGCAATGCACGGCAATCAAGAGGCTAGCAAAGGCGGAAAGGTAAAAGTGCGTATAATCCATGGACTCAACATTAGTCAAAAGAACTCATATACTTATTGCAAAAATTTAGAAGTCATCAAAAACCAAGTACTAAGCGCATGCTCCTAGGGGGATAGATTGGTAGGAAAAGACCATCGCTCGTCCCCGACCGCCACTCATAAGGATGCACAAGCGGTACACTTCATGTTTCAAATTTGTTACACAACTTTAACCATACGTGCATGCTACGGGACTTGCTAACTTCAACACAAGAATTCTTTAAATTCATAATCACCCAATTAGCATGACTTTAATATCACTACCTCCATATCTCAAAACATATATCAAGTGTCAAATTGATCATAGCACCCAATTCACTTCCTATGATAGTTTTTATTATACCCAACTTGGATGCTCATCATTCTAGGACCAACTTTGTAACCATAGCAAATACCATGCTGTTTTAAAAGACTCTCAAAATAATATAAGTGAAGCATGAGAGACTAGCAATTTCTACAAAATATAACCACCGCGTTTCTAAAAGATATAAGTGATGCACTAGAGAAAATGACAAACTACTCCGAAAGATATAAGTAAAGATCAATGAGTAGTCGAATAATTGTACAACTATGTGAAGACTCTATAACATTAAAGAATTTTAGATCTTGGTATTGTATTCAAACAGCAAGCAAAGCAAAATAAAATGACATTGCAAGGATAGCACAACTCATGTGAAGAAGCAAAAACTTAGGCTCAACCGATACTAACCGATAGTTGTTGAAGAAGAAAGATGGGATGCCTAATGGGGCATCCCCAAGCTTAGATGCTTGAGACTTCTTGAAACATTATCTTGGGGTGCCTTGGGAATCCCCAAGCTTGAGATTTTATGTCTCCTTAATTCCTCTCATATCATGGTTTCTCTTCTTTTTATCAAAAGCTTAATTGACAACAAACTCAACAAGAACTCGTGAGTAAGGATGGCGATGGGTCGGTTTTGGATCGGGTTGAACAATATCTAATCCATATCCATATCCATGAAGACAGTCGTTGCCCGCCCATGAAAAAATCCACGGGTGAAAAATTGTGTCCATGTCCAAACCCGATGGATATCCATACCCACTGGATATCCATTGGGTCCTCTCAAGACATATAAGTAAGACATAACACAATGTTAACATAAGATCTTCCATTCTTCACCTGTGGCATGCTAGGCTTCACTTATGGTAAACATCAACTTATGGTAAATCAACATTGACTAACAACCTAAGATCATTTAGTAGTTTTTCTAACAGGTGAGATGACGAGTCATTTAACAAGGAGATAAAAATAAGGGTAGGGGCATTCGAGTATGTTAGGGGGTATTGAATGTCAACTAATAAAAGTGACGACAGGGATTGTGTAATTTATTTTGCATGTTTTAGATAACAAAGTGTAAAATTGCAGTGGGACATGTGTAGGGATAGCAGTCTTTTACCCATCAAGTTATACTATATGGTCGGGTTTGGATATATCCATGGGTACAAGATTATATCCATGCCCTACCCACCAGCAATCGGATCGGGTTTGGGCGCCGCCCATGGACACAAAAGCATATCCAAACCCTATCCATTCGGGTCGGATATCCATGGATATGCATGTCCATGGGTAAAATTGCCATCCTTACTCGTGAGATAGGTTAGTATAAACCAATGCAAACCCTTTACATTTTCTACTGTAACAAATCACTAAAGTTATTATTCAACATTGCATATTAAATGCCTCGGCATATTTAATACTCCTATCCTCAAATAGAATCATTAAACAAGCAAACATATGCAAACAATGCAACCATAACAGCAATCTGTCAAAACAGTACAGTCTGTAAAGAATGCAAGAGTATCAATACTTCCCTAACTCCAAAAATTATGAAATAAAATTCCCACTGTAGTAAATTTATCAAATCTAATTATGCAAAAAGTTTCAACATTATATCATGCTCTGACTTTTCTAGGGAATTTTTGCAACAGCGGTAAACTTTCTGTTTGCAAACAGCAACATGTATAATAGCAAAATAAGCATGGCTAAGGATATCCTTGACTTTTTTATTGAAACTAAAGATGCAAAACATTATTCTAAATAATAGAAAGAAAATACTAACAATAGAAAATGACGCTCCAAGCAAAACACATATCATGTGGTGAATAAAAATATAGCTGCAAGTAAAGTTACCGATGAACGAAGACGAAAGAGGCGATGCCATCCGGGGCATCCCCAAGCTTAGGCTCTTGGTTGTCCTTGAATATTACCTTGGGGTGCCTTGGTCATCCCCAATCTTAGGCTCTTGCCACTCCTTATTCCATAGTCCATCAAATCTTTACCCGGAACTTGAAAACTTCACAACACAAAACTTAACAGAAAACTCGTGAGCTCCGTTAGCGAAAGAAAACAAAACACCACTTCAAAGTACTGTAATGAACTCATTATTTATTTATATTGGTGTTAAAACTACTGTATTCCAACTTATCTATGGTTTATAAACTATTTTACTAGCCATAGAATCATCAAAATAAGCAAACAACACAATGAAAACAGAATCTGTCAAAAACAGAACAGTCTGTAGTAATCTGTAACTAACGCAAACTTATGGAACTCCAAAAATTCTAAAATAAATTGGTGGACCTGAGTAATTTGTCTAGTAATCATCTGCAAAAAGAATCAACTAAATATAACTCTCCAGTAAAAAGTTGAAGCTAATCTCGTGAGCGCTAAAGTTTCTGTTTTTTTACAGCATGATCGTAAAGACTTCACCCAAGTCTTCCCAAAGGTTCTACTTGGCACAAACACTAACTAAAACATGAAAAAACATCTAACCAGAGGCTAGATGGATTATTTATTCCTAAACAGAACCAAAAATAAAGAAACTAAAATAAAATTGGGTTGCCTCCCAACAAGCGCTATCGTTTAAAGCCCCTAGCTAGGCATGATGATGGCAATGATGCTCACATAAAAGATAAGAATTGAAACATAACGGGAGCATCATGAAGTATATGACTAGCACATTTAAGTCTAACCCACTTCCTATGCATAGGGATTTTGTGAGCAAACAACTTATGGGAACAATAATCAACAAGCATAGGAAGACAAAACAAGCATAGCTTCAAAAATTTAAGCACATAGAGAGGAAACTTGATATTATTGCAATTCCTACAAGCATATGTTCCTCCCTCATAATAATTTTCAGTAGAATCATGAATGAATTAAACAATATAACCAGAACCTAAAGCATTATTTTCATTATCTACAAGCATAGAAAATTTACTACTCTCCACATAAGCAAAATTCTTCTCATTCGGAATAGTGGGAGTATCATATGAGACTTGAACACTAAAAATTGTTTCCACATTAAAAGAGTAATGTTCAGAAAAAGGGAAATCATAATCATGACAATATTTGCAAATATAATCATCACTACTTTTTATAGCATAAGTTTCATCACAATAATCATCATAAGTAGCAACTTCGTTCTCATCATAATCGATTGAAACCTCTCCCAAGATAGTGGAATCACTAAATAAAGTTGACACTCTTCCAAATCCACTTTCATATTAATCACAATAAAATTCAACATCCTCCAAAATAGTGGGATCACTACTTCCTAAAGTTGACACTCTTCCGAACCCACTTTCATCTATATAATCATCATAGGTAGGAGGCATGCTATCATCATAACAACTTTGCATATCAAAACTTGGGATGCTAAAAATATCATGTTCACTACACATAGCATCCCCAAGCTTGGGACAAACATTAATTTCAGAAAATATATTCTCAAATATTTCATCCTTATCAAACATAGCTTCCCCAAGCTTGGGCCCTTTCATATCATAAGCATAATCACTCTCATCATTAAAAATATTGATAGCACCAATAGTATAGCAATTATCATCATCACAATGAGTAGTAGGAGCAACATCATTTGGGAGGGATACCTTTCTACCTTTTTTGCTCCTTCTTTTCTTTTTATCCTTCACATTATGTGTGGGTTCAACCTTCCTCTTTGAGCTCCTTATTGATGAGATGGTTGAATAGAAAGCTCCTCCTCGTTACCTGATTCATCATAAGAAATAATAGGAGGAGATTGGGAAGTCTCTTCCCTTTCATTAGTATTCTCATCATCTTCCATTTGCTTTCTTTTCTTTAGGTAATTGGCAATATAAGGATTTTCAATGCAATTCTCCGCACAAAACATATAAATCTTTTCTAGATCAATATCAAGAAAATGCTTAAGATTAAATTCTGGAATAGGCTTAGTTAAATGTTTCAACTCTTCTAAACCCAAAAGCAATCTAAGTTCATTGTAATGAGAAAGGGAGATCAAATCATCACAATTTTTGGACACGATCCGATCATGAAACAATTTGCATTGGAGATGTAAATGATCTTGTTTATTGCAAAATTCACAACGGAAAGATATCTTAAATTATCCGCACTCTTATCTAGCCTTTCTTGCAACTTCTTAGTTTCTAAATACTTATGCCTCTTGCAATATATATCTTCTTTATTTGGTGTGTTAATGCAAACATGCACTCCACAAAAGTTGACATGCTTATGAGAGATATTTTCATCATGACTAGAGCAATCATAATTAGTACTATGGATATTCAAGGGGTTTATAATAACAGCATTGCAATCATGCTCATCATTCAAAGATTTAGTACCAAGCATTTTAAAGAATTCTTCTTCTAGCACTTGAGCACAATTTTCCTTTCCATCAAACTCACGAAAGATATTAAAAAGACGAAGCGTATGAGACAAACTTAACTCCACTTTTTTTGTAATTTTCTTTTATAAACTAAACTAGTGATTAAACAAGAAACAAAAAGATTCGATTGCAAGATCTAAAGATATACCTTCAAGCACTCACCTCCCCGGCAACGGCGCCAGAAAAGAGCTTAGTTGACGGGGTGTGAGTGAGTGCCGCTACCTAGCCTCCCGCAACGGGCGCGGAAAAGAGCTTGATGTCTACTACACAACCTTCTTGTAGACGTTGTTGGGCCTGCAAGTGCACAGGTTTGTAGGACAGTAGCAAATTTCCTCAAGTGGATGACCTAAGGTTTATCAATCCGTGGGAGGCGAGGGATGAAGATGGTCTCCCTCAAAAAACCCTGCAACCAAATAAAAAGAGTCTCTTGTGTCCCCAACACACCCAATACAATGGTAAATTGTATAGGTGCACTAGTTCGGCGAAGAGATGGTGATACAAGTGCAATATGGATGGTAGATATAGGTTTTTGTAATCTGAAAATATAAAAACAGCAAGGTAACTAATGATAAAAGTGAGCGTAAACGGTATTGCAATGATAGGAAACAAGGCCTAGGGTTCATACTTTCACTAGTGGAAGTTCTCTCAACAATAATAACACAGATAGATCATATAACATTCCCTCAACATGCAACAAAGAGTCACTCCAAAGCCACTAATAGTGGAGAACAAACGTAGAGATTATGGTAGGGTACGAAACCACCTCAAAGTTATTCTTTCGGATCGATCTATTAAAGAGTTCGTACTAGAATAACACCTTAAGACACAAATAAACCAAAACCCTAATGTCACCTAGATACTCCATTGTAACCTCAAGTATCCGTGGGCATGATTATACGATATGCATCACACAATCTCAGATTCATCCAACCAACACAAAGTACTTCAAAGAGTGCCCCAAAGTTTCTAGGAGAGTCAAGAAAACGTGTGCCAACCCCTATGCATAGGTTCATGGGCGGAACCCGCAAGTTGGTCACCAAAACATACATCAAGTGGCACGTGAAATCCCATTGTCACCACAGATAAGCACGGCAAGACATACATCAAGTGTTCTCAAATCAAAGACTCAATCCGATAAGATAACTTCAAAAGGGGAAACTCAATTCATCACAAGAGAGTAGAGGGGGAGAAACATAATAAGATCCAACTATAATAGAAAAGCTCGCGTTACATCAAGATCGTGCCATAGAGGGAACACGAGAGAGAGAGAGAGATCAAACACATAGCTATTGGTACATACCCTCAGCCCCGAGGGTGAACCACTCCCTCCTTGTCATGGAGAGCGCCAGGATAATGAAGATGGCCACCGGTGATGGATTCCCCCTCCGGCAGTGCTGAACGGACTCCCGAGAGGTTTTGGTGGCTCTGAGAGGCTTGCGGCGGCGGAACTCCTGATCTATCTTGATATTCGGTGGTTTTAGGGTACGTAGGGTTATATAGGCGAAAGAAGTCGGTCGGGAGGTGCTTGAGGGGCCCACGAGATAGGGGGCCGCGCCCTACAGGGGGGGCGCCGTCCTATCTCGTGGCTGCCTCGAGGACCTTCTGACGTGAACTCCAAGTCTCCAGGATGATATTCTTCCCAAAAATAATGCTGCCAAAGGTTTCATTCCGTTTGGACTCCGTTTGATATTCCTTTTCCTCGAAATACTGAAACATGCAATAAAACAACAACATGGGCTGGGCCTCCGGTTAATAGGTTAGTCCCAAAAGTAATAGAAAAGTGTATAATAAAGCCCATAATCATTCAAAACAGGTAATATAATAGCATTGGACAATAAAAAATTATAGATACGTTGGAGACGTATCAGCGGCCAACAAGCAGAATGCGGAGGCGCCATGGTGGGCAAAATGCCCAACATCACATGGCTCGAGGACTCCTATGTGGAGACCATAAAGGGTTGGGATTCGGGGTGGTTCTACATCACCGAGCCGCGCGACACCAAATGGGCGGCCCCCGAGTTCCGATCCGGAATCCCCTTGCGGCTCACCTCCTGGAAAGAGAAGGGACTGTCCTCGGGTAAACTGGTAGAGCTGACCGGACTCCAGACCTGCATCAAGAACATGATGAACAAGAAAATCAAGCTCGTCAACATGGTCCAGGTCATGCTCTTCCGCCGGATCCTCCCGTGTCAACAACGGGCATTCAATTTGTGTGAGTTCGACCCAGCCGAGCACCAGACGCTGCGTGAGCTCTTTGACACGACGCACAAAGACGTCTAGAGGGTGTTGTTCAAGGGCGTCGAGGTACCTCCTTCCCTTACCGAGGATCGAGGACTTAGCGCGAAGCGCCCTGCGAATCCGGTAAGTTCTCTACACCTTATAGGGTATTTATTATCCCCAGTTTAATCATGTGCGGGATCTAAGCCTCCATGCCTTTAACAGGACTGGGTGGAGACAATGGCGATTGACTGCCCAGCCCCCTACCTGAAGATCCAGCGGATGCTCTCCTAACGAAGATGCTAGCTCCGGCACCTTATGAGGTGCCAGAGAAGAAGGCCACGGGGACCCGAAAGGGTCTCCGGCGTCAGGTGCTATCGGACTCATCGTCCGATAACTCCAAGGCGCACTCCTCCCATGAAGACGAGGAGGAGGAAGAGGAAAGTCCCCCCCCCAGCCGGGGTAGACAAGAAGAGGAAGGCACCCCAACTGGGGAGGCCGAAGGGTCCCAAAAGAGGAGGTCCCTTCTTCCGGACTGCTCCATGACAGCCGCCCATAGCAACGACGAGTGGTTGCTCAGGGACAAGCCCCTGGCGAAGTCGTAAGTATCCGGATTCCATTGTAATTCATGGTATGTTTTATTGCACTGCTTCTCATCACGCCGAACATGATCGTGCAGTCCGCCCCGAGCCCGCATCGACGTATCTTCGTCGGATGGTTCTTTGGACTCGTCGAATAAGAATAGCGGTTCACTTCCGACCGCCTCTTCCCCTCGCCCTACGGACAACGTCGAGGTGTTGTCCCAAAAGGCACCGAGCCGAGGGGAGACAATCCAGGAGGCGCCTCGAGGCGACCTTCCGGAGCCTGGGCGTAAAGGGAGCAAGACTCCCGCGGGCTCCAAGTTCGGCCCCCAGCCAAACACTGCACCGGAACCTCCAGTGGTTCCGGACTCCGGCAGGCGACCCCACATTAAGAGGGGCAAGCCGCCCGTGCCGGTGGCCTCTGTCCATCCAGAGGCACCGGACAATTTTTTGGATGCTCTTCACGGAGCTTCCATCGATGAAGAGCACCGCACTATCATGAGTGCGGTGACCGAGAAGGTTCAGTCCGCCAAAAGCGGACTAACTGAAGCTTGTGCCAGCCAGGCTTTCAGTATGTAATAGAAATATGGGAAAATATTACCGTATAGACAGTAGCCCCTAATGCCTCGCTTTTGCGTCGCAAAGAAAAGACGAATAGAGGATCGAATAATTATCACAGGAGTCTAATTATAACATGTCTATGCGAATATGCAAGCTTCACTGTTGGCCGCTGCCGCACGTACTGCGGAGGTCACTACACTGAAGCAGGACCTTGAGCGGTCCGAGCAAGAGCTCGGCCTTGTCAAGAGGCAGCTCGAAGAGGACAAAGGTAAGCAATACCATGTCTATTTGAAAAAAGATTTGGTTGCAGAATAATAGGATCATCATGAATGTACCAGGGCCAGGAACAAAGTGGCGACCCTGAAGAAGGCACTGTCCGAGGCTAAAAACAAAGCGGCCCAGGAGTGCATCGAGCGAGAAAAACAAGAGGCCCGAGTAGGCGAGGTGCAGCAAGAGCTCCAGGCTCTCGTCAAGAAGCACGAGGCCTTGGAGCTTGACTCTAAGGCGCGAGAGTCCGAGCTTGCAAAGGCCCTCGAAAGCGCGAAACATGCCAAGGCCGAAGCCCAAAAGGCCCTCCAGGAAATTGAGGTGGTTAAGAAGATAGCGGCGGGTAAGGCATTCATTATGCAAAGCAAGCATGTCAAAGCAAATTTCTTTTTTACTTACCCGAGTTCGAAGCTCTCCAGGAGCATTCGCAGATTTGCCCCGCAGTGTGTCTGATGCCATGGAGTTCTACCGGGCCAAGGAGGGGAGCTCGACGGAGAAGCTGTTCTGGTCTCAGTATACTGGAACCGAACACCCGATGCCCTTAAGCGACCAGCTGAAGCAACTGGTCGAGCTTCACAAGGCGGCGAACATGCCATGAAGGGCCTTATAGTCCGGATGTGGCCTGGCTATGCCCTGCCCAACAGCTACGTCGATCTGGTGAGGCGGCTTGTAGATGCCTTCCCCCGTTTGGAAGTCATCAAGCGGTCTGTCTACATCGAAGGTGTGCGCAGGGCTTTTGCCCGTGCGAAGGTGCACTAGGAAAAGATGGACGCCGAGAAGCTGGTGAAGGAGGGGCCACCGCAGGGCAAGGAGCATCGCCACCCCGAAATGTATTATGACGGTGTCCTGAAGGGTGCCCGCCTTATGGCGGAGGAGTGTTCCAAAGATGTAATTTTTGAATTTACGTGCTCATGTGATCCTTTAATGTGAAAACTAGTTCGCTTGCGCTATGCAACGCTTTTTGAATTTGAAATATTACCTTCTGTGCGGCCGTTTATAAAATCTGAGAGTTGGCCAGTCGTCGGCTTCTGACCCCATGCAGCTAGTACTGGGGTGTTCGGGATAGATCTGAGCACTCTTTTTCCCATTTTTGGGTCCTTCGAGGGAGGTGCTCAGTGCAACGAACCAGGCAATCGGAGTATAATGCTTTATCACTCTCACTTAGCCATAGAAGTCTACAATTTTAAATTTTCGCGAAGCCCCTAGTATTCGGAAGGACGAATTTGGGGCGCTATATACGCCTAAGTCGGACAAGGCCGACTCCTCGCTCAAGCGAAAAAAGTCTTTAAGGACTTGAGACCTCTCGAACATGCGACCAGCTCTCGCCTCATCATGACAGTTTTGGCTTTCTCTACCGAGGTGCTCGTCCGGAAGAACCGGGACACAATCGCAGTAGTTCTCCCAGTGCTGCCTTACCCGATATAGCGGAACATAAGGTACCAAAACAAGGGAGCCGGGCAAACCCAACTATTGACCCAAGACATGATTCAGAGCCGATGCATATAATGCTATAAGTTCAGGTTGCCGCACTGTCGAAAGCGTTCGGACTTCTCACCCCGTATTATGGGGTGTACGAAAGCCCCTAGCGTACTATCCGTACCAGAATGTATGGGTGATGATTGTCTTAAATAAACACATATAAAAAAGAATAGATACTGCAATAATAGACTAGTGCTATGCATTGTTATCCAAAGAATACGTTGACACGTACTGATACAAGTAGTGTAATAAGCAGAAGAAAATAGGATTATTTAACATGTCCTATCCAAGGGCAAGTTGCGGACTGGTATTTAAAGCAGGTATTCCACTCATTATCAGAGACCACCTGGGGATACCATTGCACGACGTAGCTTCCTGCCTCCTTGGTTGTTGTATTATGCGTCCGGCAATCGCACTGCCGGATAGGGCTTCTAGAGAGTAAGGTCCTGAAAGAGAGAGAATGATAAAGGCAGTAGGCCCCTAGTGCGGTTGAGCCGCACTGTGGGACGTGCCATTATCGTGCCCCTACCTGTGCCCATGGTATTTTCAATGCGTAATTATGTACGCGCGGCACGGATTTCGCCGTTTGACTGGGACTAGGGCGGGGGCCGAATTGCTAGGCGAGCTCTGAACGTGCCAGGCGATCCTGTTGCAGGTTATTCCGGACTCGCTTGACGGTGTCCGGGGGCTTTATCGCCGAATTAGTGGATTGCCTTAGGAGGCTGCTTTGTGCTTCTGCTGCGAGGGCCTCAGTGTGCTCCTCCGTGCAGAGCGAGCGCTCTGTGTTTCCATTGACTGTGATGACCCCCCTAGGTCCTGGCATCTTGAGCTTGAGGTATGCGTACTGCGGTACCACATTGAATCTTGCAAATGAGGTTCGCCCGAGCAGTGCGTGATAGCCGCTGCGGAACGGGACGATATCGAAGATTAACTCCTCGCTCGAAGTTGTCCGAGATCCGAAGACCACTTCCAGTGTGATTGAGCCCGTGCAATGGGCCTCTACGCCTGGGATGACATCTTTAAAGGTTGTTTTTGTGGGTTTGATCCTTGAGGGGTCTATACCCATTTTGCGCATTGTATCCTGATAGAGCAGGTTCAGGCTGCTGTCGCCGTCCATAAGGACTCGAGTGAGGTGAAATCCATCAATGATGGGGTCTAAGACCAATGCGGCAGATCCGCCATGACGGATACTAGTGGGGTCGTCCCTGTGATCGAAGGTGATCGGACAAGAGGACCATGGGTTGAACTTTGGGGCGACGGGCTCCATCGCATAGACGTCCCTTAGTGCACGCTTTCGTTCCCTCTTGGGGACGTGGGTTGCATATATCATGTTCAACGTCCTCACTTGTGGGGGGAACCTCTTCTGTCCTCCCGTATTCGGCAGCCGGGGCTCCTCCTCATCGTCACTGTGCAGCCCCTTGTCCTTGTTTTCGGCATTTAACTTGCCGACCTGCTTGAATACCCAGCATTCTCTGTTGGTGTGATTGGCTGGCTTATCGGGGGTGCCGTGTATTTGACACGAGCGATCGAGTATGCGGTCCAAACTAGACGGGTCCGGAGTGCTTCTTTTGAATGGCTTTTTCCGCTGACCGGATTTAGAGCCTCTGAATCCGGCATTGACTGCCGTATCCTCGGTGTTATCGCCGTTGTTGCGGCGCTTGTGTTTGCTGCAACGTGGTCTGCCGTTACTGTCCTTGGTATCCGAAGTGCCAAGGTTCCTTGATATGTTGTTGCTGCGAGCCAGCCAGCTATCCTCTCCCGCGCAAAAGCGGGTCATGAGTGTCGTGAGGGCTGCCATAGACTTCGGCTTTTCCTGGCCGAGGTGCCGGGCGAGCCACTCGTCATGGATGTTATGCTTAAATGCCGCTGAGGGAGTCCTGGACTAGGGGGTGACTGGATAGCCGAACTATCATCTTTGGCCGGACTCCTGGACTATGAAGATACAAGATTGAAGACTTCGTCCCGTGTCCGGATAGGACTTTCCTTGGCGTGGGAGGCAAGCTTGGCGATACGGATATGTAGATTTCCTACCATTGTAACCGACTCTGTGTAACCCTAACCCTATTCGGTGTCTATATAAACCGAAGGGTTTTAGTCCCAGAGGACGAACAACAATCATACCATAGGCTAGCTTCTAGGGCTTAGCCTCTCGATCTCGTGGTAGATCTACTCTTGTACTACCCATATCATCAATATTAATCAAGCGGTGAGTAGGGTATTACCTCCATCGAGAGGGCCCGAACCTGGGTAAAAACATCGTGTCCCTTGTCTCCTGTTACCATCCGCCTAGACGCACAGTTCGGGACCCCCTACCCGAGATCCGCCGGTTTTGACACCGACGTTGGTGCTTTCATTGATAGTTCATCTATGTCGTCACCTATAGGCCCGATGGCACCTTCAATCATCAGCAATGACGCAGTCCAGGGTGAGACTTTTCTCCCTGGACAGATCTTCGTATTCGGCGGCTTTGCACTGCGGGCCAATTCGCTAGGCCATCTGGAGCAGATCGAAAGCTACGCCCTGGCCATCAGGTCAGATTTGGAAGCTTGAACTATACGGCCGATGTCCGCGGAGACTTGATCTTCGACGGATTCGAGCCACAGTCGAGCGTGCCGCACTGTCTCGATGGGTACGATCTAGCTCTGCCGCCGAACAGTGCCCTGGAGGCCGCACCAGTGCCCGCTCCGACCCTTAATCCGGAGCCGGTTTCGTCGATCGAGGACGGTTGGTTGGACACCGCCTCGGGGGCTGAAATCTCTACGGCGATTGAGCCGAACACCATCCCTGTCCTTTGCAAAGCTCGTGACTCCCAGGTGCCGGACTCCTTTCCGGACTCCAAACCTCCCGTGCCTCTACCAGTCGAATCCGACTGGGCGCCGGTTATGGAGTTCACCGCCACAGACATCTTTCATCACTCGCCCTTTGGCGATATCCTGAACTCATTAAAGTCTCTCTCTTTGTCAGGGGAGCCCTGGCCGAACTATGGTCAGGAAGGTTGGGATTCAGACGACGAAGAAATTCAACGCCCACCCACCACCCACTTTGTAGCCACTGTCGATGATTTAACCGACATGCTCGACTTCGACTCCGAAGACATCGACGGTATGGACGACGGTGCCGGAGACGATCAAGAGCCAGCCCACGGGCACTAGAAGGCCACCTCGTCATATGACATATACATGGTGGACATCCCAAAAGATGGGAATGGCGATGGAACGCGGAGGATGACCCTCCAAGAAACAACCCAAGCGCCCGGCGTAAGCGGGCGCCGCTCTAAATCCTGCCACGGTAAAAATGGCGATTCCGCACGGGAGACAATAATACCCCTGGACAAAGGTTGAAGACGACCCCTCCAAAGCAGGACTCGGCGCAGGAGGAGGGAGAAGCAAGTCCGCACGACGGCGTGCGTAAAGAGAGGTAGAGGACGATAATTATGCGCCCCCCTCCAAAGACGAGGCAAGCCTCGACGACGACGAATTCGTCATGCCAGAGGACCCAATCGAACAAGAGCGTTTTAAACACAGGCTCATGGCCACGGCAAGCAGCCTAAAGAAAAAGCAGCAACAACTTAGAGCTGACCAAGACCTGCTAACTGACAGATGGACTGAAGTCCTTGCAGCCGAAGAGTATGAACTCGAACGCCCCTCCAAAAGCTACCCCAAACGCAGGCCGTTGCCTCGATCAGAGGAGGAAGCACCCACGTCACCAGCAAGACGACATGGCAGACCGCCACCCGTGTGGTCAGCGACAGAAGCCTCTCAGCCCTCCGCTCAAGCCACGCCCCGACGCTGCTCAAAAAGTACCAAGGCACGGGAAAACGTGCCGGACTTGAGAGATATATTGGAGGATAAGGCAAAGCATACAAGATCGATCTACAGATCGCGTGGGCGCTCAACGACTCGGGATGATTACCATCATGCCGGATACAGCAAACCCGGCCGGGCCGAACACAGTAGACAAAGCTCATATGAGCTACGTCATGATATAGCCCAATATAGAGGCGCCGCACACCCACTATGCTTCACAGATGAAGTAATGGATCATCAAATCCCTGAGGGCTTCAAACCCATAAATATGGAATCATACGATGGTACCACAGATCCTGCGGTCTGGATCGAGGACTATCTCCTCCATATCCACATGGCCCGCGATGATGATCTACATGCCATCAAATACCTCCCACTCAAGCTTAAAGGACCAGCTCGGCATTGGCTCAACAGCTTGCCAGCAGAGTCAATCGGTTGTTGGGAGCACCTGGAAGCCGCATTCCTTGATAACTTCCAGGGCACATATGTGCGACCACCGGCGCCGATGACCTTAGCCATATAATTCAGCAGCCGTAAGAATCAGCCAGACAATTCTGGACGCGGTTCCTAACAAAGAAAAATCAGATCGTCGACTGTCCGGATGCAGAGGCGCTAGCAGCCTTCAAACACAACATCCGCGACGAGTGGCTAGCCCGGCACCTAGGACAGGAAAAGCCGAAATCCATGGCAGCCCTCACCACACTCATGACCCGCTTTTGCGTGGGAGAGGACAACTGGCTAGCTCGAAGCAACAACTTGGCCAAACACCTGGTAGTTCGGATACCAAGGACAGCAATGGCAGGTCGCGTCGCAACAAGCATAAACGCCGCATTAACGGTGATAATGCTGAAGATACGATAGTAAATGCCAGATTCAGAGGCTCTAAACCTGGTCAGCGGAAGAAGCCATTCAAAAGAAATACCTGTGGCCTGGCCCAACTTGGACCGAATACTCGATCGCTTGTGCGGATACATGGCACCCCGAAAAACCAGCCAGCCACACCAACAGTATTGTTGGGTGTTCAAGCAAGCGAGCAAGCTAAGCGCGAAAACAACGACAAGGGCTGCATAGCGATGACGAGGAAGAGCCCGACCGCCCGAACAATAGAGGATGAAGGGCTTTCCCACACAAGTGCGTCACGGTGAACATGATATACGCAACCCACAAAACCAAAAGGGAGCGGAAGCGCGCCCCAAGGGACGAATACGCGATGGAGCGATCGCCCAAGTTCAACCCATGGTCTTCCCGCCCGATCACGGACCACCCCACTAGCATCCGTCCACGGCGGTTTCGCCACATTGGTTCTTGACCCAATTATTGACGGATTTCACCTCACCAGAGTCCCGATGGACGGCAAAGGCAACTGAACCTGATTTATCGATACAAAGGCGCAAAATGGGCATAGACCCATCAAGGATCAAACCCACAAAGACGACCTTTAAAGGGGTCATTCCAGGTGTAGAGGCCAACTGCACAGGCTCCGTTACACTTGAAGTGGTCTTCGGATCCCCGGATAACTTCCGTAGTGAGGAGTTAATCTTCGACATAGCCCCATTCCGCAGCGGCTATCACCCACTTGCTCGGACGAACCGCATTCGCAAAATTCAATGCGGTGCCGCACTACGCGTACCTCAAACTCAAGATGCCAGGCCCTCGAGGCGTAATCACGGTCAATGGAAACACCGAACGCTCCCTCCAAACGGAGGAGCATACGGCCGCCCTTGCGGCAGAAGTGCAGAACAGCCTCTTAAGGCAATTCTCCAGTCCGGCCAATAAACAATCGGACAACATCAAGTGCGCCGGAGTAACCTACAACAAGACCGCCGCACGCTCGTAACAAGCGTAGTAATGCAGCCCCAACCCCAGCCCTCGCGAACTCGCTGAAGCCGATTACGCTCACGTAATTGCGCTCTGAAGCACCATGGGCATAGGGGACGGGCCACGACCACGGCATGCCCCGAATGCGGCTAGACCGCACTAGGGGCTCCCGCTTGTGTCATTCCTTTTTTCTTTTCTTCCTTTTACTTTCAGGACTTACGCGAATACACGACGCAACAGCCGTGGAAGCAGAAAACGCGTCGATTGTCCGTGTGGTCTCTATTACGAGCAAGATACCTGCTTTTTACATACCACACCGCAAACTTACCTGGAAGGGGACATGTCAAAAGTCCCGTACCTTGCTTATCGCACAATTTGTATCGCTCGCTTTTATTTGCGCTTTCTTTTGAATAACCAATATATAGCTCTTGCCTATTATTGCATTCTTTCCCATTATATATGTTCACTTATGACATTGCGCAACTGCATACAATTTGGTACGGCCAATACACCAGGGGCTTATGTACCCCAAAAACATGCTGTGACAAGTACGAACACTATCACAACTGCGGCACCCCGAACTTAAAGCATTAAATACATCGGCTCGAATCATGTCTTGGGTCAATAGTTGGGTTTGCCCGGCTCCCATGTTTTGGTACCTTACATTCCGTTATATCGGCTAAGGTAGCGCTGGGAGAACCACTGCGATTGTGCCCCGGTTGAGCTGGGTTGAGCACCTCAGTGGAGAAAGCTAAAACTGACCGTCATGATAAGGCGAGATTCGGTCGCTGTTCGAGAGGTTTCTTCGAGTCCCTAAGGACTTATGCTGCTTAGAGCGAGGAACCTGCATTTCCGGCCAAGGCGTGGATAGCACCCCGAACTTGGTCTTCCGAATACTAGGGGCTTTGCCGAAATTTAAAATTATAGAATTCTATGGCTAAGTGAGAGTGTTCAAGCATTATAGTCCGGTTGCCTGGTTCGCTATGTTGAGCGCCTCCTCGATGGACCCAAGTATGGGAACAAGAGCGCTCAAGTTTATCGAACACCCCAGCACTTTCGTGGCATGGGGGCTGAAGCCAACGACTCGCCATCTCTCAAATTTGATAAACGGCCGCCTGAAGGTAATATTTTAAATTCAAAAGCGTTGCTTAGCGCATATGAAAAAGTTTTTAGCGTACATGATAACAAATGCGAGTCTACTCAAATATTACATCTTTGGAGCATTCACCCGCTATAAGACGGGCACCCTTCAGGACGCCCTCATAATACTTCTTGGGCTTGCGATGTTCTTTGCCTGGCGGCGGCGTGTCCGTCACCAGCTTCTCCGCGTCCAGCTTGCCCCAGTGCACCTTGGCACGGGCAAGGGCCCTACGGGCACCTTCAATACAGACGGAGCGCTTGATGACTTCGATCCATGGACAGGCATCCACCAGTCGCGCTAGCCCGAAGTAGCTCCCAGGCATGGCCTCATTTGGCCACAACCGAGCTATAAGCCCTTCATGGCCTGTTCGGCGACCTTGTGGAGCTCGACCAATTGCTTCAGTTGGTCGCTCAAGGGCACCGGGTGTTCGGCCTCAGCATACTGAGACCAAAACACCTTTTCCGTCCAGCTCCCTTCTCCGGCTCGGTAGAAAGCGGCGGCATCGGAGACACTCCGCGGCAGATCTACGAACGCTCCTGGAGAGCTTCGGATTCAGGTAAGTACTAGATAATTGACTTTTACATTCTTGCTCTGCATAAAGAATGCCTTACCCGCCGCGATCTTCTTTATTGCCTCAATCTCCTGGAGGGCTTTTTGGGCCTCGGCCTTAGCAGCTTTGGCACTCTCAAGAGCCGAGGCAAGCTCGGATTCTCGGGTCTTGAGTCACGCTCCAAACCCTCGTGTTTTTACGAGAGCACGGAGCTCCTGCCCGTACCGCCGCCAGTTGTGCCTCCCCTTCTCTCGCTTCGGTGCGCTCAGCCGCTTTGTTTTCGGCCCGGACACCGCCTCCTGTGGTCGCCACCTTGCTCGTGGCACTGTGGGGACCGATTCTCGGGGTAATAATTTCCAGAAAATGGCCCTTGTGCTCACCAGCCCAGGGATAGCTGTTAATGATGAGGCACCAACTTGATACAGAAATTCCAAGCAAAATACAAAATATGTAGTACAAGACCATTCTGGCCTATGTGTACAACAATATGTTTTCTAGTGGTTGATGGCGGAAGCGGTTTGTAGATCATCAGTGTCTATAGGACTCCAATTCCCACAGGAACAGCTGACCAGGTTAACTCCTATCTTCGCGAGGCTGCTATCACCGTTGCTTAGGTTCCGGGACTATCGGCACGGTCGCTCCTCTCCGTGCAAGGAAATCTGGCCAAGACAATAGCCAGGGACAAGCCGGTGAGTACTTTGAATGTACTCGCAAACATTTTGAACACAGCTATAATATAACAATAATATGCTGAAAATATCTTATGCTCATGACGTCAGTCACAAAAGATAAATAAAACTCTGATGCGTGCAAGCATGTTATTTGTGAATATGGAATAACATGGTAGTATTAAAATTATGAAATAAATAACATAAATGACTTTAAAAGAAATGCCACAGTCGGGCGTCTTAGCGACACCGCATAAAGGGCTTTAAAAGAAATGCCACAGTCGGGCATCTTAGCGACACCACATAAAGGGCTTTAAAAGAAATGCCACAGTCGGGCGTCTTAGCGACACCGCATAAAGGGCTTTAAAAGAAATGCCACAGTCGGGCGTCTTAGCGACACCACATAAAGGGCTTTAAAAGAAATGCCAAGGTCGGGCGTCTTAGCGACACCACATAAAGGGCTTTAAAATAAATGCCACGATCAAGGCGTCTTAGCGACACCACATAAAGGGCTTTAAAAGAAAACAAAGTGAATACCGTGGAGGTAGAACCATCCTGTGGATATTCGATAATACCAAAATATCACGGGTTAGTCCACATCAAAAATAATAATCATAATTATCACAAGTCACAATCGTGATTCCAGTTTTTGGTTTAACAGTTTCACCTCCGAAGACCGACACTAAGACCGACACTTGACCCATCCCAGACTGTAATCCTTAACCATGGTCACGGCTATTCGAATAGGTTTAATCTCTGCAGAGGGTGTACTCTTTACCCACAAGTAACGGATTCCTTTAGTCCTCAAGACTAATTCCATCTACGGTCTTTTAGTTGAAAACACACCTAACTTGCACACACCAGCTTAACTCACATGTGTCCGGAATCACCCACGACACTGTTAAGCAAAACTCTAAGTGGGGAGGCTACAACCGACGTAACATGGGATCACAAAATTTATACTGCACAAGAAACTGGGAGCTACCCCTTCGGCTACAACCGAAACACCCATGCTCCCGGACCCGGGATGACTACCAGATGCCTCCAAAGTATCTTCCACCATGGCCTCTCAGACGGTGTGTGCTAGGAAAGGGGTTGACAACTTATCGAACTGCACTTACCTTTGGCAGGGACAAGTGGCAGCACGAAACAAGTATGGGGGTTACCGGAACAAGACTCGATCTACGGTCGACTCAGGAGGTTCAAATATTTCCTGCATGATTAGCATAACAAATACATATTCTTCAACCAACAGATAGAAACATCACGCGACATACCCCCTCATGCCATACCGGACACGACCGTCTCGACAGAGGACTAGGGACAAGAACGTGTCTACCCAAGACAAAGGCCTTCCCGGTTCCCTTCCGGTATGCATGAAAGGCATATGACCGTGATTTCCATCGCAACCATATCAACTCCATCAGCATAAAAATCATTAATATGCACTCATGAGTAGGATCACACCCTCACATAAAATGACGCATGCTCGAGTCGGGGTGGTGTTGTCACCGAGTCAAACAACACATACAAAAATTACACCAGGGTTCAGCATGCTTGCCTTCAGGTCATGAGAAAGCAGGGTGCATTCCCAAAACATCTTGAAATCTTCAAAAATCCTATTTGACAGAATATATATGAATTAACACACAAAATTAAAACAGCACAAAAAGTTGTTTTGAAATTTTTTCAAATAAATATTAAAATAAACTAGACAATATTTGAGAGAGGTAGGAAAAAGAATTAATTTATTTGGAGTTGTATTTAATAAGATACAGCCGGTCAAAGTTTGGTCAAAAATCTGTTATTTAAATAAGAACAGAAAAGAAAATGTTTCGAATATATATACGTGCACGTTGAAGGCGTACTATGGAAATGCGCTTCCACTTAACCCACGTGGACTGGGGCGGGTCACTGACAGTCGGTCCAGGGGGCCCACTAGTCAGGTTTGACCAGTCCATCCCTCCTTCTTCTTCCTTCGCCCGAACGGAGGCGAGGCGACGGCGATCAACGCCAGCGAATGGCTGCTCCCCACGGGCTCCAGAGAGTCGATATGGATCCGCAAGACTGGGGCGGTCCTCCCGGTGGCCGTTGGGTCGGCGGGGGTGGAGGGAGTCGCCGATGGTAAGCTTCGCGGCGGTGGAGGCCTCGGGAGCAAAGTGCTTTTGTGGCTGTGGTGGTTCCCGATCAAAATCGAGTAGGGGGAAGGGTTCACGGGAGGAAGAGAAGGCTCCTGGTGGAGAGAGTGGAGAGGGGGAGGTCCTAGTGGTGCCGGAATGGCCGGGGCGGTGGCGGCGGCAGGAGTTGCCGGAGACGGGGAAGAAAACCTCCCCGGGTCGATTGCGAGCTAGGGAAGCGCCATTCAGGTGGCCTGAGGTTGCTTGTGTGCGGGAACGGGCTCGGGGCTCCCTTAAATAGGCGAGTCGAGGCGGTTTGGCGGCGGCCGCGGATAAGGTCGCCGGCGACCGTCTTCTGTAGCTACAGGGCAACGTGGCAAGGCTGGGGATGGTGGCAGGAGCTAGCGGACGAGCGGCTACTGCTCCAAGGGCGAGCTGGCGAGCGGAGACGGCTTGGGCGGTGCTGGCTAGTGCAAGAGCTATCGGGCGGTGGTGGCGGCTAGTCCTTGGCCTACCGGAGACGCGGCGAGGGTCTGCTTGGCGTTTTGCAGTGAGGAGGGGAGCGTGTGGCGCGGCTTTGCAGAGCGGTGGCGAACCAGGGGGCGACGCGTCGGCTCGGGCAAGACGCAGTGGCCAAACGCATGCTCTGGGCGCGCCCAAAGCATGCCCGGGACGTGTTCGATGAAAAGCCCGGGTAGCCTAGCGTGCTTGAGCGGGGCTGGCAAGTAACAGGGCTAGTTTAGGGTTAGCAAGGGGATCAAGGGACATGGTGGATAGGTTAGGGGCTCAAGTTCACAATGTAAACTTGAAATCTTGCCAAATCTGGATATGCACTCAGGGTGTTTGACAAAATGCCAAAGGCACCTAGGCAGTACTTGGGGTGGCCAAATTCTCCAGATCAGTGTCTCTGTGGATGAATGGGAGGGTGGTGAAGTTAGTTTGCAAAAAGGAGAAACTTGCTAGTGCAAGTTTTGCAAAACTACACTTCTGGACAGGGAGTAAATGGCATCATTACATGGACCATAAGTGTTCCAAGGAGTGCATGCTCCTGGACTTAGGGGTTGCAGGGTTGACTACAAGCATGAGAAAGCACAAGGTCACTAGAGCAAGAAAGAATGGGGTTGCAGTAGAAAACACAAGTCTAGTCCAGAATGAAAAAGAAGTTGATACACTCAATTTCTCCAAAGAACAACACTAGGTTTTTGCATAAAGTTGGATGGCATGTTACCACTGACATTCCAAAATTTTGGTGGAGGCTCTGAGGAAATATTTAATTAGGTTATAGTGCAAAAGTGTCCACTGGACCAGAGTTGAAAAACAGGTGTAAAACTCAAAATATGCAATGAAATAACTATATTATTGCACAAAAGTGATTTAGAGACATCACATGACATCTCCAAATTTTGGTTGGAATTTAAATTGAATCTATCAAATGGTTGTAGTTCAAATATGGCCATATAATCTTGGAAAACCATTTTTCAAAAAATAAAGATCAAGCAAATTAATTAAGTAATTAGTTCTACTAATAAAGGAAAAGTTTTCCTTGAGAGGTTAAACAAGTCCAATAACATATTTGAAAGGTTTTATTTCGGGAAAAACTCAATAATAACTAGAGATATAAATGGTCCAAAAATCAAAAGGGAGCCCAGAAAATAAAAATTTATTTCCTGGCAAAATTTTAATTAACAAAACAAGGCTAAAATTTTTGGGGTGTCACATGGCCCCTGCAGTACCCATGTTATTCCTGTTATCTTTTGCAACCACATTTTTTAAATTCCATAAGGTATTACTTCCTTCCTTGTCCTCGAGCTGCTTCTTGGCTTGGCCGAGCTCGTTCTCGGACCGCTCGAGGCTCTCCTTCAATGCATTGACCTCCGCAGTCAGTGCGGCAGAGGTCAGCAGGGCAGCCTGCATTCCCATATTGACATAATTATGTTAGACTCCTGCGTATATGTTTTTAGATCCTCAGTCCGGCTTTTCTTTCCGAACACCGAACTAAGCATCAGGGGCTACTGTCTATGCGGTAATCTTCTTACATATATTGAAAACTTACCTCAAAGCCTGTTAGAAGGCCGTTGCAGGCTTCAGTCAGCCCACTCTTGGCGGACTGAACTTTCTGGATCACCACGCTCATAATAGTGCGGTGCTCCTCCTTGATGGAGGCGCTGTTAAGCGCCTCCAGTAAGCTATCCGGTGCCTCCGGTTGGACGGAGGACACCGGCGTCTTACCCTTCCTACGAAGGGGCCGCTTGCCGGACTTCGGAACCGCTGAAGGTTCCTATATGGAGTCCGGACAAGGGTCGGACTTAGAGCCCCTGGGGGTCTCGCTCCCCTCGCGCCTGGAGTCCGGGAGGCTGCCTTGCGGCGCCTCCTGCGCCACCTCCTCTTGACCAGGCCCCCCTTAGGGCCCCACCTCGGTGTCGTCAGCAGCGTGAGGTGAGGAGGCGGCGGAAGTGAAGTACTCTCCACTTCCGACGAATTCGAGGGACCCGCTCGACGGGCGGCGAGCTCGTCCTTAGGCGGGCTGCATGATTGTTCGGCATTAGAGAACACTATGCAATGAAAAAGCCATGGGTATCCGGACACTTACTATCTCGCTAGGGGCTTGGCCTCGAGGGCCACTCCTCCTCGCCCGTCGTTGGAGTTGGTGGAGATGTCCGAGGAAGGGTTCTTCCTTCTTAAACCCTCCGGCCTCCCGGTGGGGCGGCCTTTCTTTCTTCTCTCCTTCACCGGGGAGAGGCTTGCTTCCTCCTCCTCGTTTTCACGGGAGGAGTCCGCCTCCGAGTCGTCGGACGATGAGTCCGACAACACCTGGCGCCGGGCACTCCTTCGAGTCCCCGTGGCCTTCTTCTTGGCCTTCTTCTCCGGCACCACGTAAGGCGCCGGAGCCAGCAGCCCCGCCAAGCGGGCGTCTACTGGGTCTTCTGGCAAAGGAGCCGAACAGTTAACCTGCCCGGATGTGCTCCGTCAGTCCTATCAAAGGAAAGGGAGTTTAGATCCCGCATAGAGTCAAACTATGAAAAGCAAGATTCCCGTGAAGGGCAAAATATCTTACCTCGGTAGCTTGACGCTGCGAGCTGAATCCGCGATCTTCTGTAGCGAATGAGGGAGCCTCGGCGCCCTTGAACAGCACCTTCCAGGCATCTTCATACGTAGTGTCGAAGAGCCTCTTCAGGGTTGGATGTTGTGCCGGATCGAACTCCCACAATTTGAAGGCCCGTTGTTGGCATGGGAGGATCTGGCGGATGAGCATAACCTGGACCACATTGACGAGACTGAGATTCTTGTTCACCAAGGTCTGCATGCAGGTTTGGAGTCCGGTCAGCTCTTCCGTATTACCCCACGCCAGCCGCCTCCTTCCAAGAAGTGAGCAGCGTGGGAATACCAGACCGAAATCGGGGCCGCCGCCCATTTAGGGTCGCATGCTCGGTGATGTAGAACCACCCCGATTGCCACCCCTTCACGGTCTCCACAAAGGAGCCATCGAGCCATAAGACGTTGGTGATCCTGCCGACCATGGCGCCTCCGCACTCCACCTGGCGGCCGCCCACAACCTTCGGCTTGACAATGAAGGTCTTCAACCATAAGCCGAAGTGGGGCTGGATGCAGAGGAAAGCCTCACACACGATGATGAACGCCGAGATGTTGAGGATGAAATTGGGGCGGATCATGGAAGTCTAGGCCGTAGTAGAACATGAGCCCCCGGACGAATGGGTGAAGTGGAAAACCCAGTCCGCGGAGGAAGTGGGCACGAAATACGACCCGCTCATGGGGCTCAGGGGTGGGGATGAGCTGCCTTTCGTCGGGCAGCCGATGTGCGACGTCGCCGGACAAGTATCCGGCCTTCCGCAGTCTTTTTACTTGGCCCTTCGTGACGGACGAGACCATCCACCTGCCTCCCGCTCCGGACATGGATGGAGATGGTTGAGGAAGGATGTGCGGACTTGGGTGCTGGAGCTCAGAGTGCGCGGAAATGGATGAGCAAGGGAGGAGGAAGGCGTCGGTGAAAAGGGTGGATCCTTATCCCCTTATATGGACGGACGAGGCTATGCGTCCCCCACCAGCCTGATAAAACTCGCTTATCTCCCAAGCGCCGCAATCAATGACGCGGTTGGGTTACCCACGTCCATATTGATGAGAATCCTGGAATAAGGGGGCACGATCTACGCTTTGATAAGACGTGCCAAGGAAACCGCCTCGCTAAACGCTACCGAGGTGGGACGAAAAAACGATCGAATAAAGGCCTGGCCGTGGTGTGATGTCACGCCATGAATACGTCAGCAGATCTGTGCAAAAAATTATTCTCTCTAGGGTGGTATGTGGAACTTGTTTTGCAGAGCCGGACACTATCCTTGTGTTCAAAACCTTCTATGAAGTATTCGGAGGAGGAACCCGCCTTGCAATGCCGAAGACAATATGGGCGCCGGACTCGTCGTCATTGAAGCCTGGTTCAGGGGCTACTGAGGGAGTCCTAGACTAGGGGGTGTCCGGATAGCCGAACTACCTTCTTTGGCCGGACTCCTGGACTATGAAGATACAAGATTGAAGACTTCGTCCCGTGTCCGGATAGGACTTTCCTTGGCTTGGGAGGCAAGCTTGGCGATACGTATATGTAGATTTCCTACCATTGTAACCGACTCTGTGTAACCCTAACCCTATTTGGTGTCTATATAAACTGAAGGGTTTTAGACCGTAGGGATCTAACAACAATCATACCATAGGCTAGCTTCTAGGGTTTAGCCTCTCGATCTCGTGGTAGATCTACTCTTATACTACCCATATCATCAATATTAATCAAGCAGGAGTAGGGTATTACCTCCATCGAGAGGGCCCGAACCTGGGTAAAACATCGTGTCCCTTGTCTCCTGTTACCATCCGCCTAGACGCATAGTTCGGGACCCCCTACCCGAGATCCGCCGGTTTTGACACCGACAGCCGCTGAGGCCTCTGCATCCGGACAATCGACAATTTGATTTTTCTTGGTTAGGAACCGTGTCCAGAATTGCCTGGCCGATTCCCCCGGCTGCTGAGTTATGTGGCTCAAGTCATCGGCATCCGGTGGTCGCACATAAGTGCCCTGGAAGTTGTCGAGGAATGCATCTTCCAGATCCTCCCAACAGCCAACGGAGTCTGCTGGCAAGCTATTCAGCCAATGCCGAGCTGGTCCTTTGAGTTTTAGTGGGAGGTACTTGATGGCATGTAGATCATTAGCGCGGGCCGTGTGGATGTAGAGGAGGAAGTCCTCAATCCATACCACGGGATCTGTTGTACCATCGTATGAATCGATATTTACGGGTTTAAAACCCTCTGGGAATTCATGATCCATTACTTCGTCAGTGAAGCATAGGGGGTGTGCGGCGCCTCTGTGCTGGGCTATATCGCGACACAGCTCATATGAGTCTTGCCTGCTGTGTTCGGCCTCGCCGGATTTACTTTTACTGTATCCGGCGTGACGGTCATCATCCGCTTAGGGGCGCGCCCTCGTGATCCGTAGATCGATCTTGCATGTTTTGCCATGTCTTCCAATACATCACGCAGGTCTCGCGTGTTTCCCCGTGCCTTGCTATTTTTGTTTGAATGGAGGCGGGGTGCGGGCTGAGCTTCTGGCTGAAATGCCTCTTTGTCTCGGCCACGAGGTGGCCGATCAGCCGTATCATACGCTAGTGATGTAGGTTTCAATGCTTCCTCCTCAAGTCGGGGTAGCAACCTGCGCTTTGGGTAACCCTTGGAAGGGCGTTCGAGTTCATATTCCTCGGCCGCAAGGACTTCAGTCCACCTGTCTGCTAGCAAATCTTGATCAGCTCAAAGCTGTTGTTGCTTTTTCTTCAGGCTATTTGTTGTGGCTATAAGCCGGCGCTTAAAGCGCTCTTGCTCGACGGGATCCTCCCGCACGACAAATTCTTCGTCGCCGAGGCTCACCTCGTCTTCGGAGAGAGGCATGTAATTGTCATCCTCCGCTTCTCCGTCTGCTGCCTGCTCAGGAGGGCTGGCTTGTTCATCCTCCGGCTCTAAATCTTGCTGGAGGGGATTTTCGTCGTCTTCGGCACTGTCCGGAGTGCTATTGTCTCTCGTGCCGGTATCACTACTTTTGCTATGGCGAGACTTAGAGCGGCGCCGCTGACGTCGGTGCTTGGGTTGCTTCTTGGAGGAGTCATCCTCCGCTGTCTTATCGCCATTGCCTTCTTTGGGTGTATCCACCATGTAAATATCATATGATGAGGTGGCGGTCCAGTGCCATGTGGGTAGTGGTTCCTGTTCGTCTCCTGCATCGTTGTCCATACCATCGATGTCTTCAGAGTCGAAGTCGAGCATGTCGGTTAAATCATCGACAGCGGCTACCAAGTGGGTGGTGGGTGGGGAGTGAATTTCTTCGTCATCCGCATCCCATTCTAGCCGGAGATAGTTCGGCCAAGGTTCTTGAGGGCGTCCTGGATTAGGGGGTATCCGGACAGCCGGATTAAATACTTTGTCCGGACTATATACTTTGTCCGGACTATTGGAGCGTGAAGATACAAGACTCAAGACTCCGTCCCGTGTCCGGATGGGACTCTCCTTTGCGTGGAAGACCAGCTTGGCGATCCGGATATTATATTTCCGTCCTTGTAACCTACTCCATGTAAACCCTGGCCCTCTCCGGTGTCTATATAAACCGGAGAGGTTGGTCCTTAAAAGGTCGATCATGATCACAATCATAATCATCATAGGCTAGCTTCTAGGGTTTAGCCTCAACGATCTCGTGGTAGATCTATTATTGTACTACTCATATCATCAATATTAATCAAGCAGGAAATAGGGTTTTACCTCCATCGAGAGGGCCCAAACCTGGGTAAACATTGTGTCCCTTGCTTTCTGTTACCATCAGCCTACGACGCATAGATCGGGACCCCCTACCCGAGATCCGCCGGTTTTGCCACCGACATTGGTGCTTTCATTGAGAATTCCTCTATGTCGTCACTGCAAGGCTCGATGGCTCCTTCAATCGTCAAAAACATGGTCCAGGGTGAGACTTTTCTCCCCGGACAAATCTTCGTGTTTGGCGGCTTCGCGCTGCGGGCCAATTCGCTTGGCCAACTGGAAAGGATCAACAGCTACGCCCCTGGCCACCAGGTCAGGTTCAAAAATCTGAACCACACGGTCGATATCCGCGGAGACTTGATCTTCGACGGAATCGGGCCTATCCCAGGAGCGCCGGACGGTCTAGATGAGCATGGCTTAGACCTGTTGTCGGACAATGCTCGAGAAATCACCCCTGCAGTAGCCCCAGACCTAAATCCGGAGCAGACTGTGTGGCCCAAGGACGGGTGGGTATACCCCGCCCCGCGGGCCGCACACTCATCAACAGTAGAGCCGAACCCATGCCTTACCTCTAAGGAAGCCTGCAACACCGAACCCCGGACCAGATCCGGTCAGTAGGTTCCGATCAGGCGCCCCGAGCCCGCCGAGCCTGGTTGGGCTCCGGTAATGGAGTTTACCGCCACGGATATCTTCCAGCACTCGCCCTTTGGCAACATGCTGAACTCGTTAAAATCTCTCTCTTTGACAGGAGACTTGATACGTCCATTTTGCATCATGCTTTTATATCGATATTTATTGCATTATGGGCTGTTATTACAAGTTATGTCGCAATACTTATGCCTATTCTCTCTTATTTTACAATGTTTACATAAGGAGGGAGAATGCCAGCAGCTGGAATTCTGGGCTGGAAAAGGAGCAAATATTAGAGACCTATTCTTCACAACTCCAAAAGTCCTGAAACTCCACGGACTATCTTACAATAAATAATAAAAAATCCTCGCCAAAGATGAAGGCCAGAGGGCCTACACCCTGTCCACGAGGGTGCCCCCCCCTCCTAGGGCGCGCCCCCCTACCTCGTGGGCCCCCTGGTGGCCCTCCGATGCCCATCTTCTGCTATATGAGGTCTTTCATCGAGAGAAAAATCAGAGGCAACCTTTCGGGACGAAACTCCGCCGCCACGAGGCGGAACTCATGGCGGAACCAATCTAGGGCTCCACAAAGTCATTATGTCGGGGACACTTCCCTCCGGGAGGAAATCATCACCAACGTCATCATCAACGCTCCTCTCATCGGGAGAGGGCAATCTCCATCAACATCTTCACCAGCACCATCTCCTCTCAAAACCCTAGTTCATCTCTTGTATTCAATTCTTGTCTCCAAGTCCGGGATTGTTACTAGTAGGTTGCTAGTAGTGTTGATTACTCCTTGTAGTTGATGCTAGTTGGTTCATTTGGTGGAAGATCATATGTTCAGATCCTTTATGCATATTAATACCCCTTTGATTATGAACATGAATATGCTTTGTGAGTAGTTACGTTTGCTCCTGAGGACATGGGAGAAGTCTTGCTATTAGTAGTCATGTGAATTTGGTATTCGTTCGATATTTTGATGAGATGTATGTTGTCTAG
Source organism: Aegilops bicornis (assembly GCA_021605145.1). NCBI lineage: Eukaryota > Viridiplantae > Streptophyta > Magnoliopsida > Poales > Poaceae > Aegilops > Aegilops bicornis. Next base: position 672,907,284 of record CM038673.1, on the reverse strand, counting down.
CCTCTAGTGGTGTTATGTGAACGTCGACTACATAACACTTCACCATTATTTGGGCCTAGAGGAAGGCATGGGAAGTAATAAGTAGATGATGGGTTGCTAGAGTGACAGAAGTTTAAACCCAAGTTTATGCGTTGCTTCGTAAGGGGCTGATTTGGATCCATATGTTTCATGCTATGGTTAGGTTTACCTTAATACTTTTGTTGTAGTTGCGGATGCTTGCAATAGAGGTTAATCATAAGTGGGATGTTTGTTCAAGTAAGAACAGCACCCAAGCACTGGTCCACCCACATTTTAAATTATCAAAGTACCGAACGCGAATCATATGAACTTGATGAAAACTAGCTTGACGATATTCCCATGTGTCCTCGGAGCGCTTTTCCTATTATAAGAGTTTGTCCAGGATTGTCCTTTGCTACAAAAGGATTGGGCCACCTTGCTGCACTTTATTTACTTTTGTTACTTGTTGCTCGTTACAAATTATCTTATCACAAAACTATCTGTTACCACTTGTTTCAGTACTTGCAGAGAATACCTTGCTGAAAACCGCTTATCATTTCCTTCTGCTCCTCGTTGGGTTTGACACTCTTACTTATTTAAAGGACTACGATAGATCCCCTATACTTGTGGGTCATCAAGACTCTTTTCTGGCGCCGTTGCCGGGGAGTGAATCGCCTTTGGTAGGTGGAATTTGGTAAGGAAAAATTTATATATTGTGCTGAACTTTACTGTCACTTGTTACTATGGAAAGTAATCCTCTGAGGGGCTTGTTCGGGGTATCTTCACCCCATCCAGTAGAGCAAAGAGTTGCTCCTCAACCTACTGAACCTACTGAATCTATTGAAAATGAAACTCCTTTTGAAGTTCCTTCGGGTATGATGGAAAAACTACTAGCTAATACTTTTAAAGGAGATGGAACAAAGCATCCTGATGAACACTTAATATATGTGGATGAGGTTTGTGGATTATTTAAGCTTGCAGGTATACCCGATGATGTTGGTAAGAAGAAGGTCTTCCCTTTATCTTTGAAGGGAGATGCATTGACATGGTATAGGCTATGTGATGATACGAGATCATGGAACTACAAAAGACTAAAATTGGAATTTCATCAAAAATATTACCCTATGCATCTTGTTCATCATGATCGCAATTATATATATAATTTTTGGCCTCGCGAAGGAGAAAGCATCGCTCAAGCTTGGGGGAGGCTTAAATCAATGTTATATTCATGCCCCAATCATGAGCTCTCAAGAGAAATAATTATTCAAAGTTTTTATGCTCGACTTTCTCATAATAATCAAACCATGCTCGATACTTCTTGTACTGGCTCTTTTATGATGAAGACTATTGAGTTCAGATGGAATTTATTGGATAGAATTAAACGCAACTCTGAAGATTGGGACCTCGACGAAGGTAAGGAGTCAGGTATGACACCTAAGTTTGATTGTGTTAAATCTTTTATGGATACCAATATTTTCCGTAAGTTTAGCACTAAATATGGACTTGACTCGAGATAGTAGCTTCTTTACGTGAATCTTTTGCTACTTATGTTGATCTCCCCAAGGAGAAGTGGTTTAAATATCATCCTCCCATAGAAGTAAAAGTAGCTGCACCTATTAAAGTTGAAGAAAAGACTGTCACTTATAATGATCCTATTGTTCCTACCTCTTATGTTGAGAAACCACCTTTCCCTGCTAGAATAAAGGATCATGCTAAAGCTTCAACTGTGGTTCGTAAAAGTAATATTAGAACTTATACACCTTCTGAGCAAGTAAAAGTAGAACCTAATATTGCTATTGTTAAAGATCTCTTGTCTAATAACATTGATGGGCATGTTATTCAATTCTGCGGTGAAACTGCTAGAATTGCCAAACCTAGTGCTAAAGATAAACATAGACCTGTGGTAGGCGTGCATTATTTCTGTTAAAATAGGAGATCATTGTTATCATGGCTTATGTGATATGGGTGCTAGTGCTAGTGTTATACCTTATGACTTATATAAAGAAATTAAGCATGAAATTGCACCTGCTGAGTTAGAAGATATTGATGTCACAATTAAACTTTCCAATAGGGATACTATATCAGAAGTGGGAATTGTTAGAGATGTTGAAGTCTTGTGTGGGAAAATTAAATATCCTGCTGATTTTCTTGTTCTAAGTTCCCCACAATATATCTTTTGTCCCATTATATTTGGTAGACCCTTCTTGAATACTGTTAATGCTAAGATAGACTACGAAAAGAATGTTGTTACTGTTGGCTTGGATAATATGATCCATGAGTTTAATTTCTCTAAGTTTAGTAAACAACACCGTGAAGAAGAATTGCCTAGTAAGGATGAAATTATTGGTCTTGCTTCTATTGCAGTACCTCCTAATGATCCTCTAGAACATTATTTGCTAGACCATGAAAATGATATGTTTATGAATGAAAGAAGGGAAATAGATGGAGTATTTTTTAAACAGGAACCTATTCTGAAACATAATTTGCCTGTTGAAATCCTAGGGGATCCTCCTCCACCTAAGGGTGATCCCGTGTTTGAGCTTAAACCGTTGCGTGATAATCTTAAATATGCTTATCTTGATGAAAAGAAGATATATCCTGTTATTATTAGTGCTAACCTTTTAGAGCATGAAGAAGAGAGATTATTGAAAACTCTGAAGAAGCACCGTGCTGCTATTGGATATACTCTTGATGATCTTAAGGGCATTAGTCCCACTCTATGTCAACATAAAATAAATTTGGAAGAAGATGCCTGTCGGTGTCAAAACCGGCGGATCTCGGGTAGGGGGTCCCGAACTGTGCGCCTAGGTGGATGGTAACAGGAGACAAGGGACACGATGTTTTTACCCAGGTTCGGGCCCTCTAGATGGAGGTAATACCCTACTCCTGCTTGATTAATATTGATGATATGGGTAGTACAAGAGTAGATATACCACGAGATCAAGGAGGCTAAACCCTAGAAGCTAGCCTATGGTATGATTGTTGTTCGTCCTACGGACTAAAACCCTTCGGTTTATATAGACACCGAATAGGGTTAGGGTTACACAGAGTCGGTTACAATGGTAGGAGATCTACATATCCGTATCGCCAAGCTTGCCTTCCACGCCAAGGAAAGTCCTATCCGGACAAGGGACGAAGTCTTCAATGTTGTATCTTCATAGTCTTGGAGTCCGGCCAAAGATTATAGTTCGCTATCCGGACACCCCTAGTCCAGGACTCCTCAAAGAGCCCCTGAACCAGGCTTCAATGACGACGAGTCCGGAGCGCATATTGTCTTCGGCATTGCAAGGCGGGTTCCTCCTCCGAATACTTCATAGAAGGTTTTGAACACAAGGATAGTGTCCGGCTCTGCAAAACAAGTTCCACATACCACCATAGAGAGAATAATTTTTGCACAGATCTGCTGACGTATTCCGCGGCGTGACATCACACCACGGCCAGGCCTTTATACGAATCGTTTTTACTGTTCCACCTCAGCGCGTTTAGCGAGGCGGTTTCCTTGGCACGTCTTATCAAAGCGGAGATCATGCCCCCTTATTCCGGGTTTCTCATCAATACGGACGTGGGTAACCCATCCGTGCCATTTGATTACGGCGCTTGGGAGATAAGCGAGTTTTACCAGGCTGGTGGGGGACACATAGCTTCGTCCGTCCATATAAGGGGATAAGGATCCACCTTTTCACCTACGCCTTCTTCCTCCTTTGCTCATCCATTTCCGCGAACTCGAGCTCCAGCGCCCAAGGGCACACATCCCGCCTCAACCTTCTCCAACTATGTCCGGAGCGGGAGGCAGGTGGATGGCCTCCTCCGTCACGGAGGGGCACATCACAAAGCTGCGGGAGGCCGGATACTTGTCCGGCGACATCGCTGCGGTCGGCTCCCCAACAAGGGGCAGCTCATTCCAACCCCTGTGCCCCATGAGAGGGTGGTGTTTCTCCCCACTTCCTCTATGGACTGGTTTTCCACTTCACCCATTTGTCCGGGGGCTCATGTTCTACTATGGCCTGGACTTCCACGATCTGGCCCCGAATTTCATCCTCAACATCTCGGCGTTCATCGTCGTGTGCGAGGCCTTCCTCTGCATCCAGCCCCACTTTGGCTTATGGCTGAAGATCTTCAATGTCAAGCCGACGGTAGTGGGTGGCCGCCAAGCGGAGTGCGGAGGCGCCATGGTTGACAAGATGGCCAAAGTCCTATGGCTCGAGGGCTCCTTTGTGGAGACCATAAAGGGGTGGCAATCGGGGTGGTTCTACATCACCGAGCTGCGACTCTCAATGGGCGGCGGCCCCGAATTCTGATCTGGCTTCCCCACACGGCTCTCATCATGGAAAGAGACGGGCACGACATGGGGAATTGACGAGCTGTCCGGACTCAAAACCTGCATCCGAAACACGGTGGACAAGAATCTCGGGCTTGTCAACGTAATCCAGTGATGCTCATCCGCCCGATTCTCAAATGACAACAAAGATCCTTCAAATTGTGGGAGTTCGATCCGGCACAACACTCAACTCTAAAAGGTTCTTGACACTACGCACGAAGATGCCCGGAAGGTGCTGTTCATAGGCGCCGAGGCTCCCACATCCGCCATCAAGATCGCGGATTCAGCTCGCAGCGTCAAGCCAGCGAGGTGAGTTATTTTACCCTTTATGGGACTCTTTTTTCATAGTTTGACTCTATGCGGGATCTAAAACTCCCTAACCTTTAACAGGACTGGCTGAAGACGTCCGGACAGGTTAACTGTCCGGCCCCTTTGCCAGAAGACCCAGCGGACGCCCGATTGACGGGGCTGCTGGCTCCGGTACCTCATGTGGTGCCGGAGAAGAAGGCCAAGAAGGAGGCCACGGGAACTCGAAAGAGCTCCCGGCGCCAGGTGCTGTCGGACTCACCGCCCGACAACTTTGAGGCGGAGTCCTCCTCTGAGGAAGAGGAGGAGGAAAAAGAAGCCTCTCCCCTAGTGGGGGGAGAGAAGAAAAGAAGGGCCGCCCCAACTAGGGAGGCCGGAGGGTCCAAGAAGGGAAGCACCCTTCCTCCGGACTTCTCCACCAACGCCAACAACGACGAGGAGGAGTGGCCAACAAGGGCCAAGCCCCTGGTGAGATCGTAAGTGTCCGGATACCCATGGCTTTTTTCCATTGCATAGTGTTCTCTAATGCCGAACAATCATGCAGCCCGCCCAAGGCAGAGTTCGCGCCCGTCGAGCGGGTCCCCGAGTTCGTCGGAAATGGAGAGTTCTTCACTTCCGACCGCCTCCTCACCTCACGCTAGGTACGATGCCACGGTGGTGCCCCATGGGGGGCCTGGTCAAGAGGAGGTGGCGCAGGAGGCGCCACAAGGCAACCTCCCGGACTCCAGGCGCGTGGGGGTGAGACCCCAGGGATCTAAGCCCGACCCTCGTCAGGACTCCATACCGGAACCTTCAGCGGTTCAAGTCCGCAAGCGGTCCCTTCGTAGGAAGGTAAGACGCCGGTGTCCTCCGTCCCAACCGGAGGCACCGGATAGCATCGAGGCGCTTAACTACGCCTCCATCGAGGAGGACCACCGCCTTTATTATGAGTGTGGTGATCCAGAAGTTCGATCCGCCAAGAGCGGGCTGACTGAAGCCTGCACTCAGCCTTCTAACAGGCTTTGAGGTAAGTTTAGAATATGTAAAAATATTACCGCATAGACGGTAGCTCTCGATGCTTAGTTCGGTGTTCGGAAAGAAAAGCCGGACTAAGGATCTAAAAAGATATATGCAGGAGTCTAACATAAGTATGTCAATATGGGAATGCATGCTGCACTGCTGACCTCTGCCGCACTGACTGAAGAGGTCAATGCATTGAAGCAGAGCCTCGAGCGGTCCGAGAACGAGCTCGGCCTTGCCAAAAAGCAGCTCAAGGACAAGGAAGGTAAGTAACACCTTATTAAAGAAATACCTTATAGAAAGGATTTGGTTGCAAAAGATAACAGGAATAACATGGGTACTGCAGGGGCCACGAGCGAGGTGGCGACCCTGAAGGAGGCGGTGTCTGCGGCCGAAAACAAAGCGGCTGCGGAGCGCGCCGAGCGAGAGAAGGGGGAGGCGCAGTTGGCGGAGGTACGACAAGAGCTCCAGGCTCTCGTGGAAAAACACGAGGATTTGGAGCGTGACTCGAAGACTCGGGAGTCCGAGCTCGCCTCGGCTCTTGAGAGTGCCAAAGCCGCTAAGGCCGAAGCCCAAAAAGCCCTTCAAGAAATTGAATCATTAAAGAAGATAGCGGCGGGTAAGGCATTCTTTATGCAAAGCAAGCATGTGAAAGTGAATTACCTATTACTTACCTGGATTCGGAACTCTCCAGGAGCATTCGCAGATCTGCCCCGTAGTGTGTCTGATGCTGCCGCATTCTACCGCGCCAAGGAGAGGAGCTCGACGGAGAAGGTGTTCTGGTCTCAGTATGCTGAGGCCGAACGTCAGGTGCCCCTAAGCGACCAGCTGAAGCAGCTGGTCGAGCTCCACAAGGTCGCCGAACATGCCATGAAGGGCCTCATAGTTCGGCTGTGGCCATTGGAAGCCATGCCTAGGAGCTACTTTGGGCTAGTGCGGCTGCTGGTGGACGCCTGTCCATGGATTGAAGTCATCAAGCGCTCCGTCTGCATTGAAGGTGCCCGTCGGGCCCTTGCCCGTGCTAAAGTGCACTGGGGAAAGCTGGATGCGGAGAAGCTTGTGACGGACGGGCCACCGAAGGGCAAGGAGCATCGCACGCCCGAAATGAACTATGAGGGCGTCGTGAAGGGTGCCCGCCGTATAGCGGATGAGTGCTCCAAAGGTGTAATTTTTGAATAGAATCGCATTTGTTATCCTGTACGCTGAAAACTTGTTCATATGCACTAAGCAACGCTTGTTAATTCAAAATATTATCTTCTGTGCGGCCGTTTATCAAATTTGAGAGATGGCAAGTCGTTGGCTTCAGCCCCCATGCCACGAGTGCTGGGGTGTTCGGGATAAACTTGAGCGCTCTTGTTCCCATTCTTGGGTCCATCGAGGGAGGCGCTCAGCGCAACGAACAAGGCAACTGGACTTATAATGCTTGAACAATCTCACTTAGCCATAGAATTCTATAATTTTAAATTTCGGCGAAGCCCCTAGTATTCAGAAGACCGAGTTCGGGGCGCTATCCACGCCTTGGCCGAACAATGCCGGTTCCTCGCTCTAAGCGGCATAAGCCTTTAGGGACCCGAAAAAAACCTCTCGAACAGCGACCAGCTCTCGCCCTATCATGACGGTCAGTTTTAGCTTTCTCCACCGAGGTGCTCAACCCAGCTCAACCGGGCACAACATGATGGTTCTCCCAATGCTACCTTAGCCGATATAACGGAACGTAAGGTACCAAAACATGGGAGCCGGGCAAACCCAACTATTAACCCAAGACATGATTCGGAGCCGATGCATATAGTGCTATAAGTTCGGGGTGTCGCACTTGTGAAAGTGTTCGGACTTATCACACCATAATTTTGGGGTACTTAAGACCCTTGTGTATTGGCGGTACCAAAGTGTACGGGTGCAACATGTCATGAAATGAACATATATATAGATAAAGAAAGGAGTGCAATAATAGGCGAAAGCTATGTATTGTTTATTCAAAAAGGTACTGCAATGAAAGCAGAACGATACAAGTAGTGCGATAAGCAAGGGATGGGACTATTTAACATGTCCCCTCCGAGGTAAGCTGCGGGATGGTATGTAAAACAGGTATAATGCTCGTAATAGAGACCACTGGACACTCGACGTAGCTTCAGCTTCCTCGGCTGTTGCATCATGAGTTCGGCAATTCGAGTGCGGACAGGGCTTCGAAAACGGAGTCCTGAAAGTAAGAAAAAGAAAAAGAAAAGAATGACACAATCGGGAGCCCACAGTGCGGTTGAGCCGCATGCAGGCGTGTCGTGGTCGTGCCCCTCCCCTTATGCCCATGGTATCTCCAGAGCGTAATTATGTACGCGTAGTACTGGTTTCGCAATTTCGCAAGGGCTGGGGTTGGGGCCGGATTGCTACACGTGCTTGGATCGTGCCAGGCGGTCTTGTTGTAGGTGTCGGATTTCGGGTTCCGGCAGACCCTTGAGGTTCGAACACTGGGGTGCGCGCGGAGATCCAACCTTCCACCATCTCGCACCTTGCCGAATCGCTGGGACCTAAACTACTAAACGGAACAGCACAAGAGACACGAGATTTATACTGGTTCGGGCCACCATCGTGGTGTAATACCCTACTCCAGTGTGTGGTGTGGTGGATTGCCTCTTGGGCTGATGAGGAACAATACAAGGAAGAACAGCCTCGCGAGGGTCTGTTCTTGGCGGGTGCGATGAACTGCTAGGTGGTGTTCAGTCGCTCTAGCTACTGGCCTCTTGATGAGGGTTCGGGTCTGGATCCCGCCCTGGGGGTGGCTACTCCTATTTATAGGCGAAGGCCCTGGGCCTCTTCCCAAATATTGAGCGGGAAGGGCGCCAACAATTGGCCATTTTGAAGGGGAACAGCGGGTACACTTATCCTGATTAAAGTTGGTCCTCGCCGCCAAAGGCTCTGGTGATGACGCCTTCTTGGGCTCCACGATGACTCCTTCCAGCCGTTGGGCTGGTCTTGGTCTTGTTGCAATCAAACGGATGCCTTTGCTTGATGCTCTCGCTGCGCTTGCTCCCTTTGCACCAAAGAGGAAAGGAGGACATCTGCGGCTGGCGCTCGACCGGGCGCCCTCGGTCGTCATGGCTTGCGTCATGGGCACCTCGCGAGGTACCCTGCCTTGAACTCTCCGCCTCCTCATGAGCCAGCCGACGAGGTCGTGGCTCGAGGAAGCTCCTTGTCGTCCGCCCCGTGAGGCTTGGCCCCTCGCGAGGGTCTTGAGCTTGCGTTGATGAAGATGGGCCGTGCTGGGCCTCCTTCGAGCCACGCCGCAGGCCGCAGGCACGCAAGTCTGGGGATACCCATTCCCAGAATGCCGACAGTAGCCCCCGGGCCCACGGGGCGCCCGAACTTGGTCGAGCAGAGAGGCGAAAGGGCAAGTGCGAAGCGTCACGGGTCCTAATAGCCTGCGGCCTTGGGCGCCGCGTGGCGGTTGATTGGACGCGGGCGGCACGGCTTCCCCATGATGCCTCGGTAACCACCCGGATTCGACAAGTCCCTGCATGCGGAGTCGGTCATGATTACCGGTGATCGTGGAGGCCGACGGTTGGCCTTCGCCGGCTATAAGTACGGAACGGCGCGCGCCCTTCCAGTCTATCCTTTCTTGTCTCTCCTTCTTCTCCATGGCTCCACCAAGGAAGTTCTCAGCCGCAGAGAAGGGGAAGGGCCGTCAGGCCGAGTCCTCCTCTCCTCCGCCTAAGCGTGGTCGAGGTCGCCCTCGCAAGCATCCCGTGGCCCCCACGACGGTCCCCGGTGGTCGTGGGGGAGGCTCTCAGCATGGTGACGAGCGGCTGGTCATGGTCGAAGGGCGTGCCCCGGCCGCGCGTCCCCCGAGGCTGCGCCTCCATGCTGCTGAACCCCTGCTGGAGTTCATGGTGCGGGCGGAGGAGCCGTCCGGCGTCCGGCTTCAGCTCCCGCGCTTCCTCCTGGGTGAGCTCCCAGCTGGCGCCCTGGGTGGCCTCTGGCTCCAGGCGGATGGCTGCTGCAGCCGGGCTTCGTGGGCTTCCCTGGAGGTCTCCGCTACAGGGAACATGTTCCTGACCCGCGGCTGGCAGACGTTTTCTCGCGCGCGCGGTCTTCGCCGCCGGTGCTCCCTGCACTTCAAGTATGACGGTGACGCCACCCTCTACGTGAGGGTGTTCGGGGAAGACGGTCGCCGCATGGGGTGCTGCCCTGAAGACGACGCATCATGCCGAGGACTCAGCCCCGGCGTGGATGGAGAGGGCAGCGCGCGGGCGGCTGGCGATGCCCGTGACTCCTCAAGCTTCACCAGCTCTTCTTCGGGTGGTGATTCTTCTAGTAGCGGCCGCGGCTAGCCCCCACGCCGCCGCACCTGCTTGGGGGGTGGCAGCGGGTCCGCTCGCCGCTGCACCCCGCTGAAGCGCGAGAGGGAGTCCGCCTGAGCTCCGGAGACGGCTCGAGCCTTCCAAGAGGGCCGGCACGGGGCGTGCTTCACCTGCTTTTGTCCTTTTCCTTTCTTTTCTCCTGCGCAAAAAGACGACAATGTGTGGCCCCGTGGGGGCGCGTTTAGGTTAACACCGTTAATTATTGTACTCCTTTTGTTATCCTGATACTGTTCCTTTCTGTTATACGCCCATTCGCAAGTGAACCCTAGCCGTGGCCGCGGGGGCGACCGATCCAGGCCCCGTGTTCGCGTCGTGCTGCCCGTGAGGCATGGTTAGGAGGGGTGCTCCAGCTGTGGACCAGGGCCATGAAACTTGAGCGATAGGGGTAGGAGCGCTCGCGAGGGCTCCCGAGGCTTCTGCCTCGCGAGTCCCCACGCAAGAGAAATCGAGGCAGGAGAGCGAAAAAGATCGAAGAACCACGGACCAAAAGATGGCGATAGTTTCGATAAAAACTCCAAATGGGAATAACTAGTCAACTGCAGAAAGCAAATGAAAAAGTCGCATCCGGCACCTAGTCTAGTCTTCGACGTCTTCTCACCAGCGGAGCTAAGTGCTGCCACTGGGCGTGGGAGGGAGCCCCAGGGCCTGAGGCCGGCACTCCTGAGACTCCGGGGCGTGTACAGCCCCAACTCATTATTATGTGAGAGTGTCACGGGCGGCGAGCTTCACAGGCGTTGGCCCTCTTCACAGGCTCCGGGCCTTTCTTCTGGGAAGCAAGCTTCACGGGCGTTGGCCCTCTTCACGGGCTCCGGGCCCTTTCCAGAACGCGAAAGCTTCACAGGTGTTCGCCTTCTTCACAGGCACTGGACCTTTTCCAAAAAGGATGAGCTTCACAGGCATTCGCCTTCTTCATAGGCACTGGGCCTTTTCCAAAAAGGATGAGCTTCACAGGCATTTGCCTTCTTCACAGGCACTAGGCCTTTTCCAAAAAGGATGAGTTTCACAGGCATTCGCCTTCTTCACAGGCACTGGGCCTTTTCCAAAAAGGATGAGCTTCACAGGCATTCGCCTTCTTCACAGGCACTGGGCCTTTTCCAAAAAGGATGGGCTTCACAGGCATTCGCCTTCTTCACAGGCACTGGGCCTTTTCCAAAAAGGATGGGCTTCATAGGCATTCGCCTTCTTCACAGGCACTGGGCCTTTTTAGGGGTAAAACCTCCGGAGGTGCTGGATGTTCCACGCGTTCTGTATAGGTACTCCCTCTTGAGTCTCCAAGCGCACGGAGCCGGGCCTGGAAACATGAACAACCTTGAACTGGCCCTCCCACATGGGAGAGAGCTTATGCAGTCCCTCCCTAGAGAGGACCCGTGGGAGCACGAGGTCCCCTACCTCGAGAGTTCTGGGGCGGATGTTGCGGCAGTGGTATCGCCGGAGTGCCTGCTGGTACCTTGCCGCTCGCAGCGCAGCTTCTCGACGGCGCTCCTCCCCCAGCACGAGGGCCGTCCCCCGCATGGCGTCCTGCAGCGTTTCGTCGAACGCCAGGACCCGCGCGGATCGACGCTTGACCTCGTGAGGGAGGAGCGCTTACTCCGTAGACCAGGAAGAAGGGGGTCTCTCCAGTTGGCTTGGTTGCGGTTGTGCGGATGGACCACAGCACGGACGGAAGTTCGTCGTACCAGCCTCTGCCGCAGGCCTCCAGTTTCTTCTTGAACGTCCTGGAATTGAGGCCTCTTAGGACCTCTGCGTTGGCCCGCTCGGCCTGTCTATTGCTGCGGGGGTGCGCCACCAAAGTGTAGCATATCTGCGTCCCAAGGTTAGCGCAGTACGTTTTGAAAAGGTTACTGGTGAACTGCGAATCGTTGTCGGTGATGATGCGGTTCGGCACCCCGAACCAGCTCACGATGCCCTTGATGAATTTGACCGCAGAACCAGCGGGGATGGTGTGGACGGCCTCAACTTCGGCCCACTTGGTGAATTTGTCCACGGCGACGTAGAGGTAGCGATAGCCCCCTGGCGCCCGAGGAAAAGGGCCCAGGATGTCTAGCCCTGCATCGCGAATGGCCAAGTGTGGGGGATGGTTTGCAGACCTCCTGCTGGCTGGTGGATCTGCTTGGCATGGAATTGGCAAGCCTCGCAAGCCTTCACGAGTTCAACAGCGTCATTGAGCGCAGTGGGCCAATAGAAACCGATGCGGAACGCCTTGTGGAGGAGGGCCCGTGACGATGAATGGTGCCCACAATCTCCACCATGTATATCTGCCAGCAGTTCCTTTCCCTGTTCCCTGGTGATGCAGTGCAAGGATACGTCGTTCGGTCGTTTCCGGTAGAGCTCTCCATCCATGATGCTGTATGTCGTGGCTTGCCGCGCCACACGCTCTGCCTCCTCCTCCTTCTCCGGCAAAGTTCCATGCGTTAAGTAACTCTTGAGCTCCGTGATCCAGCATCCCTCTTGAGGTTCCATCGTTAGGAGCAGGCGTGCTCCTGAGGCCGGGCCACAGGCTGGGGCTCCCGAGGCAGGTGGCTGAGGGAGCTCCACCCGAGGCTGTGCTGTGGTTGATAACGGCGGCAGGGCTGAGGGCTTGAAGAGCCATTCCTAAAAGATTCCCGGCTCCTGGGGTAACCTCCTGGAGGATCGTTTGGCGATGTCGTCGGCCTCTTGATTGGTGCCGCGGGGCACGTGTTGCAGCTCCAACCCCTGTAACTTCTTTCTCCATCCTGCGGACCTCCGCAAGGTAGGCCTCCATGTGTTCATGTCTTGGCTCGTACACCTTGTTGGAGAAATTGACGAGGAGCTGCGAATCGCCCTTGATGGTAAGGCGCTTCACCCCCAGCGCTGCGGCAGCCTTCAGACCCGCTATCAGCCCCTCGTATTCTGCTATTGTTGGATACCTTTTCGCCCTACTGGAAACAGAGCTGCACGGCATAGTAGAGCTTGTCCTGAGTGGGAGATATGAGCACCGCCCCAGCCCCAGCGCCCTGTTTGGAGAACGCTCCGTCGAAGTACATGACCCAACCTTCTGGCGCTTCGCTTCCTGGGGAGAGGGATCGATCCTCGCCGGCCCTGAGGCCCGGTGCTTCTGTCCATTCGGCCACGAAATCTGCCAGCGCGGCCCCTTGATGACTCTGGTTGTGCTGAAGTCGAGCTGGAATGCTTGCAACTCAATGTTCCACTCGGCGACCCTTCCGGCTGAGCTGGGGCTCCTGAGCACCCTCTCCAGGGGGTATGCCGAGACAACCTTGATCGGATGACCCTGGAAGTAGTGCCGCAGCTTGCGCGAAGCCACCAACAACGCGAGGAGGAGCTTCTGCGGCATGGGGTACCGTGCCCTCGCATCCCGTAACACTGTGCTGACGAAGTACACCGGGTGCTCGACGAGGCTAGGGGCGTCGGTGCTGGTGGCGTCTTCCGGAAGCTGTGGTGCCTCCCGAGGTGACGGCGCCTCCAAAAGTTGGGTGCTCGGATGGAGGGCCTCTCCCGCCCCTGGTGTGCTCTGCTGCGACGGCTGATCTTCTTCCGTTGCGGTGCCGGCTTCTGCGAGTTCCTTCTGATTCGGCCTTGCCTTAGCTCGGGTGGCCGCCCGTGGTCTTGGCTCGACGCTCCTCCCTAACCGCCACCAGGCTGCGCTTAGCGGAGTAGGGAGTGGCGGCGAGGTAGAGTACCAAGGGCTCCCCGAGGGCGCGGGCCACCATCACCGGAGGGCTGGTCGGTACCTATTGAGGTCTTGGAACGCTTTGTCGGCCTCTTCAGTCCATTCGAAGGGTCCCTTTTTCTTCATCAGCTGGAAGAAAGGCAGCGCCCGCTCCCCCAATCGGGAGATGAAACGGCCCAACACCGTTACGCGCCCCGTGAGCTTCTGCATTTCCCTGAGGGTCTTTGGTGGGCTCATGTCCTCAACTGCCTTGACCTTTTTCGGGTTGGCCTCGATGCCTCGGTGGGACACGAGGAAACCCAGGAGCTTGCCCGAAGGAACTCCAAACACACACTTCTCCGGGTTGAGTCGCAGGCTCACTGCATTGAGGCTCATGAAGGTTTCTTCAGTGTCTTGTATCAAGGTCTTGGCCTCGCGAGACTTCACCACGATGTCGTCGACGTAGGCCTCCACATTCTTCCCGAGCTGTGGGCCCAAGGTGATGTGCATGAGCCGCTGGAAGGTTGCCCCCGCGTTGCGCAGCCCGAATGGCATGCATGTATAGCAGTACACTCCACACGGGGTTAAGAAGGCCATCTTTTCCACGTCTTCCACCGCCATCTTGATCTGGTGATACCCGGAAAAGGCGTCCAAGAAGCATAACAGGTCACCCTCGGCGGTGGAATCGACGATCTGTTCGATGCGAGGGAGCGGGAACGGATCCTGCGGGCATGCTTTGTTGAGGTTGGTGAAGTCGACACACATGCGCTCCTTTCCTCCTTTCTTTGGCACCACCACGGGGTTGGCCAGCCAATCTGGGTATCGGACCTCGCGAATAACCCCGCGGCTTCTAGCTTGCGGGTCTCTTGGACGATGAAGGCTCGCTTTTGAGTGGACTTCCTTCTCGCCTATACGCTTCACGGGGACGCACGTTGGGAGCACACGTTGAGGTGGTGCTCGATTCGCCCGTGGGATTCCCACCAGCTGATCGGGCTCCCAGGCGAACACCTTCTTGTTCGCACGCAGGAACTTGACCAGGGCTTCCTCCTGCTCGGGCTCGAGGTTGGCGCCTATGGTGAAGGTGGCGTTTGTGGACCCGTCCTCGTCGACAGGTATCTGCTTAGTCTCCGCCTTGTCTTGACTGAACAACTGCTTCTTCTTGGTCAGCGCAACCCCCTTGGGCTTGAGGGCTTCCGCATCGGCGGGCTGCGCCGCGGCCGCCGTCTTAAGGGCGAGCCTGAGCGCTCGCAGCGCACCTTCGGTATCCCCGTGCACGGTGAGGACGCCGCTGCTCCCGGGCATCTTCATGAGGTTGTACCCCGGGTGGGTTGCGGCCATGAATTTGGCCAATGCTGGATAGCAAGGATGGCATTGTAGGGGATGCCGATGGGGGCGATGTCGAAGTCGACCAGTTCCGGGCGGAAGTTGTCGTAGGTGCCGAAGGTCACCGGAATCCAGATTTGCCCCAAGGAGCTGGATGACTCTCCTCCTACGCCCGAAAAAGGCCGGCTGGGCTGCAGTCGCTCCCTGGGTTTGAAGAGGAGGTTGAAGGCCTCGACTGATAGTACGTTGAGGCCGGCGCCGCCGTTGATGAGGGTCCTGGTGACGGCAACCTGGCAGAAGGTGGGTGTGCAGAGCATGGGGAGCGCACCCGATCCGGCCGTGTTGGTGGGGTGGTCCCGAGAGTCGAAGGTCAGCCCGGCCGATGGCTCCGTCCGGCCCGAGGGAGCCCCCTGCCGCGTGGAGGCGGCGCCGACCCGGCGGACGAATGTCTTGACATGGCGGCTGGAAGGCGGCACCTGCGAGCCGCCCAGGAGGGCCGCGACGACCGGAGGAACCGGCGCGACGGGGCGGGTGACGAGGAAGCTGCGCGGCTCCTCCCCAGAGGTCGCGGAGGAGCGCAGGGATGATGCTTGCTGCCCGTTCCCCGCCGGGACGGTGGCGGTGTTGACAGCGGGCGGTGAGGAACGACGAGGGCGCCCGCCGTCGGAAGCCGTCCAGGTGACATGGGAGGCGAGGGCGGCTCGGCGCTCGGCGCGAGCCCGACGAGCGCCAGACATGGTTGCGGTGGTCGGGAAGAATGAGGCGACGGAAGGCAGGTTCGGCGCAAGCACTTTACTGGGCGCGCCAAATGTCGGATTTCGGGTTCCGGCAGACCCTTGAGGTTCGAACACTGAGGTGCGCGCGGAGATCCAACCTTCCACCGTCTCGCACCTCGCCGAATCGCTGGGACCTAAACTACTAAACGGAACAGCACAAGAGAGACGAGATTTATACTGGTTCGGGCCACCATCGTGGTGTAATACCCTACTCCAGTGTGTGGTGTGGTGGATTGCCTCTTGGGCTGATGAGGAACAATACAAGGAAGAACAGCCTCGCGAGGGTCCATTTCTTGGCGGGTGTGATGAACTGCTAGGTGGTGTTCATCGCTCTAGCTACTGGCCTCTTGATGAGGGTTCGGTCCGGATCCATACAGGGGTGGCTACTCCTATTTATAGGCGAAGGCCCCGGCCTCTTCCCAAATATTGAGCGGGAAGGGCACCAACAATTGGCCATTTTGAAGGGGAACAACGGGTACACTTATCCTGAGTAAAGTTGGTCCTCGCCTGCCAAAGGCTCTGGTGATGACGCCTGCTTGGGCTCCATGATGAATCCCTTCCAGCCGTTGGGCTGGTCTTGGTCTTGTTTCACCGAAACGGATGCCTTTGCTTGATGCTCTCGCCTGCGCTTGCTCCCTTTGCACCAAAGAGTAAAGGAGGACACTGCTTGGCTGAAATCGGGCGCCCTCGGTCGTCATGGCTTGCGTCATGGGCACCTCACGAGGTACCCTGCCTTGAACTCTCCGCCTCCTCATGAGCCAGCCTGACGAGGGCGTGCTTGAGGAAGCTCCTTGTCGTCCGCCCCGCGAGGCTTGGCCCCTCGCGAGGGTCTTGAGCTTGCGTTGATGAAGATGGGTCGTGCTGGGCCTCCTTCGAGCCACGCCGCAGGCCTCAGGCAGGCAAGTCTGGGGACCCCCGTTCCCAGAACACCGGCGATGAGGTTACTACGGTAGCGCTTGGCGATGTCCGGGCGTTTAATGGCGGACTCGAGAATTGCTGTGAGGCTGCTTTGCACCTCCGCCGCAAGGGTCGCCGTGTGCTCCTCCGCTCGTGAGAGAGCGTTCGGTGTTTCCATTGACCGTGATTACTCCTCGAGGGCCTGGCATCTTGAGCTTGAGGTATGCGTGGTGCGGCACCGCATTGAATTTTTGCGAATGCGGTTCGTCCGAGCAAAGGCGTGATAGCCGCTGTGGAACGGGACTATGTCGAAGATTAACTCTTCGCCGGAAGTTATCCGGGATCCGAAGACCACTTCGAGTGTAACTAAGCCTGTACAATTGGCCTCTACACCGGTATGACGCCTTTAAAGGTCGTCTTTGTAGGTTTAATCCTTGAGGGGTCTATGCCCATTTTGCGACCTTTGTATCCTCGATAAAGCAGGTTCAGTTGCTACCGCCGTCCATCAGGACTCTAGTGAGGTGAAATCCGTCGATAATTGGGTCAAGAACCAATGCGGCGAAACCGCCGTGACGGATGCTAGTGGGTGGTCCCTTTGATAGAATGTGATCGGGCAGGAGGACCATGGGTTGAACTTCGGGGCGACTGGCTCCATCGCATATACGTCCCTTAGTGCACGCTTCCGCTCCCTTTTGGGTATGTGGGTTGCGTATATCATGTTCACCGTCCGTACTTACGTGGGAAAGCCCTTCATCCTCTATTGTTCGGCGGTCGGGCTCTTCCTCGTCATCGCTATGCAGCCCCTTGTCATTGAGTTGACACTTAACTTGCTCGCTTGCTTGAACACCCAACAATCCCTGTTGGTGTGATTGGCTGGTTTTCGGGGCTGCCATGTATTTGGCACAAGCGATCGAGTATTCGGTCCAAGTTGGACGGCCTCAGGTATTTCTTTTGAATGGCTTCTTCCGCTGACCGGGTTTAGAGCCTCTGAATCCAGCATTGATCGCCGTCAGATCTTCATCATTATAAATGCACGCTGGCGCTTGTTCTTGTTGCGACGCGACCTGCCATTCCTGTCCTTGGTATCCGAACTACCAGGGTTTTTGGTCAAGTTGTTACTACGAGCTAGCCAACTGTCCTCTCCCGCGCAAAAGCGGGTCATGAGTGTGGTGAGGGCTGCCATGGATTTTGGCTTTTCCTGTCCTAGGTGCCGGGCTAGCCACTCGTCACGGATGTTATGTTTGAAGGCTGCAAGGGCCTCTGCATCCGCGGTCGGCGATTTGATTTTTCTTGGTTAGGAACCGTGTCCGTAATTGTCTCGCCGATTCTTCCGGCTGCTGAATTATGTGGCTGAGGTCATCGGCGTCTGGTGGTCACACATATGTGCCCTGGAAGTTATCAAGGAATGCGGCTTCCAGGTCCTCCCAACAACCAATTGATTCTGCTGGCAAGCTGTTAAGCCAATGCCGAGCTGGTCCTTTAAGCTTGAGTAGGAGATATTTGATGGCATGTAGATCATCACCGCGGGCCATGTGGATATGAAGGAGATAGTCCTTGATCCAGACCGCAGGATCTGTGGTACCATCGTATGATTCGGTGTTTACGGGTTTGAAGCCCTCAGGGATTTGATGATCCATTACTTCATCTATGAAGCATAGTGGGTGTGCGGCGCCTCTGTATTGGGCTATATCACGACGTAGCTCATATGAGCTGTGTCTACTGTGTTCGGCTGGCGGAGTTCTTTGTACCCGGCATGACGGTTATCATCACGTGTCGTGGGGCGCCCACGCGATCCGTAGATCGATCTTGTTTGCCTTGCCTTGTCCTCCAATATGTCTCGCAGGTCTGGCGCGTTTCCCCGTGCCTTGGTACTTTTCGAGCGACGCCGAAGTGCGGCTTGAATGGAGGGTCTAGAGGCCTCTCTGTCGCGACCACGGGGTGGCCGGTCGGCCGCATCATGCGCTGGTGATGTAGGTTTGGGTGCTGCTTCCTCTAATTGGGGTAGCAGCCTGCGTTTGGTGTATCTCTTGGAGGGGCGTTCGAGTTCATACTCTTCAGCTGCAAGGACTTCAGTCCATCTGTCAGCTAGCAAGTCTTGGTCAGCTCTAAGCTGCTGCTGCCTTTTCTTGAGGTTGCTCGCCGTGGCCATAAGCCTGCATTTGAAACGCTCCTGTTCGGCGGGGTCCTCAGGTATGACAAATTCGTCGTCGTCGAGGCTTGCCACATCTTCGGAGGGGGCGCATAATTGTCGTCCTCTACCTCTCTTTCTGCCGCACTGTCGTGCGGTCTTGCTTCTCCCTCCTCATGCGCTGAATTCTGCTGGAGGGGGTTGTCTTCGGCACTGTCCGGGGTGTTATTATCTCCCGTGCCGGAATCACCGTTTTTGCTATGGAGGGATTTAGAACGGCGCCGCTGACGTCGGCGCTTGGGTTGTTTCTTGGAGGGGTCATCCTCCGCCGTTCCATCGCCATTCCCATCTTTTGGGATGTCCACCATGTATATGTCATATGACGAGGTGGCCTTCCAGTGCCCTGTAGGAGCTGGGTCTTGGTCGTCTCCGGCATCGTCGTCCATACCGTCAATGTCTTCGGAGTCGAAGTCGAGCATGTCGGTTAAATCATCGACAGTGGCTACAAAGTGGGTGGTGGGTGGGCCTTGAATTTCTTCATCGTCCGCGTCCCAACCTTCCTGACCGTAGTCCGGCCAGGGCTCTCCTGATAAAGAGAAACTTTAGTGAATTCAAGATGTCGCCAAAGGGCGAGTGCTGAAAGATGTCCGCGGCAGTGAACTCCATGACCAGCGCCCAATCGGATTCGACAAGGGGGCGCTGGAGGGTTCGGAGTCCGTAGAGGAGTCCGGCACCTTGGAGTCACAGTCTTCGCAAAGGACAGGGATGGAGTTCGGCTCAATCGCCGTTGAGATCATAGCCCCCGAGGCGGTGTCCAACCACTCGTCCTCGATCCGGGGAGTCGGCTCCGAGCTTAGGGTCGGAGCGGACGATGGTGCGGCCTCCAGGACACTGTTCGGCGGCAGAGCTAGATCGTGCCCATCGAGACAAAGGTCTGGCGCGATTTTGGCTATGGCTCGAATCCGTCGAAGATCAAGTCTCCGCGGATGTCGGCCGTGTAGTTCAAACTCCCAAATCTGACACGATGGCCAGGGGCGTAGCTTCGATCTGCTCCGGATGGCCAAGTGAATTGGCCGCAGGCAAAGCCGCCCGAATCTGAAGATCTGTTCGGGGAGAAAAGTCTCACCCTGGACTGCGTCGTTTTTGATGATCGAAGGAGCCATTGGGCCTATAGGTGACGACACAGAGGAACTCTCAATGAAAGCACCAATGTCGGTGTCAAAACCGGCGGATCTCGGGTAGGGGGTCCCGAACTGTGCGTCTAGGTGGATGGTAATAGAAGACAAGGGACACGATGTTTTTACCCAGGTTCGGGCCGTCTCGATGGAGATAATACCCTACTCCTGCTTGATTAATATTGATGATGTGGGTAGTACAAGAGTAGATATACCACGAGATCAAGGAGGCTAAACCCTAGAAGCTAGCCTATGGTATGATTGTTGTTCGTCCTACGGACTAAAACCCTTCGGTTTATATAGACACCAAATAGGGTTAGGGTTACACAGAGTCGGTTACAATGGTAGGAGATCTACATATCTGTATCGCCAAGCTTGCCTTCCACGCCAAGGAAAGTCCTATCCGGACAATGGACAAAGTCTTCAATCTTGTATCTTCATAGTCTTGGAGTCCGGCCAAAGATGATAGTTCGGCTATCCGGACACCCCCTAGTCCAGGACTCCCTCAATGCCAAACCTGTTCGTGATCATCAACGAAGGCTGAACCCTAAGATGAAAGAAGTGGTAAAAAAATAAATACTAAAGCTTCTGGAGGCACGTATAATTTATCCCGTTGCTGATAGTCAGTGGGTAAGTCATGTTCATTGTGTCCCTAAGAAGGGAGGTGTTACCTTTGTTCCTAATGATAAAAATGAATTGATCCTTCAAACAATTATTACAGGTTATAGGATGGTAATTGATTTCCGCATAAATTAAATAAAGCTACTAAAAGATTATTACCCCTTACCTTTTATTGATCAAATTCTAGAAAGATTATGCAAACATACGCATTATTTCTTTTCTAGATGGTTATTCTGGTTTCTCTCAAATACCGTGGTCGGCTAAAGATCAATCAAAGACTACTTTTACATGCCCTTTTGGTACTTTTGCTTATAGATGTATGCCTTTTGGTTTATGTAATGCACCAGCTACCTTTCAAAGATGCATGATGGCTATATTCTCTGACTTTTGTGAAAAGATTTGTGAGGTTTTCATGGACAACTTTTCCGTCTATGTATCCTCTTTTGATGATTGCTTGAGCAATCTTGATCGAGTTTTGCAGAGATGTGAAGAAACTAATCTTGTCTTGAATTGGGAAAAGTGCCACTTTATGGTTAATGAAGGTATTGTCTTGGGGCATAAAGTTTCTGAAAGAGGCATTGAAGTTGATAAAGCCAAGGTTGATGCTATTGAAAAGATGTCATGTCCCAAGGACATCAAAGGTATAAGAAGTTTCCTTGGTCACGCCGGATTTTATAGGAGGTTTATTAAGGACTTCTCCAAAATTTTCTCGGCCTCTGGCTAATTTATTACAAAAAGATATACCATTTGTCTTTGATGATGATTGTGTAGAAGCATTTGAAATACTTAAGAAAGCATTGATCTCTGCACCTATTGTTCAGCTACCTGATTGGAATTTACACTTTGAAATTATGTGCGATGCTAGTGATTATCTTTGTAGGTGCTGTTCTAGGGCAAAGAGTTGATAAGAAATTAAATGTTATCCATTATGCTAGTAAGACTCTAGACAATGCCCAAAGAAACTATGCTACTACTGAAAAAGAATTCTTAGCAGTTGTATTTGCTTGTGATAAGTTCAGACCATATATTGTTGATTCTAAAGTAACTATTCACACTGATCATGCTGCTATTAAATATCTTATGGAAAAGAAAGATGCTAAACCTAGACTTATTAGATGGGTTCTCTTGCTACAAGAATTTGATTTGCATATTGTTGATAGAAAGGGAGCTGAGAACCCGTTCTGCGCATAACTTGTCTAGGTTAGAAAATGTTCTTGATGACCCACTGCCTATTGATGATAGCTTTCCTGATGAACAATTGAATGTCATAAGTAATTCTCGTAGTACTCCATGGTATGATGATTATGCTAATTACATCGTTGCTAAATTTATACCCCCTAGTTTCACATACCAGCAAAAGAAAAGGTTTTTCTATGATTTGAGACATTACTTTTGGGATGACCCACATCTTTATAAAGGAGTAGATGGTGTTATTAGACGTTGTGTACCTGAGCATGAACAGGAACAGATCCTACGCAAGTGTCACTCCGAAGCTTATGGAGGACACCACGCTGGAGATAGAACTGGACATAAGGTATTGCAATCTGGTTTTATTGGCCTACTCTTTTCAAAGATGCCCGTAAGTTTGTCTTGTCTTGTGATGAATGTCAAAGAATTGGTAATATTAGTAGACGCCAAGAAATGCCTATGAATTATTCACTTGTTATTGAACCATTTGATGTTTGGGGCTTTGATTATATGGGACCTTTTCCTACCTCTAATGGATATACACATATTTTAGTTGCTGTTGATTACATTACTAAGTGGGTAGAAGCTATTCCAACTAGCAGTGCTGATCATAACACCTCTATTAAAATGTTTAAAGGAGTTATTTTTCCGAGGTTTGGAGTCCCTAGATATTTAATGACTGACGGTGGTTCACATTTTATTCATGGTGCTTTCCGTAAGATGCTTGCTAAATATGATGTAAATCATAGAATTGCATCTCCGTATCACCCGCAGTCTAGTGGTCAAGTAGAATTGAGTAATAGAGAGATCAAATTAATGTTGCAAAAAGACATCAATAGGTCTAGAAAGAATTGGTCCAAGAAACTTGGTGATGCATTATGGGCCTATAGAACTGCATATAAAAATCCTATGGGTATGTCTCCGTATAAAATGGTTTATGGAAAAGCATGTCACTTACCTCTTGAACTAGAGCATAAGGCTTATTGGGCTATCAAAGAGCTCAACTATGATTTCAAACTTGCCGGTGAGAAGAGGTTATTTGATATTAGCTCACTTGATGAATGGAGAACCCAAGCTTATGAAAATGCCAAGTTGTTTAAAGAAAAAGTTAAAAGATGGCATGACAAAAGGATACAAAAGCGTGAGTTTAATGTAGGTGATTATGTATTGCTATACAACTCTCGTTTAAGATTTTTTGCAGGAAAACTTCTCTCTAAATGGGAAGGCCCCTACGTTATCGAGGTCTATCGTTCCGGTGCCATAAAAATCAACAACTTCGAAGGCACAAATCCGAAGGTGGTAAACAGTCATAGAATCAAACACTATATCTCAGGTAATCCTATAAATGTTGAAACCAATGTTATTGAAACCGTAACCCCGGAGGAATACACAAGGGACACTTTCCGAAACGTTTCAGACTCCGAAAAGGAATAGGTATATGGTACGGTAAGTAAACCGATTCCAAAACAATTTTTAAGGCAATATTTCTCTGTTTTGGAATATTTAGAAAAATAGAAAAATAAGGTGCAGTCCAGGAAGGACACGAGGGCTCCACGAGGGTAGAGGGCGCGCCCCCCTCCTAGGGCACGCCCCCTACCTCGTGGGCACCTCGTGTGCCCTCCGGACTCCGTTTTCTTGCACGATACGTATTTTGGTCGGTAAAAATTCATTATATATTCTCCCGAAGGTTTTGACTCCCGTATCACGCAAATATCCTCTGTTTTTGTTTCAAGTTGTTGCTTCTGCAGATTAGAGCAAGATGTCTTCTCAAGAATCAGTCGGGGAGAGCCGGGTATCCAATCCGGCACCGGAACCAAGGGCAAACAGCAAAGCTGACCCCTTTGGGCCAGCAACGGAGGAGGAGATGGAGGCTGACTTGATGAGAGTAGATGCCATGGAGGATCAAGAAGTCACTTCTCGCTTCCGAACTGGGTTCGCGATGGGGAACTTCTGAGCTCAGCTATTCCGCACTCGGTTATCCCTTCCAATGTTAGATTTCTTTCTTATGAAAATATGAAGAGGAGTGTCACTTGTTCTCCGCAGCTATGCAACACCCTTAGGTGCAAGGAGCCTTAGCGATTCTGTGAAAGCTTCGCAAGGAAATAATGGACCTCAAGCAGCAAGTCAATAAGCTTGAGGAGGAGAATCACATCCTAAAGGGCATCATCGCCAAGAATGTTTCACCAACCCCGAAGAAGGAGATATAATCACATGGGTATGGGCACTCCCCTTGGCAAGTGCCAAGCTTGGGGGAGGTGTCCCGGTATCGTATCACAACCACATCTCGTATCTTTACCGTTTTTCTTAGTTCGATCCTATTAGTAGTATCTTTATCTAGTAGAATAAAGTTTATGGCATGATCTAGTTTTGACTTTTGCTTTATGATCCCTCTATGTAATCGAGTCTGTGAGCTATATAATAAAGATTAGTGTTGAGTCAAGGGCTTGATTATTTCACCATGATCTTGAGTGAATAAAGGAAAAGAAGAAAAATAATAAAAAGAAACAAAGAGTTCATATTGATCCTATTGAAAGTGATGACTTCACATAGAAAGGGTATGATGATTGAAAGTTGTTGGGAGTTGGCAAACATAGTTTTGGTCATCATTGCAATTAATAGGAAGTAATAAGGAAAGAGAGGTTTCACATATAGATATACTATTATTGACATGCTAAAGAGTTGATGTTGGACAAGGAAGACAACGTAATGGGTTATGTATTCTTATATCTGAGATAAATTATATTTTCATGGATCTTCCATCATGTTGAGCTTGCCTTTCCCCCTCATGCTAGCCAAATTCTCAGCACCAAGTAGAGATACTACTTGTGCTTCCAATAACCCTTAAACCAATTTTTCCATGAGAGTCCACCATATCGACCTATGGATTGAGTAAGATCCTTCAAGTAAGTTGTCATCGGTGCAAAGCAATAAAAATTGCTCTAAATATGTATGATTGATTGGTGTGGGGAAATAAGCTTTATACGATCTTGTGATGTGTAAGAAATAAAAGCGATAGACTGCATAATAAAGGTTCACATCACAAGGGGCAATATAAAGTGACATTCTTTTGCATTAAGATTTTGTGCATCCAACCATAAAAGCGCATGGCAACCTCTGCTTCCCTCTGCGAAGGGCCTATCTTTTATTATTATCCTCTACCTTATGCAAGAGTCATGGTAATCTTCACCTTTCCTTTTACATTTTATCCTTTGGCAAGCACAGTGTGTTGGAAAGATCCTGATTGATATATCTAATTAGATGTAGGGGAGCATGAGTTATTATTGTTGACATTACCCTTGAGGTAAAAGGTTGGGAGGCGAAACTATAAGCCCCTATCTTTCTCTGTGTCTGATTAAAACTCCGTAAACACAAGTATCGCCTGAGTGTTAGCAATTATGAAGGACTAAATTATAGTTGAGTATGTGGACTTGCTATTAAGCTCTAACATAGACTCTTTCTGATGTTATGATAAATTGCAATTGCTTCAATGACTGAGATTATAGTTTGTTGGTTCTCAATAAAGTTTATGATTCGTACTCTGCCTTATGAATGGATTATTACTTGAACATAAGAAATCATATGACAATATCTATTTATGTTGCTGTTATGAGAATAATCACGATCCCTTCATGTCCGTATTTTATTTTTATCGACACCTCTACCTCTAAACATGGGGACATATTTATCGTTATCGGCTTTCGCTTGAGGACAAGCGAGGTCTAAACTTGGGGGAGTTGATACGTCCATTTTGCATCATGCTTTTATATTGATATTTATTGCATTATGGGCTGTTATTACACGTTATGTCACAATACTTATGCCTATTCTCTCTTATTTTACAAGGTTTACATAAGGAGGGAGAATGCCGGCAGCTGGAATTCTGGGCTGGAAAATGAGAAAATATTAGAGACCTATTCTTCACAACTCCAAAAGTCCCGAAACTCCACAGAATATCTTACAATAAATAATAAAAAATCCTCGCCAAAGATGAAGGACAGGGGGCCCACACCCTGTCCACGAGGGTGCCCCCGCCCCTCCTAGGGCGTGCCCCCCTACCTCGTGGGCCCCCTGGTGGCCCTCCGATGCCCATCTTCTGCTATATGAGGTCTTTCGTCGAGAAAAAAATCAGAGGCAACCTTTCAGGATGAAACTCCGCCGCCACGAGGTGGAACCTTGGCGGAACCAATCTAGGGCTCCGGCATAGCTGTTCTACCGGGGACACTTCCCTCCGGGTGGGGGAAATCATCACCAACGTCATCATCAACGCTCCTCTCATTGGGAGAGGGCAATCTCCATCAACATCTTCACCAGCACCATCTCCTCTCAAAACCCTAGTTCATCTCTTGTATTCAATTCTTGTCTCCAAGTCCGGGATTGGTACTAGTAGGTTGCTAGTAGTGTTGATTACTCCTTGTAGTTGATGCTAGTTGGTTTATTTGGTGGAAGATCATATGTTCAGATCCTTTATGCATATTAATACCCCTCGATTATGAACATGAATATGCTTTGTGAGTAGTTACGTTTTCTCCACGAGGACATGGGAGAAGTCTTGCTATTAGTAGTCATGTGAATTTGGTATTAGATTCGATATTTTGATGAGATGTATGTTGTCTAGCCTCTAGTGGTGTTATGTGAATGTCGACTACATAACACTTCACCATTATTTGGGCCTAGAGGAAGGCATTGGGAAGTAATAAGTAGATAATGGGTTGCTAGAGTGATGTAAGCTTAAACCCTAGTTTATGCGTTGCTTCGTAAGGGGCTGATTTGGATCCATATGTTTCATGCTATGGTTAGGTTTACCTTAATACTTTTGTTGTAGTTGCGGATGCTTGCAATAGAGGTTAAGCATAAGTGTGATGTTTGTTCAAGTAAGAACATCACCCAAGCACCGGTCCACCCACATATTAAATTATCAAAGTACCGAACGCGAATCATATGAACGTGATGAAAACTAGCTTGGCGATATACCCATGTGTCCTCGGGAGTGCTTTTCCTACTATAAGAGTTTGTCCAGGCTTGTCTTTTGCTACAAAAGGATTGGGCCACCTTGCTGCACTTTATTTACTTTTGTTACTTGTTGCTCGTTACAAATTATCCTATCACAAAACTATCTGTTACCACTTGTTTCAGTACTTGCAGAGAATACCTTGCTGAAAGCCGCTTATCATTTCCTTCTGCTCCTCGTTGGGTTCGACACTCTTACTTATCGAAATGACTATGATAGATCCCCTATGCTTGTGGGTCATCAAGACTCTCGGCCGAACTATGTCCGGCTAGAGTGGGAAGCAGGCGACGAAGGAATTCGTTGCCCACCCACCACCCACTTCATTGCCACGGTCGATGATCTAACCGACGTGCTTGACTTCGACTCCGAAGACATCGAAGGTATGGACGACGGTACAGGAGAAGAACAGGAACCACCGCTAACTGGGCGGCGGACAGCCACCTCCTCATACGATATATATACGGCGGACACTCCGAAGGAAACCAATGGTGATGAGGCAATGGAGGATAATCCCTTAGGGAAGAAAGCAAAGCATGGGCGTCGTCAACGCTGCTCCAAGCCCCGCCACAGCAATACCGGCACAGCAGACGGAAACAATCTGGATGGCGCCAAAGATGAATACAACCCTGATCAGCCTGCCTTCAAGCAGGCCGGACTGGCCACGGTGGGATACTTGGAGAGGAACAACTACATGCCCCCCCCCCCGAAGACGAGGTAAGCCTTGGCAATGACGAATTCGGCGTGCCTGAAGATCTGGTAGAACAAGTTCGCTTCAAGTCCTGCTACTTTACGATATAACGGCTGGGTTATCCAGGTTCCGATAGGGCACCCTCGGTCCAACCACAAGAGGACATTCAGCCGCCCTCAAGTATTTGCCTTCACAAACTAACTTTGACGCAGAACAGGATTGGCGACTTGGAATCAGCCAGGACACATACGGGCAGGAACACATAAGCGACCCCCCCCCCCAAAGAAGGCAGTCCGGATTCACTGCAGATCCACTCACAACCCCCTCCAGTCCGGCCATGACAGGTTCCGCCAAAAACACCTCTTTTCATAATCTTAAATCGTACTCATATGCATGGACATATCATTCTACTACATTGCGTAGATTTAAACAACACTTACCGGCTGTCATGCTTAATTAGACGCCACTTTTTAGCCCTAAACGGCACCCATACGTTGTATTAGGCCCCACTATGCCAGGGGCTTCAGAATACTCCTAATTCAACAAAGTCCAGCCACCTTCCCGGTCGCTCGGCACCCCGAACTTATAGCACTATATGCATCAGCTCTGAATCATGTCTTGGGTCATTAGTTGGGTTTGCCCGTCTCCCATGTTTTGGTACCTTACGTTCCGCTCTATCCGCTAAGGTAACGTTGGGAGAACTACTGCGATTGTGTCCCGGTTCTTCCGGACGAGCACCTCAGTAGAGAAAGCCGAAAACTGACTGTCATGATACGGTGAGAGCTGGTCAGCTGTTCGAGGGGTTATCAAATCCTTAAAGAATTATTCCGCACAATGCCATTATAAATGCAAAGTGCGAAGGATCGATTTTCCGATCAGGCGCCGATAGAGCCCCCAGTTCGGCCTTCCGAACACTAGGGGCTACGCCGACCATACTCGAACTACTATGGCTAAGTGAGAGTGGTAAAGCCCTATAGTCTAATTGCCTGGTTCGTAGCAAAGAACACATCCTTAAAAGGACCCAACAATGGGATAAAGAGTGTTCAGATATGTCCCGAACACCCCCGTACTTTTTACGTGTGGGCAGAAGCCGACGACTGGCTAACTCTCAGGTTTCATGTACACTAAACGGCCGCACAGGAAGAACAAGCGTTCACATAAAAAGGGAATAATTAATAAAAGTGTCATTTCCTCGCATTATAACGGCACGATGGCCTTCAGGTAAATATAGTGTCTTTAGCACACTTGTCCACTACAAAGCGGGCCCCTTTTAGTACACCTTCATAGTACAATTCGGGCTTGCGATGCTCCTTACCCTGCGGTGGCCCCTCAGTCATCAGCTTCTCAGCATCAAGCTTCCCCCAGTGCACCTTCGCGCGGGCGAACGCCATGCGCGCACCCTCTATGCAAACCGATCGCTTGATGACATCAAGCCGAGGGCAAGCACTAACAACCCGCTTCACGAGTCCGAAGTATTTGCTTGGAATTGGCTCCGCGGGCCACAGCCGGACAACCAAGTCCTTCATGGCTAGTTCGGCCGCCTGGTGCAGTTCGACCAGCTGCTTCAGCTGATCGATAAATGGCACCGGATAATTCGGCGCCAAATACTACGACCAGAAATCCATCTCCGCAGACTTCTTCTCCTCCGCACGTTAGAATTGGGCAACATCTGATATGCTGCGTGGCAGGTCTGCACACACACCTGAAGGAACAAGAATTCCGTTCGTCGCTTAGCGCCCCTATTACTATGCAAAAAAATGGCTTTGAGTACAAAAGGCCTTACCAGTCGCAACCTTCCATGCCTCCTGAATATCCTTCAGAGCACCTCGGGCTTCTTCCCGAGCATCCTCGGCGGCTTGGAGAGCTTGGATGAGTTCGAATTCTTTCCCTACTAAACTCTGCTCCAAATCCTCACTCTTCTTCACCGCCTCCTGGAGCTCTCGCTCAGCTTCGATGACCCTGGCCTCGTGTTTCTCACGAAGAGCCTGTTCGGCAGCAGCCTTCTCATTGGCTTCGGCCACATCCTTCTTCAGCGCCTCAAATTCGGCACTCGCTCCTAGAGCATACAATAAAAATACGTTTCATCAGGCACAATTACTCATTCGTGCCGAATTCAAGACAATGTTTCAACATACCTTGCTTGTCCTCCAATTACTTCCTCGCACGGCCAAGTTCCTCTTCGGCCCGCTCCAGGCTTTGCTTTAGCCCGGACACCTCAGCATCATGAGCGGCGGTCTTCTCCGCAGAAGCCTGTTTTGAAGCAAAGGGATATACATCATTAACAAAGGCTCCTGCAAAAGAAGGTGATTTGATCCACTATCCGGCTTTTCTCTCTTTCCGCCGAACAGTGCATCAGGGGCTACTACTCATATTATGACAATTCTTCAAAGGTTTCTTAGAAAACGTACCTCAAAGGCCTTTATAAGGCCAAGGCAGGACTCAGTCAGCCCGCTCTCGGCGGACTGAATCTTTTCAATCACCGCACCCATGAGGGTCCGATGTTCATCGATGATAGACGCGCTCCTCAACGCTGTCGATAGGCCGCCCGGCAGCTCTGCTTGGACAGAGGTTACGGGCGGAGTAGGCAAGCCTCCTCCCGCCAAAGGTGTCTGCTCGCCCGATCCTGGAACCTTAAAAGTCTCCAGGACCGTGTCCGGCTGTGGCCCAAACCCGAGATCGCCCCCACCGTCGACACGCCTGGGGGCCACCACTCCCGTGTGTGGGACCCGAGATATGCCCCTGGTCCGGGTCCCATTGAGACGACACCTCAGTGTCGCGCCTGGACTTTGGGGAAGGGTCCGCTGGAGGCGTCTCGCTCGCCAAAGTGTCTGAGCTCAGCGAATCCTCCGATGAGGACTGTCCGGAGCGAGAACTCGCCGGGCTGTAATGTGGCAACAATTAAAACTACTATACCCAAAAAACCCCGAATGCATATGCATGTTCGGATTTCTTATACTTACGACTTTTCCAGGGGCTGGGCCCTGGGATCCCACTCCGGGCTGCTGTCGGTAGTCGTGGTGGATGCTTCTGGGAGGGAACCTTTCCCCCTCTTCGGTGATTCGGCCTCCAGGGATGAGGAGGCCGTACTTTTCTTCCCACCTCCTACGGGAGGCTCGTCTTCCTCCGCTTCCTCCTCTTCGTCTTCGGAAGAAGGATGGTCGCTGGAGTCTTCGGATTTTGCGTCCGAAGCATCGTGACGACGGAGGCCACTCTGAGTCTTTTTGACCTTCTTGGAGGCCTCTTTCTTTGGCGCCTCGTAAGGCGCTGGGACCATCATCTTCGTCAGAAAAGGCCCGACCGGTTCCTCCGGCAGCGGGGCCGGGTAATGTATCTGCTCCACCTTTTTTATCCATCCCTGGGGTCATGATAAAGCATGATAAAAATGTCTCCCTCAGGACATGCCAACTGAAGCATGGATGGACAGAGCATAGCAATAACTTACCGGGCTTGCAGAATGGGATAATTGATACCCACGGTCCTCGGCGGAGCCCGGCCATGATTTGCCGGAATTAAAGGGCACCTTCCAGATATCCTTGTGGGAGGAGTCATAGAGCTCCCAGAGGGTCTGGTGCTCGGTTGGGTCGTATTCCCACAAATTATAGGATCGACGCTGGCAAGGGAGAACCAGGCGAACTAACATCGCTTGTACTATGTTGACGAGTTTGACGTCCTTGTCGACCATACTACGGGCCAGCGTCTGAGGCGATGACAGCTCGTCGGACGAGGACCAGTTCAGGCCCTTCTTGGGCCAGGATGTGAGCCGCAGTCGGGCTCCGGATCTGAACTCGGGAGCTGCAGCCCACTTTTTGCCGCGCGGTTCGGTGATATAGAACCATTGCTGCTGCCACTCATTGACAGAGTCGTTGAAGGCACCCGTCGGCCAAACGACCTTGGGCATCTTGCTCACCATGGCGCCGCCGCACTCGGCGTGCTCGCCACTCACCACCTTGGGCTTCACATTGAAAATCTTGACCACAGGCGAAGTGAGGAGAAATCGGAGGAAAGCCTCACACCTGACGATGAACGTCGAGATGTTAAGGAAAGAATTGGGGAAAGATCATGAAAATCAATCCCGTAATAATACATGACTTCGCGAACATATGGGTGAAGGGAAACCCGAGCCAGCGGACAAAATGAGGAAGAAACAAGACTCTCGTGGGCCTCCGGAGTAGGGACGATTTGTCCGCTGGTGGAAGACGATGGCCGATCTTCTTGGCAGTACCCGGCCTCTCGAAGCCTCTTGATATCCTTCTCCTGGACGGTAGAGGCCATCCATTTGCCTCCTGCTTCGGATCCGGACATCTTTGGAAGACCTCTCTTCAATGGAGAAGAAGAGTGCTTGGGCGCTAGGGCTGAAACAGAGGGGAATGGGCTAGCGGAAGGAGAAGGCGTGGGTAAAAGAGGAAGAGACCTTATATCTTTATAGAGACGGTGAAAGCTTTTTGCACCTCCCACTTGCACAGTGGAACCCGCTCGTTCCCCACTCGCCGCGATTAGCGGTGCGGTTGGATTACCCATACCCGTATTGATGAGAATCCTGCAATAAGGGGACATGATCTCTGCTACGGCAAAACATGCAGAGAAAACTGCCTTGCAATATGCGTTGTGGCTGGTTGTGGGAAAATAGTTCAAATAATGACCCGACTGTAATGACATGTCATGTTGTCTAAAAAGTTGTCAGCAGATTGCATTTGTGAAATATCATTCTCTCTACAATGGTATGTGTAGATCATTTTTGCTTTGGAGTATTCGGAGAAAGAAACCCGCCTTGCAATGCCGAAGACAAGACTTCGCGCCGGACTCATCGTCATTGAAGCCTGGTTCAGGGGCTACTGAGGGAGTCCTGGATTAGGGGGTATCCGGACAGCCGGATTATATACTTTGTCCGGACTATTGGAGCGTGAAGATACAAGACTCAAAACTCCATCCCGTGTCCGAATGGTACTCTCCTTTGCGTGGAAGACAAGCTTGGCGATCCGGATATTATATTTCCTTCCTTGTAACCGACTCCATGTAAACCCTAGCCCTCTCCGGTGCCTATATAAACCGGAGAGGTTGGTCCTTAGAAGGTCGATCACGAAGACAATCATAATCATCATAGACTAGCTTCTAGGGTTTAGCCTCTACGATCTCGTGGTAGATCTATTCTTGTACTAATCATATCATCAATATTAATCAAGCGAGAAGTAGGGTTTTACCTCCATCGAGAGGGCGAACACAGGTAAACATTGTGTCCCTTGCTTTCTGTTACCATCAGCCTAAGACACACAGATCGGGACCCCCTACCCGAGATCCGCCGGTTTCGACACTGACAATTCTCCTGACAAGGAGAGAGACCTTAACGAGTTTAGCACATCGCCGAAGGGAGAGTGCTGAAAGATATCCGCGGAGGTGAACTCCATGATCGGCGCCCAATCGGATTCGATAGGCATGGGCGCAGGCGATTCGGAGTCCGTGGCCGGAGATGAATCCAGTGGTTCGGCGTCATGGCTCTCATGAGGGGCAAGGTCAGTATTCGGCTCTATCACCACTGAGAGTGCAGCCTCCAAGGCGGGGTCTATCCGCCCGTCCTCGGATGGCGCAATTTGCTCCGGATTGAAGGCCGGAGCAGTTGCCGGTGTGATCTCCCGAACACTGTCCGACGGCAGAGCTATATATTGCTCGTCGTGATTGTGTGGCACACCTGGCATGGGCTCGAATCCGTCGAAGATCAAGTCTCCGCGGATGTCGGCAGTGTAATTCAAGTTTCCGAACCTGGCCTGATGGCCAGGGGCGTAGCTCTCAATCTGCTCCAGATAGCCAAGCGAGTTGGCCCGCAGTGCGATACGAAGATCTGTCCGGGGAGGAAGACCTCATCCCAGACCGCATCGCTACCGATGATCAAAGGAGCCATCAAGCCTTACGGTGACGGCATAGTGGAACTCTCAATGAAAGCACCAATGTCGGTGTCAAAACCGGCGGATCTCGGGTAGGGGGTCCCGGACTGTGCGTCTAAGGCGGATGGTAACAGGAGGCGGGGGACACAATGTTTACCCAGGTTCGGGCCCTCTCGGTGGAGGTAATACCCTACTTCCTGCGTGATTGATCTTGATGATATGAGTATTACAACAGTTGATCTACCACGAGATCATAAATGCTAAACCC
Source organism: Aegilops bicornis (assembly GCA_021605145.1). Taxonomy (NCBI): domain Eukaryota; kingdom Viridiplantae; phylum Streptophyta; class Magnoliopsida; order Poales; family Poaceae; genus Aegilops; species Aegilops bicornis. The sequence goes on along the minus strand of CM038673.1, from coordinate 672,873,736 downwards.
TAGAAGCTAGCCTATAGTATGATTGTTGTTGGTGCTACGGACTAAACCCTCCGGTTTATATAGACACCGGAGGGGGCTAGGGTTACATAGAGTCGGTTACAATGGGAGATCTACATATCCATATCTCTAAGCTTGCCTTTCACGCCAAGGAGAGTCCCATCCAGACACGGGACGAAGTCTTCAATCTTGTATCTTCATAGTCCAACAGTCCGGCCAAAGGATATAGTCTGGCTGTCCGGTTACCCCCTAATCCAGGACTCCCTCAATGACCAAGGTCAACAATAACATAGTTGCTGTTGTGCATATATAAATTTTAATCACATATTTTTATTATATAAAAGATCTAGTTGGTAGTCATGGTGTGTTTTACATCAGTCATTTCTAACAATCAATCTGCATTTGTCGCATGCGATGTACACCGTAACTCCGTTCCACATTTGCAAAAAATCCCCTAGCCCCTTAGTGGACACACGGCATGGGTCGCACAAGTTTCCTTACATTTGTAACATTTTGGAGGCTCGAGATTTGAAATATTTGAAATTTCTTCATGCAATCTTTAAAGAGCCTCCCAAAATCCATTGGTGATGTCGTCGAGACAAGTATGATTGAAGACGGTGGTATCAACACTCTTAATAATCATAGATAAAGCAAGAAAGTTAAATTATCTAACCCTCGTTTCCGAGGGGCAGACTATAAGGATCCATGGGGAAGTAACCATTCATGATGATTTCCCAAAGACCAAAATCGGCACCACAAATGTGGGTTCTCATCAAAGCTTTCCAATGATCAAAATTCTTAGGATCAAGAGTTGGTGGTGGCATAATATTTGCAATCTGAGTCTCTTAGGCATGAATAGGGTCATGTAGATTCACTTGAGAGTAATCATCCTTATCAACTTCTTCTCTCGGTCTACCGAGGCGCTATTTGCATTGGTTGAAGAAAAAATGTTTTACTCAAATTCGATTAGCTTAGCTTCTAGTTCCAAGATCTCGACGCATTGAGACTATCATATTGGTCATCTTTGCTCTTTATAGCAGTGAAGCTAGCAACAAGAGAGGGAGAGAAGGCTCTGATACTAATTTAAGGATCAGAAGAGAAGGCTCTGATACCAATTAAAGGATCAAAGAGAGAGAGGACTCTGATACAAATTGAAGGGTCGGAGAGAGAGAGAGAGATAGATAGAGAGAGGGCTCTAATACTAATTGAAGGATAAAATAGATAGATAGGTAGAGAGAGAGAGGGCTCGTATAGCAATTGAAGGATCAAAAAGAGAGACAGAGATAGAGAGAATGTTCTTATTGGAACACGTGACACACTACGCTAGCGCCAATGAAATTTTTTCTACCGCACACCCTAGATCATGCTGCTTGAAATAGATCACGTGATCCGGTTTACTGCTAGACGCACAATCACTGATGCAGAATAGAGTTGGTGATGTGTGTAGTTGTTCGGCAGATCTCCCGCAAACGACGACGTCCCGTGAATGGCGAAGTCCCGCGAATAGCTCCTCGTGGATCCCTCGAACTGCTCCTTACGATTCCCTCGAACGGTTCGTCCAAGCATTGAAATCACAAGATAATCTTGAAACATAGCAAAGATTCACAACATAGCACATAGTATCGTACTTAAAATTATATAGCCATGCACACAAATAAACTACTACATTTATGTTAAGAAGTTTAAACATCAACAAGATCATAAAAATCCAACCAAAAATGAGGGCTTATCAAATAAATCTCTATGAAACCCAAAGCTGAATCTAAATAGAGCAATCTTCTCCCCCTTGGGAATCGAGACACGAAAAAAAAGAAATGAAGGCGATGCTAATTCTCAAGGAACTGGATCTTGGGGCTAGATCACGAGGAGGGGTATGAGCAGGCAGAGGAGAAGTGTCATCATCAAGCCATCAATATGGATCGTCAAAGGCCCCCTTTGAATAAATCTTCTACGCTGAACCAGCTAGAATAGTCTCTCCACATGTTCTATGGTCAGCTAGCTCTCTCATGTAAGACACTTTGCTCGTTGCGTAGTCTGTACTAGCGATGATGCATAGACTTGACCCCGCGCGTGAAAAGCCCATCCTCCTTGTGTACCCTGGAACTAGATGCTCCAGGTGTACCATAGTATCATGAGGGTGCACAAAGGGCAACCTTGAAGGTACCATCAGCAGCCTTATCATCGCCATCCTCACCTTTTCCTCCTCTGTAGTAGCATCCTTTTGCACAATGAACCTCATAACATCATGCACCGTGAGTCTAAGACCATCCTCAAGAGGAGGCACATCTTGAGCACAAATCTGACGGACAAACGCATGTATTTACAGAGCATATGCAACATACCTCGTCTCTCTGGCAATGTTGATTATCTCACTCAATGTAAAATTCAACACATCAGTACGACTAAAAAACTTGGCAGTAGCATACATAAGATTCACCAAGAAACCGCACACCCCATGTGACCCGCCTGCCTTGTGTGCAATGGTCTGGAGATATATCTTGTGCAAGAATACCAGATATCAACGAGGACTCTCCAACCGCCTTAAATCGACTAGGAATTTGTAAGCCTAGGCCTTGATTCCCTTTATAAGACGAGGTCGGGATAGTCAATGGGTGGCTTACCATCAATCCCTCGATACACCTATGATCCTAGATATCATTCCTCTACATCGTGCACCCTTTCAATTCAATAAAACATGCGCATGAGTAGGATTTTACCTCTAGATAGAGGGCCCAAACCTGGTGAAATTTCTGTCAAGTTTCACCTCAGGGCTTTTCGTCTAGTCGCAACACACTGCTTAGGGGTCTTCCAGATTTCACACCGACCCAACCCCAGTTGAGGAATCCAGGCTCCGCCGCCATGGTGGCCGCCGCAACAAGTTAGGCTAGTTGGCTTTAATTAATTATTAGCTCTATCGATGTTAGTCAAAGTGGGACTATCTATAACTATGAAATTTTTGGAGAATAGTTTGACCTCAGCCAAGATTTATAACTAGCTATAACTATATGCGACGAAAATGTGGGAACTCGCCATGATGCAGTCCGCCTAGGGAGGTGTCAGTGGAGGTCAGTGGTGGTGGCATTCCCTCCAGAAGTAAACACCACTCCCCTCGTCGAGCACCATTAAATCAGCAACGGCATAGCACTGCCCATCGGATCTGCGGCGATGGTTCATGGCCTTGGTCAATGGTGTGTCCGGACTAGATCTGCCACCATGTCTTTGTTGATCTTCCACAACGTCGCCCCTATTCGGAGAGGGCTAGGTCCATGATGGTCACCGGTGAAGAAGCGTAGAAGACCCGGCATGCACGCCGTGGCGATTATTGGCTAAGGTTTGGCCGTGGATCGGGGAATGGAAAGGGACATAGATGGACAATGCAGGGGTCATGCATGAGAAGTGAGAACCCGTAGAAAAAGACAAGGGAAGGGTGCACCACCATGTAGTCATCTGAATGGAGGCGGTTTCTAGAAGGCCTACGATGATGACAAACTGGAGACGGTTTCGTTGTTCCAACCACCTCTAATATTTAGTTCAGGCGGTTGCGTAGCTCTTAGTGCCTCCCGTCGGCGTGTTACAGGTGGATTCATATATGTGTGCCACAACCATTTTAGGGTACTCTTATAATGCCTGCTTTTGAACCCGTGGCACCACCCTCAGTTCTTTGAGGAACACTTTCAAATTCATATAGAGGATCCACATGTGCATCATTGCCACCTATTTCATTGCTAAGCATTCTAACAAACACATATTGCTAGCATCCACACTAGTGTGACAAAAACTACCATTGTCAATATCGCCACTTCCACACAATTACACTGTTGTTGTGGAGCTCATGCAGAAGCCCCGACATCTAATGCTTAACTGAGGTCAGAAGCTCGAAGTGTCCTTCGGTCTGTGATGGCCATGGCGGCTCCTGGACCAAGCAGCATCCTTCAGCTCGATCCCCACTCAAAAAGGTATCAACTCCAGCGGTAGCCGCATCCACCTCCACCGCTATGTTCTAAGTTCTAACCCTCCCTCCACCTCAAGTTCTACCTCCCATTCTAGACCTCCCACAAGTTCTTAGCATCCTCACGAGGGAGTAATAATGACACAATGTTCGTGTCCACAACGTCAATTGCTAGCGGGTGCCATCATAATAAAATGAAGGAGAGATTATGATCAAGGGACTAAGGTAGAAAATGGAATTGTTCTCTCTTTTGCAGCAACCCTTTGTTTTTGGGCTGAGCATGCGGAGTAAACCTGGCGGGTATATATATATATATATATATATATATATATATATACAGACGGCCTATTCTGCTAATATTAGCAGAATAACTATTCTGCACACCACTTCGGCACTGCACGCTCAACAGAAGCGCACTGCAACATTTTGAGGACGAGCACTGCAATAGAGACTAGTGAACTTCTCGTCGGAAAAAACTGCACGCGTTATTTTTTCGGTACTGTTTTCGCTCTAATTTTTTAACCGTTTATCGGAATGAGGCGTGTAATATACCATTGAAAAGCTATGGATTAGGCGCAACTTCGACATGTTGAAAACTTTTCGAGATTCCACACGGTTTAAGAGCAGTTTTGAAAATAGTGCGGCGGATGACGAGTGGCAGCGAGCGTTTTTTCGTGTTTTTTTTCTAAACCGCTTGTTGGAATGAAGCAAATGATATGTTGTTGGATAGATATCGTCGAGGCGCATATTTTTCATACATAAATCTTTCTCTAATTCATTACGGTTTAAGAGCAGTTTCAAATTTACTAAATCGCGGAACTCTGTTTTTCAATTTTTTTGAAATTTTCAGTACTGTTTTTGCTCCAGTTTTCTAACCGTTTGTCGAAACGAGACATATGATACGCCGTTGGAAAGCTACGGACAAGGCTCAACTTTCATATGTTGAAATGGTTTCGAGATTCCTTACGGAATTTAGTTAATTTTGAAAATCGTGCGGCTGACTTCGAGAGGCAGCGGCTGTTTTTTCATGAATTTTTTACGAACGGCTGGTCAGAATAATTCAAGTCATACGCTGTTGGAAAGATATCGACGAGACGCAACTTTTTCATGTAGAACACTCGCTCTAATACCTTACGGTTTAAGAGCAGTTTCGATTTTACCGAAAAGCGGACACTCTGTTCTTCGCGAGACCAAAATCGTCATATTTACTGCATCGGACAGAAGAACGCACTGCTTCAGACGAAATACCGCACTTCATTAGATGGGCAAGGGCACTGCATGGTTTCTTTTTGTTTAGACGTATTTTTTCTCGGACGGGGAAAGAAGAACGCACTGCTTCAGATGGAATACCGCACTTCATTAGATGGGCAAGTGCACTGCATGGTTTTTTTGTGGGACGTAAATTTTTCCAAACGTGGTGGAGTGCACTTCGTGTCGAGCGTTGGTACTGCAGGGACGAGGTGAGTGCACTGCATCAATTTTTCTTTTTCCAATATTCTTTTACTGCACACAACAACAGAGTGAGCTGCATTAAAAAATCAACTTTTCCAATTTGTTTTTGCACTTTCGGCAACATAGTGAACCACCGGGAGAGAGAAGATCACTGCGGCAATGAAACAAGTGAGCTGCACCTAAACAATTTTTGTTGTTTTCTTCAATGAATGTTTCCGAGAGCTGCGATCTGTACATATCTGGACTACGAGCAGGCGAGCGAACTACAGTGATCCTCTTTTTAATCCATAGTACAAACACACACAAATTACAATGACGAGTAACTACTACAACAACAAAAAAAGAACTCCACTTTTTTGCACAAACCGAGCTGTACTGGAGTGGCACCAGGAACTGCAACACGCCATGTAGAGCACCTCCTCTCTCACTCCAAATGATCTGCAAGAAGGACAGCGTGGCCAACCACCACAGAGCGGCTGGCACATCCACGGCACCGCACCAAGATCATAGGCGAACTGCAGACAAGCAAAATCTGAAGAAAAGAAGGTCCCAAAGTGCAATAGAACGACGGTGACGCACCGCACCAAAGCATGGGGAACCAAGCGAGCGCAAGCGGCGGCGCCCTATCCTCAACTGAATACCGGTGATGGTAGACAAGATTGAGATGCCCATGGCGGCACCTGCAGGCATAAGGGAGATGAAGTTGCAGCCCACCACCACCACACCCCCAGCGGTCGAAGTCCAGCGGGCCGCGCGTGGCATGGCGCGCAGGCCTGGTTGCTTGGATCCAGGGGCGCGCGGTCAGGAGGGGCAGCATGAGACGGACGGTGATGGAGGATGGTGGTCGGGGTCAACACGAGATGCACTGAAACGCATGCACTTACCGAACGCCTTTGCGCCTGGCGCCACCGAGCTGCACCACGGCGCCACCGAACTGCAGAGAGTCCTCTCGCCCAGAGCCACCGGAGGCATGAGCGACTGGACCCATCGGCCGTCAAGTCCGGGATGGGGAGGAGGCGGACGGGAGAGCTGCCCGGTCGCGGCGGGGTCCAAAGCGGGACCACGATGGAGGCGGATCCCACCGGATCCAGACAGGAGGGATTGCTGTGGCGGGGCGATCGCCATGGATGGGGAGGAGGCAGAGGTTACGGCCGGAGGGGCGGACGGAGGGCTGGATCCGGCGGCGGGCGTCATGGTGTCCGGGGGCATGGATCCGGCCTGGCGGGGTGGTGGGGCGGGATCCGATGGATGGGGTTGGAAGGGGAGAAGGTCGGGGTGGTGGTGGAGCCGTGGCATGGCGGGGGCTTGCCGGGTGGGCGGTGGAGGAAGGTGGGGGCGAGGCGGGGAAAGGTGGGAGAAAGGTGAGGTGGTGCTCTGGCGCGGCTCCGTAGAAAGGTGGAGGAGGTGGGGGTTTGGATCGGGGAAGAGGGAGGTGGGTGTCGTGCGGGAGCTGGCGGTGGGCTTTGTTAGTGGCAATTGGTGGTTCGGTTCGCGGTGCGGTACGGAGAGAGGTGTTAGCAGAATAAGCGATTCGGTGTGCAGAATAAGACTCTTGAGGGTGTTATCATAATAGACCCACCCTATATATATATATATATATATGTATGTGTGTGTGTGTGTGTGTGTGTGTGTGCTCATTCAAAAAAACTGAGGATACCCTAAAAATACAAAACTAAAGATTATTTAACGAGTTTTTGCAAAACTAGTTTTCCTCTTAGACTGGAGGGTTGAGATAGTGTTAGACAAACAACAAATATCCATTTTGATAGAGGTTTGAATATGCCAACAGACAAAATGGACGAAAAGACTACTGAACAACAATGTTCCTGATAAAAACAGAACTGACTAAAGACTTATTCTTTTGTCTTGAAAGTTACATATAATGAAGAGTACCAATCAAAAGAGTGTGTCCCTCATCATTGTCAATGTTGCAAACATAATATTCAAAAGTTGCACAAAGCATTAAAATGATGGCACTTGTATGTATTTATCTAGCTTGATTACAGCTATTCATAGTTTGATTTGACCCAGAAATTGGTGGAAATACATCCCTATATACAATTGATTGGCCTTCCGAATTCTGAAGAAACACAATTTTAAAACCAGGATAGAACCAAGAAAAAAGTACTATTGGAAAATTTAGAGAGAAGATGAGGCAATATATGGATCTTGAAGAGAAACTGCCGCACTTATTTGGTGAAGGTAAAAATTGATAAAGAAAATATGTAATCTTCATACTTCTAATTCAGTAGTCATAGAGGCTAGTCTAAATAAAATGATGGGGCCGAAACACGAGGCCAAGCACCAACCGTAATAACTCGAGTGCTCGAGAAGTCGAACGCCAGATCAAATCATGGCCTCGGATTCCAAATTCAAAACAAATCTAAATAAGAGCATGTATATACATTAGTCATCTATTTCTATCTATCAATATATCTATCTATCAAAGAGACACCTTATACCACACTAGATGTCATCATGGTTGGCATATCCTTTGCGAACAAAAACTAGGATGCCTCGAAAGTTCCAGAAATCAAACCACAATACTAATTTCGAGCAAGCAGCAGCTAGCGCATACCCAGTTGCTCTATTGAGAAAGAAAGGAATCTAGGTACGTGATCTCCACGACCAAACACCAGAACACTTCAAGGAGACCGTGTCCTCCCGTAACCTATACTATAAAAAGGATAAGACATAAGCCCTTTGCTTCTCACACCTCCCATAGCTCAAGCACCAAGAGTAGCAATTATCTAGCTTGCTAGGTAACGATGGGGCACACAAAGGCAGCAGTGCTAGTGGCGGTGCTCGCCGTCGCCGTGCTCGGGCTTGCGACCGATGGCCAGGCGCAGCTGCAGAACGGGTACTACACGGGCAAGTGCCGAGGCAACGACGTGGAGGCGGTGGTCCGGGGTATCGTCAAGGCCCGCTTCGCCCAGGACAACGCCATCGTCCCCCACCTCCTACGCTTGCTGTTCCACGAGTGCGGCGTCAATGTAAGTGTATATTATGACTTTATGAGCTTTTGCTAGCTAACTAGAGCATGATATAGTATGTACTAATGTGTTGTTTGATTCATACGTGCGTGCCACTAATTCTTCTACTGCACATCCAAAGTTAGATAGACTAACTAATCTGTTTTTTTTTCGAAAATGAAAACTAATCTGTTTGACTATACGTGCGTAGGGCTGCGACGGCGGGCTGCTGATCGACGGCACCGGCACAGAGAAGACGGCATCACCGAACCTGAGCGTGAAGGGCTACGACCTCATCACCACCATTAAGACGGAACTCGAGAAGCGGTGCCCTGGCGTCGTATCCTGCTCTGACATCGAGATCCTCGCAACCAGGGACGCAGTGAATGCGTCCACGGGACAAGGATACGTGGTGCGCACCGGGCGCAGGGACCGCCGGCGGTCCATAGCCACCGACGTGAAACTTCCGGGGCCAGATTTCACGGTCCCGCAGGCAGCCGCTTTCTTCCGCACCCTCGGCCTCAGCTCGGACGACATGGTCGTTCTGCTGGGCGCGCACACGGTTGGCGTCGCGCACTGCAGCATGATCAAGAAGAGCCGTCTTTACAGCTACGGTGGCAAGGCCGGTGCAACGGACCCGAGCATGGACCCGGAGCTAGCATCTATATACAAGACGTATGTGTGCCCCAACACAGCGTCCTCCGACAACAACATCGTGTTCCTGGACGACCGGTCCAGTGCGTCCAAGCTGGACAACAGCTTCTACAAGATGCTGCAGCGCCGCCGTGGCGCGCTCATGGTCGACCAGAACCTCTACGGCGACGGCTCCACGCGCTGGATGGTCGACAGGCTCGCCAACACTGACCACTTCCGCTGGCTCTTCCCGCAGGCTCTCGCCAAGCTGGGGGAGGTCAACGTGCTTACCGGCACACAGGGAGAGGTCCGCAGGGTCTGCAGCAGGTTCAACTGATGAGAGATCATGGATCATCATTTTGTGATGAGACATCAAGTAATGGTGTGCCTTTTGTTGTCTTCTTTTCCAGATTTGGTCATCGGATTGTTGCCATCCTTTTTTTCTCATTGTGGTTTTGATCGGATTCATCTTGATGTACTTCATTATGGCCGCATGTTCGGTTCATTTGATTTGCGTCCCATTGAATAATTTCTAATCACATGGTATGTTGCATGGTTGAGATCAGCAATAACATAATTGATGATTTTCCTATAAGATACAGTAGAAAATTTTCACAGATCGGCATGATGCACGGTCCTGAAACAGGACAATGTTGCTTAAATCTTCGCAGATCGGCACGATGCACGGTCCTGAAACACGACAATGCTTGCTTAAATCTTCGCCGAATCTCTGATAATAAGAACTCGACAATTTTAATGATTTTCAACTCTTGTCCAGTCGAGTCTTGTTTGCTGAGTACAGAACTCGGCAAACACATCGTTGAGTTCATTCTGGGCTCTGCCGAGTTCCTTGGAAACTCAGCAAAGTAGGCGAATCCAGTAGCGTGCCTAGTTTTGTCTGCAATACATCATGGAACTTCCACACATCACCCCCCTCCCTTTCAGATCCTGGAACAATTTTGTTTACTCCCTCGGGTATTGGGCTACGAGACATCAAACCTGTTTCATATATATCCAAGTTCTTCGGTTAAAGACAATGGCATTCCTATAGTTCCACAATCACCATAGGACAGCTGAATATGCTACATTCAGATGTGCATTCTTTTTGTTGCACAACCAATATTTGGCCAAAGATTTAAAATCAAGGATATCAACATCAAACAATGATCTAAAGCCTGACCACATTTCGCAACAACACATTCAAAAAAAGATGGTATACCAATTCAATCTCTTTGCAATATATAACTTCTAAGGGTTTAGCAACACCTCTCTTTCTCAAGTTGTCATAGGTCATTATCTTGTTTCGTGAAAACAATCAGAGGAACCCTTGAATTTTAGGAGGAACGACTTTAATGTGTCATACCAAAGGCAGATGAACAGGTTGCACCCGTGATACGTCTCCAAAGTATCTATGATGATTATTGTGATGACACTTATGATATAAAGAATAATGATATCCATGAAACTTGTCATAATGATTTTAATTTTCAATCACATGATAGTTATTTCATTGAATTTGCTTCCACCAATATTGATGAGGATAAATTTGCTTATCTGGAGAGTACTAAAATATCTATGCTTGTAGATCATGAAAAGAATGCTTTATGCGATAGCTATATTGTTGAATTCATTCATGATGCTACTGAAAATTATTATAAGAGAGGAACATATGCTTGTAAGCTTCTCACTAATATCATGTTTCCTCTCTATGTGTTGAAAGTTTTGGAGTTATACTTGTTTTGTCTTCCTATGCTAGTTGATTATTGTTCCCATAAATTGTTTACTCACAAAATCCCTATGCATAGGAAGTGGGTTAGGCTTAAATGTGCTATTCATATGCTTCATGATGCTCTCTTTATATTTTAATTCTTATCTTTTATGCGAGCATCATTGAAATCATCATGCCTAGCTAAAAGGTATTAAAAAGTGCTTGTTGGGAGACAACCCAACACTTTTACGTATTGTTTTTGTGTGTTCACATGATTAAGCTACTGTAGTAATCATGTTTTATAGTTTTTTTAGTAAAGTACCAAGTAAAGCCTTTGGGATAGTGTGGATGATAGTTGACTTGATTCTGTGCAAAAACAGAAACTTTTGCACCTAGTAACAAAATTGATCTGCTCTACTGGAACATGATAAATTCTTGAATTTTTTACAGATGATTTATATACATGTTACCTATGTTGTCCTAATTTTTCAGAATTTGTTGAGTAGCAGAAGTATGGTGGTTGTCCAGGTCATTACAGACTGTTCTGTTTTTGACAGATTCTGTTTTCAATGCATAGTTTGCTTATTTTCTAGTTTTTATGGCTTATATTGCTCAATATAAATTGTGGAAATGATAAAGTACAGTAGGCATTGTGTGAGAACAATTATGAATCTTGTCTTTGATAGTACCAAAAGTGAATGATTTGTCTTTATCACACTAACCCATCTCACGAAGTTCCGTTAAGTTTTGTGTGATTGAAGTTTTCAAGTTTTGGGTGAGATATCAATATGAGGAGAATAAGGAGTGACATCACCCTAAGATTGGGGATGCCCAAGGCACCCCCAAGGTAATATTCAAGGAAGATCCATGCAACTAAGCTTGGGGATGCCCCGGAAGGCATCCCCTCTTTCGTCTCCAACATTATCGGTAACCTCACTTGGAGCTACATTTTCATTCGTCACATGATAAGTGTTTTACTTGGAGTGTCAGTTTATTTTATTTATATTTTCTTGCTTCTATTTATAATAATGTTTTGCATCTTCCATTTCAATAAAAATGACAAGTATAGTCTTTATCATGCTTATTTTGCAAGTCTACGTGATGTTGTTTAAAAACAGAAAGTTTTCTATCATTGTCTGAATTCTTCTTGAACGTCAGAACATGATAAATCTTGAAATTCTTACACAATGTGCTATGATAAATTTTCTATAGTGTGGTAAATTGTCAGAATTTTTGTAGCTAAATAAGTATGAATATTCTTTCATTCTTTATAGACCATATTGTTTTGACAGATTGTTGTTATGTTTGCATTGTTTGCATATGTTTGCTTGTTTAATGATTCTATTTGAGGATAGGAGTATTAAATATGCAGAGGCATTTAGTGTGCAATGTTAAATAATAATTTTAGTGATTTGCTACAGTATAGAATGATAAGGTTTTGCATTGATTTATACTAACTCATCTCACGAGTTCTTGTTGAGTTTTGTGTGGATGAAGTTTTTAAGATTTAGGGAAGCCGAGATATAAAAGGAATTAACTTGGGGATGCCCCGGTAGGCATCCCACCTTTCTTCATCAACAATTATCGGTTAGCCGCGGTTGAGCCTAAGTTTTTGCTTCTTCACATGATGTGTGCTATTCTTGGAATGTCCATTTTATTTTATTTTGCTTGCTGTTTTAATAAAATACTTAGATCTGAAATTTTTAAATAAGAGAGAGTCCTCAATTAGCTACCCATTTACTTAACTACTCGCTTCATCTTCACTTATATATTTTTGGAGTAGTTTGACATTTGCTCTAGTGCTTCACTTATATCGTTTTGAGCACGGTGTGCCTTAAATTTTTTGAAGAAAAACTCTCATGCTTCACTTATATTATTTTGAGAGAAGAAAATTGTATGCTTATATTCTTCACTTAAATTTGCTTGAGCTTGTCAAAAGCAATTGCAACTTATGAAATTAGTTCCAAAGTGATAGATATTCAAGAGGGATATAATAAAAACTTTCATGGAGATCATTGGACAATATAAACTTGATTCTTCGATATGGAGATAATAATATGTGAGTCATGTTGGTGAGTAATTATGCTTTAGTAAGAGTATTGGTGTTAAGGTTTGTGATTCCCTATGCAAGCACGAAAGTCAATAGTTATGCAATGAAATTACATCCTACTTGTGGTGCATTATTCGGTGTTAGTTATGCTTAATGCTCGCTTATGTGATTTTTCATTTCTTGGTTGGTTGCTTCTCAATCTTTTTGCTAGCCTCCACTTGTACTAAGTACAAATACTACTTGTGCATCCAAAATCTTTAAAACCAGTTTTGCCATATGAGTCCATGATACCTACTTATATGCAGTATTTCCGTGCCGTTCTAAGCAAATTTGTATGTGCCACCTCCAATTTTCAAAATGAATTTCCTTTTTGTGTGCTTGTACCGCTCATGAAGCGGCAGGGGGTGGCCAATATTTTCCATGCTAGATGTCTTATTCTCAAGATGAATGTTTATTCACTTGGCATTGCACGAGAGTACAACGGTAATAGGGATGCCCAGTCCCGAAATGAAAAAGAAATTTACTTTATGTTGTCAAATAATAAATTCCTTGGAAAGTGTTGGTATGGAAGGCACTCGTGGATACGGCTAGCCATGAATTGTGAAAGAATGGTGGAAAAAAGAATAAACTTTATTTTCTGTTTGGGAACCGCCTATGATATATCTAGCATGGAAAGTGTTGGGAGTTACTCGGTCGTTTTCGTTGATGGGAAAAGTATGCCTCTCAAAAAAAAGTATCTCTCAAGTTTTGCTTTGAGCACTGGCACCTCTACAAATCCCTACTTCCCTCTAAAAAGGGCCTTTCTATTTACTTTATGCAATTTTTATTTTTTACTTGAGTCTCCATCTTCTCTTATAAAGCACCAACTAGGGAGCACTACGATCATACTTGAGCATTGGATGTAGCTAATATGCGAGTGCCTTCCATGAATGAATCAATGATTGAGCATGATGGGCTAGGGATAACTTTCTTTAGTGTTGATATTTTGAAAGACATGGTTGCTTGTTGATATGCTTGAGTATTGAAATCTTCATGTCAAACCTAGACTATTGCTTTGAACCATATAAAGGCCCAAATGTCCATGCTACAAAAGAAAAGAATATGTGATGAACATGTTAGGCAGCATTCCACATCAAAAATTCTGTTTTTATCATTTACCTACTCGAGGGCGAGCATGAATTAAGCTTGGGATGTTGATACATCTCCAACGTATATATAATTTTTTTATTGTTCCATGATGTTATATTATCATTCTTGGATGTTTTACAATCATTTTATAGCAACTTTATATCATATTTTGGGACTAACCTATTGACATAGTGCCCAATGTCAGTTGTTGTTTTTTACTTTGCAGAAAATCAATACCAAATGGAGTCCAAACGCAGCGAAATTTTTTGGAGAATTTTTCTGGACCAGAAGATACCTGATGGCCCAAGGAAGTACCAGAAGACATCTTCAGTTTATTTACTAGAAAAAGAGGTGCACCATCAGGTACATTAAACTTGGTGGGGAGAACACAAAGTTTTTTCATGCTATGGCTACTGAGACGCACAGGAGAAACTCAATTGCTAGCTTGAAAGATTTTGATGGGTTTGTGGTGTCCCAACATTCTCAGATGGAGGGCATCATATGGAACTGCTTTAAAAATAGAATTGGGATGTCTGCTGGAATTGTAATGGGTTTTGATGTGAGTACTTTGCTTACACCAATTGATGGGCTAGACTTTCTTATAGAACCTTTTACTAAAGAGGAAATGGATGAAACTATCAAACACATGCCCATTGACAAAGCCCCTAGACCAGATGGTTTCAATGGATTGTTTTTCAAAAAATACTGGCCTATTATATGTCAGGATTTCTATGATTTGGCTGAAGCTTTTCACAATGGTACTGCACAACTGGAAAACTTCAATGGCTCATATATCACACTCATACCAAAGAAGCTGGCCCCTGAGGAGGTTGGGGACTACAGGCCAATTTCTTTGACTGGTATGGGCCTCAAGTCCCTATCTAAAATGGCTGCAAATAGATTCCAAAGGATAATGATGAAGTGTATTCATAAGAACCAGCATGGTTTCATCAAGAGCAGAACAATCCAAGATCGTATTGGCTGGTCATTGGAGTATTTGCATTAATGTCACCAGTCAAACAGACATATTGTGATTCTTAAATTAGATTTTGAGAAGGCCTTTGATTCCACTGAGCATGAAGCTATTTTGCAGATCTTGAAGTATAAAGGTTTTAATGAGAAGTGGATTTCTTGGGTCATGCAGTTGCTGTCTACTGGAACATCTTCAGTTCTCTTGAATGGAGTACCAGGAAGGCAGTTTCTTTGTAAAAAAAGGTGTTAGACAAGGAGATTGCCTCTCACCTCTACTCTTTGTCATTGTTGCTGACTTACTACAATCAGTTGTTAATGATATGTTCAGAAGGGGAATTCTACATCTGCCTATACCATGTCATGATCAAGATTATCCCACAGTGCAGTATGCTGATGATACTCTTATCATACTACCAGCAGACAAAACTCAGTTACTTGCCCTCAAGGATATGCTTCAAGTTTTTTCAACATCCACTAGTCTAGTGGTAAATTACCACAAATCTTCTACGGTGCCCATCAATATAGATGAGGATACACTACTGCAGGATGCTTCTAACGCGACACTACGATCAGAGACCCTTCGAGAAACTGTGTGCGATGCAATAATCGCAAACGATGGTGTATGAAAACCATAAAACATGTATAAAACATTTGCGTTGGCGGAGCCATCAAACACGGTTCAACTTTTAGTTGCGTGTGCGATCCAGGGCATACGGTTCAGTCCAATGAACTATTTGCGATGAGGCGGAACAAAAGAAACGGGTAGCCTGATGAAGGCGTGCGTGATATAGAGCATACGGTTCACTCGGATGAACTGTTTTTGATTAGTTAACACAAAAGAAATGGTCAGCCAGATCAAGGTGTGTGTGATTGAGGGCATACGCTTCAGAAGGATTAACTGTTTGCGATTAGGCAACAGAACAGCAACGGGTCAACTAGATCAAAGTGTCAGCGATTGATAGCATACACTTCACATGGATGAACTGTTTGCGATTAGCCACAACAAACTGAAATAGTTAGATAGATCAACGTGTGTGCGCTAGACGGGCACACACATTCTAATTAAAAGAAGCGTGCGCGATGGTAATAACGAGCGCGCACGGTTGTTGGAACAAGACGTGTGCTGACATTGCCTATTGTGGTGCACCCTATGGTGCAAACGCCACGTACGCGGCCGAGAAGGCGTACGTGCCCACGTTACGCCTTCTGGGAATAGTGCCGCACTTATAACCATTAATAAATTTTGAGCAAGCGCCCCGTCACATTTTTTTAGAAGAACAGGGAGGCCGCGTCCTATCACATTCCAAATTGCAAACCTGTTCACACCGGTCAAAACCTAAATGGTTTCTCACTTAGGAGAGTATTACTACTCGGTTATAAATACTACTACTCTAAGATGACTGCACATTCCTCCCCAACTCCTCATCCACAAAAAAAACAAGTCATTCATCATCGTTCCCTTGCGTCTGCCATGGCCAGCGTGAGTTCTGGGTCGAGAGATTGCCACCAGGGAGAGGTGAGCCTGGAAGCGGAAGCACGAGAGATGTCTCGCCTCACCACAAAAGCAGCCAACATGTCCCACCGCACAGCCGTAGCAGCAGAGAGGTCCCACCGCGCCACCAAAGCATCACGGAGGTCCCGCCGCACCGTCGATGCAGCAGACTGGTCCGATCGTGCCGCGGAAGCAGAAGAGATGTCCCGCCGCACCATGCGTTCGGGAAAAAATGTCTCGGCAGGCGGCGAGGACTCTACAGCGTGATCATGCTCTCATCCTTAGGCAGATGGATCAGATCTCCAGGTGGGCGAGGTTGCACGATGACCTGAAAGCATCGTTTGGAAAGTCTACCGGTGTCATCTGGCAACTAAATGAGAGCAATGCAAAGCTCCAGGCCGAGCGCGACCTGCTGAGGGCGAAGATCATCGGAAGTGCGGTGCAGCAGGAGCATACCACTGCCTTGTTGAAGAGGACCAGTGTCATCGTCGAGAAACTTATGGAAGAGAATGCCATGCTGCGCATCGAGCACAGAAGGCTGGTGGAGGAATCCGTGGATGCTCTCAAGCAGCATCTTGAGGACAAGAAAAAGCTCATCGCCGCTTGCTGTGAAGACTAGATCCTGCAGCCTGTAGCAACGCATCAACAAAGTAGAGATCAGCGAGCCAGATGGTTGTCTTCCTTCTTATTTTGACCTTGTGTATTTCGGGCGTTGCCGCATGTGGATTTTTTAGTTATGTTCCTAAATATGTAAGACAATTATTATCCATTGTCATCGTTCTTATATTCATCATGCTTTTTATAAGTCGCAGTCGATGCTATATAGGTCGTCGGATCTTACATCAAGATCCGTGCAAAACTTTCTTTTCAGATTTTCATTTTTCTCTCTTAAAGCTCAGTCCAGTGAGACATATAGCCATGCTGTAGAACAGGTGCTCGGGCGCCATTAATGAGGACGTTGGGAGGGAGGTGCGTGGCGGGTAGTGGTCAAAGGGCTCTCCTCCCGATGAGCATGCGCAGGGGTCTGATTGCACGCCTCCCGTACTCAAATAGCTACCCCGCACGGCACCTCCTAGCCAATAAAAAAGGGGACGCGTGGCGGCACGTAATTGGTAAGTAGAACGCCCACGGTTTCAATAATACTTGTGTTTCCGATTTATAACGTGACAATACTTGTTCCAAAATGACTTTGTTGATTGTTAATGTGTGCGCCTTGCAAATCGGATAGAAAATGTACCACAGCATGTTGGTGCCATGTCATGACACCATGCCAAGTGTCATGATTTTCAAGCGTGTTTTCGATTTACGAGAATTACAACACCAAGTTTCTCAATCTTACCGACTGAGCCACGACGTCGTTTGAATTTCATTCCCATCTCTTGCATAGGACCTAGAAATTCACCCAAGGACACACATGTCATTTTTCAAACAACTTTGGTGCACTGGAGCCTGTCCTTGTAGTTCAAATTTGAATTATGCACATTAAATGCGCAGAAACTCAATTAATGTATAAATAAGGCCAAACGAACCCGGAATAACTCCAAAATTTAGCATGATACTTCTATTTGATCTAATCTGCCAGTGTAAAACAATTAAGGCGGGAGAAGGCAGTATACGTATCTCGTTTCGCACACGGAGGTGACACGTTCCCTCTGAGAACCACGGGCCTTCTTGACGGAAGCTCCGGTTTTCAAGAAGCTTACACCAAAGCTTGTCCCAATTCGGCCAAAAAAATTACCGCAGCATGTTGGTGCCATGTCATGACACCATGCCAAGTTTCATGATCTTCAGGCGTGTTTTGGATTTACAGGAATTAAAAAACCAAGTTTCTCAATCTTTCCGGCCGAGCCACAACGCCAAGATGTTTGAATTTCACTCCCATCTCTTGCATGGGACCTAGAAATTCACCCAAGGACACACATGTAGTTTTTCAAACAACTTTGGTGCACTGGAGCCTGTGCTTGTAGTTCAAATTTGAATTATGCACATTAAATGCGTAGCAACTCAATTAATGTATAAAAAGGCCAAACGTACCTGGAATAATTCCAAAATTTAGCACGATACTTCTATTTGGTCTAATCTGCCTGTGTAAAAAAATTAAGGTGGGAGAAGGCAGTATACGTATCTCATTTCGCACACGGAGGTGACACGTTCCCTCTCGGAACCACGAGCCTTCTTGATGGAAGCTCCATTTTGCAAGAAGCTTACACCAAAACTTGTCCCAATTCGGCCAAAAAATTTACCGCAACATGTTGGTGCTTGAGGGAGTCCTGGATTAGGGGGTATCCGGACAGCCGGACTATATCCTTTGGCCGGACTGTTGGACTATGAAGATACAAGATTGAAGACTTCGTCTCATGTCCGGATGGGACTCTTCATGGCGTGGAAGGCAAGCTTGGCTATACAGATATGTTGATCTCCTCTCATTGTAACCGACTCTGTGTAACCCTAGCCCCCTCTGGTGTCTATATAAACCGGAGGGTTTAGTCCGTAGGACGAACAACAATCATAACATAGGCTAGCTTCTAGGGTTTAACCTCTACGATCTCGTGGTAGATCAACTCTTGTACTACTCATATCATCAAGATCAATCAAGCAGGAAGTAGGGTATTACCTCCATCAAGAGGGCCCGAACCTGGGTAAACATCGTGTCCCCTGCCTCCTGTTACCATCCGCCTTAGACGCACAGTTCGGGACCCCCTACCCAAGATCCACCGGTTTTGACACCAACATTGGTGCTTTCATTGAGAGTTCCACTGTGATGTCCCCGCAAAGCTGGATGGCTCGTCCGATCATCGATAACGATGCGGTCCAGGGTGAGGTTTTCCTCCCCGGACAGATCTTTGTATTCGGCGGCTTCGCATCTGGGCCAACTCGCAGCCATCTGGAGCAGATCGAGAGCTACGCCCCTGGCCACCAGGTCTGGTTTGTAAACTTGAATTACACTGCCGATGTCCGCAGAGATTTAATCTTCGACGGATTCGAGCCCATGCCAGGTGTACCACACGATCACGACGAGCACTATGTAGCTCTGCCGTCGGACAGTGTTCGGGAAATCACGCCAGCAACCACTCCGGCCTTCAATCCGGAACGGACTGCGTCATCCGAGGACGGGCGGATAGACCCTGCCTTGGAGGCTGCACCCTCAGTGGCGATAGAGCCGAATACTGACCTTATATACCCCTCACGAGAACCGTGACGCCGAACTGCTGGACTCGTCTCCGGCCATGGACTCCGAACCGCCTGCGCCCATGCCTATCGAATCCGATCGGGCGCCGATCATGGAGTTCACCTCCGCGGATATCTTTCAGCACTCGCCCTTCAGCGATGTACTAAACTCGTTAAGGTCTCTCTCCCTGTCAGGAGAACCTTGGCCGAACTATGTTCAACTAGAATGGGATGCGGATGACGAAGAAATTCACCCCCCATCCACCACCCACTTAGTAGCCTCTGTCGATGATTTAACCGACATGCTCGACTTCGACTCCGAAGACATCGATGGTATGGACAACGATGCAGGAGACGAACAGGAACCACCGCTAACAGGGCGCTGGACCGCCACTTCATCACATGACATATACATGGTGGATGCACCCAAAGAAAATGATGACGAGGAACAGAAAGATGCAGCGAAATATAGCTTCCTCGAGAAGCAATCAAAGCGGCGCCATAGGCGCCGCTCCAAATCCTGCCTCGGCAAAAACTGCGATAACAGCGCAAGAAAAAACAATACCATGGTCGACTCCGGAGGAAACGACGACCAAATAGACCCAGCGATATAGCAGGGTGACCCAGTGGACAACGAACAAAGTACGGAGCCGCTGACTGAACACGGCGACGCCGAGCGTCAAGCTAATCAACCCGTCCCCGGAGAAGAGAACCGTCCTGATGACGATGAACACATCATCCCGGAAAGGCAGCTGGAGCAAGAGAACCTCCATAGAAGGCTTATCGCCGCTGCGAGGAGTCTGAAGAAGCAGAAGCAAAGGCTCAAGGCCGCACAAAACACACTCAACGATAGATGGAACAAGGTGCTCGTCTGGCAGAAAAGTATGGTGGCAGTCGCCACACGAAGAGCTACCCAAAGCGAAAGCTGCTGCCTGAATTCGACGATGAGGCCTTAGAGCCCCCACAGCCAAAAAATAAAACTGTCGACCGGTCAGATCGACGACCTCGTGCCCGCGATAGAGCGGCCAACAAGGCTGCACATAAGTCAGTACTTGACCCACGCGAGGACTCGCATCAAAGGACCGGCGCAACCAGATCCATCTACGGATCAAGGAAACGTGCTCCAGCAATCAACCAAAACTAAATATCACAACCGTCCGAACGCCATGGTGCAGCTAAATAGAGGGGTGCCGCACACACCCTATGTTTCACCGACGAGGTATTAGACCATGAATTTCCAGAAGGATTGAAACCAGTGAACATAGAGGCGTACGACGGGACAACAGACCGGGTGCGGATTGAGGACTTCATCCTCCATATTCATATGGCTCGTGGAGACGATCTTCATGCCATCAAATACTTGCCCCTCAAGCTCAAAGGACCAGCTCGGCCTTTGGATAAAAAGCCTCCCGAAAACTCCATCGGAAGTTGGGAGGAGCTCGAGGATGCTTTTCGGGCTAATTTTCAAGGGACTTATGTCCGACCTCCGGGGCCATGAACAATTTGAGTCATATAATTCAACAGCCCGGAGAGTCAGCCCGAAAGCTTTGGAACAGGTTTCTCACTAAGAAGAACCAAATTGTCGATTGTCCGGACGCTGAAGCCGTAGCAGCTTTCAAGCACGGCGTCCAGGGCGAATGGCTTGCCAGACACCTCGGCCAAGAAAAACCAAGAACAATGGCAGCCCTAACAAGCCTTATGACCCGCTTTTGCGCGGGCAAGGACAGCTGGTTAGCCCAAAGCAGCACCAGTGACCCAAGCACATCCGAAGTCAGGGATGGCAATGGAAAACCGCGACGCAGTAAAAACAAGCGCCGGAACAAAGAAGACAACACAGATAACACGGCGGTAAACGCCGGATTCAGGGGCTCTCGACCGGGTCAGCGGAAAAAGCCCTTTAAAGGCAACAGAGATGGATCGACCAGCCTAAACAAGATTCTAGAAAAACTATGTGAAATCCACGGCACCCCCGATAAACCGGCAAATCCTACCCACAGAGAATGCTGGGTCTTCAAGCAGGCCGGCAAGCTAAATGCCGAACACAAGGGGAAGGACACACCGAGCGAAGACGAGGATGAGCCTCGCCAGCAAGGCACCGGGGATGAAAAATTCCCACAGAAGTCAAGACAAGAACGTGATCCACGTGACAAAGAGGAGAAACAAATATGTACTCCGGAATACACAAGCCGTAGAGTCCGTCACCCCTGAGTTCTACCCCTGGTCGGCCTGCCCGGTCACTTTTGATCGCAGGGATCACCTAATAAGAATCCGGCATGAAGGATCAGCCGCCTTGGTGCTGGACCCAATAATAAACGGATACCATCTCACACGAGTCCTTATGGACGGCGACAGTAGTCTAAATCTGATATATCAGGACACCATCCGCAAAATGGGGATAAACCCAACAAAAATCAGCCACAGTAATACTACCTTCAAGGGAGTAATACCAGCCTGAAGGCTCGCTACGGGCTCTCTAATACTAGAGGTTGTGTTCGGCTCGCCCGACAACTTCCGAAGTGAAAAGTTAACCTTCGACATTGCTCCATTCCGAAGTGGCTATCAAGCACTACTCGGACGAGCGGCTTTCGCTCGTTTTAATGCAATACCGCATTACGCTTTTCTTAAGCTTAAAATGCTCGGTCCGTGTGGCATCATCGCAGTACATGGAAATGTTGAGCGCTCCTTACGAGCAGAAGAACATATGGCTGCTTTAACAGCCG
Organism: Aegilops bicornis; assembly: GCA_021605145.1. Lineage (NCBI taxonomy): Eukaryota > Viridiplantae > Streptophyta > Magnoliopsida > Poales > Poaceae > Aegilops > Aegilops bicornis. Next base: position 672,851,495 of record CM038673.1, on the reverse strand, counting down.
AACACTAGACGGCCTCACCACCAGAACAGATGACCGGTCGTTAAGACCACGGACACGTTTAGACGAGTCCGGCTAATCATTGGATAAAGATTGGTTTGATGGTTATACCCTTGTAGACGGTACCACGGGCTTCTCAGCGATAGTTCGGCTCAACTTTACCCATCTTAACTTTTAAATGGTTTATTTATAGATAGCCAATTTTTTGCACGACAACTTTCAACTAAGTTCCTCTCTTTTACAAATGACAATCGTACTACACCCGTCCAGGATACGTCACAACGGCACAGGCGCAGACGTGCATCAGGGACCCGTTCAAAGGTTTCTCTTTAGATTAAGACCTTGCGTAAACCTGTTTTACTGCCTTTTGTTGTTCACATCCTCCGGATTCTCAATACAACCGAGAAGGATGCTGACGTTCTTGGCAAGTGGCCATGTCAGAATATTGCTCGTACCCGGACACTAGGGGCTCATTATTTAAGGGCATCATTTAGCCTGGTATATATCTCAAAGACTGAATACCTTAGGGAGTGTTCGGCGTCGCGAGTTTGGCCTGATATCCGTCAGCTCCGAATCATGTTTTGGTCAAATGTTGGGTTTGCCCGGCTCATGTGTTTTGCTACCTTATGTTCTGCTCTATCGGCTAAGGCGGCACCAGGAGAACTACTTTGATTGTGCCCTGGTTCGGCCGGACGAGCACCTCAGTAGAGAAAGCCGAAAACTGACTGTCATGATAAAGCGTGAGACTAGTCAACCACTCGATGACCTAACGGAATCTTCGGGATTCCTCCGCATTAACGAAGGGCCGTTTCCCGGCCAGGCATGTACACGCCCCGTATTCGGATGAGCGTGGAGCCACCAGGGGCTATATAGTAGCCCCACTGTCAAACTCCTATGGCTAAGTGGAAGTGTTAAAGCAATATAGTCCGATTGCCTCGTTTGCTGCGCTATCACCTCCTTAATGGACCAAGACATTGGATCAAGTGTGAACACACATCTTTTGTGGACACCCCCGCATTATACGCGTGGGGGCTGAAGCCGACGACCGCAAACTTTTAGGTTATATACATATATACATAAACGGCCGCACAGGAGGCACCATCATACTTTCAGGCAAAAGTATAAAAATAGCCTTTACAATTCAGTAAAACATTGTTTTTCAATAGGAATACATGTCACTAGAACATAATATTCTTCGAGCACTGAGCTTCTATTGAACGAGCACCTTCAAGGACTTCGTCAAAGTAGTGCTCGGCAGCTACTTGGCTAACGGCCGAACTCGGGGTTGCAATTGCGGTGGCTTCCATCTCCGCCCAGTATGCCTTGACATGGGCAAGTGCCATCCGCACACCCTCGATGCACACCGACCTCTTCATAGCGTCAATGCGTGGCACAGTACCAAGGAATTGCTGCACCAAACTAAAATAACTGTTCGGCCTTGGCCCTTCCGGCCATAGATAATCCACAACAGACCTCATGGCGAGCCCGTACAACCTATGGAGCTCAGCCCATTCGGCCATCCGCTCATTCAAAGGAAGCGGACGCGCTGGAACGTTAAATTGTGACCAGAATAGCTTCTCCACTTCACGATCTTTTTGATCCTTGAAGTATTCGGCCGCATCAGCGGCACTTGCTGCCAAATCCAGATAAGCGTCCGCAGAAATCCACAGCCGATCCAGCGGAGCATACTGAGGATCTACGAACTTCATCCGCAGCATAAAGGGCTTCCCAGCCGCGATATCCCCGGCGTGACGCAGCTCCTCCTTCATCCCTTTAATTGTAGAGCGGGCGTCCTTGGCCGCCACCGTGGCCTTCTCCAGGTCCGTCATCTTCGCTCGATCTTCCTTTTTGAGAAGCTCGTAACGGCCGGCGGCATCCTTCAATTCCACAGCCATCTTGGCTATTTCCTCCTTGCTTCGGCAATGAGCAGCCTTTTCGGCTCTCAGCTCCTCAACCGCCTTCAGGGCGGCCGCATCACTTTTCCTGGCTTGTTCTTTGGCCCGGGAAAGTTCCTCTCGAAGGGTCTCCACGGTCATAGCTCCATCTGCAGTCGCAACATATTAAAGATACTGGCATCATGCTCCTCTTACTACGTACCGATGACTGGAGAAATCACATACCCTGTGCCTCGTCAAGCCGCTTGTTGACAAGCACGATGTCGGCATCCGCCGCATCAAGTTGCCGCTTCAGCTCGGCAAACTCACCAGTCCGGCTAGCCATCGGACCTTCCACCACATGCATATGAGGACGGCCGGATTGTTACCTGGGACTATGATCCTCTGTTTGCCGCCATTTTCGACAGCAACCAGAGTCTCAGGGGCTACTATCTGCACAGGACACACCTTAATGTGTGCGATCATCAAAAATACACACTATTTCACGTACCTCAAAACCTTTCAGCAGACTCATAAAGGCTTCATGCAATCCGCTTTCGGCGGATGAAATCCTCTCAACCACCGTACCCATTAGCGTACGATGCGCTTCTGAGATAGCCGCATGCCCTAGCAGATCCTTCAGTGCGTCCGACCGCATAACAGACGGTGCCGGACCCTTCCGGTTGCTCTCTTCAACAGCCGGATACTGAGGACTTTGGGTGGCCAAAGGATTACCCTCTGGCCTTGCTTGATCAGGAGAAGCCCTCCGCGACGACAACTCGGGGTCGCCCGCCTCGTAAGGCGGGAGGGCATGGGGAGGCGTTTCGCTCTCCATCATCTCTGGAAGAAGATCCCCCGAAGACGAACTCTGCCGAGTATGGCTATGATCCGGACTACAAGATAAGTGTTTCGGTTATTTTCCTCAAAAGCAAAGCAGGACATTTTTTACTATTAAGTCCCCTTTCTACTTACAACTCGGCTGGGGGCTGACCCCCTAGCGGGCATTGTGCGTCCGAGGTATCTCCCGGGGCAGGACCCTCTGGCAAAGAATCCTTCCCCCATTTGGAGACCGTTGTCTCCGGGTCTTCAGAGGCGGTCCTCTTCTTTCCTTGGGAAGGGGTAATTTCAGTTTCTTCACCCTGATTATCCTCCTTCGCAGAGGCGCTAGCCTCTTTCTTCCCCCCTTTGTCTTCCCCTAAGGGCGCTTGATAAGGCACGAGCTCCAGCATCCTGGCTAGTACAGGATCCGGTGAGACCTCGGGGAGGGGGGCCGGACACCTGATCATCTTCGCCTTTGTTACCCAGTCCTGGATAGAGAGCGACTTTTCAGAATGATGTTGTGATAAATAAAGATATATCATGTTCGGTTACAGGACTACTTACTTGGGTATCTGGACGATTGCAGTTCAAACCCGCATCCTCGGTGGTGTCCGGACACATTATTTGTGGTCCGAAGAACAATTTATACATCTCCTCAGGCGTCATGCCAAGGAAATGAAGGATAGCTCACGGTCCCTCCGGGTTGAACTCCCACAAGCGGAGGGGACGACGTTTGCAGGGCAGGACTCGATGAATTAACATGTCTTGCATTACCGTGATTAGACTAATGTCTCTCTCTAGGAGATCCTGGATGCGGCTCTGCAATATTGGCACATCCTTTACTGGCCCCCAGTCCAGCCCCTTGTTGACCCATGATGCTAGTTGTGGCGGGGGGCCCGAGGGAAAAACAGGGGGAGCCACCCACTTGGTGCCCCTGGGAGCTATGATATAAAACCATTCTCGTTGCCATAAGCTGGACACCTCCTGGAAAGAACCCTCTGGCCATGGGGCGCGGCACTTTTGCTTATGCCGCCTCCGCACTCTGCGTGCTGCCCTTGATCATCTTGGCTCCACCATGAAGGTCTTGAGCTACAGGCGAAGTGAGGGGTATCTGGAGGAAAGCTTCACACACGATGATGAGCAGCGAGATATGGAGGACAGTATCCGGAGCGGATCATGGAAATCCAGCCCATAGTAAAACATGAGCCCCCTCACGAAAGGATCTAGGGCAAGGCCTAGCCCTCGGAGGAAGTGAGATACGAACACAATGCTCTCGCCGGGTTTGGGAGTGGGAATGACCTGCCCTCGAGCAGGCAGCCGGTGCGGGATCTCGCCGGTCAGAAACATGACCTCTCTTAACTTTTTGACGTCCTCCTCCGTGACGGAGGAAGGCGTCCACCGACCTTGAAGGTCGGATCCGGACATGGTTGAAGGTCCGAAGCGCCTGACCTGAGCTTCGGGTGTTGGAACTCGAGTCGGGGGAAGGATTCGATTGAGTTCGAGGAGTAAAAAGGATAGGCCTTGGTCTCTTTATAAAGATGGCGAATACCAAGGGTCCTCCTCGTGACCGTTTGGGACTTGCCTACAATCGAGGAGTCATACCTACGGGCACGGCTGGGTTACCCATGCCCGTATTGATGAGAATCCCGCGATAAGGGGACACGATCTCTGCTTCGACAAGACGTGCCAAGGAAACCGCCTCGCGATATGCGCCAAGGCTGGTGGAGAATAACGGTTCGGATAAAGACTGGACGTGGTATGTTGTCATGATATCGAGTGTGTCAGCAGAACAGATTTGTGGAAATATTGTACTCTCTACGGTGGCATGTGGAACTTGTTTTGCAGAGCCGGACACTATCCTTGTGTTCAAAATCTTCTACAGAGTATTCGGAGGAAGGAACCCGCCTTGCAATGCCGAAGACAATCTGCGCGCCGGACTCATCCTCATAGAAGCCTGGTTCAGGGGCTACTGAGGGAGTCCTGGATTAGGGGGTATCCGGATAGCCAGACTATATCCTTTGGCCAGACTGTTGGACTATGAAGATACAAGATTGAAGACTTCGTCTCGTGTCCGGATGGGACTCTCCTTGGCGTGGAAGGCAAGCTTGGCGATACGGATATGTAGATCTCCTCCCATTGTAACCGACTCTGTGTAACCCTAGCCCCCTCCGGTGTCTATATAAACTGGAGGCTTTAGTCCGTAGGACAAAGAACAATCATACCATAGGCTAGCTTCTAGGGTTTAGCCTCTACGATCTCGTGGTAGATCAACTTTTGTACTACTCATATCATCAAGATCAATCAAGCAGGAAGTAGGGTATTACCTCCATCGAGAGGGCCTGAACCTGGGTAAACATCGTGTCCCCTGCCTCCTGTTACCATCCGCCTTAAACGCACAGTTCGGGACCCCCTACCCGAGACCGCCGGTTTTGACACCGACAGTGCCATGTCATGACACCATGCCAAGTTTCAGGATTTTCAGGCGTGTTTTGGATTTACAGGAATTAAAAAAACCAAGTTTCACAATCTTTCCGGCCGAGCCACGACGCCCAAATGTTTGAATTTCACTCCCATCTCTTGCATGGGACCTAGAAATTCACCCAAGGACACACATATGGTTTTCAAACAACTTTGTTGCACTGGAGCCTGTGCTTGTAGTTCAAATTTGAATTATCCACATTAAATGCGCATAACTCAATTAATGTATAAAAAAGGCCAAACGAACCCGGAATAATTCCAAAATTTAGCACGATACTTCTATTTGGTCTAATCCACCAGTGTAAAACAATTAAGACGGGAGAAGGCAGTATACATATCTCATTTCACACATGGAGGTGACACATTCCCTCTCGGAACCACGGGCCTTCTTGATGGAAGCTCCGGTTTGCAAGAAGCTTACACCAAAGCTTGTCCCAATTCGGCCAAAAAAATTACCGCAGCATGTTGGTGCCATGTCATGACACCATGCCAAGTTTCATGATTTTCAGGCGTGTTTTGGATTTACAGGAATTAAAAAACCAAGTTTCTCAATCTTTCCGGCCGAGCCACGACGCCCAGATGTTTGAATTTCACTCCCATCTCTTGCATGGGACCTATAAATACACCCAAGGACACACATGTGAATTTTCAAACAACTTTGGTGCATTGGAGCCAGTGCTTGTAGTTCAATTTGAATTATGCACATTAAATGCGCAGAAACTCAATTAATGTATAAAAATGGCCAAACGAACCCGGCATAATTCCAAAATTTAGCATGATACTTCTATTTGGTCTAATCTGCCTGTGTAAACAAATTAAGGCGGGAGAAGGCAGTATACGTATCTCCTTTCGCACATGGAGGTGACACGTCCCTCCTTGGAACCACGAGCCTTATTGAGGGAAGCTTTGGTTTGCAAGAAGCTTACACCAAAACTTGTCCCAATTTGGCCAAAAAATTTACCACAGCATGTTGGTGCCATGTCATGACACCGTGCCAAGTTTCATGATTTTCAGGCGTGTTTTGGATTTACAGGAATTAAAAAACCAAGTTTCTCAATCTTTCCGGTCGAGCCACGATGCCTAGATGTTTGAATTTCACTCCCATCTCTTGCATGGGACCTAGAAATTCACCCAAGGACACACATGTGCTTTTTCAAACTACTGGAGCATGTACTTGTAGTTCAAATTTGAATTATGCACATTAAATGCGCAAAAACTCAATTAATGTATAAAAAGGCCAAACAACCCCGAATAATTCCAAAATTTAGCACGGTACTTCTATTTTGTGTAATCTGCCTGTGTATAAAAATTAAGACGGGAGAAGGCAGTATACGTATCTCATTTCGCACATGGAGGTGACACGTTCCCTCTCGGAACCACGAGCTTTCTGAGGGAAGCTCCGGTTTGATAGAAGCTTACACCAAAGCTTGTCCCAATTCGGCCAAAAAAATTACCAAAGCATGTTGGTGCCATGTCATGACACCATGCCAAGTTTCATGATTTTCAGGCGTCTTTTGGATTTACAGGAATTAAAAAACCAAGTTTCTCAATCTTTCCGGGCAAGCCATGACGCCCAGATGTTTGAATTTCATTCCCATCTCTTGCATGGGACCTATAAATTCACCCAAGGACACACATGTGGTTTGCAAACAACTTTGGTGCACTGGAGCATGTGCTTGTAGTTCAAATTTGAATTATGAACATTAAATGCCTAGAAACTCAATTAATGCATAAAAATGCCGAACGAACCCGGAATAATTTCGAAATTTAGCATGATACTTCTATTTGGTCTAATCTGCCTGTGTAAAAAAATTAAGGCGGGAGAAGGCAGTATACGTATCTCATTTCGCACACGAAGGTGACACGTTCCCTCTCGGAACCACGAGCCTTCTTGACGGAAGCTCCGGTTTGCAAGAAGCTTACACCAATGCTTGTCCCAATTCGGCCAAAAAAAATACCGCAGCATGTTGGTGCCTAGTCATGATACCATGCCAAGTTTCATGATTTTCAGGCGTGTTTTGGATTTACCGGAATTAAAAAACCAAGTGTCGGTGTCGGCGTTCTGGGAACGGGGGTCCCCAGACTTGCCTGCCTGCGGCCTGCGGCGTAGCTCAAAGGAGGCCCAGGACAGCCCATCTTCATCAACTAAGCTCAAGACCCTCGCGAGGGGCCAAGCCTCGCGGGGCGGACGACCAAACGCTTCCTCAGGCGCAGCCTCGTCAGGCTGGCTCATGAGGAGGCGGAGAGTTCAAAGCAGGGTACCTCGCGAGGTGCCCATGACGTAAGCCATGACGACCAAGGGCGCCCGATCGGGCGCCAGCCAGCATGGCGTCCTCCTTTCCTCTTTGGTGCAAAGGGAGCAAGCGCTGAGCAAGAGCATCGAGCAAAGGCATCCGTTTGATTGCAACAAGACCAAGACCAGCCCCAACGGCTGGAATGCGATCATCGTGGAGCCCAAGCAGGCGTCATCACGAGAGCCTTTGGCGGCGAGGACCAACTTTAGTCAGGATAAGTGTACCCGCTGTTCCCCTTCAAAATGGCCAATTGTTGGCGCCATTCCCGCTCAATATTTGGGAAGAGGCCCAGGGCCTTCATCTATATAAGTAGAGCTAGCCACCATAGTAGGGCATCCTCTCCTCCGGCGCGGCATTTTGGGATCCAGAGAGAGAGAGATAGAGACCCAATCCTCAAGCCAGAGCGACGGGACACCACTTAGCAGTTCATCGCACCCACTAAGAACAGACCCTCGCGAGGCTGTTCTCCCCTATACTATTCTTCATCAGCCCCAGAGGCAATCCACACACCACACACTGGAGTAGGGTATTACACCACGATGGTGGCCTGAACCAGTATAAATCTTGCGTCTCTTGTGCTGTTCTTGTTAGTAGCTTAGGTCCCTGCGATTCGGTGAGGTACGAGGCGGTGGAGGGTTGGATCTCCGCACGCACCCCAGAGTTCGAACCTTAAGGGTCTGCCGGAACCCGAAATCCGACATTTGGCGCGCCCGGTAAAGTGCGCCGGAATCTACCTGCTTCGTCGCCTCGTTCTTCCCGACCACCGCAACCATGTCGGCGCTTTCGGGCCGAAGCGTCGGCATCGAGCCGCCCTCGCCTCCCACGTCGCACAGACGGCTCCCGTTGGCGGGCGTCCTCGTTGTTCCCCGTCACCTGCCGTCAACGCCGCTCCGGCCCAGTGGGGAACGAGCAGCAAGCGTCGTCCCAGCACCCGTCCATGAGGCGGGACGGCCGCACCGCACCGCCACGCCGCTCACCCGCTGGTTCTTCGTCGCGCGCGCCCGCGCGGCCATGGAGGCCCGAGCTGCACTCATCGCGGCCAACGAGCTCCTGCGCTACCGCCCCGTCGACGACGTCTACGAAGAATGGCTCGACCGCGTCGCCGAGCTCGTCCGCGCTGTGGGAGGCGACCCCGCGCCGTCCGTCTCGCTGCACCGCACCCCGCCCCGCGCGGGCGATGAAGCTCCCGGGGCGCCTCAGCCGCCTCCTCCTCAAGACGGCGCCCTGGCCGCAAGGCGCGCGGCCCCTGGGCGGGACCCGTTCCGCCAGGCGCCGGCACGGCAAGAGCAGAGTTGCCAAGAAGTTCCTCGCCTGCAAGAAGCTGCCCGAGCGCTCCCCGCTCCAGCACGTCAAGACCCTGCGCTGCCCCCAGCCGCGGCGCAGGGAGGCCCACAAGACCAAGCTCTCTGCCGTCCGAGGCCCCCCGCGGCCACGGCGGGCTGCCGCGCCTTCACCACCGAGCTGCGCAGCGTCGCGTGGCCCGCCAAGTTCAAGCCAGACCTGCCTCCACGCTACGACGGCACGGCTGACCCTACGGAGTTCCTCCAGCTCGAGCTGGGCATCGAGGCTGCCAACAGGATGAAAAGGTCATGGCAAACTGGTTTCCCATGGCGCTCAAGGACGGAGCCTGCACGGCTCTGAATCTGGCCCAGTGCACGATCTCTTCCTGGGCCGAGATGCGCACCCGCTTCATCGCCAACTTCCAGGGTACTCGCGACCGGCCACCCGCCGTGAGCGACATGCGCCGGATCAGGCAGTAGCCAGGGGAAACCCTGCAAAAGTACATCCAACGCTTCAACAACACGCGCCTCAAGATTCCCAGGGTGACGGAGGAGGCCATCATCTCTGCCTTCTCCGACGGCGTGCGCGACGTCAAGATGAAGGAGGAGCTGGCGATGCATGAAGATTTGTGCACCTCCCTGGAGCTGTTCCACTTGGCGACCAAGTGCGCCAGGGCTGAGGAGGGGCGCCTCTCCCTCCTCGAGCTGCCTGCCGTGGATCCCGAAGAGAAGAAGCCCAAGGCCAAGGACGTGAAGCGCAAGGGGGCTACCATGCTCGCGGCAGAACCAGACACCAAGCAAGGCAGAGATCAGCCCGAGTCTTCCAAGGGCAGCCGGTACTGTGTGTACCACGACCTCCACACCCACAACACCAACGAATGTCAAGAGCTCCGGGCGTCTTGAGGAAGGGTCGGCAGACGCCCGGCGTAGCGACCGGGACTCTGACGAGGAGGAGGAAGGAATGCAGGACCTTTGGGAAGACCCGCGGCCAGCGCCCGTGGGTGGCGCGACCAACCTCGCGAGGACCCGGCAAGACCCACCTCGCGAGGGGGCTGGAGGGATCAGCCTCGTGAGGATCGCCCGCAAGGAACGCAGGCCTCCCTCCGCTGCCGCCGCCACCAAGGAGAGTCGAAGACCGTCATCAGGGGCGAGGGCTGGGGGCTTCCGGGAAGCAGCGTGCGATCGCTTGCATCCTGGGCCGAGCTCAAGCCCCAGCCTCTCACCGCATCTTCAAGCAGTTCGCCATGAAGTGAATGCAGTCCTCCCTAAGCTCGAGTCCACGCCCTCTCGGGTGGTCGGCGTGCGCCATCACGTTCAGCTTAAGCGGATCAGCTCAAGTCGCGCAGCCACGGCGGAGTTCTCCCAATGCTTTGCTCCCCAATCATCAGCAACGTGCTTTGGTCACCAACACCCTCATCGACGGGCGGAGGCGGGGCTCAACGTCTGTCCGTGGAGACATTCAACAATCTTCAAGTGCCCTACGGTCAGCTTCAGCCAACCAAGCCTTTCTCACGAGTCACCGGCGGCTCCATGGTCCCGATCGGGCAGGTCCGCCTTCCTGTCACCTTCGGGGCCCGCGACAACTACCACACCGAGCTCATCGACTTCGACGTCGCCCACATTCGCCTGCCGTACAACGCCATCCTCGGGTACCCAGCATTGGCCAAGTTCATTGCCGTAACCCACCATGTCTACAACATCTTCAAGATGCCAGGAAGCGGCGGGGTCATCACGGTGCCTTGTGAAGAGAGAGATGTAGTGTGCTCCCTGGAGCGAGCTTTTCAGGCCGCATCGCTGGAAGACCCGGACCACAGCAGCAGGACGCCTCCTGAGGCAGCACCCAAGAAGAAGAAGACATCGACCGGCCCGGCTCTTCAAGAGACAGGCCCCTCAGGGCCCGCACCGGGCCAGAGGGAGCCTCCTTCCATCGCATAGGAAAGCGCGCCCGGCGCCCTCCTCAGGTAGGGCTCGGGGGCTCTCCCCAGGAGGGCCGCCGAACTCGCCAAGGTCTCGAGGGAGGCGCTTGGGCACCACGTGGAGGCGTGTTTCGAGGCACGTTTCCCGCAATCAGGAGCAAGACCAGGAGGACAGAACCCCCAAGAGTTCATCAGCAAGGCCATTCAGAGCTCTGTGAGTCAAGGGTCATGAGGGCAGCCGCCGCCACTGCTGTGGCCCCCCATCCAGGCGAGGATGGTGGGTTGCGCGTCTGCATCGACATACCGAGGCTCAACCGAGCCGCATCTCAAGAGCGCCTCGGCCCTCGCGAGCGGGGCGTTGCGAGGTCAGCCCCACAGCCACGTACACATGCCTTATGGCACTGCCAAATCATGCTGCTGCGCTGGCGTCTCATGAGGACCATCCTGGAGGCTCAAGAGGTCAGCACGCCGCAGCCTGGCGGAGATGGAGATGGCCCATGAGGAGTCAGCTGACGCCTCCGGAGCCTCCCGAGGCCCCGGGCACAGGGGCTCGTGAGGATCGGCTCCCGCAGCCCACCGAGTCTGCTACATCAACAACCCTTCATCCCCAACATCACCAGGTGACATCTTTAAGTTTTACTTCTGGCTGGGAGCGCCTTCAGGGCCGCATTATTCCCAGGCCGCGTGGGTCCGTCCCTGCGGCATGTATCCCTTTTATTTCATGTCTTTAGCTTATCCTGTTGGGGGCGCCCCTCGGGCTGCATCATCCCCAAGCCGCTCGGGCCAGTCCCAGCGGCATGTATCCTTCATCGTTTTCCTTAGGATTATGCTCTCGTTCCACCATGCACTGTTATTTGGTGCCTTCTCTGGGTGGCGAAATCTTGCACGTTAAAGGGGGTGCACGAGCATCGCGACTCGGGCTCCTACCGGCTCTGGCCCTCACCCTCTGGTCTTGTCCATGGCATCGTGACACGGCTTGCCGGTGACGGTGAGACCAGCCGAGAGCCGGGACCGAGGCGTAGAGTTTTCGTCATCCAATCCGACTGCGTGTTAAGGGGGTGCACGAGCATCGCGACTTCAGGGCTCCTACGGCTCTCCGGCCCTCCCCCTCTGGTCTTGTCCATGGCATCGCGACCTGGCTTGTCAGCGACAGTAGAGACCAGCCCGAGAGCCGGGACCCGAGGACATAGAGTTGCGTCATCTAACCTAGCTTGCACGTTAAAGGGGGGGTGCCTGAGCATAGTGACTCAGGGCTCCTACCGGTTCTCCGGCCCTCACCCTCTAGTCTTGTCCATGGCATCGCGACCTGGCTTGCCAGCGACGGTGGAGACCAGCCCGAGAGCCGGGACCCGAGGACGTAGAGCACCGGCATCTGGCCAATTTTGCACGAACACACTCGAAGATAAGGCCCAGAGCCAGGCGCAACCCGCCTTGAGGTAGGGCCTCATGAGTCCCGCGCTGGCTCACGGGTGCCCAGATACACCTCGTCTAGCCCTACCATGCCGGCCACATGTCAGGGTGGGGCTGTATACGCCCCGGGGGCTCCTCCCGGAGGGGAGCCCCCTCCCACGTTCAAGTGGAAGCACCATGCTCCGCGCTGGCTGACGACACTGCCGAGGAGCGGCTATGCCCGTACGCATGCAGAAGCGCTATGCTCCGCGCTGGTGATAAACAAGCGAGGGTGGCCTCGGGCCGCATCAACCTCGGGAGCCCAGAGCTCGATGTCGGCCTGGTCGCAGCGCCTCCCGGGAGCGCCCAGCGAGGGCTGGGCCTGAGGGCTGCGCACAGGTCACGCCCGACGCATGCCATCCAGCCAGGCCCCTCGGGCCTGGTTAAATTCTACGCCACTCCCGGCGGAGCCAAGATGCGCATGCCGTTTGAGCGTCAAGGGGACTCTGAGCATCGCGACTCGGGAGCCTAACTGGGTCACGTAGCCCCTCACCCTTAGTTCCGAAAGGCTAACGGGCGGTTGGGGTATCGCAGCGGGCCGGGCTCTGCGGGCGTAGAATGGTGGATCCGCCGCGCCTCACCTCCCTACTTGTTGTTAAATGCGCCAAGGGGACTTGAGCATCGCGACTCAGAACCTAACTTGTCACGTAGCCCTCACTCCTTGGTCCCGTCCTGGTTTCCGGTCGGGGCTAGCAGCGGCCGAGGTATCTGTGGGCAGACTCTGCGGCGTGAGAACATAAGCAAGTAGGAAGCACAAATTTCAAGGAATTCAAAAGCAAATTTTATAGTCCACACTATTATCGCAGTACCAAACGCAAGTTTAAACGCCTCCCCAAGGCATGATACATATGCAGGAATTAAAAGCAAGACATGAGCCGCAGCGGAGTCACTTGTCAGCGGTGGAGCAGCGCGGAGTGGGCTCGCCTCGTGAAGCAGCAGGGCCGGCAGCGCCTCGCTTCGGCTTGGTGTTGAAGGCCCGGAACTTCCCCAAGAGAGCCTCCGCGCGACCCTTCACAGCCTCAGCAGCGGTAGCTGCGTGCTCGCCGCTTGCCGGCTCCAGCAGGCTGTCCATGTTGACGCTGGGATCGCGAATATAGATGTGGGTGAGGATCTGCGTCAATGCCGCAGAAGACAAGACACGCGCCTCGGCCTCATCCGTGGGGCCAAGACCAAGGGAGACATCTTCAAGAGCACGAATCGGGAAGGGAAGCAGCTTGGCGGGGCCGTCCTCTGCGCCGGCCAGTGGGCTCTCCAGGCCGTTGTCATAAAGCTCCCTCAGCAGGACACGAGCCTTCACCTCCATATCCATGAAGGCCACACGATCTTCAGCAAGAACCCGCGCCTTGGCGTCCCAGCTCGACCTTCCTCGCCTCCAGCCTCCTGCTCCAGGCCGCGCCTGGGCGGTCGCGGCGCTTCTTCAGCTTGGCCTCCCGGTCCTTGATGGCCGCCTCACGAGCCTTCATGCCTTCCTCCTGCTCTGGCGGAGGCGGGCCTCCTCGGCGAAGCTGGTTACGCAGGCCCTTCAGCTCGCCCTCCAGCGTCTCACAGCGACCTCGGATGCTGGCTGCCTCCCCCAGGGCAGCATCGCGGGCTACCTTCGCCTCGCGAACAGCCTGCTTCTCCTCGTCACAAGCCGTCGAAGCCTGGACCAGCGCCGCCCGAATCGAAGTGTCGGCGCGAATCCAGCCAGAGGCCAGCTCGAAGCGACCGGCCACCAAGCGAGGGTCGGCGCCCAGAAGATCCTGCCGCAACCGGTCCGGTCGATTCAGAAGAAGCGGTCCAGACGCGGAGGAGTCGGAGAGACAGCGATTGGCGGTGTAGGAGGAGTTGGCGGCGGCGTAACCACGCCATACGAGGCGGAACCAGCGGCGCCACGGCAGCGGTGGAGGCGGCGCCAGCAAGGCCACCTCGGGAGTCGCTGGGACAAGAGGGTTGAGCTTCGCCCGGCCAGGCTCGGCCGAACCTTCGCGAGGACGCCCGGCGAGAGAGGCACAGGCGTGGGTCATCTTCCTTTTCGGGCAAAGGCACCGCCACGGATGGGGCCTCAGGAGCCCCCTTTGGTTTCTTCGCTGCGGGCGCCAGCCTGGCCGACGAGCATAGACATCAGATCTCATCGACAAAACAATAATCAAGACAGGAAGCAGGCACTTACAAGTCGTCACTGGTGGACTCGAGCAGCCTCCGGCCATACTTGAAGCCCGAGAGCCGGCTGCAGGGATCGGCTTCAAGGAGACCGGGAGCGGGAGGCGCGTCTGCGGATCGCCCCGGGGCCGAGGCGGACCCGCGGGGGACCAGCCCAGTCGGGTCCTTCTTCGGGATCGGGGGCAGGCTTCTGCCTCCCCGCTCACCCTCATCCTCGTCGTCGTCGCTCTCGAGGAGGCGGAGAACACGGGGCATGCGCCGCAGGGAGGGAGCCCTTGACTCTGCCCCTGAGTCAACCCCCTCTCCTGGCTGCCTTTCCTCCACCTCTTCGCCGGAGTCGGAAGAGGACACGTCCACCAGGTCCTTCGGAGCCTCCGCGGGCACGAGCCCGTCCCCATTGAAGGCGGGCATGGACCCCAAAACCTGCTCCCAATCCTCGCGAAGGAACAAGGGCGCGGGGGCGCCCTCAGGTCTCGCCACATCGCCCCCCACCAAGGACTGGAGGACCGTCACCAGATCCTCGCTGGCCAGGGCCACGGGGCTCGGGTTAGGCCTCCACATCGAAGGCAATCTTGGCGAAGCCGGAGCCAGTTGGTGCTCAGGAACTCCCTCAAGAACAGCCTTTTGATCCAGCCTCGCCCGGCGCCCGCATCGTCCGGCTTCAGATCTGCATCCATCCTCTCCAGCACCAGCTTCGCGCGAGGATCCCGAAGCTTCGCTCGGGACGATCGTCCGGAACTCTCGGCGGGCTCCGTGGGCAGGATCGATCGAGGTGGATCCGCCCGGCATCCACCAAGACCCACTTGCTCCTGAAGCCCTCAATCCGCTTCCAGTGTTTGAAATAGCAATGGCTCCGCCGTATGCATTTAAGCTTCGCGACGCGGAGACGGACCACGGAGAATCGGAGGAAGAAGTAGTGGCGCAGCAAGGCCACGAGGGCTTCACCCCAACATGGGCCTCACAATAGTAGGCGAAGATTGCGGAAAGAAGGACGGAGTTGGGATGAAGGTGCAGAGCGTGAATGTTGTAATGGCGAAGGATGGAGAAGAAGAACTTCGAGAAGGAGGCGCCCGGACCAGCAATAATAATGGCGCGCGAAGAGCGAGTAGAAGGTACTCCCCCGACCCTCAGGAGCGGAGGAGCCGGCCTTGAGCACCGCCGTTCCGCTGACGCCCTGCGTCTCCGCCAGCCGGCGCATCAAGGCAAGGCTCACTGCTGACACATTCGGCGGGTCCAAGGCAGGAGAGTACCAGGCTCCGGCCGGGGTTTGACGAGGAGCCATGACTGGCTAGGGAGCCTGGCGGAGTGGATCTGAAGGTCTTGGAAGCTGGAAGGAGAGGCGCAAGAAAGGGGATCTGAGCAGCAACTGGAGAAAGTAAAGGAGGCAAGGAAGATTCCGCTCTATTATCAACCCGCGCGGTTGCAGAGGCACCCACGTCCAATCAACCGCCACGCGGCGCCCAAGGCCGCAGGCTGTTAGGGCCCACGACGCTTCGCAGTTGCCCTTTCGCCTCTCTGGACGGCCAAGTTCGGCCGCGCCGTGGGCAGGGGGCTCTGTCGGCGTTCACGGGAGCAGGGTCCCCAGACTTGCACACTGCGGCTGCGGCGTGGCTCAAAGGAGGCCAGGGACAGCCCATCTTCATCAACTCAAGCTCAAGACCCTCGCGAGGGGCCAAGCCTCATGAGGCGGACGACCTAGAGCTTCTCGGTAGCGGCCTCGTCGGGGCTAGCTCATGAGGAGGCGGAGAGTTCAAGGCAGGGTACCTCGCGAGGTGCCCATGACGTAACCCATGGCGACCAAGGGCGCCCGATCGAGGCGCCAGCCGCGCAGCGTCGTCCTTTCCTCTTTGGTGCAAAGGGGGCAAGAGCAGGCAAGAGCATCATGCAAAGGCATCCGTTTCGGTGCAACAAGACCAAGACCAGCCCCAACGGCTGGAATGCAGTCATTGTGGAGCCCAAGCAGGCGTCATCACCAGAGCCTTTGGCAGGCGAGGACCAACTTTTGTCAGGATAAGTGTACCCGTTGTTCCGCTTCAAAATGGCCGATTGTTGGCGCCCTTCCCGCTCAATATTTGGGAAGAGGCCCAGGGCCTTCGTCTATATAAGTAGAGCTAGCCACCATAGTAGGGCATCCTCTCCTCCGGCGTGGCATTTTGGGATCCAGAGAGAGAGATAGAGACCCGATCCTCAAGCCAGAGCGATGGGACACCACTTAGCAGTTCATCGCACCCACTAAGAACAGAACCTCGCGAGGCTGTTCTCCCCTGTACTGTTCTTCATCAGCCCCAGAGGCAATCCACACACCACACACTGGAGTAGGGTATTACACCACGATGGTGGCCTGAACCAATATAAATCTTGCGTCTCTTGTGCTGTTCTTGTTAGTAGTTTAGGTCCCTACGATTCGGTGAGGTACGAGACGGTGGAGGATTAGATCTCCGCGCGCACCCCAGAGTTCGAACCTTAAGGGTCTGCCGGAACCCGAAATCGGACAGTCGGTGTCAAAACCGGCGGATCTCGGGTAGGGGGTCCCGAACTGTGTGTCTAGGCGGATGGTAACAGGAGACAAGGGACACGATGTTTTTACCCAGGTTCAGGCCCTCTCGATGGAGGTAATACCCTACTCCTGCTTGATTAATATTGATGATATGGGTAGTACAAGAGTAGATCTACCACGAGATCAAGGAGGCTAAACCCTAGAAGCTAGCCTATGGTATGATTGTTGTTCGTCCTACGGACTAAAACCCTCCGGTTTATATAGACACCGGATAGGTTAGGGTTACACAGAGTCGGTTACAATGGTAGGAGATCTACATATCCGAATCGCCAAGATGGCCTCCCACGCCAAGGAAAGTCCCATCCGGACATGGGACAAAGTCTTCAATCTTGTATCTTCATAGTCTTGGAGTCCGGCCGTGACGATAGTCTGGCTATCCGGACACCCCCTAGTCCAGGACTCCCTCAGTAGCCCCTGAACCAGGCTTCAATGATGACGAGTCCGGCGCGTTGATTGTCTTCGGCATTGCGAGGCGGGTTCCTCCTCCGAATACTTCATAGAAGGTTTTGAACACAAGGATAGTGTCCGGCTCTGCAAAACAAGTTCCACATGACACCGTAGAGAGAATAATTTTTGCACAGATCTGCTGACGCATTCATGGGCGTGACATCACACCACGGTCAGGCCTTTATATGAATCGTTTTTTATTGTTCCACCTCAGCGTGTTTAGCGAGGCGGTTTCCTTGGCACGTCTTATCAAAGCATAGATCGTGCCCCCCTTATTCCGGGATTCTCATCAATACGAACGTGGGTAACCCATCCGTGCCATTGATTACGGCGCTTGGGAAATAAGCGAGTTTTACCAGGCTGGTGGGGGACGCATAGCGTCGTCCGTCCATATAATGGGATAAGGATCCACCTTTTCACCTACGCCTTCTTCCTCCTTTGCTTATCCATTTCACAAGACTCAAGCTCCAGCGCCCAAGTCCGCACATCCCACCTCAACCTTCTCCAACCATGTCAGGAGCGGGAGGCAGGTGGATGGCCTCCTCCGTCACGGAGGGGCACATCAAAAGACTGCGGGAGGCCGGATACTTGTCCGGCGACATTGCGCACAGGCTGCCCGAAGCGGGGCAGCTTATTCCAACCCCCAGGCCCCATGAGAGGGTAGTGTTTCTCCCCCACTTCCTCCACGGACTAGGTTTTCCGCTTCACCCATTTGTCCGGGGGCTCTTGTTCTACTACGGCCTGGACTTCCACGACCTGGCCCCGAATTTCATCCTCAACATCTCGGCGTTTATCGTGGTGCGAGGCTTTCCTTCGCATCCAGCCCCACTTCGGCTTATGGCTGAAGATCTTCAACGTCTGGCCGAAGGTAGTGGGCGGCCGTCAAGCGGAGTGCGGAGGCGCCATGGTTGGCAAGATGGCCAAAGTCCCATGGCTCGAAGGTGCCTTCGTGGAGACAATAAAGGGGTGGCAATCGGGGTGGTTCTACATCACCGAGCCCCGCAACACCGAATGGGTGGCGGCCCCAGTTCAGATCTGGCTTCCCCACGGCTCTCGTCATGGAAAGAGACGGGCCCGACGTGGGGGAATTCAGACGAGACATCCGGACTTCAAACATGCGTCCGAAACCTGGTGGCCAAGAATCTTAGGCTTGTCGACGTAATCCAGGTGATGCTCATCCGCCGGATTCTCCCATGCCAACAACGGGCCTTTAACTTGTGGGAGTTCGATCCAGCACAGCACCAAACCTTGAGCCGGCTCTTCGACACTACGTACGAAGACGCCTGGAAGGTGCTGTTCAAGGGCGCTGAAGCCCCAGCATCCGCTACCAAAGATCGCGGATACAGCTCGCAGCGTCAAGCCGGCGAGGTAAGTTATTTTACCCTTTACGGGACTCTTTTTTCATAGATTGACTCTACGTGGGATCTAAAACTCCCTAATCTTTGACAGGACTGGCTGAAGACGTCCGGATAGATTAACTGTCCGGCTCCTTTGCCGAAAGACCCGGAGGACGCCCGATTAACGGGGCTACTGGCTCTGGCGCCCCATGTGGTGCCGGAGAAGAAGGCGAAGAAGGAGGCCACGGGAACTCGAAGGAGCTCCCGACGCCAGTCTTGTCGATTCGAGCGGAATCTTCTCCTCAAGACGAGGAGGAAGAAGAAGCTCCTCCCCAGCCGGGGAGGAGAAGAAAAGGAAGGCCGCCCGATTGGGGAGGCCGGAGGTCCAAGAAGGAAGAACCCTTCCTCCGGACTTCTCCACGAACGTCGACGACGACGAGGAGGATTGGCCTACGAGGCCAAGCCTGGCGAGATCGTAAGTGTCCGGATACCCATGGCTTTTTATTATTGCAGAGTGTTCTCTAATGTCGAACAACCGTGCAGCCCGCCCAAGGGCGAGTTCGCCGATTCATCAAGCGGGTCCCTGGGCTCATTGGAAATGGAGAGTACCTCGCATCCGACCGCCTCCTCGCCTCACGCTGCGGGCGACGCTGCGGCGGGGCCCCAAGAGGGGCTTGGTCAAGAGGAGGTAGCACAGGAGGTGCCACAAGGCAACCTCCCGGACTCCAGGCGCGCGGGGGGCAAGACCCCCAGGGGCTCTAGGCCCGACCCTCGTCCGGACTCCATGCCGGAACCATCACAGTTCGAAGTCCGGCCGGGCGGATCCTTCGCATAAGAAGGGTAAGACGCCGTGTCCTCCTTCCAACCGGAGGCACCGGATAGCTTACAGGAGGCGCTTAGTAACCGCTTCGATCGAGGAGGAACACTGCCTGTTATGAGTGCGGTGATCCGGACAGATTCAGTCCGCCAAGAGCGGATCGACTGAAGCCTGTACCAGCCTTCTAACAGGCTTTGAGGTAAGTTTAGAATATGTAAAAATATTACCGCATAGGCGGTAGCCTGATGCTTAGTTCGGTGTTCGGAAAGAAAAGCCGGACTAAGGATCTGAAAAGATATACGCAGGAGTCTAACATAAGTATATCAATATGGGAATGCAGGTTGCACTGCTGACCTCTGCCGCACTGACTGCGGAGGTCAATGCATTGAAGCAGAACCTCGAGCGGTCCGAGAACGAGCTCGGACAAGCCAAGAAGCAGCTCGAGGACAAGGAAGGTAAGTAATACCTTATTAAAGAAATACCTTATAGAAAAGGTTTTGGTTGCAAAAAATAATAGGAATAACTTGGGTACTGCAGGGGCCATGAACGAGGTGGAGACCCTGAAGGAAGCGGTGTCCGTGGCCGAAAACAAAGCGGCTACGGAACGCACCGAGCGAGAGAAGGGGGAGGTGCAGCTGGCCAAGGTACAGCAAGAGCTCCAGGCTCTCGTGGAAAAACACGAGAGTTTGGAGCGTGACTCAAAGACTCGAGAGTCTGAGCTCGCCTTGGCTCTTGAAAGTGACAAAGCTGCTAAGGCCGAGGCCCAAAAAGCCCTCCAAGAATTTGAGTCTTTACAGAAGATAGTGGCGGGTAAGGCATTCTTTATGCAAAGCAAGCATGTGAAAGTGAATTGCCTATTACTTACACAGATTCGGAGCTCTCCAGGAGCATTCGCAGATTTGCCCCGTAGTGTGTCTGATGCTGCCGCATTCTACCGCGCCAAGGAGGGGAGCCCGACGGAAAAGGTGTTCTGGTCTCAGTATGCTGAGGCCGACCATCCGGTGCCCCTGAGAGACCAGCTGAAGCAGCTGGTCGAGCTTTATAAGGTCGCCGAACAGGCCATGAAGGGCCTTATAGCGCGGCTGTGGCCATTGGAGGCCATGCCCGGGAGCTAATTCGGCTTGGTGCAGCGGCTGGGGGATGCCTGTCCGCGGCTTGAAGTCACCAAGCGCTCCGTCTGCATTGAAGGTGTCCGTCGGGCCCTTGCCGTGCTAAAGTGCAGGGGCAAGCTGGATGCGGAGAGGCTTGTGACAGACGGGCCACCGAAGGGCCATGAGCATCATACGCCGAAATGTACTATGAGGGCCTCCGGAAGGGTGCCCGCCGTATAGCGGATGAGTGCTCCAAAGATGTAATTTTTGAATAAACTCGCATTTGTTATCCTGTACGCTGAAAACTTGTTCATATGCGCTAAGCAACGCTTATTAATTTAAAATATTACCTTCAGGCGGCCGTTTATCAAATTTGAGAGATGGCAAGTCGTTGGCTTCAGCCCCCATGCCACGAAAGTGCTGGGGTGTTCGGGATAAACTTGAGCACTCTTGTTCCCATTCATGGGTCCATCTAGGAGGCGCTCAACACAACGAACAAGGCAACCGGACTTATAATGCTTGAAAACTCTCACTTAGCCATAGAATTCTATAGATTTAAAATTAGGCTAAGCCCCTAGTATTCGGAAGACCGAGTTCTGGGCGATATCCACGCCTTGGCCGGACAATTCCAGTTCCTCGCTCTAAGCGGCATAGGTCTTTAGGGACCGAAAAAACCTCTCGAACATCGATCGGCTCTCGCCTTATCATGATGGTCAGTTTTAGCTTTCTCCTTTGAGGTGCTCGACCCGGCATAACTGGGGCACAATCGCGATGGTTCTCCCGTGCTACCTTAGCCGATCTAGCGGAACGTAAGGTACCAAAACACGGAGCCGGGCAAACCCAACTATTGACCCAAGACATGATTCGAGCCAATTCATATAATGCTATAAGTTTGGGGTGCCGCACTTGTGAAAGTGTTCGGACTTATCACACCATAATTTTGGGATACTTAAGCCCCTGGTGTATTGGCCATACCAAAGTGTACGGTTGCAACATGTCGTGAAATGAACATATGTATATATAAAGGAAGTAGAGCAATAATAAGCGAAAGCTATGTATTGTTTTAAAAAAGGTACTGCAATGGGAGCAGAACGATACAAATAGAGCGATAAGCAAGGGATGGGACTATCTAACATGTCCCCCTCCAGGGGTAAGCTGCGGGATGGTATGTAAAACAGGTATAATGCTCGTAATAGAGACCACCTGAACACTCGACGTGGCTTTCCGCTTCCCTGGCTGTTGCATCGTGAGTTCGGCGATTCAAGTGCCGGACAGGACTTCTCAAAGACGGAGTCCTGAAAGTAAAAAAAAAGGAAGAAAAGAGGAAAAAAATGACACAAACGGGAGCCCCTGGTGCGGTCGAGCCGCATTCTTGGCGTGCCGTTGTCTTGCCCCTCCCCATATGCCCATGGTATCTCCAGAGCGTAATTATGTACGCGTAATACTAGCTTCGCAATTTTCGCGAGGGCTGGGGTTGGAGCCGGATTGCTACTCGTGCTTGAATCGTGCCAGGTGGTCTTGTTGTAGGTTACTCCAGGTGCGCTTGACAGTGTCCGAACGCTTAGTGGCCGGACTCGAGAATTGCCGTGAGAGGCTGCTTTGCACCTCCGCCGCAAGGGCCCCCGTATGCTCCTCCATTCAGAGAGAGCGTTCGGTGTTTCCATTGACCGTGATTACTCCTCGAGGGCCTGGCATCTTGAGCTTGAGGTATGCGTAGTGCGGCACCGCATTGAACTTTGCAAATGCAGTTCGTCCGAGCAGTGCATGATAGCCGCTGCAGAATAGGACGATGTCGAAGATTAACTCTTCGCTTCGGAAGTTATCCGGAGATCCGAAGACCACTTCGAGTGTGACTGAGCCTGTACAATTGGCCTCTACACCCGGTATGGCGCCTTTAAAGGTCGTCTTTGTAGGTTTAATCCTTGAGGGGTCTATGCCCATTTTGCGCACTGTATCCTGGTAAAGCAGGTTCAGGCTGCTACCGCCGTCCATCAGGACTCTGGTGAGGTGAAATCCGTCAATATTGGGTCAAGAACCAATGCGGCGAAGCCGCTGTGACAGATGCTAGTGGGGTGGTCCCTTCGATCGAAGGTGATCGGGCAGGAAGACCATGGGTTGAACTTTGGGGCGACTGGCTCCATCGCATATACATCCCGTACTACACGCTTCCGCTCCCTTTTGGGTATGTGGGTTGCGTATATCATGTTTACCGTCCGCACTTGTGTGGGAAAACCTTTATGTCCTCTATTGTTCGGCGGCCGGGGCTCTTCCTCGTCATCGCTATGCAGCCCCTTGTCATTGAGTTCGGCACTTAACTTGCCTGCCTGCTTGAACACCCAACAATCCCTGTTGGTGTGATTGGCTGGTTTTGAAGTGCCATGTATCCGCACAAGCGATCGAGTATTCGGTCCAAGTTGGACGGACCCTGGGTATTTCTTTTGAATGGCTTCTTCCGCTGACCGGGTTTAGAGCCTCTGAATCCGGCATTGACGGCCGTATCTTTAGTATTATCGCCGTTAATGCGGCGCTTGTTCTTGTTGCGACGCGACCTGCCATTGCTGTCCTCTACCGCACAAAAGCGGGTCATGAGTGTTGTGAGGGCTGCCATGGATTTTGGCTTTTCCTGTCCTAGGTGTCGGGCAAGCCACTCGTCGCGGATGTTATGTTTGAAGGCTGCAAGGGCCTCTGCATCCGGACAGTCAAAGATTTGATTTTTCTTTGTTAGAAACCGTGTCCAGAATTGTCTGGCCGATTCTTCCGCTGCTGAATTATGTGGCTAAGGTCATCTGCGTCGGTGGTCGCACATATGTGCCCCGGAAGTTATCAGGAATGCGGCTTCCAGGTCCTCTCAACAACCAATTGATTCTGCTGGCAAGCTGTTGAGCCAATGCCGAGCTGGTCCTTTAAGCTTGAGTGGGAGGTATTTGATGGCATGTAGATCATCACCGCGGGCCATGTGGATATGGAGGAGATAGTCCTCGATCCAGATCGCAGGATCTGTAGTACCATCATATGATTCGATGTTTACGGGCTTGAAGCCCTCGGGGATTTGATTATCCATTACTTCATCTGTGAAGCATAGTGGGTGTGCGGCGCCTCTGTATTGGGCTATATCACGACGTAGCTCATATGAGCTTTGTCTACTGTGTTCGGCCCGGCCGGTTTTGCTGTATCCGGCGCGACGGTAATCATCCCGCATTGCTGGGCGCCCACGCGATCCGTAGATCGATCTTGTATGTTTTGCCTTATCCTCCAATATATCTCGCAAGTCCGGCGCGTTTTCCCGTGCCTTGGTACTTTTTGAGCGGCGTCTGGGTGTGGCTTGAGCGGAGGGCCGAGAGGCTTCTCTGTCGCGGCCACGAGGTGGCCGGTCTGTCATGTCGTGCCCCGATGACTTGGGTGCTTCCTCCTCTAGTCGAGGCAACGGCCTGCGTTTGAGGTAGCTTTTGGAGGGGCGTTCGAGTTCATACTCTTCGGCTGCAAGGACTTCAGTCCATCTGTCAGCTAGCAGGTCTTGATCAGCTCTAAGCTGTTGCTGCTTTTTCTTGAGGCTGCTTGCCGTGGCTATAAGCCTGCGTTTGAGACGCTCCTGTTCGGCGGGATCCTTAGGCACGACGAATTCGTCGTCGTCGAGGCTTGCCTCATCTTCAGAGGGAGGCGCATAATTATCGTCCTCGACCTCTCTTTTTGCCGCACTGTCGTGCGGACTTGCTTCTCCCTCCTCGTGCGCTGAGTCCTGCTGGAGGGGGTTCTCTTCGGCACTGTCCGGGGTGTTATTATCTCTCGTGCCGGAATCACCGTTTTTATTGTGGCAGGATTTAGAGCGGCGCCGCTGACGTCGGCGCTTCGGCTGTTTCTTGGTGGGGTCATCCTCCGTTGTTCCATCGCCGTTCCCATCTTTTGGGATGTCCACCATATATATTTCATATGACGAGGTGGCCTTCCAGTGCCCTGTAGGCGCTGGGACTTGGTCGTCTCCGGCATCGTCGTCCATACCGTCGATGTCTTCGGAGTCGTAGTCTAGCATGTCGGTTAGATCATCGACAGTGGCTACAAAGTGGGTGGTGGGTGGGCGTTGAATTTCTTCGTCGTCTCCATCCCAACCTTCCTGTCCGTAGTCCGGCCAGGGCTCTCCGGATAAAGAGAGAGACTTTAGTGAATTCAGGATGTCGCCAAAGGGCGAGTGCTGAAAGATGTCCGACGATGAACTCCATGACCGGCGCCCAATCGGATTCGATTGGCGGGGTGCGGAGGGTTCGGAGTCCGGAGAGGAGCCGCACCCGTGAGTCGAGGTCTTCGCAGCGAGGGGATGGAGTTCGGCTCGATCGCCGTAGAGATTGTAGCCCCCGAGGCGGTGTCCAACCACTCGTCCTCGATCGGGGAATCCGGCTATGGATTAAGGGTCGCTTGGCTCCAGGGCACTGTTCGGCTGCAAAGCTAGATCATGCCCATCGAGACAGTGCGGCACGCTTGGCTGCGGCTCGAATCCATCGAAGATCAAGTCTCCGCGGATATCGGCCGTATAGTTCAGGCTTCCAAATCTGACCTGACGGCCAGGGGCGTAGCTTTCGATCTGCTCCAGATGGCCAAGCGAATTGGCCCGCAGTGCAAAGCCGCCGAATACGAAGATCTGTCCGGGGAGAAAAGTCTCACCCTGGACCGCGTCGTTGTTGATGATCGAAGGAGCCATCGGGCCTATCGGTGGCGACAGAGGAACTCTCAATGAAAGCACCAATGTCGGTGTCAAAACCGGCGGATCTCGGGTAGGGGGTCCCGAATCGTGCGTCTAGGCGGATGGTAATAGGAGACAAGGGACACGATGTTTTACCCAGGTTCGGGCCCTCTCGATGGAGGTAATACCCTACTCCTGCTTGATTAATATTGATGATATGGGTAGTACAAGAGTAGATCTACCACGAGATCAAGGAGGCTAAACCCTAGAAGCTAGCCTATGGTATGATTGTTGTTCGTCCTACGGACTAAAACCCTCCGGTTTATATAGACACCGGATAGGTTAGGGTTACACAGAGTCGGTTACAATGGTAGGAGATCTACATATCCGTATCACCAAGCTTGCCTCCCACGCCAAGGAAAGTCCCATCCGGACATGGGACGCAGTCTTCAATCTTGTATCTTCATAGTCTTGGAGTCCGGCCGTGACGATAGTCCGGCTATCCGGACACCCCCTAGTCCAGGACTGCCTCACCAAGTTTATCAATCTTTCCGGCCGAGCCACGACGCCCAGATGTTTGAATTTCACTCCCATCTCCTGCATGGGACCTATAAATTCACCCAAAGACACACATGTGATATTTCAACAAACTTTGGTGCAATGGAGCATGTGCTTGTAGTTCAAATTTGAATTATGCACATTAAATGCCCAGAAACTCAATTAATGTATAAAAAAGGCCAAACGAACCTGGAATAATTCCAAAATTTAGCACGATACTTCTATTTGGTCTAATCTGCCAGTGTAAAAAAATTAAGGCGGGAGAAGGCAGTGTACGTATGTCATTTCGCACACGGAGGTCACATGTTCCCTCTCGGAACCAAGAGCCTTCCTGAGGGAAGCTCCAGTTTGCAAGAATCTTACACCAAAGCTTGTCCCAATTCGGCCAAAAAAATTACTCAAACATGTTGGTGCCATGTCATGTCACCATGCCAAGTTTCATGATTTTTAGCCATGTTTTGGATTTACAGGAATTAAAAAACCAAGTTTCTCAATCTTTTCGGCCGAGCCACGATGCCCAGATATTTGAATCTCATTTCCATTTCTTGCATGGGACCTATAAATTCACCCAAAGACACACATGTGATTTTTCAACAAACTTTGGTGCATTGGAACATGTGCTTGTAGTTCAAATTTGAATTATGCACATTAAATGCCCAGAAACTCAATTAATGCATAAAAGTGCCAAACGAACCCAGAATAATTCCATATTTCAACACGACACTCATGTACTAGTTGCATGTTCACTATACGTAAATGTTCTAGCAATTCAAACGCCCTCCTTTCCCTCCGTAACACCATTTTTTCTTTCATAACATAAAAAAATCAGGTATACCACAAATAGTTTACTAGAAAGAATCATGTGGGATGCGATATAAAATATATTGACGCACCGTCTTGTCTGGCTTACGCAGGAAGCTTCGTCGTCTACAGTCCACCGCCCCCGCTTGAACCACACTTGCGCGTTTCTGTGACCTGGCGAAATTTTTTTTGCCACCGCGGAAATATCTATCTCCCCGCCCCCTCCCTCCTAACAAAAGCCACATTTCCACTGTTCCTCCTTGCTTTCCAAGTTCAAAACTTCACTGCTGCTTACTGGCAGCTCAGCCTCCTCACCGGCGACCCTTGTTCTTGCAGCGCCGCCTCCTCACCGGCTACCCTTCTTCTTGCAGTGCTGCCTCCTTGCCGGCGACCCTTCTTCTTGCAGCGCCTCCTCCTCGCTGGCGACCCTTCTTCTTGTTGCGCAGCCTCCTCACCGCGGACCCTTCTTCTTGCTGTGCGGCCTCGTCGATATGGCAAGTAATCCACACCCCACCCACACCATCCTCCTCCTTTCGTGTCCAACATGCCCCGACCGACGGAGCGACACCTTCCACCGAAATCACTGCCCCCTCCTCCAATTAAGCGCCGCCCACAGCCATCTTGCACACAGTATAACATGGAGCTCAGTAACATGCGGCCGCACGCGCGAACGAGGTCGCTATGGCTGCCATGCGGGTCGACCACCAGATCTTAGAGGAGCACCTCGTCTTCGAGGCCACCGTCGACACCGCCACGCGGTTGTCTACTTTAAAATACAGTTCGTGATGTTTTCTCGAGGCCACTGCCAGTGCCTTCTAGTGACTTTTCCTCTGTAATGTTAATATGCAATCTGATGTTTAGTTAATAGTTTGGTCCTCTAAAATGTAATGTTCAGTTAACACTTTGGTCCAACAATTGCTACATTTCATAGTACTGTCTCAAGTATTCTTTATTTTGTTAGCTGTCTTATCTTCTAGTACATGTTTCTATTCTGCAATGTCGTGCTCAGTTAACTATTTTGGTTCATTTGGTATGTTGTCCATTTAACTGTTTGGTTCAGTTCTGCAATTTGATTTTCATTTGCTGTGGGTACAAGTTTGTATTGTTATGCATGTGACACAAATCAAATTTGGTTGTCCTCAATACATATTCTACTAATAGTATGGCAACTCTCAGTTAACCTGATCAAGATCTTCATTATGTGTGTTGCAGGGAAACAATGGGAGACACTGCGGTTTACCATCGAGGTTTGTTCAAGCAGGGTCCTTTGGCTAATAGCACATTATTGTCAGTTGCAGGAATCATTCTAATATTTAGGTTTCTTACAATTTGGTCTTGCACATGTAGGTCCTAATGTCAGAGGCTTAGACCCACTGTTCGACCCATTTTGCATATGGGGAAATGAGATGTCCATGAATATCAGTCAAGTCATGAAATTCAGAAAGATTGTTAGGATGAAGAAACTTGCGACGAATAACAGCAAGATCTTTGTTTGCACAATGAAGAAGACATCAGTCAACTAAGGATGGTACCAACTCTTTTACCTTGTTTTTACCCCTTGCGCCATTTCAAAATTTACAACAGCGGTTTATGCA
Organism: Aegilops bicornis; assembly: GCA_021605145.1. Lineage (NCBI taxonomy): Eukaryota > Viridiplantae > Streptophyta > Magnoliopsida > Poales > Poaceae > Aegilops > Aegilops bicornis. The sequence continues at coordinate 672,823,371 of CM038673.1, read as the reverse complement.
TAGCTTTGTTTTCAGTACTTTTCAGAGCAGTCCACCGATGATTACCTCTCAAACCACCTACATGGTCAAGAGGCGAGGATGGTATTCATTCAACACCCATAGTACAATATTGAAGTCTTGCTGGAGAGGATGAAGTATGGGCGGGCAATTATCCATAGCCACTGGCCTAAAGTTGCAAGGACATTCAACATCACTGAAGGCTCAATATTTGCCTTCCGTCATAGCTTCTCAGATGAGATTCATCTGTCTATTTACCATGTATGATGCTACTTTCCAAAGGTTTTTGATGCTGCATGTGAAACTTAGTGTTGTTGTGTAATGGCGTAACTGAGTGCCGAAGCTATCTAATGTAATTCAATTATGAAATCCTGGTTGCTTTTATACGGATATGAAATATCTGACGTGTTTTATAAGAAATATCAATTTGATTAGTACATGGATTATCAATAATAGACTAACTACCCTGCTTATTGGGGTTTTCTATTGCAAACAATTACTCAGACAGCACCGTGGGCGATGAACTCAAACAACCCGCACAGTTTCTAGAAAGTAAGCGTGTTCGATCAACTAACAATCACACACGGCTTCCGGCAGCGAACTGTTTGCATTAGGCCACCTTGCACAAACGTTTCCACACAAAGAACTGTGTGTGATATACATACCAACGGAAATGTTTTTCTAGGATTCACCATGTGGGATGTACATGATATGTCTCCAACGTATCTATAATTTTTTATTGCTCCATGCTATATTATCTACTATTTTGGACCATATTGGGCTTCATTTTCCACTTTTATATTACTTTTGGGACTAACCTATTAACCGGAGGCCCAAATTTCGTAATTGCTGTTTTTGGCCTATTTCAGAGTTTCAAGAAAGCAGAATATCAAACGAAGTCCAAACGGAATGAAACCTTCGGAACGCGATTTTCTCACCGAACATGATCCAGAGACTTGGGCCCCCGTCAAGAAAGCCGGGAGGTGGCCACGAGGGTGGGGGCGCCCGCCTCGTGGCCCCCGTTGCTCCAATCGACGCATTCTTCCTCCTATATATACCTCACGTACCCCGAACAATCAGACACGGAGCCAAAACCTAATTCCACTGCCGCAACTTTCAGTATCCACGAGATCCCATCTTGGGACCTGTTCGGAGCTCATGGGAAGGGAATCCACCACGGAGGGCTTCTACATCATCATAGCCCCTCCGATGAAGTGTGAGTAGTTTACCTCAGACCTTCGGGTCCATAGTTAGTAGCTAGATGGCTTCTTCTCCCTTTTGGATCTCAATACAATGTTCTCCCCTCTCGTGGAGATCTATTCGATATAATCTTCTTTTTGCGGTGTGTTTGTTGGGACGGATGAATTGTGGGTTTATGATCAAGATTATCTATGAACAATATTTGAATCTTCTCTGAATTCTTTTATGTATGATTGGTTATCTTTGCAAGTCTCTTCGAATTATCTGTTTGGTTTGTCCAACTAGATTGGTAGTTCTTGCAATGGGAGAAGTGGTTAGCTTTGGGTTCAATCTTGCGGTGTCCTTTCCCAGTGACAGTAGGGGCAGCAAGGCACGTATTGTATTGTTGCCATCAAGGATAACAAGATGGGGTTTTTATCATATTGCATGAATTTATCCCTCTACATCATGTCATCTTGCTTAAAGCGTTACTCTTTTTTCATTAACTTAATACTCTAGATGCATGCTGGATAGTGGTCGATGAGTGGAGTAATAGTAGTAGATGTAGGCAGGAGTCGGTCTACTTGTCTCGGACGTGATGCCTATATACATGATCATACCTAGATACTCTCATAACTATGCTCAATTACATCAATTGCTCAACAGTAATTCATTCACCCACCGTAAAATACTTATGCTCTTGAGAGAAGCCACTAGTGAAATCTATGGCCCCCGGGTCTATTCTCTATCATATTAATCTTCCACCACTTTATTATTGTTTGCTTTTTTACTTTGATTTTTATTTTCTTTGCATCTTTATACCAAAAATACCAAAAATATTATCTATCATCTCTATCAGATCTCACTCTCGTAAGTGACCGTGAAGGCATTGACAACCCCTAATCGCATTGGTTGCGTGGAGCTATTTGTTTTGTGTAGGTACGAGGGACTCATGCGTGGCCTCCTCTTTGGATTGATACCTTGGTTCTCAAAAACTGAGGGAAATACTTACGCTACTTTGCTGCATCATCCTCTCCTCTTCGGGGAAATCCAACGCAAGCTCAAGAGGTAGCAGTATATACCTACGGAAATGATTTTCTGGGATTCACCATGTGGGATGTACATACCTACGGAAATGATTTTCTGGGATTCACCTTGTGGGATGTACATACCTACGGAAATGATTTTCTGGGATTCACCGTGTGGGATGTACATACCTATGGAAATGATTTTCTGGGATTCACCGTGTGGGATGTACATACCTAAGGAAATGACTGGGATTTGATGCCTCGCCCGATCACACACGACCCCAGCCTGGGTCCCAGGAGGGCCTATCCCCGACGATTTCTGGGTTGTGTGGGAAGGACCCCCCTATCGCCCACAATCACTTGTCGACGGTTCCAAATGCCGTTGCGGAAGGGTGTTAAAAAACGTTTGTTTAGCACATTGTTGTACCAGTGATACTACCACTGGTTTGGCTGCTGCATTTGGATGCCAGGTTGGCAAGATGCCCTTCACATATCTAGGCCTGCCTGTAGGCACTACTAGACCCAAGATGGTGGATTTTATTCCTCTTGTTGATTGCATGGAGAGGAGAATGACAGCTAGCTCTTCTTTCCTCAATCAGGGAGAAAGGTTACAGTTTTTGAACTCTGCATTATCATCCATGCCCATCTTCTACCTTGGCAGTTTGCTAGCTCCTGCTGGGATTTTAAGACAACTAGAGAGAATACAAAGACATTGCTTATGGAGGAAACATAGAGATGAGCCTTCTCCTTCCTTGGCAGCTTAAGATATAATTTGTAGGCCCAAAAGCAAAGGGGGGGCAGGGTATTCTTAATCTGGGTGTAAAAAACATAGCCCTCTTGCTTAAGCATATGCATAAATTCATAAATAAGGTGGATTTGTAATACGTCTCCAACGTATCTATAATGTTTTATTGTTCTATGCTATATTATATTCTGTTTTGGACATTATTGGGCTTTATTATACACTTTTATATTATTTTTGGGACTAACCTATTAACCGGAGGCCCAGCCCATAATTGTTGTTTTTGCCTATTTTAGAGTTTCACGGAAAAAGAATATCAAACGGAGTCCAAACGGAATGAAACCTTCGGGAACGTTATTTTTGGAACAAACGTGATCCAGAGGACTTGGACCCTACGTCAAGACATCAACCAGGAAGGCACGAGGTAGGGGGCGCGCCTACCCCCTGGGCGTGCCCTCCACCCTTGTGGGGCCCATGTTGCTCCACTGACGAACTTCTTCCTCCTGTATATACCTATGTACCCCAAACTACCAGATGCGGAGCCAAAAACCTAATTCCACCGCCGCAACCTTCTGTACCCGTGAGATCCCATATTGGGGCCTTTTTCGGAGCTCCGCCGGAGGGGCATCGCTCATGGAGGGCTTCTACATCAACACCATAGCCTCTCCAATAATGTGTGAGTAGTTTACCTCAGACCTTCGGGTCCATAGTTATTAGCTAGATCGCTTCTTCTCTCTTTTTGGATCTCAATACAATGTTCTCCCCCTCTCTTGTGGAGATCTATTCGATGTAATCTTCTTTTGCGGTGTGTTTGTTGAGACCGATGAATTGTGGGTTTATGATCAAGTTTATCTATGAACAATATTTGAATCTTCTCTGAATTCTTTTATGTATGATTTGTTATCTTTGCAAGTCTCTTCGAATTATCAATTTGGTTTGGCCTACTAGATTGATCTTTCTTGCAATGGGAGAAGTGCTTAGCTTTGGGTTCAATCTTACGGTGTTCTTTCCTAGTGACAGTGGGTGCAGCAAGGCACGTATTGTATTGTTGCCATCGAGGATAACAAGATGGGGTTTATATCATAGTGCATGAATTTATCCCTCTACATCATGTCATCTTACTTAAAGCGTTACTCTGTTCTTTTGAACTTAATACTCTAGATGCATGCTGGATAGCGGTCGATGTGTGGAGTAATAATAGTAGATGCAGGCAGGAGTCGGTCTACTTGTCTTGGACGGGATGCCTATATACATGATCATACCTCGATATTCTCAAAACTATGCTCAATTCTGTCAATTGCTCAATAGTAATTTGTTTACCCACCGTAATACTTATGCTCTCGAGAGAAGCCACTAGTGAAACCTATGGCCCCCGGGTCTATTTTCCATCATATTTAATCTCCCGACAACAAGCTATTTCTGGCGCCGTTTATTTTGCTTTTATTTTACTTTGCATCTTTATCATAAAAATACCAAAAATATTATCTTATCATATCTATCAGATCTCACTTTCGTAAGTGACCGTGAAGGGATTGACAACCCCTTTATTGCGTTGGTTGCGAGGATTTATTTTGTGTAGGTGTGAGGGACTCGTATGCGTGGCCTCCTACTTGGATTGATACCTTGGTTCTCAAAAACTGAGGGAAATACTTACGCTGCTTTCTTGCATCACCCTTTCCTCTTCAAGGAAAACCAACGCAGTGCTCAAGAGGTAGCAAGAAGGATATCCGCGCCGTTGCCGGGAAGTCTACGCAAAAGTCAACATACCAAGTACCCATCACAAACCCTTATCTCCCGCATTACATTATTTGCCATTTGCCTCTCGTTTTCATCTCCCCCACTTCACCCTTGCCGTTTTATTCGCCCTCTCTTTTCCGTTCGCCCCCCTCTTCCTTTTTGCCTCTCGTTGCCGGGAAACTACTATCGATATGGACAATAGTAATAACATGGAAAATTCTGATGCTCCATCTGAAGAACCCCCTATCTTACATACAAAAAAATCCCGAATTGGTAGTGGTAACATTATTGGTAAAGGGGTTATTCAAGATTTCTTTACTTGTGTCGGTCCTTTACCTTCTATAGGTAGTTCTATTCTTCATAGAACTAGTAGTCTTGCGGACGCTATTGCCATGCTTGTAGTTGAACTTGAAAGGCAATTTATGCACATGCACCCTTGCATACAAAGGATTTTTCTAGAATTCTCTAATATTGAGCATTCCTCTGTTAAGCGTGCCGCTACTATCTTTTTGGCTCATGATTTCAGATTTATAATAAAAGAGGCCAAAGAAATATTTTCGCATAATAGGGTGGACGCCGGTCGACCTCCCATATAAACTATCTTATTCGATCAAGAGGAAATAATGGGTTTTCAATCTCTAGACTATGTTGCTTTTAATCAAAACCTTAGAAAAGGGTTCCTACCCATGTTCTAGTTGATAGAATTTCTGAACTTAATAATGATTTTGCTATTCGAAATAATGAGCTAGGATATTCTCTTGAGTATAGGCTCACAAAGTTCTGTCAAAAGAATGCTTATAATGATGAATTGGTTGTGCAATATGAAGGGCCGAAGGAGGAACCTATACCTCTTAAAGTAGATCTTGGGGACTTTTGTCCCATTAAATTTAGCCCTTTTGTTTACTTTTGCTTGCCTCAAAGAAAACTTGCTGCTGAACGTAGAGAATATGAAATGATTTTTAATGATCTATGCTCTTATTATGACAATACCTAGATCTATCCTCGCTATTATGCCTAGCTAGGGGCGTTAAACGACAGCGCTTGTTGGGAGGCAACCCATTTTTTTGTTTTTTTTTTGCTTTTTTGCTTCTGTTTAGGAATAAATATTTGATCTAGCCTCTGGTTAGATATGTTTTTATGTTTTAATTAGTGTTTGTGCCAAGTTTAACCTATAGGATCTTCTTGGATGATAGTTATTTGATCTTGCTGAAAATTCCAGAAACTTTCTATTCACGAAAATAATTGTTAAACATCACCAGAACGTGATAAAATATTGATTCCAATTTCTGCTGATCAAAAAAAAATTGTCCAGGTCTTCCTATTTTTTCTGAATTGTTGTAGTTCCAGAAGTTTGCGTTAGTTCTGATTACTACATCGCTCTGCTTTTTGACAGATTCTGTTTTTCGTGTGTTGTTTGCTTATTTTGATGAATCTATGGCTAGTAAAATAGTTTATAAATCATAGAGAAGTTGGAATACAGTAGGTTTAACACAAATATATATAAAGAATGAGTTCATTACAGTACCTTGAAGTGGTGTTTTGTTTTCTTTCGCTAACGGAGCTCATGAGATTTTTTGGTGAGTTCTGTGTTGTGAAGTTTTCAAGTTTTGGGTAAAAGATTTGATGGATTATGGAACAAGGAGTGGCAAGAGACTAAGCTTGGGGATGCCCATGGCACCCCAAGATAATCTAAGGACACCTAAAAGCCAAAGCTTGGGGATGCCCCGGAAGGCATCCCCTCTTTTCGTCTACTTCCATCGGTAACTTTACTTGGAGCTATATTTTTATTCACCACATGATATGTATTTTGCTTGGAGTGTCTTGTATTATTTGAGTCTTTATTTGTTAGTTTTCCACAATCATCCTTGATGTACACATCTTTTTAGAGAGACACACATGATTCATAAATTATTAGAATACTCTATGTACTTCACTTATATCTTTTGAGTTATATAGTTTTTGCTCTAGTGCTTCACTTATATCTTTTAGAGCACGGTGGTGGATTTGTTTTATAGAAACTATTGTTCTCTCATGATTCACATAGATTGTTTTGAGAGTCCTACAAAACAGCATCGTAATTTGCTTTAATTACGTTAGGCATTTAAGACAAGTAAAAAAAATTCTTATGAGTGTGTTGAATACTATGAGAAGTTTGATGCTTGATAATTGTTTTGAGATATGGAGATGGTGATATTAGAGTCATGCTAGTTGAGTAGTTGTGAATTTGAGAAATACTTGTGTTAAAGTTTGTGATTCCCGTAGCCTGCGCATTATGGTGAACCGTTATGTGATGAAGTCGGAGCATGATTTATTTATTGATTGTCTTCCTTATGAGTGGCGGTCGGGGACGAGGGATGGTCTTTTCCTACCAATCTATCCCCCTAGGAGCATGCGCGTAATACTTTGCTTTGATAACTTGTAGATTTTGCCAATAAATATATGAGTTCTTTATGACTAATGTTGAGTCCATGGATTATACGCACTTTTCTTCCTTCCACCATTGCTAGCCTCTCTAATACCGCCCACTTTTCGCCGGTATCATACACCCACCATATACCTTCCTCAAAACAGCCACCATACCTACCTATCATGGCATTTCCATAGCCATTCCGAGATATATTGCCATGCAACTTACCACCGTTCCATTTACTATGGCGCGCCCCATCATTGTCATATTTCTTTTCATGATCATGTAGTTGACATTGTATTTTTGGCAAAGCCACTATTCATAATTCTTTCATACATGTCACTCTTGATTTGTTGCATATCCCGGTACACCGCCGGAGGCATTCACGTAGAGTCATATTTTGTTCTAAGTACTGAGTTGTAATTGTTGAGTTGTAAGTAAATAAAAGTGTGATGATCATAATTTTTAGAGCATTGTCCGAAGTGAGGAAAGGATGATGGAGACTATGATTCCCCCACAAGTCGGGATGAGACTCCGGAGTAAATAAAAAAAGAGAAGAGGCCATAAAAAAAGAGAAGTCCCAAAAAATAAAAAAATAAAAAATGAGATAAAAAGAGAGAAGGGACAATGTTACGATCCTTTTACCACACTTGTGCTTCAAAGTAGCATCATGATCTTCATGATAGAGAGTCTCCTATGATATCACTTTCATATACTAGTGGGAAATTTACATTATAGAACTTGGCTTGTATATTCCAATGATGGGCTTCCTCAAAATGCCCTAGGTCTTCGTGAGCAAGCGAGTTGGATGCACACCCACTTAGTTCCTTTTGTTGAGCTTTCATATACTTATAGCTCTAGTGCATCCGTTGCATGGCAATCCCTACTCACTCACATTGATATCTATTAATGGGAATCTCCATAGCCCGTTGATACACCTAGTTGTTGTGAGACTATCTTCCCCTTTTTTTGTCTTCTCCACAACCACCATTCTATTCCACATATAGTTCTATGTCCATGGCTCATGCTCATGTATTGCGTGAAGATTGAAAATGTTTGAGAACATAAAAAGTATGAAACAATTGCTTGGCTTGTCATCGGGGTTGTGCATGATTTAAATACTTTGTGTGGTGAAGATAGAGCATAGCCAGACTATATGATTTTGTAGGGATAACTTTCTTTAGCCATGTTATTTTGAGAAGACATAATTGCTTAGTTAGTATGCTTAAAGTATTATTATTTTATGTCAATATTAAACTCTTGTCTTGAATCTTTCGGATATGAATATTCATACCACAATAAAGAGAATTACATTGAAATTATGCCAAGTAGCATTCCACATCAAAAATTCTATTTTTATCATTTACCTACTTGAGGACGAGCAGGAATTAAGCTTGGGGATGCTTGATACGTCTCCAGCGTATCTATAATTTTTTATTGTTCCATGCTATATTATATTCTCTTTTGGACATTATTGGGCTTTATTATACACTTTTATATTATTTTTGGGACTAACCTATTAACCGGTGGCCCAGCCCAGAATTGTTGTTTTTTGCATATTTCAGAGTTTCGCAGAAAAAGAATATCAAATGGAGTCCAAACGGAATGAAACCTTCGGGAACGTGATTTTTGGAATGAACATGATCCAGAGGACTTGGACCCTACGTCAAGAGATCAACTAGGAAGGCACGAGGTAGGGGGCGCGCCTACCCTCGTGGGGCCCATGTTGCTCCACCGATGTACTTCTTCCTCCTATATATACCTACGTATCCCCAAACTACCAGATACGGAGCCAAAAACCTAATTCCACTGCCGTACCCCCAAACTACCAGATACGGAGCCAGACCGATATATTGTGGGTTTATGATCAAGTTTATCTATGAACAATATTTGAATCTTCTCTGAATTCTTTTATATATGATTGATTATTTTTGCAAGTCTCTTCGAATTATCAGTTTGGTTTGGCCTACTAGATTGATCTTTCTTGCAATGGGAGAAGTGCTTAGCTTTGGGTTCAATCTTGCGGTGTCCTTTCCCAGTGACAGTAGGGGCAGCAAGGAACGTATTTTATTGTTGCCATCGAGGATAACAAGATGGGGTTTATATCATATTGCGTGAATTTATCCCTCTACATCATGTCATCTTACTTAAAGCGTTACTCTGTTCTTTTGAACTTAATACTCTAGATGCATGCTGGATAGCGGTCGATGAGTGGAGTAATAGTAGTAGATGCAGGCAGGAGTCGGTCTACTTGTCTCGAACGTGATGCCTATAAACATGATCATACCTAGATATTCTCATAACTATGCTCAATTACATCAATTGCTCTACGATGAATTTGTTCACCCACCGTAATACTTATGCTCTCGAGAGAAGCCACTAGTGAAACCTATGGCCCCCGGGTCTATTTTCCATCTTATTTAATCTCCTGACAATAAGCTATTTCTGGCGCCGTTTAGTTTGCTTTTATTTTACTTTGCATCTTTATCATAAAAATACCAAAAATATTATCGTATCATATCCATCAGATCTCACTCTCGTAAGTGACCGTTAAGGGATTGACAACCCCTTTATTGTGTTGGTTGCGAGGATTTATTTGTTTGTGTAGGTGCGATGGACTCGTGCGTGGCCTCCTACTGGAATGATACCTTGGTTCTCAAAAACTGAGGGAAATACTTACGCTGCTTTACTGCATCACCCTTTCCTCACAATGGTAGCAATTTTCCATGGGTTTATCTTATTTGGGATTCATATTATCATGCTGGTGTACCCCAGGGGACAACAACTTGTGGGTCTTTCTAGTGGAAGGATATTTGTAAGATGCTTGATCATGTCAGGAGCACAACATGGGTTCAAGTTAATTCTGAGAATTCAGCTCTGTTTTGGTCTGACAAGTGGAAGATTGGAGACTCTGTGACTCCCTTACAGTCAAGGTTCCCCAGGATTTTTTCTTATGTGAAAGATTCCTGGATAACAGTGTCTGAGGCTTTTCAATCTCAGGATGTCACCTAGATGTTTCATCTTCCTCTCTCTGCGCAGGCATATCAGGAGTATTTGACAATTCAGAACAACCTGGCTAATTGCAGTAGAGATATGGGTGCAAATGATATTTGGTGTTGGAAGGGGACTTGTAATGCTTTCAAGCCCAAGTTTTTTTATTATTTCATGCACTCCACCATGTCTTTCAACCCTCTTCTGTTATGGATTTGGAGATCTTCCTGCACAATGAAAATTAAGGTGTTTGCCTAGATGTTAATTATGGACAGGCTCAACACTAAGGATATGGTTGAAAGAAGGCACTGACATTTGGATGATGGAGTCAATTGTGTGTTTTGCCCTTTGTTGACATGTGAGACCAGGGATCATCTATTCTTTCAATGCAATTTTAGTGTCAGAATTTGGAATTATCTCCAAATCTCCTGGCCACCTGGGGATGATATGGCAACCATTGTGATGCAGGCTAAACAAGAGTTTGCTAAACCTTTCTTTACTGAGGTTGTTTTTGTTGCTTGCTGGAACATTTGGATAATCAGAAATGCAAAGGTGTTTAGGCATGAAAGGCAGAGCTTTAATAAATGGATAAGTGCTTTCATCCATGATATCTCTCATGCAGCATAGAGTCAAACATCAATTCAAAGAGGAGCTATTAAGATGGATTTCCTATTTGCCTCCTTGAGGTTATGTACAATAGTTTCTTAGTTATTTCTTTTCTTTATTGCTTTCTTGATTACCCCTTGTAATCCTTGTACATTGTAACTCTGTTTTATGAATAAATTTTGAATGTTGTGGGGGGTTTACCCTACAGTTACCAGTCAAAAAGTACCAGATGGGGGCTCCGAGGGGAGCACAACCCACCAGGGCGCGCCCAGGAGCCCAGGTGTGCCCAGGTGGGTTCACTACAAAAAAATACACTTCCGTGATGATACGTGTTTGTCACAGTAGGTCACGTTTTTTGTCATGCATGTACATCCATGACAAATTTATGACAGAATCAAGATAGTCATACATGTGCTGTCATAGTAGTGTTCCATGACATTACCAAAATTATCATCACGGAAGTGTCCACTTCCATGACGATAAATCGCGCATCACAGAAGTGCTTTTGTCAAGGGTGACCGACACGTAGCATCCACCGTAACGGAATGCCGTTAAGCTATCGGGTCGGGTTTTGGATCCGATAACCCGTTAACAGCCCCGACCAATGGGGATTTTCCACGTGTAAAATCATCATTGGCTGGAGGAAACACGTGTCCGCTCATCGTTGGGACAGATGTCATCCACTCATTGGACAGAAGGCGCCTATGATACGTCGACACGTGGCACGGCCCAACAGAGGCCCATTCCTGTGAAAAGGCCGGCCCGTTTGACTTGGTCAAAAGGTGGCGGGCTGGTCCATGGAAAGCATGTTAACGGCCTGTTCGCATATAGCCCATTTATAGCCCGCTAACCCAAGGCCCGTTACGCCCTATCCGAATTAGGCCCAGTAGCGTCATCTAGGCCATCCAATATGATTCCAGCCCGTTTTCGCCGGCCCATGTATGGCCCATGACGTCTTCGGCCCATATGAGGCCCTATGTAACTCTTGGCCTATTAACGGCCCGTGGTGGCGGGCGCAATAAATGATGTATCACTTTACACCCATTAACGGCCCATGATGAAAGCGGCCCGTAATGAATAGTGTATCACTTTATACCCATTAAGGGCCCATTATTGATTGGGCGCTTTCAGCCCATGTTATCTTTCGGCCTTCTCGAGCCCATTTATTCTTGGGCTCATTTCAAGATTCGTTTACTTACGGCCCGTTCATCGCTATTTTCAGCCAGGGCCAAATTCAGCCCGTGGTTATGATCGGCCCGTTTGTGCTCCGTTAATCGTTGGGCGTTTTCATAGTGTCATCAACACGGCCTATTAACGATGGTCCGTTATGGTCGGCCCATGAACGGACGATTCCAACTCTAGCCCGCTTACGGCCATAATGCTGACTCGTTATTGGCCCATGTTTGGCCAATCGATCATACGGCCCGTATAAGGCCCATTGATGATACGGCCCGTAGAAGGCCCATTGTTTGTACGGCCCGTAGAAGGCCCAATGTTTCTATGGCCCGTAGAAGGCCTACTGTTTTTACGACCCGTAGAAGGCCCACTGTTTCTACGGCCCGTAGGAGGCCCAGTGTCACTACAGTAAATATTAGCCCATGGTTATTGTGGCCTAGTTTTAAAAAATAGGTTATTGCAGCCACTAGCAAACCATGGAAAAAGAAGCTACCGACTACAAGCAAACAAATAAACAAGACAACAAGGAAATAAATAAGCAAGCAACTTATGCTAGGCTATCACGGCTATTACACATATTACATCCACTAGGCATCAAAGTTCACCACCAGTGCAAATATAGGGAACACAACAGCATATAAACGCCAAGACAAAACAAGTCCGTAAGCTGAAACCACTTGAAGAGTTCAAGAAACAATATCCCGGTACCCATAATGTCGGGCAAGATGCTTAGCAAGCTTATTAACTTTCTCTTGTTTGGCGCTTAAATCCTCCAACAACATCTTTGTTGCACAAGAAAGTACACATCTGAATTCTGCGGGGACTTCCTTAGTCCTTGACTTCTATCGCAGCACGGTGATCGATGCCTTTCAGCTTGTAGCTGAGGCCAAGAAGCCAAGTGATTCAGCAAATGAAGTTCGAAGAGCTTGTGCCGGTATCTTGACGCCAAGAATTTCGAACACTACATCAACGCAGGAATGTGGTTTCTCACTTGTCTACAAGATCGTTTTATCACCTTTCTTGGAGACCAACAGGGTTGTCTCACTATCTTGAACCTTCTGCATTACTTTCTCTACCATTGCATAGTGGGTGCTCTTCTCCAATATTCTATTTGCATACTACAAGAGAAACAAGCAGACACATCACAGGTTTAGCTTGTAGTATACCAAACTCATTTTGGTAAACCGGTTCAGTAGTAAGGTGGACAGGATAACAGCATGAAACAAACATATATCTATGTACTATGGTCACTGTATTGTCCATATCATTCTAGTTTATGTTCCCTAATCAAGATAGAGACACAGTTCAACTCACATATTTTTAAGACACAATAGCATAGACAGAATATAAGTGTGAGAAACTACACATCATTGGCAGCACTTGTAATGTGCATCACATGAGAACATAACTGTTTATACAACTTAAACTGAAATCAACATAGAGCAAGAAGTTAGAACAGCAATACAGTTAAAGAAATAGGTTTAAAACATACCTGTTGTGCCATTGGAGTTTCAATTGGATCCTTCAAATTCGAAAGTAGTTGGTATGAGTAAATACAACGATGCAACAGCAAAGGAGTATGGACCATAGCTACGAAATCTGACCTGAGAACAGTTGCTCTTCTGCTTTAAACGTGGAGTTTGGTTTAGCTGTGGTGGTCTTCGTGCTTTGGGCACTGCTGTAGCTTTACAAACTGCTCGTGTGGGGGTACTACTGTGGTGGACATGGTGCTTTGTCAACTATAAGTGGGTTACTATCCGCTTGGGTTGCGGTTAGATGGGTTGTAGCTGGTTCTACGCTTAACGTGTAAGTGTGCAATCTGGACGAGTCTCGATTATGTGTGGCGGGCTAGTTTGTGGGCCAAGACAACCATGGTTCTATCTGCATCAACGGGTAGCTTGTCTTTTGTGAAGAACGGGTTTTTGCTCCCTTAGATATTGCCATCACCCCTCCAATTCAAATGGCTGATAAACAAGAAAAGAAATTGAACGCATGAGACATTGTATGATAGAGCAGATGTGGTAATTCACATATATGTTGTCTAACCAAACAGACATGACATGACACAATTTCACATATATGATGCCTAACTAAACAGGATAGCATGACATAGTTTCAGATATATGATGGATAACTTAACAGGATATAATGGCATAATTCAACATATGATGAGTACCTAAACAGGATGACATGACAAAACTATATGATGTCTTTCTAAAATAGGTTGGGATGAAATAATTCACATACATGTTGTCTAAGTATACAGGATGGCATGATATAATTGACATAATTGATTCATATACTAAGCGGTGGCACTCGCATGTATGATCTCTAAACTAAGCAGATAGAATTCAATATTGTGCATATGATGTCTAAACTAAACAGCATAAGACACCATATGCATCATATGAGAAATATAAACATTGCAACTTAGAGCATACACCTCGGGTGGGATACAGGATCGGTCATCTGTCTGAATCCTCCTCCGAGGAGCTCCTGTAACCATCGAGATATATGCTTCAATGGTACCATATCTCGGCTCAAATGGCTGATACACATGAAGAGTAGTTCAATATACACAGTTGTCGACAAAATGGAATACGTAATGAAAAAAAGATGGCATGAGATAATTCACATATATGATGCACGGCTCCATGGCGGTGCATAATTCACATATATGATAACCGGCTGAAAAACATGGCATTGCATAATTCACATATCGATATAGAAAGCAAACAGAGGCTTTCACACAAAGCATGTCTAATCTAAGCGGATGGCATGGCAATGCAAGACACCATATGCATGATATGAGCAACATAACCCAGCCAAGTTAGAGCATGCACCTCGGGAATACGATCGGTCATCTCTCTCTGAATCCTCCTTTGAGGAGCTATCTCAGAATCAGCAAGAAATCTGCATCGATAGGTAGCAATCGATCGCTTCGAAGACCTTGTTTTCACTCCAGATTTTCCCATGACCGACCCAAATGGCTGATGTACAGGAAGAGTAGATGAATGTATAAACATTGTTGACTAATGGAATACATTATGGAAAAAAATATGGCACGATACAATTCACATATCGATGGTGGCTAAACAGGATGGCATTGCATGATTCACGTATATGATGCCTGGCTAAAGAAGATGGCATTGCATAATTCCCATATACTCCCTCCGTTCCTAAATATTTCTCTTTTTAGAGATTTCAAATGGACTACCACATACGGATGTATATAGACATATTTTAGGGTGTAGATTCACTCATTTTGTTTCGTATGCAGTCACTTGTTGAAATCTCTAAAAAGACAAATATTTAGGAATGGTGGGAGTATGATATAGAAACCAAACAGGTGGCATTCACACAAAGCAAATCTAAACTAAGCTGATGACATATAAGATGTATAATGTAAGCAATGCAAGGCGCCATATGCATGATATGACCAACATCAAGATGCCAAAGTTAGAGCAAACACCTCGTGTGGTAAACAGCGTGGTCGGCTCATACGAATCTCCATACGAGCAGTTATCTTCCTATGGAATACAATCTGGAAATGCAAGAGAGGGGGGCCACCGCCCACCATGGAGCAGCATCTGCATGACATTATATTCAAGACGTTAACGGTCTTCTCTTTTTTCTCTACGTGTTCAATACGATTGTGTACAATATCTGACATGCATAATAAAAAAAGTTAGATTTTGTAAGGCCTAAGGGGTGCATGCAAAAATCAAGACTGATGGTAGCAAACGAGTGGATGGATCCAAAACTAATGATAGCAGGTGTAGATTATAGCTTCAGCTTTAAAAGATAGACAATGGATCATCTATTGTTTGTTGCCCATCCAACATGAACCACATAGAAGACCCCAGATGAACCAGATAGTAGACAGATACTATTCGTTTCTGGCTCGATATGAGACCCATGGGCAATTCAAAACTCAAGATTGAACGATAAAGTGGCAGGTAATAATAACCGATGTATAACGTAAGCAAACACGAAAGACTGTGACCTCTCTTCCGGAACTGTGTTGTCCTTAGGTTCATCTGCTCAGTCGAGGATGGTAATGCTGTTGGCGTGGCTGCCGGCAATGGGGAAGATGATCTGAGGCGGCGAAAGAAATTCTGCAGGGGGATCTCTACTGCAGTGAACGCTTCTGTCGATGGTGCACCTCAGGTGGGGTGGATGACGGCACGGCAGGAGCAGGACATAACACACAGAGTTTTCTTTGACGCTAATCTGAAAATGAAGTAAATCTTTAAGGGCTCCTTAGAATTGGAGGATCCTATAAACGCGGGGACAGGAAAAACACAGGAATAGGATAGGAATGCACGTGCAAAACAGAGCATTTGGAAACATAGGATTTTAGTCAACCTGGGTGTTTGGCTCACATGAATTGGAAGAACAGAGGAATGGAGAAACAAAGTGATGTGACGAGTGTACAACCTCTTTGGCATACTTGTGGACCTCAACATCATTGGGTTGGACGTGGAGGATGGTGATGATCTTTGGTGTGACTGCCGGAGGCGGGAAGAAGATCTCGAGGCCTCTGGAAA
This sequence comes from Aegilops bicornis, assembly GCA_021605145.1. NCBI lineage: Eukaryota > Viridiplantae > Streptophyta > Magnoliopsida > Poales > Poaceae > Aegilops > Aegilops bicornis. Next base: position 672,806,958 of record CM038673.1, on the reverse strand, counting down.
CGGGCGCCGAGGGTCTTGCTCATTGTGATGGACGATTCCGTCGTTGGAGCAGCTCCGCTAAGGTGTCTGGCGACGAGGCTGAAGCATGACAAGACAGAACAACGTTAATCTGAAGTGGGACCCTAATATTATACGCAATAGATGATGTAAAATACATCACCAAAAGTGCTAGATGTAAAAGCATCGGCCCGGCATACGGCCGCTCCGACAGATGCTGTAAGTACTATTCACTCTGAACTTAACTGAAGAAAATGAACTTCATAGTAGAAACTGAATTTTACTGTCGAAACTGATTGAACTAGTAACAGAGCATTGCAATAGATGTTTAGGGCGGTCGAGCACGAGTAGCAGAGAAGCAGTGATCTAAATCAGCAGATGTCGTGGTTCTAAGTCTGACAGTAGAATGGGGGGTAGGTATGGAGAGGCAAGATCCTAGCTATGGAGTAGTTTTATACGCAAGGGATTTACGAGTTCAGACCCTTCTCGGAGGAAGTAATAGCCCTACGTCTCGGAGCCCAGAGGCGGTCGACTAGATTATATGCGTATGTGTTACAGGGGTGCGAACCCTTCTACCTGTGGAGGGGGTGGCTTATATAGAGTGCGCCAGGACCCCAGCCAGCCCACGTAGTAGAGGGTTTAAGGTGCGTTAAAGCTAGGCGTTACTGGTAACACCTTACACAAAGTGTCATTAAGGTCATAAAGACTATTTAACTACAGACGGTTTGGACACCGAGTGGCTCTTGGACTCTTGGTGGTCGAGTGGGTCTTCATAGTCGAGTGTCTTTGAATCTGTCGAGTGGAAGCCCACCAGGTCGACTGGAAGGCTGCTTCTCTTGTGAATGTCCTTGTGGAGGGTACCTTTGGGCAGGTCTATGACCCTACCCCAGGTACATGACTTCATCATTAGCCCCTGAATGGATCGAGGTTTGAGTGGGGAAGGAGTTGATAATCTTTCCGACCTGTTCTTTGTGTTGTGAGTGTGTCTTACTCTGGATCAATGACCTTTTAGTGATGGCACCAACTTCTCTTTCAGTCGCCTTGATCCATTCTTCTGGATTGTCGAGTGAACTTTGTGAACCTGAGGATTTCCGAGCGACGGATCTGAGGAAATCTGTTATCTGACGAGTTGCTCTGCGGTTAGCGGATTTCGCGGGATCCGAATTTTGGGAAGCGCGTGAAGCGGAGAAAACCGCGGCACTCGGATGGGATAAGACGATGACGCCTCGATCCTCGCGCCGCCTTTTTCGCCACGTATCGTGCGCGCGCCTGTTGCGGGATCGTGACGGGATTGCACAGGCCTACGGTCGACCACTCGGAAGCGACCCCATATAAAGCGTTGGACCGGGCATTTTGAACAGTCGTCCTCGGACTTCTCCTCTCCGCCTCCAAAACTTTCCGCCACGCTCTCCGTCATCCAGCGCGAAGCTCAGTACTTTTCGCCATGGCGACCATGGTGAAGGACAAGACCGCCGCCACAGAACAGGGTGAAGAAGACGGCGGCGAAGGCCAAGGGAGAGCGCCCGGTCGGGCGGTTCCTCTTCAGCGGTCCAAGCTGCCGCAGGGCTGGGTCCAAGGAGATCGGATCCGTCGACCATCACCGAGAAAGATCTCACCGATCCGCCAACGAAGGACTGATCCCCATGGGTCGGCGAGGCTTCCGGCACGGAGTGGCAACCGCTGACTGAAGAGGGTGAGTCGTCCTCCGCCACCCACGTAGATAGGGGGTTTTCTGCCGCCAAATCCTTTTTTCCGGGGTTTCTCAACTTTTGGAGCGCAACTCCACCATTTCCTCCAAACTCCATTGTGTATCTTGCTGCTTGCTTTCGCTCTGCGATAATTTCTTGGGTTGTCGACCGCATTGGGGTCTTTTCAAGCACATATTCACTGTCGCTCTCAGACGGTGAAGAAAACGAGCCGAATGACGAGAGGACCCAAGTAATCCAAATGTGGGGGCTCGGGGTCCAGATGAGGGGAAGAGCGCCTTTCCAGCTATGACTGTCCCGACTCGGTTCGAGGGTGGCGATCGACCTGGTTTTACTACCAAGACCAGGTGGCCGACGGGCAATCATTGGGCTCCCTCCTTTCTCCATGAGTCGAGTGAACAAGCCATCTTCCCTGAAGGTGTTACCAGAGGAGAAGGCCCAAGTAAAGCTGCTGATGGAGCGTGTAGTCCAGCTTATTTGCGATGGGGTGACCGGCATGGATCTCCTGGAGGTTTTTCTCCGACGGCGTATTCAGCCACTCCAATACCAAGGTCATCCGATGTGGATGTACTCTGGTACGGATGATACCACTCGGGTCCATCCGGAGGAGGTTGATGACGCCATACTGGAGAAGTGGATGACTGCCATCACAGGAAATAAAGACAACCCTCACGGAGCTAGGAGGATTCCACCACTCGACCAGAGTTACCAACCAGACAAGGTATCACCGCTTATCTCCATTGTGATTCTGCTGCATTCATTCTGTTTTGATGTCAATTTCGTCATCGACTTTCACCTTGTTTTGTTGTCTTCTAGGTCACCACCGAGATGTACTCGATGCCCAACGGGCGCAGGAAACAGCCGAAGAAGAAGAAGGGAGTGGAGGTGAGAGTCCGGAGGAATGGGAGTCCAACGGCGAGGAGGATGAGGAGGATGATGGCTCTGATGATGAGGAGGAGGAGGAAGAAGAGGAGGAAGACGTCGACCCTCCTCGCTCGAAGGGAAGGTCCAAGTTGACGCCTTGCGACCCGGCCGGGCGCAGTAAAGCTGTTGTGCCACCCGGTCGGTCACCAAGCGACCTAGGACAACTTCTCCAGCGCCGACTAAGAATCCGCCAAGCAACCTCGAGCGACGTCACAAAGCCGGTGAAGGCCCTGCCCAAGATGCAGTGGTCATCCCCACCATCTCCGGGTAACCAATGTAACCTTGTATTTCCTTTTTCAACATGAGTGAACTTTTGGTCGACTTGGTGATCGATCAGCCGACTCTTGAAATCTCTGATCCTGCTACCTCCGAGACTTCAGCCAAGCACGATGATCGGAAATGGAGGATGCGGCCACTTCAATCTTGGTAAGATCTACGAGGTTTCACTTTTAGCCGATTGGAGCTTTTTAGTCGATTGGGCTTCCATGTTTATACGGATCTCTCTTGTAGTTCCGCCACGTCATTGATCTCCCGATGATGACGAGGAGGCGCCATTGAGGAAGAGGAGGAACAAGAAAGTGCCTGCTGGCAAGGCTGCTCAAGTCATGGCGACTCTGAGACGCTGATTTCGAGGGAGGCAACCCCACTCGGACTCAGTATCTTTTGCTGTACCATCGACAAGTGCCCGACCCACTTCGTCGATCGCTGATCCACCAGCTCTCTTTGCTACACACCACGTCCCGGAAGACCAAGTAAGTGATGATAAGGAGGCCATTCGCCACGCAGGGATCATGATGGAGCAGGTGAAAGCGGCTCGAGAGGCAAGTCAGGCGGACTATGATGCCGATTCAGCTCTCGAGCAATGTCCAAGTAACTCACCGTCGCTTGCTTTGTTAGGATATACTATCTGAAACTGCTTTCTTCTGGAGATTTCCATATCTGTACACCCACTGGGTGTGTGTGTCGTTGAACTTTTGTGGGGGCACGCTGAGTGCACCCACTGGGTGTAGTCCCCGAGACTATGGTCGATCGCGTGCGATCGGCTATGGTCTTTATCTTGTGATCTTCTTCACTCAACCCGGACGGACCAAGTCGAATGGAATCAGTAAACCGGTGGGGCACGCTAAGTGCACCCACCGGTGTAGTCCCCGAGACTATGGTCGATCGCATCTTGATTGACTATAGTCTAAAGAACTGTTTTTCATCTGCGGTGATCACGACAATTAGTCATGTTTTTAGAATCATAACCTTTTTTGCCTCTTTTGGTCGACTGATCGAACCAAATTGGTAAACCAGTGGGGGCACGCTGAGTGCACCCGCTGGGTGTAGTCCCGAGACTCTTGTAGAATGTTTTTATTCGGACCGTAGTCTTAGAAATGCTACTATTTTTCCTTAGTCACTCGAAAGTGATCTGTCTTTGATGTCTTCGTTGGTTGACTCTTTGTAGAAATCTTGCGAGCTTGTGGCTCGCTATCGAAGTTAGAGAAAAGGCAGATTCAGCTCAACCTCGATTTGAAGCTTGCTCGGGAGAATTTGCGAAGGCAAAGGATGAAGCAAAAGGTATGGCTGGTGAGAATTTTTGACGATCGGCTCTGTTTTTCTGCTCATTCTCAACTCTGTTCTCATTGTTGCTTTGAGATAAACCGGAAGAGACTTTGAAGAAGAAGGGCCTTGACCTTGCAGAGGCAATGTATATGCTTTGGAGAAAACAAAGCTCGCTGAAGAGAAGCTTGCCTCGGTCGATAAACTTGAAGATGAAAATGCCAAGCTGAAAGCCTCTCTTGACGCTGACTAACAAGGAAGTCACCGATCAAGAATGACAAGAATGTTCTGTCCGACAAGGTTGGCCACCAAGGCGGGAAGCGAAACGACACGGAGATTTATCTTGGAGGGTTCGCCAAGAAGCTGTTTCTCATGCTTGAAGGTAATCTCTTTTATCCAACTGTCTTGCTCTCACCGCTCATCACATGATCTTCATTTTGAGTCCGAGTTGTGTTTTCAGAATTCTGCCAAAACTTTGAAGAAGAAACCAGTCAAGTGGAAACCAGCTTGGACCCCATCAACTCTCTGTGAAGGACGAAGCTACTATGAATGTGCTCCATCGAGTCTCGTGTTGCTAAGCGTAGTGGATTATCTTGCTCATTGAAAGTTGCGATGTCGCGGATCGACTCGACTCTCTGGTCGAACAGACTCTCGAATGATCTTGAATCCACGATGACTCAATCGAATGAGATTCCAAGTCGAGTGCAAGAATGGAAAAAGTCATCCGCCAGTGTAGTCTTGATGTTGCTCTATCTACGGTTCGTGTCCCACCGCAAAGAAGCGCAAGAGGACAAGCTGGTGTCTCTCAAGGTTGCCAATACCAGGAAGAACGACTTGAGATCTTTCATGGAGACTTTCATCGCTGCTACTACCCGTATTCTTGGAATCGACCTCGACCAGTTTGTTGCACCTTCGGTCCTCACGGAGGAGTAAAAAACTTCTAAGTCCCACTTTAAATTTGCCTCGGAATGCCGAGTGGTTTTTGTAACCGATAAACTTTAATGTGCTTAACGCTCGAGCGCCTTTTGGATCCAGAGGACATTTATCCAAACTTGGTTTTTCCTTTAACATGCTTTGCTTGCATTCGAGAGAACTTTATTCCTCATTCGGAAGATATTCCGTTGAAATTCCAATCGACTTGTGCTTCATCTATCCTGCGGTAGAGGTGAAACATGATCGCGATCGACCTTGTCGTCCTTACGGATCGGGACGAACCGCATGTTGTGCTTGTGGCGAAGCTCCGAAGGAGGAGGTAGCAGTCGACCTGTACCTCGTCGTCCTTGCGGATTGGGATGGACCGCACATTGTACTTGTGGCGAAGTTCCGAAGGAGGAGGTAGCAGTCGACCTGCACCTCGTCGTCCTTGCGGATTGGGATGAATTCCTTACTTAGGCGAGCACTGGGCTGCAGCTAAGCCCCCTATTGGGAGGTTTGCTCTCCACTCGGTAGGATTTTTATTACTTAGGCGAGCACTGGGCTGCAGCTAAGCCCCCGAGTGGGAGGTTTTCTCTCCACTCGGTAGGATTTTTATTACTTAGGCGAGCACTGGGCTGCAGCTAAGCCCCCGAGTGGGAGGTTTGCTCTGCACTCGGTAGGATTTTTATCACTTTGGATGTTTAAGGCGAATCCTTGGGCTGTTATAAGCCCCCGAGTGGGAGGCTGGCTCACCACTCGGCAGGGTTTGAATACTTAGGCGAGTACTTGGACTGCAGCTAAGCCTCCGAGTGGGAGGCTGGCTCGCCACTCGGTAGGATTTGAATACTTAGGCGAGTACTTGGACTACAGCTAAGCCTCCCAGTGGGAGGCTGGCTCGCCACTCGGTAGGATTTGAATACTTAGGCGAGTACTTGGACTACTGACTAAGCCTCCCGAGTGGGAGGCTGGCTCGCCACTCGGTGGGATTTGAATACTTAGGCGAGTACTTGGACTGCAGCTAAGCCTCCGAGTGGGACTGGCTCGCCACTCGGTGGGATTTGAATACTTAGGCGAGTACTTGGACTGCATCTAAGCCTCCGAGGGGGTGGCTGGCTCGCCACTCGGTAGGTATTTGAATACTTAGGCGAGTACTTGGACTGAAGCTAAGCCTCCGAGTGGGAGGCTGGCTCGCCACTCGGTAGGGATTTTGGATACTTAGGCGAGTACTTGGACTGCAGCTAAGCTCCCGAGTGGGAGACTTGCTCGCCACTCGGTAGGAATTTGAATACTTAGGCTAAGCGGAGTCGCAGCTAAGACCCCGACAGAGAGACTGGCTGCACTTTTCGGAAAGGATTTTTTTTTACAAACTTAGGCGAATCGGATTCGCGACTAAGCCACCCACTGGGGGAAATTTCAACAAAAAGCAATAACAATTACTGGGAAAATTATAACATTCTTGTCTTGGATAAAAAACTTCAAAAGCACTTTTATTACATCTCAATCGAGTGAGTTTTTAAGTGTAAAAGGGGTGGAGCAACTCCGCGTTCCAAGCTCGAGGCTCGTCGATCTGGCGATCAACGTTGTAGAGATGATATGCTCTGTTGTGGAGGACTCTTGTGACGATGAAGGGACCTTCCCAAGTGGGAGCAAGCTTGTGTGGTTTCTGTTGATCCACTCGGAAGACCAAATCTCCCTCTTGGAAGGCTCGACTCTTCACATTTCGGCATGGAATCGACGCAAGTCTTGCTGATAGATAGTCGAGCGGATCAAGGCCATCTCTCTCTCCTCTTCCAAGAGGTCGGCTGACATCTTGCCGGGCTTGTTCTCGCTTCTTCTTCGTGAGTATAGCTCGACTCGAGGCTCATTGTGAAGTAGGTCACTCGGCAGAACTGCTTCAGCTCCATAGACCAGGAAGAATGGAGTTCTCCCAGTCGACCGATTAGGAGTGGTCCTCAATCCCCAGAGAACTGATGGAAGTTCGTCGACCCAAGCTCCTGCCGCGTGTTTGAGATCACGCATCAGCCGAGGTTTTAGCCCTTTGAGAATGAGGCCGTTTGCACGTTCTGCTTGTCCATTCAACTGAGGATGAGCCACTGAAGCATAGTCGACCCGCGTGCCTTGAGAGGCGCAGAAGGCTTTGAACTTGTCATTATCGAAGTTTGACCCATTGTCGGTGATGATGCTATGCGGTACTCCATATCTGAATATCAACTGTCCGCTGAACCTGATAGCAGCGCATGCTTCGAGGTTCTTGATGGTCTTGGCTTCGATCGACTTGGTGATCTTGTCGACTGCTACTAGCAAATGGGTGAAACCGCTTACGCGATTCTCAACGGTCCAATCATGTCCGATCCCCAAACAGCGAAGGGACAAACGAGTGGAATGGTCTTCAAGGTCGAGGCTGGCTTGTGCGACATGTTGGAATAGAACCGACATCCTTCACACTTGTCGACTATTTCTTTTGCCATTTCATTTGCTTCGGCCAAGAAAATCCCGCTTCGGTATGTTTTAGCCACAATGGTCCGAGAGGACGATGATGGCCACAGGTTCCAGTGGATATCCTCAAGAATTATCTCGACCTTCTTACGGCGTGATACACTTGGCCGACTCGATCGCGCTTTCTCTGTACAATTGTCCCTTGATCACTGTAAAGGCCTTGGATCGACCAGACGATCTGTCGAGCCTCTTCTTCATTCTCTGGGAGCTCTTTCCTTAGGATATATGTGATGTACGGCACTGTCCAGTCGGGAGTGATGACCACAACTTCCATAATCAGGTCGACCACGGCTGGGACCTCAACTTCAGTCGGATCATTGGCACTCTTTTGCTGCGGGGCTTCTTCTGTGAAAGGATCCTCCTGCATCTTTGGAGCATGAATGTGTTCCAAAAATACATTCTCGACTGGCTTCCCTCTTGGACCCTATCTTCGCCAAATCATCTGCAGCTTGATTTTTCAGTCGGGGTATATGATGAAGCTCTAACCCCTCGAATTTCTTCTCCAGCTTTCTCACTGCATTAAAATAACCTGTCATAGCTGGGCTTCTGACATCCCACTCCTTCATCACTTCATTAACAACCAGATCCGAGTCGCCATAGACCATAAGGCGACGGACGCCGAGTGAAATGGCCATGCGCAACCCATACAGGAGTGCTTCATATTCTGCTTTGTTGTTGGAAGAATCAAAGTGAATCTGGAGAACATATTTGAGCCTATCTCCTGGGGAAACCAATACAACCCTCGCACTGTAACCGTTCGACATCTTGGAACCATCGAAAAACATAGTCCAATGTTCCGAGTGAACTTGGGTGGGAAGTTGCTGTTCGATCCACTCGGCGAGGAAATCTGCTATTGCTTGGGACTTGATGGCTTTCTTTGCCTCAAATTTGATATCAAGGGAAGGAGTTCAATCGCCCATTTTGCCACTCGACCAGTTGCATCTCTGTTATGAAGAATTTCCGACAAAGGCGTCACGATTTAATCGTAAGGGAATGATCGGAGAAATAATGAGCAACCTTCTTCGTGGTCATATAGATCCCATAAACAAGCTTACGATAGTGAGGGTATCTTTGCTTTGATGGGGTGAGTACTTGAAAGATAATAACCGGGCGTTGAACTTTGAAGGTTTTTCCTTCTTCTTCCCGCTCGAATCGTAAATGCAGTCTTGACGACTTGTCCAGTGGCTGCAATGTAAAGCAGCAAAGGCTCCTTGCTGATTGGAGTAGCAAGCACCAGCTGGGTGGAGAGCAGAGCTTTGAGCTCTGCAAACGTTGCATCAGCTTCTAGAGTCCACTCGAACTTGTCTGACTTCTTCATCAGTCGGTAAAGAGGCAATGCCTTTTCACCGAGGCGAGAGATGAATCGACTTAAAGCGGCCAAGCATCCAGTAAGTTTCTGGACATCATGCACACGCACAGGGCGCTTCATTCGGAGTATGGTGCCAACCTTTTCGGGGTTAGCATCGATTCCTCGCTCAGAAACGAGAAAACCGAGTAACTTTCCACCAGGAACTCCAAATGTACACTTTGATGGATTAAGCTTGATATCATACCTCCGAGATTGGCAAATGTTTCAGCAAGGTCGGTCAACAGTCGGAACCCTTTCGTGACTTGACCACTATATCATCCATGTATGCTTCCACATTCCGACTGATTTGAGTGAGCAAACACTTACGAATCATCCTCATGAATGTGGCTCCGGCATTCTTGACACCGAATGGCATGGTGACATAATGAAGCACCCGAATGGAGTGATGAATGCTATTTTAATCTCATCGGGTCCATACAGACGGATCTGATGGTACCCGGAATAGGCGTCTAAAAAAGACAACCTCTCGCATCCCGCAGTTGAGTCGACTATTTGGTCGATGCGAGGAAGAGGTAAATGATCTTTCGGGCAGGCCCGATTGATATGCTTGAAATCAATGCACATGCGCAACAACTTGTCCTTCTTGGGGACCATGACAACGTTGGCGAGCCACTCGGAGTGGTAGATCTCTCGGATGAACTCTGCGCTAAGAGCCGAGCCACCTCCTCGCCAATGGCCTTTCTCTTACGGACGGCGGACCGTCGAAGATACTCTTTAACTGGTTTGAATTTTGGGTCAACTTCAGAGGCGATGCTCAGCCAGCCCCACAGGAACACCGGCATGTCGCCAGGCTTCCATGCAAAGATGTCCCGATTCTCACGGAGGAATTGGATGAGCGCTTCTTCCTATTTTGAGTCGAGTGTTGTTGAGATGTTGGTCGGAGCAGCATTGGGATCGGTCGGGTGAATGTGAACTGTTTACGTCTCGCGATCATTTGGAATGCTGACCAGAAAGGTGCTTCTTAGCTCGCAACAAATCACTCGGATCCGCAGTTTTCGATAGTCTTGTAGCTCTACCATCGCCAACCGAGCATCGGCGATCTTAGAGCCTTTTCCGAAGCACTCTTCTGCCTTCTTCCGATTTCTCGTGACAGTGATCACACCCTTGGGACCAGGCATCTTCAGTTTAAGATACACGTAACATGGTCGGGCCATGAAACGTGCATAAGCTGGTCTCCCCAGAATAGCGTGATAAGCGCTTTGGAAATCCACGACCTCAAAGGTCAACTTTTATTTCCGGAAATGCTTTGAATCACCAAAAACTACATTAAGAGCAATTTGGCCGAGTGACTCAGCCTTCTTTCCAGGAATGACTCTGTGGAAGCTCATGTTACTGGTACTGAGTCTGGACATCGGAATGCCCATCCCTTTCAACGTCTCCGCGTATAATATATTCAAACCACTACCACCATCCATCAGGACTTTGGTCAGTCGAGTGCCTTCGACAACTGGGTCGACCACCAATGCTTGCCTCCCAGGGGTGGCAATGTGCGTCGGGTGATCAGACTAGTCGAATGTGATGGCGGTCTAGGACCATTTCAGATAATTGGGAGTCGCCGGAGCAACAAAGTTTACTTCCCGATTGATAACCTTCAATCGACTTTTGCTTTCGACGTCAGCAAAAATCATCAGGGTGGAATTGACACGGGATATCCACCATCCTTGTCATCTCTATCCTCAACTTTGTCTCGTCTCCTTATCCTTATCCTTGGGCTGTTTCCCTTGAACCGCTGAATCAAGAGCCGACATCGTCGAGTGGTATGTTTCGGGTAAATGAGTTTACCCTCTTCATCTTTCTTTGTATGAATATGACATGGTAAATCCAACACGTCGTTCCCATCCTGGTCTTTCACCTTCTTAGGGTTCCAAGGACCCTTGGGTTTCCCCTTGAACTTTCCTTGGGTCACTGCCAAGGCCTCTCCGGAGTCAGCCGCTCGGCTTTTTGCGCTGCTCGACCGAATTTCCTCCGCCGTCTCATTGGCGGCCGATTTATATTTACCACTCCGGAGCCGATCCTCTTCTTCACCATTTGCATATTTGGTGGCAATCTCCATTATCCGACTCAGGGTCATATCTCCGGTTCGACCAAATTTCAAACTCAATTCTCTGTTCTTGACACCTTCCTTGAAGGCACAGACTGCCTGGTGATCAGATACATTCTCGACTTGTTGGTGCAAAGTGATCCACCTCTGGATCTAATCTCTCAAGGTTTCACTCGACTTTTGCACGCACGACTGCAACTCTGTCAAACCTGCTGGTCGTTTGCAAGTTCCTTCAAATGTCCTGACAAACACTCGGGCAAGATCTTCCCAAGTGTAACATCTTTGGGTGCTAATCGATTCAACCACGCATACGGCTGAACCCTCCAACATAAGAGGTAAATGCTTCATGGCTACCTCATCGTTGCCACCGCCGATCTGAACCGCCACTCGGTAATCTTCAAGCCAAGTGACAGGCTTGGATTCTCCGATGAACTTGTCGACTCCAGCCGCCAACCTGAAGTTGGGAGGAATCATCGCGGCCCCGATGGCTCGCTGAAACACTCTGGTCCCGAGACATGAACTCTACTACTTTGGAAGGAACATCTCTATCATGGCCATCTCGGTGAGCTCATTCTGTCGACCAAACCTTGAACGATAATGGATCTCGCATCAAAGCACGGTTCCACGGGGTCGATTGGAACTCTTCGCCAAAGACCTTGTTTTGGCGTCTCGTCGTCCTGCCGCCGAGAGGCGTATGATCCACCCCTTGGGAGGAGTGGGCACTCGGCGTCGATCGTTGCAATCGAATCGGTGCTCATACTGCTTTCATGACCCTTGTATTGATCATCACGCCGCCCCCACGTTCCTCACGCCTCGGGGCTATCTTGGACTATGGGCCGATCGGAATGAATTCGCAGCGACGGATCGGCTGTGAACCCCGCTATAGACCAGGATACAACTGAGTTTTGATCTCTCGACGCCGAGCAAATCCCTGATTTCTTGCAAACCTCTACCTGCCTCCAACCGGAAGGCTGAATTGATTACGCTATACTGGCGGCGGGTGCTAAATTCTGAATCGGAGTTCGATATACCTGGGTTGGCGGTTGAAAGAGGTGGCGCCGATCGGATTCTCGAACCCTCGGTCACAGACGCTCGTTGAGTACTCGCTGAAGATTCTCCAGTGAAAAGCGCCAGCCAGTTGGCTGTTGCCGCATCCTCCAAGGCGCGAGCCTCGGGGTTTCTCCAACGATAGGAGTGTGAAGTGCATCCATGTTCCGACGACGAAGCTCCTCCCTCGAGCGAAGTGAGGGGCTCGAGCAAGTACTCTTCGTGGGCTTGCACCGATCGCCTCCACCGCCACCTTCGTTGGTGCAGGTGAATCCAGGGGACCGCGTGGTCCATCGACCATCGTAACCTCTCGCCGGGTCATCGCTATCGCATTCGGACGCGATCTCCACGGAGCCGCCGAACAGGTCAGAGAGATTCGTCGGGCTCGATCGCCGCGACTTGGGGATGGCCGATGGCGGGCCACCGCATGCCTCACCCACCGCTGAAGCCTCGACCGACCGGAACGCTATGCGCGGTGGGAGACCGGGAGTGAAGGCGGTGAGGAGCCGACCCATACTGGGTCAACGGTTGCCACAGGAGGACGCCGCGGACACACGCGCGAAAGTGCGTCGCCCCGCGGACGGGGAGCGCGTCCACGTCGAGTGGAGCCTCCTGAAGCCAAGCGGAGTCGTCGGCGATGAACGTGAGCGCACCAAGATGGATCTCGTGGCCGTCGGCCGTAACTCCACCTGAAACCATGATGCGGAGATCGAGAGAATCCCAACTTCTCCAACAATTCGCTAGAACACCGCCCCAAGGTGGGCGCCAACTGTCGTGGTTCTAAGTCTGACAGTAGAATGGGGGGTAGGTATGGAGAAGCAAGATCCTAGCTATGGAGTAGTTGTATACGCAAGGGATTTACGAGTTCAGGCCCTTCTCGGAGGAAGTAATAGCCCTACGTCTCGGAGCCCGAGGCGGTCGACTGGATTATATGCATATGTGTTACAGGGTGCGAACCCTTCTACCGTGGAGGGTGGCTTATATAGAGTGCGCCAGGACCCCAGCCAACCCACGTAGTAGAGGGTTTAAGGTGCGTTAAAGTTAGGCGCATCGTAACGCCTTACATAAAGTGTCATTAAGGTCATAAAGACTATTTAACTACAGACCGCTTTGGACACCGAGTGGCTCTTGGACTCTTGGTGGTCGAGTGGGTCTTCATAGTCGAGTGTCTTTGAATCTGTCGAGTGGAAGCCTACCAGGTCGACTGGAAGGCTGCTTCTCTTGTGAATGTCCTTGTGGAGGGTACCTTTGGCAGGTCTATGACCCTACCCCAGGTACATGACTTCATCAGCAGACGCTCGAGCAGCGAACACACTAGCAGAGAGCAAGTCGTGCAGTAGCACCGCATGAAGCTTAGTGCTAAAGCAAAGCAACTCCTCAGAAGTTGCCGGAGGTCGGCAACAGCAGCAAAGAAGCAAGCGAGAGCAAGCGAGAGCAGCAGCACTTTAACGAAAGCAGGAGCGGTGCAGCACCGCGACCGACAAAGAAGAACAGAAGCGCGAGCGAGAGCCGGAGCAGCTGCAGCTAGTGCCGTTGTGGAAGTCGCCGCCGAGGAAGCAACGACATGGGGGAGAGACGCCGTGGATGATGTGGCCGGCGACGGCGCCATCGATGGAGACGCCATGTCTGCTCGGTATCGAGCACCGGCAGCCCCGTGAGATCGAATAAAAGATAAAATGCAGCGGTGAGTGCAGAACCTCCTTGGTGGCGCCGAGTTGGCCTCGGCTTCATCGGAGGAATTGGTGAGGGTGTTGCGGTTCCGGTGGGGCAGGCCAAGACGTCGCTGTGGGGATTGAGGTGGCGTGATAGACGAGGTGAATGTCGGGGCAGCTCCTTGGAGGTGTAGGACAGGGCGGCTAATCCGGCGGGACGACGAGATCGACAACGGATCCTCATCCGGTGCAGTGGATGAGGGACGGCGAGCTGTTGCGGTGGACGACGTAGTCGGGGAAAAGTCTCCGGCTGGGCGGCGGTCGGGAGGCCGACGGAGGAGCGTGGGGTTTCGCGGGTTTTGGCGGCCTCGGTGTACGAATGGGGGCGAAGGGGGAGGGGGAGCCAAGCTTAGGGACGTGCTTGTCCGAAATGTAGGGTAAGTTACCAGCGTACCCCCACCGGTTTTGACACCGCGATGTGGAGCTTCATTTCTGGCTGAGGGGTAGAAGGGGGATTTCACGTGTCTGGGCTGCGGGAGCGATTTCGGATGAGGAGGGAGTTCTCTCGTGCGTCCAAATTTCGGGATAACAACGCGCGGCACGGGTTGAAGAAGCGGGAGTTTCAAAGCAGGCGAGACAAAAGATACTCGAGCTTGAAAATTTCGGGATAACAAGGTGTGGACTCCTTGTTCGGCAGAACAAACTTAACGTGTAAAAAAACAATTCATACAAGACACAAGAGAGTCATGTCCCCTTTTACTATATTGCTATAGATGCCATTGTAAAAACTACAAGAAAAATGTAAAAAAAATCGGAAGAACAAGATTACCCTCAAAGATGCAGATCGATTCGCACTTCCCTCAACAACAACAAAAAACAAATCAATTCCCACCAAAGAAAGAGTAATGTTCCTTTTTATATGATTACAGATGCCATGATCTTGAATTTCAATTTTTGAATCCACGTTATGTTCAATTCGAATATATTATTAGGTGACCTTGCGGTTTATAATTGATGTAGTCGTACATTTTGATCTTCCATCATATATGAACATTTTACTCCACCATGTGAACATATATATTGTCGTCTACCATATGGACTATATTTGAATCAATTTTCCTTATTTGAATACGATTGTTGTCAAGTTATACAATAATTTAAATATTATCTTGATAACAAAAAAACATGCATATAGCAGTAATCATATTTCACTATGAACTATATGTACCATACGCTCTCCAATTCAAATATTTGTATCCATTTTATGTTGAATTCAAATCATAGTACATTATTGGTCTAGGTAGCGAGATGTTCAGGATAATCTAAACCCTGTTTTCATACGTATAATTTTTGGCTGAATTGGGACAAGTTTTGGTATAAGCCTCTCATAAACCGGAGATTCTCTCAACAAGCCTCGTGGTTCCGAGAGGGAACGTGTCACCTTTTTGTGTGTAAACGATATACGCTGCCTCCCCTGATTTTATTTACAGAGGCAACATAGAACTATATGAGTGCCCTGTTAAATTTTGAATTATTTCGGGTTCATTTGGCCTTTTATACATTAATTGAGTTTACGGACTTTTAATGTGCATAATCTAAATATGAATTGCATGCACATGCTCCGGTGCACCAAAGTGGGTTGAAAAATCACATGTGTGTCCTTGGTTGAATTTCTATGTCCCATGGAAGAAATGAAAATGAAATTCAAACATCTGGGCGTCATGACTCTGCCGAGAACATCGAGAAACTTAGATTTTAAATTCTTGTAAATCCAAAACTCAGCTGGAAATCATGAAACTTGGCATGGTGTCATGTCATGGCACTAACATGTTGTGGTAAAAAATTGAGCCGATTTGGAAGCTCATGGTTCTAAGAGGGAATGTGCCACCTTTGAGTGTGAAACGATATACGCTGCCCCCCTCCCCCGCCCTTGAGTTTCTTAACAAAGGCAACATAAAACTACATTAGTGCCATGTTAAATTTTGGAATTATTCCGGGTTTGTTTGTCGTTTTTTATACATTAATTGAGTTTCTGGTCATTTAATGTGCATAAGTCAAATTTGAACTACAAGCACGTGCTCTCGTGCACCAAAGTTGGTTGAACAATCACATTTGTGTCCTCGGGTGAATTTCTAGGTCCCATGCAAGAAAAGAGAATAAAATTAAAACATCTGGGCATCGTGGCTCGACCGAGAACATTGAGAAACTTGGTTTTAAAATTCTTGTAAATCCAAAACACGTCTGAAAATCATGAAACTTGGCATGGATGTCATGTCATGGTACTACCATGTTGCGGTAAAAAAAATGGCCGAATAGGAACAGATTTTGGTATAAGCTTCTTGCAAACCAAAGCTTCTCTCAAAAAGGCTCGTGGTTCTGAGAGGGAACGTGCCACCTTTGAGTGCAAAACGATATACGTTGTCCCCCTTGAGTTTATTTACAAAGGCAACATAGAACTACATGAGTGCCCTGTTAAATTTTGAGATTATTCCGGCTTCGTTTGGCCTTATTTACATTTTAATTGAGTTTTTGGTCATTTAATGTGCATAATTTAAATGTGAACTACAAGCACATGGGCCCGTGCACCAAAGTTGGTTGAAAAATCACATTTGTGTCCTCGAGTGAATTTCTAGGTCCCATGCAAAAAATGAGAATAAGATTCAAACATCTGGGCATCGTGGCTCGGTCGAGAACATTGAGAAACTTGGTTTTAAAATCATGAAACTTGGCATGGTGTCATGTCATGGTAGTACCATGTCGTGGTAAAAAATTGGCGAATAGGAACAAATTTTGGTATAAGCTTCTTGCAAATCGGAGCTTCTCTCAAGAAGGCTCGTGGTTACGGGAGGAACGTGTCACCTTTGTGTGCATAATTCAAATTTGAAATACAAGCACATGTTCCAGTGCACCAAAGTTGGTTGAAAAATCACATGTGTGTCCTCGGGTAAATTTCTAGGTTCCATGCAAGAAATGGGAATGAACTTCAAAATTTCGAGCGTCGTGGTTGGGTTGGAAACATTGAGAAACTTAGTTTTTTGATTCCTGTAAATCCAAAACACGCATGAAATAATGAAATTTGGCTTGGTGCCATGACATGGCACCAACATGGTGTGGTAAATTTGCAGTCCGATTTGGCGGTATACGCACACATTAACAATCAAAAAGTCATTTTGGAACAAGTGATGTCACGTTACAATCGGAAACACAAGTATTATTGAAACCGTGGGCGTTCTACTTACTAGTACCATTTACGTGCCGCCACGCGTCCCCATTTTTTATTA
Source organism: Aegilops bicornis (assembly GCA_021605145.1). Classification (NCBI taxonomy): domain Eukaryota; kingdom Viridiplantae; phylum Streptophyta; class Magnoliopsida; order Poales; family Poaceae; genus Aegilops; species Aegilops bicornis. The sequence continues at coordinate 672,789,988 of CM038673.1, read as the reverse complement.
GCTAGGAGGCGTCGTGCAGGGTAGCTATTTGAGTACATGAGGCGTGCGATCAGACCCCTGCGCGTGCTTATCGGGAGGAGAGCCCTTTGACCTCCATCTGCCATCCACCTCTCTCCCAAGGTCTCCATTAATGGTGCCCGAGCCTCTGTTTAATGGCGTGGCTATGTCTCACTCGACTGAGATTTAAGAGAGAAAAAAGAAAATCTGAAAGCACGGATCCTGATGTAAGATCCGACGGACCTATATAGCATCTACTGCGACTTATAGCAAGACTGATGAATATATATAAGGACGATTACTTTTTTTATCAAAGAAGGGCTTGCCCCTTCCGATTTTCATTACTGAAAACCACCACAATTCACAAGAAGTTCAGCACAACTCCAGCCTAACACGAAGGACTAAAAGCTACCAGATTGAAATCGCAACATCCCAAGAGGCCAACAAAGGCAAACATCCGCGCTAGAACCCAACATTTCACAACCGACGACACAATCCACATCCTAAACCGATTATTAGATCAAAAGAAACCAGGAAATCAAGGAAGCCCAAAGAAGCAACTAGAAGAACAAAGAACGCTGTGGTCGCCACGGCAAGAGTTTTCTTCATTCCAACCTCGCAAGATTGATCTTCCACGTAAAGATAAGGACGATTAATTGTCTTACATAATTATAAAGATAATTAAAAAAGCCACATCTTACGCCCGAAATACACAACGGCAAAAGAAGAAGGAAGACAAGGATCTGGCTCGTTGATCTCTACTTTCTTGATGCGTTGCTGCAGGCCGCGGGAACTAGTCTCCGTGGCGAGTGGCGATGAGCTCATTCGTGTCCTCAAGATGCTGCTTGAGAACATCCACGGATTCCTCCACCAGACTTTGGCGCTTGTTGCGGAGCATGTCATTCTCGTCCATAAGTTTCTTGACGATGACGCCGGTCCTCTTCAACAAGGAACTGGTCTCCTCCTGCTGGTCTGCACTTCGGACGATCTTCTCCCTCAGCAGGTTGTGCTCGGCCGAGAGCCTCTCATTGCCCTCCCTTAGTTGCCGGATGATGCCGGTAGCCTGTTCAAACGAGGCTTTCACGTCGTCCTGCAACCTCGCCCAGCCGGAGATCTGATCCGTCTGCCTATGGATGATCGCATGCATGCGCTGTAATACCGCCGCCTGCCCGCGAGAAATTTTCCCAGGCCGCCGTGGCGCGGCGGGACATCTTTGCTGCATTCGTGGCGCGGCGGGACATCTCTGCTGCTTCCGCGGCGCGGCCGGACCAGTCTACTACATCAACGGTGCGGAGGGACCTCTGTGCTGCTACTTTCGCGCGGCGGAACATGTCGGCTGCTCTCGCAGCGAGGCGGGACATCTCTCATGCTTCCGCTTCCATTCTCACCTCTCCCTGGTGGCAATCTCTCGACCCAGAACTCACGCTGCCATGGCAGACGCAAGGGAAGGATGTTGAATGACTTGTTTGTTTTTGTGGATGAGGAGTTGAGGAGGAATGTGCAGTCATCTTGGCATACTAGTATTTATAACTGAGTACTAATACGCTCCTCAGTGGGAAACCGTTTAGGTTGTGATCGGTGTGAATAGGTTTGGAATTCAATATAGCGTTGTACTAATACGCTCCAAAACGGGAAACCGTTTAGGTTGTGATTGGTGTGAACAGGTTTGCAATTCAATATAGTGTGGAGTAATTTGGAAAGTGACGAGACGCAAGCTCAATATTTATTGACGGTTCTAGTTTCGAAGTGTGGCACTATTCCCGGGTGGAGTACTTCTTTTTCTACTCCCTCCTTTCCGGTTTTATAGGGCTTGTCTCAAAATTTTAGTTTTTCCATTTTATAAGGCTCAATTTGGTTGTTCCCCAACACATGTTCAGATTCCAAGGTGCATTAAATCATTGCATGCAAGTATTAAGAGAAAATTGACCAATGCATGTACTTTATGCATGCATGCATTGCAATTAATGCATTGATAAACATAATTTTTGAGAAAAACAAGAGCATTAATTAGGTGCTTTTGCAAACTACAAAAATATTCCACCACTCACCATCTTGGTTGGTGAGATTTTTGAATTAAGCCCTATAAACTGGAAAGGAGGGAGTACTGCTGTGTACGTGCAATAACTGGCACCGTCGTATACATATCTTACGGTTAATGGGGCATTCGACAGGAATAGCCGCGTGGCGAGCTCTAGGCTAGTCCTTTTTCAGACGCATTAAACCTATCTCTCGGGACTTCTCGCACGCACCATCGTGCCACCCAAAAAACTTGTACTACTGAGTTTAGTAGTACGTTATACATGTGAAGAGAAGAGGTGCACGCACGCACTCGTCCCTCTCACACACGCTGCCTGTTTTTCTCGAAAAGGAGGATGATGACCCCGGCCTCGTGCATCTGGGAGTCACACACGCATCTCAGTAGCTACGAATTGTAGTGTTCTCAACCATCCGATTGGATCTATCATGGATGTACCTATATACTAAAACATGTCTAGATGCATCTATATTTTAACAAATGGAAGGCATGTATTGTGGAACGGAGGGAGTGCTTGTCATCAAAATGGATAAAAAGGGACGTGTCTAGAATTAAAATACGTCTACATACATCTCCTTTTGTCCATTTTGATGACAAGTAGTACTTCTTACCCAAAGGAACTTTATATCCAACAGACACAAAATATCCGTTCAACTGTTGGAAATTACTGATCTGATGTCGAAGTAATTGCTGCATCGCCACCAAAACCCACCATTTCTTAAGCTAAAGTAGACCAAGGTAATCCCTATATTAGCATATTACTAAGATAAACACAAGGCATTGTCAAAACATTTAGGACGTGAGCTTGTCAATATGAATGTGGAGGGACACAAGCTTAGCCCCGGCCAGCAGCTTGGGCGGAACTATCAAGAAGGTCAGCTCATGCACGTCGACGTCGCCGGGATCCTTGCTGCTTGTCACCTCCATTTCCACCTTGACGGCGTCGGTCGTGCCTTTGGGCTCCGCCGGCGGGCCGTTCGCCCACAGATTGGCCAAGTAGTGCGGCAGTGGGGACGCCCCCGCTCTGATGCAGACGACCGACACGGCGATAGGCGCGCCGACCAAGAAAAACACGCAGCAGTCCTCCGCCGCGAACAGCAAGAGCCGTGGCTTCGACAGTGGCACTTGCAGCTGGAGCACCTTGCCGTACTGGATCCTATGCACGGGCATGGGATGCACGGTGCTGATGTGGTGGTAGAGCACCGGCGGCGGGCCTTCGTAGCCGCACACGGGCACGGGGCATTTGCAGGGCGCGAGCGGACACACGCTCTGGTGATCGGCGAGCTTGTGGTAAGTGAAGTAGAGCCCACAGCCTTCGTGCGGGCACTCACCCTCACCGACGGAAGGACGGAGTCCACCGCCGTGTTCCGCACGTCGAAGCCACCGCTGGCGCTTTCGCCGCCAGCCGCTGGTTCCCGGGGCGCTCAACGCGGCAGTCCGCGCAGGCCAGGTGCCCTCCCTTGCGCTGCAGAAATCAATCGAACAGCACATCAATCAAGAAACCTGCACCTTGCTCAATCAGCCGAACGGACGAGGTGTATTCGAACCTCATACACTGGAGGCGTCAAGGGGCGGAGGCACAAGGGGCAATGGATCACGGTGAGGTCCATCGAGACCTTAGAGAGCTCCATCGTCGGGTCCTGTTCCTGTTCGGTCTGCATGATCTCGCCCTCCTCGTGCACAACCATCTCTCGACTTGGGCCGGGGTATAACAAAGCTTTACCGTCACATATTTTATACTCCCTCCGTTCCTAAATGTAAGTCTTTATAGAGATTTCACTAGGTGGACTACATACAGAGCAAAATGAATGAATCCACACTTAAAATGCATCTATATACATCTGTATGTAATTCATAATGGAATCCCTACAAAGACTTATAATTTAGGAACAGAAGGAGTACTACTTCAAGGTGCATTAAATCAACACATGCAAGTATCAAAAGAAGAGTCACGGCATGCATGCACGCGTTGTAATTAATGCATCGGTAAACGCAAAGTATTGAAATATATCGAGTGCAGTGCTTTGATGTGTCGCACAACTCGTACATCAACGAGAAGTTTGATTATCCTCTCCTCGCAGACTTAACTGCACTCGCCTTTGGGCTGTATGACAGGTTGGCCACACACTGCCGGGCCCACCTGTCATACACACAAAGGCAGGAGCGTCCCCTCCCTCGCCCATGAGCGTGGTGGCTGGCAAGACTAGGAGAAAGCTTTACTACTACGCTCTCCCCTCCCTTGCGGTGGACATGCAGCAGTTCAATCGGTGTCGGATGGCGTAAGCATCTTGTAGTACTCCTCCGGCAAGATAGTACACCATCATTGTTCAACTTCACGAAGAGGCGAAGAGCCAAGCGCAGCCCGGACGCCGTGGTGGCAGTTTCATGTGTAGAGTAGTCTAGGATAGCGTGTCTTGTGCTGTAAGCTTAAAATCGTTGGTCGGCTCCATGCTATGTGGCCGTCTCAAGCTTTTAAAAAAATAGTCTTCGCCCTACCTGTCACCCTGGTGATTGTAGTTTGCACGCTCATCTGGTCAAGACAGGAATATATATTTTAATTTGTTTTTTTTTTCGAAAAAGGGGGACTCCCCGGCCTCTGCATCAGAACGATGCATACGGCCACATATATTTTAATTTGTGGTGGGTAAATGTTAGAGGTTGCAGCAAATATATTGTACACTACGAGTCTTCCAGCCATGTTTAGAGGCAAGCATGTGGGGCTAGTGCTATGATGTGTCGCGTCAACTCGTACATCGAGGAGAAGCTTGATTTTACTACACGCCTTCTCCCTCGCCCATGCGCGCGGTTGCTCGCAAACGAGGACATGCTTTTGCTTAGTAGTACTTCTACAACAAGCTATCCGTCCCGCTCACGGTGGACGGACATGCAGCAGTGGATTCGACACTGTAGAAGAAGTAGTAGTAACATCATTGTTCGTCTTCTCTAAGAGGCGAAGAGCCAAGCGCAAACTGAACGCTGCAGTTGCGAACATTGGAGCACGCATATAGCCGGCTCTTGCATGAGACAAAATTGCTATGTGAGCCCACTATTGTACTAGTACGTACAACTACTTGCTAGTATAGCCCTGTAAACCAGAAAGGAGTATTTGCCCTTCTAGAGATTTCAACAAGTGACTAGACTACACCGAGACGGAGTACATATGGGGAAAAATGAGTGATCTGCACCGTAAATAAATATGTACTAGTTCTATCGTTTTCCTCTCCGAGGTGCACAATATTGAGTATACTGAGTAGTCTCTTTTTGACACGCATTTACGTTTTTTTGACACAAGATGCATAATAAGCGCTCATATACACGCGCATACACTCACCCCTATGAACGCACACACGCACGACACTATCATCTTGAAATTTACAAAGTCACCATAGGCACCTCGTCATCGACGGGTCCATAGGTGCTTGAATGCCAAGGAGGAAGAGGGTAGCGGTTCCCGAGACGTTGAACGGTCAATGATGCATCCTCAATTACATGCAGAGGGAATTAATTGGAAAAGAGAATTAGAGCCAAAGACGATGTGAATGCAACAGAGTTTGGACTCTCATATAATAAAGGCGCCCCACCACTCCAATCCATCTACTCCCAAGTCTCGCTCAACACCGCTCACTCCAATCCAAGACCAAGTGACCGAAGCCACAAGCACCTATGGAGGCGATGGACACGAGCGGCAATCGGCTGTGCCAAATCATCCAAGCGGCTTATGCCCTCAAGATCACAAGAAGCTTCCAGACGGTGCTGGCGACCGCAGGCATCGTAGCCCTCGCCGATGCCTGCTTCGCCTCTCGCATGGATGACATGATGGTCAACTCCATCCGCAAGTTCACCGTCGTTAAGAAGCGCCATGGACGACCTTGCCATCGCTTCCAGCCCGCGCACCTGTGCTCCTCATTGCCCGCCACCCTCATCGCCCCTACATGGTGACGAACTCTTTCAAGCCCTGGTGGCCCTGCAGGTGCCGGAGGTCGCGACGAAGAATGTGCACCTCGAGGTCAAGGCCGCCATGCAACGCCGCCATGCAAGAAACCGTCGACCTGCACATCCACGTCTACGAGGAAATCGTCTACATAGGCCACTACAAGGCAAGCAAGGACAGAAAGACGTTGGCCTTCTTCCAGCGGCTGGAATCTTTGGACGCCATTGTTCAGAAGCACGTCGACCTAGCCATGAAAGCCGCTGCTAATTAGGCGTCGTTCGGTGGGCCGGCGCCCTGAGTCGAGGAGGTGGACGTTGTCGATGGATGCGTCTCTTCTTCTTGCCTCCTGTAACCAGCACTGCATCGCCTCGTGGCCTTAATGTTTTATTAGTATAGTACTCCCTCCGTTCCCAAATATAAGTCTTTCTAAAGATTACAGCAAGTGACTACTACATACGGAGAAAAATGAGTGAATCTACACTCTAAACTATGTCTACATACATCTGTATGTTGTATTCCATTTGAACTAGTATCTAAAAAGGCTTATATTTATGAACAGAGGGAGTATATGGCATTTTTATTCCAGTCGTAACGCTTTTCACCGTGAGGTGGGGCCACAGCTGAGCAACCCACCCGCCCACCCAAGGCCGGGCCGAGTTTAGAATTGCTCCAGAAGAGAGAAACGAGGGAGGAGAGCTAGCTGTAGCATGGACGTTCTTGTCAGATGGGACTCGTGTTTATAGAATAGGAGTACTGAGCACTCGTGCCTCTCTTTTTTTAGGGAAAAAATATTCGTATGTCTTGTACTACCACTAGTTCGGTGCGTGCGACCTATAGCTGTCATCACTTTAGGTCTCCTTTTCGAACCGCGGCTACGCTTCACAGTACATATTTTTCACACATTTATCCTCCTATATGTACTCCTTGGCTATTTCCACGTGCTCCCATTCGCCGACATGTGGGACATAGAGCATCTGGGTCGTGGTGCATGCACGACTCGGAGCATATGCCGGGGTACTTTACATTTCAGACCTCACGAATTACATGCAAACCCCGCAGAAGAATAAATAAATGAATGAATTACTACATGAAACCGGATTATTTTCATGGAAACCGAGTAATGCTCATTGAATTTTGGACATAACACGTTTATAAAGAATGACTGGACCTAAACCAGTCTAAGGGCCTCTTTGATTTTTCCCGCAAAAAAGGGCCACTTTGATTCGCAGGATACTGAAAACACAGGAATGGGGAAAGTATGATGGCGATGAACCGAGACGAGGAGAACTCTAACTCAGTTAGAGGTTAGACTTAGATTCTAACCCTGAACGAACTCTAAACCAAAGAGGTGTATGGATGGCAGGGTTAGATTGACAATAAATGCTCTATCTCAATCATTTGACTACTTTGGACCCTATTTTTAGTCAGACTAAAATAAGTCCCTTGGATCCAAGCACCCTCTTGGTGTGGTCGGCTCTTCTGTGGCCTCCTCCACTCACAATTGACATAAATGAACCATCTATACAAATCAAGCATGCAAAACATGATAATTTTTACTTTGTCCATACAAATGAGATATCCCACTTAAACATACAAGTCGTCAATCAAGTAATAAAAAAAACACTTCATGAAACAAAGAATGAGCTAACTCATCACGGAAGTCATTCACGATAGGGAGGGATCCCTGAGCCCCTCGCGCACCGAGGGAGGAGCTCGCCATCGTTGCTCTGGAGGAAGGCTCTATAGAGCCCAAGCCCCGTGAACCCCTCCGACGCCGGCTGGGAACTTAATCTTTGGGCCTCTAGAAATAATGCAAGCCTGTAACTAAAATACCTAGAAAGGTGAACTGAATCTTTGGGCCTCTAGAAATAATGCAAGCCTGAAACTGAAATACCTAGAAAGGTGAACTCAATCTTTGGGCCTCTAGAAATAATGCAAGCCCGAAACTAAAATACATAGAAAGGTGAACTCAATCTTTGGGCCTCTAGAAATAATGCAAGACTGAAACTGAAATACCTAGAAAGGTGAACTGAATCTTTGGGCCTCTAGAAAGATTTATTACCTCCTCAAGCAGCATCAAACAATTCCATGCGTGCACCACAAATCTATAGCAAGTTTGATCAGGATCTACTTTTCCAAATCAGAATTAGCGCTAGAGCAAGCAAGATCAATGATATGGCCGTGAGATAGAGAAGGAACGAACAAACTCACCCCTCTCACGACCTCCCTGGTAGATGTGCCGCCGCCGCGCACGATAGAGGGAGAAAAACGACTGGTGAAGGGGGAGCGGGGCGACCTTCGAAGGTTGGAGGGAGAGGGCAGTCGGAGTAGGGCGGCGGGGGCCGGAAGGAGAGGGCGGCCGGAGGAGAGAGAGGGCGAGCGACACTTGGGCGGGCGGCCCTATGGGGAACAGAGAGGAGTCGCACGAGAGGGGGAGCGATCTGGTGCGGGCAGGTGAGATTCTTTTAGTTCTCTTTTAGTGGGCCTGAGGATAACTAACCCAATTAGATCCTCTCCATCGGGCTAGTTTTTTTAGCTGGGTTAGAGCAAACTAGTTGAAACTAACCCCTCTTGTTTCGATAATTTGAGGCTATTTCAACCCAAACTAGCTCTAACTCAGGGATCCAAACAAAGAGGAGTGTTACTGTACATGCTACAATGTGGACCGTAGCACATTGTTTTTTATGGCCATATCACCACATTGTTTTCTACTGCTGGTTCACTGGGCTACCGTGGTTCAAACTGCTGGTTCACTAGGCTGCCGTGGTTCGCACTCCTCCGACCTGAGTAGTACTCCCTCCGTTCCTAAATATAAGTCTCCGTAGATATTTCACTGTGGACCACATACGGATGTATATAGATGCATTTTATGTGTAGATTCACTCATTTTTCTCCGTATGTGGTCCATAGTGAAATCTCTCCAAAGACTTATATTTAGGAACGTAGGGAGTAGTATAGTACTAGTATATACCGCATCATTCTTTGCTCCTAATTACTACTCCGACATGTGGGAGAGCCAGCATCCGGGTTGACGTGTCATGCACCAGATTAGAGCGCGGAACGTAAGGGGGGCATCACCCCGGTCGGAGCGCCAGTAATTCATGACTATAGTGAGTGGTCATATCACAAGTCTTTCCAAATTGTAACGCTACCACAAATCGCACAGCCCCACTCACTCACCCTCCTCGCCTCTCTGTCAAACCGCCTACCCAAAATCGCCACAGATCGCCCGAGAAAAGCCTCGCCCTCAACTTTTAACTACGCTAAAATAGTTCGAGCTTGTTCGTTTCTATATAAATACAAGATTACTTGTATGTTTATTCACCCGTGGGGTTGTTCAATGAATGGAGGGGCGGGGAGCACAAGTGAACAATATTGTAGTACTCCCTCCGTCCGGAAATACTTGTCCTAGAAATGGTTGTATCTAGACTTATTTTAGTTATAGATACATCCATTTTATCCATTTCTAGGACAAGTATTTTAGGACGGAGGGAGTAGTAAGTAGGAGTCATAGAGTAGTCACCTTAAATAGAGAGTTTCTTTTCTTTAATGCCACGTACACAAATTGAAAAGCTTGTTGTGGAGAGAAAAAAGATAATCACTCCACTATATATGGACGCAGGGGCCTGAGCGCTTGCTTTACTAGGGTTGCTCTCTTCATTCTCTCATCCTCTCCAGATATAAACAAGACAGCGGTAGCGACATTTTCTCTCTGCTCATAGCTGGTCACAAATCCGGCCGGGTCCCTTCGACCGGTGTGTGTAGAGGACTGAAAGGTGCATCGTTCACGCGGTCATCGCTGTCGAGGGAGGAAATCCACAGCTGCTGGAGGGGCCCGATCCTCCGCCTGCGCTGCCTTCTCCGACACAGCTGCCGGCTCGGGAGGTCCTCCGACCCTTCTTCCTCCCCGCCAGATTGTCCACAGATCCGACTCCGCCACGACGACATCCCGGCGAACCTCAGGTATAAGTTCTTCGAAAGCGGCCTTGCTCTACTGCCCTAGCTCCCCACGTGTCTGCATGTGCATCTTTTTCTACTCCCATCAGCTCTTCCAAAGCCACCTAAATTTTTAGTATTATTAGAGGAAAAGCTACTTCATGCATTCAAATCTAGGGCTTTGTTCAAACAACGAAGAAAGGGGGGAAAGTTGTAGCATGAATCTAGGACTTGATTCAAAGAGGAAATAATATGGTGAAAGTAGTAGAGACCGGATACCCAACCGGTCTCTTGGTTGAAAAGGGAAATAATGGGAAAACGCAGTACAAACTGGATAAGGAACAGATCTATTATTGGTTGAAAAAACGATAGAAAGTGGCGGCTGGTGGACAAGTTAACAGAGTATGTCCAGGATTAGATTTGCTGCCATCATATAGTAAAAGGTCTCTAGGATTAGATTTGCTGCCCTCACATAGTAAAAAGTCTCAGAATTAGATTTGTTGCCCTCACATAGTAAAAGGTCTCAGGATTAGATTTGCTGCCCTCACATAGTAAAAGGTCTCTGTGATTAGATTTGCTGCCCTCACATAGTAAAAGGTCTCTGTGATTAGATTTGCTGCCCTCGCATAGTAAAAGGTCTCTGTGATTAGATTTGCTGCCCTCACATAGTACAAGGTCTCCAGGATTAGGTTTGCTGCCCTCACATAGCGTGAACAAGCTCGGCATCACCACTTTATGCCTCCTTGTAGGTACATTCTGCTGATGCGTCCACTGTCGCATGTCCTTATACCAACCTTTTGCTATTGTTAATGTAAGGGCGCATGTAAAATGAAGCGATCACACTGTTACCTTTGGTACATGTCTAACCAGTGTTATTGTTATTATAATGCCTCCAGTGATAAGATGCAATTAAACTGTGTTACAAATGGCACTCCTGCTGTTTTCCCCGGTATGATAAGTAAGTTGCTCCTTTACGCTGCTGAGTGTCCTGGTGTCCCCATGGTCCCATGCCCTTAAACCAACTCTTTAGCTGTTGTTGATTTATCGTGTCCGTAAACAAGCAATGCCACCATTAAAGTAATCCCATATTTGAGGAATCTCATTGTTGACCGTAATGCTTACGGTAACATGAAGCATTGCCGACGCTTTTAAAATTTCTACTGTCCTTGCGTGATTGCCATGAACATAATTAAGATGCTTCTTTTCATTTTGTATATGTTTCGTATATTCTTATTGACCAGCAACTGTTTACTTTCTATCATTTTGTGCAGATAGGGATATCCATTTCACCTTGTTGCTATTGTGACCTTTCGGTGAACTGCACAACACTTTTTTTTGGAATGAGTGTCTTGTGCAGTTCAACTAAAATGTCACGTGGGCAACATCTCGCAATTTTGGTGGAACTGCATAAAATGGTGATTGGAGTTTCCAAAATCTCCATCAAGTTCTCATTGTAATCTCGTGCAACATTTTATTAGCCTTTGCAAGATGGAGCCGTCCTTTGTCACCACAATGGCACTTTATTTTAGTGGAACTGCACAAAAGGATAAGAAAATTATAGTTGCACCTTACATGAGCCGGACAGCCAACCTTAATGTTCCTCAATTTTAGTGCAACTACTAAAGAAGAACCTGCCAGCTCACAAGAGCAAGTACTTCTTGCTAGCTGAATGATGCAATCTTTGCTTGATTTCAGGTGTACTGCAGAAATTGGCGAATGAATTGAATCATGGAACTCTGTGCAGACCTCATCCTAGTGGAGCTGGAGGTTGAGTTCAAGGAGGCCGCTATTAAAGTGAAATCATGCTCTCATGTCTCCTTGTTTGTGTTGTGCAAACATGCTGTGCAAACAGGAATACTCAACTACAGATGTTGTGACGGTCAAGAGCATTTGCCAAGTTCTTCAATTGTATGACATGGCTAGCCAAGATGGATTTAATCCCGATATTCACATTATCAAAAGGCTCGAATGGGTTGGTTCTGAATCTTGCAAGTTGGGAATAAATGAGATGTGTAGGCATCTTTGTTGTACTTATTAGTTGAATCTTACTTGTTGGTTCTGAATCTTGCAAGCTGGGAATCAATGAGATGTGTAGGCATCTTTGTTGTACTTATTATTTGGATCTTATTTATTGGTTCTGAATCTTGCAAGCTGGGAATCAATGAGATGTGTAGGCATCTTTGTTGTACTTATTATTTGGATTTTATTTGTTGGTTACGAATCTTGCAAGTCGGGAAACACGGCATGATGATGCAGAGGACAACAACCATAACAAACAGTTCAAACTTGGTAGTATTATCTTTGTGAAAGTGCGACAAATGTGCTCATCGTGGTGCGCCCCGAGAATAATAATTCTAATTGTTGTGCATGTTGATCCCGTGGCAATCGATAGAATGAGCCAAAGGCATTGCTTGTTTTAAGTATAAATTTCTATTAAAGCTAATTAAATTGAAGTAAATTGACCACTAACTCCTGTTATTACAAGACCAACATGCACCCGCTCGTGAACCGACGTGTGTCTGGAGTAGGTTTCTTAATGGAAGCATTTGAATGCGCCGAGGGTGCATCTTCCGCCGGGCGTGCAGCGAACGAGGGAGGGGTAGTAACTATTGTCGCCTGTACACACTCAGATTACTGTTGAATCCAGTTCCCCAAGAGCTGAAAAACGAACTGCTGCCGCCTCCTACACACTCGTTCACTCGAAGAGACTCCAATGGCGATCCGAGGGGTGAGCCTGCTGGATATGGACTTCAGCAAGGAGTTAGTTCGTCGTTCAGTCCTATGGCTGCACTAGGTTGAATGTGATGTACACCAACGACATGACTCGGTGAAGCTCGCCGCTTCGGCCCTATGGCTGCACCAGGTTCTGGAGCATTCGCCTGCTTTCATCGCTAGCCACGACAACACCTTCGCCACGGTGGAGAGAAGGAAGAACGCGATGATTCGCCATCCGGTGCAACAAGCTTGTCGACATCCGTAAGCAATACAAGATCATCAAGAACGGGCGTGAAAAGGACTCGTGGTTGACCTCACGAGACCATCATCGACCCCTGATACGCCAACATGAAAGATGACGACCTGAACACGTGGGAGGTACCTCTGAATCTAGCCTACATAACCTACGTGGCCAAGGACGCATACGCATGCTACGACATGTACAGGCAGATCTTGGACATGAGGGCGGTTCGCTTCCCGTGAATCGACGAAGTACACGGACAGCCGCAACATAATGATCAATCGTGCCATGAAGGTATATATGTTGTACTTTATCTGTTTATTATCAACTTTATATTCTTAGTGTTTCATGCTTTAGACTATGTGTCGTAATTATCTGTTTTGTCTGAAATATTTCTTTTAAGAACCCATTAACCTGATTGCTTTTTTTAGTGGCTATTTGCTTATGTATGTAAACTAGTTCACTTGTCCGTAAAAAAAACTAGTTCACTCGGCTGTCGTGCTTTGAATCTCCTTCCTCCCAACATATTCCTCTCCTCAGGTGGACCCAGCAGGTCTCTGAATTTTCTCCCACTTTCTTTTTCGATGTAAACTGAGTTTTCTCCCAAAGATTTTCCCTAGAACCAACTCAACTGTCCCACGTCTAGCCTAAAAATAATAATACCCCACGTACTATTAACTCATCAAATTAAAATGATATTTTATTTCATAAGTTGAAAGTTCTTACAAAATAATAATAATTGTTTATATATAACTTGCCAAGTTAACTCCTAGTGATTGCGTACATAAGCTTGCAAAGATTTACTGACGTGCAATCATGTGTTTATGTTTTTATAACATTTCTCCGTCTAGCCCAACATGATATTTTCACCCAGCCCAGCAAGTCCGCGGATTTCAAGAAAAATGCAAATGGGATTTAAAGGGGCTGCATAGGTGCTACATCATTGTTTCACCCAGCCCACCAAATGGACTAAAACAAATGGATCGGCTAACATGTGGGCCAAGAGGTCGAAGTTTAAGAAGGCGTTGGATTTACATCCAACGGCCGCATTCTTCTTCATTCTCTCGCCTTCTTCCCCAGCGCTGCCGGAACCGCCGCTCCAGCCTTTCGGCGTCCAACGGTGTTGTTTTGCGCCTCAAATAAACGCTACTCGCCGACACCAAAGCCATCCCTCCACTCCGCACCTCCTGTTATTCTTCGCCGAGTGTAGGCCCACCCCGCACCTGAACCTGTCAAGTTTCCCACTCCTCTCCGTCTGCGACTCCTGCCGCTGCCTTCCCCATCTCCGGTCGTTCCAGGGGGCCTCGCCGTCGTCCACCGCCTCGGTGCGCTCGGCGCGGCATGGTCAACATACGAGAGTCATTGGAAGAGGACTGTATGTGGAGAGCCTGATGGCTGGGACCCACGAGGTCCATGGTCGCACGCAAGGAAAGTTCCTCCTTATTACGTGACCGTGACGCGTAATCGTACATGGGAAGGGCTTCAGATTTCGCGAAAAAACGTTCCCCCGCCGATGTGTCGGACTCCACTCAGCTATATCCTCGCACGCAAGGAAATGCCTCCTTATTATGCACCAAAAATGAATACCCTCGCTTGCTGGGACCCACCATAGTGGGTGGCTGACTTAGGGCCTACTAAGTTGACGAGGACGGAGGGCTTTGTCAACTTAGTCAATATGAACGATTCTAGCTCCAAAGGATCAGACGATGTCCATCCAACGGCCATACCGCTTCTTCAACCTCTGGTCTTCTTGCTCCACTACCAAAGCGGCTGGTCGTCCCGCGTGCTCCTCGCTCTCGTGGGTCGGCCAGGATGCCACGGAGGCCTCACCGCCCCTACTACTCCCACCGCTGGCCTGTGGTATCCCTCTACTCACCCACACCCCTGTTATTCTACAAATGACGGCAGCCTCACGCCGCAGCAACCGATGAACCCTCAGATTCTCCTCCGCGTGGGCATCCACTGACGCGTCTTCCCCGACTCCGTGTCGTCCCCTTCCTAGGCCTCTCCGTCGTCCACCGCCTTGGTGCTCTCGGCGCAGCGTGGTCGATGTGGTCAACGACCAACTTCCATCAAAAGAGTACTGTACGTGGAGAGGCTGACAGCTGGGTCCATGGCCACAGCCCAGTTTTTTTGTCATTTGCCAAGTAAGTCGCTTTGTCAGGCCTGTTGGGCTGCAAATCTTTCAAGACGAGGAGAGCTTCATTCGGCTGGCTGAGAAAATGGCCTATCAGAAACGAGAAATGGGTTGTACATTTTTAAAACACATCAAACCGACAATTAGTTTCAAATATCTTTTTTTCATTTCAAGATTTTCAATTACATTAATTTTTATGCGTGGAGAATTTGTTTGATTTTATATTGATATACATTTATTTTTAAAATCAGTTTGAATGTGAGTCGAAATTTCGGGATTAAAAACAGTTCGGACCGCACCGAAATATGCAAAATTTCATATAATTTTTTAACTGTGGCCATAATATGGGCTGTAATGCTAACAAAAAGAATATGGGCTCCAAAAAAAACCTTAATAATTAGCAAATGGGCTGTAAATTATTAGAAATAATGGCAGATGGGCTGTATGTTGTTTTCCACAGATTTGAGGCTTTCCTAAAAAAGGTTGACGACAGCAAAGGATCGTTGGATGTCCATCCAACGGCCGTCGTGCTTCTTCAATCTCTGCTCTTCCTGCTCCAGCCGCTCAAACAAGCACCGGCGGGACTGCCTGCTCCCTCCTCGCCGCGGCCGGTTGTGCTGCAGCGCAGGCCTCACCTCCCTATCGTACTCCCATCGCTGGCCTAGACATCCCTCTACTCACCCACACCTGCTGTTATTCTCCTGCGACGGCAGACTAACCAAGAACCTCAGACAACAGATTCCTCCGCTGGGAAACAATCGCCGAGTCTTCCTCGCCTCCGTGTCGCTCCTTCCTAGGCCTCGCCGCCGCCCACCGCCTCGGTGCTCTCGGCGTGGCTCGGTCAACGTGGTCAACGACCGACATGCATCTGAAGTGGATCTGTATGTGGAAAGGCCGACAGCTGGGTCCACGGCCGCACGCAAGGAAATGCCTCCTTATTACGCCGCAAAATAATGATTCCTCCACCGACATCAGGGACCCACCGAAGGGCCTCTCAGATTTCGTGAAAAAATGTTACCGCCACGACAGCTCGGACTCCACCAGCTATATCTTCGCACACAAGGAAGTGCCTCCTTATTACGCGACAAAAAATGAATACTCCCCCGTTAGCTGGGACCCGTATAGTGGTAGGCTTACTTAGGGCCTACTAACTTGACGGGGCGGAGGGCTTTGTCAACTTAGTCAATATGCACAATTCTAGCTCCAAAGGACCGTGACGATGTCCATCCAACGTCAGAGTGCTTCTTCAACCTCTCGGTCTTCTTGCTCCAAATACCAAACCAGCACCGGTCGTGCCTCAGGTGCTCCTGCCTCCCGTGGTCGGTTGCAATGCGCGGCGGAGGCCTCACCCCCCTACTACTCCCACCGCCGCCAAGCTATCCTCTACTCACCCACACCCCCGTTATTCTCGCGGGCAACGGCAGCCTCACACCGCAGCCGAACCGTGAACCTCGTGATTCTCTACACGTGGGCATCCACTTCCGCGTCTTCCCCGGCTCCATGTCGTCCCCTTCCTAGGCCTCACCGTCGTCCACCGCCCTGGTGCTCTCGGTGCGGCGTGGTCAACGTGGTCAAGGAATGGCTTCCATTGGACATGGACTGTACATGGAGAGGCTGATAGCTGGGTCCACGGCCGCAGCAAGGAAGTGCCTCCTTATTACGCGCAAAATAATTATTCCTCCACCTGACAATGGGACCCACCGGACGGGCCATCGATTTCGCGAAAAAACGCTTCTCGACCGCCGGGACCCACCAGCTACATCTTCGCACGCAAGGAAGTGCGCCCGTGCAAAAACGATTCGCTTCTCGATCGCCGGGACCCACCAGCTACATCTTCGCAGTAAGGAAGTGCTCGATACCGGGACCCACCTGGTCGAAGCGCACGTAGCGTTGTCATTCTGGTCGCGAACGGTACGCATATATATATACCGGTCGATGTAGAGGCGCACACGTGTCGTAGTAGAGGCGCGCACGTAGCATGTACATGTACGTACAACGGCCAGGGTGCAAGAAAGAAAATACGACCACGTATGCATACATACGGGCGGGGTCTCGAATGCCTACTCGCGCATACGTACATGGCTGGGTCGGAACGGAGAAACAGCGTCGTCGTCGTGTTCATGTGGAGCCAACCGGCTGGGTCGGAACAGAATGCGTGGCCGTGTTCATCAGCAGGGCTTGGACGGAGCAGGCGAGGGAAATGAGGCCTGGCGTACCGCACAACAGAGGAAACAGACCTCCTACATTCGGAACGGGTTCCTGTTGATCGGGAGGGGTGTGGTGTACCGCAAAACGGAGGAAACGGACCTCCTACGGTCGAAACAGGGGTCCTGTTGATCGGGAGGGGTGTGGCGTACCGCAAAACGGATGAAACGGACCTCCTACGGTCGAAACGGTGGTCCTGTTGATTGGGAGGGGTGTGTTGTACCGCAAACCGGACGAAACGGACTTGTGTTGGAGCGCTACGGTCGAAACAGGGGTCTTGTTCATCGGGAGGGGTGTGGCGTACCGCAAAACGGGACTCCACGGGATACTGTTTATCTCCACCGTCGACCTCCTCCAGCCTCCACGGGCTACCGTCGATCTCCTCCAGCCTCCACGGGCTCCTGTTCATCCAGCCTCCACCGCGTGCTACTCCACCGGCTCCTGTTCAACCACCCCTCCACGGGCACCCCTCCACCATCTACTGTTCATCTAGCCCTCCACACCACGGGGTCCTATACAACCACCCCTCCATGGGCACCCCTGCACTGTCTACTGTTCATCCAGCCCTCCACACCACGGGGTCCTGTTCATCCAACCCCCCCCCCCGCAACACTCACTGTTCATCCAATCGATTAGCTTCAGTTAGCAGCAGTAGCGAAGCAATCGCTCGATCGGGTTCAATTAATAGCCATCGATCGATCGCTCGGGTTCAAGAACGCTGTAGCTCGCAAAGGTAATCGCCGGGTTCGATTAGAGCCCAACGCCTCGCCGGGTTCAGTTAGAGCCAACGCCACACACACACGCCAGACGTGTCACGAGAGAAACGCTGCATCGCTTTCGACCTCCCACCGTGAACCGCAACTCCCGAAATTTTCCTCCCTCGCTTCTACCACGGTTTTTCCGTCATTGACGGCCCAAAGAATGTCATGCAGCTGCATCTCCGCCCGCCCAGACGAAAAGTCCATTTTCTGTCATGATTTTTGTCATAGAAGTAGGAGCCCACCACATCTATGATGATACCGGGTTCTGTCACAATTATCGTCATAGAAGTGTCATATGTATAACAGAAAAAAAATCGTTCGGCCCAAAATGTCACGGATGTGTCTTTTTTTTGTAGTGGTTGTGCCCACCTCAGTGGCCTCCCGCACCGCCTCTTCGCCCTATAAATACCCAAATATTCCTAAAACTCTAGGGGAGTCCATAGATCAGAAGTTCCGCCGCCGCAAGCCTCTCTAGCCATGAAAAACCAATCTAGACCCCATTCCGGCACTCCGCCAGAGGGGGAAATCATCACCGGAGGCCATCTTCATCATCCTGGCGGCCACCATGATGAGGAGGGAGTAGTCCACCCTCGGGGCTGAGGGTTTGTACCAGTAGCTATGTGTTTAATCTCTCTCTCTCTCTATCTCTCGTGTTCTTGAGATGTCACGATCTTGATGTATCGCGGGCTTTGTTAATATAGTTGGATCATATGGTGTTTTCCCCTCTCTATCTTGTTATGAATTGAGTTTTCCCTTTGAGATTTCGTTCTTATCTGATTGAATACTTTTATGGATTTGAGAACACTTGATGTATGTCTTGCTATGAATACCCATGGTGACAATGGGGTATCATATTGATTCACTTGATATGTGTTTTGGCACTCAACTCGCGGATCCCCGAGGTGACATTGGGGTAATCTATGCATAGGGGTTGATGCACGTTCTCGTCTTTGTTTCTCCGGTAGAAATCTTGGGGCACTCTTTTAGGTTCTTTTGTTCGATTGAGTATTATGAATATGAAATTGTTTGCATATTGTATAATCAACTCACAGGTACTCGCGGTGACATTAGAGTTGGTTGATGTGTATCATATGGTGTTATTTTAGTACGAACTCTTGGTTAGATCAATCGGAAAGAATAGCTTGGTGTTATTTTAGTATGAACTCTAGGATAGATTGATCGGAAAGAATAGCTTTGAGGTGGTTTCGTACCCTACAAACAATTTCTTCTTATGTTCTCCACTAGATAGGAACTTTGGAGTGCTTCTTCATCACACGTTGAGGGATGGCTATATGATCCAATTATATTAGCATTGTTGAGAGATTGCACTAGCGAAAGTATGGACCCTAGGCCTCATTTTCAAGCATTGCAATACCGTTTGTGCTCACTTTTGTTACTTGTTACCTTGCTGTTTTTATTGTCACTATTACAAAAATCAATATCTACTATCATTACTATACTTGTATCACCATCTCTTCGCCAAACTAGTGCACCTATACAACTTACCATTGCATTTGGTGTGTTGGGGACACAAGAGACTTTTTATTATATGGCTGCAGGGTTGTTTGAGAGAGACCATCTTCATGTACGCCACCCACAGATTGATAAACCTTAGGTCATTGCTACCTCTTGAGCTCGTGTTGGTTTTTCCCTTGAAGAGGAAAGGGTGATGCAGCAAAGTAGCATAAGTATTTCCCTCAGTTTTGAGAACCAAGGTATCAATCCAGTAGAAGACAATGCAACAAGCCACCGAATACCTGCACAACAAACACCAACTTGCAACCAACGCGACAAAGGGGTTGTCAATCCCTTCACGGTTATTCGCAAAGTGAGATCTGATAGAGATGATAAACGGTAAAGTAATATTTTGGTATTTTTGGTTTATGGAACGAAAAGTAAAGATTGCAAAGTAAAGGAACGGCGACAGAAATTAGCAAGTTGACAGGAAACTAATATGTTGTAAAATAGACCCGGGGGCCATAGGTTTCACTAGAGGCTTCTCTCAAGATAGAAATTATTATGGTGGGTGAACAAATTACTGTCGAGGAATTGATAGGAAAGCGCAAAGTTATGACGATATCTAAGGCAATGATCATGAATATAAGCATCACGTCCGTGTCAAGTAGACCGAAACGATTCTGCATCTACTACTATTACCCCACACATCGACCGCTATCCAGCATGCATCTAGAGTATTAAGTTCATAAAGAACGGAGTAACGATTTAAGCAAGATGACATGATGCAGAGTAATTAACTGAAGCAATATGATGAAAACCCCATCTTTTTATCCTTGATGGCAACAATACAATGTGTGCCTTGCTGCCCCTGCTGTCACTGGGAAAGGACACCGCAAGATTGAACCCAAAGCTAAGCACTTCTCCCATGCAAGAAAACCCAATCTAGTTGGCCAAACCAAATCGATAGTTCAAAGAGACTTGCAAAGATATCAAATCATGCATATAAGAATTCAGAGAAGCTTCAAATAATATTCATAGATAAGCTGATCATAAATCCACAATTCATCGGATCTTGGCAAACACACTGCAAAAGAGTATTACATCGAATAGATCTCCAAGAACATCGAGGAGAACTTTGTATTGAGAAACAAAGAGAGAGAAGAAGCCATCTAGCTACTAGCTATGGACCCGTAGGTCTGAAGTAAACTAATCACGATTCATCGGAGAAGCAATGGTGTTGATGTAGAAGCCCTCCATGATCGAATCCCTCCCACAGGATGCCTAAAAGGCCCCAAGATGGGATCTCACGGGTACAGAAGGTTGCGGTGGTGGAAAAGTGGTTTCGTGGCTCCCCTAGATGTTTTTGGGGTATAAGAGTATATATAGGAGGAAGATCTAGGTCAAGGGGTCTACGAGGGGCCCACAAGGTCGGGGGCGCTCCCTACCCCCTGGGCGCGCCCTCCACCCATGTGGCCGCCTCGTGGCTCTTCTGACTTGCACTCCATGTCTCCTGGGTGTCTTCTGGTCCAAGAAAAATCATCACGAAAGTTTTATTCCATTTGTACTCCGTTTGGTATTCCTTTTCTGCGAAACTCTAAAACAAGAAAAAAAACAGAAACTGGCACTGGGCTCTAGGTTAATAGGTTAGTCCCAAAAATCGTATAAAATAGCATATTAATGCATATAAAACATCCAAAACAGATAATATAATAGCATGGAACAATCAAAAATTATAGATATGTAACGTACCAAGCATCCCCAAGCTTAATTCCTGCTTGTCCTCGAGTAGGTAAATGATAAAAATAGAATTTTTGATGTGGAATGCTACCTAACATATTTATCCATGTAATTCTCTTTATTGTGGCATGAATGTTCAGATCCGTAAGATTCAAAACAAAAGTTTAATATTGACATAAAAACAATAATACTTCAAGCATACTAACAAAATATAATTATGTCTTCTCAAAATAACATGGCCAAAGAAAGCTTATCCCTACAAAATCATGTAGTCTGGCTATGCTCCATCTTCATCACACAAAATATTCAAATCATGTACAACCCCGATAACAAGCCAAGCAATTGTTTCATACTTTTGATGTTCTCAAACCTTTTCAACTTTCACGCAATACATGAGCGTGAGCCATGGACATAACACTATAGGTGGAATAGATGGTGGTTGTGGATGATAACCCACAAGTATAGGGGATCAATTGTAGCCTCTTTCGATAAGTAAGAATGTCGAACCCAACGAGGAGCTAAAGGTAGAACAAATATTCCCTTAAGTTCTATCGACCACCGATACAACTCTACGCACACTTAATGTTCGGTTTACCTAGAACAAGTATGAAACTAGAAGTACTTTGTAGGTGTTGTTGGATAGGTTTGCAAGAATACAAAGAGCACGTAAATAAAAACTAGGGGCTGTTTAGGTAAAGAAGAAATAAAGTTAGTATAGCGAGTGTGGAAAATTGGTGGTAGAAGTTGCGAAATTGTCCCTAAGCAATTGACTACTTTACTAGACCGATAGCAAGTTTTATGTGGGAGAGGCCACTACTAGCATGTCATCCCTGACTTGGAATTCTATGCACTTATGATTGGAACTATTAGCAAGCATCCGCAACTACTAGCATTCATTAAGGTAAAACCCAACCATAGCATTAAGATATATTGGTCCCCCTTCAATCCCGTATGCATCATTTTCTATGCTAGGTTGAAGCTTCGGTCACTCTTGCCCTCCAATACATAGTCCTATCAACATACAACTAACCCTATGGTGTGATCCATGCGCGCGCTTATATGATGGGCACCAAAGGACAGCAACATAACCACAAGCAAATTAAAGCAATCATAGCAATTCACCAATTACCGATAGGACAACGAAAATCTACTCACACATCATAGGATGGCAACACATCATTGGATAATAATATGAAGCATAAAGCACCATGTTCAAGTAGAGGGTACAGCGGGTTGCGGGAGAGTGGACCGCTGTAAATAGATGGGGGAAGGTGATGAAGATGTTGGTGAAGATGACGGCGATGTTGGTGAAGATTGCGGTGACGATGATGGCCCCGGCGGCGTTCCGGCGCCACCGGAAGCGAGGGGGAGAGAACCCCTGTAACATCCCAAATTTTCAATTTGGCATGTTATACATAGGTCATTCTTGCATATCATATTTTATTTGCATTCTCGTTTGCCATCCTCGAAAATCCTAAGCAACTCAAGGACCCTAGGAGAGAGTTGGGGATTTTTCAATTTTCGTATTTGAATTTTAAATAAATAAATGAGGGAAAAATTTTCACGCTTTAAAAAATTGCATTTTAGGGGCCAAGAAAAGTTCCTCTAGTTCTAAATGTTTTATTTAGACGGAGAAAACTTGTTTTGGAATTTTTAGATTTTTATTTATTTTTCTAGGAATTTTTCTTTTGGCAGAATGTTTTAAAAAACAAAGGCCCAGCCGAGCCAGGCCGGCCCACGAGCGCCGCCGCCTCCCTCTCCGCGCGCCACCGTGCGTGGCACGGACGCCGAGGGGAGTCCGAGCCGGACTCCACCCCCGGGCGCCCCCTTCCCCAAGCCACCGCCCGCCCCGCCCCCTTTAAATGCCGCCGCCACCACCCGCCACCACCACCCGCCGCCGAGCCCGAAGCCGCCCGAGCGCCAGTCGCCGCCGCCCTCGCGCCGTCGCCGCCGCCTTCGCCGTCGCCGCCGCCTCGCCGACCCCGCCCCCTCGCCGGACCCGCCGGAGCTGCCCGCTTGCCGGACGCGCCTCGCCGAAGGTACCCGGCCCCGCCGCCGGTTTATTTTGTTTTTTTAAGAAAACCCTTCGGTATTTTTTAACCCTAGATCGTTTTTTTTATATAGATCGGTTTATTTTCGTCGGTTTATTTATTTAACGAACGTCCGTTCATCCGTTCGTTTTAACGAACGCGTTCACTGTTTGTTCTGTTAACGAACGCTCGCTCGCTTAGCGCTTCGTCGCTTTTCTTTTATCAGATTTATTTTGCGGTTATTCTGATCGCGATTTCTGATCCAATTTTCAAACCTGTTTATCTTTTCGCTCGTCTATCGGAATCAGGCGATTCAAGCGCCTGGAGTTTCGTATCGAAACCCTATTTCCGAATAATCAACTCAACCAAGTTTTTATCTTTATAAAATTTGACTCTAGATCAGATTAATAAACGGACCTTGTTTTCTCGCCGTTTGAGTTTTGTTGTTCTGTTTGGTTTGATTGTTTTTTGTGAACCGGAGTTCTTAAGTTGAACTCTCCGGTCAACCTCTTTCAGTTGAAGTTTCGTTTGTGCATCTTTGCTTGTTTACTTATGTATGCGTTGTTTGCTTGCGATAGAATTCCCGGAGTGCGAAGCGTGTTACTACGAGTCTCTAGGATTCACGGATCGTCAGCAAGGCAAGTAACACTTGATCATATCTTTTCCTACCCAGTTTTTATGCATTAGTTTCAACCCTCAAACATTGCATGATTAGGATGTCATTAATTTGTGGGTTGGGAAGTAGATGATGAGGTAGGAACCTATTGCCCTGTTACTTTCAAACCCTTGGGAGTTACTTCTACGTTATGCTTATACTGCCATGCTATGCTCGTAGACGTGGTTTGGGTTTGAGAGATATTCACGATAGATGTGAGATTGTTAATTAATGGTTTACTATAAGGTGGCAACTTAAATACACATCTGGGTGGATTGAGGCACTGGGGAACCCAAAGGTTGTCTGCTTTCTTGGAAATCCCGGGTACCCGTGGTGATCTTCCTATGGACCGCCACCTGTGCTCAAAGGGAACTAAGATTATTCATGCTAGGAACTGGTGTGCAGCCACAAGCTATTATGGGCTCTAGCATAGTTGATTAAGTTACGCCAAGCTCTCAAGAGGTAGATCAGCAGGTAGTGGGTTTTATAGGTTTGGTATGATCTATCCGAGTAGAGAGGTAATGTTTACGAAAGATCGTGTCTCGGTCATCGGTCTCTCAAACACCATGCAGTGCGAGAATCCAACGGAGGCGATCGAGTCTTGTGGGGAAAAGTGCGCAAACCTCTGCAGAGTGTACAAACTAATCATGGTTAGCCGTGTCCCCGGTTATGGACGTTTCTGAGTATCTAGTACTTGAGTATTCACAAGTATCCCATCACTCTTAACTAATTTTGCTGGGTTGTTAATTACCTTAATTGGGATCATCCGAGTTGGGGTACCTTCTCAATGATGTTTCAACCACCATGATAGTTAAATTAAATTTATTCCTTTGATGTAGGGAAAATTTGGCTTTTGCAAAAGCTGTAACCATAGAGCTTTCCACCAGCCATATATGCATGTAGTATAGCTTATTCTTTCATTACTCTATGTGTTACATTGCCAGCATATTCCATGTGCCGACCCATTCTCGGGCTGCAACGTATTATGTTGCAGACTTTTCAGACGAGGAGTAAGGATTGTAGGTCGTTGCCGTGTAGCTCAGTTATGCCGTTGGAGTTGATGGACTCACTTTATCTTCCAAGCCTTCCGCTGTTATCGCATTAGATGGCCTTCAGCCATATTATTGTATTAAGTTCTCTTTTGAGGCATTCGATGTAATAAGTGTGTGATTGCTACTCTGTTATAAATCCTTCTAGTAATCGTGGTGTGTCAAAGATTATCGATCCAGGGATGACACAGAAGCACAGAGACTTGACCATCTGAGGTCGGGTCACTACAAGATGGTATCAGAGCACACGCTGAGTGTAGGACACGACCATTAAGATAAACCATAGGTCACTCCTCTCTACTCATTTCTGACCTCTCTCCATTTTTCCACTCTTTAGGATGACAGAGATGAAGTACAAGTTTGCCCAACCGGATGAAGACACACCTTTCGGACGTCACTTGAAGGAAGTCACTAGGTACCTGAATATTGGAATACCAAGCTTCACCGGGACGCATAACGCCACCTTACTAGAAGAAGAATGCTTTGGAAGATTCAAGCCCTAGTTCCGGAAGGACGTTTGCACCAAGCACGGAGCCCATAGTATGTGTTTTCAATGCACCAACATGGAGTTTGGGAAAGAGTATGGCAGCTCACATTACCATGGGACGCATCGAAGAAGTCTACAACAAGGAACTTAAAGACACCATATACCAAATATGTGGGCGTCGAGACGAGCAATGGGAAGTAATTAGCACCAAGAAGGATAGATCAATTGCAGCTTACATCCAGGAGCTCAACCAGCACATTCGACGTCATGAGAACCAGACAAAGCGCAGACATGCTGGATTTGAAGAAGGCGAAAACTAAGATCATCGAATTGGAGGAAGAACTCAAGTCTACACGCGATGGATATGAGGAAGAAATCAAGATACTACTGGAGAAGAACGACGACCTAGTCAAGAAGATTGGAGTTTTCATGGGAGGACCATCACCCAAGGAAGAAGAGCAAGAAGAGGAAGAAGACCCGCTTGTCCGTGACAACTACATCATCATCGACGACACCGACTCAGATCCAAGTGATGATGACTATGAAGACGTAAGTGGAGCAGACATTATGGAGTCTTCCACCGATCAAAAATTTTAGATGACCACCAAATATTAGTAGTATTTTCTTCCCCATGTAATTAGTAGTAGTGAGCACTTATGCGATAGTCCTAGACCGTTTTGTATGCCCTTGCTTGCTTGATTGAATGAATGTGTGTTTTGCCTCATGTGCATATGGGTAGTGTTTTCTCACTAGACCTCTTTCTATTTCTAATCTCTCCCCTCTAAACCCCAGATGCCTCCGAGACGTGACCCCGGTTTTGCTTTCCCACCGGAGCTCACTCAGTTGATCCAACAGCAGAATACCTTGATGCAACTGCTAGTTCAGAACCAGGGCAATGCCAACAACAACAACAACAACAACAACAACAACAACCCGCCGCCAGTGGACAATTTAACCCGTTTTCTAAGGTTACAACCGCCGGTGTTTTCCAGTAGCACCGAGACAATAGTTGCAGATGACTGGTTACGCCGTATTGGAAGGGAGTTAACCACCGCAGGATGCACGGATGCTGAGAGAGTGCGCTTTGCCGCACATCAATTGGATGGACCAGCAGCCGCATGGTGGGAGAATTACACGGCTACTTTTCCTATAGCCAATGTCACTTGGGACCAGTTCCAACCAGCTTTCCGCACGGCCCATGTTTCAACTGGAGCCATGCAGATAAAGAAGCGTGAGTTTCGCAACTTACGCCAGGGGAACCGTACTGTGGCCCAGTACGTGGATGAGTTTAGCAAGTTATCACGCTATTCCCCTGATGATGTGGCCACGGATGCCACGAAGCAAGAGAAGTTCATGGAAGGACTGAATGATGAGATGAGTATGCAGCTGATGGTGGCAACTTTCAACAACTACCAGGAGTTGGTAGATAAGGCTCTAATGATTGAAGGAAAGCAGCAGCAAATTGAGAGTCGTAAGAGGAAGTATGGACAAGGGAAGTATAACGCAGGAGCTCACCAGAAACCTCGCCTAACCCGAACTCGGGAGGACTAGTTCATAACCATGGAGGACATAACCATACTGGAGGAGGAACGCATAATGGTGCGAAGAATGGGAATGGAAATACAGCCAACAATAACCAGAATCGCTCTAACCCAGCTACACCCGCTAAGAGAGACTTGAGCCAAGTTATTTGCTTTAAGTGCGGGAAGACAGGGCACTATGCCAATGACTGCCCTGATGGAAAGAATGGAAATGAAATGGGAGCGCTGGAAGAAGCCCAATCCATTCAACAAAGGATAAGTGAACCACGTTAACGTGGAGGAAGTTGAAGAGCGGCGGATGCGGTAATAGGTAAGTTTTTGGTTCAGTCATTTACCGCTATTGTTCTTTTCGATACTGGTGCATCGCATTCATACATATCAAGGGGATTTGTGGATAAGTTTAAGTTACCAACCCAGACCCTTAGGACCCCTCTTTTAGTGAGCTCGCCTGGAGCAGAGTATATGGCTAGCAGATGGTGCACCCAGTTACCCCTAATCATTGGAACACATGTTTTTCCATCTGACCTAATTATCTTGGAGTCGCAAGGATTGGATGTGATATTAGGTATGGATTGGATGTCGAAGTTTGGAGGAAGTATCGATCGTGCTAGCAAGTCAATCTATCTTACCACCCCGAGAGGAAAAAGGATTAAGTATGTATCTAGGCATGTGCCTAGGAGGAGCTAAGTGAATACCCTCACGGGAGTTGTACAAGAGGAAGTACCAGTAGTGAAGGATTACCCAGATGTTTTTCCGGAAGAGTTACGGTGCATGCCACCGGATCGAGACATCGAGTTTCGATAGAACTAATACCGCACAGGCCAATATCAAAGAGACCCTATCGGATGCCCGCAAATGATCTAGAGGAAATTAAGAAGCAGATCAAGGAGCTATTGGAGAAAGGTTACATTCAGAGAAGTTCATCACCTTGGGGAGCTCCAAAGATTTTTGGTGGAGAAGAAGGATAAATCCCTAAGGATGGTTGTTGATTACCGAGCCTCTGAATGAAGTAACAATAAAGAACAAGTATCCCTTACCGATGATAAATGATCTGTTTGATCAGTTGCAAGGAGCTAAGGTGTTTTCTAAGATTGATCTACGATCAGGATACCATCAGTTGAAGATCCGAGAGAAGGATATACCCAAGACAGCCTTCACCACACGATATGGATTATACGAGTATACGGTCATGTCGCTTTGGACTGACTAACGCCTCGCCTATTTTATGAGTATGATGAACAAAGTGTTCATGGAATATTTGGACAAGTTTGTTGTGGTGTTTATCGATGATATTATGGTTTACTCGAAGAACGAAGAGGAGCATGCGTAACACCCACGCTTGGTTCTTGAGAAACTCAGGGAACACCAGTTATATGCCAAATTCAGCAAGTGCGAGTTTTGGTTAAAGGAAGTTGGATTTCTTGGGCATGTTATATTAGGAGAAGGTATAGCAGTAGATCCCAGTAAAATTCAGTCAGTCACTGAATGGTTGGCACCCACTTCACCAATGAGAGATTCGCAGCTTTCCTTGGACTGGCAGGATATTATCGGAGATTTATTGAGAATTTTTCCAAGATTGCTAAACCAATGACGGAATTGCTAAAGAAGGATACTAAATTCAGATGGACAGAGGATTGTGAGACAAGCTTCCAAGAATTGAAGAAACGGTTGACTACAGCCCAAGGTCGACATTGCGGATATACATAAGGAGTTTCAAGTGTATTGTGATGCCTCTCGCTTGGGAATTGGATGTGTTCTTATGCAGGAAGCAAAAGTTGTCTCGTATGCCTCACGACAACTGAAGCCTCATGAGTTGAACTATGCCACGCATGATTTGGAGTTAGCAGCCGTAGTACATGCGTTAAAGACCTGGAGACATTATCTCATGGGAAACCGATGTGATGTGTACACAGATCATAAGAGTTTAAAGTACATTTTCACACGTATGAGTTAAACCTCGCATGAGGAGATGGCTGGAACTTATAAAAGATTACGACATGAAGCTACACTATCATCTAGGAAAAAGCCAACGTCAGAAAGCGCACGCTTTGAGTCGGAAGAGTTATGCCAATATCCTTGAAGGAAGAGGACTGTCACAAAGGAGTTAGCAGAGGATGTTAGGGAACTTCATTTGGAGATTGTTCCAAGAGGTTTTCTTGCAACAATGGAGGTTCAGTCGACCTTGTTAGACAAGATTCGAGACACTCAAAAAGAGGATAAAGAGATTGCTGAGATAAAGGAAAAGATGGGCAAAGGAAAAGCCAAAGGTTTTCGCGAGGATGAGCATGATACCTTGTAGTTTGAGGATCGGATTTATGTGCCCAACAATTTGGAGATCAGGAAGTTAATACTTCAAGAGGCCCATGACTCACCATACTCGATTCACCCCGGAAACACCAAGATGTACTTGGACATGAAGGAACGTTTCTGGTGGGCTGGTATGAAGAAGGATATTGCCGAGTATGTAGCCATTTGCGATGTATGTCAGAGAGTGAAGGCAGAGCATCAAAAGCCAGCAGGACTGTTGCAGCCTATGCCAATACCTGAATGGAAGTGGGACAAGTTTGGCATGGATTTTATCACCGGATTACCCAAAACCAAAGCAGGATATGATTCAATATGGGTAGTAGTGGATCGTTTGACCAAAGTAGCTCATTTCATCCCAGTGAAAACAACTTATACAAGTGCAGAGTTGGCCAAGATATATATGACCAGGATAGTATGTTTGCACGGAGTTCCGAGGAGTATCGTATCAGATAGATGGAACACGGTTTACTTCAAAGTTTTGGCATCAGCTACACCAGACCTTGGGTACCAGATTGGAGTTCAGTACCGCGTTCCACCCATGCATGCAGATGCATGAGAGAGTCAATCAGATTTTGGAGGACATGTTGAGAGCCGGTGCGCTTAGATTATGGATCTAGTTGGGATGACAATTTGTCGTGACGCAGAATTTTCATACAACAACAGCTACCGTGCCGCTTTGAAGATGGCACCGCTCAAGCTCAGTATGGACGCAGATGTAGAACACCATTGATGTGGGATGAGGTTGGAGACCGTCGATTGTTTGGACCAGATTTGATCAAAGACTCGAGGAGAAGGTTAAACTGATCGAGAGATGACTAAAGATTGCTCAATCTAGATGTAAGAGTTACGCAGATTCTAAACGCAAGGAAGTAACCTATGAAATTGGAGACAGAGTATATCTCATGAGTATCACCCCGAGGGGAGTGAAACGTTTTGGAGTAAAGGGAAAGTTATCCCCAAGATTTGTAGGACTGCACTGTATTTTGGGACGGATGGGAGAAGTTGCCTACAAGCTGGAGTTACCTGAAGGATTGTCAGGAGTGCATGATGTGTTTCACGTGTCACAACTGAAGAAGTGCCACGCTGAGATGGCCGACATACCGTTAAAGGATACATTGCCCTTGGAGGTGATACAATTGGATAATAACCTGACTTATGAGGAGAAGCCAGTAAAAATTCTCGAGTTTGATAGCAGAGTCACTCGCAACAAGGTGATCAAGTTTTGCAAAGTTCAGTGGAGCCACCACACCGAGGAAGAAGCCACCGGGAGCGAGAAGAGGATATTCGCAAGGACCATCCGCACCTATTTTCTAGTTAACCCGAATCTCGAGGTAGATTCATCTTAAGGGTAGGTTTGTAACATCCCAAATTTTCAATTTGGCATGTTATACATAGGTCATTCTTGCATATCATATTTTATTTGCATTCTCGTTTGCCATCCTCGAAAATCCTAAGCAACTCAAGGACCCTAGGAGAGAGTTGGGATTTTTCAATTTTCGTATTTGAATTTTATCAAATAACGAAAGACGAGGATATTGGATTTTAATTATTTTCTCTCCGGAAAACTATTTCAAAACAAATAAATGAGGGGAGATAATATGACTTCTCCAAAATAATTGAAATAACGGAGGAAAAATGTTAAAATCATTTTTGGGATTTTATTTTGATTTTATTTGGAAGTTTATTTGCCCTAGAAAAATTTGCACGCTTTAAAAAATTGCATTTTAGGGGCCAAGAAAAGTTCCTCTAGTTCTAAATATCTTATTTAGACGGAGAAAACTTGTTTTGGAATTTTTAGATTTTTATTTATTTTTCTAGGAATTTTTCTTTTGGCGGAATGTTTTAAAAAACAAAAAACGAACGGACCACGCTCGACCGGGCCAAAGGCCCACCGAGCCAGCCGCCCACGAGCTGCCGCCGCCTCCCTCTCCACACGTGCGTGGCGCTGGACGCCGAGGGGAGTCCGAGCCGGACTCCACCCGGCGCCTTCCCAAGCCACCGCCCGCCCGCCCCTTTTAAATGCCGCCGCCACCACCCGCCACCACCACCCGCCTGGGAGCCCGAGGCCGCCCGAGCCAAGACGGAGCCTCGCCCGTCGCCCGCCGCCCCCTCCCGCGCCGCCTTCGTCGTCGCCGCCGCCTCGCCGACCCGCCCCTCGCGGACCAGCGAACGCCCTTCGCCGGACGCGCCTCGCCGGAGGTACCCGACCCCGCTGCCGGTTTATTTTGATTTTTTTAAGAAAACCCTTCGGTTTTTTAAAAAACCCTAGATCGTTTTTTATATAGATCAGTTTATTTTCGTCGGTTTATTTATTTAACGAACGTCCGTTCATCCGTTCGTTTTAACGTAACGCGTTCACTGTTTGTTCTGTTAACGAACGCTCGCTCGCTTAGCGATTCGTCGCTTTTCTTTTATCAGATTTATTCCGCGGTTATTCTGATCGCGATTTCTGATCCAATTTTCAAACCTGTTTATCTTTTCGCTCGTTTATCGGAATCAGGCGATTCAAGCGCCTGGAGTTTCGTATCGAAACCCTCTTTCCGAACTCAACCAAGTTTTTATATTTATAAAACTTGACTCTAGATCAGATTAGTAAATGGACCTTGTTTTCTCGCCGTTTGAGTTTTGTTGTTCCGTTTGGTTTGATTGTTTTTTTGTGAACCGGAGTTCTTAAGTTGAACTCTCCGGTCAACCTCTTTCAGTTGAAGTTTCGTTTGTGCATCTTTGCTTGTTTACTTATGTATGCGTTGTTTGCTTGCGATAGAATTCCCGGAGTGCGAAGCGTGTTACTACGAGTCTCTAGGATTCACGGATCGTCAGCAAGGCAAGTAACACTTGATCATATCTTTTCCTACCCAGTTTTTATGCATTAGTTTCAACCCTCAAACATTGCATGATTAGTATGTCATTAATTTGTGGGTTGGGAAGTAGATGATGAGGTAGGAACCTATTGCTCTGTTACTTTCAAACCCTTGGGAGTTACTTCTACGTTATGCTTATACTGCCATGCTATGCACATAGACGTGGTTTGGGTTTGAGAGATATTCATGACAGATGTGAGATTGTTAATTAATGGTTTACTATAAGGTGGCAACTTAAATACACATCTGGGTGGATTGAGGCACCTGGGGAACCCAAAGTGTTGTCTGCTTTCTTGGAAATCCTGGGTACCCGTGGTGATCTTCCTATGGACCGCCACCTGTGCTCAAAGGGAACTGAGATTATTCATGCTAGGAACTTCCATGTGCAGCCACAAGCTATTATGGGCTCTAGCATAGTTGAGTAAGTTACGTGAAGCTCTCAAGAGGTAGATCAGCAGGTAGTGGGTTTTATAGGTTTGGTATGATCTATCCGGAGTAGAGAGTTAATGTTTCGAAAGGCGTGTCTCGGTCATCCGTCTCTCAAACACCATGCAAAGCGAGAATCCAACGGAGGCGATCGAGTCTTGTGGGGAAAAGTGCGCAAACCTCTGCAGAGTGTACAAACTAATCATGGATAGCCGTGTCCCCGGTTATGGACGTTTCTGAGTATCTAGTACTTGAGTATTCACAAGTATACCATCACTCTTAACTAATTTTGCTGGGTTGTTAATTACCTTAATTGGGATCATCTGAGTTGGGGGCTACCTTCTCAATGATGTTTCAACCACCATGATAGTTAAATTAAATTTATTCCTTTGATGTAGGAAAAAATTGGCTTTTCGCAAAACTGTAACCATAGAGCTTTCCACCAGCCATATATGCATGTAGTATAGCTTATTCTTTCATTACTCTATGTGTTACATTGCCAGCATATTCCATGTGCTGACCTGTTCTCGGGCTGCAACGTATTATGTTGCAGACTTTTCAGACGAGGAGTAAGGATTGTAGGTCGTTGCCGTGCAGCTCAGTTATGCCGTTGGAGTTGATGGACTCACTTTATATTCCAAGCCTTCCGCTGTTATCGCATTAGATGGCCTTCAGCCATATTATTGTATTAAGTTCTCTTTTGAGGCATTCGATGTAATAAGTGTGTGATTGCTACTCTGTTATAAATCCTTCGAGTATTGTGTGTGTCAGCATTACCGATCCAGGGATGACACGGAAGCACAGAGACTTGACCATCTGAGGTCGGGTCGCTACAACCCCCCCCCCTCCTTCTCCTTCTTCCTTGGCCTTCTTCCTAGGTGGGAGAAGGGTTCTCCCTCTGGTCCTTGGTCTCCATGGCGTGGGAGGGGCGAGAGCCCCTCCGAGATTGGATCTGTGTCTCTATCTCTCTCTGTTTCTGCGTTTTGATTATGTCCTTTCACCGTTTCTTATATTCCCGGAGATCCATAACTCCGATTTGATTGAAATTTGAACATGATTTCTATCCGGATATTTGCTTTGTTGCGGCGAAAGAAGGGCTCCAACCACCTTACGGGGTGTCCACGAGGGTTAGGGGCGCGCCTGCCCCCCTGAGGCGCGCCCCCTGCCTCGTGGCCCCCTCGGGCATCGTCTCGCGTTGATTCTTCTTCCCAAAAATCATAAATATTCCAAAAAAATCTCCATCAATTTTTATCCCGTTTGGACTCCGTTTGATATGGGTTTTCTGCAAAACAAAAAACATGCAACAAACAGGAACTGGCATCAAGCCTTTGGATCAATATGTTAGTCCCAAAAATAGTATAAAAAGTTGCCAAAAGTATGTAAACGTTGTAGAATATTGGCATGGAACAATCAAAAATTATATATACGCCGGAGACATATCAACATCCCCAAGCTTAATTCCTTCTCGTCCTTGAGTAGGTAAATGATAAAAAAGATAATTTTTGATGTGGAATGCTACCTAGCATAATCTTGATCATGTAATCTAATCATGACATGAATATTAAGGCACGAGTGATTCAAAGCAATAGTCTATCATTTGACATTAAGACAATAATACTTCAGGCATACTAATAAAGTAATCATGTCTTTTCAAAACAACATGGCCAAAGAAAGTTATCCCTAGAAAATCATATAGTCTAGCTATGCTCCATCTTCACCACACAAAATATCCAAATCATGCACAACCCCGGTTT
The DNA here is from genome assembly GCA_021605145.1 of Aegilops bicornis. Classification (NCBI taxonomy): domain Eukaryota; kingdom Viridiplantae; phylum Streptophyta; class Magnoliopsida; order Poales; family Poaceae; genus Aegilops; species Aegilops bicornis. The sequence continues at coordinate 672,755,725 of CM038673.1, read as the reverse complement.
TAGCCAAGCAATTGTTTCATACTTTAGTATTCTCAAACTTTTTCAACTTTCACACAATACATGAGCGTGAGCCATGGATATAGCACTATAGGTGGAATAGAATATGATGTGGTTGTGTGGAGAAGACAAAAAGGAGAAAGTCTCACATTGACGCGGCTAATCAACGGGCTATGGAGATGCCCATCAATTGATGTCAATGTGAGGAGTAGGGGTTACCATGCAACGGATGCACTAAGAGCTATAAGTTTATGAAAGCTCAAAATGGGAACTAAGTGGGTGTGCATCCAACTTGCTTGCTCATGAAGACCTCGGGCATTTGAGGAAGCCCATCATCGGAATATACAAGCCAAGTTCTATAATGAAAATTCCCACTAGTATATTAAAGTGACAAAATAAGAGACTCTCTATCATAAAGATCATGGTGCTACTTTGAAGCACAAGTGTGGAAAAAGGATAGTAACATTGTCCCTTTTATTCTCTTATTCTTTTTTTTCTTTTTTTTTGGTGGGTTTCTTTGGCCCCCTTTTTTTATTTAGGCTTCTTTGGCCTCTCTTTTTTTCGGGACAATGCTCCAATAATGATGATCATCACACTTCTCTTTACTTACAACTCAATTTTACAACTCGATACTAGAACAAAGATATGACTCTATATGAATGCCTCCGGCGGTGTACCGGGATGTGCAATGATCTACCGTAGCAATGACATCAAAAAAGGACAAGCCATGAAAACATCATGCTAGCTATCTTACGATCATGCAAAGCAATATGACAATGAATGCTCAAGTCATGTATAAGATGATGATGAAAGTTGCATGGCAATATATCTCGGAATGGCTATGGAAATGCCATAATAGGTAGGTATGGTGGCTGTTTTTAGGAAGATATAAGGAGGCTTATGTGTGATAGAGCGTATCGTATCACGGGGTTTGGATGCACTGGCGAAGTTTGCACCAACTCTCCAGGTGAGAAAGGGCAATGCACGGCATCAAGAGGCTAGCAATGATAGAAGGGTGAGAGTGCGTATAATCCATGGACTCAACATTAGTCATAAAGAACTCACATACTTATTGCAAAAATTTATTAGCCATCAAAACAAAGTACTACATGCATGCTCCTAGGGGAAGGGTTGGTAGGAGTTAACCATCGCGTGATCCCGACCTCCACACAAAGGATGACAATCAAAAAATAAATCATGCTCCGACTTCGTTACATAACGGTTCACCATACATGCATGCTTCGGGAATCACAAACCTCAACAAAAGTATTTTTATTAATCCACAATTACTCACTGGCATGACTCTAATATCACCACCTTTATATCGCAAAACTATTGCAAGGAATCAAACATATCATATTCAGTGATCTACAAGTTTTATGTAGGATTTTATGACTAACCATTTGAATGACCAACTCCTGTCATCTCTATAAATAGATATAAGTGAAGCAAGAGAGTTTAATTGTTTCTACAAAATATATGCCAACACTCTAACAAATATAAGTGAAGCAAAAGAGCATTCTACAAATGGCGGTTTTCTATGTGAGGAGAAACAGGCAATCCAAACTTCAAATGATATAAGTGAAGCACATGAAGCATTCTATAAAGCCATACTCAAAAGATATAAGTGAAGTGCAATGAGCATTATATAAATCAACCATGAACTATCTCATACCAGAATGGTGCATAAAATAGAAGTGAAAACTAAATGCAGAAGACGCTCCAAGATTTGCACATATCGCATGAATGAAACGAATCCGGAAACATACTGACACTTGTTGAAGAAAGATGGGATGCCTTTCGGGGCATCCCCAAGCTTAGACGCTTGAGTCTCCTTGAATATTTACTTGGGGTGCCTTTGGCATCCCCAAGCTTGAGCTCTTGCCTCTCCTCCTTCTCCTTACATCAAGACCTTTTCGATCTTCGAATAGTTCATCCACACAAAACTCAACATAAAGTTCGGTAAGATCCGTTAGTATAATAAAGCAAATCACTACTCTAAGTACTGTCAAAAACCAATTCATATTTTGTTTTTGCATTTTAGCTACTGTAATATAACTTTTCCATGGCTTAATCCACTGATAGAAATCGATAGTTTCATCAAAACAAGCAAACTATGCATCAAAAACAGAATCTGTCGTAAACAGGACAGTCTGTAGTAATCTGAACATTCACCATACTTCTGGTACTCCAAAAATTCTGAAAAACAATAGTAAAAATAAACAATTTGTATAGAAAGACAGTGAAAAAAGTTTCAGAACCATTTGACATTCCAGTAAAAAATGAAAAATCGCGCACTATAGCCAAAGTTTCTGTCTTGCACCGCACAAACCAACAAGCAATGTAAACATCCTAAAGGAAAATCTTGGCACATTATTTTTGTAATACAATGGAATTGTACAAGGGGATAATTATTTTTATTGAAAAGTTTCTGTAATTAAGATTCACAAAGTTTCCGTGAGCATGAACAAAGTTCAAGGAGCTCTCCCACTTCAACAATGCTTGTCTCTCTCACTTTCACTTTCCTTTTTGAAAAGTTTTGGGTTCCCCTCTTTATTTTCTTGTTTTTAAACTTTATAAAAGCACTCAACAGAAATAAATGACTCTCTAAAACTTCCGGGTTGTCTCCCTGGCAGGCTTTCTTTAATACCATTAAGCTAGGCATATAGTGCTCAAGTAATGGATCCACCCGGATCCCAAGGTATATCAAAGCCAATTTTAATTAACAATGATTTGTGATTTAGTAGTGAGCACAAAGTAACATATATCAAGCAATGACGAAGTCTAACTCTCTTCCTATGCATCGGCATGTCATAAAAAACAATTCATGCACACATAGTAAAGGCCAATGCATAGTGTCGGTGTCAAAACCGGCGGATCTCGGGTAGGGGGTCCTGAACTGTGCGTCTAGGCGGATGGTAACAGGAGACAAGGGACACGATGTTTTTACCCAGGTTCGGGCCCTCTCGATGGAGGTAAAACCCTACTACTGCTTGATTAATATTGATGATATGGGTATTACAAGAGTAGATCTACCACGAGATCAGAAAGGCTAAACCCTAGAAGCTAGCCTATGGTATGATTGTTGTTCGTCCTACGGACTAAAACCCTTTGGTTTATATAGGCACCGAAGAGGGTTAGGGTTACACAGAGTCGGTTACAATGGTAGGAGATCTACATATCCGTATCGCCAAGCTTGCCTTCCACGCCAAGGAAAGTCCCATCCGGACACGGGACGAAATCTTCAATCTTGTATCTTCAAAGTCCAGGAGTCCGGCCAAAGGCTATAGTCTGGCTATCCGGACACCCCTAATCCAGACTCCTCAAGAGCTCCTGAACCAAAGCTTCAATGATGACGAGTCCGGCGCGCATATTGTCTTCGGCATTGCAAGGCGGGTTCCTCCTCTGAATATTTCATAGAAGATTTTGAACACAAGGATAGTGTCCGGCTCTGCAAAATAAGTTCCACATACCACCGTAGAGAGAATAGTATTTACACAAGTTCAATCTGGTGACGTATTCTGCAGCGTGACATCACACCGCGGCCAAGCCTTTATTCGAGTCGTTTTTACTGTCCCACCTCAACGCGTTTAGCGAGGCAGTTTCCTTGGCACGTCTTGTCAAAGCAAAGATCGTGTCCCCTTATTCCAGGATTCTCATTAATACGGATGTGGGTAACCCAGTCGTGCCCGTTGGCTCGCCTCCTCTATTGAAGGCGAGTCCCGAATGGTCACAGGGAGGGCTCCTTGTATTCAACCTCTTTATAAAGAGACCAAGGGCCCGCTCTTTTTTCTCAATCTCAATCGAATCCGCCCCTCGCTTCGAGTCCCAACACCCAAAGCTCCAGATTCAGGCGCTTCGGACCTCCGATGATGTCCGCTCCGACCTTCAAGGCTGGTGGATGCCTTCCTCCGCCACGGAAGAAGACGCCCTAAAGCTAAGAGATGCCAGTATCTAATGGCGAAATCAAGATAGACTGCCTGCCCAAGGGCAGGTTATTCCCTCTCCCAAGCCCGGTGAAAGCATGGTGTTCGCGTCTCACTTCCTTCGGGGGCTAGGTTTCCTGACGGACCCCTTCGTGAGGGGGCTCATGTTTTATTACGGGCTGGAATTTCACGACTTGGATCCGGAGTCCATCCTCCACATCTCATCGTTCATCGTCATATGCGAAGCCTTCCTCCGCATTACCCCTCACTTCGGATTGTGGCTCAAGACCTTCAAGGTGGAGCCAAGATGATCAAGGGGCAACAAAAGAGTGAGAGGGGCTGTTATAAGAAAGAATGTCGACGCTTTATGGCCCGAGGGCTCTTTTCAAGAGGAGCTCAGTCTACGGCAACAAGAGTGGTTTTATATCACAGCCCTGTGGGCACCAAATGGGTGGCGCCACCTGCCTTTCGGCCAGTCCTCCACCGCTGGCTGGGCGTCATGGGTCAATAAAGGGCTTGACTGGGGGCCGTCCAAGGACGTGCCCTTGTTGCAGGGCCGTATTCGAGACCTCCTAGAGAGAGAGAGAGAGAGATCAATCTGGTCGTAGTAGCGCAGGTCATGCTGATTTGTCGCATCCTGCCCTGCAAACCTCGCCCCCTCCACCTGTGGGAGTTCAATCTAGAGGGACCACGAGCTCTCCAACATTTTATGGGCGCAACGCCCGTGGAGATGTACAAACTATTCTTCGGATCACAAGCAATGTGTCCGGACTTGACCGAGGACGCATGTCTGAGCTGCAATCGCCTAGATGCTCAAGTAAGTAGTCCCGTACCCAGACACGCTATCCGTATATTTATCATAAACTTGCCCTTAAAAGAGTTGTCCCTTAAACAGGAGTGGATAGCGAAAGCAAAATTGATCAGGTGTCCGGCCCCCCTCCCTGAGACCACGCCGGATCCCGTGTTAACCAAGATGCTGGAGGCTGCGCCTTTAAAAGAAGGCGAAGGGGGGAACAAGGAAGCTACTGCCTCCGTGAAGGAGGTTATCAAGCAAGGAGGGATCAAGAATCCCTCCATCCAAGGGGAGAAGAGGACCGCCTCTGAAGATCCGGAGGCCAAGGCCTCAAAGCACGGGAAGAAATCTTCGCCAGAGGGTCCTGCGCCGGAAGATGCCCCGGCCGCTTTATTTCCCCAAGGAGATCAGCCCTCTGGCGAGCCGTAAGTAGAGAGGGGAGTTTTTTCTAAAATAAGAGACATCCCTGTTTTATCACTGAAGATGACCGGAATTTTACCTTGTAGTTCGGATCTCAGCCCTTCTCAGCAGAGCTCGTCTTCGGGGGATCTTCGTCCGGAGATGATGGAGAGCGGAACGCCTCCCCCTGCTGTACTGCCTAGCGAGGCGGACGATCCTGAGGTGTCGTCGCGAAGGGTGTCTCCAAATACGGCAGGGGTGGAGGGCGGTCGTAGGGCCCCCCCAGAGCCCTCCGTGTCCGGCCTTCGAAAAAAGCCATCAGACGAGTCCGGCACCTCCTGGTGCACGGTCGGAGGAGTTGAAGGGTCTGCTCGGGTGAGTGTCTATCTCAGAGGATCACCGTGCATTGATGGGTACGGTGATTGAAAAATTTCGTCCGCAGAAAGCGGGTTGTATGAGGCCGCCAGAAGTTTACTAACAGGTTTTGAGGTACGTGCAATGATGTACCTTTTGACGGTTCCGCATATATAAGATGCGCCCTGTGTAGATAGTAGCCCCTGAGACTCGGTGCGTTTGTCAGAAATGACAGCGTGCCGAGGATCATAATCCCAGGTTATAATATGTCACCCTTCCTATGTAGGTGGCGGAGCGTCCGGTGGCTAGCCGGACTGACGAATTTGCCGAATTAAAGCGGCAACTTGACGTGGCGGATGCTGACATTGCGCTTGTCAATAAGCGGCTTGACGAGTCACAAGGTATGCGGTTTCTCCGCGGACACCTGGTAAGGGAGCTTGATGCCCGTGCCTTACAACATGTATGCTTGATGCAGATGGTGCCGCTGCCATGGAGAACCTTCGGGCGGAGCTTGCCCGAGCCAAGGAGCAGGCCAGAAAAAGTGATGCTGCTGCCTTAAAGGCGGCCGAAGAGCTAAAATCCGAACAGGCTGCTCACTGCCTAAGCAAGAAGGAAATGGCCGAGATGGCCATGAAGTTGAAGAATGCTAACGACCGCTGTGAGCTTCTTGAAAAAGAAGGTCGGGCGGATGTCCCGCCCAATATGCGACCCTATCCAAAAGGAACTCGACGGTCCCACCAAGGATAGACCCGCATATTGAAACGCTTTTGCAAGGTGGATATCATTACATCAACATCACATAATAGATGGGGATACATACATAAGGCACAAATGCCACAAGAATACCTCAACATCATATACAAGAGATCAACATCCGACTACATGATGAATCATAAATGTAAACTCAAACAATATCCACCACTGCTAGCCCAGGCTGCCGACTGGAACCTATCCCCGATCAAGAAGAAGCGTAAGAAGAACTCCAATACAAGCAAACATCGCTCTCGCGTCAAGATCATCGCAAAACCTGTACACCTGCAACTGTTGGTGTAGTAATCTGTGAGCCATGAGGACTCAGCAATCCCATTACCATGGGTATCAAGACTAGCAAAGCTTAAATGGGAAAGGAAGGGGTAAAGTGGTGAGGTTGCAGCAGCGACTAAGCATGTATGGTGGCTAACATACGCAAATGAGAGCGAGAAGAGAAACAAAGGAACGGTCGTCAACTAGTAATGATCAAGAAGTGATCCTGAACTCCTACTTACGCCAGACATAACTCAAGAAACCGTGTTCTCCTCTCGATCAATCCCGAAAAGAGACACTCACGGTTACGCACACGGTTGGTGTATTTTAGAAGAGTTTGCTTCAAGTTTACTACAACCGGATATTAACAAATTCCCATCTGCCACATAACCGCGGGCACGGCTTTCGAAAGTTCAAACCCTGCAGGGGTGTCCCAACTTAGCCCATGATAAGCTCTCGCGATCAACGAAGGATATTCCTTCTCCCCGAGAAGACCCGATCAGTCTCGGAATCCGGCTACAAGACATTTCGACAAAGAATAAAACAAGACCAGCAAAGCCGCCCGATGCGCCGACAATCCCGATAGGAGCTGCACATATCTCGCTCGTGGTAACACCGGATAAGCGAAGCGACTGAGAACCGACGTAACCCAAGTTGCCAAGGGATGGTCCCAAGACGGTGCTCTAGTTTGGACCAACACTTAGACAAGCATTGGCCCGGGGGGCTGAATAAAGATGACCCCTGGGTTAATTACTCCCAAGGGAAATGTAGGTGGTGGTGAGGCAAATGGAAAACCAATGTTGGGCCTTGCTGGAGGAGTCTTATTCAAAGCGAACTGTCAAGGGGGTCCCATAAATCACCCGACCGCGTTAGGGACGCAAAATCCGGGAACATAATACCGATATGACGGAAACTAGGGCGGCAAGAGTGGAACAAAAGACCAGGCATAAGGCCGAGCCTTCCACCCTTTACCAAGTATATAGATGCATTAATTAAATAAGATATATTGTGATATCCCAACAAGTAAACATGTTTCGGCAAGGAACAACATCTCCATGTTCCAACAAGGAACAAACTTCATCTTCACCTGCAACTAGCAACGCTATAAGAGGGGCTGAGCAAAGCGGTAACATAGCCAAACAACGGTTCGCTAGGAGGTGCGAAAGGTTAGAGGTCGACATGGCAATTTGGGATGGCTTGATAAACAGGTAATAGGTAGCGCAGCAAAGCGATAGAACGAAGCAACTAGCATAGCAATGATAGTAGTGAGATCCAGGGTAGCGGTCATCTTGCCTGAAATCCCGCAAGGAAGAAGAACGAGTTCATGAAGAAGACGAACGGATGAAGCCAACCAAGCGTGACGAACGAATCCTCACGATCGCAACGAAACAGGAACTAACAAGAAGAAGCACACAACATAGTAAACACACCACACATGAACAAGACATGATGCACAACCAAATATGATGCATGACAACACTACATGAAGCTACTCATGGCAAAAGATGATGCAAACAAGATCAACACATCAAAACAAGTTTAAATGAGGCCGGGAACAACATATAACAATTCCGGTAAGTCCTCATATGCAAATTTCGAAATTGGTCCAGATCTGAATAAACCTTATGTTCAAGTGGTTAAACAGCAAGTTAATATGCACCATGATGATCTACACTAAATTTTTGTCAAGTTACATATAAAGTTCATTTAATTCGGAGCTACTGCCTAGAAGATATGAGCAAAACAAGTTAAACATGGCATTGATGCAAAATGCATATAAACATCAAGCAAACACCTCAAAACAAGGATGCAACATGATAATATGAAACTACATGCAAAATCAAGCAAGTTTCATATAGAGCACACTCAAAACGGAGCAACGGTTCAACACATACACTATACAAGTCATAGCAACAGTGTCCAAAACAGCAAGTAGGCATATTGCAAGTATCAAAACAACAAGCTACAGCATCTCAACGTAATAACAAAAGGAATGGGCATGATGTACAGGTAAAGCATGACAAAACATGAACACTGAGCTAACTCCAGAAATCACTAGAACATGCTCAAAATGACATGGCAAGATTGCAAATAATAACAGTTTCAGACTTTAGCAGAAATAACATCAGGTTGTAATGTTTAGAGCTATCAAACAACATGCTAAAGAACTTATCATGGGAAACAAAGGTACGGAATGAATCTACTAATTGCATAGAACAAAAGTCCCTTACTGATCATGAGCCAAAAAGGATCAGAAGATATGATGGCACACATGTAAACATGGCAAGTTATATTACAGATTCCTACATGGCAGTAACAACAATAAGTAGGCATGTTGGTGAGCTTGAACCACTCACCACAGAGCAATAAATGGCATGGCAAGGCAACTCACAGTAAGAAGACATAGCATAGAAGCTATACATGGCAAGTACAACATCATAGCATATACGGATCAACTACAACAACCTTGGCAAAATTGAATAACATGTAAACCACCTGCCAGGAAACATTTTATAGCAAAAGTAGAGCTCGATTGACTCAAGCTATGGCACTCCATACTTGCAAAAAAGGGCATGGATGGATAGAGCATAACCATATGTTCAAAACATCCTTACTGAAGTATCTCAAAATAAGCATGGATCTCTCGGTAGCATCAAGTTAACATGGCAACAAAATATAACAGAATCTGCCAGGAAAACAGCAACAGCAGGTACCCTCCTTAACAGCTTGATGCACTCACTACACAACTCACAAAAATACATGGCAAGCACACCTGGAAAGATGGCATGGCATATTACAAAACACATGTAGGACTCAAGTCCATAGGGTGCACACATCAATCATGGAAAAAATGACAAAAGTGCATGTTCCGATAAGAATCTGAAACTAACATCACATAGCACTCTTGCAACGAAGATTCAGGCATCAAGATGAGCTCAAATGAAAATGATGCAATCAGATGAAATGGTGTACTCGTCGAGGCGAACAATTTGACATATTACACGCACAAAACGGAGCTACGGATGCAGAGTTATGACGCGATGAAAATGCGTAAAAATTACTGGAAACTACGGGGACTTGGCCGAAAACGGAGGGGGGGGAGTCAACCTTGCGGCATGCGAACCGAGGTTCACCGGATCCTCGCCGGAGTTGGGGAAACGGGCGCCGGAGCTGCGGGAGAGGTCGGGGCGAGGCGGGGCGGCGGATCCGGCGCGACGGCCGGGCGGCGAACGGACGCGGGCGGCGAGGGGTCGAGGCCCGGGCGAGGGAAAGCGAGGTCGGGCCGGCAGAAGCGCTGCCGGGCGGCGGCGCTGGAGGCGCGGCGGCGGCCCCAATGCAGCCAAGCTGCTGGCCGACGGCGGAGGAGAGCTCGCGGCGGTGGCGGAAGTGACGGCGAGGCGGCCGGGCGGACGGCGGCAAGATGCCGGGCGGGCGGAGGAGGCCACGGCCGGAACGAAGCGAGCGACTGCCAGGGGAGCGGGCCAGCGGCGGCGGCGGCGCTGCTGGCTCGCGCTGGGGTTCGATCCGGTTTCAAGGGCCGCGCGGTGGAGGGAGGAGGGAGGGTGAGGTGGCGGCCGATGATTGGAGGAGGGAGACGGCGGTGCTGACGTGTCGCCCCGGGATTGGTCCGGGCGACGTGGCTGCGGCGGCGGACATGTCCGGCCGTAGGCGGACGCGTCCGGCGGCGCGGGGAGAGGCTAGGCTAGGGTTTGGACTGTGATTTTTCGGTGAGAGCACATATTTATAGGTAGAGGGAGCTAGGAGACTCCAAATGAGGTGCAGTTTGCAGCCACGCGATTGTGATCGAACGACCGAGAGCATGGAGGGGAGTTAGGTGGGTTTTGGGCCACTTTGAAAGGGTGTTCGGCTGCAAGATAAAAGAGGCCTTTGCGGTTACCCGGTTAACCGTTGGAGTACCAAACGACCTCCAAATGGTACGAAACTTGACAGGCGGTCTACCGGTGCTATACCAAGGCCGCTTGGCAAACCTCGATCCATTCCGAGACCGTTTAACACCCGCACACGAAAAGAGGCAAAAGAGGGCGCCGGGGAACATAGGAGTGCCGGATTGCAAAACGGACAACGGGGAAAATGCTCGGATGCATGAGACGAACATGGATGCAAAAAGAAATGCACATGATGACATGATATGAAATGTAGATGATGACATGGCAAAGTGCAACACGCAAGCACATGACATGGCAACACCGACGAATAACTGGCAGACAGCTGGCGCATCGAATCCGGGGCGTTACAACACTCCTCCACTAACAAGAGATCTCGTCCCGAGATCTTAGGACCGAGACGGAAGAGAAAAAGGAAGAGGCGAAACAAGAACTCAAGATAAGAAGCAAAGAATCGAGAGCACTCGAGAAGAAGAGAGGAACGACGAGAATGACGAGAATCGAAAGCTCACGGAATCAGATAGACTCTGAAGGCAATCGTTCTAACCGGAGTGGTTAGAATGAGAAAAGAAATGAATAAGACTGAAAGGATTTAGGCAGCACTCGGACTGAACAAGTAGGAATAGAACACGAGCTTCAGAGGATGGAATGATACTTGATGAAGACATGACACAAAACCTCCGGAAAGAATTGAAATAATAGAATGGAAAGAATTTAGAAGGAATGATTGAACGAAGTTGTTGAGAAAATCAACAACGAAAGAATAAGCTTGTTGTGGACTTATGGAAAACATCTCAAAATTATGAGCTGATCGCCGACCACAAGTGGAAAAGATTAAATAGCTGAGAATGACGAAAATGCAAAACTTCATTTCAGAAGAAAATGAAGAATTATTTGCTCTTCAAGACGCGAGAAGAAAAGATACTTGACTCCACCGACAAGAATCTTGATGAACACTTGAAGAATGAATTAAATCATGAAGAACCACCGTGAAGAACTCCGGTAACAAAAGGATGATGAGATAGAATGAAGGAAGAAAGAATAAGATGAGCGTTGCGATGATTTAGATGGAGGTTCTGACGAGATGGCCGAGGAAATTTGAACTCCGGAAAAGAAAAGATGAAAAACACTTGGAACTAGAATTTATTCATCAAGAGCAAACTCTGAAGAAAAAGATTAACCACTTGGATGAAATAAGAATAAGATTTATTGTATGCTTATCCTTCATCAAATTAAATTGATGACAAGCAATGGATTTTGCATATTACTTATTCTTCTTGAAAAGGAATTGAGAAGTGACATATCGCAAACTTGAGAAGGACTTCATGAACCACCGGTAGGATTGAAAGAACGAATGAATTAAAATGATAATCAAGGAAAAGAATCTTGAACGAACCACCGTAAGAATTCTGAAATGACTGACGAAAGAGTATGAATCACCTGTAAGAATTAGAAGAACCAAAAAGCTAGAGGGGATTTAGATGCAAAAGAACGGGAAGAACTCGAACTGATTAAAGAGCACTTGAGCGCGGCACCGGGATACTTAGAGAATGATAACTGGAATGCGAGGAAGAAGAATTCTTCTGGAACGATGGCCTCCGGATGATTGAGACGGAAAGTAACTCCTGAAATACTCCGGATGGATGAAAAGAATTGCGCGACTGGAAACAATTGGATAGGATAGCATCGAGCTAGCACCGTGAATCTTCGAGAGAACGGACAAGATTTAGAGAAAAAATCTTCGATGGTCTTCAAATGACGATGATAAACATCACCAAAATTAATGAGATACTCCGGAAGAATGAAAAGCGAAGAGGTTGAGCCAATAATGAAAAGAATTTGAAATCGATCTTGGAAAAAGGCAAGTGACTGATGAAATTCATTCTTACGTCACACTTGAAAAGAATTTGGGAATAACTCCGGGGAAATAGAAGAGTCAGGTAATATCCTGGGAAAAGACCTGTGGGTTAGGGCCCACTAAAAGACAACACCGTTGAAAAAGGATTCTTGAACAGATAGATGATGCACCGGAACAATTGAAAGATTTGAATGAGGTGACAACCTCGAGTTAATTCAAACATAGACGAATCTCCTGATATGTCTTCCGAACTCTGGAATGATAAACTGGCGAGAGGCGAATGAGCAAAGGGAAATATTTGAGCTGAGGGAAAGAATATCATCAATGCCGAAAATTGGAATTGAATCCACCGGAAAAAGAAAAGAGATGAAGAATGTCGGACGAGACGAGAAATTCACCGGTTGAAACAATTGACGAAAGACTGAAGAGACTCCACACGAATGAAATTGATGGTCGAAAAAGACTCAGGCTCCGGGAAGAAAAGGGGTGGGAGGACGGGAAAACAAAGGCAACTTGGAACGGGGAACAGACGAATATCTTGAAGAGAAAACACCGGTTGAGAACAATGAGGACGGGAAGCAAAGACTTCGCACGTGTAGGATCGATACTCGATTACGGACTCCGGTTCCAAGGAGAAAAAGGGTGGGCGGGTGGGAAAATAAGACAACTGAGGATTGAACTTGCAAAACAAAGAGGGTCGAATCGCCATGACGAGAAATGCACCGGATGAAAAGAGCTGAGGAACAACGATCGACAAACCAACTGCGTGATCCTAAAGAAAAATTTGAAGGGGAAGAGGAGTAGTTCAAAACACCTACGTCAAGATTCCTGACCAGAGCGACGAAGGGACTGAGTAGTAAAAAGAATTCCTACTCTCCGATATAACTAGACTCCGAAAACAGTTTTCTTCTAGACTCAACAACGGCCAAACTACACGATCAAACAAGGGGGCTCCTAAGGTCGGTCGAGGCTCTGATACCAACTTGTCCCGCCCAATATGCGACCCTATCCAAAAGGAACTCAACGGTCCCACCAAGGATAGACCCGCATATTGAAACGCTTTTGCAAGGTGGATATCATTACATCAACATCACATAATAGATGGGGATACATACATAAGGCACAAATGCCACAAGAATACCTCAACATCATATACAAGAGATCAACATCCGACTACAGATGAATCATAAACAGAAACTCAAACAATATCCACTTCGCTAGCCAGGCTGCCGACCTGGAACCTATCCCCTGATCGAAGAAGAAGCAGAAGAAGAACTCCAATACAAGCAAACATCGCTCTCGCGTCAAGATCATCGCAAAACCTGTACCTGCAACTGTTGGTGTAGTAATCTGTGAGCCATGAGGACTCAGCAATCCCATTACCATGGGTATCAAGACTAGCAAAGCTTAAATGGGAAAGGAAGGGGTAAAGTGGTGAGGTTGCAGCAGCGACTAAGCATGTATGGTGGCTAACATACGCATAAATGAGAGCGAGAAGAGAAACAAAGGAACGGTCGTCAACTAGTAATGATCAAGAAGTGATCCTGAACTCCTACTTACGCCAGACATAACTCAAGAAACCGTGTTCTCCTCTCGATCAACCCGAAAAGAGACACTCACGGTTACGCATTACGGTTGGTGTATTTTAGAAGAGTTTGCTTCAAGTTTACTACAACCGGATATTAACAAATTCCCATCTGCCACATAACATGGGCACGGCTTTCGAAAGTTCAAACCCTGCAGGGGTGTCCCAACTTAGCCCATGATAAGCTCTCGTGATCAACGAAGGATATTCCTTCTCCCCGGGAAGACCCGATCAGTCTCGGAATCCCGGCTACAAGACATTTCGACAGTAATAAAACAAGACCAGCAAAGCCGCCCGATGCGCCGACAATCCCGATAGGAGCTGCACATATCTCGTTCTCAGGGTAACACCGGATAAGCGAAGCGTACAGGAACCGACGTAACCCAAGTTTCCAAGGGATGGTCCCAAGACGGTGCTTCTAGTTTGGACCAACACTTAGACAAGCATTGGCCCGGGGCTGAATAAAGATGACCCTTGGGTTAATTACTCCCAAGGGAAATGTAGGTGGTGGTGAGGCAAATGGAAAACCAATGTTGGGCCTTCTTTGGAGGAGTCTTATTCAAAGCGAACTGTCAAGGGGGTCCCATAAATCACCCGACCGCGTTAGGGACGCAAAATCCGGGAACATAATACCGATATGACGGAAACTAGGGCGGCAAGAGTGGAACAAAACACCAGGCATAAGGCCGAGCCTTCCACCCTTTACCAAGTATATAGATGCATTAATTAAATAAGATATATTGTTATATCCCAACAAGTAAACATGTTCCAGCAAGGAACAACATCTCCATGTTCCAACAAGGAACAAACTTCATCTTCACCTGCAACTAGCAACGCTATAAGAGGGGCTGAGCAAAGCGGTAACATAGCCAAACAACGGTTTGCTAGGAGGGGTGCGAAAGGTTAGAGGCTGACATGGCAATTTGGGATGGCTTGATAAACAGGTAATAGGTAGCGCAGCAAAGCGATAGAACGAAGCAACTAGCATAGCAATGATAGTAGTGAGATCCAGGGTAGCGGTCATCTTGCCTGAAATCCCGCAAGGAAGAAGAACGAGTTCATGAAGAAGACGAACGGATGAAGCCGAACCAAGCGTAGACGAACGAATCCTCACGATCGCAACGAAACCGGAACTAACAAGAAGCACACAACATAGTAAACACACCACACATGAACAAGACATGATGCACAACCAAATATGATGCATGACAACACTACATGAAGCTACTCATGGCAAGAGATGATGCAAACAAGAGCAACACATCAAAACAAGTTTAAATGAGGCCCGGAACAACATATAACAATTCCGGTAAGTCCTCATATGCAAATTTCGAAATTGGTCCAGATCTGAATAAACCTTATGTTCAAGTGGTTAAACAGCAAGTTAAGATGCACCATGATGATCTACACGAAATTCTAGTCAAGTTACATATAAAGTTCATTTAATTCGGAGCTACGGCCTAGAAGATATATGAGCAAAACAAGTTAAACATGGCATTGATGCAAAATGCATATAAACATCAAGCAAACACCTCAAAACAAGGATTCAACATGATAATATGAAACTACATGCAAAATCAAGCAAGTTTCATATAGAGCACACTCAAAACGGAGGAACGGTTCAACACATACACTCTATACAAGTCATAGCAACAAACTGTCCAAAACAGCAAGTAGGCATATTGCAAGTATCAAAACAACAAGCTACAGCATCCCAACGTAATAAAAAAAGGCATGGGCGTGATTTACAGGTAAAGTATGACAAAACATGAACACTAAGCTAACTCCATAAATCACTAGAACATGCTCAAAACGACATGGCAAGATTGCAAATAATAACAGTTTCAGACTTTAGCAGAAATAACATCAGGTTGCAATGTTTAGAGCTATCAAACAACATGCTAAAGGAACTTATCATGGGAAACAAAGGCACGGAATGAATCTACTAATTGCATAGAACAAAAGTTCCTTAATGTTCATGAGCAAAAAAGGATCAGAAGATATGATGGCACACATGTAAACATGGCAAGTTATATTACAGATTCCTACATGGCAGGAACAACAATAAGTAGGCATGTTGGTGAGCTTGAACCACTCACCACAGAGCAATAAATGGCATGGCAAGGCAAGTCACAGTACGAAGACATAGCATAGAAGCTATACATGGCAAGGACAACATCATAGCATATACGGATCAACTACAACAACCTTGGCAAAATTGAATAACATGTAAACAACCTGCCAGGAAACATTTTATATCAAAAGTAGAGCTCGATTGACTCAATCTATGGCACTCCATAATTGCAAACATGGGCATGGATGGGTAGATCATAACCATATGTTCAAAACATCCTTACTGAAGTATCTCAAAATAAGCATGGATCTCTCGGTAGCATCAAGTTAACATGGCAACAAAATATAACATAATCTGCCAGGAAAACAGCAACAGCAAGTACCCTACTTAACAAGCTTGATGCACTCACTACAAAACTCACAAAAATACATGGCAATCACCCCTGGAAAGATGGCTTGGAATATTACAAAACACATGTAGTACTCAAGTCCATAGGGTGCACACATCAATCATGGAAAAAATGACAAAAGTGCATGTTCTGATAAGAATCTGAAACTAACATCACATAGCACTCTTGCAACAACGATTCAGGCATCAAGATGAGCTCAAATGAAAATGATTCAATCAGATAAAATGATGTACTCGTCGAGCCGAACAATTTGACATATTACACGCACAAAACGGAGCTACGGATGCAGAGTTATGACGCGATGAAAATGCGTAAAAATTACTGGAAACTACGGGGACTTGGCCGAAAACGGAGGGGGAGTCAACCTTGCGGCATGCGAACCGAGGTTCACCGGATCTCGCCGGAGTTGGGGAAACGGCGCCGGAGCTGCGGAGAGGTCGGGCGAGGCGGGGATCCGGGCGCGACCATGCCGGGCGGGCGAACTGGACGCGGCGCCGGCGAGGGGTCGAGGCCCGCGGCGTAGGGAGGCGTAGGTCGGTTGGCAGAAGGCCGCCGGGCGGGCGGCGCTGGGCGGCGATCATGCCAGCGCTGGAGGCGGCGGGCGGCCCTCGCTGCAGCCAAGCGCTGGCCGGACGGCGGAGGAGAGCCCGCATGGCGTGGCGGGTGCGGACGGCGAGGCGGCCGGGCGGACGGGCGGCGCATGCCGGCTGGGCGGGGCGGAGGCGCGCCACGCCGGAACGAGCGGAGCGACTGCCTGGGGAGCGGGCCAGCGGCGGCGGGCGCGCTGGCTCATGGGGTTCGATCCGGTTTCAAGGGGCGGTGGAGGGAGGAGGGAGGGTGAGGTGGCGGCCGATGATTGGAGGAGGGAGACGGCGGCGCTGACGTGTCGCCCTGGGATTGGTCCGGACGTGGCTGCGACGGCGGACATGTCCGGCCGTCGGCGGACGTGTCCGGCGGCGCGGGGAGAGGCTAGGCTAGGGTTTGGACTGCGATTTTTCGGGGAGAGCACATATTTATAGGTAGAGGGAGCTAGGAGACTCCAAATGAGGTGCGGTTTTCGGTCACGTGATCGTGATCAAACGACCGAGAGCATGGAGGGGAGTTAGGTGGGTTTTGGGCCACTTTGAAAGGGTGTTGGGCTGCAAGATAAAAGAGGCATTTGCGGTTACCCGGTTAACCGTTGGAGTACCAAACGACCTCCAAATGGCACGAAACTTGACAGGCGGTCTACCGGTGCTATACCAAGGCCGCTTGGCAAACCTCGGTCCATTCCGAGACAGTTTAACACCCGCACACGAAAAGAGGCAAAAGAGGGCGCCGGGGAACATAGGAGTGTCGGATTGCAAAACGGACAACGGGGAAAATGCTCGGATGCATGAGACGAACACGTATGCAAAAAGAAATGCATATGATGACATGATATGAAATGTAGATGATGACATGGCAAAGTGCAACATGCAAGCACATGACATTGCAACACCGACGAATAACTGGCAGACAGCTGGCGCATCGAATCCGGGGCGTTACAGCGGAGCAAGAGGACCTGAAGAAGGCCACCACCGAGGCCAAGGTGCTCGCTCTGTGATGAGAGCTATGAAGGAGGAGCTACGTCAGGCCGGAGATATCGCGGCTGGAAAGCCTTTTCTGCTGCGGAGGAAGTTCACGGATCCTAAATATGCTCAGTTGGACCGACTGTGGAGTAGTGAGGATGCTTATCAGGACTTGTTGGCGAGTGCAGCGTGAATGGCGCCGAACACTTCGGAGATCAAAAGGATCACGAGATGGAAGAGCTTTTTTGGTCGCAGTTCTGTAGTCCAGAGTGTCCACTTCCATTAACCGATCGTTTGGCCGAATGGGCGAAGCTGAATAGGTTGTCCGGACTTGCCATGAAGAATGTCGTGACTCATTTGTGGCCGAAAAGGCCCGAGCTGAAGAGTTATTTTGGCTTGGTGCAGCAGTTCCTTGGTGCGGTGCCGCATATCAAAGCAATGAGGCGGTCAGCATGCATAGAGGGTGCACGGATGGCTCTTGCCCGTGTCAAGACATACTGGGCGGAGATGAAGGCCACCGATGTTGCATCCCAAGATTCGGACGGAAGCCGAGTACCTGCCGAGCACTATTTTCTGGAAGTTCTTCAGGGCGCTCGTTTAATAGAAACGCAGTGCTCGAAGGATATTATGTTCGAATAACATGTATTACTGTGAAACAATGTTTTGATGGAATATAAAAGCTTTTTTATACTTGTGCTTTCAAGAATTAAAAATACCTCCTGTGCGGCCGTTAATGTATATGTGTATATAACCTGAAAGATGGCAGTCTTTGGCTTCATTTCCCCACGCATATAATGCGGGGTGTTTGCAGAAAGCGCATTTTCACACTTGATCCAACGTCTTCGTCCTACAAAGGAGGTGATATAGCAAACTAGGCAACCGGACTATAATGCTTTATCACTTTCACTTAGCCATAGGAGTTCGACACTGGGGCTACTATATAGCCCCTAGGGGCACCGCGCTCACCCGAATTCGGGGCGCGTATGTGCCTGGCCGGGAAACGTCCCTTCGTCAATGCGAAGGAATTCTAAAGATTCCAACGAACATCGAGTGGTTGACCAGTCTCACGCTATATCATGACAGTCAGTTTTCGGCTTTCTCTACTGAGGTGCTCGCCTGGCCGAACCGGGGCACAATCGCAGTAGTTCTCCTGGTGCCGCATTAGCCGATAGAGCGGAACGTAAGGCAGCAAAACACGTGAGCCAGCAAACCCAACATTTGACCAAAGACATGATTCGGAGCTGATGCATATAAGGCCTAACTCGAGACGCCGAACACTCCCTAAGGTATTCGGTCTTTAGGAAAACGGGTCGAAAAATCGCCCTTGGTAATAAGCCCCTGGTGTCCAGGTACGCGCGAAATTCTGACGTGGCCCATGCCAAAACGCCAGCCTCCCCCTCGGTTATAGCAAGAAACCGGGGGATGTGTATCAACAAGAGACAGTGAAAAAGGTTTACGCAGGTCTTAATCTGAAAAGAATCCTTGCGACGGGTCCCTCACTGCACGTCATACTGCGGTTCCGCGCAGTGCCGTATCCTGGACGGGTGTAGCACGATGTTCATCTATAAAAGAGAGGAACTTAGTTGAAAAAGGTCGTGCGAAAATGTACGTTATATTAAATAAACGAAGTACAATTCAAAAAATGAATAAAATTGAGCTTTATGGTCTCTTGTTGCGGAGCCCCTTGTACGGGGGTATTTGTCTAGTAAGCTCTTGTATGTTTACGCCGGACTCGTCCAGCCGTGTCTGGGGTCTGGACGACCTGTCTAAGTGCTTTTATTGATGAAGTCGGTTTATTGTGTGGCTGTCAAGGCAACCGCACGATTTTCCGGACTCGAGGAACCCTCGATGTTTCCTTTTAACGAGATGATGCCGCGTGGACCGGGCATTTTAAGTGTAAGAGATGCATAATGCGGTATTGCGTTAAAGCGGGCGAAAGCTTCGCGTCCCAATAGTGCTTGATAGCTACTTGTAAATGGGGCGAGGTGGAAGGTTAACTTTTGTGGCGGAAGTTGTCGGGTGAGCGAACACAACTTCTAGCAAGAGAGAGCCCGCATAATGGGCATATGGGCCTGGCATTACCCCTTGAAAGGAAGTGTTGCTATGGCGAAATTTGGCTGGGTCTATCCCCATGTTGCGGATTGTGTCCTCGATATAGCAGATTTAGATCATCGCCGCCGTCCATTAGGACTTGTGAAAATTGGAGTCCGCCAATTATCGGATCTAATATCAAGGCAGTCCAACCTGCATTCCGTATACTTCTAGAGTAATCCCGATGGTCAAAGGTGATTGGTTTTAACAACCAGTGGCGGGACTCCTCCGGAATAGGTCGTATGGCGCGTACCTCTATGGGCGCCGCTCTATTTTTTCCTTTTGTCACGTGAAGTGAGTTCACTGTTTTGATTTCTTGTGGGAAATTCTTTTGTTTTCCGGTGCTCTGCTTTTGGGGTTCGCCATCGTCCTCGCTTGGTGTGTCGAGCCCCTTGTGTTCGGCGTTGAGTTTGACGGACTGCTTGAAGACCCAACAATCTCTTTGGGTATTGTTTGCAGGCTTCCCGGGAGTACTGTGGATTTGGCATATCTTGTCCAAGATTTTGTTTAAGTTAGATAGCTCGTCCCTGTTATCCTTAAGGGGAAGCTTTTTATGATTCTGCCGAGAGCTTTTGAATCCGGCGTTGACTGTCGTGCTCTTCGGGTTGTTTCCCTTGGTCCGACGCTGGTCCTTGCTGCGTCGTGGTTTCCCATTTCCATCCCTGACTTCGGATGTACTTGGGTCGTTGGTGCTGCATCTTGCTAGCCAGCTATCCTCTCCGGCCAAAAGCGGGTCATGAGGCTTGTTAATGCGGCCATTGTTCTTGGCTTTTCTTGGCCGAGGTGTCTGGCGAGCCATTCGTCTCGGATGTTGTGTTTGAAAGCTGCTAAGGCTTGGCGTCCGGACAATCGACTATTGGGTTCTTTTTAGTAAGGAATCTGTTCCAAAATTTCCGTGCTGACTCTCCGGGTTGTTGAGTTATGTGACTTAAATCGTCGGCATCTGGAGGTCGGACATAGGTCCCTTGAAAATTTGCCCGAAAAGCATCCTCGAGCTCCTCCCAACTTCCAATGGTGTTTTCGGGAAGGCTTTTAAGCCAATGCCGGGCTGGCCCTTTGACCTTGAGGGGTAAGTATTTTATGGCGTGGAGATCATCTCCTCTAGCCATGTGTATGTGGAGGATGTAATCCTCAATCCAGACTCCAGGGTCTGTTGTTCCATCGTATGCCTCTATGTTTATGGGCTTGAATCATTTGAAATTCATAATCCAAAGCACCTCATCGCTGAAACATAGGGGGTGTGCGGCACCCCTATATTTAGGTGTACCATGATGTTCGGATACTTGATGTGTTGCATTGCTTACTAGAGCTTGCTTTCTTGGCCTGTAGATGGATCTAACTGGGCCATCTTTTTGATGTGAATCCTTGTGCGGATCGCGTGCCGGCTTGTGTGCGGCGCCGTTTGCTGCTCTCTGTTTGCCATGGGGCCGTCCATCTGACCGGGTGGCCTCTTTGTTTTTTGGTTGCGTGGGCTCTACGGCCTCCTCATCAAATTCGGGCAGTAGTTTTCGCTTGGGATAGCTCTTCGTTCGGCGACTGTCGCCGTATTTGTCTGTGGTGTTGAGTACTTTGCTCCATCTGATTCTAAGTGCATCTTCCGCTGTTTTGAGCTTCCGCTTCTGCTTTTTCAGGCTACGTGCAGTGGCGACGAGCCTTTTGTGGAGGTTCTTCTGCTCCAGCAACTTGTCCGGCGTGAGATCGTCCGGACTGTTATCTTCGTTGGGGACGGGTTGTTTCTCCAGATTGTCCTGTTCAGACGGTTGCTCGATAGCATGTTCGTCGTCCACCGGTTCGCCCTGCTCTATGGCTGGGTCTGTATGGATGTTGTCTTTGTCGAGGCGGGACTTTGAGCGGCGCTTACGTTGCCGTTTTGTATGCTTTTCGAGGGAATGATCCTTCGTAGCGTCCCGTTGTTCCTCATCGTCGATTCCTTTAGGTGTGTCCACCATGTATACATCGTGAGATGGGGTGGTTCTCCAGTGCCCTATAGGTGCTGGTTCATGTTCCTCCCCTACATCTTCGTCCATACCGTCGATGTCTTCGGAGTCGAAGTCGAGCATGTCGGTTAAATCATCGACAGTGGCTATGAAGTGGGTGGTGGGTGGGCTTTGAATTTCTTCATCGTCCGCATCCCAACCTTCCTGACCATAATCCGGCCAGGGCTCTCCTGATAAAGAGAGAGACTTTAGTGAATTCAGGATGTCGCCAAAGGGCGAAAAGGAAAGATGTCCGCTGCAGTGAATTCCATGATCGGCGCCCAATCAGATTCGATTTGCGGGCGCGGAAGGCTCGGAGTCCGGAGAGGATTCCGGCACCTTGAGTCACGAAGCCGCAAAGGGCAGGGGTAGGTGTACGGCTCAATCGCCAGAGAGATTGCAGCCCCAAAGGCGGTGTCCAGCCACCCGCCCTCGATCGGCCTTGATCGGCTCCGGGCTGAAGGTCGGAGCGAACACTGGTGCGGCCTCCAGGACACTGTTCGGCGGCAGAGCTAGATCATGCCCCTCGTGACAGTGCGGCGTGCTTGGCTGTGGCTCGAACCCGTCAAAGATCAAGTCTCCGCGGACGTCAGCCGTGTAGTTCAAACTTCCAAACCTGACCTGGTTGCCAGGGGCGTAGCTTCGATGCTCCAGATGGCTGCGAATTGGCCCGCAGCAGCAAAGCCGCCGAATACGAAGATCTGTCCGGGAAGAAAAGCCTCACCTGGAGCGCATAGTTGTTGATGATCGGAGGAGCCATCGGGCCTAAAGATGACGCATATTGCAGGAACTCTCAATGAAAGCACTAATGTCGGTGTCAAAACCGGCGGATCTCGGTATGGGGTCCCGGCTGTGCGTCTAGGCGGATGGTAACAGGAGACAAGGGAAATGATGTTTTTACCTGTGTTCGGGCCCTCTCGATGGAGGTAAAACCCTACTCCTGCTTGATTAATATTGATGATATGGGTAGTACAAGAGTAGATCTACCACGAGATCGTAAAGGCTAAACCCTAGAAGCTAGCCTATGGTATGATTGTTGTTCGTCCCCACGGACTAAAACCCTTCGGTTTATATAGGCACCAAAGAGGGTTAGGGTTACAGAGTCGGTTACAATGGTAGGAGATCTACATATCTGTATCGCCAAGCTTGCCTTCCACGCCAAGGAAAGTCCCATCCGGACACGGGACGAAGTCTTCAATCTTGTATCTTCAAAGTCCAGGAATCCGGCCAAAGGCTATAGTCCGGCTATCTGGACACCCCCTAATCCAGGACTCCCTCACATAGTATAAACAGTTTCTTGCAATTTTATCATATTGGAAACATGGAGAGGCGGAGATGTAGTTCCTCTCTCATAATAATTGCAAGTAGAAGCAGCAAGCACATGCATATTATATCTATCAAAATCATCATGTGTAGTAGTAAAACGCAACCCATCAATATAATCCTTAATAAGGGCAAACTTCTCCGATATAGTGTAGTCGGGAGAATTCAAAATGATAATAGGACTATCATGCATGGGTGCAATAGCAACAATTTCATGTTTAACATAAGGAACTATAGCAAGTTCATCTCCATAAGCATAATTCATATTGGCATCTTGGCCACAAGCATAGCAAGTATCATCAAAAAGGGATATTTCAAAAGAATCAAAGGGATCATAGCGATTATCATAGCAATCATCCTTCGGTAAGCACGAAGGGAAATTAAACAATGTATGAGTTGAAGAGTTACTCCCATTAGAAGGTGGGCACGGGTGATCAATCAGCTCTTCCTCCTTTTGTTCTTCGCTCTCCTCCTCATCTTTTTCATCTAATGAGCTCACAGTTTCAGTAATTTCTTCTTCCATAGTTTCCTGCAAAATATTAGTCTCTTCTTAGACAGCGGAGACTTTCTCAATAAATGCATCAATATCGGAATTGTATTCATCTATACCTACTAATAAAGCAAGGTGCGTTTCTCCAATTTTTTCATCCGTTCACCACTAAAATATATTTTTTTCATCCGTTCACCACTAAAATATTTTTTGTTTCTATTCGAGGTGGTACTAAACTTTTGTACTCCGTCTGTTACAAAAGGAAAAACAATTTGTGGAGAACTTCGTTCGTGGGCCACGCGCCCTATGGCCCAGTAAAGTCAGCCCTTTTTTCCTGCCCACGCAGCAATAAGAAAATCCTATTTTCCGCACGATGCGGCATATAGTTTTAGCTACGTACAGGGCGACCAACACACGGCGGCCCACTTTTGTTTGTGTTTTGTTTCAAATTTTCTTTTTCTGTTTCTGTCTCTTTTTATTTCCTGTTTCTTTTATTTTTCCCATTGCAAGTATATTTTCAATAGTTTTTCTGAAATTCCACAATTTTCAAAAAATGTTTGCACTTTCAACTTTTATTCACAATTTCGTAAAAAAGTTACGAGTTACAAAAATGTGTTCCTATTTTAAAAAACGTTTCTAATTTTTGTCGTGCCAAAATATGTTCAAAATTTAAAAAATATTCCCATTTTTTAGTAAAATGTTCGTATTTTTCAAAAAAAATCAAGATTTAAACAAATGCATTTAAAAAATGTTCCAAATTCAAAAAATATTCTTGATTTACATATAGGTTTAAAAATTGAAAAGAATGTTTGCATAAAAGAAACACATTTTCTAAAATTCTTTTGCATGTTTAACACATCTTCCCATTTTAAAAAAATTGTTCACAACGTAAAAACATTCATATTTTTATAAGAATGTTCATGTATTTAAGAAATGTATGCGAATTTCAAAAAATGTTCTTTTCAAATTTTTTGTTCTTGCTTTGTCCAAAAATGTATGGAATTTTCAAAAACATTTCAAATTTTGGAAAATTGTTCATGTTGCCAAGTATATTCGGTAGTTCATGTTATGAATTCCAAAATTGTGTTCCTATTTAAAAAATGTTTGAGATTTTTAAATTTTTGTCATTCTGATTTCTTTTCAGAATTTTAGAAATTATTCTCATTTTTTGCAAAATGTTTGTGTTTTCCCAAATTTGTTCAAGATTAATTTTTTGCATTACAAGAAACATTTTCTAAATTTCTTCCATATGTTCAAAACATGTTCCCGTTGCCAAAAATTGTTCACAACTTCAAAAAACGTATTTTTATAAAATGGTCATGCTTTTAAGAAATGTTTGTGAATTTCAACAAATGTTCCGTTCAAAAAAACGTCTTTTTAAAATGTGTGGAATTTTAAAAAAATCATAATTTATAAAATTGTTCACGTTCCCAAGTAGATTTGGCATTTGATAAATTATTGACAGTGGTAACTTCCATGCGTCAATAAAAGAGAATATATTGGTTTGGCTCTAATTAACGGGTGCCATGTTGAACTAGAGAATACGGACATGTGGGGGTCTTGATCCATTCTTATATTGAGCTAAAGGCATGTAATTTTATCCTCCCGTTGCAACGCACGGGCATGTGTGCTAGTAATTCTCATAACAATATTTAAGTATAGCAAAATTTTCAGGTCTGTAAACAGCATCATAAAGATTTTGACAATCTTAAACAAAGATTCAATTTCATAAGCACCCATAAAAGTAATAAATTCTTCTATTTGTTCCACATCATAGTAATCATATATACCATTAGCATAAGAAGCCAATGTTTTATTATCATTAAATTCGCATGAAAAGGGAAGGTATGGAGCCTTCATCCTAGAGCAACAAGTATAATCATATCTCAAGCATAGTTCCAAGCATACCAATGCAACATATAAATTTGATCCCATAATAGTTTCCCTTTTTGAGTCAAGCGATAATCCCTAAAGTATTCACGTTGATCCAACGTGTCTCCCATTATATAGTTGAATGGGGTTTTCTCAGGATTATCAAAGTAGTACATAATATTTTTCACATAATGCGCATCGAGGGTTTTAGGAGGTTCCCCATCTCCATGAGCAACAAATACACCTAATTTTTTTGGTATTTCGTGTTCCATATCCATAACTAAAGATAGAGAACAACTTAGAACAACTGATACGTCTCCAACGTACGTATCTATAATTTTTTATTGTTCCATGCTATATTATATTCTGTTTTGGAAATTATTGGGCTTTATTATACACTTTTATATTATTTTTGGGACTAACCTATTAACCGGTGGCCCATCCCAGAATTGCTGTTTTTTGCCTATTTCAGAGTTTCGCAGAAAAAGAATATCAAACGGAGTCCAAACGGAATGAAACCTTTGGGAACGTGATTTTCGGAACGAACGTGATCCAGAGGACTTGGACCCTACGTCAAGAAATCAACCAGGAAGGCATGAGGTAGGGGGGCGCGCCTACCCCCTGGGCGCGCCCTCCACCCTCGTGGGGCCCATGTTGCTCCACCGACGTACTTCTTCCTACTATATATACCTACGTACCCCCAAACTACCAGATACGGAGCCAAAAACCTAATTCCACCGCCGCAACCTTCTGTACCCGTGAGATCCCATATTGGGGCCTTTTCCAGAGCTCCGCCGGAGGGGGCATCGGTCACGGAGGGCTTCTACATCAACACCATAGCCTCTCCGATAATGTGTGAGTAGATCGCTTCTTCTCTCTTTTTGGATCTCAATACAATGTTCTCCCCCTCTCTTGTGGAGATCTATTCGATGTAATCTTCTTTTGCGGTGTGTTTGTTGAGACCGATGAATTGTGGGTTTATGATCAAGTTTATCTATGAACAATATTTGAATCTTCTCTGAATTCTTTTATGTATGATTGGTTATCTTTGCAAGTCTCTTTGAATTATCAGTTTGGTTTGGCCTACTAGATTGATCTTTCTTGCAATGGGAGAAGTGCTTAGCTTTGGGTTCAATCTTGCGGTGTCCTTTCCCATTGACAGTAGGGGCAGCAAGGCACATATTGTATTGTTGCCATCGAGGATAAAAAGATGGGGTTTATATCATATTGCATGAATTTATCCCTCTACATCATGTCATCTTACTTAAAGCGTTACTATGTTCTTTTGAACTTAATACTCTAGATGCATGATGAATAGCGGTCGATGTGTGGAGTAATAGTAGTAGATGCAGGCAGGAATCGGTCTACTTGTCTTGGACGTGATGCCTATATGCATGATCATACCTAGATATTCTCATAATTATGCTCAATTCTGTCAATTGCTCAACAGTAATTTGTTTACCCACCGTAATACTTATGCTCTCGAGATAAGCCACTAGTGAAACCTATGGCCCCCGAGGTGCCATGGACTCGTGCGTGGCCTCCTACTGGAATGATACCTTGGTTCTCAAAAACTGAGGGAAATACTTACGCTGCTTTACTGCATCACCCTTTCCTCTTCAAGGGAAAACCAACGCAGTGCTCAAGAGGTAGCAAGAAGGATTTCTGGCGCCGTTGTCGGGGAGTCTACGCAAAAGTCAAAATACCAAGTACCCATCACAAACCCTTATCTCCCGCATTACATTATTTGCCATTTGCCTCTCGTTTTCCTCTCCCCCACTTCACCCTTGTCGTTTTATTCGGCCCTCTTCCGTTTGTCTTTTTCGTTTGCTTGTGTTGCCATGTGCCTTCTATGTGCTTGCATCTTTTCTTGCTAAAAATCTATTGATATGGATCCACTTAAAGTGTTCTACTTGGATCATCTTCGATCCTTATGCGCTCGTGCTGAAACCCCAACTAGCCTAGTTGATGGGAAATCTTTATATGAGCATGCTCACTTTGTGCGTCATCGTTTTTCTGAAAAGGGGAAGCTCTTATGGTATCATATAAATAGTTTGCTATGCTATGCTTGGAATCTTTGTGAAATTTGTGATTTTACTTGTTGCTCTAAGAACCCTAAAAAACACCTTCCCTACCTATGTGAGTTCAATGATAATGAAATCTTATCTTTTTATGCAAAGGGTGTTTATAGTTACTATGATATCGAACAAATTGAAGAATTTGTCATTTTTGAGGGTGCTCATGAAGTTTCTTCTTTGATTGAAAAGTATGATTTTACACTCAACAAATCTGAAAATTCCGTCATACTTAAATATTGCAATGAAAACTTTGCTCATAATGTCTATGTCCAAGAATTTATTGAAAGAATGACCGTTGCTCTGGAAGAAAATAATGATATGCATGAATCTATAGATAATGATGATTCCGATGATTTGGTTGAAATATCCCTTGATGAACATGATGCTTGCTATTCTTGTGGCCATGATGCCAATATTTATGAAGACGAATTTGCTATAGTTCCTTATGTTAAAAATGAGATCGTTGCTATTGCACCCATGCTTGATAGTTCCTTCAATGAAAAGCATGATTGCAATGATTTTACTTATCTTGATGTCAATTGTGCTAATAATATGCAAAAACCTAAGCTTGGGGATGCTAGTTTTGCTATGTCCACTATTTGTTGCAATGATCATGATTGGGGTGATTTTTCTTATGATCTTGAAAATTTATTTAATCCCCATGATGAATATGAGATTGATAATATTGTTTGTAATAATATTGAAAGTGGGTTTGGAAGAGTGTCAACTTTAGATCCCACATATTTGGAGAATATTCAATCTTATGAATTTTTTGATAAAGGTGGGTTTGGAGAGGTCATGACTTTAGTTAATGTTAATCCCACTATTTTGGAAGAGTGTCAACTTTGCATGCATGTGGATCGTGTTGAAAATATTTTATGTGATAGCTATTTTGTTGAATTTGCTTATGATCCCACATGTAATTATTATGAGAGAGTAAAATATGGTCGTAGAAATTTTCATGATAATAAATTACCTCTCGTTATGTTGAGATTGATATTGTTTCTTTCCGCTTCCTTGCATATGCTAGTTTTTGCTTGCTATGATAATTTGTTTGCCTATAAGATGCCTATGAATAGGAAGTATGTTAGACTTAGATGTGTTTGTTTCATGTTTCATGATGCTCTCTTTGCGCTTCAATTCTTGTCTTTGATGTGAGCATCGTTAAAATTATCAATGCCTAGCTAGGGGCGTTAAACGATAGCGCTTGTTGGGAGGCAACCCAATTTTATTTTTTGTTTTTTGCTTTTTGCTTCTGTTTAGGAATAAATATTTGATCTAGCCTCTGGTTATATTTGTTTTTATGTTTTAATTAGTGTTTGTTCCAATTTTGACCTATAGGATCTTTTTGGATGATAGTTATTTGATCTTGCTGAAAATTCCAGAAACTTTCTGTTCACGAAAATAATTGTTAAAAATTACCAGATCGCGATAAAATATTGATTCCAAATGCTTCTGATAAATAAACAAATTTTCTAGGCCGTCCTATTTTGTCTGAATTTTTGGAGTTCCAGAAGTTTGCGTTAGTTGCAGATTACTACAGACTGTTCTGTTTTTGACAGATTCTGTTTTTTTTTGTGTTGTTTGCTTATTTTGATAAATCTATGGCTAGTAAAATAGTTTATAAACCATAGAGAAGTTGGAATACAGTAGGTTTAACACCAATATAAATAAAGAATGAGTTCATCACAGTAACTTGAAGTGGTGTTTTGTTTTCTTTCGCTAATGGAGCTCACGAGATTTTCTGGTGAGTTTTGTGTTGTGAAGTTTTCAAGTTTTGGGTAAAAGATTTGATGGATTATGGAACAAGGAGTGGCAAGAGCCTAAGCTTGGGGATTCCCATGGCACCCCAAGATAATCTAAGTACACCTTAAAGCCAAAGCTTGGGGATGCCCCGGAAGGCATCCCCTCTTTTCGTCTACTTCCATCGGTAACTTTACTTGGAGCTATATTTTTATTCACCACATGATATGTGTTTTTCTTGGTGCGTCTTGTATTATTTGAGTCTTTGTTTTTTAGTTCGCCACAATCATCCTTGATGTACACATCTTTTGAGAGAGACACACATGATTCGGAAATTATTAGAATACTCTATGTGCTTCACTTATATCTTTTGAGTTATATAGTTTTTGCTCTAGTGCTTCACTTATATCTTTTAGAGCATGGTGGTGGATTTGTTTTATAGAAACTATTGTTATCTCATGCTTCACTTAGATTATTTTGAGAGTCCTACAAAACAACATGGTAATTTGCTTTAATTATGCTAGGCATTTAATACTAGTAAAAAATTATTATGAGTGTGTTGAATACTATGAGAAGTTTGATGCTTGATAATTGTTTTGAGATATGGAGATGGTGATATTAGAGTCATGCTAGTTGAGTAGTTGTGAATTTGAGAAATACTTGTGTTAAAGTTTGTGATTCCGTAGCATGCACGTATGGTGAACCGTTATGTGATGAAGTCGGAGCATGATTTATTTATTGATTGTCTTCCTTATGAGTGGCGGTCGGGGACGAGCGATGGTCTTTTCCTGCCAATCTACCCCCCTAGGAGCATGCGCGTAATAATTTGCTTTGATAACCTGTAGATTTTTGCAATAAATATATGAGTTCTTTATGACTAATGTTGAGTCCATGGATTATACACACTTTTCTTCCTTCCACCATTGCTAGCCTCTCTAATACCGCGCACTTTTCGCCGGTATCATACACCCACCATATACCTTCCTCAAAACAGCCACCATACCTACCTATCATGGCATTTCCATAGCCATTCCGAGATATATTGCCATGCAACTTACCACCGTTCCGTTTACTATGACACGCTCCATCATTGTCATATTGCTTTGCATGATCATGTAGTTGACATTGTATTTGTGGCAAAGCCACCGTTCATAATTCTTTCATACATGTCACTCTTGATTCATTGCATATCCCGGTACACCGCCGGAGTCATTCACATAGAGTCATATTTTGTTCTAAGTATTGAGTTGTAATTGTTGAGTTGTAAGTAAATAAAAGTGTGATGATCATCATTTTTAGAGCATTATCCGAAGTGAGGAAAGGATGATGGAGACTACGATTCCCCCACAAGTCGGGTTGAGACTCCGGACTAAATAAAAAAAGAGAAGAGGCCATAAAAAAAGAGAAGGACCAAATAAAAAATAAAAAATAAAAAAATGAGAAAAAAAGAGAGAAGGGAGAATGTTACTATCCTTTTACCACACTTGTGCTTCAAAGTAGCACCATTATCTTCATGATAGAGAGTCTCCTATGTTGTCACTTCCATATACTAGTGGGAAATTTACATTATAGAACTTGGCTTGTATATTCCAATGATGGGCTTCCAACTTGCTTGCTCATGAATACCTAGGGCATTTGAGGAAGCCCATCATTGGAATATACAAGCCAAGTTCTATAATGAAAAATTCCCACTAGTATATGGAAGTGACAACATAAGAGACTCTCTATCATGAAGATCATGGTGCTACTTTGAAGCACAACTGTGGCAAAAAGGATAGTAACATTGTCCCTTCTCTCTTTTTATCTCACTTTTTTGGGCCTTCTCCTTTTCTTTATTTGGCCTTTCTCTTTTTTTCCTCACATGGGACAATGCTCTAATAACGAAAATCATCACACTTCTATTTACTTACAACTCAAGAATTACAGCTCAATACTAGAACAAAAATATGACTCTATGTGAATGCCTCTGGCGGTGTACCGGTATGTGCAATGAATCAACAGCGACATGTATAAAAAATATGATGAACGGTGGCTTTGCCACAAATACGATGTCAACTACATGATCATGCAAAGCAATATGACAACGATGATGTGTGTCATAATAAACGGAACGGTGGAAAGTTGCATGGCAATATATCTCGGAATGGCTATGGAAATGCCATAATAGGTAGTATGGCGGCTGTTTTGAGGAAGGATGTTGTCGGTGTACTAGAGTAGGGGTACATTAGTATCCCGAACTCGTGCACGGGCAGTTGCAGCACCCCGCGGCAAGGCTTGCCTGGTCACCGCCAAGATCCTCCGTGGTTCCTTTGGAGCCATTCAAGAACAAAGTATTTAACCAAGAAGACAAGGCCCTGGCAAGAGGAGCTTGCCGGGAAGGCCACTCAAGGCACGCAGAAGACAAGTCCCCGGCAGGAGGAGCTTGCCGGGAAGGCTCGGAGAGCGACAAGCCTCCGGACGCGACAAGGATTCAGCCGCGGCAAGGCACTTCCGTGGCAGGCAACCTCTCTTCATCTCCACTCCAGCTCATTCACCAACGTGTCGCCATGGGACCATTCCATGCGCGTGTGTCAAGAGGCTGTGCAGCCAGCGGGGAGCAGCGATAAGCGGCGCTGACAAGCTTGCCATCGTGGCGAGCGGTGGCGCTCCTGACGGTCCCTATTGCACTGTTTAGGCGACAGGGGACGGGCATTTAATGCTTTTGTCCCCTGCCGTCAGGGTTAGGTAGAATGCACTGTACTCTGTACAAGTAGGTGTACCTACTACTGTTTTTCTATTTGTACCCTCATCTACGTTGCCACCTGTCGGAGACCCCTTGAGCATATTAAAGGAGGCCCATGCATAGCGTGGGGGGTTCGATTCCAACGTAACCAGAGAACACTCACGCTAGGTCTTGTAGCTCTCATCGCTCCCTAGCAAGAACACAATACAATCAGACAAGCAGCAGTAGGAGTATTATCTCTCCGGAGAGCTCCGAAGCTGGGTAAACTGCTCGTGTGCCTCGCCTCGATCCGCTCTTCGTGCGATCTCCGCCCCCCTCCGAACCAAAAGGGACTCGGTCCGCCGGTCCCATAGGTGTCCGTGGGTCCTCTAGCCTCCCCGACATCTTTTGCGCGCCAGGTAGGGGGCGTCGAGGCTGTGTGAACCTGATCCGGCGTTCACACGAGCAACATCTTCATCATCTTCGACATCTTCATCAACATGCCATCGAAGAAGAAGGCTTCGGCGGCAGAAGCCCCGTCCGCGTCGAACCCACCGCCACCGGAGCAAACAGGTGGTGGGGTAGACGCCGGCGGAAGAACAGACGGCGACGGGGGCGCTCGCGCTGCTGCCAAGGCCAAAGACAAGGCCGCGCAGACCTCGGCGTCCGTACATGTACCGCGCCCGTCTCAGGAGGCGCGGGACCGACAGCATCATGGCGTTCACAATGCCATACGCTTGTTGGACCGAGATCGAGCTGGAGGATCTCGGGACGTTCAAGACCAGCATGCGCGCCAACATCTTTGGCCTTGGCGAAACGCGATCGCCGGACGAGATCTCGCTCCTTCTAACATAGATAGAAGTCCGAGCATATCCGCTCCTCGCGCCGTTCGCCATCGCCACCCACTACTCCAGCGAAGCTCTGGCGAGAGCTCAACTGCTCCTCGATTACCCTCCAACGGCCGACAAGGTCGACGAGTGGAGGGCCACCATACAGAGTCTCATCGGCTTCGCCAACGGCGACGCTCCGAGCAACCGAGTGCATCGCTGCCGCGGCAAGAACGCCAAACGCGAGCCGGTGGCGACGAGACCGGTGGGGGTGCAACCACCATGCACTCTCCGCCCCGAAGGCCAAGATCGTCGACTCACCGGATCCACCTCGACAGCGACTCCACTGCGTCATCAGATCCACGAGCTCGCCGCGATCAGCGCCAAGTTCTTCATGAACGACAACAAGAAGACGCTCGAACTCGCATCGAGCATCGAAGAGAAGCGCGGCGTCAGTCAGACCAGCGCGCTGGGCCTTCTGTCGATATGCATGCGCCAGGGGAACCAGGCGACTTGTCAGACGTCTGTAGGTTGCCCTGCGTTCACTCGTGAGCTGCGGCAAGTCCAGTGGCCCAGCAAGAAGAATTTCAAGCCACACGTGCCAGAGAAGTACGATGGCAGGCGTGATCAAGGCCGCGTGTGACCGTGCACTGTTTTGGGCCTGGCCCGACAGCGCTCGGCACCGTGTGCGGCCCAGGCCCGGGGGCTCCTGTCGGTGTACTAGAGTAGAGGTACCCTAGTATCCCGAACTCGTGCACGGGCAGTTGCAGCACCCCGTGGCAAGGCTTGCCTGGTCACCGCCAAGATCCTCCGTGGTTCCTTTGGAGCCATTCAAGAACAAAGTATTTAACCAAGAAGACAAGGCCCCGGCAAGAGGAGCTTGCCGGGAAGGCCACTCAAGGCACGCAGAAGACAAGTCCCCGGCAGGAGGAGCTTGCCGGGAAGGCTCGGAGAGCGACAAGCCTCCGGACGCGACAAGGATTCAGCCGCGGCAAGGCACTTGCCACGGCAGGCAACCTCTCTTCATCTCCGCTCCAGCTCATCCACCAACGTGTCGCCATGGGACCATTCCATGCCAGCGTGTCAAGAGGCTGTGCAGCCGGTGAGGGAAGCAGCGATAAGCGGCCGACAAGCTTGCCATCGTGGCGAGCGGTGGCGCTCCTGACGGTCCCTGTTGCACTGTTTAGGCGACATGGACGGGCATTTAATGCTTTTGTCCCTTGCCATCAGGGTTAGGTAGAGTACACTGTACACTATACAAGTAGGTGTACCAACTACTGTTTTTCTATTTGTACCCTCATCTACGTTGCCACCTGTCGGAGACCCCTTGAGCATATAAAAGGAGGCCCATGCGCATAGCGTGGGGGGTTCGATTCCAACGTAACCAGAGAACACTCACGCTAGGTCTTGTAGCTCTCGCCGCTCCCTAGCAAGAACACAATACAAATCAGACAAGCAGCGGTAGGAGTATTATCTCTCCGGAGAGCTCCGAAGCTGGGTAAACTGCTCGTGTGCCTCGCCTCGATCCGCTCTTCGTGCGATCTCCGCCCCCCTCCGAACCAAAAGGGACTCGGTCCGCCGGTCCCATAGGTGTCCGTGGGTCCTCTAGCCTCCCCGACATCTTTGGCGCGCCAGGTAGGGGGCGTCGAGGCTGTGTGAACCTGATCCGGCATTCACACGAGCAACATCTTCATCATCTTCGACATCTTCATCAACATGCCACCGAAGAAGAAGGCTTCGGCGGCAGAAGCCCCGTCCGCGTCGAACCCACCGCCACCGGAGCAAACAGGTGGTGGGGTAGACGCCGGCGGAAGAACGGACGGCGACGAGGGCGCTCACGCTGCTGCCAAGGCCAAAGACAAGGCCGCGCAGACCTCGGCGTCCGTACATGTACCGCGCCCGTCTCAGGAGGCGCGGGACCGACAGCATCATGGCGTTCACAATGCCATACGCTTGTTGGACCGAGATCGAGCTGGAGGATCTCAGGACGTTCAAGACCAGCATGCGCGCCAACATCTTTGGCGCGGCGAAACGGCAATCGCTCGGACGAGATACTGCTCCTTCTAACATAGATAGAAGTCCGAGCATATCCCGCTCCTCGCGCCGCTCGCCATCGCCACCCACTACTCCAGTGAAGCTCTGGCGAGAGCTCAAGCGCTCCTCGATTACCCTCAACGGCCGACAAGGTCGACGAGTGGAGGGCCACCATCTGAGTCTCACCGGCCGCTTAACGGCGGCGCTCATGACAACCGAGTGCGTCGCTGCCGCGGCAAGAATGCCAAACGCGAGCCGGTGGCGACGAGACCGGTGGGGGTGCAACCACCATGCACTCTCCGCCCCGAAGGCCAAGATCGCCGACTCGCCGGATCCACCTCGACAGCGACTCCACTGTGTCATCATATCCACGAGCTCGCCGCGATCAGCGCCAAGTTCTTCATGAACGACAACAAGAAGACGCTCGAACTCGCATCGAGCGCCGAAGAGAAGCGCGGCGTCAGTCAGACCAGCGCGCTGGGCCTTCTGTCGATATGCATGCGCCCGAAGAACCAGCGACTTGCCGTCTGTGATAGGTTGCCCTGCGTTCACTTTCGTGAGCTGCGGCAAGTCGATGGCCCGGCAAGAAGAATTTCAAGCCGGCGTGCGGAGAAGTACGATAGCAGGACGCATCTGTCCGAGTTCCTCAGCATCTACACCATCGCGGTGCAAGCTGCGGGGGGACGAGACGACAAGATCCTTGCCAACTACTTCCCGCTGGTACTCAAGCCCAACGTCAGGTCCTGGCTCATGCACTTGCCGGACAACTCCATATCCTCTTGGGCAGATTTATGCCATCAGTTTGTTGGCGCCTTCACAGGTGGCCACAAGCCTCATGGCCAAGAAAGTGACCTTCATCTGCTCGCCCAGAAGGAAGGAGAGTCCCTGCGCAAGTTCATTCAGAGATTCAGCCGTGTGCACTACAACATCCGAGATGTCCACCCTGCCGCGGTGATCAGCGCGTTTCATCAGAACGTGCGGAACCGCAGGATGAGGGAGGAGATGGCGATGTGCAAAGTCAAGGACGTCAGTGAGCTGTATGCCCTGGCCGACAAGTGTGCACGTCTTTGAGGAAGGGAGGAGACTCGGGAGAGAATGCGAAGCGAGGATCGGCGGTGAGGAGACCGCCCCGGCAAAGAAGAGCCGGCGGCGGGGCAACATGAAGAAGAAAGGCAGAGAAGTGCTAGTTGTTGAGTAGTCCGGCAACGGAGGTGGCGACAAGAACGCCAAGGCTGGTGGCTCCGGCAAGGAGGTTGCCGCTGGCGTAACCACCAGTTGTGGCTGACGCCCGACAAGCCGGACGGCTCCGGCAAGCGATCTTGCAAGATCCACCACACCAAGGGCCATGACCTCCGGAGCTGCAAGAAGGTCGAGCAGCTTGTTGAACAGCGAAGGCTGAGTAAGAGCTGACACGACAAGGAGAAGGCCCGGGATGGTGCTGGAGGAGCCGACAAGAAAGCGTCCCGGCGGGGAGGGCGCGCGGCAAGGCCAAGCAGCGGCAAGGAGACAGGCCTCCAGCGGTCACGACAAGGATGAAGGCGAAGACGACGATGAAGATATGGAAGGCAGCGAGGCCGATGAGCAGGAGTTTGAAAGCTACAGAGGTCCTCTGCGTTGACGGAGGTGCTTCCTCGCATACTTCCCACCGCCAACTCAAGCGGTGGATGCGGGAAGTTAATGCAGCTGAACCATCCGTAGAGTCACGCAAGCCTCACGAAGTGGTCCAAAGACGCCTATCATCTTTGATATTGAGGACCACCACGATCGCATAAGCTGCGGTCGGTGCTTGCCGATGTTGGTCTCACCAACTATCCGCAACCTCAAGGTCACCAAGATGCTAGTTGACGGCGGGGCCGGCTTAAACCTGATCTCCTCCACGGTGCTCCAGAAGCTTCAAATCCCTGACAGCGAGCTCGAAGAGACTGGCACATTCCAAGGAATCAATCCGGGAAGGAGCAAGCCGAAAGGGAAGATCACGTTGCCGGTAACATTTGGCAGCGAGCTGAACTTTAGGACTGAGAGGGTTACATTCGACGTTGCTGATTTCCCATTGCCTTACAATGGGATACTTGGCCGTCCATCACTCGCCAAGTTCATGGCAGCCTCTCACTATGCCTACAACTTACTCAAGGTGCCAGGCCCGATAAGCATCATCTCTGTCCATGGCGACAAGAAGGATGCTCTTATCTGTGCCGACAAGATCTACCGGGATGCAGCGACGCTGACGGACTGCAAGCCACTTGGCTGAAGCTCCCGGGGGAAGAAGACCAAGTCCGGCAAGAGCTCTGATGCCCACTCCGGCAAGCGCACCTCTTCGGAGTGCTGCGCTATCGTCGAGGACGCACCATCGAGCTCCACCGGCAAGTACAAGAAGACGATGGCAGCTCTGTCAAAGACCAAGAAGGTGTCCGCCAAGGAGGACGGCACTGGTGGTACCTTCACCATCAGTGCCTCTCTCGACCCTAAATAGGAAAGGCGCTCGTTGCTTTCTCAGGCGAACGTCGGCGTGTTTGCATGGCAACCGTCGACATCCCGGTGTTCCTGTGAAAGTAATTGAGCACCGTCTTGCCGTTTGTCCTCATGCGCGCCCGTCAAGCGAAAGTCGAGGAAGCGAGCGGTGGAGCGTCAAGAATTCATCGCAGAAGAGATCAAGAAATTGGAAGCAGCAGGCCTTGTCGGAGGAGTGCTCCATCCCACGTGGTTGGCCAATCTCGTAGTTGTGCGCCAAGGCAAATGGGAAATGGAGACTTTGTATTGACTTCACGGATATTAATAAAGCTTGTCCCAAAGACCCGTTTCCCTTGCGGCGCATCGACCAGATTGTTGACTCCACGGTACCGGATGTGATTTGCTTTCATTTCTTGATGCATACTCGAGGATATCATCAGATCTTCATGGCGAGAAGAGGATGAGGAGAAAACCGCATTCATTACTCCATGTGGCACATCTTTGTTTCATACGGATGCCTTTCGGTTTGAAGAATACTGGTTCAACGTTTGCAAGAGTAGTCCATGACGCTTTTGAGCCGCAAATGCATAGAAATGTAGAAGCCTACATGGATGACATAGTGGTCAAGAGCAAGGACAAAGCAACTCTGGTTCAAGATTTGGATGAGACCTTTGCAAATCTGCGCAAGATCAACCTCAAGCTCAACCCCGAGAAGTGCGTGTTCGGAGTCCCTTCCGGCAAGCTTCTCGGGTTCTTCGTGTCTCAGCGGGGAATTGAAGCCAATCCCGACAAGATCAAGGCCATTGAGCAGATTGAAGCACCAAAGCGCGTCAAGGATGTAAGAAGACTTGCCGGTTGCGTGGCTGCTCTCAGCAGGTTTATCTCTAGGTCTGCTGAGCAGCATACCGCCATTTTTCAAGATTTTGAAAAGGCAGGTCCAATGAAATGGACTCGAAGCGGAGGCTGCGCTGCAGGACTTAAAGAGGTACAGTCCTCCGCTCCAATACTTGTCGCACCTAAGCCTCAAGAGAAGTTGCTGCTATATATAGCGGCAACCAATCAAGTGGTTAGTGCTGCGTTAGTAGCGGAGAGGGAGGCGGACGATGAGCCGACAACCATGGCAGATACATCCGGCGACAAGCAAGGCACTTCACCGACAAGCTCTGGTCCCGACAAGGACGGATCTGCGCAGGCATGCGAGCAGATGCAGAAAAGGATGGTGCAGCGCCTAGTTTACTTTGTCAGTTCCCTCCTGCAGGGGGCTAGGTCAAGGTACTCTGATGTGCAGAAATTGCTTTTCGGCCTCCTCATGGCCTCGAGAAAGCTGCGCCATTACTTCCAAGCACATGAGATAACGATCGTCACTCGCTTTCCGGCTGAAGAGGATCTTGCAAAATCAAGAAGCGACAGGCAAGATTGTCGAGTGGGCCTTTGGAACTGTCAAGCTTTGGCCTCAAGTTTGAAAGCACATCAACTATCCAAAGCGAGCATTGGCAGAGTTCATAGCGGAATGGACCCCAACGCATAAGATGAAGAAATTCCAGAGTCGAGCATCCCGTCAAGGAAGCGAGCAAAGAGTGGCTGATGTACTTTGATGGTGCCTTCTCGCTGCAAAGGCGCCGGTCTTTGGCGTGCTGCTTATAGCACCCACGGAGAGCACCTCAAGTACATAGTCCAAATGCATTTTCCCAAGGAGCAAGCAACAAACAATACAGCAGAGTATGAAGGTTTGCTTGCCGGTCTCAGGATTGCAGTAGACCTTGGGATTAAGAAGCTTATTGTCAGGGGCGATTCGCAGCTTATCGTCCGCCAAGTGAACAAAGATTATCAGAGTCCATTGATGGAAGCCTACGTTGATGAAGTGAGGAAGCTAGAAGAACACTTTCACGGCCTACAAATGGAACATGTTCCAAGAGCTCAGAATGATATTGCTGATGGCCTGTCAAAGTGCGCTGCACTTAAGTTGCCTGTGGAACCAGGGATTTTTGTGCTCAAGCTAACTCAACCAACCGTAACACCACCAACTGGACAGAGCAAGAAGAGGAAGTTGATCTCTGGTGACTACTTTCCGCAGAAGCTTCGAAGCCGCCGCCAAGAAGGTCCCCAAGATCGACACCAACAGAACTGAGGGGCAGTCTGCTCCGACAAACCCCGGGGTTTGTTTCGTTGAAGCAGACGCTCCCGACAAGTTTTGCTCCGGCAAGCTTGCCGGGGAACATCAAGCTCCAGCTGAGCCGCATGTTCTTGCCGTGGAAGCTGATGTTCCCGCAGTAGCAGATGTGCCTTTAGTCCTTGTTGTCGAGCCGCAAGCTCCAGCATGGGCGCAGCAGATTGTCCATTTCCTTCAGACAGGAGAACTTCCCGAAGAGCAAGAAGAAGCTGAAAGAGTAGCCCGTTAGTCAAGTATGTACCAGTTTGTCGACAAAGACACTGCATGTAAGAAGACTCAACGGGGTGAAATTGAAGTGTATTCACCGGGAAGACGGACAAAAGCTGCTGGCAGAGATACATGGAGGCATATGTGGTCATCACATTGGCACAAGAGCACTTGTCGGCAAAGCTTTCCGGCAAGGTTTCTTCTGGCCGACAGCCCTCCAGGATGCAACTGCACAAGTAACCAAGTGTGAAGCGTGCCAGTTCCATTCCAAACAGATACACCAGCCAGCTCAAGCTCTCCAGACGATCCCTTTATCATGGCCATTTTCGGTCTGGGGGCTCGATATTCTCAGCCCCTTTCCTCGAGCTATCGGGGGCTTTGAGTACTTGTACGTCGCAATCGACAAGTTCACAAAGTGGCGGAAGTGGAAGCGATGAGGAAGGTGACAAGACACGGTCGTGATCAAGTTCTTGGTCGATTGTTTGCCGTTTGGAATCCCTAACAGGATCATCACCGACAACGGCACACAATTCTGAGTCGCACCTTCATGCAAGACGTCCAAGATCTTGGCGCCAAGGTGCGCTTTGCACATTGCTCATCCGAGAAGCAACGGTCAAGCGAGAGAGGGCAAATCTTGAAGTGCTCTTGCGGGCTCAAGACCAGAACTTTCGACAGGCTGCACAAGTGCGGAAGAAACTGGATTGAGGAGCTGCCGGTGGTTCTTTGGTCGATCAGGACGACGCCAAATTGAGCCACTGGCCAGACACCCTTTGCTCTAGTCTATGGAGTAGAGGCAGTTCTCCCCACGGAACTCGTATACGGGTCACCTCGAGTACTCGCTTATGATGAGCTTGAGCAAGAGCAGCTGCGACAAGATGACGCACTGCTCCTTGAGGAAGATCGTCTTCAAAGTCATTGTCTGAGCTGCTCGTTACCGACAAGCTTTGCGCCGCTACCATAGTCGCAAAGTTAGTGCCAGAAGCCTCGAGGAAGGCGACCTTGTTCTTCGGCGCGTTCAGTCCGCCAAGAATTCAAACAAGTTGACGCCGAAGTGGGAAGGCCCTTATCGGGTGAAACGAGTCACTAGGCCTGGCGCTGTCCGTCTTGAGACCGAAGATGGCATTCCGGTGAGCAACTCCTGGAACATTGAACATCTTCGTAAGTTTTACCCGTAGGGCGCGGTTGCCGGAACCTGTTCGCAACCACCTTTTGTACAAGTCTTGCCGATGTTGCATGTAATCCTTTGTACAAAGCAAGCGCAGATCCCGTGCATAAGTAAAGCTCATGTGTTGCGCACAACTTGTCAAATTCATGCTTTCATCATTTTATTGCATGTTTTGGCTAACACTTTGTGCAGCACCCACACCGGTAAGCAATATCGAGTCATTGGGCTCCATAACTTTGTTTTCTCTTCTTTCTCTTTTCTCAAAGAAAGGAAGGTTCCCTCGCGCACAAGTTAACCGGGGGAAGGAGAAGATAATACTATGGACCAAGCGTTGCTCGAGGAAGTTTCATATATCGGGAAGCAAACGACGAAAAGCTAAGTTGCCCAAATTTGAGCAATCAGTTCTTAAATTTTTAAGTTATCTTCCTCGAGCGATAGTACTTTGTATGGAAAACTTGTGCTGAAGGAACCAACTTCAGCTAGTCGCGCCCTTACTTTGTTTCGAGTCCGCTCAACAACTTAAGTGAGCTGCGACTAGTCGCGACAAGGTTGCTTGTCGGGCGGCACCCTTGACGAGGCTCTTGACGTTCACTTTTCGGCCTTTCATGACAAAGGTGCCTGCACCGACAAGTTCCCTAAAAGCGTAGGGCAAAAACGTACAAAGGAAGGAATCAAGTAAAGGAAATAACATTGCAATCATCACCTAAGATAGAGTTATATTACAAAATAGCTTGTCGCAGATCTAATAAATTGTTCTAAACATGATCAGCAGCGACAAGGGAAAGATAAAATTGGCGACCTAGTCTACGCGGTCGCCATCAATCCGCTTGATCTTGCCCACCTTGTTCACAATGGGTGCGACAAGGGCTTTGAGCGCCTCCATGTCAGCATCTGGCGGCAAGGATCTGAGGACGCCGTTGAGGTTGAGGCCTGGATTGCGGAAGGCCACCTTCATCAACACCTTCTGGAGGGCTCCTGCATAGATCTGGCGCGATTCCTCGGCCAGCTGCTTTGGGATCTCTTCTGGAGTCATTTGGAGAGCCGCCACCACGCCCTTGAAGAATAAACTAAGCTTGGCGCTGGGTTGGAGGTGCTCATCGGAGGAGTATCCGAGATCCACCATCCCCAGCTCCATCAGCTTGTTGTGGATGGCCGCAGCAGTATCCACGAGACCTTCGGTCCAGTGCTTTACACTCTCCCTCAAGGCGCTCTGGGTGGCAACAGCATTCGCCAACAGCTCCTCGTTGGCCTTGATCTTCTCCAACAAGCTCACCTCCCGCTCCTTGGCGCCGTCCAGCGTCTGCATCAGGGTGGTCAGTTTCAGCTCAAGATCCGCCTTGGAATCCTTGGCGGCGTCGAGATCCTTGATCCTATCGGCGAGACGACCCTGCAGCTCGCCAAGAGTGTAGGCGTCCTTCTCGCGCTCGTGCTTGAGAACAGCAAGCTCCTCGCCGCTCTTCTGGAGACTGGCCTCCAGCTACGTCACCTTCGTCTCCAACTCTTTCTTGGCGGCCTCGGCGGCTGCGGCAGCATCCTTCGCTTCCTTAAGAGCCCCGTGACTCCTCGCGCGCGACAAGCTCTTCCTCATAGCTGTCAAGATTGATCTTCCGCTGCGCCAGCTCGCTTTCTTGCGCAGATAGCTTCTCAGCAGCAAGCCTTTGCTGCTCCTCGACCTCAGCCTTCTCAAGGATGAAGGCTGTGCGCTCCTCGGTGAGTTGCTCCCGCTCCTCCGCCAAGGACCGGAGAGCTT
Organism: Aegilops bicornis; assembly: GCA_021605145.1. Classification (NCBI taxonomy): domain Eukaryota; kingdom Viridiplantae; phylum Streptophyta; class Magnoliopsida; order Poales; family Poaceae; genus Aegilops; species Aegilops bicornis. The sequence goes on along the minus strand of CM038673.1, from coordinate 672,712,977 downwards.
CCTGGTTGCGGCCCCGGAGCTCCTCCGCGCGCTTCTCCATGTCTGCTCCCGCCCTCGCGACAAGTGCTTCCCGGGATTCCAACTTGGCTTGTCAGGCGCGGTAGAGCGACAGCAGCTTCTTCAGCAGCTGCTCCTCCTCAGACTCGCCGCTGCTGCTGCTTGGCGCGTCCACCAGCGTCAGCCCAGTGGAGGCGAGCAGCTCTCCGTCGAAGGTTTCTCCTTTGACCGGTGCCCTGGAGCTCGACTCCCATGGGAGCTTGATGAAGACGCCGTCGCCGGCCTTCAGGTAGGCGCCGGGCTGGGAGCTCTTGAACTGGCTGCGGCAGCGGCGGAGGAATCGGCGGTGATGGCGCTGGCGCTCCTGCGGCCTCGGGGCCGTCGGTCGATCGAGACCCTCGCCCGGCTTCTGGCGGCAGCCTCGGTGGCCTCTTCGCGGCAGCCCGTCACGCCGGCTTCTTCTCCCACGGCGGCGGCTTCGTCAGTGTTGTCGCGCGCGTCCTCCTCGCCGGCGACCTCGGTCTCCATCGGCTCTGTGGCGGACGGATGAAGAAAGTCAAGCAAATATCCAAAGATAGAATCAGAAGAAGAAAAACACAAGGGAAGTACTCAGGCAAGAAGGTTACTGCGCCGGGCTGCGGTCATGATCTCCGCCGCCAAGGGATCACTGGTGCCGTCCCTTGCCGGAGAGCTGCCCCTTGCCGGAGAAGGCTCCCTTGCCGGAGAAGGCTCCCTTGCCGGAGAAGGCTCCCTTACCGGGGAGCGCTCCCTTGCCGGGGAATCCACCCTTGGCGGCGTAGTCGAAGCAGAAGGAGGCTGCTCTGCTTCTACACAAGTCAACAGTCAGATATCAATGAAGAAAAAGCACCCATGCACGCCGAACAACAAGAAATAGACCATATACTTACGCTGGGGGCTGCGCTGGGGGCTGCTTTGAAGGAGAGTTGCCTCACCCGGCAAGGCTGTCTCGGACGCGCCTCCTGCCGTCATGATGAGGTTCGTCCTCGGCAGCGACCACCACCGGGTCTTGGCTCTCTTCGACGCCTCTGGGCCAGCGTCACGAAAAGGAAAGGGTTCAGAATGAAGCAAATCAGATTCAAGATGAAGCAACAAAATTGAAGAAATACAAGCACAATATTGAAGCTTACTCTTCTTCTTCCCCGTCGGAGCTGAGCGCGGAGAGATCAAACTCCGGCTCGCCTCCGGTGCGATGAGGCGGAGGAGTGGGCTCTCTTGGCCGCTTGGAGGAGGTGTCGGCGGTGGCCTGGGAGGATCCCGCCCCAGTTGTCGCAGCAGTGTGGGGTGCTCCCGCGGCAACATTGCTTGTCATGATGAAGCGCGTCGCGCGGCACTACGGCTGTTGGTCTGTCTGCCGCCCCGTCTCGTCTCCGGCCTTGCGGAGACGCCTCTTTGGCAGAGCCGGGGGCTCCGTTTGCGGCAAGCCGCTGGATGGTGGGGAAGAAGCGCCCTCTGCTGGTTCGCTCGACTCGGCCTCGGGTTCGGCAAGCTCTTCCTCACCGGCGAACTCCCTTCGCTCGGCAAGGCTTGCCGCCTCTGCTGCATCTGCCTCCTCCACGGTGTACCCGAAGACACCAGCGGCAGCAGCTGCTGCCGCCTCCAACCTTGTGGCAATGCGCACCATCTCTTTGTCGGTGGTGTCACGGGTGAGCTTCTTCTGCTCGTCGGGGCGGATCGGCACTTCTTCCAAGCTGTCGAAGAACTGCCGCACGATGCCGTCGGAAGGCTCTTGCCAGGTTGGAGCGATCCCATGAGAATCGCACAACGGCATCATGGCGCGGATGCGGTCAAGCGAAGAGTTGTTGCACAATGGGACGACCCCCCTCGGCAACCTAAACCACTCGGGGTGATCGGGGTCATGCTTGAACAGCTCTAGCAGCATCGCATCCAACTCCGTGACGGTGAAATTCCAGTTGAGGCCCGGGCGCAGCCTCATGATGTCCGCTGTGTTTTGGAACTCCCAAGCAGGTCTCCTCCTCTCCTGCAAGGGAAGCGATCTGGCGGCGAAGGAAATCTGCGCCAACTGCGCCTACGGTGAGTCCGGCAAGCCTGAGGCGCAAAATCCGGGTCACAGCTATCTTCAACCTAGCATCTTCCGGCGCCAAGTTGCTCCAATCGTTGCCGCGCACTATTGGGGCTTGGCGCAGGGCAGTGAAGGGCTGCGGGTTCTCCTCAACGATCCAACACCAATTGGCTCTCCACTCCTCCCATTTGCTGCGGAACTCTCCTTCCAGATAAGCTTCTTTCTTGCCGATCCTGGAGACCCAAGCAATCCCTCCGGCAAGCGGCTCCCCTCTCTCAACGCGGGGCATGAAGAAGTGGCGGAAGAGGGCTACGTTTGGGTGGACCCCGACAAAGTTTTCGCAAAGTTGTGCGAAAACTGCCATGGTCAGAACAGCGTTGGGGGTGAAATCAAGGAGGCGGAACCCGTAGGCGTTCATAATGTCGCAGAAGAATTCAGAAAAGGGCGGGCAGAGCCCGCAATAGAAGAAAAGCGCAAAGAAGGGGTACCCAGTTGGGGCTAATTCCGAAGCGGTGGCAGGGAGTACCTTCGTGCACGGATGCGCACGCGTCTCCGTCGACCAGAAAAGGTAGAAGCCCTCCCTCAGCTCCTTTGCGTCGAGCTGGGGGGAGAAGATGGCCCGCTCCTTTCGCAGCGCCGCGAGCCGCTGCGCCTCGGCCGACTTCACGCCCTTCCCCTTGTCGGCTTCGGAGTCATGGTGGAGGCGGTGGAGGAGACCAACGGCGTTGATGGCGCTGTGGCAAAAGGGGGCGGAGCGCTGCTCTCTTCACACTAGAGAAGAAGGGGGGAGCGGCGGTGGTTTTCGAGACAAGACAGCAATGGCGAGATGGGCGACCTGCCCCTGTTTCCCCTGTTTATAAGGAGGGAGAGGGGGCGGACGTTCCGCTTTTCCTAATAAAGAAACCCCCCACGATCTCTCCCACGACGCCACGTTCGGTGCGTGCCGTTCGTGGGGGACGTGGTGGGTCCAGAGCAAGTTACGGCGTGATCAAGGCCGCGTGTGACCGTGCACTGTTTTGGGCCTGGCCCAACAGCGCTCGGCACCGTGTCTTGACCCAGCCGGGGCTCTGTCGGTGTACTAGAGTAGGGGTACCCTAGTATCCCGAACTTCGTGCCGCAGGCGATTCTGACACCAGCGGCAAGGCTTGCCTGGTCACCGCCAAGATCCTCCGTGGTTCCTTTGGAGCCATTCAAGAACAAAGTATTTAACCAAGAAGACAAGGCCCTGGCAAGAGGAGCTTGCCGGGAAGGCCACTCAAGGCACGCAGAAGACAAGGCCCGGCGGAGGAGCTTGCGGGAAGGCTCGGAGAGCGACAAGCCTCCGGACGCGACAGGATTCAGCCACGGCAAGGCACTTGCCGCGGCAGGCAACCTCTCTTCATCTCCGCTCCAGCTCATTCACCAACGTGTCGCCATGGGACCATTCCATGCGCGCGTGTCAAGAGGCTGTGCAGCCAGCGGGAGCAGCGATAAGCGGCGCTGACAAGCTTGCCATCGTGGCGGCGGTGGCGCTCTGACGGTCCCTGTTGCCTTTGTTTAGCGGCGAGGGGCGGGCATTTAATGCTTTGTCCCTTGCCGTCGAGGGTTAGGTAGAGTACGCTGTACCTGTACAAGTAGGTGTACCAACTACTGTTTTTCCATTTGTACCCTCATCTACGTTGCCACCTGTCGGAGACCCCTTGAGCATATAAAAGGAGGCCCATGCGCAACGTAGAGGGGGTTCGATTCCAACGTAACCAGAGAACACTCACGCTAGGTCTTGTAGCTCTCATCGCTCCCTAGCAAGAACACAATACAAATCAGACAAGCAGCAGTAGGAGTATTATCTCTCCGGAGAGCTCCGAAGCTGGGTAAACTGCTCGTGTGCTTCGCCTCGATCCGCTCTTCGTGCGATCTCCGCCCCCCTCCGAACCAAAAGGGACTCGGTCCGCCAGTCCCTTAGGTGTCCGTGGGTCCTCTAGCCTCCCCGACAGATGTGTGGTGGGTGTATGGTACTGGCGAAAGTTGTGCGGTACTAGAGAGGCTAGCAATGGCGGAAAGGTGAGAGTGCGTGTAATCCATGTACTCAACATTAGTCATAAAGAACTCACATACTTATTGCAAAAATCTATTAGTCATCAAAACAAAGTACTACACGCATGCTCCTAGGGGATAGATTGGTAGGAAAATACCATCACTCGTCCCCGCCCGCCACTCATAAGGAAGACAATCAAAAAACATCTCATGCTCCAACTTCGTTACATAACGGTTCACCATACGTGCATGCTACGGGACTCACAAACCTTAACACAAGTATTTCTAAAATTCACAACTACTCACTAGCATCACTCTAATATCACCATCTTCATATCTCAAAACAATCTTTAGGAATCAAACTTCTCATAGTATTCAATGCACTTTATATGAAAGTTTTTATTATATCCCTCTTGGATGCCTATCATATTAGGACTAATTTTATAACCATAGCAAATTACCATGTTGTTCTAAAGACTCTCAAAATAATATAAGTGTGAGAGTTCATCAGTTTCTATAAAATAAATTCACTGACGTGCTGTAAAAAGATATAAGTGAAGCACTAGAGCAAATTTTGCCTAGCTGAAAAGATATAAGTGAAGCACATAGAGCATTCTAATAAATCACGATTCATGTGTATCTCTCTCAAAAGGTGTGTATAGCAAGGATGATTGTGGCAAACTAAAAAGCAAAGACTCAAATCATACAAGACGCTCCAAGCAAGACACATATCATGTGGTGAATAAAAATATAGCCTCAAGTAAAGTTATCGATAGATGAAGACGAAACAGGGATGCCTTCCTGGGGCATCCCCGGCTTTTTGACATCCTTCAATATTACCTTGGGGTTCCTTGGGCATCCCCAAGCTTAGTCTCTTGTCACTCCTTATTCCATAGTCCATCAAATCCTTACCCAAAACTTGAAAACTTCACAACACAAAACTCCAACAGAAAATCTCGTAAGCTCCATTAGTATAAGAAAATAAATCACCACTTTTGGTACTGTTGTGAACTCATTCTTTATTTATATTGGTGTAATATCTACTGTATTCCAACTTTTCCATGGTTCATACCCCCCGATACTAGCCATAGATGCATCAAAATAAGCAAACAACACGCGAAAAACAGAATCTGTCAAAAACAGAACAGCCTATAGCAATCTGGATATTTTGGATACTTATGTAACTCAAAAAATCCTGAGAAATTAGGAAGTCCTAAGAAATTTGTTTATTAATCTTCTTCAAGAATAATCAACTGAAATCACGTTCCTGTGATTTATGAAAATTATTTTCGTAACGCATAAAAGTTTACATTTTCAAAGAAGATCAAATCAACTATCACCGTAGGCTATCCCAAAGGTCTTACTTGGCACAAACACTAATTAAAATACAAAACGACATCTAACCAGAGGCTACATGATTTATTCAAAGCAAAAGAGGACCTAAAAAGAAAAAAGAAAAATAAAATTGGGTTGCCTCCCAACAAGCGCTATTGTTTAACGCCCCTAGCTAGGCATAAAAACATGAATAGATCTAAGTATTATCATCTTTGGCATTCAATCCATAAGTGGCTCTCATAATAGACTTATAAGGCAATTTAATTTTCTTTCTTGGAAAGTGTTCCATGCCTTTCCTTAACGGAAATTGAAATCTAATGTTTCCTTCTTTCATATCAATAATTGCACCAATCGTTCTAAGGAAATGTCTACCAAGAATAATAGGACATGTAGGATTGCAATCTATATCAAGAACAATGAAATCTACGGGCACATAATTTCTATTTGCAACAATAAGAAAATTAATTCTTCCCATAGGTTTCTTAATGGTGGAATCCGCAAGATGCAAATTTAAGGAACAATCATCAAATTCACGGAAACCTAACACATCACATAAAGTTTTCGGAATCGTGGAAACACTAGCACCAAATCACACAAAGAATAGCATTCATAATTGTTAATCTTAATCTTAATAGTAGGTTCCCACTCATCATAAAGTTTTCTAGGAATGGAAACTTCCATATTAAGCTTTTCTTCATAAGGTTGCATCATAGCATCAATGATATGTTTAGTAAAAGCTTTGTTTTGATTATAAGCATGAGAAGAATTCAACATGGATTGTAACAAGGAATTACAATCTATTAAAGAGCAATTATCATAATTAAAGTCCTCAAAATCAAAAATAGTGGGTTCATTGCTATCTAAAGTTTTGACCTCTCCAATCCCACTTTTATCAATTTTTGCATCAAGATCTAGAAACTCTGGATCATTGGGACGCCTTCTAACTAAAGTTGACTCTTCTCCAGTCCCATCTTTATCAAGATTTACATTGGAAAAAAAGATTCAATAGGAGTCACATCAATCACTTTAAGATCTTTGATACGTCCGTATCTATAATTTATGAAGTATTCATGCTATTATATTATCCATCTTGGATGTTTAATGGGCTTTACTATGCACTTTTATATTATTTTTGGGACTAACCTATTACCCCTCGTGGCTCCCCTGATGTATTTATTCCTCCTATATATACCAATATACTCTAAAACCATCGGGGAACAGAATAGATTGGGAGTTCCGCCGCCGCAAGCCTCTATAGCCACCAAAAACCAATCGGGACCTGCTCCTAAGACTCGACGGAGGGGAACCCTCACCGTGGCCATTTTCATCATCGGCGATCTCCATGATGAGGAGGAGTAGTTCACCCTCGAGGCTGAGGGTATGTACCGATAGCTATGTGTTTGATCTCTCTCTCTCTCTCTCTCTCTCTCTCTCTCTCTCTCTCTCTCGCTCTCGTGTTCTTGAGGTGATACGATCTTGATGTATCGCGAGCTTTGCTATTATAGTTGGATCTTATGATGTTTCTCCCCCTCTACTCTCTTGTAATGGAATGAGTTTTCCCTTTGAAGTTATCTTATCGGATTGAGTCTTTAAGGATTTGAGAACACCTGATGTATGTCTTGCCGTGCTTATCTGTGGTGACAATGGGATATCACGAGATTCACTTGATGTATGTTTTGGTGATCAACTTGCGGTTTCCGCCAATGAACCTATGCATAGGGGTTGGCACACGTTTTCGTCTTGACTCTTTGGTAGAAACTCTAAGGCACTCTTTGAAGTACTTTGTGTTGGTTTGAATAGATGAATCTGAGATTGTGTTATGCATATCATATAATCATACCCATGGATACTTGAGGTGACAATGGAGTATCTAGGTGACATTAGGGTTTTGGTTGATTTGTGTCTTAAGGTGTTATTCTAGTACGAACTCTTGAATAGATCGATCCGAAAGAATAACTTTGAGGTGGTTTAAATACCCTACCATAATCTCTTCGTTTGTTCTCCGCTATTAGTGGCTTTGGAGTGACTCCTTGTTGCATGTTGAGGGATAGTTATGTGATCCAATTATGTTATTATTGTTGAGAGAACTTGCACTAGTGAAAGTATGAACCCTAGGCCTTGTTTCAACGCATTGCAATACCGTTTGTGCTCACTTTTATCATTAGTTACCTTGCTGTTTTTATATTTTCAGATTACAAAAACCTATATCTACCATCCGTATTGCACTTGTATCGCCATATCTTCGCCAAACTAGTGCACCTATACAATTTACCATTGTATTGGGTGTGTTGGGGACACAAGAGACTCTTTGTTATTTGGTTGCAGGGTTGTTTGAGAGAGACCATCTTCAACCTACGCCTCCCACGGATTGATAAACCTTAGGTCATCCACTTGAGGGAAATTTGCTACTTTCCTACAAACCTCTGCACTTGGAGGCCCAACAACGTCTACAAGAAGAATGTTGCGTTGTAGACATCAAGCTCTTTTATGGCGCCGTTGCCGGGGAGGCTAGGTAAGCGGCACTCATACCCCGTCAACTAAGCTCTTTTCTGGCGCCGTTGTCGGGGAGGTGAGTGCTTGAAGGTATATCTTTAGATCTTGTAATCGAAACTTTTAGTTTCTTGTTTTATCACTAGTTTATTCTATAAAAGAAAACTACAAAAAATGGAATTAAGGGCGCCTCATATGCTTCATCTTTTTAATTTCTTTCGTGAAAATATTGGGAAGGAAAAATGTGCTCAAGTGCTAGAAGAAGAATTCTAAAGAATGTTTGGGACTAAATCTTTGTATGATGAGCAAGATTGCAATGTTGTTAGTATTAATTCCATGAATATCCATAATGCTAATGATATGCAAAGCCACAAGCTTGGGGAAGCTATGTTTGATGAAGATGATATTTTTTGTCCCCCAAGCTTTGATGAGCAAATTTACTATGATGAAAGCATGCCTCCTATCTATGATGATTATTGTGATGACACGTATGCTTTAAAGAACAATGATAACCATGAAACTTGTCATCTTGATCTTAATTTTCAATCACATGATAGTTATTTTGTTGAGTTTGCTCCCACTATTATTCATGAGAAGAATTTTGCTTATGTGGAGAGTAGTAAATTTTCTATGCAAGTAGATCATGAAAAGAATGATTTAGGTGCTGGTTATATTGTTCAATTCATTCATGATGCTACTGAAAAATTTTATGAGGAAGGAACATATGCTTATAGGAATTGCAATAATATCAAGTTTCCTCTCTATGTGTTTAAAGTTATAAAGCTATGCTTGTTTTGCCTTCCTGTGCTAGTTGATTATTGTTCCCATAAGTTTTTTGCTCACAAAATCCCTATGCATAGGAACTGATTTAGACTTAAATGTGCTAGTCATATTCTTCATGATGCTCTCTTTATGTTTCAATTCTTATCTTTTACGTGAGCATCATTGAAATCATCATGCTTAGCTAGGGGCGTTAAACGTTAGCGCTTGTTGGGAGGCAACCCAATTTTATTTTAGTTTCTTGCTTTATGGTTCTGTTTAGGAATAAATAATCTATCTAGCCTCTGGTTATAAGTGGTTTTATGTTTTATTTAGTGTTTGTGCCAAGTAGAACCTTTGGGAAGACTTGGGTGAAGTCTTTATGATCATGCTGTAAATAACAGAAACTTTAGCGCTCTCGAGATTAGCTAAAACTTTTTACTGGAGAGTGATATTTAGTTGATTATTTTTGCAGATGATTAGTAGACAAATTATTCAGGTCCACCAATTTATTTTAGAATTCTTGGAGTTCCAGAAGTATACGTTTGATACAGATTACTACAGATTGTTCTCTTTTTGACAGATTCTGTTTTTCGTGTGTTGTTTGCTTATTTTGATGAATCTATGGCTAGTAAAATGGTTTATAAACCATAGAGAAGTTGGAATACAGTAGACTTAACACCAATGCAAATAAATAATGAGTTCATTACAGTACCTTGAAGTGGTGTTTTGTTTTCTTTCGCTAACGGAGCTCACGAGATTTTCTGTTAAGTTTTGTGTTGTGAAGTTTTCAAGTTTTGGGTAAAGATTCGATGGACTATCGAACAAGGAGTGGCAAGAGCCTAAGCTTGGGGATTCCCATGGCACCCCAAGGTAATATTCAAGGACAACCACGAGCCTAAGCTTGGGGATGCCCCGGAAGGCATCCCCTCTTTTCGTCTTCGTTCATCGGTAACTTTACTTGGAGCTATATTTTTATTCACCACATGATATGTGTTTTGTTTGGAGCATCATTTTATTTTCTTTAGCTTTGCTTGATGTTTGAATAAAATACCAAGATCTGAAATTATTGAATGAAAGAGAGTCTTCACATAGCTACATAATTATTTAACTACTCATTGATCTTCACTTATATCTTTTTGGAGTAGTTTGTCATTTACTCATGTGCTTCACTTATATCCTATGAGTAAATGGTTGAATGATTTGAATGTCATAAATCTGAAATTATATATGTTTCATATGCCTTTCCCATGGGGAGTAATGCCTTCACATATAAGAAGTAGAGGTGGTAAATTTATTGAAGATTAGCAAACATTGTATTGGTCTCTTGAACAATTCATGAAAGAATATTGAAGGAAGAGAGATTTCACATATAAATATACTATCTTGGACGTCTTCTATGATTGTGAGCCCCATTAATTATTTTCAAACCTGAGAAAATTAGTTGAAGTTGGATAAGGAAGACAACATAATGAGTTATGCTTGGGTATATTTGTATAGAAGTTATATTGTTATGGATCCTCTAACATGTGGTGCTTGTTATTTAGAATCCTTTGCTAGCCAAAATATCTGTACTAAGCGGGAATACTGCTTGTGCATCCAAATTCCTTGAACCAAGTTTCTTCCATGAGTGTCCACCATATCTACCTATATGTGGTATTTACCTGCCGTTCCAAGTAAATTTGCATGTGCCAAACTCTAAACCTTCAAATAATAATCTGTTTGGTATGCCCGAATCGCTCATGTAGCGACTAGGGGCTCTCAGTATCTTCCATGCTAGGTGTGTTATTCTCATGATGAGTGGACTCCGCTCATCGTTCACGAGAAAATGGATGGTAACTGGGATGCCCAGTCCTATGATCAAAGATCAAAAACAAAATCACAAATAATTTAAACAAAACTCCCCCAAGAATGTTGATAGTTGGACGGCACCCGTTGTTTCGGACAAGCCGTGGAGTGTGAATGTTGGTGGAGGAGGAGTAAAAACTTTACCTTTCCGCGTGGGAACCGCCTATAATGTATCTAGTATGGAATATATTGGGAACTCTTGGTCGTTATGTTGACAATGAAAGCATACCTCTCAAAATTATTTACATCTCTGTTTTAGCTTCGAGCTCTGGCACCTCTGCAAATCCCTGCTTCCCTCTGTGAAGGGCCTTTCTTTTACTTTTATGCAAGAGTCAGTAGTATTCCTTCTCATTCCAACCTACTATTTAGTTGGCAAGCATCATGTGATGGAAAGATCTAAGCATATATGGCCATTCAAATATATTTGAGCATGAATTATTACTATTGACATTACCCTTGAGGTAAAAGGTTAGGAGGCGAAACATTAAGCCCCTATCTTTCTCTATGTTTGATGAATACTATTTGTTCTAAAAATATGCTTTGAGTGGTAGCAATCATGGAAGACTAAATGATAGTTGAGTATGTGAAGTTTGCTGAATCAAAGCTCTGACATAGAATCTTCCCGAAAATAAGATGAATTGTAATTGTTTGATGACTAATAACACGGTTTGTTAGTTTTCAAGAAAGTTTATGATCTATACTTTAACATGTGAATAGTTTGTTACTTGATCATGAAAAGTTCTATGAGTTGAGCTACTGTTATGACATATGATGATGCTAGAAAAGGTGATTGAAATTATCATTGATCAAACTTGTGCACCTGCTAGCATTCACACTTCATAAATTATTTCTTTTATCATTTACCTACTCGAGACGAGCAGGAATTAAGCTTAGGGATCTTGTCGTCTCCAACGTATCTACAATTTATGAAGTATTCATGCTATTATATTATCCATCTTGGATGTTTAATGGGCTTTACTATGCACTTTTATATTATATTTGGGACTAACCTATTAACCTGAGCCCGTGCAGTTCTGTATTTTCCCTTGTTTGAGTGTTTACATGAAAAAGAAATATCAAACGGAGTCCAAACGGAATGAAACCTTCGGGAGAGTTATTTTTGGAACGGAAGCAATCCAGAAGACTTGGGGTGTACATAAGGGAAGCAATGACGAAGGCACGAAGCAGGGGGCGCGCCCACCCCCCTGGGCGCGCTCTCCACCCTCGTGGGCCCCTCGTGGCTCCCCTGACGTATTTCTTCCTCCTATATATACCAATATACCCTAAAACCATCGGGGAACAGAATAGATCGGGAGTTCCGCCGCCGCAAGCCTCTATAGCCACCAAAAACCAATCGGGACCTGTTAAGCACCCTGCCGGAGGAACCCTCACCGTGGCCATCTTCATCATCCGGCGATCTCCATGACGAGGAGGGAGTAGTTCACCCTCGGGGCTGAGGGTATGTACCGATAGCTATGTGTTTGATCTCTCTCTCTCTCTCTCGTGTTCTTGAGGTGATACGATCTTGATGTATCGTGAGCTTTGCTATTATAGTTGGATCTTATGATGTTTCTCCCCCTCTACTCTCTTGTAATGGATTGAGTTTTCCCTTTGAAGTTATCTTATAGGATTGAGTCTTTAAGGATTTGAGAACACTTGATGTATGCCTTGTCGTTCTTATCTATGGTGACAATGGGATATCACGTGATTCACTTGATGTATGTTTTTGTGATCAACTTGCGGGTTCCGCCCATGAACCTATGCATAGGGGTTGGCACACGTTTTCGTCTTGACTCTTTGGTAGAAACTTTGGGGCACTCTTTGAAGTACTTTGTGTTGGTTTTAATAGGTGAATCTGAGATTGTGTGATGCATATCGTATAATCATACCCATGGATACTTGAGGTGACAATGGAGTATCTAGGTGACATTAGGGTTTTGGTTGATTTGTGTCTTAAGGTGTTATTCTAGTACGAACTCTCGAATAGATCGATCCAAAAGAATAACTTTGAGGTGGTTTCGTACCCTACCGTAATCTCTCCGTTTGTTCTCCGCTATTAGTGGCTTTGGAGTGACTCTTTGTTGCATGTTGAGGGCTAGTTATGTGATCCAATTATGTTATTATTGTTGAGAGAACTTGCACTAGTGAAAGTATGAACCCTAGGCCTTGTTTCAACGCATTGCAATACCGTTTGGGCTCACTTTTATCATTAGTTACCTTGCTGTTTTTATATTTTCAGATTACAAAAACCTATATCTACCATCCATATTGCACTTGTATCACCATCTCTTCGCCAAACTAGTTGCACCTATACAATTTACCATTGTATTGGGTGTGTTGGGGACACAAGAGACTCTTTGTTATTTGGTTGCAGGGTTGTTTGAGAGAGACCATCTTCAACCTCGCCTCCCGGGATTGATAAACCTTAGGTCATCCACTTGAGGGAAATTTGCTACTTTCCTACAAACCTCTGCACTTGGAGGCCCAACAACGTCTACAAGAAGAATGTTGCGTTGTAGACATCAAGCTCTTGGTCGTCATGGCTTGCGTCACGGGCACCTCGTGAGGTACCCTGCCTTGATCTCTCCGCCTCCTCGCGAGCCAGCCTGATGAGGCCGTGCCTGAGGAAGCTCCCTGTCGTCCGCCCGTAATCTTGGCTCCTCGCGAGGTCTTGAGCTCGTGTTGATGAAGATGGGCCGTGATGGGCCCCCTTTGAGCCACGTCGCAGACCGCAGCGAGCAAGTCTGGGACCCCGTTCCCGAACGCCGACAAGAGCCCCCGGGCCCACGGCGCGCACGGACTAGGCTGAGCAGAGAGGCGAAGGGGCAAGTGTGAAGCGCTGAGGGCCCTAACAGCCTGCGGCCTTGGGCGCCGAGTGGCGGTTGATTGGACGTGGGTGCCTCAGCAACCGCGAGAGTCGATAAAGGAGCGTCATCTGCCTAGGCTTTGCTTCCCTGCTTTCTCTGATTCTTGCTCGAGATCCCCTTTCTTGCGCCTCTCCTTCCTGCCTCCGAAATCTTGGATCCACCTCGACCGCACGCCCTAGCAAGGCATGGCGCCTCGCCAAACCCTGGCGGAGCTTGATGCGCGCCGCCTGGACTCGCCCGAGCGATGTCGGTGGCGAGCCTTGCCGAGTGCGCCAGATGGCGGCGGCGCAGGCATCGACGGGCGAAGGTGTTCAAGGTCGGCTCCGCCCTCCACGAAGGCCAAGGAGCACCTTCTATCCGTTCTTTGTAAGTGCCATCGTTGCGGTCCGATGCCTCCCTTTTCGAGTTCTTCTTCTCTGTCCTCCGCCATTACAAGCTACAAGCTCTGCACCTCCACCCCAACTCCGTTCTCCTCCTGGCGATCTTCGCCTACTACTGTGAGGCTCACGTTGGGGTGCAGCCCTCGGTGACCCTGCTGCGCCATTATTTCTCCCTCCGGACCTCTCGTGGTTCCTCCTCTGCGTGTCTGAGCTTAAATGCATCTGGTAGCTCCATCGCCATTTGAACCACAGGAAGAGGATTGAGGGCTTCAGGAGCAAGTGGGTCTTGGTAGATGTTGGGCGCATCCACCCTCGGCTAATCTTGCCCACGGAGCACCCCATACACTCGGACGACTGGTCTCGAGTGGAGCTCGTGGATCCCCGCGCGAGGCCGGTGTTGGAGAGGATGGACATGGATCTGAGGCCGGCCAGCATGGCGGCATCAAAGCTGACCGGTGCGTCGCTGCTGAGGGAATTCCTGGAGCACCAGCTGGCTCTGTTTCGTCAGTACCCACTTCCAATGTGGAGGCCCCACCCGAGCCCTGCGGTCTTGGCCGATGAAGACCTAGCTGTGGTTCTCCAATCTTTGGTTGGGGGCGACGTGGCGAGGTTGGAGGGCGCTCCTACGCCCCTGTTCCTCCGTGATGACTGGGAGCAGGTAGTGCAGTCCATGCCCGTCTTCAACGGGGATGGGCTCGTGCCCGTGGAGGCTCCCGAGGAACCGGTGGACGTGTCCTCCGACGACTCCAGCGAGGAGAAGGGAGAAGGGGAGCGGGAAGGGGGGGCCCGACTCCGAGGCGACCGATGGAGAGTCGAGGGCTCCCCTCCCCCGGCGCAAGTCCCGCGTTCTCCGCCTCTCACCGGCGATAGCGGCAGCGAGGATGATGATGAGCAGGGCCGTGGGAGCTTGCCCCCGATCCGGAAGAAGGACAGGACCGGGCTGGTCCCCCGCGGGTCTGCCCTGGCATCGAGGCGATCCGCGGGCGCGCCTCCTGCTCCCGAGGCCCTTGAGGCTGATCCTAGTAGCCGGCTCTCGGGCTTCAAGTATGGCCGGAGGTTGCTCGAGCTCGCGAGTGACGACCAGTAAGTGCTCGATTCCCGTCTTATTTCCTGCTTTGTCGCTGAGGCTTGACGTCTGTATCTCTTGGTTAGGCTAGCGCCCGCGGCAAAGAAGCTGAAGGGATCTCCTGAGGTTCCGTATGGGCCAGCTCCTCTGCCCCTGAAAGAAGGTGGCCGTGACGCACGGGCCTCTCCTGCCCGGTCATCCTCGCGAGGCCTGGTGGAGCTGGCTGGGGCGAGCTCAGCCCCCATGGCCCAAGAGACTCCTGAGGTGCCCCTGCCTGATGCCACCGCCACAGCTGTTGGGGCGCAGCAGGTCCCGCCTCAGGACACCATGGTTACGATGCCGTCCTCTCCTTCTACCCCACCAACTGCTGTCTCTCTGACTCCTCCTACCGTTCTGGATCGTCTTCTTTGCTGCCCAGACTGGAGTTCTGGTGCAGCAGAGATCTTTGGCGCCGACCCTCGTCTGGTGGCAGGCGCTGGAGCTGGCTTCGGCTGGATTCGCTCCGATGCTTCAATCCAGGCGACGTTGGTCCAGGCCTCGGCTGACTTCTTGACGAGGAGAAGCAAGATGTCCTTGGGGCGAAGCTGCTCGCGACGCCTTTGGGGAGGTAGCCGAGGTCCGAGGTCGCTGCAAGGCGCTGGAGAGTGAGCTGCGGTGGCTGGGACCAGCTCGCCAAGGAGGCCCGCCTTCGCCAAGAGCAGGAGGAAGGCATGAAGGCTCGTGAGGTGGCCGTCAAGGATCAGGACGCCAAGCTCAAGAGGCGCCGTGAACGCTTAGGCGTGCTGGAGCAAGAGTTGGAGGCAAGGAAGGTCGAGCTGGACGGCAAGGCACGGGTCCTTGCCGAGGATCGCGTGGCCTTCACAGATATGGAGGTGAAGGCTCGCACCTTGCTGAGGGAGCTTTATGATAACAGCCTCGAGAGCTCGCTGGCTGGCGCAGAGGACGACCCCGCCAAGCTGCTTCCTTTCCTGGTTCGCGCTCTTGAAGATGTCGCCCTTGGCCTTGGCCCTACAGCTGAGGTCGAGGCACGTGTCTTGTCTTCTGCAGCGCTGACGCGGGTCCTCATCCACGTCTACCTTCGCGATCCCAACGTCGACCTCGACAGCCTCTTTGGAGCCAGCCCAGGCGAGCTTGCCGCTGCTGAAGCCGTGAAGGGTCGTGCAGAGGCTCTGCTGGGGAAGTTCCGGGCCTTCAGCACCAAGCCGAAGCGGGGCGCTGCCAACCCTGCGGCTCCACAAGGTGAACCCGCTCCGCGCAGCTCCACCGCCGACAAGTGACTCCGCTGCGACTCCTGTTCTGCTTTCGATTCCTGCACATGTATCATGCCTCGGGGAGGCGTTTAAACTTGCATTTGGCGTTGTGATAACAGTTATGGACTGTAATATTTGCTTTTGAATTCCTTGAAATTTGCGCTTCCTACTTGCTCATGTTCTACGCCGTGAGAGTCTGCCCCACAGATACCTCGGCCGTTAGCCCCGACCGGAAACCAGGACGGGACCAAGGAGTGAGGGGCTACGTGACAAGTTAGGCTCCTGAGTCGCAATTCTCAGGAGTCCCCCTTGGCGCACGAACAACAAGTCGGGAGGTGAGATGTGGGTGGATCTACCGTTCTACGTCTGCAGAGCCCGGCCCCGCGCATACCTCAACCGCCATTAGCCTTTCGGAACTAAGGAGTGAGGGGCTACGTGACCAGTTAGGCTCCTGAGTCGCGATGCTCAGGAGTCCCCCTTGACGCTCAAACGGCCTTCGTACCTTGGCTCCGCTCGGGGAGGGACGCGCGACGAACCAGGCCCGAGGGGCTGGCTGGGTGGCGTGCGCTGGGCGTGACCAGTGCAGCCCGTGCCCAGCCCCTCGCGCGGCACTCCCGAGGGAGGCGTTGCAGCAGGCCAGACATCGAGGCTCTGGGCTCCACGAGGTTGATGCAGCCGGGGCCACCTCGATTGTTTATCACCAGCGCATGAGCATAAGCGCTTGTATGTGTCACGGGCATAGCCGCTCCTCGGCGATGTCGTCGGCCGTTGAACATGGTGCTTCCATCAGTGCGTGGGAGGGGCTCCCCTCGGGAGGAGCCCAGGCGTGTCTGACCCGCCCTAACACGTGGCTGGCACGGTAGGGCCTGACGAGGTGTATCTGGGCACCCGTGAGCCAGCGCGGGACTCACGGGGCCCTACCTCAAGGCGGGTTGCGCCTGGCACTGGGCCTTATCTTGTGATGTCTTCCTGCAGATTTGGTTAGATGCCGACGCTCTATGTCCTCGGGTCCCGGCCCTCGAGCTGGTCTCAACCGTCGCTGGTATGCCAGGTCGCGATGCCGTGGACAAGGCCAGAGGGTGAGGGCTGGAGAGCCAGTAGGAGCCATGAGTCGCGATGCTCAGGTACCCTCCCTTTAATGTGCAAGCGGTCGGCATGAACGAAGAGAAGGTGCCATGGATTGGCATCAAATAACAAGCATAATGGGTTGAATGCGTGAACTAAAATAAACGCAAGAGGGATACATGCCGCCGGGCCTGGCCCAAGCGACTTGGGAATGATGCAGCCCGAAGGGCGCCCCCAATAAGGTAAGCTAGGAACAGGAAGTAAAAGGGATACATGCCGCAGGGACGGACCCACGCGGCCTGGGAATAATGCAGCCCTAGGGGGCGCTCCCAGCTGGAAATGAAACTTGAAAGATGTCACCTGGTAGCGTTGAAGACGAAAGGTTGTTGGTGCGGCAGACTCGGTGGGCTGCGGGAGCCGATCCTCACGAGCCCCCAGGGCCCAGGGGCCTCGGGAGGCTCCGGGCGCTGGTGGCTCCTCGTGGACCATCTCCATCTCCGCCCGAGAACTGCGGAGCACCTGGCCTCTTGAGCCTCGGGATGTCCTTCATGAGGCGTTAGTGCGTGGCGGCTGCGTTCGGCAGGCCGTAAGGCATCTGACGAACGTAGCTGAGAATGGACCTTGGCGCCACACGCGAGAGGGCCAGAGGCGCTCTGAGGCGGCTCGGTTGAGCCTGGTATGTCGATGCAGACGCGCAGCCCACCATCCTCGCTGGATGGGGAGCCACGGCAGTGGCGGCTGCCACTCATGACTCTTGACTCTTGCAGCTCCTGAACGATCTTGCTGACGAACTCCTGAGGGTTTGGCCCTCCTTGCCTTGCTCCTTCTTGAGGGAAACGTGCTTCGAAACACGCCTCCAAGTGGTGCCCAAGCGCCTCCCTCGTGACCCTAGCAAGGTCGGTGGGCCTCCAGGGGAGAGCCCCCGAGCCCTGCCTGAGGAGGGCGTCGGGCGCGCTTTCCTATGCGATAGAAGGAGGTTCCCCCTGAGCAGGCGCGGACCCTGAGGGGCCTGCCTCCCGAGGGGCCGGGCCGGACGATGTCTTCTTCTTCTTGGGAGGCGGTCTCGGAGGCCTCCTGCTTCCGTGATCCGGGTCTTCCGGTGATGCGGCTTTGAAAGGCTCGCTCCGAGGAGCCTGCTTGCATCTTTCTCTTCGCAGTCTTGTGATGACTCCGCCACTTCCTGGCATCTTGAGGACGTTATGGCCGTGGTGGGTTACGGCCATGAACTTGGCCAGCTGGGTACCCGAGGATGGCGTTGTATCTGCGAATGTGGGCGACGTCGAAGTCAATGAGCTGATCACGGTAGTTTTCACGTCTTGAAAGGTGACAGGAGGCGAACCTGCCCGATCGGGACCGTGGAGCCGTCGGTGACCCGGAAGAAAGGCTTGGTCGGTTGGAGCTGATTGTAAGGCACTTGGAGATTGTTGAGCGTTTCCACGAATAGGACGTTGAGCCCTGCCCCGCCATCGATGAGGGTCTTGGTGACTAACGCGTTCGATGATTGGGGAAGCGAGCATCGGGAGGACTCCGCCGTGGCCGCACACTTGAGCTGATCCATCGAGCTGAACGTGATGGTGCACGCCCGACCACCGAGGGGCGTGTGGCTTCGAGCTTGGGGAGGACTGCATTCACTTCACGGGCGAACTGCTTGAAGATGCGTTAAGAGGTTGGGGCTTGAGCTCCGCCCAGGATGCAGGCGATCGCGCGCGGCTCCTGGAAGCCCCCAACCCTCTCGTCCTGATGATGGTCTTCATTTCTCCTTGGCTGCGGTGGAAGAGGAGGGAGGCCTGCGTTGCCTTGCGGGCGATCCTCGCGAGGGTGATCCCTCCAGCCTCCCTCGTGAGGCGGGTCTTGCCAGCGATCCTCGCGAGGCTGGTCATGCCACCCTTGGCGTGGGCCGCGGTCTTCCCAGCGTCCTGCGTTCCTTCCTCCTCCTCGGTCGTAGCCCCGTTCGCTGCGGTCGGGACGTCGGCCGATCCTCCCTTCTCGCACGGCTCGGAGTTCTTGACATTCGCTGGTGTTGTGGGTGTGGAGGTCGTGGTACACGCTTGATGCGGCTACCCTTGGGCGACTTCGGGCTGATCTCTGCCCGCTTGGTGTCCGGTTACGCCATGAGCACGGCAGCCCCTTGCGCTTCATGTCCTTGGCCTTGGGTTTCTTCTCTTACGGAGTGCGGCGGGCAGCTCGAGGAGGGAGACGCCCTTCCTCGACCTGGCGCACTTGGTCGCCAAGTTGAACAGCTCCAAGGAAGTGCACAGATCTTCATGCATCGCCAGCTTCTCCTTCATCTTGACGTCGCGCACACCGTCGGAGAAGGCGGAGATGATGGCCTCCTCGGTCACCTTGGGAATCTTGAGGCGTGCGTTGTTGAAGCGTTGGATGTACTGCAGGTCTCTCACGCTTGCTGCTTGATGCGGCGCATGTCGCTCCACGGCGGGTGGCGGTCGCGAGTACCTTGGAAGTTGGCGATGAAGCAGTGCGCATCTCGTCCCAGGAGGAGATCGTGCACGGGGCCAGGTTCAGAGGCAGTGCGGGCCCGTCTTTGGCGCCATGGGAAACCAGTTCGCCATGACCTTCTGCGTCTCCATTGGCGGCTTGATGCCCAGCTCGTGAGAGCTGGAGGAACTTCTTGGTCGGCCGTACCGTCATAGCGAGGAGGCAGGTCCGGCTTGAACTTGTCGGGCCACGCGACGCTGCGCAACTCGGGGGTGAAGGCACGGCAGCCTGCTGTGGCCACGAGAGGCCTTGGGTGACGAAGAGCTTGGTCTTGTGGGTCCCCATGCGCTGCAGCTGGGAGCAGCGCGGGGTCTTGACGTCTGAACAGGGAGGCGTGGTCGCGGCAGGCTGGAAGCGAGGAGCACTCGGGCAGCTTCTTGGGCGAGGGACCCCGACAGCAGCTCTGCTCTTGCTGGCGCCGGGACCAGGCGGTTCCTCGAGGGACCACGCGCCTTGGGGCCAGGCGCCTTCTTGAGGGCGGAGGCGCCCGGGGCTTCGTCGCCCGCGCGGGGCGGGGTTGGTGCGGCCAGGGACGGGCAGCGGGAGCCCCTGGCGGCGCAGACGAAGCTCGGCGACACGGTCGAGCCACTCTTCGTAAACGTCGTCAGCAGGGACGGTAGCGCAGGAGCTTCGTTTGCGCGATGGCGCGGCTCGAGCCTCCATGCGCGAGCAGCAGCAGACGAACCAGCCGAGGCGGCGAGGGTAGCGATGCGGCCGTCTTGCCTCATGGAGGATCTTTGGGGCGATGCTTGCTGCTCGTTCCCGCCGGGCGGTGGCGGTGTTGATGGCGGGCGATGGGGAGCAGCGAGGCGCCCGCCGGCGAGGCCGTCTGGCGGCAGGAAGCGAGAGCGGCTCGGCGCTTCGGCACCGCCCGACAGGCGTCGGACATGGATGCGGTGGTCGACGAAGAACGAAGCGGCGGAAGATTTAATCACTGCAAGACCCCTACCTGGCGCGCCAAATGTCGGATTTCGGGTTCCGGCAGACCCTTGAGGTTCGAACACTGGGGTGCGCGCAGAATCTTGCCCTCTACCTACCTGCACCCCGCCGCCTCGCTAGGATCTAAACTACGAAAAGAACAGCACAAGAGACACAGGGTTTATACTAGTTCCGACCACCATTGTGGTGTAATACCCTACTCTAGTTTGTGGTGTGGTGGATTGCCTCTTGGGCTGATGGTGATGAACAATACAAGGAAGAACAGCCTCGCGAGGGTCTGTTCTTGACTGGTGCGATGAACTGCTAGGGGGAGTTCAGTCGCCTCTCTCTCTCTCTCTCTCGTTTGTTCTCTTGCTATCTTCCTGAATATGCCCGGTCCCCCTACCCTGTGGGTGGCTAGTCCTATTTATAGGCAGAGGCCCTAGGCCTCTTCCCAAATATTGAGCGGGAAGGGCGCCAACAATTGGCCATTTTGAAGGGGAACATAGGGTACATTTATCCTGACTAAAGTTGGTCCTCGCCTGCCAAAGGCTCTGGTGGTGATGCCGGCTTGGGCTCCACAATGACTTCCTTCCTGCCGTTGGACTGGTCTTGGTCTCGTTGCACCGAAATGGATGCCTTTGCTTGATGCTCGCTGCGCTTGCTCCCTTTGCACCAAAGGGAAAGGAGGACACTGTCTTGTGGCGCCCGCTGGCGCCCTTAGTGCGTCATGGCTTGCGTCACGGGCACCTCGTGAGGTACCCGCCTTGATCTCTCCGCCTCCTCGCGAGCCAGCCTAATGAGGTCATGCACGAGTAAGCTCCACAGTCGTCCGCCCACTTGGCCAGCCCCTCGCGAGGGTCTTGAGCTCGTGTTGATGAAAATGGGCCGTGATGGGCCCCCCTTTGAGCCACGCCGCAGGCCGCAGGCAGGCAAGTCTGGGGACCCCCATTCCCAGAACGCCGACACACTCATCAATGGAAATTCTCATGGCTTTGAGAGACTCATTGATACATGCTTGGGTGGAATAGATCTAAGTTTCAAAGAATCAACATCAAGAGAAATTCTATCCAGGTTCCTAGCCAAATCATCAATCTTAAGAAATTTTTCTTCAATCAAAGCATTGAAATTATTTTGCGAACTAATAAATTCTTTAACACTATTCTCAAATTCAGAGGGCATCTTATTATAATGTCCATAATAATTGTTGTAGGAATTACCATAATTATTAGAGGAATTACTAGGAAACGGCCTAGGATTAAAATTACCTCTATACACTACAGGAATCAGCTACTTTGCCGTCCGCCAAGGCAGACGGCAAAGGCATGGATGGCGGACGGCAAAGGCCTTTGCCGTCTGCCGCGGGCGGCAAAGGCCTTTGCCGTCTGCCGTGGATGGCAAAGGGCTCCGGCAAAGATAGGATCGGTAAAGACCTTCTTTGCCGTCTGCTTTCTGAAGCGGACGGCAAAGGGGCATTTGCCATCAGCGGCTGACAGCAAAGAAAGCCGACGGCAATAAATTTGTTGTTAGTCCGTTAGGTGGCTAACGGCAGTCTTTGCCATCCGCCAGCTGACGGCAAAGAGCATCAGGCCTTTGCCATTGGCCAAATGACGTCAGTTGGACGTCACTGCCCACCAAGGCTTTGCCGTCCGCCACTGTAGGCAACTGCGGTCATCCTTTGCCATCTGCCACTGTAGGCAAAGGCTTTGTCGTCCGCCACTGGAGGCAAACTGACCAAATGGGTCAGCTCCCAGGAAACACAGGTGGCTGCCATGTGGCTTCTTTGCCGTCTGCGGCGAACGGCAAAGAGCCCGTTGCTGTCGGTGGCAGACAGCAAAGAGCCTGCATTGCCTCTTTTTCTGTTTTTTTAATCCAACAATTTTCACAGCAAATATATATGACATATATATATATATATTTCACAGGGCTATTTCGCAGCAAACATATGACATATCCAGCACATAAGTTTCATCGTACATACATATATAGTTCCATCCATTCATACATAGCAAGTTGCACATACACATTGTTCCATTGATATCCATACATATTACCATGCAAAGTTTCATGAAGATAGCAAGTTCCATCATAGCAAGCTAGAAGAATACTAGAAGAGAATGAAAGAAAAAGCAAGCACTCCATCATAGCAAGCTAGCTTCCGTGAAGTGAATGAAATCTGCAAAATGGCAAATAAGAAAGTTAGAAAAAGGTGATTAGAAGAAGAAGACTAGAAAAAGAAGTATATGTCATTTATGAGCTAACTTAGGTGAAATGGATAACTTAGGTGAAATGGATCATTTATGAGCTAACTTAGTTGAAATGGATCGTTTATGAGCTAACTAAGGTGAAATGGATCATTTATGAGCTAACTTAGGTGAAATGGATCGTTTATGAGCTAACTTAGGTGAAATGGATCGTTTATGAGCTAATTTAGGTGAAATGGATCGTTTGTGAGCTAACTTAGGTGAAATGGATCGTTTATGAGCTAACCTAGGTGAAATGTATTGTTTATGAGCTAACTTAGGTAAAATGTATCATTTTAGAGCTAACCTAGGTAACATGGGTCATTTTGGAGCTAACCTAGGTAAAATGGGTCATTTTAGAGCTAACCTAGGTAAAATGGATCATTTTGGAGCTAACCTAGGTAAAATGGGTCATTTTAGAGCTAACTTGGGTAAAATGGATCATTTATGAGCTAACTAAGGTAAAATGGGTCATTTTAGAGCTAACTTAGGTAAAACGTATCGTTTATGAGCTAACTAAGCTAATTATGCCATTTTTTACATAAGTAAGCTAAGTACATGTCATTATTGAGCAAACCTAGTTAACTAAGTTTATTAGAGCTAACTTAGGTCATTTTGGAGGAAACAAAGCTAAGTATAGATCGTTTTAGAGCTAACTTAGGTAAAATGGATGGTTTTGGAGGTCAGTAAGCTTATTAAGTCATTTTGGAGGAAAAAAGCTAACTCTAGGTCATTATGGTAAGCATATTGGAGGAAATAAATCTAAGCCTATGTCTTTATGCATTTGTTAAGAAAAACACTAGAGAAACTTACCGTGATCATGGAGGTGTAGGAGCGGACTGGCTCGTGCCGGTAGCTGGAGAAGGATCGTGCGATGCTTGTCTGGAGTTACGCTGCACCAAAGATCATTTCCAATGTCTCGTTAGCATGATGACACTCGAATGTTAAGACTAGCAAGTAATGTCCATTCAAATTAAAATCACCATGGTCCCAGGAGCAATCTCTGGCATCGGCGGTCCAGTCCCATTGGACTTATCGCACCATTTGCACATTTGGTTTTGACGACTCAGTCATACTAGTTAGTAATGAGACAAACACTACATGAATATTTTGGCTAATCTGGAGAAGAAACTTACCACAAGGAGCTCATACATGGCCCTTTCCTGCATGTCATTCCGTGCCCTCTCCTCCTCCAACATCTTTGTTGTCCTCTCCTCCAACTCCCGCTGCCTCTCCGCCGCCTCCGCCAGAAGTTTCTCCGTTCTATCTCTCTCACTTTGTATAGCAGCCTGCAACACCACTCCTCGTAGCATTTGTAATCATTGATGGAAGTGCACACAACATAATGGAGAAAGATAGTTGGGTACGTATAACTAACCTTAATGGCGAGTTGGACTGGCCTTCACAAGGCCTTATCTCAGGAGTGGAGCTCGACTGGCGCGCCTTGATCTCTCGGAGAGTGCTAGGACAACGAATAAGTCCATCTCTAATGGCTATCGAGCCATGGGACCTCCTGCCACCAGCTATCATCACCAGCTCTGGATCAATGGGACCCTGGCTCGGGTTAAAGTCCTCCTGAGGGAGTCCCGGATTAGGGGGTGTCCGGATAGCCGGACTCCTGGACTTTGAAGATACAAGATTGAAGACTTCATCCCGTGTCCGGATGGGACTTTCCTTGGCGTGGAAGGCAAGCTTGGCGATATGGATATGTAGATTTCCTACCATTGTAACCGACTCTCTGTAACCCTAACCCTCTTCGGTGCCTATATAAACCAGAGGGTTTTAGTCCGTAGGACGAACGACAATCATACCAAAGGCTGGCTTCTAGGGTTTAGCCTCTCTGATCTCGTGGTAGATCTACTCTTGTACTACCCATATCATCAATATTAATCAAGCAGGAGTAGGGTTTTACCTCCATCGAGAGGGCCCGAACCTGGGTAAAACATCGTGTCCCTTGTCTCTTGTTACCATCCGCCTAGACGCACGATTCGGGACCCCCTACCCGAGATCCGCGGTTTGACACCGACATTGGTGCTTTCATTGAGAGTTCCTACGTGTAAATGCCCGTCGGGAAGGATGCCTCATCCGTCTTTAAAGACGGCAGCATTGCTAAAGAAGCTTTGGCTGTCGGCCAAACTCTACGGCTAAGCGGTTTTCTTATGATCGCTTTGTTGGCATACGCAAGCGATGACTTCTCGGGTCATCGAAAGCAATCTTCACGTTAACTCGGAACTTCGCCGGCAGTTAGATCCGATGGAGATCTCTTCCTTAAACGAGCTCTGGATCGCTTCGCCTCCCACAGGAGTCGCTTCTGGACTATGATCAGATTGGGCCTAAACCCGATCGAGAGAGATTAACTCTCCCGGGTTACCCACCACGTTGTTGTGGTAGAGGAACAATACGGCAACCCTTCTTCTATCTTAAGGACTAGCTACGTCCGGATTCCCGATCCCTCCATGCCGGATTCCCGCGGAGGAGAGGACGTCACTCAAGCCCTGAACCTAAAGTCAGGCAGCGGTCTAGATTCATTGGACGACATCCAAGAATCCAAGCTTCCAAGTTCGGAAGCTCCTTGGCCCTTAAGTCTCAGATCGGGCGAGGTTCCAGATTTAATTCCACCCGCCCACCCAAACATAAGCGACCTATCCCAAATTCGGCAAGAGCTCGCATGAAGCGATTACACCATTACTGGGCCAGATTCCTCCTGGTTATGGACAGGATAAAGGACTGCCGCGAGGAGGACGCAATCTCATTATTCTGCAATAATTGCACGGACAACGAGATCCTCAACACTATAAGTCACCGTGACATTACACGCTTTGCCGACTTGGCGTCCATAGTATGAAAGTACTGTGCGATGGAAAGCGCCTGGAGAACCGAAGCAAGATTTTGGGACAATCCGGCCTTGAATACAACCCCAGTCCAAAATAAAAGGGTGCATCATCGCCAGGCACACAGGTTAAATACCAAAAAGCAAAAACCCTCTATAGGGCATGGAACCATCTTTGGAGGGATGGCTCAATGGACCTGTAAAATTCATAGTCTGAGGCGCCACTCCAACTCATAGCCTTAGAGCATGTTGGATACTACGGCGGTGGCCAAAAGTGGCGAAGAGCTTCTAGCTCTAGAGCACCAGCCGAGGATACGATGCGGTATTAACAGATCTTGAGACTTTCGCATCAAATAATATGCGAGCGAACACTCCGTAGCCTTGCGAAGTCTACCAAGTAGCAACAATAAACCCATGGAGTGACACGGCTATTACCTTTAATGCGATGAACGAACAGCCCGAGCACCACCGCATTGGTCCTCGGTCAGATAGTGGGCGTCTTTTCGCCTTACCAAGGTACTCATGGACGGTGGCAGCGGATTGAACCTCATTTATGAGGAAACCCTCCGAAAAATGGAAATAGACTGGAGCCGCATTGAGCGAAGCAGCACAACCTTTAGAGGAATAATCCCCAGTCGGGAAGCACGATGTACAGGAAAAATCACACTGGATGTGGTGTTCGGCACGCTGGATAATTACAGGTCCGAGGAGGTCACGTTCCAAGTGGCCCCATTCAGCAGCGGATACCACGCTCTATTAGGGCGAGAGGCATTCACAATTTTTCAAGCTATACCCCATTATGGGTACATGAAGCTCAAAATGCCCGGGCCCAACAGAATCATCACTCTTGCTAGTGACCCGGACATAGCACTCCGTGCTGAAAACAAGACAGCCGCACTAGCCCTGGAGGCACTATCCGAAGCCCTAGCGGCCGAGGAACTCACTACGCTGCGCTCCACGGTGAATAGGGACGATGTGATACTCAATAAGAGATCCAAGTCCACCTCCTTTAAACCAGTGGATGAAATAGTCAAATTCCAAGTCCATCCAACGGACCCTACAAAAACAGCCTCCATCGGGGCACAATTAAATCCCGGTGTAGACGCCGCACTAAGAGAATTCCTACGCGAAAATTAGGACATTTTGCCTGGCACCCTTCAGACGTGCCAGGAATCCCACCTTGGCTGGCGAGCATAGCCTAAACATCCTAAAAGGATTCAAGCCAGTCAAACAGGCTCTTCGGCGTTTCTCTGAACCCAAGAGACAGGCCATGGGAGAGAAGCTTGCCAAACTATTGGAGGCCGGATTCATCAGAGATATAAAACATCCGGACTGGCTAGTAAACCTGGTGATGGTACCAAAGAAGGACAAATCCTGGCGCCTATGTGTCGATTTCAAGGACCTCAACAAGGCTTGCCCAAAGGATCCCTTCCCCTTGAGGGAGTCCTGGATTAGGGGGTGTCCGGATAGCCGAACTATCACCGTTGGCCGGACTCCTAGACTATGAAGATACAAGATTGAAGACTTTATCCCGCGTCCGGATGGGACTTTCCTTGGCGTGGAAGGCAAGCTTGGCAATATGAATATGTACATCTCCTACCATTGTAACCGACTCTATGTAACCCTAACCCTATCTGGTGTCTATATAAACCGGAGGGTTTTAGTCCGTAGGACGAACAACAATCATACCATAGGCTAGCTTCTAGGGTTTAGCCTCTACGATCTCGTGTAGATCCACTCTTGTACTACCCATATCATCAATATTAATCAAGCGGAGTAGGGTTTTACCTCCATCGAGAGGGCCTGAACACAGGTAAAACATCGTGTCCCTTGTCTCCTGTTACCATCCGCCTAGGCATACAGTTGGGACCCCTACCGAGATCCGCCCGGTTTGACACCGACATTAATGCTTTCATTGAGAGTTCCTACGTGTGCGTCATCCTTAGGCCCGATGGCTCCTTCAATCATCAACAACGGCAGCGGTCCAGGTGAGACTTTTCTCCCGGACAGATCTTCGTATTGGCGGCTTTACTGCTGCGGGCAATTCACTTGGCCATCTGGAGCAGATCAAAAGCTACACCACTGGCCATCAGGTCAGATTTGGGAGTTTGAACTACACGGCCGACATCCGCGGAGACTTGATCTTCGACGGATTCGGGCCACAGCCAGCGGCGCCCGCCTTGTCTCGATGGGCATGATCTATCTACGCCACCGAGCGATTGCCACGGAGGCCGCACCAGCGTCCGCTCCGACCCTTAGCTCGGGCTGACTCCGCCGATCGAGGACGAGTGGTTGGACACCGCCTCGGGGCTACGATCTCTCTGGCGGTAGGCGAACTCCATCCATCGCTGCGAAGACCGTGACTCAAGGTGCGGTCTCCTCTCCGGACTCCGACCCTCGCGCCCCACGCAATCGAATCCGATTGGGCGCGGTTATGGAGTTCATCGCCACGGACATCTTTCCTTTTCGCCCTTTGGCGACATCACGAACTCACTAAAGTCTCTGTCTTTATCGGGAGAGCCTGGCGGACTACGGTCAGGAAGGTTGGGATGCGGACGATGAAGAAATTCAACGCCCACCCACCACCCACTTTGTAGCCACTGTCGATGATTTAACCGACATGCTCGACTTCGACTCCGAGGACATTGACGGTATGGACGACGATGCTGGAGACAACCAAGAACCAGCGCCTACAGGGCACTGGAAGGCCACCTCGTCATACGACATATACATGGTGACATCCCAAAAGATGGGAAAGGCGATGGAACAACGGAGGATGACCCCTCCAAGAAGCTGCACAAGCGCCGGCGTCAGCGGCGCCGCTCTAAATCCCGCCAGAGCAAAAACGGTGATTCCGGCATGGGAGATAATAACACCGGACGGTGCGAAGACAACCCCTCCGGCAGGATTCAGCCACGGGAGGAGGGAGAAGCCAGCCCTCATGACAGAGCGTGAGCGGGGGAGGTGGAGGGCGATAATTATATGCCTCCCTCCGAAGATGAGTCAAGCCTCGTGACGATGAATTTGTCGTGCTGAGGACCCGCTTGAACAGGAGGCGTTTCAAACGCAGGGCTTATGGCCACTGACAAGCAGCCTCAAGAAAAAGCAGCAGCAACTTAGAGCTGACCAAGACTTGCTAGGTGATAGATGGGTGAAGTCCTTGCAGCCGAAGAGTCACGAACTCGAACGCCCCTCAAGAGATGCCCAAAGCGCAGGCTGCTACCCCAATTAGAGGAAAGCAGCACCCAAACCTACATCACGGCGCATGATGCGGCCGACCGCCACCCGTGGCCCATGACAGAGGCCTCTAGACCCTCCATTCAAGCCGCACCCCTGCGCCGCTCGAAAAGTACCAAGGCACGGGGAAACGCGCCAGACCTGCGAGACATATTGGAGGACAAGGCAAGGCAAACAAGATCGATCTACGGATCGCGTGGGCGCCCCACGACACGTGATGATAATCGTCACGCCGGATACAGCAACTCCGGCCGGGCCGAACACAGTAGACAAAGCTCATTTGAGCTGCGTCGTGATATAGCTCAATACAGAGGCGCCGCACACCCACTATGCTTCACAGACGAAGTGATGGATCATCAAATCCCCGAGGGTTTCAAACCCGTAAACATCGAATCATATGATGGTACAACAGATCCTGCGGTTTGGATCGAGGACTACCTCCTCCATATCCACATGGCCCGCGGTGATGATCTACACGCCATCAAATACCTCCACCTCTAGCTTAAAGGACCAGCTCGGCATTGGCTTAACAGCTTGCCGCCAGAGAATCAATTGGTTGTTGGGAGGACACGGAAGCCGCATTCCTTGATAACTTCCGGGGCACATATGTGCGACCACCAGACGCCGATGACCTCAGCCACATAATTCAACGACCCGGAAGAATCGGCCGGACAATTACGGACACGGTTCCTAACCAAGAAAAATCAAATCGTTGGTTGTCCGGATGTAGAGGCCCTTGCAGCCTTCAAACATAACATCCATGACGAGTGGCTTGCGGCACCTAGGAAAGGAAAAGCGAAATCCATGGCAGCCCTCTGGCGCTCATGACCCGCTTTTGCGTGGGAGAGGATAGCTGGCTAGCTCGCAGCAACAACTTGACCAAAAACCCTGGTAGTTCGGATACCAAGGACAGCAATGGCAGGTCGCGTCGCAACAAGCACAAGCGCCGCATTAACGGCGATAATGCTAAAGATACGACAGTCAATGCCAGATTCAGAGGCTCTAAACCCGGTCAGCGGAAGAAGCCGTTCAAAAGAAATACTCAGGGCCCGTCCAATCTGGACCGAATACTCGATCGCTCGTGCCAAATACATGGTACACCTGAAAAACCAGCCAACCACACCAACAGGGAAAGTTGGGTCTTCAAACAATGAGCAAGTTAAATGCGAACTCAATGACAAGGGGCTGCATATAGCGATGACGAGGAGGAGCCCGGCCGCCCGAACAATAGAGGACAGATGGGTTTCCCCCCACAAGTGCGGACGGTGAACATGATATACGCAACCCACATACCCAAAAGGGAGCGGAAGCGTGCGCTAAGGGACGTATATGCGATGGAGCAAGTCGCCCCAAAGTTCAACCCATGGTCCTCTTGCCCGATCACCTTCGATCGAAGGGACCACCCCACTAGCATCCGCCACAGCGGATTCACCGCATTGGTTCTTGACCCAATCATTGGCCAGTTCACCTCACTAGAGTCCTGATGAGCGGCGGTAGCAGCCTGAACCTGCTCTATCAGGATATAGTGCACAAAATGGGCATAGACCCCTCAAGGATTAAACCCACAAAGACGACCTTTAAAGGCGTCGAACCAGGTGTAGAGGCCAATTGTACAGGCTCAGTTACACTCGAAGTGGTCTTCAGATCCCCGGATAACTTCCGAAGCGAGGAGTTAATCTTCGACATAGTCCCGTTCCGCGGTGGCTATCACGCACTGCTTGGACGAACCGCATTTGCAAAGTTCAATGTGGTGCCGCACTACGCATACCTCAAGCTCAAGATGCCAGGCCCTCGAGGAGTCATTATGGTCAATGGAAACACCAAAGCGCTCTCTCCGAACGGAGGAGCATACGGCGGCCCTCGCGGCGGAGGTGCAAAGCAGCCTCTCACGGCAATTCTCGAGTCCGGCTATTAAACGTCCGGACACCGTCAAGCGCGCCCGGAGTAACCTACTGTCACATCCCCACTTCTGGTAATGCTTAGTGTTTGCATTAGAGTGATGCATCATGTTTCAATTTCAATGAATTTGAAATGGGGATTTGTGAAACCCTCAGAATCATTTCTGGAAATGACCCAAATAAAAAAATGCTCCAAAAAGGTCCAAGAAAATGTTCATGTTGTTCTCTAAAAATATTGAATGAGAGATGAAAATCGAACCAATATTTTTAGGAGCTCATAAGTATTTATTTTGGGCATTTTTTTAATCCGATAATTATTTGCATTGGATATATAATATATATATATATATAATATATGTCCAAAAATTATGTCAGTTATTGAGGAGCTCTGGAATAATGCCACTAGGCCCTACAAAAATTGGCATAAGAAAATAAAATGGTTAAGTATTTTTATTAACCAAACAAATGTCAGAAAACTAGGAGAGAAAAATAAAAGGGAGAAGAGATTTACCTGGCGCTTACCTTCCTGCGCAGCCCGTTCTGTCTTGGCCTGGCAGCCAGTTAGCCAGCCCAGCCCACTGGCCACCGCACCGTCCTCCACCTCGCGCCAGTGGGAGAGGCGTGTGCCCGGCGCGCGCGCGCACTCCGCGCGCCACGGCACCTGCCTGCCTATCCTCCTCCTCGTCGCCTGGATGCCCCGCATGCGCATACGCCACGCCCGCACCTCCCTCTCTCTCCAGGTGGCCTCCTCCTCTCTCTCGCCCTTCCCCCCCCCCCTCCGAACGCCCGAGCGCTGCCGCGCCGCCGTCCACCATTCGCGCAGCCACCGAGCCCTCCCCGTCCTCTGCCCGTGTCCAGAAGCTCCCCCGAATCGCCATAGACCTCTCAAGCGACCTACACAAGCCGGGGCGCCCTGCAGAGCTGCCCTCGGCGTCGTCTTCCTCGTGATTGCGCAGATCGCCGCCGTCAAATCAAATCCGTCGCCGTCCGTGCCTCCCCAAAGCTGGCCGAGACCGCCTCTGGGACATTGTGAGCTCTACTAGCTTTCCCTCTTCACACGTAGTCTTTTCCCCGCCCGTAGCCGTGCTAGCCACCGTCGAGAAACACCGCCGTCCGCCATGGGCCTTGAACTGGCGCTGCCGTGCCGCTCCGCTCAAGCCGATGAGCCTAGCAAGCTCCTAGATGTACCAGAGGCCGCCGATCCCTTAGCTGGCTGGCCTCGCCCGTACCCTCTGACACCCAGCGCCGCTCGGGGCGAACTCCGCCGCCGCCCAACTTCGCCATGCCCGCTACAGCCCGCCTCGCGACACACTACCGCCTCCATTTGGATCTTGCTGGCAGAACCAGGCTCCCTCACGGTGCCCTCGGCGCACCCAGCCATTGCCCTAAGCGCCACTCCGACGAGCCACCGCCGCCATACAGGGCGTCGTCATTTGTCTAACCGCCCGGCGTGGCCGGCATTAGCACCGTCGTTAGCTCTAATGACGGGCTAACCACCCTCCTCTGTCACTGACTACTGGGCCCCATGGCCTAATTAACCTTGCTTAAGCTTCTGTTTAGACTAAGCTAACCGCATGGGCCCCACGGGTCAGTTTGACCTGGCCACGTCACCTGTTGACCGACCTGCGTCGGTGTTGACTTGTCGACGTGGTACATTGACCCGACCCGCGTCGTTGACACAAACAATCTTTGGGTCAGCGACGGTGGACCCCCACTGGTCAGAGTTTGACCGGGGCAGCCCTGTTGACTTCTGCTGAGGTCGACATGATGCCATCTTGACGCATAATATTCCTTTTCTGGAATTTAGTTTATTTTCTAAATATTCAGGAAATTCCGGAAAATGATCTAAACTTCTAAAATTCATAGAAATTCAGCAGTAACTCCAAATCAAATAATTTATATATGAAAAATGATCAGAAAAATCCAATCTATCCATCTGTATCATCTTCATGCATGTTTGAACAACTTAAATCTGCTGTACACAACAATTTGAATAAATGGCATTTGAAATGCCTCTTGTGGAGTTTGAATTTGAACCTAGGGTTCAAACCAACTTCATTTAACTTGCTGCTAGTTGTATTAGCTCAAACCACAGCATATTGCCATGTCATGATTATGCATCATATTGTGTCATTGCATTGATTGTGTTCTTTCTCGATTCGGTGTTTGTCCCTCTCGATGAAGCGGCGTTCCGGCGATGAGTTCGATGACACCAATGAAGAACTATTTTATCTTCAGAAGTGCGAGGCAAGCAATACCGACTTGTTCATTCAGATAGAATTCCACTCTATCGCTCCTGCTCTATTTTCTTGCATTAGGACAACAACGATTCATACATTACTTGCTGCGGTAGCTGAACCCCTTTATCCTCTGCATGACTGTCATTCCATAGTAATTAGATGAAACCCACTAGCATGAGTAGGAGTTGAGTGAGCCCTGTTGTGCCTACTCATTCATGCTTGTTTGTCATGCACCACTCTTGCTTAGAGTTGAGTGCAGTGCGATTCATCGGGGATGAATCGGAGGTGTGTGAACATGTCCTCTTGTGTGTGAGCTAAGTGTGTGAACGCGATTTGGTAAAGGTAGCGGTGAGAGGCCATGTAGGAGTACATGGTGGGTTGTCTCATTGAAACCGTCCTCGAGGCCTGAGTTCTGTGTTTGTGATCCATGAAACAGTTACTACCACACATTGGGATCCTTAATTGACTCTCTCGGCTTCTTAACCACCCTTGACCTCTGTCCAGGAGTTGCAACTAGTTTCTGGTGTTTGTAGGATATGTGTTGGAGGCCGTGCGTAGCGCTGACCCTAGGGTGGGCTATGATGCGGTAGATACACCATGGCCCGCCCGTGCGAATGCCCGTTTGGTATCTCGGGAACCCTGCACACACATCGTTAAGGGGCCGTTAGTGGAAACCTCGGCGGACTCCCTGCGGATGGAACCGAATAGGCGATAAACACGGACTAGGGACTTGAGTGTTTAGGTAGGCCGTGGCCGACACCACGTTGGGCTTCCGCTTGAAGGTTGCAGTACATGTCGTGTATGGCAATGGTAAGTGGTGAGCGTGTGTGAAGAAGTACACCCTGCGGGGTTAATATGATCTATTCGAATAGCCGTGTCCGCGGAAAAGGACTTACAGGTTGCCTATATCGGTTCATAGACAAGTGAAAGTGGATACTCTAAAATGCACAAGATAAGCGTGGAGTGCTATGGATGGCGTTCTCGTAGGGAGGCGGGGAGCGGGTCCATAGTGGTGTATTGATATGGTGAATATGTGGACTCGTGTGCGCCACCTCAAAGAGTTACTTGCGATCGTAGTTCGGGATAGCCACCGAGTCAAAGCTGGCTTGCTGCGGTCAAACTCCACCACCCCTTTGTTGATAATGATGCATATGTAGTTAGATTACGATGTAAGTCTTGCTGAAATGCGTTTGTACTCACGTTTGCTTATTTTATGTTTTGTAGAGGCGTCGGTCTAGCTAGTAGTTCCGCTTGGATTTCGGCGTTTAGCTTGATACCTCAGCTACGATCTTGTGCCCTCGGCGGAATCTGGTAGATAGTCGGGCTTCTCGGCCTTTTTCATTTGTAGATGTCTATACTCAGACATGTTAAGTTTCCGCTTGTGCTTTGACTTGTATGCTCTAAGTGTTGGGTCATGAGACCCATGTTTGTAATACCTCGCTCCTCGGAGCCTAATGATTAAATACTTGAGTCGTAGAGTTATGTTGTGATGCCATGTTGTATTTACACATATTGAGCATATTGTGTGTATGTTTGAAATGCTTGGTATGTGTGGGATCCGACAATCTAGTTGTTTATCCTTGGCAGCCTCTCATATGGGGAAATGTAGTCTAGTGCTTCCTGGCGATAGTAGTCCGCTGACCCGGTTCACCGGAGTCCTGCTAGCCCAAAGCCTCTGCTTTGGACACTTATTTGGCGGCATGTGTTTCACTTCGTTCCTATATACATCCCTTGAGAAATGTCACGCTTGGTGATATCCGGAGTCCTGCCTAGCACCTTTCTGATCCGGATTCACGAGTCCTGTTAGCCAGTGCTACAGCCGGTTCATACGTTGATGACCGACATGCTCGATGTGATTCATGTATACTGTCCCCATGGGTTAGTGCCGCTTTGGGTTCCACGACTAGCCATGTCGGCCAGGTTCTCTGTCATATGGATGCTAGCGACACTATCATATCACGTGAGCCAAAAGCGCCAAGCGGTCCCGGGCCATGGTAAGGCGACACCCGTGGGAATACCGTGCGTGAGGCCGCAAAGTGATATGAGGTGTTACCGGCTAGATTGATGTGACTTGGAATCGGGGTCCTGACACCTACAACAAGACCGCCTGGCATGATTCGAGCAAGCGTAGCAATCCGGCCCCAACCCCAGCCCTCGTGAAATTGCGAAGCCAGTAGTACGTGTACATAACTACGCTCGGGAGATACCATGGGCATAAGGGGAGGGGCACGACCACGCACGCGCCAGGAATGCGGCTCAACCGCACGGGGCTCCCGATTGTGTCATTCTTTTCTTTCTTCTTTTCTCTTACTTTCGGGACTCCGTTTTCCGGAAGCCTGTCAGGCACTAATTGTCGAACTCACGATGCAACAGCGGGGAAATGACTACATCGAGTGTCGGTGGTCTCTACTACGAGCATTATACCTGTTTTACATACCATCCATAGCTTACCCACGGAGAGGACATGTTAAATAGTCCCATCCCTTGCTTATCGCACTATTTGTATCATTCTGCTTTCATTGCAGTACCTTTTTTGAATAAACAATACATAGCTTTTGCCTATTATTGTACTTCTTTCTTTATCTATATATATATATATATATATATATATATATATATATATATGTTCATTTATGACATGTTGCACCCGTACACATTGGTATGGCCAATACACCAGGGGCTTAAGTACCCCAAAAATATGGTGTGATAAGTCCGAACACTTTCACAAGTCTGGCACCCGAACTTATAGCATTATATGCATCGGCTCCGAATCATGTCTTGGGTCAATAGTTGGGTTTGCCCGGCTCCCATGTTTTGTTACCTTACGTTCCGTTATATACATTAAGGTAATGGCTTGGAGAACCAACTGCGATTGTGCCCGGTTGAGCTGGGTTGAGCACCTCGGTGGAGAAAGCTAAAACTGACCCGTCATGATAGAGGCGAGAGTCGCTGTTTGAGAGGTTTTTCGGGTCCCTAAAGACTTATGCCGCTTAGAGTGAGGAGTCGGCATTGTCCGGCCAAAGGCGTGGATAAGCGCCCGAACTCGGTCTTCGAATACTAGGGGCTTCGCGAAATTTAAAATTATAGAATTCTATGGCTAAGTGAGAGTGTTCAAGCACTATAAGTTGGTTGCCTTGTTACGTTGCATTGGCGCCTCCTCGAAGGACCCAAGAATGGGAACAAGAGCGCTCAAGTTTATCCCGAACACCCGACACTCGTGGCATGGGGGCTGAAGCCAACGACTTGCCATCTCTCAAATTTGATAAGCGGCCGCCTGAAGGTAATATTTTAAATTCTGGCGTTGCTTAGCGCATATGAACAAGTTTTCAGCGTCTGAGGATAACAAATGCGAGTCTATTCAAAAATTACATCTTTGGAGCATTCACCCGCTATAAGGCGGGCACCCTTCAGGACGCCCTCATAGTACATTTTGGGCTTGCGATGCTCCTTGCCCTTCGGTGGCCCGTCCGTCACAAGCTTCTCAGCATCCAACTTGCCCGGTTGCACTTTAGCACGGGCAAGGGCCAACAGGCACCTTCAATGCAGACAGAGCACTTGATGACTTCAATCCATGGACAAAGGCCCACCATCCGCCGCACTAGCCCGAAGTAGCTCCGGGCATGGCTTCCAATGGCCACGGCCAATTATGAGGCCCTTCATGGCCTGTTCGGCGACCTTGTAGCTTCGACCAGCTACTTCATTTGGTCGCCGAGAGCACCGGATGTCCGGCCTCGGCATCTTGAGACCAGAACACCTTTTCCGTCGAGCTCCCCTCCTTGGCGCTTGGTAGAAACGGCGGCATCGGTTACACTCACAGGGGCAGTCTGCGAATGCTCTGGAGAGCTCCAGATTCGGGTAAGTAATAGGTAATTCACTTTCACATGCTTGCTTTGCATAAAGAATGCCTTACCCACCGCTATCTTCTTTAATGATTCAATTTCTTGGAGGGCTTTTTGGGCTTCGGCCTTAGCGGCTTTGGCACTCTCATGAGCCGAGGCGAGCTCGGACTCTCGAGTCTTCGAGTCACGCTCCAAACTCTCGTGTTTTTTCACGATAGCCTGGACCTCTTGCCGCACCTCCGCCACCCGCGCCTCCCGCTTCTCTCGATCGGTGCGCTCCGCGGCTGCTTTTCTTTCGGCCGCGGACACCGCTTTCTTCAGGGTTGCCACCTCGTTCGTGGCCCCTACAATACCCATGTTAGTCCTGTCATTTTTGCAACCAAATCCTTTCTATAAGGTATTTCTTTAATAAGGTATTACTTACCTTCCTTGTCCTCGAGCTGCTTCTTGGCAAGGCCGAGCTCGTTTTTGGACCGCTCGAGGCTACTGCTTCAATGCATTGACCTCCATGATCCGGTCTGGCAGAGGTCAGCAGCGTAGCCTGCATTCCCATATTGACATACTTATGTTAGACTCCTGCGTATATCTTTTTAGATCCTTAGTCCGGCTTTTCTTTCCGAACACCGAACTAAGCATCAGGGGCTACTGTCTATGCGGTAATATTTTTATATATTCTAAACTTACCTCAAAGCCTTTTAGAAGGCTGGTATAGGCTTCAGTCAGCCCGCTCTTGGTGGACTGAACTTTTTGGATCACCACACTCATAACAGTGCGGTGCTCCTCGTCGATGGAGGCGCCGTTAAGCGCCTCCAGCAAGCTATCCGGTGCCTCCGGATGGACGGAGGTCACCGGCGTCGCAGTCTCGCCCTTCTTCACGAAGGGCCGCTTGTCGGACTTGGAACCAGAAGGTTCAGTGCGAGTCCGGCCGCGGGGCGGACTTAGAGCCCTCACAGGGGTCTCGCCCCTTGGCGCCCAGTCGGGAGGTCACCTTATGGCGCCTCCGGGACCACCTCCTCCTGGCTGGGCCCCTTTGGGACTCCACTGCGCGGTGTAAATCGGCGACCACGAGGAGAGGGAGGCGGTCGGAAGTGAAGTGTTATTCACATCCAGAAGCGAATCGAGGAGCCGCTCGGCCCAAGCGGCGAGCTCGTCCTTGGGCGGGCTACATGGTCATATTCGGCTTTAGAAGACACTATGCGACAAATAAAAAGTCATGAACTATTATGGAGTCCGGACACTTACGATCTCGCCAGGGGATTGGCCCTTGTTGGCCACTCCTCCTCGTCGTTGTCGGCGTTGGTGGGGAAGTCCGGAGGAAGGGTCCTCCCTTTCTTGGACCCTCCGGCCTCCCCAGTCGGGGCGGCCTTCCTTTTCTTCTCTCCCCCCGCTGGGGGAGAGGCTTCCTTTTCCTCCTCCTCTTCCTCAGGAGAGGATTCCGCCTCAGAGTCATTGAACAATGAGTCCGGACACTGGCGCGGGAGCTCCTTGAGTTCCCGTGGCCTTCTTCTTAGCCTTCTTCTCGGCACCACGTGAGGTGCCGGAGCCCGTAACTTCCGTCAATCAGGCGTCGCTGGTCTTCCGGCAAAGGGGCCGGATAGTTAATCTGTCCGGACGTCTTCAGCCAGTCCTGTCAAAGGTTAGGGAGTTTTAGATCCTGCATAAACTCAAACTATGCAAAAAGAGTAAAATAACTTACCTCGTTGGCTTGACGCTGCGAGCTGAATCCGCGATCTTCGGTAGCGGATGTAGAACCTTGGCGTATGAACACCACCTTCCAGGCATCTTCGTACGTAGTGTCGAAGAGCCTTTTCAGAGATGGATGTTGTGCCGGATCGAACTCCCACAGTTTGAAGGCCCGTTGTTGGCATGGGAGAATCCGGCGGATGAGCATCACCTGGATTACGTTGACAAGCCTGAGATTCTTGTCCACCAGGTTTGGACGCAGGTTTGGAGTCCGGATAGCTCGTCCGAATCACCCTACGTCAGGCCGTCTCTTTCCATGATGTGAGCCGTGTGGGGAAGCCAGATCTGGTCAGGGGCCGCGCCCATTGAGAGTCGCCTTGGCTGTTGATGTAGAACCACCCCGATTGCCACCCCTTTATGGTCTCCACAAAGGAGCCCTCGAGCCATAGGACTTTGGCCATCTTGCCAACCATGGCACCTCCAAGACTTCTGCTTGGCGGCCGCCCACTACCTTGACTTGACATTGAAGATCTTCAGCCATAAGCCGAAGTGGGGCTGAATGGAAGGAAGGCCTCGCACACAATGATGAATGCCGAGATGTTGAGGATGAAGTTCGGGGCCAGATCGTGGAAATCCAGGCCGTAGTAGAACATGAGCCCCCGGACAAATGGGTGAAGTGGAAAACCTAGTCCACGGAGGAAGTGGGTGAGGAACACCACCCTCTCATGGGGCCTGGGGGTGGGAATGAGCTGCCCCTCGTCGGGGAGCCGATCGCGCGATGTCATTGGACAAGTATCCGACCTTCCGCGGCTTTTGATGTGCCCCTCCGTGATGGAGGAGGCCATCCACTTGCCTCCCGCTCGGACATAGTTGGAGAAGGTTGAGGTGGGAGGTGCGGACTTGGGCGCTGGAGCTCGAGTCTTGTGAAATGGATGAGCAAAGGAGGAAGAAGGCGTGGGTAAAAAGGTGGATCCTTATCCCTTATATGGACGGAGCCAAACTATCGTCCCCGCTTGACTGGTAAAACTCGCTTATCTCCCAAGCGCCAGTAATCAATGGCGGCGGTTGTATTCCTACGTCCGTATTGATGGGAATCCCGGAATAAGGGGGCACGATCTCCGCTTTGATAAGACGTGCCAAGGAATCCGCCTCGCTAAACGCGCCGAGGTGGAACAGTAAAAACGATTCGTAAAAAGGCCTGGCCGTGGTGTGATGTCACGCCGCGGAATACGTCAGCAGACCTGTGCAAAATTTATTCCCTCTATGGTAGTATGTGGAACTTGTTTTGTAGAGCCGGACACTATCCTTGTGTTCAAAATCTTCTATGAAGTATTCGGAGGAGGAACCCGCCTTGCAATGTCAAGACAATATCGCACCGGACTCGTCGTCATTGAAGCCTGGTTAGAGGGCTCTTGAGGAGTCCTAGATTTGGGGGTGTCCGGATAGCCGAACTATCACCGTTGGCCGGACTCCTAGACTATGAAGATACAAGATTGAAGACTTTGTCCCGTGTTCGGATAGGACTTTCCTTGGCGTGGAAGGCAAGCTTGGCGATACGGATATGTAGATCTCCTGCCATTGTAACCGACTCTGTGTAACCCTAACCCTATCTGGTGTCTATATAAAGCGGAGGGTTTTAGTCCGTAGGACGAACAACAATCATACCATAGGCTAGCTTCTAGGGTTTAGCCTCTCTGATCTCGTGGTAGATCCACACTTGTACTACCCATATCATCAATATTAATCAAGCAGGAGTAGGGTTTTACCTCCATCGAGAGGGCCCGAACCTGGGTAAAAACATCGTGTCCCTTGTGTCCTGTTACCATCCGCCTAGACGCACAGTTCGGGACCCCCTACCCGAGATCCGCCGGTTTTGACACCGACACCCCTCCTCCGCATCAATCAAATTATCGACACTACCGCAGGACACGATTCATTGTGCTTCCTCGACGCATACTCCGGCTACCACCAAATTAAGATGGCATAGCCTGACCAAGCCGCAACGGCATTCATCACTCCATACGGCCCATTCTGCTTCAACACAATGCCCTTCGGGCTCAAAAACGCCGGCGCAACATATCAGCGCATGATTCAAACATGTCTGGCAAACCA
Organism: Aegilops bicornis; assembly: GCA_021605145.1. Lineage (NCBI taxonomy): Eukaryota > Viridiplantae > Streptophyta > Magnoliopsida > Poales > Poaceae > Aegilops > Aegilops bicornis. The sequence goes on along the minus strand of CM038673.1, from coordinate 672,672,370 downwards.
GATCGGCAAAACAGTGGAGGCATACGTAGACGATGTGGTCGTCAAAAGAAAGAATGTCGAAACTCTAGTAGACGACCTGAGGCTCACATTCGATAATCTCCGAACATATGACATCAAGCTCAAGCCGGAAAAATGCGTTTTCGGCGTACCAGCCGGAAAGCTCTTGGGCTTCATTGTATCCGGTAGAGGAATTGAAGCAAACCCAGCCAAGATCCGAGCTCTGTCACAATTGGATATCCCAAAAGACCTCAAACAAATACAAAAATTATTTGGATGCGTGGTGGCTCTAAGCCGCTTTATCTCCCGTTTGGGAGAAAAGGCATTACCCTTTATCGCCTCCTCCGCCTTGCCGAACACTTGAGTGGGCCGGATGCCGCCACGGCCGGACTCGAAGAAATAAAAGCCATATTGGCAAAAACCGGTCTGGCAGCGCCCAACATGGGCGAACCAATGCTATTATATATCGCGGCAACTCATCAAGTTGTAAGCGCGGTGCTCGTTAATCGAGCGAGGCGAGACGGACACAAGTTCCCCCTTTAAAAACCAGTTTACTACGTGTCCCTTGTCCTAACTCCATGCAAGTCACGGTACCCGCATTATCAAAAGATAGCGTCTGGCGGTGTTTATGGCATACGGAAGCTGCGACACTACTTTCAAGAGTGTTCGATATGATAGCCTCCGAAGTACCTCTTAACGACATTATAAACAACCGCTGACGCTGACGGGCGGATTGCCAAATGGGCCATTGAGCTCCTCCGTTCGACATAACCTATAAGCGAGGCGAGCTATTAAATCGCAAGTTTTGGCGACTTAAATGTGCCGAATGGACCAAGCCGAACTCCCTAAAGAGTACGGCGCATATTCCAACTGGATAATGCACTTCGACGGCTCCAAAATGTTGGCCGGCCTAGGAGCTGGCGTCGTTCTGACGTCCCCAACCGGAGATACTGTTCAATACGTACTCCAAATAATGTATACGTACTCCAACAACGCAGCCGAATACGAGGCCCTTCTACATGGTCTCTGGATGGTAGTCTCCATGGGCATTCAACGCCTAGAGGTGCGCAGGGATTCGAACCTCGCGATATCCCAAATAAATGGAGACTTTGATGCCAAGGATCCAAAAATGGCAGCTTATCGCAATGCCGTCCTAAAAATGTCAGCTCGGTTTGAGGGGCTCGAATTTCACCATATAGCGGGATAACAACCGCAGCAGAGCGTGTTAGCGCATCGCGCGTCAAAAGCGCGATGCCGTCCCCAACATCTTCCTAGAGAGGCTGTTCAAACCATCCGTATTATGGGAGGGAGAGTCAGGAAATAACAACCGGACCCAACCGCGCCCCACACGAACATTACGACACGGTTGGTGGTTACGCCAGCGAAATAACACCCTCATTACGTAATAATGGCAGTCATTGCCCGTGGACCGAACCATTCCTAGCCTACCTAACCAGGCGGGAACTTCCGAGGACCAAAAGCGAGGCCCGCTGCATAGTGCGGCGATCTAAAGCCTATAAGGTCCATGAGGAGAGCTTTATAAGAAAAGCACAACCAGAGTCCTTCAAAGGTGTATCTCCGAAGAGGAAGGGCGGAATCTTCTGGCTGAAATTCATGCCGAACTCGGCGGGCACCACGCCGCAGCCCGGGCCCTTGTAGGCAAGGCCTTTCGTACATGATTTTATTGGCCGACAGCCCGGGCAGATGCTCAGGACTTAGTCCAACGATGCGTCAGATGCCAGCTCTTTGCTAATCAAAGCCACATGCCACCCACCGCCCTCAAAACTATACCCATCACACGGCCCTTTGCGGTGCAGGGGCTTGACATGGTTGGACCCCTTAAAGGGAACCCACAAGCAAAAATACCTACTGGTCATGGTGGATAAATTCACCAAATGGATAGAGGCCAAGCCTGTTAAGATGGCCGAATTCGGACCGGTGATAGACTTCATATCAGGGGTAGTACACCGTTACGGTGTCCCCCACAGCATCATCACTGATAACGGCACGAACTTTACTGAGCGAGGTCAAACTTCTGCTGCAAAAACATGGGCATCAAGCTCGACTATGCTTGATCTATCACCCTAAAACTAACGGTCAAGTCAAGCGAGCAAATGGTCTAATTATGAGCGGCATCAAACCCAGATTAGTGCGGTCCCTCAAGGAATCTAACACGCCTTTGGGCGGAGAGGCTTCGACTACGTACTTTCACGGGGGCTGCGGACCACACGAATCGCACGACCGGATTCACACCATTCTTTATGGTATCACGGTGCGGAGGCAGTTACGCCTGCGACATAATTCATGACTCACCTCGGCGTGCGCATATGCGAAGAAAGAGAAGCCGAGCTCGATCGGCGGGGACAGTTGGGCGCCTTGGAGGAGGAGCGTGGCGTAGCAAAAGCCCGTTCCGCATTCTATCAACGATGAGCTCGAAGATATCAAAGCAGAAATGCAGGCCAAACTTACAATGTTGGCGAGCTAGTTCTCGCTTTTGCCAGACAAGAAAAAGGACAAATTCAAGCCCAAATGGGAAGGTCCCTTTATCATCGACCAAGTCCTGACCGGTGGAGCGTACCGTCTGCGAGATGCATCGGATAACCGACTCGAGCCGAAACCATGGAACGCAGCCCGTCTCCGAAGATTCTACGCCTAGCGCCGGATTCTGAGTTCGTCTCTTTCCTCTGTCCATATTTTACACTTTAGTTGTCTTCTATTTTTCTCCTTCTCCCTCCTTTTTTCCAGCCTTCGAAGGCTTGTTAGCGCATTGTTACTTTACACTTGGCCGCTACCAGCGCTCATTGTACCTGGGGGCTTCTTTCACAGAAGCTTATTTATAAGGGCTTCATTCCCAAAACATGTGTCACACTTCCGCATGTACCTTTTATTCACCATTGTATGCATCGATATGACTTAAGTTTTGGCCAAGCTGGGTTGCCTGGCTCCTGTGCTTACCCCTACGTTCCTGATTGTTCGGCTAGGTGGTAAAGGGAGCACCTCTGCGATTGTTCTTGCCGGGTCAGCCGGATGTGTACCTCGGTAGGTGAAGCGAAAGCTAGCGTTCTTAAGAGAATATTTGGTCGGTGAACTAAAGAAGATTTCTTACCTATTTATTTATCTGCCCCAGATGTTTTTACGCTTTTTCATGGTCCGGACATGCACTTTAGGGCATGCCTCGAGGAAAGGAACCCCTAACGGAACTATTCTCCTGGAAGATGTTTCTTACTAACCATGTAATATAACATAACTAGTTGGGCACTTATGCGATAAAGCAATAATGACCCTACTGGCGTGGTCTCCACGCATGCCCCAGTTTTATATAACCGCGAGGTATTCGGACACACTCCGGACTCTGGGTCCCGAGGTTGAAGTGAAAAGGTCCGCTATGACAAGCGATCTACAATCCGGCTAGAAGGCATTTTACATGTCACCTTAAATTACATAGTCAATTTGCACGATTGTATTCCTCTTCAATGCCATCTAACGGGCTGTCTAGTTCTGATCCTGCTGGGAATACTTTGCGGCCAATTCTACACGGCGTACACTAAGCTCACAGGGATCTCCTTCCCATCGGGCCCCACAGGTCCGACCTCGGCCATGTGTTTTGGGTCAGCAACCGTGTGCAGCGTCTTCACCATGGCCCGAGCCTCCTGGCGCCTTGGCAATGACCGATATCTTCCATAATCGGAGCGCGCCGCGCTCCTGGAGCCTCTCTGCAAGCTCCCCAAGGCCTTGGGCGGGGAGGCAGAGATGGCCACAAGGCACAGGCGGCGCCTTTCATCACCTGCCGAACTTCGTTAAATGCAGTTGTAAACTTCGGGAAGAAGATCACCCGTAGAACCCGGGCATTTCCTCTGCGGGGCGGCTGTGAGCATACCTCTGAGACATAACTTCTGTTAGTCGACTTCCTCGCGAACTCTTTTTTCAAAGTTCGTTTAAGCACTTACTAAAAATGCGGCGTCAAAGCCGCGATTCTCCTTATAGCAGTCAGACGGCTGAGCACGAACATCTTTTAGTTCCTCACCCATTTGGGTGTTGGCATCTTGGAGATTATTTTTCTCCTGCCTCACCCTTATAAGCACGTTCTCGCCCGGCCTTTAACGGGCGCAAGAGTTGTTGCTTGTCCGGTTCTAACCAGTCGCCATCTGCAATGTTATTGTAAGATTCATACACACGCCGCACTTCACAACGTAATTATCTTTTAAAAGCTTATATTACGAGAGGGGGTCTCTTTGGCTTCCACAGCCGTGGCTTGTCTTGACCTCAAGTTGGGCTTTGCACTCTTCAAGCTCTGGAACAGTTGGGTATTCTTTTACTGTAAGATCCTGCACAATAGATGATCCTTAAATCAGTTATTCTAACTATTTCAAGTCTCGAGACTCTTGGCATATATAAGCGATAAATTTCCTCACTCGTATGTCTTTTACATCTTTGCTCAAGTAGCTTTGGCTCGACCATCTTGGCGGCACGGAGGTGCGCATCTCCCGAATTGAAGGCGTTCAATGCCTCTTGGGAGAAACATGTATCACGAAGAATTGTCCGTGCGCCTTTGTGGTTCATAGCACTCTCCACCTCGGAGTTGGTGCCGGACAATCCGTCGGCATCCTCTGTCGGAGGAGCATCCGGCCTTGCGCCTCGTGTTCGCCTCCGCTTCTGGGCCTGGCTTTGAAGCCTGGCTGGCGGAGGCTCGATTGGCAACCTCTCCGGATATAGTCCGGCAAGCGCTCTTTTTCCTGAAGAAAGCACGAGCATTAGTATGCCTTCCCGAATAACACCTGGGAATAAGGTGACACGCCATACCGTTGCGCCGGCGTTTCAATCCGGACCGCACTTATTTTTAGCCTGCTGGGCCGTGCCGCCCCTTGTTGGCTAGCCGCCGCAGGCTCGGCCTTCCGCCTCAAGGACTCCCCCTGCAAAACACCGTTGGTATACGGTGATCAAAAATAAGCACGGATGAATCATTCTCAAAGTATTGGGGCTTCGGTCTCAGTCACCTATGAAATTTGGAAGTATTCGGGTAATGTCGGCCGTAATGGCAACCAGGGCATTATCAATGCTCAGTTGGTGAAATACCCCATCGATTAGCTCCACCGATATGTCCGGATCCTCTTGGGAGGTCGGATCGAGGAACCGTTTTGGATCTTCGGGTTCTGGAGGCAGGTTGTTTATATCCTTTACGGCCTGGCGCAGTTCCTGCGTTGAAATCACAAAATGATATACTTGACTATGGGAATATGGATCGGACGGGCAAAAATAAATGTCCGCTTACCCAGCTTGGAGGATTTTTCATAGAAAATCCGTCCTGTGGATTGACGCGAAGAAATTCCTCCTCTTCTCCCTTGTACAAAACGGACAAGGTCTTCATCAGATCGGTGACCGATCCCGGCCCCTTACGGCCATGGCGGGTGGCATCATCCTCCCCGTTGAAATCCCACATGAGGTGGCCTCTATACTGGAGCGGCTGCACCCCCCGCATAATGCATGTGGCCATGACCCCGATCATAGTCAGTCCGGAATGAGCCAACAACCTTATTCGGCTCATCAGGTAAAGGATGTCCCTGTCATTTTCCCTCTGGGGGCTCCATGGACGCCTTGACTTAGGCGTTTCTTCAAAGGAGCATTCTTGAACTCCGGAGGCCGATCCGAGCGAAGTGCAGCGGAGGGACATCTTCTATATAAAACCATTACGAAGGCCCGGTCTTGGACGCCTTCTTGAGGTTCCGGATAGATATCCGGTCGGCGATGTGCCATAGTTGGCTCCGCCCACTTGATATATCGACCCCTCACGAGAGCGAAGTGCGAGGCAGAACAACCTCTTCCACGGCGCGAAATGAGCCTCGATGCCCAAAACAGCTTCGCAAAGGGCCCACGAAGCCCGCAATATGCAGAGAATGGAGGCGGGCGTAAGGTTGTGCAAGCTGGAGGCCATAGAACTCGAGGGAGCCCCGGATAAATGGATGAATTGGAAATCCGAGCCCTCTTATCAAATAAGGGACAAGGCATACCCGCTCTCCTCGGGAGGGAGGGGCGCTCTTAAGCTTGTTTTCCGCCCTTATAGGTGGCGAGTCGGCTCGAACCGGAACCATGAAGGCTGGGGAATAAATCCCTTGGTTTGGGCGTCACTAGCTCATTTGTGCGGGACAGAGCATCTCTCCCAATCTCGAGTGAGGGGCCGGGAGGCGGAAGGAGAAGCCGCGTCATTGTCCATGATGGAATGGGTTTACATCGAGGCGCTCCGATGGCTTCGTGAAGGGAAGAAGGTGTGATTCGGATCTAGATCCGCGTCTCTTATATAAGCAACTCATTTGCACAGCTAGGGGGGTAAATGTAAAAATACCCTGGCTTTTCGCATTCATTCAACACGCGGAAGATGGCCATTATTGGGTGTGGAAGCCAAGGAGTGCGATATTTACGAGAAGCCGGACACTATTCAACAGGTACACAGGATTTGGAGAAGAACCCGCCTTGCAATGCCGAAGACAATCTACGCGTCGGACTCATTGAAGCCTGGTTCGGGGGCTACTAAGGGAGTCCCGGATTAGGGGGTGTCCGGATAGCCGGACTATAGCCTTTGGCCGGACTCCTGGACTTTGAAGATACAAGATTGAAGACTTCGTCCCGTGTCCGGATGGGACTTTCCTTGGCGTGGAAGGCAAGCTTGGCGATACGGATATGTAGATTTCCTACCATTGTAACCGACTACGTGTAACCCTAACCCTCTTGGTGCCAATATAAACGGAGGGTTTTAGTCCGTGGGGCGAACAACAATCATACCATAGGCTAGCTTCTAGGGTTTAGCCTCTACGATCTCGTGGTAGATCTACTCTTGTACTACCCATATCATCAATATTAATCAAGCAGGAGTAGGGTTTTACCTCCATCGAGAGGGCCCGAACCTGGGTAAAAACATCGTGTCTCTTGTCTCCTGTTACCATCCGCCTAGACGCACAGTTCGGGACCCCCTACCCGAGATCCGCCGGTTTTGACACCGACACATCCCCTTTCCTTGCCTTCCCCTGATCTCTATATTTCACGAGCTTGTCGTGGGAGGAGATGTTGGTGAAGTTCTTTGGATCGTCGAGGTCAGACGGAGAGAATGCCTTGACTTTCTTGTAAGAGGCAGTATGGGCCATGGCATAGAGGTCGTACACCTCTGGCACCTTATCCACCTTATTGTAGCATGCACGAAGAGAGAAGCAAAGTAAATTAGTAATTAAAGGGCTCAAGCTAGCATGATGAATGAATTGCATGAATCATGAAGCAAACCACATACCCAGTTCCGCCCGAACTGATATAAGTTGGAGCTGCCTTGATGGTGTGGCACACCTTCCATTTGGGCACGTTTGTCCTTGACCTCGTTGTGGACGGCTAGCCATTCTTTTGAGCACCACTCATTGACCAACACCTCCCAACAATCCATCCGATCCGCACACCATCTCGGAGGCGCCTAAGTTAGCAAATAGAAACTTGAGCGCTACGGCTATGAATTACTAAATGAAGGAAGTAAGTACAAGGCCTTAAGCTCTGGAAGCCGACCCTCACCAGGCAACGTGACAAACCCCGGGAATTTTTGCCAGCAAAGCACTCCAAGGAAGGAGTTGGGCCAGCGGACTTTCTGATGGTGGTCCCAACCCCTGCAGCATGACAAGGCCAACGCATTAGATATTTGAAGAAACGTGAATGCAGAAGGTACAAAAAGATTAAATGCACTTACCTCTCCCCATCAGGGAAAATCAACCACCTATGCTCGTGGGTCGCCGGCACGGACGGGAGCCGTGTACAACCATGCTGGTAAACGGTGCCCCCCTCCTCCTCCTCAACATCAGTCGGCTCCCTGCCATCATCAGCATGGCCACTCGGCCCCTCAGGCTGATCCGGCCAGGTATCCCATCCAGATGTGTGCTCGTCCGGGGTCTTGTGGGCCTAACTCTCATGGGCCGAAGGCCCGTCGACCCGAGGCTCATGGGCCGAAGGCCCGTGGACCAGAGGCTCGTGGACCCGAGGCTCGTGGACCCGAGGCTCGTGGACCGGAGTCCATGTAGCCTCCTCGGGCGAGTCCACCCTAGCAGTCACGTGCTCGGGTGAAACAGCTGGGGGTGGCGGCGAGGAAGGCATCCTCATAGTCACCCTACCTCCTCTCCCGCGACCATGTGCTCCAACTCCTCTCTTCTTCCCTCCCTTACCTCGTCCCCTGCTGGGCACCGCGGTCGATGAAGAAGGGCCCGGCGGTGTCGCCATACTGTCCAGCAATGCTCGGCGGAGAGGTGCGTGTGGAATGGAAGACCTCCCACCACGCGCCGATGAAGAAGGGGCCTCGGAGCGCTCCTGACCAGCACCCACCATCTTTCAACACCTGCCATGACAAAGAGTAAACAAAATTACTACAACATAAAAAAAATACTGACATGAATAATAATATGTATATAACTTAAGTGTATCATCATCAAGTACAACATAAAAAATTGAATACCTGACACGAACTACTAATAATCTCGATCACTATCATCAATAAATGCATAATCATCATCATCACTATCATCAATGACGTGCTCATAGGGTTCAGCGGCATCAACATGTGGAAGGTCGCCTTGACGTAATCGGTCAAGCATTGACAGGTCATCCGCAGCAGTAACCTCTTCCTTTGGTTAATGTGAGGTTCATAATCCTCTTCCTTTGGGAGGAGATAGTCTAGCACGTGGCGGCACTTCATAAATGACATCCCAACCTTTCAGATTTGGATTAGTTTGGCAGGCCCACGGTAGATAGAATACTTGGGTCGCATGTTGAGCCGTAATATAGACATTAGGAACATCTAAATGGGTGCTTTGTTTGATTTCATCTAGCCCTATATGTTCATGAGTCCTTCTAGTCTCCTTCGGCTGAAACCAATAACATTTGAAGACTACGACATCCGGTGGGTTTTCACCATAGAATAGAAGTTCATAAATTGCTTCAACTCTCCCATAATACTCGGTACCTCCTTCGCCGATAGCAGATACACAAAAATTTGTAGACTTTCGATTACGGCCATAGATAGCTCTTTTGCCATAGATGCGAAAGCGATACCCGTTGATGTCGTATTTGTCAAATGAACAGACCTTATAGTCAAAACCATTAGCGACTTGTCTCAATTCGGCGTCCATAGACTCTGAATTAGCCTACAAGTTTAATACGAAAGGATTTGGCACAAATTAGCGAATGAAATGAAATGGTCCAATAGAAATTACCGTTTGTTTGAACCAAGAGATGAAACCGGGATAGCCGCCTCCTTGCTTTGCGAGAAGCTCATACTCTTCGACGGAATCCTTTCGGATCACCGCTCCATACGAGAATATGGCGACGTGTCATTGTATGAAATATCCGAGGAATAAGAGCGGTTCAAAGGAAATAGAAGTTGCCAAACAATTTACGAGAACTTACTCGATGTCTGGCCGCGCCATCGAGTTGTTGAAGATATACAACGAAATGGTACGCCATTCTTCGTTATCCAAAGATATCTTGGTTTTGAACCATTGGCTGGTGCGAATTCCATTGAATAGGCTGAGGTTGGATCCACCCTTTTTAGGGTCGTCGGCATTATGCCGAGGCTTGGATTATGCAAATAGCGATTCTTGGCTTCGTAGTGTCTGTCACGAAGTTTGCCGCCTCCTCGGTGATGAATGCCTCGACCATCGATGCTTCAATTCTCGTTTATTTTTACATTTTCTAGAAGCGTCTTACGCATCCTCTCGGTTAGGTAGCACCGCGATTTTACGCCCCAATCTTGCCTCGGTCGGGAGATGCAAAATCAAATGCTGCATCGGATTAAAGAAGCCCGGTGGAAAGATCTTCTCTAACCTGCAGATCAACTCCGGCACCAACTCTTCCATTTCTTCTAGCATGCCAGGCGATAGTTCTTTCGCACAAAGAACACGGAAGAAATAGCTGAGTTCTGCCAGTACTAGCCATTCATCCTCAGGGATGAAGCCACGCAACATCACCGGCATTACCCGCTCAATTCATATGTGCCAATCATGACTCTTGAGACCAAATATCTTCAATTTATAAGACTCGCTCCCCTCTTTAGATTTTTTTTTACCACTAAAATAGTAGGAGAGGCTCCTACTGCAATTAAATAAAAGAATCAGCAACTGTACATGGTTTGTATGTTACAAGGCCATCCCACTTTGTGGGTGGAAGAGAGAGTGGGGGGGAGTAAACAGGGCTATATTACAAGGTAGCTAAGTAAGAAAGCAAGAAGGGTTTATTCTTATCTCCCACCCTATAAGTGAGGAGGGACAGGTCTTCTTTCAGCCTAGAGAGCCAAGAACTTGTGGAAGGAGTGATTCATCTGAAGTGCTTGTTGTTCCTTTCTTTCCAAATACTCCAAGCAGATTGGAGAAGGATTTCAACGAATAACGGCCTATTCCATGAAGTTTTAGCTGACTCCACCCAATCCAGCCTATTCCCTTGAGTAGATCCTTGCATTCCAAGTTTGGCCCAACAATGTGTACTAAAAGGGCATTCAAAGAACAGGTGCTCCACCGTTTCATCATTGCATGTTGGGAAGAGCAGGCAGCCAAAGGTGTTGCCAATGTTGAAATGTCTTCGTTTGAGCATATTTCTGGTGTTTAGCCTGTCAGAGAGTAGAAGGCATCCAAAAACTTTGACCTTCATAGTGGTTTTGGACTTCCACAGCCACGAGTAGGCAGGGTGAGCTTGGATGTCTTTGAAGAAAAAGTCGTAAGTGTATGTCCAATCATCATGTATTGACAGATCTTCCAGCTGAACGTCCGAGGTTATGATCTGTAGATCTCTGGTCTCAGCATGGGCTTGCGGAGATAATGGTAGATGAAATGTTTCCTGTAGGCTGGTGGTCCCTAGGAATGCGCGAATAGAGATGCCCTCATCTTTGGCAAACGAGAAAGCGCGGGGGTGAGTTTCGGCCAGGATTTCACCTAGCCACATATCTTTCTAGAAGAGAGTGGTTGCTCCATTACTCACATTAACCAGTGTGATGCCTCTATAAGTGGTCATGAGCTTTGAGACATCTCGCCACCAGAAGGAGCCACAAGGATCAGCTGCGTGGGGTATCTTTGAAGTGTAATAAGAGTTCCAAATCAACTCAACCCAGGGCAGGTCCCAATGGTTGTAGAACTTATGAAGAAACTTGAGAAGTAGGGCCTCGTTTTGGATTTTCAGGTTTAAGACCCCCAGGCCACCACATTTCTTTGGTTTGTAGACCATGTCCCAAGCAGCCATGGAAGTGCATTTGTCTCCTTGATCTGTTTTCTTTGTCCACAAGCATTTTCGGCGTATCTTGTCCAAGAGTTCAATAATTCCTGCTGGGAGCTTGAGTGTACACATAGCAAAGATAATGAGTGAGGTAATGACCGAGTTGAGCAGAGATAACTTGCCACCATAGGATATCATATTAAGTGTTGCTGAGAGCCTTCTTTCTAGTCGACAGACCATAGGCATAAGATCATGTATGGAAGGTTTAGTAGTCCCCATGGGGAGGCCAAGGTAAGTAAAGGGCATCTTTCCCACAACACATCCAAAAATATTCGCCAAGTTGGTGTATAGAGCTTCATCACAGTTGATCAGCACAAGTGTGGATTTGTGGAAGTTAATTTTTAGGCCAATAGAGGTGGCATAGTCAGACAGAATATTTTTGATGGTTGTAGCCTGGATTGGACAAGCTGGCATTGCAAGAATCGTGTCGTCTGCATATTAAATTACCGGGTAATCTTTTTGTGTGGCGCATGGGAAAGGTAACTTGATGAGATCTCTGGCAAAAGCATCATTAATAGCAGCTAGTAATAGATCCGTGGCTAGGACAAAGATGAGGGGCGACAAAGGGTCACCTTGGCGAACACCACATTTGCAATGAAATTGTCTTCCCGGTATGCCATTAAGGAGGACAGCTTATTTCCCCGAGGCAAAGATGCACTTAATCAAGCCGAGCCATTTGTCATTAAAGCCCATGTTTCGCATGATCTCAATCATGGCATCGTGATCAATGGTGTCAAAGGCTTTAGCAAAATCTAGTTTGAGTAGAACAATTTCTTTCTTGGATGATTGGCATTGGTAGATGTACTCGAAGGCCCAAGCCAGGCAGTCTTGGATCGTGCGCCCTTTGAGGAAGCCATATTGGTTGTGGTGCACGATTTTGAGCATGATTCTTTGCAAACGATTGGCCAGGAGTTTAGTTATTACCTTAAGACAACAGTTAAGTAGCATAATAGGCATGTACTCATTAACTGTTGAAGGAGCATTTACTTTTGGAGTGAGAGTGATTAGCCCTTCATTAATGCTCTCTAAGTTGAGGTTTCCCTCAAAGAACTGGTTGCAAAGCTTGTAAAAGTCCTCCTTGATCACTTCCCAGCAAGTTTTCAGAAATATGCATGTAAATCCATCAGGGCCCGGGGCACGGTCCGCCGGCGTCGATTTGATCACCTGGTCAATTTCATTCCTGGTAAATGGTACTGTGAGTTCATCAAGGCCATCGATCTTTTTGATGAGTCTGGGCAAGTCAAATTTCATGTCATGCTTGGTTTTCGTGCCAAGTCCTCTCTTTAGATTTGCTGCATACCCATCGGGGAACATCAACTGCATTTTCACCCACAAGATAATTTCCCTCATAGTTGGCCTTCCAAGATTGAACCATGCCTTTGGCTTTGTCCAGTTCTACTTTCCTTTCGGTTCTTTCATGTTTTGTAACGACCTATCACATAGCGCCTCCAGATCGACTCTAGCCATAGTATTATCCTTTGACTTCCCATCTATGCCGAACAATGTACCAAAAAGTGCCTCAGCGATATTCTTCTCAGTGTGGATTACGTCGATGTTGTGTGGGCAAAGAAGGTCTTTAGTAGTAGGCCGGATCCATAAGCATGTCTTGTGAGTCCGAGCGTGTTTAGAATTATACCCTTGAAGTACCACAGGCGCTCTAGATCTGGTTCGAGGCGTTTAAGCCCGATCGAGTGCATTGGCACATCCTTGCGGTGGTGCGAGTTTTGACAACTCTACCTCGATGAAGTTCTTCTTGTATTTCTGAACTTATGGCAGGATCCGAGGACTGTCTATGCATGTCGAAGCAAGAAAGCTTGCGACGGCACTGAAATAGCGAAACTCAAGAGCTCCCTTGCATGTGGGGCATGGGAACCTTCCATGCACACACCAGCCAACAAATAGCGCATACGCCAGCAAGTCATGCGTCGAATACATGTACCAGACACGCATTATGAAGTTACGTTTGCTATAGGCATCGTATGTATTGAACCCATTATCCCAGGCTTCTTGCAATTCGTTCTTAAGCGGCTGCATGTACACATTCATATTTTTCCCCGGATAGTTGGGCCCTGAAATGATCAACGTCAGGAAAATGTTCTTTCTTTGCATAATCTGTCCGGGGGAGATTGAGTGGAAAGACAAACACGGGCCAACAACTGTATTGGGCTGCCGTCAGACCAAACACACTGAACCCATCCATGCTGACACCGACTCGAGGATGCCTCGGATCTGCCGCTTTGTCATCATGTAATTCATCAAACTTCTTCCATAACACCATCCGATGTGTGTACCATCATAAGATTCCCATACGCATCTAGTTAGGTTCTTTTGCCCGTTTTGTGCCATGTCATCACATCGGCGTCTCTTGACCATGAAAAGATGTTGAAGTCTTGGTACGATTGGCATATACTGAAGAACACTAACAGGGATTTTGGTCTGCGTCTTCTCACCCATACCGTTGTCTACCACAACATACCTGGAAGACTTGCAAATGGGACAATAGTTCGAGTCCGCATATTCAAACCTAAATAAGGCACATACTTTCTCACAAGCATGTATCTTCTCATAGGGCATCTTCAGTGCACGGAGGATTTTGTCCGACTGGTACAGGTTTGCA